>OX940949.1:18693028-23493028 GCA_954870475.1 Euphrasia confusa
ATGAAAATTCCCATAAAATAGGAATAATCAATTAGGAAATAAATTAATTCCAAATTAATTATTTTCCTTTCCAATTCTATTAAATCTCTAGAATCCTATCCAAGTAAAACTTGGAATATTCTAGAAGATGTCTATAATAGAATAAGGAAATAAATTAATATTAATTAATTGTTTTCCTATTCCATGAGAGTTCCCAAAAAAAGGATTACTCATATTAGGAAAACCGAATCAATTAGGAAAGTGAATCTAGGTAGGAGTAGCACGAAATCACGAGGACCCCCCCCCCCCCCCCCCCCCCCCCCCCCCCACCTTGATCGTCGGCCGGCCACCGGGGAGGGGCACCGCCGCCCAGCCACGCCGGCCAGCCACCGAACCGGCGGCAGCCCGCGGCTAGGGCGATCGAGCCCCTCGCCCATGCCATCGATCGATCATCTCCTTGGGATCGATCCCGAGCCCTAGTTCCCTCACGTCTTCTCCTTCGTCACATGTGTTCTCCGGCGGTCGTCTCGGCATCGATCCAACGTAAATAAATTACAAGAAATAAATTTACAATTCCGGTATCGATTCTATACATGAAATCGACCCTATACAATTTCCGGAAAATATAGAACAATAATAATAAATCTAAATTCGGTCAACCCCCGAATTTTTACTATTACAAGCATTCATCCACACAAAACGAATCTCGACATGTTCGAGAGTTTAATAACGAATAATCATGGTAAAATAATCAAAAATTAATTAAACCATGATAGTCGGAATCCCTGCAAGGTAGAACGATAATTGAACACATACATGAACACGAAACCACACGCTCTGATACCAATTGCTGGAAATCGATATCCCGGGGTATCAAAAATTGCGGAACCGATAACCCCGACCGAAATCCCATCGCCGGAAACTGATCACGAGCACCACGATATCCGGAGCTCAACCGGAGAGTCACCGTGGGATGAACCCGCGGCCGAAACCCTAGCCGAGCCCCACCGTGGGGCTCGCGATCGCGTTCGATCGCGTGGGGCTGCCCAGCAGCCCCTAGCGGTGAGTCCGGCGACTCACCGACACCACTGACCGGGGAGGGGCGCCCAGCCGCGGCGTAAGCCCGCGGCAGCCCCCAGCGATCGACCCTAGGTCGATCGCTCGCCCCGGCGTCCAGCCGGGGCTCCCCTCGTGTGACCGCTGCCGGCGGTCGAAGCCCTAGGGCTCGACCGCCACGCCCTCGGCTCCCAGCCGAGGGTTCGTTCGATCCTTCGCCGGGGATCTCGAATCCCCGTCCCCGAAGTTCGTCGTTTTCCCGGATCGTGTGTTCATGTACGTATTACAATTAATATCACATAAAATCATACAAGGGAGTTTATGATTTTTTACCTTTTGATTCGTTGTGCGGAGAAACGAAATTAATTGAAGACCTTTGAATCTTCCTACGTATTCCTTGCACTAGCTTTACGTCGTGTGGGCGACGATCCTCCATGCTTATGGATCCTCTTCTCTCTCTCTACTTTCTCTCTCTCTACTTTCTCTCTCTCTACTTTCTCTATCTAGAAGAATTATGATCTTCAAGTTATATATATATATATATATATATATATATATATATGAGAATAGAGAAGACCATGTAGTGCTTTTATAGGCTACGTAGGGCATCTAAAGGAGGTGGAATATTGGGCTTCCAATATTAATGATTAAATTGAGCCCAAGCCCAAATCTATTAATCCCATTAATATTAATTAATTTATTTTCCACTATATAAATTAATTGCACTCCCAATATTAAACCATATTATATCAAATAATATTTCTCCGGTAGTATTATTTATTCCGTGTATTTAAGATTTAAATATCCATGAATAAAATTAATTTATTGCTAATTAATTTATTCATCTCTTGTATCCGAGAATAGTACCATTCACCTTAATTATTGTGCGGAACGAATCCACTCATGAGGTTTACACAATAATTCCTTATGAACTCATCTCGGGGATATTATTAACCCTTCCGGGATACACTTTCCCGTCAAGTATTCACGGCATGTCATATATAAAATATAGTGACCCAACTTAACCGGTAATTAACCCAATAATTAAATCGGTTAATTCCTTTGGAAAATCAAAGTCACATATATTAAATATACACACCCGCAATAGTATCGGGGATTAAGAATAAAATACTCTGAGACTTGAATCGATTATCCAAGGCAATCCTAATCGATAAATCTCAAGCGATCCGCCCAATACACCAAGTGTACAAGTGTGATAAAATAATTAAGACAAATTATTTTCTCTCTCACACAACGACTATACCGATGGATTGGTCCGTGTCCATCTAGGTCGTGAGCAACTGTTCGATTAAATACGAGTAACCGATAGTATGATCTTCTGTGTGGGCCCGCACACCATACTAACTACAACGTATAGAATCCAGGACTATATTTTGCATATTTTTAATTATCAATAATTAAATGCAAACGATTGTTCATTAATTAAATAGATTAAATGCTATGACCGGGAGTTACCGTTACTTAAATCTAGACATTAAGTACACAACTCCAACAATCTCCCACTTGTACTAAGGTCTAGTCATTTCCTCCAAATATATATGATCTTCAAGTTATATATATATATATATATATATATATATATATATATATATATATATATATATATATATATATATATATATATATATATATATATATATATATATATATATATATATATATATATATATATATATATGAGAATAAAGAAGACCATGTAGTGCTTTTATAGGCTACGTAGGGGATCTAAAGGAGGTGGAATATTGGGCTTCCAATATTAATGATTAAATTGAGCCCAAGCCCAAATCTATTAATCCCATTAATATTAATTAATTTATTTTCCACTATATAAATTAATTGCACTCCCAATATTAAACCATATTATATCAAATAATATTTCTCCGGTAGTATTATTTATTCCGTGTATTTAAGATTTAAATATCCATGAATAAAATTAATTTATTGCTAATTAATTTATTCATCTCTTGTATCCGAGAATAGTACCATTCACCTTAATTATTGTGCGGAACGAATCCACTCATGAGGTTTACACAATAATTCCTTATGAACTCATCTCGGGGATATTATCAACCCTTTCGGGATACATTTTCCCGTCAAGTATTCACGGCATGTCATATATAAAATATAGTGACCCAACTTAACCTGTAATTAACCCAATAATTAAATCGGTTAATTCCTTTGGAAAATCAAAGTCACATATATTAAATATACACACCCGCAATAGTATCGGGGATTAAGAATAAAATACTCTGAGACTTGAATCGATTATCCAAGGCAATCCTAATCGATAAATCTCAAGCGATCCGCCTAATACACCAAGTGTACAAGTGTGATAAAATAATTAAGACAAATTATTTTCTCTCTCACACAACGACTATACCGATGGATTGGTCCGTGTCCATCTAGGTCGTGAGCAACTGTTCGATTAAATACGAGTAACCGATAGTATGATCTTCTGTGTGGGCCCGCACACCATACTAACTACAACGTATAGAATCCAGGACTATATTTTGCATATTTTTAATTATCAATAATTAAATGCAAACGATTGTTCATTAATTAAATAGATTAAATGCTATGACCGGGAGTTACCGTTACTTAAATCTAGACATTAAGTACACAACTCCAACACTACTTGGGTTGGAGTTTGAATCTGGCCGCCTTTGAAGACTCCGCAAATTCCAGGACTCCTGGTATACCGACTGCCCAACGTTCCGTCTCCGTCAATGTTAGTGCTTGCCCATGTACTTCCTTCTCTGACTGATTGAGGTAGCGGACCATGTGCGTTACTTGGTCGGACTCAACTCTTGCTCCACCTGCTGACGTCCTGGTTGCTTGCTCAACTCCGCTGAACCCTTTTCGTCAGTCTGGCTTGCTCAACGAGTGCTCTTGACCATGGAAGGTGATTTTCTTGCCTCTTTCACACAGTGCGCTCCTCTTTTCACTCCTTTACCTGCCCACCTGCAAAACTTGCCCAAGTACCCAAACGTGCCCTCCCAGACACAAATAAAGTAAAAACAAACTAAGGACTCGATTTACTTGACACTAAAAACCTAAAAATGAGCCAAAAAATATGGCTCATCACACCACCTTTCAGGATAAACAAAAAAAAAAATTGACACATTTTAATTAGGGGAAAAATGGCAATAAGGCCAATTTTCAATATTTTTTCGGCAATAAGGCTTTTGAGAAATTACGCGTGTCATTTAGGCCTTCTAAAATGTGTAAATACCGTATTACCCTTTTCTTTCTACCCACCCACCCACGTCATTCTATCACCCCCGTCGTGAATTTGTGCAGCCCCAAATCCGCCGCCGAGCCCACGCAGATCGAATCCGCTTGAGATCATTCCATTCACCCGACAAGTCGCCGTCGATCACCACGATCTTCTGGTGGTGCGTGAACATCGTCGAGATCTGCGAGTTTTGCACGAAGCTGCCCCCGTCGTCCGGGTTCCGAGGGCAGAGTCCGCGTCCACCGAGATCTCCGCCGCCGAGTGGTCCGAGATCTCCACCAAAATCGATGCCACAATGAAGGTCGTGGACAACGACGTGCTTGCCCTGATGAAGAAAACAGACAGGGTGGAGACGGATCCCATCCCACCCACCCCACAACAAGGTCTTCGTCAACAGCTTCCAGATCTCGAGCCCCGACGTCTTCAACAACGGACTCGTCGTTGTCCACGGCCTCCAAGGCTCCGTCTCCCATATTCGCGGCGGTGGAGACGATGAGGTCACGACGGGTTTCGTCGAGGCAGGCGGTGTAGCCGGGGTTGACCTGGGGGAACTTGCATGAGGGGTCGGGGGAGAGGAGGCGGAGGTTGAGACGGGGTTGGTCTCCGGGGAGGCGATCAAGCGCGTCGCGTCGTACTCCATTTCTGAGCTCGACCGCAACCTGTTCGACGAAATGCCGCACAGTCATATGGTCACGCTGCTCGGCACGTGCCTAACCGACGGCCCGGACTCGTTCCTCGTCTTCGAGTACGCGAGGAACGGCTCTCTCAAGGACTGGATTCACAGCTCTCTCGAGTACGCGAGACGACCCCGTCTTGGATTCGTGAGATGGTGCGCGTGTTGGATCCAAAGTCGTTAACCTCGACGAAGACGAGGGAGGTGACATTGAGAGGGATTACGAGCATTTGTATCTCGTCGGAGAAATCGATCGGAATGTTGGTCAGTTACTCATAACTCGTTTACGGAGGCGAAGAAGGTGATGGGGGATGCGGGCTTCATGCAGGCGCTCGTGAGGTTTCGTCCCCGAACCATTGCAGGTGCTTCGTTTGGGGGTTTAGGTTAAATAAGAGAACTGTGAGTTCCAAGGAATTGTTTACCCGGTTCTGGTAGTCGATTGTGCTTGTGTGTGCGTTTCTTGTCGAAATTTTGATCATTGAGCCTTTTTTTCCCTAGAGTTTGGTTACTGAGTTTTCTTATTGAAGTGAAATGAAGTTGATTGATCACATTACATATGCAGCAGACACATTTTTTCTTGTTAGTTGAGTATTTGAAATATTGATGTTCTACTTTTGTGCTTAAATTATCTGCTCAGAATAACTTAATTGATCACTTTTTTTTAATCTTCATTTCATTTATTTATTCATTAAGTGATACAACATTTGACGAACATGTGGTTAGGGAAGAGAAGATGATGGATGCATACGAACAAGGATGTAGACGAAAATGAAGTTTTATTGTACACATAATGTTAATTATGATCTTGATTATTTGTTTCGAATGAATCATTTTTTGGATTATATTTGTTTCGTAATTGAAATTGTCATGTGATACATTTTGTTAAATATGTTCCAAATGGTCGAAGTTTGGATTAACATACTGAATGTCATATTTTAACACTGAATGACCTATTTTAACACTGAACATACTGAATGTCATGTTTTAACACTGAATGACATATTTTAACATTGAACACACTGAATATCATATTTTAACACTGAATGCCATATTTTAACACTGAACACACTGAATGTCATATTTTAACACACTGAATGTCATATTTTAACACTGAATGTCATATTTTAACACTGAACATACTGAATGTCATATTTTAACACTGAATGACCTATTTTAACACTGAACATACTGAATGACATATTTTAACACACTGAACGACATATTTTAACACTGAACACACTGAATGTCATATTTTAACACTGAACACACTGAATGTCATATTTTAACACACTGAAAGTCATATTTTAACACTGAACACACTGAATGTCATATTTTAACACACTGAATGTCATATTTTAACACTGAATGCCATATTTGATTAAAAAATAAACTGAACACAATGTTTATGTCATATTTTCACACTAAATATCAGATTTTCACACTGAAACAAACAAAATACACGACAATTGCCGGCACAAAATACATGACAAACCAAACAGTAAAAACTGCAAAAAAAAAATACATCGACTGTCCCGTCACCGACGATGAACTGGAGGAGGAGAATTGGGACGGGCGGTCCGACGAGGACGACGATGAATACGGCGATCGCGTCCTCTCCTTCACGACGGTCGACACGAGTGGGGGCTGTTGAAGAGGTTCCTGCAGCACAAATCGTTCGTCCCGAACGCCCCGCACCCGGTCTTGCACCCGACCACCCCTCTGTGCGGGCCCCCACTCATCCGCAAGCGCTCCGAGCCGAGGTCTTCTTTTAGACACGACCTCATTAGTTTCCCCAGCTTGGAACAAGCATCAAGACATAGCTCCATTTCCTGCGCACATGATGATAATCAAAACTCGACTCTAATCGAAAGTAATATACGAGCTTTGAGCATGTGATTCAAATATTCCAAAAGTCTATTTCAATGAATCTCATTCCAAATTGATGGTCAGTCATAATCAGAAACAACATACTACATTAGCTTCACATGAAATTTGCAAAACTAAAAAAATGTACTATATAAGTACTGTACACCATTGCAGCCCCGCTCGCGGCGGCCGAGGGCAAGACCACCACCATCACGGTGAGGGCAAGACCACGGCAAGCTCCGAAAATTGATGTCGTCGTCGGACGTACATCAGAAACTGACCGTGGTCATCCAGAGCCACTTCACCAGCATCGTCAAGCTCCTCGGCGTCTCGATCTTCGGCGCGGATCCGAAGTCGTCGGGCTTCATCCTCCCTCGCGAATCGAAGAGGATGTTGTCGGGCTTGATGTCCCTGTGAGCGATGTCGAAGCGGTGGCAGCAGGCGACAATCGTTATCAACTGCTTAAGGACGACGGCGATATCGGGGTGCGGAGAATCCCGATTGAATTTCAATTTGCGTCTGTGTGATTTGGGGCAGGTGGGGTGGGTCATGGGTAGGGGGTGGATGGGTTGACTAGAAATAGAGGGTATTTTCGTCCTTTCATGTATATTTTTTTGGCCTAATTGGAACAAAAAAGCCTAATTGACACATAAATTAAAAGTTGGCCTTATTGCCGAAAAAATGTTGAAAAATGGCCTTATTGTCATTTTCCCCTTTAATTAACTGGCTTCAATTATAACCAATTAGGAGATTGCAGGAACCTCGTGTACCTATCTATCTTGTATTGACTCATACCAATTGGATACAAGAGAAAGCCATACCCGTTTTCTTACAATCATCGCAAGAATTTTTCTCGAATACATGTTGGAAAAAATGTAACAAACGGGTTAGTCAAACCGGAATAAAACAACGATAAAAACGGAAAGTAAAACGGCAGGTTGCTGGCCGAGGCGTTTGCACTTTCCGCAAATCAGTAAAGCCCCGTGTATGCTACGGTTACAGGCTCTCTGATCCCAAAGATACAACGGCAGCGGGGCTCGAACGATTTGCACACTGAATCGAACCCTCGGTTGAATGGAAACGGTGAAAACTGAGCACTCGATGCAAATGATATGATGATATGATTTTTCGTCTCTTTTTCGTGTGTCTTTTTCGTGTGCAAAATGATGCATGTACAGGTCTATATATAGACATCACTCGGGGAGTTACACACCACTCACAGCAGTTGGCGGTTCAGGGCAGTTCCAGGCAGTTCCAGCCTAGTGGAGTTTGACCACTCCATCTATAACCGCCCACGTTCAGCAATTAACCCATTAATTAATTAAGAAATTAATTAATATCTTTCAGTTGGGCCGAGCCCAAAGACTTAATATGTGTTCAACTATTGGGTCGATCAAGACGAGCCCAAATACTTCAATCGGATCGTGTCCAAAAGATATAGACCGGTCTGCCCAAACTGGCTCAACTGGCCCAGTTTGCCCAGTTTGCCCCGGGAAGCCCAGGTCCAGCCCAGAGTCCAATTGACCAAATCACCAAGGAGCCAGGACCAAGCCCAAGTCCGAGTCCGAGCCCGAGCCCGAGCCCGAGCCCGAGCCCGAGCCCGGGACGGGACGGGACGGGACGGGTCGGGACGGGACGGGTCGGGTCGGGGCGGGGCGGGGCGCGCGCGTGTGGCCTTTGCCATGTACCGCTAAGGGCGCATGGACTTAGTCAACTTGTTGAACACTCACCTTCTCTTATCACTTTTAAAGAGAGATGACTTTTGGTATTCTTCCAATGTGGGATAACATTTATCCCAACAAAATAATAATTGCTTCATTCACCAAAGTAGTATTTATGGCAATCTTCAAACATTTATTTCTCACTCACCGATTAACGGATTTTGACGAAATAAAATACCACGATTACCTCGTAACATGGAGATAATAATTGTAACGATTAAACTCGAAATCGAATACATTTTTATTGCCATAAAAATTACACAACTTTGATCAAAATACATGAATTATTAAAATAATTCCAACAATCCCCCACATGAGTGAAATCAATGCAAATGCCATGAATGCAGACTCTTGTGCTCGGTTCTCGGAAGGATCTATTGCTTCTGGAAAGGTAGCTTGTGGCTTTGAACCCCCCTTAGTGAAAATCATCGGATGTACTGGCGGGCTAGTGGACGCTATGCCTTGAACTATTCCTCCGTAGTGTACACCGAGTCAATGATAGTCACACAATAAATCCCTATCAGTTTCCATTTCTCTGTTGTGTCCGTTTAGGCCCTGGACAACTCTTTGGATTCATAAATGTTTACATTTTGAAGCGGCCTTTACTTCACATTTATATAGGTGACCTCCCAGCATGAGTACCCTGAAATACTCCACCTTTCCGAGGTGTGGGATTCATTAAAAGTCTCAACGACTTAGCCTTTACCACATTTCAGGTTCTAGCACTTCTTTGCCCATAGGGATGGAAACGGAAATCTTTCATTCCAAGTGCTTAACTGAACTAGCATGACTTAGTTTTCCCTTTGAACCAAGTTCGTGGGATCTCCACTCAGCATGGTAGGGTTACCGCCATGGTCATTCTTTAGTTGTGGTTTTTCAAACCCATTCCCTTTAGCAACACATTTAATTGATCTCTAGTCATCCCTTTGGTCAAAGGGTCGGCTAAGTTTTCCTGTGACTTAACATAGTCTAAGGAAATCACTCCATTTGTGATCAATTGCCTAACGGTGTTATGTCTTCGACGTATGTGTCGAGACTTTCCGTTATACATATTGCTCTGTGCCCTCGCTATGGCCGACTGGCTATCACAGTGCATCATCACTGGAGACACAGGCTTTTTCCAACATGGAATATCTTCTAAGAAGTTTCGAAGCCATTCAGCTTCTTCACCGGCTTTGTCCAAAGCGATGAACTCAGATTCCATAGTTGATCTGGCTATACAAGTTTGTTTCGTGGATTTCCACGAGACTGCTCCGCCTCCTATACAGAAGACATACCCGCTAGTGGAATGAGAATCCTTTGAGTCCGAGATCCAACTAGCATCACAATATCCTTCAAGTACACTAGGATATCTTGTGTAGTATAGTCCATAGTCTCGAGTGTGTTTCAAGTACTTTAACACTCTTTTCAAAGCATCCCAATGTTCATGACTTGGATTGCTCGTGTACCGGCTCAGTTTGCTCACAGCGTAAGCTAAGTCAGGACGAGTACAGTTTGTTAGGTACATCAGACTACCTATTACTCGGGAGTAATCCAACTGAGCTATCGGTTTGCCCAAATTGACTGTTAAGTTGACACTTCGGTCAAACGGAGTCCTACATTCAGGACCATCAAGG
Organism: Euphrasia confusa; assembly: GCA_954870475.1. Taxonomy (NCBI): domain Eukaryota; kingdom Viridiplantae; phylum Streptophyta; class Magnoliopsida; order Lamiales; family Orobanchaceae; genus Euphrasia; species Euphrasia confusa. The sequence goes on from OX940949.1 coordinate 18,703,196, forward strand.
GCATTGAACTTTTTGAGCACTTTCTCGGCATCAATGATCGTACCTTTAGTCACTTCTGGATTTTCAGAATAGTGTACTAAGAATCGGTATGCCATGCTAGTCAAAGCATATCCAATGAAGATACAATCGACCGTTTTAGGTCCTATCTTCATTCGTTTTGGCTCAGGAACCGACACTTTGGCCAAACACCCCCACACTTTGAGGTAATTGTAAAATGGCTTACGACCTTTCCAAAGTTCGTGCGGAGTTTCATTTTTCCTTTTAAGAGGAATCTTATTCAGTAGGTGGTTTGCCGTCAGAACGACTTCCCCCCACATGTTCTGGGGTAACCCAGAATTGATCAACATGGCGTTCATCATTTCTTTTAATGTTCGGTTCTTTCGTTCAGCAACGCCATTTGACTGAGGTGAGTACGGGGCTGTTTTTTGATGTATTATTCCATTTTCAGAACATAATTGTTCAAACGGAGCTACGTACTCTCCACCTCGGTCACTACGGATTATCTTAATCCGTTTATCAAGTTGATTTTCAACTTCGGTTTTGTACTTAGTGAATGCCTCTAGGGCTTCGTCTTTACTATTTAATAAGTACAAATAACAGAATCTCGTACAATCATCAATAAACGTGATGAAGTATTTCTTACCACCTCTTGTCGGTGCAAACTTTAAATCACATATGTCTGTGTGAATAAGTCCAAGAGGTTCAGTACAACGATCGACTGATCGAAACGGTAACTTAGCCAGTTTGGCTTCAACACAAACTTCACACTTATGTTGTGAATTTATTTTAGAAGTTGGAATTAATTCCAAATTCATAAGTCTTTTTATTGCATTTTGATTCACATGTCCTAAACGAAAATGCCATAAATCATAACACTCGATCAAGTAAGAGGAATCAACTTTTTCATTATTGCTCTGGGCAAAGGGGGGGCGAACAGCCATTACAGACATTTTAAACAGACCTTGATCAAGATAACCCCTACCTAGGAACAGTCCAAATTTAGAAAGTACAAATTTCTTAGCATCAAATACAAGTTTGAAGCCATGCTCCACAAGAACAGAACCGGAAACCAGGTTCTTTCGGATGTCTGGGACATGCAGCACATCAGTCAACTTGAGCTCCTTTCCAGAAGACAGTTTGAGGACAATGTTCCCAACTCCAGCAACTTCAGACGATGCGGAGTTACCCATGTGGAGTTTGCGACCGGTACAAGGAGCATACGAGGCAAAGGCATCCTTGTCAGAGCATACATGTCGTGTGGCTCCGGTATCAATGAACCACTGCTTGTTATTGCTAACCAGATTGGCCTCATAGACCACAGCAGTCATATCAGCACATGTCAGCTCGTGTTGAACCACGTTGGCACTTGGTCGCTTTTTCTTCTGCCCGTTTGCCCTCTTTGGCTTGTTGCAGTCTCTGGCCATGTGGTTCGGTTTGCCACAGTTATGGCAAACTCCAGTGAACTTCCAGACTTTGGCTGGCTCTTTGCCCTTAGAAGTGTTCTTCCTTTTGGCAGTTTGTGGCTCAGTCAAGTTCACTCGAGCCTCCATAGGAACTCTCCCCGGTTTGACCTCTCGATCACGGTTGTCTTCTTCTATCCGAAGTTTGACAATGAGTTCCTCAAGGCTCATCTCCTTTCGCTTATGCTTAAGGTAGTTCTTGAAGTCCTTCCACCCGGGAGGGAGCTTCTCGATGGCAGCCGCCACCTGAAAGGACTCACTGATCTTCATCCCTTCAGAGGCGATGTCATGCAAGATCAGTTGATACTCCTGGACTTGAGAGATCACAGACTTTGAGTCGACCATCTTGTAGTCCAGGAACTTGCCGACGACGTACTTCTTAGTACCAGCGTCCTCGGTCTTATACTTCTTCTCCAAGGCATCCCAAAGGGACTTGGCAGACTTATACATGCTGTACACATTGTACAACTCATTGCACAGCCCGTTCAAGACGGTGTGCCGACAGAGATAATCACTCTGCCCCCAGGCCTCGAAGGCAAAGCGCCTTTCATCAGAGTCTTTGTCAGTTATGGTCATAGGGTCATCAGTCAAATGCTTCTGCAGTCCAAGGGTGGTCTGGTAGAACATCATTTTGGACTGCCACCTTTTGAAGTCAACGCCGGTGAACTTCTCGGGCTTCTCGGCATTCGGGATGGTTTGGGTGTGGATGGGCAAAGCAACTGGAATCTTCCCGATGTGAACTTCTTTGTTGTTGACGGGTTGTTCAACGTTGATGAAGGGAACCTCGTTGTTGTTCTGGTTGTTGTTACCTCCTCCGGTAGACATGTTAATTTACTGATTTGCGATTGTTGGGAAAAATGTAACAAACGGGTTAGTCAAACCGGAATAAAACAACGATAAAAACGGAAAGTAAAACGGCAGGTTGCTGGCCGAGGCGTTTGCACTTTCCGCAAATCAGTAAAGCCCCGTGTATGCTACGGTTACAGGCTCTCTGATCCCAAAGATACAACGGCAGCGGGGCTCGAACGATTTGCACACTGAATCGAACCCTCGGTTGAATGGAAACGGTGAAAACTGAGCACTCGATGCAAATGATATGATGATATGATTTTTCGTCTCTTTTTCGTGTGTCTTTTTCGTGTGCAAAATGATGCATGTACAGGTCTATATATAGACATCACTCGGGGAGTTACACACCACTCACAGCAGTTGGCGGTTCAGGGCAGTTCCAGGCAGTTCCAGCCTAGTGGAGTTTGACCACTCCATCTATAACCGCCCACGTTCAGCAATTAACCCATTAATTAATTAAGAAATTAATTAATATCTTTCAGTTGGGCCGAGCCCAAAGACTTAATATGTGTTCAACTATTGGGTCGATCAAGACGAGCCCAAATACTTCAATCGGATCGTGTCCAAAAGATATAGACCGGTCTGCCCAAACTGGCTCAACTGGCCCAGTTTGCCCAGTTTGCCCAGGTCCAGCCCAGAGTCCAATTGACCAATTGACCAAATCACCAAGGAGCCAGGACCAAGCCCAAGTCCGAGTCCGAGTCCGAGTCCGAGCCCGAGCCCGAGCCCGAGCCCGAGCCCGAGCCCGAGCCCGGGACGGGTCGGGTCGGGGCGGGGCGGGGCGCGCGCGTGTGGCCTTTGCCATGTACCGCTAAGGGCGCATGGACTTAGTCAACTTGTTGAACACTCACCTTCTCTTATCACTTTTAAAGAGAGATGACTTTTGGTATTCTTCCAATGTGGGATAACATTTATCCCAACAAAATAATAATTGCTTCATTCACCAAAGTAGTATTTATGGCAATCTTCAAACATTTATTTCTCACTCACCGATTAACGGATTTTGACGAAATAAAATACCACGATTACCTCGTAACATGGAGATAATAATTGTAACGATTAAACTCGAAATCGAATACATTTTTATTGCCATAAAAATTACACAACTTTGATCAAAATACATGAATTATTAAAATAATTCCAACAAGATCATCTTCAACTGCTGAGATATGAACATTGCTCGCCCAACTACCTTCAATAGTAGGTGAAGGAGCATTAATGTGACTAGCAATTTACATAATGCTCAAAATTCCGTAGAATCAAGTTAAAAGTGTTAAATGTATTTTGTGAATAAATGTTATACTAAAAAGTTTTTTCATTCCATCACTGGTCACCACAATTACTATTGTATTCCTCACACAGTCACCACAATTACTATTGTATTCCTCCCACTATTTCAATATAACATGACCACGTTACATAGATGTTTCAGAATAATAGAACTCTCCTAAAAAAAGTAAATAAATATTCTTAGTTATTTACTTTAATATACAATTGTATCTCTACATTTTTCAACTTTACTCAAAATTATTTTACTTTTTAACTTAAAAATACATTTATATCACTCACTTTTAGTTAAAAGGTTAAAAATGAACTTTTTCTTCAATTTCCTTATCCGAAAAAGTGATCAATTTAGTAAACTTAAGGAGTGTGACTTAATCATCACATGACAAATTGTGAAATTGTCGCAATACATAAAGGCTATTTTCTCTTAAATACAGACCCTACGACCCAACAAAAAATATTGTCTACATCATCACTCCGACGAGTGAAGATATTGTTAAGTTGCAATGACAAATTAATACTACTCCTAAACAATATTTTAAATTACGCGACTCGTATTTGAAGCGTTTTTCTCTTGAGGCGTGAGGCGTACGCCTCGAGGCGGAACGAGGCGTACGCCTCAGAAAATTAATTTTTTTTTATAAAAAATCAATAATATTTTAATAAATTATAAATAAATCAAATAATTCTTAAAATAAAATTTATTTGTTCAAAAACTCATTAAAAATTGAAATTAATCTATTCTCGGTTGATTCATTCACCATTTTCAATAATTTTTCTATATAATAGTGTTTTAAAGTGCATCCATTATATGAGGAAAAAAAATCAAATATCATAATTTCATAAACATATAAGAATGAACCTTAGAATATATAATCATTTTTTATACATTTTTTTTCATAATTGTTGACTTGTTGCATTTAAGTTAAAAAATGGGGATTTAAAACATTTCAAAATAAAAATATAAAAATAGTTGTACAAGCAAAATAAAAGAAGAGAAAACATAAAAATATGTGCTGAAGTTGAGAAAATTTTGTGAAAGATTATGATTTTTTAAGTTGTCGGACAAGAATGGAGACGATAAAAATTGTATGGTTAAACAAAGATGGAACAATATATGATTAAAGAACAATACAAAATAATAAATTAATAAATTACTCTATCATTTATATAAAAAATACAAAAATTTGATGAGGCGGCCGCCTCAGACGCCTCGACTCGTACCGCCTCGACTCGTACACCTCACGTATAAAGGCGTATAAAAACTAAAACGTCTTTGACTCGTACGCCTCATCACACGAAACCCCTGAGGCGGTACGAGGCGCGCCTCGAGGCGTACGCCTCGACCGTTTTTTAAAACATTGCTCCTAAAGACTGCTGACAATAAGTCAAATGACTATAAAGTAAAAAAATTCTATTACTTTTAAGTTTGTTAAGTTAAGTAAAAACATTTTTTAGTAGTACTGTATTACATTTAAGTATACTTTGTTAAGTTGTTTTTGTTACAAGAGTGAAAAAAAATGCAACTCTTCAAAAGATATTATTATAAACAAATATTCTTAATAAATTTTGTGTTACTACTTTTTCTTATTGCTAAAAATTGATTGATCATTTGGACTCAAATTCTATTGAACTTTACATTCTTTCACGACAAAATAATTGCGAAGAGCCGAAGATAAGTACTTATATACCAAAAATCCTCTAAAACACAGACCAAATTAGACCACATACATCAAACATGTCTCAAAGCACAAACACAAAAATATAAAATAACAAGAAAATACACAAAAAAATGAAAAATCAATGTCCAAATATAACAAAACAACAAAAGGCTAGAGACAAATACACATAAAAACAATACACTTACAATACACACAAAAGAATGCAAAACATGTTAGGAGATGCTTAATTATTACTAGTATGCAAGCTCTTGTTGACGCCGTTTGAAGTAGTCCGGTTATAGTAATAAAGAAACAATTATCTTCATTATTATATTATCAAAGGCTTGAAATTCAACGTATCTAAAAAAAACTTAAAAATAATTGTTTGATCGAGGATTGAGGAAGGTCATAATCATGGGCTCAATAAACAAAAACTAGACATGGCCTCATGTTTCCACAAAGATAACATGGCCAACTCATACATGCTTGGTTGTTGATTTATTAATAATATGAGACCAATTAAGCTTTGTAAACTTTTGTAAAAAGTATCATTTATTTCCTTCTTTTTAATTAGTGGTTGTCTAATAATAATGGGATCAATATATAAATATTTGAAAACCTATTGTAAAAATGGCTATATCTTATTTCGTCATTCTTTCAATAGTGGTTGTGTTATATTAACAATCAATTTGTACTTCCACGGAGTTAATCGAGTTCACAATACTGTATATATTATTAATGTATTATTCATACATTCATTTTATATGATTGATTTTTTTTTAATAATTTGTATAGTTCAAATGTAATTAAATGCCTTGTAGAAATACTAGAAAAAGATGCCTAAAACATAATTGTGTTTTTTAAAACAACTTTTATAGTTAAAAATACTAAAAAAAGATCAAAAAATATATTTTTTTAAATAATTTGTATACTCTTAGTTTTTTTTTTGAACTGAAAATAGTTGAACTTAACTGAAATGAATAGAGTACCGAAAAATTAATTAAGTTTAAAAGAACATAATCTTATAAATACAAAAACATAAAAACATTAATTCATGCAGAATAATAGTTCAAATGTACATTCATTTTTACTCATCTTCTCAACCGAATCCACCATAATCAAAGGTTCCAATGGAATATCCACGGTAGTCCGTAGATATACTAGAAGAAATCCGTGAAGCATTGAAACTTCCGTCAAACTAATAATCACTTTGTTCATTCTCGAATATCAAACTTAATTGTATCCCTTCACCTATTTCTTTAAAAAGGCCAGAACACGCACTTCAAATAATGTGGATTTAGTTTTCAATAGTTCACATGTATGCGAGTCGCACATTGCAAACCATTGTTCGTCCGGAGGTGCTTTTCGGCTTTCTTTTCTTTCATTAACTATTCCACTATTTGGAGGTTGAAAATTCTTTTTGCTTAAAAAATAACGACTACACTTTGCGGGAAAAGTCATTGAAGATGGTCAACATATCACTTGCAACTGTCGGTAGATGAGCGTCTTGTAGAGAGCTTCGGTTTGATATCTCATACGCTCAATTTCGAATATTATAAATGAGAAATTAATTTTAAAAAATGTAACTAATGTTCCACAGAGAATTATATACTAAATGAAAAAGAAAATACAAATTGTAGTAGATAAATATTAGGGAGTACCTTATTATATACATTTTGTTATTTTATTTTCATAAGTATTATTTGTCAATTATTGACAAAAATAATATAATAATAGTATTGTATTATTATTATTGTGATAAGTTACAATTTGAATATTAAATATTGAATAATGGTTTTAAGTGACCATTATTATGGTGTTGAATGATGAGACGTCACAAATGTTGTTTTAACCGTCCACATTCAACGAACCACCTCGTCAGCATTCTCTATATAAAGTGCAATCAACATTTGCATGAAGAACACTTGAGAAGCACTAAAAAATACTCAAAAAAATAAAAAGACTCGAGGACTCGAAAACGAGAACGAGCATGAAAATGATTGAGAAATATACAGACGTCTTCCGAGCAATCGCTCTCGTTTTTTTTTTTTTTTGTTTACCCCGTTTCTTTGATCCTCCGGTGATATTATTCAGGTAGCATCTCGGTTCACCGTAAGCAAATGTTTTGCTTTTAATCGTTGTATCCTGGGAAACAATCGTACCCGTAGAGGACGAATTTGTTTTAAAAAAATCGTGAATACACGAGCCTCGATTATTTATTTATTTCGTTTCTTTCATCTTCCTTTAATGGATACATACTACCCCTAATACAAAAGCAACTTCCATTAATATTAATGATGGAACCTTACAAGACCCCGATAAGTCAAAATGAACGTACTCGAGTATCTCTTTCATGTTGGGAACACCTTCAAGAATCTCACGTTGTTTGCGCATACACTGATCACAAAGTACGGTCTCCTGTCCTTCAGCTGAGCCAGAGAACCGTTTCATGGCTAGTGCTACATGTGAACTCAAATGGCTTCGAGAACAGCTTCTTTCCTCGGCAAGATTCCTATGCTTCTTCTCTGTGACAATCAATCTGTGTTAATTGCATATGACTCACAATCCTGTCCATCATGAATGAACCAACACACATAGAAGTTAGTTGTCATCGATCTTGTTCGCGATACTATACAGTCCGGTGTCATAACACTTAAATATGTTAACAATTCATTCGTCTATTTGGAAAATTGAGCGTTTGCGACCTCCACGATCCAACTTGAGGGGTGTGTTGAGATATATATTCACGAAATTGTACTGAGCGCATAATCTCTTATTTTTAATACTCTGTATTTAGTTTTTTTTAGAATGATTTTGAGTATAATTTAGGGAAATTTTTTTCATGTATATATGTTAGGATTTAATTTTTTATATATAAACATATAATGTACTTGAAAGAATTAAAAGAAATACAAAACAAATTTCATTTTTCACATTGATATTAGTAATTTAATTTCTAACTTTCATGGCAAGTCATTTGTACATTCATTCGTGAATTTGATTGCAATAATTAGTTTAATATTTATTCTTTGTACTTTAAAATTCTTATAAATAGTTGCAAATAGTCGTGCAGGCACGAAGGATCATATTCTCAGGAAAAGTGTCACTGTTTTTTGTTGAGTATTTGTCATACACATCCCTCGTCTTCATGTACATTATTTTATAAATGTTTATTGTTAAAACGATAGATTATTAAAGGGTACCTTTGCAAATTAATCATTGACGTAATACTGTACCTACACTCACGCGCGCAAACAATAATAAAGAACGATTATTTTAAAACAAATTTACCTGTAAAGATAATAATGTTCTCCTACACTTGTTCGTCCAAAAATTTATATTTTTCACTTTTTTAGGGTTCTATCTATGACTTCCATCTTCAATTATTGATAAAACCTTTTTTCTTAAATTTGTACGTGTATTCTTCAAAATACATAGTATACCTATCATCAAATCTATAACCACAAATAAATCATTATTTTACCAATTATTGTTTTTTCAGTTGTGTCAACCCTGACAAAGCCAGTGTATTTATGTTTATCATGCTAAAATAATTTAAATATGTTTTACTAATATATCTTGATTTCTTATTTATTCATTATTTACTAGTACTATTACTTTTTTTAAAACTCTAAGATACATTTTACTTAGTATCCAACCTAATATGAAGAAGAACACATTATTAGTACTTACACATCTTATATCACTTTTTTTTTATCTCATGAATCATGATGTATACGACACATGTTTAAAACATTATTTAAATTTATATGTAGAAACACATTAGAATAAAATCTCCATCACAAGAAAATTAATTAAAGAATAATTAGTGATAAAATATTAAATATTATGTCTAAATGCTCATTAATAGAAGTTCAAAAGTCACACACTTTCATTTTTCATTTTTTCTATACATAACTCATTTTTTGGTTATAGGTTTATTTGACGAAAATATTATAAAACGCACAAATTTAAACACTTTCCACTATGCTGACTCCCGTATACCCAAAACTATTTAAAAATAACTTTTCAAATATACTATATAAATAATCAACATTTATTTTAATATATAAAAAAGTCACTCAATTAATCCATCAAAATAAATATAAGAATGGTAATAGAAGATTTGTACTCAAAATAACATAAACAAATATTTTCAACTTTTATTGACTAGAATTTCAATTTCTTTTTAGTGTTAAAATTCAAAAAATATATGTAAAGGCGCAGCGGAAATTATAGAATGTATGACGGACCAGAAAAGGAAACCTGGAGCTGCGTAATTCCCCCTTTAAATACACCTTCCGTTCTCTCTCACCTCACATTCCATCTCCTCTCTCTAAGAAACGCTTCGGTATCTTTGAGTAGTGCGATTCAACAAATTAAACCCATTCAATTCATTCGTCGATTCAGGAGAGTCCAAAAGGTTCGTCGGAAATGGGAGCGTGTGCGAGCAAGTTCAAGGAATTGAAGGACGAAGGTGTGCCGCCGGTTGCGGCGGAGGAGTTGACGCCGTCGAAGGAGGAGGTGAAAGTTGTGGAGGAAATCGTCGATAAGGATGATGCGCCGCCTCCGGCGGCGGCGGACGGTGAAGTCAAGCCTCGTTCGCTCGGCTGCTTGTTCGAAGAGGTAAAAATTGGTTTTACGATCTGCTTAAATTAGTTTTAGGTTTATAAATTGACAATAGTACTGAATGATTATTGCTGTGCCTTCTCTGTTTTTTATTGTTCGTTTTTCTGTGTGTTACTTTTTACATCTGTGTGTGTTGTATTCGTCGAGGTTTTACTTGTGGTTTTTGAAGCTGATTCGGAACCCCGTATTATGCCTCACGGTGGGGAATTCTGTGTTGTATCGGATCTATAAATAAATGAGATAATTCGTGTATGTTTTGGGTTCAAATTTGCTTTGGCTGTTCCATGGTTTTGATTTAATCTGAATGCAAAAATGAAAGGGTCTATAATTGAAAATTCTTCATTTTTTTATGAATGGGTGTGATTTCTTTTTTAGTAAAAAATTATTAATTTACCACTTGTTCATTTTCTCCCACCAATTTCATTAATGCAATCACTAATCATTAATACACATTTCCCTACAATTTCATTAGTCATCCAATCATATAAAATCATTATTTTACTATTTTTATAGTAGTATTGAATAAACTTCTAATTATGATGATTATTATTATTTCATTTTCACACACAATTTCTAAACAAATCAAATATTTCTATACGAAAATGTATCCAAATGGCACCTTCTGTTTCCAACTCAAAGATGGTCTTTTAAGCTGTGAACTCTTTTGTGTGTATGTATATCTGTTTTTGTGGAAAAGTGATTCTCAGCTTTGCCAAAAACATAGCTTTTGCTTTTAAAACTTTGTATTATTCTCTGAGAGGAATCTAAAAACTAGTGTGTTATTATGTGTGACTTACAACTCATTTGCCATCTAATTCCAACATAATATAAGTACACAAAAAAAATCATTTTTCAGCTTTTATTTGCGAATATTGCAATCTTTATTGAGAGTAAAAGTTTTTTCAAACACTCCCATAGTGATATATTTCTAAAACTCTTTTGGAATACTTTGTAGAGTGAAGGGGAAAAGGTCTCAACAGAGAATATTGCTAAAGCATTGGAGGATGTCACTGAAAATGGAGACGTAAAATCTGCTCCCGGTCCAGTTTCCGCAGAAACCGATGATGCCCTAAAGTCGACAACTCCAGAGGAAAAGAAAGCAGAAGATGTGAAGCCAGCAGCAGGGAATTTGGAACCCGAAGCACTACAGAAGAAAACAGAAGAGAAGTTATCAACTGAGACTGAACAAGTCGAGGAGAACAAACAAGAAGAGAAATGTGAAATATTGCTGGAGAATGTGAAAGAAACCGAGGAACTGAAACTGGCTTCTGATGAAGAAAAGGAAATCGAAGAGAAGCCGGTCAAGGAAACACTAGAGCCCAAAATTACCGAGGCAGAGCAGAAGAATGAAGACAAATTGGTTGTGTATGAAAATATTGAAACATCAACAGAAGTGGAAATTCCCGAGTCAGATGATCGTGTGGAAAACAAACCTGTTGAGGAACCTGTTGCTGATAAATTGACTGAGAATGCAAACAATACATCAGCAGAAGTGGAAATGTCGAAGGAAATTCCTGTGGAAAACAAACCTGATGAGAAACCTGTTACAGATAAAGTAATTGAGATTGCAAAGATTGAGATATCTGAAGAAGAGAAAACTCTCGAGATTGAAAGTCCTGTGGAAAACAAACAGGAAGAGAAACCTGTTGCCGAAAAATTGACTGAGAATGCAAAGATTGAGATATCAGCAGAAGAGGAAACTCCAGAGACGGAAAATTGCTTGGAAAACAAACCAGACGAGAAACCTGTTACGGATAAATTGACTGAGAATGCAAAGATTGAGACATCAGCAGACGTGGGAACCGCTGAGACCGGGAATCAAGTGGAGGACAAACAGGACGAGGAACCTGTTGCAGATAAGAAACATGAACCAATTGAGATTGAAACTGAAGAGAAGAAATCAGAAATACACAAGGATGGAGAAGAGAAGGCGGAGAACTGATATAGTAGAATTTCGATGGTGTGGCAAATGACTTTGTCGATTGTTTTTGTTATTCATTTTTTATTTTCTATTTTCGATTTTGTACTTCATTGTTTGAATTCTTCTACATGTGTTTAGTTTGTTTCATTGCAGTGTTACATTTTACTTTGTCGATTGTCTAGAAGTATGGATTTTTTTACTATGTAATTTTTAAGTAACAGCAACAAAGTTATTGCAAATGATTTGGTTAAACATAACTATGTTACTTCTTTCTATGTTCAAACATTTGAGCCTAAGAGCTTAAAGCTTGGATACAATTGAGCATCATGAAAATATATGTAACTATAGCCAGTAGTTCGTCAAAACAAGAGTTCCCGAACAAAGGATTAGCCATCTCACTTTTAGCAACTCGAAACTTAGCCTATTCCTCATCCTATTCTTCCCTCGGAAAAAAGGCGTAAGTGGAGTTATGTGTATGGAGCCAAATGCTTGTACTAGACTTTTGTCAAACGATGGAATTCGAGCATGCAAATCCACTTCACGGTTTTCAACCAAGGCTTCTATCCGTATATCTCTTAGGACTAGGTCTATCAAGATGGATGATCCTTCCTTTACTGTGAAGTAAGATGGATGATCCTTCCTTTACTGTGAAGTGGATGGTACGTAGACTGGTAGTTCTCTCAGTCTCCATACGATCGTCCACATGTCATGTTCGATTCTAGCTAAACGCTCCTGTTTTTGTATTTATAGGCGAATTCTCGTTTTATCCATACACTTCTATCAATTTATTTTAGGAACTAAAATATAACATCAACCTATATGCCCTAATAAAAGAAGTTCCTACGAAATGAAAAATAAGTAAATCCAAACAATAAAACAAAACTCTTCTCTATCATTAACCACATAAAACATAGTATCATGTAACATGGTTAACATAGTAACACAAAGAAGTTGAAACTTAATCTCTGACAAAACTGGGACATTCTTGGAAAAAGTGATTATCGGAGATAAGTAGAAGAGACCCAAAGGATAATGTAGCTTAACAATGAAGTCGTCACTTCCAAGCTTCTCGGCCCTTTCAGTAAAGGCGGCATCACAGAAACCATCAAGAATGTCCCTACCAGCCAAGAAACTATAAAGCTTCCAGCCCTGCACAAGAACACAATATAGGTTTAGGTTTAGCTTTATCACAAAAACAATATATGAAAACGAGTTAATATTTACAATCACAACTTACCCGTATAGAAAAGCCCGTAACTTGCTCTTCAGTCGATCATAAATAAAGTAAATAGTAGCTATCAAGGAAATAGCAACTTGAAGTGTCGGGCCTTCTTCAGTTGGAAACAGTACAGTGAGAGCCCCAAGTACGAGGAAAGCAATGGAAGTTTTCACAATGACATTAGTCGACGGGATTCTAAACCTGCTGGTGACAGCCTGGACGTATTTAGCCTGAGTTACTTCCCGGACCTTTTTCTTCAAGTTGACCTTAGGCTTCTTCCTATCATAGAATTTCTGCATTATAATTTTATCATGGGCCGATTCTATCGCATCAAGACTGGGCTTATGCCCACTGTATGTCTGTATCAGAAAGTTCCGAGCAGATTGGATTTCGTCTTCGGAAGCTTCTTTACTGATGCCCAGCCGTTTGTATGGGTCCCTCACGTTAATTCTAGGAAATATAGCTGTAACAAGAGGGAACAAAATGATGAATTTTTATTTCAGAAAATTTTATTGTTGGGATATATACACTGACAGTGTTAGCACACATAATTGAAAAATAATTACAAAACTACCCGAGGCTGGGAATTACAAAAACATGAAAATTTTATAAACTACCATTCAGATTTAATTCCGTCTTACATTTCCAAGCATCAGTTATTATGAAGAAATTTGCTGGTACATAAAATATACACTACTTACAATTCCACCCATCCACTTTTCTAAATATTGCATGCCCCACCCAGATCTCTTTTCATATGGACTATTTTTAACATGTTAGAAAACACGAGGGGTGTATTGTCATTAGCATGTTCTTGAAATTTAAGGGACGGAATTGTAAAAATGGTAGATGACGTCTATACTTTCAGTTAACATCACTAACGACAGTTGCAAAATTTTAAGTTGACATCAAGGGTAATTTTGAAAGTTTTAACAGTTATTTTATTAATTAGGTCAAATCTCAAGGGTACATTATGTAATTCTCACTTTCTTAAAGTAATCTAACGGAATATAATCTAGTAAATGTGCGAATAAAATAGACGGCAATCGTTTTAACTAATATATAACCTAAGTAATGTACAAGACTGTAAATTAAATATTAAGACCCTAGACTAAGAACAAGAGTAGCCATTTATCACAGATCTTAACGAATTATGCCCAAGTTGTAAGTGATGTACTAAACTGTAAATGGAAAGTTAGAAAGCATTGCACTTATAATAGAACTGGGAATAATATCAGTGGTCTATCTCTTACAACCTGAACCTTAATATTCATAACTCGTAAGGTTAGTTACAACACCACCTCTGAGGTTTCGCTTACAGGCGAAGAAAAAACCTATACCAGGGTCTTCGTCCCTAAGTTATGATACCTTTACTGTGACACCGACCACGGCAATCATAAAATACAATTTTATATAGTAATAAACAATTAAGTATGTCTATATATACTTTTTTGTAAACCACCTCTGAAGTTTTCCTTTAGATAAACAGATTCCATTGACATTTTATTTGTATGTCCATAAGTTTGTTAATTTTGAAATCGGAACTAAACCTCAGGGTTAGTATTTGTAATTATAAAAAGGGTAAGCAAGAATGTGTCAATGATCGATCACCAAACAAAACAACAAAATTTAGATGATAGAAAAGACATTTGTTTATGCCTTACAAAAGTGCACCCTCAACCGGGGAGTATTTGTAAATTTAAATTCGATAAGACTAAACCTCAGTGGGAGTTTTGTAATTATCCCTAAACCCTTAACAATTTTTTCCAGCAACCAAAAATTATTTGCTGAAAACCTCGATTTCAAGGACCATCACGAAACAGAGCGAACGAAAAATTGCCAAACATAATCAAAAGAAATTTACCAGATGAGTCATTAGTAGCGTCTCCAAAGGTAGAATCCATCGCGCACTTTACGCAAGGAACCGTTTGTTTATCACGTCTCCATGTTGATGAAGTCAAACCATTTCTACAGGAAATCACGTGAAAACAAATTACGCGTGCCAAAACCGAAAAAACAGAAATCAAACACATTAATTAACTAAGAGCAGTTTCCTTGTACCTCTGCAGGGAGAGCAAATCCACAGGTATCCCAAAATTACGGAAGACGGCAACTTGTCTTTTATGCGATCCGGGCCTTCTCGCGGGCAAGCCAAGGCTATATCTAAGTGGACTATAAGTTAATCCAGATGACATGGTTGATGACAAAGATTGGTAATCTCAGAAAACCTGGAACCAAATTACAAACAAGAAAAAGAAGACTCATTAAAAAATAACATTAAATTAAAAATAGAATAAAAATTATATCAACTAAACCCTAAAACCTACATTCCGATACACATATGCATTGAACAAAAAATGGGTCTAATCAATAAAGGAAAAGGGAAAACCCCAATTCGCATATAAATTGTTCATCGATGAATTTAGGGTTCTACAAGAGAAATTATGAATTTCGAAAAAGAACAAAAAATCAAAGAAATGAAGAAAGAAATAGCAGAAGTACCTTGTAGCAGAGGAAGTAAATGACAGTGGATAGAACTTTGGGGAGGGACACTGGAGAGGGAAACAAGGTTTTCCTTTGGAGTTTTACGTATTTGGTTTTAGTATTAAGAATTTAAATTGTGTTTCACTTCCGAAAATTCAACAAAAGTGAATAAAATTTTTATTATACTATTATTTAATAAATAATTTAGTTATTTATAAGGTTAAATTCATCAATCACACTATATATAAATTTTTAATTTAAATTTAAAATTATTCATATTGTTCAAATTCAAATCCAACAACTTATACTTTTTTTATTATATACTACTACGTGAGTGAGTAAATTATAATATTTATTTTTTCACTTTAAAATACTTCTATATTTCTGTTTATTTTTAACATTATTTAACTTCTTTTTCTACTTGAATTCACAACAATTTTTACTTGGACAAATTTACTCTTGCCTCATTCACCAACACATTATAAATAATATTATATTTTTTCTTAATTTTTATGATTAGAAAAATGTGAAGATATTCTTAAATGGAGGTAGTAGTGTTTTTTTCATTTATAAGATGTACCTTAATTTTACATATAAATTTTTTACTTACTGTTTTTCTATTTATCTTTCATCTACTCTATTAACAATTATTCAAACCCTCTATTCTAAGTAACAATTTTTACATTTTTAAACTCACAAAAAAATTGTATTTTCAGCATCAAATAAGTGTAATACTCATCTGACTCAAATATTTTTAGCACACTCCACTTGTGCTTCTCAGCTAGAACAAAACACTTCTAAAGGCATAACAGCAAAGCATTTTCCAAATAAGGAGTACTAATTATACAGTATGTATGTTGAAATATTTAATTTCATTACACAAAATGATGACAAATATAACAAAAACAAAAATCAAAAGGAGTAGTATAATTTTTTGTCAGCAACCTGCCTGCAAGGGAGTATGGTTAAAAAAATGTGGGTTTATTTGAAGTAGGAAAGCTAAGCAATGAGTCAATGACGATGAAACACCATAAGAAACAAGAACACTCGAATTCCTTGCATGCATCAAATTTTTTATCAAGGAGCTCTATCGAAGGGCTTGGTATCATTATAACATACATCCCAAACAGCTTCCATTGCATCCCTTGCTGCTTCCTCCGTACAATACGGGTTTGCTTTCATTGACATCATTACTCTCCGCCGCACGCAATCCTAAAAGCATCATCAAGTTAGGCTCCCACAAAGTAAAATCACTACTGCCAATTCCGATGAGACAGAAACTCACCTGCTCATGACCTCGTATCTTCATATACCCACGAAGTAACTCCCTTTTATAATGGCAATCACCACTAAGATGACCAGCTCGGATCTAATATACGAATCGTAGCCAAACATTTAGAAAAATTCCCAAAACAAAATTGTGGGTTTCGAAATGGAGTTATAAATAACCTCACTGCAAGCGTGATGAGCGCAGTTGGTCCAGTCCAAATTTGCAGCCCGACATTCATCGTACGCATGGATGAGCTCGTGAATCACAACTTGGGTCACTTCATCTTGCAATTTCAAGTGATTACCACATACCACAATCTGATATCATAAAATATCATCATATTAAATAACGAGGAGCATTTGAAGGTCTTATTTCACACTAAAAAAAATGAAGCCAAAAACCCAAATGGCATTCCCAGATTTATATCGTCGATTTGGATATTAAAACGGAAAATGGCAGAATTACCCCTTCGCCTTTAACGTATCCACCAGCAGTGGCTGTTTTGCAATGGACAGCCTTTATGAAATTGCTTCCAATACTGCATCCGGATTTCTCCAGGTTCTCTTTCAGAAATCTAACCATGGGAGCTGCATACAAGAAGTTACTTAAACCCTGAACCCAATATAAACAACCACAAGCAAAAACGAGGAGATTCCAAAGGATTGTTAAACTTACTCCTGAGACTTCTCTGGATCATACTCTGGCATTCATCTACAGTCATTCCATCGCCAGGGTTCGGCTTAGGGTACGCCATGAGTTTCTGGAAGCAATATAAACGGACCTCGTTTATTATAGAAAGAACAATAATAACATTATATGTTGTTCGACCGATTCTTGAACCACAACATAAATTTGATAAAACCTTTTGAACTATATTTTCCAACAGAGACTAAATGGCTTGAACATCTCAAAAGAATATTGAGTAACATAACTGGCATAACATCCATGGAAAATGCATACACTTCGATATCAAAGAACCCCCACTAATCCCAAACGGATAGATGAAAACGGGAATCGAAAGAAACACAGAAACGCATGATTTTCTCTTTAATAGGAAATCATCATTCAATAATATAAGGGCAAATTATTTAAACACACGCTGACACACAATTTGGTTTCAACTTTATATTTCATCGCAGCAAAAAACTGAAAGGGGAAAAATGCGATAGCCCCTATCATATAAAAATTAGCAGATTTTCAAAGCTTCAGGAACTGGGAAAAAAATTGCTTCCGTCTTCAGATTCGTAAATTGAGCAATTGATATAAATGCGAACGGGGATTACTTATCTCTACAAACAAACTAAGAAAATATAGCATATGAAAAATCGCGTTAATACCTGAGACAGAGATACAGGCAGTGAAATGAAAAGTGAAGACGGAAACAAGGGTTTTTCGCATGGACAATGGTATGCGTTTTATATTTAGATTATAAAGTTGACGAAATGACAAGTCTTCACAAATCCGTTGTAGTCTAGTTGGTCAGGATACTCGGCTCTCACCCGAGAGACCCGGGTTCGAGTCCCGGCAACGGAACTTTTTACGAAATCAACAAACTTTTTGTGTGTGCTGACATGTTAATTAAATTTTTATTATTGTTGATAATCAACAAACTTTCTCTGTGTGTGTTTTCATATTCTTTTTTATTAAACAAATATTGCACGATAACATCCACTTTTAATAAAATTAGTATTATTGTTGATAATCAACAATTTTTTTAGAAACGAAATGATATTATATGATATGATATTACGTATAATATATGTTTGTATGGGCTAACTGTGTATAAAAAGCCCATCTTAATTTTAGGTTTAAGGAGTTGTCGTCTTTTGCTCCCATTGTACTCTATATATACACGTTCTGTGAGTAATAAAATTATTCCGCCTACACTATATTCTTATCATGGTATCAGAGCAGAGATCTTGATCTCTTATTAAAAAAAAAAAAAACATTTTTTTCTTGTTACAGTTCCTATTCATAATCCTTATTTTTAATGGCAATTTCTGATAGTTCCGTTGTTATTACTCCCATCACAATTGATGTTATGTCACCATATTACCTTCATCCCTCGGACAAACCTGGAGATATATTTGTCGGAGTGCTTCTTAAGGACGGTAATTATGGAGATTGGCTCGATGATATGAGCAATTCACTCTATGCTAAAAACAAGTTTGGTTTTGTTGACGGGGAGATTCCGATGCCACTCCCTGCGGATCCATACCTTCCATATTGGAAACGTACCAATGCCATGGTAAAGGGTTGGTTACTCAGTAGTATGGAGCCGGAGATTCGTCAAAGCGTGAAGTTCCAAACGGCGCGCGAAATTTGGGTCGATCTTGAAGAGCGTTTTGGTAAGGAGAGTGCTCCTCGCGCTTATGAGTTACGTCGTGCGCTTGGCCTCATTCGCCAAGAAAAGCTATCAATTTCTGCTTATTATAGCAAATTACGTCGCATTTGGGACGAGGCGTGCTCTATTTCGCCATCACCCGTTTGCACTTGTGGCGGATGCACATGCCGCTTGACACAAAAATTAATTGAGATTAGAGATCGTGATCGTCTCTATGATTTTCTTATGGGCCTTGATGATATTTTCAGCCCCATACGTACACAAATATTGAGTACGAGGCCAATTCCTACACTTCGTGCGGCATATCACTTGGCCTCCGAGGATGAACAACATCGTTCGATCTCTCTTTCCAGGAAACATGTCACTGATGCAGCTGCTTTTCAGACTCAAACAAAAAAGGATGTCAATTCGACTCGTCGTCCCGATTCACGGGAGAATCGTCATTGTACTCATTGCGGCAAGAATAACCATACTTATGAGACATGCTTTGAACGCATAGGATATCCCCCTGGTTGGAATCGACCGGGACATAATGGAAATTCAGAGACTAGTCGCGATGGTGGACGCGGACCCAAAGATGGTGGACGAGGATTCAAAGATGGTGTGAGTAAACGTGAGGGGCAGCCGCGCGCATCTCATGTGAGCAATGATTCAAGCCCTGTTCCAGGACTTACGAGTGAACAACTTCAACGTTTAGCTCAATTTATGCGGACTGAATTTGATAAGAGCACAAATTCATCATCTGGACCAAACATTAATATGGCGGGTAAGACGTCTATACTCAACCGACCTTGGATAATTGATTCGGGTGCAACCGAGCACATCACTTCTCATGTTGACGCTTTAGTCGACATATTGGCAAGTCCGTCAGAATCACCTGTTAAAATACCAAATGGTGAAATCATACCCGTTCAAGCAGTAGGAAGTGTTATTCTGGATAATGGGTTACGCCTTGATCGAGTCTTATACATACCACAATTCCATTGCAATTTGCTTTCCGTCAGCCGTCTCACTACCGATTTGAATTGTGTTTTCACGTTTTTTCCGGATTTTTGTATTTTGCAGGACTTACCCTCGAGGAAGCTGATTGGAGTGGGTAATCACTGTGATGGTCTCTACTACTTAGAACCTTTGAAGACTGAGGGGGCAATTCTATCGGTTATGAGTGATTCTGAATTGTGGCACAAGCGTTTGGGTCATGCCTCAGATGGAAAATTGCAACACATCAGTTCATTACGAGGTTCTAGAAGAAATAATATTTTTTGTGATTCTTGTATGCGGGCAAAGCAAACTCGCTTACCTTTTCCAGTTAGTACGAATAAAACTTCTCGATGTTTTGAATTAATTCACTGCGACATTTGGGGTCCTTATAAGTGTGACTCGCTTACCGGTGCTCGTTATTTTTTGTCGATTGTTGATGACTATAGTAGAGGTGTTTGGGTTTTTCTCATGCAAACCAAATCAGAGGTTACTAAATTTTTGATCCATTTTTTCAACATGGTGCAAAGACAATTTGAACAGCCGATTAAGCGTATCCGTTCAGATAATGGTTTCGAATTTCAATCCACAATTTTACTTGATTATTATGCCGCTCATGGGATTTTGCTTGAAACTTCATGTACAGATACTCCACAACAGAATGGGATCGTCGAACGTAAGCACAGACATATACTTGAAGTCGCTAGGGCCCTGCGTTTTGAGTCCGGTTTGCCAGTTGAATTTTGGGGTGAGTGCATATCTACAGCAGTGTATATCATAAATCGTTTGCCATCAACCGTTATCTCGAACAGAACACCTTATGAGATTCTACTTGGAAAGCTCCCAACATATAATCATTTACGCGTTTTCGGTTGTTTGGTTTATGCTCATGAGAATCGTCGGAAAGATAAGTTTGCTGAAAGAGGAAGTGCTTGTATATTCATTGGATACCCAAGTGGTCAGAAAGCTTATCGCGTTTTTGATTTACATAGTCAGAAAATTTATAGCTCCCGCGATGTTACATTTTTCGAGAATATTTTTCCATTCAAAGGTGTTGACAGTGATAATACAAATTTTTTTGAGGCCATAAATGTCGCTCGCTTACGTGCGATGGGGCATCAACCCGTACATACACAAACACCACTAATGTCCCGTCCATTCATCAAACAATCTCAACTACATGATGACGACTCATCTGCTAATACACACTGTCCAAAGATCCCATTTGTAGAACCATCTCTTGATCTACATAATGATGCACCTCTTCCAGATAGAGTGGTCCAAGATAATATTCCACAAATTGATATTGGCGATTCAACCTCCTCTACTACTGCACTCGAAGGACAGCCCCCAGTTGTGGATATATTGCCTCGTACCAGCCACAGGGCCAAGAGACGTCCTAAACATCTCGATGCTTTTGATACAATTTTGCCCCCCTCAGTTGACCATTCACAGTCCACTACCAATTCGGCGAACTCGACGGTATATCCTCTTTCTCAATTCCTAACATATGAGAAATTTTCTCCTGCTCACAAAGCTTTCTTAGCGGCCATCACTTCCAATGATGAGCCAAAATATTTTTCACAGGCCGTCCAAGACCCTTTATGGCGTGAGGCCATGGAAAAGGAAATTAATGCCTTGGAAGAAAATGGAACTTGGAAATTAGTTTCACTTCCACTAGGAAAGAAAGCGGTAGGCTCTAAATGGGTTTACAAAATTAAATATAAGCCCAATGGTGAGGTAGAAAGATACAAGGCTCGTTTGGTCGCCAAAGGATTTACTCAAATCGAAGGTGTTGATTTTCATGAGACATTTGCGCCCGTTGTTAAGCTTGTGACTGTTCGTTGTATGTTGGCTGTAGCGGCAAAACAAAATTGGGAAGTTCACCAATTAGATGTCAATAACGCTTTTCTCCACGGTGATTTGCAAGAGGATGTGTACATGCGTATACCTCAGGGTTTTACAAAATATGGAAACAACCAAGTATTCAAGCTCCAAAAATCACTTTACGGGCTTCGACAAGCGTCTCGAAATTGGTACCAAAAATTCACCCATGCTCTTATTTCTATAGGTTTCTCTCAGTCTCGAGCGGATCATTCCTTATTCACCTTTCGCAAAGGTTCCATCTATGTTGCCGCGCTGATCTACGTTGATGACGTTCTATTAGCTGGTAATAATTCGAATCACATCACTTACGTGAAACATTACTTAAACGAGAAATTTAGCATCAAGGATTTGGGCAACTTAAAGTATTTTTTGGGCATCGAAGTCGCACGATCGCATGCTGGTTTTGTGTTAAGTCAACGTAAGTATGCATTAGATATTTTAGAGGAAAGTGGCCTCCAGGGAAGTCGTCCAAGTGCTTTCCCTATGGAACAAAACTTAAAATTGCAACCTGATGATGATAGCCCACTTGTTGAGGCTTCACAATATCGTCGTCTAGTTGGACGCTTGCTTTATCTTACAGTGACTCGTCCTGATATTGTATTCTCAGTCAGTCAATTAAGTCAGTTTCTTAGCAAGCCTCGACAATCTCATCTTACAGCAGCTTATCGAGTTCTTCGTTATTTGAAGCAGTCACCTGGACAAGGTATTTTCTTTCCAGCTCATGGTGATTTTACCTTAGAAGGTTATTGTGATGCCGATTGGGCAGGTTGCCCTTTCACGAGGCGTTCATCGACTGGATATTTTATCTCTCTTGGTGGTTCGCCTATTTCTTGGCGCACAAAGAAGCAGTCTGTAGTCTCCCGTTCTTCAGCCGAGGCCGAGTATCGTGCTATGGCAACAACAGTGAGTGAGATTTTATGGTTGAGGTGGTTGTTGAAGGATTTTGATGTCACTCAACCTGGTCCTACTCCCTTATTATGTGATAATCAAGCAGCTCGTCACATCGCCGTAAACCCGGTCTTTCATGAGCGTACGAAACATGTAGAAATGGATTGTTATTTTGTGCGTGAACGTGTCACTGGTGGAGATATCATGCCGACTATGATCTCTACCGCGGATCAAATTGCCGATATATTTACTAAAGCACTTGGTGCCGAGCGTTTTCGATTTCTTCGAAGCAAGTTGGGTGTTCGTAATCTCCACACTCCACCTTGAGGAGGAGTATTACGTATAATATATGTTTGTATGGGCTAACTGTGTATAAAAAGCCCATCTTAATTTTAGGTTTACGGAGTTGTCGTCTTTTGCTCCCATTGTACTCTATATATACACGTTCTGTGAGTAATAAAATTATTCCGCCTACACTATTATTGGAGAATATATTCGACCCATTAATATAAATGTAAAGAAGCCCAACTTATATTTGAGCTCTAGGATCGATATCCAACCGATGTGGGATACTTAACAACTATATTCTTATCATATGATATGATGGTCAATCGCATAAGCACAATGTCACAAGTCCATTTCTCGAAATATTTTGCCCACAAAACATTTAATAATATACAGTACTCCTTTCGTTACAAATTTATAGATACAGTACATTTTTTTATAATAAAAATGTATCTATAAATCTATGACAAATTAAAAGGTTGATGAATCGAGGGGTAAACGATCCTCATAATAACAATAAGTTGATGGAAGTTAATATGCATGTAATAATGTTTGTACTGCATAACTAAAGTTGTTACATAATAAGTACATATATATCGTTATTAACTACAGTAAATGTATATTTACACTATCTCTTATAAATTTTTATTCAATGGACTTGTATGACAATTCAAGACTTTTGTAAATTTTCTCCTTTTTACAATTAAAGTTTATTTATTTCTCAATAATACTTTGGCTATAGTATGTATAACATAAATCTGAAATTTATTAACAAAGCCCGTCTAGCTCAGTTGGTAGAGCGCAAGGCTCTTAACCTTGTGGTCATGGGTTCGAGCCCCATGGTGGGCGAATTTTTTACTTTTTATATTTACTTCTATAAATAACATAGAAAGTTCATTCTTCATAGCATTATTTTTTATTTTTACTTTTATAAATAACATAGAAAGTGTTATGAATATTATTATATTATAGTGAATGACTTGTTGGCTAAGTCAGAAACCCTATATTGTATCCTATATAAAGGGGTCTCCCCATATGAATGAATACAAGAATTCATAACAATTCTATTCTCCTCTCATATTGTCTCTCTTTATACTCTATTATTCTCTCTCAAATTCTCTTGAGTTTATAACACGTTATCAGCACGAAAGCTCGCGTTCTTCATCGAAGTTCTACTCATCCAAGAACTGAGGCAAGAATTTATATTTGTATTTATATTTATTAATAATTATAAATATAATGTTCCCGAAGAACATTATAATCTGATATTCCTGAAGTAATATCATATGTTCCCGAAGAACATTATAACCTGATATTACTGAAGTAATATCATATGTTCCCGAAGAACATTATAATCTGATATTCCTGAAGTAATATCATATGTTCCCGAAGAACATGATATTCTTGAAGTAATATCAAATTAATTATGATTGAGTTCTTGATGAACAATATGATATTCCTGAAGTAATATCAAATTAGTTATGCCTAGTAAATCAATTAAAACTAAATGTTTCTGAAAAATATCGTGATATGATATTCCTGCAGAAATATCAATATCAAATTGATTGAATTCAAAAGTGGGTGAAACTTTAGAAAAGTTAATCCAAAATAGCCCGATGGTGTTTTGCTCGAATATTGGAATATCCACATGAGTTCGAATCCAATGAAAATTTGATATTCCTGAAGTATTATCAAATCATTTATTTTTAATATATCAATTAAATTGAATGTTCCTGAAGAACATATACTCCTGGTTTAAATATTATATTGATCGTTCTGGAAGAACATAATAATGTGATATTATTCGAGAAATAAACAATTAAATTGCTCTCATAGTAGCAATAAGTTTTAAATGTTCCTGAAGAACAATATGATATGATATGATATTCCCGCAGAAATATCAAATCAATGGCTTCTGATGTAACAATTATTTTTATTAATTGCTCCCGTAGTAGCAATAAGTTTGGAAATATCAAATTAAATTGCTCTCGTAGTATCAATAAGTTTTAAATGTTCCTGAAGAACATTATGATTTGATATAATAAATATTGATATTCATAAGATATAATGCAAAATATTTCTGAAAGAATATTTTTATTGATTGCTCCCGAAGAAGCAAAGTTTAAACATTAAATATTTTTGAATAAAATTACATCGATTGTTCTTGTTGAAACAATGATTACATATGAATTATCCCTGAAGGATATCTTTTGAAAATCGAGAATAAATGTACTATGTGGGTACTCATGGAATATCGAAAAAGTCGATTCCAATTAAATGTAATTTTCTGAAAAATTATATATTGAGATTTATTTTGATTCCCGAAGGATCATTGGTAAAGATACTGTATCCCCGAAGGATTATTGGTAAATCAACTGTTATGCAAATTATAACATATTAAAAGTTGGCTCCGGAAGAGCTTTACTAATTATCTCCACGATTACATGTACTAAAACATGAAAATGATGCATATCATGATGCGTGGAAATTGTTATTTCCCATCTGCAAATTAATATGCAATTTATATTCATATCACCACTAAAGTGAACGGCATAATAGAAAATAAGTATATTAAATATCTCGAGCCCACGATCCAGAAGATCACGATCCAGAAGATCGGTTTATAGCAATTACGCTGATTTGCATATTTAACGAAGATCATTTCCCGGCATTAGGGGTAGATAAGAATATAAAAATTATAAATGCCGAGAAATTTCATGGAATGAAAACGATCTATAATTCTAGATCCACGCATCAATCAATTGAACCTGAAGTTCATTAAAATAAGTGACTTGCAATATTAAGCAAGTAATCTGCCAAATTAATGAAGGTGTGACAAAATCACATATGTTTGTGATAAAATGAACTATAAGAGTTCAAAAGAGATCAACCCAAATGTTGATTCTAATATACGCCTGAAGCGTAGTAGATCGATCTGAAAATATAAAATAAATCCTCGGAAAAACAAAGAAATTAAGTCACCCTCAAAATCTCTGAAGAGAGTTAGATGGAAATCCCATTGAAAAAGCATGTGCACATGATAATTGAAAATCATGGGATTGCGGAACAACCAAATTAAATATTTTGGGAAATGATTAAAGATTTGGTCGATATATTGAATTGTCATCAACATGGAAAAATAGAAAGTCGTCAACGACATATTTGCCTCAAGAAGTTGCTCTAGACAAATTGGATCCAAAACTTAAATCAATGATAGTGTGCCAGCAGCACTCAAAGAAACATAAACTAGCAATTGAGGCTGAGCATGACTCGCTAAATAAAACAGATATTTGACTATATAGTACACATCTCAAAATATTATCCCAGAAGGATATACGTGGGTGTTCGTAAGAAAAACGAGTAATGATGTGGTAAGATATAAAGGCGAGATTAGTAGCTCAAGAGTTTTCGCAGAAACTCGATGTTAATCAAATATTTTTAAAGATGACATTAAGTTCCGCTACCTAATATTTATGGCAGCAATAACGATAAATATATGAATCGAATGATACATACATGAAAATCCTGGATGGATTTTAAGATTTCTAAAATGAAAGGAAATGAAAATCAGAACATGTACAATATCATATTGCATATGTCATTATGATATTGAAGACAAGGTCCCGAAGACCAGTGGTTGGTCCCGAAGACCAGTGATTGGTCCTGAAGACCAGTGATTGCACTCTTTTTCCCTCTACTAAGTTTTTCCCACGGGGTTTTCTTAGTTAAAGGTTTTTAACGAGACAATCACCACAATATAAATGTGAATGTTATGTACTCTTTTCCTCAAGTATTTTTTCCTACAAGGTTTTATAACGAGGTTTTTAACGAGGCATGTACATCACTCGATAATATTTAATGAGGACATCAGAATGTTCCATATGAGTTTGTTTTCGAGATAAACTGAGATATTGAACCTGAAGTTCAAATGATTGTGAATTGAAGTTCACATTATTCATTTGTCGAGAAATGTATATTGAACACTAGACGCATCTAAAATACTCCAGCAGAGTTACCGGCCGGTTATAGCAATTGCGAATGCTCTAGTCAATATAGATGTCTGGTAAAAGGACGAAATTTATACAAGAATACAAATGAATGTGAAACTCGACAATTCGAAGGTTGTGTCCTGAAGACAAAAATGTATATTTGAATAACTAAAATTTTCCTCTATGGTTTTATTAGTTACAGATTTTAATGAGATGGATTGATCACCAATAACTATTTTCAAAAGTCAAAGATCTTCGGTGATTACAATCAGGGGGAGCAGGCTGTACTCTTTTTCCTTCGTCGAGGTTTTATCCCACTGGGTTTTCCTGGCAAGGTTTTAACGAGGCAACAATCCTGTAAATAGTCATTCAAGGGGGAGTGTTATGAATATTATTATATTATAGTGAATGACTTGTTGGCTAAGTCAGAAACCCTATATTGTATCCTATATAAAGGGGTCTCCCCATATGAATGAATACAAGAATTCATAACAATTCTATTCTCCTCTCATATTGTCTCTCTTTATACTCTATTATTCTCTCTCAAATTCTCTTGAGTTTATAACAGAAAGTTCATTCTTCATTCTTATAAAAGAGTTTTTTATTTTTACTTTTATAAATAGCATAGAAAGTTCATTCTTCATTCTTATAAAAGGGTTCGAGCCCCATGGTGGGCGAATTTTTTACTTTTTATTTTTACTTCTATAAATAACATAGAAAGTTCATTCTTCATAGCATTATTTTTTATTTTTACTTTTATAAATAACATAGAAAGTTCATTCTTCATTCTTATAAAAGAGTTTTTTATTTTTACTTTTATAAATAGCATAGAAAGTTCATTCTTCATTCTTATAAAAGGGTAACAACGAGTCGAGCATTATTTTTTATTTTTATAAATAACATACGAAATTTATTCTTCATATTTACTTCTCTAAAATAGGGCTTCATATTTACTTCTCTAACATAGGGCTGCAAACGAGCCGAGCACCTCGAGTCGAGCATTACTTTATATGAGTCGAGCTCGAGCACTATTTTTTAATTAAATATCTTTAATATGTGTATATATATTGAGTTGAATCGAGCTCGAGCTACGAGTCGAGTTACTCAAACAAGTTGAGTTTGAACTCGAGCTACGAGTCGAGTTACTCAAACAAGTTGAGTTTGAACTCGAGCTACTTTTTATTTTTACTTTTATAAATAACATAGAAAGTCCATTCTTCATATTTACTACCTCTTTTATAAAAGATTAAGGCTACAAACGAGTCGAGCATTATTTTTTATTTTTATTTTTATAAATAACATACGAAAATTTATTCTTCATATTTACTTCTCTAAAATAGGGCTTCATATTTACTTCTCTAACATAGGGCTGCAAACGAGCCGAGCACCTCGAGTCGAGCATTACTTTATATGAGTCGAGCTCGAGCACTATTTTTTAATTAAATATCTTTAATATGTGTATATATATTGAGTTGAATCGAGCTCGAGCTACGAGTCGAGTTACTCAAACAAGTTGAGTTTGAACTCGAGCTACGAGTCGAGTTACTCAAACAAGTTGAGTTTGAACTCGAGCTACTTTTTATTTTTACTTTTATAAATAACATAGAAAGTTCATTCTTCATATTTACTACCTCTTTTATAAAAGATTAAGGCTACAAACGAGTCGAGCATTATTTTTTATTTTTATTTTTATAAATAACATACGAAAATTTATTCTTCATATTTACTCCTCTAAAATAGAGCTTCATATTTACTTCTCTAACATAGGGCTGCAAATGAGTCGAGCACCCCGAGTCGAGCATTACTTTATATGAGTCGAGCTCGAGCACTGTTTTTTAATTAAATACCTTTAATATGTTTATATATATTGAGTTGAATCGAGCTCCAGCTACGAGTCTAGTTACTCAAACAAGTTGAGTTTGAACTAAATGAGTGAGTATAAGTCAGATCGAGCCGACTTCGAGCTGCTATATCGAGTCGAGCTCGAGCATGACAAATTTTTTGCGAGCCGAGCTCGACGGCTCGTCGAGCTTGAGCCTATTATTTTTTTCCAAACCGACTCGATAACCTCAAAGCAAGCTCCTCGATACCCTCAAAGCTTGGCTTGACTCATCTGCAACCCTACTTCTTACTTATGATGTAAGTTCTTTTTATTTTTATTTTTAATTTTTAAATAACATAGGAAATTCATTCTTAACTAATTTTTTTTTACTCTTTTTCCAAAGTTCCCCAAAGAATAATTTTCTTTTTTTCTTTTTACTATATTATTTAATATTTCTTTTATTTTTTATTTTTTATTTTTTAAATAACATACAAAATTCATTGAGACGTTATATCTTGCACCTTAGGTACAAGATCCTCATCTTGCGCCAAGTCCATTATATAAAAATAAACCTGCAACCCAATTTCATTGCTTACGTCATACATTACATCATACACACTCCAATAAATCTTCAAATTCTCTGTTACGGTTCCACCGCCTTCAAAATTTCAAAAAAACTCTCGCTCGTTCCACCGCGCTCCGGCACCGCTGGCCGTCAAACCGAAGCTATTCTCCACGTGCTCGAGCCGACTCAGATATACTTCTTCCTCTCTTCCTCCAAGCTTCAATATCAGATACCCGTCGACGGTGAAACTGAATCAACAGTGCGGCTGAACAATATAATTGGAATCAACTCCGGTGAACTACGTCGCAGCTAACCTTCAGATGGTCGCCGGTGAAATCGAATCAACACCGCGATTTGTCTGATAACCCTAGGTAATTTCTTTTTGATAATTTCATGAAATTTGTAACAGCGATTTGTCTTATAACCCTAGGTAATATTAGGCTGAATATTAATTAATTAGTATTGATAAATATAGTTGTTTCGCCTTCTTAGATTCTACTACATTTTGAACTTCATCAACATTTGTCATACATTTCATCTTCAAGTCACGATTTTATTGTATTTATGATTGAGATGCTACTACGCATTTTGATGTATTACTGATAATCGACTTGGTAGATAAAACACTGTGTTTAACAACATCTGTTGTCGTGAATCGAACCTAGATTCAATCATTTGTGCGAGTTAATAATCTGTTTTCAGTTTGATTATTGTGTGAAATATTAGAATTATGTAGTAGAACCCCAATTACATTATATTATACCACATTTAATAATCAATTTTCAATTAGGACTTAGGTATGATTGGATTTTCGAGGGCTTTTGCTATTGGGTTATACATGGATAAGTTAATTCACACTTTTTGATTTCTTATCTAAACAATACATTTAATGACAGTTTGAGATTTGATACATCAATTTTATTTGATTCAGAGATTTTGAAGTTTGAGTTTATGAAAGGAGCTTATGTCGATTCACAGAGGGATATTATTTGTAAACTAGTGAATCATTAGCTTAAAATCTTGTTTTCTTTTATTCATGAAACTATGTGTGAGATTTTACAATATGTGAAATAGGGAATTATCAACTAAGTTTTTTTTAATAATTATTCTTAAAGGCCCTGTGTGAGATTTCGAGACTCTGTGTAAATTAATCAGTCATCAAGTACGTAGTATATTTGTTCTCTAATCTTTCTCTAAATTTTCGGTCATCAAGTAGTATATTTGTTCTCTAATTTTCTGTTCACCCAAGGTACTGCCCCTTTCCAGATGGATTAGAAGTCACAAGTATATTGCAAAGTAACTGATTGTAGTAATTTCTCATATAAAATCGTTGACACTAGTAATTTTCTTGTGTAATAAACCATAAAAGGAAAAGAAAAAGACTGACCAAATCCATTGAATATAGGGTGCATTTATCATTTTTTTCTCATTTTTTTCCAACTCGAGATTATAAAGTGAATATAGCATTTAATGTGTACTGTGTGAATGCTGCTTTAGTTTCCTCTTTGTTTCATATCACCTCTAAAGGGTTTCGGTTTGGTTAATGGTTGCAAGTCTTTGTCTACAGAATTGAGCATAATGTGTTGTGTTATCATTTGTCATGTTTTATATACTTCTGAGTCTTCTACTTATTTAAACACTCTTATTTCTTATCAGAGTATCTTCTTATATGTTTCAATTTTGAAGTTTGAGTTTAGCATAGTTTGAATTTAAGATTTTCTCATTCCTTCTCATATGTTTCAGTTTAATAAACTTCAATCTGTTGATTAGCCAACTGAGCAATGGTGCTTTGGGCATTCTCCATCAGAAGAAGAATGTAGGTGAACGAAAATACGAAGAGGCTATCAAGATTGGTAGATGAACGAAAATACGAGGAGGCTTTTAATTCTGCCCTGCAAAGGACTGATGTAACTCTTGTTTCATGGTTATGCTCTCAGGTTCATTTTGTTTTTGCTGTTATGACTCAATATACATTAAAATCTGCAGTTGCCTCTTAAATATACTAATCTGTTTGGCTACTATAACCTCATTTTGATCGTCTCATTACAGGTTTAACTATTTCATATATGTCGGTATAGTAATTTTCATACTACATATATAAAAATGTCATACTTCATATATACATATGTCATACTTCATATATCTCCGCTTTCATATATAAATATGTCATACAGACTCATACTTTATATGTAAGTATGTCATATTTCATATATTTTAGTGTAATGTTACTTGTCATTTTTTTAATTTTACACATTATTAATTAAAGTTCATTTTGAATTTAACAGCCCTATTATAACGATGATTTTGCACATTAATCAATATTGATCACTATAGTTTGTATTTTTTTGCAGAACAATACTTTCTTGAAAGAACTTAGAGTCAGATATGCGGCTTCTGTAATATTGATGAACAACAATGAACTCAAGACTGAAGTACCGAATAAAGCAAAAATATTCACAACAATATTGATGAATGGTGTATGAAGCGCTGGACAACAATGGTGTATGAACTCAAGACCAGAATGATTGATGATTAGTATATATAATTGGTGGATGACTGATGGTTGAATGATATATTGTTGATGACTTGTGATATTGGTGGATGATTAATAGATGATTTGTTTATGATTGTTGAATGATATTTGGTGAATAATTGATTGTTTCATGTTTTGTTTTATTGTGGATGAATCAAGAATTCTTCTAAAACATTTAAGTACTTGCATGTTTGTTCAAAACAAAAATGAAGGTTAATAATCTGGAAATTGGAGTACCACAAGCATGAAATTGAAGGATCATACTTTTAAAACTTAAGCATCCTAATTTCTTACACAAGGGGGGTCTTGTAGCGAAGCAGCGATTAAAAGGGAGGGGCAGCGAACGATTTCTGAGGTCGGCAATCTAAAATCGAGGGCGGCGAACGATCAGTAAATTAGTATGCACTCATGTGTAAATTTCAATTTTATTTTTTTCATACTTCATTATTGTCATGTTTCATGCTTCATTATTTTGCATTACAATCTATTAGTCATTGTTCATTCTTTTTGGTTCATGAGAATGTGTTTTTCATTGTTTTTACTTTTTATGGTAATTTATTATGTTTTTTGCTAAACATAAAGTATCATAAATATGAATATGAAGGATCATACTTTTGAAAATGAAGTTCAAAAAATGGTCTTTCACAATAATGAAGTTCCAAATCAACTATCAAATACAATATCCAAAACCAATATATGTTACAACTTACAATAATCAAAGGCCAAAATCCCAAAAAAACAATATCTGTTTCAAATGATTAGAGTAGAGTGAAGAAAATCCAAAGTCTTGTACTCCATAATCTTGTAAAATTGGTTGAACTCTTTAATCTTCCAAACACACTATCTCTTACATTCCAAATGTCCATCTGAGCAACCTCACCTATTTATTTTTCAGGATACAAAATGACAAATAACAGAATGTTAAACTTAACCAATCTGTTACAAAAATGAAGTTCCAAATCCACTATCAAATACAATATCCAAAACCAATATTTTTTACAATAATCAAAATCCAAAATCCCAAAACCCAATATCTGTTTGAAATGAACTCTTATAGAAAATTCAAAGTCTTGTTGAACTCTTTAATCTTCTAAACCACACTATCTCACTATCATCAAGATCAACAAAAATTGCAGCATCAATGTTAGAATAACATGATGTATGAGAATTTAGAGTTCCATCATCAAGATCTACAACGTGATTCGACTCCATGCCATCTAAAAAACACAAAAAGTCATAACTGTAAATTAAACTTAAATGAAGGTTGACATTTAACTTAAATGAAGGTTGATATATTACAAAATAAAGGTTGACAGAATAAAAAATAAAAAATAAAATTGTTGATTATATATATAAAAAATACAGAGAAATTTCACAATTATAAAAAGTACCCTGGAGGTTTGATTATGAGATAAATGTATGGTGTTATCTGTAATATTTCTACACATGTAATAGGATGTTTTGTAGTATTTTTGTTTCTGAAGGGACAAGTTAATTAAATACACAATCAAACTTGCTATTTTTGGATCATATTTTGCTATTTTTTCTTCTACAGTACCTGACATTACCTCGACATTACTTCGACATGAACAATGATATGTATGTTTCTCATGTGAAGTCAAAACTGAAAAATTATTAAATTGCATTGCTGATTGGTTTTGATATGATAAATTGGTAATTCTTTTTCCCACATTTCTTTATCCCATGGATTATTTTACACCCATTTAAAAAAATTGAGTTTTAAGCCATTTTGACTAAATTCTGGGGTTAATCCACTAGCATATACGAGTACATGGTAAACTACTAAGTCATTGTTTTACATTAGCACGGTAAATTTGTGGGATACTAGAGATAATTTATGGGATTGCAGAACTGGATTTCTCAACAAAAAAAAAAAAAACAAAAGGATTTGCTGCATGGAGAAGAGTTGGAATGAAACTGTCAAATAAAATGCATCAAAATGCATCAGCATTACTATCTTATACAGTACATTAACACAAATTCATTCCTCCATATAATAGATACACAATTGTTTTCCACAGATACAGCACAGATTATGCAAAATTACCAAAAACCCAAAAACACAACCTCAATCATTCAAAACCTAAGACTCGAGCCAACACATATACATTACATACCTTGCATAAAGTCTAGCATCCAAGGCTCATTTTCAGCATCGTCGAATACGAAAACAAAATATAGTGTTGCAAATGTTTTATACACAATCCGCACACCCTACAAGATCATACACAGTAAGAAAGGAATACTAATAGCTATTCGAACACACATTTTCCGGAAAATGCGTAAATTCATAAATCAAATTACCGGCCCGAAAAGCGAGTCCACTTTAACGAAATTACCGACATTTTCAACCCTACTGCACAGAACTGCAGGAAGCAGCACAGAGATCAAAACACAGTAAAACTCGATTCCAGAAATTACTAAAACAAACAAGAAATCGTGAAGGTAAGAAACTAGAACGCACTTTTGTAAATACTTTGAACCATCTCCTGCTGCTTTTTCGCAGGCTAATCGCAGATCAGAATTGTGGCGGTTGCGGCGGTGAATCTCGGCGGTGTTGGTGCGGGAGAGAGAAAGTGAAAAATTGGAAGAAGAAAAAAACCCTAACTTATTTGACCGATAATTAAATATAGTTGACCAGGTTTAAGATGTTCATCTTGCATTGAGGAGCAAGATATAAATTGCCAAATTCATTCTTCATCCCTAGTTCCTTTTTTTTTATTTACTCTTTTTCAAATTATGTGTTAATTTTCTTTTTATTCTTTTTTGGGGGATTCATGGATCGGGACACTTGTAAGAGTATAATTACATGTACTACCTATATTTTTCCCAATTTTTGATATAGGGCAGTGTTCCATTATTAACCTTTTCAATGTTTATTAATTAATATAACTACGTATCTAAACATAAAATACCAAAAAAAAAAGATATTTAATATATATGAGTTAGAATTCTATGTTAATATCTCCTTGCCAAATTCGCTATGTAGCTGAGGGTTTCAAACTACCCCACAAATCCCAAACTCGACAACGGCGAACGAACTCCAACAAAAAAAAACCTTGGACATTCATCCATAATCAATTTGTGATATTTTAAAAATTTTTGTTATGTAATTCAAATTACAACTTCATAAAATTTCTAGGTTTTTTATTTCACTTTTCGTATTTTAATCAATTTGGGAAAATTTTAGTTGAATTTGAATTTAGCAAGATTATCTAAAAAAGGTTCATCATCTTCAATATGTCATATTGGTTTACCGTGACATATCTATGATAGATATCTATACATCTATGATAGATATCTATAATAAATATATATACATCTATGATAGATATATTGATATGAAATATCTATGATAAATATATATTGATATGTGTAAATCTATCATAGATATCTATTTATATATATATATATATATATATTTATATAATCGAATGGTTGTGCAAATATATTTTACCAAATATATTTATTATTCTTGCACAAATATATTTGTTTTTGCGCAAATATTTACATTCTTACGCAAATATATTTATATATATAATTTACTAATTCCTGCACAAATATATTTAGGCAAATATATTTACATTCTTACACAAATATATAAATATTAGTGAATATTAGATAAATTAATATGTTAACGTAATTGTAGGGATATTTACAACGCAGATATATTAATATTAGTGAATATTAAATAAATTAATATGTTAACGTTATTGTAGGGATATTTACGACTTTATACATTTAAAAAAATGCCCCTATTTAGTATTTAAAGAATACAAATATCCTAATAAATAAACAAGTAAAAAATATACAACCCCTCAAAATGAAGTGAAAAAAAATGGGTGTTCAAAATAATATTAAAATGCATATCCTAATATTACCTTCTTTTTTACTAGTATTATTCAATTGTTTTTATTTTTTTAAATAACATACCAAATTCATTCTTTCATACCTATTTTTTTTTCTTCTCTATTTCCAAATTTCCCCAAATAATATATACTGTGCCTGATTCTGCTGCTGCGAGTAGTATGTATTATCCAGCTACGTGAACGACGAGCCTTTGCGAATTCGCTATTTCCTTTCAAGGATTCATCGTATAAAACTAACATCCATGGCAGCCGCTCATGCGGCAACTTTCCGACGGACTGCCGTCCTATTCCGCACCCGCTCCTTTGCTCTCAACCGGGTCGGATCGAGACCGATCTCCGATCTCGTCAAATCCAACGGCAGACGCCTCTTCCTCGTCGACACTTTGGCCCTGGTAATTGTTCACTATCTCATTTTCTCCTTTTCCGTATTCGGAAAGGGGATTCGATCTTTTTTCTGAATTAAATGTGTTTATATATTTTAATGGATGTTGATTCGAATTCTATTGGCGTTTTATTTTGTGAAC
Source organism: Euphrasia confusa (assembly GCA_954870475.1). NCBI lineage: Eukaryota > Viridiplantae > Streptophyta > Magnoliopsida > Lamiales > Orobanchaceae > Euphrasia > Euphrasia confusa. The sequence continues at coordinate 18,739,678 of OX940949.1, forward strand.
TATTCCTAGGTGAGGAGATTAGAGGCGCAAGGCGTGCCGTCGCAGCAAGCGGAGGCAATAACAGGGGCTTTGACTGAAGTCCTAAACGATAGCATAGAAAATGTTTCTCATTCCTTTGTTACCAAAGCTGAAATGCAGAGAGTAAGACTTCCTTATTTTTCTTGATTATGGAAATGTGTGGACAATTTAATTTGAAGTTTTTCGTTGTGTGTGTGTAGAATGAAATGACGCAGGAATCCAACTTGTCCAAGTTCAAGACTGAAGTTAAAAGTTCTCAGGTAAGCTAAGGTTCTCCTATTTTTATTTTTATTTCCGTTGATATTTATTGCGAAGTTTATCAGTCTGTGGTAGATTAGGTTGTGCATCTATTCAGTAGATGGATACGTTGCTTTTCTAGTGGTAGCTGAAATTAAGGTTTGAAAGTTATGAATATTGTGAAATTCGCGTACGGCAGATTATATATATGGGATGGATGATTGGGCTACGGCGTACATAACTAAAAACGACTCAAGTTTCTTGGCTATCAGTTTTATAGTTTTTAAGTTCTGCTCTTCTCGGTTCATTTTTTTTTTTACCATAATTGCACTTCTGTTGAGAATTGTTTTACAGAAGATTATCTTGGAGAATGAGGTTGGAAAAGTGAGTTATGCAGAGTTTGAACAATTGAGATGATAGTTGGATTTGGCATTGACACTTCAATCTGAGAATCTATTTTACTTGACATGGGATTTAGAAAACTAGGGCTGTCTTTTGAAAATAATATCTGAAATCACATATTAATACCCTGATGATAGTATATATTTAGTTTAGCCGCAGAAGTGTTAAGCCAAATAGGTTTTTCACCACATTGCTACAAAGGTTGATAGTTGATACTATAGTAACTATATGGATCTAAATTACAAGCTATTTTTCTTGTTGGATGCACACTGGTGGAACCTATCTGTGTTAACATGTTCTAGGATTGCTCAACTCGAGCAGTAAGAAGAGTGTAAGTCCTCAAATGTACCTAGTCCCTCTACTTAAGTTGTCCCAAATACTGATATTATTAACTTTTCGTTTGATTTGGAGAAATCTATTTCATCGATCCCAACTATTTCCTCTAAGATGGTTTCCAAATGGGATGTGTATTCATATGCTTTTGCTGGTTCTTGAGTCTCTGTTTTTTGGCGAACGATGCCTGACCAATTATTAAGCGAATGTTTGCTAACTAATGTAAACGTGTGTTTGGGCTTTCAGCCTGAAACAAACACTTGAAGTGTTTGCAAAACACCCTCTTTGTGTTAGCTTATGCTGCATTCCAGCTAAATTGAAAAGTGTTTTGGGGGGCTGGGGTTTGTGTTTGGTGCTATAGATTTTTGAAGTGTTTTCTTCTCTTAAAATGAATATTGTAATAATTATCATTTCTTCTGTTTGCAAGCACATCCTAATTTTTTTTTTTGTCGATATCATAGTGTATGCCTAGTTAGTAATTATTTCTATGAGGGTTGAGGACTCAACTACTCAAGTAAGTCACACCTGGTTCATTTATTTTGATCCCATTTGCAGGAGCACCATTTCTCTTTGCTGAAACATGAGACGGAAAAACTTAAAAGTGATATAGAGAAGATGCGCAGTGAGTTAAGGTGTGCAAAAAAACATAACCTACATGACTCTGTCCCTTGTGATTTTAATTATGGTTGATGGAAAAATGATCTGGGTGTTAGGTATGAAATCGACAAAGCCACCGCTGGGCAGCGTTTGGATCTTAATCTTGAAAAGGGGTTAGTAGTCCCCTCACTTTAAGCATATACCAGTACTCTTTGATTTTTTTAATAATTATTGTTTTCGTGTCAACTTATTCAGGAGAATTCGGGATGAGCTGAACGAACAGAATCAGGAGACCACTAACCTCACTAACAAACTTGATCGAGTGAGTATGTACTTAGAGATGCTGAAACTTGGACTATATTTTGTGGGCTGGTTTTATTTATTGACATCTTGTTTTCATGGTATGTTCTCAGGAAATTCATGAATTGAGGGCACAATTAGAAGCGGCTAAATATGAAGTGATTAAATATTGCATAGGTACACTCGCCTCCATTTCAGCTGTTGGTCTGGCCGCACTCCGCATCTTTTTGTAAACTTCTTTGGAATTAGCGACAGTTTTATACTTGCGTTTAAAATCCTTTACCTAGATTAAAAAATCGTCAAAGCACAATTTTTAAAAAAATGACATCCTTGGATCCAACATTGTGTTGTATGAAGATTGTGACATTTCTTTGATTCACACTGAATTTTGACGTCACAAGTATCTGAGTAGTACTTGTTCTTGTCCTTGGGCAATGCTCTGTAACTTTTTACTAGTCCAATATTTCGTTTAAACTCTTGATTTTTATCATTCAATAATCATGCATTGATTTACTGACATGCACTTTCATGTTTTATAACGCAAACAAAATCATTCTTTCCTTGATTTGTGATACACGAGTTTTGCAATATTTCTTTCTGTAAGCTTCTTTTGTTGGTTTCGTATAATCTTGGTAGGGTGAACACATAATCTGATTCGTGTGTCCCCCAAAATTATAGTTGGACTTCACATATTTATATAACAAATAATCACATTATCTGACTATGAAACTTAAAAAGTACTTATTGAAATACTATTACATTTAAAATATTCTTGAGTTAGACCATATGAAACTTAAAAGAACTTACTGTAATACTAATTACATTTAAGATATTCTTGAGTTAGACCAATAAATAATATACCTTGGATGACATAAAAATCACATTGCATTGACTATCAAAAAAATGTATCAGACACAATTCCACGTAGAAAAGAAGGAAAAAAACAGCATGCAATATCCCAAAACAGAATTCAAATTCTACCAATGCTGAAAAATGTCTCTATCCATTCAATCCACATGCATGAGAATATGCAACCACTCCTACACTAAAACTACTCGTGTATCGTCTCACACGACGCGGAAAAGGCTGTTGACATACGGCAAAAAGTTAGCATCAGCATCAGTAGTAGCCACCACATACCACATCCCAGTCCTCAACACCTCGAGTCTCCTGCTCACCAGCGAGTAAGAGTACAACACGCCTCCATGCAACATAATCATCCTGTCCTCCTCAAAGCAACCCAGCACCCGACAAAACCCTCCTCGATCCGCCCTCAGCTCCACCTCAATCTCCCTACTCCGGCTCAGCCCCACCCCGTACCACAGCCTCAGCAGATGCTTCTCTCCCACAGCAGCCGAAACGCTTGCATAACAAAGCTCCCCGTCGAAACACATCAGCGAGCCGAGCGACGAGCACTCGCCAGCTGGCAGCTGCATCACCTCGTACACGTCGTTCTTCAAGTCAAACGCGACCACCTGCATCATCGAAGTCACCCAGTAGGCCACCCCCTTCATCGGGAACCCGGGGCCCGCGAGAAAACTGACCCCCTCGAAATCCAAGCACATGGCCTCCGAGCACCTCCACTTGTTCGTCTTGGAAGAGTAGACCTCGAAGCAGACCACCTCCTGGCCCACCATGGAGCAGGCGCAGACGAGGTGGTAGTGGCCCTCGATGTTCTGGACTCGAGGGTCCAGGATGAGAGCGTGGGCCGAGTTGGGCCCGTGGTAGTACTCTGGGCCCGGGAGCTTCCTCCAGGTCTCGTTGGCCGGGTTGCAGACGTAGTAGGTGTCCTGGGAGCGGCAGACGATGAGGCCGTGGGAGGAGGCGAGGACTGTGGGTTTGGCTGAGGGGAGGAAGCTGAGGGCGGGAGTGGGAATGCCCAAGGATGGTGGGTGCAGGCTGAGGAAGGTGGGACTGTGGTCCACGCGCTGGCAGAAGAAGCCGGAGGTGCTGAGGTAGGAGTAGCTTTGGCGGTGGGAGAGGATGTGGCCCTTGATCCAGCTGTCCCACTGCTTCGAGACGGCTCGGAATTTGGTCAGGACTTTCGCCGGGAGGAGCGGGAGCACGTTTTCCTTGATGATGTTTTCGATGTCAATGCCTTTCAGAATCTTGAATTTTTCTTCTAGAGTCTGAAGTCACAATTCATTTGTAAGTAAAAGAAGAGTACATAATTTCTTGGGACAGAGTTAGTAGTGATAGAATCATATTACGTCCCTCCGAGAATGCAAATTTTCATAAACGGCCATCAACTTTTTCTTTTCTCAGGTATCGTCCTTTTGCTACTGTTTCCGACCAAAAAGTCACGTAAAAGGACGATATTTGAGAAAAAAATGTTTCAGATATCGTCTTTTTTGGCCAAAAATAGTAGCAAAATGACGATATCTAAGAAAAAAAATATTTAATGGCTGTTTATGAAAATGGGCATTCTCGGAGAGACGTAATATGATTCTAACACGAGTTAGTACTATCAGTTAAGCAAATAAAACTATGAGACTGTGTTCGATTATATATCCCTAACTAAATTGAAATGTGAATTACAATAAATCTATATATAAACAAACTTAACAAAATTAGAGTAATTTCAGAATCTTGAATTTTTCTTCCAGAGTCTGAGTCAGAAACATAACATTTTAAATAAAAAAGGGAGAGAAATGTAATCTTAGAGTAAGATACTATCAATTAAGCAAATAAAACTACTATAAATCTATACACAAAATTAACAAATATTAAAACAGAGAGGAAAACAGAGTTAGATATATACCAGGTGGGGGTTTCCATTGGGGTGGAAATTGTTGTCCATTTTGGAAGAGATGAGTTCGTGGAAACTGGTTCGGGGGCGCTTCTTCTTCGCATCGTCATGCAGTGCGAAATCATACCAATCCTCAGAGTGCGAAGCATCCATCTCCACGTCGGCTTCCTCGTCGGACGAGGATGAAGCAGACGAGGACTCTGCCATGTTCAATTGATTTTTCTTTGCAATATCCATCTATTCACATGCAAAATCAATCAAGAAATAAATTAGGGCAAAATCAAAATCACGAAAACCGAAAAAAGAAAATAAAAACTTCGATCGATCGATGGAAAAATTAAATTAAATTGACGAAGGAAGAACAATTAAACTCTGTAATTAACGTAACCAACGAGCAATAATAATAATTATAATAACAAAAATTAATGCGGATCGAGAAACATACTCTGTGATGATCAGATGAATTCGAGATCTTGACAGTTAAGACTTGAGAGCGAGAGAGAGTAGTTATGTATCGTACGGCGATTTATGAGAGATTATGCAGAGTGTATACATATATATATCATATGCATTGTAGAACCGTATTAGACTTTGGACTTGGGAATAATTAGGGTGACTTGTGGGCCACACTTTTAAGATTTAGGGTTACTCCTTAAATGCATTTCTCTATAAAAATAATACTAAAAATAAAATATATTTTTAAATTGAAAAAAGTATTTTCTCTATAAAAATAATACTAAAAAACGAAATATATTTTTAAATTGAAAAAAATATGATTAGCTTAAAAAAATGTAAAGCATAATTTTATTTTAAATTATAAAAAAAATTATGATGTAAATAATATCTTTAGACAAAAATAGTACAGTATTGTACATTATCATTTACACATTTTAATCTAAAAATAAAAATAACAATATTTTTCTTAATATATGTACTTATGAATCGATCCAAATTGAATAACTCAAAAAATCCAATGGCTAGATCGAAGGTGTCAAATGGTGACATCATTCATTCGATTATTAGCATGGATGTCAATCGGGTCACTTTTTCATCAAAATGTGTTCGTTTTTCTAGAAGAGCAATGCTATTGGTGATGTATTTGAAGTTTAGATTATTTGTCCACCAAGAACAAGAAAGAAAATAAAATAAATAGTTTACCATATATTTTCGCAAATAAAGTAATAAAAGAAATAAAAAGCAAATGAAAGTGGAACAATCTTCGATCTCTTGTTCGCGTGTGTGATCAAGGTGTTCAATGTTAGGGCAATTGATGATGGGATCGTTATAATTAAAACAAGTTTGAAATAATGCATGAATTGAATTGTTTAGTGAAAATAGCTAGTCTCGCTCGTTATTGACTTCGACTGTACCTACAAGAATTCAAGTCCAAGTCTCCAAAACAAGGTATAATTTAAGTTCAACTCACAAATAAGCACTCTTAAACGTCACAAATTAATCGAGCTAGGCCACTCGAAACCTCGATTATGCATTTCGATAATTGATTAAGGTCTTTACAAAGCATAAAATTGTGACAACTTGCTAATTTAGAGGAATTTGATCCATAACCTCTAATCAATTCAAATAATCAATTATCCCCATTAATTATGCAATTAAATTTTTTTGAACTTAATTAATTATCACACATACCCTAACACTGCGATCATTTCCATCACAATCAATAATACAAACATACACAAACAATTTCATAACAACAAAGCAAGATAAGAGATAGAAATATCAAAATGCTCCGATTTGAAAATGATTTACAGCGTTGTGATTCTCGTAGCAAGATAAACAACGTCCCTCAAATGTTCGATTACAAATTCTTGATGGATCATGAAAACTCACAATAAAGTACAACCTAGCTCTAAGAAATGAAGAGCAAACTAGAGAGAGAAATTGTGAGTTGGTGCATGAGGGTGAAGTTGAATGTATAAGAAGTAGTGTTAGATCGTATTAATATTTTTACCACATACTTCGTCGTCCCACAAAAATAGTCACATGTGGTCAATGTTGACTTTTTTGATCGGTCTATTACATATGATAAAATTATGAAAAAATGACTAAAATAAAATTTAATTATTGTTGTGGAACAAATGGGTACTCATACCGAAAAAACCTTAAAGTCCTTAAAATACCCCAAAAGTCAAGTTAACAATTGTTCACTATTTAATTTCGTCCATGAAATTAATTGGTACGTTTTGGAAGCAATTGTTGCACTTACGGAGTACTTGTTTATTATTTAGTTGATCTAACCGTTGAAATTGTATATGTGGAAGTTGGGAGCATGATGTTTCAATTTCAGGCCGATCTAACAGTTATATGAGTTATAAGTGAATTTTGGAGTGATGTTATATGCACATTGACGTGACCATTTCTTTTTTATTTTCTGTTAACAATTTTTTTTTTTAATTTTAATTATTTAATTGAAAACAAGTTTTTCGAAAATATTAATTAAAATTCGTTTTTACAAAAATAAATTATTTTTACATTTTGAAACCTACAAAATACGCATGTTATATAAACATCAATTTTAAATATCAATTAAGTCATGGGTTTCTATTTACCCGTACAGACAATTAAATTCGTCCCGAAATTTAAAATAAATTACGTTTTTAGTTTTTGAAAATTGCACAATAAATATAAATAAATACGACTAGACTTCGAAAATCATAAAAACATTGAAACAACCTAAAAATAAATAAATCATACTATAAAATACTTATTAACTTTAAATTATTCAATAAACAATTAAAATACTAAAAAAATTCGAGCACTACACACGTTGGAGTCGTTGACATTTTTATATTAATTTTAGTATATATTTACTTTAGAATTCTCTTCGTAATTGTTTATATTTATTGCGCAATGTAACGTAGTATGTTTTGAAATTCAAGACGAAATTAATTTCGTGTACAAGTAAGTATAAACGCGTGACTTAATAGATATTTAAAATTAATTTTTATATTAATTGCGCATTTTGTAGGTTTAAAAAATGTAAAGATATTTACGTTTTCTAAAAACAAATTTTAATTAATATTTTCAAAAAAATATTTTTAATTAAATAATTAAATTTTTTAAAAAAAAATAAAAATCGGTCAACGGAATAGAAAAACGAAACAGTCTAACGGAATAGAAACACGAAACAGTCATGTCAGTGTGCATTTAGCATCAATTGGTGGCAATTTTGGCATAGCTGCGTAGTGCACTACGCACACTGGGCGTGGCTAGCTGGCGGTTGGTGCAGACCAACGAGGCGCGGCACGCTTTAGATTCTCGACCTTCCAGGGCGCGTCACGCTAAATATTTAAAGGGAGGAAAGACGACGCGCTCCATTTGCGAAGGAAAGCAGCGTGGCGTGCCCAACTTTGATATGTGATCGATATCTCTTTGTTCGAACATTCTTTTGCGATTTTCTCCGATCAGGTTGTAACCCAAGTATTGATCTACGCGTCTTAAAAATTTGAAGAAGATTCAACGGTAGAATTGGTTGGAATTTACCAACGCTCCGCAATATGAGTTTTTTTCGCTTTTTTATTTTCGTTTTTACTTAATTTTCGTCTAAATCTTACAAAATCACAACCATACTAACATATAGTACACAAAATCACATGAATAAGATTATATAAGCACAAAAACAATAAAATAGATATACACAAAACAAAAGAAAAATTAGCACCAAAAAACAGTCTCTTCGAACTAGTTCATTCGAGCTATCGAGTTATTTCGTTTCGAGTTGATTCTAACTATTTAATAGCTCTAACTCTAGAGCTAGTGAAATCAATATTATTATAATAAAAAAAACTTGTTAATGCAAATTTAAGTTTAATATTAATAAATACTAATATTTAATAATAATAATTATAATTATAATATTTAAATTGTTCAAAATTTTAAATATTAATTCAATAATATTTAAAATTGCAATTTGAGTTTAAATTTTTTTATTTGAATTTATTATTTTATTTAGTCAAAATATTTGTATGAATACATAAAATAAATTGAGTTGTCGTGCTAGTCCATGGACCATGGTCAGACTTTTTCGGTTCGAGTCGATTCAGTTTTGATTTTTTCGGGCCGAAAATATTCATCTCTACATTTTTTCCGAGCTGGCTCGAGCCAACCCACATATTCGAGTTGGATTGACATCCCTAGTTACGAGGAGTAAAAAAGACTCTTAGGATACGTGGAGTGTCTGTCCGAGTTATCTAGTTATCTATCTCCCCTTCACAATCACCACAACTCATAATTAAGTTATAACTTATTAATTTGGATGTTTGTTCAGGCAAACATATACAACTTGAATGTCCGGCCATGAGCAAATTTAGTCTCCACATGCAAAATCGAAACTCGATCACCGAGCGAATAGTTTTTATCAGAGGTTAATTTATCCCTAGATGATCCACTTGATCGAGTTTTTGCAGTTCAATGAGTAGAATTTCCATACCAAAGCTCACTTTCATACGGAGAGTCGCGTGTGATCAGGTGCTACATTTCTAACACATTTCTTTATAGAATTACGTACGTAGCAAGATCGGTTGAGATCTGGGCACGTACAACTCAATCTCACCCATATTCTACATGATGGTCTGCTTCATTGAATGAGCTATATTAACCGCTCTTTCAAGTTTTCCATGAACAACCCTATTTTCTACAAGTGGTCTTGTTTGTCTCGTCCTGTACTCAGGTATGAGGACTGAGGAGTACTAAACTTGTGTAGCTTGTGAAACGAGAACAAATGATTTGTAACGATTGAATCTCCAACTATGTTAAAGTTTGTACTAAACTTGTTTGTAATGATTCATACAAGAAAACATTTTGACAAAAGCACACGGTTATTAATCAATCTTGTATACTTCAGTTGCATTGTATTGTACTTCTCGGAGAGATGGCTGTATATATCATACTCGATTTTTCTGTAATTCTTCGCTCAGTAAAAAATGCTCATGTTTGATGTTTTCTTATTTGAGTCATACTAGCTGAAATTTATAAACCGTAAATTTGTTATCACACAAATTCCTAAACTTCAAATGTACTTATCCATAACATTGTTTATACTAATTGATCTTTCTGTCAATATATCGATCAATCGAGTAAACTCTTATCTCATTTATTTTTTCATTTGAGATATTCTATTGTATCAACTATAAATTTATTTCTAACATTCTTCAGTATGCGAAGGTACCTTTAAAATTGATCCATCGACTTGCATCACACAAGTTCAAGAATTTTGACTTCATACATGACGATCACATAAGAATCGTTCAGTATATTATACTACTAGAATTCACAGAATTCCTGCAATGTAGAAAATAGTATCCAGGCAATCTAGTAGCAACCACTTGCACCATAATCCAGCAATTCATCCTATTTTATGCATCTGAAACTAAAAAATATGAACACTACTGTCCGAATGAAGGGAATACTAAAAGTAGACCGAGCAAATATACAAAGTTTCCAACATCTCAAACCACATGCACCAGGCTGTTCACGTACGGCACAAACTTTGCACCAACAGCAGCACGAGACGTATACCCCACCTTCCTCCTCACCACCTCAATACTTCCGCCCACCTCGTACGAGTACAGCACACCCCCAGAAAGAATCATCAACCTGTCCTCCTCGAAGCAAGGCAGGATCCGACAATTCCTCTGTTCATCAGCTGGCACTGGTTCCAGCTTCAGTTCAATCTCTTGTTTCAGTTTCAGGTGCATCCCTTGGTACAGCTTCACCACGTAGTTGTTGCTGTAAGTATTCGAGATGTTGGCATAGCACACCTCGTGGTGGACCTGCGCCAGTGCGCCACATGGCAAGCTCTCAGTGGGCAGTTTGATGAGCTCATACACATTGTTCTTCAGATCGAAAGCAAGCACCTGCTGCTTCCCAGACATCACCCAGTAGGCCATCTCCTTAATGTGGAATCCAGGGCTCCCAAAATCGGCATACCCAAAATCAACGCACATGGCACGTGAGCACCTCCACGAATTTGTCTCCGACGAATAGATCTCAAAGAAAATGACTGGCTGGTCCACCAGGGAGAAGGCGCAGACAAGCTGGTATTTCCCCTCGATGTTATTCAAATTCGGCTCGAACACGAGAGCATGGGCTGAGTTGGACCCATGGTAGAACTCAGGCTTCGGGAGCTGCCTCCAGGTTTGGTTGGCTGGGTTACAGACGTAGTATGTGTTATCCCCATCCTGGGCACGGCAAGTGATGAGCCCGTGGGAGGAGGCGATGATGTCGACCTTAACAGGCAGGAAGTCAAGGGATGGATTGGGAACCCCATAGGCAGAAGGGTTCAAGCTCAGGAAGGTGGGCTTTGCACCATAGTTCTGGTAGAAGAAGCCGGATGTGCCCAGGAAAGAGTAGCTCTGCCGATGGGATAGGATGCGGCTCTCGATCCAGCTGTCCCACTGCTTGGAGACGGACCTGAACCTCGTGAGGACTTTTGCTGGTAGGAATGGGAGCACGCTTTCCTTGATGACTTCTTCGATGGTGCATTTTCTTTCTAGCATCTGGTAAATCCACATTTAGAAAACAAACATATATCAATGCACAAAGTACCAACTTAACCAGTACTCATACTCTTTACAGAGAACACAACACAACAATATCAAGATATCCATCTACCGAAACACGACATTCGTTAATCATAAACAACGCGTTCAATAGATATTTCAAGATCAGAATTCACAAAGAACCAACCTAACCAGTACCAATACATTTTTCAGAGAACAGAAAAGAACAGAACAATATCACGATATCCATCAACAGAAACACGACATTCGTTAATCATAAGAAGCACATTCAAAAGACATTTCAAGATCAGAATCCAAAAAGAACCACCAACTTAACGAGTGCTAATACTTTCTTCAGAGAACAGAACAATATCACAATATTCATCTACAGAAACACGGCATTCGTGGATCATAAGAAACCCATTCAAAATATATTCCAAGATCAGAGTCCACAGAGAACCAACTTAACCAGCACCAATACATTTTTCATAGAACAGAACAGAACAATATCACTTATCCATCAACAGAAACACGGCAATCGTTAACATAAGAAACACATTCAAAAGACATTTCAAGATCAGAATCCACAAAGAACCAACTTAACCAGTACTAATACTTTTTTTATGAGAACAGAACAATATCACGATATGCATCTACGGAAACACGTCTCATAAGAAAGTGTGGCAATGGTTTACCTTTCCAATTTCACCACACCTCGGTTTAGAACTACATGCTCCGTCTCTGAATACGAAATCATACCAATCTTCATTGTCAGACATATCCATCGTGTCTATGTAGCCTTCTTCGTCAAACTGTTCCATGCCTGAACTGATTTTTTCCATCCCTTTTACATCAACAAAAATAATACGATCAATCAGAAAACCCCAAACCCCCAAATCCATGCCAGAAAAAATCAGGGAAAAGAGCAACAGCACTCGTTCATAGAATCTAATCAGAACATGAAATTAAAACCCTAAATCGACATTGAAATTTGCATCCAACAGAAATTAACTTTCAATCGCGTAAAAAATGTATCGACGTGATCAATAAAAAATCACCGCCGAATTCTCAGTATATGCGACGAATCAAAAGAAGCGAAAACAACACTAACACAGAATCGAGAAATTGAAACTCAAAAGAGAGAACGAAGAATTCACAGAATCGCGAAATTGAAACTGAAAAGAGAAAACGAAGAATTGAAGAAAGTGTTGGTAGCAAATAAACTCTGAGATGAACGTACGTACGGTCGGTTGTCGGAGATGAATTAGAGCTCCCTGAGAAACGAAGGATTTCTGAAGCAGACGCCGAGAAAATTCGCTGTGGAATTTAGAGAGAGAGAGAGTAGTGAAAACAGAGTAGTAATGTAACTGCCCAGATATCAGTTCAGAGAGAATATATAATGGATTGCGCGTCTCCACTTTCGAAGAATGTTCGCATTTCAAAAATCAACTTTGGGCTCCAAGTCAGTTACAAAATTTATGTCAATATTCTATTAAATTATTTTTAATTTTCAGAAAAAATAAACCATTATTTAATAAAAAAAAGGGGTATTTTCAAAAAGGGTAATTATCTTACACTTTATTATACATTAAGATCAATCTTTACACTATTTATAAAAAAACTAGATTTACCCAATCAACCCTTTTAATTATTAAAAACTATGTAATATATTATATTATTCACAAATTATATTTGTGTGGTATCTCTTAATTGAATGTATTAAATATACACTTTTACCATACAGAGGAATACACTACCAAAAAAAGAGATTATTAAATATTCAGTTTCCATATATCCCAAAAACACTACCAATATTCACTACGTATAACACATTCCCTGACACTGAAACAACATATAATTCACTCCCCCCTCCGCCGATTTTGTTGTTCCTCCGCGGGTGCTGTCCGTCGTAGTTTCTCTTCTGAAATCCCCAAGCGTACTCGTTTTAAGGTAAGTTTTCTCAATTCTTTATCACTGAATTGAAATTACTGGGTAACTGGATTGCATACCAGATTTAGGGTTCTTGGATTTGTTGTTTGATTCGACCCAATATTATTAGTTTTTAGGTTTAAATTGACATAGTGTTGTAGTCGAAATGATTGCATGTCCAATTTAAGGTTCTTGAATCGTTGTTGTAAATTGACTAAAATCTGTATTTTTTAGTTTGAATTTTATTTTCTGTAACAGTACAAATAATTTCATGTCGTTCTTGACACAATAAAACTATCAAAAAAAATTGGGAGTGTGTGGAACTGTATATTCAGTTTATAAACATATTGTGTTGTTATAGGTTGAAAATTATAATCTTAGACAAGTGTTACAGGTTCTTATTCTAGAACAACATAGACCGAAATAGACATGCATATTGTGTGGTTTAATGAGGTCATGGATTTTTTTTTACCTTGGATTACTCGAGCCCATATTTTATGTTTTTGTTTTTTTTGATGCACCGACTTAAATATTTTTTTCCTTGTATGATTTTAATTGGGTTGTTGTAATTTGGCCTAATTTATGAATCTATGAAAGATGAATTTGTGTAACTGCATTTTCACAATATGCAATTATGTTTCTAATCTATACTGGTTGTGGTTGCCTTCGATGATTTCTTCTTGATTCTTATGTCGTGTTCTTTAGTTTGTTTGTAAATTCATTTCACATTTTTGTACATTTAGTATTGGATTATTAGGACTGAGCTCTGCCATGAATTTAACATTTTTGTACATTTAGTATTGGATTATTAGGACTGAGCTCTGCCATTTTAGTGGCCATAAGATATACCAGGCAGGGGTATAAGGTTTATCCGCTCTGACTCTCTGGTTTGAGTTATATAATTTTGTACTTGGTTTAATGTTCTCTTTTACATTTGTGTTCTTATTTTCCATTAGTGTGTTGTTTATTCATATTGATTTTGTGTGCATTAGGATGAGTTGCATATGTAATTAAAGACCCCCTATGAACCTGATACTTAAATAACATTTGGTTTATCAACAAGTGTGTAGTTAATTTCTTTGTTTTTGATATTTTTTTATCCACAGCACATAGCCCTATATAGTTTAGTATTCAAATTTATCTGGCTGCCGATGCTTTAATTTGGTTAATTAATATCTAAAAACTTTCTATTTTGAAACAGGAATTGGGAACATGTCTCCGACAAATTTTAATTAGAGTAACTTTTCAGCTATTAAGTCACTTGCTTGTAACTACTATATTACACCTACATTGTATGTGTTTCTTTGCATAAATCTACTTATCATTAATTCATTTAGTGTACCTAGTAGTGTATGATAAATCTTTAGACGACATGATCGCATGATTAACACCTATGAGGTAAAAAAATCAAGGTAATAGACATTAATCTATGGCAATTTGTGTTTATATTGGCAGTGTATTATGTAGGTATAATGGCTGAAACTTTATCATGGACACTACCAAAAACACTTTCAAGTATTTTAACCACGATATCACTATTTATAACAGTATATTAGTGAAACCAGATTAAACCTGATACAAGAACATTAGTTATCAAACCTCGGAATCTATTACCAACCCTGCTCAGTGTATATTATAGTTGTTGCATAAATTTGTTTCGGTCGCTTGTGAACAAATAGTTCAATATAGAGTAATATTAGTGCCATTAGTTAACCCATATAAACAGGGTTGGATTATGTGTTGGTTAATAAATGTTGTAATCTGTTACTTACACTAAACATCTATTGTCACAGTGTAGGTTATAGTTCAGTATTGTCAATAAATTTCCATCAAAAGTTTTTGGAAGGATGATGCAGGTGGGCTGACTGACATCACATACCACGAGATCGATATCTTGTTGTCAACAGATGCTTTGACGAACACAATAATCGATGTGTATTTGTGCTTGCTTGCAGAAGAGCTGAAGACACGTGACGATATTGCCTTGGTCACGAAGTCACTTTATACAAACGCATGGGTAAGTCTTACTAACTAATAAATTATGTTGATGTGATTTTTAGAGGAAATACGCTAGATTGTATAGTGTATTTGGTTGAGTTCTGTCATTATATATATGATTAATGATTTTGATGTGTAGATGTTCATAACCACTCAAACTTCAAATTATACATGTGTATGTTTCATATATATAATTATATAGTGTATAAAAAACATATCAGGTACTATATAGTCAACGTAAAGTATACTTAAACTAATGCAAACACTGCCCCCATAAGGGAGTGTATATTTTATACTGTTGCAAACACAGTCTCTTCAAGAAAGTGTATATTTTGAAAAGGGTAGTGTTTGTAATAGTGTATAAAAAAACATATCAGGTACTATATAGTCAATGAAAAGGGTAATATTTGCAAGGCAGTGTATATTTTTGTTATAATTGCAAACTTCGGACACTGTTTCAGTACATTAACGGATGCATGTACACTACCAAACACATTGTCAATTAGTCTAGCCACATATATACACTATGTTTATAACGGTGTAGTTCTGCCACTTACCGTATAGTGTATATTATAGTGCAAGATGCATGAAGTTTTTTAATTGGTTGTTCAGTTAAAAGAATGACTCTAACCAATGTCCCAACTTTTTTTTTAAATGAATACAAGTCGCGACCGAGAACATTGATGTAGTGGCAATGCATGAATTTATTTTTGAGCCATTGTATGAGTACTTGGGGAGCGCGCATTTAATCCTCATTCCGCTGACCCACAGGCGGGAATTCCACTACACCCTCTTAAATTTCGACACCGTTACAAAGTGTTTTTTCCATTATGAATCTATGTCGTCAAGACAATCAAGGTCCGATAAATGCTTAAAAGAGGCAGCTATTATGGTATGACAAACTAATAGTTCACTGGTTATTATAATGTTCGTGCAAAATGATTAGTCCATACACCGTAAGTTATATTATGGTAGTGTTTTAAACATCTTCTTATTATTTTGGATATTTACTATAATGTAATTAGGTGGCAATGATAAATTTGTGGATGCGTGGCGTAGAATACCAAGCCGAATTCATGCTGAAATCAGGAAAGAAGAAAAAACTGAACAAGTTTGAAAGCTCGAATGTTGCGCTGCAGATGGACAGGGATGCTTTGACGGAGAAAGAAATACTCAGTATAAAGTGGGTGAAGGAAAACTACAAGGGCAATTTCAAGTTGTTTGAACAAAAGGATATTATCCCTAAGCAGGCTTTCGGATCGTAAGTTTAAAAACTTTCAACTACTCCTTTAAATTTGAACTATATAGAATATGTGAATCGTATACTAATAGTTTGTTACAATGACAGGCTGTATTGCGGCGTTTACGTCATGTACTATACGGATTTACTTGCATATGAAAGGTTTTTTAGTAGTCCATTTGACGAGACAAGTTTTAGAGCTGGTCTTATCAAAAGAAGTTCAAAGTGTTGGAGGGCAGCGAGTTAGAGTTTATCATTGATGATTTTTTTCCAAACAATAACATGTAGTTCAAGTTTAGGACAAATCCTTTTATTTACTTATCTACAGTCCATATGTGTTCAAGTTAGGACAGATTACATTACTTCCAAATTTGGATGTTACTCTTTTGGTACGAATGATTGTCACAACTTTTTGATATTACTAGTTGGAGTTTGCCCTAACAGCTTTGTTTATTAGTTTAAATAGTTGAAATGCTCATAAGCAGATTGCATTTTGTTATAAGCAAAACAAGAATACCTAGGTGCATTATCTTAGTACCAACAGAACACAATTACAACACAAACATTACGTTTGTGGTAAAACATAGTGAGTTTTAATGTCGGTTAAATAAACGACCCATGTCAAACTATATGTCATTGGAAACAAGAGACAATTTTATACCTGTGAAACTTGTTGTAGTATATTCTGTTGAAATATGTGATGCCCAACTAACAATAAAACTCAAAACACAATAGTACTAAATATTGTTCATGGTGAAGAACATAATAGTGCAAACTAAAGTTTGTGATGGCATTAACTGTTCATGGTGAATAATATATCAAGAAGGAAAGTTATTGTATTAAACAGTTTTCTCCACATTCCACAAAACTAAAATGACAGAAAAATGTAAATTAGAACAATGTATTCCAGAGTACCAGAAATAGGGTACATAGTTCAATGTGAATCTAAAACTTTGTTTCCAATTTATTCATATTCAACCTCGGTTGAAAGATAAAAAACTAAAACTACAAATTCATAATAGTTGCAGACTTTATTGGATAAACGTGACAACTGTGTTGGATAATCTCCATACTAGATAACTTCCTTGCATATTTTCTTGTTGTGGTTCTTGAATTCTTACATCGACTACACTTTATTATCCTTTTGACCTCGCTCTTGTTCTTTAACCTCACTTGTCTTGGTTGGCCGGCGGGGCGTTTAGTCTTTTGAGGTTGGATATTGACGGTCTGTGAAACCATCTAAATTGGCTTCGCGATTGTGGGTACCGAATTGATTGTAAACGAGTACGTCGATCGATAATTATCCACCTGCATAATAAACGATACTCATTAGTTCCCTTATAATCTGATAAGTACCAGAAAACTATACTTTAAAAATACAGCTGACCTTAAAAAGAGAATCCACATATGAGTAAATATCCGAACCGTGATGTTGAGCAGCAACAAGGGCATGCGCACAAGGGAAGCCATTAATTTGCCACTCCCCATAGACGCAAACCTTTTTGCAGGTCCACCACTAACGGTATTCTTTTGTGTCTCCATCTGTACTGCAACAACAAGTTTCTTGGTTAACCTGAACGAATCTTATATACATAAACATAGGAGTACACAAATAAGTAGCAAAGCTCAGCCATATTTATAAAAAAATATTAAAAGTCATTTGTTCCTTAACCACCGATTATGAGCAGAAATATTCATAAACGGTAACCGAAATACTAACAACATAATAACCAAATCCGATGGACATGGACACTGGGAGCCGTCTGCTATTCATAAAAATTCAAGAACAAAAAGATAAGGACTTCGTAGTGAGTTCGACGATCTAGAAGGAGATAATCACATGCTGTGATTTCATAAATAAACGAACACAATAAGTATGAAACATTACCTGGTACATAATTGCCCAACATAAGGAGATAATCACAATAAGTATGAAACACTACCTGGTACTGAAATAAATATTACAAATCGAAACAAAACACAATTTTTTACCTCACGTCAGTGGCAAGAACACACAATCTGTATTATGCGAATGGGAGAACGGCTAGAATCGTTTCTTGAATTAAAAAAAAAAAACGAATCGCAATCAGAAACTATTTTCTAAAAAAAAAATAGTGTGATTGATTTCAAGAATCTTTATCCAAAAACTATTAAGATTTAGACAATAAATACATAAAACGTATATAATTAATAAAATATATAATTAATATAATACAAAGGTTAAAATAGACAAATCAAATTTGAAAAGCTTACCTAAATTATGAATACATTTAATATCAATACATTAAATTATATATATTCCAAAAATTAATTACCTTTTTTATTAGGAAGGTAAACTATGATGTTTTTTTCAAATTCATAAAACCATTTTAATTTTTTCTCTAAATTACTCTAAAAAAAATTAACTATTCCACAATATTAACATCACATATTTTCTACTTTCCAAAACTTCATTTAATTAAGAATGCGTTTTTTAAAATAAGAGTAATAAGTAAATTTTCAACGTGAAGAGTGAAGTGAAATTTTATCACTTATTGTACACTTGTGATAAATTGTGATCGAATTTGAGCTGTTGCAAGTTGCAACACACCACGATGTTCTAGAATGGTCATCGTGTGTGAGTCCTCATCAGCGTGTTTATGTACACTACGTAAATTAGTACTATGCCTAAATGTATTCCTTATATGGATCTAACCGTCTAAGCACGGGGTAAGTAAAGTGTGTAACTAATTAATGTGACTTTTCAAAATCAGTCAATGCATGCAGTTGACTTCGAGAAAAGAGAAAATTGAAATTTTATAGTGACGCAATAGTCGACGGATTTACATCGAAATACTACATATATAAATTAAAAATTATTGGAGCTTTTAAGAATTATATGGGCGAAGCGCCAACATAGCAACCACCTTGGGTGCGCTTTGATCCTGAACCGGCCGTCACTCCACTCATGTATTTCGCCATGATATGCCGACATTACCCCTTACACTATCCGCTAATTAGAGCTATATGGCGATTGAAGAGTATCCAAGTTCGTCTTCCAATTTTGGTCCAAGACATTTTTTATCATTATCTCTCGTCTCACTATGGGTTTAAAATTCTTTGTAAAGTCATTTAGAGTGTAAAATTCTCTTGTCTCAATAGCGATGGAACCTAACAACACACGTGAAATTTGAGTACGAAGAAAAAACAGTGTCCATGGAGCCCGTATTTTGCAAATGCCAAATTTTCACTAGTCATACTTAATTGTTATTATTTTTTTACAATTATTAAAATATAATTATAAATTTTCAAATTTTGAATTAAAATATCTAAAAATATATATATTATTAATTAAATGCTCCTATTTCAGAGTTATTCACGTAATTTCCCTCATCAATCAACACAAAACGTGACACTTGGTATGAGGATCACGTGCCCCTTGATATTGAGGATCACGTGCCCCTCTTACATGTCGCCAAAAACCGTCAGCAAAAATCAAAGTGTGCATGAAAGTGCAATTTCATTAAAGTTCAGATATTGCGATGTAAAAATTGCAAATTGTGTAATCAAAGTACAAAAAGTGTTTATAGTTCAGCTACTAGAGTACAATTATGACTTGTGTTTGCATCGCACAAGTTCAAGAAATTCGACTTCATACATGATCACATGAAAATTGTTCAGTATGTTATAGAAATCAAAGAATACCTATGCAATGTACTTTAGAAAATAGCTAGTATCTAGGCAATCTGAAAGCAACCACTCTTGCACCATAATTCCAGAATTGCATCCTATTTTATACATCTGACACTACAAAATATGAACTACAGTCCGAAGTAAGGAATACTAAAAGAAGACCGAGCGAAATAATACGAGAGAGCAACACACACAAAGCTTCCGACATCTCAAACCACATGCACCAGGCTATTCACGTACGGCACAAGCTTTCCACCAACAGCAGCACGAGCCGTATACCCCATCTCCCTCCTCACCACCTCAATACTTCCTCCCACCTCGTACGAGTACATCACACCCCCAGAAAGAATCATCAACCTGTCCTCCTCGAAGCAAGGCAGGATCCGACAATTCCTCTGTTCATCAGCTGACACTGATTCCAGCAGCTGAATCTCTTGTTTCAGCTTCAGGTCCATCCCTTGGTACAGCTTCACCACGTAGTTGTTGCTGTGAGTATTCGAGATGTTGGCATAGCACAGCTCGTTGTGGACCTGCGCCAGCGCGCCACATGGCAAGCTCTCAGTGGGCAGTTGAATGACCTCATACACATTGTTCTTCAGATCGAAAGCAAGCACCTGCTGCTTCCCAGACATCACCCAGTAGACCATCCCCTTCATGTGGAATCCAGGGCTCCCTAATTCAGCATACCCAAAATCTGCGCACATGGCGGGTGAGCACCTCCACGAATTTGTCTCCGACGAATAGATCTCAAAGAAAATGACTGGCTGGTTCAACAGGGAAAAGGCGCAGACCAGCTGGTATTTCCCCTCGATGTTATTCAAATTCGGCTCGAACACGAGAGCATGTGCTGAGTTGGACCCATGGTTGAACTCAGGCTTGGGGAGCTGCCTCCAGGTTTGGTTAGCTGGGTTACAGACGTAGTATGTGTTATCCCCGTTCTGGGAACGGCAAGTGATGAGGCCGTGGGAGGAGGCGATGATGTTGACTTTACCAGGAAGAAAGTCAAGGGATGGATTGGGAACCCCGTAGGCTGAAGGGTTCAAGCTCAGGAAGGTGGGCTTTGCACCATAGTTCTGGTAGAAGAAGCCGGATGTGCCCAGGAAAGAGTAGCTCTGCCGATGGGATAGAATGCGGCTCTGAATCCAGCTGTCCCACTGAGTGGAGACGGACCTGAACCTCGTGAGGACTTTCGCCGGAAGGAATGGGAGAACGCTTTCCTTGATGACGTTTTCGATGGGGAGCTGGGTGTATTTTCTTTCCAGCTTCTGGTACAGCTACATTAAGAAAACAGCCATATATCAATGCACAAAGAAAGAACCAACCTAACCAGTACTCGTACTTTTTTCAGAGAACAGAACAGAAAAATATCACGATGTCCATCTACCGAAACACCTCATTCATTAATAGTGCCAATACTTTTTTTCAGAGAACATAACTATATCACGATATCCATCTATAGAATTAGAAACACGGAAACAAATTCAAAATATTTTTCAAGATCAGAATCCACAAAGAACCAACTTAACAAGTGCTAATACTTTTTTCAGAGAACTGAACTGAACAAATATCACGATATCCATCAACAGAAACAAGGAATTAGTTAATCATAAGAAACGCATTCAAAAGACATTTCAAGATCAGAATCCACAAAGAACCAACTTAACCAGTACTAATACTTTTTTTATGAGAACAGAACAGAACACTATCACGATATCCATCTACGGAAACAAGTCTTTTGTTCATCATAAGAAAGTGTGGCAATGGTTTACCTTTCCAATTTCATCACGACTCAGTTTAGAACTACATGCTCCGTCTCTGAATTCGAAATCGTACCAAACTTCATTGTCGGACATATCCATCATGTCTATGTAGTATTCCTCATCAAACTGTGCCATGCCTGAACTGATTTTTTCCATCCCTTTTACATCAACAAAAAAATACGATCAATCATAAAACCCCAAACTCCCAAATCCATGCGAGAAAATCAGGGCAAAGAACAACATCACTCGTTCAAAGAATCTAATCAGAACATGAAATTAAAGCTCTAAATCGACATTGAAATTCGCATTCAACAGAAATTAAATTTCAATCGCGTTAAAAAATGTATCGACGTGATCGAGAAAAAATCACCGCCGAATTCTCAGAATATGGGACGAATCAAACGAATCGAAACAGCAGTAACACAGAATCGCGAAATCGAAACTGAAAAGAGAGAACGAAGAATTGAAGGAAGTGTTGGTAGTAAATTGACCCATCCAAGCCGAAATTATTCTGTTAAACCAAACCGTATTCTGCTAATTACAAACCGTATTCTGCTAATTATAAATAATTATATTGTATATATAATTATTTTTAGATAAAATAACATAGTAATAATTTCTAATATTTATGATTTTAATTTTTTAAGTTTTTTTAATAATTTCAAATTTATTTTTTAGTTAATCTAATTAAAACTACTTAGTAGTTATTATTCTCAATTTATTTATTTTTCAAATTTTTAAATTTTTTAATTAATAGTATATGGTTAATATCGAACCAAACCAAATCGAAATAATTCGATTAAAATCGAATTAAATCATTTCTTAAATAATTTGGTTTACAATTTATAAAAATACAGTTTAAATGGTTCGGTTAATTAATCGAATTTCACTACAAAAAAACTGAAAAATGCTTACAGCCAAATCCGTAAGCAAATTCGTAAGCAAATTGTTTACTTACGGATTTGTTTACGGATTGATGCCGTAAGCAAATCTTTCGTAGGTAAATATTTGCTTACGGATTTTATAGCGCCGTAAGCATTTCCTTACGTCTTTCTTTACGGCCAATCCGCATTTCCTTACGTCTTTCTTTACGGCCAATCCGTAAGGAGTTTAAGATCATTACGGCCAATCCGCATTTCCTTACGTCTTTCTTTACGGCCAATCCGTAAGGAGTTTAAGATCATTACGGCCAATCCGCATTTCCTTACGTCTTTCTTTACGGCCAATCCTTAAGGAGTTTAAGATCAAAACCCCTTACGAATTTTCTTACGCCAACAGCCGTAAGCATTGCCGTAAGCATTTGCTTACGGACAAAGGCCGTAAGGAAATTCAGATCAACATTTTTATTAAAATAATTTTTGGCACACTTGGCCCGCCCGCCTCCAACCCGGCCCGAGCCCCCGACCCGCCTGCCACCAGCCTCCGACCGGCCCGCCGCTGCCCGTATGAGGGTCGGTCACCCACACTTGGGATGTGTGGAATTCGAACCCAGCACCTTCAGGTTTCCTGAAGGTGGGAGAAACCGTTAAACTACAACATTTATATTGAATAAATTGAATACTTTTGATATATATTTATATATCATAAAATAAGAAATATCTATATGTCGTAAGCAAATCCGTAAGCAAAATTAGAGGCAAATTTTGGCGCTAAGTTCCCTTACGGCTTAAAGGTCGTAAGCAAATACTTACGTCGCATCCGTAAGTAAATTCGTAAGAAAAATTGGAGGGAAATTTTGGCGCCTAATTTCCTTACGACTTAAAGGTCGTAAGCAAATGCTTATGGCGTATCCGTAAGTAAATTCGTAAGCATTTCCTTACGGACGTGGTCCGTAAGTAAATCCCTCAGCATGAAAATTCCGTCAGCAAATCCGTAAGCATTTCCTTACGGATACGGTCCGTAAGCAAAATTCCGTAAGTATTTTCAATTTTTCTTGTAGTGATTTTCGGTTGGATTTGGTTGTGTTTAACTAAATGAACATCCCTAATTTTGATTGTGTTCACGAAAAAGGATCATTATGCCAACACAAGTCAAAATGATGTGAACTATTTAGATCACAATTAAGTATGCACACTTTTTATTTTTAAGTGTATGAATTTTTTTTGTCTAGGTCAATTGCAATGTTTTGAGTTCGAACTTTGAACCTTAAGTTTTCATTTCAAATGCCCAACCAAGTGAGCTAACAAGCCCCGTCTGGAATAATTATGTAAAAAGAAGAGTGACGCTCTTGAAGCCCTAAGAAATAGGCTTAATCGGTTCGAATCCGAATAAGGGCTCTTTCTTTTTCTTTCTCCGGAAAAGATGTTGCTAGGCAGGCGGTTCCCTCGGCCGCCTTTACTTGGAGGCCCCCCGGCGGGCTTTTTCTGACGCATAGGGCAGGAAAGGGACTTTGAGCCTTGCGCCGATTCCACTTATGCCTCAGCTCCGGGGCAAATGAAATTGTTCAATAGCTGTCTCAAGGTGCTACTTGATGAACGAAAATAAAAAATTGTACTTTTTTTTTTAATTTTAAAATATCTTTATTTACACAGTGAGGTCGGGATTAAATTCAATCATTTTATAAATTTACATTAGTGATGTGAATAATATATATTACTATAACTTTTGAAATTTATTTATTGTGCAACAACAATACAATACAATACAATACAATACAATACAATACAAATACTTATATATGGCCACTCTCAGCAAGTAAAAATGAATATTAAGAACAATGCAAGGAAAAACCGGAATACATAAAGCCGATTGATCGGATAATTTTGCCGTGTGTGTCGTTTCAATGGATCTATTCATCATTGATCTTCCTGCAGTATTTCCTGATTTCTCCGCTCATCTTACTATTAATGTTTCCCATCTTGACCATGGACAAGGCGAACTGATCGAAGAAAAGTTTGCTGTTTTCAGCGTATTTCTTAACTAGCTCATAGGACTCGGAATCATTCGTGAGAACTTGGTCCGAATTCAACAGGCCCTTGTCACTCAACAAGTTCTTGAAGTAGTTGTTGTCGAACTTTTCAGGGGTTTCGGGGTCCAAGTCAATTTTGTGGTCATCACGAGCACCCGAACTCGGGCACTCGTTGCGCAAATCATCTCCATACGATTTGTCGAGTGAAGCCTGCGTCGATCCGTTGTAGAGCCTCTGCCTTAAGCTCACACATCTTGCCTTTCCGACAGTGTGGCTTCCTGAATTCATCGATGTTACGTTTAACAATATTATTGTTGATTAATCAAGCAATTAATTAAATCATAACAATAGGGCCGGGCCAGTTAATTTTTATTAATTTAGATAAGTTATTAATTTATAGAGATTTTACTGTATACCTGATAATGCGACTAGGTCTGTTACGTCGAGGCCTTGCGCTTGAAACTTTTGGAGGATGTTTTGGAAAGTGCTGTTAGGGGCGGGAATATCATTGTTCGAAGCGTTTAGATTTGCGTTTCGTGAATCCAATCGTCCCAACGGAACATCCCAGTAAGGTCCTCCAACCTGCATGCACCATATATACACAAATTAATTAGTGATATATATGATCAATCGATTATAGTACGTACGTAGTTATAATTACAGTTATGTATCGACGACTCACAAGAAAAGCGGAGTCTCTAGCAGCAAGAGCCAAGATATCGGCACAAGAAACATTGTTAGGGCAGGAGTCTTCGAGCGCTTCCTTAATTTCATCGATCACATTAAACCCACGGACGGAGTTTCTGTTGGGATTCGATACCTTCTCGCTGACTATGTGTGTGGCGTTGCTCAAGAGTATCGATGCATCACACCCCTTCATGTGTACATACGTACATACATGTTTATATATATTATATATATGTATATATATCGACAAAACGGGGTATATATCTTTAATAATAATTACTAACCTGCGCAAAACAGTCGTGGAAATGAAGCCTGATAAGAGAAGCTGCCATACGAGTTTCATTTTTCACCGCTTTTGCAACAACTCTGCGTACAATCTCCTGTGCTTTGGGGCATGATTCGTCGTAAAAGCTTATGTTGAGGGGACGAGCCTCGGTTATCAGGGGCGCCAAAGCGAGAAGAGTAAAGACCACAAAAACATGAATGGACTTATAATTAGCAGCCATTATATTGTATATATATGTAGATATATACTTGAATTGGTTTGTTTGTTGTTGAATGGGTGAGTGAATGAATGAATTTGTATGACCAAAGTATAAGAGTATTTATAGTGATTATGAATCAACAAGAATTAATATTGAACGAATATTTTTTTGAGTTGAATATTTTTTTTTTCACTCCATCATCAAAATATTACGTACGTTGACTTTTTTTTTTCTTCTTAATTAAGCGTGCATTATAATTTCTTGGCGTAGAAATTACTAATTATATATATATTCTTCAAATTTTATTATGAGCTTACGACTTACGAGCATGCATGAAGACTTGTTTCATCAATTCTTAACTAACACGTGTTGATTATTTTCAATGAAAATTTTACGTATTTTTTAAATGAAAAAAATATTAATTAATTGTATTAATTTTTTTTATTAAATTAATTAGTGAGTCTTATGATACATTTATTCTAATTTATATATAAATAACAATAAAATATTATAATAATCTTCAATGTATACACTACACATAATATCATTTTACTTAGAGCTCGTTTGGACGAACTTATTCAAAAAAGCTTATAAAATGTTAGGTCTTATAAGTTGTTTTAATAGCTGATAAGCTGTTATGTCTTATTTAATAAATAAATTATTGAATCGTTTCGATAAAATAGATATATAAACTTATAAGATTTTAATTTGTTTGGTAATTTAAGATCTTATACAAATAAAATTATCAAAAATAAATTTTTATATATATAAAAAATAATTAAAAATAAATATATTAACTAAATTATAAATTTAGAATTTTTGTATATATATAAAAGGTAATAATTTTAGGGGTATTATAGTCTTTTATTGTTTAAGTTACAAGAACTTATAAGCTGTTTAAAAAATAGTACTGTTAAACAACTTATTTTTAAGTTTTTTAAGATTTTTATTTTAAAAATTTATTAAACAAATTTTAAAAGTTAATAAGCTTTTTTAAAAAGGTTATAAGCTCTGTCAAACACCCTCTTAATATACTCAAAATAAATCTTATTTTTAATATCAGACCTCTGGCAGGTTAAGTATTTATTTATTTTCTTTAGTTACTTATCAATATATATGGAGTACTACACACACACAAAATAAAATAAAAAATAGTAAAAAATTATGCCGCTCTCTCTAGGCAATGTTTGACGGAATTGAAGTATTATATGTTGAGAAACACGCCGAAAACAAGTTCAAGCTCCGACGAGTATCGATCTCAAACTCAAACTGAATAATCGAACACAGAACTTGGAAACACGATCGCGGATAAAATTCTCAAACCTCACCTCACCTCACATGAAGTTAGCATTGAGTATATATAACACACACACTGCAAAATCGAAACGAACACAACGATTTTACGTGTTTTGGCCGCGGGAAGACGACATACGTGATGCGATAGGGTTATATGTCTAGTTGGTTTGTCGGAGAGCTAGTCTGTTAGCTCGGTGATGCGATAGAGTATTCATTCCCTATGCGTTGTATTGTAACATACACTTTTCTTTTTTATGTGATTGACCTTTACCAAAAAAAAAAAAAAAGACGACCTACGTGCACGGTGGAGGGAAGGGTGGTTCTGGGATTATATGAAGTAAAAGAACGATTACATATTAATCGCTAACACATGCGATTATATAAAGAATCGAAAATGCACAAAATCGAATTCATCATCTAAACCATCAACCTGCAATTGCCTCGCAAATCTCAGTCGTGCGATCAATCGATGCAAATCCATGTGCTTTGAAGATGAGCTGGCAGGGACCACAGGCGCGCAAGAATCATGCATTTTGGTGAAGAATCGAGTGAGAAATCGATCACCCTAGACCCGTGCACCAGCGGTCAGTTCATAGACGAAACGACGTTGGTTTGTTCTGTGAGAAAACCAAATTTCCTGCAGAATTACCAAAATGTCCCTGTGCTCGATTTTTGTAGAATTTTCACCTGAAGTTGAATTTTGTGTACATTTTGAATACTATAATTGATTGATTATTATAATAAATAAATTGAAAATGCAATATCTCGAGCATTTTTTACCGTGCTATTTGAACATTTTTTGTTGATTATAAATACATTAATTTTTAATTCTTCAAACTCCAATCTTAATTTGTAACCATTATATTGACCACAAGGGAGTTATAATTTATTTTACGCGTATAAAACTACACGCCCACACACATATACAGTACTATATTTTTAATTGGAAACAATGTCGTAGACCCTCGTAGAATGAAGGCGTTTTGTTTGCTTTTAAAATAATATATGAACCTAATTTGGTAGGAATAAAAAGTCAATTTCTTGAAGTGTAATCGAATTCATTTGAGTGTGTTGACTGCTGTTACTGTAGTATTGCTATGGCCGTCGTGGAAAAGAGAGAGCGGCCCCAAAAAGGAAATTAAACCATAGAATATTTAGGTCAATTTGATTTGGTAGAACTACTACGTACTTACTCTGACTTTGATTTTTTTGTTCTTCACATTTTCTTTGCTTTAATTAATTCTGGATTAGTTGACTATTTCAAGTTAATTGAACAAAAAATCTATATGCAACCTTAAATTGTACATTTTCTTTGCTATGATTAATTCTTGTCTTGATTAGTTGACTGTTTCGAGTTAATTGATCGAAAATCTATACGCAACCTTAATTTGTACATTTTCTTTGCTTTGATTAATTCTTGATTAGTTGATTGTTTCAAGTTAATTGGATGAAAAAATTATACACACCATTAATTTGTAAATAATATCAAACATTTATATTATGTTTCAAATAAAATATTATAACGAAAAATTTATACATACCATTAATTTGTAAATATATCAAACATTTGTAAATATTATCAAACATTTATATTATGTTTCAAATAAAATACTATAACGAAAAATTTATACGCACCATTAATTTGTAAATATATCAAACGTTAATATTATGTTTCAAATAAAATACTAGTACGTAGTATTGAAATGTACACAAAATTTAAAATTTAATAATATATTGGATATTTAAAGTTTAATGGGCAAAATTGTCATTTCAATGAATTTTAAATTTGCCATCAAACAAGAAATGACACCACAAAATTTAAGATTTAATAATATATTGGATATTTAAAGTTTAATGGGCAAAATTGTCATTTCAATCAATTTTAAATTTGCCATCAAACAAGAAATGACACCGTATTAGTCAACACGATGTTGGTTTCCCGTGTCTTCTACCAAAACGCGCAACTTCTTCGATCGATCAAGAAATGCTCATTTTCAGTTGATCGATTGGTTTTTGTGAACTCAAGTTTATAATTTTTCTTATATTTGATGTAATGACTTAAATGACATAAGAAATTCGATATAAATAAAATAGAAAAATCTCACTACAAGAAAAATTGAAAATACTTATGGAATTTTGCTCACGGACCGTGTCCGTAAGAAAATGCTTACGGATTTGCTGACGGATTTTTCATGCTAACTGATGCAACCCAGGGTTCGGCAATCGACGTTGGAGCTCGAATTCAGGCTAGAAGGGCGAAGAAGACGTCGGAACGAGAGTCGGGCGTGCGTCGAGACGAAGACGAAGAGTTCGGTCGGACTTTTGGCATGGTGTCGGCCGACACCAAGGCCTGTCGGCCGACATCTTCAAGAAAATCGGGGTTTGGCAGATTTCCGAGCCTGCGATCGAAGGAAAGAACCTGCGGACAAGAATTTGCCTTGGTGTCGGCCGACACCCTATATTGTCGGCCGACATCCTTCACAAATTCAGCACCGTCGGCGAATTTTCAATATTCAGCACTTTTTAATTGTTTTTATTTCGAGTTTTAGGGTTTTGTTTGCCTATTTAAAGGCTTTTCTATTTCATTATGAACAACGAATCATGAATTGAATTAATAAGATTGATATTTTGTGAGTTTTTATTAAATCTCTCTCGGGTTCGAATTCTACCCCGATTATCCAAAAGAATTCAACCGACGAATCAACGAGCCAGTCAAATCTCGTTTGTGTGTCTTCATCATCTCCGAATTATTGATTCAACGTCTCGTTGGGGTTTAGGGCTTCAAACCTAAATCATTCCGTGGGTTAGGATCAAGGGTTTTGGGACTTCCGCAAGGTATCCTTTTATTTATCGTTCCGTTCTTCGTTCTTCTTCGTCCATCAATTCTATCCTAACGAGGTTCGTATTGTTGAGTATGGAGGCCGATTCACGCCGAGAAGACGAGAAAACGACGAGGAGATGAACCAGGCCAAACGGCGACCGCTGTTTGGGAATCAGCGGTCGCGGGATATCTCCAGCGGGCGCTGGAATGGGTTCAGCGGGCGCTGAACTCGGAGAAAAGTCGGGTCGAGGATCTGCCAAGAATTTGGCCTTTCGGCGGGCGCCAAACGTGGTTCGGCGGGCGCCGTTTGTCGGCAGCGGGCGCTGCCAAGCAAACAGCGGGCGCTGTTTGCAGAATTCTGGCAGCGCGAAATTACTTGTCCCCCAAGTTATTGTCCCCCTATATAAACCCTATGTGCGTGAATAATAGGGTTAACACCTCCAGAAAGTCTAGAATCAATTATAGCATTACAAAGTCGTGTAATCGAGTCTGATAATTATTCTAGTGAATTATTGCAGCGGCAAGAGTGGACGTAGCCCTCGTTAACGGGTGAACCACTATAAATCTCGTGTCTCTTTTATTCCGTATTTTTCGTTCTTGTTTGTTCGTGTTGCTTTTCAAGCGGGGATTTCGGACGCGAATTTCCCAACAACTGGTATCAGAGCGCTAGGGTTATAGCGATCGGGGAAAAGCGATGACGGACACCATCACTTCGTTCGGGGTTACGAAATTTGACGGGAATAACTATGGGCACTGGAAGATGCAGATCGTGGACTACCTTTATGGGAAAAAGCTCGGAATTCCTTTGAAGGGTAGACCGGAGAAGATCAAGGATGACGAGGAATGGGAAAGCCTCGACAGACAGGTGTTGGGATTGATACGTTTGTCCTTGGCTTCAAACGTATCATTCAACGTGCGCTCAATTACCACAACCAAGGATTTGATGGCTGCCCTATCAAACATGTACGAGCAACCTTCAGCGAACAACAAGGTGTATCTCATGAAGCAGTTGTTCAACCTGAAGATGTCGGACAATGCAAACGCAGCCAACCACATCAACGAGCTGAATTCCATCTTGGATAAATTGAAAGGAGTCGGGGTGAATTTCGATGATGAAATTTACGCTTTGATCCTACTTGCGTCTTTGCCGGATAGTTGGGAGCCCATGCGGGCAGCTGTTAGCAACTCTATGGGGAAGGAGAATCTGCAGTTCTCCGAAGTTAGAGATAAGATCCTAGCCGAGGAAATCCGGAGAAAGGATTTCAAGGGAAAGCCTTCTAGTTCGGCCTTGAGTGTGGAGAACCGGGGGAGGAACTCGGGTAGGAATGCTAACAGGAACAGAGGGAGATCCAAGTCTAGGAGTGGAAGAGATAGCTCGAAGTCCGAGGATAATGAATGTTGGAATTGTGGGAAGACGGGGCACTTCAAGAGGGATTGTCGTTCTCGGGGGAAGAGTGACAACAAGAAGAAGGGAACCGCCAATGCGGTAACACAAGAGGATGACGACGATGGGGACGTCCTTCTCTGTTCGGTCGACTCACCGATCGATTCCTGGGTGCTGGACTCAGGGGCTTCTTTCCATACTACTGCACAGCGAGAGGTGATGTTGAATTACGTCTCGGGTGATTATGGAAAGGTTTTTCTTGCAGATGACGAGCCACTCGATGTAGTCGGGATGGGAGATATCAACCTGAAGATGTCAAATGGGCAGACTCGGAAGATTTCCAAGGTCAGACATGTGCCGGGGTTGAAGAGGAACCTGATTTCGGTGGGCCAGCTTGACAGTGATGGTCACCGGGTGTCATTTGGAGATGGGTCGTGGAAAGTTTCGAGGAACGCCATGACCATAGCTCGAGGTCATAAGACGGGCACACTTTACATGACGACGAGCGTAAGGGACTCGGCTGGTGTTGTTGATGGCACCAAGAAAACCGAGCTATGGCATTGCAGGCTGGGGCACATGAGTGAGAAGGGGATGAAGATCATGGCAAAGAACGGGCTGCTGCCCGAACTCAAGGCGATTGAGTCTCACGTGTGCGAGAGCTGCATTCTTGGAAAGCAGAAACGAGTGAGTTTTTCAAAAGATGGAAGGGAGCCCAAGGCGGAGAAGCTGGAACTAGTACACACGGATGTTTGGGGTCCAGCTCCCGTTGCCTCACTCGGAGGATCACTCTATTATGTTACCTTCATCGATGACTCCACAAGGAAGGTATGGGTGTACTTCATGAAGAATAAGAGTGACGTGTTCTCTGTTTTCAAGAAATGGAAAGCCGAGGTTGAGAATGAAACAAATCTCAAGGTGAAGTGTTTGAGGTCCGACAACGGTGGTGAGTACGTTGACGCCGACTTCAAACAGTTTTGTGTCGAGAGTGGGATCAAGATGATGAAGACTATTCCGGGGACCCCACAACAGAACGGAATAGCGGAGCGAATGAACAGGACGCTAAATGAGAAGGCCCGGAGTATGCGGTTACATTCGGGGATGCCTAAGATGTTTTGGGCATATGCCATCGACATGGCAGCTCATTTAATCAACAGAGCACCATCGGTTCCTTTGGAATATCGGATTCCTGAGGAGGTTTGGAGTGGGAAGAAGCTGAATCTGTCCTACTTGAGGGTGTTCGGGTGTCTGGCGTATGTCCATATCGACGAAGCTGCTCGTAGCAAGCTTGATCCTAAGTCCAAGAAGTGCTTCTTTCTTGGATATGGCGGCACGGAGTTCGGGTACCGATTTTGGGATGCCGAAAATCATAAGGTGATCCGAAGCAGAAATGTGATCTTCAACGAGGCGGTCTTGTACAAGGGTAAAGACGAGGTTGTTGAAGAAGGCGTTGATCCAGTGGGAGAAACGGAGGAGGTTCCGGTGAAGGTCGTGGAGACCGAGAAGATCGAGGAGGGAAACACGAGCAGCGAGGATGAGCAAGATGAGAATGCTAATCCCAATACCGATCCAATCACACCGAAGCCATGGAGGTCGACTAGGGTAAGAAGACCTCCCCATAAATTTTCACCTTCCCTTAACTATATCTTGCTGACTGATAGGGGTGAGCCGGAGAGCTACACCGAGGCTATACAAGCGAGGGATTCGATCAAGTGGGAGTCTGCCATGAAAGAAGAGATGAGCTCATTGATGTCGAATCAGACTTGGGAACTAGCCGAGCTTCCGAAGGAGAAGAAGGCCTTGCACAATAAATGGGTCTTCCGGGCAAAGGAAGAACACGATGGAAGCGTTCGGTACAAGGCGAGATTAGTGGTGAAAGGATTCCAGCAGAAGGAAGGGATCGACTACACGGAGATATTCGCTCCGGTAGTCAAGATGGTAACCATCCGGGTGGTGCTTAGCTTGGTGGCGAAGGAGAACTTACATCTTCAGCAAATGGATGTAAAGACCGCATTTCTTCACGGGGATCTAGATGAAGAAATTTATATGAAGCAACCGGAGGGGTTCGAAGTCCGAGGCAAGGAGAAGCTAGTGTGTAAGCTTCAAAAGAGCTTGTATGGGTTGAAGCAAGCTCCGAGGCAGTGGTACAAGAAGTTCGACATGTTCATGAAGCGAGTCGAGTTCACGCGGTGCGAGGCGGACCACTGCTGCTATTTCAAGAGTCTTGGAAGAGGTACCTACATAATATTGCTCCTTTATGTAGATGATATGCTGATAGTCGGGGCGAGTTTGGCGGAGATCGACAAGCTCAAGAAGAGTCTATCGAGGGAGTTCTCTATGAAGGATTTGGGTGCTGCCAAACAAATCCTGGGGATGAGAATCACGAGGAGCAAGGATGGTCTTGAGTTGTCTCAAGAGGAGTATCTGAAGAAGGTGCTAGCACGGTTTAACATGGAGGATGCGAAACCCGTGAGCACTCCTTTGGCTAGTCACTTTCGTTTGTCAAAGGAGGATTCGCCAACGAGCGAGAAGGAGATGGAGCATATGGATAAGGTCCCTTACGCCTCTGCGATTGGGAGCCTTATGTATGCCATGGTGTGCACGAGGCCTGACATTGCCCATGCAGTGGGAGTTGTCAGTCGATTTATGAGTAATCCGGGGAAGCAACACTGGGAAGCCGTCAAGTGGATCTTTCGATACTTGAGAGGGACTTCCGATTTTGCTTTGAGGTTCCGAAAATCAGATGTGGGGTTACTTGGGTTCGTGGACGCGGATAATGGAGGTGACGTGGATAGTAGGAAGAGCACTACTGGGTACGTGTACACTTTCGGGGGTACCGCGATTAGCTGGGTGTCGAGGTTGCAGAAGATAGTAGCACTATCGAGTTGTGAGGCGGAGTACGTTGCAGTGACGGAAGCCGCGAAGGAGATGATGTGGCTACAGGCATTCCTGCTAGAGCTAAGGCAAGATCACTCGGGGAGTATCTTGTATTCCGACAGTCAGAGCGCCATTCACTTGGCGAAGAATCCGGTGTACCATGCTCGAACGAAGCATATCCAGCTGAGGTATCACTTCATTCGATCAGCCTTGGAGGAAGGCATTCTGGTGTTGGAGAAGATTCTTGGGAGTAAGAATCCGGCCGACATGTTTACGAAGGTGGTGCCGTGCGAGAAGTTGAGGTTGTGTTCAACCTCGGTTGGTCTTCTGGGATGAGGACCGGGACGCCGCTGCAATGGGAAAGGAAGATAGGGGACGTGAATCAGCTCCAAGTGGGAGATTGTTGAGTATGGAGGCCGATTCACGCCGAGAAGACGAGAAAACGACGAGGAGATGAACCAGGCCAAACGGCGACCGCTGTTTGGGAATCAGCGGTCGCGGGATATCTCCAGCGGGCGCTGGAATGGGTTCAGCGGGCGCTGAACTCGGAGAAAAGTCGGGTCGAGGATCTGCCAAGAATTTGGCCTTTCGGCGGGCGCCAAACGTGGTTCGGCGGGCGCCGTTTGTCGGCAGCGGGCGCTGCCAAGCAAACAGCGGGCGCTGTTTGCAGAATTCTGGCAGCGCGGAATTACTTGTCCCCCAAGTTATTGTCCCCCTATATAAACCCTATGTGCGTGAATAATAGGGTTAACACCTCCAGAAAGTCTAGAATCAATTATAGCATTACAAAGTCGTGTAATCGAGTCTGATAATTATTCTAGTGAATTATTGCAGCGGCAAGAGTGGACGTAGCCCTCGTTAACGGGTGAACCACTATAAATCTCGTGTCTCTTTTATTCCGTATTTTTCGTTCTTGTTTGTTCGTGTTGCTTTTCAAGCGGGGATTTCGGACGCGAATTTCCCAACACGTATCACTAACAGATTTACTTACGGATCATGTCTGTAAGAAAATGCTTACGGATACGCCATAAAACATTTGCTTACGATCGACCTTTAAGTCGTAAGAAAATTCGGCGCCAAAATTTCCCTCCAATTTTGATTACGAATTTACTTACGGATGCGACGTAAGCATTTGCTTACGACCCTTAAGCCATAAGGAAACTTGGCGCCATAATTTGTCTCCAATTTTGCTTACGGATTTGCTTACGACTTATAAATATTGCTTATTTTATGATATGCACATATTTTCGATAAGAAAACGTAAATTGATCGATCGAATTTTCTTTGTTTGTTGTAGTGTTTCTTGTACTTACAGTGTCTATAAACACAATCTCAATTGCAGTGTAGTGTCTGCAAACACTCTCCCAATTGCGGTATTAATTTTTCTTCACATCTAAGAACATTGTTTATAGATAAAATTTGGGTACGAAGAGTAACATAATAATTTGAATTCAAACCCATAAGAAATTCATGAAGTTTCTATGTTCCGCGTGTTGTTGGCCGGCTGTGCAATTACCACAACAAGTGCATTCAACGAGGGATTCGTGATTATGGAGTTCCTCACAAAGACCAGTCAATTTCCCGAAATATGCAGCCAGAGCCACAGTGATCAACTTTGACATGTACTTACACAGTGTCTATAAACACTCTCTCAATTGCAGTACTCTCCCAATTGTGGATAAGATCAGAATTCCATCTCTCTCTCTCTCTCTCTCTCTCTCTCTCTCTCTCTCTTTGTGAATGGAAATTATACATTCAGTCGATGGAACCACGCGCAAATCTTGTTGATTTGTTTGTTGTGATTTCAATTATATCTTGATTTAACCACAAATTAATTCTATGACCAAATCACGGACAAACAAATTAATCCCCACACAAAAACTTGCAACACAATTTTATTTAATCATCATTCCCCCTCCCTACAAAAAAAAACACGATCATTAATCTCCATAAGCAGCAGCAGCAGCAGCTTCTTGAGGATGGTAATGAAGAATCTCCCTCAACATCATCTCCCTAATAACCCCCTCCCCCACCCCCTCATCCACATCCACAGTACTCACCCGCTCCTCCGCCGGAGGATCGCAGCTCCGATCATACAAACTCGACACATACGGATGCTCCAGAGCCTCCATAACCGATATCCTCTTCCTCGGGTCAAACACCAACATCCTCCCCAGCAAATCAATCGCCAGCGGGTCCGCATTCGGGTACATCCCCGAAAACCGGGCCCCGCCCGAGAACCCGATCGACCGAACGAATCTCTTGGCCCTGTCGTTGTCGATGAAATCCAGATCCCCTTCCGGCTGGGTGCCGAGGACTCCGACGATGAGCCTGAGCTGGGCGAGGCAATCTGGGCCCGGGAAGATGGGCCGGCGGCCGAGGATCTCGGCCAGGATGCAGCCGACGGACCAGACGTCGATGGAGGGCCCGTAGCCGTCGCACGAGAGGAGGAGCTCGGGGGCCCGGTACCATCGGGTGACGACGTACTCGGTCATGAACGGGCCGTTGTCGCGGGCCAGCCCGAAGTCGCAGATCTTGAGGTGGCAGTCGGAGTTGATGAGGAGGTTCCCGGGCTTCAGGTCGCGGTGGAGGATGTTGGCCGAGTGCAGGTACTTCAGTCCCCTGAGGAGCTGTGTGCACAATGCAAATTTGCGATTACACCCTCCGAAATTCAGGATATTTCAATTTGGAGTGTATTAAAGAAGTAAAGTGATGCGTAGTGAAAAAAATTGGGGCTGTATTGTAATGTAATGAGAAGTTTAGGGTATAAATTGTAAAAATGTTTTTTGAAATTCTGTTTATACCTTTTTTTTTGGTAATTTGTTAATCCTTTGGGGCAGTTTTTCCTCAATTCGGAATATTACAAACAGCCCCCAACTTTTTTTAACATTTTTGAGCAGCTGTGTACATTGCAATACAATGTAAGCATTTTGTTGACTCGAACGAACCAAATACTTTGCACTTACACCCTCCACGATTCAGAATATTACAAAAAGGCCCAACTTTTCAGCTAGCAATTTGGCATTTATTGAAGAAGAGGGAAGGGTGTAAAGTGATGCATAATGAAAAAGTTGGGGCTATATTGTAATATAATGAAATGTTTAGGAATGTAAATAGTAAAAATATTTCATGGCATGTTTCATACTAACAATTATGTCAATGGTTGTTTTTCGTAATTTCCCAAACCTTTGGGGCAGTTTTGAAATTACTATTAATCTCAGTGAAATATCTGCAGATAGCTCTCTCTGCAAAACTTGTTAACTTGATGAAATAATTGTACAATTGCATCTCTCCCATTCATCCTAAATAGTTCGACTTATCAACTAACACTTATATAGTATAAACACAACAAATAAATTACCTGAAAAAGGAAGTATCTGCAGTGATCATTCGATAGGGGCTGTCCTGACCTGATGATCTGATGGAGGTCAGTGTCCATGAGATCGTGCACCATGTAAAGGTCGTTGAATCCCCTCGAGTCGGAAGGCATCATTACGTCCTTGAGGGCGATCACGTTCTCATGCCTCACGCAGCGAAGCAGCATCAGCTCCCTCAGAGCCCTCAGAGCATCCGTTCGATTCCCAAAGACGTTGTTGATCTTCTTGATGGCCACTCGCTCGTTCGTCTCAAGGTTCAGGGACGAGCAGACGACCCCGTACGCTCCCCTGCCTATCGCCTTGATCGGAACGTACTTGGAGTCGACCTCGAACACGGTTTGCCACATTGTGTAGCACTGCTTCTTCCTCATCATTATGCTTCCATTGCTTGCCATTTCAGATGAAAAGATTTTGTGTTTTTTTTTTTTTTTATCATCAAGAAAGTGAAGTGGGCAGAGATATATGTTATTGAAATTGAATAAAAATGGAATCTTTACTTTTCTTTCTCTTCAATCTTACACCTTTTATCATCCCCTCTAAAAATATAAAGTGTGCTTCTAAAATTTCAAGAATCTAACAATTCCAATTTTGGGATATTAGAATCTATAAATAAAAAATTAATTGGGAAATATGAAATTAATATAAGATGCTAAAAATGATAAATAGTGATAATTGGGGGTGGTAGATGGAGTTGTTCTCCACAACCCACCAACAACAAAGATGAACAGACAGCTATTATCTCACTCTTCAACTCAAGATCAAGATTTACATTCTATACTACACAATTACAATTAATTATTTATTACATTATTTTTATTTATTTATTTATTAGATAATTCAATTTTGTTTTCTACT
This sequence comes from Euphrasia confusa, assembly GCA_954870475.1. Taxonomy (NCBI): domain Eukaryota; kingdom Viridiplantae; phylum Streptophyta; class Magnoliopsida; order Lamiales; family Orobanchaceae; genus Euphrasia; species Euphrasia confusa. The sequence goes on from OX940949.1 coordinate 18,778,118, forward strand.
TTAGGTATATTCCTTGCCAAGATTCGGGTTTTTGAGGTTGGCTTTATAATTTGTTGCATTGGCTAAACAGCAATAATAAATACACAATACTATTTATACTCCTACTTTTTTTATAATTTATAAAATTAATTTGTCACTTATCCTAATTAACTCTGAGTAATAATACTTCGTTCCTATCAAAATACATCGATAGTTTTATATTCGTCTCAAAATTTCTCAATTTTTTAATTAAATAAACAACCAAACAAAACATAGTAAAAATGAGATGTTTCCAAAAGAGACGAGGAAGTAATAATTAGAAGTAACAAGAAACAGAGTTTTGTTGGCGTGATGAGATGAAACTGCAGGCGGCTGTTTTCTTTATTTTCACTTGATTTCTTGTCGTCTTAGAATTGTATACTAATAATATGAAATGGTCAAATAAACCTTGCAAGATTATTACTATTATACTAATTACTATTATTATTTTAATGGACAAGTACATATCATTATTCATTATTGATGGTTGAAAACATGGTTAAATGAACTTACAATGCTTATTTTAAATTACATATTTAATGGTACAAAAAATCTAGATACAGATCACACTCTAAGTACTTTAATTATTTGGTATCAATAATCATATTTTCTACTCCCTCCCATTCAATATATTTGTCCTTTTGAGTTTTTTCATATTTATTTTTTACATGTCATTTTAGCAAATGTTTACTTTAATTACTCTTATTAAATATATAATTATTAGTGATGATTAATTGCGGAAGATTAAAAAAAAATATATAATTTTTTTATAATATGATTTAATATTTATTTATTACTTTTATTGTACAATAAATAGGAGTTTCTTAATCATACATATTTTTTTATTAATTATGTGAAAAAACTAAAACTGACCTATAAAAAAACACGAAGGAGTATTTTTTAATCATTGTAAAACAATTAATAATCAAATATGGTAATAGATAGTAGTAATTTTTATATTATCAAATATGATACCTAGATAGTAATTTTTAATAAATAAATTACTAATAACAATTATATGTCATTCATTGTTTTTTATTTTTGAGATATTTTGAAAAAGGGGCACAGACACTAACATAATATTAAAACTAGATATTTAAATAGATAAACATAATTAGTAATTTAGATATTTAAATATTATGTTTAATCATTTTAGTTCAATTCAAACTCATTTAGTTCATCTCAATTAAGTTTCTTTAAAAAAAATATTAATTAAATTAATAATTTTAAGTATACAATTTAATTGATACTAAAATCATAATAATATTTTTAAAAAATTTATAACAATAATAAAAATTGTTATAGTTTTATAAAAAAAAATAGTTCAATTCTGGTACTCATTTATGTTATATATAAAAAAAGATTAGCTTAATTCAGATTCATTAAATTCAGTTCAGTCAATTTCGGTTCAAAAAAAATACTTCACTAAAATGGATGCATAAAAATAAGATAGATATGTTAATTATAATTAATAATTAATAATTAAATATATTTGTTAAATTTTCCATTATGGCTAGTAGTGTTTTTGATGCATTTAAATATGATATACTTAAATAGTGTGTGAGTGAAAATAATAGATTTTGTAAAACATATAATTCTTTTAAATTAAAAATAATTTTTTTATTTTTTGATAAAAAAAAATATTTTACTTTTTTTAATATATATATTTTTTAAAGATCAATTACATAAAGAAGAGAAAAAGTACATACAGCGCATAAGAAATAAAATCTCATCACAACACTGAGCTAACACTTTTTTTAATATGTGTGGATTGGGATTCTGGGAAATATGATAAAAGTGTAGCTATACTTATTAATCTCGAGATTTCGGTTGGCGAGGGAGATTATGGTGAGATACACTACTTGTAATTTATACAAAATCAAATAAAAAACCATCAATAATATATGCATGCTCAACCATAATTACTCTACTTACCCCCTATCACTGTGTAATCAAGTTAGTAATGATACCAAACAAATATCACAAATATAAATAAATTTAAACAATACTTAACACATTATTTATCTCACGGGCTATACATTATTAAATAAAACAAATTATTAACTTTATCTACATAAATATTGAATTAAATTAATTTTTAATGTGAAAAAATAATTATAATGAGGGTAAAAAAATATTTTTATAACCCAAAAACAGAATAATAAAAAAAAGCTCAATAACAATTGGGATAAAGCCCAATTGATAAGAACCCCAATAACAAGTGGGACAAAAGCCCAATTGACAAGAAGCCCGATAACATCCTTTAATAGTCAATACTCAATACCCCTTCAATACCATCAAGAAGTAGGGGTGTTTATAGGTCCAAAACCGGACCGAATCGGACCGGAATCGGCTTGGACCGGAACCGGAATCGTGAAAAATCATGATTCGGAAATCGGACCGAAATAATACCGGTCTGGACAGAACTGGACCGGTAATTCGGGTCCGGTCCGGTTTTGGACCGGATAAAACCAGAATAATTAAAATTTTAATATTATTTAAAAATAAAATAATATATATTTATAAATTTTAAATTTATTTAATAAAAATAAAATATCATTTTTAAGTAAATAAAATATTTAAAAATTTAAAAAATATGTATTTATTTATTTATAAATTATTTTGTTATATTAATTATATTAAGTATTAATAATTAAATATATAGTTAAATTTTTAGTTAATAAAAAAATTATATTTGATTAGTAGAACAATTTTTAAATTAGAAAAATAATTTATTATGTAATCTATTTATTTTTTTAAAAATATAACATTTTATATTAATAAAAAATATTATATATATTAAAAAATTAAGGGAAAATTTGGGTAAGGGATAAATTTTTAAAATTGTTTATAATTAAATATACCAGTTTTTCTTAATTATAAAAATGAGTAACATGCCTATTTTACCCTTATAAATTTAATGGGTAGTTATTTTCCAACAAGGGTATTGTCATTTACACTACCCTTCATTCTAATAAAAAAATAATTATTCCCTTTTATCAAACAAAGTAAAAAATATCATATCCTTTTTCATGATGAAAAAAATGAAGCTTTATTTATAAAAACTAAAATCATAATTCCCTTTTTCTTAAATATTTCAAAAATTAAATTCCGGTCCAATCCGGTTCGGACCGGATTTTACCGGTTTTTAACCAAAACCGGACCGGAAACCGGAATCTCGATTTTAGGTGAACTGGAAACCGGTCCGAAATATTACAGGTCCAGACCGAATCGGACCAACCGATCCGGTTCCGATCCGATTTCTTGTCCAGGCCATTTTATGAACACCCCTAAGAAGAAGAGCATGAACTCTAAGAGATATTGGAATTCACTATTGCTGAGATATTCTTCAACTTGACATCTTTTTTGATAAAATGAATCTAAAACAAACCAGTACTACTTTGTCCCGTACTTTGTCCGGTACTACTGGTTAATTAATTTCAAAACAGTTGCTAATACTCATTTTGTCCCGAACTAATGGTCCTAGATTCTTTGTAAGGAACTAGGACCATTAGTCTGAGACAAATGGAGTAATAGTCAACTGTTTCGAAATTGACTTGATTTGGCTAAACACAATTGACTTGATTGAATTGCATTTTCTCAATCTTTTTAAAATTGTCTCATTTCTTCAGTTAGTTATTTTATTTTTTGTTTATTTAGTTTTTTTTATCAAGTGACACACAAATACTCAATATTACATTATAAAATAACCTATTTAATATTTATTAATCTTATTTTTCAGTGAAAAATAAGACAATTTCAAAGGGAATGAAGGGAATGAGGTAGGATGGTTATTAATTTTTTTTTTATATTAAGTTTCCATAACTACTACTAATATACAACACGGATTGCCTTCATAGCTTGAATTGTTGAGATTTTAGCCCAAATCTAGCAAGATCTCAGGCATAAGATTCTCCTACAAGTTGATCGAGTCGTAGAGTCGAAATCGATAGTAGCTGGAATTTTCATCGCTAACATCATTGTTCATCGGGTGAAATTGGTATAGCTTGAGCTCAATTTGGATTCAAAGCGGTTGGATTCAAAGCGGGCCTTCGAGGTTTCTATTTATTTTGTTGTTACACCGAGCTTGGTTAAAATATATTTTTAATTAAAAATCTAATCAATATATTAAGTGACATTAATTTTTTTTTGTTTTTTTGTTTTTTTGTTTTTTTGGTCACGTGATTAATTTGACGCTAACAACCCAACATATATAAATAATACCTTATGTTTTAATCTCATTTCTCATTGGAAAAAAAATAATTTGGAAAGGAATAATGTAGTACTTACCCCCTTCGTCCTAGAAGACCATAGATATGTTCTTTGTATTTTATAAAAGAATTGTCAAAAAGAGTATGATTTTATTTCATATTAATCTTCTATAACTACTATTATAGTATATTTTTCGATTGCCTTAAGAACTTGAAAAATATTGCAACTAGCTCCCCTCGGCCACTCTATGTACTCGTAAATTGTCTTCCTATTTTTGAAATGTAAGAGAGTGTATTGGTTAGAAGAGTCTATAAGATTTTTTAAGATTTTTAAAATCAAGGGTACTCAATCAGGATTTTCAAAACTTCATAAAAATCGTGAGGTATTTAATACAGATTTTAAAAAGTCTTTTAAAATCTATAGGTATTCAAAAGTCAATTAATTTTAAAACTCAATGAATTTAATTGGATTCTCTCTTCAAAATATGAAGGATTTAGACTCTTTAAAATCTCTGGTAATGAGAAGAGATTTACATAGATTTCACTTTAACGTATTAAATTATTATTAAAAATAAAATTGTAAACATTTTATAAAAAATTAACATTTATATTTATTTCTCTTCTAATAAACTATATTATTATTAAAAATAATAAAAACTTAAAAAAATATATAAAAAAATAATACTCCTTAGAGCTATAGGCAATTGTGGTCAACGTTGACTTTTTTTTCGTCCAATAAATATAATAAACAGTATACAAAAATTATGAAAATATAACTAAAATATAATTTAACTATTGAATTTTATTTTAGTAATTTTTTCATAATTTTTGTATATTGTTTATAATATGTATTGGATGGACCAAAAATTTTATTTTAGTAATTTTTCTTGTATATTGTTTATAATATGTATTGGACGGACCAAAAAAATCAACATTAATCATATGTGCCTATAGCTCTGGGACAGAGGGAGTACTTATTTTTTTATTTTATTAAAAAATTATATTAGTGAATTATTATTAAAAAATAATAAAAATAGAAAAATTATATTAAAAAAAAATATGAAAAATATTGTTTAATATTTTTTTTATAAAATATATATGTATCAATAGCGCAAAAATTAATCACTAAGTATATTTGTTTCATTACATACAGCGCAAAAATCAATAAAAATTATTATAACTTCATAAAAAATATATTATGTAATAAAATAAAGTCTATGAAAATCCATTTAAATCCATAAAAAAATCAGGACAAACTCTATATAGAATCTATGGATTTTTTAAGTCTATTGACTTTTTAAAATCCAAAACAATCCAATAAAATTATAATTGAATACACCCTCCGTAGACTTTTTAAAATCCAAAACAATCCAATAAAATTATAATTGAATACACCCTCCGTAATACTATGTCTTCCTCAATTTTAAAACGTGATATATTTAAGGTTTTTTTTTACTTCAATAAGTTTAATTTTATTCAATGAGTTAAATAATCATTGGTCAAAAATTTATTAGTACAATATTATTTTTTTTTTATATTTTCCATTTAAGAATACAGTGACGGCCGGGTTGAGCTGCCTCCAAATATCATCAAGTTCGAAAAAGTAATTTGGCTACGTGTCTCCAGTTGATTGGCCGCGTAAGAACAATTCCTCACGAAATTAGGAAGTTCTAAATACTGTAGGGATCGGATTATGGAGATGGCATGAAAAGAAACGGAAACGAGGCTCGTGTTCAACACGATCTCCTTAAAACAAAATTCGACCTCTACCGATCGTTTGTTTCCCAGGATACAACGTTTTCACGCAACTACGTTGCACGTCGAACCGAGATGTTGCCCGAGATATTCACCGGAGGGCCAAGGAAAGTTAAGCAAAAGAAAAGAAGCAAAATGTGCTGAAATGTGTCTGTATAAACTCGATTCTTTTTCGGTATTCTCCTCAAGTGCTTCTCATGCAAATGTTGATTGCACTTTATATAGAGAATGTTGGATGAGGTGGTTCGTTGAATATGGACGGTCAAAACAACATTTGTAACGTCTCATCATTCAACACCATACTAATGGTCACTTAATACCATTATTCAATAATTCAAATTCAAATTGTAACTTAACACAATAATAATAATACAATATTATTATTATATTATTTTTGTCAATAATTGACAAATAATACTTATGAAAATAAAATAACAAAATGTGTATAATAATAGGGTACTCCCCTATATTTATCTACTACAATTTGTATTTTCTTTTTCACTTAGTATATAATTCTCGTTGGAATTCTCTTCCAATTAGTTACATTTTTTAAAATTAATTTCTCATTCATACTACTCGAAAATGAGCGTATGAGATATCACATCGAAGCTCTCTCCGATCTCTATATTTTCCAACAATCCCCCCATGAATGAAAATTATACAGACACCAAAAGATATTTGGTGAAATAACTCGACGTTAGAAACGTGCATAGGATAGGTAGGTGTTACCCTTTGAACCTTCCCTTGTGAAAGCATATCAACTTTACTGATTAAATAGTAGACACGATGTCTTTGAACTATTCACCATTTGTGTAAACGATAAATATACTCCACTCACGTTCTTTCTAACAACTCTCAGTTCTCATGATTATGTTCATTTTGGCCCTGAACATCTGTCTGGTTCTGTAAGAGTGTTTAAGAATATGCCTTACTCTATTCTCTTCGAAGCGGCCCCACTTCTCTCTTACATAGGTGATTTCTGTAAAGAGTATCTATAATATCTTTTTTGAATCATTAATAGCCATTTGCTAATCCTCACACACAATCACTGTAACATCTTCTAGGCAATGGACTTTTGGTGGAAATCAATTCCCCCCCAGGACAGTGATAACGGAGTTTAGACGGTTAGGTTGTCCTTTTGAACCTAGTTCTTGGGATCTCCAGTCATATAGGTAAGGTTTTCCGTCGTCTTAGCTCTCTTTCTTTAAGGCTTTTAGTCTCATTCCTTTAGGCGATGTTATAACTACTCTCGATTAAACCCTTTGGTTAACGGATCCGTAATGTTATCTTTAGATCTTACATAATCTATTGAGATAACTCTATTTGAGAGTAGTTATCTAATGGTATTATGTCTGCGACGATTATGTCTAGACTTACCATTGTACATATTACTTTGTGTTATTCCAATTGTATATTGACAATCACAATTAATACTAATTGGATACACATGTTTTATCTACTTCGGATGTTCTTTTTAACTTCCAAATTTTTATTGTACAAATAATTCATATTTCAATTTGAATTTCAAAAGTCTAATATTTACTTCTCATTAAGTAAATATTACTTTTCTAAAATTTTATTGATAAAAATCAACCAATAATAATTTTGATTTTTCTCTTTTATTTACTTCTCATTAAGTAAATAATGTTAATTGTAAGAATAAATTATTATTACCTCATTCATATCATTATATGAATTTCAATAATTTATTTATTTCTCTTCAATATATCTTTATACCACATCCATACCATCTTTATGAATTTCAAAGGTTTTATTTCAAAAATAATAATATAATAAATTTCACTATTTATTATATTCAACCAATAATAAATTTCATTATTTATTATTTTCAACCAATAATAAATTTCATTATTTATTATTTTCAACCAATAATAATATAATAAATTTCACTTTTTATTATATTTTAATGGTAGAAATAAGTTTAACTTATTTTTCTCACCATAATTATACAATAATGATTCTATCATTATCACATTAATAATAATAATAATCATGATATTATTATTTATATCACATAAATTAATAAAATATCCTTAAAATGCAAAATTTTATTATTCAATTATATCACATGATATATAGTCAACCCTTAGTGATTTCACATTTAATCACTTATTTTTACGATAAATTAGATCAAGCAATTACACAATATTCTCAATAATGCTAGCTTGAAATAATTTATTTTTTTTTCCATAAAAAAAACTGTATATCACTACCAAGGTTCTAAAAGGCGCTAGGCGCTAGTCGGGCGGTGACTATGGGCCTAGCGTCTAGAGGGATTAATCGGGGACTAGGCGGGGATTAATCGTTTTACATTTTTATATTTAATTAATTAATATTATATTTTAAAAATATTTTTATACATAATAAATCAATATTTTGAACAAAATAATCAATAAATAATCTAAATATAGTATTAATCACAAGTTTAACATAGTAAAATAATCAAAATAGTTTGTAAATATAAAATTTTAGATCATTTTCATTATATATTTAATATTGTTTTTCAAATTTTGGTCTCGTACGTCAAAATTTATCATAACATCATCTATTTTATTTGATTTATCAAGATTTGCATCTAATTGATTCTTTAGTTAAATCTTCTCGAGAACCGTCTAATAAGTAAAGACGAAATTAATTGAACTTAGGCGGTCCAAAGCGGGTTTAGGCGGGTCTGGGCGGGTTTAGGCAGCGCTAAGGCGGGTCAGGGGCCTAGAGCCTAAAATCGAGGCGGTCGAGTACAGCCTAGAGCCTAGGCGGGGATTAATCGGAGCTAGGCGGGGATTTTTAGAACAGTGATCACTACGTGTGACAACAACAAATTTTTTTTTCATCTCGACTTCAACAAAGTCGTTGAATTTTTTCTTGGTTTATCACGATAATTAACCAAAATATCATCTTTTTTTTTTTAGTTTATCGGGACGATTAACTAAAAATTTCATCTAGTGTGGCGCACCACCACTAGGTCCCGAAGGATTCATGTCTATTTTTTTTCCAGCCATTTAAACGATTTGTGTTAAGGTTGTAGTAACAAAATCAGCCATCTCGTAGAGATTTTTTGTTTTAAGACTGTAGGGATCGGATTATGGAGATGGCATGAAAAGAAACGGAAACGAGGCTCGTGTTCAACACGATCTCCTTAAAACAAAATTCGACCTCTACCGATCGTCTGTTTCCCAGGATACAACGTTTTCACGCAACTACGTTGCACGTCGAACCGAGATGTTGCCCGAGATATTCACCGGAGGGCCAAGGAAAGTTAAGCAAAAGAAAAGAAGCAAAATGTGCTGGAATGTGTCTGTATAAACTCGATTCTTTTTCGGTATTCTCCTCAAGTGCTTCTCATGCAAATGTTGATTGCACTTTATATAGAGAATGTTGGATGAGGTGGTTCGTTGAATATGGACGGTCAAAACAACATTTGTAACGTCTCATCATTCAACACCATACTAATGGTCACTTAATACCATTATTCAATAATTCAAATTCAAATGGTAACTTAACACAATAATAATAATACAATATTATTATTATATTATTTTTGTCAATAATTGACAAATAATACTTATGAAAATAAAATAACAAAATGTGTATAATAATAGGGTACTCCCCTATATTTATCTACTACAATTTGTATTTTCTTTTTCACTTAGTATATAATTCTCGTTGGAATTCTCTTCCAATTAGTTATATTTTTTTAAAATTAATTTCTCATTCATACTACTCGAAAATGAGCGTATGAGATATCACATCGAAGCTCTCTCCGATCTCTATATTTTCCAACAAATACAACATAGGTTATGATAACTCTGAAGTTTAGGTCGGTGATGCGGTGGGATTTCATTCCCCATGCGCTGATTTGTATCATACAATTTTTATTTTCTATGTGATAAACTTTTACAAAAAAAAAACTCTGAAGTCTTACTGTTGAAGCTTAGATAAAATATTTAATTAAAAAGTATCTAAAAACAATTGATGTTGGGAGATCAATCAAGTAACGATCAATATTGATCAAGGGGAATATACTCTTATTATGTAGTAGAGACATAGTAGTGTTTATATAATTATGTATACAAGGACAAGATCCAGCACAATTGGGTAGTGCATTTTGGAAAAGTAAAAGGACAAAGTAATGAACAGTAAAGTTTTGAGTGGTGCGTGGTTAATTTATACATATGGACAGTAATATTTTCTTTTTGAATGTTGTGTTGTGCGTGAGTGCGTGTAGTTTGGTTGTAAGTCAAACAAAAAAGAGAGAAAAAGAGAGGGAGGCATGGGATTGGTCGGGTGAAACTCTGGAAATATAGTTCCTCTTCAAACTACTCTCTATTTAGAACCAGAAAATAGACCCGCAAATGAAGCAAAGGAGAATAGATCAGTCAAATGAAGCTTTTGTGAATAGATTGGTGGCAAACCAATTTGCTCACTTTCCTCGGCTCGCAAGAGCACGAGGATCACAATAGAATGACAAGTTCTGCCGCAAGGGTGGATCAATAAATCTTGTTGAAAAATGTTCACAAATTTTGCTATGTAGGGGTATTTCAGACATTTTAAGCATTAGGAGCAAAATTGTTGTTTTTTAAATCTGTCGTTTCACCCGTCTTCTTCACAAATGTCGCACAACTTTGATCGATGATCGCGCACGTGTTTCACAACGAATTTTAATTTGATGCTTCCAAGTGCTTAATGATCCTCGTCAACTCACGCTCAACACGCGACGTCTAATTTTTGTAATAATTGGATGGACGAGATTCGTTCAAATTGAGTTGATCTTTCAAATTGAGCGTGAATAATTTCAATTATTGTGTCTTTATACTTGCATGTAGATTGAACTTTGAGTCAATCGTTTTGTTTTTTGTGATTTCAATTGTGTTGTGTTAGACTTCTTGACCCTTCAAATTATACGTACAACAGCTGTTTCAAATTTTGCCATTGTTGAAGCTTGAAACTCAATTTCAAAAAATTTAGGGCACAATTAGACGGAGTGTTTGATCTTGATTGAATTGTGAACTGGTCTAATAGGCAAAAGGTATGGATCAAGGATCAAAAGGTATTTCCTCCATATCTTTTCAACTGAACCTTGTTAACTCCATATCTTTTTAACTTAACTTTGTTAATTGTATATTGTTTAAATTTGGAATCTTTATTTAAAATTCATTTGCGAATTTTCTTTTGTTGATCAACAACTTTTGACATCAAAAAGTGATTAAAACAGTTGACAAAGAAAAATGATCGATCCATATCAATCACAAATACTTAATTAATATATATATTCCGTTTGTCTCATTTATAAAATAAATTTAGTAAAGTAAATTTGTATAGTTATGATTATTTGAAATATAATTATAATTTATTTTATTACTTCCTTGATTTCAAAGAATGTTGCACTATTTCTTTCATAATTTACAAAGTAAAATTTTCTACTTTGTATTTTATGGAAAAAATGATTTTGTTTTGAGATAAAGGTAGTATAATATTCCACTCCACTAGCCATTACAAATTCCCAAATAATGATCAAAGTATTGACCTGCAAGTGAATTCTTTTTGACCCACAAATGTGGCCAAATGCCAAATGGTGCACTACAAAAAAGCAACCCTGTCCACAAAAACATCTCTTTATAACCTGACAAACAGAACTTGTGCTTTCATATCACAACTCACCCAAACACAAACACAAACACAAACACAAACACACACACCAATTAGTCCCATGGATATTGACAAAATTTTCCACATGAAAGGTGGGGTTGGAGATACAAGCTACTCCAACAATTCTTCACTCCAGGTAAATTAATCAATCAATTAATTAATTGTGTTTTTCTTTTACTTAATTCATAATAATCCATAACAGAAAAGGGCTGCTGATAAGGTTCAACACATAACCCTAGAGAGCATCGAAGAGACTTACTTAGCAACTCGGCCCAAGAGCCTAGGCATCGCGGACCTCGGCTGCTCGTCCGGCCCAAACGCCCTTTCGAACATCAAGCAGCTCGTCGGCACTGTCGAGAGCGCTTGCGAAGACGCTCCCGAGTTCCGTGTCTACCTCAACGACCTCCCGACGAACGACTTCAACACAATATTCCAAGCCTTGCCCGATTTGTACAAGGAGCTCAAGAAAGGAAGAAGAAGAAGAACAAACAATAATAATAGTAATGTTTACATAGCCGCTTATCCGGGCACATTTTACGGGAGGCTCTTTCCCGACCGTTGCTTGCACTTCGTTTATTCCTCCAACAGTTTGCACTGGCTATCCAGGGTCAGTATATCGACTAACGTATATATATATATAAGATTGATTTTTTTTTTAATATATTTTTGTAAATCGATTGCATGCATGCAGGTCCCTCCTGGTATTTACGACGAACGAGGCGAGTCGATTAACAAGAAGAGCATATACATATCGGAAAGGAGCCCGGGAGAGGTTTCCCGAGCATACCTGAAACAATTCCAGGAGGATTTCTCGGTTTTCCTGAAGTCGAGATCTAAGGAGGTGATAGACGGAGGACGAATGGTCCTAATAATGTTGGGAAGAAGCCATGTAGACGACGAGAGGGGGAACGCTTTCTTTTGGGAGATTCTGTACCGATCCTTAGCCTTTCTCGTTACTCAGGTATTTGTAAATTACAAAGAAAATGTGTCAAATTTTTTGAAATAGAGAGAATAATACTTTTTTTAAATTAATTATTTTACTATGTTCATCTCAGAGTATTATTCCTCTAGAGTGTACAAAAATGACTATAACAGAGTTTTCAGGGAGTAATACTTTTTTCGTCTCATAATAATAGTCTAAATTCTTCTAATGAAAACGAACAATTTCTTATTTTACAATATAATGTTCTTCTATGTCTGTATTCTTCCTCCATTCGTAGAGTGTACATAAATGACTATAACAGAGTTTCTCATATCCATATTAACAACTACTCTAGAAGGAATGTTTTGATACCATGAAAAAACTATGTAGTAGTATAAAAGAATAATTGTTTTGTTCCTCAATTATATTAACACATCCCATGACTTTAGGCTTTTTGACTTTTTTCCTTCACGGATCCATGTTATTGGTAGGGTGAAATCGAGGACGGAAAGTTAGATTCTTACGACGTACACTTTTACGCACCATCAAAAGAAGAGTTGGAAGATGAAGTAAGAAAGGAAGGGTCTTTCAAGGTGGATCGGGTTGAGATGTTTGAGATGGACAAGGATACAATCACTGGCGGAGGCATAATGAGCTATGGGATGGCCGTGGCACGTACAGTCAGATCAATTCAAGAATCGATGTTGACACATCACTTTGGGCTAGAAGAGTCGATGCTCGACAAGCTATTCCATGTTTATGGGACTTTGATGGATCAAGAATTGGCCAAACATGATATTAAGTCCATAAACACTCTTCTTCTTCTTACCAAGCTCAAGTCATGACTTGTTCCCATGTGTATGTATTTGGATGAGATTAATGAGAGTTTATGATTCCTCATGATATACTATGGATCTTTTATGTAGTCTATCAAAATTTGCCAAGGCTATGTGACTTTTTGTTAATATCATGGCAATCAATCTATACCGGCTTGGAAATTAAGCATCTAAATATTTTAATGTGCGTAAATAATTGTAGAAGACAAATAAAAATGTGCAAACAAGAATAAAGTATATTTGGTTGAAAGTGATATGGAATATATTCCTTTCTTTAGTGTAATATTTTGTTTTGTAGAATAAAATTAATTATAATTATAATTATAATTAAAATAATATAATAATCTAATATTATCTAGATATTTACTTGTTTTTTGGGCTTTTCGGGTCCACCCAAATCATATAGAGACGTGTGTAGTAGGGTGAGAGATTGTCCTTTTCGCATTTCTCACCCTCACTCTCAGTCACTCTCACTCTCAGTCCATCGCCTTCGCAGCCGAGTGTCTATCGCAGTCCGTCGATCGCCGGCGATAGGTAGTTTCTCTTCTCATTCTCTATTCACATCATCTCGCCTTTACCGATCTATCTCTTTGGTCTGTTTGCTTGTACCGAGGCTCTGCGTATTTTTATTTTTTTTCTTCCTATTGGTTTTAACTGCTATCTAGGGTTTTTCATTTGTGAAATTCGTAAAAATGTGCTCTGATAACTGAAAACATTTTTCGTTTTGTTTTGTTTTGGACAAAACTAAACAAATAAAAAAAATAAAAATAAAAATGGAAAAGAAGGTGAAGGAGAAATTTCAGATCTTATTGTACGGTTGTTTTGTTGAGATATTTGTATCGTTACGTGGTGTGTACTTTACGCTGAAGCGACATAAAACGGTCGATGTTTACATTCCTCTAAATGTCACATTTCCATTGTCTTTTGGTGAGTGTCTCTTGGTGGTGGTATGTATCAATTGGTGTTTTCTTAAGGGGAGGGGGGAGGGGAGGGTGTCCATTACATTTTTGGTTATGTATTAATCCTTTTTAAGAGTAACCGGGAAGCCTGTAACCATTGAAGAACATGGTGTATGTGTGATTACACATTGTTTCTCATGTATTGGTTGCATTCACCCTTCCTCTGTTTCCTCTAATATATCATATATGTATAGCATTTTAGTTGAAACAAGAACGTTTGGACAAGTGGCTTGTATTCAAGGAGATGTCGTTCATATTTCATTCCTTTTCATACTATTCACACTATGTGCAGAGTGCAGATTGCTTAATTTCAAAATGTTGTTTCTCAATTAGAATAGAAGAAGCATTATCTTCTAAATTTCATGCTTACTAGTGGTTCTTTTGTTTCAATATATTGTTGACTAATCTGATTTCCTACTTTACGTTCTATCTTCTACCAGCATCTTCTCAGCTGGTCATAGCTGATGCTGATATGTTATATCTTAATCTCACACACTCTACAATTATATTAATATTGCAACAACTGTAAAATAATTGTTTACCATTTTTGATATTGTCTGTAATCTCTCCAGATATGAGCTCAAGAAAAGGGTTCGCAAAACCTCCCGGTACTGCTAGTTCTGATGCAGCGTTCAAGGGAAAAGGCACCTCAGAGGTCTTCGGGGATGGTATTGATCAATTGCTCCCTCAACCTGTTTATCTTTTTACTGACATACACACTTGCTTCTTCATTTTTCATACTCAGTAATGCCTTTGCTTCATTTCAAAATGTTTTTTTATCATCTATTAAAGGAACTTTCTAGTTGGGATCTTTTATAGAAGAAAAGTTTCAATGGTTGAAATCAATCTCACTTTCACTTTTGCGGTTTTGATTTTCCAATTTCCACTACAAGTTTCTATGTTCTCCCTGGATTTTTTTAGCTCAAACATCCTTTTTAGTCATCTGTGAGTTTTAATGGCATCCTGCGTTGTTAATATTTTATGTCTATAATAAACCACACTGCTATTATACCACAATGAAATTCCTTTTTCTCTTAAATTAATATTGCTATTGTAAATACTGTAAAACAAACGTGTTTATATTCCTCATATTTGGTTTTCTAATGATTGCCGTTTCTCCCTATTATAAGAGCCCAAAAAAGGGGTTAAAATTTTTCCAGCGCTGCTTCTTCTGTTGCATCCTTCAAGGGAAAAAACACTGACTAATTATCCCATGATTTCTCAGCCATGAACTTGAACCCCTCACGAGATGATGGATGGGAAGAAGTTGGAAAAAAATCCAAAAAGAAAAATACGGTCGGTGCATCAAAGCAAATGGGTTCTCAGCATTCTGGCACTAAGGCATGGGGTCACTCAGATACTCTGCAGAAACAGGGGATGCAGAGTCATGGTGGATTAGGAAGGGCATATGGACAGACAAGGCCCACACCAGGTCTTGATACTGGAAAACAGCTTGGACAAGGTTTTACGAAACCTAACAGAACTCATGTTCCTCATTATGCAGTGACTGCTGCAGTGGTTCCCCCTCCTCTTACGAATGGATGGGGATGGTCTAATAGACCTGCTTCTAAAAAGTCTTCTGAAGATGGATTGAATGCCAATGCAGTTCGGCCTGCCAGTAATGAAGCTCCACAATTTGATGATGGTGCTGAAGACTCTGATGATGTTGATGACAGTGACGATGAGCTCCTCTCTGATGGGTTTGACTCAGATGAAAGCCAAAAAAGCCACGAGACTAGGAAGAAGAACAGGTGGTTTAAGGATCTTTTTCAGAGTCTAGATGAATTGACTGTTGAGAAGATAAATGAGCCTGAAAGACAGTGGCATTGTCCGGCATGCAAAGGAGGTCCTGGAGCTATAGACTGGTACCGTGGTTTGCTTCCACTTATTTCACATGCAAAGACTAAAAGGTCCAAAAGGGTGAAGCTTCACCGGGAACTGGCTGAACTGTTGGAGGAGGAATTAAAAAGGAGGGGAACATCAGCAGTTCCAGTTGGTGAAGCATTTGGAAAATGGAAGGGTCTGAATGAAATAGCGGACAAAGAAATCGTCTGGCCACCTATGGTGATAATCATGAACACCTGGCTTGAAAAAGATGAAAATGAAAAGGTAATAGCATTTGTAGAAATCCTTTATTTATCATATTAAATTGATGGTACCCTAACTATTTTCCTGTTCTGAACTTCGTTTGGATAGTGGATTGGAATGGGAAATCAGGAGCTTCTAGAATATTTTGGTCCATATGCTGCAGTTAGGGCCCGTCATTCATATGGACCACAGGGGCATCGAGGCATGAGTGCATTGATTTTTGAGGCTTCGGCAGTGGGATATACAGAGGCTGAACGTCTTAGCAAGCATTTTGAGGACGACTGTAGAGACAGGGTTGCTTGGAATAGAAATAGGGTGCTGTTCTATTCTGGAGGCGATCGTATCCTCTATGGGTTCATGGCCGAGAAGCATGATATGGACACCTTTAACCACCACCATTCTCAAGGTGCTCCGTTATTAGTCTGTATCTTTTAGAGTGCTTTTTACCTTCTGCTTCTTAGTGGTCCTGGTAAGTTTTATTTGTACTTATGTTATTGCCATTAATTGAACAGGTAAAACCAAACTGAAGTTCGAAATGCGATCATACCAAGAAATGGTGGTCAATAATATGAAGCAAATGAGTGAGGACAATCAACAGCTCCATTTTTTTAAGAACAAAGCTGCCAGAGAGCAGATGAGCAAGAAAGCTCTAGAAGAGAATATTGTGGCCGTGACAGAAAAGCTCCGGAGGACAGCGGATGAGAACCGTATAGTGAAGCTGAAAACCAAAAGCCATCATGAGCAAAACAAAGAAGAGGTATGCATTGAGTTGCATGCATCTGTCACTGGTCATCACTAAATTTTGCTTCATGCATCTTCTCAATATGATTTGATTATGATGAAACTTGATCGTTCTAATCAGTTACTTTTTTGTGATATAATTTATTATTGTTGGTGGTGGTGTTTATATGGGACTTTTAAGTTGATTGTGAATGTGTAATAATGGAAAATTATTGAAGCAAGAAGCCAAGAACATTACTTGTATAATATTTTTTGGCGGATTTGTGATATTATATTAGAACAGATAAAAGGAGCTTCTACTCTCTTTAGCTGATCCTAATTTGGAATCTTAATCCCCAAATTTAGATGTTTAAGTGGTATAATACTACCTCCATCCCGTAGCAAGTGTCTGGTTTCCTTTGGATGGGGAGATTAAGAAAAATATTATTTTATGTTTGTAGTTGGTTTTTTTTGGTAGTAATTATTTCACTATTTTCTTTAAAAAACACCAAAAATAGAAAGTAAAACTGTTTCAACTGGACGGAGGGAGTATATATTGTTAGTTTTTCCAACAGAATTCATCTTTTTTCTACTTGATCTTTCTGGAAGTTCATATGCCCAGTGAAGCTATGATTCATGAGAAAAGTACACATTTTAATGGATAATTTTATTTTATACTCCGTAGTTTGCTGAAAATAGGATGTCCAAAATCTTATTGCATGTGTCATTGGGTCCAAAAGTCAGTTTCAATGCGAAACTCAGGCACATATACTTTCATTAAACTCCTAACCAATGAAGAGAGCTGTTCTTTTCCCGATAAATAATACCTAAAGTAACAATTAGTTTTCATGCTTATTTCATATGCATTTGTTTTTATGCATACATAATTCAACTAAAATTGTGAAATTGAGTTTGAAATTATTTTTATTTTAATTATGGATTGTCTATGAATGTTGGTTATTATTGTTTTAATGTATTCATTTTTGTCTGGGAAATTATTAAATATCTCAGAGTGTCTAAAGAATCATTTAATGGTAATTTTCTCCATCTCTTTAAGCTTCATTTAATGCTAACTTCATCCATATCAGTGACAGCTATTTACATTATTTCCACTGTTGTGGAATCGCTTATATCAGCACATTTCTTACATTTGATTCTAAACTTAGATGGACAGCCAAGAGCAGTTCTTCCGAGACCAGATCCAACAATTCTACGACAACCGAAAAGAGAAGGAGGAGAACTTTGAGAAACTCCAGCAACATGAACGAGAGAAGGTGACTCAGTCAGAAGCGAGCGCGTCTTCTTCGGAGGAACGTCTTCGCAGGTAACATTATAATTGATTGAAGAGAAAGTTCCAAGTTGTGCATTAGTTAAGCTTCCTGCAGGTTCCAAGTTGTGCATTAGTAAGCTCCCTTTCAGCTATGTTTTGTTATGTTGGTTTACAACTGACATTTTGGTGATCTGGTTTTTAGGGCTGAGGAATTTATCAAGTTGCAGGACAAAAACATGGAAGCGTTTGTGGCCGAAAGGGAAAAGCTGACAGAGGCGCACAATGAGGAGATGCGCAGGCATAGAGAACAAGGAATGATGCTTGAGAAAAAGTTCAACCAAGAAATCGAAAAGCTCCTGGAGAAGTACACTCCCTCCGTGCCCACCTCTAATTAGGAGAACTAATATAATTTTAATGATACTAATATCAAGTAAAAGCATGAAGTGATGGGGAAGTTTCGTTTTCTACCTTTATTTTTATGCTTCTGAATCAGATAATTAGAACACAGTGGAGTGGATGGTAGCACATTTGATTATGTTGTCTGGAGGATTTTAAACTCGACATTCCCCGACTGTCTAGCTTTTGATCGGTTTTTCTTTTATTACTAGACATTCTCCGAATGCATTTAGCCCCTCCAGCTCAATTGGTTTACTAAAATGTTTGTTTTTGAATGCGCATTTTGCACGTATATCATCATCTATCAACCATCTTGTTTGCAGGAAGACTCTTAGGGCGGGCAACTGCTGTGGGGGTGCCCTATTTCATTGAGTTTTGTGTGGTGTATTCATGTCCCCCTTTAATAAAATTTCTTGCTTACCCCCTGTGAGAACTCAACACCTTAACTCATTCCCAAGGCACAACGTAGATGGGTTTGCTTGAGGAACCCTTGTACTCATATACACGGAGCACTTGCATCAAGCCTGGAGATTCAATCCATTTTAACAGAGATAGTCGAACAGAACTATGAGAGAAATTGTTTAGGGTCTTCAAGCACACGGAGAGAGGCTTCTCATGCAGTTTACATTTTTTTAATTTTTTTTATAGGAAATAGTTTTGCCAGTAGCACAAGTCAAGAAATGTAATCTCAATCACAATTCAATTAGTAAACTACAAAATAAGCGAGTCAAAACGAGCTCTCGAGAGTGATTCATAAACTACAAAATAAGCTCTACAAGCAGCTCTAAGTAGTTATAATTACCAGAATCTGGAGTTCATGTAACAATGCATGCGTCTCTAATTAGTACTAATTACCATTCATCCCACTTATTTAACCAGTCATTCCACATGGCTGCCGCAATCGAGTCTCTTGGTTCCGACACCACCTGTTCATGGATCGAGAATGCAGACCCAATATCATCCTCATCATGCTGCTCAGTCGACTCCTCACTAGTCCCACCTCCTTCAATACCGCTAAACAGCCAATCTTTCCTCTCTTCACGCCGGATGTGATTGTGTATAACACACGCTGCTATCACAATATCCCTCTGCGTGTGCAAAGCATACTGAGGAGCAAGTTTGAGAATCGGGAATCTCTCTTTCAAAACATTGCAAGTCTTTCGGATGGCATTGCTCAGAGACGAGTGTCGGTGATTAAAAAGCTCCTTTGCATTCCTCGGCAATTGATTCGCACCTCGATATTCATTGAGGTGGTAACGCACCCCTTCGTAAGGGGCAACAAACCCATCCATATTATCGTCATAGCCCAAATCAACAAGGTAGTATTTACCAACTTGAGGAACTCGAGGGAAGTTCTGATCAGGATCGCTCAGTGCCGCTCTTAACACACGGGAATCTGCAGCTGAGCCTTCCCACCCAGGATACACAAATATAAACTGGAAATCAAATGTACAGGCTACCATCACATTCTGAGACAAAACGCCTTTCCTGTTTCGGAATCTTGATTGATCTTTCGCGGGAACATGCGCGGGTATATGCATCCCGTCTATCACACCAATGCAGTCCTCAAAATACGGGTAGAATCTATTGCTCTTGAGAATCTCTAACGGAGTCGTGAGAGGCGGGGGCTGAAGGAATTCGCGCGACAAAGACTTTACTGCCCTCACCACGTTGTTGAAATGTCTGCTTATGGTTTCCCCGGAGTGCTGAAACCGCTCCTGTATGACTCTGTTACGCTCGTTGTGACCGACAATGTTCAAGAAAATAGCCAACTGCTCTTCTATCATGACCCCAGCAGTGTCACGCAGCATGCCTTTCTGCCGTAGGGTATCACTTAACTTGTGGAATACGTGTTTGTCCATCCTCAGCATCTCGCGACATTGATTGTCGTTTTTGGAATGGAGCAGTTCATTCATGAAACCTGATCCCTTTGGTGACAAGCTACGAGCGGGCTGCCTTGTGATACTGGTGTAGTAGTGGTAACCTGCAGCTGCTGCAACTAGTTCCATCTCGTCCAGCTCTATGTCAAAGTCATCCATACTGACTAAATCAATCTGCTGTAGAAAATAATCCCGATTTTCAAACATGGGCATGAACAAACTTGAAAGAAACACACTAAGCTTATAGAAATACAAAAACTACAGGTGCCTCAGAATCAGAGTTTCCATGAAGACTATCTTATACTTGCATCTATAGCTCTCCATTTTCTCTATCCGTTTAACCCCACCCCCCTAAAAATGGTTTGATGTACATTTGCACTTGGCCAATTCATTCACGGGCTATCATAGTCAAGATACTAAACATAAAGATAACTGGCAAAACAGAACCCAAAAAAAATAAAATAAGAAAACACGGAAATACTTGAGGCGTGTTTGAAAATATGAAAACAAGGTATGTAATCAAATTCTAACCTATTCAGGCCTAAAACAACTCTTTAGCCTAGAAAGATTAGTGCAACGAGGATATCACAAAGGAGGCATTCGATCGGACAAGATATGCAGCATTATTTGAGAACCCTACCATAAGAAATTAGAAACAGTAAGCAATAATGGTGTCCTTAACTACTGGAATCTGAAAATGGAAAATTTGAATGAAAGGACAATACAAGTTTAATCGCTGGAAAAAAATGTCTACTGATTGATTGATTATCCGGAACATAAAATCCCCAAAAAAATCAAAAAATTCCACCAGTAATAACAGAAAGCATGTTACTTCATTAATTTATGTATAGACGAATGAATTGTTTTATCTAAAATTTGCCGATGAATTCTGTGACACCAAAATTAAATTCATGAAAATAGAAGAATTACCTTTTATTCATCCCAGCAGAAATTCGTCGCCATTGGGCACATGGAGATTAACTTGTCGACGGAGAAGAAGAATTGAGAAGGGTTTAAACATACCGTGGTGCACTCGTTATATTTATTTATTTTTATTTTAAAATTACTTATATTCTTTCCTCGAACAATAATCATACTTGTAGAATGATATTAGAAAAATGTTTAAAAAGTTAAATGTAAAAAAAATATTTTTAAATTATTAAAATATATAATCGCAATTAAAATTTAAAAAGAAAATAAAATATCAAAATCAAAAAAAAAAAAAAAGTGACCGTTTATTTGGAATTAACGTAAATATAAAGTGTGATCATTAAGTTCAAATGAATCTCACTCAAAATTTTATTGTATCAGGTTATGGCATTGGCACCCTACTATTATAAGTTGATTCAAAGAAAATGAAAAAAAAAAATGATTCAAAGAGAACCAAAATTAAATGTTACATATTTTTAAAAAATAAAGATATTACAATAATATTTTTTAATCAACACGCGAAAAGTGATACTACGACACAATTTTTAAGAAAATATGTTTTGATTTTTTTGCTAGAAGGTAAAATAGTTTTCTAAAAAATAACGATCAAAATTTAATTTCCTAATTAAAATTCAATTAAGTTCTAAACTGAAGAAAGACAAAATAAGTTTAACTAAGCATCCAAACAAAACAAACAAGCAATATATGGTTGTTCTATTACAAGCATGTTGCAGGGCCGGCCCAGCAAAGCCGACCCTGGACTTAGGCTCGTGGTGCGACGGCCCACCCAACTATATATATATATATAATATATATATATATATATATTTAAAATAAATAAAATTAAATATATTGATTTATTAGTAGAAACAGTTTTTTAATTGTAATTTTAAAATGGGACTCAGGTAATTTTAATTATAGTTTTAATTATTTAGATTAATTTGAATCTTAATTAATGTAGTATGTTTCAAAAAAAATTTAAAGATTATTTAAATTCAAAAATTATTTACAAAGTGTCATGAATCTTAGGAGGATGTATTCAATTAAAATTTTATTGGATTTATTTGTACTTTAAAAGTCCATAGATTTTTAAAATCCATAGACACGTAGAGTTTGATTGATTTTTTTTATTGATTTATATGGATTTTGATAGACTTTATTGAATTGAGTAATATTTTTTTTTTATGATTTTTATATAAAAAAATTCAAATAATATTATTTATTTTTCATATTTTATAAATAATTTTTAAATTTGATTATTTTTTAATAATAATTTTAATAACCTTTTTATAAATAATTTTTAAAATTTATTACTCCCTCCGGCCATTAATAGATGTCATACTTTGCTGGACACGTAGTTTAAGAAAATTGTTATTTTTGTATTTTTTAATGGAAAAGTAAAAGGTAAAAATATATTTTAAAAGTGAAAAGTAAAGTAATTGTGAGTAAAGTTTAAAAAGTAGGTGGGGGTAAAGTAGAATAAAATTGTATATTAAAATGAAAAAGTTAGAATAATTATTTTCTTTTTTGGGGTGTGTCAACTATTGTTGGACACCTCAAAAAGGAAAGTATGACAACTGTCTTTGGATGGAGGGAGTATTTTTTAATAATAATTTAATTTATTAAAATAAAAATAATTATATTTTTTTATATAATTTTTTAAGTATTATTATTTTTTTACAATAATTTAGTTTATTAAAAATAAATTAATATAAATATAATTATTTATTTATTTTTTTACCTTTTTTTATTTTTTATAATGATTTATGTTATTAATGGTAAAATCTATGGAAATCTCTTCTCGAGAGATTTTAAATAGGAGAAAATCCAACAAAATCAATAGAGTTTTAAAATTTCTAAACTTTTAAATATTTGTTGATTTTTAAAGACTTTTTAAAATCTTTATTGAATACCGATAGATTTTTAAAGACTTTTCGAAATTCTGATTGAATACAGCTAGACTTTAAAAGTTTTAAAAAATCCAACAGACTCTCTAACCAATACTTTCTTAAAAAAATATATAAACAATTTAATTCTGAAATTTTACTTTTCAAGAATAGAAAACAAATAATTTTAAACAATTTTTTCATATTTTAAAGTCAATTGTGCGAATAAAAAAAATGTGTAATTTTTTAAATTTTTTTGTAAAAAATATTTCTTATTTACATGAAATGTTTTTTTATTCAATAATTTTTTGATTTTTTATTTGAAAAAAGTATATTATATGGTATTTTTTCTAGTTTTTCTAGTTTCTATTTTGTTTGATATTGATGTATTTTAAATAATTTTTTATCTAGTTTTGGTTGTAAGTAATGAAAAAATATTTTTAATATTTTTTAATACTTTTTAAATAGAATTTTATTTTATAATTAAAAAAAATTAATGCGAGGACCCGATTTTTATACCCTAAAGCCTTTAAAATGTCAAGAACGGGTCTGCCATGTTGCCATCTATTGTGATCGAGAGAGTTGACAGTTAAATTGTACAATGATTACATTGCAGACAATCCATTGTACAACAATGATATGTACTTAAAAGGCGATATCGAATGTCACATTCGTTGTTCCTTCACATTGTTGATGCAGTTAAAGATCATAACACTACTTTCAACAACGAGCAGAATGCCGCTTGCAAACTTTGTTTATCACCACTACAGAAAAACGTACATAGTATTTCTTGTATTGGTGGATTGCGTACCAGCACATGCCACAACAAAGTATGTTAAAATAAATGAGTTCACTGCAATTGGCAATTGAAAGTATGAAAAGATTTTGTCGAGCCATAGTGGAGATTTGTACGAAGCAATACTTCCAACAACTTCTCATATTGGTAGACTACTCTATATCGATAAACAACGCGAGTTTCCAAGAATGTTGGGCAGCTTGGAGTGCATGAACTGGAAGTACAAAAATTCCTAACACTTGGGTCGGGCAATATGCATGTCGCAGTAGAACTCCTACAATAATTCTTGAAGTCGTGGTAGATTATGATCTTTAGATATGACATGCTTATTTTGGTTTGACAAACACTAATAACAATATCAATGTGTTGGAGTTCTGTCGTTTATTCTCCAATCTTACTCAAGGTAGTGCTCCTCCAACCTATTACTTAATTCAATAAAAATATATATAATATGAGTTATTATTTAACCGTTAGTATCTATCTAAAATGATCTACCATTGTGAAAACTATTCATGAACCACGGGGCACAAAACTTTTGCTATGAAACTATAAGTACGCAAAAAGACGTTGAGCGCGCAGTTGAAGCAGTCACGTTTCTCCATTGTAGCAAGACCAGTACACGGTATTGAAGTAAGAAAGTGCTATATAATGACTACATGTATAATTCTTCATAACATGATTGTTGATGAAGAACGAGAGTCGAGAGCTTATAACAATTGAAGATGCGATTAAACCACCACCACCGAATATCGAAGAAACGATGGATGAAAATGTTCAATTTTAAGAAATCATGTCTTGTATAAACAATAACTAAAAAAGATTCTCATATCAAACTTCGAAATCCACTAATTGATCGTTTACAAGGTATTATACTAATTTTGAAACATAAGTGATTATGTATTTTTTTAGTTTAATTTATGTTTAATCATGAGTTTTTCATTATAACTCGTAAATATTTTCACATTGTTTTTTGGGTTATCCCTTTTTATAAATGCTCTTTACACTTCCAAAAAGTAAATAATTTGGAGTATTTATTTTTTCACTTTAAAATACAGTATATTTTTAACTTTTTGTATATTTTTTTACTTTTACACACAAATACCTTTAATTTTTCACTTTAAATACCAAATTACTCTTATACATTATATCAACATAATATATATAAAATACTATTGTAAAGGAGGGAGTAATTTTTTTCATATTTAATATATATTTTATTTAGTATTTTTTATAATTGTTATAAATTTTTAATTATAAATATGGTATAGTAAAAATATTATAAAAATATTTTTTTAAATTTTAGTATTTTTCGATTGAAGATAAATTACTGGTAATACAATACTTATCCTATTTTGAGTTTATATTTTGGTATTTCAATTGGAAATACCCTTGTTGGTGTGGTCATGAAATGTTGAAATTTATTGAGTTTGTGAGATTATAAAAAATAATTGAAAGGGAAATAAGCAAACCAAACCATTAAAAGAGATGAAATTATGATAAATTGTGAGCAAATATGATAATTTTAAGTAATTATTACATTTGTCTTTACATAAGTTATTTTTAGATACAATATTTTGTCTTTTATCAAAAATAAACTAAAAAACGTACTCTTTATTCCGTAGTAATGGTCACACGTCATTTGTAAACTATAAAGGATATGTGACGATTGCTATGGATTAGAGAGATATTTTTTATGTTCCAAGTAAATATACAATATTTTAATATCCTATAATAATAACGGACTCCAAAAAAAAATACTCTTATTTTTTCATTTTGAAATAATTTACATTTGAATTTACTTTTCAAACTATATATTTATATTTATTTTATTTTTTAATTTAAAAATAAATTTTACTATTTATTTTTTTGATCAAAAAATAATATTTTTTATTAATTTTCATGTCAAAATATGTGTTTATTCTTTTAAAATTGAAGGAGTACATTTTTTGAATCTCATCAAATAAGCACATTTAAAAAATCCAAAAATTTAAAACAATGTAATATTTATACTAGCACGTTCACAATTCATATGATATGAATTTGATTAATCTCCGATCAAATATAGTTGACATGCATGCTTTTGTTTAGGGGGTTATAATAGTTATATTATTTTTTAATTTAGTAATATTTCATTTAAATAACTTGACTAAGGAATGTTTTTAGACTGAAATCGGCTGAATTGCTGAACTTAACTTAAACTTGAATTGAACTGAAGCGGTCTGAACTGAATAATCTTAACTAAATTGTTTTTTTTATAAAAATAATAATAAATTTTATAAATTATTTAATTTTTTTAAACATTAATAATATTGTGAAATTAACTAGATTGTATATAGCTAAATTATTGATTTAAATTATTTATTATTTAGGGAAAAAAGCTTTAAATCCTCAAAACTTTATTAAAAGTTGCACATAATCCCCAAACCTTATATAAAATGTATTAACCTTCCAAATCTTTGAAATTATTTGCACTTTACCTAATTTTAAATTCTCCGGTGGAATTCAATGGAATATTCAGTTCTCATGTCCAACTTTATTTTTATTTTTGTCTACTCAATTTTATGTTTTTCACCGTCGACTTCTCTCAGCCCTAATCCTTAATTACTGTATGTAATTTACGCCAATACACGCGTGATCGCGAGAGTCTTTCGTTGAAACTCGGAAGCTTCGATTCGAAGAAAAAGTAACACAATGAAGAAAAAACCCGCCCACACCACAAATGTCTCCACTATACAGTATTAATTTTCTCAAATTATTTATGCTCTCTAAATTGTTAGCAGTTAATGAATAATTAGCCTATTATGATTTTAAAGAACTTGATTTCTTCTTACAATCAAAAACTTGAAAATCGAGACAATTCTTAGTATTATAATTAGCACTAATGTTTGTCTTTGACCTAATTGAATAGGTGAGTACGGTGAGTACTCAATGACAATATTTTGAAGAAGGTTACTTACCCTATATGGAGGAAAAATTTGAATACTTGGGCAATGATGAATATGATGGGGCACGTAGTGTAAATATGAATATGAATGATGATTTTCATGAAACTCAAGGTGAGGACAACTTTTTGGTTGATGAGCAACAAAGTTTGCTACATTGTGTGATTGATGACGATAATAAATACACGGGTTTAGGATCAAATTCTGTGCATTTAGACTGTTTTATTAATAGTGAATGTGAGTTTATTAATGAGAATGCTGAATTTTATAGAAATGTCCGAGTCGAAGAAAATTTGGGTGGCTTGTATAATTATACTTTTATTCCAACCCCTGTTTTTCATGTGTCGTCTGGTGACCAAGATAATCAACAAGCTTCTCATAAGTTATTGTTAGGATTTATATAATCCAACAAGGGTTAAAGAAAAGAAAAAGATAAACGTAGAGAATTTTGTGTTATTAGAACAAAATAAGCGTGATTTAAAATATACAAGAGAGAGGCTTTATATAGCCAAAACAAAAGGTAAACCCTAATCCTATAAACAAAAGGTAACCATAATTCTATAAACACGATGGTACAGCAAGAAGCATCGAGAGTTTGTCAACGAAAAATCTATGACGGCTGATAGAATGAGACTTCGTGAAGCAGTCAGCCAGCTGTAAGGACGACGGAGTAAATGGTAAAGAAATGGTTCCTCGATCCAAATGATGCCGAGTGAAATGACAATCAATCTCAATGTGTTTGGTGCGCTCATGAAACACCGTGTTGTGAGCAATCTGAATGGCACTCTTATTATCGCAGTACATAGGTGTGGGGTCAGAAAGAGTGACTCCTATGTCAGCCAGTAACCAGCGCAACCATATAATCTCAGCCGTAGTGGAAGCCATAGCACGATACTCTGCCTCGGTGGATGAACGGGAAACTACATCTTGTTTCTTACTTCTCCAAGAAATAAGAGAATCACCAAGAAAAATACAAAACCCAGTAGTGGACTTCCGAGAAGTCGAATCACCAGCCCAATCGGCATCAGAATAGGCACGAAGCTCCAATGAAGAAGTGGATGGAAACAAAAGACTCTGATAAAGAGATCCCTGTAGGTAACGTAAAATACGCACAACAGCAGCCCAACAAACTGACTAACAATGTGAACAGCATAGGCAATATCAGGGCGAGTGATCGTCAAATAAACAAGACTACCAACAATGGACCTATACAGAGTGGGATCTTGTAGAGGAGTGCCATCATCTAGAGTATACTTTGCGTTCAGCTCGAGAGGAGTGTCAGTGGTGCGAGTGTCAGTGAGTCGTGCTCGGTGAAGAATATCAGCAGCATACTTGGACTGAGAGAGGAGGTAACCTCGAGGAGAAGAGGCAACTTCAATTCCCAGAAAGTATCGTAAAGGGCCCAAATCTTTCATCTCAAAACAACGGGACAAGGTTTCTTTCAAACCCAGAATACCATCAACATCATCACCCGTAATAATCATATCATCAACATATAACAGAAGGAGAACACGGCCAGCAGAAGTCGATCGAACAAATAAAGCCGAGTCATAAGGGCTAGAGACAAAACCAAGGGAAATCACAACTCGAGAAAATCTATCATACCAAGCACGAGGGGCTTGTTTAAGGCCATACAACGCCTTCTTAAGGCGACAAACCTGTCCTGGAGCATGAGAGACGCCTGGTGGGGGAACCAAATACACTTCTTCCTTCAATTCTCCATTCAAAAAAGCATTTTTAACATCTATCTGAGATATGTGCCACTGTTGAACAGAAGCAACAGCAATGAGGACACGAACTGAAGTCATCTTGGCTACCGGAGCAAAAGTCTCCTCATAATCTAAACCATACTCTTGAGCAAACCCCTTAGCAACTAAGCGGGCCTTGTATCGCTCAATAGAACCATCATATTTCGTCTTAACTTTGTACACCCATCTAGAACCAATAGCCTTTTTACCGGCAGGAAGATCAACAAGGTCCCAAGTACCAGTCTTGTCTAAGGCAGACAGTTCCTCAGCCATAGCATTTTGCCAATCACGGGATCGGACAGCCTCCTTATAGGAGGAAGGCTCAGAGATTGGATCAATGGAAACAAGAAATGACGCAAAGGACTTAGAATAACAAGAGTATGCAAAATCAGGTAATTGAGTAGACTTACGTATGCGCACTGGATAGCGTGGCGCAGCAAGATCCGTAGTCACAAGCGGTGATTGGGTAGCCGTGTCAGGGGTCGGAGAGTCGTCAACAATAGGTGCAGTAGGAATTGAAGAGTCAGAAGAGAAGGGATCAATGTGAATAAGATCAGATTTAGTCAAGTTGTGTGTGCTGGAGGGAATGGTAAAGAAGGGGATATGCTCAAGGAAGGAGACATGGCGAGACACATATAATTTTCTAGAGGAGGGATCATAACAACGATAACCTTTTTGACCTATACCATACCCAAGAAAAACACATATAGCAACCCGAGAGGAAAGTTTGGACAGTTCAACATGTGGACGAAGAACAAAGCAAGTGGAACCGAAGACTCTTAAGACAGAATAATTTGGTGTTTGGCCAAATAACTGCTCATAAGGAGAAGTGCCAGAGTTATGAGCAGTCGGAATACGATTAATAATGTAAGTGGAGGTAAGGACAGCTTCTCCCCAAAACTCATTTGGAACACTAGCGGATAACAACATAGACCTGGCAGTTTCAACAATATGTCAGTGTTTTCTCTCAGCAACACCATTCTGCTGAGGGGTATCAGTGCACGAGGACTGATGCACAGTACCTTCAGACAAAAAAAGATCAGAAAGAGTTCTACTAGTGTATTCCCCACCCAAATCAGAACGAAAACACTTAACAACAGCGGAGTGTTGGGTTTTAACATAGGCTTGAAAATCTATATAAATCTTAGTGAACTCAGAACGATTTTTCATAAAAAACACCCAAACATAACGAGTATAGTCATCAATAAAGGACACATAATATCTAGACCCCCCTTTAGTAGGAATAGGAGCGGGTCCCCAAACATCAGAGTGGACTAAATCAAAAGGTGCAGAAGATTTTGATGAACTATGAGGAAAAGGCAAAGCAGAAAATTTCCCAAGTTTACATCCACGACAATCAGAAATATCATGAGATTTTAAATCACCCAAAACGCCAGTATTACACAAAAATTTTAAACGAGAGTGTGAAACATGACCGAGTCTAGAATGCCATAAAAAATACTCAGAGGATGACTTGGTTAAATGAAAGGAAGATAAATCAACAGAGGTGGCAGCTGCATAGCCATGAGTGCGCAGCTCATCCAAAACATAGAGACCCCCCTGTCTACGGCCTGTCCCAATCAGCCTCTTTGAGTTGGGATCCGTTACATAACAAGAGGTGGAAGAAAAATGAACGGAATATCCAGAATCACATAATTGACCAACAAATGCAAGACTTAGAGTAAGCTTAGGTATACAATAGACATTTGAGAGAGACACGTGAGGAGTGTTAACAGTGCCAACGCCAACTAATGGTAAGGATGAACCATCAGCAGTAACAACAGTAGGGGAACAAGACTCAGAAGATAAGGATGTAAACTTAGATGGATCAGGAGACATATGAAACGAAGCCCCAGAGTCCAAGACCCAAAGAGATGATGATATACCTGAGGGTTTTGATGAAGGCAAACCTGATGGAGAACGAGTAGTCATGGCAAGATGCTGAGGCAGGGGAACTGTCTGACTTGAGGACGAAGACTGAGTAGCAAGGAATCGTTGAAACTGTTCTGCAAGAGCATCCATAGAATTATTCTGAGAAGAAGCCACATCCAAACGAACACCAATTGACTGCAACGAGTCCTCACTAGAAGCCATTGGAAAACAAGCGAAAAACGAAAACGCCAACAACCGAAACGATCAGAAAAAATTAAACGAAACGATCAGAAAAAAAAAAAATGATTGTTGTCTCTGATACCATGTTAGGATTTATATAATCCAACAAGGGTTAAAGAAAAGAAAAAGATAAACGTAGAGAACTTTGTGTTATTAGAACAAAATAAGCGTGATCTAAAATATACAAGAGAGAGGCTTTATATAGCCAAAACAAAAGGTAAACCCTAATCCTATAAACAAAAGGTAAACCATAATTCTATAAATATAATAACTAAAGTATAAATATATTCTAACACTTATAACTATGCTGGTTTTTCAATTTTTAATTCAAAAAATGATATGGAAGACCCTCAGTTTTCGTGTGGCATGATTTTTGAAGGGGCTGCTATTTTCAGAGATGCAGTCAGAAGTCCTTCTATTAAGCATTCAAGAGAACTTAACTTTATAAGAAATGATAGTGACAAGATTGAAGTTATTTGTTGTGTCGAAGGTTGCCCTTGGTCAATATACGCAGCTTCATTCAGACAACAAAAGGGTCATACACTGCAAGTCAAGAAAGTTAATGGTAATCATTAATGTGGTAGAGAAGACGAGGTGAAAGCCGCAATTCGAGGTGGATTGCGAAGAAATACGAGGTTGAGATAATCACAAATGAGAAATGACCAATTTCGTCAATGAAAAAAGTATTGAGTAAGAACGACCACCTCCAATTTAAAAACACCAACTCTATAGGGCAAAGAGAAAAGCAAGGGAAATGACACATGAAAATGAGGATGAACAATATAGTTGATTATGGAGTTATATATGAAGCTGAAATAATGACGAGTGATGCAAGAAATACCGTGAAAATCAAATCATTTGAAAGAGACGATAGGAAAATTCATTTCAAGAGGATGTACATTTGTTGGGGTGCAATGAAAAAAGGTTTGTAAATGTTGGTTTTGGCGACAACATATGTTTTGGGTGTTTGTGTTTTGTTTCAGGTGTTGAATGAATTGATGAATAGCATATAACATGGTGATATGGAATCAGTGATGTCCAATGCATCACGTCAACATTAGTGCCAACTGGAACTAGAACTCTAGCAGGGTGTGTGTAAAAATCAGGGTGGCTGATGTCTACTGGTGTCACTACCCATATATTAGTAAGGACTACTATAAGGAGTGGTTGGGTAGGTGTGCGCTGTCCGTCGACTATTGTCATATCTTCTTGGTGCGAGCTCCGATTGCGGTGATTCAAAATTATATGGAATACACACTTCAAGAGCTACAAAATGGATTTGGCGACTGGAGGCGCCGAATTTGGATCCGGCGACTGGAGTCGCCACAATTTGGTTTCGGCGACTACAAGACTTCACCATGCGCAGTCCGTCGATTTTGGGCATATCTCCTTGGTGCGAAATCCGATTGACTTGATTCAAAATTCTTTGGAATCTAAACTTCAAGAGCTACAACATGGATCCGGAGACTGGAGTCTCCGCATTTGGATCCGGCGACTGCAGTCGCCACATTTGGATCCGGCGACTACAAGGCTTCACCATGAGCAGTCCGTCGATTTTGGTCATATCTTCTTCGTGCGAGCTCCGATTGACTTGATTCAAAATTCCTTGGAATCTACACTTCAAGAGCTACAACATGGATCCAGCGACTGGAGTCGCCGCATTTGGAACCAGCGACTGGAGTCGCTGAAAAAGCGGAGACTCACGTCTCCAAAACCGGAGACTCATTTAACGCCAAAAAAAATGGAGACTCCTGTCAACTTTTCCAGAGAATGCCAAAAACGGAGATTCCTGTCAACTTTTCCAGAGAACGCCAAAAACGGAGACTCCTGTCAACTTTTCCAGAGAACGCCAAAAAACGGAGACTACTGTCAACTTTTCCAGAGAATGCCAAAAACGGAGACTCCTGTCAACTTTTCCAGAGAACGCCAAAAACGGAGACTCCTGTCAACTTTTCCAGAGAACGCCAAAAACGGAGACTCCTGTCAACTTTTCCGGAGACTTCACAAAAGTGGAGACTACGCAAAAGTGGAGACTACGCAAAAGTGGAGACTTCACAAAAGTGGAGACTACACAAAAGTGGAGACTCCAAAAACGGAGACTCAAAATCCGGAGACTCCAACTGTCCAACCCTGCGACTGTCGACTGTCCAACCCAGCGACTGTCGACTGTCCAACCCAGCGACTGTCGACTGTCCAACCCAGCGACTGTCGACTGTCCAACCCAGCGACTGTCGACTGTCCAACCCAGCAACTGGCGACTGTCTTCATGTATTGGATTCGGAGACTTTGTGTTTACTACTTCAATGATATCGACGACCATGAAGACGATGAAGTTCTGATTTTGAAATTGAAGATTCAAGATTCGAAGATTCAAGAATCAAAGATTCAAGATTCCAAGATTCAAGAATCCAAGTTCAACAATAGTGATGTCATCCATGGAGAAGTGACATCAGCCAAGCATGTGACGAATGAGAATATGCCACGTCATCATCTCACATGTGCGGGCTGCCTATATAAACCCATGGATTTCGATTTCATCACTTGACGATTTTAAGAGAACGAAATCTGATTTTTAGAATCGTATTCGAGAGCTTCGAGCTTCGAGTTTGTGTAGTAGCTTTTGCACCGTGTGCCAGGATTAGAGTTAGGAGATTTAGCTCTAGGTACTCGTGTGCTAGATTGCAAGTTAGTGGGAGTTGTCGAGACACTCGGGAAACTTCTTGTAATCGCTTTGCCTACCATACTCTTCAGTGTAATAGTTTAAGTTTTGTGATCAATGAAATGAAAACTATTACATAACTTTGTCTCCACTTTTTACTTTACGAATTGTGTGAGTGTTTGCTTGACGGTAGCTGGAGTCTGCGAGTTCAAGATCAATTTCACGAAAAATTGGTATCCTACGCTGAAGGCGTAATTTCAATTGGTATCAGAGAAGTGACATATCTGGGTTGCTTCGAACTTTGAGAGTTAAGTCATAATTTCTCAAATCAGCCATTAAGTCCGCATAATCCCAGTTTTGATTTTCGTCGTTGCGAGCTTCGATAGTTAGCACTTTGCTTTCAAATCTAGTACTCACACTGGATAACACCTTCTCATAGACCATGGGAGCAGGAAAGATTTCTCCGAGTTCAAACGCTTCATTGACATATCTCATGATCTTGTCCAAGTAGTCATTTATGTCTTCATCTTCCCTCATCCGAAGTTGATGGAATTGGGCAGTGATAGTTCGGATTTTCGAACGCTTAACTGCATGACTTCCCTCACACGTCCTTTGTAGAGTCTCCCAAGCATCTCTGGCAGATGTGCAATTTTTGACCAGCTGATACATGCTGAGGTCCAGCCATTCACAGATAAGAAGTAACGCTTTGCTGTTTGCCGTGGACAAATCATGTTCCTCTCTTGTCCAACTACGTTCCGGTTTCGGAATCCTTACACCATCGGCATCTTCAGTATATGGGCGTTCCCATCCTTCCAACACTGCCATCCAAGATCTAGAGTCAAACCCTTTAATCCTAGCAGAAACTTTGGCCTTCCAGTTAGAGTAGTTCTGATGAGTAAGCATAATCGGTTTCTGGACAAACATAGACGACTCCATTGTAGCGGAATTTATGAAGTCAAGTAAACGGATCACGTCTTATACGTATGACGTCCCGCTCTGATACCAATTGATGGGTGTCATTTGAAGACTAAGAATGGGTGGAGAACGAAAAAAACTGAAACATGGAAGTGGTTTTTAGATTATTTGCAACAAGACTTGGCTATTCCACAAGAGACTGAACAATTCACTTTCTTAAGTGATAAACAAAAATGTCTAATTATCGAAGTTGAGCAATTATTCCCTAATTGTGAGCATATATTTTGTGTCCTTCATTTGTGTAATGCCCTAGAAATTCAAAGGGTTAAAAGGATTGAATATGCTACTCATACCAACAGATGCATCTTCTTTTCTGGGCATCCTCCTATAAGAACTCCAAAGTTAAGCGTGCTGGCTCTGGAGTAATTCTAGGATGGGTGACCCCCTGGGAAGTCTCCCGGGTGCTCACGAGTGAGGACAAAGTGCGCTAGAAAAGACACGTGTTGGTAAAAGGATTGAATATGCTACTCATACCAACATATGCATCTTCTTTTCTGGGCATCCTCCTATAAGAACTCCAAAGTTAAGCGTGCTGGCTCTGGAGTAATTCTAGGATGGGTGACCCCCTGGGAAGTCTCCCGGGTGCGCACGAGTGAGGACAAAAAGGATTGAATATGCTACTCATACCAACAGATGCATCTTCTTTTCTGGGCATCCTCCTATAAGAACTCCAAAGTTAAGCGTGCTGGCTCTGGAGTAGTTCTTGGATGGGTGACCCTCTGGGAAGTCTCCCGGGTGCGCACGAGTGAGGACAAAGTGCGCTAGAAAAGACACGTGTTGGTACAGTGGGGCCAGGATATCACTCTCGACGGCAGTCATTGGTAACCGAGCCGGCCCATTAGGGTCGGGCTTCGACCCCTCAACGGGCCGGGGCGTTACAATTTGTATAATAACTTTAAGCAATCACATTCTGTTCTTGCATTGAAGTTATTGTTATGGGATGCGGCTAAACGCAGAAGCAAGGATTTTAGGCATACGCATGGCTTACAAAAAAATTGATGCTGGTTGGTCTAGATCATATTTTTTAGATAAAGTCAAGACTGTTTGTGTGAATAATTTTTCAGAGTCGTATAATAAATTGATTTTGGAGGCGAGGAAAAAACCAATAATTAAGATGTTAGAAGAATTTCGGGTGAGTATGATGAAGAGATTGTGGGTGAATAGAGACAAGATGTAAAATTGGAGGGGGAACTTGTGTCCGAATATAATTATTAAGCTGGAACATCATAAACATAAGAGCGATGACTTTGATTTCATTTTTAATAGGAATGGTCTATTTGAGATTATGCCAGCAGGCGGCGGTCAAGAAAAATGGATAGTTTATTTGGAAAACAAGACTTGATCTTGTAGGAAATGACAGCTTAGTGGTGTCCCGTGTGCTTATGTCCTTAGAGCCCTCCGATTTTTGGGACGAGATGCAGAAATTTTTGTTGACCCATGCTACCTAAAAAGCACATATTCAAGTGTATACAGTCACTGCATGCCTGTCGTCCTTAGAGGGCGTAAAGAATGGTCACATTCTAATAAGCCTAAGTTACTCCCTCCGGTGATAGAGAAACTACCAGGCAGACCTAAGAAATGCAATAGAAAAAAGTCAAGTGGTGAGATCCAAGAAATAAAAGTAAGAAAAGCACTTGAAAGAGTCAGAGGTCGGCAAGATAGGAAGGCATGGACAAATAATGACTTGTCGCAATTGTAAAATGACAGGACGTAATAGTAGAGGATGTTTCGAGCGAAAGAAAGATAAAGCAATAGCAACATCAAATCAGCCGAAAAATGTAGTAATTAATATATATAATTCACATTTCAAAATTTTCCTACCTAAACTAACTTATTCACTTGCATATATAAGTCAGAAGAAAGAATAATGTGATTTTGAATACACAAGCTGCTATAGCCGAAGCTATCAGTAATAATTTGAAGGTAGTGACATCACATGGAATATTATGTACTACGTATCTTTTTTTTTTTTTTTAACATAATTCACTAATTCACTTGTGCATTGTAGGTCATGAGAACGAAAAATGTTGGCTTGAACACACAATCTACCACAAGTGAAGTTGTTAATAACACAAAGGTAGCGAGTCAGACATCTGAAATAAGAAATGGTGGTACTCAAGAATCAATTATTGGAAGACCAATGCAGGTGGAAGATGCAAACGACAAAGCTCGTCTGGAAAAAAATATCAACTAAGGTGCAATATGACAAGGAAGAGAGAAGTTTTTATGATGCTAAAGAACTCGAGAAGGAGAAAATTTTGACAAATAATTGGTTTTATTTTCTAATACAACATGAAAACTCTTTTCATTTTTTAATGCAAAATTTAAATTTCTGAAAATTTGTTATTATTATTGTTGAGTGTATGGTTATTGTCGTTGTTATTTATCATCTTTATATGTTAAATTGTTAAGGAATTCTTATATACCACTGTGGCATGTTTATGTGAAATATTAGCATATATTGTCTAATTATTGTAAATTTCTAATTCAACTTCGTAGAACGATGGCGGTCGCAAGTTTCATGCTTGTGGAGGTTGTGGTTATAGGATGTTCTTTGATTCGAAGTTGTTTGAGGTCCGAGAAATGATGACTGAGATTCTCTTGAGCATGCTGGTTGTTTCTAAAAACAAAAGAAGGTTCACGCAGAGTGACGAGAGTGTAAGAGTTTTGATGCGAATGCTACACCCGTCGTTAGTGAATGTCGGTAATCAATAAATTGTTTCTTTCAATTTCGACATCCTTGACTAGTAGGCGTAGCAACATCACAAGGAAGAAGATTGTAAATCAAAAGTTCAATTCGTAAAAATGTTTTTATGTATTTGTGGTAAACCACTCATCTATTTCTTATTCACTTCCAAATTCCAATCGAGAATTTTATCCAATCGAAAACTTATTCAAATCGAAGCTTTAGAATTTCAAAGAATTAGACTCCTGCGTGTAGTGGCGTTGTAAGATAATAATTACATACAGTAATTAAGAATTAAGGTTGAGAGAAGTCGACAGAGAAAAAAATAAAATTGAGTAGACAAATTTACCCTTGCTGAGTTGGATAAGAGAACAGAATATTCTATTGGATTCCACCGGAAAATTTAAAATTGGGTAAAGTTCAAATAATTTCAAAGGTTTGGAGGGTTAATATATTTTATATAGGTTTGGGGGTTATGTTCAACTTTTAATAAAGCTTTGGGGTTTAAAGCATTTTTTCCATTTATTTATTTTAATTTAATTTAAATTAAAACGAATTTAATCGAATTGAATCGAACTGAACTGAACTGAACTAAAACAATTTCAACAGAACTATATTGAAATTAAGTTCAAATGAACATGTATTAAGAAGGGAAACAAACTAATTACAGTATATTAAAACAAAAGTGATTAATCATTGCTTATCCCGCGAGAGTGCCAACGTGTCAATTTAATGATAGAATAACTGATCCAGCTCTGCACTCAGCCTCAATTAATTTAATTGACACCGCCCCTCTATCGTTAATCTATCCTTAGAAATATCAAGCCTTGTAGAAACTTAGAAAGTGATTGATGAGATAATATTAACAAATACTCTACTAATACTCCTATATTTTATTATGTAAAATAAGTTTATATTATTTTAATTATTTAATATAATTATTTATGTGTATGTAAGTAAAGTGTAAGTTTATGTTCTTTTGGACTGAAATCTATACATATATAAAACGAGAAGTTCTGCCTCCCAATGTGACCAATCGCATACCCAGGATGCGTTCACACTACAAAATATATTAATTTTTTATTCTTCAATTTCAGATACCTTTTTTTCTCTCTTGCGTAACGCAAGCTTAAACAGTGCACAAACAGTACAAAAAAGCTGTATTCTTTTCACCTTTTTCACGTCCCAATAAAAGCCCCCCCCTCAAAATTCTTTTCATAATTCCGATACCATAATTTCTCCTCTTTTTTTTCTGTATCGTCTTCCCTCTTCATCATCGTCCTCCCATCCTCGATCATCATGTGCAGGCCGATGGCTCCCCGTCGCACTCCAAATACTCCGATGACCGCCTTCTTCGTATTCGGATTGAGGTACGCATATTTCGTTTTTTTTTTTTCTGGAAATTTTTCTCCCTTCGGTAGAGATTCCGAGATACTCATCCAAGCCCCCGATTTTTTCCCCGATCAGGACCTAAGCCGCTCGCGGCTACTCCGCCGATCGCCTTCTTCGTATTCATATTGAGGCTACTCCGCCGATCGCCTTCTTCATATTCATATTGAGGTATGCATATTTCTTTTTTTTTTTCTGCAAAATTCTCTTCTTCCGGTCGAGAGGCGGAGAAACTCATCCAAGCCCCCAATTTTTTCCCCGATCAGGACCTCAGCCGCTCGCTCCTCATCTGCTGTCGCATCTTTTGTGATCGATTTCTTCGAATGGGTAATCGTCAAGAATCGATCGAGTTCCCTGTTCTGCGAGGACCCTTGCATCCCGAATTCGAGGTCGTTAGGTATGTATATTAATTTGCATGTTTTATTTTTTTAGATCTTTCAGATCTTGACGATTTATCGAAGGAAGCATCCACCGCGAATTTGATGCCGTGAGGTATATATTTTTATGCACGTTTTCTTTTTTCAGATATTTCATGTCTTTGTGGGCGATTTCTCCTAACGGATAATCGTCGAGAAGCTTTTGAATTTCCTTTTCTCGAAGGACCTTCCATCGCGAGTTTGATGCCGTGAGGTATATACAAATATGCATGTTTTCTTTTTTCAGATTTTTTAGATCTTTGTATACTATTTCTCCCAGTGGATTATCTTCGAGAAGGTTTTGAAATTCCTTTTCTCGATGGACGCTTCCATTGCGAATTTGACTCCGTTAGGTATGTATATGTATTTGCGTATTTTATTTTTTCAGATCTTGACGATCGATCGAAGGACTCTTCCATCGTGTATTTGATGCCGTGAGGTATATATAAATATGAATGTTTTTTTTTTCAGATTTTTCATGTCTTCGTCAGCGATTTCTCCTAATGGATTATTGTCGAGAAGTTTGTTTGTATATTTTTCATGTTCTTAATGTTTTGTTTTTTTTGCAGGTTTGAGGTATGTATTTTTTACTATATTCATGTTTATTTTATACATTATACATGTTTTAGTCATTTTTAGCCGTTTCATGTTCGTGTGTTAATTTTGCAGGCTTAGTGTGTGTATTTTTTTTACTATGTTTCTCTTTATTTTATAAATTGTACATGTTTTAATCATTTTTAGTCATTTCATGTTCCTTTCTTTATTTTGCAGGTTAAGGTATGTATCTTTTTCCTATATTCCTCTTTATTTTTTAAATTATAAATGTTTTAATCATTTTTAATGGC
Organism: Euphrasia confusa; assembly: GCA_954870475.1. NCBI lineage: Eukaryota > Viridiplantae > Streptophyta > Magnoliopsida > Lamiales > Orobanchaceae > Euphrasia > Euphrasia confusa. The sequence goes on from OX940949.1 coordinate 18,818,224, forward strand.
TTAATAAATATTTTTTGCAGGTTTAAGGTATGTATGTACATGTTTTAATCATGTTTAGTCATTTCATGTTTTTATCTTAATTTTGCAGGTTAAGGTATGTATTTTTTTGCTATATTCCTCTTTATTTTATAAATTATATATGGTTTAATCATTTTTCTGTTCTTAATAATTTTATTTTGCAGGTTTAAGGTATGTATTTTTTTGCTACATCCCACTTTATTTTATAAATTATACATGGTTTAATCATTTTTAGTCATTTCATGTTCCTTTCTTTATTTTGCAGGTTAAGGTATGTATCTTTTTCCTATATTCCTCTTTATTTTTTAAATTATAAATGTTTTAATCATTTTTAATGGCTTAATAAATATTTTTTGCAGGTTTAAGGTATGTATGTACATGTTTTAATCATGTTTAGTCATTTCATGTTTTTATCTTAATTTTGCAGGTTAAGGTATGTATTTTTTTGCTATATTCCTCTTTATTTTATAAATTATATATGGTTTAATCATTTTTCTGTTCTTAATAATTTTATTTTGCAGGTTTAAGGTATGTATTTTTTTGCTACATCCCACTTTATTTTATAAATTATACATGGTTTAATCATTTTTAGTCATTTCATGTTCCTTTCTTTATTTTGCAGGTTAAGGTATGTATCTTTTTCCTATATTCCTCTTTATTTTTTAAATTATAAATGTTTTAATCATTTTTAATGGCTTAATAAATATTTTTTGCAGGTTTAAGGTATGTATGTACATGTTTTAATCATGTTTAGTCATTTCATGTTTTTATCTTAATTTTGCAGGTTAAGGTATGTATTTTTTTGCTATATTCCTCTTTATTTTATAAATTATATATGGTTTAATCATTTTTCTGTTCTTAATAATTTTATTTTGCAGGTTTAAGGTATGTATTTTTTTGCTACATCCCACTTTATTTTATAAATTATACATGGTTTAATCATTTTTAGTCATTTCATGTTCCTTTCTTTATTTTGCAGGTTAAGGTATGTATCTTTTTCCTATATTCCTCTTTATTTTTTAAATTATAAATGTTTTAATCATTTTTAATGTCTTAATAAATATTTTTTGCAGGTTTAAGGTATGTATGTACATGTTTTAATCATGTTTAGTCATTTCATGTTTTTATCTTAATTTTGCAGGTTAAGGTATGTATTTTTTTGCTATATTCCTCTTTATTTTATAAATTATATATGGTTTAATCATTTTTCTGTTCTTAATAATTTTATTTTGCAGGTTTAAGGTATGTATTTTTTTGCTACATCCCACTTTATTTTATAAATTATACATGGTTTAATCATTTTTCTGTTCTTAATTTTTTTTTTTTGCAGGTTTAAGGTATGTATTTTTGTCTATATTTCTGTTTATTTTATTAAGTATAATGTTTTAATCATTTTTAGCCGTTTTGTGTTCATGCGTTGTTTTTGCAGGTTTAAGGTGTGCATTTTTTTACTATATTTCTCTTTATTTTCTAAATTATACATGTTTTAATCATTTTTAGTCATTTCATGTTCATGTCTTAATTTTGCAGGTTAAGGTATTTATTGTTTTTGCTATATTTCTGTTTCTTTTATGTATGTTTCATGGTTTAATCATTTTTAGGCATTTCATGTTCATGTTTTTATTTTGCAGGTTGAGGTATGTTTTTTTTTCCACAAGTTATGTTTTTAGTTTCGGTACGTCGGTTTCAACCGGTTTATGTTCCTTCTCATCCTTTGGTGTTCAGGGTATGGTTTTTTTGGCAAGCTTTTCATGTTATTTCTGTTTTTGGTTTCTGTAATACTGCACTTCAACATGTTTATGTTCCTTCTCATCCTTTGATCGAGGTCAGTTTAATGTTTTTTTGTGCATACTTTTCCTGTTTATTTGCTCTTTATTATTTAAATTATACATGTTCTAATCATTTTTAGCCATTTCATGTTCATTTGTTAATTTTGCAGGTTAAGGTATGTATATTTTTATTTTATTTCTGTTGTTAATAAATAAATAAGTAATTCAAATAGATTGAGTAACGTGATCTGCAAATTTTCACTTTTTGTGTTCTTAAATAAATTTTTTAATGTATTAATTTAATTTAATTTTCATTGTGCAGATTCAGGTAGGTTTCGTCGAGTCTCAGTTAACGGATCCTTTGTGAACTAATTCAGGTGTGTGACTCTTGCATGTACAGCAGAATGCTTCTTTGTGACTGTGCTCTCGAATCCGTTCAATACTGTCACATGTAAGGTTTTTGATCTTTATTTCTTTTTTAAACGAGCACATTTACAATCCTGTTTAAATGATCAGTTTTGTAGGCTCAATAATTACATAGATTTTATTTTCATTTGTTGTGTTCTTTTTAGTTTATAAATTATACATGGTTTAATCATTTTTAGCAGGTTAACAAGTATGTATTCATTTTTGTTTGTGTATTTTTGTCTGTTTTTAATATTTTTTTTTTTGCAGGTTTGAGGTATGTATTGTTTTTACTATATTTCTATTTATTATTTTTAAGTGCATGTACATACTGTATTATTGTTTCTGTTAGGTCAGCATTTATTCGTAAGTTTTCCCCGTCATTTGCATAAGTTTTCCGTGTATTTTGCCATTAATACTGAGGTTTAGACTAAATCATTACTTTTGCTGTCCAATGGAAGATGAAACCAAAATTCCCTTGCTTTGCTTACGAGGATTTTTAATTCCATCGTTCTCCAATGATGTTGTGTGTCAAGCCAGAACTTTGACATCAATCAAAGAGAGTTAAAACATAATAGTGAAATTTAGGGTTTTAGTGCACCAATTTAGGTTACAAAATCGTAGTTAATGTGCAGTGATTGTGTTTTATTTTACTTTTATATTATGCTTCTACTGACGGAACTTAATAATGATGACTTAGTAAAGTGTGAGGTTAGTAATGTATGAAGATTCGTGCATTTCTAGGTTCACACTTTACTAATCCATGATTACTAAGTGTCATTATTAGGAGCATAATGATAAAATTTAATAAAAGATAATGGCTGCACATTAGCTACGAATTTGATACTAATTGGTGCACTAACTAAAAATCTAAGTTTCACTATTATGTTTAAGTGTCATTGATTGTTGTCAACTTTCTGGCTTCACGCACAACATCGTTTGAGAACGATAGAATTAAAAATCCATGTAAGCAAAGAAACGGACATTTTGTTTCATCTTCCATTGGACAGCGTAAGTAATGATTGTTTCTGCATCTCAGTATCAATGGCAGCCGCATTGGTTTCTAGATAAGTTTTATACTGAGTTTTGTAAATAATTTTTTTTCCGCAAGTTTATCTTTTTCTTTTTAACCGTGAAGTGTTTTTTTTTTTATTGTTTTGTCTATTGGTCTATAACCTGTTAGTGTATATTCATGCTTTTTTCCCCTTAAACTAACCCATTCTACATGCAGGTGGATAAATGTATAATTAATTGATTATAATGCAGGGTTTTGTTTCAGAAAGTCTAAAGCCATTCGATGTGTTAGTGTCTAAATGATCATCTTTTATTTTTGTTAGTGTTTACTAATATTTACTGATATTTCGATTCCCTTCCTTTTCATGTTCTTCTAATTGATCAGAATTAGTTGGTTTAGATATTTTTGGTAGGCTTACATACTAGGGTTTCTTGGGAAGAGATGATCAGAACAATGTCCTACAGTTATTTATGCCACTCATGTTTTGAATGGTCTTGAGGATTGTCCATCTCATATTGTGAGTTTGATTTTTATTCTTTACTTTATAGTATTCTTTACTTTATAGTATTCTTTACTTTACTTTATAGTATACATCATATTGTCCTTCTTACTCTAATGAATTGAAAGGATATGTTGACATGAATAGGGATAACAGTTTTGAGTCAGCCACATGTTTTTTTACAGCTTTTTCAAGGGATGAAATTTCACGGTATTTTGTCTACTGAATCTTTGTTTATTAATTCCATTAGTAATTATTGTTACTTCTTTAGACAATAACATTGGATTTCTGTTTTTCAGGTGACTTTGTTCTTTGTGACGCTTTCGTGTACACCATAATGCCTCTTTACGAATCCGCTGACGAATATGTTCAATAACGACACATGTAAGATTTTTCATCTTTATTTCTTTTGTAAACGAATTCATTTATAATCATGTTAAAAAATATCAGTTTTGTAGTCCCAATAATTACAAAGATTTTATTTTCATTCGTTGTGTTCTTAAAAAAAGGTTGAACTCAGACTATGCGATGGAGTGTGACGGAGCTGATGTTTTCCAATAGTATGCATGTCCAGGCGACATTTTATTCAATTGTTACCTTTTTGCTTAATATCAGCAAATGTATAATGTTTGTTTATGAGTGGTATTTCTTAACAATTAATGATGTTCTTTTGTTTACATTTTGGGTTTATGTTTCAACAATTAATGTATGGGTTAATTATGTTTTTTTATTTTATAACTAACTATTTGCTCATTACGCGTTGGTTAAATATTAATTTTCAGTGAATTCGATATAAGCTTTTAAAATCAAGTTTTTTTTTTGAGCCATCTTGATAACATTTGTTTTTTATAAGGTTTCGGGCTATAATTATAGTTTTATTATTCATTGCATGTCTTAAAGTAAATTAATGTTGTTCGAAACTAAAAAATGCTTCTTAAGTAGTAGTATAATAATGTTTTGCAAGTTTTACTTATCATACTATATTTAACAAAAACAACAAGCTACATAGTCCTGATATATACTTCCATTATTTTTCCATTGTGTTACCATAGTAACACGCAACCACACTTCCACTGCTTCGTAAAGACTGTATACTGAAAAATATATATAAGGTTTATCCATAAAGCTTTCAATTCCCCAATAAAGCTGAAAAAGTTTTCCACCCCAATCTTTTCATATTTTTCTTCTTCTCCCCCCTTATCTTTTTTTCATCATCGATCATGTCTCAGATTTATGTCCCTCTAAAAGCTATTCAAAAATCAGATTATTATGATTTGTGTATTTGCGTTCGTATTTGTAGAAAGTGGTTTTCCTTCAACAAAGATAAAGTTGCTGTATCTTTGGAAATTTTAATGGTGGATATTGATGTAAGTTTTTTTTGTTTTCCTTCTTTTCCCGATTTCTGGATACAAAGTAATTAATCTAAAATTTATATTTTTTTTCAGGGTACTCGAATTCAGGCTTCGGTTAAGAAGAGATGGATGATCGATTATTTTTATGATTTAGTTAATGTTGGTGATTTATGCAATGTTCGCCGGTTCGATGTTCTTGAAAATTTGGTTGAAAACAGAATTTCATATCATAAGTTTAATATTTTGTTCCTAATCAAAACTTTTGTTGGGAAATGTATATATCCATGGTTTCCTGAATCAATATTTGTTTTCCAATCGTTTTCTTCTATTAAAGACTGTTCATCTCCACCTCATGGCTCCTGCTTTGGTAATATATTTATTTTTTAAATATATTTGTTGAATAAATGAAGTCCAATATTGTGGTTGATTTAATTTTAAGTTTTTTTTCCAGATGTCATTGGGCGTTTGATTGATATCAACGATACCAGCGTTAGTCAATTTGGTCTGCATTTTTTGCTGGAAGATTTAGAGTATGATTTTAATAGGTCAAATTTAATCAATTTTCTGATTGAATTTGATTTTTATAGTCATTTGATTATTTGCATTTCATCTATTCAGGAAGAACACTCTAAATTGTGTGCTTTTGGGTTCTCGCTACAAATATTTGTTACATTTTGTTGATTTGGTGAAAAGGAAAAAATTTTATCAAGTTGTCGTTGTTATTCAGATGTGCCAGAAAGTGATTCATCGAGGTAATATTTTCTATTGGATTAGTTGGTTTTGAAATAATTTAGAAATATTTATAAATTTTAATTGAATTTTTATGCTTTGAGTTTTTCAGGAGTGGTCGGTATATCTAATGTTGACAATGCCACTAATGTCATATATAATGCAGACTTGAAAGAAATTGTTGAATTCAGGGGAAGGTACTTTATTTTTTCCTCATGAAGAAATGTTTGATGCACTAATTCTTTGAGTTCTGTATGTTGTTGTTCAGGATACCCTATTCTAATTTCGATATCATGTACGATGGATCTTTTTTGAAAGACACTGCATTTATAACTGCTGACAATGAGTTGGGTACTGATTCCACGGTTGTTCATTGTCTTTTTGATGTTGTCTTCTCTGACGAGGCAAGCATACATCAGTCTAGATTCTTCATCTTTAATGTAAAATTTTTCTTTCTTGAATTTGCGTTTTGTCCACTTCTGATCAATTTTCCTATTTTTATTTTTTACAGTTTACCCCTTTTTGGACATTTGCAACTATTTCTGAAATCCTTTATGGAAAAGGTTGGTTTTATACGAGTTGTCGTAATTGCAAGAGATGTGATTTGGAGAACGTTCATCTCTTGCGTTGCATGGTTTGTGGTGAATGTCTGATAGAGAGTGCAAAGTATGAAATTTATATTTCTGTTTGTGATGGCCCTGCTCAAGCTTCCTTATGTTTGGATAATGATATGTCCCTTTTGCTATTGAATATGTCTGCATCCGAGGCATTACAATTAGTTGTTTTGGTAATTTTATATTCATATTTTTTCATTGGGTACATTATATTTTAAATTCTGTATAATTATTGTGTTTTCATGTATTCTTTTCAACTATTATTTTTTTGAAGGATGGAAATTATCCTGAGACAGTATGTTCAATCAATGATGCTGTGAAATTTAATCCCATGTTTCCTGTCAACGATTTGCTTGGAAAAGAACTTTTGTTCAAGCTGAGGTCACGAGGAAGAAGCTCTGAAGGAGGTTTGAATTTTTTCTCGGTGGATAAAATTTCTGATGATGTTTATTTTATTCTGAAGCATAAGGAAGGAGTTTCTAATAAATTGTTGCGCTATTCTCGCCGGTCGGACATTAAAAGGTTACCCTATTGATATAAGTCTGTGTTCTCTCTGTTTTCTCATTTTCTATTATATTTCAGACTTTATAATAGTGTCTCCTTTTTTGGGTGTGCTGCTACAATTTTCTTTTTGGAATCCTTTTGGTGTTTTGTTGCTACTATTCTGTTTTGAAGTTTAAGTTTTTAAGTTTGTTGAAACGTTGATTTTGATATTTTGAAATATCTTTTGAAGTAGCAACATTCCGGGTTTATTGCGCATCCTTATTTAATACTTTGTATGTTGTTGATGTCTTTTGTTACCAGATGAAAATATGAATGAAAATGTGACAGTTGTAAATAACATTTCACCATAAAAACCCAAGAGGACTGAAACCGGCTAAACTGAACTGAACTTAAGCGATCTGAACTGAACTGAAGTTCATAATATTGTCACATTAACTAGAATGTATACTTAAAATTATTGATTGAAATTATTTTTTATTTAATTTATATTAATTTATTTGGAAACGAACTTAATTGAAGCTGAACTGAAGCTATCTGAACTGAACTGAAGCGATATGAACTGAAATGTACTGAAATTAAGTCTAATAAAAGAACAAGTCAGTACTATTTTCTCGAAGTCTAAAGAATTCCCGTCCAGATCATCTTTACAAAGAATACGTTCCTGAACCAAGCGACCTGTTCGAGTTAGATCTTTAACTGCAATTAGTGTATGTTCTATGTATACAGTATGATTGATTTACACATAAAAATTTCAATATTAGTTTTTTTTTTTTTTAATGTTTTCTTCACTCTGATATACATATGTTTCTCAATGATTTATTTGAAATAAATATAAATCCTTACATATGATTTATTTGAAATAAATATAAATTCACATAAACTTACAAGTATTTATTTGAAATAAATATAAATCCTTTCAATGATTGCATCATATTAAGGACCTGTTCTTTTGGACTAAAACCGGCTGAATTGAACTGAACTGAACTTAAGCGAGCTGAACTGAACTGAATTGAACTTAAGCGATCTGAACTGAACTGAATTGATTTTTTATAAAAATAATAATAATTTATATAAAATTTTAAATATTTTTTTAAAAATATTAATAATATTATGACACTAATTAGATTGTATATTTAAAATTATAGATCGAAATTATTTTTTATTTATTTTATTTTAATTTATTTTGAAGCGATCTGAACTGAACTGAACTGAACTGAAGCGATCTGAACTGAAGTGAACTGAACTGAAGCGATCTGAACTGAACTGAACTGGACTGAAATTAAGTCCAAAAGAACAGGTCCTAACTTATCTATCTAAAATAAAATTAAAATGAAAAAGAAATTTGGAAAACATACAAGTTTCAAAAAGGCCTGTGGATTTGATTTCATAAAGCAGCACGGTTGCCGCGGTAATAGATTTCATCATTGCAGAGAATACGTAGGGTTGTATTTTATTTGTTTATACCCGTGCGCAACTTAACTTTTGTGCAAATAACTCTCTTCTCGAATTCTATCTATATTATCACAAAAGAACAAAAAACAGATCTCTAAAACTCTCTTTGTGATTCCATCTCCTGTTCTACTTACATTGCAAAAAATATGGCATCGTACGACAAGATATCTGAACTGACAACTACTACAAACGATTGGACTTTGTTGGTTCTAATATGCAGGAAGTGGATCTCACAAGGGGAGCACAACGAATCAAGGATTATGGAAGTTTTAATGATGGATATAGAGGTTATTTTATTCCAATTAAGTAATTTTCGTTGTTATAATAGCTTACAATATCTGATTTTAGATACCGTTTATTTAATGTGAACCCTAATTTTGTTGATTTTCACATGTTTGTAAGATTATTAATTTCAGAAATATATGCATGTTAAAATTGTACTCGAACACTATTATTAATTGTAAAAATAAAATTTTGTTTTGTTTTTATCGAAATAGACGCATTTTTTAGAATGTTGTTTGGTAAACCTTAGATTGTTGCTGATACTTTTGATGCTAATAAACAAGATTTTTCTTTAGTTCATTGTACTGTTGATTATATATTCTTTTTAATATCAATGTTTTTTTGAGGTTTATTATTTGAAATCTAAATGTAATGTCGTATTTGTTTGCTCAGGGTAAGCAAATTCTTGGTGAAGTTGGTGATGCTTTGGTTCACTATTTTGATGAGCGTATTGAAGAAGGTCAGATCTATTACATCAAAAAGTTTAAAGTGATACATAGCCCACCAGTCAATCCTGTTTTGACTACACAAGTGTCAGTTTGGTTCTTGGATGATACGCACATTGCCCGTTCAATTGATACATGTTTTCCACAATCTCCCTACAACTTCATTGCTTTTCTTGATATTAACCAAGAAATATATCATGAAAATGGACCACTGCTGGGTATGTTATCTTCTAATGTTCATATTTATGACTGCAATTTGTTTTCGAGTCATTTGTTCTTTCTTTATTGTTTAATGTTGTTATGTTTGCTGATGAATTCTATAATGTTATTGACGAGCGCGAATACTTGTCGTGGAGCAAACGCGCTGTCAAAATGATATTTATATTTAGCCAGTACACCCTTAACTACAAAACGTAGATAATGGCAAGTACGTGGGGTCGGTCCCACAAGGAGGCAATTACAGTAGGTGATCTCGGCTTTGCCCAAGGGGTTGTCACAAAAAGTTTTGAGTTTGGTTGCTGTGGGCACAGCGGTTTTGCAATCGTTCAAACACTCAGATCTAACTACGGCAAACAGAAATATCATGCAAATAAATAAAACCAAAAGTAAACAAGCAAACACTCAGATCTAACAGAATACTAAAAGTGAAAACTTAAATCAATAAATAAACAAGGCATCCGGGCAGACAACTTCACTCAGGATCATTAGGGCAAACTACCGTTCATCGGCACTAAGGATTTTTACCAGCGGTTTGTCAGCAGTTATAGGGTGTAGAAAGACAAAAGTGGTCCTATTGCGTCACGCCCAACAAATGCCCCACCCCTTATCTATCCTTACTGTATAAAGAAAAGGCTTGGTTAACACTTTGCCTAATCCCCCTGGCTCTGAACAATTCGATAACCTATGCGACCAAACATGGATCTAGTTTGCCCAAACCCGCTTTACCCTCTAGACAGACCCACTCGGCCAATAGCATGCTCGAAACATACGACCGCATCTCCTGCAAGTTCTAGTGCTATGCCCGCAACAATACTACAAGGTACATCTATGCGGTTTGCCAATCACCAGTATCCCAGTTTGTAAAGGTTCACTAGTGGTCGTCCTAGTTTACCCAAACTCCCCAGAAATAAACCTCAAACAACTTTGCCTCGGGAACAAACGCCCAACCGGTTAGTTCAGCCCTTCCAACCTCGCGGCCTAACTAAACCCTAAATCACCTTCGATCCGTCCCTGCCCAGATGCACAAACAATTTAGCTACTCATATAGAAATTAAAAGACGAAATAATTAAAGGAACGCAAGCTATATTAATCATAACTTCAAATCGAAGAATCGTTTTTGAAGAAAATCAAAATACGGAATTAAAGGAAATTAAAACTGAAAACATGAAATTGTTTCTCGACCCGAAGGTCGGTTCTACTGCAATTAAACAAAAGGAACTCGGACGAACAGCTCCGCTTCCTTCTCCGGCGACTCCTCCGGCGACGACGGCGACTTCGGGACCGGCGGCTCTCTCGATTTCTCGATGCGTAATGTGTTTTTTTCTTTGCTGCCCGTCGCGCCCCTTAAGTAGACTTCGATTTGAATTTGAATTCCCGGCTGTTGCTCCTCCCTAAGGAATAGGGGTCAGCGGTCAATGATTTGGGGATAAGTCAAATCCCCCCGAATCCAGGGATTCTGGTGCGCTGACTCCTTGCCCAAAGGGAATCTTCTGTCTTCAGCCGTTCTCTGCCCAAACCGGAATTCTGCAGGTATTTCTTCTTCTCCACAGATGGTCGGACCAGGCACGGTACTTGGTATTTCTGGCTCTTCTGCTTCGTGACCTTACCCATTTGCCCGATGTGGTCAAACTGTTGCTTGTCACTACCGCTCCAGAACTTTGCCCAAAGAAGGGGATTTCCTTGCCTCTTTTGCCCAGTGCGCCACCTGTTACCTGCATCACCACACACTCTGCCCAAACACCTAATTGTGCCCTCCCAGACACGTAAACGACTCAAACTGACTCGATAAAGGGTGTAAAAATGCTCTAAGATGAGCAAATAAAATGGCTCATCAGAACCGCACACACTTGGATACGCTTGTCCCCAAGCGTGGGCTCTGATTTGCCTGACTCAAGACCAAAGTGAAAATAGAAATGAAAGAAATAGGAAGAAATAAAGCAAAGGACTTTAGCATGATCAGTAAAGGGCATAGTACATACAGATAACACAAAATTCAAGTAAAGATAAAAATAAGTCAAGAGTCTGTTCTAGGTCTTTGGGTTCACTCCCTCACAGTGTTTCTCTCTTTTCAGTGTATGGGTTCAATGACACTCAATTTCTGCTGTGACTCCACTTTGCCTAGATTTGCCTTATTGCTAATCAGAGTTTGTTTTAACTAAGCAGGGGGGTTATCAAAGGGGCTTTTATTGGGTTGTAGTGTTGGGCTCATAAGGGTAGATTTTTCTGGGAGTAGGCTCTATTTGGGCAGAGGGCTTTTTTGATGTTAGCCTTTTCTCTGCCACTTTGCCCCTTTTCTTACGGGCCTTAGCACAACAACCTTTTATTCATCTTTTTTTTTTTCTTTTCTGATTTTTTTTCTTTTTTTTTTTTCTTTTTCTTTTTCTTTTTTTTTTTCTTATTTTTTGAACACTATGCCCTAACTCCCTTTCTCTCTCTGGCTGCCTATGTAATGTGGGCATAATACCAGATGGGTTCACAAAGAATATTCAATGAGGCTCAAAGGGGCTAGCAAGGGATAATGTTATTTATTCAGGGGGAAATAAAAACAAAGAAATGCCCTAATCATTTAACAACCCTACTCAGTCAAACTACTCAATTCAGCAAACAGGCAAAGACAGGCATTGTAAATATCACAGCAAACTCTCAAAGAAAGAAATCATATAATCATGTAGGCTCAATTCTCACAGTTTGCCTAGAACAGTTCCATCATCCCTATTTCATGCATCTCAACTATAAATTTTGAGTTACTGTATGTATGTTTGCCCAAAGTGACACATAATCATGCTGACTCGATTAGAAACAGGGGTTTGCCCTTTCCCTTTCCCCCCTCACACACTTTGCCTGGGCAAAGTGTGCAAAAGTAATAAGATCAGTAGGGGCTAACCACGACCAGACTATGACTCTAAAAGTTTGGCGCACCTGCCCCCTCACACACTTTGCTTGGGCAAAGTGTGTCAGCAGGGAGATCAACCTAGTCTCCCCCGAACCAAAGTGACTCGGGGGTGACCTTAACAAAAAACAAAGAAAATAAAACAAAAAATAAAAACTAACAACTACTAAAATTTAGGGAGGGTACAATTTAGGAGGTGGAGGCAGGTGTGTACCTGAATCCACAGAAGTCAAAGTAGGCGACCATCATCGCCTTCACATCCTCGAACGCCTTCTCGATCTTGTCCAACCGCGCCTCGATCGCGCCTTGTCTCTCTGCAACTTCTTCTTTGGCCTTAGCCTCAGCAACCGAATCTCTCGCCTCTGCCTTCACTGCAACCGGTTTCTCCTCCAGGAACTTCACTTTGCCATCACCCGAAGTCACAATATCCTGCATGCGCTTGAAGCACTGGATGTCAAACTTGCCCTCCATCATCATGTCCAGCTCTTTGCCCTTCTTGATCAGGTTCATCTTGGCTGCGTACACCATCGGAAAATGGGCCAATGATAGGCGCTGGAGGGGGTGAGTGTGCAGCCACTTCATTTGGGCACAGAGGCAGGCACTGAAATGGAGCCTGATCTTCTGATGCATGCACCACAGTATGCCCAGTTCCAGATGGGAAACAGCACTACTGGTGTCCGTCTTGCCAAAGAAGTTGACGGCCAGGATCCTGTGGCAAACCCTGAGTGCATGGCTCTTCAACTGGATCGACTTGGTGCTTTGCCCCACGAACTCTCCTCCTTTGCCCAGCTGCTTCCAGATCTTCTGCAGCTCCTTCTTTGTGTACTCTGGCAAAGCCCTCAGTGACTCCTGGTACGCCTTTGACTTCAGATCCGCAATACCTGCCATATCCAAACATAAATCAAGTTCATTACCACCAATAGAAACACCTCGACCAAAAAGCTCAAACTGAATTCCTATAACTCCCTCGTCCTTGGTCTCTTTGATACCCAAAGACCCAAAGAACTCTCTCACGATGCCTTCGTTGATTTGCCCAGACCACTCCAGAAACGGCTCCCACCCTATGGCCTTGAAATAGCCCCGAACTTCCTTCTCCACACCCATCAGTTTGAGTGATTCGAAGCACACGGTTTTGGGGGCCGCGATTTCGCGCGCCGTGGTGTCAACCGCCTTTCTCTTCTTGGTGGATGCGCGGGTCCTGCTTTTGGGGGCCGGGCTTTTGATAACCTCCTCCTCCTCTTCATCTTCCACCGGAGTTTTACCGGCGGCAGTCGAGTCTTCCTTTTCCTTGTCGTCAGAGGTGGATCCGGCAGTGGGGGTGGGAGTAACCTTCTTCTTGCCTTTGCCCGCCGCCTTTTTCTGCTTCTTTTTCGGGGGGCTATCAGCGGCGGCTTTGCCCTCTTCCTCCTGAGCGGCGGTGGCTAGGGTTTCCAGATCCTTCTCGCTAGTGGTTTTGGATTCGTCGATTTCTTTGGCCAGTTCGTCGATTGGGGTGTTGTCTGTCTCCGTCGTGGCCGGGCTCGGTGGGATGGTGGCCAGCGGGACGGCGTGGATGGCTTCTTCGGCGGCGGGGGACTTGGGTTTTGCCGGACTCGATTTCTTGGGAGACACCATCTTCTTCAACTTTGATGCGGCGGTTCCAATGGTTAGATCAATTAGGGTTCCGGTGGGAATTTTTCTGAGTTTGTTCTTTGCACGAGTGGATACCATATGGAGAGAGAGAGAGTATATAATGTTTATTTTGAATTTTGAAAAAGGCTGAAAAATTGGGGGTGGCAGTTATCGGTAATCGTGGGGGAGTTATGATGAGGATGGAACTGCAGAGTCCCTGATGGGACGGGCTCCAGCCCCTTGAAAATCGCAACTGCCCCACTTGCATCCCGATTTGCCCAAAGGCTCAGTCTGCCCAAAGTCCTCCTGCAAAATCAAAACAAACAATACCCTTTCTCACGGCATAGTCAAAGTTCCTTGTTGCTAGTAGTTTATTCCTAATCTAAAAATCGAAATAACAAAATTATACAAACATACCAGGTTGCCTCCTGGCCAGCGCCCTATTTATAGTCCCGGGCAGGACCCAACTGCTTCATTCGTTCACTCGATCAGGGCAAGCTGCCCTTCCAGATTCTCTTGCCCAAAGTAGGGCTTCACTCTATGGCCATTCACTTTGAATATATAGTCATCATCTTTTCTGCTTTTCAACTCTACAGACCCATTTGGGCTAACATGGTGAACAAAATACGGCCCGTCCCACTTAGAGGACAGTTTGCCCGAACGGAACTGGTTTCTGGTTTGGTACAGTAACACCAACTGTCCAGCCTCAATCTTTTTCCTCTTGATCAGTTTGTCATGAGCCCTCTTGGTCCGCTCTTTGTAGTGGGCGGCATGGTCATACGCCTCAATGCGAAGCTGCTCTAATTCGACCAAGTCAAGCTTACGCTCTTTTCCAGCCAGATCCCAATCAAAGTTGACTTTATTCACCGCCCAGTGTGCCTTGTGCTCTATCTCTACGGGCAAATGGCAAGCTTTCCCAAATATCATTCGGTACGGGGAGATACCAAATGGAGTCTTAAATGCAGTGCGGTATGCCCACAGCGCATCATCCAGTTTGCCTGCCCAATCCTTCCCCTCTGGCCTAACTGTCTTCCTCAGAATAGCTTTGATAATCCTGTTGGAGAGCTCTGCTTGGCCGTTTGCCTGGGGGTGATAGGCACAAGTGATTCGATGAGTGACTCCATATTTCCGCAACATCCTCTCAATTACAGCGTTGCAAAAGTGGGTCCCCTGGTCGCTTATCAGTGCTCTGGGCACACCGAACCGAGTGAAAATATTCCCTTTGAGGAATTCAGCCACAATGCGCGAATCGTTGGTGGGGGTCGCCTTTGCCTCGACCCATTTTGAGACATAATCGACTGCTAGGAGTATATATTCTTTACCTTGTGAATTTGGAAATGGCCCCATGAAGTCTATGCCCCAGACATCGAAGATCTCTACTGGCAGTATGGGCACAGAGGGCATTTCATTGCGCTTGGTCAGATTGCCTTCCTTCTGGCACTCATCACATCTCTTACATAGCTTATAGCAGTCTCGAACCAAAGTGTTCCAGTAGAATCCGCAATCCAGAATCTTTCTTGCTGTACGCCTTGGCCCAAAGTGGCCTCCACAGGGTTGTTTGTGGCAGTGATCCACTATGCCCTGCTGCTCGGACTCAGGAATACATCTTCTAAGGACTTGGTCTTCACATCTTTTCCACAAATAGGGTTCATCCCAGACATAGCTCCTTGCCTCACGCTTCATTTTGTTTTTCTCATAGTAGCTCATGCCGTCCCTGAAAATCCCAGTAACCATGAAGTTCACAAGGTCAGCGAACCATGGCTCTTCGCCCAAAGTGGTTATAGAATACAGATGCTCATCAGGGAACGTTTCGGTTATGGGCATATCCTCTTCCTTCTGGAGAATCCTACTCAGATGATCTGCAACGAGGTTCTGATTGCCAGACTTATCTCGAATTTCGATGTCAAACTCCTGAAGTAACAGGATCCATCGAATAAGCCTTGGTTTAGTCTCCTTCTTTGCCATGAGGTACTTTAGTGCAGCGTGGTCTGTATACACTATGGTCTTACTGCCCAGCAGATAAGACCTAAACTTCTCAAAGGCAAAGACAATGGCCAAGAGCTCCTTCTCAGTCGTGGCATAGTTACTTTGGGCAGCATTAAGGGTCTTCGAGGCATAGTAGATCACATGTCTTTCTTTCCCTTTCATTTGCCCTAACACAGCTCCTACTGCATATCCACTTGCATCACACATCAGCTCGAATGGCATGCCCCATTCTGGTGGTTGAATAATAGGTGCTGTGACCAACCTCTCCTTCAAGTGATTGAAGGCAGCCTTGCAGTCCTCATCAAAGTCCCACTCTACATCATTCTGAAGCAGTCTGGTCAAAGGGCGAGCAATTTGGGCAAAGTCCTTCACGAAGCGTCTGTAGAAACCAGCATGCCCTAAGAACCCCCTGACTTGCTTCACATTTCTCGGGTATGGCAGCTTGGAGATTACTTCGATCTTGGCTTTATCCACCTCTATGCCCTTAGCTGAAATCACATGTCCAAGGACAATTCCCTCTTCGACCATGAAATGGCATTTTTCGTAGTTCAGAACAAGGCTCTTCTCCACACACCTTTTGAGCACCATCTCTAAGTGTTCCAGGCAGGAGTCAAAGGAGTTGCCATACACGGTGAAATCGTCCATGAATACTTCAATTCCATTTTCGAGCAGGTCAGCAAAAATGCTCATCATGCACCTTTGAAAAGTTCCTGGTGCATTGCAGAGGCCAAAGGGCATTCTCCTGTAGGCAAAGGTGCCAAAAGGACAGGTGAAGGTGGTTTTGTCCTGATCCTCTTGAGCAACCCATATCTGCATATACCCTGAGTAGCCATCCAGAAAGCAAAAGTGCTTCTTCCCAGCCAATCTTTCCAACATTTCATCAATGAAAGGCAAAGGGAAGTGATCCTTGCGGGTTACCTTGTTCAGTTTGCGGTAGTCAATGCAAACTCTCCACCCAGTTTGTAGTCGTGTGGCAATCTGCTCATTTCTTTCGTTCTCTATGACTTGAACTCCAGACTTCTTTGGCACCACATGCACTGGGCTAACCCACTTGCTATCTGACACTGGGTAGATTATGCCCACACTGAGAAGCTTCTTGATCTCTTTGAGCACAACTTCCTTCATTGCTGGATTGAGCTTCCTTTGAGGATCACGTATGGGCACAGAATCATCTTCCAGAAGAATGTGGTGTTGGCAGATGCTTGGACTTATCCCTCTGATGTCAGCCAAAGTCCACCCTATGGCCTGTTTGTACTGCCCCAGCACATACCTCAACTTTGCCTCCTCTGCCTCTTGTAAGTAGGCACTTATGATGACGGGCAAAGTGTCATTATCTCCCAGATATAGGTACTTCAGGTGCTTGGGCAGCTTTTTCAATTCCAGCATTGGTGGCTTTTCGAGGGAAGGCACCATGATCATTTCTTCAATCTCTATCGGTTTGCCCGGACTGCCTTTAAAACTCTCCAGAGAATCTAACTGCTCTATTGCCTCTTGCAATTCTTCCGATTCGTCCTCCATGTCAAACTCTGTAAGCCCTTGTTGAATGGCTATCTCAGTATGATCATACTTGCCACATTGGAGCGCCTTTGCCTCAACTGCCTTCTCAATTTGGTCAATGTAGTGGATCTCCTCGGTGTCAGCTGGGTGCTTCATGGATTTGTAGAGGTCAAAGGTGACCGTCTCTCCCTCGAATTTGCACGTCAGCCTACCGGTTTCGCAGTCGATGTGGGTCCTTGCCGTTTTCAAGAACGGTCTGCCCAATATCATCACTGGGGCTTTACTTGATCTGCCCATATCGAGCACATAGAAATCAGCAGGGAATATCAACTCTTCCACTTTGACCAGGACATCTTCCAGTATGCCCTCAGGATAAACGTTCGATCTATCAGCCAGTTGGATCACAACTCGAGTGGGCTTCAGTTGCCCTATTTCCAAGTCTTCGTACATCGTTTTGGGCATAACGTTGATTGATGCTCCAAGATCGAGCATTGCTTTCTCTATCTTCATATGCCCTATGATGCACGGAATGTAGAACATGCCTGGGTCTCCACACTTTGTAGGTCCAGTTTTTTTTATCACTGCGGAGACATTCTCCCCCACCTCAAACTTTGCATCGTCCTGATACTTGACCTTCTTTGTGCAAAGCTCCTTCAAGAACTTAGCACATCTGGGCATAGCGTTCAGTATGGTTAGAAGGGGCATATTGATTTCCACCTTCTTAAACATCTTGAACATCTCTTGAGTTTCTTCCCTCTCACGGTTTTTATTCAATCTGCCCGGGAAGGGTGGCTTGATTTTCGGTGGTGGGGATTTGTCCCTCTTTGCCTTGACTATCACCTCTTCTTGCTCATCATCTGTCCCAGGGTCTTCCTCAACTGGGGGGTCATTTAACACAGGCTCTTTGCCCTTTACTGCAGGATTTTCCACTATAGTAAGTGGTTTGCCACTTCTGAGCTGGACGGCATTAACATGGGCATTGTTTACTTCGACTTTCGGGGGCAAAGTACCTCCTTTCTGTTCTAGCTTTGCCACCACTTGAGTGAGATGTGAGACTTGGGCTCCTAGATTTTGGAACTGCCCTCTGGTCTCTTGTTTGAATTTCTCATTCTCTTGGTGGGCTTTGGCATTCTCTTGCTGAAACTTAATGTTCTCTTTGACCAAAGTTTCCATCATTTCAGACAAGGTAGGCCCTTTGGTCTGAGCGGGCTGGTGGTACATCCCGGGGCCTTGCTGTTGGTACTGTCCCTGTTGGTTGTAGCGCTGGAAATTTTGGTTACCGTTATACCCCTCATTGTGGTTGTTGTTATACCCATACCTATTATCATAGTATGGTTTCCCCCTTCCTTGCCCGTTACCGTTGCTTTGCCCCATCGCTTTGACCTCCTCGTCATACAGTGAGGGGCACTCATCAGTGGCATGCTCTATGCCCTGACAGATCTGGCAAGCTTTCACACCTCTCTTTGGCCCGGTGGCCATAGAGTTCATAAACTTCTCCATTGCGCTGCACAGTTTGTCGATTTTCAGATCAGCAGCGGTGGTTGTCCCCAAGTTGGTCCTGGGCAACTCACTTCCATCATCCCTGAACTCCTCTGCCATCTCCTTGAAGAGCTTAAATGCCTCCTCAGCACTTTTATTCAGGATGGACCCTCCACTGGCAGCGTGCAGTAGGGTTCTCTCGTGCATCCTTAGCCCAGACACAAAGTACTGGATCAAATCGTGGTCAGGGATCTGGTGCTGAGGACACTTTGCCAACATCTGCTTAAACCGTGCCCAATAGGCGGGGAACTCTTCGCCTGCCCCCATCTTAATGCTACTGATATTTCTTCGCATGTGTTGGATTCGGGCGGCAGGGAAGTACTTTTCCAAGAACTTCTGTTGGAGCTGTGCCCAAGTAGTGATTTGTCCTTCGGGCAGAGTGTAGAGCCACTCCCGTGCTCCATCCCCAAGTGAGAAGGGAAAAGCCAGCAGTCGGATGTATTCACTCAAAGGGGGCCCTCCCCTTATGGTTCCGCAGGCTAACTCGAAGTCTTGAAGATGCCTCTGTGGGTCTTCCATGGGCATATCGCTGAACTTAGGCAGTATTTGGATGAAATTGTGTTTTATCTCCCAGTTCTCGTTGATGGTGGGCAAAGTGATGCCTGATGGTCGAAGGTTCAGATTGGCAGGGAACATCATTTCCCTGAGGGTTTGGTTTGCCATGACGGCTGGTTCCGGTGAAGGTCTTGGTGGGGTAATTGGGTCACCTCTCCTTGCCCTTCGCGGATTTTCTGCCCTTGGTGTATGGGCAGCTTCTTGGGCGGCACGTGCTAATGCTTTGGCTAGCCTTGTTTCTTTCCGGATTCGCTTTGCGGTTTTTTCGATCTCTGGATCGTACCAGGTTACAATCTCTTTGCCAGCAACAGAATCCTGCATAAACAAAACAAGTCAAACTGTTAGCACAGACGACTTACTGTTGGAAATTTGCCTCCCCGGCAACGGCGCCAATTTTGACGAGCGCGAATACTTGTCGTGGAGCAAACGCGCTGTCAAAATGATATTTATATTTAGCCAGTACACCCTTAACTACAAAACGTAGATAATGGCAAGTACGTGGGGTCGGTCCCACAAGGAGGCAATTACAGTAGGTGATCTCGGCTTTGCCCAAGGGGTTGTCACAAAAAGTTTTGAGTTTGGTTGCTGTGGGCACAGCGGTTTTGCAATCGTTCAAACACTCAGATCTAACTACGGCAAACAGAAATATCATGCAAATAAATAAAACCAAAAGTAAACAAGCAAACACTCAGATCTAACAGAATACTAAAAGTGAAAACTTAAATCAATAAATAAACAAGGCATCCGGGCAGACAACTTCACTCAGGATCATTAGGGCAAACTACCGTTCATCGGCACTAAGGATTTTTACCAGCGGTTTGTCAGCAGTTATAGGGTGTAGAAAGACAAAAGTGGTCCTATTGCGTCACGCCCAACAAATGCCCCACCCCTTATCTATCCTTACTGTATAAAGAAAAGGCTTGGTTAACACTTTGCCTAATCCCCCTGGCTCTGAACAATTCGATAACCTATGCGACCAAACATGGATCTAGTTTGCCCAAACCCGCTTTACCCTCTAGACAGACCCACTCGGCCAATAGCATGCTCGAAACATACGACCGCATCTCCTGCAAGTTCTAGTGCTATGCCCGCAACAATACTACAAGGTACATCTATGCGGTTTGCCAATCACCAGTATCCCAGTTTGTAAAGGTTCACTAGTGGTCGTCCTAGTTTACCCAAACTCCCCAGAAATAAACCTCAAACAACTTTGCCTCGGGAACAAACGCCCAACCGGTTAGTTCAGCCCTTCCAACCTCGCGGCCTAACTAAACCCTAAATCACCTTCGATCCGTCCCTGCCCAGATGCACAAACAATTTAGCTACTCATATAGAAATTAAAAGACGAAATAATTAAAGGAACGCAAGCTATATTAATCATAACTTCAAATCGAAGAATCGTTTTTGAAGAAAATCAAAATACGGAATTAAAGGAAATTAAAACTGAAAACATGAAATTGTTTCTCGACCCGAAGGTCGGTTCTACTGCAATTAAACAAAAGGAACTCGGACGAACAGCTCCGCTTCCTTCTCCGGCGACTCCTCCGGCGACGACGGCGACTTCGGGACCGGCGGCTCTCTCGATTTCTCGATGCGTAATGTGTTTTTTTCTTTGCTGCCCGTCGCGCCCCTTAAGTAGACTTCGATTTGAATTTGAATTCCCGGCTGTTGCTCCTCCCTAAGGAATAGGGGTCAGCGGTCAATGATTTGGGGATAAGTCAAATCCCCCCGAATCCAGGGATTCTGGTGCGCTGACTCCTTGCCCAAAGGGAATCTTCTGTCTTCAGCCGTTCTCTGCCCAAACCGGAATTCTGCAGGTATTTCTTCTTCTCCACAGATGGTCGGACCAGGCACGGTACTTGGTATTTCTGGCTCTTCTGCTTCGTGACCTTACCCATTTGCCCGATGTGGTCAAACTGTTGCTTGTCACTACCGCTCCAGAACTTTGCCCAAAGAAGGGGATTTCCTTGCCTCTTTTGCCCAGTGCGCCACCTGTTACCTGCATCACCACACACTCTGCCCAAACACCTAATTGTGCCCTCCCAGACACGTAAACGACTCAAACTGACTCGATAAAGGGTGTAAAAATGCTCTAAGATGAGCAAATAAAATGGCTCATCAGTTATCAAAGATATCATTGGTCATGTCTCTGAAGTTGATCTTAGTAAGATGAATGGTGATGGTGAAGGAGGAGATGAGTACATACGGTTTGTTGTTGAAGATCTGAAGTAAGAACACTTTTTATATGTTATAAGTAGAAATTATTCAATATATTTTTATTTGGTACTTAATGTATTGATAATGTTTTGTGTTCTTAACCAGCTTCAATGTTGTGAATTTTCTGATGTTTGCACCGTACTCGAATGAAGTAAAAGGATATGCTGACATGATCAGGGAAAACAGACTGAATAATGCTATTATCATTGTACAACTTTGTCAAGGCATGTTTTTTGAAGGTATCTGCAAGTTCTATTATTTTATCTTTTTTAACTTTATTAGAAATGATTCTGATAGCTGTATATAATAACATTAAAATTCTGTTTTTCAGGGGAATTTGTTCTTTGCAACACATTCAAGTATAGTAGGATGCTTCTTTACAATCACTCCGATGAAGTCGTTCAATACCGACAGATGTAAGAATTTTGCTATTTGTTTACCTGTTTATTAGAATACATTTATAATGATGTTATTAATTTTATTTTATTTTGGTTGTGACAAATTTCATACTTTTTTTTTAAATATTCTTAAATAGGCAGGATTTAGATTATGTGATGGAGTGCGACGAAGCTGATGTTGAGGGATAGCATGCATGCCTTGGTTTGATGAAAGTGTTATCAATGTACATTTTTTTAATATGAATAATTATATAATGTGTGTTTCGCAGTAGTATTTATGAACATAATCTTAATATGTTTTTATTTCATTTTGATCTTTCTTTTGAACAGTTAAAAGCGTTCCTTTATGGTTATCGATTATGACTTTGTAGTAGTTCTACCATGTTTTTAGCTTTATTAAGGAGTAATTAGGTACTCAGTATAATTTCATATTTTAATGAAAAATTCAGTTCAGATTTAAATTCAGTTCAATTCATGATCATTGAATAAATTTTTCAGTTATTATTATACATTTATTTTTATGTTTTCTACTAATAAATCAAAAATCTAATTAGTCAACTTAATGTATTTTTAGAAAAGATAATGATTAACATTAATATATAGATAGATATATTACTATCTGTAGAATTACACAAAACGGAATACATATCTATGATTAACATTAATATATAGATAGATATATTCTAATTAGATTTAATAAACAAAACGGAATACATATCTATTCAAAAAGACGTGTAATTAATAAGATGTATATGTTCAAAGAAAGATTGTATCCGTTCAAAAAATCCATCTTTAAATTAAATACTAAGAGTAATCTACAGGCGGTTGGCCTTTTATATTATTTTTCTATATATTATTATTATCCCTTTAAACCTAGAATTCACAATCGTTTTCTCCTTTTTCTTTGCATTATTATTTTATCAGTAAAAAAATATATAACATCAATTCTCTTTTCTTGATACACTACCAAGATTCATCAATGGCGGGGCACGATTTGCTTTGCGGTTTAAATACGACTGGGACTAACTGGAATATCGTCGTAAGAATCTGTCGAATATATTTCTCATCACAAGGTTATCCTGTTAAGCGGGCGATGCATATTGTAATGATGGATCTCATGGTAAGCTGATGCGTTTTTTAATTAATACGGTTGAGTTTTTTTTGTTTAATAAATTCTCTTTAGAAAACAAAATATCCATATTTATGATTTTGTTTTTACCAGCGTGATCAAATTCATGCATTTGTAAAGACAGATCTATTCGATCAGTTTCACAGTAAGATCGTTGAGGGTGAACTCTACAGATTCCAGAAGTTTAAAGTGATTGTGTTGCCTGGGAAAGATATGGTTGTCGACAATAAATATACGATAATTCTCCATAAAAGAACAACTGTGGAACCTACATGGTATTTAGATTTCCCTAAATCTATCTACAATTTCAGACCTTTTTGGTGTGTCAACGAGCAAAATTTTCCAGCCGAGGGTCCTCTATTGGGTATGTTTTGTTATCTTTAAAAATAACTTGACAATTTTAACAAACTTATATTTTGTACAGTATAAAAATACAACGTTTAATATTTTTATATTTGTTTTTTACTCGCGTGTGACATTATTTTTTACAAGATATTATTGGTCACATTGTTGACGTTGATTCTGAAATGATGAATGGTATTCGCGGTCAAGGGCATAGGTTTATACGTCTTCGTGTTGGAGATCTACAGTAAGTTTTAATTGTATTAATTCAATTATAAAAAATTTATTATACAGTTAAAATATATATAACTATATCATGTTGATAAACAGTTTTGGTATCGTTGAGTTCTTATATTTCGAACCATTTTCAACCGAAATACTTGAAGTGGTTGATATGGCCAGAGATAACAGGATGGGTCTTGCTGTTATTATTATTCAGCTTGCAAGCACAATGATGTTCAACGGTAAATATTTTATTTACGTGCAATTTTTTATTTATATTTGAAAATGTGTTATGTTATTTTTTTTATAATAATGTTGTATACTGTTTGTAGGTGGTTTTGTTTTGTGTAGTGCTAAGAATGCTACAAAGGTTCGGATTTATCATCATATTGACGAGGCAGTTGCATACCATCGACGGTATTTATCTAATTTGCGGATACGAAAATTTTACTCTTAACATTATATACGCTTTTCTTATCTTGACATTTTTTGTTTCTAACTAAAAAAAACATGTATAACAGGTTTCAAGACAATTGGAGTCCCAAT
This sequence comes from Euphrasia confusa, assembly GCA_954870475.1. Lineage (NCBI taxonomy): Eukaryota > Viridiplantae > Streptophyta > Magnoliopsida > Lamiales > Orobanchaceae > Euphrasia > Euphrasia confusa. Next base: position 18,842,461 of record OX940949.1, read on the forward strand.
TGTCATCTTCTCGAAATGTATTAAACTTGAACAACATTCGTGTTTTTTTTATATAAATTTCAGCATAATTTGTAAACATTTTTTATAAGCAATAAACAATAATTATTATGTATTCCTACGTCCGATTTTTTCATCTTATTTACGATTCGTGTTCGATTTTGTTTTGCGTAATTTTATTTTTACTATAAAGTTTGTCATTTATCATCATATTGACAATGCAGTTTAATACCGTCAACTATTCAATGTAAATTTAGGCAACATTACAATAATACTCCCTCTCATTCTTTATATATTTCGTGTTTTGACTTTGCACAGTATTTAATAAAAATAAATTATGTCTATAATAATATTTTTCCGAAACCAAGGTTGTTTACTGAAGTTGATTTTACTGAATTTAAGCGGACTGAACTGAACTAAACTGCTTTTTTTTATAAAAGTAATTATTATTATTATATATTAGTTAATATTTTTTAAAAAATATTAATAATATTGTAACATTATCTATAATGTATACTTAAAATATATTATTTAAATTATCTTTTATTTAATTTATTTTAATGTATTTTGAAACTAACTTAATCTAAGCTGAACTGAAGCGATATAAACTGAATTGAAGTTGATTGAAATTAAGTTCAAAAGAACAAGTAATATAAACCATATTGGTAATTAAATAAAAACATTTTGTTTATTAATTCAACATTCGTATTGGATATTAGTACTTTTTATGTTTCATGTTATGATCATCAATTAGATTTTTGTGAATTTATGTTTCATATTAAAATGGTAGTAGTATAATCAATTCTATATTTTTATGATTTCGTTTTCTTTTTTTCTAATTTCAATATTTACATTATATTAATTAATGATATAAATTAGTTAAGGATTATTTTACTTCTTATTTATACATGATACTATTATTCTATCTTACTAAAATTAAAAATTATAATTATCAGGTATTATATTATTTAAGGGAACTGGAAATATATTTAAAGTATTATTTACATGATTGTATATTTTCCTCTTATAATTTCACCTCTTCAAATTCATAGCGCTGATTAGTTTCTTGAAAAAGGAAAAAACTGCACAAAAATCTTTTCGGTTCTCCGTGAGTTTTAATCTCTCTTTTTACTCAAGGTTCTTTTTTTAGTTCTCCGATACATATATTCACCGGCGTACATATCTCTCTATTTCTATACTCTGCATCAAAAAATATTCTCTGTCTTAATTCAAATCCATGGCTCCTTGCGATACGATTTCAAAAATTAACGGATCTAAGGAATCTTGGATTTTGCGTGTTCGTGTGTGTAGGTTTTGGGTTTCTGAAGATCCCGATGGCGACGCTGATCAGTTGGAAGTTTTGCTAATGGATTTTGAGGTTTATTTCTGATGATTTGTATGAGTATTGCATGATATTTTTTTTCTAATATTGATTTTCCTTTTCATCGCAATTCTTCCTACGACTAGGGTTTTGCAATTTTAACTGTTTGGTTAATTTCTATATTTGGGTTTTATTTTTTAGATTCTTATATCTCAATTGATTTGTGTCAATAGATATTTATAGCAGTTGGAGTATGTTGGTAGTTAGTCGTAGCATTTACTTTGAGAGTCTCTTATTTTAGTAATGTGTATTTATTTGTTGTAATGTAGTTGCAAATTTGATATAAATGTGTTTCAAAAACTGTACTTTATACTCTGTTTTTTGTCCATATATGATTCTCACATGTCAGTATCTATTTGTATATTTCAAGATTTTGAATTTGTTCCTGTCAGCTTTGTATTTTGTATGTGGTTTTGTTTATAAAACATTGATTTTGAAAAACCCAGTAAAACAATTTCCTTTTGGAGTATATAAAGTAGTAGAGTGATATCTAAATGGTTAATTTTGAATACTTTTTGGCACTGCACCTTTACATGTGTTTGTCCTTTCTAATCTTCTTATGCTCTTACAACAATTTTAATTAATATTATATTCATGCTAAAATCAGTTTATACATGTTTAATTTGCAGAGACAATTTATTCATGCAACTATTTGCATTGAGATCCTGTATAAGTTTTATAGTCGGCTCATCGTAGGGCAAATATACGAGTTGTCGAATTTCCGAGTGATTCCTACCTTTCCCCAGCAACCTGTCACTTTCAATCCTAATAGGATTCTGTTCTTGAGCAACACGTCGATGCGCCCTGTTCTTCATTCGCGTTTTCCCAAGACGATTTATAGTTTCGTTGATTTCTTTGATCTCATTGACAGAGATACTAATGGGCCGTACCTTGGTACGTATACTTTACGTAACACATGGAGTAATATCTATTATCTGCATTTAATATGATTTTTTACATAGAGTTTCATAATTTATGGAGATTACGAGGTTATTGTCCTTTGACTTTTCTTATTCACATATTTGTTCTTTTTTCTTTGATGTCTTTTATTCATACCAGATGCAATTGGTCGCGTTGTTTCTGTTGATCGATCTTTGATGAGGGTTCATCCTGACGATGATGGGCCAGACATTATAAGTTTATTCCTCCAAGACTTTGAGTACGTTTTTATCTCTTTCTGTTTAAAAGTGCCATACTAACATATGTTTTTTCCAATAATCAATTGATCACAAAATAACTCTTACTCTTTTCAACAATGTTTTTTTTATTTTATCTTTGTGTTGTTGATTCTTTTATTTTATTCTATAACAGAGATTCGTATGCGCGATGTGTGTTGGTCGGTCCATTCTCTGATTATATCTTGAGCTATGTTGGCCATGAATTATTTGTTGCAAGTGGTAACCTTTGGGTCGTAGTTCAACTCGGTGCTGCTACATTTTCTAACGGTCCGTTTTCATATCTTGCCAATTTCTTTCTCTTTGAAACTCAATTTATATTTATCGAGATGTCTATTAATACTCATGTTTCAGATGAGATTGTTATTTATACGACCGAGTATGCTACTAAAGTCACTTTCTATACTGTTATTGATAAGTTCATTGACTACTTAAGAAGGTATTATGATCCTTTTGTGCATTTGTTTTATTATATGTGTCGTATTGTTGTATCTTTAATTAAATTGATTTCAGATAAAATTATTAAATTCATATTTCACCATCATTTCCCTTTATTACAACCTCTACATTGCTACATTTTGGCAGGTTTCTTTGAATGATTAAAAGGAGTTGGAAGCGGCTAATGAAAAAGAAGCAAATTCTACTATGTATAATATCAATTGTAAATGATAAATTTTTGTATTTCTGATCTCTTTTGCTTAAGAGATTGACTTTTTTGGAAATCATTCCATAATGTGCATTAATTTTTGTAAATTTAAGCTTTTTGTCCATGTATATTATGAATGTGCAATGTCGTAGTATTTATTATTTTTTTTCCATGTTTATAAATGCATTTTTTTTTTTACAAACACTAATATTAATATGATAAAGTCTATTAATATCTTACTTCCAATTTTATTTTTACCTAAAATATTAATATAATAATGTTTGAATCTATTACTTTTATTTTTAATGAAGTTTCAGAAATTTTGGACGGTTGTTAAAGTAACAAATTTTTTTTCGAACAGTGTATAGTTTTACACCACTTGCCTAACTTGCAATAATTTAGATGATGTCTCCTCTTGCGGTTTGTTTTGTTATTCCTGTCGTGAAGATCTTATTCCTCGCTCAAAGTATAAAATTAATTTTATTGAGTTGTTTTGCACAATTCGGCCACAACAACGAAGGTTCAGATTTATCACCATATCGACGAAGCCTTTGAATACCGTCAAATGTATATATTATAACTATATAATGTATTTCTTTAAAATTATATAGACTTTAACATTTTGTCAATAAAATACAAATAATTAAATTTTATAACAAAATTGTTTGTGCAATAGGTTTGAAGAACTGTGGGCCACCGCTTGAGAGAATTGGACTGATGTTAAATATGTCAAATTACTTGATCAAGTGCTTTTTGTATGTAAAATAGTCAATGTAATTTTCATAATCTATTATGACAATCTTCTTCTTCTTATTTTTTTTTTATGTCTCCTTATAAGCTACTTCTTCTTTTTTACATAAAAACATATTTATTGGATATTATTACTTTTTATGTCTCATATTATAATCATCAATTTGGTTTTTGTAAATTTTAGTGAAATCTTCAAATGGTAGTATTATAATTAATTTTGCAGTTGTTTTTTACAAGAAAAGTTATCTATAATAATATTGCTATGAGTTAATGTATTTCTTTTAACTATTTTTGATATTACTATTGTACAACCCACGTTTCCCAATGAATCATTGTGTAGAAGAATATCTACTTTATATGGGAAACTGCAAGAAGGATACTGTAAGAAGGAAGGTTCCATTACACACTTTTTCAAAAACCGCTGCCTTTTCATCTTCTTTTTTCATCTTCTTCTTTTTCTTTTCTCCAGTGAGAATGGCCGTCCGTGCATCTATTTCTCAACTGAATTGTTCGACGAGGGACTGGAGTATAGTCGTTCGATGCACCCGGAAATTTATCAGCGAAGGCTTTAACAATGTCGAATCCAGCGTTGATTTCGTGCTAATGGACTTGGAGGTTTACTTTATATGATTTTTGTTTTAATGTATTTTAGTTATTTCGAAAGTACAGATTATAGATCTTAAAATACCTGAATATATGGATTTCGGAATTTGGTTTTTTTAAACTGCTGGGTTGATGTATTATTACTGGACTCAAAATCGTAATCCTTTTTTAATAAATGGGTTTACTTGAATATTAGACCTGTACTCAAGATCGCAATCCTTTTTAAGTCTGTGTTTTTAGGGTTTTCTTCTATTTAATTGAAAAATTAATTGTCAGGGCAATCAAATACATGGTGCAGTTGAAAAAAATTTGATCGGTCGTTTCCGTGACCAAATTCATGAGGGAGAAGTTTACAACATAAGAAGATTTCATGTTGTAAAAAGCCCACTGATAAATCCTCTTTTGGTTAACCCTGTTATGATATATTTTGATCCGGACACGTCTGTTATGAATGTTGTTGACCGAGGTTTTCCAGTATCTCCTTTCAAGTTCGTCTCTTTTGATCGAATAACTGAAAAAACCTTTCCAGAGTCTGGACCACTCTTCGGTATGTATCATTCAACATTGCTAACTTGCATTCTTACTTTTAATGTTCTGTTATTTACTTGAGTTATATCTTATATGTTCATAAACCATGTTTGCTGATTGTGCAAGATGTTATTGGTCATCTGATTGAAGTTGATGATACGATGATGTATGGTGATGGTTCCGGTGGAGATGAATACGTTTGTTTTAAAATTTCTGATCTCAAGTAAGAAATGTATATTACTTTGTGTGTTAGGTTTACATCTTTATGTAATTGTGATTAACATTATATTTTTGATATTCTCTTAATAGCAACATTGAAAAGAGTTTCTGTGTGTTTGCCCCATACTCCAATGAGATCTTGGCATATGTTGACATGTGGTGGGAGTACAGGCTATACGGATCTGTTGTGACCATACAGCTGTGCAACACGACTTTTGTCGATGGTACTTATCTATTGAAGTTTTCTTTGTGAAATTCTATTAGTTAAGTACCTGATTGTTTATAATTCTTTTTCCTTTACAGGGCAGTTTGTACTGTGCAATACATCTAAGGCTACCCGAATGACTCTGTATCATCAGTGTCCGGATGCGATGGATTATCAACAGCGGTACTATCTTTTAACATTTCATTAATCAATATTGAATTGTGTTCTTATTCTGTTTAAGCTAAGTAAAATAATCTGTTTTCTGTGTATTGTTATATTTATTTAGTTTTGTTGTCAAGGTTGCTTTGGAATTAGCATTTGACTTTAGAGGATGATCAGAGTTTGACGCGGTTTGACGGATGCACAGTGCTGACTTTTGAAAAATTAATTCAGGGCTTAATAGTTTGAAACAATTTTTGAGTTTTTGTTTAGGATGGACAATTTATGATGTTTGTTTATGATTAGTATTTCTGAACAATTAGTGCTGTCTTTTGATTACATTTCGGGCTTATGTTTGAACAGTTAACATAATCCTTAATTGCTCATTTTTTTATTTTGGCTTCCTCATGAAGAGAAGAAACATAATCCTTTTCCATATTATTACTATAATTATGTTTGAATTTGAATTATTATTATTTATATTTAGCTATTTTATTTTTTTAATTAAATGATATTATTATTTAACTTAATCATCCAAAAACAAAATTTTAATTATAATTCAAATAAATTCCTTAATTATAGGTCGTGTGAAATTTATTTGAAGATATATTAATTAATTAAGGACTTTAGCAAAAGAAATTCACATTCGTCAATTATTCTTTAATTATAGGCTTATTATTGCGTCTATAATTTAAATAAATTATTCTGCATAATATGTATATATTTAATGTAATTTAAGTAATGATTCAAATTTAATACATAATATGGACGAATACTTTTTATAATTTGGAGTCGGAATTCATCAATATTATGATTTAAATAAATATACTGTAATATTGTTCTTAATTCTTATATCTTTCTCGAACCCTAATTTTATATCAGACCCTAATCTTATTCCTAAGCAAGAATGTCTAATTTTTATTCTTCTTTGTCTGAAATCAACCCATCCAACATCGATTCGATTTTATCTATTCGTATATGTAGGAAATGGTATACCTACGGAGAAGATTATATACCGAAGTCCTTTGAAATTCTATTGGTGGATTTTTATGTAAGTTATAATCTACTTCTGTCTTACAATCATTGTATTGTTTATTTGTTCTTATATATTTATAGTGTGTTTTTTTCATGAAAGGGAAATCGTATTCAAGCTTCGGTGCAAAAATCCCTTTTTGGAATTTTTGACAGGTTGATTAGAGAATGGACTTTGTGCAAAATTCAACATTATGATGTTGTAGAGAAATCTATAACAAACTGCATATGTGATCATAAGTACATGATACTATTTACGTGTCATACTTCTATTGTTCAATGTGATTATTCTTTCTTATACCACAATGTCTTCCGTTTCAAGAGTTTCGCCTACGTTAAAGATCCTTCATCTGCCGATGACAGTTCTTTATTTGGTAATTTTTTTTTTACAAAGTATTTATGTTTTTCTATTTGTCATGTTGTTTTGTCATAATATTTCTCTTTCTTAGATATCATTGGCCATGTAATTGATGTCAAGGAAACTACTTATGCCGATCGATTTGACATTATGCTTCGAGATTTAAAGTATGTTACTGTATTTATTTAGTTCCTTTGCCAGTAATGTCCTTACTATTTAAATGTATACTTCAATTACTAATATAAAAATAATGGTTCATTTTCTTTTGTTATAGCGGTATCCGTTTGCGTTGCATTTTCTTTCAAACTCCTTCTTCAAAGATATCTGAATTTATTAGGTATTTGAAGAGGGATAAAATGTTTGATACCGTGGTGGTTGTGCAGCTCTGCAAAAAAACAAACATCCATGGTAAATTTAATAAAGTATTAATACTTATGACTTTATTAAACAACTGATATTTGAAGTGTAATGTTTTAACTGTATTTATTTGTTTTTTCGTAGGTGAAATTTGTATTTCAAATCATGGCAATGCAACAGCCATAATAGCGAAGCAGGATTTGCCTGATATATATTTGTTTAAAGCAAGGTAGACGTGTATTTGAATTTTATTAGTTAAGTAATACTTATTTTTTTAGAAAAAAACTACTTATGAATCACTTCTCATTTATATATATTGAATATTTTCTATTTTGTAGTGTTAAATTACTTATGCATTGTCCTTTACTTATACTCAATAATAGGATGCCTGTGAATGTAGAAGCTCTTTCGTTTGATGGATCAGAACTTTCTACGTCGTGTGTGATGAATGCCGAAAAGGAATTGCGGAGCAACTCGCCGAAGGTCCTATCTCTATTTCGTCTTAAACTTTGTGGGAAGGTATATTAATATGATAATGTGTATTAATATCTTACTTCCAATTTTATTTTAACCTGAAATATTAATATATAATAATAATGTTTGAATCGATTACTTTTTATTTTAATGAAGGTTCAGAAAATTTGGACAGTTGTTAAAGTAACAGAAATTATTTCGAACAGCGGATGGTTTTACACCACTTGCCCAGCTTGCAATAATTCAGATGATATCTCCTCTTGCGGTTTGTTTTGCTATTCCTGTCGTCAAGATCTTATTCCTCACTCAAAGTATAAAATTCATATACGTGTTGATGATGGCAATGATTCTGCAAATTTTGTCCTGATGAATGAACTTTCGGTGAATCTAATTAGGAAATCAGCTCCTGAAGTTATTCATTCAATTAGCACGGTAACTAATTTGATCATTCACATATATATGGTTTTGATTATCGCATTAAAATTTTACTTTCTTGGACTTATGTAACTGCATTTTTATTATATTATTACAAGGTTTCTCCCTGCGATTCTAAAATTACTTCTGGCAGTGAAAGTATAAAAAAAGTGATCCCCGCTGTCGTATCTTCACTTCTTGGAAAAGAGATGATATTAAAGGTCACAGTTGATCCAGGCCATCTATTGGGAAGACTGTCGGAGTACATTGTTGATACGGGAAGTGATAATTCTGACCTTCTACCGCTGTTCAAAGAAAAGTTGGTGCGGAATAAATATTATGTTAACCTTGATTTTGGAGTCTCGGACAAGCAGTAGCAAGTGCAACCATGATTCGTCCTATAATGTGTTAATTTGATTCCGTTTTATTTTGAAGTGTTCTAGATTTTAGTTTCAGAGTATTTGTTTTGTACATTTGTTGCTATTCGCCACTTTCAGTTGGTGCATTTTGTCGTACTACGCTGTTGACTTTTTCTCTCATGTTTCTTATCGGATAATATGCATGCGTGCTTCTTATGTTTGTATGTACTTAGTATGTTATTATATCTAAGGACTAATTATGTACTCTTGATATGTTGCTTAAATAGTAAATTTATTGTGAATGTGATATGCCATCTCTTTAAAAGCATGTTGCATAGTGAACAGTTTATATAACAAAGTAATTTTTAATGTTTTGTGCTATAATTATAGTTCTATTCCTTGCGCATAAACATAATCTAATACTCTTTCTTCAGCTAAATTTTACATGTTTTATAGATGTACGTAATTAAGCAAGAAACAATTATCTTATTGATGATGTATACTTCCATTATTTTTCCTTTTGTTATTGTTTTTTCATGTATATTAATAAATATCTGTATTATTTATACAATATTTATATAAGGCAAATCACGCTTTCTGTACTTCTTAAACACCGTATGCTGTCGTCTTCAACTCAATTCTAGGGTTATTACTCATCCTTTGTTTTCGGCTTCCTGAAGAGAAGAAACATAACCCTCTATTTGAATCCGGTATGAAATAATATTTATGCTAATCTATATGGTCGAGTTTGATTCTGTCTTAATCACCAAAGTGTACTTCTTAGAAACTGTAAAAGGATTGTTTGAACTCAATTTTAGGGTTACTCATCCTTTTGTCTCGGCTGTTTTACAGAATAAAAATAACCCCTTTACTTTAATCCCCTGTGAAACAGCAGTTAAAATACCCACTAGGGTTACTCATCCTTTTGATCTCGGCTGCTTGAGGAGAATAAGAATAAATCTTTTACTTTAATCAGGTTTGAATCTTTTAGGTTATACTAATCTTGAATCTTTTAGGTTATACTTATCTGTGTGTATAATATTTATTCTGTCTTACATGTTATTTTTCTATATCAATATTCTTCAAAATACAGAGAATGAATTCCATCAATCCCAACCTTAGAATGGCAGGTAGCAATTCGAATAAGGGTCGAGGGAAAATCGATGCCGATCTGAGAAATAGTGAGTATTCTCTCCTGTTGTTAGATTTAATTTTAGCTTTGAAGTGTTATTGTGTATTTATTGAGGAATTCATCATAGTTATTTAAACAAATCTTCTTTATTGGTTGTAGTTTCTTCAATGATGTTTATATTTTCCTAATCTTGCCGTGTTATTGACTAATATACTTTGTATATTAATTTTATCCTCAGTTTTTTATGACCATTTACAATTCTTAATTAGTTGTGTATTATTTGAATTTTTGTATCATTACAGTGATGAATCGATTTTCCTGTTACTTTGTTGACATAATAATACCGATCGTGACCGATTTATTTTTTTCTAACTATGACAACTAATTATGAAGCGAGAAGAGAACCACCCTACGCTCCCCGATTTAATACATGGGTCGGCCCTCCTGATAGCCAGACTCTGGTAAGCATCCATTATGTACTGAATTCTTTTTCTATGATTATTATATTGACCAATTTTGTATTTTGCTAGATTATTCCTTCAGAATTTGTTAGACTGTGTACTTACCAGATCCCATTGTTCACCAATCTGAAGACCCCGGATGGTATAATCCATCCTATTGCTTTAGGTGAAGACAATAATCATCGTCTTCATATAATGAGCGGTTGGACTGCAGTGAAGGAAAAATATCGTCTTGAGTATGGATATATGTTGACATTCCAATGGGTCCATCCATCGCACTTCAATGTAAACATTTTTGACGATACTTATTTTGAGATATCCTATAATGCTGATGTTATCGGACGTGTGGCTGTCGTAGATATTCTTTCTCTACGTCACAAGTTTACTCAAATATTGGAAGAGCATCACCACTATCGTCTGGTAATTTGTCATTCCTAAATTTTTTATTTATCAGTTAAATTTGCTTTTTAATATAAATGTACATCTTTTAATTTGTATTAGACGATTCCTAAACCTTTTGCCGAGGAGACAAAGATTGATCAACTAAAAGAACTGACGTTGTCGAACAGTCGAGGAAGTAAAATGGTCGTGCCTTTGCAGAAACGTACTGGGAGAAATAGCATTTATCTTGGAAGAAAATGGAGAGCGTTCTATGATCAGAATAATTTTCAAAAGGGCATGATTTTGGAATTCTTCTACGATATTGATTCAGCGACATTGTACGTTGGGGAAGAATTTTTATGATTCTGATCATTATTGCTATTGACAACACAAATTTTAATTATGTAGTATTATTTGTTCGAGAGTTTAAATATCCCATCCAAAATTTGTATCCTATTTTGTTATTTTTATTAATTTTTCTCTCTTTATAGAGGTGATGTTTGATATATTGTGCTTGATGATAAATTTTATTTTTCTATTTCTGATGAAGAAACAAAACTTTTTTGTTATGCATATACAATGTAAATCTTATGATATCTTTATAGATGTAAAAAATTTCGATTATTAATAATTGATTATTTTTATACAATTGATTATTAATAAAAATAATCGATTATTTTTCTTTTTATACAGATGTGACCGTTTGCGTTGCATTTTTTTCCATCTTCCTTCTTCCGAGATATCCGAATTTATTCAATATTTGAAAAGTGCTAAAATGTCTGAAATCGTTTTCGTTGTGCATCTCTGCAAAAAACCAATGATTCGTGGTATATTTTGTGAAGTATTAATACTTGGTACTTTTTTAAACACGCAAAATTTGATGTGTACTCTTTTAATTGTATAGATGTGTTTTTTTGTAGGTGAAATTTGTGTTTCAAATCACGGCAATGCAACTACCATAATAGTGAACCAAGATTTGCCTGACATTCTTTTTTTTTTAAAGCAATGTAGAGGTGTATTTGAATTTATAATTGCACTTTTGGAAAAAAACTGCTTAATAAACATCTCATTTATATAATATTGAATATATTTTTTTTTGAAACATAAAATTACTTAGTCATTGTCCCTTACTTATACTCAATATTAGGATCCCTACAACTTTATAGAATCTCTTTCATTGGATGAATCTAAAAAAAAAAAACAATTACTAATTTCCTATAATATTTTGAAAATATAGCTAAATTATAAAACTTTTAGTATTTTTACAATTTTATTCAATATCTTCAACTGTTTTAAGTATTCTTTTCGACAAATAATTTTAAAATTTATATTTGTTCAAACTTTTAGAAATTTGTTTGAATTCTATAAATAATAACTTAAACGGATTATATTTATATATATTGAAATATATGTAAAATCTTATGCACAAGAGTAATTAAGTAGAAAAACAACGATTATTTTATTGTGCGAGTACTAAATCTCCAGCTCACGAAAATAAAATACTTGCTATATTTGTAAATGTGAGAATTATTTAAGAAAAAACAAAAAAGTAGTTAATAAATTTAGTGAACGGGAATAATTGTATTAAATAAGAATAATTTACTTAAGACTTTGAACCATCGTCTACTTCATAAAATTTGTATCTCTCTGTTTTGAATTTAAAATTAGGGTTTCGCGAATTTGGATCTCAGCTTCTTGAAGAGAAGGATACTTGCCGATTCACTTCAACAAGGTATGAAACAATCGTTTATGGTATTCAACATCTTTAATCTGTTCTCTATCCTATACGATACTATTCTCTGAAATCATGTTCCTATTCTATTCGACAATGTTAAAATTGTTTTGTTTTCTTTACGATTAATATTCTAAACAAGGAGGATCTCGGTATTCTTATACTTTCTTTATTGTATTGGATAACTCTACTTTTCAATGTAATTTGCAGGGATTTAATTTCAGTTACTAGGTTTTAAAATGTCTGATATCGATTCCAACGAGAACATATCACAGGATAGCGTTCATGAGACAGATAATTGTAAGTTTTATATATTTTTTAATTTAAAAGTTTCAGTGTTTGTTTCTACTTTAAGAAAACGAAATTATTTTCAACCTACTTAAAAATTTTGTTCTTATTAAGGATATGTGGTAATTGAATTTTGTATCCCATCTATGTTTTTAATTTATTCAAATACATGTTTGTAATTTACCTTTGTTCTTTTTGTATTTTTAATCTCACCCTAACCTAACTTCTATAGTCAGGATTGGACCTAACTACACACCTATATTCAACTTTTGTCTAGAAGATGAAAATGACCCGATAATTGTAAGTACACGCAATACTTTAGATTTTATTTTTTGTTTATCTGTTTTAGTTATCCCACTTTTTTATGATTACACAAAAACTCTTTTAATAGGTTTTTCCTTTGGAATTCCGGGAGAGATGCACGTGTGAAATTCCAGAGATCACATTCTTCAAAACACCTAATGGTCCAATGATGCCTGTTCAGTTAGATGTAGATTTCATGCAACGTTTTTACGTGCGTAGGGGGTGGCCTGAATTCAAGGAAAGATATCAGATTAAGTATGGTGATTCGATTTCATTCCAATGGATTCATCCCTCACACTTCAATGTACACATTTTTATTAATTCTGTGTTTGAAACAAAGTATGCTCCTGATTTACTCCCAAGTAGCCGTGAATTCAGTTTATCGGATCTCTCCAGCAGTTTTATTTTAACCATCGAGACCCATCACCATTATCGTCTGGTAAGTTAATTCAGGCCAATTCGATAAGGTACATGTGTGCATTTCTTAATTTTTCATTAACCAGTTTGTTTCAAACATTATTCAGACCATCCCAAGCCAGTTCGCAAAGGATACTGGGATTGAGCACAAGTCAAAATTGGTTCTCTGTAATGCTGGAGGAGTAAAAATGGAAGCCCGTTTGCAAAAAGGAAAAGGAAACGATCGCAGGCGTATTTTTCTCAAAGAAGAATGGAGCTCATTCTATGATCAGAATGATTTTAAGGAGGGCATGGAGTTGGTCTTCTCCTACAATCCTTCTTCTACAACATTGTCTGTTTATTTACGTTAAATAATTTTGAAACATTTATAACAAATATTTATGTATGGAGTTTTATATTTCTGTTATTGATATTTTAAATTTAGTTTATTATCTATCAAAATTTTATGTTACTTATTTTTGTCTTTCTGTTTATTGTATGTATTGTTTTTTAATCAAATGTTTGTTACTGTTAAACAAATTAATCGGATCCTAAGATTTGTACAAGAATATAAAATTATTTATTAGTTATTTATTATTCGAGGTTTCCTATGATTACAGTGATAATTTGATTTTTCTTTTACTTTGTTGAACTTTGTTGAACTTTGTTGACGTAATAATATGTTTTTTAACCTGTTTATTTTCATATGACTTTGTCAACTAATAATTCTGTAGTAAGAAGAGGACCATCTTTATATTAACCGTGTTTTAATTATAGCAATATATTTACTGATAATGAAAGTAATTAATTACAAAAATCAATTCCTTAATCAATTACTTAACTATTTAAGTAACTAAATAAACTTTATATTATCTAATAGTTTCTGATTTTGAATTATAATTTATAATTAATGATGTTATTTTTAATACAAATACTACTAAATACACTTTAAATTAGGAATATGAAGAGTTTTTTATCTTTCCGTCGGCTCTTTACTTAATTCTAATTTAATTTTTAAATTTCAAAACAAATCTGGTGTTAGTAAATCTGCAAAATCTTAAACTCGATTCATTGATTTTGTACTCTTCTCGCGAATCAGGTTTGAATCAATGACCCTAAATATATGTATACTTTCAAATATTCAGTTACATGTTTTTATTATTTGTTCCTACTTATATTTTACTTAGATTGATTGATTACAAAATTTTATTTGTACTATAGGTATGAATTGCACGATGGACACCCCTTGGTCTTCGAAAGAAGGTCTTCGCAAGAGAAATGCTGTTGTATATAATTGTGAGTCTTTTATCCTGTTAATACTTTGATAAATCATGTGTTGCCGATTCCTTATTTGAACTGTGTTCGTGTTCACTGTTTATGAAATTAGGGTTAGGTCTTCTAATAGCTTGAGATATTAATTTTTTTTTATCTGTTTATGCAATTAGTGTTACGGTTTCTAAATTCTTGGTCGATTATTGGATTAACAAACTGTTTGTTAATAAGTTAGGGTTTGGGTTCTAAGTTGCTTGATAGATTTATTTGTTTGTATCCATTAGCTATGTCTTTTTTTTTTTGTTTCTATTATTACATAACTTAACTGAATTTTGTTCAAATTTGTTTTTGATTTAGTTCTGACACTATTCTGATCATATTTATTCTCTTCTTTTATGATTTTTATTCTGAAGCAACAAGAAGAATACGCTGTCCCATGAGATTTCACATTACTATATTTGGTGGAGATATGGATACTATCGTAAGTATATATACGTACTACACTCGGTTCTTAATTTATTTTCCTCTCTGTTATTCTGTGTTTTGATATATTAATTCTTTTTCTAGATTTTAGCAACATCGTTTGTTGCAAAGTGCACGTACACTATGCCTTTGTTCACCAATCTCAAGACACCGTATGGTCCAATGCATCCTGTTGCGTTGGGTAAAGACGAAGAAGGTCGTCTTCAAATAATGAGCGGTTGGCCGGAATTCCGGAAAAAATACAATATTACAAAAGGGCAGCTGTTGACATTCCGTTGGGTCCCTGACTCCCACTTTAATGTACACATTTACGGTGTTGATAAGGTTGAGATAACATACGATGTTGATGTCTCCCGAATTGTTCCTGAAGTAGATTTCTCGAGGTTTGCTAAAAAGTTTTCTCGAAAACTTTCAGAGCATCAGAAATACAAATTTGTAAGTGCTAATACTAATTATTTCAATATTTCCGTTAGTATATCATTTATTGGGAAGTTTTTATTTTTATTTCCAGACGATTCCTAGAAAATTTGCACAGGATACTGGTATTGAGAATATATCTGAACTCACGCTGTCCAATGGAAGAGAAGGAAAAATGACTGTCCGTTTGCGAAGAAAAAGTGCGTCTGACAAAAATAAAAGCATTTTTATTGGCAGTGAATGGACAGCATTTTATGTGAAGAATAAATATGAGACTGGCATGACGGTGGAGTTCTACTATGATGATCGTTCAACGACGTTGTACGTCAAACCAGAAGTTGCATTGCTTTCCGATTCTGATATGGATTGATAGACCGTGGTGTGTTTTGATTAGGACATTTCGTTTTATTTTGAACTGGTCTATATTTTAGTTTAAGCGCTTTGTTTTTTTGTGTGTGCTACATTTCTTTCTATTCACCACTTTAAGTTGGTGCATTTTGTGGTACTAAACTTTTGACTTTTTCTCTCATGTTTCTTATTGGATGATATGCATGTATGCTTCTTATGTTTTATTTTCAAATAGTTGTATTTAACTTCCTGCATTTCTATACTACTATTCACTTAATAGTTTTATGTTTTGATTATCCGAATTTTGTTATGTTTGTGATAACTATCATATTTAATACGCTTGAGCAATATGATGTTTTTCAATTTAATATTTTTGTTAATATGAACAACTTGCAACAATATGAAGTATGTTTTTAATTATATTTTACTTCATCACTTGGATGAATATATTTAGAATCCTAATGAAGATATTTTGCAGATGTAAATAACATTTCACCATAAAAAGTCAAGAGTCTAACTATTTTTCTTGAGGTCTAACGAATTCAAGTCTAGAAACGGTGGTGTAATAGACCTACTTTCATGTATGTATTTTCTCTTTATGAGGTCGAGAGGGAATGATACCAGGGACTTTAGTAGCTATATTTATTAAGAAGAAATGATTTCAAGAGTTGTGTTCTTATCGGTGTCAATCTCCTAAAAATACATCTGAGCGTCTCAAGTCCGCGGGAAAGATGAGTGACCTTTTGCAAAAGCAACTTTGATACCAAAACGTAATATTGTATCTTGAATAGCAGGTGCCGTAGCTACAGCGTCATCTGCGTTCGCTCTTTTACTATGCAATTTTCCCAGTATCTCATAAACTACTTTGTGGAATTTTGTTACATGCAACAGCCCTCCAGCAGGAGTACCTCATCAACTTTTTTACTTATATAGTAGTATATTGATATTCTTTAATAAAATTGTAAACATATTCAAAAATTTTATTGTAATATAAATAACACACATTTTCAATATGTCTATATATAAAGGTTTCATTCACATCCTTTTCTTCCATACTGGATTCAAAATAGACACACCAAAAATTAATTCTCTTTAGATTTTACACAAATGTCTTTGCATGTTAACCACAGCAGGCAAGATCCTCCCTTGGCAACGGACGTGATCTGGGCGGCGGAGTCTCTTTGCATGATCTCTCTTGGCGTTCGTCGTCTGCCGTTGTCCACGGAATATGATCCGTCTGCTGCTGTTGCTGTGCCGAAGAAGCCCTCTACTACGTTCCGTATCAAGAGAATCCGATTTATATCTTCCTCGAAGCCGCCGTTGCCCTATCCGTGTAAAATCTGCGGCGCGTCCTTCTGCTCATACCAATCCCTAGGCGGACACATGACCAGCCACCGACGCAAGAAATACGTGCCCCCACCCGCCGGCGCCACTCGCTATCCAGAGCACGAGTGCTCTTTTTGCGGGGCGCGATTCTTCACCGGATGCGCTCTTGGCGGCCACAAACGGAGGCACTTCAAAGGGACCATCTTCAAAAACAGCAAGCCGTATGTATTTCGTTGATCATTAACCTGGATGTTTTTTTTTGTCGTGCATCAACTTGATATGGATCGATTAATATAATTTTGTGCAATTATCAAGTTATGTACTCAATTTTATGTATGTTTGTAAAAGATGCTTTTCTGATCTCACTTTTTGGGTTGTATCAGTTGCTAAATTACATAATTAATTAATGTATGTATTTAATATAACTGTTTAATTAGTAATTTCTCTTTAATCTTTTTTTGTACTACAAATTAATTATTATATATTGTATTTGTTTCAATTATTCTTTTTCCTTAATGTATTAAATTATAATAATTTCTTATTTTGTTAAACGTATTTTTTAAATTAAACACGTAGAAGTTTGATTATTTCAAGTGAAAAATATACAATTTTAAATTATATCCAGAAAAATAATTGTAGTTTTTGGAAAAAATATTATTTAAGTAAATATTTTAGATTAAATTTGTTTCTTATAAATAATAATGAAAACAATTTGTTTACCAGATATAAGTAAATATTTTAGGAAAAATTGTTGTGGTCCAATAATAGTAGAATATACTTTTACACTAACATGTTTTTTTCTTTTTTTTTTTTTTTTAAATATCAGAATTTGTTATTATTTGATTGGCTTTTTTTCTTGCTGATCAGTAATGATTACCTTCTTCTTGAAACCAGGTAAGTGTTTACCACACGCTTTGTATAAGTTGTATTATTATGGTTAACCTCTTCATCTTTTCACTTTAATCAAATCACTTCTCACTTTAATCATATCGATTCTGTTTATTTCAGAATTAGTTTGTTTTTTTTAAATCTCCACTTTTGAAAATAGGTTAGTATTTACAAAACTCTATCTTGGGGTTTTCTTGAAACTCTCATATCCTTTCTCTTTCTCAAACATGTCTCAATCTTACACCTCTCTCAGACATCTTAACCGTTCAAGTCCTGATCCGATTCTCTTAGTAAGGATTTGTAGGAAGTGGATCCATTCTTACCCTTCCGATACCCCTCGATCCTTGGAGATTGTTATGGTTGATCTTCAAGTAAGTTTGTTTCTTTTTTCGTAGTATCTATACGTATATAATTTGTTTGTTCGCAGCGGGTGGAATTATATTTTTCTATTTTTCATCTTTGTGGTTTCCGTAGGGCTGTCGGATTCTGGGATCTGTACCAAGGAAGCTTATTTCGTATTTTGATGATGATTTTACTGAGGGAAAGTTGTGCAATATTCGTAATATCACAGTTTTGCCGCATTTCCAACATCGGTTTCTAATCGATCACGACTTTGTTATCCTTTTCGAAAAAGAATCATATGTCGGTCCAGCCATTTATCCGTGGTTTCCAAAATCTATCTTCCATATCAAAAGTTTTGATGATGTCGAGTGGAGTTTCAGCTTGGCAAATGATCTGCTTTTTGGTATTTTTTTTATCGTAAATTATCTCTTAATTTTTTTTGAATTTATTCGTACTTAAAACATTGTATTATTTTGTATTCTAATTCATTTTTTTTTTTTATATTCTGAGATGTTGTTGGTCACGTCATTGTTGTCTTCGATAAAGACTTGAATCAACCCGGCTTGCACTTCCTTCTTCAAGATCTTGAGTAATTAGTCTTTCTAAAATTATCGATTACTGTTTTTCCATTTCTTTTTTTTTTAAGTAGCATATGTACTACATTGGATCTTTGTGACTAACTTTCAATTTTTTTGTTCTTTATTTCAGAAAAAATGTTTTATCTTGCAAGTTCTTCGAACCATATTCAAAGTCGGTGAACAATTTCATTCGCTTTGTGAAGAGGGCTCATACGACGGAAAAGTGTGTGGTCATTATTCAACTGTGCAAGGGTATAAAATACCAAGGTTAGTTTTTCTATTAAAAGTAATGAACAATATTTGTAAAATTGTGTATAGATTGCAATAGAAAATTTTATCTTTATCTCTTTAATTTGTAGGAGAATATCATTTGTCCAATTTTGTCAATGCAACTAATGTGGTATTTTCTCCCGAGGTCAAGGAAATTGAGGATTTCAGTAAGAGGTATTCATGATATTTCAATGTTTGTATACTCTGATTACTATGTATTCAATTCTTTTATATATTCAAATTGAATTAAAAATGAATAAATTTTTTGTAGCATGTTTGGTTCTTCTTCTTTTGTCGATGTTTTGGATGGATGTTTTGTTAGCGACCCTGTTTATGTCCCTGCGGTGAAGGAGTTGTCAGATAAATCGGCTGCGGTAGTCCCTTTGACCGCTCTCCTTTTTTGTAATCAGGTATGTTTATATTATTACTTTATTTTGTTAATTCTTTTAAGTTAACAAATTGGAGTATAAAATAAAATGTTATGTAATGCTGTTTTCTTATATGCATATGGTCACATATACTATAGATTATGCTCTTATTTATATATTCATGTATGTTTACCTACTGCTAAGAATAGTATATATACATGGAGATAAAAATTTTGTTGGTCCCATAAATGTAGTCTTTTTTCGATTTAATCCCACATACATTCGCATTTTCAATTTAATCTCAGATATGTCGAATTTAGTTTCAATTTAGTCCTTTTTGTATAGAAATTTCATTTTTCGTCGAAATGTGTCCATAGATGCTGACTTAGCGCCACATGTCAGCATCTCACTGGCCAACGACATCTTTCTTTTCTTTTTTTAAAAATCGTTGACCAATGGGATGCTGACACGTAGCGCTAAGTCAGCATTCATGGACACTTCGTACAAAAAAGACTAAATTGAAACCAAATTCGACATATTTGGGGTTAAATTGAAAAGACGGATATATGTGAGAGTAAATCGAAAAAAGACTACATTTATGGGACTAAAAAGTTTTTTATCTCTATATACATATGCTGTGTATCCATATATTTTTAAACAATCAAGTACAGGTGCACACACACACAGTCACATACCAGTGAAGTATGTTCGTGTATGTAACCCCACATCGACAATAATTTTTATATGATTTTATTTTTGTTTCATTTGTTAGCCTAAGATGGTTTGGGTTGCTGGAACTATTACTGATATTGTGAAGGAAAGAGGATGGTTCCATGCAATTTGCCCGGAGTGCAAGAACATCTCTGTTGATTCAAATTCAAGGCTTTGTTGTTCTTCGTGTGGAGATTATATCATTCCACACGCAATGTTCAATATTTATGTCCGTGTTTCTGATGGCTCTCACGATTTCCTCCTCTTATTGAAGAATAATTTATGCTTGAGGTTGATTGGAAACTCAGTGGAAGGTGTTTTTGATTCCATGATTTTGGTAATTTATTATTCATTATTAATTTTCATTGTTATATTAATCTTGAAAGTGTTATGATTATCATTTTTTTTTTATAATGACATTTTTTCAGGATGATGAGTTTGATGATGCCAATGTGACGCTAGATCCTTCTATTCCCTTGGTTGTGAAAGATCTGATTAAAAAGAATCTTTTATTCCAAGTATCTATTCAAGGGAATGAGGATTCCAAAAGTGAAGCCGTTTTCTTAGTTAACAATATTTGTGATGACAATAATTTAGTGTCAATGCACATGTCGAAATTGTACAGGGTTAAATTTGAGCCTAAATTTCCAGTGGGAGATGATCTGTCGGTGTCTGAAAGTTGTGACTCCAGTGGTGATACTGATCAGATCATGCACGATCTCAGTCCTGTCTCTGGTGAACATGTTGCCGAAAATTATTTAGTATGCTCAGAGGAAGACGTTGGCTGCAAGAAGAAAAAGAAAAATGAAGGATCGTCAGCCCAAGTCCATTCAGAAGATTCTGGATCCGAGTGATGTGGGATTTATTCGTTGAGCACTGTTTAAATTATCAAGTTTTTAATGCTTTTGCTTTTTCTTGGATTTTTTTGTTTTGAAAACTCTTTGAATATTCTGTGCTGTGGATTTTTCTTGGTTTGTTGAATTGTTTTCGTGTGTTTGTAAACCGAAAACTTTTTTAGTTATGTGCTCATGCTTTGTCGTTTTACTTAAGGTTTTTTATAACTCAATTTCAATATTTCTATCTGAATGGTTCCCTGTAAGTTCATCGTTGATGTTTAGTTTTTCGATTTGAAACTCGCATCTCCGAATGAAAATTTTCAGTGCCTGTTACGGAAGAACTTCAAAGGAATTATCTTCAAAAACAACAAGGCTTATAGATTTCGGTGATTCTTAAATACATAGCAGAATGAAGCTTTTTTGCATGTATCAACTTGATCTAGATGATTAATATTATTTAGCGCCATTATCAAGTTATGTACTTATTTTAGGTATGTTGTAGTATTATTCCAAGTGAAAAATATTTATTTTAAATTTATAAAGTACAATAGTTGTATTGTTTGAAAAAATATTATGAAAGTAGTATTATGTAAGACCAATTTTGTTTCTTAAAATTAATAATGAAAACAATTTGTTTACTAGATACGGTATAAGTTAATGACAAATATATTCATATATGTTTTATATTTTTTTCTTTAATTTCTTTTTTTTTTAAACATGTAAATCCTAAAACAAGAACATATTTATATTACAACAGCAACAAAAACTATGTTTGTATGTAAATCAATGAAACAATCTATATACAGTACTTTTTTTTGTTTTTTTGGCTAATCACTAATCATTATATTCTTCTTGATATTTGTTAAGTGATTGTCACGCGTTGTGTAGGATTCTTCTATTATTTTAAGGGTGAACCTCT
This sequence comes from Euphrasia confusa, assembly GCA_954870475.1. Classification (NCBI taxonomy): domain Eukaryota; kingdom Viridiplantae; phylum Streptophyta; class Magnoliopsida; order Lamiales; family Orobanchaceae; genus Euphrasia; species Euphrasia confusa. Next base: position 18,864,569 of record OX940949.1, read on the forward strand.
TCGCCTTCTCACTTTAATCAAACGGTTATCTAAAACCGTACTTCACCTTTTACAGTTTTCAGAATTAGTTTGTATTTAAAAACTGTATCATTAGGTTCTCTACAAACAACCGTATCCATTCTCTCTCTCAAACATGTCTCAATCTTACGTCTCTCTTAAACATCTTAATGATTTTACTCCTGATCCTATTCTATTAGTAAGGATTTGCAGGAAATGGAAACATTCTTATCCTTCCGATACCCCTCGATCTTTAGAGGTTGTAATGGTTGATCTTCAAGTAAGTTTGTTTATTTTTTAGTACTATTATATAATATATAATTTTTTGTTCACAGGTGGGTTAATTATATTGGTGTGTATTTCTGATTTTTGGTTTCTGTAGGGCTTCCGGATTCTAGGATCTGTACCGAAGAAGCTTATTTCGTGGTTTGATGATGATCTTAAAGAGGGAATGTTATGCAATATTCGTAATATCACAGTTCTGCCGCAATTTGAATATCCGGTTCTAATCGATCACGACTTTATGATCGTTTTCAAAAAAGAGTCATTTGTTGGTCCAGCTATTTATCCGTGGTTTTCTAAATCTATCTTTGATATCAAAAGTTTTAATGATGTCGAGAAGAGTTTCCACGAGGCTAATGATCTTCTTTTGGGTATTTCTTTTTGTATCATAAATCATCTTTAAATTTATTTGAATATATGGATTCTTAATATTAATTCATTGTGCAATACGTTAAAACATTGTATTCTTTTATATTTCAATTCAATCTTTTTTTATATTTTCAGATGTTCTTGGTCGCGTTATTGCTGTGTATGATAAAGACTTGAATAAACCCGGCTTGCATTTTCTTCTTCAAGATCTTGAGTAATTAATCTTTCTAAAATTATCAAGGGCTATTTTCTCCATTCCTTTATTTTAAACCATATTTACTAAATTGCTTCTTTCTTGCTAACTTTATATTTTTTTGTTCTTTATTTCAGAGAAAATATATTAACTTGCAAGTTCTTCAAACCATATTCAAAATCGGTGAACCACTTCATTCAATTTATGAAGAAATCTGTTGAGATGGAAAAGTGTGTAATCATCATTCATCTGTGCAAGACCAAAAAATACCAAGGTTAGTTTTATTATCATTAAAAGTGCTGAACAAAATTTGAAAAATTATGTATAAATTACAATTGAAATTTTTATCTTTGTGTCTTTTACAGGAGAATATCACCTGACCAATTTTTTCAATTTAACTAGAGTCGTATTTTCCCCCGACGTGAAGGAAATTGAGGATTTCAGTAAGAGGTATTCTTAATATCTCATTGTTTTTATTTTATTTTATACTTTGATTACTGTTTATCCAGTGCTTTTATGAATTCAAATTTAATTAAAATTAATGATATATTATGTAGCATGTTTGGTTCTTCTTCCGTTGTGAATGTTTTGGATGGCGATTTTGCTATCGACCCTCTTTATGTTCCCGCGGAAAAGGAGTTGTCAGACAAATCGGCGGTAGTTATATCTTTATCCGCTCTGCTCTTTTGTGATGAGGTAACTATATATCATTACTTGATTTTCTTAATTTTATTAAGGTAACGAATTGGTGTAGAAAATGGGATTCTGTGTTATATACTTATACTCAAATCTATATACATTATTCTCTTATTGATATATATAAGTGTATGTTTGCTTACTGCTAACAACTGTATACATACATATGCTATCTATACATGTATTTTTAAACAATCAAGAATATGTGCGCACACTCACATGGACATTCCATTTCATATATGCCTGTATTTCTAAAACCTACATTCACGAGTTTTTTATCTGTTCTTTATTTTGTTTCTTTTGTTAGCCCAGGATTTTTTGGACAGCTGGAAAAATAATTGACATTGTGGAGGAAAGAGGGTGGTTTCATGCAGTTTGCCCGCAATGCAAGAACGTGTCTGTTGATTCATATTCAAGGCTGTGTTGTTCGTCGTGTGGGGATTATATAATTCCACACGCAATGTTCAACCTTTATGTGCGTGTGTCTGATGGTTCTTACAATTTCCTCCTCTTATTGAAAAATAATTTATGCTTCAGGTTGTTTGGAAAGTCAGTGGAAGATGCTTTTGATTCAATGATTTTGGTAATTTATTATTCAATATTAATTTTCAGTGGTATATTAATCTTTAAATCCTTATGATTATTAAATATTTATTCTGATAATATATTTTCAGGATGATGAGTCTGGTGATCCCAACGTCACTCTAGGTTCTTCTATTCCCTTGGTTGTGAAAGGTGTGATTGGACAGGACCTTTTATTCAAAGTATCTATTCAAGGGAATGAGGGAAACAAAAGTGAAGCTGTTTTCTTAGTTCACAATATCTGTTTTGACAGTGTGTTAGTGGAAATGCATGTGTTGAAATTGAACAACAATAAACCTAAATTTCCAGTGGAAGATGATGTAGCGGTGTCTGAAAGTTCTGACCCCAGTGATGATTCTGATCAGTCCATGCACGATCTGAGCCCTGTGTCCGTGATGGTACCAGCTGATGATGATGACACGCAATTGATTTCCAATTTAAGTCCTGTGTCCGGTGACTATGCTGCCGACAATGATGAAGTACGCTCAGAGGAAGGAGTTGCCCGCAAGAAGCAAAGGAAAGATGAAGGTTCCTCAGCCCAAGTCCATTCACATGATACTGACTCTGAGTGATTGGATTTTATTCGTGGAACACTTTTTTTAATTATCAACTTTTGCGTGCTTTTGTTTTGTTGGAGTTATTTTGTTTGAAAACTCTTTGAATATTCTCTACTGTGTATGTTAGTTGATTTGTTGACGTTTTTTGGCGTTTTTAAATCTGAAAACTCTTTTGGTTCTGTACTCATGCTTTGTCGTTTTATTGAAGAAGTTTGAAAACTCCATCAAAGTTCATTGTCGATGTCGAGTTTCTCGATCTGAAAGTCGCATCTATAAGCGTAATTTTTCAAACAGTGTAGTATATTATGAACTCTTTGTTATTATCGTCATATGAACAAGATACTTATATAATAGAGTCGACTCTTTTTTTTTTCTTGGAATTAAGAACACAATTAGTATTTAATTTATATTTAGATTTATTCCATAAAAAAGATGAAGAAATAACTTTCGTTGACTGCTTCGGTTTCTTTATACAATAAAATTTAGTTTTTTAAAATTGATTTAGGGTTTGTCTTTGTTCTTTCTTCTCCTTCTCCGGTTTTTTCTTTTTTCTCCTCATCCAGAAATTAAAGAATACTCCAACGAGACATGAATTTCACCGGCGGAGAGGCTGAAAATTCCGATAGCACTTCTGGGAATTCCTCTAGCACTTCTGGAAATTCCGGTAGTACTTCCACTGAAGGTCGCGCAGAGATCAATATCGGTAGCACTTCGACTACAGGTCAAGGGAAGATCTGTCCCGGTGTAATTGATTGTGTGTCTTCTCTCCCTTTTGTTACATTAACAAATCTTTTGTTTCTGACTCTATTTTAGATTTTTCATACAAACTATTTGTTGCAAATTTGTGATGGGGTTTCTATCCCCTTCATCGATTTTATTTTTTAAACTCATTTTCATTGAATTATTCTTTTTTGAATCTTGATAAAATAAATTGTTTGCATCAGTTTTATATAAAAAACTTTTGTATATATGTATATATGTATCAATTAGTTATGTCTTATTTGTGTTTTTCTATGATTATAAAAATTATTATTAACTGAATAATGTCCTAACTTATTGTCTTCTTATTTTAAAACATTGTTTTATGCTATGTATTATCTTCTTATATTGTAATTGTTTCTCAAGTGACAAGAAGAGTTCCCTGTCCAATGAGATTCCACATTACGATCAAAGATGGAGATACTGAGAATGTTGTAAGTATATATATATACTACGTTGTCTCCCTATTTTTTGTTTTTTTTCAACTCTGATTTTGACCAAATGCGTCTTTTTTAAGCAAATTCCAACATCATTCACTGAAAAGTGCTCATTCCGTATGCCGCTGTTCGCCGATATTAAGACTCCTTTTGCTCGAATGCATTCTGTTGCGTTTGGTGAAGACAACTATGGTCGTCTCCACATAGTAAGGGGTTGGCGGGATTTCCGGGAAAAATATCAGATTAAAACGGGGCAGTTGTTGACATTCCATTGGAACGATCCATCCCACTTCAATGTGCACATTTATGGTGCTGATGGGGTTGAGATAACCTATGATGTTGACCACGTTCGAAGAGGTCGGGAAGTAGATTTAAAGAGTCTCTCTCATAAGTTTTCTGTACGAATTTTAGACCATCGACGCTATCGCTTGGTAAGTACTTCTATACATTCTTTCTCTGTTTCAGTTAAATATACATTAATTCATATGTTTTTTCTATGATTTTCAGACGATTCCTAGATCGTTCGCCATCGAGACTGAGCTTGAGAACAAATCAGAGGTGACCCTGTCAAATGGAAAAGGAATCAGAACGTCAGCCCTTTTGCGTAAACGAAGACGAAGTGATCCAGATAAAAATAAAAGCGTTTTTCTCGGCAAGGAATGGCAGGAATTCTGTAATCAGAGTGAGTATGATGTTGGCAAGGTGTTGGACTTCTACTACGATCGTACTTCCACCACGTTGTATGTTGTTCCAGAATTTGAAATGTTGTCTGCTTCCGACTCCTCCGATTGACGAATTAGAATATTTCTTAATTAGTATTTCTATTATTATTTTGAACTGATATATTGTTCATTTTTAACTGGAATATTTCTAGGATTTTCTAAATGTACTTGACTTCAAGCACTTTCTTTGGGTGCATTTTGGGTGACATATTTATATGTCGACTTTATGATTTTGTCTTGGATCTATAAACCAAGTTATGTTTATTAGAGTAGTATTTATCGGATTTTTTAAATTAAAATGTGTTTTTATTATAACAACGTACTTATGCTATTCAAGTTTTTCATGCTTTTGTTTTTTGTTTTGGTGTGTTTTTTTTTTTTTTTAGAACTCTTTCAATAATCTGTATTTTGGATAATAATTTCAGAGGAGCAAATGGCAGTGGTTGAAGTGTTTGTTATGGATTGTTTGTTTGTTGAAGGAATATTTGATTTGTTTTAAAAGTTTATTATTGAAAGCAATTATAAAAATTTTAGTGAGGGAGATGGCATATGTGGTTGATGTTCTGCTTTTCCAATTACCAAAGAAGACAAAAGAGATGTTCAAGTGTTTGTTATGTATGGAAAGAGCTAAACTGCTGTTTCAGTTACCAAAAAAAGGAGGCAAAAGAGAAGTTGAAGTGTTTGTTTTTATTGATGGAAAAAGAGAAACCGGTTGCACAAGTAATATAATTAGTTACAAATCCTTCACAAAACAATATACTGTATAATATAAACTCCTAAACCTATTATACGGGGTATGGTTGTGTATGTTTTTAAGTCTATTGAAACTAATAATAATAAATTAGAAAATTGTTATAAAAGTTATTATATGACAAAATATTATTTATTTTGATACAAAAAATAAATTATCACAAACATGGTAAAAAATCATTTAAAATTTTATATTATGTAGCACATTACTATTTTTATTTTTTACCGAGTTAAATTTTTACCATTAATTATTCATCTTAAGTTTCAATAATAATAATATTTATTTTATTTAATCTTTTTAATTTTGAAAGATCTTAATGGTTCTATATTCAATGAAATGGACCTACTATTAATAATTATTTTAGTAAAATTTTCATTTAGGATGGGATCCCAATCCTAAAGTTACACGCTAAATAAAGAAATGTAATAATTATTTTTGCCTGATTTGTCTTTTCATTTTAATCACTCTTTATTAATTTGTTATTTTTTTGTAATTCTTTGTCTTTTCATTAGAAAAATATTTGGTAAAACCGAATGCAAGACGTTACTTTTTATTTTTTTTATTAATCTTTGTCTTTTCATTAGAAAAAATAATGGTTAAACCTAATGCAACACGTTATTTTTTTATAATTCTTTGTCTTTTCATTGTTAGAAAATTTTTGGGTTAAACCTAATGCAACACGTATTCTCCTAATGGCGTTTCCAAGAGAAACCTAATAATTTATTTTATTTTTCAAAGCATCGATAACGATGCATCCTTCTTTATATGCTCGATCTGTGCATTCTATTTGTTGTACTTCGCTACTCTATACTTGAAAAATATATTGAGATAGAATGGCTGACAATTTTCGTTCGTTGAAAAACTTTACTCCTATCTCTGCCATTAACAAGGATAGAATGGACTGGAAGATTCAAGTTCGAATTTGCAGGAAGTGGAAGACGACGGGCAATGGAAAAATTTCAGAAACCTTGGAGTTTTTGTTTGCCGATATTCAGGTTTTTGAGTTTCGAACGTATTTCTCAATTTTCTTAATTGCAGTTAAAAAATACATACACTTATATATTTTTCCTTCGACTTTTCGCAGGGAACTAGAATTCATGCAATTGTTAAAAATGTGCTCATACCTAAATTCCAGGATTTGTGCAGTGAAGGAGATATTGTTACTGTCCATCAGTTCTCAGTTGTTGATAGTCCAAAGAACTTTCCTGTTGCGGATTTTGCATATAGGATTGTGTTCCATAGAAATACATATGTTGGTTCAAACATGAACAACAAATTTCCCAAGTCCGTTTTCCAGTTCAAAGATTATTTGGATATTCTCGGTGGTTCTCAAAAGGATGATGGTGGTTTATTTGGTATTTTTGCATTTTATATCTTAACATGTTTATGATTATATATTTTCTTATTGTTTCCTTATATTAAATTAATATAAATATCTGACTATGTGTTCATGCAAGATGTAATTGGCACTATTGCTGATATTAATGACTCAAGGTTGAAGTCGGATACGTCTGTCAAAGGCATCAGGAGTATTCAGTTCTTGCTTCAAGATCATGAGTACGTTTTGTATTTATTTTTTTAAAGTTAATTTCTCGAATACTAAAGATTAATCATTGAATTAACAGAGGTCTGAAAATTGAGTGCGTTTTGTGGGAACCCTATTGCCATGAGTTGAAAGAATTTGTTGAAGAGTTGAGAACAAACAAAGATAACCAAGTAGTGGTTATACAGTTGTGCAGAGCAAGGAAATTTAGAGGTAAAGAAATTACTCGAATAAATATTGATTTATATCATTAGTTATAATTCCAACTTAATTAATTTTTAAAAAATGTGTTGTATATTTGTTGAAGGGGCGATTGGAGTTTCGAATACTTTTCATGCTACTAAAGTTATTGTTGATCAAAATTTGGAAGAGATTGTTGAGTACAAGAGCAGGTAATACTGTGTTTTTTTCATCAATGCTATAAATAACTCAGAATACTGACAATCATGTTGGAATTTATTATAAACAGGTTGCCAAATAATTCCGTTACAAGTTCTTTCGATGGTTCACAAATATCAAGTGCATCTTTTGTCAGTGTAAAGGATGAGTTGCAGAACCCTTCTACTGTCTATTTGACTCTCCATGACTTGAAGAAATGTGAAGTGGTTAGTTTGTTGTCTATTATTTAATTTATGGCATTTATTTAACATTTATTTATTTAATAATTTATTTGTGTGAACTGATTTTTTTATTTAAATTTTTATACCGAATTCATTATTTTTAGGTTTTGAAGGCTTGGGTTGTGGCGTCTGTTGCCGAGGTTTTATATGAGAAAGCTTGGTTTTATACGTCTTGCATGAAGTGCAAAAAAAAGGTTGTAGACAAAGAGAACAAGTTGTACTGTGGTTCGTGTGATGATTTTGTTCTTGGATGTCAACGTTATAAAATACATATTAATGTGGTTGATGGTTCCGGTAATGCTGAGTTCTTGCTGTGGAATGAAATTTCTACGTTGTTAATTGGAAAAACTGCTTCGGAGGTTTTGGGTGGTATGACTAAGGTAAAATTTTTGTCCAGGAAGGTAAGATTATTGTTTTTTGTGTAATACATTCGAAAATATATTACAGATTTTGTTTTTCTTAATGGCATGGATGTTAATGTATATATATATATATATATATATATATATATATATTAATTCTTTTTGTATTTCAGGATTTTCTAAATAAAAATGTTGAAGGTGGTATAAATGATGTTGCTAAAGTTGATCTCCCCGAGCCTGTTGACAAATTGATTGGAAAGGAATTTATGTTCAAGGTCAGTGTTGGGTTGAAGCATATTGAAGGGAGCGACCCTGTGTATGTTGTTGAGAAATTCTCCGATGATATGGAAATGATCATGAAGCATAAAAAATTCAACCATGGAGTTCTTCCTTTCGGTTGGTGTCCTCTTGATGATGTTGTTGCTGAATCAGTCACCCCCAAGGGTAAAGAAGTTGTCAACTCGGATGAAGGCTTCAAAACCCCTGAAACTAAGAAGATTACGAAAAGGAATTTGCAGTGTGCTTTACAGGATTCAGCGGGATCGGTAACTTCCAAGATCATCAAGACTGAAAAATAAAGTTGATGCAAGAACGTGTTCTCCGTCAATGTTTTCTCATTTTGTGTTATGCTTCGGACTTTATTATTGTGTTTCCTCTTTTTGTTGTGCTGCTACAAAATTCTGTTTGGAATCCTTTTGGTGTTTTGCGGGTACTATTTTCTGTTTTGAAGTTTAAGTGTGTTTCAGCACGTGGAAACGTTGCTTTTGATATTATGAAATATCTTTTGAAGAAGTAGGAGCTTTCGTTGTTTAATTTTCAGTGTGATTTAATTGTTTTTGTTGTTGAATTATTTTTTCCAGAAATGCATATTAAACCTGCCAAAATTATCCTAGACCAAAAAAAATTTTTATTTTTATTTTTAAGTAATAATTATAAGCATTGATATTTCAATCAAAGAAAAATGATGACGTACGTTTCCTCGAAAGGATTATCATTATCTCTATACTTTTTATAATACCATTTTTCTCTATTCTCATCCTCATCCTTCTCTCAAAAAAATTCAATTTCAGTGTTCTGTATTCAATTGTATTCAACTTTTCTATGTCTCGGTTTCCATGTCTTAGTTTTATCAGAGCTGCTCATGATTTGCGGATTACTTCTACTAAAGTTGTGAACCTCTCTGATATTCCGAAGTGTTTAGAGGTACTATGCATATGTTCCTTAATTAATTTATGTCTATGTCTATTTTATTTAAAGTTCAATTTTATTTAATTAAATTCTTTTTTTTTTTTTTTTGTAGTCAGGTAATATTTGGAGCGTTGGATGGATAACTGAAATTGTTAGCACAAGAGATTGGTTTTATACATTTTGTTTTGATTGCAATGAATATCCTCCTGCTAATGATTCCAGTTTGGTTTGCCATGGTTGTGATGAGTATCTTATTAAAAACGCAAAGTACGATATCTTCATTCGTGTTACTAATGGCCGCGATATTGTAGTGTTGCGTTTGTTGGATCAAGTTGCTATGGAGCTTCTTGGTAAAACTGCTCAAGAAGCTTTTCAGAAGATGGTTCTGGTAATATTATTTCTTATTTATATAAATATTGTTATTATAAAATGTTGATTAATTAAAAATTTTGATTCTATAAATATCATTATTTTACAATATATTCAAAATGATTTTTTCATAATTAAATATTTGTCATCTTTGCAGGATACATTTAAAGAAGTTGATGGCAATTGTGTTCGCTTAGAAATTAGTCTTAAACGTATTCTTCCAGAACCAATCATCAATCTTATTGGAAAAGAAATTTTGTTCAATGTCACCGTTCCTTCAAGCCAAGTTGAAGAATCTAAATTTGCGTATGTTGTTGATGAGTTATCCACTGATCGATTTCTTATTGACATGAACAAGCACCTCTTTTTCAAAGATGAATGAATCTCCTTCTTCAGATGCCACGAGGAACATGGTTTCGAAAACGGCAGCTTCTTTTTAAAACGGCAGCTTCTTTTAATCTTTTTAGTTTTGAACAATATTTATTTTTGTAATTCTGAATATTCAGTACTCTCTATTATCACTATTTACTTATGGGTACTTAAATTAAGTAATGATGATAAGTTTAATCTTCATTTTATTTTAGTATTATAATTCATATTCAAATTAATAAATTATTAAATTAAATTTTTATTTAATAATTCTACCCTTTAATAATAAAATTAATATACGTTTTATATTTGGAAATAATCATTATATAATATCTTTCTAATATTTTCTATATATTTTTTTCCTAATATGTTTATATTAATTGTATTGTTTTTCATTAATATTTTTTAAAGAAAATGAATAATCAACTCCATGCGCATGGTATGGTTTATCCCCTGCAGAGGGAAAGGTGAATACCATACGCAATTACATTATTCTTTCCCACAAGTTATGTTTCCTAATCATTATTAATATTAATACCTTTACATATTTTTCCTAGCTATTATATATATATGATGAATGAATTGCAAATGTTGTCAAGGGCATCAGGTGCTGGTCAAGAAACAACACCAAAGCATCGTGCGCTGGTCAATAACACGACTTCAAAGCATCACGTGGTAGGGAAGAAACGTAATTGATTCTAAATATTTCTTATTATGAATTTATTTTTTTTCTTATTTTGCCATGCATGTTTTATACATACATGCAAATTTATATACATTCTGATTGATTATTTACTCACGATTTCTTATTTAACAGTAATATATATATATCAAGTTCTTGATATCAATGTCACCCAAGAGGAAAAAAAAATCAGGTGAGAAAGCGAGTTAAGAATTTTCAACAAAAGTTCTTCTGTATCATTCCAATGTGTTTGAGAACTGTATATTTTGAAAAGTCGATAATAATTTCTCACTAATTCTCATAGGGAAAGATAATATTTCCAACCTTGCGGAAAATACGAAGAAAGCTCGGTCTACAACGAACTCTTTCGGTAATCTTATTATTTTCGAGCAATGTTTTTAATAAACAATAAATACATTTTATTTTACAAGTTATATTTTCATAGGATCAACGTGTTTCGTTAAATCTTTTTATGTTTTTTTATCTATCTACAATCAGATGGTTTTATTTTAGAGTCGTCTACCGTGAATGCATGTTCGTCGATCAACCCTCCTTTATTGGTTACTACCGATCAGAATATACGACGGATCAAGATTGTCGATTTGAGTAAACCATTCGATTGCGTACAAGTTCAATGTAGTCTGCAGATCTATTTCAAAAATTTTAACCTTTATATTATTATCGAAGAATAAATCACTGATAACATTTTATGATTTCATTAGGCGGATCTACTAATGAATCTCCTATTGTCGAGAGTGGTCAAAGTTCAATTTTGATAAATAGTGGTATGGCGACATGCGAAGGATCAACTTCAAATGCTCCAATTCAGAATAATGTAGTCCCTTCAGTAGTAAATAGAACAATCGGAGCTCCAAAGCGGAAGGGAAAAGAAAATCAGCCAAGTGCTTGCGCATTGAATAATCAAGGACTTTCTAAGGAGAATGCAAAATATCCAGGTTAATCTTTTTCGGCGGCATGCATTATTTTTAATTTACTTTGTAATAAGCATGAATTAATAAAAGTTTTAAAATTTTTATTTCTTTTAAGGTTATCACGACATTGGCGATCCGGTTTGGAAATGTATTCATTGCGGTGCTAAATTCTGGAGAGATGAGAGAATAGAAAAATCCAAAAATATTTCAGGACTTCCAAAGTATAATTTGTGCTGCGTTCATGGTTAGTATTTGTTATTATATTTTATGTCAGTTGTGTATTCATAATGATATTTTTTTTTGGTAGATAATTTCTTTTATTTATATACAGTATTAGGATAGTTAAACAACTGTTTTTTTGGTACTCAGGTAAAATTAAGTTACCAGCCATCCTGGACCCTCCGCAAAAGTACAAAGATTTATTGTACGGAAATGGCCCGATGAGTAAAAAATTTCAAAAGTCAATGCGAATGTACAATATGATCTTTTCTTTCACTTCAATGGGAGGGAAGATCGACAGGTCATTTAACGACGGAAGGGCAGCTCCTATTTTCAGATTAAATGGCGATAATTATCATTTGATTGGTAGTTTACTCCCAACCCGAAGCGATAGAGCTATGTTTGCTCAACTGTACATCTACGACACTGAAAATGAAGTAGTAAACAGGATTAATTCCGTGAGGTTAGATGTTTTGATTAATTTATGGTATTCAATTATTTGCATCGAGATTGCAGTTTTTTTTTATTATTTAAATTCTGATAAATTTAATTAATATCGCATTGTCTGTTTAACAGTAATGCTGCGGACATACAGGCTCAACTACAAGATGCTGAGTTTCATGCCGAGATCGTCTCTGTTCTCAAGAACGTACTGAATGAGAATAATATGTTGGTTCTTTGGTTTCGCTATGCCGGGGAAAAGATACGTGAACATAGTGAAAATTTGTTCACTGAAGATGACATTAAACTGAGGTTGATTTGCCGAAGGAATTCTGATGGCCAAAGATACAATTTGCCAACTGTTTCGGAGGTGGCGGCTTTAATTGTTGGAGATGTTGATAACCTGGAGGATCACAGGGATATTATTATTGAAACTCGATCAAAGACTTTACAGCGCATAAATGAGTTGCATGTGTCGTATTTGCCGCTCCAGTATCCGTTGCTATATTTGTACGGAGAAGATGGATTTAGAGATGACGTTCCTCATCGTAAAACGACTAGGAGTAAAGAAGTTAAAAAAAAAAATGTTTCAATGAAAGAGTACTTCTCTTACATGCTGCAGGAGAGGGATACTGAGTCTCCTCATATTCTTTTTGGACGGCGTTTATTTCAACAATTCTTGGTTGACGCTTATACGATGGTTGAGTCGTACAGAATTACTTACATAAAAAATCATCAGCAGGATTTCAGATGTGACTCTTACGCTGCGTTGGGCGAAGCATTAATTAGTGGAGAGACTAACCTGGCAGAAACTGGTAAAAGGATTATTTTGCCTTCTTCTTTCGTTGGTGGTGCCCGATTCATGATACAGAATTATCATGACGCAATGGCTGTATGTAGGTGGGTAGGATATCCAAATTTGTTTATTACTCTCACGTGTAATCCGAAGTGGGATGAAATAGAGAGGTATTGTAAAGAAAGAGGATTGAGTGCAAATGATCGACCGGATATTCTTTCTCGAATGTTTCACACTAAGTTAGACAACATGTTGAGAGATCTTCGTCAGGGAAAGCTGTTTGGGGAGTTATCTGCGAGTTAGTGCATCCTTTATCTATTTTTAATTTTCAACTGCTCTTATTTAATTAGTTTAAAGTTTTAAATTCTCATTGTGTTTAATTCTTATTTTCAGTTGTTTATACTATCGAGTTTCAGAAACGTGGAATGCCGCATGCTCATATTCTACTGTTCATAAAAAATTTCCCCCAAACACCAACTCCAGGTGTCGTCGACAGTTTTATATCTGCGGAGATTCCTGATTGCAAGGAAGATCCGGAATATTATGACGCGGTCAGTGAGTTCATGATTCATGGTCCGTGTGGTGTAGCAAATAAAAAATCACCGTGCATGGATGGATGTCGATGTACAAAAAAATTCCCGAAGAAATACGTTGATCGCACAACGGTAGATAATGATGGCTTTGTCGTTTACAAAAGAAGGGATGATGGCAGGACAATATTAAAGGGAGGAATTGAACTTGACAATAGGTATGCTTTTAGGATGTTTCGTTTTATTTATGCTTAGATAATAAAAAAAAAATCATCTTTGAATACTTCGTCCAGAATGCCATTGTATAAAATTCATCTTCTAATACTCTCACTGCGTTCGTATTTTTTTCAGGTCTGTTGTTCCCCATAACCCTTATCTCCTGAAAAAATATAGATCCCATATTAACGTGGAGTGGTGCAATCGTTCGCGGTCTATTAAATATTTGTTCAAGTACGTTCACAAAGGACACGATCGAGCAACTGCCGTTTTTTATCAGTCTCACAATGACGCTGCTGGAAATAGAATTATTGATGAAATAAAGCAATATTTAGATTGCAGATACGTATCTGCTTCGGAAGCGGTGTGGCGGTTATATGGATATGAAATTCATTTCATCCAGCCTAACGTTGTGAGATTGAAATTTCATCTGCTTAACGAGCAGGTTGTTGTATTTAGGGAAGGGTCGTCTGTTACGAATGTTGTGAGCAGAGCAGCGCGTAAAGAGACTATGTTTACAGCTTGGATGATTGCAAACACTAAATTTCCAGGAGCGAAGGAGATAACTTACGCTGAGTTTCCTATGAAATTCGTTTGGGATGAGAAGGAACATGCTTGGAGGCCAAGGAAGAGAAGATTTGCTCTAGGGAGATTGAATTATGTACATCCAGGCAGGGGGGAGTTGTATTATATGCGACTTCTGCTGAATGTTGTGAAAGGTTGTGAATCGTATGATGATATTTATCGTTATAACGGGATACGATATGAAACCTTTAGAGAAACCTGTTTCGCCCGTGGTTTGATTGATGACGATAATGAATTCGTTAAAGCCATTGAAGAAGCTGCAGTTTGGGGTTCAGAAACAATGCTTAGATCTTTATTTGTGAATTTGATTACTTCTGATTCTGTCAGTCGGCCAGAGATTCTTTGGGAAAGTTGCAGCCATCTATTCATGCCAGACATCTTAAATAAATATCGTGTTCGTTTGGAACGCCCTGGTATGATAATTAACACCTCCAATTCATTCTTTACAGTTTATTCATGTGTCGACGATATAAATGCACTATACATCGGGTCTAAGAGTTCTTGATATGATTTTTTATTTCTTCTCTTTTTTTACAAATTTGATTCTCAGCGACAATCAAATTAAAAATTGTGATTTTTTATTTGTTCTCTTTTTTTACAGATTTGATTCTCAGTGACGATCAAATTAAAAATTTGTGCTTGAGGGAAATTGAAGATGTAATGCAAAGAAAAGGGAAAACCCTTTTAGATTATCCCAATATGCCGTATCCGCAGCACGATGAAGCTATTGGCCGAAATCGACTTATAGCAGAAGAGCTGAATTACGATCGAAAAATACTTACAGAAGAGCACGTCAAGCTGATCGGAATGCTCAATCGTGATCAAAGCCAAGCATATGAATCGATAATGTCTGCTTTCCACGAAAACAAAGGACAAATTTTCTTTCTATATGGTTATGGAGGAACCGGCAAGACATTTGTTTGGAACACACTCTCTGCCGCTGTTCGTTCAATGGGACATATTGTGTTGAATGTTGCTTCTAGCGGAATAGCTTCTCTTCTCTTACCCGGAGGCAGGACAGCTCATTCAAAATTTTCTATTCCTTTGAACTTAACCGATGATTCAACCTGCAATATAAGCAAGAGAACCGAACTCGCTGAGTTGATTCAACAAGCTAAAATGATTATATGGGACGAAGCTCCCATGACGCATAGGTAATAAAACGTGTCTCATTCTCAGGTTTCGTATTTCACATTGTTTGTATTTTTTTTTTTGCTGAAAGTTATCTAACTGAAGTTGACTTTGTATAATTTTGTAGGCATTGTTTTGAAGCACTTGATCGAACAATGCGTGATATTATGCGAAGTTCTGATCCGCGGGCTGGTGAAAAGCCCTTTGGGGGAAAGGTTATTGTATTTGGAGGGGATTTCCGCCAAATTTTGCCGGTAATTGCTAAAGGTACGAGACAGGATATTGTTCATGCGACGATTAATTCCTCCAACATTTGGAGAGAATGCAAAGTCTTGAGGTTGACGACTAATATGAGATTGCAGAATTTTGTGGACGAAAATGATTTAATTACTTTAAGAGAATTCTCTAATTGGATGTCTTCGATTGGGGATGGAACTATAGGAGACGACAATGATGGGGTTGCTGTTGTAGAAATTCCCAATGATCTTCTCATAACGTCCTCCGATGATTTCATCGGTTCAATGGTTGATGCAATATATCCGGATTTCTCAAATCATATTGGAGACGTGGAATTCTTACAAGGTAGGGCCATTTTGGCTCCGACTTTGGAAGAAGTTGATTCTATTAACGATTACATGGTTTCGATGCACTCTACGGATGAAAGAATATATCTTAGTGCTGATTCGATTGAAAAGTCTGAGGGTGCAGAGAATATGTTTGCAAACATGCACTCCGTTGAATTCTTGAATACCATCAAATGCTCAGGGTTGCCGAATCATCAGTTGAAGTTAAAGGTTAGTTCTATCTTATTTGTAATGTTTTTACGTTTGTTCGTAATATAAAATATTAATTCATGTTATGCTCCTTAATGTTTATATTAAATGGTATCTTATTCGTAAAATGAAAATGTAGATTATTTTATTTATTGTTTGTATGCTTGATGCATATGAACATGATGTTTAGTTATTGATGTTTACTGTTTTTTTTTTTTCGTTTAGGTTGGTGTTCCGGTGATGTTGATAAGAAACATGGATCACTCGGCAGGACTGTGCAATGGAACTCGATTGGTCGTAACCAAACTTGGGACTTATGTTATAGAGGCGCGAGTCTTGGGAGGCAAAAATGCGAATGAAATTGTGTATATTCCCAGGATGACTCTTTGTCCTTCTGATTCGAGGATTCCTTTTAAATTTCAACGAAGACAATTCCCGTTGATGATATCGTATGCAATGACGATCAATAAAAGTCAAGGTCAATCGTTGACAGATGTTGGTGTGTTTTTGAAGAAGCCGGTTTTCACTCATGGGCAACTGTACGTTGCTGTTTCAAGGGTGACGAATAGAAGTGGGTTAAAAATTTTGTGTTGTGACGAGAATGGTAAACTTACAAACAAAACAAATAATGTGGTGTTTAAGGAAGTCTTTCAAAATTTGTAATAAAAGTTTAGAATTTTGCCTTTTAATGATTTCCTTAGAGAGTATAAATGAAGTTCAAACATGTACTTTACTATTGTAATGTATGTTTTAAACGAAAACAAATTGTTTTAAACCATATTGTATAGAGCTATGTACGTAAAATCACGAGCACCGCAAGATCAAGGGCACATTAAAACACCAACCACGGAACGTCAATTTACTACTATACAATTCAGTGTTATGTAAAATAATAATTACTAGCAAATTTTTCGATTCTTTCGATTTATATGTTAATCATGATATATATGTTTGTATCTTCTCTATGATTTTTTTGACTAGCATGTTAATCAACATAATTTTTACTTTCGTTCAAGTAAATACTTAGTTAAATACTTAATTTTTTTTTCTTCTCTTTTTTAAATCAATGTTAATCTTTAATATTAATTGTAGGTACGTAATATTAATTAAATAAATTTAAATTATAATTCATAGTCATTACTTGGAAATGGATAAATAGTGAGATTTAATCGATAATTATACCCATTTAAATTTGGTTAATATAGTCCTTGCCTATAGTAAAAAACTACTAATATTTAAGTCAATTAGTCGATTCAATCAAATTGATGTCTTACAAAGATTTTAGTCGATTCAATTCTTAATTATAGGAATTAAATAATGTTGATATTTATCCCAAATTTAATTTTACTATAAATAAATAATTTGAAATATTACTATATTATTATGAAATACACTTTAAATAATGAATATTTATTAATTAAAATAATGTTAATACTTTTACTTATACCCTACCTGACGCTTCACCATCTTCATAAGAAACTTTATCTTTTTCAGAAAAATCTAGGGTTAGTCGTTAAGCTTTTTTATCTTTTTTCCGAATATTTAAGGTTAGTCTTTAATCTTTCTTCTCCTTTTTCAGAAGCGAAGGTCACAACTCATACGAGACATGAATTCCAACTCTCCTAAGGCTAGATATTCCGCTGGAAGTTCGAGTGGAGGTCTCGGAAAGATGAATCCTGGTGTAGTTGACTGTGAGTATTCTATACATTTTTTTTATTGTATCGATTAGTTTGTTTTTGATACTTCTACTTAAATTTTTTTATATGATAAGATTTTGTTTCATATTCGGTATATGGTCGAATCTGGATTTTCGATTTAAATAATCACTTAATTCAGTTTCGCTAAATTATTCTTTTCGGTTTTTGTATAGATTTTAATTTTTGTATCAATAACCCAATTATCTCTGCATTACCCCGGATTGTTGACTTCATGTTTTAAAAGTTGGGCTCATCTAAAGTATTATCTACTGATATGTTAATTGTTTCGCAAGTAACAAGAACATTACCATCTCCAATGAGATTCCACATTACGATCATCGATGGAGCTATTGATAGTGTTGTAAGTATATATATACTATGTTGTCTTCATATTTTGTGTTTATATTTATCTCTGAATTAACCAAATTTGTCTTTTGCTAAGCAAATACCTACATCATTCCTTGAAAAGTGCTCATACCGTATGCCGAACTTCGCCCAAATGAAGACACCTTATGGTCCTTCTCATTCTGTTGCTTTGCGTGAAGACGAAGACGGTTGTCTGCATATATTCTCCGGATGGCAGGAGTTTCGTGAAAGGTATGCAATTAGAACGGGGCAGTTGCTGACTTTTCATTTGATTGATCCAATCTACTTCCATGTACATATCTATGATGTCGATGGTGTTGAGATAACGTATGATGTTGACCACAAAAAAAGAGGACGCGAAGTAGACTTAAAGAGTCTCGCGCACAAGTTTTCTGAACAACTTGAAGCACATCAACACTATCGACTGGTAATTTCTACTACAAGCTATTTTACTACTTAATATAAATCAGTTTTAAATTAATTTGAACATTATATTTTTTTCATGATTTTCAGACTATTCCGAGGATGTTTGCCACGGATACTAAACTTGAGAACAAATCTGAGTTGACACTATCAAATAATAGAGGAATCAAAATGGAAGCGACCTTGCGTAGACGAACTGAATCAGAAACAAATAAAAGCATTTTTATCGGCAGCGAATGGAAGGATTTTTATGATCTGAATAAGTTTGAAGTCGGCAGTAAGTTGGACTTCTATTACGATTATAACTCAAATACGTTGTTCGTTGTTCGAGAACGTGAGTATTTGTATTCGGATTCTGACTTCGAGTGACTGCATTACCCATGATATGTTTGAACTATTGTTTTTTCTTATTAGTATGAACTGGTACATTTCTTATTTTATTAAATTTTGCTATATGAAGTTTGTAATGTATGTATGTTTTAAACGAAAACAAATTGTAATGTATGTTTCTCTTATTATTTTGTAATGTATGTTTTAAACGAAAACAAATTGTTTTAAACGATATTGTAGAGAGCTATGTACGTAAAAGCACGAACACCGCGAGATCAAGGGCACATTAAACACCAAACACGACGCAAGGACATATCCCGGGCATCGCACGGGTGTTACACTAGTTTGTTAAATTGAACTAAAACGATCTGAACTAAATTAATTTTTTTTATAAAAAAAAATATTTTTTTTAAAATATTAATAATATTGTGACTTTAAAATTATTGTTTCAAATTATTTTTTATTTATTTTAATTTTAATTTATTTTGAAATGAACTTAATCGAGATGAAGCGATCTGAACTGAACTGAAATGACAAAAATTAAGTCAAGAATAGGTCCTTAGTATTGTAATGAGACAAAAGACCTGTTTTTTTAGACTTAATTTCAGTCTAGTTCAGTTAATTTCAGATCGCTTATGTTGTTCTGTTTAGTTCACTTCAGTACAACTCGATTAAATTTATTTCAAAATAAATTAAAATAAAATAAATAAAGAATAATTTCAATCTATAATTTTAAATATACAATCTAATTACTGTTATAATATTATTAATATTTTTTAAAAAATATTTAAAAATTTATAAAAATTATTATTGTTTTTATAAAAAAAAACAATCCAATTCAGTTTAGATCGCTTCAGTTTAGTTCATTTTAGTTCAGTTCAATTCATTTCAGTCTAAAAGAACAAGTTCAAAGTATGTAAATAAAAAATGCTACATATCCAGTTACATGTAATTTTAACATCAAATATTTCAGCCGATTTCAGTCTAAAAGAACAAGTTCAAAGTATGTAAATAAAAAATGCTACATATCCGGTTATATGTAATTTTAACATCAAATATATAAGAGTATACAGTATACTGTATTAAAATTGATATTTATTTAATTATTTTAAAGTGATAAAAAGGTCGCCGTAACATCGGTTTTATATGAACCAATATCAAGCTGCCTAAAAATTAATACAACTCAATCAAAGCTATTAATTTCCATACTTTTTGTTTTTTATTTTATATGAGATTGACTTTTAACAAAAAAAAAACTATTAATTTATATTACAAAAAAAATTAATGGACACTATAGGCTGAATAATTAAATTTATTATTCATAGATCCCAAAACATGTTAATTCAGGCTTTAACATTAACTTATTAATGCTGTTTTGTCTTTGAAAACTTACTTATAATTAGATTTAAGGTAATATTAGGCTATGGGGCAGATTGCATTTTAATATTATTTTGAACACCCATTCTTTTTCACTTCATTTTGAGGGGTTGTATATTTTTTACTTGTTTATTTATTAGGATATTTGTATTCTTTAAATACTAAATAGGGGCATTTTTTAAAATGTATAAAGTCGTAAATACCCCTACAATAACGTTAACATATTAATTTATTTAATATTCACTAATATTAATATATTTGCGTTGTAAATATCCCTACAATAACGTTAACATATTAATTTACTTAATATTCACTAATATTAATATATTTGTGTAAGAATGTAAATATATTTCCCTAAATATATTTGTGTAAGATTTAGTAAATTATATATATAAATATATTTGCGTAAGAATGTAAATATTTGCGCAAAAACTTAAATATATTTGTGCAAGAATAGTAAATATATTTGGTAAAATATATTTGTGCAACCATTCGATTATATATATATATATATATAAATAGATATCTATTATAGATTTATACATACCAATATATATTTTTCATAGATATGTCATAGATATTTCATATCAATATATCTATCATAGATGTATATATATTTATTATAGATATCTATCATAGATGTATAGATATCTATCATAGATATGTCCTAAGATAATGAACTTTTTTTAGACTTGCTAAATTCAAATTCAACTAAAATTTTCCCAAATTGATTAAAATACAAAAAGTGAAATAAAAAACCTAAAAATTTTATGAAGTTGTAATTTGAATTACATAACAAGAATTTGTAAAATATCACAAATTGATTATGGATGAATGTCGAAAGTTTTTTTGTTGGAGTTCGTTCGTCGTTGTCGAGTTTGAGATTTGTGGGGTGGTTTGAAACCCTCAGCTACATAGGGAATTTGGCAATATTAACAAAGAATTCTATCGCAGTTATTTCATATCTCATTTATATTAAACATCTCTTTTTTTTTGGTATTTTATGTTTAGATACGTAGTTATATTAATTAATAAATATTGAAAAGGTTAATAATGGAACACTGCCCTATATCAAAAATTGGAAAAAATATAGGTAGTACATGTAATTGTACTCTTACAAATGCCCCGATCCATTATTCCCCCTAGATTTAAACCAAGTAACAATCAATCCCACTCAATATTAACAACCATTTTGACTTCCTCAAGTTAAAACTTAAAAGGGATTTTGGCTTTGAATTTTCCTTGCAATCGTGATTCGAATAATCTAATTGAACCCTGCGTGATAGTTGGGCAATGCATTTTATATTAAAATTATAAGTACATAAGTTAATATTTGATACATAGTCGGTTTCATTTGACAGCAACATGTCTATGGTTGAATAATAGGATGAGATGAACATACCTTACCTTTTTTTTTATATAAAATGAAATTAGCTATATTGGCATGACATCAATATCAATTGGTCCATTGAATTTGTATACAAGGGCGATGAAGTTGCGAATTGAGAGCTCAAATTAATCTGCATATATATTTATACATCCATTATTTAAGCTTTAATTATTGCTTTTTTTTTCCAACATTAGCTTGAGAGAAGTTATATAAAAATTAATTCTTGGAATCTTCTTTAAACAAAGTTGCTATAAAACAATGAGAACAAACTAGAAAAATAATAGTACAAAAATAAAATTGAATTGATTTATCAGAAGGTTACGTTCATTATCGTCGCGCCATATCTCACTAAAATTAATAATCGATTCCGATAATTTTAAAACACAACTGTGTATTCTTCGTTTCTAACTCGTCTAGAAATCCCATACAATTTTCGCTATATTTTTAGAATTTTAATGATTATTTGTGATACAATTACATTGTTGAGACTTGAGACCCCTTATTTATAGACTTAGATAACACCCTAATCTTAAAGATCAGTCAAAATTCACGGGCAAGTAATCTATATATGTCGTCTCGACCAACAATCACGTCTTATGTAGCGGTCGCTACCTTAGCCTCACATAACGATCGTTATGTGTGGAGCGGTCGCTGCCCTAATGATCTCAGAAACGCTGAAGCTCTTTGTACTTCGAGCATATCGTCTCCGTACGCATCATCTAAACACAACGGCTGCTATGTACGCAACGACCGCTACCTCTTCCTGAGCTACATTCGATTTTGTCTTCCTCCCTTTCGTTTTTTATTTGATTTCACATCTCAACAATCTCCAGTTCACTTAAATGCAAATCCCATCCATTATCTTTCACTGTAGCAGCGGTGTTCTAAAGTAAAGTTGAAGTTTTCTTCAACTTCAACTTGTCCAACTCCATAGGACTTTTCACATTTTTTTCATGAGATTTTCTCTAGGAGAGAAACAGTAAATTTTACTCGAATGTACTATCTCGTTCTCACAAAGTAAGTAGTACTTTTGTTACAATAAACGCTTTCATCTCTTTTTTCATTGCAAACTGTCACTTGCTAAGTAGATGCTTAATAAACCTTAATAATAATACACCTAAAAGTTATAATATCAAGACACAAAAATTGTAAAATTAATCCAAATCCGTGTCCAAGTAATCTCCTCCGCCTCAACTAGATCGCAGCCTATGTAGCGGCCGTTGCTACTTTATACAAGAATGTGTTCCCTTATGTTCAATAGTATAGTAATAATGTACTGCTACGTAGTAATCTTTCATTTGTTAAAAATTAAAATACAAAGAAAAGTTTTTACTAGTACTATTATTTTGAAACAAAGAGAATAGAATTGAGTGTAATGATCGGATGAATAGAACCAAAAACACCTCACATCCAGCCGACCCAATACCAAACATCCTTTTCAACGAGCCAACCCAAAATTATAAAAAATAAAAATAAAAAAACTTGAATGATTAAACATGGTCGGTTGTATGATAATGATAACTCAGGTCACCACCACCACCGGAGGCCGTTGGGTCCCACTCTCCCTCCCTCCCACTATTAACCCCTACTGTGCGTGTGTATATATATATATATATATACTCTCCCTCACTCACTGCTCAATTGTACTAATTAACCAGCAAACAATAAACACTCACTACTTTCTCTCTCTAATAATTCTCTCTGTTTTTTAGTGAAAATTAAATCGAAGGAGGAAGATGGAGAGCAAAGAAGAGGATGTTCGCGTGGGAGCCAACAAGTTCTCGGAGAGGCAGCCGCTGGGATTGGCTGCCCAGAGCCAGGACAAGGACTACAAGGAGCCGCCGCCGGCGCCTCTGTTCGAGCCGGGCGAGCTGACGTCGTGGTCGTTCTACCGAGCCGGTATAGCCGAGTTCGTAGCCACTTTCCTGTTCCTCTACATCACTATCCTGACTGTGATGGGCGTCGTCAAGTCCCCTTCCAAGTGCTCCACCGTCGGCATCCAAGGCATCGCCTGGGCCTTCGGCGGCATGATCTTCGCCCTCGTCTACTGCACCGCCGGCATCTCAGGTAAGTCTAATTTTGTCCCAATTCAAACCCTAATTTAATTTAATTTATAGATTGTTTAATTAATTAATTAATTAATATCGTGTGTAGGAGGTCACATTAATCCGGCGGTGACATTCGGGCTGTTCCTGGCTCGAAAACTGTCCCTGACCCGGGCGGTTTTCTACATGGTGATGCAGACGCTCGGCGCCATCTGCGGCGCCGGCGTGGTGAAGGGCTTCGGCAAAGCCCTCTACCAGGCCAACGGGGGCGGCGCCAATTCCGTGGCTCACGGCTACACCAAGGGCTCCGGCCTCGGAGCCGAGATCATCGGGACTTTCGTGCTCGTTTACACCGTCTTCTCCGCCACCGATGCCAAGCGCAGCGCTAGGGACTCCCACGTGCCGGTCAGTGTTAATTGGAAATTGATTTATTATTACTTTATTAGTATAAGTTACAAGGTTAAAATCGTCTTTATCAATGTGCAGATATTGGCCCCGTTGCCTATCGGGTTCGCGGTCTTCTTGGTGCACTTGGCGACTATCCCGATCACGGGCACCGGCATCAACCCTGCCCGGAGCCTCGGAGCAGCAATCATCTACAACGAGTCACATGCTTGGAGTGATCATGTAAGCTTTATTGGATTAATTAATTACAAAAACTATAGTATGAAACTTGTGACTAAGAATTATTGGTGGTAACATGTGCAGTGGATATTCTGGGTTGGACCATTCATCGGGGCAGCACTGGCAGCACTGTACCACGTGGTGGTCATCAGAGCCATCCCATTCAAGTCCAAGTGAAGAATATAAAAAAAAAAAACAGCATTTGATTTTGAGCATCACATGAAAGAAGAGGACAAAAGTGAAATAAATGTAATGTTGCATTGCTTGGAGTATTTGCTTTTTTTTTTTTTTTTTATGTGTGTTTGGTTGTGTATGTAATGTGTATGCATTTCTAGATGCTTTTATGATGGATGTGAATTATGAAGAAAACAGAGGTGGGGCTTTTTTAAATATTACTGTAGACTGTAGTAGTATTCGGGTAAAAGTCCAACTCTACAAAAAGTAGCTTGGCTGGTTGTGTTCATTTGTAATGTCATTTACAAACCTAATCATAGACCAAACCAAACTTAAGCCTAATCTAAGTACTCCTTCCGCAAAAGTTAAGAGATGGACAAAAAATGTTAATTTTTGATTTTTTTTATTAATAAATATAAAATAAAAATGTTATTTTAAGTATAAAAAATAAAATAACTGAGAGTAAAGTTTAAAAAGTAAATAGATAAAGTAAAATTAAAATTTTATTTTAAAATAAAAAATTAGAATATTTATTACCTTTTTGAAATGTATCAAAAATAAAATAATTTACTTAATTCAGAAAATACAAAAGAAATGTACTTATTTCTCTTTCTAAAACAAAGATCAACGTAAATAGAGCAAATATATTACTAAGAAAAAGAGCAAATATATTACTAATAAAACAAAGATCAACGTAAATAGAGCAAATAATATAAAACAGAGAATCGAACCCATGCATAAGAAAAAGAGCAAATATATTACTAAGAAATTTTTTTTATTAACTTTTTCATATGAAAAAATTATAAAAAATTATACTACTTCAATTAAAGATCAATCTAATTGTCATATTTTTTTTACAAAATATAAAAAATGAATGATCATTAATTTAACACGGACGAAGTATTTATTTTTGTTTTAAATTCTTTGATCGTTATATTTTATAACTATATAAGTAACTACAATTTAAATTGTATAAGTAACAAAGTGCTTTCATTTCTAAAAATCACTAACTTTTTTAATTAAAATTACTCATCCAAAATTACAAATTTTAAAATATTCTAAAAAAATGAAAGATCTTAAAAATACCTTAGATATCTTCACATTTTTCATAATTTATGAGATTCAAATTATTCATGTACTTCATGTTCACTAAGTTTATCTTCATATACGGAAAAAAAAATGTGAAATTAAAAAAAATATTATATTCAATCCAAAATTTCCACTAAGATTCAAATTAGGAGACGTTCCTAATATTCTTTATGTCTTAGAAAAACATGACCACTATTTTCATTAAATACAAAAGAGAATTTTATTTCTTTGGAGGAATAATAATTAGTAATTAATAATTTTGGATAAGACAACATAGGAGTTTTAAAATGGATGAAAAAAAATAATTGGATAGACAAAGATTCAAATTGATCAAAGTACCCCAATGTTGCATTAGTTAAAATATGCGCTGATCAAAAGTTAATAAATAGTATACAAAAATTATGAAAAAATAATTAAAATAAAATTTAGTTATTAAATTTTATTTTAGTTATTTTTTCATAATTTTTTATATTATTTATCATATGTATTGAACGAACAAAAAAAAATGTCACCCTTGACCACATATGACATTGGCATAATGAGTTATCAGTTTCATACTCCATCCATTTACTTCACCTCAAATAAGTTATTTGACATCAAATAAATTAGACCATCTTCAACCAATACAAAATACTTATTTTAGAGTAAAAGAGATGCTTCAATACGGTATTATTGATTTTAAGATAAGATCAAAAAAAAAAAACATATATTTACGTTTACCTCAAAATTAAACTAATAAATATTCTTTATTTTTAAAAATGTCATTTCCTTTTTACCAATTAATGAAAATAACTTATAATTTTTTTTTATGTAATCTATTTTAATAATCGTATCATTGATAATTAAAATAAAATTTAATAAAAATATTTATATTTATAAAATAAGAATACATATCACAATATAAAATTTTAATAAAAATAATTATAATTAATATTTTATTATGTTTGAAATTTTAAATTGAAAATAATATTATTATATTTTTCAATGTAAAAAATTAAATGGTTAAATTATAAATTTGTAAAAATATTAGTTATTAATAAAAATAATATAAAAAAGTGGCCGAGAAATATTTCAAAATACTCATTTAAATTTGAATATTAATTTTTTTCGTTAGAGTTAAATTATTGCAAACTTAAAAATAAATTTATTTTTTATTTTAGATTTTAGTGTTTACTTAGAAATAATCACGTTGGAGTTAAATTACTAGTTTACTACAAACATAAAAATAAGCGTAAATGTTATAAAATATACTAAAGTAGATAGCGATACTACTTTATTACACTACTATTTAAAAAAACAGGTTTTATACATTAATTTACTTATTTACCCATCACTAAAAGACAAAATTTAATTTAAACATTAATTTTCAATTTTTATTTATGTCGAATGCGTAAATCTACCAACATACTCATAAATTTGTACTATATATTAATAATTTCTCCTACCGTAAACCCTAATATTTCATTTTCAAATCCGAGTCTCTTTATCGCCTCCGCCCTCCACCACCGCTCTCCAACCATCACCTTGAGTCTCCTCCACCTCTGCTCTCCAACCATCACCTTGAGTCTCAAAGTTGGGGGTCTAAAACCTGACATCGTCACTCGACCAATCGACTAATGGCATCTCGCCGCCGCCGCCTCACTGCCGATGGTCCTCGACGGCCAACGTCATCTCGACACTCCTGCATCACTGTCAATGGTCCTAGACGGCCGACATACATTACTTCAGACACGACGGCGATTTCACAAGATTCTGTGTTTGTGAAATCCTTCAAATCCAGTTTTACAAAGTTCAGATCTGAGTCGATATGGTTCGACAAGGTCCAGATCTGAGTCTTCCAGATCTGAGTCTTCCTCATCGTCGGTGGCGATTTGTTCCACGTCGCATGTACGACCCCATTCAAGACGGAGATGTCAATTTATTTTTGTTGAATATGTTCCCCCATTCAAGACGGAGATATCAATTTGTTTTTGTTGAATATTTTTTTGAGATTTTTTTTATTAAACGATCAAATATTTGAGATATTTTTTGTGTATATGTGATATTTTTATTGATTTTTATTTTTTATTTTTGTGTATTTGAGATATTAATTTCAATATTTGAATTAATAAAATATTTTTTTAGTTGTCTGTTCAAGCCCAATCACTTAGAAAGTTAGTAAAGTTGGTGAAACATGTATTCATGTGAGTTTAATTTTTTTTTTAAATACAAATATAAGTTGAGTTTCTTAGTGTTTTTTTTGTGTCGAAAACAAAATTAAAATAATAAATGAAAAAAAAAATTAATAAAAAAAAAAATACAAATAAGAGCATTCGACAAAGATTTGCCGTGTCGAATGTCACATTCGTCTTGTGTCGAATGTGATTCGACACGGCGAATGTCACGTCGCCTCGTGTCGAATGTGATTCGACACGTCGAATGTCACATTCGTCTCGTGTCGAATGTGATTCGACACGGCGAGTGTCACATTCGCCCCGTGTCGAATGTGATTCGACACGGCGAATGTCACATTCGCCCCGTGTCGAATGTGATTCAACGTGTCGAATGTCACATTCGCCTTGAATGTTAGATTCGCCCCGTGTCGAATGCGAGATTTCGTGAGATTCGCCGTGTCGAATGTGACATTCACCGTGAATGTGAGATTCGCCCCATGTCAAAATTACTTACATAATTCGCCAAATAGAAGAACATTTTAGGTAGTTCATCACTTTTATGTGTAAGAAATCGGTTTTTTTATCCGCTAGTACAACAAAAATATATTACTATCTCATTTCGTGTAATTTAATTTTTCTCTCTAAAAATAAACTTATTTTTTATTTTAAATAATCTTCGAAAAAATCAAGAAATTTTATTAAAAAAGAAACACAATTAAAGGTTAATGCACCCGTCCTCAAAATGATAATTGGTTGGATAGCGACATCTCCTAAAAGTCCTTTGCCGGTGAGCCGAGCTATGACTCGGGAGTCGGGACTACAGTGTATTTTCTTTTATCAAACTAAAAAATTAGAAAGTGTAAATTACTAGAAGTACAATTTTGATGAGTGCAGAAATCTACAAGCAAACCAGATGATCGCAAAACTGGAATGTTGTGTTTTGAATTGGGGAAACCCTAAAAGGATGTACAATGCCACACGCTCCCGACTCAAATTTCTCCCGCGTCACAACTCAGAAGGAGATAATGGAGACACGAAAATGATGTTGAAGAGATAAAGGAATGGGCGTGGGCTCTTGTTTGCTTCTTACAACATCAACGATAATTGCTTAATTTCGATGCGGTCCAGTATCAGTATGTGTGGTCCATATTCATTAGAAGATGATGTATTTGGTTTCAGGGGTAAGAAAATAGATTCATAGAATTGCGGGTTAAAGAAAAAGGTTTCACATCGGTTTTTACCTCGAAATTTAGCGTTTTCTACTCTGGAAATTGTGTTCTAATTTTCTCTGCGTTTTAATGATATTGAATTCCTTGACTGCACTTGCTCCTCCTATTACTGTGTTGTTGAGTAATGTGCGTGGAAAGTAATGAGATATATCTATTAATTGACCATCTTATTGTGGACACCGATTCTTGTTATTTAACTTGCACAATCCTTTCAAGAATATGAACCCTAGTATCTTATTCACTTATGGTGTGCGACAAATTTTAAGACAATTTTGATCGTCTACAGAGTCTGATTTCAATCGTTTGCGTACTGGCTATCTTTCTTTTGCTCCTCTAAAATAGAGTACGGAGTATGTTTTTTTGTTGCCTGAGAAAGTATATGTTTTTTTCACTCCGAGATAGAAAATGCCAGGAAAAAAGTTTCTTGCTGGTTTGATTAGTTCACATCTGTCCTACTGCGAAAATTTAAATTTTTATGGAAGAAATGTGAATGGTATAGAGAATAACAGATGGGATTGTATGAATGTCTTGTCTTTGGCTTATGGAATGCTGTTTTTTAAGTCTTCATATAATCGTGATGTTGTGTTGACTGAGTTTAGGTATAGGTTTTTCTTTTGTTGTTTGTTTGGCTTAATTGGTTCATACACCGAAAGATTACTGAATCACATTACATTCTGAAACCTACAAACAATCAGTACTCTCCCAGAACCGGTCGGTGCTCTACTGACTTATTTGTTGGCAGTGGTCCCAACAGTGACATCCATTTGGATTCATAAACTTATTATAATGTTGTTGTGCAGAACACATTGATATGGAATTGTACTCGACTTTAAAAAAATTGTGTCACATGAAGCATTTCTTGATAAACTTAATCAATGTTTACTGCTTATGAGTTTTCAAGAAGCTTGTTTGGGGCCCATGTTTATGAATTATGATATCGATGAGTTATTAATATGCTTGTTTCTGTTTATGAGTTCTCAAGAAGCTTGTATGGTTCTCATGTTAATGAACTCTGTTATCGAAGACGAATTCACTAATGCCACTGTAGGTTAATTATTGAAACAAAATTTGTTCCAGATTATAACCGTTTTCTTGTGCTTCTCAGCTTTACCATAACTGCTTTTCTGGGGCATGAAAGAGAAAATTGTTTCTGTACCCTAAGTCTCATTTTCTTGCTGTGGTCATAATATGATATATAAGTATTTGGTGACTACTTTATATATCAATAAGTCCATGGTCTGGTGGCGATGTTTAGTACTTTAGTGTATTGATTTCTTCACGTCTTTCTAATAACAGTACGTATACATGCTGCTCATGTTTGCTTGATGTAAACTGTGCCTTTTGACAAACATGACAGGAACCCGAGGATCTGGTTTCTTGGCCATGAAGCAATGTTTTCTACGTTCAGAAGAATTAATGGTATGACATCAGTATATTATTCTTAATAAATAATACTCCGTATTTGTAGTTCAAACATACGCCGATGAGCACATGTCGTTGGTTGGTACGTCTGTGGTCCAAAACTACGGGAGAATGAGCTAAATATTCATGGACTTCCAATGAGAAGTTATTTTCCTGCTCTGGGGAGGTACGTTGTGAGTTTCTCCTCAATTACTTAGTAATCCCAGGCTGTATTTAAACAAAAACAAAAATGATTAAATGAAACAAAAGTACAATCAGATATGTACTCATGTGTGGGGAAAGCTATGGACCTCAATTATGCACCCGAACCAGCACACGTCACACCGGCCGACTTAATACCAAACGCCTTTTCTAGCAATCCAACAAAAATCATAAATACACATCCAGGAAAATATATTCGAAAAGAAAAATGAAACTTGAATGATTGTTGTATTATTGTATCATAATGAAGAATCAGGTGATTAATAGAGTTCAGTGGGCCCCCGCGCTCCCTCCACGGGTCGTGTATATATACCCTCACTGGACAGTTGTAATAAACCATCACACAGCTGCAAATAAATACAATTTTCTCACTTTTTTTTCTCTGATTTAAGTGAGAAAAAATGAAGGTGGAGAGCAAAGAAGAAGATGGGGGAGTGGAAGCCAACAAGTTTTCCGAGAGGCAGTTGCAGAGCCAAGATAGGGATTACAAGGATGCGCCACCAGCGCATCTGTTCGAGCCAGGCGAGCTGACCTCGTGGTCATTTTACAGAGCCGGGATATCTGAATTTGTGGCCACTTTTCTGTTCTTGTATATAACTGTCCTGACGATGATGGGGGTTGTCAAGTCGGAATCCCAGTGTTCGACGGTCGGGATTCAAGGCATTGCTTGGGCTTTTGGTGGCATGATCTTTGCTCTTGTGTACTGCACTGCTGGGATTTCAGGTGATTTTAACCCTAGTAGTTTTTAATATATTCTAATTTCTTGATATATACGCCCGAGCTGTGATAATAATTTAGGTAAAAAAAAAAAACTCGACTTCGTTACACTTTGCAGGGGGCTACATTAATCCTGCGGTGACATTTGGGCTATTCTTGGCTAGAAAACTTTCATTGGCTCGCACCGTTTTCTACATTGTGATGCAAACTTTAGGGGCCATTTGTGGTGCTGGTGTGGTGAAGAGCTTCGACAATACTCTGTATCAGCACAACGGAGGTGGTACCAACATTGTGGGCCACGACTACACCTTAGGCGCTGGCCTCGGTTCTGAGATTATTGGCACTTTTGTGCTTGTTTACACTGTTTTCTCTTCAACCGACACCAAACGCAGCTCTAGAGACCCCCACGTGCCTGTGAGTGTTATTCAATAGTCGCAATTACCAAAATGACCCCTGCAGTAATCGGATTGGATGATAATGTGCAGATATTGGCCCCGTTGCCTATCGGGTTTGCTTATTTTTTGGTGCACTTGGCAACTATCCCAATCACCGGGACCGGTCTTAACCCCGCCAGGAGTCTCGGAGCTGCTATCATCTACAACGAGCCACAGGCTTGGGATAATTTTGTAAGCTCATATCCTCTATTATATATGAGGCATTGATTACGGATATTACACGGTGCAATAAAAACAAATAAATGAATATACATACTCCATTAATGAATTTGGTGAATAGATTTGGCAAAAGGAAATTGGATTTTAAGATCAGATCAAACTTATTGATCTTATCGTCTCGTCTGGCATGACTGATGTAACTAACATGTGCAGTGGATATTCTGGGTTGGACCATTTATTGGGGCAGCACTTGCAGCCGCGTACCAAGTTGTGGTTATCAGAGGCGGGGGTGGCAACTCGGATTATATGGCCAAGTCTGCGATCGGTTTCAAGTTGATTTCGGGTGATGCTGAACAAGATAGTACTAGTACATGAAAAGTTTGTGTTAGCATTTTATCTCGGTTACATCCGCCTCGCTGTTTTGTATCCGGTAGAGGATGTCGGCCCTAATCGATGTGATTGCATTCAAGTCCCAAGTGATGTCCTTTTCTCACCACAAGAAAAAGAACATTTGATCTTCAAAACATGTGGTCATTGTTTCTGAGGGCCAGGAAGATCATGTAATGCTTGTATCTATCCAGTTCTTCTCTTTTTGTTTTTTTCTGTTTGTTTACGTACTCAATACATTATAATTCAATTAATATATTACTACACTAGCAAGCAACGAACAAAAGGCTTTTTAGACTTCTTGACCAACATTGTAAAATAATTAAGATAAACATTTTTTAGTGAATATTTTGACGAAATATTATTAGGGGTGTTCATAAATAGGACACCGGAAACCGGACCGGAACCGGACTAGTTGGTCCGGTTCGGTCGGGACCGGTAAAATTCCGGTCCGGTTTCAGGTCCACATAAAAATGAGATTCCGATTTCCGGTCCGATTTCGGTTAAAAACCGGTAAAATCCGATCCGGACCGGATTGGACCGGATTTTAATTTATTATATATATATATATATATATATATATATATATATATATATATATATATATATATATTATTTTTTAATAATATTAATTGTTATATTTTTTAAAAAATAAATAAATAAATTCATAAATTGTGTTTTTTATTTAAAAATTTTCTATTTATCAAATATAATTTTTTTATTAACTAAAATTTCACTATGTATTAAATTATTAATATTTAATTTAATTATAATATAACAAAATAATCTAAAATTAATAAAAGAAAATTAGTATCACGCCCGTGCGATGCACGTGATTTATTTGTTTGAAATAATTTAAAATTTTATTTAATCTGCAACGTATTTCGGCCAAAAATTTATTAATGACTAACAAATTATTTTATTTAATAATCGAACTCTCACTTAAATTTGTAAATTCGTATTAATCACATTATTAACGTTATTTAAATTATGAAAATTTTATAATTTTCAAAGATTACCCTGTAATTTATAATATATAAGCTTCTTGAGGCATAGTCGAGTGGTAAGGTCTGTGGTGATGTTGGTGTAATTCCCCGACGACAAAGAGTTCGAATCTCGAATATGACAAATTTTTATTGAAATATTATGAAGTTAATCCTTGGATGAGACCTATTGGCTATCTCCCACATGTGTCTGTTACGCGGGCACATCCCTCGATTTACATCATACCCGATCGAGGAGCCTCTGATCTGGTGGAAGAGGAGTTTCTCGTCTCTACATTTCTCCTGATCTGGTGGAAGAGGAGTTTCTCGTCTCTACATTTCTCGAGTGTCAAGCGCATCCAACAAATACCTAAAAACGCTGGGAGAAAATCAAAATAAATAGAAAATAAAAATTATAAAGTTGGAAAATAAATAGAAATATAAAAAAAATTGAATTTACTTGGTAAACATTAAGGGGATGAGAGGGAAAAATGCAATTATATTAATATAACGTATGTTAACCTGCAAAACAAATTTTACATAACTGAATTAGGGATAAACTAAAAATTAAAAAAACAAATCTAATCGAACATAATTAATACATCGACAATTTGATTCTGGAATCTGCGAAAAAATCATAATTAATATATAAAATTAAAAAAATCGAGAAAAAAAAATGAATGAATAGAATAATGTATACATATAAATTGATTCAATATTCAGAAAATAAAAAAGGACCTACGAAGTCAGATTATAGCAAGAGAAAATAATATACTTAAAAAGTTTGATCATTTTTAGGGAATAGGAGGAGATCGATTTGTATGAGATACGATTAATTAGAATTAAATTAATATTAATGAAATAAAAAATAATTCTAAGAAGAGAAATAAAAACGCATATATTTAAGATGATAATTAATTATTATTACAAAAAATATATAATTTTAAATTACTATTTAAAATTTATATATAATTAAATATGCTTAATAATATTACTATTTATAATTTTTTATTTATAATTACTATTTAAAATTTATAATTTTTTATTTATAATTTATAGTGTGAACATAACATTATTATTGTTTTTCTATTGGTCCACGTGTTATTATTGAATCTAGAAATTATATATGTATAGATTATATATTTTTTAATTTATAAAATATTTATTTACTTAAAAATAATAATGTTTCATATTTACTGAATAAATTTAAAATTTATAAATATTAAAATTAAATTAAATTATTATTTTATATTTAATTTATATAATTTTTAAATTATTCCGGTTTTATCCGGTCCAAAACCGGACCGGAGCCGAATTTACCGGTCCGGTTCGGTCCAGACCGGTATTATTCCGGTCCGGTTTTCAGGTCATGTTTTTTCATGATTCCAGTTCCGGTCCGGTTCGGTCCGATTTTGAACCGATAAACACCCCTAAATATTATCATATAAAAGTATTATTTTGTAAAAAATAAAAAATTACAAAAATATATTTATATTTTTTTTTTCTTTTAAATATGGGCTCCTTTCAAAATTGAACCTTGGAGAAATAATATATCAAATTTAGGCTAATTAAATCTTAAAATGTCTTGTTAAGATGATAAAGTAATCCAACTTATATTTAAGTTTTATGAATTATTTCTAACCGGTGGATGTGGATATCTAACATAATAAATCACCAATCATTCAGCAACATTGAAATATTAGCTTATTAAGAATATTTCTTATTCACGATCCCAAAAGCGAGAAATACAAATTTTGGGTAGTTGCACTCTGAGTTTTTGTAAGGACTGACTTTGTTAGTTAATTATACTTCTCGTCCAAAAATAGATGTCATACTTTCTTGTCACGAAATTTAAGAAAAATATTAATTTTTGACTTTTACCAAAAAGTAAAAAATAAAATATATATTTTAAAATACAAAAAGTACGTAAAATAGTTGTGACTAAAGTTTGAAAAATAAGTGGATAAAATAAAATAAAATTGAATTTAAAATGAAAAAAGTTTTTTTTTAATACGTCAATTATTGTTAGGTATCTCGAAAAAATAAGTATTGCAATTATATTGAGACTAAGGACCTGTTCTTTTGGACTGAAAACGGCTGAACTGAACTGAACTTAAGCGATCTGAACTGAACTGAACTTAACCGATCTGAACTGAAATGAATTGATTGTTTATAAATATAATAATAACTTTTATAAATTATTAAATATTTTTTTAAAAATATTAATAATATTATGACACTAACTAGATTGTATATTGAAAATTATAGATTGAAATTATTTTTTATTTATTTTATTTTAATTTATTTTGAAGCGAACTGAACTCAACTGAAGCGATCTTAAATGAACTGAATTTAAGCGATCTGAACTGAACTACTGAACTCAACTGAAATTAAGTCCAAACTGAACTGGACTGAAATTAAGTCCAAAAGAACAGGTTCTGAAACCTCTTACATCACTATTCACACTCCCTTAATTAAATTACTATTTTAAAATTTTATTATATAATTAAAATATTATATATGTAGTTTGTCAAAATTGAGTTAATATAACACTATAAAAGATCATATTTCCATCAGGAGTAGACAACAAATTGCCTTAGCCGTTAAAACTTTCGACTTGCTCAAAGATAGCAGGCACATATAGTAAAACCTCTATAAATTAATAAGATTCGGACTGAAATTTTTTATTAATTTATAGAGATATTATTATATCGATAAATTAATAATTTATTAATTAAAAGAGGTTTTAACATATATGCACAATTAACCTTCAAAGTTTCAAATTTTTTGAATAACTTTAAGTATACATGCATAATTATTGATGAAAATTAAATTAAAATACAAATGTATTAGTAGAATTCCATGAACACAAACTCACGTGAATTTGGAATGACTTGTTTAAATTAAGTTAAACTACAAATGTACTAGTACGAGATGACAGCGCCACAACTATTGTGTGCATTAAAGAGATTTAAAGATAAAATCAACATATATTTGAAGTTCAAGAAAAAACAAGTTACAGTATTCTTATTTTACTAGGTTGTCTTAAGCATATTCAAGTGTATTCATATATATATATATATATATATATATATATATATATATATGGGATTATTTTTAATAATTATTAATAGTTAAATTTTATTTTAATTATTTTTTCATAATTTTTATATACTATTTATCATATGTATTGGACGGACAAAAAAAAGTTAACGTTGACCACCTATGTCCATTAGTCCGAGACAGATGAGTATATGTAAATATATATATATTGAGATCTCAAAAAAAATTATTATCTTATAATTTTATTGATTGAGTTCCAAAGTTTTACTAGTCCCAACTTGGAAACGGTCAAATTATTATATAATCGAGTATTAATTTAACGAGTTTTACTGTATATAAGTCTACGAATAGAGTCGATAAAATCAAGCTTACTCGTGAAGGGTCGTGTTAAATATCTCACGTAGATTGAAAAAAAAAACTCAAAATTTAAATATATATGAGTTGTACAACATTATTATCTTAACAAGTCATTTTGAACTATATATATTGACTCAACTTCAATTAACTTCCCTAAGTTTTGCAAGGAAGAAAATGGTGCTGCTGATTATTGATGATTAATTAATTTTAAATGAGCTGTCTTAATATTAAAAATAAAGTATCCGACCTACCAAGGGCAGAGGGTCATGAAATTTTTTCATCACGCATTGATGGATTAATTTTACTTATTTTAATATAATAATAATAATAATAATAATAATAATAATAATAATAATAATAATAAATTATTAAATAATTCTGATTTACTTTTATCTATTAAGCAACGAAAAAAATATTGTATTGATAGACCCTCAAAACAAAAAATGTAGTACTACATTTGTCCTATATTATTATGCATTGATCCTTTATAAATTACTACAAATGATGAATACATATTAACATGGAATTGAACTGAAAGAGTAACATTTAAAATGAGGCAAAAATATAAGCACTAGTAATTTACTAATTTGCGTCTACATTAATAAGTTAAAAAAATACTATAGTACTATTTCCCATTCTTATAAATTTGTACAATTTTGTTTTTATGTAGATTAAAAAAATAGACACTACAAAAAAGTCGCGGATCCCCTACGGGGATCCCCTACGGCGAGAAGCCCGTAGGTACGTCCCTACGGCGTCCCCTACGGGAAATACCATATTGAAATCCCCTACGGGAACCCCTACGGCTGGAGACGTAGGGGAGAATCCCGTAGGGGCTTGCCGTAGGGGCCTAGGCGGGAAAGCGCGCGCCTCATTTCCCTCCAACGTGGCCTACGGGGTCCCCTACGGGTAGCCGTAGGCCATATGGCCCTACGGCTGTTGTCCCCGTAGGGGACGAGGCGCGTAGCCTTCCCTCCAATTAAATGGATGAGCCCTACGGCAATTCCCGTAGGGGTCCCCTACGGGAAAGACCCCCGTAGGGGAGAATCAAAACGCCATCGTTTTGGCTCTTACGTCTGCCCCCTACGGGATTTATGCCGTAGGGACCCCTACGGGAAGGTCCCCGTAGGGGATTAGTAAAACGACTGCGTTTTGGTATTTACTTACTCCCTACGGGACCGAGCCGTAGGGGAGCCCGTAGGGGACATCTATTTAACAGCGGCCTGGGCAGAACAGATTTTCATTTCGCGTTTTGAAGAGAGAAAAGAGGGCCGGGGCGATTTCTTGCGATTTCTGGCGATTGACGGCTCCAAACGGCGATTTCAAGCTCCAAACCCTTCAACATCTCCGATTCTCCAAGGCAGAACAGGTTAGTACACGTTTTCCCTCTTTTATCGGTTCGTTTTTTCAGTTTAGAAAAAATTAGGGTTTGTTCAAAATGTTGAATTTCGGTTTATTTTAGCCTTGTATTATTGTTATTGAGCTATTCTTAGTATATGAACAATGTATTGGAGCTTGAATTGTGGATTTTTTTTCATGTTTAGGGTTTTTGAAAATGTGATTTTTTTGTATTTGGGTGTTATGATTTTGGGATGTTTCCTAAGAATTTTTGTAAAATTATTGTGTTTTAAAATGTGTGAAGGACTCAATTCAATGTTTAGGATGATTTGTAGTAGAAAGAATTTGGTTTAGATGTAAAAAATTAATTTTTAGATGTTTTGAAAGTTGTTCGATTTTAAACACTAAGTATAAAGGGGCTGCTGTCGATTTTTGCTATTTTAGGTGCGTAGATGATTTCTTTTGCAAAAAGTTCACTAGGGTGACCCCTACTAATTTTTCGATACGCATCATTTTTGTGTTTGGAGTTTGAACTAAATCCTTTATCTTGGGAGTCAAAACTTTTGTTCTTGGATTGTTTTTTAAAGAACTAAAACGATTTTTTTTTTTTTTTGGATTCCATTTTTTAAAAACTAGTGAAAGTAAAAGTATATGTGTTTAAAGATGTGTTCATTATCACCTCTTTCATATATGTTATAATGTTTAATGTATATGTCGAGATATGTTGCAATTTACCTTTAATCAAATGTTGAAGCTTAGACCCGTTTGAGATTTAATATCGAACTTACCATTCGATATTGAATCTTGAATTGTCCCATTTTTGGACAGTTTGAGAATGTGATTATTATGTTCTTTGTTAGTTGATATGTGTTTCGATTATGGACTTATTTTAAGATTTGGTTAGTTATTTCTCTACGTTCTCGGGTACATTGAAACACGTGTACTTAGAGAACTGTAGGGAAGTGCTGCCAAATTTTTTAAGTCCATTCGAGACACTAACTAACAAAGAACATCATATCACATTCTTGAATGGGATAGGACCCTTACCAATAAAGCAATTGCAACGCATATGTGCTGTCGAATTCATGTCAAAATCTCATTAACTTTTTTAAATGTGTGATTGTTTACTATACTTTCTTAAATGTGTATGATTGTTTACTATATATTTTTAAATGTGTATGAATGTTTATTTTGTTTAAAGATTATCGTTTTAATTCTATAGAATGAACTCTGATCGTAATTGGATGTACAAACGGAGGGTTGGCGGTTATCTGTCTAAAGAGTTTTTGGATGGAATCGAGTCATTCATTGAGTTCGCAAGAAAAAATGCTGAATGGAAAGACGGTGATAAGTTGAAATGTCCTTGTAGTCGAAAGAGGTGTAGCAATATTAATTACTTGGACACTGAGACAATCACGCGGCATCTGCTGAAGCATGGGTTTGTTCCGGGTTATCACACATGGTTATTCCACGGCGAAGGCCATCTTTATGAACAAGTTCTGAATCAGAATGTGATCCCTGTTCCAAGCCAATCAAACATTCCGGCCGATCCAAATCCATACATCGATATGATTCGTGATGCTGCTGGTCCTTCATTTAATCAGTCTGAAACAGTTGAAGAACCACCCAATCCAGAGGCTCAAAAGTTTTACGATATGTTGAAAGCAGCGAATGAACCATTGTACGAAGGATGTGAAACTCATTCGAAGTTGTCTTTTGTTGCTAGAACGATGAATATAAAGTCCGAGTGTCACATCTCAGAGAAAGGTTACGACCTATACGGATGTGAAGTAAGGTTGCTAGAACGATTTGTTGAATACCCCTGAAGTCGAAGAGTATGTGAAGTAAGTTTCAAACTACAAATCGCACCTGTAGTATTACTCAATATGCTCTTTCACTATTAACTTATTAATCTTTACTATGTCTATGTGTGTAAAAGTATATACACAGAGATGGTGAAGCAACAGGACCCGAGAATCTCAGATGCGAGGCTCAATGAAAGGCTAGACAAAGAATTTGCCAGCTGGTTTCGAGAATATGTAAGTTTGTAACTTGTTACATTTTCAGATAATGAACTTTAATTACCCGCTAATTTGATCTTTAATCAAATTTGTAGGTTGCAGACCCGTCAAACAATGTTTTAAACGAAGACATTCGAAATTTAGCAATAGGACCATCTCCTTGCGTGACAGTATATCCCGGCTGTAAGGTCAACGGATATAAGTTTCACACTGTTGAATACGGGTCTAACAGAAAGTCGTCAAATATGGGTGTTTGTATTCGAGGAAGTAGCTACTCCTCTGAAGATGATGACTACTATGGACTTCTAAACGAAGTTTTATATCTCGACTACAAGGGAATGGTTCAAAATAGAGTCCTGATGTTCAAATGTGAATGGTTTGACCCTACACCAGCAGGCACGAGACTAGATCGGCGATACAGACTGGTCGATATCAACCACAATCGACGTTTCAGAGGCTACGAGCCATTCGTTCTGGCATCACAAGCTGAGCAAGTTTATTACTCAGCTTACCCAAGTACTCGTAGAGAGAATAAAGACTGGTGGGCAACATATAAGATAAAACCAAGGGCTTCCATAGAATATATTGAACATTTGTCAGACTCTTTTCAAGAGGAAATAATTGAAGATCACGTCCCGGTACAAGCAGACGATGTGTTGCTTTTGTTAACAAATCCAAATATCAATCAAGAAGACACTGAGATGCTAGAGGATGCTGATGCACTAAATGATGATAGTGATGATCTAGGATCGTTTGATGAGGATGATGATAATATAGTGTCATCCTCAGGTAATATTGGAATGATGTGTAATATTGTTGTTAAATATGTTTGTAAATTAATATTATTGTTGTTATTGTATATGCAGATGGCGGGTCGAGGTAAACGTAGAGTTGGAGGTGGAGGTGTTCGTAGACTGAGTGATCGTGATGGCGATGACGACACCCTCATGCAGTCTCCTTCTTCTGGGAGTGTTCCTCCGACTCCTTCTTCTGGGAGTGTTCCTCCTACTCCTGATGCTGATCTGTCTCCTGTTGCTACTCCTCCGAGTGCAGATGCATCTTCTTCAGCTGCTCCCCCTCCTATCGAGATTTATCCAGAGGGAGGGACGTAAGTATAATTTTATTTGAATGTTAGTAACTGTTGATTTTATCTTTTGTTAATCATGTCTTTTTAATGTAGTTTTGTGGCTCGCAATAAGACGATCATTGCATCGGTGCTCCGAGAGATTATTGAGGCTCGTATCCACCCAGATGGATACACTCTTTCTAAGGTCCCACAGAGTCATCAGGAGATTTATTGGACCGAGTTTCAGGTACGTGTGTTGATATTTTATTGTAGCTCGTATATATTTTATCTAACGCTTTGATTTTTCTAACTGTATTTATTTTGTCTGTTTTGAAGCGTCGCTTTACTTGGGATAGGAGCAGGTTCACTATTGCTGAGATCTATAAATGGTTCAGAGCAGTGTTGATGAGGAGGTACAGCAGCCGCGTGAGCGAGTGGCGTCAGACCTGGAGGGAGAAACAGAGGAAGCCGAGCTGTGTGCCCGATGAAGTGTGGAAGAGGTGGTTGGTGATATTCGACTCAGCCGAGTATAAAGAGAGGTCTGAGCGTAACACGAAGAACCGGATGAGTGAGCCAGATGGGCCGGGCACCGGCATTTCAAAGGCCGCTGGAGGATCTCGATCGGGCGTCCGATATACTTTGGACATTGTAAGTTTTGTAGTTATATATATTTTCATATTTTAAATTATATATGTACTTAATTATATATGTTTTCATATTTTGAAGGCTGAGGAGTTAGGTCGACCTGCGACAGCTTTGGACGTTGCAAAACGTATGCACACGAAGAAGGACGGGACCCCGACATCTCAGCGAGCACATCAGCTCATTGTAAGTTTATAACGTTATTCTTTCGACTATTTCTAAATTTTTGTTTTAATTATTTTTAACTAATTAAATATTTTCCTTTTAGGCTTCGGTGGAGCAGGCTCTTGAGGAGCGTCGAGCCTCTACGCAGGAGGAGCCCGATGTGGACGAGGTCTACCTGAGCGTCCCCCCGAAAAAGAAGAATAGGATCTTCGGGACGGGCACCTTAGCGAAGGTTTGGATGTTAATTTTTTCTTTATTCATAGAATCAACAAGTTATAATTGTTTACTTACGCTTCCGTCTGCTTCAGGTCTTTAGCAGCGGCTCCTCCTCATTTTCTGTGTCCTCCTCGTCTGGCCCGTCAGAGTCGGAGGAGCGCATCAGGCAGACTTTGAGAGAGGAGTTCGAGCAGAGGCAGAAGGAGACCGAGGAACGTCTTGCTCGAGAGCGAGAGGCTGAGCGCGAGGCACTTGCTCGAGAGCGAGAGGCTGAGCGCGCTGCTGATCGTGCCGAGTTACAGAGGGGGTTCGCTGCGAGCTTGAAAGAGATGGAGCAGCGTTTGCGAGATGAGATGCTGGGTCGACCGCCTCCCTGATTGTATTTCATTATGATTTGTTTATGTTTAACTTCATATTTTAGCTGTGTTTGAATTATTTTGGATGTTTTTGAATGTTGTTGAATGATGTTGAATGCTTCTGAATGATTTTGTATGATTCAGAATGATTTTGTGTTGTTAAATGAATTTGTATGTTTCTGAAAATTGAGTGCAGGTTTGGGTTAAAAAAACAGGATTCGTCCTGCCCCTTTTTTTTGAAATTCCCTACGGGTGGAGCCGTAGGGAATTATGCCAGACGTCCCCTACGGGAGGAGCCGTAGGGGACACCCTCCAATGATCCCCTACGGGAGGAGCCGTAGGGGACACCCTCCAATGGTCCCCTACGGGAGGAGC
This sequence comes from Euphrasia confusa, assembly GCA_954870475.1. Classification (NCBI taxonomy): domain Eukaryota; kingdom Viridiplantae; phylum Streptophyta; class Magnoliopsida; order Lamiales; family Orobanchaceae; genus Euphrasia; species Euphrasia confusa. The sequence goes on from OX940949.1 coordinate 18,907,490, forward strand.
CGTAGGGGACAACCTCCAATAGTCCCCTACGGGAGGAGCCGTAGGGGACACCCCTACGTCCGCCCCCTACGGCGTCGTCGTCGGCCTGCCCTACGGGAAGGATGGGTGGGGAAAATGATGCTCCCTACGGGATCCCCTACGAGCCCCCCGTAGGGAATGTCCCCTACGGCTATTATTCCCCGTAGGGATGGAGCTCCCTACGAGGCTAACCCCTACGTCCAAATCCCGTAGGGGATGCCGTAGGGGATGGGCTTCCCTACGGGGATCCCTACGGGAAGTGCCGTAGGGATTTCGCTGTTTTTTTGTAGTGAGATTTTATGTGTTAAATAAAAAATATGAGTATAATAAGTATTTTGTGTAAATAATGAATGAGTTAGGTATAAAAATAGTGTTATTAATGTAAATAGATAAATATTGAAATAGTAAAATTATTAAAAAAAATCAATTTGTAGGCTTTCAAAGTGTTGTAAATTAAACAAAAAAAAAAGTGTGTCAAACTCTTAAAAATAGGTGGGAGTAATATAAAATGTTTTACAGCCTACAAATTATTAGTATTAATATATATATATATATATATATATATATATATATATATATATATATATATATATATATATATATATATATATATATATATATATATATATATATATATGAAATTATTTAAATAAAATAAAGATAAAAAATGAAAGAATAATACGAGTAGTAACTTTCTACGGGTGGACTACAGCCCACCTCAGCGATTAAATGGCTCTGCCCTCTTGCTTACAACATTGATGATCAATGTATCTATTTGTGAATAAAGAAACATTTTCATATTCATGCGCTCGTTTAAATTTTGTAATTAAGTCAAAAAAGTTGTTTTCTATTCTTCTATATAAGAAAGAATTAAGATAACAAAATCAATATCAATCAAATAATAATAAATTTCATAACGAAAAATCAAAAGAAAAATATGTTTTCCCCATCAAAGGTTCTCTTCATCTTGCTACTTCTCTCTTGTGTTTCTGTGTCAGTGTTTGTGATTTCCCAAGTAAGTAATATTATTCTTTATTATATTCTCTTTGTCATGTGATCGATCGATATGTTTCATGAATAAATTTACAAAACTAAAAAAACACGTTTTTGTTTCGTTTCAATCTCACGTTTAATTTACATTTATGCATTGATCATTTGGTGAATAAATAGGCGACCGACCCTCCTAATTGTAACAGTACCGGAAACACTTGTCCAGTCAGTGATAAGAACAGTGAGTTGTAATTAATTTTTTTTAATTGTTAATTATTGTACTAATCAATCATTATTAACTCATTGTACATACGTGTAGCTTGTCCGTCAAAATGTACGGTTCGATGCTCCCAAGCATCGCATACACAAGTGTGCACGACTCTCTGTGGTAAATGTTGCCAGACATATGGTTGCATTCCACCGGGGTCAATTGCAGACCCGAGTAATCGCACCAGGGATTGTTGTCCCTGCTACAGAGATTATAATGACGGAAAATACTGCCCTTCATTCAGGCTCACTAATTAATCAATTTGGCACTTGAGTGTATGATTTCACAAATTAATAAATAATTAGTATTATTTACTGTTTTATTTTTTATTTCGTAGTTTATTTCACTTAATTTCAAGTGTGAGCATATTAATGTGAGACCGAAATAATTAATAGTAATATTTTTCGATCAACTAATTTTTTCCATTGCAAGAAATTGTCAACGAAGAATTTGATATTTAACTTTTAATTTCCACAGTATTATAATGATTTATGAAAAAAGTTACAATTAAAAAACAATATCAATACACAATATAAAATTTACGGATGTATTCGTTTAAGACTCTATAGGATTTGTTTGAACTTTTGAAGGTATTTAATTTGCATGTTTTAAAATTTTATTAAAATCAGGAAGTAATCAGATTTTAAAAAATCTATTAAAATATATGGGTATTCAAAACTAAGGAGGGTGTATTCGATTATAATTTTATAAGATTTTTTTTTATTTTAAAAAGTCATTAGATTTTGAAAATTCATAGACCTATGGAGAGTTTAAACGACTTTATTATTGATTTATATGAATTTTCATAGATTTTAAAAAATTGTTTTTTATTGATTTACATAAACTTTCATAGACTTCAACTATTGATCTAAATGTATAAGAACATACTTGTATATAACAAAAAACCAATTTTTTAGAAAAACAAAAAAAAAATTATAATTTTTATAATTTTTATTTTTATCATAAAATAATTTATTATTAATATTATGTATAAAAAATATTGGTAAGATTATTATTCTCAAATAAAGTTTTGATTATTTTAATAGGAAAATATTGATAAGATTATTATTCTCAAATAAAATTTTGATTATTTTAATAGGGTGATTTGTGTAACTCTTGTTAAATGACCAACAATTGTTTTAGTTTTATTTTTCGTATTTAAGTTTTCGTATTGTATAGAAGTCTATCGAAATCTCTTATAATTATAAGAGATTTTGAAAAGTCAAATTTAGTTATATTTTGTAAAGATAAGCCATCAAAATCCATAACATTTTAAAATCAATTAAAATATATAGACTTTTGAATATCTACGTATTTTTTTAAAGACTTTTTAAAATCCTAATTGAATACTTCCGGATTTTAATGTACTTTTAAAAATCCGAATTGAATACACATAAAGTTTAAAATTTCATTAAAATCATACAAACTCTCAATTGAATATATCCCCTAAATAAATTTTAAAAAATTTTAAAAATCAATTGATTTCTATTGATTTCATTCAAAAAATATAAAAAAAAATCTATTATTGAAATTTGCACGAATTTCTATTTTAATTGACAAATTAATTATTTAAAAAATAATAAAACTTAAAATTATATAAATAAACATAATAAAATTAGTAAACGTGAAATGAATAAAAATAAATTGACTAATTAATTATTTAAAAAATAATAAAATTTTAAAAATATATAAACAAACATAATAAAGTTAAAAAACCTTAAATAGATAAAAAAAAATTAAAAAATAATACGTATATTTTTTATATGCTTGATATATATATATAAAACATCAAATCTTCCGTTTTGCTATGCAAGACGAGCAAGTTGATTTTAAAAATGTGCACGATGAAGTTGAGTTTAGAAATGTATCTTTACGGTCAAAACATGTAGTTCCAACAAAATCAACACTAATATGAGATGACGTAGAACAAATGAGAGTTTTTAGATGCTGTGCAAGCATTAATAACAAAAAGTATGTGTTTCGCACGTTTTTGTGCAATTTTTCTATTGTTTTGTGTAACTTTATTGTGTTGTTTTTATGGTCATATTCATCTTATTCATGTGATTATGTGTTTATACCGTTATGGTTTTTGTTTGGTAGGACTTGAACGAGAATTGAGCGAAAACGAGAAGAAATGCATGAATGATGCCATAATGACGCTCAGCCTTGCGCAGTGTTGGGAGAACTCTCATCCGGACCAATTCCACCGTTAGATCATCACCAAAATTTCCAGGAATGTAGACGAGTTGTGTGTGATCTAGAACTGTAACTGAGTGTATTTTGATTGCCTTGAGAGCTCGAATAATACAGTACCACCACCTCCCTCTCCGAGAACGTAGATCGACTTTCAGTCGATCGAATCTCGTAAAATCGTGTGTCATTTTGTGTGTTTTCTTTTGCATTGCAGTCCTACAAGTTAGAGATACTTTTAGGTGCTTAAGATCGAACTCATAACGTCGGTTTCGAAATTCTTCATTGTTGAGCTCGAAGCTCTGGTTCAAATCTTTTGAGCGCACGCAACTCGATTGTTCTGTGTTCTTGTCAAATTCTCAACAAATATAAAATTGCATAATGAATAAAAAGGTGGTACAATATTAATTTTTAATTTTTGATAGTTATTTAGTTATGATTCAAATTATGAATTTAACAAATTTTAGTATGGACACCATCTTAAATCTTAAACTATGACATTAACAAATTACAAGATTTGTGTTTAGGAATATTTTTTTAAATTTTTTACACGTACTCTACGGTATAAATATTTTTTGCTATGTTTAATTTCTTTTTCGCATCAGCAAATACTTTCGATTATCTTTCAAATATCATGCGTACTCTATAATATAAAATATTTCAAAAATATATTTTATTTTTCACTCACTTCTTATAATATTTTGCTTAGCTTCTATATATACATTAAGGTATATTTAAGTAAATGTGAAACTTGATTTATAAAATTATAATTTACAAACCACTAACTACACTACAATTCATAATTTAGGATTAATATTTTTATATTAATTAAGGTAAAATAAAAAATGGTATATTGTAAAATTTTAATTACTATAATACATTTATGTATAAAGTATATTTATATTGAAAAAGTTAAATAAGTATTTTACTTATAATTATAATTATGATATTTAGGTGTTATTTTTTAAGATAAAATACTTTTCGATGCCCTCAATCGAAAATCACTCTATTACTAAACATTTAACTCAATATATAAAGAGCATTTCTTAAATAGAATCAATGCCCTCAATCGAAAATCACTCTATTACTAAACATTTAACTCAATATATAAAGAGCATTTCTTAAATAGAATCAAATAGTTACGTATAATTTAGACAAAAGACATACATAGTTACAACTTAGGGCCTGTTTGGCAAGTTCTTTGCCTATGGGATAGGTAAAAATAATTAAGTTAACTTACTCAATAGTAAAGCTCAATACTATTTAACTTATGTTTGGTGAGTTTGATAAGAATTGTGAAGGACCCATATAAGAGATTGTGAAGGACTCATCACCGTCACCGATAGCCACACCACGACGAGAATGATTTATGTCGTGTGTGTGTGTTTTTCGTTTATGTTTTAGTGTCGTTTGTGAGTCGTGTTTTGTTATGTTTGTGTCGTTTTAGTTATTTTTGATGTTTTTGTGTGTGTCGGATCTCACGGGGTGTGTTGGAGTGGTTTGAGTTTGTTTTGTAAGTCGGAAGTTGGAGAAAGTCGAGGAATCAAGTAAAAGGTCGAAGAATCGAGAAGGAGCCGAAGTAGGACAAAAACGGCACGCGCCAAATGTTAAACGGCGGTCGCTGGATAAAACGGCGGGCGCCGAAAACCGAATGGCGACCGCCGAAAGGGTCGAAAAGATGCAGATTATGGAGCTTGGCTTTGTGGGAGAAACGGCGGTCGCCGTTTTGTAAACGGCGGTCGCCGAAATTGTGTGGCGGGCGCGGAAATCAAACGGCGGTCGCCGTTTTTGTGGCAGTTCATGACGGTTACAAGCGAGTTTGATGATGCATTTAGGCGAGGATTCAAAGTGAAAGACATAACTTTTCGCCTGGGAATTAATCGAGGAGCACTGGGAAACCATTTCGGAGCCGACAACTCCGAGAGACGATCGATCAAGTCCGAAGCCGATTAAATTACCGTAATCGTAGTAGTATTTCAATTTCTAGATTCTAGTTTGTTCTCTTTTCATGTCTTTTCCAACTTTTGCAAAACTTGTGAATGCTTTTCCAACTATGATTCTTCTACTTTACTTTCACTTAAACATATCTCTTTCGTTTCCTTGGATTGATACCGAGTCAAGCTACAATTGACCTCGGATTTTGACGAGAGACGCACACAGAAACGTCTAATCAAAATTGGCGCCGTTGCCGGGGAAACGGATAGTGTTGTTTGAGTGTTTGTTAGTTTTAGTTTCATATTTCTTTTAGTTAGTTTAGAGTAATTTTCTTGTTATTTGCTAACGTTCTTCTTGAGTGTGCATAGTGCTACAAGAAGAAGGAAATCTCCAAATGTATTCTCACATGGTGTATCCTCAACAATACGGTTATCCGAACATGAATGGACAACAACAACAAGTTCCATTTATGATGTCAAATCCGATGATGCAAGGAGAATACGAGATGCAATACAATGCGTATGGTTGGAATTCTCAAATGAACGCCCCATTAATGATTGAAGAGCAACAATATCAACAACAAGATTCGAGTTCTAAATTTGAGGAATGGATGATGAATTATGTGGAGAAGAGCGAATTGAGGATGAACAATCTTGAAGTGAAAATTGAAGGATATGAAACGGTGTTGAATGAGATTAGTGTACAACTTGAACAAATGGCTTCAACACTTGAGAATATGCATGCAACCGATGAGGCCGAAAGACTTTCAAGTCAACTGTTACATGCCAAAGCCATTTTCGTGTTAGGAATCAAGAAGGTTGGTGACAACAATGTCAAAACGCCAGAAGAAAAAGAAGAAGAAAACAAGGAAAATGTTGTTGAAAATAAAATTGTGGAGAGCATTCTACTTCATGAAAAGGGAGTGAAAATAACAGTCACAAAGGATGCATGGGTGCCCCTCGATTTTTTGGGTGCCAAAGAAAGGAATAGGCAAGGAAGTCGAGAATAAGGAGTGTTTAAAAGGCGAGTCGCATGTAGAAGACGACAAAGATTGGCGACTGGACAAGAAGAGGGGCTGATGTGAGAAGAGAAATAAGTCAAACTCTCGACATAAAATTGAGCAAGAATAAAGGCTAGGAACGAGATCGTGATTCAAGAATTACTTGGCAGCCCACGAACCAAAACTACCCACAACCTAACATTTTGAGAGAAGAGATGGAGGACATGCGACGAGAGCAACGACAACTTTACGAGGCCTATGCTAGAGGAGGAGGTCACTTTCCACCACCCACCCGATATGTGAGAAAGGTCGTGCTCGGCACGACCTAGGTATGTTTTCTTTTTATTTTTATTTTTTTTATGTTTTTTCTTGAATATATGTGTTGGTGTTTTATTTGTTTTGTGTGGTGTAGTTATTTTTGTTTAGTTTGTGAGTTTGTTGGCTTTGTTAAAAAATCACTTGTTTTAGCTCAAAATTTTGATTTGTCCCGAATGTGGTAGTGTTTGCATGGGATTTGGTTAAGTTGTTACTTGAACTCACTTGGTTTGTTGGTTGTACTACTTGTTGTGTGTCGAGAAAATGAGTTGTGATATTCATGAGTTTTCCCTTGCTATATATACATGTGAGCTTTTGAGCCTATTTTCTTTGGAGTGTATTTATGATTTTTCTCGAGTATGAGCATGAGATGATTGAAAATGGATAATTGGACTTTGTTGTGTCATTGCTTTAATATGAAGTTACTTTGCCTTGGTTAAGAATGAGAAAGTGAAGTATGAGATTGCTAGGATTTAACTCTACATAATAAAATTCTCCAAAATGACCGTGCCCGTCGAGGGACTCCCTAGTTAACCCTTTTGAGCTTACATGGTGCCTTTTTCTTGTAACCGAGAGTTCCACGAGTGATGTGAGAATTTGTTAGGTGTGTTGCAAGATGTGTTTGAAGGGATTAATATGGGATTGTGATGAAATGTAACATGTTTCTCTTGTGAAGGCTAGATATAAGAAGAAAAAGCTTACCCCCTTAAATAAAAACGAATACTCATTGATCGTGGAAACGATTGATGAGGGATGACATAAAAAAAAAAAAAAAGCTATAAAAGCAAAAAGAAAAAAAAAGAAAAAAAAAAAGAGAAAAGAAAAATAATAAAAAATAAGTAAAAAGCGGGGGTACTAAAATGATAAAGCCTATGGAGAACATGTATTCTTTGATGAGTTCGTTGTTATAAGAGAAGATGGGGAGATGTGTACATTTGGTGTAGGAGGGTGATTTGTGAGTTCATTCGGTGGAGGAGAGTGTCGAGAGCGATTTAACTTGTATTACTATTATTTCGATCCCTACCTATGAACCGAGCCCACCAAATTGCAATCTCATTCCGATTCTTGATCTTCTTTGTCAAAGTATGTGGATTTTCTTGTGATGTGTTGATTTTTATATTCTCGATGTACTTGTTGAGTGATGACCATTTTATATTTTCGAGAGATTCATTTAGAGAAATAGGTGAGCTTGTGTGACATGTTATCATTTCTCTCATTTTTCTCGTACATGGCAAGTGGTTGGATTGTGGTTCGTAGTGAGTTCAAGTAGGTGATTTGTGCAAATACGTTGTTGGATGATTTTACCTTGCTCGGGACTAGCAAGGACTTGAGCGTGGGGGGGTGATTTAGGTTGTATGTGTGTGTTTTCGTTTATTTTTTTATGTCATTTTTTAGTGGTGTGTCGTCATGTTTGTGTCGTTTGAGTCGTATTTTATGTTTTTGTGTGTGTCGGATCTCATGGGGTGTGTTGGAGTGGTTCGAGTTTGTTTTGTAGGTCAAAACTTGAAGAAAGTCAAAGAAACGAGAAGGAACCGAAGGAACTACAAGTGGCGAGCGCCAAAAGGATAAACGGCGGTCGCCAGATCAAAACGGCGGTCGCCGGAGATGAAATGACGACCGCCGAAAGGGCCGAAATGATGCAGAAGGTCAGCCAAGACTTTTAAGCAAAACGGCGGTCGCCGAAATGTAAACGACGGTCGCCGAAATGAATCGGCGGTCGCCGAACGGGGCTGGACAGGTGCGCCATCGGCGGTTACGGGGCAGTTTCTTGGGCGTTTGAAGTCCGATTTAAGTGATTCTTTTTGCATTGAAAAGCAAACTTCCGCCTTCTGAACTTGGGGAAAAGATCGGGGACGAAGCCATTGACAACGGCAACGTTCACGAGTCGAGAAGCACGATCGAAGTTCTACGGCCACTACTTTTACTAGTTTGAACTTTAAACTTGATTTCGATTATTTGTTTTACTTTTCTTTGCTTCTTTTCATGCTTTTAACTTCTTGTAATAAACATCTAGATTTCTAATTGCTTTGATGTTGTTTTTATTAACGCTTTGTCTTATTTTAATTCTTGATCATGTCTCTTTTGATTATCGTCGTTAAATATTTTGTCAAGATGTTGAACTAAGTTTTTAACTCGGATGATGGTATGATTTACGAAAGAATTGATTTGTATTAACCGGAAGATCAAATACGATTATCATAATCTTAGAATCGTAACCCGATCGGGAGCGAACCTCTAAGTGGATTAAACGTAGTTTTTACGAGTTAAGCAACCCGACCGGGAACTTGACGTTCGTGTGTTTAATCGTGTTGGTTGAAAAAGGAGACATATAAATCTAATTCCTAAGTTTGATTATTATCGTCCGAGTCTTTTCAATTCAAGTATTTAAGTTATTTCTTTTATGTTCTTATTTACTTTCTTTTGAACTTGAACCTAGGATTTTAGAATAATGAAAAATGCATCTAACACTAGTTATTCACTTAAACTCTACTCTTCTGTTTCCTTGGATTGATACCGAGTCAACTACAATTGACCTCGGATTTTGACGAGAGACGCGCACAAAAACGTCTAATCAGAGAACAACTTCCAAAAATAAATCTTAACCCAGAAACACACCGCTCCATCCGCCATTGACCTTCTTCTACTCCAATGCCGCTTTCCGCTTCCGCCGGCTCATCAAAATCGACTGCAAGCCCCCGCACCATATTTCAGATCTCAAAATTGACAAAACAAATTTTCAGCCTTCTTTTATTTTCGACCCATCAAAATCATACAATATGAATGAGAGAGATCTGGAGTGTTTGAAAAAGCAAATCAAATTTGGTTAGTTATTTTCTAATTTTCAAATTTAATTTTGATTTTTTCGAGTTTTTACAAGAAAAAAATGAGTCTAATGAATGATTTTCAATTAGAGGTAAGTGATGAATTCACTATTGAAAGGTGATTTTTGAGTTCAAGTATTTGATCTATTCACCGTTTTGTTTTTTTATGGAAATTTTGATAATGCGGTGAATTACTGTTCAATTTAGATAACCCAACACTCCATATGGAGTGATAACCTCTTTGAAGAGAAACAATATTTAAGAGTGGTTATTTATCAAACACGGGCCAACAAAAAATGAACCAAACATGAAATTACTAAGTTAAATCAACTACCTTTCTTTTATCTTGTCTACCAAACATGTCCTTACATTATAGCAAATTTTAGTTTCTTGAAATAATAAGAAAGATAAAGTTATTAATTTTTTTATTTAATAATGAGTGAATTTCAAAATATATCATCCTACCGAACATACGACTATTTTATAGAATTAATTATATCTTATTTATTTGGGGGATTCACAAAAACATTAAGTTCTAAGTGTTTTACTATACTTAAATACTAATCTTTGGTCTAATTATAAAATAGTAAAAACTTCCGAAACTATCCCTTCTTTTTTAACAATTACTCACAATATCTACCAGAAACTATCCCTTCTTTTTTAACAATTACTCACAATATCTACCAAATCATTTAATTTTAGAAAATCTTAGAGTTTCAACACGCGCCCTTGTCATTTATCTTAGTGGACTAGGTGAATCATTCGGATTTATTTCAATACAATATGAGGGACGAACACCGGCAGCCCTAGATCGACAATATCCAAACAAGCACGCTCACGCAGTAAACCGCGGTGGCACATCGACGACCCGAGTATCAGGACTAGAGGTGTCAAATGGCCGGGCCGGGCCGGCCCGGCCCAAGCCCATCAGGCTTTGAGACTTTCATGGGCCGGGCTGGCCCGGCCCGAATTTTGATGGGCCTAGATTTTCTAGGCCCAGCCTGGCCTTGGACGGGCCGTCGGGCCACCGGGCTTTTTCGGCCCACGATATATAATAAAAAAATAATAATTTTAAATTATAAAAATTGTTAATTACACTAATAAATTAAAAAAAATTAATAAATAATAAATTTTCATATTGAAAAAAATAATTAGATTAAATTTATGTTTATAAATTCATTTTAAATAATAATTTAATATTTCTTTTATACTAAAAATAATATTTATATACTAAAAATATAGTTAAATTAATAAATATTTTGATTTTAAATTTTATTTTCAAGCAAATATATAATAATATTAAGTTTTAATATTATTTATAATTAAAAAATTGTAAAAAAAAATAATGGTCGGGCCGGCTAACCCATCGGGCCAAGCCCGGCCCAAGCCCATCGGCCCATCGGGCCTGTTGGGCCGGGCCAAAAAGGCCCGACTCTTTTTGGGCCTCTATATTTGAGGCCCAAGCCCTTCTTTGGCCAGGCGGGCCGGGCCGGCCCGATGGGCCGGGCCCATTTTTGACAGCTCTAATCAGGACGAGGAAAGCGACCAGCTTGTTGCGATTTGAAATTTGTGTGATATCACCGGTCGAGAAACCTTATCGGCGGTGCAATTGTAAAATCGGCGTGAAAGATTAATGTAGGTTTTTTCTCAATTTTTTTTTTCACAATATTGTTAGTCCGATAATTTTTTTGAAATTGCAGATCTCAGTTGTTTATGTACTTCCTACTACCCTTCTCGGCGGCAGATTTCTCCATCATACCCCTAAAAATCATAAACAATTTAGCGTCGGCACTATCAACAGTTTGGCCGGAACTATTGAGACCATCTCCGTCGAAAGTACAGATCAGAGGTCGGAAGAATCCTACCAACCGCGGACGACATGGCCCCGTATTACCGAAGCCCAATAATGCATTGATTAGCAGATGCCGACTCTCCCCAATTAAAGAGATTTATTAATGTATTTTTGTTCTAGTTTTCTTCCTTAGTTTTATGTTTCCGGCTTAGTTTCTTTTGTAGTTTTGTGCTGTATAATACAATTATCGAACGATAGCTTTTATCTAGTGCTTTCGTTGCTAGTTTCGTTTGCAGATTTAGTTTCCTTGTTAGTTTCGTTTGAAGATTTATTAATATATTATTTTTATAGTTTTGTTTTTAGTTTTGTTTAATAAAATTACTTGTTTGAAAAATGTATTTTTTTAGGAACGGAACTACAAGTAGAAAACTAGTTTTTTGTAATTATCCATGACATTACAAAACTAGAACTAAAACTAGAAAAAAGTTGATAAGTATATTCCACAAAATTAGTTAGGAAACAAAAATTTTTGATAATATTATGATACTACAAATCTAGGATCGGAACTAGAGAATGTATTACAGTACAAATCTAGGAACAGAATTACAAGAAAATTGGTAGAGATTGTATTATAGTACAAATCTAGGAACGGAACTACAAGAAAACTTGTGTAGTATTATACAAAATCGTATTTCCTTCGTTTTCTGTACAGGTACTATCACTCCCAAAAACGTTTTTGCTTCAACTCCTAAATTTGCATATGCCAATGATTAGTTGGTCGTGATGATGTCGATGTCTATTTTGAAATACATCTCCATTCTGAGTCGCGCATTTACTGAATGATACTCCAATTGAATTGCTTTTTTGTTTTTTCTATAATCTTCCTCCAGTACTTATGCACATAACCTCATATAAATCAAAACAAAGATGTTAAACTCACAATAAATAGAGAAAAAACATCAAAAAAACGTAGCAACGATAACATTTAAAAAACAATTCTTCATACACATACTTTCATGACAAGATGAGTTCATAAAGCATCAAAATCAAATAGAAACAATTATTCATACACATACTTTCATGACAAGACCACTAGTTTCATACATAGTTACACCACTAGTTTCATACATTGAGACCCAAGTCCTGATCGAGACCTCTCTTTCGACAACTTTCGATAAAATCCATCACACTATTCCTACTCGCTCGTCCCCTCACCCTCGCACTTAGGCATCTCAAACTCTTCTCCGATATTACCGCTGACCGCGCCGGTCAGCTTCATGAGGTCCTGCTACGATAACCAAAGATTCCATTCACAAATCACAATACCATCTAATTTTTAACTAATTCAACTTGGATAACATAAATAAACCACGATTTTTTTTTTTGCTATTACTCTAAAATGAACCAACACGAACCATAGATTCGAAAAAAATGGACCCAACTCTCGGCGGCCATTACAGAAGAGTTCAGGCTACGGAGCATGTAATTTGGAATGCCGACAGTGATGCAAATTCTGGAATCCGAGAGCGATTGGAAGACGAGTGGGTCGCCGTCGAGCAGCTTCACCTTCGCGATGTTGTTGGCTTTCATCAGCTCCACCACTTTTCGCGGCGGCAGAGGGTGCGACGCCGCCGTGCCCCAGTTGACTCCGTTTTGCTAGGACAATCTGCCTAGATCGACTACAGACATTTCAAAGTCATGTACAAGTTGATCTCGGCCAGATGCGAATTCGCTCTATGTTGAAGCACGTGCTTTTGGGCTCAAGTGCTCGACAAAGGCGTCGAGGGAGGTGAGGTGTGGGACGACGGCGTAGAGGGTGTCCGCCCCGCTGCCGAGGGCGACAACCTGGTCCGCACAAAATTGCAAGAAGATGAGGAAGAACAAGAAGAGGAAATGGCGGAGGACCATAGCCTGACCTCGCTGCGAACGTACTTGTTTGTGCCGGTGTTGTTTGATGAGGCGACTAGCGGCGGCTCCGGCTTCCTTGGGTCTCGTACTGAATGTACTGAATATTGGTTAGGGTTTTATTGTTTGTAGGAAAAAATAGTGTATTTTTATATGAATTAATTATAATTATAATGGTTTTAATCAAATGGGTAATATAGACTTTTTGATTTTGAAAAGATTAGTCTAATACAAAACATATTACTATCTTAAAATATAATATGGAAAAATATAATTTTACCTTTTTATTATAAGTTCAATCTTAAGTATGTTTTTATAGTTTCAAAAACCAAACTATTTTTTTCTCTAAAATGTGGTATTTATTATTATTCCAGTAAAAGCAAATAAACTTCATTTGTAAGATATCATAAATACCCTCGACTCGAAGAACATTTATTTTCTCCCTCCATGGCCCGTCTTCATTCATTTATATGCTAAACCTAAAATTACATCTCTGTGAAAAAGCAACAAAGCAGTCAACCAAATCGATGGCCTGTCAAGCTCGGCGACTGATCGGCGACTTATCGAAGCGGCTATTATGCCCTAAGCAGCTACAGCAACACCGCAATTTCGGATCGCCTCCGCCTCCGCCCGCCGTTTTCGTTGACAAGAACACGCGCGTGATTTGCCAAGGCATCACCGGAAAGAATGGCACTTTCCACACTGAACAGGCGATCGAGTACGGTACCAAAATGGTAATTCTATAGGTCTGAAATCTACTTCATATGTTTCTTTGGATCGTACTCCTTTCTGATTTTCCCCTGCATATCAGCCAACATAATTTCGCATCGAAAATATTAACATAAATGCAAATCGTTTTTGTACCCTCTTAGAATCCATGTCTCCTTTGTTTTATAGCTATCTGGTGGTTCCGTTTAGAAATACCTAATGTTTTACGACCGGGCTTTTTCACGTTCTATAGTTTTGATCCGAAGCAAACATTCTTTACAATGGTAAACTACTGAGAAAAAAAGAGTTAAAAGCATGCTCCGTCCAATCACAAAACATGTTTAAATTGTTATCGAAATATATGGGTATACATCGGGCATACACATGTATATGCTCCGTTCATTCATAAAACTTGCTTAAATTTTTATCCAAATTATGAGGGTATACATTAGCATACACATTACACACATTGTATACGTGGATGCATCCTGGATTGAAGTGTTTGTTTCTGATGCATATGGGTAACAAAGATATTCCCAAACCTACATTAACTAAATATTCATACCAAATGCAAATTAATATAGAAATCTTTCTCTGCATGTGTGGTGAGTGATTTGTTTGGTAACTTAAAACTTTGTACATTCTCTATTAATTTTATCAACCACTTCCAAAAGTATTTGGTGACTCTTGTTTAGTTATGTACAGTGGTACGCAACTAAATATTTTTATTTTCTTTCTGTGTTTAGAATTTGTTTGTTGCTTATGCTGCATACTAAAACTATTTATACTATATACACGTTCATTCATGCATATATATATATATATATATATATATATATATATATATATATGTATGTATGTATGTATGTGTGTGTGTGTGTGTGTGTGTGTGTGTGTAGTATTATACCAATTTATGCCCAGTGGATGTGGCTGGGCATGACTTTTCTTTGGATTCCGTCCTCCACTCATGGACAAATAAATATAGACTTGATTTTTTTCTCTTAGCTTTCATGTTATATAAATCACATTTGTAAACTTACTTTTCCCTCTCGCTATGTTTTCTTTTCAGTGAGTTAAATATTTATAAATTGAATTTGAATAATCCTTGATAAGGGATAACGAATGTAAGAGTATTATTCAATGTGTGTTTACTAGTCTTCTGGTTAAATTAATGGCATATTGATTATATATTTCATAGGTTGGAGGAGTGACCCCTGGAAAAGGTGGAACTGAGCACCTGGGACTCCCCGTTTTCAACTCTGTTGCGGAAGCAAAAGCTGAAACAAAGGCTAATGCATCTGTGATTTATGTTCCACCACCCTTTGCAGCTAAAGCAATCATGGAGTCATTGGAGGCTGAACTAGATTTGATTGTTTGCATCACCGAGGGAATTCCCCAGCATGATATGGTAACATAAATTTGTCTAGTGTTCAACAAAGAAAAAATATGTTGATCATTCTTGAACCTGTTCTCTTTGATGCAGTTTTCTACTGTTCTTATTGTGGATTTTTTAGAAGTACCAAAGAAGATTACTCAACCTTTAAACTTTTAGCAATTAGCCAATGCATTAATTGTGGTGAACTTTCAGTTCTTTTTAACTTGTGATAAACTTTCTCAAACAAATTAAAATACGATGGAGTTCCATGCATTAATGCGTGTGTGTATATCCAACTTGACCCTCTCTTAAATACCTCTCATTTTAAAATACTTACAAAAATACTTGACACCAATGCACTCCCAGACTAAACTGAGTTGGTTTCTATAATGTCAATTGTTTCTTTTGGATTATCCCTTACATAATTTTTAAGAAGTTCCTTCTTGACTGTGTATACCAAGGATGAGTTCAGTCCAATTTTTTTGGTCATACGTAATTCTTGAACCTTCAATATGGTATACAGTATACCGTATACTCACAACCAATTTTTTGGCACTATGGGAATACTATTTTGTCTCTTATAATAGTTCTGCTTTTTCCTTTTCAGTAATTCTTGCCCAGATGTTAGTTGTTACTGCTAACCTTTGTTTTGTCTATACCACATTAGAAGCATGAAATGTGTGTCTGTAAAATGATGTCTTAACAAGCCCTTTTAGGAAGCCTTTGGAGATTTTCTATTGCTTACAGTCGTACATTGTGGATTTAATGACATAAAGTACAATGTAGTCATGACCCATTTACATTAGCTTATAGTCGTTTGAATTTCTTGCTCTTTAATATCTCTTTTTCTGTTCTTTAAATGTTCTGTTTTTAATTGCAGGTTCGTGTGAAATCTGCTATAAATAATCAATCAAAAACTCGGCTAATTGGTCCAAACTGTCCAGGTATCATCAAGCCAGGGGAGTGTAAAATTGGAATTATGCCAGGATACATTCACAAACCTGGACGCATTGGAATTGTTTCTCGATCTGGTACATTGACGTATGAAGCGGTGAGATTATCTTCTGGTTGTACGATGTCTTTTTGGAAGTTGAATTGTTCAATATTCCACCCATGTCTTTCCATTCTTAGAAACACAGTGATCATAATGAATTATGATACTATGTGCATCATATATCAACCTTTATATGGTGTCTTTGTATGGTTTAACCAAAGCTATTTCAAGTGGGGACTTAATTTATAAAGGCTATTCTTTAAGATGACAAGATTGCTAATAGACATGGTAATTAATAAAAACATCAGCCTTTGTCATGACATTATCTCTCGATATACACATTATACAATTTATTTTGTTGTAGCTACTGTCTGACATTGTCACTGGTATATTCCACCTTCAATTATCCATACCCTCTCTTAGTATCTAACTTTCACCATTCCATTTTTCATGCTTTTTTCAGCACTACATAAATGTGTACTCCCTCTGGAATAGGGATTAGGGATACACAAATTTTTATTGAGTTTTTGCTTTATTGGAATTCCATATCATTTTCACTTAAATGGTTGGATCTTAGTGTCCTAAATTGATTTATTATTTGTTCATTCCCCCTCCCCTAGACTGTAAATTAGTGTATGAACAATCCATCATATTTATCGAACTGAAATCATAATATAAAAGTGATGACTGTTTCTATAAAAAAAAAAGTAGTGTAGTAGTGTATTTAACATGTGGCAGGACAAATTTATATTATTAGACTTGGCCGTGTTAGAAGAACGTGGTATCAGTCATTTCGAATAATTGTTTATAAGTATCATTTTCAGTTCCTTTTTCATTCAATTCTCCTATACTTGTCCAAAGCCAAGACCAACACCAAAAGCTCCTTTGATGTAACAGTTCCCCACCAGTAAGATAAATGCTATGTAGAAGAAACAAAATGAACTCAGTTTTAAATGCACTCTTACAACTGATATTCATTCATGCAGTGTCTGGCCTTTATTTGTTTGGATGCATACATTTCCCCCCTGACCTGAGAATTTTTGTAGCAGTGGCTTGTTTTTTTAATTGTTATTATATAGTGTTTGACACTTCATCTATAACTTTGTTATGTACACATATTCTAGGTTTTCCAAACGAGTGCTGTTGGCCTTGGACAATCAACATGTGTGGGAATCGGGGGAGATCCTTTTAATGGAACAAATTTTGTTGATTGCTTAGAAAAGTTTCTTGTGGATCCACAGACAGAAGGTAAATTTATCATGCTAATCACACTATTCTTCAATTTAGAAACAAATATTTCCATTGCTTGGAGACTTATACACAAAGTTCTAAAAGGCGTTAGGCGCTAGTCGTGCGGGGACCCAGGGCCTAGCGCCTAGACGGATTAAATACACCTCCCTAAGACTTATTTGTTTAAAATATTTTGAACAAAACATGTAATAAATAAACTAAATATAATATTAGTAGCAACTAGCAAGTCTCAACATAGTAAATTTAATCAAAATAACCTGCAAATTAAAAAAATTACATCATTTTCTTCTTTATGTGTCTTTAATATTCACTTGATGTTAGTCTTAGGGAGGTGTATTGAATTGATATTCTATTTGATTTTTTTGGACTTTAAAAAGTCGATGGATTTAAAAAATCCATATACACCATGCAGAGTTTGATTGATTTTTATAGACTTGCCAGGATTATTGAATACATTTTTTTATTGATGTACATGAATATCCATATACTCCAGTAGGGGTGTTCAAAATCTGGACCGGATAAATTTCGGACCGGTTCCTACCTCCTGGTACTTGGAAAATTAAACTTTCAATTTCTTTTCCGGCTGTACTTTTGCACCGGTAAATCCTGAACTGGATTTGACCGGATTTATTAATATATACTGTATACATATATTATTTCTTGTTACAAAGAATTAGTTATATTTTTGTAAATAACTTGATAAATAAATTTACTAATTTCAATATACTCCATATTAATTCTTCATCCATGGCTCTGACATACATAAAACTGCAGGATCGTGTTTATGGGTTTATGTACAGTTTGATTTTTCAGGCCTGCCTCAAATGACTGCATTTTTGTTGAGATATTTTTACCATGATAAATTTAATTTTCCTGGAGATGCATATTGATAAATTATTAACTAAAAGTTGCAGTATTTATGTTGAATCATAGTAGTAGTTTATTTGTGATTTGAGAAAATAGGCCGCCCTTATTTTGCTCTCATTCTCTTATTTTCACTATAGGTACGTTAATTCATATGTCCCATCACTCAACCTGCTGAGTTGTGATGTTGACATTTAATTTATTTCACATTATAGGTATCATTCTTATTGGTGAGATCGGTGGTACAGCCGAGGAGGATGCTGCGGCCCTTATAAAGGTAAGTCTGCCGTCACTGTTGCATGATAAATTAAAGTACTTCATGGATATTTTCTGGAGACTTGCACAATCAGCTTTGATTTATCATTTTCCTAAACCATCCACTGTCATTAAATCTTGATACATGGGTCTGCAGACTGCAGTATTTACAGAACAGCATTTCAAACTGTCTATTTTAAGGAATAAAATTCCCTTGGGTTTTCCGTAATCATAGTTCCTGATACTGCACATACTGTAATCCTGCATACAAGCAGCATAAACCAAGAATTTATGAGAGTTCAGATGGTTAATCAAACATATTTGTAATAATTATAGGAATAAGGCTAGGTTATTTTACTAAGGTTTAATAGAATCAACCAATCACAATGTTGTGATTTACTCAACAGCATTTTAAACAGTCTATTTTAAGGAATAAAATTCCCTTGGGTTCTCACTAGTCACGAATACTTGACACTGCAGATAGTGTAATCCTGCATACAAGCCGCATAAACCAAAATTTTATAAGAGTTCAGATGGTTAATCGAAGGTATTTTTAATAATTGTAGAAATATGGTTAGGGGATTTTTACTGAAGGTTGAATAGAAACAAGTCAAACAACAGATCACAATGTTCTTTGGAATATAGGGTATGTACTTATCTCTGGTGCAGTCGATCTTAGTTTGATGAATGAGCACAATGCATATAAACTCTTAATAAGTAATCTGTGCTAGGTTCTGAAATATCGAAAAAGCAGATATGTGCACACATTATTTTGTGCTTTTTAAAGATCTACATGATGGTTAACATTTTGTTATAGGATAAGATCTTTTTAATTCTATAATCTCCAAGAGGAAGAAATGCACTGGTTGGCAAAATTAAAAAGATCTTATCCTGAACCCTCCACTCATCGGGTTGTATTTTTTCTTCTTAATCAATTTGATATATATCTTCTGACTTGATATATAATTCTACTTTGGAAATTTGTGGAAGGATCGGTGAAGGTAGCAAGGTTAAACGCTGTGAGAACCGAAGAGGCGACAATGTGCTAATTTTTTTGAAATTAATAGTCTGAAATCTGTTTGAAATATTATACACTCTCCGACCCATAAAAATGGTTACACTTTCCTTATATGCCCTACCATGGAAAGGGTTATACTACCCCTTTTTAGTTACTATAACAATTATAGTCTAATTAATCATCGCACAAACCCACTTCACACAATAAAATACATTATTTCTTAATTCCCCCACCCCAAATCTTTGTAACCCTTAGAACCAGGTATTAATAAAATTTGAGATCAAGTGGATATTAGATGAAAATTGAAAAGTGTAATGATTATTGTTAATGGATTTGAAAAATAAGATATAAGTGTTATTTGTGATATGATTGTGAAATGATAATAGTTGACAATTGGCAGCGATGGTTCAGTAAAACTTATTATTTGATGTGATGAAGTGAAAATGAACAAATTGTAAATCACAACTGCGAAAGCAGATTTCGAAAGAAAATCTTACAATTTCTTATAGCATCCACATCCTTGGTATTTTGTCTCATAAAATAACAATTTACACCACATTACAAGTCTTACTATAATTTTGAATGATGAATTGGATTGTTTTTCTCTAGATGCTTTCACATTTTAATGTTTCTTTCTTTAGAAGGTTTGGGATATCTGATTACTTGTTTGATTTCTGTGTTTTCTATATACTCATAATATTAATCTGAATCTTTTCTGTTCTTTGTAACAGGAAAGTGGGACTGAAAAGCCTATTGTCGCTTTTATTGCTGGTCTCACTGCTCCGCCCGGTCGAAGAATGGGCCATGCAGGAGGTACTGCATGTGTTTCTGTAAATTCCTATGAGTTTATTTTCTTTGCATGTGTTTAGTTGTCATCTTTTTTCCTAAATACTAATGGATTCAGAACGTTTGCACGTGGATGAAATCTTTAGGGCCAATTTCGCTCCTTCTGCCTCTTTTTAAATTGACCATATTATTTTTCTACATGTCTTGATGAAAAGATGCAGGGTATTAATATTATTTTTGAATTCCAATCTTATTTGATTTTGTATGAAAACCCGAGTTGGCTATTAAAACTCAGTTTTTATATTTTTATCATTTGCGTGTTTGGAGTTTTCATAGGCAGTAGAAACTGACCGATTATCTTATTGAATTTGCAGCTATCGTATCAGGAGGGAAAGGTACTGCACAAGACAAAATTAAGACCCTAAGAGAAGCCGGGGTTACTGTGGTTGAGTCGCCTGCGAAGATAGGCACTGCAATGCTCGAGGTCTTCAAACAGAGGGGGCTTGTTTGATCCTCGTTTGTTTGATGATTCTTTGAATTTCATTTACATTGTTTGGCCGCTTTTGCTACGGAGAAGTTACTATTTTCTGATTCAGTCTAGCACTTGTAGGTTGTAATAACGAACACATTATACTTCCCAAGCGATTTGTGAGAAGGCTAACTTGCCTTCGATTCTTGTCCAACATATTGAGGTTAATATTATGGTCTCCGGGGAATTTATATTTTGTAGTTTAGTTAATCAATTGGAATTTTTTCCACCCTTGGTGTCATACTGGCAAGACCCTTGAGCAAGACCTTGTAGCTTGGTTATTTTTAAATTAGCTGAACATGTTATTTAGTTTGAAATCTTAAATGCATTAATACCTCACGATTATGAATCTCTTTTTCTTATTTTGAATGACAAAAGAATGGGGAGTAATATTTAGTATCTATTTTTCTTATTTCGAAGTAAACAAAATATAGGTCTTACGTTTCCATTTTCCATCAACATATGGTCTCTCACTCTCATAAACATCAAAAAAATTGCGTACTATGCAAACAAAGCAAAGTTTGGGGTAATTATAATTTTATTTTATTTTTGTTTTCTTTTTATTTATGATGATTTTCAATTTTTTATAATAAGTGGAAAACACTATGAATAAAAAAAATTGCGGTCTTTAAATTTATATATTTGAAAAATGTTAAACTTTACAGAATTTATAAAAATTGATTATAATTATAAAAAAAATCAATTTTTTTTATAATATTTATATATTTGAAAAATGTTAAACTTTACAGAATTTATAAAAATTGATTATAATTATAAAAAATTTCAATTTTTTTTATAATAAGTGGAAAACACTAGGACTAAAAAAATTGGTCTTTAAATTTATATATTAAAAAATTTTACTTTATAGAATTTATAAAAATTGATTATAGTTAGAAATTAAAGGTTTGTAATATTTCAAGAGTTCTTTCAAAGAATAATACTTACATATTACTTGAAGTTTAGAACTCATTGGACTAAAATTCTGTTTTTTTTACTTAATTTTTGTTCGATTAAGTTAAGTTCAGTTTAATTCAGATCGATTCAGTTCATTTCAAAAATAAAATTACAAAAACTAAATTAAAAAATAATTAAATGAATGATTTCAAGCATAAAATATAATTCATGTTATAATATTATTATTTATAATTTTTAAACAAATTAATATAAAAAAAAAAATTAGACCCAACCTTTTGAATTAAAAGACCCTATTTAAATAAAAATCTTTAGTAAATACAAAGCAAATTATTATTATTATTATTATTATTATTATTATTATTATTATTATTATTATTATTATTATTATTATTATTATTATTATTATTATTATTATTCATTTGTCATACAAAAGAGAAATCAACTAGTTAACTTTATATAAACAATCTTAAATTTTTACCTAATTATTGTTTACCTAATTTTTACCTAATCTTAAACAAATTATTGTTTTCCAATAATTTTATAAACACCACATTGCCTTTTGAAATGTTTGTCTATCCTAAATCCAATTATAATTATATATGAAAAATAATTAAAAATATAATATAATTTAATATTTTAATAACAATTTTTGATATTTATATAAAAGTAAATTATATATAGATTACAAAAATAATAAATATGTTTGGAGGATCATAATAACAATAAATAATAAATTGAAAATATATATGATTTTAATATTTATATAAAAAGTAATTATATATGTACTAAAAAATAATAAATATTTGTGGAGCACAATAATAATAAAAAATAAATTGAAAATAAATATGATTTTTTAATTAAATTGTTAAAATAATAATTATTTTACCGTTTCTATTCATATTTATATAAAAGTAAATTAAATATAAAACAAAAAAAATTATGAGTGAGAAGAAATAAATTTTAAAATTTTATATTAAAATATATAATATGTGGAGAAAGTAACACAAAAAAATAATTGAATAAAAAAATAAAAATATAACAATTATTTTACAATTAATATGCATATTTAATATTTATATAAAAGTAAATTATATAAGGAGTACAAGAATAATAATAATGTGTGGAAAATCAAACACAAAAATAAGATATTTTTAGCACTGCATTTTGCTTGATGCTCATTTATCGCTCAAAAACTAATTTATGAAATATGAACGTAGCGATCTCTCGAAGAGCAATGCTATCGGCACGTGAATATCGTTTTGGACACACCATTAAAAGAAGAGTAATGTATCATTTAATTGAAAATCAAGTTTAATTTAAAATTGCTGATGGTAATTGAATAATAGTCTTTGCTGCTCAATCTATGCTGGTTTGATAGTTAAACACACACTCTTTGAAGAAGGTTTTATCAGCCTTAATTTGGTCACAAAGTTTATCACAACCAAGCGTATGATATTTGAACAATTGAAAGAGACAAGTAAATCAATTAGAAGCATAAATAATTACTGAGTACTGAATTATTTTACATCAAAGATCTTGTTGATTAAGCATTCAAATTCTTATTTTTTTTTATATATTTTTACATGTATTTACTTATGTCATATATATCGAGATTGAAAAAGATGTCGATGTAGTAATAATCTGCTTTGATTCGGATAATCCACGAAAATCATCTTTCTGAATCTTCTAATGTACTTGCA
Organism: Euphrasia confusa; assembly: GCA_954870475.1. NCBI lineage: Eukaryota > Viridiplantae > Streptophyta > Magnoliopsida > Lamiales > Orobanchaceae > Euphrasia > Euphrasia confusa. The sequence continues at coordinate 18,931,120 of OX940949.1, forward strand.
AGGTTCTTGCGAATTCGAAATCAGCTTTGGTGTGAAAAATCATAGATGCTTTGAAAATCCACCGTAGAGAGTTAAGGAGAGATAGCATGCAATCATTCCCCATTTAGCGTAATTCTGAAACTACAAATGCTGGTTATTAGACAATGTTTTTATCATTAGAGAATACTTTTTTTATAATTATAAAAATAATAATACCCCAAATAACAAAAAAACAAAAAACAAAAACACAAAATATCCCTTAATTTGAAAATATATTTTATTAGATTTGAAATGTAAATTAATAAACCAAAATACCTCTTTTCTTAAATACTTCTAATTTGCATGAGTTAGAGCGTATCCACGTGGAATATCATAGAAAAAAACTTGGATTTGTTCAACTCAAACACTATTTTTTAGTCCAACCAATTTATGTTTAAAAAAAATATTCTTTATGAATTAAAAGAGTTTACACACTTTTCTTTTTAATATGTCTCCCAAAACTATAAACATTTATAAAATTATTATTATTTTACAACTTTATTCTTTCCATACTCATTTATTAACATTAATATTATTACTTTTTCACATAATTCATTTATTACTTATACAATAATATAAATTATACTCTTACTTTATATTATTTAACACATAAAAACAATTTTTTCATGATTTTTGTGATTTTATTTTTTTGCAAACTATTATAATTCGTATGGAGTAATTTTTAAAGTCAATATCATAAAATGAAAAAAAGTAAAATGGTACAAACATGTTAATAAAGTGAAATCCTAAAGCCGAAAATAACAATCACATAAACCTAAAAAAATACTAATCTTTCAACAAAGTTAAAATAAATCTTGATGTAGCGATCACGAATGAAGTTAACCGCGTGTAAAACAACGACCTCCAGCGAAATGGAGCATGATTCTTGAAAACTCGTAATATGTATCTCAATTAATTATACATATTTTTTTTCTTTTGAATGTCTCAACTTAATATGCAAATTATTTAAAAAATAATTTTTTATTTTTTTCACTTTAAAATATAATTTTATTTCTAATTTTATTCACATATTTTTTAAACTTTATCACAACTATTTTATTTTTTTACTTAAATATAAATTTTTAACTTTCACTTTTTTATCAAAATGTCCAAATATAACATTTTTTTCTAAATTTACTAGGTATATCAGTGCTAATTAGTTAAAACGGATGTATTATTGCGCAACTGACAAAACATATGAACTCGAGTAGTAGTTAACTATTTTTAGTAATTTGAATTATTAAATTATAATACTAACTTTTAAGGTGGGTATAGATTATTGTTGTACTAAAGTCTAAAGAAATGGTCTACAACTAATTTGGTCTATCACGCCATGAATATTGCACAATTTGTTAAAAAAAAAAAAACCATAGGTAATTTAAACATAACATATAAAGATATACTGTACATCGATCACTTTGAGGTAAATAATTATTTGAATCTAACTATAGCTAAGATGATATGATTATTGTTTCTTCCCTCATTTTTACGTTCCTTCACCACGTACAAGTTATTACGACCATCATTCGTGATCATAATAAGAATAATTAATATTTTTAATCACTTTCTCACAAAACATTCTACAAAGCCGTCATTATGAATATGCATTAAATATACATATATATTTAATAAATGATTTTCGGTTCTTTAATTTCTCCACCAACCCAACACGTAAATTTTGTCAATTCGTACTCAACTAATAATTGTGGTACGTATATAGTATATGGTATAGACTTATAGTGTAGAGACCACATCTCACATTACACTTAAAACTCATATATATGAATATGTAATCAATCATAAAGGATTATAAGGTATATGTCAATGTCTCCACACTAAATTAAACATCCATTTCACGGGGTCACTTCCATTGCCATATAAGGTACGAATGAATACCTTCTCTCTCTTTCTCTCTGTTTGTTCATTCGTTCGTTCGACGAACGATAACATATACGTGTGGCCCGTGTTGCTCGACTATATATCCATCTCTTTTCTAACTCGTGTCACAGATTTCGCTTCGTTCTGGTTGGGAAATTAGGAGGGAATGAAAAAGAACAATTGCTAGCTGATCATGTGATTGGTAGTTGAAGAAAGAGTGTGTTTAATTTGTCGATCACGTGAAATTAATTTATTGTGAGAAATATTATATATATATATATATATATATATATATATATATATATATATATATATATGGAGGACGGGAAGTCGTTAGAGAGAGTGGTTTCGCAGAGGGCGTTCCAAATGAGCAGCTCGTTTTCGTGCCAAATGTGCGTGGTGGGCTTCTTCGGTGGGGTTTGCTTGACCTCTCTGTTTCTCGCCGCCCTCACCGCCTCTTTTGGGTACCGTGCCGCTATTTCCTTCTCGGCCGGCTTCTCCTCACTCCCGATTATCGGTAAGTTCGATCGACATATCATGATCATGATATATATCTATGATGTATGTATATTCTTCAATAGATTTTTTTGTTAGTTCATTATCATGTTATTTAGCTAGGAAATGGGGGTTTGGAATAAGTTACATTTAACTATACCCCTGGAGTTTGGAAATTATTACAAAAATGACCCTGATTATTTACCCGTTTAGTTTTAGGCTATAGTACACAAAAGGTAAATTATGTAATTAATTATTATTTGTATTTGTGAGGGACCACCTTGTAATTATTTTTAGAGATAAAACCGGAAGTTGGGAGAGGCTTCATTCACCTTCACTTTAGATAGCCTTTTTATTTTTGTTTTGTGCTTTGTATGGAAGCAACAACCTTTTTCCTTTATAGCTATGGAAGGGCCTAATTTTAAGACTAACTTTTAGTGACAAGGTCATATACTTATTTTTCAAGATACATCTCCCAAGTCATAGGGGTATTTAGTTTGGATACCCCTAATATATATATATATATATATATATATATATATATATATATATATATATATATATATATATATATATATATATAGTATATAGGAGTGTATAATATTTTTAAGTGAAGACATTTTTAATAAGATTTTAAAGGTTTTTTAATCGTTTTATTATCTCCACGGTTCTTAAAGCTTTCTTGCCTTCATCTTCTTAGGCGGTCCCAACATACTTAGATTGACGACGATAAAAAAAATTGACAATTAAATATATCAAATGAAATAGGTGATGTTATGATAAATTTTAAGTATGACATGCACCTAGTATATCGAAACAATATTAATGACACAAAAAATAATTAAGAAAATGATACAATACTATGAAATATTTAAATTTGTTGTTTTGATTAGATTTCATCATCTCTCATAATTATAATCATGGCAACATATATATTTTCAATATGATTCTTTCACTTCAACTGCATTAGCCATAAGATCAAAGATAAACACTTATCTAACATGACAGGTGATGAATATTCAAGTGAGAGAGTCGTACATTATAACGTGAAATCAGACGATAGTGTGTCCTCACTATACACAACATGGACCAATCTACTTGGTAAATCGAATGCTCCGAAGAATAACCCGAACAACGTGCCTAAAGCCCCTCACCTTGAAGATTGCAAGTCGAGTGTGGAAGGGAATCAACGCCTTGATGCTCGTCGCCTTCCGAACGAGACTTACCCTCCTTGGACTCTTTGGGGAGGAATGTTAGATAGCCTTCCCCAATCCCAAACTCCCGACGTCGAGCAGCTCAAGTACAACATGGATCTAGTTTCTCAAGGAGCTTACCCTCCATGGGTATGCATGCATGCATGCGCATGCATTAATACTATATATATATATATATATATATATATATATATATATATATATTGTCATGTCTATCGATCGATTACATATATATATTCTTCGATTTTCTACAACAGATCACAGGATCAGATGCCGATAACTATCCCCTGACTAGGAAAGCGCAACGGGACTTGTGGCTTCATCAGCACCCTGTAAACTGCCGAAACCCTAGTGTTAAGTTCCTACTCGCCGACTGGGAAAGGCTGCCCGGATTCGGCATCGGAGCACAACTAGCCGGAATGTGTGGCTTGCTTGCTATCGCAATCAACGAGAAGAGGGTTCTCGTCACCGGCTACTACAACAGAGCCGATCATGATGGTTGCAAAGGCGAGTGAATGACACATATATACATGATTCAAGAAGATGGTTCTAGATATATATATTTAGTTGATTTTTATTTTTCTCTATATATAGGGTCGTCGCGCTCTAGCTGGTCATGTTATTTCTTTCCGGAGACGTCTGCAGAATGCAAGAAACGAGCCTACGAACTCATGCACGACAAAGAAGCGTTAGAAACGGGAGTTGTGACATTGAAACAGAATTATACTTCCAGAGACATATGGACCGGACGGGTGCCTAGGTATGATCGATATATATATATATATATATATATATATATATATATATATATATATATATATATATACGTAACGTGCATTAATTGTCTTTTTCTCGCGCGGAAAGTTCATGCATCCATACTCTATGCTTCAGGGCATGGGGAAGTCCATGGAGTATTATGCAGCCGACCACAGAGATAAACGGGAGCTTGATAGTTCGCCATCGGAAAATGGATCGTAGGTGGTGGCGAGCTCAGGTAACGAGAGAGATCGATCAATAGAGTTTTATGCATGATTTAATCATCCCGTTTTTTTTACTAAACAAATTATTCATCGATCAGGCGATTCGCTACTTGATGAGGTTTCAGACGGAATACACATGCAACCTAATGAACATCGCACGACACGATGCGTTCGGAAGGGAAGCTGCGAAAATGGTTTTCGAGTCGTCCTCTGAGGTTCGTCATTTTACGTTGGGAATTAGATTAATTACAAGTTTTATATTACTCTATTTCAATCTCGTATCAATGATCATACATTTCTTTTCGAGTTATCTGCATCAATTATCTCTATCACATCTCTATAGATGGTGCAAATTTTATTTAAAAAAATTAAATATTTTTATTTTTTATTTTAAAAATATACATACTCTTACTAATAATACACTTACACACAGCCCATCAGATAAAGAAGCCCAGGCCCAAAAAGATTCATGAAGCCCATGCATCTACGTACCGATTATTTAGAGCTAGCTATCCTTTAAATATTCTACTTTTTCACTTAGTATTCATAGTTTCATACATTACTCTCTCTCTCTCTCGATGACTTTATTAATTTAAATATACATTTTACTCCAAAATTTTTAATTAAAAAATCAATAAAATAAAATAATATTTCTTTATCTTCGTTTTTGCATGGTCACATGTGATCATTGTTATCTATGTCATTCTGCAGGACATGCAAGAGAAGTCAAAGCCCGACAATATCGAAAAGTTCGTTTGGTCAAACCACAAGACGTGGGTCCCTCGGCCGTTGCTGAGCATGCACGTGAGGATGGGCGACAAGGCTTGCGAAATGGAGGTCGTCGGATTCGAGGAATACATTCGCCTCGCGGAAAAGGTGAGGAGGCGATTCCCACACCTCCACAGCGTGTGGCTTTCTACCGAAATGCAAGACGTGGTCGACAGAACCAAATCGTATCCGCATTGGAAGTTTTACTACACGAATAACGTGACGAGGCAAAGCGGGAGGAACATGAGCATGGCGGAGTACGAGGCGAGCCTAGGCAGGCAGACGAGCACTAATTATCCGCTCGTGAACTTCTTGATGGCTGCAGAGGCCGACTTCTTCGTAGGAGCGTTGGGTTCGACGTGGTGCTTTTTGATCGACGGGATGAGGAATACGGCTGGGAAAGTCATGTCCGGTTACTTGAGCGTCAACAAGGACAGGTTTTGGTAGCACACTACCTGACCTGTGGTTGTGTATAGAGACTATATATGCTTGCTTGCTACGTGCATGCTTTCACATTTTCTACTATATGTAGTATAGTATATATGTTGTTAATTGTTAAAAATAATGAAACTAAAAATATCTTTGAATACTTTATTATTTTAAAGTAAAATAGTTAATCGAAAAATAGTATACTATTGTTAATCGAAAAATGGAAAGTATGAAAGTGAAAACTAAAAAATATTATACGTAGTTACAATATATTTTTTTCTCGAATAATATATTATTCATATTCGTATTCGTAAATATTCGAATATAAAAAAAAATATTAATATTCGTATTTATTTTTTTCGAATACGAATTATCAAAAATCGAATCACGAATCGAGACAAAAAAAAAATCGATTCTTTTACACCCTAGTCGGAGCAATAGATGCCGGAAAACACTCTGGTGCAACTCAGTCGTGGATTACATACATCGTGGCTGGAGAACACTCATCTAATCTGCAAATGGTCTAACTAACTACGTTAGCAACTATAGTTGGGGCCAACAAATATTGTTGTCGTTGTCGGTGGTCTGCTTAAACCACCCGTCGGAGGGCTCAATCAACCACCCGAACCACCTGTCAGGGGCTGAATCAACCACAACCAGTGACGGATACAGAAATTTGAGTTAGGGGGCCTATTTTTACTAATCCTTTCGTCCCACAACAGTTGTCGCACTTTCTTTACAAAAGAAGTGTGACAACTAGTACGGAATCGGGGGAGTATTTTTTCGGCTCAATTACCTATACACAATTATAGGTAAACTTTTGAAAAAAATATTATTATTATTTTAATTTTTACTTTAAAAAATATAAAATTTATCAATACTTTATTTACATACATTTAAAAAAGTTAATCATTTTAGATCATTCTATCAAAGTGTATATATTAAATTTTATATATTAAATTTCTATCAAAGTGTACATATTAAATTTAAATCAAAGTAATAATTTTTTTATGGATAAATCAAAGTTTTTTTATAATTTTTTAAATAATTTTAATTATAAAAAAAATATTTTAAATTTTATTATTGTAAAATTTTTTGAATGTTTGATATATCGAGCACTTAATTTCAAAATATAAACATATTCAGTATAAAATTTTGAATTAGTATTTTTTTTAACATAAATAATCATTTAATAAAACAAAATATTATAGTTAAAGTAAAATATAAAAAATGATTTATATATATTTACAGTAAAACCTATATAAATTAATAGTCACGGGACCGTGAAATTTTATTAATTTAGAGAGGTATTTTTTTCATTTAATAGACCAAGTCAGGACCGAAAAATTCTATTAATTTAAAGAGATTATTAATATATCGAGTATTAATTTATAGAGATTTTACTGTATGCATGTGTGTGGATGGGTCCAGATTGGGTCCTTATGTGTGTAAAGTGTATAAATTATATGTATACAAAGTAATAATTAACACTCTAACATTGTATACACACAAACACACTAACATACTCGTATATTATATATATATATATATATATAATCCCCTTCTTGGCAAACAATTCTGCTAGCCTCTTCAACAAGCCTGTACAAATATAGCAATACCCAATTGAACCATCAATTTGAAGAAAAACAAAACATCCATTAAGATATTTGTACTACGTATTATACCAATATTAAATAAATAAATGATATAAATTATAAAAAAAAATAGTTAAATAAATATTATAGTATAATAAATAATATAATTTTAATTTTAATTAAATACGAAAATTAAATTAAATATCAAATTAAATAAAAAATCATTTTATAAATAAATTAAACATCAAATACAATTACAAATTATTTTAACAATATATTAAAAATAAAAAATAATTACCAAAAAATAATAATTTTCTATGCTTTTTTTTTAATATTATAATTTTTGTTATTAAATTTAAATAATTAATTATTAATTAATTAATAAATTTAAAATACTGAATTATTAAATTAGAATTATATTTATTTTTAATTCCTATTATTATGTTTTTTATTACGAAAAATTAAATTAATTATTTAATAAATGTAAACTAATTGATTATTAAATTTAAAATTACTCTATAATTTATTAATTTTTATTATATTTTTTAATCAAATTTATCATGATATTTAAATTAATTGGTATTTACTTAATTTTAAAGTTATAATTATAAATAAATTAATTGATTTTTATATATATTTTAATAAATTATTATTGTTATTAAATATTAAATTTAAGTTATTTATCATGAAATATTTACTGTTTATGATAATTTCACATTCTATGCTTCAGTGTTTTGATAATGATGCTTCATTTTTAAATAATGGTGACACTACATTTTTAAATGATGCTTCATTTTTAAAAGATGTGATACAGTAAAACTTCTATACATTAATACTATTGCGATCGTAAAATTTTATCAATTTAAAGAGGTATTAATATATGATAAATTAATATTTTATTAATTAAAAGAAAGAATTTTCAAAATCAATAAATTTAAATATATTTATTTAAAATAATTGGATTAAAATTCATGTATCAATTTTATTGAAACTAATTAATATATTCATATATATTATTATAGATTGAATTTTATTGTTTCACATATTGAGATTGTGGATTGTGCGAGTTGTAATGGACTCCATTTGTACTTTGCACAATTATTGATTCGACTGGATATTTGCTGCAGGATATTAAAAAGGATGCTTTCAGAGAGCCTATTTGCTTTGCACAACTACAATAAAAAACATGAGAAACAACTGAGAATGGCTTGTCATGCTCTTGATGCAAACATAGACAACATTGCTTTGCACAACTACAATAAAAAACATGAGAAACAACTGAGAATGGCTTGTCATGCTCTTGATGCAAACATAGACAACATTGTAAAGGCAAGTCTGCATTGTTTGGGCCTGGAAACTTCATCTGAATCTGTAATCGTAATTATTGGTAATGCTTCAACAAGTTATATATATATATATATATATATATATATATATATATATATATATATATATATATATATATATATATATATATATATATATATATATATATATAATATATATATATATATTAGTAATTTTCTTTTAGTCATGTAGCTTACTCACTCTTAGTGCCTCTATGTTCAGTAATATAGTTTGCATTTGCCGAACGTGTCAATGACGTATGACGTAGTCAGTTGTATATTGTCTCTTGCATATTTCATCTAGCTGGTTATAGGAACAACTTCGGTTGGTGTAACATCAAATTCTATTTTCATAGTCTGTTCAGTGATATATTTTGCATTTGCCGAACGTAGTCAGACGTAGTCAGTTGTATATTGTCTCTTGCATATTTCCTCTAGCTGGTTATAGGAACAACTTCGGTTGGTGTAACATCACATTCTATTTTCATAGTCTGTTCAGTGATATAGTTTACATTTGCCGAACGTGTCAATGACGTAGTCAGTTGTATATTGTCTCTTGCATATTTCCTCTAGCTGGTTATAGGAACAACTTAACATCACATTCTATTTTCATAGTCGGAGTCCCAAGCTTTTAAGACTCACTCCACAACATGCATTACAAAAGTAAATTATATATGAATCACAAAAATAATAAATATGTGGAGCACAAATTAATAATTATGTATAAAAATAAATTGAGAATAAAATATAATTATATACTTTAAAGGGAGTTAAAATAACAATAACTTTTTATTTTTATACAAAAGTAAAATATAATATATAAATTAAAAAATAATAAATATGTGTGGAGTATTTATTTTTTATTTTTATATAAAAGTAAAATATACTATATAAATTAAAAAATAATAAATATGTGTGGAGTATTTTGTACTCAATTTTATCATTAATGTCTCTATGTTCAATCATTATATAAAAGTAAATTATATATGAAAAACAAAATCAATAATTATGTGTGAAGAAAAAATAGTTTCAATATTTATATTAAAGTATATAATATGTGTGGAGAATCCAACACAAAAAATAATTTGATCACAAAAATAATAAAAATATAACAATTATTTTGCGATTAACATATTCAATATTTATATTAAAAAAATTATATATAAAGCACATAATAATAATTATTGCTAAAAAATTGTATTATATATATATATATATATATATATATATATATATATATATATATATATATATATATATGGAACAAAAAATAATACAAAATTATATTCAATATATAATTATGTGTGAAGTAATTTAAATGATAAGTTGGCCAAAAAAATCTTGAATTATTTAAATTTTCATTATAAATGTTAATCAAAATTTAAATTAATATAAAATAATCATTCATATAAACTTAGAAAAAACACAATTGTAAAAATATAAATTTTAAAAATATATACTTATATAATTGAAAAAAAATTATAAATTTAAAAATTACGCAGTTATATTTTTTTATAAATTTTAACAAATATTTAAATGCTAAATTAGTTAAATTTTAATAATTTATAAATACAAAATGAATGAATAGTATTTGAGTAAAGAATTGAGTTGGAGGGGGAGTTACTATTCACAATACTCAAATTGAGTTCGAATTTGAGTTCGAAAAATGAACTATTAGAGCACATTCCGGTGGCAAATTGGAGATGGTCTCACTTCTTACATTTTTTTAAATGTTAATTTTATTAATTAAATATTAATACATCAAACGAAAAGTAATAAAATTTTCAAATACGGACCACATAAAAAATGGCTTGGCCACTATAGACTACTGTATATTAGAAGCCATGTCCACTATCTTCAATTCTAAAAGATGAAAGACTCGATGATATAAATGGCCTTATAATTAAATTGATATTTTAAACATTTCACGTTGATTGGTGATGATATTTAACATTATTCCATATAATTTCATGTTTTGAAAGTCGCTCGACAATCATATTTTTGCAAGGATATGTGATGCTACGTACTTATCATCAATATATTCTTTTTTTTTTAACTGCTGAAATTTTTTCTAACCTCGAGTCCGAAGGGGAGACACTTCACATGGGGTTTTTGAGTTTTTCTAGCGGATTCTTTTTTCTCTAACGTATTCTTCATTATAATTAATTGTATTCTCACATTATAATTAATATTGATAAGTCGCGGCCCTCGATTCACTTGACTTATCGATACCATGCTTAGCGGAAATTGATGCACATCTTTTGACCAAAAACGTGATTTTTATTCGATTACTAATATTTTATGAGAGTGATTTGGATTTTTTTATGCATTTCATTTCCATTTCCATTTCTAACAATTCATAAAAAAACATGCTATTTGGACCTAATTTGCCCATGAGCACCTCTTCAAATATTTATTTTAAATATATAATAATATTTTAATTATTTTTTTGACATATATTATAATTAGTTGTGTTGAATGAAATATTTATTTCAAAAAAAAAAATTAAATATACTAATGTATATCTTTATATTTATACTAAAAAAAATAAACTAAAAAGAAAAAAAAATTTAATATATATTAATAAAACATAAATTTTGTATTTTATGACATTTATTAAACTAAGTATATTTATAATCATATAAAAATAAAAATAAAAAATAATAAATTAATTTGGGCAATTCTATCAATGTGCATAGTCTGCTCAAATAAAATTACCATTAATAAAAATCTTCTTTATTAATTTGATTCAATTTAATACACTCTTATTTTATGAATATCTTCAATTTTCCTTTTACTTTTTCTTTCTGTTAATCTTTAAAAAATAATTAATTTAATTCAAAAAATATTTTAAAATATAATTTTAGCTTTTTCCGTTTTATCAAAATAATAAAAATGTTGTAGAACGACGATGTATAGCACGAACAATATGCGGAACCCCGAATATAACTCAACAATAAATAAAGAAGGAGACAAGAAAAGAAAACAAGGAATTTACGTGAAAACCCAAATCGGGAAAAATCACGGGAGGAACGACGAGAACTTTCACTATAATATTGCCGATGATTACAAGGATTGATATACACTCTAAAACCCTCTAATCTCACACAATATTATCACATGGTGTCTCTCTTGGTGTTCAACACACAAATAATTGTGTCTATGGAGATCCTTATTTATAGGTGTAGAAAACCCATAAATTAGGTAACCAATAGGAATAGAAATAAACCTTTTTCCTAATATATGTCTCCTAAATCCATAAGGAATAGAATTATATTATATTCAATATAATTCTAATTTTCCTAAATAAGGAAATAAAATTCCTACGGATTCGAGTCATATTTTAACAATCTCCACCTTGACGAGAAACCGCGAAATCCCATCGCTCATGTGAAATCACATCACATATAACACAAAGCCGCGAAATCCCATCGCGCATGCGAAATCTCATCGCACATCAAATCATAAAGCGAAATCACATCGCCCATGCGAAATCACATCGCACTCCATAGTCTCGTCCCTCGTCTTCCTCCAAACGCCCTAACGGGCCTAGTTCCTAGAAGATTGGACCTTCAAAGGTCCCCATGAATCGGAACATACATATCAGAGTGTCTTCTTCGAGTTGTGAGCCAAATTCGAGATATACCCTCTCGACCGCTTTCCAAGCGCACAATGCTCACCAGATTTAGAAACACTCCCATCGATCGATATACACTCGATCCTTCTTGTCGACTTTCCTCACATGCCCAAGCCGCACATGGTCTAGTCGTGTAGACTCTTCACCCGAGAGCCTAGTTTTTCCCACGGTTACTTCGTTCACCGCTTCATCTTTAATCAGCTTGGTCACTCCGGCCTTACTTTGTTGCGCGCCTCTAAGCCGGATAGACTCTTCTACCAAGAGTCGGGTTTCGGCCCCGGTTACTTCCTTCACCGCGCCTTCTTGGAGGACATAAGGTCGTCTCGCCTTTTCGTCTCCTCCCAACACTACCAAAGCCTCTTCGGTAGCCTCATAAACTCCACCTTCTCCGGTGTAGCTTTTATCAACCTCGGTTACTTCCTTCGCCGAGCTTCCATCGAGGACATAAAGGCGACTCGCCTTTCTCTTTCCTCGCAATATTACCAAACCACCTTTGGTAACTCTTAAAACTCCACCTTTACAAGTGAGTTTATAGCCCTTCATATCAAGGGTACTCAAGGAAATCAAATTCCTCTTCAAGTCAGGGACATGTCTTACCTCGCCTAACGTGCGCACCGTGCCATCGAACATCTTCAAGCGGATATTTCCAATCCCTTCGACCTTGCACGAGGTGTCATTAGCCATGAACACCGCACCATGCTCCAAAGATTCATAAGTCTCGAACAACGACCGGTCCGGACACATATGAAACGAGCAACCCGAGTCTAAGATCCAATCACCACAAAAGTTGGAGTTCTCGCCTAGAGCCATTAGTAGTTCTCCATAGAAATTCCCATCTACTAATCCAACGTCACCGGAATTCCGATTACCGGAATTATTGTTGTTGCTCTCCTTTTTCTTCCACGCGTAGCACTCCGACTTTATGTGTCCCTTCTTCTTGCAATAGAAACACTCCTTATTCCCGTGTCGCGACTTCGAATTCCCCGAGTCGCTCCCTTTATCACGGTACTTCTTTTGGACGCTAAGTCCTTCACCCACATCGGGCATACCATCCTTGTTGGACTCCATCCTTTGTACGTTTTCCCTTGACGAGAGAGCCGAAGTTACGTCTTTAAACGTGAGACTATCTCGTCCATAGAGAAGCGTGTCCCGAAAAGCCGCCATGGAGGGGGGTAGCGAGCATAACATCCAAAACGCAAGATCATCATCTTCGATCTTCACGCCAATTTTCCCAAGGTCAGCTACACGCTCCTTGAATCTCGCTACATGGTCTTGAATCGACGACCCCTCCGCCATCTTGAGGAAGTAGAGACTTCTCTTCAAGTGATGCTTGCTGGACACCGTTTTCTCAACGCACATCGATTCCAACAACTCCCATAATTCCTTTGCGGTCTTCGCCTCCGTCGTTTCCTCAGTCAACGAATCCGAAACATGAAGCCCTATGGTCGCCATAGCCATCTGATCGAGCTCCACCCACTCGTCATGCTTCATGTCTTTCGGCTTGTTGTCAATACCAAGTAGAACAATCTCTTACTTAAGAGATCTGAGGACTAACCTCATCTTGTATTGCCAAATAGGAAACCTCGTGTTGAGACTTAAATTCGGTAGATCGTACCTCACGCTCGCCATCGAAACCAAAGCTCTGATACCACTTGTTGTAGAACGACGATGTATAGCACGAACAATATGCGGAACCCCGAATATAACTCAACAATAAATAAAGAAGGAGACAAGAAAAGAAAACAAGGAATTTACGTGGAAACCCAAATCGGGAAAAACCACGGGAGGAACGACGAGAACTTTCACTATAATATTGCCGATGATTACAAGGATTGATATACACTCTAAAACCCTCTAATCTCACACAATATTATCACATGGTGTCTCTCTTGGTGTTCAACACACAAATAATTGTGTCTATGGAGATCCTTATTTATAGGTGTAGAAAACCCATAAATTAGGTAACCAATAGGAATAGAAATAAACATTTTTCCTAATATATGTCTCCTAAATCCATAAGGAATAGAATTATATTATATTCAATATAATTCTAATTTTCCTAAATAAGAAAATAAAATTCCTACGGATTCGAGTCATATTTTAACAAAAAATAACATATTTTTTTCTTAATTTTGTATCCTACAGTGGGAAAATATTGACAGACAAGAAAGATATTCTCATATAATTTATTTTTTATATCAATTATTTATGTTTTTTATATTATTTATAATAAAAATAGTGCATAAATAGTTAAAAAAGAGAAAATAATTATTAAAAAGTTAGTACATTACTATTTTATACAAGAAAAGTTAGTAGAGTTATATCTAAAGTTGAAATGATACGCCATGCTACATCCCTTTTTTTCATCTTTTTTTTTTGTTTGAACTTTGAAGGATCTGTCATGCTACTTATCATCGACCAAATTATGCAAATTCGCACATGGGTTTGAATAGGACTTCTACGCCCATCCGCTGTCCACTTCATTATGTATTTGGCAATTTTATGTACTTTTTTTAAATAAAATGCCACCGTCATAGTTTATCCCCTACAAAAAAAATATTAAAAAAATTGGAGTGTGTTAAAATGTACACGAAAAATTATCTCCGTACGCAAAATCGACAAAATGCACTTCAAGGGCAAATTGGTAATTTTGCCCAGGATTTGAATTTCGCGGATGGAGAAACGACGCCGTTTTGATGATGAACTGTCAGCGGGTCCACGGGACTAGGGCGATCGATTTCTCAGCGGATTCTTCACCAAAATGGATGATTCTTGAAGCTACATGATCCCTGCCAGCTCATCTAGGAAACACACATGGAATTGTCGCACATCATCGCACGGTTGAGATTTGCGAGGTTGTTACGACTCGATGGCCAGGATGTGTTCATCGATTTTGTGCATTTCTGTTTTAGCATATAATCACTCGTGTTTGTGATTGATATGCAAGCATTGAGCTAGAGAGAGCTTTGTACAATTGTTTTTGAGCTTCGTATAATACCAGATAACCTCTCCCCTCCACCGTGCACGTAGATTACCTTTCCGGTGATCGAAGCACGTAAAATCGTTTGTTGTGTGATTGTTTCTCTTCGTGTTTGAGTTCGATAAACCATATACAAACTTTATGCGCCGTGAGTTTGAGTGTTAATCGACGTGTGTGTGATTTTAGTGTTCAAACCAATGGTTCAGTGTTAAACTGTGTTGTTCAGTGTTATTTTTGCTGTTCAGTGTTATTGTGAGGGATTCAGTGTCAACAGAGCTCGCGTTTGTTTCTGTTGTCTTGGCTGCTCTTTCCTCAACAGAGTGAGTAGCTCAATTCCGACCAGAGCCACGGTGGGTTGAATCGATTTCAATTTCACATTTTATGTTTTAGTGTTTTACTTGGAATCGAAATGAGCTTAATCAAATGTATTTAACAAAATTTGATTGTGCAAGACTCTTGAAATGTAATTGAGGTTGAAAGCAAGAAAATAAAGCACAACCATATTATAACATAGTATAGTTAAGTAGTATTATTGAAGCCATTTGGGAAGAGAAAATAATGTACTCTTGATTATCACATCACTAAACTCAAAACTATCTCCCAACCGAACTCATAAACTCATTACGCAAACCCGCAAGTTGGGGATTGTCGTTCGCTAATCGATCAACGATTTTGAGTTCTGCAAGTGCCATGGAGATGGTTTGAGTTGAGGAAAAATGAGAGGATGATTCCGAACACCATATTCACATACACATCCCAACTATGATTCACATACACATCATTTTGCAAAATGACATTTTCCACACACACAGAATACAAAGTCCCCAAAGCCTATAGAGTCTTGGGTATATAAATATTCACATCCCCAAATCCAAGCCCTCCGAGCACCATTGCCCATGGTAGAAGAGAGTTTTTCTCAGCCTAAATCCGCCATTGAAGAAGCAGCATTTCCAATCCATGGATGCCCTGAAGTTAAAAACACAAAACAATTAACCTCATATTACAGAGGAATCGAATACATAATCGAATAATGGAATGCTTACTTAAGACTTGCTCTGCAGAAAGCCTCTTGGAAACATCCCTGCAAATCATCTCAGATTCCCCCTCAGCACGGCCTCGAACGTCTCCGCCGGACCATCCCCGTAGAACGGGGGGATTCCGGCCAGCATAATGTACAGAATCACCCCGGCACTCCACACGTCCACCTTCTCGCCGTAGTCCCTCCCCGTCAGCACCTCCGGCGCCACGTAGTACGGCGTCCCCACGACCCCGCTCATCCCGGAAATCTCGAAGAACTCGGCGGATCCGAAGTCGGCGAGCTTGAGCCTCCCCCGCGAATCGAAGAGGACGTTGTCCGACTTGATGTCCCTGTGCGCGACGCCGAGGCGGTGGCAGTAGGCGACGGCCGTCATCAGCTGCTTGAGGACGGCGGTGTTGAAATCCAAACATCGGCGGCCATAACTAAAAGCTTGCACGGGATCGAAGCACGGATGAAGACGATAATCAAAAGGATGAAAATAATTTGGGGGTAATTTTTTGTATATTTTCTCATACTAAACTCTATTACAATGATATCCTTTTATAAAGGGAACTAACAATTACAAAAATGACATAAAAGCCCCTAATGTAAAATAGCTAATATCAATTTCATACAAACTCGATAATTCGGTATCGGCTATCTCAGTTCTTTATCTTCAACACGCCCCCTCAAGATGGAACCGATAAGATCGATCGGTCCATCTTGAACATCAAACTGTGTAGTCCTCGTATTTTTCGTAAAGCACAGGCACCGTGTGCAACAACACAAAGCATAGGTAAAACAGGGTCAGGAAATTGAAACAGCCTCCAAGAACCGACAAAACCCAAAGGCCACCAATCACGACAAGAAATTCCTTAATATCTCTCCCAGATGCAATTTCTCTGAGAGTGGCAAAAGCTCCATTAAATTCAATCCTCAGGGCTAAGGCTACACCTAGGACAAAATCCTCAGGTATCACGACTTCTGGGATCTTAGGTGGTGACTTGTTGATAAAGTTGTAAGCATTTGTCCACAAGAAAAATATTGCCATAGCAAAAACTAGGACACAGCAAATAAGGGTCAGCAGGTGATATTCGAGCAATTCAAAAAAGGACCCAAATTGCAGTAGCAACACCAAGAACACCAACAATGATTTTCTTGTCCCTCCATAAGTAAATATCAGCAGGTTTTTCACCGCCTAAACTTTGTGCACCGTCCACACAACATCCTCCAAACACCAACTACCACATCCACATCATAGTAACTTCAAACTCCAAGCATCAAAATCAAAGATCAACCAAATCAAAATACTTATCAGATTATGTAGAAAACAAATGCCAAAGGCAATCCAAACGCCACCAAACAAAGTGATGGCAAATCCAAGCGTCACCAGACAAGCGACGAAAAAATCTAAACACCATCGTACAAAGCGACGGCAACCCAAAAACGCCATCGAATCAAGCGATAGCAATCAAAACACTATCGTACAAGCGATGACAACTCAAAAAACGCCATTGAACCAAGCAACAGCAATCAAAACACCATCGTACAAGCGATGACAACCCAAAAACGCCATGACACATGCAATGGCAATCCAAACACCACTAACAAAATGGCAAACTCCAAAACATATTCGAATATCATCCAAAACAAAAACTGAAAAACGCACTCCTATTTTTTTTGTAATCACTCCAATTTGCACCAATACCACAACTACAGGCTCCACAAGTGTACCATGAAACAGGCTGAAAATTCTTAAATCCATCCCAAGCATCACATACCTTTGGACAGTACGCAAGTGCATGTGGAAAACGAGAGAGAGATATCACCATCTACCATGGAATCGAATTATCCCGATCGTGAGATTCCTCGTGCTGTTGATGCTCCCGAGGAAGGAGATCCTACGGCTACGTTACCTCGCCGATGGCCGTGGAAACAGAGCCTATGATGTCTACAATTATCTCTTTCAAGCTCGTTCTTATCGGTGACTCCGACGTCGGAAATTGGCTCACGCAAATCACTCCAAATCATCGACGCATTATCAAAATACAACAAACTCGAACTGATCTCTGGCGTGACCAAATTTATGAGCCAGGACACCACCATACTATTACATGGAATCCAGATCGGCAACTGCACGTCATCATCGCGAGGTCGTATAATCGTATCATCGACAAATCGAAACTTATTCTTCGCGATTAAAGTCGTGGTCATCGATCTACTCCATATGTTGTAATTAGATCCACTTAAAAATTGAAGAACCGGAATCGCACCTGGATTATCGTTCGGATGAAGATAATAAGGACTCGTATGATCCTCTTTGAACGCAGCAACTTCTCGACTGCTATTTCCTTCACCATTGAAAAGACTGACAAAACAATAAGACGATCGACAGCGGAATATGAGCTTTACGCTCTGATACCATGTTGAAATCCAAACATCGGCGGCCATAACTAAAAGCTTGCACGGGATCGAAGCACGGATGAAGACGATAATCAAAAGGATGAAAATAATTTGGGGGTAATTTTTTGTATATTTTCTCATACTAAACTCTATTACAATGATATCCTTTTATAAAGGGAACTAACAATTACAAAAATGATATAAAAGCCCCTAATGTAAAATAGCTAATATCAATTTCATACAAACTCGATAATTGGTATCGGCTATCTCAGTTCTTTATCTTCAACAGGCGGCGGCGGCGGGCTCGGAGAATCGGGCGCCGGAGGAGACGCGGTCGAATAGATCGCCGCCGTCGCAGAGATCGGTGACGAGGTGGAGGAAATCGTCGTCCTCGTAGACGGCGTCGAGGTGGAGAAATCTTAATGTTGATTTTTTTATGTTCAGTTTTAGGTATTTTTTGTTAATTTCTTTAACATATATATTGATTGTTTGTACTTTGTCATTTTTAAAGGGAACATTTGATGGAATGCCCTATCGGGCTCCTATATTTCATTGACTGCCCTCATTTTTAATTAATTAAAAAGATAAATGAAAATACGATAATCTTATTATTAAAAGTAGGGAAAAGTCATGAATGCCCCTATTTTACCTATATAATTTAATACAATTTATTAAGGAAAATCGATTTTTTTATCCTCACTTCTTGATCTCATTTTTCTCTCTTCTTCATCCACGTGCAGCAACAAAATTTCTGTTAAAATTCGAAATCAAGCAAGAGCCTCGCGAAGACGAATGTAAAACATCAACCCTAACCCACAACGCACCCACAATACCGACGCCCGATGTGAACCAAACCCTAGCCCACAAAGACAGCGGTTCAATGTGCAACTCCGGCAACCAAATCCCCTAAATCAAGAAGAAAAGGCGACGTGCACCTAAACCCCTAATCCATCGATTCGAAATAAAGGGTTTGGAGGTTGAATTTAATTTTGGGTTAGCCCACAATGCTGTGGTGAATTTGAGGTATGGTTAATTTGATTTATCAGTTTTCCCCTCTTCCTTATCCGCTCGAAGGCAATGCTGTGAATTTTAAATGGTCACAAGATTTTGGTAAATTCATAGAATTTTCTATCTTTCATTTCTTGGTTCTGAACCCAACACACAGTAAGGTAAAGTTTTTTTTTTCTTTTTGTATTAGTCATAAAATATGAGTACTTATTTAAATAAATAATTTTGTGTTAGTAGATATTGAAATCCATGTCTATTTCACCTTGTTCTTTGCTGACTGATTTATTTCATTCAACTGATACAAAAAGATGAAAAGCAATGACGGCGGCGGCGCTGGAGAATTAAATAAAATAAAATAAAAATTGATCGTAATTGTTTGGTTGTTTGTTTTTCGTTCCTGATAAACTTTTGTATGCATGTTTTCGAGTTGGTGTACTTAGTGTGATTTTTTGCTTATTTCAATTTTTTCATTTTTTCTTGATTTTAATTTGAGGGAATTTTAATTTTAATTTTTAAATGTTATAGGGGTTATCCCGTGAGAAAGATTGTGTCGAAATGTTGAAGTAAATCGAGTTCTTGGTCGAGAATGCCTGTGTGAAACGCCGTGTCGTGAATGCTATCATTACGGGTTACTCCGAGAATGACTTCGGGGAGAAAGCTTTGTGGTTGTTCAATGCGATAAGGAGGGAAGAATTTTCCGTAGGTGACGTGTTTACGTTTATGAGTTTGATTGCTGCCTCGCAGGATCTCGTGGTAGGGAGCGAGGTCCACGACTTGGTTGTGAAAACCGGATACGAGCACGATCAGCTGATTAAAACCCCTTTGATGGAACTGTATATAAATCATGGTGTTGTAAACAATGCTTCTTGTTTATTCTGCTGGACTCTGATGCTGAGAGGTTTTTCAAATAGCGGCAATTGGGGGAGAATAATCAACATTTCAATAAGATGGTGAGGGAAATCGGTATTAAACTCGGTCATATTTCTTTGGTAGCTATTTTTTCGGATGTCGGGTGTTTTGCAGCAGGGTAGGCGGGTCCAGGCCCTCGTGATAAAAAAACGGTTTACAAGATTACGTCTTTGTCGGATCATCTGTTATAGACATGTATGCTAATTGTGCGAGTATGTATCTGGTTATGCACTAGATTTTTTTTCACCAATAAAAAATGAGGAATTTGTGAACCGATCGACAAAATTAGAAATTAGGGTTATGTGATTTTTTTAATCTTCCCCAATTTGAGTTTGGTTGAATTTGGATAGATGCAGAATTAATAATGGGAGGCGGTGAATTAAAAATGGGAAATTTTGAGTTTGGAGGGACTCAAAATTTGAAAGTGTAATTTCAAAAACAATTCAAATATATATCTAATATACCTTATATAAATTCAAATGAATTTCAAAAAATTGAAATTTTGAAGACACATATCAAAACATACTTGTAAGATATCTTATACTGATTTAAATGAATTTTAAAAAAATTGAAAATCTTAATGCACATACCTAAGTATACATGTAGGATACCTTGTGTCAATTCTTAACCGTTTCATATGAAGACAACCTTACAAACAATTAAATGTATGAAACCTATAATTTAAACATATCACATGTGTAAGAGATACAAATTTCATACACCTAAGACTAAATGTCATATACTTATTTATAAAATTTAATTTTATGTAATTTACTTTATATTATTAATTAAAATATAATTTTATGTAAATTACTTTATATTAGTAATTAAAATATAATTTCATGTTAATTAACTTTATATTATTCCGTTGTATTTAATATATAATTTCATGAAAATTAAATTTATATTAGTATTAAAATGTAATTTCACGTAAGTTAACCTTATATTGGTGTTTAAAATATAACTTAATGTACATTAATTTTATATTAGTATTTTAAATATAATTTCATGTAAATTCAATTTGTATTAGTAATTAAAATGTAATTTCATATAAATTAATCTTATATTAGTATTTAAAATATAATTTAATGTAAATTACTTTATATGAGTATTTAAAATATAATTTCATATAAATTTACTTTATATTAGTAATTAAAATGTAATTTCATTTGAATTAACGTTATATTAGTATTTAAAATATAATTTCATGTAAATTAACTTTATATTAGTATTTAAAATATAATTTAATGTAAATTAATTTTATATTAGTATTTAAAATATAATTTCATGTAAATTAACTTTGTATTAATATTTAAAATGTATTTTAATGTAAATTAATTTTATATTAATATTTAAAATATAATTTCATGTAAATTCACTTTATATTAGTAATTAAAATGTAATTTCATTTAAATTAATATTATATTATTATTTAAAATGTAATTTAATATAAATTAATTTTATATTAATAATTAAAATATTAATTTTATATTAGTAATTAAAACGTAATTTCATGTAAATTAACTTTATATTAATTATTAAAATATACTTTCATGTAGATCAATTTTATATTAGTAATTAAAATGTAATTTCATATAAATTAATTAATTTTATATTAATAACTAAAATACAATTTGAGGTAAATTAATTAATTTTATATTGATAATTAAAATTCAATTTCACGTAAATTGATTTCTTTGCGTTACAAAATTTCTCAAAGTGCAGTATCTGTAGTAATTACAATCGGCAAATCTAAGCAAATTCAACCTGTAGTAATTACAATAGGCAAATCTAAGCAAATACAATCAGTGCCCATTGCCGGCGAACCGTTGCCCTGGATCCATCTGCCTGCACTTTGCCCATTCCCCACACTTGAAATTAAGGGGGTCAAACGATCGGGTTAGATCGACCTACGTATGGTGGCATCGAACAATTCCCCCTCTTGTCATAACTAAACCGCGTGCAAACAACAACAGGGATCACATTGAGAGAGGTGTCGCCCGCGTTCGTTTGACGAAACACGTGGCCTCACGAGCGATGTGTGTTTCAGTCTCATCCTACGACAACTAATACTCACAACACAGACGAATCCAACGGAATTGAATTGAATTTGGGTCGATTATCAGTTGCGACTGCGGACTTTGGATTGGAGAAGATGAGCTTTCAGTATTGACATACGGCGGACGGAGAACAGCAGATTGGAGACGACGAAGAATCGACGAATCGACTGGAAAAGGGCGGCGGTATTTTGGAAGAATCCATTTTGAGAAATTAGGTTTCAAGAAAAAGAATCACGGTATTAAATTGTGATCCATTTTGGAGTCGGGTAGGATGAAAATGGGTTTGGGTTTAGATTTGGGTAGGATTTGAAGAAGGGTAATAAAGTATTTGTACATTTATTTTAATTAGTAAATAAAAAAAGAGGTATATGATAAAAGAAAAATTATGAGTGGGGTAGTTCATAATGTTCATTAAGACCACCTCCAATAGGAAGTAATGTAAAAGACATTTACTTCCAATAGGAGATATTGTATAGTAGCATCTTTTCAAACAATTTTTTGAGAATTATTCAATAATTCTCTAATTATTCTGATAAAGCAAGTGAAAAGTGGGGGTGGTGGGCCAGGGAAGAAGTGAGTTGGCGAGAGTGGGGCAGCTCGGGCAGCATTTCGGGCAAGAGACATATATTTGTTTTGTAAATACTATTTTTTACATAAAATTAATAAAATAAAAATAAAATAAATTACATCAATATTTTTTATTTTTCAAGAGCTTTAATTAGAGACTAAGTTTATTTAATTTGGATATTATTTGTTTTTTCAATTTTTTTACTATTTTATAAAAAAAAATCAAATTTTCAAAATTATTATTGATATATTCAAATTAAATTAATTTTTATATATTGAACTATATATATGTTTATTGCTTTAAAAATATAG
Source organism: Euphrasia confusa (assembly GCA_954870475.1). Lineage (NCBI taxonomy): Eukaryota > Viridiplantae > Streptophyta > Magnoliopsida > Lamiales > Orobanchaceae > Euphrasia > Euphrasia confusa. Next base: position 18,954,737 of record OX940949.1, read on the forward strand.
AAAAGAAGAGAAAAAAAATGATGGATAAAAATGTGTTGTATTTTAATAAAAATGTGGTGTATTATATTTTGTTCAAAATTTAAAATCCGACTTCACGTAAAAAGGCTATTCGGTTTTTTAAAAGGGCTATTCGGGTTTGTAAAAGGGCTATTCGGGTTTCTAAAAGAGCCTATTCGGGTTTGTAAAAAGACTATTCGGGTTTGTAAAAGGGCATGTTCGGGTTTGTAAAAGGGCTATTCGGGTTTGTAAAAGGACCTATTCGGGTTTGTAAAATGGCATATTCAGGTTTTAAAGAAAAACGTTCAACTATTCGCGATTCCGTAAAAACACATTTCTCGGTGTTTTTAAAACACATATTTTCACAGGTTGTGTGTTTTGAACACGAAACACAACACAAAAGAACATACTATATATTTTACACTACTTTTTCACCAGTGGACGACTTCATATAATTTATTTTGATATTTTTCTAATTATATTATTTTTATTAAATAATAAATAAATAATTTAATTATTTTTATATCAATTATTATTTAACAAATATTATTATTAATTAAAATTTTATAAAACATGCAATTAAAAATAAAAAAAATAATATATAGTGGGGTATAGTGGAATAATGATGCGTAGGAAAGAGAAAATGAAATATCTTTTGAAATATTTTCTATTGTAGAGTATGAGATATTTGAAGGATAATTGAAGATATTTGATGAGGTGTAAAGTGGAATAAGCTGATGTGCCAAAGAATATTTAGGAGTTGAAATATTTGCTGTTGGAGATGGTCTAATAGACACCTTTGACTAGGTTAGTTCATCAAAGCAGCCTTTTTAAAGGAACTCGACGATAGCTTCTTGAGAATTCAACTCTTATAACCAAGAGAATTTCAAGCACTCCAATTGGTATCGCTTTAGATGCTCAAAATAAAATTATATAATTTTGCAAATTAATTTGGGTGATACTAGAACTTAATTTTTTGTTCTTATTTTTTTTTCATTTTACATATTGATTGATTAAAGTTTGAAGATGTGGAGTAATTTATGTATTTTTAATAGCTTTTGCAAAAATTAAATTAATATAAAATTTTGGAATTGATGATATATTATATTTATTTTAATTAAAGGGGTATATTATGAATATTAAAGTGTGTGTATATAATACTTCTACGGCTTTTAAAGAGTTACACTTTCTTGTAGCAAATGAAGTGTGAGGGAGTAAAATTTAGTAAAATTGTTCTACAGTACTTCGAGTTTTTTAAGTGCAAAATTTATTTAAATCTATTTCAAGGCCAATATTTGGCCCATGCACCTAGTCGAGATAGGAGTACTGTATATTAAGAAAGACAATGCGATTTGTACCCTTAATAGGAATCGAATTCCTATTTTTATTCCTATTCGTATTAAGGGGTGTCACCCTTATATAAGAAGTAAAGGGTTTAGCTCTTTTATCTCATGAATTATAGTAAATCATTCCTTCAATTGAATACATAACGATGGTAACATCAGGAGAAGTTGTGGCACTACCACCAGAAATCGGAGCGACGATAGATCTGGAAATCGGAACGAGCGTAGTAGATATGCCACTACAAGAAATCGAAGCAGCAAAACCAGAAAAAATAACGTGGATAGAGCGATGTGAACAACTTGATGAGCCACATCGGAGAAAAGTTTGGATGAATGTTTCTAGGGTTTCATTCATCGCCACAACCCCATTATTCTCTTTGTTAGACAACCCGGATCCAGATAGTCCCAATATTTTTTCGGGCATAGCCATCCTATTAATGGTTGTTTATTGTATCTTGCTTATTTTCGTATCCTATGGACGCGAGCCCTTGCCCTACACGCTCCGGAGTTCCGAGAAACAATTGTACGAGTCTGCCTTTGTCTTTGTTTGTTCTTGTTGGGCTTACTTTTTTAGAGATGCCAACATTTTTGCAATCATTCTTGGGCTTGCTCTTATGTTCAACGTTATCCCGATGCTTAATCTGTGGTGGTGTTTCACCAACATCGGCCTCGAGGATTGCTGCTTGATCGTAGCGATCGATGTAGCCTTGGTTTGTTTTCGCAATTACGGTGGTTTTGCTTTCACGGTGGTTGCTGGAATAGGTGTTGCTCTTCAATTGATCAAGGAACCCTTTCGTCAATATTGTTCTATAAAAACCAAACACTCTATTGAGCAGCTTGTGATCTGATCGAGCTTGGATAATATGTTCAGTTTAATTAATACGTGTGTGTGTGTGAGTATTTAAATTTTAGTTGACTTAAATAAAGAAAAAAGTTTCTTGCTCGTTTGACTTGTTTAAAAAGTTTTTTTTTGTTTTTTTATATCATGAGATTCATGGAAAATTTATAACCAACTATATGTAAATCAGAAGACATTGACAATTAAATCGATCAAACTAAGTTTCGAATTTGACGATTGCGATCGATCGATAGAGTTTTATGAGTAAATTGGTATTTTAAACATAACACATTGCTTGGTGATGATATTTAACATTAGACTATCTACAATGGTTAAACCATTTAACACCCTACTTTATTACTTCACATCATCTTCTCTCTCTTTCCCCTAATCATTCAACACTCATTCAACTTTTACACCTTACAATAATTTATTTAATAAAATTCAACACTCTACCCCACCACTTTTATTTCATCTTTTTATTTTTTTTTATAATTTTATTTTTATTACAATTCAATAAAAAAATAAAAATATCAATTAATAATAAAAGAAATTATATATTATATTTTTATTTATTAATTATTTTAATTTAATAATTAATAATAAAATAAAATATATAAATATTTTAATTTTTTAAGTAATAAAGACGGAAAAAATAAAGATAGTCACGTTATTAAGACACATTACAAAATACTTATGATGAAATATAAGCACACGACACAACTTTAATGAAACACACATAACTTAATTAATAACTTAATTAGTACAAGAGTTAGAACGGGTGTTTTATCGAATAATTATCAAAGTTCAGATGATGAACCAACACACTTATTAGTAAATGTCTCCAGTCTTCCTTTGAGCACCCTGTTATCATGCTTCAATTTATCAATTTGTGCTTTCAATCTTGCTACAATACCATTTTGAAGTTTAGCTAGTTCACCGTCAACCAGACGGAAAAATTCACAATCATCGTACTAGAAAACAATTTACATCAGTCATCATAGCATCAACGGGTCAGAATAAAAAATACAATTGTATTTGTGATTTAAATTACAAATTACCTCATGAACGCCACAACGCAGATATCTTGTTGTTGTAGTTAGTAGTTCGGCCTCTAAACCGTGGTGACAATTCACAGGAAGTCCATCTGGAGAAGATGAATAAAAGGTATACCCGTCTCTGCCGGGTGACTCGGTAGCGGGTTTCATTTTTTATATTTATTGTTATCGTATTTTTTTGGTGTACAAATCAAATGAAACTAACTTCTATTTATAAATAAAAAATGATGAATTTTCGAATAAAAATAAAAAAATAAAAAATAAATTTATTATAAAATAATTAATTTAAAGAGATAAGATAAGATAAGATAAAAATCTGAAAAATTAAAACGAACAAATGAAAAAAAAAGCATGTGGAAAAAGTGATAGATAAAGAGTGGTAAAATAATTCAATCCGTATAATTTTATACTTCCAATTATGTGTGGACAAGTGACTGCGGATCCCACATTTTTTAATTTTCACGGGTGTTGAAGTCTTTCAACTACCGATTAACCACATGACTTCAACACCCAATTTCAACTATCCACTGTAGCCTTTCAACTGTTGGAACATTCTTTTCAACACCCTCGTTGTTGATAGTCTTATTTCATAAAATTTCATGGTTTTAAAGTCGTTGATCAATCATTTTGCAAGGATATGTGATGCTACTTATCATCAATATATTCCTTTTTTTAAAACTGACATTTTTTCTCACCTCGAGTCTGAAGGGGAGACACCTCACATGGTTTTTTTGAGTTTTTCTAACGGAATATTTTTCATTATAATTAATTGTATTCTGACATTTCACATTATAAGTCGCGGCCATCGATTCACTTGACTTGACGATACCACATATAGCGGAAATTGATGCACATCTTTTGACCGAAAACGTGATTTTTATTCAATTACTAATATTTTATGAGAGTAGTTTGAATTTCTTGTATGCATTTCCATTTTCAATTACTCCATTTCCATTTCCATTTCTAAAAATTCATAAAAATCTTCTTTATTAGTAATTTAATTCAATTTAATACACTCTAATTTTATGAATATCTTCCATTTTCCTTTTTCTTTTTCTTTCTTTTAATCTTTAATAAAATAATTAATTATATATATATATATATATATATATATATATAGTTTTTTCTTTTTTACCAAAATAATAAAAATAACAATTTTTTTCTTAACTTTGTGTCTTACAAAGTGTGAAAATATTGACAAAGTAAGATATTCTCATATAATGTGCTCTCTTTATACCAAGTATTTATGCACTACATAAATAGGATGAGAAAATATTTATTAAAAAGTGAATACGTTTTTATACAAGAAAAGTTAGTATATCTAAAGTTGAAATGATACGCCATGCTGCATCCCTTTTTTTCATCTTTCTTTATTGTTTGAACTTTGAAGGATCTGTCATGCTACTGATCATCTACCAAATTATGCAAATTCGCACATGGGTTTGAATGGACTTCTACGCCCATCCGCTGTCCACTTCATTATTTATTTTGCAATCTTATATACTCTCTTTTTTTTTTTTTTTTTTTTTCTTTTAATAAAATGCCACTGTCTTAATTAGTTCATCTACTACCAAAACAAGAAAAGAAAAAGGAAATTGGAGCGAGACTTAGCTTAATTCCGACCAGAGCCACGATGAGTTGAATCGATTTCAATTGCACATTTTATGTTTTAGTGTTTTACTTGGAATCGACATGAGCTTAATAAAATTTGATTGAGCAAGACTCTTGACATGTAATTGGGGTTGAAAGCAAGAAAACACGGGCCAAGATCCCCAACTTTAAAAAAAAAGAAAAGCTATGACAAAGTTCAAGTAAAGCACAACCATCATAGTGGAGTATTATTACATTAGAAGCCATTTGGGAAGAGGAAATAATGTACTCTTCATTATAACCTCACTAAACTCAAAACTATCTCCCAACCGAACCCATAAACTCATTAGCAAACCCGCAAGTTGGGGTATTGTCGTTCGCTAATCGAACAAAGCGAATCCGACCAACGATTTTGAGTTCTGCAAGTGCCACGGAGATGGTTTGAGTTCAGGCATCACATTCATATACACATTCCAACTCTGTTTATACATACATCATTTTCACACACGGAATACAAAGTCCCCAAAGCCTATAGAGTCTTGGCCTGGGTATATTCACATCTCCAATTCCAAGCCCTCCGAGCACCATTGCCCATTGTAGTAGAGAGTTTTTCTCAGCCTAAATCCGCCATTGAAGAAGCAGCATTCACAATCCATGGATGCCCTGAATTAAGTTAAAAAACACAAAACAATTAACCTCAAATTACAGAGGAAACGATTAAACGAATATGTAATCGAATGCTTACTTAGGACTTGCTCTGCGGATAGCCTCTTAGAAACATCCCTGCAAATCATCTTCCTCAACAGATCCTTCGCCTCCGGCGACACCGACCGGAAAATCTTGGTCGGAAATCTCAGATTCCCCCTCAGCACGGCCTCGAACGTCTCCGCCGGACCATCCCCGTAGAACGGGGGGATTCCGGCCAGCATAATGTACAGAATAACCCCGGCACTCCACACGTCCACCTTCTCGCCGTAGTCCCTCCCCGTCAGCACCTCCGGCGCCACGTAGTACGGCGTCCCCACGACCCCGCTCATCCCGGAAATCTCGAAGAACTCGGCGGATCCGAAGTCGGCGAGCTTGAGCCTCCCCCGCGAATCGAAGAGGACGTTGTCCGGCTTGATGTCCCTGTGCGCGACGCCGAGGCGGTGGCAGTAGGCGACGGCCGTCATCAGCTGCTTGAGGACGGCGGCGGCGTCGGGCTCGGAGAATCGGGCGCCGGAGGAGACGCGGTCGAAGAGATCGCCGCCGTCGCAGAGATCGGTGACGAGGTGGAGGAAATCGTCGTCCTCGTAGACAGCGTGGAGGCGGAGGACGTAGGGGCAGGCGGAGAGGAGGTGGAGGATTTTGGGCTCGGAATCGAGGCAGCGGCGGTCGGTGGGGTCGGAGGAGAGGGAGTGCTTGTAGATGGATTTGCAGGCGAAGGAGGAGTTTGCGGCGTCGCAGCAGCGGTAGACGACGCCGAATCGACCGCGGCCGAGCTCTTCGCACAAGTGGTATTCTCGTTTCAGGGCCTCGCACATGATAGTCGTGAAGGTCGGTGGTTGATTGGTGTGAGAAGTTGGGGATTTGGTATTTTACATTTTAATAATTTATACAGAGAGAGAAGGGAAGAGGGGTATTTTTGAGGAATATTCCAGAGTTTAGGTATGTGACGTCCGAAAAAAACGGACTGATTGTTGCGACTTGTAACGTGAGGGGTGACATATGCAACGGCAGCAACGCGAGTAGTAGTCCAAATTCACTTGTTTCTCTGTTTTTTTATTAAGAAAATAATGTTTAAATTATACTTAAAACAATGGATAATATGTAGATTAAAAAATTAATCCTTAACTGTTTAAACAAAAAAATAAGTTAAACATATACTCTATACTTTTTCTCTCACAACAATATACACAGCTACAAATTATCTAATACATATACTATATAAAAATTATGAAAAAATATAAATTTTATTTTAGTTATTTTTTTATAATTTTTATATAATGTTTATCATATGTATTAAAAAAATTCAACATCTGTTTCTATTGTTATGGGACATAATTTTAAGTTAAAAAGTAAAAATATTTGTGAGTAAAAATTTGGAATAAAATAAAAATAGAATTTTATTTTAAAGTAAAAAAGGTAAAAAAAATTATTTTTTAAAATATGTATATTAAATTGAGACAAAAAAAATATTTATAATTAATCGAGAGAGAATATAATTAGTTGTGAATTGTGATAAATTTAAATTGAACAAATTATTGTTGAACAAGAATATTCGGAAGTTTAGGTAGGGATGGAAGTTCTGTGACGTCCAAGAAAAGGGGACTGATTGTTGTAACGTGAGGGGTGACATATGCAAATGCAACATATAATGGGAACTTCCCACATTTGTAAGTTGCAACTTGCTTGCTTCTCTTTATTTTTTAAGGGATAATAAATGTTTAATTAGAGGAGAGATCGATGGATTGGTGATTGGACTCCACAAGTGTGACTTATTGGTCATGCGATGTTAGCGTGTGTTTTCTTCCTTCATTCGTGTGATTCAACTATTGTAAGTTGATCTATTTTATAAAGTTAAATCTAAATGTTGAATCACAAAACAAATTCAACTATTATAAGTTGATGACGAGTAATTAAAAGAATTGTGAAAGAAATTGAACACACAATAAGTTGATGACACGTAATTAAACGAGTTGTGAAAGAAATTGAACACACAATACGTTGCCGAAACTCAAATAGAAAAAAAAAAAACAGAAGGAGATCATAGGAAAATAAATTTCACTGGTGATAAAATCAAATTTACAACATTTAAATCTCTCATCATTGGAGACTTGATACATATACTGTTGAGATCTAACTAGAATAGATAACAAAAAATATACCAAAAATAACTAAAAAAATGTTGGGGCATTACATCAAGGCTCAGACGGGAGGTGTCACATTCAGGTGATCGTGCCAAAGTAGTTTGGGTGTGTTCCCTTGGATGTTCCATTCATGACTTAGACATGGGATTAATTATTAAAAGCTTTTAAGGAGTTGTGAGTCATGACAGATTTGGCATAACTCAAAATCTATCCTTCCATTTGCTGACTCACTTCAAGCATTTCGACGAACGCAAATTCAATTATTGAACATGATCAACAATTTTTATGCAAACGGCTCATTATGAATCTTTTTGCTCTCGGAAGAGATAGTATCATATACTTGTAATATTACTTGTATAAAAATGAGTAATAAATACAAAGTGCAGTATATGAAAATATCTTAATTTGTCATTTCAATATTTTCAAATTTGTAGGGCACGAGATTATATAAAAAAAAAATTATTAGTATTAATATGTTGATGAAGCAAGACAAAAGTAGAGTTGTATTAGAACCATGTATTTTACAATAAAAAAAGTTTGAATAAAATAAAAAATAAATAAATATTTTTTGTAAAGATTAAAAGAAAGAAAATAAAATTGAAAGATGGAGTATATTAGTAATGAAATAAGAGTGTACTCCATTAAATTAATAAAGTTGAATTGTTAAAAATGGAAATGGAATGTTTGAAATGTATATAAAAGAAATCCGAACCACTTTATTCGATCCCCCAGCCCCCCTCTCTATCTCCGTCACTCTCTACTCTTCAATCCCCTCCTCTCTTCCGCGTAATGGGATGATTCTCTCATCGGCAATCAACATTTACTCCCCGTCCACTTATCCGAAGGATTCGTCTTCTTCGCCGGCGTCGTCACTCGATTTCCTAAGCTCTCTTTTTGTTGTGTGAATATGGCTGCTCTGCATTATTGTTGGTAATTAATTTCTCATATGTTCAATTTCTGATTCAAATTCACATCTCTTTCTGTTCCTTAATTTCATCGTGATTTCCCAGGATTTTTTAGGCCCAGTTGCTCTGTATTTATTTGCATGTTCAATTTCGTCACTTTTGCTTTGATTTCATGAGAATTTGAAATTGACTGTTGAATGTGGAGGAAAGTTGTGCCAATTTCTGTTCAGATCATGAGGTGTTTTTAAGTAGAATGCCTGAGAAATTACTACTCAGTGACTATTCACGGATTTAGCTGAAATCCAGCTTCTGCATTGCTAAAATTACTATTCTAGTCATCATTAAACGTTGGCCCGATATCTTTTGAAGATTTAGGTATTCGAGTTTATTTCCCCGAAATTGTGTATTCCTGTATGCTGGTATGATGGTGTGCAATATGTATGAAAAACTACTCAAGGGTTTCGATGATTTATCTAAAAAGTTGTCTGGTACTCTATCATTGAAATCCACAGACTTGCGTATCAATTTTGTTGATTAACAATGTGTTCAGTTTTGTACAGATTCACCGACATCCATAAACTTGTTTTTGGCAAAATCTGGGTAGTGCCGCATTATTTCAGTCAAACTCGTGCTAAATGTCAGATTTGTTATGAGATAGTGGACCAAAGTTCAAAAGTGACTACTTGGATGCTAAATTTCCGAGTAGTCAACGTTGCAGGACTTAAAATTTGGTTTTGCATGCTGTTCCATCTTCAGTGATATTGAGATTCATGGGAAGTTCAGACTTGCATAGTTTACATGATGATGCTATCGTCCACGAGTCCGAATCCAAGAACTACGAAGAAATGTCATATGAAGAATTGAAGAATGGTAAGCATCAGGTCATAAAAACAGGCAAAGCTTACATGTGCCCTTACTGCTCTGACAAACGGAAGCATGACTACCTGTATAAGGACATCCTCCAGCACGCAAATTCCATCGCTAGTTGCAATTCACTGAAAAGAACCGCAAGAGACAAGGCAAATCACCTTGCCCTGGCAAGGTATTTGGAATCCGACATAGCTGTTGATGATGCCGGTCCTTCAAAGCCATCTTCTGAGGTAGTAGTCGATGTCCTTCAAAATCATGACCATCATGAAATGTTTGTGTGGCCATGCATCGCCATAGTTGTCAACATTCCCACTGAGTTAAAGGATGGTCGCTATGTAGGGAGTAGTGGTAGCGAGTTCAGGAATCATTTGGTGAAGAGAGGATTTAATCCGACAAGAGTGCAGCCCTTGTGGAAATCGCAAGGCCATTCGGGAACTGCAATTATTGAGTTTCATAGGGATTTGTCAGGATTTACTGACGCCATGTGTTTTGAGAAAGCATATGAGGCTCGCCATCATGGAAAGACTAAGTGGCTGGAGAAGAATCGAAAAAAGTCGGGCCTTTACGCATGGGTAGCTCGCGTGGAAGACTATAATTCCAATAACATAGTTGGAGAAAATATCCGAAAGTTGGGGGATCTTAGAACCATATCGCATATCATGGGCGAGGAAGCTCTGTCAACTAACTTATGCCCCTACTGCCCTACGACAAGAAAGAGAAACTTCGTGTATAAGGACCTTTTTCAACATGCGAGCTCGATTGGAGATTGCAACTCAAAGAGAAGAAGTGCAAGAGACAAGGCAAATCACCTAGCCCTGGCACAATATTTGGAAAGAAACGTATCTGTTGATGCTGGGTCTTCAAAACCTTTGGTTAAATTAGACCATACTCGTGATTATGACATGACTGCTGGGGTAGATGCCCAAGAAGACCATGAAGAGGTGTTGGTATGGCCATGGATTGGAATCATTGTCAACATTCCTACTGAGCTTAAGGATGGTCATTATGTAGGGCAGAGCGGTAGTAAATTGCGGGATCAATTGGCTGAGAGAGGATTTAATCCGAGTAGAGTGCGGACTTTGTGGAATGATCACGGCCATTCAGGAACTGCTATTGTAGAGTTTCGAAAGGATTGGTCCGGATTTACTAGTGTAATTTTTTTTGAGAAAGCTTATGAGGCTAATCATCACGGGAAAATGAATTGGTTGGCTGAGAATGAAGAGAAGTCGGATCTGTATGCATGGGTGGCTCGTGCGGATGACTATAATTCTGATGACATGATTGGAGAAAGTCTTCGCAAGATTGGAGATCTGAGAACCATATCTGATATAATGGAAGAGGAAGCTCGAAAGACAGATAAGCTTGTAGGTAATTTGACCAATGCTATCGAGGCAAAGAAAATGCATTTGCTTGAGATGGAAAATAAATGTAAGGAGACTGAAAACTCTCTGAGCCAGTTAATTGTGGAAAAGGATAGTATTCATCAAGCTTACAACGAAGGTTGTTCGTGCATGAATTTAACATGTTATTTTATTTTTATTTATTTATAAATAAAACTGACTGCTTAGATGTACTTGTAGACCTGATTTATGCCTTTTGGTCTATCAGAGATAAAAAAGATTGAGTCAGGCACTCGAGATCATTTCCAGAAGATATTAAAAGATCACGAAAAGCTGAAACTTCGTTTAGAAACTGAAAAGAGAGATCTTGAGCTTCGAGGTCAAGAGTTGGTGAAGCGTGAGACACATAATGAAATTGAGAGCAAAAAGCTTGCGGAGGAGCTCGAACAGGTTCAGCATAATATCTCTTAGATGTGACATATACTTGTATGCTTATGTTTCACGGCCTTAAACCATTTATCAGAAAGCAGCTAATAGTTTTCATTTATCATGCAGGTACTTTGAAGTTTTTTCTTAACACTGTCAATGGATAACGTTACAACATAGGATGTGGTATATTCTTGTTGATGGTGGAAAGATACGATTCGCACCCAACACAGATTATGATGGGATTTTCACACCATCAATAATTCTAATTTGTGGGAAACTCTTGGGTGTGCCTTTGTTCTACGATTTTTATTCACGAATTAACTGCTAGTCTTGATTCTTTAGTTTCGACTGGTTAATTTCTGTATCCTGGATCTGATACTAACATGAAAGGTAATATTCATGTTAGTTTGGTGTTCCTTGCTTGTTGTGGACTAGAAAAGTAGCAGACAATCTTGTCTCCTTTTGCTTTTGTCATGCTATTTCTGATAATACTAATTTCAGGCAGGATGGTTTATGGCTTTAAGTGTCCGTTGTTAATTAAAGCTATTGTTTTACTTTTCTCACTTTCCTGCCTTTTTGTCTTATCTAATCAACCATTAAGTGGTTTGAATTAGTTTTTCATAGTCTTGCATCGTCGTGTCCTTGGTTCTTCGAAGTGAATTTACTAGTTGGCCTCATACTTTCCATGAGCTAGTAGCCTGTAGCTAGATTCTATTCTAGATATTGTATTGATAATGCATGTCACATGTCCAATATCATGTTTAGAGTTTCCTGACATTTAGGTGCTATTGTTTGAAGGAAGCATCATTTTTCAGTTCACTTACATCCAAATATTTTGGTGCCTGTTTGTTAAGAGAACAGTGATTTTGAGTTTAATTATCCATCTGCTTTTCATATCAGAAAATGAGCATATGTAATCAAGCCTTTACGGGAATCTATTTTTCCAGAATGCTGTAAGAAATTGCTCTCTTCAAGCTGCTGCTAAGGAACATCAAAAGGCTGACAAAAATGTGATGAAGTTGGCTGAAGAACACAAGGTATTTATGGTGTCACTGGATACCTTAATCATTTCCATTTTCCAAGTGAATAGAGGTGACCTTTTTCTTGTAGTGAAAGAGTAGAGATCTAGGGGAAAAATAATTGTTGTGATTGATTTGCTGGGAATCTTTTATAGATAGTGATTCTTATTTATACATTGTGATAAAGATAAGGTTTTTGGTTTTGGAAACAGGTATCTTATTTATACATTGTGATACATAAATAAGTGATTGAGCCAAAGATGGGACATATATATAATATATCTCATTTTCTATCTTGAAAATATTTTGATGAAAAGTGTGATCTGGAGTTGAGATGTGCTGGAGATAAAGGAGAAAAATGTCTTTTTAGTAAAAAAAAAATGCTGGCATAATAGGAAACCTTTTAAATAATTTTTATTTCTTGTGCCATTTTCCCGCTCAACGAAGAAAATCTGGAAAAATCTTTGATATGTTCAATTGTTTATAGTAAATTTTTTGCAGGCAAAATAGGAAACCTTTTAATTTATTTTTTCATTTTTTGTGCAATTTTTTTCGCTCACGATGAACATCTGGAAAAATCTTTGATACGCATCCATACCCTTGGTTGTTCTTGTCTCCCTTGGAATAGATGCTGGACTAGTGTGATGTTCTCACATTGACTAGAAGTTGTATGCTGGGCTTTGTGATTTCAGAAAGAGAAGGAGAAACTCAACAAGAGGATTATTCTACTGGAGAAACAACTGGATGCAAAACAAGCGGTGCAGCTGGAAATCGAGCAATTGAGAGGTAAACTCAATGTCGTGAAGCACATGGGTGACGCAGGCGATTTAGAAGTGTTAAACAAAGTGGAAATGCTGCTTAGGGCAATGAGAGAGAAGGAAAGGGAGCTTGAAGAAGTCGACTCGTTAAACCAAACTTTGATTGTGCAGGAGCATAAGATAAATGAAGAGCTACAAGATGCTCGGAAAGAAATGGTTAATGTGAGGTTTCTAATTGTTTTCCATTTATAGATATAGAGTTAATCTAATTTAGCTACTTGACTGGGATATGAGTGAGGTGCCAGGCTACGGAGTCACCCAGTTCTTCGTAATCTTACTCTATAAATATTAAGTAATCTTATGGATTTCCTTTGTTATAGTAGTACTATATTATAAGGGCTATAGTTTTAGCATAAGTCTTATGGATTGAGTGGCTTTGCTTTGTAGGGCTTGAAAGAAATGCCGATAAATTCTCATATTGGTATCAAGAGAATGGGGGAGCTCGACAGTAAGCCATTTCATCAAGCAATGAAAAGAAGGTACAATGAGGCGGAAGCAGACGAGAAAGCTACAGAATTGTGTTCGCTGTGGGAGGAGTACCTTAGAGACCCTGAATGGCATCCTCTAAAGGTGGTTAACACCAACGGTATATACCAGGTTAGTAGTTTAAAGGATATTGAAGTAATACTTCTTGAATTTTTTTATTTAAGCAACTCGAGTATGGAGAACCAAAAAAAATTAAAAAAACTATCTGACATGAAATTGAAATAAAAGCCTTGAGATGGAAGTTGAAGTGAATTATTTTAAATGAAACTATAAATTATTAAATGATAGCAGTAGTTAATATTTGTGTCTAATTATTAATTTTCAATAGACAAGGGTACTTTCTTATTTTGCCTTAAGAAATCGAACTTTATCACTGTGTAGGAACAATTAGACTGGCATGGAAAGCAAATCTAGCAATCTTGTTAAAAGGAATAATATCAGGAGTTAAAGTCTTATCTAAGGATCCGATTGGTTGAACTGATTAAAAAAGTGGAACAGATAGTTGCCGACTACCGAGAGCTGGTCTAATTTGTTGATTAGAGTAGCTCATTAAAAGGTTAATTTATAAGCTCAGCTATAACAAAAATATATCACAACATACATAAATATATAAATTATGAAAAACACTATAAAATTGAAAATAAATAGTACTGGAGTACTAGTATTTTCATAAATTCTGCAACAAGCCAACAACCAAATGTTTTTTTTTTCTAACCAGAGTTACTTAGGACTAAAACCGACAATAATTATGCATAGAAGCCAATGAGGTGACCACGGTGTTAGTTCCTCAATTTGCTCGACCGATGTGACCAATTGAAAATATCTACTTCGGATTTTGCAGATGTCCCCCTTCCTTGTTCAGTTTACTCCTAATTTAGAGGCTCTTAAAAGAACTGTTATTATTTTCTATATTTCTTTTGGGTTGGTTTAGGTTGTGATAAGGGACGATGATGAAAAACTGAGAGAGCTGAAGGAGAACTATGGGGACGAAGTATACAATGCTGTCACAGCAGCTTTGTGCGAGATAAATGAATATAATCCGAGTGGAAGGTACACTATTTCGGAGTTGTGGAATTACAATGACGGCAGGAGAGCTAGCCTCAAGGAAGGAGTCGAGACCCTACTGATGCAATGGAGGTTGTACAAGCGAAAGCGGGTAATGGACTAGCTCGCTTTCACAATTAATTATATATGTAAGAGGTATTGTACCTAAATTATGTTGGCTTCACCTTTGTTGATCATGTGGTAAATTAATAAAACTGATCATGTTGTAGGTTATGAATAATATTTAGTAAGATATTGTATTCTTGAAATCATTTCTTTTAATTATTTTTATTTTATTTTGTTTTTTTGTAATTTTATTTTGTTTTTTGTAATTTTATTTGGAATTGAATCAAGATGAATAGGGTAGTTAAAACAAAAAAGAATAGATTAGTTGTCAATTTTTCTCATTTTATTTATTTATTTATTAAGTAGCTAAAAATCTCTTTGATAGACAAGTTTGAAGTTGATTCAACCGAGTCCAATAGTTTTTTTATAGCTAAAATTAAATCTGATTTATAAAGAGGAAAAACAATAAATTAGGCTAAAGCTCCCAATGACTTGTAAGAGTATTACTGACTAAGAAAAATTACATAGAAGGCAAAAAAATAAGAGTATTATCTCTTCAAAAAATTGTTCAAACGGAAGAATAAAGGGGTCGACATTTATAATAACTGTCGACTTTTGGGTCTTAACTCTTAAACATGAAAAAAGACCGACACGGGTAAACTTAACTTTTTTGAAATTTGTCCGAGGCTTGATCCGAAAGTACTTTCATTTCCGGATTGAGTTTGTGATCGAAAATTTGAAGTGAACCATTAATTAATTTACAAAAAAATAATGTCTCAATAATTTGATTTTGCAGATTAGGTCAAGATTTTTTTGCTCGAGTATAAAGGTATTTGTGATCGAAAGTTCGAATTGAAAATTAACTTAGAGTATATTACATAAAAAAAAATGTATCAATGATTTGATTTCGCATATTAGGTCAGGAATTGTTTTTTCAACGTACATATTGTTATCATCTAAATATCAATATATTACTCTCAGAATCAAGTCAACACAATTCAATAATTTCTCCACCACTTGATCCTGCCTAATTTAGTAATTTTTATGCTTCAGTGTGTGATTGATATATTCTTCTCGAATTATATTTTGTCGATTCTTCTAATCAAAATTTAGATCATAAAGCTCTTAGGATATGTAAAATTGAAGACAAACATACAATAAACAATATTTCAATACAAATTTGAATAACCACTTTAATGTAAAATATATTATGTTTTCGATTTACTCTAGTTATTAACAACAAACGCAAAATGAGAAAGTTTTATGATTCAAAAAATATTGAAATAGTTCTAATTATTTATGTTGAATCTTTTTTTAAAAAATTTCATTATAGTGAAAAACGATTGTTCTAGAACAGTAGAACTTATTTAACCAATTATTGGTGACACTTGATAATATATAAAGTGATTAAGTGAGTATGTAGTGGTTGTAGTTGTAGTGCACTTTAGAGTAAAGAATTGTTGCCAACTACTGCTCCATCGCGCCTCCACAAAACCCTATCGAAATCATATTTCCGTAAATAATAAAAATAAAAATAATTAATAAAAAATAAGCAGCCAAAGGCAATCATCAAATAATCATTAATTCTGGTCAAATTTATTTCTTCCTCTTTACTTACTTCTCTCTGTTTTTTATTTCTGAAATTGAGATTTCTAGTGAGCATCTTCCTCCGATCGAGTTGGTCTGCTTTAGGGTTCGATTTTTTAAATTAATTGATAATAAGGTTAATTTACATTTACAGGTGAAAGGCATTTGGAAACTCAACTCGAGATCTAATCGAAGCAGCAGGTTTTAAATATGAATCCTGTTTTGCTTTTCATTTTTGTTCTGACCCTGTATTCTTTGATTTTGAATTGTTCGAAAAAAATATGTTAAATAGGTATAGCATAGTAATTTCATTATATGTAATTATATTTTGTTATGAATTTATTTATTTTTGGGAAAAAAATTAGAAAGAAAATAAATGTAGCTAAATTGTTGATTTTCTGTATTAGTTGTATATTCAGGGTCTTGTGCTTGTTTCAGGTTGGATGTTACAAAGGTTGGATGTTTCAAGTCTTTTAAAGGCTTGGATCTCTATTGAGTTGAAAACCGAGGCGAAGGAGAATCTGGTTTTTGATATCTGAGGATTTTAGGGGGTTATATTATCTTATGATGAGTGGTTCGAGTTCTTACAAACTAAGCGTTCGTCATGGATAACAACTCTAGGAGGGGTTACAGTGGCTCCACGTCTGGAATCAAAGTTAACAACCAAACATTTCCGGTGCTTCTAGATCCCAGTTTGATCAGAAATTTGAGAGTTAGCGACAACTTTTTAAACAGGGCGAGTCATAGTGAAGTCGAACCACTTTCCACCCTTTTGAATTTCGATGCCCGAGTCCAATCATCCGAAAGCAACCCACATGAGGATCTTGATTTCAGCGATTTGGTTTTAAAGTATATAAACCATATCCTTATGGAAGAGGACGTGGAAGAGAAAGCCTGCATGTTTCAAGAGTCTGCAGCGCTTCAAGCTGCTGAAAAATCGTTCTACGATGTTATTGGAGAGCAATATCCTACTTCTTCCAATGGCTACAAAAACCATGTGCCGAATTTAAATACAACATTCGAGTACCCGTCTGAAAATTCTCGTGGACTAATATTAAATGGTTGTGATGATGCGGAGTCGTTGTGTCCTGATTGGGATTCTGATCCTAACCACAACAGGTTGTATGAAGATCATGTGACTGTAATGCCTTCTCAGACATCTCATAGTTCATCCGGTAGCAGTGGTACTGTTGCTGATTGCCCGATAGATTCTCCGGTGAGTACCCTTAAAATCTCGGATATATTTGGTGATAGTCGGTCTGCTAGGGAGTTTAAGAAGGGTGTGGAAGAAGCAAGCAAATTTCTTCCTATTGGAAATAAGCTGATTGACAGTTCGAGTTACAACGAGCAGCCGCAAGTGGGCGAGGGAGAGAAGAAATTCAATCGCGAGGAGGAGCTTATTCATGTGTCGAGAGGAAAAAAGAATCCGTACCACGAGAGTTTGAGTTCGCAAGAGGAAAGGAGCACCAAACAATCGGCCGTTTATACCGAATCGACCGTGAGCACCGACATGTTTGACAAGGTGCTTTTGTGCAGTGGAGGGAAAAATGAAATAGCGATTCGTAAAGAATTGATTGAAGTAACCAAAGGCGCTCCAAAAGATGTTCAATCACAGAAACCCGAAGGCGGGAAAGGGCCCGGTAAGAAAAAACGAGGCAAAAAGAATGTAGTCGATATGCGAACCCTTCTGACCCTTTGTGCTCAAGCTGTTGCAGCTGATGACCGTAGGACTGCATCTGATTTTCTGAAGCAGATCAGACAGCACGCTACTCCAACTGGAGACGGAATGCAGAGGCTTGCCCACTACTTTGCTCAAGGCCTCGAGGCTCGTATGGCTGGATCCGGGACTCAGATATATAAATCCCTTCTCAATTTTACTACTTCTGCAGCTGATTTCTTGAAGGCCTATCATATATATCTCGCCACCTGTCCTTTCCGGAAGATATCTAATTTCTTTTCGAACAGGACCTTTATGAACGTGGCTAAGGATGTTGCGACTCTCCACATTGTTGATTTTGGCATTCTCTACGGCTTCCAATGGCCTTGCTTTATTCAGCGACTGTCGACTAGACCTGGCGGGCCCCCTAAGCTTCGCATCACAGGAATTGATTTTCCGTGCCCAGGTTTTCGTCCATCGGAGAGGGTCGAAGAGACTGGGAGGCGTCTGGCGCGTTATGCAGAGACGTTCAAAGTTCCGTTTGAGTTCAACGCTATAGCTCAGAAGTGGGAAACCGTTAGAATCGAAGATCTTAAGATCGATAAGGACGAGATGCTTGTGGTGAACTGTCTTTATAGGTTTAGGAATCTGCTGGACGAAACTGTGATAGTGAACAGCCCGAGGAATGTCGTTCTGAACCTCATCAGGAAAATCAATCCCGTTGTTTTCGTGATGGGAATAGTGAACGGTGCCTACAATGCCCCCTTTTTTATCACGAGATTTCGCGAGGCGCTTTTTCACTACTCGTCGTTTTTCGACATGCTGGATGCCAATATTCCCCGGGAGATTCACGAGAGGATGTTGCTCGAGAAGACAGTGTTCGGACGGGAGGCGATGAACGTTATCGCGTGCGAGGGTGCGGAGAGGATTGAGAGACCAGAGACTTACAAGCAATGGCAAGTTCGTAATATGAGGGCTGGCTTTGAGCAGCTCCCTCTGGATGAAGAAATTACAAAGACAGCAAGAAACAGGGCGAAATCGTCTTATCACAAGGACTTTGTTATAGACGAAGATGGTCAGTGGTTGCTGCAGGGGTGGAAGGGGCGTATCGTTTATGCGATTTCTTCATGGAGGCCTGCATATTGAAATCCAAAATTGATCGTCATATAAGTATTTTATACGCACTAGATGGATGGAGAATTAGGCGATGTGTGTAAGGAAGGATGATGGCCCTTTGTGGATTGTGTTCATTTCATGTGTTCGCTATCGTTGCTCGAACAACATCAGTGGGGAGGTCCTGTGATAGTCGATGATAGTGCAGACGTATATCAAGTGATCTGTGCTAGATGAACTCTGAGGCGTTAGAACCTTTCTTCTTTCTTAATGCAGAGCTACTAGTTGCATGTAACTTAGCCTGGATAGTACTACTGTGTAAACTATATGCTATGTAAATTTCCTAGAAATGACTGCTTTTTTACTGTCTTGTATTGTACTTTGTTTGGATTAAGGAAAATTTGTCAATTTTTCTTCTACCATTATTGAAGCTTTAAACTTTTTAATGTTTTAGCAAAAGCAGTTCACATGATTTGTCCTTGTTGGTGGGGTTTCTTTATTTTAAAATTTCAATTTGTTTAGTTTACAAATTAAGTTTATTTCAAAATAAATTAAAATAAAGTAAAATAATAAATAATTAGTATCAATAATTTTAGTATACAATTTAATTAAGTTAGATTATTATTACTTTGTATGCACATATTCTTCTTGAAAATTATAAAAAAATTGTGAATAAATAATTGAGTTGAGACAGAATGAGTATTATTTTTATTAAAAAAAAATTATATTTAGTGCAGTTTAAGTTCGTTCAGTTTAATTTAGTTAACTAAATTAAAATTCAAAATTACAATAGATAAAATAGAAGTAAAATTATATAATAAAAAGAAAAAATTAAAATGTTTGTTTGTTTTGCCATCTCCAATCGAGAAACCAAAACTTAAACTCAAAATAAATTTAAGTTTAAGTTTACAGTAATTTAACTCCAACCCATAAACCAATATTTAAACTTAAAAGAATATTAAAAAAATATTCTTTTTATACAATTATTTATACTATTTATATAAATAACCAACATCTTTATAAATTTACAATTTAACCCCATAACTTTTGAAATTAAAAATATTTAATAAATATTATTTTCAATTTAAAATTGCACACATAATAAATATAAAAAATACCAAATAAAATATTAATTAAAAATAAAAAAAATTGAATTACAGCACACATAAAAAACTCATCATTAAACATAAATTTAAACAAAAAAAATACACTCAATTATTAAACATAAATTTAAACAAAAAAAAATACAAGATAATGTTATTTTATTTTCAATGTCAATTAAATATTTAATATTTAATTATATTTTATATTGTGATATTTAATTTTTTATAAAATAATTTGTTTTAATTATTAATGACATGATTATTTATTAAAATTACATTACCAATAATATTAAATAAGGAACAAAAAATATTAATAGGTCATTTTTATTAATTTGTAAAAAAAAAGAATTATTTTATAAATATTGAATAGTTTTTTGTTTGAGTTTACGGTAGACGTAAATTTAAATATTTTTTGGGTGGGTCCCACCATAAAACTTATAATAAGTTTATGTTTTGGTATCGGTTGAAGCATCTTCCCTACTCTAAAATAGGTTTTTGGTATCAGTTGGAGATGCTCTTAGGATGTCTTAACTATTCCATATACCTAAAAATGGAGAACCCTGTACAAAAAATTAGAAAATGAAATTTGAAGAGGACAAAATGCAGCCTTATTAGAGCACTCTCAATTGTTGTTAAAGGTCAATAACATAAAAAGTAAAAAGTGTAAAAGTACATAATCACGCATAGGAGAAAATCCCTACCGCCCCACACCCTACCGCCCCACACGAGCTAACATGCTAGCTCTCCACACAACACAAAAATATATAGCACAATAATAATAAGACTCTATCTACCAAGCACGATTATGTCCCGAATAATAGTGAGTGCTAAAGTAGCCACAACCTCCGACGACACCGAACGATCCCAACCGACCCAAATACACTTCCCCGGCCTATCATCGTAATCAGAAAACGACTCCAAAAAGAAAAAACCCGATCGGCGACAAATGAGGATTTACTAGGAACCGAGTTCTCCTGAATAAGGCCCCGGACGGCCCGTTGGTGGTCCGACTTATTCAGCCCTCTGACGTTCCCACAAAGTGTACTACACATGGTCACCCGGCTGGAGGGCTGCTATATATAGGACCCTGTTCTGGAATCGTCATAGAACGTATTAGTGCTTCCACAATCTCTCATTCCTCCATATCCCAATGTCGCCTAATTCATCAAACCCATTATTTCGAGTAATCCCGACTCTCCGCTTGGTACCAGCTGCAGCAGATACTTGTGTAGTCGATTGACGAACAAGCTGCTGCTCCTCTATCCTCCCGGCACTCTCAATTGTGGGGAAGCAAAAATGCCACTTTCTCAAATTTTGCCACCAAATTTACCACAAACAGTAAAATCATCTCCAATCATAAAACTCAAATTTTAACTCAAAAAGAATATTCTTTGGGAATATTCCTAATTTTATCAAACAATAATTTTATTTAAATTACATTTGTATATAATCAAATTTATAATATGATATGTATGATTAGAAATTTAAAAATAAATAAATTAAAATGTCATATTTTTTAATAAAAAAATATATAAGTTAAAAAAATACAAAAATTCAATAACATAACACATTACAATTATATATTAATACAAAAAAAAATTACATAATAATACACCATAATTATATTTTTTTTAATTTACATTTGTCTTAATTAAATTTTAATTTTTTTTAAATAATAATAAATATAAAATTGTGGCCTAAAAAAATAAAATGTCACATTACTTTTAAATTAACAACATAAAAATCAAATGAAAATAAAATAAATATATAATATATATAATAACTAAAAAAAAAAAAATGGTTTGCCACCATGAACAGTGGTGGGCAAATTTGCCGCCCACTATTCACCAACTCTATTTTGCCGCCAGTTTAAAGACCCCCATTGGGGCTGCTACAGAGATGGTGGGGAGGCAAATTTTGCCATTGCCTCCCCCATTGGGAGTACTCGTAGAGCAACCCCAATAGTTTTGCTAAAATAGCAAGGGTCATTTTCTATTTTGTCAAAAAATGGCAAGTGTCTATTGTCATTTGCTAAAATTTACCCCAACTAGTATCACTTCCCGTGCGATGCACGTGATTTACTTGTTAGAAATAATCTAAAATTTTATTTAATCTCCAACGTATTTTGCCAAAAAATTATTAATGGACTAAGAAATTATTTTATTTAATAATCGAACTCTCAATTAAATTTGTAAACTCGTATTAATATCATTATTAACCGTTATCTCAATTATGAATTTTTTTATTGTTTACAAAGATTACGCCTGTTTGATGTAATTTATAGTATGTAATTTCTTGGGCATAGCCGAGTGGTAAGGTCTGTGGTGATGTTGGTGTAATTCCCCGGCGACGTAGAGTTCGAATCTCGGATATGACAATTTTTCATTGAAATATTATGAAGTTAGTCCTGAGATGAGACCTATTGGCTCTTTCCTACATGTGTCTACTACTCGAGCACATCACTCGATTTATATTCTACCCGATCGAGGAGCCTCTGATCTGGTGGGAGAGGAGTTTTTCGTCTCTGCATTACGTTTCTCGTCTCTGCATTTCTCGAGTGTCAAACGCATCCATCAAATACCTAAACCGATAGGGAAAAAAATCAAAATAAATGGAAAATAAAAATTTTAAAGCTGGAAAATAAATAGAAATATAAAAAAAATTGAATTTACTTGGTGAACATGAAGGAGATGAGATGACACAAATACAATTATATTAATATAACGTACCGATAACCTGCAAAACAAATTTTACATCTGAATTAGGGATAAACTAAAAATTAAAAAAAATCTAGTCGAACATAATTAATACGAGTACCTCGATAATTTGATTCTGGAATATGAGAAAAAATCATAATTAATATATAAAATTAAAAAATCAAGGAAAAAAATGAATGTATAGAAGAACGTATATATGTAAATCGATTCAATGTTCAGAAAAAATAAAAAGGGACTTACGAAGCCAGATTAGAGCAAGATAAAATAATATACCTGAAAAGTTTGATCAATTTTTTTTAATTACGGTGGATTAAATAATAGAAAAAAATCGATTTTTATGAGATACAATTAATTGAAATTAAATTAATATTAATGGAATAAAAAAGAAGAGAAATAGAAAGATATATATATATATATATATATATATATATATATATATATATATATATATATATATATATTTAAGATGATAATTAATTATTATTACCAAAAATATATAATTTCAAATTACTATTTAGAATTTATATATAATTTAAATATAATTAATAATATTACTACTTAAAATTTATAATTTTTTTATATATAATTTATATTGTGAACACAATATTATTATTACTTTTTCTATTGGTCCACGTGACATTAGTGGATCCAGGAATTATATATGTATAGATGATTTACATATAGCAAGGACCATTTTATTAAATTAAATAATATTATGTTACTTTTTGGTATGTAATTATATTAACTTTATAATTAAAAAAAGTTGTTGAATTTTGAGTGGTTGAAGCAAGGGTCATCTTCTATTTTGCCAAAAAATGACAAGTGTCTATTGCCATTTGCTAAAATTTACCCCAATGATTTACATATAGCAAGGGCCATTTTATTAAATTAAATAATATTATGTCACTTTTTAGTATGTAATTATATTAACTTTATGATTAAAAAAAAGTTGTTGAATTTTGAGTGGTTGAAGTGAGGAGTTGTGATGACATGGCACAAATGACAATATCCATTTTTTCATGTATATTTGCTTCAATATACATGAAAATTTGGCAATAGCCATTTTTTAGCAAAATCTATTTCAACCATTGTGGTTGATTTTTTTGAGTTTTTTGCAAAAAAATGGCAATGACTTGTCATTTCACGAACATTGGTTGCCCGATGTTAAGGAGAAGTGAAATTATAAAGCTGGTAATCAAAACATACAAGTGGGCCGGGGAAGGCCCAGCAAAAGCCCATGTAGTGCAACGGGGCCTATAAATTTTACCGGACGCGCCGGTGCGAAACATTTTTGTATCATTTCCTAAATACAGTAATAATAATAATAATTATTATAATAATAATAATTATTATAATAATAATAATAAGATATGCATAGCCACTCATTTCGGTATCTTCAAGGCTGCCCCAAGTTGGCCCCACTCGTAACTCACTCCGTCAATTTATTTGACTCTTTATTTATTCTCACTAACGCCGTCAACACTAATTTACATTTTTAATTTTAATTGGATGGCGACATTTCTTCTCTTTACCATTAATAGTCTTGAGTAATCTTTTGTCAGACAAAAATAAAATCTATTTTTCTAATTTTGTAGTCTAAGAAATGTTGGGAAAAATGTAACAAACGGGTTAGTCAAACCGGAATAAAACAACGATAAAAACGGAAAGTAAAACGGAAGGTTGCTGGCCGAGGCGTTTGCACTTTCCGCAAATCAGTAAAGCCCCGTGTATGCTACGGTTACAGGCTCTCTGATCCCAAAGATACAACGGCAGCGGGGCTCGAACGATTTGCACACTGAATCGAACCCTCGGTTGAACGGAAACCGTGATAACTGAGCACTCGATGATATGATGATATGAATGTATGATTTCTCGTCTCTATATTCGTGCGTGAAATGATGCATGTACATGTCTCTTTATAGAGTTCACAGCAAGGGGAGTTACAACCACTCACAGCAGTTGGCGGTTCAGGGCAGTTCGGCAGTTCCAGCCGAGTGGAGTTTGACCACTCCATCTCTAACCGCCCACGTTCAGCAATTAACCCAATTAATTAATTACGAAATTAATTAATATCTTTCAGTTGGGCCGAGCCCAAAGACTTAATATGTGTTCAACTATTGGGTCGATCAAGACGAGTCCAAATACTTCAATCGGACCGTGTCCAAAAGATATAGACCGGTCTGCCCAAACTGGCTCAACTGGCCCAGTTTGCCCAGTTTGCCCCGGGAAGCCCAGGTCCAGCCCAGAGTCCAATTGACCAAATCACCAAGGAGCCAGGACCAAGCCCGAGTCCGAGTCCGAGCCCGAGCCCGAGCCCGAGCCCGAGCCCGGGACGGGACGGGACGGGTCGGGACGGGACGGGTCGGGTCGGGGCGGGGCGGGGCGCGCGCGTGTGGCCTTTGCCATGTACCGCTAAGGGTGCATGGACTTAGTCAACTTGTTGAACACTCATACTCTCTTATCACATTTAAAGAGATATGACTTTTGGTATTCTTCCAATGTGGGATAACATTTATCCCAACAAAATAATAATTGCTTCATTCACCAAAGTAGTATTTATGGCAATCTTCAAACATTTATTTCTCACTCACCGATTAACGGATTTTGACGAAATAAAATACCACGATTACCTCGTAACACGGAGATAATAATTGTAACGATTAAACTCGAAATCGAATACATTTTTATTGCCATAAAAATTACACAACTTTGATCAAAATACATGAATTATTTAAAATAATTCCAACAATCCCCCACATGAGTGAAATCAATGCAAATGCCATGAATGCAGACTCTTGTGCTCGGTTCTCGGAAGGATCTATTGCTTCTGGAAAGGTAGCTTGTGGCTTTGAACCTCCCTTAGTGAAAATCATCGGATGTACTGGCGGGCTAGTGGACGCTATGCCTTGAACTATTCCTCCGTAGTGTACACCGAGTCAATGATAGTCACACAACAAATCCCTATCAGTTTCCATTTCTCAGTTGTGTCCGTTTAAGGCCCTGGACAACTCTTTGGATTCATAAATGTTTACATTTTGAAGCGGCCTACACTTCACATTTATATAGGTGACCTCCCAGCATGAGTACCCTGAAATACTCCACCTTTCCGAGGTGTGGGATTCATTAAAAGTCTCAACGACTTAGCCTTTACCACATTTCAGGTTCTAGCACTTCTTTGCCCATAGGGATGGAAAGCGGAAATCTTTATTTCCAAGTGCTTAACTGAACTAGCATGACTTAGTTTTCCCTTTGAACCAAGTTTGTGGGATCTCCACTCAGCATGGTAGGGTTACCGCCATGGTCATTCTTTAGTTGTGGTTTTTCAAACCCATTCCCTTTAGCAAAACACTTAATTGATCTCTAGTCATCCCTTTGGTCAAAGGGTCGGCTAAGTTTTCCTGTGACTTAACATAGTCTAAGGAAATCACTCCATTTGTGATCAATTGCCTAACGGTGTTATGTCTTCGACGTATGTGTCGAGACTTTCCGTTATACATATTGCTCTGTGCCCTCGCTATGGCCGATTGGCTATCACAGTGCATCATCACTGGAGACACAGGCTTTTTCCAACATGGAATATCTTCTAAGAAGTTTCGAAGCCATTCAGCTTCTTCACCGGCTTTGTCCAAAGCGATGAACTCAGATTCCATAGTTGATCTGGCTATACAAGTTTGTTTCGTGGATTTCCACGAGACTGCTCCGCCTCCTATACAGAAGACATAACCGCTAGTGGAATGAGAATCCTTTGAGTCCGAGATCCAACTAGCATCACAATATCCTTCAAGTACACTAGGATATCTTGTGTAGTATAGTCCATAATCTCGAGTGTGTTTTAAGTACTTTAACACTCTTTTCAAAGCATCCCAATGTTCATTACTTGGATTGCTCGTGTACCGGCTCAGTTTGCTCACAGCGTAAGCTAAGTCAGGACGAGTACAGTTTGTTAGGTACATCAGACTACCTATTACTCGAGAGTAATCCAACTGAGCTATCGGTTTGCCCAAATTGACTGTTAAGTTGACACTTCGGTCAAACGGAGTCCTACATTCAGGACCATCAAGAGCATTGAACTTTTTGAGCACTTTCTCGGCACAATGGTCGTACCTTTAGTCACTTCTGGATTTTCAGAATAGTGTACTAAGAATCGGTATGCCATACTAGTCAAAGCATATCCAATGAAGATACAATCGACCGTTTTAGGTCCTATCTTCATTCGTTTTGGCTCAGGAACCGACACTTTGGCCAAACACCCCCACACTTTGAGGTAATTGTAAGATGGCTTACGACCTTTCCAAAGTTCGTGCGGAGTTTCATTTTTCCCTTTAAGAGGAATCTTATTCAGTAGGTGGTTTGCCGTCAGGACGGCTTCCCCCCACATGTTCTGGGGTAACCCAGAATTGATCAACATGGCGTTCATCATTTCTTTTAATGTTCGGTTCTTTCGTTCAGCAACGCCATTTGACTGAGGTGAGTACGGGGCTGTTTTTTGATGTATTATTCCATTTTCAGAACATAATTGTTCAAACGGAGCTACGTACTCTCCACCTCGGTCACTACGGATTATCTTAATCCGTTTATCAAGTTGATTTTCAACTTCGGTTTTGTACTTAGTGAATGCCTCTAGGGCTTCGTCTTTACTATTTAATAAGTACAAATAACAGAATCTCGTACAATCATCAATAAACGTGATGAAGTATTTCTTACCACCTCTTGTCGGTGCGAACTTTAAATCACATATGTCAGTGTGAATAAGTCCAAGAGGTTCAGTACAACGATCGACTGATCGAAACGGTAATTTAGCCAGTTTGGCTTCAACACAAACTTCACACTTATGTTGTGAATTTATTTTAGAAGTTGGAATTAAATCCAAATTCATAAGTCTTTTTATTGCATTTTGATTCACATGTCCTAAACG
The DNA here is from genome assembly GCA_954870475.1 of Euphrasia confusa. Lineage (NCBI taxonomy): Eukaryota > Viridiplantae > Streptophyta > Magnoliopsida > Lamiales > Orobanchaceae > Euphrasia > Euphrasia confusa. The sequence goes on from OX940949.1 coordinate 18,982,481, forward strand.
AAAATGCCATAAATCATAACACTCGATCAAGTAAGAGGAAACAACTTTTTCATTATTGCTCTGGGCAAAGGGGGGGCGAACAGCCATTACAGACATTTTAAACAAACCTTGATCAAGATAACCCCTACCTAGGAACAGTCCAAATTTAGAAAGTACAAATTTCTTAGCATCAAATACAAGTTTGAAGCCATGCTCCACAAGAACAGAACCGGAAACCAGGTTCTTTCGGATGTCTGGGACATGCAGCACATCAGTCAACTTGAGCTCCTTTCCAGAAGACAGTTTGAGGACAATGTTCCCAACTCCAGCAACTTCAGACGATGCGGAGTTACCCATGTGGAGTTTGCGACCGGTACAAGGAGCATACGAGGCAAAGGCATCCTTGTCAGAGCATACATGTCGTGTGGCTCCGGTATCAATGAACCACTGCTTGTTATTGCTAACCAGATTGGCCTCATAGACCACAGCAGTCATATCAGCACATGTCAGCTCGTGTTGAACCACGTTGGCACTTGGTCGCTTTTTCTTCTGCCCGTTTGGCCTCTTTGGCTTGTTGCAGTCTCTGGCCATGTGGTTCGGTTTGCCACAGTTATGGCAAACTACAGTGAACTTCCAGACTTTAGCTGTCTCTTTGCCCTTAGAAGTGTTCTTCCTTTTGGCAGTTGGTGGCTCAGTCAAGTTCACCCGAGCCTCCATAGGAACTCTCCCCGGTTTGACCTCTCGATCACGGTTGTCTTCTTCTATTCGAAGTTTGACAATGAGTTCCTCAAGGCTCATCTCCTTTCGCTTATGCTTAAGGTAGTTCTTAAAGTCCTTCCACCCAGGAGGGAGCTTCTCGATGGCAGCCGCCACCTGAAATGACTCACTGATCTTCATCCCTTCAGAGGCGATGTCATGCAAGATCAGTTGATACTCCTGGACTTGAGAGATCACAGACTTTGAGTCGATCATCTTGTAGTCCAGGAACTTGCCGACGACGTACTTCTTAGTACCAGCGTCCTCGGTCTTATACTTCTTCTCCAAGGCATCCCAAAGGGACTTGGCAGACTTATACATGCTGTACACATTGTACAACTCATTGCACAGCCCGTTCAAGACGGTGTGCCGACAGAGATAATCACTCTGCCCCCAGGCCTCGAAGGCAAAGCGCCTCTCATCAGAGTCATTGTCAGTTATTGTCATAGGGTCATCAGTCAAATGCTTCTGCAGTCCAAGGGTGGTCTGGTAGAACATCATTTTGGACTGCCACCTTTTGAAGTCAACGCCGGTGAACTTCTCGGGTTTCTCGGCGTTCGGGATGGTTTGAGTGTGGATGGGCAAAGCCACTGGAGTCTTCCCGATGAGAACTTCTTTGTTGTTGATGGGTTGTTCGACGTCGATGACGGGGACCTCCTTGTTGTTCTGATCGTTGTTACATCCTCCGGTAGACATGATATTTACTGATTTGCGATTGTTGGGAAAAATGTAACAAACGGGTTAGTCAAACCGGAATAAAACAACGATAAAAACGGAAAGTAAAACGGAAGGTTGCTGGCCGAGGCGTTTGCACTTTCCGCAAATCAGTAAAGCCCCGTGTATGCTACGGTTACAGGCTCTCTGATCCCAAAGATACAACGGCAGCGGGGCTCGAACGATTTGCACACTGAATCGAACCCTCGGTTGAACGGAAACCGTGATAACTGAGCACTCGATGATATGATGATATGAATGTATGATTTCTCGTCTCTATATTCGTGCGTGAAATGATGCATGTACATGTCTCTTTATAGAGTTCACAGCAAGGGGAGTTACAACCACTCACAGCAGTTGGCGGTTCAGGGCAGTTCGGCAGTTCCAGCCGAGTGGAGTTTGACCACTCCATCTCTAACCGCCCACGTTCAGCAATTAACCCAATTAATTAATTACGAAATTAATTAATATCTTTCAGTTGGGCCGAGCCCAAAGACTTAATATGTGTTCAACTATTGGGTCGATCAAGACGAGCCCAAATACTTCAATCGGACCGTGTCCAAAAGATATAGACCGGTCTGCCCAAACTGGCTCAACTGGCCCAGTTTGCCCCGGGAAGCCCAGGTCCAGCCCAGAGTCCAATTGACCAAATCACCAAGGAGCCAGGACCAAGCCCGAGTCCGAGTCCGAGTCCGGGACGGGACGGGACGGGACGGGTCGGGACGGGACGGGTCGGGTCGGGGCGGGGCGGGGCGCGCGCGTGTGGCCTTTGCCATGTACCGCTAAGGGTGCATGGACTTAGTCAACTTGTTGAACACTCATACTCTCTTATCACATTTAAAGAGATATGACTTTTGGTATTCTTCCAATGTGGGATAACATTTATCCCAACAAAATAATAATTGCTTCATTCACCAAAGTAGTATTTATGGCAATCTTCAAACATTTATTTCTCACTCACCGATTAACGGATTTTGACGAAATAAAATACCACGATTACCTCGTAACACGGAGATAATAATTGTAACGATTAAACTCGAAATCGAATACATTTTTATTGCCATAAAAATTACACAACTTTGATCAAAATACATGAATTATTTAAAATAATTCCAACAAGAAATATGAAGTCAGAACCCAAAATCGTTTAGTAGAAAATTCACATAAAAAAAATCAATTCGCATCGGTCCTCGTTTACAATTTAATATTCATACTTTGATCGACAGCTAAATTATAAAAAACAATTGTCTGTTATGTTTTTTACTTTTAATTCAAATTGTTTGTAAATTTATATTTTTAAATTAATAAATAAGATATTTTTAGTAAAGTTTTAAAATTATTTTTATAAAATATAGATAACATTATATTTTCAAGTAAAAAGTAGCATCGGTCCTGGTTTACAATTTAATATTCATATTTTGATCGACAGCTAAATTATAAAAAACAATTGTCTGTTATGTTTTTTACTTTTAATTCAAATTGTTTGTAAATTTATATTTTTAAATTAATAAAATAAGATATTTTTAGTAAAGTTTTAAAATTATTTTTATAAAATATAGATAACATTATATTTTCAAGTAAAAAGTAAAATAATTAAGGTGATTTTGATAAAATAACACTTTTAAAAGTTTGTATGTAATTTAAAAAATATTAGTTTTTTTAATTATAATTTTAAATATTTTACTTAAATTGACATTATATTAACAATAAATACTCCATAAATTAAATAAGTAAAATAGTAATTTACTTTTTAATAATATATTTTTTATTATAATAATACGAAAGTTATTATTTTAAAAATTAAATAAAATAAAATATTAAAACACTTAATTAAAATATATATTTAATAAAGTATAAAATCTAAATATATATGTCAAAATACATTTTTTCCAAAACAATTTAGTACTATGGTTTACAATAATAGAATTTTCTTTATTTTGTCACTTTAAAATACAACTTTAGTTTTATTTTATTTACTATTTTTTTAATTATTTTAATTTTAAATTTAAAAATATATTTACACTTTTCATTTTTTGATAAAAAATCAAAAAGTAATATTATTTTTAATTTCTGTGCTCGAAGAAAGAGTTTTATATTTAACGAATCACAGAGAATATTTTTTAGCCTAAATAATTTATAAATTTCTCATTTTTTGATGTATAGTGCCAATAGTCATGCTACATTCCCAATTTCCTCAATTCATTCATGAACATCAACGTCACAAAAAGCACACCTAATTTAAGACCCTCTAAGAACATGAATTAATAATACTTTATAACGCCATATTGATTTTGATGTATTAATAGACTTCAACTTGACAATAATCCAATTTCTTTGTCTTACTTTCTTTTTTTCATGTACGAACTTAGTTTATGACATAATAAATTTATGTTGCACAAAAAAAGTATTTTTCATACAATGAAATTATTAAATATTTGCATAATTTAAATCAACATACTCGTCGAGTATACATTGCAACTAATATAATCAATATTAATGTTTCTGGAATGTTTACTTAATGATTTGGCATCTCGTACACATTTTTCATATATTCGTCGAAAACATAGTTACCATTTAAAAAAGAATATAAAATTTTGAACAATAAATTCATATTAATAAATACACCTAATGATCCAAATACATAAAATAAATTATCCTATTTTTATACACTATAAATTTATATTCATAATATTTTAATATTTCAATGTTATTAAAAACAATAATACTATTAAAAAGAAAAAAAGGCATATTCTATCTAAGAAGAGATAAGAGTTGTGGTGGGAAAGAAATTGAGAAATTTGTTAATTAGAGGTGGTCCAACCCAACACTATCCCATTCTCAAACATCCACAAAAAACACCCCAAACGCGATTTGACAATTTACGACCGGACACTTTTGCCCCTGCAACTGGCTATTCCGGTCGCGTGGTGAAATGAGGAGTATAAAAGAATAACTCGGCCGAGGGGTTTTAGCACAGAGTTTTTATTCGTAGATGGTTGTTGCCTGTTGGTTGGTTGGTCGTCCCAAACCCAAGAAGAGGTTTTACTTTTTTCTATATCGAAAAACCTCTTTTCCATTTTTTTTATTAATCGAAATTCCCAATTTCTATATTTTATTTTTCATGAAATGCAGGAGTAGTATACTTGCGTAACGTTCGTGAATCGGTATATCTGTACAGAGACGAAGGGATAAGAAGAAGAAGAAGACTATTTCATCAAATCGATCATCAGGTAATTCGAGCGTGTGGTAAAATTCTGATACGTGTTTCTCTCTGTAGGTTTTTTCTTTGAATAATTTGGGGTTTCGGTTGGTTGATTTGATGTTCGTTCGCTTTGATGTTGCATAGATCTGATCAATTTTATCTTTCTTCCGATTGTTGAAAAAATATATTTAAATCTGGGAATTTGAGATGATCTGGCTCCTGATCATGTATCTGGATCTGATGATGGCAGAATTCTATTATTGCAAGAAAAAATAAATGGAATTTTCACTTTTATTTTCTGTGAATTGTTTTTTATCATTTGGTATCAGATCTTGGTTCTTTCATGGATTTCTTCTTAGTTTCTTATGATCTAGTGAGTTTAAGATTATTTTATAGGAGTAATATTTTATTTATTTTATTTTTATTTTTATTTTATCTTCCGAATCAGACACTATGATTTTGCATATTGCTCTTATGATCTATAATGCGGCCTTTTAATATTCTTTAGATTTGGGTAATTTTCCAACACCATACTGCTGCATTTGATGATCTCATATTGGCATGCTTTCTAAGATATGGTATCTAAGAAGAGGCTGGATTATGGTGTGGATTTCTTCCGAGCTCCTATTATTCCTAGAGCCCCACGATCAATAAGGGTAAACCATTTATTTTGATTTTTATGATTTATGCGATCTCCGTCGTTTACCTTAATAATATTCACTTTGTTACCACGAAACTCATCTAGCTTTGCTTGACAGAGGAGGGCCCCTCACAAGAATTTGATTGAAGACGACAATCTTTGTGCCTTTGAACTGCTTGCAGCTGTCGCTGGTAAGCTGTTACAGGAAAGTGAAAGCTCTGCTTCAAGTAATGTAGCCGGTGGGAAGGACAAACAGGGTGTTTCCGGGGATGGAATTGAGAAGGTCCAGTCTGTAGATGTTAAAGCATTGAAGTCAGAGAGCCTTGACCATGGAAGCTGTGTGGAGAGTGCATGTGTTCCCAAAACCTCCATTCAGGAGCAAACTCACCTTTCCAAATCCAAGGTACCATCACAATCCGAAAATGGTTCGGTTCAGGAACACACTTCTAAATCTGTGGGTTGTGATGTCTCAAAGAAAGTTTTCTCTGATAAGAAACAAGGAGTTTGTGAATTCAAGAATGCAAATGGAAACCCCACTTGTAGTGTTGCGGGGTCTGTTTCTTACTGTAAAGTCAAGAATGAACCAAAAATGGATTTAGAAGATGAAAAATGTCAGATAGGTGACTTATCCATGGCCAAGGCATCTAATGTAAAGGATCCTAATGAAGAATGTGTGAATAGTAGCATGCTAATTAATTCAGATGGTAGTGTACAGTTGCCCTTGTACAGGGAACCTGTTGCTGATGCTTTCTTGCGAAAGCACTGGACTGGTGTAAATTTAGGAATTAGAGATGATGATGAAAATTTGTATGGGTGCAAGAAAATAAGCACCAAGGGTAGGCCCTTTAAGCCTCAACCAAGAATGCAACACCGAAGAATAAGAAAGATGCTGACATCCAAATACAGAAAGGTAGCTCCAAAGCTGAAGGGTTATGAAACTTATAACACTAGTAAGTGATGGTTGTATACTCTCATATATATTCTCAAGTTCTCTGTGTATTCAGCAATTTAAACTGCACAAGTATATAACCATGCCTCTTCATCTTTTGGTTTTCAGGCAAGGGAACTAAGTCGTTTTACCAGCATAGGAAGCGGATTTATACTCAAGAGAGATTTCAACAAGTGCCTATTAAGAAAAGGAAACTGTCAGATACCAATTTCTTAGGTTCATATGATCAAGATACAAGCATCAATAGCATCTCTAATTTATCTGAGAAGGGGAACAGAGCCGGTAATTTTATCATAACTCCTAGGTCATGTTTGTAATTTGTACTAGTTTTTAATAGGCAGTGTTTCTAATGAAATTTTTTTGTGCTTGCAGCATGTGGAACAGTGAAAGCTCATAAAAAAGCCAAGGATTCTAATGGTATAAGAATATTCCCTGCAAAATGCTTGATTCTTGTTTTTAGTTAAATTTTTATTTTTTTGACAGAGGGTTCTGACTATTGTTTATCTCTTTCATCAGTGAAATTTAGCATCAAGGCCTTCAAGGTGCCTGAACTTTTTATTGAGGTCCCTGAAACTGCAAGTGTTGGTTCTCTGAAGGTATGTGTTCATTCAGTTTCCTAGTCTTTAAAATATGAGAAATCCTACTGTTATGTATGATGCAAATAGAAAGAATTTCTTTGCAATCCTTTGCAGAAAAGTAACTCTTATTTGAGATGAAATGGGTGTTCAGTTTTCTAATTGGCATGTTGTTTTTATCAGAGAACTGTGATGGAAGCAGTTACTGCTATTCTTGGAAGCGGGATTCGAGTTGGTGTAGTTCTTCAAGGGAAGAAGGTTAGAGATGACAATAGAACTCTGCGACAGGCTGGTATTTCTCAGAATAGCGATCTTGACAACCTGAGTTTTACATTAGAGCCTTGTTTTGATCAAGTTTCCCCATCTAAGGCTGCTAAGAAATCTTCCTCGGTGTTGCCATGTGTAGAAAATCAAGAGTTACCAGGGTATGATTTCTTTGGGCTTGATATTTCTACTGATTTAGATTTTGTATTTGGTAAGCCATGTTGATAAATCAGTCATCAAACAATGTGTTTAGCATGGTCATAAAAAAAAAATTCCATCATCCCGCCATTCTACAAATGGCAAGCTTGTGCCTGCTCTTGATGATTGTATATTTGATTGAGGGGAATGATTAAACTTAGGCTTTGTTGTTCTATCCTTGAATTATTTCCTTTAATTATGGTTATTTTTTGCTCAAATGTAATTGCAGTCGGTATATTTCTTTCCATTTCTTTGTTGACTCACCTCTCGTGAATTGTATTACTCGTCAGGTCTCCTGTTACTCCAAAGATTGATTTGGACATCTCAATTCCAACTCAATTCACTAAATTTGAGGATGATGAGGTGGATGACAGACTCATATCCTCCCCGCAGACTCCTACAAATGAACAGGATGGACTATCTGCTCTTGATTCCAAGAATGCTTTGGTCGCAATGCCACCATTGAATGCGGGTCCGCTTTCGGTAGTCCCGGTGAACTTCAAACTTAAACGCAGTGAGCTTTCACAGCGTAGAACTAGGAGACCCTTCTCAGTCGCAGAAGTGGAGGCACTTGTTGGATCCGTTGAAAAACTGGGAACTGGGAGGTAGGATCGTAACATGATATGAAACGTACAAGATTATTCAAATACTTTACCAATACATGCTCTCATGTTTTCATTTAATGAAAATATCCTTTGGTGATCATATACAGGTGGCGTGATGTTAAAATAGGTGCTTTTGAGAACGCTGATCATAGAACTTATGTTGACTTAAAGGTATGAAATCTGCCTGTAATTATAACACTAGGGTTCTTTGTGGGGTTGATTTGAGTCATTTCTGATGTTTATTATGCTGTTATAGGAAGCGATATTGCATCATATATATAAATATGATTTGACACTTTGTAAGTAATCCTATTAGGCTATTACCCATGCATGTGTGATCTGATGCTGGTATTGGTTGGTTTATACAGGATAAATGGAAGACCTTAGTCCACACAGCACAAATTTCTCCGCACCAAAGAAGAGGCGAGCCGGTGCCACAGGAGCTTTTGGACCGTGTTTTATCTGCTCACTCTTATTGGGCCCAGCATCAGTTGAAACAACATGGAAAGCATACAGTCGAAGCTTTGAAAACTGCTGGTGAGGAGATGGTAGGAGCTTGAAGAACTGGAAACTTGTGATCGTGAAATGTAAAAATGTTAATGTATTAGGAAGTCGTAACATTGAAGCTGTAAAAAAAAGGTTGACTGGTAATTTGAAGTGTCGTTGTACCTATCTCACTCACTGGTTTATTGCATTTACTTTTTGATAGACGACTGTTAAATATTTTTCTTTTGTTTCTGTACATGGTTATGGAATAAAGGTATTTTTAGCAGATTGTTTTTTGTGGCTGTAGTTTCTTAGTTGGACATGTGGATTTTACTTTCTTGGAATTTGTTTCTGTTGTGTGTTTTGTTGAACAACATAAACGTTTGGCTTGATTTTGAATAATGGAAAAAAACATTTACATGGAAAATTCAAAAAAAAAAAAATATACTATGAATTAATGTTACTCCCTCTCTTATCTTTTTTAAATGTCATCCTAAGCTCCTACACAATTTTTAATAAATAATATAATTTCCTAAATTAAGCCTATTTAATTCTATTAATTATTTAAGTTTAACTATTAATCTCCTCTCTCTTTCCTTTGTTGAATTTATATTTATTAATTAAAGAGTAATTAATGAAGGGCAAAAAAGTGAAAAAATCTTAGAACACAAATAAAAAACTAAAAATCATAAAAGCCAAAATGTCAATTAAAAAGAATTGGAGGGAGTATTAGATTAAGTTAATACTAGTTGATAAATATACTGACGAGTCGATCTCAAAAGTGTAATTGATTGTCTTGAATGAAATATTAATATTATTGATCTAAAAAGTGTAATTGATTGAAATATTAATATCTCAAAAGTGTAATTGATTGTCTTGAATGAAATATTAATATTATAGCTCTAAAAAGTGTAATTATTGAAATATTAATATTATTGAGACAGAACATAAAAACGAGATGAATTATTAATTCAATTTCAAAAGTGTAATTGATTGTTTTGAATGAAATATTAATATTATTGATCTAAAAAGTGTAATTGATTGAAATATTAATGAGTTAGTATATCTTACACCATAGGAACAAGATGCTCATCTTATTCCAGGCCCAATATATAAAAAAAACTTAACACAAGCGCTTACGTCATCACAACCCAACATTCAATTCACTCTCTCGAACTTCTTCACTCCTTCAAGCCGATTCTCGCTTTCGATTCTCGCCGTCTTCAAGCCTCGATTCCCTCTCCATTCATCATCACCATAAACATTATAAATTATCGTAGTTTTCACGCCCAAATTCAGGTCCCGAAACCCTAGCTTCGTTTTCGCTTGGTGGCAACAACCATGACCGGCAAAGCTAAGCCTAAGAAGCACACCGCCAAGGAGATCGCAACCAAAGTCGACGGAGGGAGGAAGCTATGTTGACTCTTTTACCCCCGGATCGGTGAGTATTTTTTCTATGGGGTTGATTGAGAATTCAATTTTGTTTTTATCTTCTTCTTCTCTTCATTTCTTTTATTATTGTCTGCTATAGAATATTTATTCTGTGAATGATTGGAGAAGATAATGTTAGGTTGATGTTTCTACCCCGTGCTTCAATGGGTTGTACCCTACTGTGAGAAAGGATTTATTCGTATTACTATAGTAATGTTACATCCTCTTCTTACACATTTTTTGTAATAGCTATTGAAAACATTTATAGACTTTTTTGTTAATGATTCATTCATAATATGAAGATAATGTCCAATATTAGGTAAGCTATCTAATGACGGGGATAGCTTTGTTGATAGTGCGATTATTGCTGTTGCAAGAACAATACCCACTTGGTCAGACGGAGACGTTCTTCCCATACCAAGTATGGAAAGGAAGGCTGTGAAGGAGTTACAAGAGGAGTGCCAGCAGATGCTTGCAGAGTTCTCTACGTCCGCTGATGAAGATCAAAAAATTCTAGGTATGTTTGATTTAATTGAGTTCACTTTTGAGTCCCTTAAATATAGGAGGCATTCTGGTTCCATAGCAAATTACTTTATTAGAGTACTAATAATTCTTAATAATGCTTTGCTTTGGAACCAGAATGCCTCCTACATTTAAGAGACTCAAAAGTGAACTCAATTAAATCAAACATACCTAGAATTTTCTGATCTTCATCAGCGGACGTAGAGAACTCTGCAAGCATCTGCTGGCACTCCTCTTGTAACTCCTTCACAGCCTTCCTTTCCATACTTGGTATGGGAGGAACGTCTCCGTCTGACTAAGTGGGTATTGTTCTTGCAACAACAATAATCGCACTATCAACAAAGCTATCCCCGTCATTAGATAGCTTACCTAATATTGGACATTATCTTCATATCATGAATGAATCATTAACAAAAATTCTATAAATGTTTTCAATAGCTATTACAAAAAAATGTGTAAGAAGAGGATGTAACATTACTATAGTAATACGAATAAATCCTTTCTCACAGTAGGGTACAACCCATTGAAGCACGGGGTACAAACATCAACCTAACATTATCTTCTCCAATCATTCACAGAATAAATATTCTATAGCAGACAATAATAAAAGAAATGAAGAGAAGAAGAAGATAAAAACAAAATTGAATTCCCAATCAGCCCCATAGAAAAAATACTCACCGATCCGGGGGTAAAAGAGTCAACATAGCTTCCTCCCTCCGTCGACTTTGGCTGCGATCTCCTTGGCGGTGTGCTTCTTAGGCTTAGCTTTGCCGGTCATGGTTGTTGCCACCAAGCGAAAACGAAGCTAGGGTTTCGGGACCTGAATTTGGGCGTGAAAAGTACGATAATTTATAATGTTTATGGTGATGATGAATGGAGAGGGAATCGAGGCTTGAAGACGGCGAGAATCGAAAGCGAGAATCGGCTTGAAGAAGTGAAGAAGTTCGAGAGAGTGAATTGAATGTTGGGTTGTGATGACGTAAGCGCTTGTGTTAAGTTTTTTTTTATATATTAGGTCTGGAATAAGATGAGCATATTGCTCCTATGGTGTAAGATATACTAACTCCTCGTTTTAATAAAAAGTCTTTTATCATTATCTTTCATGATAAAAATACTTATTTATAATATTTTTTTTGGTAAAAAATAATTTTAATAAAAAATAAAAAGGTGCAATACATAAATGCTCATAAAATAGAATGGGAAATAGGCAAAAAAGTCTTTTTGAGTTTAATATATGAGTTCCGCGGCCCTTCATATAAAAGTATGAGTTATATGGGCAATTTCGCGTACAAAGACTTAGTTACCCATATTTTTGTAAATAAAAGAAAATGATAAATAAAAAGGATAAGTAAGCGCTCGCCTCTTGAGAAGACGTCTACCTCGTGACACCACTAGCACGAAATCCTGTCATTTTCGTGCCCAGCTAAACACGAAAGATCGAAAGCACGATCGTTTTAGTTTCGTGTTTGTCTGAGCACGAACTTGTAACTTAATTCCTGCTCTGTGATATGTTCATGGAATACAATATTTTCATGATTTTGTGCTACTTTTTATGCATATTTATCACCACGAACACGAATTAACGAAATAATTAAAAGCCGAATCATTCATTAAAATTCAAAATATGATTGAGACTGGTACATCAAATAAAAAAAGAAAATCTAATTCGAATCGACATCGCTAACAACTATTTCAAGCACCAGAAGCGGTGGAGACGGTGGAGGCGGCGGCTGAGCAATCCTCCTGCGAAAGTTTAAAAATTCGCAAGCGCTGCGGTCAAACACGACGACTTCAAATTTGTCCACTGGAGTTTGTGGACTTATCGAGAAGTAGTGAAACACGAGGAACCAAACGGTCTGAATACAGTGATCCCTATAGAAACTGAGTGATTCCGACGAAAGTATAAATCGCAGTTTACTCGGGTTACTATGACGCGGTCGTTGTATACATCGTAAAACTGGACCACCTTGTTCTCTAGGTTCCTCCCGGCGTGACACGCAAACTCTGGAGGAAGTAGAAGATGGGTTTCCCAATCCCCGCCAATAGGAGCTTTAAAGAATCGACATTCTATGTTTTGAGATTGTGAAATGGGGAAGGAACTCAAATATAAATATTTATTTTGATGGGGAGGGATGAGAATCGATTATAATACCTCCCATTAAATAGAGTTTTGGCTTATGGATGGATGCGACTCCATACAAAAATACTTTTAATTAAAGTAATAAAAAAAAAAAAACAGACCACTAATGTGATTTAATACGCATTCAACCAAATCCAGGGACGTACCCACTTGGTCCCGAAGGGATGCGATCACATTTCTCGATTTACATCCTACCCGATCGAGGGACCTCCGATCGGGTGGGGGTGGAGTTTCTCGTCTCTCCTCCTTATCAAAAAAAATAATTAAAATCTAATTGTGATTTTGTTAAAATATTATGCTTTATCTAAAAAAAAATAAGATAATGAACTATTTATTAAAAAAAATACTTTTAAAATATTAATTTATCACTCTTTAAAAAATAATTTAGAATATCAATATTGTTCAATTATTAAGATCAAATATACTAATTTATCACACTTTTATAAAATAGAATTAGAATATTAATACTGATCAATAATTAATTAAAAATTATGATTTAAATTTACATTTGTCTAGTTCTTCACAAATCATAAATCACAACGGTTATTTTTGTTATTTTTTTATGTGGTACTCTATACGTTTCATAATAACAGAACCACTTTTTTTAATGGACATTTCTCAATAATAGTACCTTGAAAAACGAAAATAAATATTTTTATTTTCTCACTTTAAAATACAATTTTATCCATATTTTATTCACTATTTTTTTAAATTTACTCACAATTTCTTTAATTTTTAACTTAAAAATACATTTATATTCTTCATTTTTTGCTCGGAAAGTAAAAAAGTAACATATTTTTTAAACCTGTGTGTCCGAAAAAAGGATCTTATATTTATGAAATGAATGAGTATTTTTATTTTCATATTTGCACCCGCTGACTAATATTTTGGGTACGTCACTGACCACTTCTGGTAAAATTCCGGTTCGGTTTCAGGTCCACATAAAAATGAGATTTCGGTTTCCAGTCCGGTTCCGGTTAAAAACCAATAAAATCCGGTCCGGACCGGATTGAACCGGATTTTAATTTATTATATATATTATTATTTTTTAATAATATTAATTGTTATATTTTAAAAAAAAAAAATAAATAAATAAATTAATAAATTCATAAATTTTGTTTTTTATTTAAAAATTTTCTATTTATTAAATATAATTTTTTTATTAACTAAAATTTCACTATATGTTAAATTATTAATATTTAATTTAATTACAATATAACAAAATAATCTAAAATTAATAAAAAATTATATATTTTTTAATTTATAAAATATTTATTTATCTAAAAATAATAATGTTTCATATTTACTGAATAAATTTAAAATTTATAAATATAAAAATTAAATTAAATTATTATTTTATATTTAATTTATTTAATTTTTAAATTATTCCGGTTTTATCCGGTTCAAAACCGGACCGGACCCGAATTTACCGCTCCGGTTCGGTCCGGACCGGACCCGAATTTACCGCTCCGGTTCGGTCCGGACCGGTATTATTTCGGTCCGGTTTCCGGGTCATGCTTTTTTATGATTCCGGTTCCGGTCCCATCCGGTTCCGGTCCGGTTCGGTCCGGGTTTGGACCGATGAACACCCCTACATCTGATTGTTTGTTGGTTCAATTAAAATTACAAAAACAAACAAAACAATCAGAGTATCTTTCGGTTCGGTCCGGGTTTGGACCGATGAACACCCCTACATCTGATTGTTTGTTGGTTCAATTAAAATTACAAAAACAAACAAAACAATCAGAGTATCTTTCTGTTCTTTATTTGTCTTCGAACACTGTTGTTTAACCAAATTGTTTCGAACAACCACAATACAAAATATAAATAAATATAAATACTGTTAGTACAAAACAAATACAAAATAAATAAATAAAAAATCCATATTTCATTTGAAGTATCTTAAACAAAAAAATAAGCAATGCATGTCAGATCCTTTTATCCTACACAAATACATCCCCTTTTGGTCTCCATACACGAACGAGACGATCGTAAAATGAGCAAGTAGCAATCACTTCATTCCTCTTCCCTCTCTGCCAATCTGCACCATACGCAAGCGAATCGTGTTTGTTATACGTCTCCACCACTTTCAGTCGATCCCCTTCAAATCTAACTACTGCAAATCCATTATGCATACAGGCCGTTAAAACAAGTCCCTGTATGTATGGATGGTGCTTAATTCTCCAAACTCCGCCACCAAGCCCTACCGAAGACTCATTCACGGGCTTCGAAATCGACCTAATGTCCCATACCCTTAGGAATTCGTCATAGCAACCAGTGAGCAGAGTATTCGGGTCGAACGGGCTTTTAGCTATACAGCAAATACCCATTTTGTGAGCTTTGGTGTTTTGGAAAACTGAGTTAGAAGGGTCATCCCGCAAATCCCAACAACTGAATCTGCAGTCGTCGGATCCCGTGTAGAGTAGTGTCGGTTGTTGGATATCAAAGGAAGCAGCCCAAACCTCAAAGTCGTGGGCTTTCCATTCTTGTACTGTATTTAGTTGCGCTTCGCGGAGTGAGACAACAGAAACTGATCCGTCAGAATGGCCTACCGCCACAGATGTAGCGGACGAATCCCAGTCGATGCACAAACACATTGAAGAACTTATAAATTTTCCATCAACCTCATTTAGGCAAATCCCTGCATTGAGGAGATATTGTCATTGTACATATACTATGAGTTTCCTTTTATAATACTCCCATAGATTGAGAGTTCCAATGTAGTGTATAAAAAATAAATATATCAAGTAGTATACTATAAGTCTAAGTAATCGAGTAATATACAATAGATATGAACATATATATGGCTGTATTTACTGAAGGTACGTAAACAGAGAGGGAATGAGTGATAAACTACACTAAATAATTGACAAGTTATAATACATAGCAAAAATGAACTACAACTTACCAGGTGTTTCGGAGCCATTCGAATCAGAACCTTGCAGGCTATAAATCTTAACATAGCCATCAGCATCAGCCTGAGCAAGCAAAGGACTCGATGGGCTCTGCAAGTGAACTGGGCTCCACTTTATATCGAAAATACCAGCTGTTTCTACTTTGTGAATGGATTCGAGATGGCCAGCGTCAACATCAAAGAGTGTTATACAGCCCGAACGACTCGGACAGTCTCCCTCTTGGAGCACATACGTGGAGGCCGCAAGCACGTTATGGAACGACTCGTGCGGACAAAACTCGACGGCATCTGCATTCCCATCTAAAACACAATGGCCCACGTCCATTTTAATCACCTGAAAAAGAAGGAAAAAATGTTTTTCGATTTATATCAGTAGATGGGTTGTATCAAAGTTACCAGCATTTTCATACAAAAAAAACTTCAAAATCTTCTTTTGTGCATTTCATCAAACACTTTGAGTGCAAAGTAGTAGTATTTGTTTCCAATAAAACAAATAATTACATTCCCAAATATTATGTCAGTTAAACACTCGAATTCAAATATATACTTGTTACAGCTTATTACACTAAATAAAAAATTACAGAAGAAAATTAGTTAAAAATTACAGAGCACTTACGGAGAAGAAGAGGACGACGAAAGGAACCGAGAGATAATTTGGTTTTAGTCAAATGGTAGATGGGCTTATGATGGGCCTCCACATATGGGCTTACATACATGAGCTAAAAATAATGGGCCTTACTTGTGTTTGAGTTAATGACGGCCATGGCGCGTTGGGCCCACAAGTGACTATAGCCGTTAGTGTCGGTCACTTTTTGCTTTTTAGAGGATGCCAAGGTCCCACGTGCAATCAAATTCAATTAAAAATAATTTGTACCAGACCAATTTTTTGTTTTAGTTCATGTTTTTTTAATGTCACTTGACCCCACGTGTAATGATCTGAGTTAAATAAAAATAAATGTGAAAAGGATGAGCACAGTGATATCAGGTGTGCGCGCCCCAAAAAGACTGAGAGTTTGTTCTCTTTTAAACAACATCAATCGAGTTCATTAAGCAGAGTATTTGTTTCAGGCGTCGGCCCTCACTACTTGTGTTTACCTCACGCTAGAAAAATTATGTTTTATGGGCTAAATTAATTATATAAGTATTACTACTGTATAAATATGGGTTTATTCTTGGCTAACTAATGGTAATGCTCAAACACACAAATATTTGGTGTGTGTTTGATGTGGAATTTTTTATATTTTATGTTTATATAATAAAAAAACTCTCACATGAAACACTCATCACATGTTTGTTTTGTGTGTTTGGACAATACCTTAAAGTAACCAATTATTAACCATAAATATATACTATACATTTTAAGAGTTTTTTTCATACTACCCTCATGGGTAGAGGGTAGTGCTCTACTTATCGCGAACAGGACCATTTGTGATATTATCTCTTCTACTTCATGTATTTTGTGATATGTGTGTATTTTGTAAAATTGTAGAAATAAAAGATGTGGTGAAAAAAAAAATGTCCACATATCAAAATATTTATTGTGTTATGTTGGATTTGCCACAAACCCGGAAAAGGAATTCCCAGGTACGGGATTTATTTGGAAAATTTTCCAAATTGGTGGGGATTGTTTTCTACTTCTTCTAGGACTTTTATGGGCGAGAATTATTATTTTCATACAATAATCGGTACTCCTTGAACGCAAAGCGTCTCTAATTAAACCTAGTAGGTGAGATCGAGATAAATGGTTCGTTAGCAAGTAAAGTATCAAATTCTCATTGTCTCGCTCTGAATAATGGACTAAAATAGGATGAACCGGCATCTAAAAAATTACAAAAACAAAACAATCTGAGTACCTTTCTGTTCTTAATTTGTCTTGGAACACCGTGATAATTTGGAATTGGCTCAAGGAGCGTTGTATATCGTTTAACCAAATTGTTTCGAACAACCACGGTAGTTGAGCATGCAATCGTGCTTAATAAAGTTTCCAACTACCACGGTAACTGAGAATTAATTTTTATGGCAGGAGATAAAAGTAACTGTGTTGATATTTAGGGTTCTCTTTTATAAATAAATATAGGGTTTCAAACTAAGTAGCACGAATGTGAACATAAGAAATATGGAACGAATGTGCTTGGAATTAATTTTTATGGCACGAATAACATAAGAAATATATTATACAATAGACTGAAAAAAAACATTATACATCCAAAACTTCACTCAACAATCGAATGATATTAACTTATATACGTAAATAAAAAAGAAACATCTTTAATATCCGCGATCCGGTTTGGATCTCCCGTGGGCGTCGTACACATCCACTTCAATTTCATCTTCAGTGACCACTCGAAACTGCACCCACCCGCCAGTCGCAAGTTCCCAGTGATCGTAGAAGTTATCCCACCCACGTCCGAACCATACATTGTCCGAACCGAAATGGCCGCAAACATCGACATCCCACAGATGAAAGCCGACCCGGAGAATTGTTCTGTTTCCTTCACGGCGAGCCAATTGAGCAGCGAATTTAGGGTGTACCAGCATTGTACTATTTCGTATCTATAAACCTTTTCTTCGATGCCCCAAAAGGTCTCCCATGGTTTCTAAAACACATCAATGCATTTTCATCCTCATCTTCATCAACAATTTCATTTCCTGATAAGCTTCGCATTTTTGTGGGTACATGATCTTCAAAGTAGAAAGACGTAAATGTAGAAGTCTCTTCTACCAAGTACGCATTCGCTAACGAACCCTCGACTTGGGCTTTATTCTTGACATTGTTTTTCAATTTGCGAAGATATCTTTCAAAGGGATACATCCATCTGCATTGAACGGGTCCGGCTAACTTTGCTTCATGTGGTAGGTGGACAGGTAAATGCTCCATCGAGTCGAAAAAATTTGGCGGAAATATTCTTTGTAATTTGCACAAGATTAACGGAATCTCTCGTTCCAAGCGAATCATATTCAATGTACCAATCACTCTAGAGCAAAGATCTTTAAAGAACAAGCTCAACTCCGTTAAGGCTTTCCACACTGGTTGGGGTAACAAATCACGAAATGCAATTTGAATCAACCGTTGCATGAAAACATGACAATCATGACTTTTCATCCCTGTTAGTTTCAAATCGTTCATGTCAACACACCGTCCCAAGTTGGATGCATATTCGTCTGGAAATTTGAGTGTTTTTAGTCATTCACATAACCCTGTTTTTTACTCCTTGTCGAGAGTATAACATGCCTTTGGAAATTTCCCAAAAATTTGGTCTTTCTTCAACTCAGGACGTCTGTAATAATCATTCAACTCCTCCCTAGATTTCGGAGTATCTTTTGTTTTACCTTTCACATTCATAATTGTGTTGAAAACATTTTTTAACATATTTTTTTCAATGTGCATAACATCAAGGTTATGTCTAATCAAATGAGAACTCCAATACGGCAAATCCCAAAATATACTTCTCTTCTTCCAACCTGAAGTTTTGGAAATTTGACTGTTTACACGTGCAGAGTCTAACTCAGTGACTTTTAAGAGACTCGGACTCTCAATCTCAGCGAATACCTCAGTACCAGATTTGACGTTATGAGGCAAAGACGTAACAATCCTGTTTTTTTTTTTAAATTCACTTTATTTCTTCGATACGGATGATTGCGATCAAGGAATTTCCTATGGTTATCAAACCAAGATTGTTTCCCACTACATCGTAGTGTGAATGCATCAGATCATTCCATGCAATGAGGACAAGCAAGTCGACCATCCGTACTCCACCCCGATAACATTGAGTATTCAGGAAAGTCACTTATTGTCCACATTAATGTTGCTCGTAATATAAAGTTCTGCTTTTTGGAGATGTCATATGATTCTGCACCAACTGTCCACAAATATTTCAATTCAGCAATCAAGGGTTGCAAAAACTCATCCAACTTGTCTTTTGGATTTCTTGGCCCAGGCACAAAGATCGTTAAGAACATGTATTGTTATTTCAAACACATTTCAGGCGGAATATTATACGGAGTGACTATAACAGGCCAAGATAAATATTGTTGACCAAAACTACCGAATGGTTGAAATCCATCAGTGCATAGACTCAATCGTACATTCCTAGCTTCTCCTGCAAAATCTGGCTATGACCGGTTAAAATATTTCCACGCCTCAGAGTCTGATGGGTGATGCATTACACCCTCTTCTACAACATGTTCAGCATGCCATCTCATCTCATTTGTTGTGGCCTTCGATGCGTACAACCGCTGCAATCTCGGAGAAAGAGGAAAATAATACATCTTTTTGAATGGGGTTTGGGTCTTTCTTCGTTTAGCATTATGGGTGGTGATGGGTTTGAATCGCGCTTGACTACAAAACTTGCAAATACTGAGTGTGGCATCGTCTCCCCAATATATAATGCAATTATTGAGACACGAGTCAATTTTTTCAACTGGCAAACCCATACCTCGCAATAGCCTTTTACTCTTGTAGAAGTTTTCTGTAACCATATTATCATGTGGAAGTATTTCTCTGATTAACGATGTCACTTAATCTTAACACGTCTCTGACATGTGATGTTCAGACTTCATATTCATTAGTCGGGCAACAAACGATAATTGTGAATGTTTCTCACATCCATGCCAAAGAGGATTGTTTGCAGCATTCAATAGGTCATAGAACTTTTGAGCGTAGGGGTTAGGTGCTTCTTCAACATCAGGTTCAACAAATTCAGTGAAATTAGGTCCTGCAGCATCACGAATCATATCGTTATATGTGTTTGTCGAAGTTTCTGTGGGTTGTGTGTTTGATGGTCTTCTAACATCCATTACCGTGACATCTGGTTGATCGAGATGACTTTCACCGTGAAACGACCAAATTGTGTAGCCTAGTATGAAGCCGTTTTTTACCAAATGATACTTGATTGTATCCACGTCACGGTAATTTATGTTTCTACATTTCACATGAGAACACGGACACTTCAACTTGTCCCCGTCTTTTCATTCAGCATGTGTGCTCGCAAACTCAATAAAATTTTCAACTCCATCCACAAATTCATTCGTTATGTACCCATTAACCCTTCCCTTGTACATCCAACCACGTTTTGAGTTCATCCTATTATTATTAGTTCGATACCAAATCTTAACGGGTCTAAGCTGTTTAGATGAGCACATTTTACATGATCAATTGCATAACATACAACAATATAAAATCATATCATATATACTGATAAAGATCCATGTCTCCATATAAAAGCATAAAGATCCATGTCTCCATATAAAACATAACAATATTGATAAAGATCTATGTCTCCATATAAAACATAACAATATTGATAAAGATCAATGTACATATAAAAAAGCATAAAGGGGCAGCAACCTAGTTGAATTATGTTTATACATATTAGTGGAAAAAACATAAAGGGACAACAACCCTATACATATGTTTATGGAAAAAATATAAAGGGGCAGCAACCAGTTATAACCACCTCCATCAATATCACTTTTCCAACTGACACATTTGTTGGATTTAATTGGTGTTGGCCCATCCTTAATTCAGTAGCAGTCGGCCCAGTGAGGTGTTGAGCCCACTTAGACTTCAGCCCATTTGACCCTTTTGCATTCACATTATAGCCCAACACACTTAATTGTTTTCTGAAACAATTAAATCCCTTGACCATCTCTGACCGTTGGATCCTAGGGTTATGTGTGAGATGCAATCTGGTCCGTTGCTTGGGTATGATATATTGAACTCTGATCCTCGCTATTAATCACTTCGCCCCCTTCGCAAACCCTACTGAGTGTGTGTGCGATTTACACCTTGAGTGTGTGCGATTTCCTTCTCCGTTCACTGGCGCTGTAACTTCCCCCCGGATCTCGGCAATCTCCTTGTGATCTCGGAAGCCAGAGCACCACGGTGAAGTTTCGGGAGGCGCGTGATTTACCTCTTTTGTGAGGCGGAGTCGACGGTGAGGTTCGAGTGCTCCTGGTCACCGGCGTGGCTACTGAGACTTCTCTCTGGTTACCACTACCACCTGTTATGCTTCGATGATGGTTAAACAGTCCTGAGCCGAACCTTATTATTATATCTGTTTTATCTTATAGTTCTAAATATATATATATTAGATCTGCTTGCTTCTGCCGCTGCATGTGCTTTTAGTGTTCATTCAAGCCCAAATCCTATCGAGCGGACCAGATCTCTTGAGATTCGTTGACTGCTGTGACTTGGGGACTTGCTCTGGCCTAAAGGCAGTATTACAGATCTGACGGTGTTCTTGTTTTGTGTTTTGCAGGTGCCTCGAAGCGACGCCCGCCGACGTGGACTCCCAACAGTGGTATCAGAGCTTCACGGCGGCGACTACCGGCAACCGGAGAGTGGATCTGAAACTAGGGTTTTCAAATCTGTCAGGAACCGCGAGGGTCGGAGTTGCTCGGAACTGCACTAGTAGGAGAACCAGGTCGCAAATCCGAATTAGGTACCCCCGGCCATTGTAAATTTGGGATTGATCACCCCCTTGGCTGTGAAGTTGGTACCCAGGTTGCCTGTGAAACGCGAAACAGGCCCTAGATTGTCTAAAACTCTATCAATATATCGGACATCAAGATCGAAATCGAAATGAAAATTGAAACCTTTAGGGGGAAATCGAAATCTCACCTTTACGAAATCTTATCTCTTGCCCTCGCGGTCGCACGCCTTCGCCGTCGCACGCCCTCGTTCTGGGTTCCCTCTTGTCAGAATGAAATCACAGCTCCTCCCTCTCCGAAATGGTAAACAAAGAAATAAGAAATTAATGGGTTACCCCGTTCTGTATATATTTTTGTTCCCAACGGAATCCTAATGGTCATCGGGACCGTTGGTATTTAAGTATATAAAATTTAATTATCAACCCTTAAATAACACTAAGTATATATCTTTAGTATAACTTATTGACTATTTAAAAACTAAATAATCAATATTTTTAAAATTATATTAAAACCTCTATATATTAATACTTTTGGAATTGTAAAATTTAATTAATTTAGAAAAGTTATTAATTTATCAATTATTTTTATTAAATCAAAATACAAAGTCGAGACCGAAATTTTTGTTATTAATTTAGAGAGTATTAATTTATCGTGTATTAATTAATAGAAGTTCTAATGTAATTTTTGTATTTCAACTTTTAATTCGATAATATTTGTATAAATGACTATGTTTTGATGTGATGAATATTTTGGGTATTTTTTTATAGTATTTGTTCAAATGACTATGTTTTGATGTGATGCCAACGGAACTACCGTTGGCAAATGCCAACGGTCCATAGGCGTTGGCAAATGCCAACGGTTAAAGCCGTTGGTGTTACTTTAAGGTCTTCCCGTTGGTGATTCTGTTGGCAAAGGTGGAGGAAAAAAATACCCGCGCCACAACGCCAACGGATATAGTCGTTGGCAAATCGCCAACGAAATCCCGTTGGTATAACCGTAACTAATTCTGGAGGCAATTGTCCGCGCCACATCGCCAACGTCAACCCCAACCGAAAAACACCAACGCATCATAATGTTGGTGATATCGTTGGTATTACCGTAACTTTATAATCCGTCAATTATTCCGTTGGTAATTACCACAGCTTGTAGGCGGTTGATGTTTGCCGTTGGTATTTCCGGTTTTTTTTGTAGTGTAGGGGGAGCGATACAGTGTAGTCAAATACACCGAACATTTGATTAACATAGAGATTTCGAGGAATATAAAGAGGTGTCATATGGATAATTGATCTGTTTCCGTGTTTCTGATAATGAACTATGAATCGAGTTTTTTTAATAAGGTGATCGTCGACCCCAACAGTCCCCTACTATAGAATCGCAATCGTCCCCTAATCTAGACTTGCAAGTTGCAACTGTACACTAATCATGATTAAGCGCACGTCTTTTGAGAACTCTGCAAAAACGGATCGTTTCAGGAGATTTTGAATTCGTGCCAAGGAAAACACGAAAATTAGAAGAGCACGAACATCTAATAGTTCGTGATATAAGGAGCACGAACTAAAGTCTTCGTGCCATGGTAAACACGAAATAATAAGAGCACGAAATTGTAACAGATTCGTGCATTACACTTTTCGCATTATTTCGTGCTACTTAAAAAAACCATTTACGAACTCGTTTTCTTCGTGTTGGGTATCGCTAGACAATGAATAGGTCGAGTGTTCTCTCAACTTATGTTTTTCTACATGTTTACATCGACGCCTGTATCAATCGAGAATATACACAGAAAACGGGAAGAAGACTCAATACTCAAATTCTTTTATTTTATTATTATTTTTATTCTGGAAAGTAGGGGCATATTTATCTTTTAAAAAAGAACGGCTTATATTACTCATATTATTATATCACAGTACATATAACTCATACCTCTTATATGTTGGACACTCATCTGCATGTCCCCCAAAAAGAATTATACCGTTAAAAAAAATTACTCCCTCCGATTTATAATAACATGATTACTTTTTTTAAATGGACATTTTACAATAATTGGTACCTCAAAAAAAATACTCGTACTTTTTCACTTTAAAATACAATTTTACCCCTACTTTTTTCACCTACTTTTTCAATTCCACTCACAACTACTTTACTTTTTAACTTAAAAATATATTTATACCCTTAACTTTTTAATCAATAAATATAAAATTAACGTTTTTCTTAATATTCGTGCTCAAAGAAAAGATTTTATATTTGTGAACGAAAAGAGTAATAAACTAGCCCATTAACAAACTAACTTTTTTGGTATTAATTATTATTATTAATAAAAAGTGTATACATGCAAATAAGAAATAATTTTATCGCTCAAACAAGCTATGAAACTAGCTCATCAACAAATCAAAGAATTAAGACCCGTTTGGTTGGCCAGATATGGACCAAATAGATACGTTAACTTTTATATCAGTTGTTTGATTTAATTTTTTTAGGCCCGCGTTGGAGAGCCTATTTGTATTCATTATTCCTCTTCGAATTATTTAACTGCCCAATGTGAGAAGATATAGTATCTTATTTGAACAGTAAAGTGGTGATTTCAAGCTATTCTTCTCCCTCTTCCTTCTTAAGGGTGATTTAATTTATTTTTTTCTCTTATAATTTTTTTTCCATCATTTTTAAATCTTTGTTTGGGCTGATAGGCATACGCAAAAAAAAAAAACAACGATGTGAAATTTTTGAAGGAGAAAATTAGGGTTTAGTTCAATTAATATGATGCAAGTCTTGATGGGATTTGTTCGTAATTTTTGGATTTATCTATCATTAATTATCTTGACAGTTACTAAAATTATTTTATTAATATTTTTTTTTCCAAATTACACCCAATTGTTTGTTCATAAAGTTTGTTTTTTTTTCTTTATAAGGGAGAGAGCAGCATATAATTATTTTTTTGTTTTTTTCGAGAAGGATGTGTATAATTATTTTTTTTGTTTTTCGAGAGAGCATGTGAGATCAATTATTCTCGTAATGTTCAAGGTTCTATTGTGAAAAATCATGATTCAAGTAGATGAAATTTGAGAACTCGTTTTCTGGGTGAAAGAAAAAAAATATTGGAACACAATTTTAAATATATAAATATAAATCAAAACACAGATAAAATTTTATGTATGAGTTAAAATAGATAAAATAGTTATCTTGGATAATGTAAGATACTTTATCTAGAAACCAAACACGCCCACTACATAAATTTGAGTTTGAGTGGAAGGAGTATATCTCATTTTGTTGGAAATTGCTTCATCAACCGCTCGAACTATTAGAGAAGTTGAGCAACTAGACATTTATAGTGCACCGAATATATTCTCCAATACTCCCCTTCACTTGTGGGCTGATTTCAACATCAGGGGAAAACTCAACAAGTGGATAATTAATTCTGGTGGAGTCGCTCATGACGTGAGTCGAACCTAGGACCTGCAAACTGAAAACTTCTCTTACATTCACGAAGCTCCTCCACGGCGGCGATATGACGGCGGAGAAGGCGGCGGCGGTGGACGTGGAGGATGTCGGAGATCCAATCGAATACGGCGGAGCCGTCGGCGATAAGAATGACATAAGTAGAAGACGGATCGAGATCTGGGTGGGATCGATGAAATTTGAAGAAGAGGGTAACTATGTCTTTAAATATTTTAATAATCCTAATTGTCAATCGTAAAAACTACGAATCCTATTTGCCTAATCGCACTCCCCAAAACTCCAAGTACACCAACCTTTTAATATTTACAATTATTCCATAAAATTAAATGTCTAGTTTACCCTTATTAACCTAATACTTATTTACTTCTAATACACCCCCTATTTCTACCGCAAGCGCAACTCCAAACTTTCAATTATTTCATCTTCTTCTCAGTTCTCATATCAAATAATTTTCTTTTTCGCTGAATAATTTTTTATAGATTCTCAACGCAATTATGGAGCAAAAAGATTTCACGGGGAGTAATAATGTAAGTTTCATACAATTGTACTTGCTTTTTCTTTCGATAATTTGATTTTTTTAGATGGGTTATTGTACGTATTAGTAAGATGATGAGATAAACGATTCGAAAATCATAAGTTTTTTTCCAGTATTATATATCAATTGATGTTATTATGAATTTAGATTTTATTAATTTAATTTAGTTGGAATTTAGAGTTCTATACTCCTATATTTAGTATTCTGGTTGTTGGTCATTTTAATTTGGGTTAATAGGGCAGACTTTTATTGTTTAGTTAAACATTATATGATCCTAACAATACAATTTGTGTTAGGATTTCAATTTTGGATATTGTGTACAGTACCATGGTGAAGTAATTTATACATAAACTAATCACTTATTAAACCACAAGTCAAAAATATTGAATTTTTGAGATAATTTAATTTGAAATTTTAATAAAAAAATGATTAAGAAAGATGAGTTACGAGTAATACAATAAGTGGTTTTAGAATTGTATTGGTACATACAATATTTAAACTAAGAAAATTGTATTTTGATGAATGTAATTAAGATAGTTCATATTAGTTTGCATATTTGTATTTGTTTAGTCTTAGTAATTTTGTTTTCTGACACATGACTGAACATGATTCTAATGTTTGAACTGATTTTATTTTTTCCTAGTAATATGACAATATCATGTAGTGTGTTTTTTTATCTGTCATAATAGTTTTTTTTCCTTTATAATGTATTATAGTTGATCATTTTTGTTTTGTAAATAGGAATCGTTTAAAAGTGATATTGAGTTTTTACATAATGAGGATATTCAGAGCGAAGATATGGTTGTGAACTACTCATACGTGTTCACAACGCACAAATTTTTTACGTCGCGGGATGACTTATTAGATTGGGTACGTGCGACAGGAAAAGAACATGGCATGGTGATAATTATTGGCAGGTCAGATAGTGGTTCTGGTAAAAAGAAACCTAGATTGTCGTTGATTTGCGAACGTGGTGGATATTATCGCGAATTTACAGGGAGATCATCTCGGAAAGATAAGTTTGACAAAATTGTTGAAGAAAAAAATGTGTACAATGTGAGAACTTCTTTGAAGAGAGAAACGGGAACCAAAAAATGTGGTTGTCCATTCCTTCTTAAGGGTAGACAAGTATCAGATGAAGTAGAGTGGGCATTGGACGTCATAAATGGCTTACATAATCATCCGATTGCAAAGTACTTGGAGGGTCACTCATATGTCGGTCGATTAACAAGGAATGAAGAGCAATATGTTTTAGATATGTCGTGCAACAATACTCGACCAAAGGATATATTATTTGGATTGCAACAAAAATTTGAAAGTAATAAGTCTACGTTACGAACGATATATAATAGTCGTTTGAAAAATAAAGCTATCGCGCGTGACGGTCGTTCTCAAATGCAACAACTTATGTGGAAATTAAAACAAGGTGGATATTATCATCATCACAGGCGTACGAGAAAAGTGACACCGTGAAAGATTTATTCTTCGCTCACCCAAAGAGTGTGGAGTTATTGCATTCTTTTCCAAAGGTCATCTTAATGGATTGTACGTACAAGACAAATAGGTACAAATTACCTTTTTTGGAGATTGTTGGTATAACATCGACACTTATGACATTCTCTATTGCAGTAGCTTATTTGGAGTTTGAGCGAGAAGACAATTATACGTGGGCTTGTAACATTTTGAAATCATTGATGGAACCTTCGTCTTTTCTGAATGTAATTGTTACCGATAGAGAAAAGGCATTAATGAATTCAATTGAGAAAATATTTCTCACCTCCAAATATTTTCTTTGCCGTTGGCATATCAATAGAAATATTGTGGCAAATTGCAAGAAAATGTTCCACGCAAAAAAAAATGGGATTCATTTATCTTACACTGGAATTTATTGGTGATTTCGGATACGGAAATATCATTTAATAATAGAGTCAAGGAATTACAGTCAGATTTCACAGAATATACAGCCGCAGTGCAATATGCAATGGAACAATGGGTGTTGCCGTATAAAGAGCGATTTGTGTCATATTGGACAAACAATGTCATGCATTTTGACAATACTACTACAAACAGGTTTGCTATATTTCTCTCTTATTTACATATATTATAGATGATACAACTCTTATAATTGATCTAAATTAAAATAAAAAACTTTTTTGTTTGGTTTTGAACTGTATGACATGGAACATACCGATTTAAAGCCCATCAAATCTAGTATCTCATGGTTCAGACGAGAGATCGTTTGGAGTTTTTTTGAGGAAGTTATGATAATTTTAGTAAAATGTGGCAGATTAATGCGAGAATTACAATTAATTTTTTACTGTATTGTTTCCCCCTTTTTTAGTTATATTTTTCTTTTACCTTCTCACTTATTTATTTATTGTATCAATGAATGTCTCAAATTGACAAAATATATTATTTCAGGGCGGAATGTCAACATGCAATGTTAAAGAAACAACTTGGGTCAAGTCAAGGTGATTTTGAAACATGTTGGAAACAAATTCACACTCTTTTTGAAACATTCCACAATGCAATTAAGCAGTCATTTGAGAAGAGCAGAAATGTGGTTCTACACAAATATAAATCTGTTATATTCACTTCATTGCGAGGTATGATGTCAATAAATGCGTTAAATAAGATATATGATGAAATGAAGTGTGTAAATGACAGCAATATTGATCCCTTGGTGTGTGGGTGCATCTTGAGAAAGACGTGTGGATTGTCGTGCAGTCATTGTTGCGAAATTCGCGTCCGAATTCCCCTCCTGAAAAGCACACGAACAACACAAGAACAAAAAATACGGAATAATAAAGAACACGAAGAATTATAGTGGTTCACCCGTTAACGAGGGCTACGTCCACTTCTTGCCGCTGCAATAATTCACTAGATCGATTATAGTTCTCGATTACACGCTTGTAAAGCTATAAATTCGACTCTAGACTTTCTGGAGGTGTTAACCCTATTTTACACGCACATATAGGGTTTATATAGGGGAGGGAAAACAATTGGGGTGAAAAATCCCGCTTCTGCGTAAAAGCCCCCCAAATGTCGGCCGACGCTAAAACCAGTGTAATCCAATGTCGGCCGACATTGGACTGGCGACCGCCAGACACAAAACGGCGCCCGCCGAATTCGTTCTGCGATCGCCGGAGGCCAATCGGCGCCCGCCGAAAGGCCTAAAAACATGCAGAAGGTCCAGCCCCGTTTCTCTTGGTTTCGGCGCCCGCCGAAACCCATTTGGCGCCCGCCAAACATGGCCAGCGGTCGCTGGTGCTCCTCCGGCGACTGCCGTTTCTTCCTTCGTCGTTTTCTCGTCTTCTCGGCGTGAATTCAGCCTCCACACTCAACAATCTCCCACTTGGAGCTAATTCACGACCCCTATCTTCTCTTCCCATTGCAGCGGCGTTCCCGGTCCTCATCCCAGAAGACCAACCGAGGTTGAACACAACCTCAACTTCTCGCACGGCACCACCTTCGTAAACATGTCGGCCGGATTCTTACTCCCAAGAATATTCTCCAACACCAAGACGCCTTCCTCCAAGGCTGATCGAATGAAGTGATATCTCAGCTGGATATGCTTCGTTCGAGCATGGTACACGGGATTCTTTGCCAAGTGAATGGCGCTCTGACTGTCGCAATACAAGACACTCCCCGAGTGGTCTTGTCTCAACTCTAGCAGAAATGCCTGTAGCCACATCATTTCCTTCGCGGCTTCCGTCACAGCAATGTACTCCGCCTCACAGCTCGATAGTGCTACTATCTTCTGCAATCTCGACACCCAGCTAATCGTTGTACCCCCAAAAGTGTACACGTACCCAGTAGTACTCTTCCTACTATCCACATCACCTCCGTTATCCGCGTCCACGAACCCAAGTAACCCTGAATCTGATTTTCGGAACCTCAAAACAAAACCGGAAGTCCCTCTCAAGTATCAAAAGATCCACTTGACGGCTTCCCAATGTTGCTTCCCCGGATTACTCATAAACCGGCTGACTACTCCCACTGCATGGGCAATGTCAGGCCTCGTGCACACCATGGCATACATAAGGCTCCCAATCGCAGAGGCGTAAGGGACCTTATCCATATGCGCTAGCTCCTTCTCGCTCGTCGGCGAGTCCTCCTTTGACAGACAGAAGTGACTAGCCAAAGGGGTGCTCACGGGTTTCGCATCCTCCATGCTAAACCGTGCTAGTACCTTCTTCAGGTACTCCTCTTGAGACAACTCAAGACCATCCTTGCTCCTCGTAATTCTCATCCCTAGAATTTGTTTGGCAGCACCCAAATCCTTCATAGAGAACTCCCTCGATAGACTCTTCTTGAGCTTGTCAATCTCCACCAAGCTCGCCCCGACTATCAGCATATCATCTACATAAAGAAGCAAAATTATGTAGGTACCTCCGAGTTTCTTGAAATAGCAGCAGTGGTCCGCCTCGCACCGCGTGAATTCGACCCGCTTCATGAACATGTCGAACTTCTTGTACCACTGCCTCGGAGCTTGCTTCAACCCATACAAGCTCTTCTGAAGCTTACACACCAGCTTCTCCTTTCCTCGGACTTCGAAACCCTCCGGTTGCTTCATGTATATTTCTTCATCTAGATCCCCGTGAAGAAATGCGGTCTTTACATCCATTTGCTGAAGATGTAAGTTCTCCTTTGCCACCAAGCAAAGCACCACCCGGATGGTTACCATCTTGACTACCAGAGCGAAAATCTCCGTGTAGTCGATCCCTTCCTTCTGCTGGAAGCCTTTCACCACTAATCTTGCCTTGTACCGAACGCTTCCATCGTGTTCTTCCTTTGCCCGGAAGACCCATTTATTGTGCAAGGCCTTCTTCTCCTTTGGAAGCTCGGCTAGTTCCCAAGTCTGATTCGACATCAATGAGCTCATCTCCTCTTTCATGGCAGACTCCCACTTGATCGAATCCCTCGCTTGTATAGCCTCGGTGTAGCTCTGCGGCTCACCCCTATCAGTCAGCAAGATATAGTTAAGGGAAGGTGAAAATTTATGGGGAGGTCTTCTTACCCTAGTCGACCTCCACGGCTTTGGTGTGACTGGATCGATGTTGGGATGAGCATTCTCATCTTGCTCATCCTCGCTGCTCGTGTTGTCTTCTTCGATCTTCTCAGTCTCCACGACCTTCACCGGAACCTCTTCCGTGTCTTTCACGGGATCAATGATTTCTTCAACAACCTCGTCTTTACCCTTGTACAAGACCGCCTCGTTGAAGATCACATTTCTGCTTCGGATCACCTTATGATTTTCGGCATCCCAAAATCGGTATCCGAACTCCGTGCCGCCATATCCAAGGAAGAAGCACTTCTTGGATTTAGGATCAAGCTTGCTACGAGCAGCTTCGTCGATATGGACATACGCCAGACACCCGAACACCCTCAAGTAGGACAGATTCAGCTTCTTCCCACTCCAAACCTCCTCAGGAATCCGATATTCCAAAGGAACCGACGGTGCTCTGTTGATTAAATGAGCTGCCATGTCGATGGCATATGCCCAAAACATCTTAGGCATCCCCGAATGTAACCGCATACTCCGGGCCTTCTCATTTAGCGTCATGTTCATTCGCTCCGCTATTCCGTTCTGTTGTGGGGTCCCTGGAATAGTCTTCACCATCTTGATCCCACTCTCGACACAATATTGTTTGAAGTCGGCGTCAACGTACTCACCACCGTTGTCGGACCTCAAACACTTCACCTTGAGATTTGTTTCATTCTCAACCTCGGCTTTCCATTTCCTGAAAACAGAGAACACGTCACTCTTATTTTTCATGAAGTACACCCATACCTTCCTTGTGGAGTCATCGATGAAGGTAACATAGTAGAGTGATCCTCCGAGTGCGGCGACGGGAGCTGGACCCCAAACATCCGTGTGTACTAGTTCCAGCTTCTCCGCCTTGGGCTCCCTTCCATCTTTGGAAAAACTCACTCGTTTCTGTTTTCCAAGAATGCAGCTCTCGCACACGTGAGACTCAATCGCCTTGAGTTCGGGCAGTAGCCCGTTCTTTGCCATGATCTTCATCCCCTTCTCACTCATGTGCCCCAGCCTGCAATGCCATAGCTCGGTCTTCTTGGTGTTATCAACAACACCAGCCGAGTCCCTCACGCTCGTCGTCATGTAAAGTGTGCCCGTCTTTTGACCTCGAGCTATGGTCATGGCGTTCCTCGAAACTTTCCATGACCCATCTCCAAATGACACCCGGTGACCATCACTGTCAAGTTGGCCCACCGAAATCAGGTTCCTCTTCAACCCCGGCACATGTCTGACCTTGGAAATCTTCCAAGTTTGTCCATTTGACATCTTTAGGTTGATATCTCCCATCCCGACTACATCGAGTGGCTCGTCATCTGCAAGAAAGACCTTTCCATAATCACCCAAGACGTAATTCAGCATTACCTCTCGCTGTGCAGTAGTATGGAAAGAAGCCCCTGAGTCCAGCACCCAGGAATCGATCGGTGAGTCGACCGATAAGAGAAGGACGTCCCCATCGTCGTCATCCTCTTGTGTTACCGCATTGGCGGTTCCCTTCTTCTTGTTGTCGTTCTTCCCCCGAGAGCGACAATCCCTCTTGAAGTGCCCCGTCTTCCCACAATTCCAACACTCATTATCCTCGGACCTCGAGCTATCTCTTCCATTCCTAGACTTGGATCTCCATCTGTTCCTGTTAGCATTCCTGCCCGAGTTTCTCCCCCGGTTCTCCACGCTCAAGGCCGAACTAGGAGACTTTCCCTTGAAATCCTTTCTCCGGATTTCCTCGGCTAGGATTTTATCTCTAACTTCGGAGAACTGCAGATTCTTCTTCCCCATAGAGTTGCTAACAGCTGCCCGCATGGGCTCCCAACTATCCGGTAGAGACGCAATTAGGATCAAGGCGTAAATTTCGTCATCGAAGTTCACCCCGACTCCCTTCAACTTGTCCAAGATGGAATTCAGCTCGTTTATGTGGTTGGCTGCGTTTGCATTGTCCGACATCTTCAGGTTGAACAACTGCTTCATGAGATACACCTTGTTGTTCGCTGAAGGTTGCTCGTACATGTTTGATAGGGCAGCCATCAAATCCTTGGTTGTGGTAATCGAGCGCACGTTGAATGACACGTTTGAAGCTAGAGACAAACGTATCAATCCCAACACCTGCCTGTCGAGGCTTTCCCATTCCTCGTCATCCTTGATCTTCTCCGGTCTACCCTTCAAAGGAATTCCGAGCTTTTTCCCATAAAGGTAGTCCTCGATCTGCATCTTCCAGTGTCCATAGTTGTTTCCGTCAAACTTCGTAACCCCGAACGAAGTGGTGGTGTCCGTCATCGCTTTTCCCCGATCGCTATAACCCTAGCGCTCTGATACCAGTTGTTGCGAAATTTGCGTCCGAATTCCCCTCCTGAAAAGCACACGAACAACACAAGAACGAAAAATACGGAATAATAAAGAACACGAAGAATTATAGTGGTTCACCCGTTAACGAGGGCTACGTCCACTTCTTGCCGCTGCAATAATTCACTAGATCGATTATAGTTCTCGATTACACGCTTGTAAAGCTATAAATTCGACTCTAGACTTTCTGGAGGTGTTAACCCTATTTTACACGCACATATAGGGTTTATATAGGGGAGGGAAAACAATTGGGTTGAAAAATCCCGCTTCTGCGTAAAAGCCCCCCAAATGTCGGCCGACGCTAAAACCAGTGTAATCCAATGTCGGCCGACATTGGACTGGCGACCGCCAGACACAAAACGGCGCCCGCCGAATTCGTTCTGCGATCGCCGGAGGCCAATCGGTGCCCGCCGAAAGGCCTAAAAACATGCAGAAGGTCCAGCCCCGTTTCTCTTGGTTTCGGCGCCCGCCGAAACCCATTTGGCGCCCGCCAAACATGGCTCCTCCGGCGACCGCCGTTTCTTCCTTCGTCGTTTTCTCGTCTTCTCGGCGTGAATTCAGCCTCCACACTCAACAGTCATGAGATTTATGAATATGTGAGATTGGACAAGTCAATTCCCCTTGATCAAGTTGATGCGTTTTGGAGAAAATTAGATTTTTTACCAAGAGTGGGAGATGATGTCGGAGTTGGTCATGAAATAGGGGCTCATTTGAATCAGTGTGTTGCTAACATTTACACAAATTTTGAACAAGCTCCTGAAGCCCAAAATTTATTATTACTGAAAAGATTGATGGAAATTGTGAGTCCAACAATAACTTCGCTGATTGAGCCAGATATACAAACTCACACACGTGGTCGTCCGAAGTTTGCGAAAGTTAGACAATCAAAATCAACCAAACGTGATCCTAGTAAATTTGAATATGTTGAGTCTATTAAAGATAGTTGTTCACCAGTGGAGAAAGTAATATACGATGTTGGTTTGTCGAGTAGTGGCCATATGTTCACTTCTAAACCGCCTCCAAAACTACATGTACATTTTTTTTTTTTACATCTAATGTAACATTGTTTTTGTATTAATTTAAATAGGTTGTACGTCGACAAACTCAATCTATGATTGATAAAAATTTAGTGAATCTACTACCATCTCACTTGCATAGCTATATTGTCGGGACAAAAAATGTTGAGAGTGATGGTCATTGTGGATTTCGTGCTATAGCCGATCTACTTGGATATCGTGAAGAATCATGGGGGCGCGTTCGAGGGGACCTCTATCGCGAGTTAGATACAAATCGAGATTTGTACTCTAAAGTGTTCATGCTAAAAGGTAGTGTTGATAAAATATTAGAGAGACTAAACTTCTACAATGAGCCTGCACCGAAAAAAACATTGGTTTTGTTTGCCCGAAATGGGCTATTTGGTTGCATCAGCCTATAACGTTGCTCTCGTGTGTTACGATAAAGCTACATCCCTAACGTTAACGTATCTTCCATTACATACAATTGTGTCGTGTTCTCCAAAGATAATTTGCATTGGATTTGTAAATGGAAATCATTTTATTGAGGTAATACATTATTTTTATATCATTTAAAGTACCATACTGTATGTTTTTTTAATAATCATCAATTTTGTAGGTGTTCTTGCGAGAAGGTCATCCATTACCACCTGTGCCAACTAATTGGGATGCATTTCGAAATGATATTGCTAAAGGGTGGAAGGAGCTTTATAGCCAACAATTACTTTTATATAGAGAACTGGTAGAAAATAATCGTGTTGGTTGTAATAGTGCCACGATAAATATTTAATGTGTATTTTGTAATGACGCGAGACTTCCAAGTTTATTTGAAAATATTTAATACACTTTTTGGAATGCATTTTTACGTAATGTTTTTAAATATATTTTAGTTATTATGTATCTCTATTGATGTAGTTGGTTTATATTATCTCTTGCAAGAAAGATAATCAGACGATCTCGTGTGTAGTTTATGTTATGTGGCAGCCAGCAGCTAGCTAGCTTGTGAGTACATGAAATCGTCTCTTTATCACGTAAAAGGACTCGCTTAATTGCTATGAAAGAAGTCTCGTCAAAAGAGCTTTGAAACTATTCAACTCATGCATACATTATAGTAATAGCAGAGATGAAATTTTGATAAATTGAATTGTTTGATCCAATCTGGAAATGAGTTTCAAAAGAGGCTAGGAAATCAATATAATCCATATAATCTTATGCTTTAGTGGAAAAATGAAATAAAAAATTAATAAACTAACGAAATTTAGGTGATATTTTTAAGTTAATGAAATATAATTTGTATAATGTTATATTTTTAATATACCGTCAATAAAAGAGTATTAATAAAGGTGTATTAATAAGGGTGTATTTCAATTTTTTTAGTAAGGGTAAAATAGATATAATAGGGTGGTGTATTAAGTAAAACTAATGAAATAAATATATTTTAAAGAGGTGAACTTAGTAAGCAGTGTACTTGGAGTTTTTAGGGGTGCGAACGGCGCTACCCAAAAACTATAGTATTTGTCAATTTTCACTAATATAAAAAGCATTTTTTTTAAACGCTGTACCATATTTTTAGATTTTGGATAAGCCCTAATACACTAAACCCTGCATTTTGAGTGAAGAAGATGAGTGGAACGCCTGATTTCTTTTACAGAGAAGCTCAGCGTCTTGGTTATGTCGCCCGCTCTGCCTTTAAGGTCGTCTTCCTTTTCTCCTTTCTGTATTTGGGATATCAACAAATTTATTGTCTTACCTGCGGACTGTGTAGTTTTTTCCAATTTTTATTATTATTTTGGTTTGCTTAATTTTTCTTGAAATTGGGAATGGGGAAATCGCAGTTGATTCAGATGCAGAAGCAGTACAAAATTATAACCCCTGGGTGTTCTGTTCTTGATCTCGGCTGTGCTCCTGGGGCTTGGCTTCAGGTACTCTCTTTTCCTTTCCAGTTGTTTGCAAACTCTTTCCATTTGTGAGATTAGGTAAGTTTTGCATTGATTAGAAAATTCTAATTTGATTGCAGCTATGTGGTAATGCAGGTGGCATGTCAGAATTTGGGTCCGTCGGGAAAAGGTGGAGTAGTCGTGGGAATCGATATTAAGGTACTTTCATCTGATATTTGGTGCTCTGGATCAAAGACAAAATTTTCAGCCGTGTCTCGATTTTATGAGGACTCGTTTTGTAGGACACTGTTTCTGGTTAGTTATATACAGTTATTATGGTTACTCATACAAATTGTTGATCGATCTGTGGTGTGATGCAGAGCAGAAGGTGAAAGTTCCATCTATGCATTGTGATTCTAGGGTTAAAACTGTTTGTGCTGATGTCATCAACCTACAAAGCGAGCAAGTTAAAGCACTCTCTCCTCGGGTACACATTTCACTCTTTTCTTCTTTTCCTTTGATATACAGATCAAAAGTTAAAACTGCTTCTGATAACGCTGATAGACTCTTTTTCTTCTGTGTTGTTGTGAAGATTTGATTTATCTTGTAAATATTATTCTTTTTGCTATCAATGACTTGATCTAATGTTTACGCATTAGTCATTACATTATGGTCCGAAAAATATTGGAAGGCCTGACACGCCAATTATGATTATACTTAATAATTTAATTTGTGGTTAGTTAGTTGATAACCACAACTGGGAGACTATACTACAAAGTTCAAAGTGTTAGTGTGATATCTTACTCCAACTTAAATTTTCATGAAACGTGTTTCAGTTTTTTCCTTTTACCTGATTGGAAAAATATGTAAGCTGATATCGTTTTTAGTGTGGGTTGATATTTAAGAATTTGATCTTGAAACAAAGAGATTATGGAAAAAGAAGAAGGATTTGGTAACTGACAATTTTTTTCTGACCTAACGTCATTAGATCAAGGCTTAAAGATCCATCCTTTTATGACCACATAGATATCTGGAACTTGTTTGTAGGACAAACCTGAAAAGATCCAATTACAAAATTTTCTGAAATATGTTTCATCCCTTCACGGCTTCACAGCCTCCAGTTCCCGCTACCAATTTCTACTAGGAATCTTTCTCTTGGTTATGTCGTAGTACATCCGAGGATAGAGGGAGAAGACTTGCTAAGTGTAGAGTGTTTCGTAGATGCACTTGGCTTGAAAAAACTCTGAAAGTACATTTCTAGTGTTTGTGAAGGACTAATAGTGAGCGAGTCTCAAGCTCTTTTATTTAAACATGGGAAACTGGAAATATGTTGTGTGATTAGATTTGGCTCCAAATTAAATCATCTTTGACCCATTTGTAGCTTAATTTTTTTTAATAAACCAATTCTGAAGGTTTAATAATCAACCTCATTAAGTCAACGAATAAAGCCAAAAGATATTATGATTATACATTACGTGTTGTATTGATTTTGTGTCACTTAATAATATTATAATTTTGAAAGACCTCATAGTAATCCTACATTATACTGAATATCACCCTCTCAAAATATCGCATCAAGCTGCAAACATGTAAGGTGGTGGAAAATGCTGTGTACCTGCCTCTCTATCCTGTCTTCTTTCTACTTCTTCCGCCTCTTCTACTACGAGGCAGTTTGATAGCTTCTATTTTTCTGAACTACTCAATTGTTTTATTTTTATTGGATGACAGTGGCTTTAATCTCTTTTGTAACAAACTCATGGGTCATCCTCGTTTGTTTCTGTTTAGTTTTTATTCGCTGGTGATATTCATTGGCTTCCCAAGAAGTTGTAGTCAAATACATATTTTTGTGGATGAGCCATTGAGTTTCTCTAACATGTCAGAGTTTTTATTTTTCTTACATTCTTTTTAAGTAGGATGGCTCAGGAAAACATGATAATTTATTCGGTATAGAATCACATAAATGATGCTTACTATTAAATTCAATCAATTGTCGTGCTTTTAACTTGTTCTCAATTCACAAGTTATTACGAAGAGAATCAGTTATTCATATGGATGATTAACTCTTTTTCATATATGGTACTCTACTGAATACTGATGCAACAGTGGGTTGCTTCTTGATTTACAGCAAAAAGGATTCTCTGTCATACTATCGGATATGTGCCCTTTAGTTTCTGGAATCACAAGTAGAGATGCAGCTTTATCTGCCGAGTTAGGGATGCGGGCAATTGATTTGGCAGTTGGGATGAGGGCAGACTATAACATTAGTAATAATATTGAATCATCATCTGTAGAAGTCCAACCAAATGATTCAGATACCACAGATGGTGTGCTGCTTCCAGGGGGGAATCTCATCATTAAGCTTCTCGAAAGTGAAGATGTAAAAGGTTGGTGTCAGTCCACTACAAACTTCCGTTACTTCGATCATTTATTGATAGAGTTGTTGATTAGTGTATCTTGGTTATTTATTGCTTTCAGAATTCAACCAAATATGCAAACCGCTCTTCAGAAAGGCTTCGTGGTTGAGGCCTAAAGCGACTAGATCTTGTTCCAGGGAGATTTATTTGATTTGCCAGGGGTTGAGATAGGTCATTTCAATCTAACTGGAGCTGGTTGAAAGTTTGCCTAGTATTGAGAAGATTTTTACTTTGAAAACAACACCCTAAAGCGACTAGATCTTGGTCCAGTGAGATTTATTTAATTTGTCAGGAGTTGAGATAGGTCATTTTAAATCTAACCGAAGCCGGTTGGAAGTTAGCTTAGTTTTGAGAGATTTTTACTTTGAAAACAACACGATTCTTTGGCCAGCATTTGTAAGAAGATGACACAGTCTTTGTTCAGCCAATTGCGAAACATACCATGTTCCATATAAACTGTGTTATTGTGATAAGCAAAAGTTGTCATTATTTGTTTTGTGGACACAAGGAGATGGAAATTAGACGGAAAACAAAAAAAAAACTTTACATTCCAGTCAAAATGATGACAGAAAAAAAATGTTAAAACGAAAACAGCCTTGATGTTGTGTGTATATAGTATATCAATTTACAGTTCACAGGATGGTGATTTAGTAGCAAATGTGATCGATGATGGACTTGACAGGTTCGTGTGATCAGCGGATTTGAGTTCTGCCTAAAGACCAAAGGCCAGTGTCCTTTACTGCTGCCTGAAATTACAAATTCGGAACAAGTGTTTGAGAAAAGAAGTTTGAAAAACTGTAGATACAATTTGTCCCAGGAAAGTAGTATACTTTCTTGGGACTGAGGTAACACATCACTGTTTAAGTAATTTAAAGACGAGAATAAACTCAATAATGGTTCCAAACATCAGCCGCCTAAAACTCACAGGCGTTTTCACGGATGGAAAAACATTCCAAAATCTGAGCGTCTCATCTCCTGCTCCGGTAACAATTTGCTGCAAATGTCGGAGTTACAATGATCTTTAAAATGTTTGACAGATACCATGAATCGCATTCAAAACTATATACCACAAGGAAAACAGAAAAAAACCAATTTCATGTGCTACTCAGAAATACCTGACCATCTGGAGACATTGCGAGATACAGTACCCGTAAACTATGTCCCGTCAGAGTTGCAACCTTTTAGAAACCAAAACCAAGTCAAGAAAGAATTTTCAACGAAAGAACTCTTAAGAAAAAAAAAAGCATAACATGATCAGTCCTTTTTACCTTGGCCATAGATGGATACTTCCACACCATTATTTGATTTTGAGAATATCCATGAGTGCTGACGATTTCGTTCACATTTTTACTCCAGGCTAGATTACATACCTACACAGAAAATAGTTAGTCTAGTTAACCCTTGAAAACTACCCTTGAGCTTATCATCTTTTTAAATTACAAATACTTTATTTATTTGTGTTACCAAGTCACATATTCAAACAACAAGAACTTAAGAAAGTAATTTTCTGCAATGATTCAAAATACAATGTTATAAGAATATTATAATAGTTAGACAGTCTACCTGGCTCCCAGTGTCCACGTGATTTAGCTGATTGCCGCTGGATGTGTTCCAAAACCGAATGCATCGATCAGCAGTCCCTCCTCCGGATGCCAGGAGGCCATTTTGGTGAGGTGACCATGCAATGGCTTTCACGGCAGCTGTATGCTCCGTCAGTTTCAGAATTGGTTGCTGAGAATGCTGATTCCACACCAATAGCTGAAAAACCCATCAAATATTTAGCTACAACAAATCTTGATAGAATAATGCAATTTGTTGGCATAATAACTATCTCTGTATTCATGAAATCAGCTAGAGCTTACCTGATTGTCATTGCCACCGGAAGCAAGTTCTCGGTCATCGTGAGACCATTTCAGTCCACATACCTAAAAGTTTTTAATGCAAAGATCACATTAGAACCCCTCTTCTAAGAAGCAATTTTATTATATTCATACTGCATAGTTAAGCTGTTGTTACCTCTGATTTGTGTCCAGTGAGCTTGCTAATATAATCACTTGGAACGCGAAGATCATGCTGTAGTATGTGTCTATCTCTGCTTCCAGAGGATAATATGCGCGAACTCCATGCCAGGACTCCGGCTCTCGTTTGATGTCCACCCATTGTTCTAACACGTTTGCATTGAGTTCCATCCCAAACCTTAAGCCATGAAGAAAACATACATTCTTTTGGTACCAATGCATTTTAGAGAGCTAACTATAAAACCATATGATGGGAAGAAATATACCTGAACTTGACCAAGATTTGTGCCGACTGATATGTATGACCCCTCTCGAGTCCATTGGACCGAGCTGACACCGTCATTAGGACCCAAGTCACACAGTTTTGTCACCTATTAATAGTTAAACTTTGAATTAGATGATTAATACAAAATAGCAACTAGTTCTGTCTCGTTGGTGGTAATAACAAGAAAACAACTCACTTTACAGTTCGAAGCACTCCACAGATAAACACAAGTACCCAATCCCACAGCAAGGATATTCTGAGAAGACCAGTCGACCAAGTTGAGATAGAAATCGTCTTGAAGAGATGGTGCATCCAGAACCTGTAATGATGCACTTTTAGTGAGCTGCAATCTACTAGAGTTACTAATTTTCACCTATTTTTTATCGATAGAAAAGCAGAGTGGCACAAACAGGTGAGAGGATAAATAAAAATGACTCAAGTTAAGTCATTTGGTTTTAAGATGAAGCATGATTCAAAATCGAAGGTACTTGAAATTTTTCTATGGTTGTCTGGTGCCATACAATCACACGATGTAGCCCACATATAAAATACTTGAGAAAAATCAGTCCAACAAAGAGTGATTAATTTAGCTGTATTCATGGTTCATTGAAAACAACTGAGGTATTACTAGCATCATCCATATAAATGTGTTCGTTTGTTATTCCTTACAATTCTTAAACTACAAAAATAAATCGAATTAGTACTTAGAGGCAACAAACAAAACTTCAAAACCTCAGATCTTTCTTTCAACTTATACTCCATTTGGCCAACATAAAAAATTCAACACAACATAAATTTGTACCTTGTGTGGGTTCTTGGGAACCTTCCTTGGCGGCTTGGGCGGCGTGGACGACTCTCCAGAGAGCCCGGTATCCAACCCCAAAATCGAAGGCGAAAACGGAGAATTTGGCCCGGAAGAATGCTGCTCGGTTTTGAACCTCAGCATGTTCTTACTCGGGCTCATCGCCGGCGACCCTCCTTTAGACCCACCTGCAGAAAAATCACAAGACCCAAAATCAGTCCCAAATAGCTCAGATTTCAACAACCTGGAGTACGCCTCACTCCCGCCGCCCTCCTTCCCCGGTGACGCCTTCTCGATGAGCCCGAACGTGTGGAGCCTCGACGAAGATCTACAGGGGATGAACCTGTCGCTGCAAGCAGAAGCAGATTTGGACGGAGAGGAGGATGCCGAGAGATTCGAAATCGTCCTCGGAG
The DNA here is from genome assembly GCA_954870475.1 of Euphrasia confusa. NCBI lineage: Eukaryota > Viridiplantae > Streptophyta > Magnoliopsida > Lamiales > Orobanchaceae > Euphrasia > Euphrasia confusa. Next base: position 19,024,450 of record OX940949.1, read on the forward strand.
ACATCGATTTCAGCGGGGAGGAGAGCTTGAGGGAGGGAGACGAAAAGGTCTCGAGGCGTAGAGACGACTCGGACATGGATGAGGGCAGATTAATGCCGCTCTTTCTTCTCTGCGCGGAATCCATTGATTGAAAAAATGCGAGTTCGTGAATTAGGGTTTTGGGAGAGCAACGGTAAGTTGTGGAAGAGAAGATACTGAGTAAATGAGGGTGGGAGTGATGAGTTGATTTATGGTTGGGTTTTTTTCAGATTTGCAGAGGCTCTTCTCAGTCGTACCAAAAGCACCAGCTACAACTAGCCGTTACTAATGCTAATTTTTTTATAATATGTTTTCCCATATTTAACACTAATCTTGATTTGGTTTTACAAGCCAAATCAAGTAATAATCTAATTATATTTTTACTCAACACTACACAATGACTTTTAGAGAAGTGCTATATGCACATTAGAAATTTAGAATAGATTTGACCCGTTGTCTTTTTATTTTTTTTATTATTATTAAGATTAAATCACAAATCGTCTTGTAACTAAAGCGAATTCCACAATCAGTCCTGTAGTTTTTAAAAAAATCAAATGTCGTCTTTTCCGACCAATTTGAGCTGGAATCAACATGTGCTCCTCACGTGCTGCTCTTTTCCGGGCAACTTAATTACGTGGCATTTGGAATTTATGTTATTAATGCCACATAATTCAATTGGGCGGCGCCCATCTTCGTGCTCGCTATCCTCAGAGACCCTTCTTGGATGCTTGAGCTTACGGCTACCTTGGATGCTTTCGCTAGCTCCCATGGCTGATTTTTAGTACTAACCTTTTGATTTTACAGTGCTTGATTTTTGTTTTGATTTTGGGAATTAGGGTTAGGGTTCTATCGGTGAGAAGGGGAATTTTTGTAATTGTGTTTAATATTTTCTAAAAAGCGATTGAGAGTGATCTAAGTAGGGAGTTGTGTGTTTGTCCTTCAATTGCTAAGTATTTACCTCTGATGCCATCCAATTTTCCCGCCCAATTGAATTATGTGGCATTAATAACATAAATTCCAAATGCCACGTAATTAAGTTGCCCGGAAAAGAGCAGCACGTGAGGAGCACGTGTTGATTCCGGCTCAAATTGGTCGAAAAAGACAACATTTGATTTTTAAAAAAACTACAGGACTGATTGTGGAATCCGCTTTAGTTACAATACGATTTGTGATTTAATCTCATTATTATTTAATTAAAAACACGTTTTACAATAACATTAATTAAAGTTTATTTTTACGAAACGTAAATATTTTTACATTTTTGAAATTTACGAAATGCGCACGTAATATAAAAATCAATTTTAAATATCAATTATTTCATGCGTTTCCACTTACTCGTAAACCCAATTAAATTCGTCCTGAATTTCAAAAAATACTTCGTTTTTAGTTTTTGAAAATTTCGAAATAAATATAAATAAATACGACGAGACTTTTAAAATATAAAATTGCAATCGAAAATCATAAAAACATTGAAACACCTTTTTATAAAATTGCGATCGAAAAAAAAAAACGTTTTCCGAAAATATTAATTAAAATTCGTTTTTACGAAACTTAAATATTTTTACATTTTTAAATCTACAAGATGCGCACGTAATATAAATAAATATAAATATCAATTTTAAATATCAATTAAGTCATACGTTTATACTTACTCGTACACACAATTAAATTTGGGACTAATTTCAAAATATACAACGTATGACAGTCCCCTGTTAATTGTCATCCCCTGTGCTGCCATCCCCCTGTGAATTGTCATCCCCTGTGATATGAAATTATGGCGGTGGAAATTATTAATGTGAAATAATTTCCATCCTTTTATATACCACATGTGCTCCTCTCTAAACACACACACCTATCTTCACACACACATATCAAACTTGGAGAGGCAAACAGAAGAATAGAGAAGAGAAGAAGAAACAGAACCGAGAAGAAAAAAGAAGAAAACCCGTGGAAGGAGCTTGGATTTGCTGAAATTAAGTAAAGAGGAGAGCAGGACACTCATCCCGTGAGATTAAACTTCTAGCCGTAACAGCAAGATCGACGGAAGAAAGACAAGTAAATACGATCAAAACTTTCGTAGTTTATTATCAAAATTATTTCGATATCATGTCTATTCGTTTCAGTGCTTGAATTATATATCATTGTGTAGCCCTCGTTGAGTAGATTATTTAGGTATATAGAACTTACCTCGTTGCAGTCGAAAAAAAGGTAAGAGTTTAAGTTTTCGTCGTTTCGATATTGAAAAATGTTTCGTCTACATTTCGATTTTGTGTTGTTGAGTTTCGGTACTTGAATTATATACCGTTGGATAGCTCTCGTCGCGAGGATCGTTTTGATATATAAAACTCACGTTTTCACCTTCGGAATAAAAAAAATTATATTATTATTTGGTACTATTTAAGACTATAATTTTTTTTTTTAAATCACTCAACAATTTTAAACTTTTAAATTAATATTTTGATAATTATCATAAATAACTTATATATATAATGTTAGGAATATAATTTTTTTTATAATAATTTGTATAAATTATTTAAATTGTATTATTAAATTATATTATTTTATTATTTTGATTTATAAAAAAAATCTTAATAATAAATATATTTTAATTTTATTTATTTAGTTTAAATTAATTTTAATTTTATGAGAACTTATTTGAGATTACTTAATTTTAAAAAATATTTTTGTAAATATTTTTGATATACTAGAATTTGTTTATAATTAATATATTGTTTATAATGAATTTTGTAAATAATAATAAAAGTGATAGTTTATTTTACAATATTAAAAAGGTTTGGTTTATTTTGCAACATATTACGTGCGCATCTTGTAAATTTCAAAAATGTAAAAATATTTAAGTTTCGTAAAAACAAATTTTAATTAATATTTTTGAAAAACGTGTTTTTTTTCAATCGCAATTTTATATTTTAAAAATGTGTTTTAATTTTTTTATGATTTTCGATCGCAATTTTATATTTTAAAAGTCTCGTCGTATTTGTTTATATTTATTCCGAAATTTTCAGAAACTAAAAACGAAGTATTTTTTGAATTTCGGAACGAATTTAATTGCGTGTACGAGTAAGTAGAAACGCATGAAATAATTGATATTTAAAATTGATTTTTATATTACGGGCGCATTTTGTAGATTTCAAAAATATAAAATATTTACTTTTCGTAAAAATGAATTTTAATTAATGTTATCGAAAAACGTGTTTTTAATTAAATAATAAAAAAAATTAAAAAAAGGCAACGGGTCAAATCCATTCTGTTAATTTGCATATAGGCACTTCTCTGACCTTTACTTTCGCCTTGTTCACTTTTGAGACACATTTTCCAACGTAACACAATGAATATAGTTTTAATGAGAAAAGTCTCTTTTAATTAAAAAAATTAAATCTATAATTCAAAAAATGTAATGTTTATGTAAGAGTTTGAACCACTTTAAAAAATTGAAAGTTCAAATCACATACTCCTATAATTATCCTATAATTATAATTGAAGAACTTGTTTCTACAATTTCATGGAGTTTAGGATTGTTAAGTGAAATCTGAATATTCGGAGTAGATTACAATGATGTGTTTTCATCGATTGTTAAAAGCATAGCTCGATCAGAGCAATTTTGGGCATTGTTGCAATGTATAATTTGGAGGTTGAACAAATAAATATAAAATGATTTTTCTACATGGAGATCTCGATGATGATATCAATATAGTTCAACACTTCAACTTGAAGGATTTGAGGTTTCAAGTCAAAAAAATTGAATATATTATCTTTAGAAGTCTTTGTATGGCTTGAAGTAATAGTAAAAAAATGGTACAAATATTTTGAAAGGTTTATGATTAAGAACGAATTTCCAAAAGAGTTTATAGGATAGTTATTTTTATTTTAGAAATGGGCGTGACTCAGTGATCAATATTTAGTATATCTTTTCATCTATGTCCATGATATATTGATTGCGTCTAAGAGTAAGTCATAGTGGAGAAAGTAAAACTACAAATTTAGAAGGAATTCGATACATGAGATTTAAGGGCCGCAATGAAAATTATTTGGATGAAAATCAAGAGAGATCAAATGAATGACAACTTGTAAACGAAAGTATATTGAAAAATAGTTCGTCTTAAGGTAAATAATTTAGGTAAAGTATAATGCTCTCTTGTTCCCAATTTAATTTATGACATTGCGAAAATATTTGAAACATATAAAGTATTAATTACTTTATATAAATATTATGTTTTGTAATTATATCACTTTTCTAATTATGTAGATATTAATTTCTTAATTAATTAATAATTTAAAATTTTAATAACACTAAAATAATTATTATTTTAGAGTATCGCAAAATAAAACTGATAAATTTGATTGATTAATGAGAATAATATACTTCTTGATCTATATATTAATAGATAGATTTCAAATTTTATAGCTTAATATAAATATAATTAAAATAAAAATATTTTGAAAATCGCTCTAGAGTAAATTTCTATTTTTATTTCTAACGTATGCAAAATAAAATTGATAATTTTGATTGATTAATGAGAATAATATACTTTTTGATCTATATATTAATAGATAGATTTTAAATTTTATAAGCTTAATATAAATATAATTAAAATAAAAATATTTTGAAAATTCCTCTAGGCTTTATAGCGGGCCATTTATCTCTAGCGGGCCGAACAATATCAAACCAAACACGGAATTAGTCCGTTAACGCAACTATTTTGTATTTAACGTGGTCACCAAACGTAGCCCTAGAATAAATTTTAATTTTTATTTCGATCGTATATGTTGGTTACTATTAGCATGTGTTTTATTGATTTGGTAGGAATAAAATTAATATGACATTCCACATGTTCTTGTTATACTCTTGAAATGAAAACATAAGTTTTTGAGATTTTCATTGGAAGTTCTTTTAAATGCGGTGATTTTTACTCACCTTTGTGAACGACCTATTATTATTTGGCATGTTCGATGTGAGACCCATCTCAACTCTGAAGGATGGATTGATCTTTTTTATTCTCTTTCGTGTTGAGTTTAGTATGAAACTAAACAAACCCGAAAAACGAGAGTCGAAGATGAAAATCAGATGATTTTCATTTGGACTAGTTTTCACAACGTCAGTATGTAGTTGATATTTTTTTCTATGAGTGTTACTTTTCTTCAATTCCTCTGATCATATTCTACATTAATACATCCTCTACTTGAGGACAATCCAACGATTTTTTTACAAAGTTGCCAATTTTTCAAACGCTGCTCAAAGTTGGACGTTAGTCGCGTCTCTTTATGCAAATTTTCTCGATTTTTCTCAATTCTCATTTTGTACGTACCAAACAACAACCATAACAACAAATACACATAATAGACAATAGCACAAAAAGAACTCAATAAAAACTCACAAAATAAAAGAAAAACTCGCAAAAATTTGTGAAACAAACACCTCGACTACTACGTGAATATTATTAATCATATCAAAAAAAAAACCAAGAAAAATTTATAAAATAATAGAAAAACTCGCAAAATATGTGTGGAATAAGCACCTTCACTACCACAACACGATTATGACGTTCCATCAAAAATTTAAGGACATGTACTTTTGTTCTCAAAATTTATTATTATGTTCTTTGATTTAAGGTTCAAAAACAAATTTTGTAATACGGTAAAAGCTATGTTACACAACATGCAAATAAGAGGCTGATTTTATATTTATCGCGCCATTCATCTCCATTGAAGAAGTACGTTCAGCTTGAATAAAATATTCACTCATAAGATTGATGAAGACATTTATTTTCTTCAATTTTGATCGGCGTCAACTTTGATGTCATTTGTAACACCACAGCTCGTTGCTGAGCCGAATCCCAACCCTAATGGGTTGTCTCTCGATTAAAATTGATTGATTGCGAAAATTATATTCTGACCGCACTGTACGTCTTTATTAACACATGCTAATCTCAAAATTAATCAGAGTAAACACACTTAACTTTGGAATTCTTATAAAAGGATGTGAAGAAAAGAAAATATATCTTTTTGTTATGAGTTACATATTCAATTTGTCTAAGCACTTGCATTTTGTGGAACAATTGTGTAAACACTTGTATTTTGTGGGGCGCGGTTGCACAAATAATACTACTAGTACATACGAGTAATACTACTAGTACATAGGAGTATAGGAGTATAGTACAATAATTTGTTCATAATACATTTCTTTTAAAGTTTTCTTTTAAAGTTACAAAGAGTAAATTACAAAATTAAATCAGAAAATCAGAAATTAGACAAAGAAAGTAGTCGAAAATTTATAGTATCTCAGTATCATCGCACCCCTTTGTCCGCCGAACCACGGCAGCGCCGGCCACCCCACTCCACTGCACCTATTAAACACAATCGTCCTCCAGATCACTGTAAAACTCGACATCGGCTACCTCTTTTCCTATTTCTATCTTGATTATAATTCATATTATCAGGGCGTTCTCAAATTTCGTTGTGTTTATTAGAAACAGTAGATGCAGATCTGTCTTTCTACTCTAGGAAATAAGAAACCGAAATAATCTAGGAAGCTGCTGTCTAGTATACGACTATGGCGGCATTCATGGCGGTCTTAGAGTCTGATCTAAGGGCTCTTTCAGCGGAGGCTCGCCGCCGTTATCCCGCCGTCAAAGACGCCGCTGAACATGCCATCTTGAAGGTGTATCTTTCTTTCTCTTCTCCGTTCAATTTGCAAATAGTTAATTCATCACTTGAATTTCAGTTTTAGGTTGATTGCTTTTTCATAATGTGAACTGACAACTGAGCTTGATCCAAAATTTCAGCTTAGATCACTTGCGAGCCCCAATGAGATTGCCCTCAATGAAGATATTTTCAGGATATTTGTGATGGCCTGTGAAGTTAAAAATGTTAAGCTAAGTGTGATTGGTCTGGCTTGTCTGCAAAAGCTCATCTCACACGATGCCATCGCCCCGTCTGCCCTCACCGAAATCCTTTCCACTCTCAAGGAAGTAAGCCCGAAATTAAATATGTGATCAAACACGTCTTCGAGACTTCACTGTCTTAATAGGACATATTTTTGATGTATATATTTGGTGATTTGTTTTCATAGAAGGTCATTAATATCTTTGTGTTTTGGTTAGATTGAAGCTAAAGAAAAAATTAAAGATGATCCAATTTGTGCAATTAGATGCAGGCAAAGAATACATTCTCCCGACTCTACCATATGTTGCTATAGATTCTTGTTGGCTAGTTCATACAGTTTATAAAAAAGTGATGTAGGATAATGTAAATATTGCTGCTCACTGCTGTGACCATTATATACTTTCTTTGGTAATCAATGCTTCTATTACTATTTTTTTTAATGAAATGAAGGACTCTGTGAAGGTCACTTACATGAAGGAAATTCTTTTTGACAAGTACCATATCATAAAATTTAGACCATGATCTTTGAAGTCTGAAGTTCACATGATATTGTTTTACCTTTAATAGCGTGTTGTTAAAAGTTCTTTTTTTATCATGTTCACATTTTAAATGTAATTATACGCACAATTTAATTACATGAATGAACTCATCCGAACACTTTAATCGATCTAAGAAGCCATAGTCGTTTGCTTCGGGAAATTTTCATAGGGACACACAAAAGGAAAGTGGGAGTGTGGGACATTTTCAAAGGGTCAGAAGTAGTATTGTAAAGTTATTTGTAAACATAATTTTTATTAATTAAATGTGACAAATGTAAACTCTTAATACCCGCCTAGGTCCCGCTGAGTCCTTCTAGGCGCTAGGCTATGGGTCGCCGCCCGCCTAGTGCCTAGCACCATTTAGAACCTTGGTTATGAGCAATTCTTAAAGTTTATTTGTTATTGTGTGAGCAACTACTGCCCAGAACAAGCATCAGTTAACAATAGCTCCTGTTTTTTATGTTCCTAACCTACATGTGCTTTTGTCGGTTATGCTAGTCACTCTTATTACTGCACACTTTCTCAACTTGGCCATTTTCTTACAAGATCAGCACTGAACTTCGGGTCTTAACAAACATGATTTTTTACATTGTTAGCTTGGCTTAATGAAAAAAGAAAAAAGGGTTTTGAGGAAGCTCAAAGGCAGTGCCTTTTGTTTTCTTTTTACTTTTTTTTTTGTATAAATATATGAGGACAAAAACCGTCAAATGGTAAGCATATTCCTTTATGTCACTGTACATAAAATTTTCATATAAAACTATTCTTTGTGTAAAATATGAGTAAGTGTTTTCATTTATGTTAAATAAAGCACAATATTTTATATAAATATATTCAACGCTTGCTTCTATTAAGAAAAAGCCGTTTTCATCTTAATTTCCACATAATTATATTAATTGTAGCCTTGGAATTTCATTCCCTAAAGACTGATTACATAGTTTTGAAATGGAATCAAGTCATTAACCTATTGACACTACATCATGTTTTTGTTCCAATGGAAACAAACCCCCTTTTTGAACAGTTTTCTTCTGTATGATGCAATATCTTAGTTTTAGTTATGGAGAATTAGACGTTTCTCTCAGAAAAGGAGCCTTGTATGATATTTATGATTTTAGATGTGGATATGTTTCCACATATTTTTATCACCCTGCCTTTTGTTCTGTTTAAGTGCGTACTTCGCTTCCTTATCCATCTTTGTAATCCTTTCCAGCACGGTGAGATGGCGGATGAGAGCATTCAGCTGAAAACCTTGCAAACTATACTCATAATATTTCAATCACGTCTACAGCCTGATAATGAGGTAACACCAAATTCATAATTCCTAATGATTTATTCAAGTATAACATGTTTTACTTACATAAGCTGTGATTTATATATATATATATATATATATATATATATATATATATATATATATATATATATATATATATATATATATATATATATATATATGTATATATATATATATATGTGTGTGTGTGTGTGTGTGTGTGTGTGTGTGTGCGCGAGTGTGCGTGTGCGCGTGTGTGCGTGTGTGTGCGCGAGCACATTAGGAACTGACTATGATGTCTAAACGTGAATAAATTTCTCATGTACATGAAATTTGAGTTTTGATGAATGCTTATTTTTCCTTGTCGACTTGCTGGATATGGTCTCATAAATCTCTCTTTTTCACATGCAAAATATGGATTTGTCTGTACCTCGATTAGTCTATAGACAGAAGTTCTGGACATTGTGGGCTAGTGATTTTAAATATTTCTGCATTTTTCATCAATGTAGTTATGATGAAAGACAATATCAGGTTACTTGGGCAAATATCGAAAACCATGTCACTAGACATTGGCTGACTGCTCTACTAAGCAAAGTGCATTTATAATGTTGAAGAGAGCGACAAGGAAAAGTGTTGCAATATTATATTTATTAAGAATCAGTTGCTGTTTCTTGCTTTATTGTAATTTTTTGAAGAACATGAAATATCAAATGTCTTAGTGAAGCTAGAATTATGCAAAGGGGTTGATATAAATTTATGATTTATTTAATCTGCCTCTAGATGTGACATGATAGTCATGCCATTGCATCTTTCCTTTAATGCCAGCCCAAGTTGTATTATTAGTTGACTTCACCCAAAAGTATGGATGTGGTAATACATTGATCTCTATTTGGTGACCTGATTGTATACTTTTGTGATATGAACTTTAGTAAAGATCCTGTTTATGTTTCATATGAATATTGGCCATTTAGTTTCTTTAATTTGAACTTTTGTTTTTGATAGAAGCAAATGCCATGTTTTTTGGTGTATTGTGTACAATTTATTGAATTACATTACATGTTGACTTTCCTTCGTTGGCAGGAGAACATGGCACGTGCTCTTGGTATCTGTCTCCGGCTCCTTGAAAACAATAGGTCATCTGATAGTGTGAGGAAGTGAGTAACCATTGAATCTTGCTTATACATGGAAATACTTTCCACTTTCTTTGTCTTCTCTTGCGAAAGTGCTAATATGATTCCTGTTTGTGATCTTATCCAGTACGGCTGCTGCAACGTTTAGGCAAGCAGCAGCATTGATATTTGATCACGTTTTGTGTGCAGAATCACTTCCGGCAGGAAGATTTGGTTCTGGAGGATACATTACTCGAACAAATTCTGTAACTAGTGATGTCAATCGCAACATAAAGCAGTTTGAGTATGTAATTCATTCATTTCATTTATAGTTATCACCATAAGTTATGTTTATAGTGTGGTTGATGATATATATGCCATTTTTGTGGTGATAGAATAATATTTCCTGGTTATGGTAGACATGATGTGTAGAATGCTAGTGTTCCAAATACAATTCTAAAATGGTTACTCCATGTACAACCAGGTTGCTGGAGTTAGATGTTATTGCGGGAAGGGCATCAGTAATGAGGGACACTCTTACAAAAACTGGGAAACTTGGGCTTTGCTTGCTTGAGGACTTAACAAGTCTTGCTGCAGGTGGATCTGTATGTGCTGGGTTTGTGCTGGATTTGAATCAATATACAACCTTTTTTTTTTATAAAGATTAATCACTGATATCTATTAAACTTAACTAAAATGTATCCGAATGATTTTCATAACTTTAGTTAGCCATAAAAAACTGATTTGTTTGTTTCTATGATTTTTCAGGCTATTTGGTTACGTCCTTGTTCCATCCATCGGTCATTTGCTCTTGACTTACTTGAGTAAGGAGTTAATTATTTAGTTTATTTTTATTCTTGGTGTGAGGTCTCTTTATAGTAAATTACTCTAGAGTACTAACTTAATATGCGCTAAAATTGGTGTTTCTAAACTCAATGTGTTTATATAAGAAGCAAATACCTAACGGTACTCATAACAAATGCAGAATATTAGTCATCATATTTTGTTTGATGACCATGCTAGTGATTTGTTGCTCATTGTTATTCAAACGTTCCTGAGCGTGATAGTGCATGCTATGTGTTGGTTTCTTTGGTTGAGAAAAATTGAAAAATCTTTGAAGATAGAGAGAAAGCTTTAGTGGAAGTATAGGATAGAATCATAAAAATAAAGTTTGGGGTCTCATGGTGGATTTCTATTCACAAGGAGTTTTAAGACTTTTTTTGTGTGTAGTGGGTTTCTAGTCATAAGGAACTTTAAAGAAATTCTGTGTCAGATATTGTTAGATATTGGAGTTCTACAATTTTCTTGGCCTTTTATGTCGTTAAGGATCTTCATCCATTTGATCCAGGAGCAAACTCTTCTTTGAGAAAGGCTATTTTTAATTTTTTGGTAGTTATACTGTCCCTTGAGCTTAATAAATTTTTGTCTTATGATAACAACCTACTGTATTATTAAAAGAGGCATTATGTAAGCTGATGCATTTTGTAATTGGGAATATGAATTGTTTTCCTTTTATTCAATCACCATAAAACTGGATTGCCTGTGAAACTCAGACTTATTGATTGTGACCTTGAAAAAACACCACACAATTAGACATCAAGAGGAACCTTGGAAAAGATCATAAAGGACATCCACAGCCTGATTTGTAATTGAGCTTCCTGCATTTCTAGCCCTGTTGTGCATTCATCAAAACCTAATGCATTCAAAGAAATCATATTTTTTAGGTCATGTCATCTGTCAATGTCTCCCGAATTAGTTGAGACTTGAGAGTAATTAAACACCAGTATCTCTTTTAAATCTGGACAAGGATGCTCTATGAAAGATAGACATATCCTAAAGCACCAAATTGTGTAGTAGTTCTTGACCTGAAAACAACTTTTTCCTTGTCACTATTTGATTATTAACATTTGAAACCTAATTAGATATACATGCTTCAAAGCAAATCCTGGATTAATGCGGGGGTGGCTGTAGCTTCTATAGAGTTTGTCTTTTCTTGCTTCATTTCATTCTCTTGTTTTCAATTTCTTTTGTTCGCATTATGAATGTGTTTGATTGAACTTGGGCGAGTTATAATAAAGAAGTCCGAAACATAGACATCATAATCACTGTACTGGTAATAACTACTACCTCCGTCCCTGAACAATTTGCTTAGAGAAAGTGGTTCAGAATTTGAGAAAAAGTGATTTTTTTGTGTTTAATAATATAAGGTAGGGGTATAATAGATATTGATGTGTAAGTAAATAAAGTAGTTAGTTGAAAAAGTAGTGGTATAACTATAAGTGTAAATAAATGTGTATTGAGAGGATAAAGTTGTGAAAAATCTTTTCATTAATAGATGTGCAAAGTTTTAAGGGACAACCAAAAAAGACAAGTATGCAAAGGTTTAAGGGACAAAGGGAGTAATATGTTTATTCTTGCGATAATATTGCGATCCTGGTTTCAAGCTTGTCACCTTGGGAGGGAAGGGTGTTTTTGACGTGAGATTTAAAGTAGCTGCGTGCTTCATTATGCATTGTCATTTGTCACTCCTGGCACGTGAATGAGTTGTTGGTTTTGATTTAAATGTCATTAATTTATGTAGCGTGTAATAGTACTCGGGAGAAATAATATATTATAGGATGCTTCAGATGTATTGATGACAGGTGTGAATAATCTTAGACTCTGGTAATTTTCAGGTTCATATTGTATAACTATGTAGTAATCTTCCGGACCTTGATTCCTTTCGAACAGGTACTAATGGAACTATTTTATGCTAAGATATTGAATTTTCATATTTTCATTGTCTCATAATATATAATTTAACACAACAGGTTCTGCGTCACCAAATATGCTCACTTCTCATGACATCACTTCGTACAAACTCTGAGGTGGTGTTTCTAGTGCGCATTTTGCAATTTATGTAATGAATGATTTCAATTCCGACAGGTTCTCTAATATATACTATCTTCCCTGTTTCCGAACCCCTACCCCAATTTCTTATGCCATTAGATTGAAGGTGAAGTAGGAGAACCTTACTTTCGCCGCCTTGTCTTGCGGTCGGTGGCCCATATTATCAGATTTTATAGTTCATCCCTTACAACTGAATCTGAGGTATTGCATCCCTTGTGTAATTATTATTTTCATGTTTTTTCTTCATAAACCAAATTTGGTAATTAAAAGTTCACTCAGAACAGCCTTCTCTTATATGCTAGAATTAGTAAGATATGGATGTGGCTTTTGTTAGTTACAGAGAAAAACTAGAATAAGTAGGGGAAAAGGGAAAATGACATAGCGAGAAGTCAATGCAAAGGCTTCTAGGGATGAGATTTGGGATAAAATTAAACAGAAAGTGTCTTTGTGGTCTCCTAATCCACAATCTTTGTTATTTAATCTTTTATAAAATATGAACTCTGAATAAATTTTGTTCTCACTCTGCAAATGCAAATCTAGTTATTCTTAGTTCTTATTACTGGAACTTGAATACTTAGAAATTTGAAAGATACAAATGCTACAATCCTACCTACCCAATGCATATGATTAAAGTATATAATTCCTAAAAATTAAGCCAAAAATAATACTCTTCTCAGCAATCAAAATAATAACATAAACGAAAAGATAACAAGGAGTGATAAATTAAACATTTACTGTATGATAAATCTCGTATGTATTTAAGTTAAATCTAAATTATATTACAATTGTTCCTAAATTAGCTGTAATCATATAACTTCAATTACTCATTAAGCATTTCCACGGCAATCAAAGCATAGTTGAACAAATAAATTATATTTATGTATCTTCTCAATTGTGCGAGCACGTATCCCTGTTTATGGTTGTGTATTTATCTGCTAATATGATTGACTTTCTTATTTTATTTTTTGAAACAGGTGTTTCTCAGTATGTTAGTGCGAGTTATATCTCTTGATCTACCACTGTGGCATCGCATTCTCGTCCTTGAAATATTAAGGGTAATGTCAACTAATCCGACAACTTACCAAGCAAAAGGTTTTTTTGTTATGCATATGATGTTTCCATCTTAGAACAACTGGTTTGGGCTAACTGTATGGAATTTCATTTTGACAGGGTTTCTGCGTTGAAGCGCGCACCTTGCGTATTCTTTTTCAGAATTTTGATTTGTAAGAACATAAATCCTAGTTCCTTTTTATACTATTTTACTAGTACCCAGATGAGTATTCTTGGAGGTTCTCAACTCATGAGGATCAAAGTGCATTTCTATTTTTCCGAATGCAATTTAAATAATACTTACAAAAAAAATGCATATAGATCATTGGCATGGGAGCAGGCTTTCATGTTTTAGAGATGCTTTATTGAGAATTTCTGTCAAAGGTCACCTTCATCTATATAGAAGAATAAAATGGAGCTATACTTTTTGTTATAATGATTAATTCATCAATATGTTTATGAACAATGCCACCTCCTTGTGTGTCAAAATTTATCCTATTTCTAAAACTCTCCTCATTTTGAAATCATATTAATAAAGCAAAACATATTTTTTGGTTTACATCCATTTAGTACTGATGCATTTTCTTTATCACGCTGTTGTCATATATTCACATCATAACATCTATTATTGGTTTAACTTAAAATGTATTTGCAGTTTTGTTTGCTATACCTATGGAAATTTAATATATTCTTCTATCTCCTGCTAGAAGTCAAAGTAGAAAATCCATGTCCACATTGCTTTTGAGATAATACTATACTAGTGCATTTACTTTGTAATAAAGGCTTGGGCATTTGAGCTATTTTACTGCTACTCAATTCAGTCAGTTATATACAAGTCACCTGAACCAATTATTAATCACCATCACTATTTTGGTGTTACCTTGAAGAATGGGTGGTAGTCTAAGAATTAAATCTGTTGGTAATGTCACCTATTTCTATATATTTTACTGTTGACATCCCTTATATTCTACTGTTGACATCCGTTATATTCTATTAGTCTCCGAAGTCCCTCCAAAATGACATTTAAATGAAAAGAGTTTTTGTCATGGGTTTGTAATTTACCTTGGCTGATTCTTTCTATTTGGATTTCACTCCTGAATCTTATCTTAGGCATTCCATTTTCTCTTAAAGCTTAGGGTTTCAAAATCCTCTTCCTGTAATGTGGGTGAGTTCAAAAACATATAATCCCATTGTCCCACTTGTATCTTCACACTTTTCTTTTATGGATATCCCACATATATTTTCACACTCAATGGATGGAAATAATTATACTTACCTTTTTACTTTATAATACAACAATTACTTTTCTAACTTTAAAAAACAATTTTACCCTTGCCTTTTTTATCAATATACTACATAAAGTAACAACTTTCCATGCCCGGGCAAATGTGAAGATATAATTGGGATGGAAGATGTATTGAATATCAATCTGTTCACATTATTGTCCTAGAACAAACCAACAGACCCCATATTGATGTTATATGCCCAAAATACTTGTGAGTATAATATTCCCCATCAAAAAATAAAAAGCATGTTATGCTTCTTACTATTGGCACACAATTCTTGAAACAAATTGGATAAGGAATTAACTGTAAATTTTCTTACCCTTTTTTTCCTTTAAGAAACAAAATAATTACTTTCTTGATATTATATTCTTATACTTAATTGTGTATTGCAGAAATCCTAACAACTCAAATGTGGTTGAGAGCATGGTTAAAGCACTTGCCCGCGTGATTTCCACTGTGCAGGTTAGAGCCCAACTTCTTTCTTTGACGTGTAATTTCTATAGATGCTTTGAGGACGTGCTAATAATCCCTATAGCCATGTATAGTCTAAAACATCATCACGCACATGTTGAAAATTTACTTATTTTAATAATATTTATATAAGAATGATTGGGTTTCCATTCAAATTTTCTTGTTGTCACTATAACATTACATTTTTTATGAGATGGGATAGAATTAAATTAAATATAAAGTCACTTTGTGCCTATTAGTCAGAATGCTTCTGTGGGCAATTTTTTTTTGATATATCTAGAAATTGGTACTATGCAATGTAATCTGACTTTGTAATCAATTTTAGGGAAGTCTCGACCCTACTTTTGTAATAATGTGTATGTTTTTATAAACAAAAACGAGTTTTCTTGTTTCTTCTCGATTCATAAACAAGATTATTTTATTTTATTTTATTCTTACAAAGGTCCTGATTTTTGTTTTCGAAGTTGGTGTTCAAGTGCTTGGATGATAAAGTTGTCCTGTCCAAGATGAATTTTTGTACTTTTTATTTTTAATTTTTAGCTTTTATTTCCTTCCTCCTGCATGCTTCTTTGATGTTTTCTTTTATTGTCCATAAAATTATATAGCGAAATTTTAATTAATGATCCTTTTTGTAAATGTTGTAGTACCTAGAAACTGGCGAGGAAAGTCTTGCAGCTGTTGCTGGAATGTTTAGCAGTAAAGCCAAAGGTAATGTCATTTTTTTATTTATTAAAAAGTTAATATATGCTTTCAGACAAAAGAAATAAAAAGACTTGTAATGCACATACCAAGTATAAAGGACTCTAAATTGGCCAAGTACAGAAGTATTTGTGTGTTTTTCTTTAGGCATTTTAAGTGTGTAATCTGATCTCATATTCTCATCAGATTTTCACTCATAACTACTGTTAGGAGCAGAAAAACACAATCAAACGGCAGAACCGTTTGCCTAAAAAAGCTCCAGCTTTTCCAATTAATAATTTCAATAATAATAACCTTAAACCCTAATTAACAACTTATATAATAGTTTAAGTAATACCAAAAATAAATAACTCTAAATACTAAAAAGATACTAATAATCTAGAATAATAAATAATAATAATAATAATACTAACAAAATATTGCCCAAGTATCCAGTAGGCCTATTAATAGGCCTGAGCCCGTTCCCGACTCTTCTGCTCTCTAACAACTACTCATGATTCAATTGTTATTTAAATAACTTTAGCTTCCTTCTTTAATGACATATGTAGCGAAACACAATATTGTTTTGATTTCTAGTCATCGTTTCCATGAATTGTACCATGAAAATCACTAGTGGTGGAAATTAGAAATGAGTAGACCGTTGGAACACAACTTGGAATCTGTATTAAATATTCCGAGTGTACAATATCTATAGTTGGATAATGTGGGGAATTAAGTTCGGAATCCTGCCTAGCCTCAACCTGCTAATTATGTTCAACAGGTGATCCCCCTGACTAAAGACAATAACCTACTTCTATGTTACTAATTC
The DNA here is from genome assembly GCA_954870475.1 of Euphrasia confusa. NCBI lineage: Eukaryota > Viridiplantae > Streptophyta > Magnoliopsida > Lamiales > Orobanchaceae > Euphrasia > Euphrasia confusa. The sequence continues at coordinate 19,041,489 of OX940949.1, forward strand.
CAATGTGCCTGACCCACACTAATTAACAAAATAAACTCAACACAACTGGACCAGTATTAAATAAAATATGCAGTAAAATGCATCAACAGATCACTAACAGACTGGGGTATCAGTATGTATATTTAATTATTGCTGCGACAAGAATATGATTGGCAACATACATGAGTACTAATATGTGATCAATATTACATTTTCTACCTTAATTTATGGATGGTTAATACCTTACGCCTCTTTCACAGTCCATTATAGGGAATCAATCTTTTTGACTAATTCTGCCTCTTGCTTAGCTCTTAAGAATGATATGTGAATAAAGTAGTTAACCTGCTTAGATTTCGGCAGAGCAAGCATCAGGCTGAGCCATCATTTCTTATGTAATTAAACTTCAATTTCTGTTTTATGATTTAAAAAATTCAAAGATAAAGAGTCAGGAACTTCAAATAATCAACTCTAGAGTGGTGAACTGGTTTCATTCGTAAATATTTGTACAAATACTGTGGATCATGCAGTTCATCTTTAGTTCCTTTGTTAGCAATCTACTTTAAATGGGAATGACTTTCTCAATGACATGTGGAGATTGATATCATGTCAGGTATTGAGTGGAGCTTAGATACTGAGGCATCCAATGCTTCTGTCTTGGTCGCTAGTGAAGCACATGCTATCAGTTTGGCAATTGAAGGATTGCTGGGTGTCGTTTTTGCTGTTGCCATTTTGACTGATGAGGCAGTGGATGATGGTGAAGTAGGATATACCTATCTACAATCTAGTTCTTTCGCTCCATTTACTTCGATCTCATAAGAAGCGTCTTTGTGACCTTTTCTTTTCTTTATTTTATCTTGGTGAAAACAGCTGGAGTCCCCCAGGTGTGAAACCAATCCACCTACTAAGTGTACTGGGATAACTGCAACACTTTGTATATCAATAGTTGATTCATCGTGGTTAACAATACTAGATGCTCTGTCCTTAATTTTGATGAAGTAGGTTTTGAATTTTCTTTTTCTAATTTCATATCTATTATTATATTATGTAGTTTGAATTTGTGGCGTCTGATATCTAGTTTATCATAGGTCACAGGGTGAGGCTATAATACTTGAGATATTGAAAGGTTACCAGGCATTTACACAGGTATTTGCAACCTTCATAAGATGTTAGTATATCTCTTATAAAGATTCTTAATTTAAGTTTCCATTTTTAAATTCTACGAGAGATTGCCTTTGTACAAATTCTGCAATCATACCCTAGCTGATGGTTTTTGAACCATGGGCATTGTTCATTGCCAAACTACTTTGTCCAATGCATGTGTTTGCCGAGTGTTACTCATTTTTTCGCAGGCATGTGGAGTTCTTCGTGCTGTAGAACCTTTAAATTCTTTTCTGGCGTCCCTTTGCAAATTTACAATTTATATTCCCTACGAAGCTGACAAGAGGAGGTATGTTTATCAATAAACTTATTACTTATATGAATTCTCGTGGTGTTATTATTTTAATATAACCCTAGTGTCCTATTTAGACATTGTGAATTGTGCCTTGTGGATGAAAAATGTGTCTCACACTTTGATATTGTGGTTAGAAATATATTTGTATGTGCTATTTTCTGCTGAGTCTATGTTGATGTTTATAGGAGTCCAAGCTCACGGGTCTTCTCCTTGGTAATTCATTCATCCTGAGCAAAATTTGATAGATATGCTAGGTCTGGTTTTATAATGATATACGAGGCTTCTTTAGCTTTTATCTGATAAACTGCCATTTATTCTTGTATTGATTTCAGTTGCACCCATGTGACAGCGTTAATTCATTTTTTCTGTACTTGTTACCCTAGTACGTATCTGGTGGAGTAGCTAAAGTAATTCTACATTACTGACATTTGGGTTATTTATCTCTTCTTTTTCAATATATCTCCATATGTTTTATTATTTACAGCTCTGTGACAAAACATAAAAAACATATCTTGATCACTCATTTCAAACAATCTAGCTTTTATTTACCTCAATTTTCAATGTTGACTTTGGATCGTTTTTTTTTTTTTTTTGTAATAGTTGGAACATTATTTCCCTTATGTTATCCCTACGTTCACGATAACCTTAAAAATGGGAAGGGTTTGGTGTTATGTTACATATAGATTTATTTTGTTTTCTATGTGTGCTCTACCTTCATCAAATTTTTAACTTTGGATCATTTTTTATTAGTTGGAACATTATTTCCCTTATGTTATACCTATCTCCACTACAAACTTAAGTAATGGAAAGTGTTTGGTGTGTGTGTGTGTGTGAAGTATAGAATTATTATTGTGTTTTGTGTGTGCTCTACCTTCATTAAAATGTTTTTAAAATATACAGTTGAGGAATTATTTATCTTTGTCTGATGTGTAGTGTAATACAATCTCCAAGTTCAAAACGTGCTGAACAATTAGGTGACCAGAAGGAAAGCATTGTTCTTACATCGAAAAATGTGCAGGTTATTGTTTTCTAGATTAAGTTGTTTTGGATCAGTTATTTTATGTATCTAGTGTCAAAATTCCATCTCCCATACATATGTGCTTAAAAAGGTAACTTTCATTTCATATGCAGGCTCTAAGGACTCTCTTCAATGTAGCTCACAGATTACATAACGTATTGGGTCCATCATGGGTTTTGGTATGTTTTTTTTTTCATTAATGTATAAGATTATTTTCAAATTCTAATAGAGTATATTTTTTGTGCTTTATATTTTGAAGGTTCTGGAAACCCTATCTGCTCTCGACCGAGCAATTCACTCTCCTCATGCTACAACACAGGTATATTTGAAACTTATAATGTTTATAATGAGAACAAGTTTCAAGCTAAGATATCAATCAGCCTGTTGCTGGTGCGCTAAAATTTGTCATATTTGTGATTCACTGGACCCCTTTTTTTCCATTGGATGCGGAGTTATTTGAGATATCATGTTACCTTTTGGATTCATAATGTGAATAAAATTTCAATATAGCCTTTGTATTCTGGAAACGAGCACTGGCCCTTTATCACAATATTTTAGTCCGTAATTATGGATTTTTTAAGATGGGATCTGTTTGCGATATCTTTATGATTCACTTCTAGGGAATTATGCTTTCTCCAGTGCTTTAAAACACCTCTAAATATATGCATCTTCTATGGTTGAACCACCTAATTCTTGTGGATTTTTCATTATAATCGGGAAACTATGTAAGTTGCCTATCATAATAACAAGGGGCCTGATAAATTTGATAAAGCTGGGTATATGTTAGACTTCTTCTCATCATTGACTTCTATTGTTTTCTCTTGCATATAATCAGCAATTATATTTCTAAAACTTCATAAATAATACTACACTCCTTTGTCTCATTTATATCTTCACACTTTCCTTAAATGGATGTCCCACATATCTTCACTCCCCTACAAAGAAAATAACTTTACTTTACAATAATACCCTTATCTTTTCACCTACTTTTTCAACTTTACTCACAATTACTTTTACCTTTTCACTTTAAATACAAATTTGTCCTTACCTTTTTCTTCAACATAATAAAAATAACATTTTTTCTTAATCTTCGTGCTCGGCAAAGTATGAAGATATTACTGGGACAAAGGGAGTAAGTAGTATCTCAAATACTTTTTTTTTTAATTTCACCTGCATAACCTTGTTGCATTTATCACAAGTATTAAAGTGTCTTTCTGAAGTAAATGAATTGCCTTTAATCGCTTAAACTTCCAGTCTAACAATTCAAATGGTGCATATACAATTGTCCAAGCACTTTTCGTAGCATTTGTAAATTACTCCTTTCTCGTGGATGGTCATTTTCCAAATTTCGGACTTTGAACTTTGTAGGAGGTGTCTGCAGCGACTCCAAAGATGTCTAGAGACCCATCTGGGCAATATAGTGATTTTAATATTCTGTCCTCATTGAACTCTCAGGTATATATATATATATATATATATATATATATTATTTTCTAATTCCTTATGTATTTATGTGTGGTGTTGTAGTAATTGTACAAGTCTTTGCCTTTCTTTCTTTTTCTTGACCTTGTATAGCTTTTCGAGAGCTCGGCGTTGATGCATGTGTCAGCTGTTCAATCGCTTCTTTCTGCTCTTCGCCAGTTGTCATGTCAATGTATAGCAGCAACTTTGAGTAGCGTTGGGCAGACATCTAATCAAAAACTTGGAAGCATTAGTTTTTCTGTTGACAGAATACTATCTATCCTCACCAATAATCTTCACAGTATGTTCGTATACCAGTTCTGCAGATATGATGTTTTGCCTTCATCATTCATTAGTTTTATACAACGTTGTTACCAAATATGCTGCATTTCCACATGTATTTTTTTACTAGTCCCACAAAAATGTGTTAAAAACATTATTGCTATATTTGCATCACTAATTATTTACATTTCAATCTAATTACCTAGTTGCTTTCATTCTTGTTTTGCATCGTACCTTTAAACAGCCAAGTGTATAAAAACAAAATTACACTACTGAACTTCAGGTCCCCTTCTAATCTCAAGGCTTGGATATTAAGTGAAAATTTCATGTGTAGACACCATTCTCCGGTGATATCTTGTCTTTCTGACACTCCTAATTCAACACATATTGAGTAAATAAGCTTCGATGAGGGTACTGCTTGCATTCACCAATTGCAAGTAATGTAAGAAGCTCAAAGAACCACAATAAATTTAATGAAAGCTACCTTTGAAATATTACTGGATAGACCGAAAAAAGTGTATAGTGGAGTTCCTAGTACATTTCTGTAGGGATTATGTGGATTAGTTGATGAATAGTGTTATTCTGTGACACTAGGAATGCTGTGACAAAACTAAACCCCATATGTACCGAAATTGGTTACCGGAATTTGTATAATATGTTAGCTGCTCTTCTTATTTTGATTTCCATTATGAGCATTCTTACTTCATTTTTACACCAATGCTGTGCGGGTGAACTATGTATGTGTGCAAGCATTCTGATCTGACACTGAGATGCAACAATAACAAGGATCAGTTTTGTCAAATTTTCTAGCTTTTATTAATATCTAACTATTACATGTTTTAATTGATTAATTCATAATCAAATCAATGAAGCACAAAGGAAGACTTGGTCTTAAAATTTGTTGTAGATTATGCTTGCCACGTTGCTAATACTAATCATGGTAAGCTTACTGATAATTTTATGAGTTGGGCCCATTATGTGTTGACCACCAGCATTTTGTTTTCTCCATTTTTGTCAGGGGTGGAACCATTATGGGATGATGTAGTGGGCCATTTCCTTGAGGTAATTTTATTAGCTGCCATTTGGTCATATGTGCACCCGCATCCATTGTGATCACTGCAACATGCTTTGCAGCTTGCTGATAGTTCCAACCCATTACTGCAAACTATGGCCCTTGATGCATTAGATAAATCCATATGTGCTGTATTAGGTTCTGATCAATTTCAGGAGAATGCTTCTCATGATGTGAGAATTTCTCTCTTTTATCTATACTCTCTTTCTCTCTTAGATTTCATTTTTCTCTTACGTCATTCATTTTATTTATCGTTTGGTTGTTGTAATTAACGTATAATTTCATTGAAATCTTTTGGAAGCTAATCGACGAATCGAAGTTGAGATCACTTGAATGTGCTGTCATCTCACCATTAAATAATCTTTATTCGTCATCCAAAAGTTATGATGTTCGAGCTGGATCTGTGAAGATTCTTTTGCATGTTTTAGAGGTAATTTTTCCAGGCACCTATTTCACAATATTTCACTCTCAATGTTCACTATGCATTTCTTGGTCTGACAAAACAACTGTTCAGAGGCATGGGGAGAAATTGCGCTACAGTTGGCCAAATATTTTGGCAATGTTAAGGTGCTATATTTGTTTTCTTAATGATCTCAGTTTGTTGTGATGATTTAAACTACTAATTATTAGAATGCTCTATCTTCTTTCCAGATCTGTAGCTCATGCTTCAGATAAGGATCTCATTGGACTTGGATTCCAGGTGAGTGAATGAAGTTTCATAAATATCTTGGGACAATTTGAACAGAACCAATTATTTTTTATGAGGGAAATGTGGAATATTATGACGTATAAAGCGCTAACTAATCATACTACCAGTGATAGGCTTGCTACTTGTTAAAACTTGGCTTTATGATACTATTGGAGTTTTAGTGTAGAGTCATATGTATTTGGTGCATGGTCCAAAGTTCAGTTATCTACAAAATATTCAAAGGTATTGTTCCATGTCAGTCACGCTGTATGTGAACAATATTCGGCGATACAAGAGCTGATTTATTTTACAATGCGCAAATTAATAAGATACCGACTAAATATTTACTGGATATTACTAATAAGAGATTTCTCAACACAACTACTCTAGTACTTGGTGTAACTGCGAGAAACTTACCTTCGATCTGTTTCCATAGAGATTTTTACCACTTGATTTACTTTTGATCAATCTTAATTACAAATACAAATGTTTTATGGATATGGTTCAAATGCGTTTTCGGAGGTGTTATTTATCAGTTGATCACAAATAACCCCTTATCTACTATTACATACCTTTTCTTCCCCTAACAATTTTATCCATTTTCTATTTAACATACAATACATGGAGTTATTTGGATCACTTGAGGGAGGGAATGATGTGTTGGGTTGTTTTTCTGCTTCGGACTTGTCATCTTACAACAACTACTACTACCACTGGAAATATTAGCTTTAGATTCTGAAGCTATATTCCTGATCTGTGTCTTTAATTGAAAACTAATGAAGTTCCTTTTGTGTAGAGCCTTCGTGTGATAATGAATGATGGGCTACCGACTATACCTTTTCATTTTCTACATGAGTAAGAGCTTCTTTCCATTATTGTTGGAGATTTCTAATTTTATTTGCTTGCCAGTTCATTTATTGAAAAAGTAAGCATGAAGAATTTTATGAAGATCCAAGTTACGAGAAAATTGAACTGTTAAATGATGTTAAATCTGAATTACAGTTTTCCTTGACGTATATTATAAAAGAAACAACATGGGCCGCCTTAGCCTATCCTTTTAAATAGACTCTTGTGGCACTTAGCCTTGTACTGTCAAGTATAAGTCTTAGATTGAAACAACAATTAAAATATTGAACTCTCAGGAACAATACGAATATGAAGAACGCCCAAGAATATAATAAAAGATTATGTTTAGAAGTCCTAAACTTCACTAACCTAGGCCTCTATTTATACATCTAAGCTAGGAGTCCTGATCAAGGAAGGATTCTCCCTCTAGAATCTCTTACTTGCTCGACCGAAACAATATCTATTAGGATTCTGTATATAAACACATATAATCCTCTTGTTGACTTTTCCGCCATCGTTAACACTGAGATGAGCTGCTGTTTGAGGCAGTTTAGCTTTCCAGTCTCCTATATTGTTAAGCCACGTAGTGGAAGAGTAATCCTTACTCGTTGGCTTTCTTAATGTATCCCAAAGTATGTGTAGCGGCATAGTGGCTGTGACGTTAGCTTTAATAAAATGACTCAGCATGTTCAAAATGCATTGGTTTTCTGGTGCCCAAAGGTGAATGCCTTTGGTATATATCCATATGAAAATTAGGGTTTTAATGCTATTGTTGTATGTACTATAAACTATGTATCTATTTATACACAACCATAAGTTTTGGCTAAATCTATATAAGCTAGATTTATTCTATTTTTTACTCAGCAGAATGACAGAATCTATTAAACCGTTCACTTATATTCTTATTTCCTACTCCAGTCACAATCTCTGTAAATTAACTAAACCAATGCAACACTTGATGAAATTTGCGCCAATTATGATGCTGTGATGTAAATCCAGTTTCATCTTCCTAGATGCAGATATAAATCTGCTCTTTGAACTTTAGAAAAGCTTTTTATGAAAGCTTTTCCTTGGACATTCTTATTGTACCTAAATATCACATCTGTTTTTGTTTATCTGATGCACTATTCTATTGTTTTGCAGATGTATTGATGTCGCTGGGTCATACAGTACACAGAAGACAGAATTGAATATAAGTCTGACAGCTGTAGGTCTGCTATGGACAGCTACGGACTTCATTATGAAAGGGCTTATTGATTGGACCAAGGAAGAACTTGAAACAGGTTCATCATCTATTATGGTCCTGGAGTATTTTACTTGTACATCTTAAATTTTTTCAGGAATTGTGGCGTCTTGTTTTGGGTTTCAGATCCAAGAGATTATGATAAGCAGGAAGAGCCAGCTCTTGGTTCTCATGATAACCTTACTCACACCACATACTTTTCGAATACAGTTGAACGGGACAAGTTGCTTTTTTCAGTATTTACTTTGCTTCATAAGCTGGGAGCTGATGAGAGACCAGAGGTAATTAAGATTATTGAATTCTTGCAAAGTGACATCAGGAGCCCATCTATTAATCATAAGTATCATTTTCCAATTGATGGTTGCTATTTGTTTACTTACTAAAAAATAGGTAAAAAGAATTGTATAATGAGAGACGTGTTTCGCTTCTGTATAGTATAGAAAAATTCTGCCGTTGACCTATTATACATTTCCAATTGTATTCGGATGTGTTTCAACAATAAGATTCTTTTTTTTATTAACACATGTTCAACTTCTTTCTCCAAACAATATTTTCAAGTCAGTTTAAAATGGTTAAATCGAGTCACTAATCATTACTTATTCCCATAAATCTTATATTCCCCTACTCATAAATATATGACTTCCCACACATTGGACCAGAAACAACAGCTTCATGAGTTAATTGCTTGTTAAGAAGTCTTTCTTGGCATTGCTGAAGTGCCGTTACTTCATTATATTTGTTTTCTTACCTTATTTCATGGGAGGAAACAATGTGATTTCCTCCAATCTACTACTCCTCATTCATTATAAATGACGTTTTGGATTTTTTAATCTTTGGTTTTTAATTGACGTTTTAGCATTGACTGCATTGTTTACCATTTAAATTATTTTTTAAATCTTTGGTTATTCTAATCAATTATAAGTGATTGAATTGTCATTAAATTGCGGTTTTACTTAAATTACATTAAATGAGGTTATATGTGGTATAATTATTTTTCATTAAAATGCGTGAAACTTCTCAAAACGAAAATAAAAACAGGAGGAACTAGATGTTAGTCTTTCAGCTCCGACTAATATTCTATATTTAGGTAAGGAACTCAGCAATAAGAATGCTATTCCAAACCCTTGGAAGTCATGGGCAGAAGCTTTCGAAAAGCATGTGGGAAGATTGTCTTTGGAACTATGTTTTCCCATCATTGGATCGTGTATCTCACTTGGTAAACACATCATATTAAAGTTTTTATTGAGATACTAAATTCTAGTTTGTTTCTCGACTGACAAAGATTCCTGCTTCTAGGCTGCCACATCGTCAAAAGATGAGTGGCAGGGTAAAGAACTTGGAACTAGCAAGGGAAAAGCAGTACATATGCTTATACATCATAGGTATTATGCTATTCTGCTTTTATTTTTATTTTATTCCATGGTATTCACTTGCCCTTTAAATTACTTCATGATGCAATCCATTGTCTTAATGAATGAATTGACAGCCGAAACACAGCTCAAAAGCAATGGGATGAGACTCTTGCGCTGGTTCTAGGAGGCATTGCCCGTATTTTCCGATCGTTTTTTCCCTTTCTCAGAAGTTTAAGAAACTTTGATTCTGGTGCGTTTCAATATATTTCTTTCACATTCTCATGGCATGTAGAAATCAGCAATAAATTCATTCGGAATTTCAGGTTGGGAGTCTTTGCTAGTGTTTATCAAGAATAGCATTTTAAATGGTAGTAAAGAAGTTGCACTTGCAGCAATAAATTGCTTACAATCCACCGTAGTTTCCCATTCTCCAAAGGTAATAAGTAACTAATAAAGTAACAGTTTGTTGTTTATGCTGCAAATTTCATGCTCAATGCGTTTCATATTAAAACATTTTTGGTGCCTTATGTTGGCTAATTTATTCTTATAACCTGAAAATGTGGTCTCTTTTTATCTCTGTTTTTATCCTTTTCACTCAGGGAAATCTTCCTATAACATACATTCGCTCAGTACTCGATATTTACGACACCGTTCTTCTAGAATCACCAAACAGAAGTGATCAGGTCTCAGACAAGGTGAAGCAGGAGATTTTACATGGTCTCGGTAATACATCATAACTCATCTGCTTCATGTTTTTCTTCTATATCTAAAACTGGCATTTGAGAATCTGTGAAATATCACATCTGACCTGGTTCATATTTTTCTTTGCATCTGGCATTTCATGACAATTCTCCTGAAATAGTGGGTTTTGTTTTACAGTGTACTAGTTTGCATGTTTTGAAATTGATTTGTTTCTCGTCTTCTTTCTTGTGTAGGAGAACTATATTCACAAGCTCAAGGGATGTTCGACGATGCTATGTATAAACAGTTGATATTGGTTGTAGATTCAACAATTAGAGAAGCCACAATCTCCAATAATAATTTTGAAGCAGATTATGTAAATATTATCTTTTCATTGCAATTTGCTCTGTATCCCTTCACTTAATTCTTATTTCTCTACAGGAAACAGGACTTATCACTATTATATCATAAAACATGTCTTGTTTCGGGCATTTCTATAGGAATATCTATAGATGTTTCTACTGTGATTTTTTTCAGAGTATTAAAATCAGAATATGTGAAGCAAGTACACAGCAAAGTTATCTATTGGTTAACTTCGATATTTGTGTGCTGAACATGAGAATATTGCTTATAACATCGGGAGCATTTTAAAACCTAGAACTCAAATGTTCTGTGAAATAACAAGTTTTCCTTCATGTAGGGTCATGTACAACCTGTGCAACGGACTATACTCGAAATCTTACCATCATTATGCCCTGCTGCGCACCTCAGTTCAATGTGGATTCTGCTGCTCATGAAATTAGTGCATTATCTTCCAGCAGCTGATCCCTTATTAGATAACAACAAGGATTGTCCCAAACCAGTTGGCAATGGTAATCATATTTCTCGTAAGACCTGCTATCATTATCTAGCCAGAACCCTAAATCTGCTGTGATTTTTGTGTCATAGCTGATGTGCCTAACAAGACTTCTTCAACTACACCAAAGAAGGAAGGATTTATCCTGAACGGCATGTACACCTTGTTCGCAGAGAAGCTTGTACCTGTGCTAGTTGATCTCTTTTTGCTGGCTCCAGTTAAAGAAAAATATGATGTTTTCCCAAATGTAATTCAAGGTCTGGGGAGGTGAGGTTGCTGTTAACTTTAATCAGGATTTTTCTACTTGCTGATCTGGCTGAAATGTTTCTGGAATTAAAAGCAATTAAACCTTTAATATATTATGAATTTGATAATGTTTGATCTGATATTGTGGTATATCAATGTGATGTATATAGCAGCAATTCCTTCTGAAACCAAATCATGTGAGAATGTAGTTATATATTTACTGTCGATGAGATGATTGACATTTTGCTCACTTATGGCAAGTAAAAACAAATCAAAGCATATGAAATGTTCATTAGTGAAACCAGCTATATTTGGTGAGGGGATAGTCCCACCTATTTTTTATTGCTAGCCATTAGTCATATTGAGTGCACAGATGACCTAGTTAAATTTTCAGCATTGTGTTTTTTATTCTATGAAATCATTCATATTGAGTGCACAGATGACCTAGTTAAATTTTCAGCATTGTGTTTTTTATTCTATGAAATCATTTAAAATGTGTGGTAACCATGCAGTAAATGTTGCGAGTAATATAAAAAATATATTGGAGATTTTGATTTACTTTCTTACTTTACCATTTTTTATTTTGTTATTTATTTATTTTTTGTAGGTGTATGACAACAAGAAGAGATGATCCTGATGGCACACTCTGGAGATTAGCTGTTGACGGCTTTCAGCGGATTCTAGTTGATGATGTAAAAAACTTTAAGTCGGCAAATGGCACAGATCTAACTATTACCGGTTCAAGAATACACACTTGGAAGGAAGTTGCTGACGTTTATGAATTATTTTTGGTGGGGCACTGTGGCCGTGCGCTACCATCCAATGCAATCTCACCAACTGCTAGTCAGACTGACGAGTCTCTTGAGATGAATATCTTAGACACTCTGGGAGACAAGATTCTTAGATCAGATGCTGGTGTACCTATTGATGTAATTTTCAACTTCCTGGAAATTGCTAATATTCTTTCCACTGCATGCTACACATATCTGAAGCTAAGTTTTTGTAATCTTTTATGGATTTGAGATTCTTTGGTATTGCACAAGGAGTGTATACGGCCTTAGAAAACAGAATTAACGTCAGGTATATACCTAGTTAAAGAATCATCGATGGAAGTTGCTAGGTGCATTTCCAAAGTTAATTTTAGTTAATTTTGATGGCAATCATTGTTTTCCTTTATTAGGAATACATATGGAATGAGTAGGACCTAGAATATAAAATTAACATCAGGCATATACCTAGTTAAAGAATGTTCATTGATATTATTACAAATGGGCGGTCGCATTGTATATCCTATAGTTGTTGTGCTTCTGATTCCTCTTGTTTCCACTCAGTATTGTCTCTAAGTTATGGGGTGCCTTGTTGCATGAGATATACGATAATAATAGTATAGTCATAATATGATGTCCTGATGTCGTGTTTAGTTTATATAATTTTCTCATATACTTTCACTAACGGCTGTAGTTCTTTTTTTCTCCTATGCCACCACTTCATATTATGCATTTATATGCTCCATAATTTTCTGTTGCTCCCCCAAGAGTATATTTGATTAGTATTAAACATTGTGTAAGCAGTATTTTTCTAGGAAATGATATGCTACTGCAATTAACATGATGCTGCATCATCAGATTCTGCAGAGATTGATATCCACTCTCGATCGATGCGCATCCCGAACTTGTTGTTTGCCTCTTGAAACTGTCGAGCTTATGCCTTCTCACTGCAGCAGGTTCTCCTTGACATGCTTGCAGAAGCTATTTTCCTTGAGCAGGTAATTTGCTCTGTATCTGTGTAACCTAAAATGATTTTGTGTCCAATAATATCTCACCTAAAGATCTTCCATGCAGCTCCAAAATAAGTGAGTGTGGCTTTGCTAAATCGGAAGTTAGTAAAATATCTACTGTGACACTGATGTCCAGATGTGCCTTCATATTGAGAAAGTTTTTGACAGATGAGAATGAATTGGGTTTGTGACAACTGCACACATGCTTCTTTACATTTTTATGCTCCATTTGTATGGGATCTTAATCACTGCATTCCCCTATGCAGGTGAGCGAACATTGCCTTCAGCAAGGATGGAAGAAGTTATATTTGTACTCCAAGAGCTAGCTCAACTTGTAATTCATCCTGAAACCGCATTCTCTCTTCCTTTGCCTCCTCAATTAAAAGAGGGTGTTTTTAAAGAGAATCAGAGAAGCCGTTCTCATTTGCTGGTTCTATTTCCCTCTTTTTGTGACCTTGTACTAACGAGGTAAGAAAATGGATTTGGTTATGATTCTTTGTTGTGCTCTCGCAGTCTCCCTATATGACATTTTTTTCCCCTTGATTTATGTGTCAAATATGTATGCAGAATATTCTCCAGACTACAAGTGATAAGCTAGTAGTATGCTGATTATCACCTTAAGAATCTTTCTCCTTGTCTATACATATTTCCTTATTCGTTACTAAATATCCAAAATTATAATTTTAGTTGCATCATTAAGGGTGGGTGTGCAATGACAGAGAAGATAATGTATAATAAAAACTAGCAGTTTTTGCGTTGGTTAAGATAGGCTGGTGAGTGGTGAGATGGGTGATATATTATCAAGGTGTGAAATAATCTGTAATTTCAGCCTTTGGTTATTAACTTGTGCTGATGAGGTTACTGGGTGATAGGGGAGACTTGGGCTTAAAAAATTAAATTCTTTAGGTCAATCTTTTTTCTAGTAAAAGGCATTTTGTAAGAAATGAAAATCAGCTTTGGTATTTTAATATGATATTTATTCACTAGTCATGAAAATGAGAAGAATGTGGAGGCATAATAGGGACTATATTTGATTAATACTGACCTTAGAAATGTTCTCATTTTCGATAAACGTAGTAATTTTATTCTTGCTTTGGTGGTTATAATTTGTTAGTCTTTTTGCTTGTCTGTAAATTCCCATAATCTCTTTTTGGCAGGGTATTGAGGATTCGAGAGCTTGTACAAGTATTACTAAAACTCACTGCAACAGATTTGGGTTTGCAGAATCTCGACATAAGCAGTTAACAATCAGGTGAATGATGATTAATGAGGCCTCTGTAAATTCACGCCAACTTTGTTTTGTTCGTACCATTAGTGCGCATTGGGACTTTGAGGTTATAGATGAGGATCTTTCCTCTTCGTCATCATAATTTTTACATTTATGAACTGAGGAATGATAATTAATTGACATTTTTTTAACAGAGGTTCGTGTGCTGCTAGTGTACTGCTTATGAATCCCGTTTTCAACAATACACATGTTTCATCAGCAAAATCTATTTGAATATCTGTATCACTAGGGTTAACTATCGGTCAGTTGTTCATAGAGGTACGGGCACACAGAGAAAACCTACGTAATTCTTGGATTTTCTGAATGATCAGTTTTTCTCTTCCTTTTGCTGTGAAAATTTTGTTTCCAGTTTGTGTTCCCTAAGGTGAAGGTCGGGTTTCGAGTTTTTTCATGGTGACCAAACTAGACACTAGGCCCCAACTAGTTCAAACTAAGAATCAGATTACATGTTTTCTTCAAATTCTCTTTAGTTTTAAGTTTATACAGGTGATCTCACTATTTGGTCAGATCGGATCCAAAATCGTATTCATTTACCTAACACAACACCAATTTGAAATGAAAAGAGGAGTCATAATAACTGTCTTTTTCCCTCCTCTGTGTCATTTTCTTACTCTCTGACTCATTCCTCTGTATTTTTTATTTTCTTTTGCTTTTAAATCCATAGTAACCAATAGTTGTTTCATTGTGTTGTTTCTGGACGGACAAAAGAAGGCGGCTTTGGTTCACCGCTACATGTGTTGTCCTTGTATATGCTTGGGTTGTGTATAGATGTGAGTTAGTGTTGGAGGTGAATGTAATGGTAGAAAAGCTTTGGTTGTGATTTTTGTAATTATGAATGTTTGCCATTATTAATTAGGTCAGTATGATTCATTGTGCTATAGTATAATTTTAATTCATTGCATTAAATATTTTTAATGTGCACAACTGTCAGAATACTAAAAGTAGGAAATAATTTTTGTGACCTGATTCAATATGCTCAAAGTTGGTCACTCTCCTAAATTAAATTCTACACACCAAACCCAAACTTCCCAGAAACAATCCTCCAACCCTCCCGTTTGATTGCACATGCATGGTTGCCTAAAAGGTAATTCACCCTGACTCCCTGAGTAACATTCGGTGAAGCGGTGACAGTGGAGATCGGTTAGTGTCGTTCGTCTCTAAGTACCACCCCCAAAACTCAGAAGACCTCGTTGCTTGATTCGATTTTGTCACAAATTAGAAGGCAATTGTGCTTTTGTTTGAAATTATTGTTTTACTATTTGAAATCAGTTGTGCACATATGCTTGTTAGCTAATACAAAATGAGATGAGTATTTGTATAAAATATAGAGGAGGTGTGATCATATAAAATTATATGGTGTATAGTGTTGTGTTTGTATATTTTGTAAATTAATGGACTGCAAAAAGATTAAAAGCAAAAGTGGCTAAAAATGGAAAGTAGGAAATTGCATGCAAGAAGACTAGGGTTAAGGTAGGCTGTCTGTCCAATGTCAAATGTCAAATGTCAAATGTCAATTCTACCCACGCTTATGCAGGAAGCAACAAATCCTCTACAAATCTTTATTTACAGGCTCATTAATTTAATTATTTATATTTAATATTTTGAATTCCCTTTGAAAATTACAGTTAAATAATTTAATCTATTTTTATCTTTATACGTTTTTTTGACACAATTGTTATAAACATACATATTAAAGATCAACATTTTTTTTATAATATTGGTATTCGAGGAGGTGTGAGATTATAATCTTTAGCTAGAGAGAGGATATAGAATATACACATTCCTCATTCCTTATTCCTTATAATATTAATTAAATACTACTATCGAAATATGTATAGCAACTGCGGTGAGTCAGTAAGAATTAATGTTTGTCCTAAGTTTAGGTAACTCGGATTGCGACTCTTAACTGTTTCTTATGTAATATTTCATGCAATATATATATATATATATATATATATATATATATATATATATATATATAAATTACGTATGTACTTGCTCTTGATCATCCCTTTATAAATAACACTCTTTCTTACTCACTCTATAAACCCTTCTCTCTCTCTCTCTCATATTGTGAAATTAGGGTTTTCGTGTAGAGACAATAAAATCCGATCACTGATCAGCCAGTTTTTGCTGATGGAGCATCATCAAGATTCACATACCTACCTACCTTTGTATATAAATGAGAATCTTGATGATGCTGCAGCGGCAATGAAATGGCTTCAATTCTTATATATATGTAATATATATTGTTCAATCTCATTATGAGGTACAATCATACGATAAGTTACCGTATATATATGGTATGTTATGCCTAATATGTCTGTAATTTTTTTCTAACATCAAAACACCTTCGATTCACTAAGTCAGCACACAAAAACAAAGTTGTGTGGTGCGTATTTCTTCACATTAAATTATGTAATTTGTCACTGAAATATTACTGCGTGCGTTGCATGATTTTTTAATTTATGTTGCTTTATACATTTACACATTCTTACTTGATAAATCTTTTTTTTTTCTTTGTAAAATATGATTCTCTGATTCACTAATATTTATTTATTTTGTTTCCAATTTACCAAAATATCTTCTTTTTAATATTTTTTTATTACTAAATTGATATTGTGTATATACTGTATGATATAATTCTGGTACTATAAAATAAATTTTGTACTTTTTCTTAATAAAAATAAAAAGCGATGTGGTATAATAGGAAGAATGAATACAGTATTTAGGAGCAGCTATAAAAACGGCCCACAGTAACAAGTTAAGAAATTAAACGAGGAGCCCAATATTAGTTGGCCCGCTAAAAGTTAGCCCAATTCGAGCCTTTCGGATTCGGAGAATATTGCTAGTTCATTTCTCTCTTAAAGTTTTTAATTAAATAAAATTCATATTATCAATTCACATCAAAAATTTATAAACGTCAATGATAAAAATTGAATAAAATTACTACCAAAACAAAAAACAAATTTTCATCGGCCTATACATAGATAGAGACGATCACTACACTACCCTTGTAAAAATATTTTACATAGTAAATATAATAGATAATTACTTTGATGTATATTAAAATAATTAATATCCATTAAAAAAGTTACACATACGGAAAAAATAGTTACATTTCATTTTTTTAAATTATTTTACTAATTATATTAGTATTAATTAATTATAATTCATCAACACACTTCACGCAATAAATAAAATACAGGTGTACTATTAATTAATTTCTCACTCTTTTTGTGACTTTTACATTAGAGGGAAGAGAACAATTGTTTTGAATGGAAAAAAAAAATTGTTTGGGCATATGCTGTAAATCTAAGCATCCAATAAATAGACTTTGAAGTTCAATTAAAAATCTTAAAATGCCTTCAATTCATTTTCTAAAAAAACAAAGTGCAAGGTCTGGTTTCCTCCATGTATTCCAATAGAGAAATTACAACATATAATAGGAAAAATAAAAAAGGAAGAGCAATGAAATGTCTATCCTGACAAGAAATGCCAATCATACTGTCCACTCACAAAAGTGACATTTTCTTGTCCCAAAGTTTTGATTGGTGTATCTCTCCTCCTGATTTTACCATACACAGCACAATTTTGAAGGTATAGAAATTCCAAAATTAAATTGCTAATTGCTAGTGTACAAAAATAAGCAAGGAAAAATAAATGGCTAGATCATAGGAGATAATCTCAATTCTAAGAAAATTAAAGAATTTTTGAAGATTTGGTCTGAATTTTGTACTACTTCCGTCCTTTTAAAAATATTCCATGTTATTTTTAATGAATATTAAAGAATACTAATTTTTTAGTAATTAAAAGAAAAAAAATGAAACATTTTCTCAAAAGACGAAAAATAAAGATAGTGAGATATTATACTTCATATTTAGAAGTTGATATAGAAAGTTAAATATAATGTTTTCTGTTTTTAGTAATATTGTAACAGTACTATATATTCATCGGTAATCAAAATAGAAGTTGAAGAGCTCGAGACGAGTAGAATAGGAGGTCAAGAACAACTCGATTGAATTGCTAAAAAAATACGTACGCTGAGATTGACCTATATATGAGAGTTTTATCAACTTAATTAAGACAAAAAGATTAATAAAGAAAAAAGCATAGCTTCCTTCGTGTACAATTCATCATTTCCTTAAAATCAATTTTAAAGTGTTTGGTGTTAATTAGAGTAAGATCACGTTCCAGTCGAGCCTTGAACACATTCAGACCTTAAAACAGGGTAAAACACTCTAAATCCTTTTATGTTTTTTATAGAGTCCCTTTCTTATGCGGATCAATCTGTAAATTTAACAAGTTCTTAATATTAACAAGTTCTTAATATTATATTAATTTATATTATTAATTTCTCTACGTTATATGTTAATACGTTATATATTAATAAAATTTTGTCTATGTATATATATATTAATAAAAAAAATCTCATTGTTTGTCCACTCAAAATATTTTTGTTACAACATGTTCAAATATTTTCTTATAAAATAATTTTAATATATGTTATATGTTCTTGTTGATTTTACGAATAAACGAAAAGAGACGAAGAAGAAAATTAAACCAGAAAATAAACTTTTATTAATTGTGTAAAGACGTAGTAGCTACATGTCACGCCCTAAATCTCCCGGGATTCGGTCGACTTCGTACGTGCGGCAAACAACCGAAAATACCCCTTGTACTTCAAGTTGCCTTCAGCCTTAACAAGAACGCAGCCCTGCTGCGCAACCCCTGCGGCAGTTCGAAGAGAAGAAATATGGATTCGAGAATTTAACGAAGAACAAGTATTTTTGGGACGAATTTTATTACTCAATTAATGGAGAAATCCTGTGTACCAAATAATAAGGGTTAGTCCCTTTTTATACTACTCCTATGCACCCCACAAGGGAAACCTAATTAAAATAGGAAATAAAATCTAATCTAATGCAACCAAAGCAAAAGGAAAAGAAACCTAAAGAAATAAGGAAATTAAATAAAAGAATCCTAATCTAAGATAATGTCCCGGATCGCTCACGCACGCCCGCATCCGGAAGCTTCCAGGCATGTTACGCACGAAGCGGAAAACAGCGTGCCGCTGCCGCTTGGTCCTACCATGTTCGCTCTGCCGCATGGCCCTGCCCTGTTGTTCTGCCTTCTGTTTGCGTCCTGCCCTGTTCGCTCTGCCGCCCAGCACTGCCTTCGTGCATGGTCGCGCTGCCTAAAAGGCTGGGCGTGACATTCTCCCCCACTTGATTTGGAGACGCCCTCGTCTCCATGTAGCCTTGAAGCGTATCGCCAAACTGCCATAGGTCGTCCCCGTACTCCCACGACGATTTCGAAATAGGCATCCCCTTCCAATGAACCAAAAACATCCTCCTCTTCTTATCAGCCCACTTTTTCGTCCCAAGACGTCTCGTTTTACTCGTTGAAGGCAGCTTGTTAGGCCTTATATGTTGGTCCACCTCCAACACCTTTCGCATTGCCCTGGAAATTTTTGGTCCTGCGGCAGGGGTATCTCCTTCTTCAACACGGCGATGTACATCTCCTCACCTCGTTTCGCCCCCTCGGCGACCTGCATAGCAGAGAGTTGATTCGACTCGGTTCCTTCTTCGGCCCTCCCGACTCCGGTAACCACACATGGAGACCCATTCCCCATGATACACACCGAGTTGCATGTAGGCAACACCACTGCCGACACCAACCTCAAGAACTCCATGCCCAACACCACCTTATAATCATCCATGGGAACCACGGAAAAATCAACTTGGCCCGTCCAAGTCCCTAGAGTAGTTCGAACCCCTCGAACAACTCCAACCAAGGCCTGAACATTCGAATTTACGGTTTTGATAGTGCCGCCACTGTACGTCCACTTCAAACCCAATATCCTGCATTCCTCTTCGGTTATGAAGTTATGTGTTGCCCCCGTGTCCACCAATGCCATTACCGAGGCACCATTTACCCATGCCTCGACAAATAACAACCCCTTGTTGCGTATTGGTGATTTAGGCACCACCTTCAGCGCGTTGAGTTGCTGCATCGTCCCAACGGTGCATTGCTCATCCGACTCTTCTTCCTCTTCGGCATTGACCATTGCCGTGAGTGCCCCGAATTTAGGGCAGTCCCGCATCCAATGCGGACCCTTGCAAATATGACACCCACCTTTAGGGGGATCAGTTCGGGCTGCCTGCCGTTCCTGATACGTTTTCGCCCCTTGTGCCTTTTGTTGTGTCTGCCCCTTGCCTTCGTCATGTGATTGCGCCCTCTCTTGCGTTGGTTTGGGGGCAGGCTTCTTCGCGTTACTTTCTTGAGGCGTGGAAATTTGGAAATCGCTCAATGCCTCTGCCGCAGCGATTGCCTCATCCAAAGTCTTCACGTTTTTACGCCTCAATTCTTGTTGCGGCCACCTCTGGAGCCCATCCATGAAGGTGAACAACACATAGTCCGCGGGTAGTTCGGGGATCACCAACAAAACGTCCGTGAAATCCTTGACATAGTCGCGGATCGAGCCCGATTGCCTCAACTCTCTGAACGTCTTTTGTGCTTCGAAGATGAAATTTTCGGGGTAGAATTGCCTCTTCAACAGCCGCATGAACTCTTCATACGTCCCTACTATGCCAACTCCGCGTTCCATCTCAAGTAACTTTCGCCTCCACCAAACCGCTGCCGTATCAACCAATTGATCCGAGGCAATGCGAATTTTTACCTCTTCATCGGTAATTTGAGCCCCCTCAAAATACCGTTTCAACCTCCAAAGATACTCGTCTAGTGCCTTGGCATCCCGCATGCCTCGAAACTCGACGAGTTTAGGTGCCTCAAACCTTGCCCTAGGTTGAGGGTGGCTCGTCTCGCCCTCAAGAGTTGCCCTCTTCAGCAGCACGACATCTTCGCGCAAGCCTCTCACCTGCTTCTCGAGGTGATCCGCACGCATGGAGACAAGCCCTGCATCTCCTTTGTGCTCCTCGAGGTGACACACTCTCTCTTCGATCAACTCTTGACCTCCGAGATTTTCCTCCACGTGATGCCGCATCGCTGAGACATCATCTCGAGTAGAATCCGCCAAATCTTTGAATGCCAACTCGAGCCGTTCGAGCCGCTCAGAGATTTCACCAAGAAACAAATCCAACCGCGGATCTTTGCTGGTGCCATGCCTGTTCTTCGGGCCAGATTTGAACGCTGCATCATGCCCTGCCTTCGGGCTGCCCGCCAACTTCTCACCCTTTTCGTCTTCTGAACCCTTCACCATCTTCGAATTGTTGATCGAAAAACTTGGCTCTGATACCACTTGTCACGCACTAAATCTCCCGGGATTCGGTCGACTTCGTACGTGCGGCAAACAACCGAAAATACCCCTTGTACTTCAGGTTGCCTTCTGTTGGAGTTGTGTACTTAATGTCTAGATTTAAGTAACGGTAAACTCCCGGTCATAGCATTTAATCTATTAAATTAATAAACAATTGTTTGCGTTTAATTATTTATTAATTAAATATATGCAAATCATAGTCCTGGATTTTATACGTTGTAGTTAGTATGGTGTGCATGGGCGCACAGAAGATCATACTATCGGTTACTCGTATTTAATCGAACAGTTGCTCACGACCTAGATGGACACGGACCAATCCATCGGTATAGTCGTTGTGTGAGAGAGAAAATAATTTATCTTAATTATTTTATCACACTTGTACACTTAGTGTATTGAGCGGATCGTTGAGATTCATCGATTAGGATTGCCGGCGATAATCGATTCGAGTCTCAGTGTATTTTATTCTTAATCCCCGATATTATTGCGGGTGTGTATATTTAATATAAGTGACTTTGATTTACCAAAGGAATTAACCGATTTAATTATTGGGTTAATTACCGGTTAAGTTGGGTCACTATATTTCATATATGGCATGCCGTGAATGATTGACCGGACAGTGTATCCCGGAAGGGTTGATAATATCCCCAAGATGAGTTCATAAAGAATTATTGTGTAAACCTCATGAGTGGATTCGTTCCGCACAATAATTAAGGTTGAATGGTACTAGTCTCGGATTAAAGAGATGAATAAATTAATTAGCAATAAATTAATTTTATTCATGGATATTTAAATCTTAAATACACGGAATAAATAATACTACCGGAGAAATATTATTTGATATAATATGGTTTAATATTGGGAGTGCAATTAATTTATATAGTGGAAAATAAATTAATTAATATTGATAAGGATTAATGGACTTGGGCAGTGGGCTCAATTTAATCTTCAATATTGGAAGCCCAATATTCCACCTCCTTTAGATCCCCTACGTAGCCTATAAAAGCACTACATGGCCTTCATAATTCATAACTTGAATAAGACAAGAATTATCATACTTGATATTCTAGAGAGTTGAAGGAGATCCATAGGAGTTCGATAGATCGTCGCCCACCCGACGTTCGAACGGAGTGCAAGGAATACGTGGGAAGATTCAAAGGTCTTCGATTGATTTTGTTTCTCCGCACAACAAATCAAAAGGTACAATCATAAACTCCTTCGTGTGAATTTATGTGAATTAAATTGTGACATATACATGAACACAAGATCCGGGTAAACGACGAACTTCGGGGACGGGGATTCGAGATCCCCGGCGAACGTTCGAAGGACCCTCGGCTGGGAGCCGAGGGGTGGCGGTCGAGCTCTAGGGCTTCGACCGCCGGCGCGCATCGAAGGAACGCCGCGGCTGGACGCCGTGGCTGGGGCGATCGAGCCCTAGCTTGATCGCCGGGGACCTTCGCGGCTTCGCGCCGCGACTGGTGGTCCCCCCTCCTGTCGGTGGTGGCGGTGAGTCGCCGGACTCACCGCCCGAGGCTGCCGGAGCAGCCCCAACGATCGCCTCGTGCGCGATCGCGAACCCCGCGATGGGGTTCGGCTAGGGTTTAGCCGCGGGTTCATCCCGCGGCGATACTCTTGTCGAGCCCGGTTCTTCGTGGCGTTCGTGATCGGTTTCCGGCGACGGGATTTCGGTCGGGGTTATCAGTTCCGCATTTTTTTGATACCCCGGGATATCGAATTCCAGCAATTGGTATCAGAGCGTTTGGTTTCGTGTTCATGTATGTGTTCAATTGTGTTCTACCTTGCAGGGATTCCGACTATCATGGTTTAAATTAATTGTTAATTATTCGTTTAATTAATTGCTATTTAATTTTACCATGATTATTCGTTATTAAACTCTCGGACATGTCGAGATTCGTTTTGTGTGGATGAATGCTTGTAATAGTAAAAATTCGGGGGTTGACCGAATTTAGATTTATTATTATTGTTCTATGTTTTTCCGGAAAGTGTATAGGGTCGATTTCATGTATAGAATCGATACCGGAATTGTAAATTTATTTCTTGTAATTTATTTACGTTGGATCGATGCCGAGACGGCCGCCGGAGAACACGTGTGACGAAGAAGACGAAGAGGACGAAAAACCGGGGGGGGGGGGGGGGGTCGATCATCCCCATGATCGATCCCCATGAGGATCGATCGACCCCACCGTGGGGGCTGCCCGCTAGGCGGTGGTGCCCGGCAATGGTGGTGGTCGGCGGTGGGGGTGGTGTGGGGATCCCGAACCCATGCTACTCCTACCTAGATTCACTTTCCTAATTGATTCAAGTTTTCCTATTTTGAGTATTCCTAAGTTTGGGAACTCTCATGGAGATAGGAAAAGAATTAATTAATGTTATTTATTTCCTTATTCTATTATGGAAGTCTTCTAGAGTATTCCGAGTTCTACTTGGAATAGGATCCTAGAGATTTAATAGAATTGGAAAGGAATAAAAGTTAATTTAGGATTGATTTATTTCCTAATTGATTATTCCTATTTTATGGGAATTTTCATAGTAATGGAAATTAATTAATCTTGGAAAGTAGAAGAGTCCTAATTTATTTTATTTCCTTATTCTATTATAGAAGTCTTCTAGAATATTTCAAGTTTGACTTGGATAGATTATTCTAGAGATTTAATAGAATTAGATAGGAAAAATAAATAAATAAAAATATTAATAATATTTAATTTTATTTTTGATTTATTCGATTGACTTAATTTTCGAATTAAGTATCTTTTGGATTTATTAAAAATAAATAGATTTAAATATTGGGATTAATATTCTCGTCACATGGAGCATTCAAGAACGAAGACTGAAGACTAGAAGACGCATACGGAGATGGAATAAAGCCATGATAGTCGGAAAATAATTTTTCTAGCATTATTTTGACTATGTGCTATGTGCTTTATTGCTTATATGCATGCTTATGTGTTTAATTATGCATTAGATAGCGTATCCCTTTGTTATAAAAAGCTAAGTGGGAGAGGGGATGGAAACATTCCCATGGTCTCCATTACTGTTCTCTTGGTGACTCTTATGGACTTTTGAAGTTCGTATAGATGTGTCATTGGAGGAGAATTCTTGTAATTCCTTTTACAAGAAACATTGATTAAGTTTATCAAACAATGCCTAATTTGTCTTTCTGAAACTGACTTCAAGTCAACTCATTCTCACCCCGGGGAGTGGAATGGAGCCAGAGCCACTTGGTCATGTGGAGGACACAAATTAGAGACATTCGTACCATTCTTTTGAAGGTGGATCGTTTGTCTGCTCGGCTCCCTCATCTAATGAGAGATAGGGTTGTTCGCATGGTGAATCACTGGTTAGAAACTTCGAGTTTCACTTATGATTCTCCGCGTCTTGATTTACGAAAATCGAATGGATCTTGTAACTGGGAGTCAATTATAAAAGTCTCTTAGTGTAGTAAACGTCCACACAACGTGGCTTGCTATACTGACGGATTTTGGATTAATTGATGTAGACAGTTGTAAGGAATTGTGAAGAATTGTGAGGTTATCGTAAACGTCCACACAACGTGGCTTGCGGTGATGTAGCAATTCCAAACGATTCACTTTGGTGCTGAGTAATGGTTTACACTTAGATACGCCTTATAGTATTCCTCCCAACGAGGTTACGCTATAAGTGATGTATGACCAAAGAAAATCTAATTGCTAAATCATTTGGGTGGGTAAACGTCCACACAACGTGGCTTGCCTTACCTGATGGGATTTTAGATGTGATTAGTAATTTAATGATATTATTTGAGGGAGATAATATCGGATATTAAATTGATTGTTTGTTTAAATGTGCTTATAGGTTTAGAGAATAGCTATGAACCCACTTTCTATGATACTCAAGGAGCATAAGCTCACTGGCCCCAACTATATTGATTGGAAGAGAAATTTAGACATTGTCCTGACTTCGGAGGAGTACAAGTTTGTACTCCATGAAGTCTGCCCTGCTGAGCCCACGGCTGCCTCGACTGATGAGGAAAAACTGACATATCGGAAGTGGAAAAAGGCTGATGAAATGGCTAGGTGTTATATTTTGGCTTCCATGTCAAATGTACTCCAAACCCAACATGAGTCGATGGACACTGCCTATGATATGATGTTTAACCTCAAGGAGATGTTTGGGGAGCAAGATCGTGCGGCAAGTCAAGAAGCCATGAGAGTCCTCATGACAACTACTCAATCTGAAGGAACGCCCGTAGGGGAGCACGTTCTTAAGATGATGGGTCTGTTGAATGAGCTTGAGATCCTAGGAGCTCAAATTGATGCTGAGACGCAAGTCGACATCATACTCCAGTCTCTGACCCCTAGTTTTGAGCAGTTTCGCATGAGCTATAATATGGGTAAACTATCTTATTCTCTTGCGCAACTCCTGACTGAACTGAAGGCGGCAGAGGGGATCTACAAGAAGGGCAAGTCTCTAGCGCTTGTAGCTACCAAGTCCAAAGGCTTGAAGCCTGTCGGAGGTAGGGGCAAGAGGAGGAAGCAAGCCTGGAAACCCAGTGGTGTCAAGAAGACTGTACCACGAGTGGGGGCTGCAAAGCCAAGGGGCAAGTGCTTCCGATGCAACAAGTCTGGACACTGGAAGTCTGAATGTCCTCTCATAGGTACGAATTTTTCTTTAGTCGTAAAAACATAGTCAGCGGTATTATCTACCAGAATTCTGGTGCGTAGATATGGAACCACTGACGGTATGTGCATTTTGAATGCAGGGGTTCCAGAAAACCCGGCGACTTAGAGAAGAAGAGTTCGAGTCTACACGGGCAAAAGCTGTGGAGGAGGCAGCTGTTGCGGTGGAAGACATTTATCTACTTTAGTAGTTAAATAGGATTTCATTTTAAGATTATTGCATTATGTACCCTTTATTTTAGAAAGAACGTTTTGTTCTGGATTTCTATTATTTATGAATGGATATTTTATTTCTTTAATCATTGGATGATTTTGAGAAGAAATAATGGGTATTATCTATTCTGGTACATTAGATGGCAATATGTGAATGATAGATCCTAAGTCTACCACAATGCAACAAACCGTTCTATAACTTGTTTTACTTGTTAGATATATTTCTTTATTAAATCATTATACTTGTGAATTCTTATACTTAGTAGTATTTTCAAATAAGATTCAAATGGTCGAAATTGATTTGATCAATTATAGTTGAAGGAATGGACCTTCCGACCTAAGGATTGAATTTGGAGGATAATACATCTAAGCAAACCTTTCTGGGTAAAGGATAGAATTCGGACAAGTGTTAGAAATGATTAGATATGCAGACATATGTGTAAATTAGAAAGGTACGAGTAATTCTTTCAAGAATACGCGATGATGGATTAGAGTACTTGATGTGCCATAAAAGCAAAGTGTTTTGACTAGTCAATGGACACATAAGCAATTATGGGGAACCATCAAAGTATATCCATTAGAAGCCTGCGACTCGGTCGCGGAGGCCATCACTTATCTAATTAACACATAGCATAATCAAAGATTGGGATTCAATCCCAAAGGGCCGCGCCATACACTTACGTGTAGAGATGGTGCGTTGTAAATAAGAAATGGAGATCTAATAGTAAAAGAACAAGTTGTTCGGAACTACCTATGTTCTATGGATATTCCTGGATACAACGGCATATTCAATATGGTTGTAGGATATCCTAGATGAACAAAGTATTGTGTGTTCTATAGTACTATGAACCAGAAGGACGTGTATCGCCCGGTTCTTAGAGGAAGACTATTAGACGAACCACAAAGCCTGAACTGAAGAAATACCTCGAAATGAGAAAAAGGACAAAAGACTGAGAACCAGCCAAACCGAGTAGAAGTACACCACTTACTGCACCTATTGTTATTATTGTTATATACCGGGACGCCATTGCAGTGGGAGGTTGTCGGACAACCAGGAGATATTCATAAGACTAGAGGAGTTCGGACTCTGGATCTAGTAGAGATGAAATCGACCCCTAGCTCTGCATAAGGGCGGTACTAGATCTAAATGTGCCTGCTTGGAACAATAAAAAATTATTGTTAAGAGGCTAGATCATTTAGAGTACAAGCTTAGTAAATCCATTTAGGATTGAAACAAAGCTGAGAATCGTGGAACTTGCGAATTGATGGGATAGTCCATCTGATGGATTCGATCAAAAGGCAGAGACGATAGGTGTATTAGAGACGTAATGGAAATAAGGTGGTGTTTCTCGGAGATTTCATGTAGATAACTTTTTATCATTGGCAACAATGTAAAGATGTTGTCAGACATAAAATGATGGTTGTCTAAATAAATCGGGATATAAGATTGAGTAGAAGTTAGAGCGTGTTCTTAAGATCTTATGATCTAGAGATAAGAACATTGTACTTCTCCTAGACATCTTATACGATTATGGTTTGTTTTAACATGCATAAGTTCTGAGAAAGGTTAGAATAAGTATATCTATCTAAAGTTGTGTGTTTCGAACACATAAAGGAGATAGATAATACAAAGCAGTTTCCTACACTTTGTGTGGAAAGCTTAAATGCATTGTTGGAAAACAAGAACCTGATATCAACTATGCGGTTTGCGTAGTGGGAGGATATCAAAGTAATCTTGACAAGAGAATTTCAAATGCTGTAATGGTACTTGCAAAGTACTGAATTATTAAGCAAGACGAAATCTTCTTAGATTACATTTTCTCAGATCCCAAATCAGAGAAGGACCAATGTAAGTCGATATCAGGCTATGTGTTCACTTTTGGAGAGGTGGAACTTTTAATATGAAAGAGTGATAAGCAGGACGCTTCTCGGACTCTCTCATAACCGAATAGCAGCCTCAGAGGCAGCGGAAGTTTTGGTTAGGTTCCGGGATAACCTCTAAGACTTGGATATGACTCTTGGTTTATCAAAGGCTATTACATAGCGGTGCATGGTAAACCGGAAGAAGTCATAAGTCTAAAAGTGATGATAACACATAGTGCAAGTACCACCTGATACGAGTCATCGTCGAGGGAGACGACGTAGTAGTCACCAAGATAACTTCAGAGCGGCAACCTAGATTGCTCACTCACATAGTACTTCTCGGAAGTACACTTTAAGCACGTGATGAGTATGGGAACCGGGAGTTTGGAGGAAATGACTAGACCTTAGTACAAGTGGGAGATTGTTGGAGTTGTGTACTTAATGTCTAGATTTAAGTAACGGTAAACTCCCGGTCATAGCATTTAATCTATTAAATTAATAAACAATTGTTTGCGTTTAATTATTTATTAATTAAATATATGCAAATCATAGTCCTGGATTTTATACGTTGTAGTTAGTATGGTGTGCATGGGCGCACAGAAGATCATACTATCGGTTACTCGTATTTAATCGAACAGTTGCTCACGACCTAGATGGACACGGACCAATCCATCGGTATAGTCGTTGTGTGAGAGAGAAAATAATTTATCTTAATTATTTTATCACACTTGTACACTTAGTGTATTGAGCGGATCGTTGAGATTCATCGATTAGGATTGCCGGCGATAATCGATTCGAGTCTCAGTGTATTTTATTCTTAATCCCCGATATTATTGCGGGTGTGTATATTTAATATAAGTGACTTTGATTTACCAAAGGAATTAACCGATTTAATTATTGGTTAATTACCGGTTAAGTTGGGTCACTATATTTCATATATTTCATATATGGCATGCCGTGAATGATTGACCGGACAGTGTATCCCGAAAGGGTTGATAATATCCCCGAGATTAGTTCATAAGGAATTATTGTGTAAACCTCACGAGTGGATTCGTTCCGCACAATAATTAAGGTTGAATGGTACTAGTCTCGGATTAAAGAGATGAATAAATTAATTAGCAATAAATTAATTTTATTCATGGATATTTAAATCTTAAATACACGGAATAAATAATACTACCGGAGAAATATTATTTGATATAATATGGTTTAATATTGGGAGTGCAATTAATTTATATAGTGGAAAATAAATTAATTAATATTGATAAGGATTAATGGACTTGGGCAGTGGGCTCAATTTAATCTTCAATATTGGAAGCCCAATATTCCACCTCTAGATCCCCTACGTAGCCTATAAAAGCACTACATGGCCTTCATAATTCATAACTTGAATAAGACAAGAATTATCATACTTGAT
Source organism: Euphrasia confusa (assembly GCA_954870475.1). Classification (NCBI taxonomy): domain Eukaryota; kingdom Viridiplantae; phylum Streptophyta; class Magnoliopsida; order Lamiales; family Orobanchaceae; genus Euphrasia; species Euphrasia confusa. Next base: position 19,071,176 of record OX940949.1, read on the forward strand.
ATTCTAGATAGTTGAAGGAGATCCATAGGAGTTCGATAGATCGTCGCCCACCCGACGTTCGAACGGAGTGCAAGGAATATGTGGGAAGATTCAAAGGTCTTCGATTGATTTTGTTTCTCCGCACAACAAATCAAAAGGTACAATCATAAACTCCTTCGTGTGAATTTATGTGAATTAAATTGTGACATATACATGAACACAAGATCCGGGTAAACGACGAACTTCGGGGACGGGGATTCGAGATCCCCGGCGAACGTTCGAAGGACCCTCGGCTGGGAGCCGAGGGGTGGCGGTCGAGCCCTAGGGCTTCGACCGCCGGCGCGCATCAAAGGAACGCCGCGGCTGGACGCCGCGGCTGGGGCGATCGAGCCCTAGCTTGATCGCCGGGGACCTTCGCGGCTTCGCGCCGCGACTGGTGGTCCCCCCTCCTGTCGGTGGTGGCGGTGAGTCGCCGGACTCACCGCCCGGGGCTGCCGGAGCAGCCCCAACGATCACCTCGTGCGCGATCGCGAACCCCGCGATGGGGTTCGGCTAGGGTTTAGCCGCGGGTTCATCCCGCGGCGATACTCTTGTCGAGCCCGGTTCTTCGTGGCGTTCGTGATCGGTTTCCGGCGACGGAATTTCGGTCGGGGTTATCGGTTCCGCATTTTTTTGATACCCCGGGATATCGAATTCCAGCACCTTCAGCCTTGACAAGAACGCAGCCCTGCTGCGCAACCCCTGCGGCAGTTCGAAGAGAAGAAATATGGATTCGAGAATATAACGAAGAACAAGTATTTTTGGGGGACGAATTTTATTACTCAATTAATGGAGAAATCCCGTGTACCAAATAATAAGGGTTAGTCCCTTTTTATACTACTCCTATGCACCCCACAAGGGAAACCTAATTAAAATAGGAAAGGAAATCTAATCTAATGCAACCAAAGCAAAAGGAAAAGAAACCTAAAGAAATAAGGAAACTAAATAAAAGAATCATAATCTAAGATAATGTCCCGGATCGCTCACGCACGCCCGCATCCGGAAGCTTACAGGCATGTTACGCACGAAGCGGAAAACAGCGTGCCGCTGCCGCTTGGTCCTGCCATGTTCGCTCTACCGCATGACCCTGCCCTGTTGTTCTGCCTTCTGTTTGCGTCCTGCCTTGTTCGCTCTGCCGCCCAGCACTGCCTTCGTGCATGGTCGCGCTGCCTAAAAGGCTGGGCGTGACATACAGCTCTCAATCATATGCTTATTTATAAGCATCATAGCCAAACCCTAGAAGTACAAACCTATTAATGTAAGGACCAAAATATAATAAAAGATACTCCCTCCTATCTTTTTTATTTGTCGTCTTAGACATTGGCACAGTTATTAATAACATTTTATTTTTTCCAACTTACCCTTTATTAACTCTGTTAATTATATTTAAGATAATTATTTATTTATTTCTTCCCAAAAAACAATAACCGTTGAACTCTTTTTTTCCATTAAATATATAAGTATTTTTATCTGAAAATTGAATTGCCTAAATTTTTTCAAAACATATAAAGAAAATATTTTATTGATTTTAAATTTTTATTCTTCACAATTTGAAGATTTGTAAAATTCCAAAATATAAAAAATAAAATAGAGTTGGACACTAAATCATATCAAAACTGAATTGTGTAAACTTTTTCACAACATATAAAAAAAATATTATTGTTTTTATCTTTTTATTCTTCACAATTTCAAGGTTTGTAAAATTTCAAAGTATACAAAACAAAGAATAAAATATAGTAGGACACTAAACTTTAAATATTTAAAATTCTATAATTGTTTTAAATTTAATTAATTAATGATGAATTTAATGCAGGGGTATATAAGAGAGAAAAAACTTAAAACGACAATCAAATTGTACAAAATAAAAATGGGAAAAATGGCAATAAGGCCAATTTTCAGCATTTTTTCGGCAATAAGGCTTTCGAGAAATTACGCGTGCCAATTAGGCCGCCTAAAATGTGCAAAGACATCGTTGCCCTCGCATATATACACATTTGAACAAACGGTTTCCTCATTAATTACTTTTCCCGCACACGAAGCCTCCCCACGAAACCCACACCTCCTACTCTCTCTTTTTTCTCTCTCGGCTCCCGCTAGAACAACACACAGAAAACCAACCAAGCTTCGTAACCACCACCAACAACACAAGAAATCCTCTCTCACTTTTCCTTCTCATCTCAGCTAATATGGCTCCGTCGAAGAAAACCGCTGCCGCGAAGAAAACCGCCGGGAAGAAATCGACTCCAATCACCATTTCTGTGGATGCTTCCGAAAACACTGAACGGAGGCTTGTTCAGTACACTCCGTCGAGTGAAGAGCAGGCGAGCCCTATCCTTCAGCCTGCCGCCGGCGAGAAGAAGGAGAGGAAGTAAGTATTTCGAACCCTAATTCGATTTTCACTTTCAATCTGTTAATTTCCATTGATTGTGTGTATTTTTATGTGTTTTTCGGTGTGATTATGTGTTGATCAGCTTGATTGTGTGTGTTGGTGTATGTTCATTGTTAAAATTTTCTGTTCAGTGTTAAAATGTCCTGTTCAGTGTTGTACATGCCATTTCAGTGCCTCTGCATGCCACTCAGTGTCATTGCATGGTCACTCAGTTTTGATTGTGTGTGTTGGTGTATGTTCAGTGTTAAAATGTTCTGTTCAGTGTTAAAATGTCCTTTTCAGTGTTGTACATGCATTCCAGTGCCTCTGCATGCCATTTCAGTGCCATTACATGGCCACTTAGTGTTGATTATGTGTTTTTGGTGGCTGTTCAGTGTTGTATGTGCCTGTTCAGTGTTGTATATGCCTGTTCAGTGCTTTGTGTGTGCATTCAGTGTTTTGTACTCACATCGGTGTGTGTTTTTGGGGTTTCAGGTCCTATGAACAGATGAGGTCCAACTTGCTCACCATCATCAGGACTATTGATGATATCAAGGACAATCTGAAAGCGAGCCACGACGAGTATTTGAAGAAGACCCCCTTCTACCATCTGTTCAAGGGCATCAAGGATCAGAGGCTGACCATCCTCCACACCCGAAAGAGCGACGCTGCGATAGCTGTCGTGCTGGAGCAGATGGATGTCGGTGCTCGTACGATAAAGCTGGGCAGCAAAGATGTCGGGATCACTCCCGAGGATGTCGATCTTATTTTCGGCATCGTTGGCGGCAGTAGGAAGCTCGATATTACTTCCAGGTCCAAGAGTAATAAAAGATTCAGGGAGAGGATGTTCCCGGGAGAGAAGACGCTAAACCCGAAGCTGCTGAAGGAAAAGCTTGAGAGTTTGGTGAAGCGTCGGAGTCGCAAGCCTCAGGCTCTTGCTGATGTAGCTCGGCTCATGTCGTTGATAGTGATCGACATTGTCTTCTTCTCCACTTCCTTCGTCACAATCCAATGGAAATGGTTGGATTACGTGGAAGATTTGGACTCTATGCAGAGCTACAACTGGGGCGAGGCGATTCTGAAGGCCCTTTGCGACTCGGCAGCACTGAACAGGGACAAATCGCAGAAAACACAAGGCTGCACGATACTGCTACTGGTATGTGCTTCTACTTGCTGTTCTTCACATTCGTCTTACTGTACTTCTACTTGCCGTCTTTTTATTTTTCATTCCTTGATATTTACCTTGAGTTTTTTTTTCTTCTTTTTTTGTGCAGTTCTGGCTTTGTGAGCACACGAAGCTGGCAAACAGGCTGCAGAACAAGCACCTCCCCCGGGTCCTGAACTAGCATCTCCCTGATCTTTCGAATGTGACCAAGGAGACTCTAGCGGGCCTTGCAGACTAGGCGGTAAATATCTTCGCTCTTTCTTCTTCTTTTAAGTCTGTTTGTTTTATGATTCAGTGTCAAGGTAATTCTGATTGAACAGTGTGAAATATTAAGGTTCAGTGTTTATTGCTTGCATTCAGTGTGATATTCATGCATACAGTGCTTGTGGATGGACAGTGTGAATGATGTTCAGTGCTTATTAATGTCATTCAGTGTCAAAGTAGGATAACTATGATAATCAGTGCATAAAATTGCCATTCAGTGTCACTCACTTGAGGATGATGTTTTTTTGAGTTCTAATGCGTGTTGTCCGTGTCTGACAGGTGGATGCTCGTCTTCTGAAACACGGCAAGACGGTGGCGGAGATCCAGGCGTACAAGGGCCACCTTTCTTATATAGCAATCGTGAACACTCCGCATGCGGCGGAGAGCGAGAATGACGAGCAGTCTGAGGAGCTGCCTTCTGGAGAGGAGAGTGACGATGACGAGCATCCGGGCTCTGATTCGTCGAGCGAGGAGGAAGAGGAACGAAAAGGAAAAGGCCCGGAGGGCGGGCCTTCTGGAGAAGACCATTCGTCCGATGGGGAAGACGACGACAGTTCTTCCGGGGGGCATCAGGAGATGACCTGCATAGTCCCGGAGCCGGAGGAGGAGGGTGGGCCTTCTGAATAGAAGCCCGAGGAGGAGCGCCCTGCTGTTTCTGCCGCTGAAGCTGAGAAGTTGCTCAACAACCTCTTGGCGGAGAATCAAGATCTCTCCGACACTGTGAGGGATCTCCAAGCCAAGCTCGAGAGCACAACTTCTCAGCTGAACGAACTGACAAGTGCTAACGTCGAGCTAGAAGGTGTTAACCAGCGTCTGAAGAGCGAGCTTTCGGAGTAGCTTGCGAAGATCGACGCAGAGACGTAGGTCCCCGGGGCAGCAGGCGAGGCAGGTGGAAGCTCTGAGGAGGAGGAGTTGAAACTTCTGAGGACGCAAGTGAAAGAGCTCGAGGAAGAATTGATCAAGTCGAATGATCAGAAATCATCCGGTGACCGAGGTCCCCGGGGCGGGCGAGGCTGGAAGCTCCGGTGAGGAGGAAGTGCGACTTTTGAGGGCTAGAGTGAAAGAGCTCGAGGATGAAATGAAAAATTTGAAGAATGCGTTGGCTGACCTTTAGATGTCGTCGGTCATGAACGATTACGAAAAAGGCCAGCTCGAGACTCTGGAGGCGGACACATGAAAGCACAAGAAACCGTCCACAGAGCCCAGATCGAGACTCTGCAGAACATCGTCAAGGCACGGGAAGATGAAATCTTAAGTCTCCAGGCAGAGTTGTGCGTCTACTGTTGGAGTTGTGTACTTAATGTCTAGATTTAAGTAACGGTAAACTCACGGTCATAGCATTTAATCTATTAAATTAATAAACAATCGTTTGCTTTTAATTATTATTAATTAAATATATGCAAATCATAGTCTTAGATTTTATACGTTGTAGTTAGTATGGTGTGTCGGGCCCACACAGAAGATCATACTATCGGTTACTCGTATTTAATCAAACAGTGGCTCACGACCTAGATGGACCCGGACCAATCCATCAGTATAGTCGTTGTGTGAGAGAGAAAATAATTTGTCTTAATTATTTTATCACACTTGTACACTTGGTGTATTGAGCGGATCGTTGAGATTCATCGATTAGGATTGCCGGCGATAATCGATTCGAGTCTCAGTGTATTTTATTCTTAATCCCCGATATTATTGCGGGTGTGTATATTTAATATAAGTGACTTTGATTTACCAAAGGAATTAACCGATTTAATTATTAGGTTAATTACCGGTTAAGTTGGGTCACTATATTTCATATATGACATGCCGTGAATGATTGACCGGACAGTGTATCCCGGAAGGGTTGATAATATCTCCGAGATGAGTTCATAAGGAATTATTGTGTAAACCTCATGAGTGGATTCGTTCCGCACAATAATTAAGGTTGAATGGTACTAGTCTCGGATTAAAGAGATGAATAAATTAATTAGCAATAAATTAATTTTATTCATGGATATTTAAATCTTAAATACACGGAATAAATAATACTACCGGAGAAATATTATTTGAAATAATATGGTTTAATATTGGGAGTGCAATTAATTTATATAGTGGAAAATAAATTAATTAATATTGATAAGGATTAATGGACTTGAGCAGTGGGCTCAATTTAATCTTCAATATTGGAAGCCCAATATTACACCTCCTTTAGATCCCCTACGTAGCCTATAAAAGCACTACATGGCCTTCATAAATCATAAGACAAGATTATCATACTTGATATTCTAGAGAGTTGAAGGAGATCCATAGGAGTTCGATAGATCATCGCCCACCCGACGTTCGAACGGAGTGCAAGGAATACGTGGGAAGATTCAAAGGTCTTCAACTTGATTTCGTTTCTACGCACAACGAATCAAAGGTATGATCATAAAACTCCTTGTGTGATTTTATGTTCAATTAATTGTGATACATACATGAACGCACGATCCGGGAAAACGACGAACCTCGGGGACGGGGATTCGAGATCCCCGACGAGGATCGAAGGTGGCGGTCGAACCCTAGGGTTCGGACCGCCGCGACGCGCGACAAGGGGAAGCCCCGGCTGGACGCCGGGGCATGCGATCGACTTCGGTCGATCGCCGGGGATGCCGCGGGCTGGCGCCGCGGCGGATCCCCCCGGCCACCTCGTCGGCGGCGCGTCGCAAGGGAGCCCTCGGCTGGAGCCGAGGGGCGATCGAGCCCGTGAGCTCGATCGCGGGGGGCTGCTACGAGCAGCCCCGGGGATGCCGTGAGGCATCCCAGCGATCATCCGCGAGATGATCGCGAGCCCCGTGCGGGGGCTCGGCTGGGCATCACGGGCGGACCGTGCTGGTGCTCGGTTGAGCTCCGGCTCGTACGGTGGTTCGTGGTCGGATCTCCGGCGATCGAGGATTTCGGTCGGGTTATTATTTTCCGCAAATTTTAATAGCCCGGGATATCGATTTCCAGCAATTGGTATCAGAGCGATTGGTTTCGTGTTCATGTATGCGTTCAATTGTGTTCTACCTTGTAGGGATTCCGACTATCATGGTTTAAATTAATTGTTAATTATTCGTTTAATTAATTGCTATTTAATTTTGCCATGATTATTCGTTATTAAACTCTCGGACATGTCGAGATTCGTTTTGTGTGGATGAATGCTTGTAATAGTAAAAATTCGGGGGTTGACCGAATTTAGATTTATTATTATTGTTCTATGTTTTCCGGAAAGTGTATAGGGTCGATTTCATGTATAGAATCGATACCGGAATTGTAAATTTATTTCTTGTAATTTATTTACGTTGGATCGATGCCGAGACGACCGCCGGAGAACTCGTGTGACGAAGAAGACGAAGAGGACGAAGAACCGGGGGGGTCGATCAACCCCATGATCGACCCCATGACCGAAGCCATGGGGAGGGGTCGATCGCCCCTCGGCTGGGGCTGCCGCCGGTATGGTGGTGGCCGGCCGGCTGGGGAGGCGGCGGCGGTGCCCTCTCCGGTGGTGGCGGCGGTCGGTGGTGGTGGTGGTGGTGCGGGGATCCCCAACCCGTGCTACTCCTACTCCTACCTAGATTCACTTTCCTAATTGATTCAAGTTTTCCTATTTTGAGTATTCCTAAGTTTGGGAACTCTCATGGAGATAGGAAAAGAATTAATTAATATTATTTATTTCCTTATTCTATTATGGAAGTCTTCTAGAATATTCCAAGTTCTACTTGGAATAGGAATCTAGAGATTTAATAGAATTAGATAGGAAAATAATTAATTAATGAATTAATTTATTTCCTATTTGATTATTCCTATTTTATGGGAATTTTCATGGACATGGAAATTAATTAATCTTGGAAAGTAGAAGAGTCCTAATTTATTTTATTTCCTTATTCTATTATAGAAGTCTTCTAGAATATTCCAAGTTTCACTTGGATAGATTATTCTAGAGATTTAATAGAATTAGATGGGATAATAAAAAAATAAAAAAAAATATTAATAATATTTAATTTTATTTTTGATTTATTCGATTGACTTAATTTTCGAATTAAGTATCTTTTGAATTTATTAAAAATAAATAGATTTTAATATTGGGATTAATATTCTCGTCACATGGAGCATTCAAGAACGAAGACTGAAGACTAGAAGACGCATACGGAGATGGAATAAAGCCATGATAGTCGGAAAAATAATTTTCTAGCTTATTTTGACTATGTGCTATGTGCTTTATTGCTTGTATGCATGCTTATGTGTTTAATTATGCATTAGATAGCGTATCCCTTTGTTATAAAAAGCTAAGTGGGAGAGGGGATGGATACATTCCCATGGTCTCCATTACTGTTCTCTTGGTGACTCTTATGGACTTTTAAAGTTCGTATAGATGTGTCATTGTAGGAGAATTCTTGTAATTCCTTTTACGAGAAACATTGATTAAGTTTATCAAACAATGCCTAATTTGTCTTTCTGAAACTGACTTCAAGTCGACTCATTCTCACCCCGGGGAGTGGAATGGAGCCAAAGCCACTTGGTCATGTGGATGACACAAATTAGAGACATTCGTACCATTCTTTTGAAGATGGATCGTTTGTCTGCTCGGATCCCTCATCTAATGAGAGATAGGGTTGTTCGCATGGTGAATCACTGGTTAGAAACTTCGAGTTTCACTTATGATTCTCCGCGTCTTGATTTACAAAATCGAATGCTTCAAGTAACTGGATGTCAATTGTAAAAGTCTTTTGGTGTAGTAAACGTCCACACTATCGTGGCTTGCTGCATTGAATGGGATTTTGGAACGATTGATGTAGACAGTTATAGAAGGGAGTGAAGGAAACGTGCGTTAACGTAAACGTCCACACTATCGTGGCTTGCGGTGACATACGAGTCCCAAACAATCTTCTTAGATACTGAGTAATGGTTTACACTTAGGTACGCTCTATAGTATTCTTCCCATCGAAGTAACGCTATAGTGATGTACGACCGAAGCAAATCTAATTGCTAAATCATTTGGATGGGTAAACGTCCACACTATCGTGGCTTGCCTTATCTGATGGGATTTTAGATGTGATTAGTGATTTAATGATATTATTTAAGGGAGATAATATCGGATATTAAATTGATTGTTTGTTTAAATGTGCTTATAGGTTTAGAGAATAGCTATGAACCCACTTTCTATGATACTCAAGGAGCATAAGCTCACTGGCCCCAACTATATTGATTGGAAGAGAAATTTAGACATTGTCCTGACTTCGGAGGAGTACAAGTTTGTACTCCATGAAGTGTGCCCTGCTGAGCCCACGGCTGCCTCAACTAATGAGGAAAAACTGACATATCGGAAGTGGAAAAAGGCTGATGAAATGGCTAGGTGTTATATTTTGGCTTCCATGTCAAATGTACTCCAAACCCAACATGAGTCGATGGACACTGCCTATGATATGATGTTTAACCTCAAGGAGATGTTTGGGGAGCAATATCGTGCGGCAAGGCAAGAAGCCATGAGAGTCCTCATGACAACTACTCAGTCTGAAGGAACGCCCGTAGGGGAGCACGTTCTTAAGATGATGGGTCTGTTGAATGAGCATGAGATCCTAGGAGCTCAAATTGATGCTGAGACGCAAGTCGACATCATACTCCAGTCTCTGACCCCTAGTTTTGAGCAGTTTCGCATGAGCTATAATATGGGTAAACTATCTTATTCTCTTGCACAACTCCTGACTGAACTGAAGGCGGCAGAGGGGATCTACAAGAAGGGCAAGTCTCAAGCGCTTGTAGCTACCAAGTCCAAAGGCTTTAAGCCTGGTGGAGGTAGGGGCAAGAGGAGGAAGCAAGCCTGGAAACCCAGTGGTGTCAAGAAGACTGTACCACGAGTGGGGGCTGCAAAGCCAAGGGGCAAGTGCTTCCGATGCAACAAGTCTGGACACTGAAAGTCTGAATGTCCTCTCAGAGGTACGAATTTTTCTTTAGTCGTAAAAACATAGTCAGCGGTATTATCTACCAGAATTCTGGTGTGTAGATATGGAACCACTGACGGTATGTGCATTTTTGAATGCAGGGGTTCCAGAAAACCCGGCGACTTAGAAAAGAAGAGTTCGAGTCTACACGGGCAAAAGCTGTGGAGGAGGCAGCTGTTGCGGTGGAAGACATTTATCTGCTTTAGTAGTTAAATAGGATTTCATTTCAAGATTATTGCGTTATGTACCCTTTATTTTAGAAAGAACGTTTAGTTCTGGATTTCTATTAATGGATATTTTATTTCTTTAATCATTTGATGATTTTGATAAGAAATAATGGGATTATCTATTATGGTACATTAGATAGCAATATATGAATGATAGATCCTAAAGTCTACCACGATGCAACGAACCGTTCTATAACTTGTTTTACTTGATTAGATATATTTCTTCATTAAATCATTATACTTGTGAATTCTTATACTTAGTAGTATTTTCAAATGAGATTCAAATGGTCGAAATTGATTTGATCAATTATAGTTGAAGGAATGGACCTTCCGACCTAAGGATTGAATTTGGAGGATAATACATCTAAGCAAACCTTTCTGGATAAAGGATAGAATTCAGACAAGTATTAGGAATGATTAGATATGCAGAGTATGTGTAATTAGAAAGGAACGAGTAAATTCTTTCAAGAATACTCGGTAATGGATTAGAATACTTAATGTGCCATAAAAGCAAAGTGTTTTGACTAGTCAATGGACACAAAGCTATTATGGGGAACCATCAAAGTATATCCATTAGGAGCCTGCGACTTAGTCGTGGAGGCCATCACCTATCTAAGTAACACATAGCATAATCAAAGATTGAGATTCAATCCCAAAGGGCCGCGCCATACACTTACGTGTAGAGATGGTGCGTTGTAAATAAGAAACGGAAATCTAATAGTAAAAGAACAAGTTGTTCGGAACTACCTATGTTCTATGGATGTTCCTAGATACAACGGTATATTGAATATGGTTGTAGGATATCCTAGATGAACGAAGTATTGTGTGTTCTATAGTACTATGAACCAGAGGGACGTCTATCGCCCGGTTCTTAGAGGAAAACTATTAGATGAACCACAAAGCCTGAACTGACGTAATACCTTGGAATGAGAAAAAGGAAAAAGACTAGGAACCAGCCAAACCGAGTAGAAGTACACCACACACTGCACCTACTGTTATTATTGTTATACACCGGGACGCCATTGCAGTGGGAGGTTGTTGGACAACCAGAGATATTCATAAGACTAGAGGAGTTCGGACTCTGGATCTAGTAGAGATGAAATCGATCCCTAGCTCTGCATAAGGGTGGTACTGGATCTAAATGTGCCTGCTTGGAACAATAAGGTTTATTGTTAAGAGGCTAGATCATTTAGAGTACAAGCTTAGTAAATTCATTCATGGATTGTAACAAAGCTGTAAATCGTGGAACTTGCAAATTGATGAGATAGTCCATTTTATGGATTCATCAAAAAATGGCAAAGACGATAGGTGTATTAGAGACATAATGGAAACAAGGTGGTGTTTCTCGGAGATCTTATGTAGATAATATTTTATCATTGGCAACAATGTAAAGATATTGTCAGACATAAAATAATGGTTGTCTAAATAAATCGAGATATAAGATTGAGTAGAAGTTAGAGCATGTTCTTAAGATCGTTCTAACGATAAGAACATTGTACTTCTCCTAGATACCTTATACGATTATGGTTTGTTTTAAACATGCATACTTCTGAGAAAGGTTATTGCCTTTCAGAGACAGAATATACATCTATCTAAAGGATATGTGTTTCGAACACATGAAGGAGATAGATGAAGATAAAGCAGTTTCCTACACTTTATGTGTGGAAATCCTTATAGATGCAATGTTGTAAAAAGACAACCTGATATCAACTATGCCGTTTGCGTAGTGGGAGGATATCAAAGTAATCTGGATAAGGGATGTTCGAATGCTGTAAGAGTACTTTCATAGTACTGGCTTACGGAGCAAGACGAAGTCTTCTTAGATTACAGATTCTCAGATCCAAAAATCAAAGAAGGACCAGTGTAAGTCGATATCAGGCTATGTGTTCACTTTTAGAAAGAGGTGGAACCATGAAATGAAAGAGTGATAAGCAGGACGCTTCTCAGACTCTCTCATAACCGAATAGCAGCCTCAGAGGCAGCGGAAGTTTTGGTTAGGTTCCGGGATTACCTCTTGACTTGGATATGACTCTTAGTTTACCAAAGGCTATTGGATAGCGGTGCACAGTGAACTGGAAGAGGTCATAAGTCAAAAGTGAAAGAGTGAAAGAGCTCGAGGATGAAATGACAAATTTGAAGAATGCGTTGGCTGACCTTTAGATGTCGTCGGTCATGAACGATTACGAAAAAGGCCAGCTCGAGACTCTGGAGGCGGACACATGAAAGCACAAGAAACCGTCCACAGAGCCCAGATCGAGACTCTGCAGAACATCGTCAAGGCACGGGAAGATGAAATCTTAAGTCTCCAGGCAGAGTTGTGCGTCTACTGTTGGAGTTGTGTACTTAATGTCTAGATTTAAGTAACGGTAAACTCACGGTCATAGCATATAATCTATTAAATTAATAAACAATCGTTTGCTTTTAATTATTATTAATTAAATATATGCAAATCATAGTCCTAGATTTTATACGTTGTAGTTCGTATGGTGTGTCGGGCCCACACAGAAGATCATACTATCGGTTACTCGTATTTAATCAAACAGTGGCTCACGACCTAGATGGACCCGGACCAATCCATCGGTATAGTCGTTGTGTGAGAGAGAAAATAATTTGTCTTAATTATTTTGTCACACTTGTACACTTGGTGTATTGAGCGGATCGTTGAGATTCATCGATTAGGATTGCCGGCGATAATCGATTCGAGTCTCAGTGTATTTTATTCTTAATCCCCGATATTATTGCGGGTGTGTATATTTAATATAAGTGACTTTGATTTACCAAAGGAATTAACCGATTTAATTATTGGGTTAATTACCGGTTAAGTTGGGTCACTATATTTCATATATGACATGCCGTGAATGATTGACCGGACAGTGTATCCCGGAAGGGTTGATAATATCTCCGAGATGAGTTCATAAGGAATTATTGTGTAAACCTCATGAGTGGATTCGTTCCGCACAATAATTAAGGTTGAATGGTACTAGTCTCGGATTAAAGAGATGAATAAATTAATTAGCAATAAATTAATTTTATTCATGGATATTTAAATCTTAAATACACGGAATAAATAATACTACCGGAGAAATATTATTTGATATAATATGGTTTAATATTGGGAGTGCAATTAATTTATATAGTGGAAAATAAATTAATTAATATTGATAAGGATTAATGGACTTGAGCACTGGGCTCAATTTAATCTTCAATATTGGAAGCCCAATATTACACCTCCTTTAGATCCCCTACGTAGCCTATAAAAGCACTACATGGCCTTCATAAATCATAAGACAAGATTATCATACTTGATATTCTAGAGAGTTGAAGGAGATCCATAGGAGTTCGATAGATCGTCGCCCACCCGACGTTCGAACGGAGTGCAAGGAATACGTGGGAAGATTCAATGGTCTTCAACTTGATTTCGTTTCTCCGCACAACGAATCAAAGGTATGATCATAAAACTCCTTGTGTGATTTTATGTTCAATTAATTGTGATACATACATGAACGCACGATCCGGGAAAACGACGAACCTCGGGGACGGGGATTCGAGATCCCCGGCGAGGATCGAAGGTGGCGGTCGAACCCTAGGGTTCGGACCGCCGCGACGCGCGACAAGGGGAAGCCCCGGCTGGACGCCGGGGCATGCGATCGACTTCGGTCGATCGCCGGGGATGCCGCGGGCTGGCGCCGCGGCGGATCCCCCCGGCCACCTCGTCGGCGGCGCGTCGCAAGGGAGCCCTCGGCTGGAGCCGAGGGGCGATCGAGCCCGTGAGCTCGATCGCGGGGGGCCGCTACGAGCAGCCCCGGGGATGCCGTGAGGCATCCCAGCGATCATCCGCGAGATGATCGCGAGCCCCGTGCGGGGGCTCGGCTGGGCATCACGGGCGGACCGTGGTGGTGCTCGGTTGAGCTCCGGATCGTACGGTGGTTCGTGGTCGGATCTCCGGCGATCGAGGATTTCGGTCGGGTTATTATTTTCCGCAAATTTTAATAGCCCGGGATATCGATTTCCAGCATCTACGAGATTGACGGCAACAAGGATGGTGAAGAAGAAGAAGGAAGCCCGTTGAGACCGGAAGCTGAAAAAATAGAGTCTTCGAGCAAGGCGAAGACCAGGTCGATGGTTCGACGGGTCAAAGACAGGAAAAGGAAGCCAGCCAACGGCGATGACGATGATTTCGAGTACGGTCCCCCTGCCCCTGCCGCAAAGAAAATGGCGATCAAGAAGGGTAAAAAGGTGGCAGCGAGCCAGAAACCGATCCGGGCTGATTTCAATGATGCACATATCAAGTTCTTGGTCGACGTGAACAAGGACTTTGACCAGAACTGCGGATTCAAATTGGAGCCGGAAGTCCTCGACAAAATCATCCTGCACAGCAGCGACGAAAAAAATGTAATTGAAGTTTCTTTTCTTTCTTTTCTTTCTTTCACATTCTGTCTTTCTTTCTTTTGTTTCTTTCTTTTTTTTTTTTTTGCTAAGAATGTGCTTTTTTTTTTTCCTTTTTGACAATCAGGTGGACAATGAGGTACTTTCCCCGTATATCCACGGTTGTTTCGGTGCCTGACATGACTGACATAATGAAGTGCACCTTCATCAGCAATCATGTGGTCGACGCCTTTGCCGAGTCGCTGCATCGAGAGCACAACAAGAATTTGGAGGCTCTGATACTCCCCGGGCACTGTTGGGTGAGTTTTTTTTTCTCCTTTCGAATTCAGTCAGTGCTTTTCTGGGTTACACAGTGTGTTAGGGGTTGTCAGTGTTTATTTGTGCTGTTCAGTGTTATTGATGGTTGATCAGTGTTTATTTGTGCTGTTCAGTGTTTTAATGTGCTATTCAGTGTTTATATGTGTTGTTCAGTGTTATTGATGGTTGATCAGTGTTTATCATCCACAGTCAGTGTTTTTATGGGACAATCAGTGTTATAATGTCATGTTCAGTGCTCATTGAATTCATTCTTCTTAACAACTATGTTTTTTATGTTTTTTTTTTCTTCTTGCAGACCTCGGTTGTCATGGGATGTCATGACCACCAGAAATTGTACAAAACAATCACAGATTTGATCCCGTGCGTGCGAAAAGGGATTATAATGTTCCCGATTGTGTCGCCTTGGTTGAGAAAGAATACAGTTCCGAACCATTGGACGCTGCTCTTCTGCGACTTCGTCCAACAGAAATGGCGATTCTACAACTCTATTCAACCCAGGGGGCAGAGATCGACGGACCATTACATGGCGAATGCAGCGGAATTGGTACGTCTACTGTATTTTAGTCAATTTTTTAAAAAAATGTTCACTTTATAAAAAGATGACTGATAAACTGTTTTGTTTCATACGTTTCAGAAGGAAAAGGTAGAAACCAACGTGGGCCAAATGCTTGAGAAAGCGGGGAAGTATGGTTTCCCGATACAAGAAATCGAGGCCGTGAAGCCTCTCCCACAGCAAGCCCCATCTCTGTAAGTATCAGTGCATAATTAACCCATTCAGTGTTGTGTTTATGTGTTCATTTTATGCCTGTTCAGTGTTTTATTTATGCATTCAGTGTCAGTGTTTTTTTTTTCTAACTCCTCTGCGTCTGTGTGTGTGTCCAGGAATGAATGTGCTTTGTACGTATGCTACTACATGGAGAAGATTCTGAAGAAAGAGGTCATTCCGGACAAGGTCAGGACGGAAGAGTTCCAAGTATTCAAGGCTCACGTGATACGAACCATCCTGACCATGAAGGAAAAGTAGTGATTTTGGGCTGTGCGTTGTTTGTTTAGTTTTGGTTGAAAAAAAACAAGAAGTATTTTTCTGTAATTGTATGAACATGATTGTGATTGTGTTTGGATTGAGTTTCTGTAAAAAAGAATGTGTTTTTTGTTCATATTTCTGGGCAGTTTTAGTTGAATTCAGTGTTGATATTGTCTATTATTTAGTGTTAATATTGTCTGTTCAGTGTTATAAGTGTTTATTCTGTATTTCATTGTTATCAGTGTTAATCATGTCTACTCAGTGTCAGCAGTTGAAACTTATTGAATTGCAACATTAAAAAACAACCAAATGCAAAAATTACAACACAAGAACAATTAAAAACACTCTAAAAGCATAAACTGAGCAAAAGCAAATCACATAATGTTAAATCCTGTGTTTTTTAAATGATAGATAGTCAGGGTGTTTATGAGCCAAACAGTGTCTGTCAGTGACAGTCAGTGTCTTTTCACCCCATTCAGTGTTTGATCACAAAAATCATGTAAAAAAAAAACAACAAAAATCCAATAAGAGAAAGCCTACTAGGGTGCATCTGCTACTAACTACTGTATAGGCTCCGTGCACGTTTTCTTGTTGTGATTGCCGACACGTCCGCACCTCCCACACTTCATGGCTCTCGGGATGTGCTCACCCCTGGACGGAATCCTCTTCTTCTTAGGTCTTCCAGGAGGCCTCTTCGATGTTGGCGGCTCGATCAGGACGTTCTCTGGTACGTTCGAAGGTTGATCAAACATGGAAACTGGCTGAAGGGGATCGGCATAAGACCTGGCGTAGCTCTCTACATGGTAAAACTTGTCCACGAACGAGGCCATAGGCTTCCTGTACCGCAGAATGCACGCAGCTGCGTGGGAACACGGAACCCCTGTAATCTGCCACTGACAGCAGGTGCACGTCTGATCCGCAATATTGACCACGACGGATGGAACACACTGCACTTCGAAAACCGTTTCGGACGACCCCACAACCACCCATTTCCTGCCTTCGTTGACGGCTTTACTCAGCGTCTTCTCAACGGACGGGCAGAAAGCCGAAGTCCATTCCCTGCTCCTGGCCCCCCTGTCTGATTCAGTGTTAAACAAGGCCAGTCAGTGTTTGAACAAGGGCCAACAGTGTTAAAAAAGGGCCATCAGTGTTTGAGATGTGTATTTTTTTTCATTATACCGTGGAAAAAGGTCATCACCTTCAGCCTGATGTTGTTGACCAAAGCCATGATTGGAAGATGCCGGGCTTCCATGATCCATTTATTGAACGACTCCGCGGCATTGGACGACATCTCCCCGTATCTCTTCCTTGAGAAGTACACGTTGGCCAAATTCTTTGGATCCATGTTCTCGAAAAACACTTTCGCTGTCTGGCCTCCCTCTTCCAACAGCTTGTCCATGCTGAGTTGATAGGCTTCGACGGTGGTTGCGTACGCACATTTAAGGAAATTCCACACCACGCCTTTTCGTAACATCTTGGTCGCCCGTCTGCCTCTGAATTTGTCTTTCAGGTTCAACTTCAAGTGATTGATACAGTAGCCGTGCGGGGACCCTGGGAACACCCTGCTCATCGCCTCGAGCAGCCCGAGAATCCTGTCCGACACGAACGTAACAGTGCGAGAAGGAGATAGGATGTGCTTCAGGTTGTCCAAAAACCACTTCCAGTTAGCATAGTTCTCGGAATCGACAACGGCGTAAGCCAATGGGTACAACCCTGCATTCACGAGACACGAACAAAAAAAAAAAAAAAGGTGAAAAAACACTTCAGTCAGTGTGAATAGCACTCATTCAGTGTTGAAAATATAGATTCAGTGCTGCAAACAACACGTGTCAGTTTCAGTGTGCATTTCAGACCAGTCAGTGTTAAAAAGATGGATTCAGTGCTCAAAACTGTACTACACATACCTCCATCGCCATCCTTGCCCGTAGCAGCGAGCAAATGGCTCTTGAACCTTCCCTTCAGAAATGTGCCGTCCAGAAACAGCAAAGGGCGACAATGGTTCATCCCGTCGATACAAGCCTTCATCGAGATGAAGACTCTGCGAAACTTCCTGGACGCCTCGTTGAATTCAAGCAACAGGTGCGACCCAGGGTTGGAATCCGATATTGCCTGCAGGTGCTTAGTCAGTGCACCGAAGGAATCTTTATCGTCGCCGTGAATCAGCTACCTGGCCTTCTCGAGCACATCCAGAGCGAAGCCAGACAAGATCTTCAGGCCGTAGTGATGCTGGAAGTTTCTCACGATTTGGATCGGACGAGTCAGTGTGCTTTTCCGTACCTCCTCGACTATCAAACTGGAAACCAAGTCCGAACAAACGCGCCTGTGTTTCAGGGATCGAAAGCACGCGCCGCAGCTGTGCTCGTTACTCAGCTGCTTGACGTAGAAGAAGCCGTTGCTTTGATCCATCACGGCGCATACAGACCAGTTGCATATATCCCGTGCTGCTTTTCTTCGAGCACACGGCAGAAACCTTTTCGGGTCTGTTCTTCACGTACTCGAAATCGAATCCAACTCCGACTGCCATCTTACAGAGTGCATTTCGAAAGTCCGGGGCACCTCCTTGGAACATCTGACCGACACCCGAAATATCTTTGTCCCATCCATCGGTTAACAACACTTTAGAACTCGACGGACCAAAAAGGCGGAACATATCTTCTGCTTCAAAGCCCTCGTTTTCTGTTCCAGTCGCACTAACACCGTTACTGTTGGACACCGTCGAGAACACAGAACTAGAGGTGTAGTCTTCAGTCGCGACGAAAATGTCGATGCTCACCCGAGGCAGCTTGTGAAGTGCAGCTAGGGATACCATGTTCCACATGTCCGCATCGGTTGAGAGCACACAGTTTGGGAAATCGGGTACGGAGTAATGCATGCCGTACGCAACGTCTCGGAGCTCAGGCCACTGAAGCTCGACTGTTTCCTTCAGCTGGTGAAGAGCGGCCGCACGGGAGGAATCGATTCTGGACACCAAATTCTCGCCGCCGAATGCACAAAATGCGAAAACAGCGGTCCCTGCTGAAAAACACAAAATAACGACTCACAGTCAGTCAGCGCACGATTTTTTAAGGAATGGCTGGAATGCATGAAATGAACACTGAACTCAAACAGTGTGATTCAGTGTGTGTCTCTGTGTGTTCAGTGCTATTAAAGTGTGTTCAGTGCTATTAAAGTGTGTTCAGTGCTGTTCAGTGCTATTGAAGCGTGTTCAGTGCTATAAAAGTGTGCTCAGTGTTTGATTGTGTGATTTTCAATGTGTGTTGTCTCAAACAGTGTTTTTAAAACCTGTTCAGTGTTAAATGCACAGTCAATCAGTGTTTTTAAGACATGTTCAGTGTTTAAAGTCAGACAGTGTGTTTTATGAGACTCCAAACATCTTATTAAGCAGAAGGTCACAACGACGAGTACACCCGATAACAAAAAAAAAAAAAGAAACTAAGATAAATAGAAACGGAAGGATTTCAAAAGCTTATCGGAACAATACAACAACGACAATTCATCAAATCACAAGAAACACAAAACCACAAAAAAGATTAACAACAATAATAATGAGATGGAGGAAGTCTTGGGTCACGACGAGGGGGGTACCTGACCGGGCGCACCATCGACTGGCCATTTTGATCGAATACGCCAATCGAGAAACTACTTCCTCCGGTCCAGGTAACCCGGATGTTCCAGCCTTCCTGCACTCCAAACTCTCGAACTAGGCGTTCCCAGTGAAATCCGTGGATGGCCGTTTGATTCCGATGAGTGGTGAGAGGCACGTGCCATTTCTGGTCCAGGGAGTCCGTCAAAACGATGAAATTCCCCATTTCATCCTTGATCGGACGAACAAAGACATCCGGGAGAGGAAACTTCTCTTTATGCCAACGACCATGGAATCTTTGTTCGGTCCAGTGAGAACCATTCCAAGATTCAACCCCCCGACTTGGCGTCGGTCCTTGCTCCCGATCGAGTGTACCCGGTCGCCTAGGCATCATTGGTGGCCCCCGATAGAGTGACCCACCATTGAATCTTTGTTCGGGCGAGGGAGGACCGTTATTGAAAAATTCAACCTCACTTGGCGTCGGTCCTGGCCCTCGATCGAGTGTACCTGGTCGCCTCGGCATCGTTGCTGGCTGCCCCCCGATCGAATAGAAATGAGATGAGGAAACCAGAGAAATGACGAGGTATTTATAACCGTCCTCACACTTATAACACTGGCAGTAAATGCCTCAACCCTCAACTAACATGGCAGGCATTTATTGAAAAGAAGACATGTCAATGCCTCAAAGAAGACAAAGTCAAACACACACTGATTCCTGCACCACATTGCATTTCCAACAAATAACAGGTATCCTAGGGAAACTGGTATTCATTCAGACACTGAATGAAGCAAATCAGCACTGAGTCCATATGGTTAAGTATGGATTCAGTGTGCAACAGGTGGGTAAAGTGTGTAAGTGCAATTAGCCAAGCTCAATGCACACTGAATCAAGCAATTAAACACTGAGTGAAGCAAATCAACACTGAATCCACATGGTTGAATATGGATTCAGTGTTAAATAGGTGGGTACAGTGTGTAAGTGCAATTAGTCCGGCTCAATGCACACTGAATCAAGAAATTAAACACTAACTGAAAACAAGCGCATGGTGAATTAGACACTGACTGAACCAATTTAGCACTGAATGACAAGCTCAGTGCAGGAACACTGAATGCATGCTCACTGAACACTGAATGCATGCTCAATTAACACTGAATGCAACGAAAAAACACTGAACATGCATAATAAAATCCACACACTGTGCATGCATGCTGAATAAAGCTTTTAAGCACTGATCGGGTACGTGGATTCGAAATCGCGTACCTGGATTCGAAAACGCCGGAAAGGAAGACGGCGGCGTATCTGACATTTGAACTGTGCCAGGAACGGCGGCGCCGGCGATGAAATCGATCGATCGATCGATGCCGAGGGAGACGGACTGCATGAAATCGATTCTCCTTAGCGGCGGAGAATTGAAGCTGCTCACCGGTGGCGACCTTCCCCCTCTCCTTAGCTTGAACGCGGCGGCGACGGAGATGAATTCCCTCGGCTCGGAATTGAATAGCAGCGGCGGCGCGCGCAGGTGAGAGAGAGAGAGAGAGAGAGCAGAATTTTTGGGAATTGAATGTGTCGGGAATGAATTCCCCTCGGCTCGATTTGTGAAGGTAATATGGGAGGGTAAATTCATCTTTCCGGATACATTTTTTTTGGCCTAATTGACACGAAAATTGGAGATTGGCCTTATTGCCGAAAAAATGCTGAAAATTAGCCTTATTGCCATTTTTCCCAATAAAAATTGCTACAACGACAAATAAAAAAGATTGGAGGGAGTAACTTATAAATAAATTACTAATGAGTCCCTGAACTTTGAGTAGCATTACTGTCGAGTCCATAGGCATGCATGTACAAACGTACGTGGATGGAGTTACCAACTCCAATAGTTCTTTTTTTCTTTTGTGAATGGGTGAAGTATAACGTAATTTTTTTTATTAATTGAAAAAAAATCTTAAATGAAAAATGAATTATTAAGACCAAATACTTATTTTTTAAAATTTAATTTCAATTCAGATACATTCAATTAATTTAAAATTACAAAAATATAAAATTAAAATAAATTATTTTTGAAAATACAAATTAATGTTATAATATTATTCATAATTTTTACAAAATATTTAACAATTTATAAAAATAAGTATTATTTTTATAAAAAAAAATTAATTCAATTTAGTTCTAACTATATTTAATAGTTTATTTATTCATTTTAGTTAAATCATTTCATCTAATTTTCTTATATCATTTCTTAGTTTTTTGTCTAATAAATATTTTGTGTCTAATAAATAAAATAAAGTAATTCACAAATTTCACGAAAGAAATAAAAAAATAGAATCATTGAGAATTGAGAACATTTTATTAATATATATATATATATATATATATATATAGAGAGAGAGAGAAAGAAAATATAATAATATAAATTAATATAATATTCAAAAACTTATGAAGTGCGGCACTTGTTCGTGTGGGAAACTCTCTCTCTCTCTCTCTCTCTATATATATATATATATATATATATATATATATTTGTGGGTTCTGGACATGAATGCTCAAAAAATAGTATCACAACTGCGAGGTTGGAGCGAATGAAGAACAATGATGAACATGTCGTTTTTCACGATTACGAGATTTGATGGCATCAAGTATAGATTTTGAAAAAATGCATTAGAATATTAGTTGCACGGTAAAAATATCTCAACCATTGAAGGTGAAGTAAGAAAAGATACATGAGGAGGAGATCTATTTTCTCTCAATAAACAATTGTTAGGAATGTTTGAATTGCCAAAATTTAGCTTGATTTTAGTATTATTTGTTAGCGTGTCTTGTATAGTTTTTTTGGGTTTAATATGATCTTTGAAGGTAATACATGATAGTATTTGGCGGACCACATACAAAGAGGGTAGTTCTGTTGAGGTAATGTTGAAATACTCTTTAGCTTCTTTGAATACGTGAATTTGAAGAGGCAAATGACTCTTTGACTTCCGGTGAATTTGGAGGGTCAAATGTTTCATTGATGTGTTCAATGAACATGACATGGATTGGAAACTATAAAAGGGTGATCAAAGTGTTGATCAATAGAATTCAAAACATAATAAAGTTTATTACTAAAGCGTGAGTTAGAACAAAGTCGAGCTTGTTTGGGTTTCAAGTGTGTGTAACTTGTAATCATTTCTCCAAGTAATAAAAAGAGTGTGTTGTGAGCCCGAGGACGTAGACATTAGTTGTCGAACCTCGTAATATCGTGTGTCCTATTTTTTTTTCTTTTTTCCGCTACAAACAAGAGTGTGTGTGTGCGGTTTATAATATTATTCGAACTATTTTCGCAAGCCTTGAATATCAAGCTGTGGTAAATTGTATTGGAGTACAATTTATCGCAACAAGTGGTATCAAAGCCGAAGGTGTTCGTTCGAATAATGGTCGAGGAGGTTAATCGTTTCAAGAAGTTCGATGGCACAAACTTCGCCATGTGGAAAGTCCTTATGGAGGACTTGCTCGTTGCAGAAGATCTTGATCTACCGGTTGTTGATGTTCAACCGGACGACATCAAAGACGCGGATTGGCTTCGGATGGATTGCAAAGCGCTAGGGTTGATTCGTTCGACTCTAGCTCCGTCCGTCATCTCTAATGTCATCAAGTACACGACGTCGACGGACCTCATGAAGGCACTTGAGGACATGTACGAGCAGCCATCCACCGTCAACAAAGTGCATATCATGAAGACTCTGTTCAATATGCATATGGAAGAGACGACAACCGTGTCGGAGCATTTGAATGAGTTCAATGTCGTGTGCAATCAACTCGGCCATATGGGCATCGAATTTGATGATGAGATTCGCTCCCTTCTCCTTCTATCAAGTATACCGGACTCTTGGGATTCCCTTATTATTGCGGTGAGCAATTCGTGTGGGAAGAATAAGATCCGTCAAGAGAAAGTGGTGACTCTACTTCTAGGAGAGGAGGTTCGGAGAAAGAAGTCAAAACGATCTAGTTCTTCACTGAACTTTAGCTCGAAAGATCGTGGGAGAGAACGAGGAAATAAGAGCAAGGGCAAAAGCAACTTTGATGTTCGAAGTCGATCCGAAAGTTGAGGACCACCAAAGTGGTCGAACTCGAAGGGTCGCGACTATAGCAAATACAAGTGCTACAATTGTGGAAATATTGGTCACATCGGAAAAGATTGTCCAGAGGCAAGCAACGACAACGACAAAGGTGTTGCCAATGTTGTGAAGCAAGATGAAGCCCCCATTTGCTCGCTGGAAACTAAGAACGAGTCTTGGATCATTGACTCTGGCACCTCGTTTCATGCTTCTCCGCAAAACAATGTTCTACAGAACTATGTGAGCAGGAACTTTGGCCGAGTTTACCTTGGCGACAACCAGCCATGCGACATTGTGGGCAAAGGAGATGTTTGTCTATCCCTTCCTAATAATGACTTTGAGATTCAATTGAAGGGCGTTCGTCACGTTCCAAGCCTCAAGAAGAATCTCATCTCGGTGGGCCAACTCTCAGAAGACGACATGATATGTACGTTCAATGCCGAGCCAATGTGTCCAAGGGCGCTAGGATGTTGGCGCGCGGCAAAAAGGAGGGGACGATGTATGTCGCCAACAGGACTTATAATCCTAACTTTATGGTGGTGAAAGCAACAGATTCATCCACATGGCATCGAAGACTCGGCCACATGAGTCACACCAGAATGAAGATCATGGAGTTTTCCAGGAAGCTTGACGGGTGCGGGGAAATCAAGCTCGATTTTTGTGAGGATTGTGTCCTTGCAAAACAAACTCAAGTAAGTTTTTCGAAGGGTTGAAATCTGAGAAACTAGAACTTCATTCTGACATATGGGAGCCCGCACCTGTTCCCTCAATCAGTGGATCGAGGTACTATGTAATTTTTGTCGATGACTCTTCAAGGAAGTTATGGGTGTACTTCCTCAAACATAAATCCGATGTCTTTGGATTGTTTAAGACTTGGAAAGCTTGTGTAGAGACAGAAACCGGACTAAAGGTGAAGGCGTTAAAATCTGACAACGGTGGGGAGTTTTGTGGTGAAGAGTTTGAACGGTTCTGTTCAAACAACGGAATTCGAAGAATCTTGACCACGCCTATGAAGCCGAGGCAAAAAGGCGTTTCCGAGCGCATTAATCGGACGATCATGGAGCGCGCCCGAAGTATGAGAATTCATAGTGGTCTTCTTCGAAATTTCTGGGCTGAAGCGGTGTCTACGGCGGCCTACCTTATCAATTGGGGTCCCTCGAGTCCCCTAAATGGAAAAATACCTGAGGAAGCCTGGACCGACAAGGAGGTGAATTTGTCTCATCTCCGAATATTCGGGTGTACGGCGTATGTACACTTAAATCCTCAAGATCGAAGTAAGCTCGATGCTAAGTCCAAAAATTGTGCTTTCATAGGCTATGGGAGTTATGCCTATGGTTTCCATCTCTATGATTTCGAGGCAAAACGAGTTAGGAGGAGTGTTGATATGGTGTTCAACGAGGAGGCTTTGTACAAGGATTGGGGCAAGGAGACCAATTCTGAAATCAAGGAGAACGAGTATGTGGAGGTACCATACGAATCCCCTGACAAGCCCACTCCTCTAACAGAAATTGAAATCCCAAATCAGCAAGAGGAGCCAGCCCAAATCTCACTCAGGAGATCGGAGCGATTGAGGAGGATGCCTGAGAGGTATGACGACTATGTCCACTATTTGCTACTTTTCGATTCGGGGGAGCCGGAAAGCTACAAAGAAGCCCTTGAGGTGCAGGGTGTCTCGGGTGAGTGGGAGTCAGCGATGAATGACGAAATGTCCTCACTTTCAACTAATAAAACTTTGGATTTGGTGAATTTGCCGTAGGGCAAGCGAGCACTCCACAATAAGTGGATATATCGAATCAAAGAGGAAGTCGATGGGAGTTTTCGACATAAAGCTAGACTGGTCGTAAAAGTCTTCGAACAAAGAGAAGGTGTTGACTACACTGAAATCTTCTCGCCGGTGGTGAAAATGGCGACGATTCGATCGGTGCTCAACATAGTCGCAGTCGAGGATCTCCACCTCGAACAGTTGGATGTGAAAACGGCGTTTTTACATGGAGATCTATCGAATGAGATCTACATGTTTTAACCGGAGTACTATGAGGAGAAAGGCAAAGAAAGTCTTGTGTGTCATCTAAAGAAAAGCTTATACGGACTCAAACAAGCGCCTCGACAGTGGTACAAAAATTTTGATAACTTCATGAATGAAACAGGGTTTTCTCGGAGTCAATTAGACCATTGTTGCTACTACAAATCATGTGGTGATTCTTATATCATCTTGTTGTTGTATGTGGACGACTTGTTAATCGCCGAAAAGGATCAGAGAGATCGAGAAGGTGAAGACAAGCCTATCAAAGGAATTCGCTATGAAAGATCTTAGAGATGCAAAGAAAATTCTGGGCATGAGAATTTCTAGAGATAGAGGGCCTCACGACGATTATGGCTCTCGCAGTCCGAATACGTTGAGAAAGTATTAGCTCTGTTTAAAATGGAGGAGTCTAAGCTCGTTAGTACTCCACTAGGAGCCCATTTCAAACTGTCTAAGGAAGTAAGCTCCAAGGACCAAGATCAATCAAAGATGTTTCCCTATACATCGGCTATTGGTAGCCTTATGTATGCAATGGTGTGCACCCAACCCGATATTGCACATGCAGTGGGAGTTGTGAGTAGATACACTTCCAAAGCTAGAAAGGAGCATTGGGAAGCGGTGAAGTGGATAATGCGTTATCTAAGAGGGACATCTAACTACGACTTGTGCTATGGCGGTAGTGATCTTGCATTACAAGGATATGTCGATTCCGACTTTGCCGGCGATGTTGATAGCCGAAGGAGCACGACATGGTTTGTGTTTACGCTCAAGAGTGGAGCAATAAGATGGGTTTCACAACTTCAAAAGTTGGTTACTTTGTCAACAACCAAAGCCGAGTATGTGGCGGCAACGGAAGCATGTAAAGAGATGACTTGGCTCAAAAGTCTTCTAAAAGAAATCGGTCACGAACAAGAGAATTGCAGGATTTTCAGTGATAGCCAAAGTGCAATTTGTCTCGCCAAAAATGCTACTTTTCATTCAAGAACGAAGCATATTGATGTCAAGTACCATTTCATCCGGGAGTTGATAGATGAAGGCAGTTTTTCATTAGTGAAAGTTCATACCGATGAAAACCCGACGGACATGCTGACCAAAGTGGCCACGGTGGATAAAGTCAAGAGTGGTTCAAAACTCGTTGGTCTCTCAAACGTCAAAAGAGAGACGACTGACACACAAACGGAGAAGAGGCGATGTACGCAAGTCAAGAAAAGTGTTAACGACATGGTGACTTTTCCAACAAGTGGGAGATTGTTGAGGTAATGTTGAAATTAGACTCTTTAGCTTCTTTGAATACATGAATTTGAAGAGGCAAGTAACTCTCTGGCTTCCGGTGAATTTGGAGGGCCAAAGGTTTCATTGATGTGTTCAATGAACATGCCATAGATTGGCAACTATAAAAGGGTGATCAAAGTGTTGATCAATAAAATTCAAAACACAATAAAGTTTATTACAAAAACGTGAGTTAGAACAAAGTCGAGCTTGTTCGGGTTTCAAGTGTGTGTAACTTGTAATCATTTCTCCAAGTAATAAAAAGAGTGTGTTGTGAGCCCGATGACGTAGACATTAGTTGTCGAACCTCGTAATATCGTGTGTCCTATTTTTTTTCTTTTCTCCGCTACAAACAAGAGTGTGTGTTTGCGATTTATATTATTCGAACTATTTCCGCAAGCCTTGAATTAATATCAAGTTGTGGTAACTTGTATTGGAGTACAATTTATTACAACAAGTTCCTGACACGGTCAACATAAATTGTAAATGTATGTTTTGACAACAACTTCTTGTACTTGCATTTAATCTTTATTTCAAGTATCAAACTCAAAAATTGATGACTCCATGACTCATAAGTGAAGATGGCGCCACCATGTGTTGTTCCATGAATGTGGCGCCACCAAAATGACCCAGAGAGATGGCGTTAAGGAGATGACTCCATTCAGCCGTACTGAAATGGTGTCATGCACAAGTGAAGTGTTGATGCAACATGAATTCACGCTAGGGGCGAATACACTAAGGCCCTTCTAGGGGCATAAGCCCCCACCAATTTTTTTTTATAAGTAATATTAATATACAATTATTAAACTTTACTAGTAAGCCCCTCTATTCAATAAAAGCTTAGATTTGTAATTAGTTTAAAAATTCTGATAAGGGAAGTCGATACGGAGAAGAGTGTGTAATAATTTCAAAAAAGCATTGGAAAAATTCAATCATCATGTCGGCGCATCAAATAGTTGTCACAATGATGCTAGAATTCAGTTTGATGCTTTTCAAGATCAAATGCGCAATGTATCAAATGTACTTTGATCAAATTATCGTGCGATGGAAAATGCATATCATGCTCGTTTGACAAACTCATTGGACGTGACTCGTTTTCTTTTGAAGTAAGGATTACATCTTCGTGGACATAATGAGTCAACCACTTCTTCAAATTGAGGTAATTTTCTTGAGTTGCTACATTGGCTTGGTCAACATAGTGATATTTTTGCTAATTTATCGGGTCCTAATGCTTCTGGCCAGGTAATAATCAAATGACATCCCCACAGAATCAAAAAGACTTAACACATGCTTGTGCTCCAGAGATCACTCTTGCTATAATTAATGATACTGAAATTAAAGTTTTTAGGATTTTGGTTGACGAAGCTCGTGATATTTTAGTGAAAGAGCAAATGGGAGTTGTTCTAAGATATGTGAATAATAAAGAATATGTGATAATGTGATTGAACGATTATTTGGAATTGTGCATGTGGATGAAACTTCTTGTTAGCTTTTGGACAAAGCTCTTGATGTCACTAGATGTAGATTCGACGATGTATAGTACGATAATAACGAGAACCGAAAAATAATTCAAAAATAAATGCAGAAGACAAGAAATTTACGTGGAAACTCAATTGGGAAAAACCAAGGGAGGAACGACGAGAAATTTCACTATAATATCTATCATGGAGATGCACGATCCCGCCGATCCCTTGCATCTTGAAGCTTGATGCGCGAGCACTGTTGGAATTCGATATCCCGGGCTATTAAAATTTGCGGAAACAATAACCCGATCAAAAACCCTTCGCCGGAGATCACACGAACACCGACGAACGCGCCGGAGTCCAGCAGAGAGACCACACGCCCGAAGACGTGCGGCTGCCCCCAGCCGAACCCCCGCGTCGCGGGGTTCACGCGATCGCCGATCGCGTCGTGCGATCGGTCGGGGTGGGGCTGCCCAGCAGCCCCCGCGGCGAGTCCGGCGACTCGCCGCCGCCTGGAGGTGGACCACCTTCACGGTGGGGAGGGGCGGCACCAGCCCGCGCCCTCCGCGATCGATCCATGCGATCGATCGCATGCCCTCGGCCCCAGCCGAGGGTTCGACCCTCTCGCACCATGCCGAAACCCTAGCAGGCGATTAGCGTGGTCCGGTGGCTTCGCCACCACCACGCGATCGTCCGTCTATTCCGGGTTCGATCTTCGGATCTTGCGTTCTACGGTATTTTACGATAAATCCAAATCAAATAATATCAAGGGTGTTTAGATATTATACCTTCGATTCGTTGTTCGGAGAAACGAGATCAAGATGACCTTATGATCTTCCCACGTATTCCTTGCACTAGCTTGAACGTCGGGTGAGCGACGATCTTCCAAGCTTATGGATCCTCTTCAACTCTCTAGAATATCAAGTATGATAATCTTGTCTTATGAAAAAGTGAAGACCATGTAGTGCTTTTATAGGCTACGTAGGGGATCTAAAGGAGGTGGAATATTGGGCTTCCAATATTAAAGATTAAATTGAGCTCAAGCCCAAATCTATTAATCCTCTATTAATATTAATTAATTTATTTTCCACTATATAAATTAATTGCACTCCCAATATTAAACCATATTATATCCAATAATATTTCTCCGGTAGTATTATTTATTCCGTGTATTTAAGATTTAAATATGCATGAATAAAATTTATTTATTGCTTAATAAATTTATTCATCTCTTTTATGGGAGACTAGTACCACTCAACCTTATTTATTATGCGGAACAAATCCACTCGCGAGGTTTACATAATAAATCCTTATGAGCTCATCTCGGGGATATTATCAACCCTTCCGGGATACACTGTCCCGTCAAGAATTCACGGCATGCTATATATAAAATATAGTGACCCAACTTAACCGGTAATTGATCTAATAATTAAACCGGTCAATTCCTTTGGAAAATCAAAGTCACTTATATTAAATATACACACCCGCAATTGTATCGGGGATTAAGAATAAAATACACTGAGTCTTAAATCAATTATCGCAGAGCAATCCTAATTGATAAGTCTCAATCGATCCGCTCAATACACTAAGTGTACAAGTGTGATAAAATAATTAAGACAAATTATTTTCTCTCTCACACAACGACTATACCGATGGATTGGTCTATGTCCATCTAGGTCGTGAGCAACTGTTTGATTAAATACGAGTAACCGATAGTATGATCTTCTGTGTGGGCCCGACACACCATACTAACTACAACGTATATAATCCAGGACTATAATTTGCATATATTTAATTAACAATAATTAAAAGCAAATGAATGTTCATTATTAATAGGTAAATGAAAGTGCACAAGGAGTTCAGAATACTCAAATCTAGACATTAAGTATATTACTCCAACAATCTCCCACTTATACTAAGGTCTAGTTTTATCTTCCAAACTTCTGACTCCCAAACCCTCCAAGTGCTTAAAATATACTTCCTTAGGAAGTATCTTGGTGAAAGGGTCCGCTAGGTTGTCCTCCGAAGCTATCTTGTTGACTACTGCATCGCCCCTCTTGACGATGTCTCGAATCAGGTGGTACTTGCGCTCTATGTGTTTCGTAGCACTATGGGACCGTGGTTCCTTACTGTTTTGCCACTGCACCGCTATTATCACAATAAATTGTCATAGCCTTGGGCAAACTCGGAATCACATCTAAGTCCTGGAGGAAATTAAGGAACCATATTGACTCTTTCGCTGCCTCTGAGGCTGCAACATATTCAGCTTCCATGGTAGAGTCTGAAATGCACTTTTGCTTAACACTCTTCCATGATACGGCTCCACCTCCCAAAGTGTACACATAGCCTGATGTCGACTTACGCCGGTCCTTATCAGTTTGGAAATCCGAATCCGTATAACCCAAAGGAATCATATTGTCTGCTCCGTAACTCAGAACATAATCCTTAGTATTTCGCAAATACTTGAAAATGCTCTTTACGGCAGTCCAATGAGCCTTTCCAGGATTACTCTGATATCTCGCTACTATGCCTACTGCATAGCAGATATCAGGCCTCGTGCATAACATGGCATACATTAAGCTTCCCACAGCCGAAGCGTAGGGAACTGCTTTCATTTCATCTTTCTCCTTCTGTGTCTGAGGACACATCTCCTTAGAAAGATAAGTTCCTTTACTGAAAGGTAGTTCACCCTTCTTGGAATCTTGCATGTTAAAACGAGCCAGAATCGTGTCTATGTAAGATTGCTGGGATAGGTACAATGTTCTACTCCGGCGATCCCTTATAACCTTGATCCCTAGAACATGCCCAACTTCTCCCAAATCTTTCATATCGAATTGTCTAGACAACCATCCCTTTATGTCTGATAACATCTTCACACTGTTTTCAATGAGAAGGATGTCGTCTACATAAAGCACGAGAAACACCACATTCTTTCCATCACGTTTCCAATACACACACGATTCGTCCATGCTTTGATTGAATCCAAAAGATTGGACTACTTCATCAAACCGCAGGTTCCACGATCTCGAGGCTTGTTTCAATCCATAAATGGATCGATTAAGCTTGCACACTAGATGATCTCGCCCCTTAGCAATGAATCCTTCTGGTTGTTTCATATAAATCGTCTCGTCAAGACTTCCATTTAGGAAAGCTACCTTGACATCCATTTGCCACACCTCATAGTCCATATGAGCTGCTATGGATAAGAGAATCCGGATCGACTTTATCTTGGCCACCGGCGAAAAGGTCTCCTCATAATCGATTCCCTCTTTTTGAGTATATCCTTTCGCAACAAGCCGAGCTTTAAAGGTTTCAACCTTTCCGTCAGATCCTCTCTTTCTCTTGTAGACCCATTTACACCCAATTGGCTTTACGCCGCTTGGTGGTTCTACAAGATCCCAGACTTTATTAGAATCCATAGATTAAATTTCGGATTTCATCGCTTTCTTCCAAGAAGGCGCATCTATATCTTGTACCGCCTCATCATAGGTCCAGGGATTGATTTCATGAACTCCAGGTCCAGAGTCCGAAGACTCACCCAGTCCAATCCATCTGTCTGGTTGTTTTACAACCCTCCCACTACGACGGCGTTCCGGTGTATTAACAGTGACAGTAGGTGCAGGTTCTAGTGGTGTATCACTACTCGGTTCAGCTGTATCTAAGTCTTCTATTGGAAATCGATATCCCGGGGTTAACGAAATTGCGGAAACATAACCCCGATCAAAATCCCTTCACCGGAAACCACCGCGAAGCACCACGCGAACCGGGCCCGACAAGAGTATCGCCGCCGCGGGATAAACCCGCGACCGAAACCCTAGCCGAGCCCCGCGAGGGGCTCGCGATCGCACGCGATCGCCGGGGCTGCTCGTAGCAGCCCCCCCGGCGGTGAGTCCGGCGACTCACCGCCACGCCGTCGGAGGAGGGGCGTCCGCCCAGCGGACAGCCGCGGCACCAGCCCGCGGTGCCCCAGCGATCGACTTCGATGTCGATCGCACGCCCCGGCTCCAGCCGGGGCTCCTCCCTTTGTGCGCTGCCGGCGATCGAGCCCTAGGGCTTCGATCGCCACCCTCGGCGTCCAGCCGAGGGTTCGTTGCCATCAATCCCGGCGGGGCTCGCTTGACAGCCCGCGGTCCTGTGATCTCGGATCACCACCGCGCGGTCAAACCCCATCCCCGGGTTCGTCCCTCGGATCTTCGTTCATATGCATATACGAATTAATTATTAAAATCATCGAAGGGGGTTCAACGATTTTACCTTTGTTCTCGTTGTACGGAGAAACGAGATCTATGAAGACCTTGAGACCTT
Source organism: Euphrasia confusa (assembly GCA_954870475.1). NCBI lineage: Eukaryota > Viridiplantae > Streptophyta > Magnoliopsida > Lamiales > Orobanchaceae > Euphrasia > Euphrasia confusa. The sequence continues at coordinate 19,103,614 of OX940949.1, forward strand.
CCCACGTATTCCTTGCACTAGCTCGAACGTCGGGTGGGCGACGATCTTCCGAACTCCATGGATCTCCCTCTCTACTTTCTCTCTCTAGAATTGTGATCTTCAAGTTATGAGAATAGAGAAGACCATGTAGTGCTTTTATAGGCTACGTAGGGGATCTTAAGGAGGTGGAATATTGGGATTCCAATAATAGTCATTAAATTGAGCCCAAGCCTAAATCTATTAATCCTTACTATTATTAATTAATTTATTTTCCACTATATAAATTAATTGCACTCCCAATATTAAACCATATTATATCAAATAATATTTCTCCGGTAGTATTATTTATTCCGTGTATTTAAGATATAAATATCCATGAATAAAATTAATTTATTGCTAATTAATTTATTCATCTCTTATATCCGAGACTAGTGCCATTCAACCTTAATTATTATGCGGAACAAATCCACCTGCAGGGTTTACATAATAATTCCTTATGAACTCATCTCGGAGATATTATCAACCCTTACGGGATACACTTTCCCGTCAAGTATTCACGGCATGTCATATATAAAATATAGCGACCCAACTTAACCGGTAATTAACCCAATAATTAAATCGGTTAATTCCTTTGGAAAATCAAAGTCACTTATATTAAATATACACACCCGCAATAGTATCGGGGATTAAGAATAAAATACACTGAGACTTAAATCAATTATCGCCGGCAATCCTAATCGATAAATCTCAAACGATCCGCTCAATACACCAAGTGTACAAGTGTGATAAAATAATCAAGATAGATTATTTTCTCTCTCACACAACGACTATACCGATGGATTTGTCCGTGTCCATCTAGGTCGTGAGCAACTGTTCGATTAAATACGAGTAACCGATAGTATGTTCTTCTGTGTGTCCATACAACACCATACTAACTACAACGTATAAAATCCAGGACTATAATTTGCATATATTTAATTATAAATAATTAAATGCAAATAATTGTTTATTTAATTAAATAGATTAATGGCAATGGATCGTGAGTTTCCGTTACTTAAATCTAGACATTAAGTACACAACTTCAACAATCTCCCACTTGTACTAAGGTCTAGTCATTTCCTCCAAACTCCCGACTCCCATACTCATCACGTGCTTAACTTGTACTTCCAAGAAGTACTATGTGAATGAGCACTCTAGGTTGCCGCTCTGAAGTTATCTTGGTGACTACAGCGTCGTCTCCCTCGACGATGACTCGTATCAGGTGGTACTTGCACTATGTGTTATCTTACACTTATGGACTTGTGATTTCTTACCATTTGCCATCGCACCGCTATTTACATAGCCTTTGGCAAATTAAGAATCACATCTAAGTCCCAGAGATTATCCCGGAGTTATACCAAAACTTCCGCTGCCTCTGAGGCCGCTATTTGGTTACCCATGGCAGAGTCCGAAAAGCATTGTGCTTATCACTCTTCCATGTTAAAACTCCTTCTCCTTTAATAGTGAAACACATAGCCTGATATCGACTTACACCGGTCCTTATTCGATTAGAAATCTAAGAGAATGTAATCCAAAGGAAATGCTTGCTTGCTCCGTAATCCAGAACATAGTCTCCAGTACTTCGAAAGTACTTAAAATGTTCATTACAGCAGTCAAGTATTCCTTTCCAGGATTACCTTGATATCCTCCCACTATGCTAACCGCATAGCCGATATCAGGTTCTTGTTTTCAACATCGCATTTTATTAAGCTTTCCACACTCGAAGTGTAGGAATCCGCTTTCATTGCTTCTATCTCCTTTTGTGTTCCAAAACACATATCCTTAGATAGATGCATTCCGTTTCTGAAAGGTAACGAACCTTTCTCGGAATTTTGCATGTTAAAACGAACCATAATCGTATAAGATATCTAGAGAAGTACAATGTTCTTTTCTTGAGATCCTAGATCTTAAGAACATGCTCTAACTTCTTCTTTATCTCATATATCGATTTTTCTAGACAACCATCATTTTATGTCTGACAACATCTCTACATTGTTACCAATGATAAAATGCTATCTACATAAAACCTCCGAGAAACACCACCTTGTTTCCATCATGTTTCCCATACACTCGATTCGTCTATGCTTTGATGAATCCATAAAATGGACTATCTCATCAATTTGCAAGTACTACGAACTCAATGCTTTGTTCCAATCCATAAATGGATCAACTAAGCTTGTACTCTAAATGATCTTGCTTCTTAGCAATAATCCTTATTGCTCTCCAAGAAGGCACGTTTAGATCTAGTACCGCCTTCATGTAGATCCAGGGATTGATTTCATGTATACTAGGTCCAGAGTTCAAAACTCTCCTAGTCTTATGAATATCTCCGGTTGTCAAACAACCTCCCACTACAATGGCATTCCGGTGTATAAACAGTAATAACAGTAGGTGCAGTTAGTGGTGTACCGCTACTCGGTTCGGCTGGTTCTAAGTCTTAATCGTTTTCTCTCTTTACAAAAGTATCATGTCATTTTGGGCTTGTGGTTCATCTAATAGTCTTCCTCCAAGAACCGGGCGTTAGAACTTATAACGTCCTTCTGGTTCATAGTACTATTGAACACACACTTTTTGTTCTTCTAGGATATTCTACAACCACATTTGAATGTGCCGTTGTTACCAAGACATATCCATAGAACATAGGTAGTTTCGTTTAACTCATGCTTTTACTATTTCTATAAGAGTTCCATTTCTTATTTCCGACACACCAATCCTACACAACAGTGTATGGTGTATCCATTTGGGATCAAATCCCAATCTCTGATTAGTATGCCATGTATTCCTCAGACAGGTACTTGCCTCCGCGATCAAATCGCAGGCTACAAATGGATATACCTTGATGGTTCCCCACAATAGCTTTGTGTCCATTGACTTGTCAAAACACTTGCTTTTGTGGCACATCAGGTATTCTAATCCATTTCTCGAGTAATCATCAAATGAAGTACTCGTACCTTATTGTCTGAGTAGACATCGGTCTGCATACATCAGAGTCAATCAATTCTTATACTTGTCCGGATCTTATATCTTATATCCATGAAGGATTGTTTAGTCATGTTATCTTCCAAATTAGATTCTTAGGTCGGAAGGTCCACTCCTTCACCCTAATTGATCAAATATCAATTTTCGACCTTTGAACTTCTTATTTGAATAAACATGACTTAGCATAAGAATCCACAAGTATAATTGATTTAATAAAGAAATCTCTTATCAGTAAGACGAGTTATATGCTACGGTTCGTTGCATCGTGGTGGACTCAGGATTCATCATTTATATATTGCTAGCTAATGTACCAGAATAGATAATATCATTATTTCTTCTTATAACCATCAAATGATTAAAAGAAATAAAATATCCATTCATTAGAAATCCAGAACAAAGTTCTTTCTAAAACGAAAGGTACATAAAAGCAATAACTCAAAATGAAATCCTATAAAATGTCCTCCACTGCAACTGCTGCCTCCTCCACAGCATTGCCCATGTAGACTACGATTTCTTCTTTTCTAAGTCGTCGGGTTTCCTGGAACCCTTGCATTTAAAATGCACATACCGTCAGTGGTTCCATATCTACACACCAGGTTCCGGTAGATAATACCACTGACTATGTTTCACGACTAAAGGAAATTTCGTACTTTCTTTGAGAGGATAGTCAGACTTCCAGTACCCAGACTGTTTGTATCGAGAATTCTTGCCTATTGGCTTTCTCGTACCATCTCGTGATCCAAGAAACTTAGGACCACTGGGTTTCTTTGCTTGCTTTTCCTTTTCCCCAGTTTTTGCCCTTAGGTTCAAAACCTTTGGCATTGGCTACAAGAGCTTGCGATTTCCGTCTCAACTCGTCCAAAAGGTTCATCATCTTAGAAACGTGTTTTAAGCGTTTCCTCGAATCGACTGGCCTTTATGAGTATCCTCATCGCCTCTTGTCTAGCCTCTACATCATGTCTAAACATCTCCTTGAGTTTGAACATGATATCAAAATCAGTTCTTTTCTCATTAGTTAAGACATTGGTAGGCTCGGGAGGACAAAGCTCACTTGAGTACAAACTTGTACTCTTTAACAGTCTGAGCAATGTCCAGATCTCTATTCCAATCAATACATTCAGGGACCAATGAGTTAAATTCCTCAAGTGTCACATAAAGTGGGTTCAAAGCCATCCATAATCTATGAGCACATATAACAACAAACAATTGATTTAATCTCCGATATTATCTCCCTCTAATAATATCATTAAACCACTAATCACATCTAAAATCCCATCAGGTAAGGCAAGCCACGTGGTGTGGACGTTTACCCACCCAAACGACTTAGCAATTAGATTTTCTTTGGTCATACATCACTTATAGCGGAACCTCGTGGGGAGGATAACTATAATGCGTATCTAAGTGTAAACCATTACTCAGTACCAAATAAATCGTTTGGAATTGCTACATCACCGCAAGCCACGTGGTGTGGACGTTTACGACAACTTCACAACTCTTCACAATTTCTTACAACTGTCTACATCAATTAATCCAAAATCCGTCAGCATAGCAAGCCACGTGGTGTGGACGTTTACTACACCAAGAGACTTTTATAATTGACTCCCAATTACTTGATCCATTCGATTTTTGTAAATCAGGACGCGGAGAATCATAAGTGAAACTCGAAGTTTCTAACCAGTGATTCACCATGCGAACAACCCTATCTCTCATTAGATGAGGGAGCCGAGCAGACAATCGATCCATCTATAAAAGAATGGTACGAAGGTCTCTAATTTGTGTCCTCTACATGACCAAGTGGCTTTGGCTCCATTCCACTCCCCGGGGTGAGAATGAGTCGACTTGAAATCAGCTTTGGAAAGACAAATTAGGCATTGTTTGATAAACTTAATCAATGTTTCTCGTAAGAGGAATTACAAGAACTCTCCTCCAATGACTTATCTATATAAACTTCAAAAGTTTATAAAAGTCACCAAGAGAGCAGCAATGGAGACCATGGGTATGTTTCCATACCCTCTCCCACTTAGCTTTTTACAATAAAGGGATACGCTATCTAATGCATAATTAAATACACATAAGCATGCATACATGAAATAAAGCACATACTATTATCACATAGTCAAAATAATACTAGAATATTATTTTCCGACTATTATGGCTTTATCGCATCTCCGTACGCATCTTCTAGTCTCCAGTCTTCGTTCTTGAATGCTCCATGTGACGAGAATATTAATCACAATATTTAAATCTATTTATTTTCAATTAATCCAAAAGTTACTTAATTCGAAAATTAAGTCAATCGAATATATCAAAAATAAAATTAAATATTATTAATATATATTCATTATTTTTATTTTCCTTTCTAACTTCATTAAATCTCTAGAATCCTATTCCAAGACCCACTTGGAATATTCTAGAAGATCTCCATAATGAAATAAGGAAATAAAATAATTTAGGACTCCTAATCCTTCCAAATTAATTCCTTTCCTAATCTATTAAAAAATTCCATAAAGGAATAATTAAATAGGAAAAATTAATTAAGGACTTTCAAAACTTTCCAAATTAATTATTTTCCTAATCCATTAAAAATTCCATAAAGGAATAATTAAATAGGAAAAATAAATTAATTCCAAATTAATTATTTTCCTAATCCATGAATATTCCAAAAAGAATAATCAATTAGGAAGACCAAATTAATTCTAAATTTATTCCTTCCTTATCCATGAAAATTCCCATACTAGGAATACTCAATAAGGAAATAAATTTATTCTAAATTTATTTTTTTCCTATTTCCATGAGAGTTCCCAAAAATAGGAATACTCAAAATAGGAAAACCGAATAATTTAGGAAAGTTGGATCTTGGCGGGAGAGTACGAGATCACGAGGACCTCGCGCCCCCCACCACCATCGATCCCCGGCCGAGGAGGAGCGCCGCCGTCACCCCAGCCCACGCGCCACCACCACCGGTGGCCGGCGTGGCCGAGGAGTCCCGCGGGCAGCCCCCGCCTCTAGGGCTCGATCGATCCTTCATGGATCGATCAAGATGATCGATCCCTCGTCCCATCGTCTCCTCCGTCACACGTCTTCTCCGGCGGTCGTCTCAGTATCGATCCAACGTAAAATAAATTACATGAATTTAATTACAATTATCCGGTATCGATTCTATACATGAAATCGACCTTATACATTTTCCGGAAAAAAAAAACGTAATAATAAAACCTAAATTCGGTCACCCCCGAATTTTTACTATTACAAGCATTCACCACACATAAAACGAATCTCGACATGTCCGAGAGTTTAATAAAATTATGACAATAATAAACGAAGAATTATATCTAGCCATAATAGTCGGAAACCCTGCAAGGTAGAACAATTTATCGTATATACACATGAACTAGAACCTCGCTCTGATACCAATTGTTGGAAATCGATATCCCGGGGTTAACGGAATTGCGGAAACATAACCCCGATCAAAATCCCTTCGCCGGAAACCACCGCGAAGCACCACGCGAACCGGGCCCGACAAGAGTATCGCCGCCGCGGGATAAACCCGCGGACGAAACCCTAGCCGAGCCCCGCGAGGGGCTCGCGATCGCACGCGATCGCCGGGGCTGCTCGTAGCAGCCCCCCCGGCGGTGAGTCCGGCTACTCACCGCCACGCCGTCGGAGGAGGGGCGTCCGCCCAGCGGACAGCCGCGGCACCAGCCCGCGGCGCCCCAGCGATCGACTTCGATGTCGATCGCACGCCCCGGCTCCAGCCGGGGCTCCTCCCTTTGTGCGCTGCCGGCGATCGAGCCCTAGGGCTTCGATCGCCACCCTCGGCGTCCAGTCGAGGGTTCGTTGCCATCGATCCCGGCGGGGCTCGCTTGACAGCCCGCGGTCCGGTGATCTCGGATCACCACCGCGCGGTCAAACCCCATCCCCGGGTTCGTCCCTCGGATCTTCGTTCATATGCATATACGAATTAATTATTAAAATCATCGAAGGGGGTTCAACGATTTTACCTTTGTTCTCGTTGTACGGAGAAACGAGATCTATGAAGACCTTGAGACCTTCCCACGTATTCCTTGCACTAGCTCGAACGTCGGGTGGGCGACGATCTTCCGAACTCCATGGATCTCCCTCTCTACTTTCTCTCTCTAGAATTGTGATCTTCAAGTTATGAGAATAGAGAAGACCATGTAGTGCTTTTATAGGCTACGTAGGGGAACTTAAGGAGGTGGAATATTGGGCTTCCAATAATAGTGATTAAATTGAGCCCAAGCCCAAATCTATTAATCCTTACTATTATTAATTAATTTATTTTCCACTATATAAATTAATTGCACTCCCAATATTAAACCATATTATATCAAATAATATTTCTCCGGTAGTATTATTTATTCCGTGTATTTAAGATATAAATATCCATGAATAAAATTAATTTATTGCTAATTAATTTATTCATCTCTTATATCCGAGACTAGTACCATTCAACCTTAATTATTATGCGGAACAAATCCACCTGCAGGGTTTACATAATAATTCCTTATGAACTCATCTCGGGGATATTATCAACCCTTACGGGATACACTTTCCCGTCAAGTATTCACGGCATGCCATATATAAAATATAGCGACCCAACTTAACCGGTAATTAACCCAATAATTAAATCGGTTAATTCCTTTGGAAAATCAAAGTCACTTATATTAAATATACACACCCGCAATAGTATCGGGGATTAAGAATAAAATACACTGAGACTTAAATCGATTATCGCCGGCAATCCTAATCGATAAATCTCAAACGATCCGCTCAATACACCAAGTGTACAAGTGTGATAAAATAATCAAGATAGATTATTTTCTCTCACACACAACGACTATACCGATGGATTTGTCCGTGTCCATCTAGGTCGTGAGCAACTGTTCGATTAAATACGAGTAACCGATAGTATGATCTTCTGTGTGCCCATACAACACCATACTAACTACAACGTATAAAATCCAGGACTATAATTTGCATATATTTAATTATAAATAATTAAATGCAAATAATTGTTTATTTAATTAAATAGATTAATGGCAATGGATCGTGAGTTTCCGTTACTTAAATCTAGACATTAAGTACACAACTTCAACATCTTCCTTGTTACTTCTCAACTCATCAAGTATTATGTCACTCTTGGGCTTGTGGTCCATGACATAGTCTTCCTCTAAGAACCGAGCGTTAGTACTTATAACGATCTTCTGGTCCTTAGGACTATAGAACATGCAACCTTTAGTTCCTTTAGGATATCCTATAAACAACCGCACTTCAGTACGAGGTTCTAACTTATCGGCCCCTACCTTCAACACATGTGCAGGGCAACCCCAGATCCGAACGTGTCTTAGGCTAGGCTTTCGCCCGCTCCAACGTTCCATGGGTGTTGAAGGAACCGTTTTAGATGGAACCAAGTTCAGAATGTGCGCTGCTGTTTCTAAGGCATGTCCCCAGAACATAATAGGTAAGTCCGAGTAACTCATCATTGAACGCACCATCTCCATAAGAGTCTTATTCCTTCTTTCCGACACACCATTTTGCTGAGGAGTATATGGTGATGTCATTTGGTGATACGTACCTCGTCGGGGATAGAAAGATAGAAGATGAACGAAGAACAGAAAGATAGAAAGGTACCGGTGGAAGTCCCAAAACCTCTGAATCTGATTCGTGAAATAATCTAAGGACGAAACCCTAGACCCCAACACGTGATTGACGCAGCAACTCGGGGAAGAGGAAGACACACGAACGAAGGGTGGATCGCTTCGTTGATTCGTCGGTTGAACTCTTTTGGTAGTCGGGTAGAATTCGAACCCCAAAGAGAATTTTAATAAACTCACAAAATAATAATTTCAATAATCAATTCATGGTTGTTCTAAAATAATGAAAAACAAAGCCTTTATATAGGCATAACAAAAACATAAAAGAAAAAGGAAATAAATAGAGTATTCACGCGGAGACCTAAATTCCGCCGCCCACTTTTGGGACTTGTCGTCCGACATGCCTCCGTCGCTCGCAGGCTCAACCTGCGATTCGAATCTGCTCCGTACGCAATTTTCCAGGACCTGTCGCCCGACGGGTTTTTGCTGTCGCCCGACATTCAAATGTCGCCCGACGCTCTTGTAGTGCAAATTCGCTGTCGGCCGACGGCAGTGCATTTTCGCCTAATTCGCCCCTTTTCAGCTCAAAACTTCGCGGCACCTTCTTAGCACTTTCCCGACTCCCATTTCGATGCTTCCTTCGTCGTCCCGGATCTTGGGTTGCATCATTCCCCTCCTCTTCAAGAGGATTTTTCCTCAAATCCACGTCGATGCCAGGCTCGAACACCACTCTCACGAACGCACTTGGAACCACGTCAGTCGGATGCTCAGCCACTTGCTTGGTCACCTTGATGTCGCTGGTTTCGTTCAGCCAGTCCCGTCGACTCGGCTCAAGGTGCTTCACCATGGGTAACTCCAACGGCGGAACCACGATTGCAGGAACCATCGTCGTGCATCCAGTCATGTAATGAAGGTCCTAGGACTCCACTAGATCTTCACTCTCGGAATCTTCCGAAACCTCCTCCTCGGATTCCTCCAAAAGCGACTCTTCCTCGAACTCCACCAAGATCGACTCTTCTTCGAACTCCACCGAAGTCGACGGTTTTGGCTTCTCGCCCTCATCAACAGTCTTCACCTGTTCGTCATTACGCATCAGATAAATCAAGGACTCTAACAGTAGCCCCACCTTGTTCCACCTCTCGTCATTCTCAAGCATCCTGCAAAAGTGTTACAAATAACAAACTAAAGAATTCCTCACCACTCTCGTGTATCGCTCAATATGGTAAGTCACTCAACGCTCGTGTTACTCTCACTTTCTCTCTCAAGGAATCGAAACTTCCCAATCTACCGGTCGAATCCAACTCCAACAAAATCCACAAAAGAACAGACGATTTTAAATTGTTGACAAATGATGAACAACAATAAAAGAATAATCGAGAATATTTTTTTTTTTCGGATGAACAGTATTTTTTTTTTGGATGAACAGTAACTGTTCGGATGAACAGTAATTTTTTTTTTATTTTATTTTGATTTTTTTTTATTTTAAGAAAAAAAAAGGAACGAAAAGGAACGAGGTTATATATTCAGAAAACAAGAACCCTAACCTGGGCTCTGATACCAAATGATACGTACCTCGTCGGGGATAGAAAGATAGAAGATGAACGAAGAACAGAAAGATAGAAAGGTACCGGTGGAAGTCCCAAAACCTCTGAATCTGATTCGTGAAATAATCTAAGGACGAAACCCTAGACCCCAACACGTGATCGACGCAGCAACTCGGGGAAGAGGAAGACACACGAACGAAGGGTGGATCGCTTCGTTGATTCGTCGGTTGAACTCTTTTGGTAGTCGGGTAGAATTCGAACCCCAGAGAGAATTTTAATAAACTCACAAAATAATAATTTCAATAATCAATTCATGGTTGTTCTAAAATAATGAAAAACAAAGCCTTTATATAGGCATAACAAAAGCATAAAAGAAAAAGGAAATAAATAGAGTATTCACGCGGAGACCTAAATTCCGCCGCCCACTTTTGGGACTTGTCTTCCGACAGGTTTAGGCTGTCGTCCGACATGCCTCCGTCGCTCGCAGGCTCAACCTGCGATTCGAATCTGCTCCGTACGCAATTTTCCAGGACCTGTCGCCCAACGGGTTTTTGCTGTCGCCCGACATTCAAATGTCGCCCGACGCTCTTGTAGTGCAAATTCGCTGTCGGCCGACGGCAGTGCATTTTCGCCTAATTCGCCCCTTTTCAGCTCAAAACTTCGCGGCACCTTCTTGGCACTTTCCCGACTCCCATTTCGATGCTTCATTCGTCGTCCCGGATCTTGGGTTGCATCATTTGGGAATCAATCCCATTCTCTGCTAAGTATGCCTTGAATTCTCCAGACAGGTACTCGCCTCCGCGATCAGATCGCAGGCATTTAATGGATTTACCTTGAAGGTTCTCCGCAAAAGCCTTGAACTCCTTGAACTTGTCAAAGGATTCGCTCTTGCGGCGCATCAGGTATACAAATCCATACCTTGAGTAATCATCAGTGAAAGTGATGAAATAATCGTACCCTCCCCTTGCCTGAGTAGACATAGGTCCGCATACATCAGAGTGACTCAAATCCAATACTTGTTCATCCCTTCGTCCTTTACCAGAAAAAGAACGCTTGGTCATTTTTCCCTCCAAACACGATTCGCAAGTTGGAAGGTCCTCTCCTTCAACACCACTGATGAGACCATCAGTTTTCAACCTTTGAATTCTATTTGAGTTAATATGACCTAGCCTTAGATACCACAAGTATAATTGATTCATTTTAGAAGGTTCCTTTCTCTTATTGGTGTTCGTAGATGTGTTATTACTCTCGGTTAGTTGCATCGTGTTAGACTCAGGATTTAGTACATACAAATCGTCTACCAATGTACCGGAACAGATAATATCACTATTTCTTCTTATGATCACGGAGTGATCAAAAGAAACAGAATATCCATTCATAATAAGTTTAGAAACCGAAATTAAATTCTTTCTAAAGTTTGGTACATAAAGACAATTTTGTAAAACTAAAACCCTATCACTACTAAAGCGTAAGTGAACGTCTCCCACTGCAACAGCCGCCACCTTCGCAGCATTGCCCATGTAGACCACGATCTCTCCCTCTCTAAGTCTCCGGGTTTCCTGGAACCCCTGCAATGAATTGCAGACATGATCAGTGGCCCCCGTATCTACACACCAGGTGCTGGTAGATATCACCACTGATAATGTTTCGGTGACTAAGGAAAATTTCGTACCTTTGATGAGAGGACAATCAGACTTCCAGTGCCTAGACTGCTTGCATCGAAAGCACTTGCCTCACGGCTTGCTCTTCCCAATCCGTGGTTCACAACCACTGGGCTTCTTTGCTTGCACTTCCAACTTGGCCACTAGAGCTTGTGATTCTCTGATCATACTTATCAGTTCATTTCTTTTGAAATCGTTTTTAAGCGATTCCTCAAGAGGACTGAACTTAATGAGTATGTCAATCACCTCTAGTCCGGCTTCCTTACTATGTCCTAACATCTCCTTGAGGTCATTTTCAATGTCCTCATCAGTTGGGACAATAGTGGATTCGGAAGGCTCAACAGTCTGAACATTGTCCAGATTTCTTTCCCAAACATTACTATATGGAACCAGTGAGTTTTCATCTTTAAGTATATCACAAAGTGGGGTCACAGTCATTCTTAACCTATAAGCACATAAAACAAACAAACAATTTAATATCCGATATTATCTCCCTTTAATAATATCATTAAATCACTAATCGCCTCTAAAATCCCATCAGGTAAGGCAAGCCACGATAGTGTTGACGTTTACCCACCCAAATGATTTAGCAATTAGATTTCCTTTGGTCGTACATCATCAATAGCGTTACCTCGATGGGAGGGATACTATGAAGCGTACCTAAGTGTCAACCATCGCTCAGTACTAAGAAGTGTGGACGTTTACGCTAACACACGGATCCTTCACTCCCTTCTATAACTGTCTACATCAATCGATCCAAAATCCCATTCAGTGTAGCAAGCCACGATAGTGTGGACGTTTACTACACCAAAAGACTTTTACAATTGACATCCAATTACTTGATCCATTCGATCTTGTAAATCAAGACGCGGAGAATCATAAGTGAAACTCGAGGTTTCTTACCAGTGATTCACCATGCGAGCAGCCCTATCTCTCATAAATGAGGGAGCCGAGCAGACAATCGATCCACCTCCAAAAGATGGTACGACTGCCTCTAATTTGTGTCCTCGACATGACCAAGTGGCTTTGGCTCCATTCCACTCCCCGGGGTGAGAATGAGTCGACTTGAAATCAGTTTTGGAAAGACAAATTAGGCATTGTTTGATGAACTTAATCAATGTTTCTCGTAAGAGGAATTACAAGAACTCTCCTCCAATGACTTGTCTATATAAACTTCAAAAGTTTATAAAAGTCACCTAGAGAGCAGCAATGGAGACCATGGGTATGTTTCCATACCCTCTCCCACTTAGCTTTTTATAACAAAGGGATACGCTATCTAGTGCATAAAATAAACACATATAGCATGCATACATGTAATAAAGCACACAGTATTATCACATAGTCAAAATAATACTAGAATATTATTTTCCGACTATTATGGCTTTACTTCATCTCCGTACGCATCTTCTAGTCTTCAGTCTTCGTTCTTGAATGCTCCATGTGACGAGAATATTAATTTCCAATATTTAAATCTATTTATTTTTAATAAATCCAAAAGATACTTAATTAATAATAATTAAGTCAATCGAATAAATCAAAAATAAAATTAAATATTATTAATATTTTTATTTATTTTATTTTCCTTTTCTACTTCATTAAATCTCTAGAATATTCTATCCAAGACCCACTTGGAATATTCTAGAAGACTTCCATAATGAAATAAAGAAATAAAATAATTTAGGACTCTTCTACTTTTCAAATTAATTAGATTCCTAATCCATGAATATTTCCATAAAATAGAAATAATCAATTAGGAATCCTAATTAATTCCAAATTGATTCTTTTCCTAATCCATGAGAGTTCCCAAAAATAGGAATACTCAAATAGGAAAAACCCGAATCAATTAGGAAAGTAAATTTACCGGGAGAGCACGAAGACCAAGAGGATCCCCCCCCCCCCCCCCCCCACGGGACCACCATCGCCGGCCGAGGACCACTGCCGCCGCCACCCAGCCGGCGAACCACCACCGCCGGTGGTATCGCCGCCGGAAGGCGCGAGTTCGGCGCCTCTCCTTGCGATCGGTCGATCCTCATGGATCGATCATGGGGATTGATCGATCCAAGCCCTAATCACCCTCACGATCATCTCCTTCGTCACATGTCTTCTCCGGCGGTCGTTTCGGCATCGATCCAACGCAAAATAAATTACAAATTTAATTTTACACTATCCGGTATCGATTATATACATGAAATCGACCCTAACATTTTCCGAAAAAAGATAGAACAATAATAATAAACCTAAATTCGGTCAACTCCCGAATTTTTACTATTACAAGCATTCACCACCAAAAACGAATCTCGACATGTCCGAGAGTTTAATCAATCCAATAATTATGACAAAATAAATTAAACGAATAATAAATCAAGCCATAATAGTCGGAACCCTGCAAGGTAGAACAATTTTATCAAAAATACCGCGAACGTAAACCACGCTCTGATACCAATTGTTGGAATTCGATATCCCGGGCTATTAAAATTTGCGGAAACAATAACCCGATCAAAAACCCTTCGCCGGAGATCACACGAACACCGACGAACGCGCCGGAGTCCAGCCGAGAGACCACACGCCCGAAGACGTGCGGCTGCCCCCAGCCGAACCCCCGCGTCGCGGGGTTCACGCGATCGCCGATCGCGTCGTGCGATCGGTTAGGGTGGGGCTGCCCAGCAGCCCCCGCGGCGAGTCCGGCGACTCGCCGCCGCCTGGAGGTGGACCACCTTCACGGTGGGGAGGGGCGGCACCAGCCCGCGCCCTCCGCGATCGATCCATGCGATCGATCGCATGCCCTCGGCCCCAGCCGAGGGTTCGACCCTCTCGCCCCATGCCGAAACCCTAGCGGGCGATTAGCGTGGTCCGGTGGCTTCGCCACCACCACGCGATCGTCCGTCTATTCCGGGTTCGATCTTCGGATCTTGCGTTCTACGGTATTTTACGATAAATCCAAATCAAATAATATCAAGGGTGTTTAGATATTATACCTTCGATTCGTTGTTCGGAGAAACGAGATCAAGATGACCTTATGATCTTCCCACGTATTCCTTGCACTAGCTTGAACATCGGGTGGGCGACGATCTTCCAAGCTTATGGATCCTCTTCAACTCTCTAGAATATCAAGTATGATAATCTTGTCTTATGAAAAAGTGAAGACCATGTAGTGCTTTTATAGGCTACGTGGGGGATCTAAAGGAAGTGGAATATTGGGCTTCCAATATTAAAGATTAAATTGAGCCCATGCCCAAATCTATTAATCCTCTATTAATATTAATTTATTTATTTTCCACTATATAAATTAATTGCACTCCCAATATTAAACCATATTATATCCAATAATATTTCTCCGGTAGTATTATTTATTCCGTGTATTTAAGATTTAAATATCCATGAATAAAATTTATTTATTGCTTAATAAATTTATTCATCTCTTTTATCCGAGACTAGTACCACTCAACCTTATTTATTATGCGGAACAAATCCACTCGCGAGGTTTACATAATAAATCCTTATGAGCTCATCTCGGGGATATTATCAACCCTTTCAGGATACAATGTCCCGTCAAGAATTCACGGCATGCCATATATAAAATATAGTGACCCAACTTAACTGGTAATTGACCTAATAATTAAACCGGTCAATTCCTTTGGAAAATCAAAGTCATTTATATTAAATATACACACCCGCAATTGTATCGGGGATTAAGAATAAAATACACTGAGTCTTAAATCAATTATCGCAGAGCAATCCTAATTGATAAGTCTCAATCGATCCGCTCAATACACCAAGTGTACAAGTGTGATAAAATAATTATGACAAATTATTTTCTCTCTCACACAACGACTATACCGATGGATTGGTCCATGTCCATCTAGGTCGTGAGCAACTGTTTGATTAAATACGAGTAACCGATAGTATGATCTTCTGTGTGGGCCCGACATACCATACTAACTACAACGTATATAATCCAGGACTATAATTTGCATATATTTAATTAACAATAATTAAAAGCAAATGAATGTTCATTATTAATAGGTAAATGAAAGTGCACAAGGAGTTCAGAATACTCAAATCTAGACATTAAGTATATTACTCCAACAATCTCCCACTTATACTAAGGTCTAGTCTTATCTTCCAAACTTTTGACTCCCAAACCCTCCAAGTGCTTAAAATATACTTCCTTAGGAAGTATCTTGGTGAAAGGGTCCGCTAGGTTGTCCTCCGAAGCTATCTTGGTGACTACTGCATCGCCCCTCTTGACGATGTCTCGAATCAGGTGGTACTTGCGCTCTATGTGTTTCGTAGCACTATGGGACCGTGGTTCCTTACTGTTTGCCACTGCACCGCTATTATCACAATAAATTGTCATAGCCTTGGGCAAACTCGGAATCACATCTAAGTCCTGGAGGAAATTAAGGAACCATACTGACTCTTTCGCTGCCTCTGAGGCTGCAACATATTCAGCTTCCATGGTAGAGTCTGAAATGCACTTTTGCTTAACACTCTTCCATGATGCGGCTCCACCTCCCAAAGTGTACACATAGCCTGATGTCGACTTACGCCGGTCCTTATCAGTTTGGAAATCCGAATCCGTATAACCCAAAGGAATCAGATTGTCTGCTACGTAACTCAGAACATAATCCTTAGTATTTCGCAAATACTTGAAAATGCTCTTTACGGCAGTCCAATGAGCCTTTCCAGGATTACTCTGATATCTCGCTAACATGCCTACTGCATAGCAGATATCAGGCCTCGTGCATAACATGGCATACATTAAGCTTCCCACAGCCGAAGCGTAGGGAACTGCTTTCATTTCATCTTTCTCCTTCTGTGTCTGAGGACACATCTCCTTAGAAAGATAAGTTCCTTTACTGAAAGGTAGTTCACCCTTCTTGGAATCTTGCATGTTAAAACGAGCCAGAATCGTGTCTATGTAAGATTGCTGGGATAGGTACAATGTTCTACTCCGGCGATCCCTTATAACCTTGATCCCTAGAACATGCCCAACTTCTCCAAAATCTTTCATATCGAATTGTCTAGACAACCATCCCTTTATGTCTGATAACATCTTCACACTGTTGCCAATGAGAAGGATGTCGTCTACATAAAGCACGAGAAACACCACCTTCTTTCCATCAGGTTTCCAATACACACACGATTCGTCCATGCTTTGATTGAATCCAAAAGATTGGACTACTTCATCAAACCGCAGGTTCCACGATCTCGAGGCTTGTTTCAATCCATAAATGGATCGATTAAGCTTGCACACTAGATGATCTCGCCCCTTAGCAATGAATCCTTCTGGTTGTTTCATATAAATCGTCTCGTCAAGACTTCCATTTAGGAAAGCTGTCTTGACATCCATTTGCCACACCTCATAGTCCATATGAGCTGCTATGGATAAGAGAATCCGGATCGACTTTATCTTGGCTACCGGCGAAAAGGTCTCCTCATAATAGGATTCCCTCTTTCTGAGTATATCCTTTCGCAACAAGCCGAGCTTTAAAGGTTTCAACCTTTCCGTCAGATACTCTCTTTCTCTTGTAGACCCATTTACACCCAATTGGCTTTACGCCGCTTGGTGGTTCTACAAGATCCCAGACTTTATTAGAATCCATAGATTCAATTTCGGATTTCATCGCTTTCTTCCAAGAAGGCGCATCTATATCTTGTACCGCCTCATCATAGGTCCAAGGATCGATTTCATGAACTCCAGGTCCAGAGTCCGAAGACTCACCCAGTCCAATCCATCTGTCTGGTTGTTTTACAACCCTCCCACTACGACGGCGTTCCGGTGTATTAACAGTGACAATAGGTGCAGGTTCTAGTGGTGTATCACTACTCGGTTCGGCTGTATCTAAGTCTTCCTTGTTACTTCTCAACTCATCAAGTATTATGTCACTCTTGGGCTTGTGGTCCATGACATAGTCTTCCTCTAAGAACCGAGCGTTAGTACTTATAACGATCTTCTGGTCCGTAGGACTATAGAACATGCCACCTTTAGTTCCTTTAGGATATCCTATAAACAACCGCACTTCAGTACGAGGTTCTAACTTATCGGCCCCTACCTTCAACACATGTGCAGGGCAACCCCAGATCCGAACGTGTCTTAGGCTAGGATTGCGCCCGCTCCAACGTTCCATGGGTTTTGAAGGAACCGTTTTAGATGGAACCAAGTTCCATTATGTGCGCCGCTGTTTCTAAGGCATGTCCCCAGAACATAATAGGTAAGTCCGAGTAACTCATCATTGAACGCACCATCTCCATAAGAGTCCTATTCCTTCTTTCCGACACACCATTTTGCTGAGGAGTATATGGTGATGTCATTTGGGAATCAATACCATTCTCTGCTAAGTATGCCTTGAATTCTCCAGACAGGTACTCGCCTCCGCGATCAGATCGCAGGCATTTAATGGATTTACCTTGAAGGTTCTCCGCAAAAGCCTTGAACTCCTTGAACTTGTCAAAGGATTCGCTCTTGCGGCGCATCAGGTATACAAATCCATACCTTGAGTAATCATCAGTGAAAGTGATGAAATAATCGTACCCTCCCCTTGCCTGAGTAGACATAGGTCCGCATACATCAGAGTGAATCAAATCCAATACTTGTTCAGCCCTTCGTCCTTTACCAGAAAAAGAACGCTTGGTCATTTTTCCCTCCAAACACGATTCGCAGGTTGGAAGGTCCTCTCCTTCAACACCACTGATGAGACCATCAGTTTTCAACCTTTGAATTCTATTTGAGTTAATATGACCTAGCCTTAGATGCCACAAGTATAATTGATTCATTTTAGAAGGTTCCTTTCTCTTATTGGTGTTCGTAGATGTGTTATTACTCTCGGTTAGTTGCATCGTGTTAGACTCAGGATTTAGTACATACAAATCGTCTACCAATGTACCGGAACAGATAATATCACTATTTCTTCTTATGATCACGGAGTGATAAAAAAAAACAGAATATCCATTCATAATATGTTTATAAACCGAAATTAAATTCTTTCTAAAGTTTGGTACATAAAGACAATTTTGTAAAACTAAAATCCTATCACTACTAAAGCGTAAGTGAACGTCTCCCACTGCAACAGCCGCCACCTTCACAGCATTGCCCATGTAGACCACGATCTCTCCCTCTCTAAGTCTCCGGGTTTCCTGGAACCCCTGCAATGAATTGCAGACATGATCAGTGGCCCCCGTATCTACACACCAGGTGCTGGTAGATATCACCACTGATAATGTTTCGGTGACTAAGGAAAATTTCGTACCTTTGATGAGAGGACAATCAGACTTCCAGTGCCCAGACTGCTTGCATCGAAAGCACTTGCCTCATGGCTTGCTCTTCCCAATCCGTGGTTCACAACCACTGGGCTTCTTTGCTTGCACTTCCAACTTGGCCACTAGAGCTTGTGATTCTCTGATCATACTTATCAGTTCATTTCTTTTGAAATCGTTTTTAAGCGATTCCTCAAGAGGACTGAACTTAATGAGTATGTCAATCACCTCTAGTCCGGCTTCCTTACTATGTCCTAACATCTCCTTGAGGTCATTTTCAATGTCCTCATCAGTTGGGACAATAGTGGATTCGGAAGGCTCAACAGTCTGAACATTGTCTAGATTTCTTTCCCAAACATTACTATATGGAACCAGTTGTTGGAGTTGTGTACTTAATGTCTAGATTTAAGTAACGATTAACTCCCGGTCATAGCATTTAATCTATTAAATTAATAAACAATTGTTTGCATTTAATTATTGATAATTAAATATGTGCAAAATATAGTCCTGGATTCTATACGTTGTAGTTAGTATGGTGTGCGACGTCACACAGAAGATCATACTATCGGTTACTCGTATTTAATCGAACGGTTGCTCACGACCTAGATGGACACGGACCAACCCATCAGTATAGTCGTTGTGTGAGAGAGAAAATAATTTGTCTTAATTATTTTATCACACTTGTACACTTGGTGTATTGGGCGGATCGCTTGAGATTTATCGATTAGGATTGCCTTGAGATAATCGATTCAAGTCTCAGTGTATTTTATTCTTAATCCCCGATATTATTGCGGGTGTGTATATTTTATATAAGTGACTTTGATTTACCAAAGGACTTAACCGATTTAATTATTGGGTTAATTACCGGTTAAGTTGGGTCACTATATTTTATATATGGCATGCCGTGAATACTTGACGGGAAAGTGTATCCCGGAAGGGTTGATAAAATCCCCGAGATGAGTTCATAAGGAATTATTGTGTAAACCTCATGAGTGGATTCGTTCCGCACAATAATTAAGGTTGAATGGTACTAGTCTCGGATTCAAGAGATGAATAAATTAATTAGCAATAAATTAATTTTATTCATGGATATTTAAATCTTAAATACACGGAATAAATAATACTACCGGAGAAATATTATTTGATATAATATGGTTTAATATTGGGAGTGCAATTAATTTATATAGTGGAAAATAAATTAATTAATATTAATGGGAGATTAATAGATTTGGGCTTGGGCTCAATTTAATCATTAATATTGGAAGCCCAATATTCCACCTCCTTTAGATCCCCTACGTAGCCTATAAAAGCACTACATGGTCTTCTCTTTTCTACATATACAACACATACAACTTGAAGATCATAATTCTTCTAGAGAGAGAAAGTAGAGAGAGAGAGAAGAGGATCCATAAGCTTGGAGGATCGTCGCCCACCCGACGTTCAAGCTAGTGCAAGGAATACGTGGGAAGATCGTAAGGTCATCAACTTAAATTCGTTTCTCCGCACAACGAATTAAAAGGTAAAATCATATACTCCCTTCTATGATTTTATGTGAATTGATTGTGATACATACATGAACGCACGATCCGGGAAAACGATGAACTTCGGGGACGGGGATTCGAGATCCCCGGCGAACGTTCAAAGGACCCTCGGCTGGGAGCCGAGGGGTGGCGATCGAGCCCTAGGGCATCGATCGCCGGTAGCGATCACGCGAGGGGAGCCCCGGCTGGACGCCGGGGCGAGCGATCGACCTAGGGTCGATCGCTGGGGGCTGCCGCGGCTGGGCGCTCCCTCCCCGGTCGGTGGTGGCGGTGAGTCGCCGGACTCACCGCCGGGGGCTGCTAGGCAGCCCCACGCGATCGATTTCGATCGCGAGCCCCGCGGTGGGGCTCGGCTAGGGTTTTGGCCGCGGGTTTATCCCGCGACGATTCTCCGGTTGAGCTCCGGATACCGTAGTGCTCGTGATCGGTTTGCGGCGATGGGATTTCGGTCGGGGTTATCGGTTCCGCAATTTTTGATACCCCGGGATATCGATTTCCAGCAATTGGTATCAGAGCGTTTGGTTTCGTGTTCATGTATGTGTTCAATTATGTTCTACCTTGCAGGGATTCCGACTATCATGGTTAATTAATTGATTAATTGTTTAATTAATTTGTTATTTAATTTTTACCATGATTATTAAACTCTCGGACATTTCGAGATTCGTTTTGTGTGGATGAATGCTTGTAATAGTAAAAATTCGGGGGTTGACCGAATTTAGATTTATTATTATTGTTCTATGTTTTCCGGAAAGTGTATAGGGTCGATTTCATGTATAGAATCGATACCGGAATTGTAAATTTATTTCTTGTAATTTATTTACGTTGGATCGATGCCGAGACGACCGCCGGAGAACTCATGTGACGAAGGAGATGAAGAGAGGGAAAACTAGGGCTTGGGATCGATGGGATCGATCCCATGGAGATCGATCGGAGGGGCTGCCCGCGGGGCTCCTCGGCCACGCCGGCCACCGGAGGTGGTGGCGCGTGGGCTGGGGACGGCGGCAGTGGTGCTCCCGGCCGGCGATCAAGGTGGGGGGGGGGGGGGAGGCGGGGTCCTCGTGATCTCGTGCTACTCCTACCTAGATTCACTTTCCTAATTGATTCAAGTTTTCCTATTTTGAGTATTCCTAAGTTTGGGAACTCTCATGGAGATAGGAAAAGAATTAATTAATATTATTTATTTCCTTATTCTATTATGGAAGTCTTCTAGAATATTCCAAGTTCTACTTGGAATAAGAATCTAGAGATTTAATAGAATTAGATAGGAAAATAATTAATTAGTGAATTAATTTATTTCTATTTGATTATTCCTATTTTATGGGAATTTTCATGGACATGGAAATTAATTAATCTTGGAAAGTAGAAGAGTCCTATTTTATTTTATTTCCTTATTCTATTATAGAAGTCTTCTAGAATATTCTAAGTTTTACTTGGATAGATTATTCTAGAGATTTAATAGAATTAGATGGGAAAATAAATAAATAAAAAATATTAATAATATTTAATTTTATTTTTGATTTATTCGATTGACTTAATTTTCGAATTAAGTATCTTTTGGATTTATTAAAAATAAATAGATTTAAATATTGGGATTAATATTCTCGTCACATGGAGCATTCAAGAACGAAGACTGAAGACTAGAAGACGCATACGGAGATGGAATAAAGCCATGATAGTCGGAAAATAATTTTCTAGCATTATTTTGACTATGTGATATGTGCTTTATTACTTGTATGCATGCTTATGTGTTTAATTATGCATTAGATAGCGTATCCCTTTGTTATAAAAAGCTAAGTGGGAGCGGGGATAGAAACATTCCCATGGTCTCCATTACTGTTCTCTTGGTGACATTTATGAGCTTTCGAAGTTCATATAGATATGTCATTGGAGGAGAATTCTTGTAATTCCTCTTACAAGAAACATTGATTAAGTTTATCAAACAATGCCTAATTTGTCTTTCTGAAACTGACTTCAAGTCGACTCATTCTCACCCCGGGGAGTGGAATGGAGCCAAAGCCACTTGGTCATGTGGATGACACAAATTAGAGACATTCGTACCATTCTTTTGAAGATGGATCGTTTGTCTGCTCGGCTCCCTCATCTAATGAGAGATAGGGTTGTTCGCATGGTGAATCACTGGTTAGAAACTTTGAGTTTCACTTATGATTCTCCGCGTCTTGATTTACAAAATCGAATGCTTCAAGTAATTGGATGTCAATTGTAAAAGTCTTTTGGTGTAGTAAACGTCCACACTATCGTGGCTTGCTGCATTGAATGGGACTTTGGAACGATTGATGTAGACAGTTATAGGAGGGAGTGAAGGAAACGTACGTTAACGTAAACGTCCACACTATCGTGGCTTGCGGTAACATACGAATCTTAAACAAACTTCTTAGTACTGAGTAATGGTTTACACTTAGGTACGCTCTATAGTATTCTTCCCATCGAAGTAACGCTATAGTGATGTACGACCGAAGCAAATCTAATTACGAAATCATTTGGATAGGTAAACGTCCACACTATCGTGGCTTGCCATATCTGATGGGATTTTAGATGTGATTAGTAATTTAATGATATTATTTGAGGGAGATAATATCGGATATTAAATTGATTGTTTGTTTAAATGTGCTTATAGGTTTAGAGAATAGCTATGAACCCACTTTCTGTGATACTCAAGGAGCATAAGCTCACTGGTCCCAATTACATTGATTGGAAGAGAAATTTAGACATTGTCCTAACTTCTGAGGAGTACAAGTTTGTACTCCATGAAGTGTGCCCTGCCGAGCCCACGGCTGCCTCAACTGATGAGGAAAAACTGACATATCGGAAGTGGAAAAAGGCTGATGAAATGGCTAGGTGTTATATTTTGGCTTCCATGTCGAATGTACTCCAAACCCAACATCAGTCAATGGACACTGCCTATGATATGATGTTTAACCTCAAGGAGATGTTTGGGGAGCAAGATCGTGCGGCTAGGCAAGAAGCCATGAGAGTCCTCATGTCGACTACTCAGTCTGAAGGAACGCCCGTTGGGGAGCACGTTCTTAAGATGATGAGTTTGTTGAATGAACTTGAGATCCTAGGAGCTTCTATTGATGCTGAGACGCAAGTCGACATCATACTCCAGTCTCTGACCCCTAGTTTTGAGCAGTTTCGTATGAGCTATAATATGGGTAAACTATCTTATACTCTTGCGCAACTCCTGACTGAACTAAAGGCGGCAGAGGGGATCTACAAGAAGGGCAAGTCTCAAGCGCTTGTAGCTACCAAGTCCAAGGGCTTGAAGCCTGTTGGAGGTAGGGGCAAGAAAAGGAAGCAAGCCTTGAAACCCAGTGGTGCCAAGAGGAGTGGACCACGAGTGGGGGCTGCAAAGCCAAGAGGCAAGTGCTTCCGATGCAATAAGACTGGACACTGGAAGTCTGAATGTCCTCTCAAAGGTACGAATTTTTCTTTAGTCGTAAAAACATAGTCAGCGGTATTATCTACCAGAAATCTGGTGTGTAGATATGGAACCACTGACGGTATGTGCATTTTAAATGCAGGGGTTCCAGAAAACCCGGCGACTTAGAGAAGAAGAGTTCGAGTCTACACGGGCGAAAGCTGTAGAAGAGGCAGCTGTTGCAGTGGAAGACATTTATCTGCTTTAGTAGTTAAATAGGATTTCATTTCAAGTTTATTGCATTATGTACCCTTTATTTTAGAAAGAACTTTTGTTCTGGATTTCTATTATTTATGAATAGATATTTTATTTCTTTAATCATGGTGATGATTTTGATAAGAAATAATGGGTATTATCTATTCTGGTACATTAGATAGCAATATGTGAATGATGAATCCTTAGTCTACCACGATGCAACAAACCGTTCTATAACTTGTTTTACTATATAGATATATTTCTTGTTAAATCATTATACTTGTGAATTCTTATACTTAATAGTATTTATTCAAATAAGATTCAAAAGGTCGAAATTGATTTGATCAATTATAGTTGAAGGAATGGACCTTCCGACCTAAGAATCAAGTTTGGAAGATAATACAACTAAGCATACTTTTTGGTAAAAGAAAGAATTCGGACAAGTATTGAGAATGATCAATGATGTGTGTAAAGTGCGAGTAGTTCTTTTAAGAATACTCGAAGATGGATTAGAATGCTTGATGTGCCATAAAAGCAAAGTGTTTTAGTCACAAAGCAATTATGGGGAACCTTCTAAGTATATCCATTGGAAGCCTGCGACAAAAATCGCGGAGGCTACCACATAACACATAGCATAATCAAAGATTGAGATTAAGTCTCAAATGACTACACCATACACTTACGTGTAGAGATGGTGAGTCAGTAAGAAATAGAATTCTAATATTAAAAGAACGAGTTGTTCGGAACTACCTATGTTCTATGGATATTCCTGGAGACAACGGCATATTCAATATGGTTGTAGGATATCCTAGATGAACAAAGTATTGTGTGTTCTATAGTACTATGAACCAGAAGGACGTGTAACGCCCGGTTCTTAGAGAAAGACTATTAGAAGAACCACAAAGCCCGAACTGACGCAATACCTTGGAATGAGAAAAAGGACAAAGACTAGGAACCAGCCAAACCGAGTAGAAGTACACCACACACTGCACCTACTGTTATTACTGTTATACACCGGGACGCCGTTGCAGTGGGAGGTTGTTGAACAACCAGAGATGTTCATAAGACTAGAAGAGTTTCGGACTCTGGATCTAGTAAAGATGAAATCGATCCCTAGCTCTGCACGAGGGCGGTACTAGATCTAAATGTGCCTGCTTAGAAAACAATAAGGATTATTTTTAAGAGGCAAGATCATTTAGAGTACAAGCTTAGTAAATCCATTTATGGATTGAAACAAAGCTATAAATCGTGGAACTTGCGAATTGATAGGATAATCCATTTGATGGATTCATCAAAAGGCATAGACGATAGGTGTATTGGAGATGTAATAGAAACAAGGTGGTGTTTCTCGGAGATTTTATGTAGATGACAATTTCATCATTGGCAACAATGTAGAAAATGTTGTCAGACATAAGATAATGGTTGTCTAAATGAATCGAGATATAAGATTGAGTAGAAGTTAGAGCATGTTCTTGAGATCTTTCGATCCAAGGATAAGAACATTGTACTTCTCCTAGATATCTTATACGATTATGGTTTGTTTTAAACATGCATACTTCTGAGAAAGGTTATTGCCTTTTAGAGACAGAATATACATCTATCTAAAGGGTATGTGTTCGAACACATGAAGGAGATAGATGAGGACAAAGCAGTTTCCTATACTTTAAGTATGGAAAGCTTTATAAATGCAATGTTGTAAAACAAGAACCTGATATCAACTATGCGGTTTGCGTAGTGGGAGGATATCAAAGTAATCTAGACAAGAGATTTTCGGATGCTATAATAGTACTTGTGAATTACTGGATTATTAAGCAAGACGAAATCTTCTTTGATTACAAATTCTCAGATCACAAATCAGAGAAGGACCAGTGTAAGTCGATATCAGGCTATGTGTTCACTTTTAAAAAGAGGTGGAACCATGAAATGAAAGAGTGATAAGCAGGACGCTTCTCAGACTCTCTCATAACCGAATAAGCAGCCTCAGAGGCAGCGGAAGTTTTGGTTAGGTTCCGGGATAACCTCTTGACTTGGATATGACTCTTAGTTTACCAAAGGCTATTGGATAGCGGTGCACGGTAAACTGGAAGAAGTCATAAGTCAAAAGTGATGTTAACACATAGAGCAAGTACCACCTGATACGAGTCATCGTCGAGGGAGACGACGCAGTAGTCACCAAGATAACTTCAGAGCGGCAACCTAGAGTGCTCATTCACACAGTACTTCTTGGAAGTACAACCCTAAGCACGTGATGAGTATGAGAGTCGGGAGTTTGGAGGAAATGACTAGACCTTAGTACAAGTGGGAGATTGTTGGAGTTGTGTACTTAATGTCTAGATTTAAGTAACGATTAACTCCCGGTCATAGCATTTAATCTATTAAATTAATAAACAATTGTTTGCATTTAATTATTGATAATTAAATATGTGCAAAATATAGTCCTGGATTCTATACGTTGTAGTTAGTATGGTGTGCGACGTCACACAGAAGATCATACTATCGGTTACTCGTATTTAATCGAACGGTTGCTCACGACCTAGATGGACACGGACCAACCCATCGGTATAGTCGTTGTGTGAGAGAGAAAATAATTTGTCTTAATTATTTTATCACACTTGTACACTTGGTGTATTGGGCGGATCGCTTGAGATTTATCGATTAGGATTGCCTTGAGATAATCGATTCAAGTCTCAGTGTATTTTATTCTTAATCCCCGATATTATTGCGGGTGTGTATATTTTATATAAGTGACTTTGATTTACCAAAGGAATTAACCGATTTAATTATTTGGTTAATTACCGGTTAAGTTGGGTCACTATATTTTATATATGGCATGCCGTGAATACTTGACGGGAAAGTGTATCCCGGAAGGGTTGATAATATCCCCGAGATGAGTTCATAAGGAATTATTGTGTAAACCTCATGAGTGGATTCGTTCCGCACAATAATTAAGGTTGAACGGTACTAGTCTCGGATTCAAGAGATGAATAAATTAATTAGCAATAAATTAATTTTATTCATGGATATTTAAATCTTAAATACACGGAATAAATAATACTACCGGAGAAATATTATTTGATATAATATGGTTTAATATTGGAAGTGCAATTAATTTATATAGTGGAAAATAAATTAATTAATATTAATGGGAGATTAATAGATTTGGGCTTGGGCTCAATTTAATCATTAATATTGGAAGCCCAATATTCCACCTCCTTTAGATCCCCTACGTAGCCTATAAAAGCACTACATGGTCTTCTCTTTTCTACATATACAACACATACAACTTGAAGATCATAATTCTTCTAGAGAGAGAAAGTAGAGAGAGAGAGAAGAGGATCCATAAGCTTGGAGGATCGTCGCCCACCCGACGTTCAAGCTAGTGCAAGGAATACGTGGGAAGATCGTAAGGTCATCAACTTAAATTCGTTTCTCCGCACAACGAATTAAAAGGTAAAATCATATACTCCCTTCTATGATTTTATGTGAATTGATTGTGATACATACATGAACGCACGATCCGGGAAAACGATGAACTTCGGGGACGGGGATTCGAGATCCCCGGCGAACGTTCAAAGGACCCTCGGCTGGGAGCCGAGGGGTGGCGATCGAGCCCTAGGGCATCGATCGCCGGTAGCGATCACGCGAGGGGAGCCCCGGCTGGACGCCGGGGCGAGCGATCGACCTAGGGTCGATCGCTGGGGGCTGCCGCGGCTGGGCGCTCCCTCCCCGGTCGGTGGTGGCGGTGAGTCGCCGGACTCACCGCCGGGGGCTGCTAGGCAGCCCCACGCGATCGATTTCGATCGCGAGCCCCGCGGTGGGGCTCGGCTAGGGTTTTGGCCGCGGGTTTATCCCGCGGCGATTCTCCGGTTGAGCTCCGGATACCGTAGTGCTCGTGATCGGTTTCCGGCGATGGGATTTCGGTCGGGGTTATCGGTTCCGCAATTTTTGATACCCCGGGATATCGATTTCCAGCACCAGTGAGTTTTCATCTTTAAGTATATCACAAAGTGGGGTCACATTCATTCTTAACCTATAAGCACATAAAACAAACAAACAATTTAATATCCGATATTATCTCCCTTTAATAATATCATTAAATCACTAATCGCCTCTAAAATCCCATCAGGTAAGGCAAGCCACGATAGTGTGGACGTTTACCCACCCAAATGATTTAGCAATTAGATTTCCTTTGGTCGTACATCATCAATAGCGTTACCTCGATGGGAGGGATACTATGAAGCGTACCTAAGTGTCAACCATCGCTCAGTACTAAGAAGTTTGTTTGAGAGTCGCATATTACCGCAAGCCACGAGTGTGGACGTTTACGCTAACACACGGATCCTTCACTCCCTTCTATAACTGCCTACATCAATCGATCCAAAATCCCATTCAGTGTAGCAAGCCACGATAGTGTGGACGTTTACTACACCAAAAGACTTTTACAATTGACATCCAATTACTTGATCCATTCGATCTTGTAAATCAAGACGCGGAGAATCAAAAGTGAAACTCGAGGTTTCTTACCAGTGATTCACCATGCGAACAGCCCTATCTCTCATAAATGAGGGAGCCGAGCAGACAATCGATCCACCTCCAAAAGATGGTACGACTGCCTCTAATTTGTGTCCTCGACATGACCAAGTGGCTTTGGCTCCATTCCACTCCCCGGGGTGAGAATGAGTCGACTTGAAATCAGTTTTGGAAAGACAAATTAGGCATTGTTTGATGAACTTAATCAATGTTTCTCGTAAGAGGAATTACAAGAACTCTCCTCCAATGACTTGTCTATATAAACTTCAAAAGTTTATAAAAGTCACCAAGAGAGCAGCAATGGAGACCATGGGTATGTTTCCATACCCTCTCCCACTTAGCTTTTTATAACAAAGGGATACACTATCTAGTGCATAAAATAAACACATATAGCATGCATATATGTAATAAAGCACACAGTATTATCACATAGTCAAAATAATACTAGAATATTATTTTCCGACTATTATGGCTTTACTTCATCTCCGTACGCATCTTCTAGTCTTCAGTCTTCGTTCTTGAATGCTCCATGTGACGAGAATATTAATTTCCAGTATTTAAATCTATTTATTTTTAATAAATCCAAAAGATACTTAATTAATAATAATTAAGTCAATCGAATAAATCAAAAATAAAATTAAATATTATTAATATTTTTATTTATTTTATTTTCCCTTTCTACTTCATTAAATCTCTAGAATATTCTATCCAAGACCCACTTGTAATATTCTAGAAGACTTCCATAATGAAATAAGGAAATAAAATAATTTAGGACTCTTCTACTTTCCAAATTAATTAGATTCTTAATCCATGAATATTTCCATAAAATAAAATAATCAATTAGGAATCCTAATTAATTCCAAATTGATTCTTTTCCTAATCCATGAGAGTTCCCAAAAATAGGAATACTCAAATAGGAAAACCCCGAATCAATTAGGAAAGTAAATTTACAGGGAGAGCACGAAGACCACGAGGATCCCCGCCCCCCCCCCCCCCCCCCCCCCCCCCCACCACCGGACCACCATCGCCGGCCGAGGACCACTGCAGCCGCCACCCATTCGGCGAACCACCACCGCCGGTGGTATCGCCGCCGGAAGGCGCGAGTTCGGCGCCTCTCCTTGCGATCGGTCGATCCTCATGGATCGATCATGGGGATTGATCGATCCAAGCCCTAATCACCCTCACGATCATCTCCTTCGTCACATGTCTTCTCCGGCGGTCGTTTCGGCATCGATCCAACGCAAAATAAATTACAAATTTAATTTTACACTATTCGGTATCGATTCTATACATGAAATCGACCTTATACATTTTCCGGAAAAAGATAGAACAATAATAATAAACCTAAATTCGGTCAACTCCCGAATTTTTACTATTACAAGCATTCACCACCAAAAACGAATCTCGACATGTCCGAGAGTTTAATCAATCCAATAATTATGACAAAATAAATTAAACGAATAATAAATCAAGCCATAATAGTCGGAACCCTGTAAGGTAGAACAATTTTATCAAAAATACCGCGAACGTAAACCACGCTCTGATACCAATTGTTGGAATTCGATATCCCGGGCTATTAAAATTTGCGGAAAGAATAACCCGATCAAAAACACTTCGCCGGAGATCACACGAACACCGACGAACGCGCCGGAGTCCAGCCGAGAGACCACACGCCCGAAAGACGTGCGGCTGCCCCCAGCCGAACCCCCGCGTCGCGGGGTTCACGCGATCGCCGATCGCGTCGTGCGATCGGTTGGGGTGGGGCTGCCCAGCAGCCCCCGCGGCGAGTCCGGCGACTCGCCGCCGCCTGGAGGTGGACCACCTTCACGGTGGGGAGGGGCGGCACCAGCCCGCGCCCTCCGCGATCGATCCATGCGATCGATCGCATGCCCTCGGCCCCAGCCGAGGGTTCGACCCTCTCGCCCCATGCCGAAACCCTAGCGGGCGATTAGCGTGGTCCGGTGGCTTCGCCACCACCACGCGATCGTCCGTCTATTCCGGGTTCGATCTTCGGATCTTGCGTTCTACGGTATTTTACGATAAATCCAAATCAAATAATATCAAGGGTGTTTAGATATTATACCTTCGATTCGTTGTTCGGAGAAACGAGATCAAGATGACCTTATGATCTTCCCACGTATTCCTTGCACTAGCTTGAACGTCGGGTGGGCGACGATCTTCCAAGCTTATGGATCCTCTTCAACTCTCTAGAATATCAAGTATGATAATCTTGTCTTATGAAAAAGTGAAGACCATGTAGTGCTTTTATAGGCTACGTAGGGGATCTAAAGGAGGTGGAATATTGGGCTTCCAATATTAAAGATTAAATTGAGCCCAAGCCCAAATCTATTAATCCTATATTAATATTAATTAATTTATTTTCCACTATATAAATTAATTGCACTCCCAATATTAAACCATATTATATCCAATAATATTTCTGCGGTAGTATTATTTATTTCGTGTATTTAAGATTTAAATATCCATGAATAAAATTTATTTATTGCTTAATAAATTTATTCATCTCTTTTATCCGAGACTAGTACCATTCAACCTTATTTATTATGCGGAACAAATCCACTCGCGAGGTTTACATAATAAATCCTTATGAGCTATTATCAACCCTTACGGGATACACTGTCCCGTCAAGAATTCACGGCATGCCATATATAAAATATAGTGACCCAACTTAACCGGTAATTGACCTAATAATTTAACCGGTCAATTCCTTTGGAAAATCAAAGTCACTTATATTAAATATACACACCCGCAATTGTATCGGGGATTAAGAATAAAATACACTGAGTCTTAAATCAATTATTGCAGAGCAATCCTAATTGATAAGTCTCAATCGATCCGCTCAATACACCAAGTGTACAAGTGTGATAAAATAATTAAGACAAATTATTTTCTCTCTCACACAACGACTATACCGATGGATTGGTCCATGTCCATCTAGGTCGTGAGCAACTGTTTGATTAAATACGAGTGACCGATAGTATGATCTTCTGTGTGGGCCCGACACACCATACTAACTACAACGTATATAATCCAAGACTATAATTTGCATATATTTAATTAACAATAATTAAAAGCAAATGAATGTTCATTATTAATAGGTAAATGAAAGTGCACAGGAAGTTCAGAATACTCAAATCTAGACATTAAGTATATTACTCCAACAAGCAAACCCTTGGATCGAGGGTGCACTTGGGAATTCACACTATAATTATCCTTTTTCCTGTTTCCTTCGACTTGGTTTGGCTTTACACTCAACATTTATGTTACATAGAGAGTTGTTACGCCCTAAATTTCCAGTGCGCAAAAGCAAGAGAATTACTGATGGATACGCTTTATTGATGACAACTACTCCAAACTAAAGATGGGGAAGATGGATCTCTCTTTGAGTAAAGAGATGTTGAGTCGGTTGAGTTTGGAGTTCTTGTTTCTATTCAATGATTAATACTGAATGAAAATTGAAATTGTGTTTGAAGCACTACAGTGTTAAGAACTGCAGTACTTGGTAGACCCGTAGAGTAAACAGTGTTGGGTCTATGAACTATAAAATAAGTCAACACAATAAAGAGGTTCTTGAATGAAAGCTTTGTATTCAACACTTCAATCAAACATCTATAAGTCCTTACGAACTTATAGAAAGGTCACACGACCAAAAACAACGTCTATAAGTTCAATGTACTAGCGTCCTATGAACCACAGACTAAACAGATACACTATGAACTCCTTCTAGCGAACTTGTTCTAAGTGAATCACAGTAGAGTGAACCGGAGCTTTCTAGCGAATACTCTCGGATTACAATATTTCTCTCTCTAGGAAATTCCAGATAAAAGTGTTAAGTTCTACAAATAATCTAGCGACTATTTATAGACCTCGTAAATGAAACCCTAATGGGCTTCCGGGTTTTACGCTTGATGGGCCGAGCCCAAAGCATCTTCTATGGAATCTCGAATATTCCATCTCTAACTTGTTCTCAGTCCTTTGTCTCTGGCGAGCCTTCGAACTTCGAACGGGGAGTGCGTAGATGTTACTTGATGTTTTACTTCAGCGAGTTCGAATTCCCTTAGCAGGGCCTTCTCACTCTTCACGCTTCTGGCTTCATAGACCTAGCGGAATGAACTACAGAGCTATGAACTTCTACAGCACTCCTTTGGTCAATCAGTGAAGAGGAAGTTCGAACCCTTGGCAGCTTCGAACTCCAGGGACTTATCAGCACCAGTGCTTCCAAGACCCACAGTGTAATTTGTACTTGTATATGGCTAAGTCTTCCAAGCACTAGCATACTTAGAATTACTCAACCTGTACAAATGACAAAAACACATAAGAATGAAGTTCATTCAAAAACCAAAGTGTGAAGTTCAAGCTAGTTCACAAGAGTCCGAAGACTCTTTATGAACTAGAGCGAACTTACACACTAACAATCTCCCCCTTTTTGAGTCAACTTCATAATCGGGGATTCGAACTGAATCTCCCCCTCAAATTAGTATCACACTCAAAAAGTTGTAGAGATAAACACAGGTGCTCAAACGTGAAAGTAACTGAACAGAGAAAAAGGCACAAAAGTTCGAACACCAAAAATACTTATAATATTAATAAGATAAACCAAGTTCAAACAGAAACCAAAACACGCGTAAACAGTCAAATAAGTTCGAATGATCAGACAGATAGCAAGGTAGAAAAAGTTAATCAGAAGCTGTGGCTGAATCATCAATCGGGGTGTCAGGCCTTCGTAGATCTGTTTCATCCAAATCCTCGTCGCCACTGAAAGTGATATCACAGTCACCATCATCACTTTCTTGATCTTGGTCTTCGTCCTCATCTTCCTCTTCATTCTCTTCGTCTTCGGATTCAGGGGTTGGAGAAGGAAGCTTGACTGGTTTGTTCTTCGAAGATCCTTTGTTAGCCAATTGCTTCCTGGGAACTTTCTTCACAGACACTCCAGTCTTTTCATTTACCACCAGCTTCACAGTGTCTTTTGACTTCGAACCTGCAAAAGGTTTGTCAGTAGACTTTATCAAATCTTTTTCTGTTGCTGCAGCGGAAACATCACTCGAAGACTTGACGCTGGACTTCGATCCTTCAGTACCATCTGTACACGGAAGTCCCTCAGCATCGTACTTAGTGAATTTCATCTTCGCTCTCTTGGCTATAGGGATCTCATCCACATCCAATTCCTTTACTTCGTCATCATCATACTTCACTTCCTCGTCAAAGTGAACTTTCCTCTTCTTCCCTTTTGACTTCGAAGCCCTGGACTCTTCAACAGCAGCAGCATCTGCCTTTTCTTTTTCAATTCTGATGGTCTCTGCTACTTCGAGAATCTGCTTGTACATTCTTCCTAGTCGTTCGGAGTCCTTGGAAGATGACCCGTCTCCCCCTCGACGACTGGCTCTTCGAACCTTGCGCTCCATGTGCCTGTTGATATCTAAAGCAAGTTTAATGTAATAACGTTCATTTCGGATATCACGGAGAAGAGTGGTCGGCGCAACCAAGTACAAATCATCGTCCGAGGAGTCCGAGTCAGTAGAGTCCGAAGGAGAAAGTTGAGGTTTGCGCTTCGAAGACCCTTTGGGATGAGACAGCTCCGAGGCAGCCGCAATGACTTTGATTTTTGTTTTGCCAAACATTTTGACGTCCATGCTTCGATCCCCAAAATTCTCCCATGGAAGATCTTTCACTCTCCTGTTGCTTAAGTATGATCCATTCCATACAAAGTTTGAAATCTTAATGGGATCACCGTCCGAAGGCAGGGGGCAGAAACCCTGTTCGTACATCAACGAAGCCACCAAATGAGGAAAAGGAAGTCTCTCAGCGGCTATTGAATTATCAGTCTTCGAAGCATATGAGCACATCTTTTCAAACACCACCTGTCCCAAATCCACTTGGATGCCACGACTGAGTCTGTAGATGAGATGGAGCGAACCCGAATGTACTTGGGCTGTGCTAGTTGTAGGAATCCAGTTGCTTGACACCATTTTGTGTAAGACACAAAAAAATTGAGTTAGTTTCGGGAACGCAGGCTGAGCCGAAGGGTCACGCCCACCAGTTAGCACAAAGTCAAGCATCTCAGAGTCTGGATGAGTGGTCTTCGGAGAGTCCCATGAGGCTTCGATCCTATCCCTTTTAAAAAACTTGTTAATGACAGAGGGAGTGAAATTGTAGACTTTGCCGCGGAAAACAAACTTTCCATAGAAGGGAGAGGTGACGTCTGCGAAGTCCTTAGTGACGTGTGCAAAGAAAATCTTGTGCACCTTCGAATAACACGGATAGTCATAGTTGAGTGCACAGTTGAGCTTCATTTTGGCAAGGAACTCAATCATCCCAAGTTTCTTGAGTCTTGAATTGTAAATTTTCTCATAGGTGAATAGAGTGTTGGCCAAAGCGTTGAAACGAGTCTCCGCAGCCTCGGTGTAGAAGTCATCTGAGTAACCCTTCAGGGGTAGTGTGGGAGATCGAACCACAATCGAGGTTTTAGAATCAGGTGCTACGGAGGCTTCACCCTGTGAGGTACCAGTGATAATGGGCGAATCTGGAGATTCAGAGAATACTTCATTAGTAATAAAATTAGAAGTGCGAGCAAGAGAGCCTGCGAACTCGGGAGAGCATTTCTGAGAAGCGTCTATAATATTCTCCAGTGAAGCTTTGAGCTTTTCTTCCTCTTCTGCCTGTTTCAATTTTAATTTACGAAGTTCAAGAGTAGAAAGATTCGAACCTTGCGACAGAGTAGGACTTGGTAAAAATTTCGGTCCCACAGCAGAGACAGCACTAGGGATCTCAACAGAAAGTGCCTTCGAACCAGGTCTTTTGGCAGCAAGAGGCTGTTTCTGCTGTGCAATCCGTGCATCCTGAGAGCGTTTTTTCTTGAGTGCTTCCTTCGCAGCCTCCTCATCATCCTTCTTTTTCTTCTCATTTTCTAAACGAATTCTCTCAGCCTCTTCATCCTCCTTTTGTTTCTTGAGGAGCTGAGTGCGAACTCTCTCTGCCTCCTCATCATCTTTTCTCTTCTTCTCTTCTTCAGCAATTCGAAGTCTCTCAGACTCTTCGAATTTTTCTCTTTCAATCCTTTGCCGTTCCTCCTCTGCCTTTCGATCCTTCTCTTCTTGTTCTTTCTTTGCCAACTCCTTTTCTGCTGACTCTTTTTGTG
Source organism: Euphrasia confusa (assembly GCA_954870475.1). Taxonomy (NCBI): domain Eukaryota; kingdom Viridiplantae; phylum Streptophyta; class Magnoliopsida; order Lamiales; family Orobanchaceae; genus Euphrasia; species Euphrasia confusa. The sequence goes on from OX940949.1 coordinate 19,139,552, forward strand.
ACTTAAGTTCGAAGAGAGATTTTTTTAGAGAATTAAGTTCTAAGAGAATGTCATCAGTGTCATCCTCTGCCTCTGCGAATCTTAAAGAGCAGGCTTTCACAACAGCGGTTTGAGTAGAGATCTGTGAAGTAAGAAGTGTAACTTTGTCTTGGAGTTCGGGGATAGTCAGATCAGTGAATTGGGAGTTTGAAGTAGTCATTATAGTAGTGCGAACTTTGAAGTAGTTGTAATTGAGTCTGAAGTGCTGTAGTAGTTCGAACTTTGTAGAGAGAGAATTTTTGCAAGGGTTTAGCTCTGAAAACACACAGTGAAAACGTAAACTATGTGTTTCGCGGACGGGGTATTTATAGGCAACAGTGAAACCTCTTCACATTCAACCGCTGGGATCGTGCCACGTGTAGTACCAGGCAGGGCGAGTTCGAAGAATTCATTGAGATGGTATACCTGTAGATCGAACTCAATACAGAGCGAGTGCATGCCTGGTAGGGTAGGAGTTCGAAGATTTGAAATTGGAGATGAGAGAGATACTTCGAAGTTCCTGTGAAGATTTTTATACGAAGAACAAGCAAGGCAGTGTAATAGAAAACATATAAATTGTAAAAATAAGTTCGAAGCAGAGGTTAGTTTAAACAAGACAATAGAACAAGAGAGTCCAGTGACAAAGCAAAATCCAATTCTCAGAGATCAAAACACGAGGTAAAACAAGTTTCCAAGTTCGAAGTCTCAAAGAGAGAGAGACAACTACTATTGTTAACATGTGGCTTCGAAGGCAGAGAGGCAATAAAAATAAATTAGAGAGGAATAAGGAGTTCGAACCTCCACACTTCTGTGTGTCCCATTTTTGATGCGCCCACGAGGTAGAGACAGAGAGACATCGAACTCTTAGAGTCATGGGAAATGAGTGAGTTCGAAGCAGCAGGCAAGCAAGTGTGAATATGTGGTATTACAATGAATCGTTTTTGAAAGAAATTTACTTTTCAATCGTCACAATCACAGAGTCGTGTTCGTGTTTCGTCGGAACATATTGATGAGTTAGCGCCGCACAAGAGATTTTAATTCATGAGTGTGAGATGAACTTTTAAAGGCACTCCACTTGGGACTAGCAATACTTCAATCAGAGAGGAGCCGGCGGACAGTTGATCCGGCGTTCTCCAGACGAGTTTATAGCTTTAAATGAAATGCAACAGATGCTCATTACAGCAGTCAGAGGGGAGCGAGGATCATCCCGCATCTCCGAAGTGTGATTGAAGAGCATCTTAAACTTAGGCGTCCATGTGCTACCTTTCGAAGAGGGGAGCCGGCGGAAAATTGATCCGGCGTCCTCCGTTACTTAGTATTATGGATCTATGCAAGTGATAGCTTGTGGGAGTTATAAGCCAAGTTCACACGTTCACACTCAGAGGAATAAATACACTTGGGTCCGAAGACTAAAGCGGCCTCGAATTCATGTTCAACTGACAAGACTAATCCACGAAAAGTTCAAAGTGCATAGTCAGAGAGTAAGAAAATGAACTTTCAAATTTATCATAGTTATATGTATAAGAAGTATATATGTATATTGCAAATACCAAAGTTCAAGCATTTTCAACTTCCACGCAAAGTGAGTCATACTCTCTTGTCAATCTACCTGTGGGGCTTCCTACAAAGTGACACACAAATGACAGAAGCCGTAGCCTGTGCCACTCCAACTAAGTCATATAGCACACATGCATAAGGATTTTCTGAGAGAAATGAATCTCTCCGAAGCCAAAGGTTTAGTAAAGAAATCTGAGAGTTGTTTTTCAGTAGGCACATGTTCCATGATAATTTCACCTTTTTCAACTAAGTCACGAATGAAATGGTGTCGAATGCCAATATGTTTAGTTTTAGAATGTTGTACCGGATTTTGACTGATTTTTATGGCAGTTTCATTGTCACAAAGAAGAGTTAGAGGGGTACTTGTGATTTGGTAGTCTGCCAACATTTGTTGAAGCCAAAGGAGTTGAGTGCAACAGCTTCCCGCGGCTACATACTCCGATTCAGCAGTTGAGAGAGCTATGCAATTTTGTTTCTTACTATGCCAAGAGACCAAGTTATTTCCAAGAAAACAACACCCTCCACTCGTGCTCTTCCTATCATCGGCATCACCAGCCCAATCAGCATCCGCATACCCAACAAGAGAGGCTGTGGTGTCTTTGGTATACCATAGTCCCAGCTCAGTAGTCCCAGCAATATAGCGAAGAATTCGCTTAACAGCTGTAAGATGTTCTTCCTTTGGTTGAGCTTGATAACGGGCACATAGGCAAACACTAAACATGATGTCAGGCCTCGTAGCAGTGAGATACAACAAACTTCCTATGAGAGAGCGATAGTTGGTAATGTCTGTGTCTTTACTCTTGGAAGCCCGAGAGAGTTTATCCGTAGTGGCCATGGGGGTCTTCATAGGCTTAGCCTCTGCCATATCAAACTTCTGTAGCATATTCAAGGCATACTTGGTTTGTGAGACAAAAATTCCATCTTTTCGTTGAGAAATTTGGAGTCCAAGAAAATAATTGAGTTCTCCTTCAAGGCTCATTTGGAAGGAGGATGACATAGCCGCAGAGAATTCTTTTACCAATTTTGGATTGGTGGCACCAAATACAATGTCATCGACATATATTTGTGCAATGAGCATATCTTTCCCAACCATTTTAATGAAGAGAGTAGTGTCAGCATTCCCTCTTGTGAACCCATAAGCAATCAAGAACTCTGTCAGACAAGAATACCAAGCTCGGGGTGCCTGCTTTAGACCATAAAGAGCTTTATGAAGACGGTAGACATGGTCTGGCTTCTTTGGATCTATGAACCCTTTGGGTTGTTCAACGTACGCTTCCTCATCCAACACACCATTCAAGAATGCAGCCTTAACATCCATTTGTCTTAATGGGATATTCCTATAGCAAGCTATGACAATAAGAAGACGTAGAGACTCAATTCGAGCTACAGGTGCGAAGGTTTCATCAAAATCTACACCCTCAACTTGAGTGTATCCTTGAGCAACAAGGCGAGCCTTGTTTCTGACAATTTGATTGTGCTCATTTGTTTTGTTTTTATAGATCCATTTTGTTCCAATAATGTTGACATTTTTAGGTCTTGGTACCAAGGACCAAACTTTGTTTCGTTCAAATTCATTTAACTCCTCGTGCATAGCAGCAACCCAGAATTCATCCAAAATGGCCTCCTTTATATTCTTCGGTTCAATTTCCGAGACAAAGCTCATAATTCCAATGTCAGGTGACATGAAAGCCAAGTTTGAAGTCTCAGTCCAAGAGTTCAAAGGCCTGGATGAGCGAGTTGTCCTTTGATCCAAAGTTCCAATAATCAGTTGAGTTGGATGTCTTTTTCGTATATGAGCAGGGGGTCCTGAGTTCGGAACACCAGTAGAGTTCGAAGTAGTGAGAGGGGAGTTTGAAGTCTCTGGGACAGATTCATCATCTGAGGATTCTGTACTGGAGCTCGACTTCGAACCATCAACAGCGTGTTCATCAAAGGCCTCAGAGTTCGAAGCTGTAGAGTTCGAACTTCCAAGCTCTTTTCCTTCACATGTTCCATTTTCACTTCGAATTTTAGTAACAACTTCAGTGGGTTTTCCTTTGAAGTCATGTTCGTCAAAAGTTATGTTTGTTGATTCTTGAACAGTACGAGTTCGAAGGTTGAAGACACGATAAGCATGACTATTTAGAGCATAACCAATAAAGATAGCTCTGTCTGATTTGGAATCAAATTTCTTCAAAGGCTCACGATCATTCAATATGTAGCATAGACACCCAAAGACTCGTAGATGAGCAACATTTGGCTTTTTGCCCGTAAGAAGTTCATAGGCAGTCTTCTCTGTTTGGCTTCGAAGGGTGATCCTGTTGATCACATAACAAGCTGTGCTGATAGCCTCCGCCCAAAAACCTTTAGGCATTTTCTTAGACACCAACATAACAGTGGCCATCTCCTTTAAGGTTCTATTTTTCCGTTCAACGATGCCATTTTGTTGAGGTGTTTTCGGTGACGAGAATTCATGATGAATGCCTTTTCGAGTGCAATATTCTAGGAAAGCTTGAATTTGAAACTCCCCACCGTGATCACTACGAATCCTTTGAATTCGTGCCCCATGCACGTTTCGCACTTTCCTAGCCAAAATATGAAAGGCTTCAAAGGCCTCATCCTTGGTAGCCAAAAAATTTACCCATGTGTATCTTGAAAAATCATCAACAATTACAAGAGTGTACCATTTGTGTCCCAAGCTATGAACTTCCATTGGTCCCATAAGGTCCATATGCATAAGCTCAAAACAATTGGAAGTTCTGAAGTTCAAAGTTAGAGCAGGGTGTGAACTTCTGGTTTGTTTTCCCATTTGGCACTCGCCGCACACTCTTTTCTCAATCTTTGGTAGATAATCAATACCTCTCACAGCTTTGAGACGAACGAGGTTTTCCAAGTTTCGAAGGCTGGTGTGGCCCAATCTTTGATGCCATAAGTCTATCTCATCAGCGGATTTGGTAGACAGACATTTCTCTTCAATAGCATAACAATTATTTTTAGCACGAACTCCAGTCAGTATACATTTCCCTTTTGAATTGTAGACTTCACACTTGTCTTTGTTGAACTTTACATCAAGTTCATCATCACACAACTGGCTTATACTAATCAGATTGGCACACAACCCTTCCACATGAAGGACATTCTTTAGAGATGGAAGACCCTTCACACTCAAAGTGCCACAACCAACTATGTTACCCTTTGCACCTCCTCCATAGGTAACTGGTCCCCCAGAGTGTGGTACATAGTCAGTAAGACTCTCTTTCACACCAGTCATATGTCTGGAGCATCCGCTGTCAAAGTACCAAGTTTCCTTGTTTCCGGATTTGGTAGCTGTGAGTGCAACATTGCATATAATATCTTCTCGGCGCTTCCATACTCTTTTTACAGTAGACTTCAAAGGGCTATGAGTGTTCGGCTTCTCTTTCCAGATTTTCTTTACACAAGAATTTGTAGCCACAGGGATTTGAACTTCTTCCCTCCATACCTTTCTGATAGAAGAAACATGATCTTTCTTCAACCAAGATTGTTTGGGAACATGAGATTGAGACCTTTTCAGATCTTCTATTTTCTTGTAGCAATAAGGTCTTATATGTCCAGCCATGCCACAGTAATGACAAATATATCTTTTTACAAAGCTTTTACGAGGCTCAGTAGGACGAAGATCCATTTTTGTCAACTTCACAGACTGAACTGTTTTAGCCTTCATAGACCTGGATCCATCACTCTGGGTCTTTGAACTCTTTAGGTCAAAAGACTTTGACCTATCTGACACGTTGTGTGTTTTGATGAATTTAGAGATGTCAGTCTTGGTCTTCGAAGTAGAAGGAGTAGATTTAGATGTGGAAGCCAGTTTTGTTGTTGATTTTAGAGTGTTTTCTGATTTAGTCTCAACGGACTCAATGATCTTTCTATCCTTTGGTCGAATGAATTTTGGTGGAAACTTTATCGGCTCGGTGTAAACAGTCTCAAGAGTCTCTTTAAAACCCAGTCCATACCTTTTAGGATTAACACAGCTTATGAGATAGTCAAGTTTGGAAGTTCCAGTGTTCAATTTTTTGAATAAGGAATCTGTTACATCCATTTTGTCTTTTAACTCGTAGAGTTCTTTTGTTTTCATAGCAAAGGCTTCTTCCATTTGAGTCAATGATTTTCTAAGAAAGTCCTTCTCAGAGTCTTCTTTCTTTACAATCTCTCTCAGTTCATTGACTTCTTTCAAAGCTCTTTCAAGTTCATTTTTAACTATCTTGAACTCTCTTAAGCTAACAGTCTCAGGCTTTGAAGTCAAAACAGTTTTGTAGGAGGAAGAGGTAGAACCAGCAGAAGATACAGAGTTCGAACCTTCTTTAATATTAGATGAGAAGCAGAAAATGTTATCATAAGTAGCAACATCCTCCATTTCTACTTCATACTCGCCTTCATACTCATTGTCAAGGGAACCCATGAAAGCATTCACATTCTTTCCATCCTCCTGGACATTATCTCCCTCGTCATCAGAAGAGAACAACGGATTTTCCTCATCAAGGACAAGATAGCTCACATCAACATTGTTCTTTCTATGTAGATTGGGACACTCATTCTTGACATGCCCCATGCCTTTGCATTCAAAACACTTGACTTTGGACATATCTTTACCAGAAGTATTGGGTATGAACTTCCTGAAGTTTGAAGTGCGGTTTCCAGTAGAGCTAGAGAAAGGAGAGTTCGAGCTCCTCGTAGGTCTTTGATTCTGAAATTTCTTGAATCTCCTTTTTCTCCTTATGTCTTGACGGATAAGATAATTCACAGTGTCTTGAAGAGCTACGAGTTTATCTGGATTTGGGGAGCTTAGAAGTGCCAAGGCTTCGGACTCATCATCAGATTCTTCAGCATAGTATGCACTCACATCCATGCCAGTAGTAGAGCTCGAAGCTGGAGGAGTAGAAGGAGAGTTTGAACCCACTCTCAGTGCTCTCATAGAATTGTCAAGTGGAGACATGTAGTTGTCATCTTTAAGTTTTTTGTTCAATTCATAGTCCTTGAAAACACACATCAGTTCATTGTAGTTCGTAGTATTAGCCAACTTAGTGCTTTCCACTGCAACCACTTTTGGTTCGAAAGAGTCGTTCAGAGTTCGCAGAACCTTGGTACATATGTATGAAGGAGGAATGGGATCTCCCAGTTCATGACATTCACTCACAATGGACATGATTTTGTTGTAGTAGGTGTCCAAGTTCTCATCATCACGCATGTGAAGTTTTTGGAAGGCAGTGTTCAATCCTCTGATCTTGGACTTTTTGATACTCTCACTCCCTTCACATATATTCTCAAGAGTATCCCAAACTTGTTTAGCAGACGTCAGATGTTTGATGAGTTGGAACATGCTTATGTCAATGTACTCAGTCATAATGTGTATAGCTCGGTCATTAAAGGTTGCAGCTTCATGTTCTGCCTGAGTCCATGTAGATTCGTCTTTAGGAAGGATATCACCATCATCATCTGTATATTTAGGAACCTCCCATCCTTTAATCACTGAACCCCACACTCTTGAGTCAGCTTGTTTAAGTCTCATTCGGGTTTTACTTTTCCAGTAGGAGTAGTTATCAGTGTTGAGAATGACGGGTTTCATGACTGTATATGTCTCCATGATTTCGAACCTCTAGCTAGGATCACACCGAAGAAGCACGGTGAACCGCTCTGATACCAATTGAAATTGTGTTTGAAGCACTACAGTGTTAAGAACTGCAGTACTTGGTAGACCCGTAGAGTAAACAGTGTTGGGTCTATGAACTATAAAATAAGTCAACACAATAAAGAGGTTCTTGAATGAAAGCTTTGTATTCAACACTTCAATCAAACATCTATAAGTCCTTACGAACTTATAGAAAGGTCACACGACCAAAAACAACGTCTATTAGTTCAATGTACTAGCGTCCTATGAACCACAGACTAAACAGATACACTATGAACTCCTTCTAGCGAACTTGTTCTAAGTGAATCACAGTAGAGTGAACCGGAGCTTTCTAGCGAATACTCTCGGATTACAATATTTCTCTCTCTAGGAAATTCCAGATAAAAGTGTTAAGTTCTACAAATAATCTAGCGACTATTTATAGACCTCGTAAATGAAACCCTAATGGGCTTCCGGGTTTTACGCTTGATGGGCCGAGCCCAAAGCATCTTCTATGGAATCTCGAATATTCCATCTCTAACTTGTTCTCAGTCCTTTGTCTCTGGCGAGCCTTCGAACTTCGAACGGGGAGTGCGTAGATGTTACTTGATGTTTTACTTCAGCGAGTTCGAATTCCCTTAGCAGGGCCTTCTCACTCTTCACGCTTCTGGCTTCATAGACCTAGCGGAATGAACTCCAGAGCTATGAACTTCTACAGCACTCCTTTGGTCAATCAGTGAAGAGGAAGTTCGAACCCTTGGCAGCTTCGAACTCCAGGGACTTATCAGCACCAGTGCTTCCAAGACCCACAGTGTAATTTGTACTTGTATATGGCTAAGTCTTCCAAGCACTAGCATACTTAGAATTACTCAACCTGTACAAATGACAAAAACACATAAGAATGAAGTTCATTCAAAAACCAAAGTGTGAAGTTCAAGCTAGTTCACAAGAGTCCGAAGACTCTTTATGAACTAGAGCGAACTTACACACTAACAAAAATAATATGACCATAGGTCGCATCACACTGATCGAGGACTTGAGTCATTCGCCTGAAGATCCCAAGGCAGGGCCAAACCAATCCGTGGACGAACCTTTTGGGATGAAACAGCTGAAATTCTATGGTTGAGGTGTTGCATGGAGCAAGTTTTTCCGCCACTCGTAAAGTCCATGACAGAGTGCTGCCTACTTTGTGTCTTCAAAGTAAAATTTAGTTATTATTTCAACAAATATAAATGATATAGGAATAATTTTCATCTTAAAATATTAAAGATCTTAAAAATTAATTTATTTTTTTTATTTTGATACAAGTTCAAAATATTTTCAACCAAATATTTGAAAAATTCATAATATAAAATAAATAATAAATGTACAACATATCTTAAAATTATTGTGAATTTAATAGCTCAGGACAATATAAATATAAATTACGCAAGAGAATAGAAGCAGGGAGAAGGCAGTATTCTTATTATCTTTCAAGGATTCAAGTGTGTCAAGTATATGAAGTCTCTTCCAATGGAGTATACAATGACACCTATTTATAGGAAACATATGCATCATCATGCACATAAATATTATCATAAAGTGGTGCATCAATAGTGTGTCTATTAGTATTCCCACTACGTTGAGCACTCTAAAGGACATCCATAATATTATTTCATAACACTCCCCTTTGGATGCCCGTTATTTATCTTCGTATTTCTCCCCCAGATTCAAGCATCGCTTTTATATTTCGCTTTCAATTACTAAGTAAAAACTCGTAGGGAAAACCTTAGTAAATGAAATTTTATTTAATACGCTCAATAAGTTGCCTCGTTAAAAACCTTTCAAGGTAAAACCCTTTTGGGAAAAAACCAAGTGAATGAAAAGAGTGCAACGCGTATTTATTTGAGATCATTTAACCGACGCATTACGATTTTTCTCACTCACTTTTCAAATGTTGTCGTCGGTACTGCTTTGGTACATAGATCTGCCAAGTTATCACTTTATTGAATTTGTTACACATCACATTCACCTTTCTCGATACATTACTTCAGGACCATTAATGATCTCATCATCTTTATCTCGAGCTCTAAAATTATCCTTTTTAGGATTAAGTGATCGGCCGATCATCAGAGTAATTAAGAGATATGCATTTTCCATGTTTAATTGCTTTAATACCTTCTGGGCATAAGATGTTTGGTGAACTAACACCACATCTTCTAGATGTTCAATGTGTAAACCAATGCAGAATTTAGTTTTTCCAAATTCTATAATCTCAAATTCTTTCTTCAAATATCCAGCGGCTTCTTGAAGCTCTTCAGGTGTTTCGATCAAATTTACATCATCAACATACACCGCAATTATTACATCTTCTGGTGTTTGGACTACCGGTCCAAATACTTTTCTTTTTATCAACGAGTCCAATTCAAATTGGATTTGCATCTTTCCATTTTGGCCAATCAATTTTACGCCGACATTCATCAACCGATTTTGGTTTATAATCTTTAATTTCTTCCATAATTTCAAGTGCTACATTATATGCAAAAATTGCATCTACAACAATTTCTTTTCGATTCCAACCTTTTCCCGTAGTGACAGAATTTACTGAAGTTTATATAGTTTCATTTTCTTCAGAAACTTGTTCTTTTTCTTCTTCTGGAGAAATCTCTTCAAGAGATAATATTTTCTCATTATTTTCTTCTAATTCGTCACTTTTATTTAATCATTTCTTCTTTCGAAGTTTTTTATCTTTGTAACCGATAGACCTTCCACGCTTCAGGCGTTTTTTTTTTTTTTGTTTGTTTTTTAATTTTATTTTATTTTTATTCATTAGCACTTGTTATTTGTCCTTCGGGGACATCAATTTTAACCATAACAATTTCTACATGAATATGTGATTTAGTAACTCTCCAGAACTCAGTAAATGCATCAGGTGATTGATTTGCAATTATTTGCAAATGCAATTTTTTTTGAATTTCTAGTTCACATTCTTTTGTTCTTGGATCATGAAAAATCAATTTTATTTTTCAATTGAGTTCTTTTTTCGGTTGATCATATTCTCCCCCTAATGTCGGGAAAATTGATTTCATTTGTGCTCAACACCTTTTATTTTTCAAGATATGGTCATGAGAATTTTCAATAATTCGTCTCATCATTGTCGAGCTTGGATTTCCAAGTCGATCGATCATGCCAAATCATAAAATCTTTGGATTAATAGACTTTTGGTCTATTAGGTGATATATTTATATTGAATTTATTTTCATATAATATAAGCCTACGATAGTGAATACAACTTTTCTAGTACAAACTTATTTCCCAAATTGATTTTTGTAATCAATAAGCATTCTTTATTTTTCTCGCTTATAGTCTCAATATGATACCCATTTTTTTCGGATATCTTTAAAACTTATCAAATTTCTTCGAGACTTAGGAGATAGTAGTGCATTTTCAATAACAATTTTATTTCCTTCAGGGAGAAAACTTATTGCTCTTCCGGAGCCATCAATCAAATTTGCACTTCCGCTTATTGTATTAACATTTATTTCTCCCTCTTCAAGACGAGAGAAATATTTTTCGATTTTTCAATATTGTGTGCGTTGCAGCACTATCAATTAGGCAAATATCACCATAATTATTTAATTCCAAAGATTTGACAATTTATAATTTCTTCTTAGAAATTATTATTGATAAATGATGCAATCATTGAATTTTCTTTCATAATTCATGTTATCATCATTGACATTATTTTCATCAACATGATTTGTCTCCACTTTTTCGTTTCTTTTCAACGATTATTTATAAAGATCAACAAAATGATCCGATCTTCGGCATATACGAGACCAATGAACTTTCTTTTGTTCATTATTATTTTTTATTTCTTCATGTTCTCTCTTCTGGGAGACATTTTTTTCATCATTCTTATTTTTATTATAAGGCTAGACCAAACATAATTACGAACATGATAGTGTTCATGTCCTCTACTTTTTTCACGACTATTACCACAACTTTGTACACGACCACGACCACCACGGCCACATTCATAATTTTGAATTTGAGTCTCATTTGCTTCAGGAAATGGACTAGAACCGATGGGTCGGAATTTGTGATTTTTCAACAACCAATTTATTCAGAATATTTGGTATTTACATTTTGTCGATATTGCTACTGCAAGAGCACATTCGACAAATGAAAAGTAGAACATATTTTCTAAAGCATGTCTTCATCCGTTATAGCGCTAATTTTAGTCTTCATCTTAAAATAACAAATACACATTTTAAATAGAAAATTGTCTTTTATTGGTCCCACTTTTTTATTTAATACAAATAAATAGAGTTTTTTTTTTTTTAGAAATTGAGTTTTATATCTGACCGGATACATGGTATATTAATTAATTAAATATTGATAATCGTACTTTATTATAAGAAGAATTTATGATTTTAATTTGTAGTAATTTATTTAGCATTAGATGTGAAATAAAAAATTTGGAGATACCCCAACGACCCACCCAGTACCCACCCACGGACTAATAAACCGTATATGTATTGTATATATAAAAGCAGGAGCAGAGAGAGTTAGATACCAACCCACCCACCCACCCCTAGCCGTAGAAGACTCACTTCCACTTCCACCGGGAGACGGCGGCCATGGATCGAAAATGGGACGACGACACTTTATCTAGAAATCGGCGGTCTTCTTTCACAAGAAAGTGTGCGGTGCTCGTTAAGGAACAGAGGGCCAGATTTTATATCGTGCGCAGGTGTGTCACCATGCTTATTTGCTGGAGGGATTACGCTGATTCTTGAAATTTCAAATTTCCGTTTTTCTTCCTTTCTCAGAGATCGTTTCTTCGTGCGTCCGAGGAGGAAGAGACATTATATTAATTACAGTATTAATTAATTAATTAATTAATTACAGTTTAAAAAACGCTTTTTTATTTCTCTTGTATGTTGTACATTAAAGATCTCAAAATAATAGTGCTGAGATTTTAATTTCTCTGTTCTGGGTTATGTTTTTTCTTGACTTTTTCTCTGGTGTGAATTGAAATGGATCTAACTGCAACGGCTGCTTAGCTAAGATGACGTATGTATCTTGTTATTATTATCGTTTGAATTGATTGTAGACAGTTAGTGATGGCGAAATGAATTGTTTTTTTAACAAAAAAGATTCGTTTCGAGAGAAATATAATGCATAGGAAAATGTACTTTAATTAAGAATAAATGATGTTTTTGTAAAAAAATTATTAATTGAAAATGGGTGGTATAAGGATAAATGTATATATCGAGCATAAAATTAAAAAAAATATATTCTATTTATAAATGTGAATTGTTTTAAAAGGACGCTAAAAAAAAGTACTCCATTATTTTTAGCGTATCTCTGTTCTCAAACAATAGAATAATTTTAGAGACATTAAAAAAATATTATTTTGTTAAAAAAAATAAAGACTATAAATATAATTTTTTATTAAAAATAAAGTTGTTATGAGTTAATTGAAAAAATAAATATAAAAATTTAGAATAAATTTGTATTTTAAAGTAAAAAAAAACTAAAATAGTTGATATATCAATGACATTTAATGTACTATTTATGTTTAGGGGAATCATGTACACGTACACTTTTGTAATCAACAAAAGTTTAATGAATAATAATTTTCTAGAGACGGAAGAGTACAATATAAAAATAAAAAATTTAAAATAGTTGGATTCTTTTGTTTGGTTTGTTTAGTTAAAATACTTCAACTGAAATTTTGTGTCCATACAAAAATTGTTGATTTACTAATTTAATTAATCAACAATCCTTTTGTCCTTATTACATGTAAAATTTTCCGTGGATGAATCATGTTTATGTTAAAAAATATTATATAAGTAAGACGATGAAAATTCAATTGCCGATTCTTACTAAGGTCGGAAAGAGGAGCACGACCGCCATGACTCGATCACCTTAATTGGGCAACCATGTCCCATGACTCGTCGTTTTAGGTGGTCAATATGTGGGATATCACTTTCATTTAATTTGGTAGCGCTTACTATATATTTTACTTATACAAACAAATACTGATGTTAACATAAATATGAATTATTACTACATGATAATCACACTACTAAAAAAGTTTGTATAAATAAAGGGGGAGAGAGATGACGCCTTGTGGTTAATTAGTTGATAATTCTTTGATTAAAATATCTTTGATACATATGTTGGTTTTATGGTAAGGGGTCAGTTATAATTATTTGGTCAACGGTGTCGGTGTAATTATTTTATATTTTGATAATTTTTAAAATATATTAAATCAATACAATAATTTAAAAATAGTGAATTTGTTTGATTTTGATTATTTGGTACCGAGTATAAGTTTATTTCATAGACATACGAAGTAAAATAATAATGGAGTATTATTTTTCTTCTTTTCATCACAAGTGTTTCATTTTATTTTGAGCTTCACAGCCAAAAGCGTCTTAATTACTTTTAATTTTAGATTATACTATAAAGAAAATTATTATTCATTTTCTCTCAGTAAAGTTGACGAATTTTGCTCCACACGGATATTAAGAAAGGTAATAGTATTATTTTATGATTAAAAAGTAAAAAATAAAAATATATTTAAAAACTAAAAATTAAAATAATTTTGAGTAAAATTAAAAAAATAAATGTATCTAATAATAGTAAACTTGTATTTTAATTTTTTTTTTTTTTAAAGTAGATAAACTATTGTGTGGAAGGCAAAAAGAAAAGTTAGTTAATTAAGAGTAGCAAAATTTTAAACTACACAAAGTCATATTACTACCCATAAAATACATTTATATTAAAATTCATATTACAGTATTACTCATAGAATACATTTTAAAAAAAATTGAATGGCTAGAATTCATTTTTTAATGGAACAAGCGTTGGTTGATGGGATTCCACAACTAAATAGAGCATAGAGCATAGAGCATAGATAATAGATTACCCTGAACCTGAAGTGAGTAGTAGAATGGATAATAGCTGAGCTGGGACGGACAGAAGAGGGTTCGATTTACAATGCATGCTTTTATTAGTGTAAGTACTACAGTACATTTGTATGTTTTCGTACGCCAAATGCAAATTGACGTTTCTGTCCTCCCATACCCTTCAGCCTTTGACCTATATATTTGGACCACTTTTACTTTTTATTCAAAACCAAAATCACCTTCCCCTCACCTCATCATGATGCCAATAATCTTAACTGCCCCTGCAAATATCAAATACTCCATCCCTTTCCTTAAATATAAAATTATATACACTAGTAAGATAAATGTTACTACTCTCCCACAATTGCATGTTTGCTAATTTTTTTTGTCGTACAATTATTTTTACGCCTTAAAATAAAAAGTTATTTTTTACTTTATATTCACAATACACTTTTATTTACACATATATCATTATTTTTTAACTAATTTATTTATTTAATTACAAATCAATACTTGATATATACTTATTTTATATTATTCCACACAATAAAAATATCTTTTTAAAATTTTGTGAAAAGTTCCCTTGACAAACATTGTCGAGACCGAAGGAGTAATATTTTTTACTTTTAGACAAACACGTGAATGTTATAAATGTATTTTTAAATTAAAAAATTAAATAATTGTTAGTAATTTAAAAAAAAAAAAAAGGGGATTCACAAAAAAGGTACATTGCAAGTGTTTACTTATAGTTAAATATCAATCTTTTGTATAATAATAAAAAAGATAATGTTCTCAAACTATTCTTTCAGTGTGTTTTAAATAATTAAACATAATCATTTAAATTAAGAAAATCGTAACCTACCAAAACCCTTATTTCAGAAACTACATCACTCCACCTTCGAAAGATTAGATCTGGAGCCCGTCGCCATTAGCTTCTACTTAGACGTCCACCAGATTCCGTTCGCATGTCAATTCGTCGATTGGACCCGCTTCTTCATGGAATCTTTCGTCGTTGGCTCCGTCGCGTCGTCCTGATCCTCACCGCCTCTTTTTTTCTCGATCTTCAACTCTGACCCGACCGATAATCATACCTACAGGGTCACACACTGACTCGTAGATAATGTACAATGCTTGTTAATTATATTGATTTAGAATCAATATTTACGTGGATGTATACGTGCATGAAATGCACAACATGTCTTGCATGGATGCATGTCACATAGTGTGACATGGCATGCCACACAAGCAAGAGGGACCACATCTTATGCCATAGTGGCATGGTGATGTGTACATGACCTTTCACCACCCCATTAACCTCCCATTACGTGATATGATATATGGTGCATATTCAATATGGGGGTTACAAGGGAGTGATGAAGGTGATAATGAAGGTGTTAAGGAGTGAAAATCTGATTTTCACAATTACTTCATCATCTATTTCGAAATTCACAACATAGAGAGAAAGGAGAGAGCGTTCCTTGAGAACCACTTAGCAATTAATATTATCGAATAATCATTTAACATCCATAGACGACCTTATGACTGTATCGATTGCACACGTAGGATCGAAAGTCATATACCAACAGGAGACGCAACTACGAAGTACGATTTCAAGACTGCAAAACAGTCGTAGTACTTGAAATAAACTCTCACGAAAATGATAAAAAAATATCGAAAACTCTTCACTCGAGCAACTCTATTTTTATTCTCTCTTTAGCTTCGATCCAGAAAGTGTGTCGGGCTCTCAAAAATGATAAAGAAAAATATCGAAACTCTTCACTCGAGTACACTCTATTTTTCTTCTTTGATCTTCAATATTGGAAAGCGTGAATGATGAAATGATTAATGTTTTCAATATATGCTTCATCATTCTTTTATAAAGTAGTGGGTAGTTACGTGGTCAATGCGTCAACCCACATTCAACAACTCCCTCCCACTAATGCATGTGACGACGACGAATGCTTGTCGTGGAGCAAACGCGCTGCCAAAATGAAAATTTTATTCTGCCAATACCTAACACTACAAAAGTAGATAGTGGTAAGTATGTGGGGTCGGTCCCACGAGGAAGCAATTGCAATAAGTGATCTCGGCTAGCCCAAGGGTTGTCACGTTTTAAAAAGGTTTTGATTGGTTGCTGTGGGCACAGCGGTTTTAATCAAGCTACCAAACTCAAACAATTAAATATAAACTAACTATGACCAAACTAATCATGCAGAATATAAATAAACACTACGACCAAACTGAACAAATAACTGAAATAACGGAAATTAAATAATGGAAAAACAAGCATCTGGGCATACAACGTCTCTCAGGGTCATCTGGGCACACTACCGGTCATAGGCACTAAGGATTTCTACCAGCGGTTTGTCAGTGGTTATAGGGTGCTTTAAAAAGACAAAAGTGGTCCTATTGCGTCACGCCCCCAGTTGCCCCACCCCTCATCTATCCTTACTGTGTAAAGAGAAGGCAAGCTAACGTTATGCCTAAACCCCTGGATCTGAACAATTCGATAACCTATGCGGCCAAAAATGGATCTAGTTTGCCCAAACCCGCATTACCCTCTAGACAGACCCACTCGGCCAATAGCATGCCCGGAACTCCGAGTCATACGACCGCAATCACCAGCAAGTTCTAGTGCTATGCCCGCAACAATACTACAAGGTACATCTATGCGGTTTGCCCAATCACCAGTATCCCAGATTGTAAAGGTTCACTAGTGGCCGTCCTAGTTTGCCCAAACTCCCTGAAAATATTTCTCAACCAACTTTGCTTCGGGAACAAACCCCCAACCGGCTACTCTAGCCCCATCAGCCTCTCGGTCTCACTTAGCCCAAAATTCCCCTCGATCTGCCTTTGCCCAGACGCAGATTACTAGCTATGCATAATCAAATCGAAAATAAACAAAATAAAAACAAAACAAAACATGCTGGGATTAAATATTAAATTAAAGTACTGAATGTCTAGAACATAAAGAAATTATTTGACGAAAATAAAAACATGAAATTGAAACGAATTCGCTCTGCTATGCCCGAAGGCCCATAACCGGCGAGAACTCGACTCCTTCTTCTTCAGCTCATCAATGGCGTTTTTCTGAATTTTTGGGTGTTGATTTCGTCCCTCTCCCTCCTGTATATGGTGTGCTTCGTTTGCTGATCAGGGATTATATATGTGCGGTCTCTAGGGCATCAGAATTGTATTAATGGGCTGATGGGCCTGGTGGGCTTGGGTTGTCTGGGCGTAGTCCGTCCAGAGTTTGTTCTTGCTGGAACTCTTGGTGGTCAAAGAAAGTCCTAGTCTTTAGGGATTCTTTCCTTATCAGCTGACCGGATAGAGATGGGGGGATAAGGCATAATCCCCAAATTTTCGGACTTTGTTGCTCTGGGATGCCCGATGCTCGTCGTTTGCCCAAAGTGGTGACTTTGCCCATAGTGGTGACTTTGCCTCCTTGGGTCAAACTGCTCCAGTCACTTTGCCCATAGTGTCGAATTTTCCTCCTTTGGTAAAACTTCTCCAGTCACTTTGCCCATAGTGTCGACTTTGCCTCTTTTGTTCAAACTGCTCAAGTCACTTTGCCTCGGATCCCCGTGTTTGCCCAAAGTGGATGATTTTCTGGCCTCTTCCGCACAATGCACCACCTACTACCTGCAACCCTGCATACTTTGCCCAAACACTCCATTGTGCCCTCCCAGACACACTAAAGACTCAAACGGACTCAATAAAAGAATAAAAAGTGCTCTAAGATGAGCAAATAAAATGGCTCATCAGAACCGCACACACTTGAAACACGCTTGTCCCCAAGCGTGGGGTCTGATTTACCTGACTCAAGATCAAAGTGAAAAAAGAAATAAAGGAAGGAGGGGGAAACAAAACAAAGGACTTTAGCATGATCAGTACAGGGCATAGTACATACAGACAAATCAAAATTCAAGATAAGATAAAAATAAGTCAAGATTCTGTTAAAGGTCTTTGGGGTCACTCCCTCATAGTGTTTCTCTCTTTTTAGTGTATGGGCTCAATGACACTCATTTCTGCTGTGACTTCACTTTGCCCAAATTTGACACATTGCTGCTCTAAGCTTGTTTTAATTGAGTAGGGGTCTTATCAAAGGGGCTTTTATTGGGTTGTAATGTGGGCTCATATGGGTGGATTTTGAGGAGTAGGCTCTATTTGGGCAGAGGGCTTTTTGATGTTAGCCTTTTCTCTACCACTTTGCCCCTTCTTACGGGCCTTAGCACAACAACTTTATTATTTTTTCTTTTTTGCTTTTTTTTCTGATTTTTTTCTTCTTTTTTTTTCTTTTTTTTTTCTGAACACTATGCCTTTACTCCCTCATTTTCTCTGGCTGCCTATGTACTGTATGGGCATAATACCAGATGGGTTTACAAAGAAATATCAATTCAGGCTCAAAGGGGGTAGCAAGGGACAATGTTATTTATTCAAGCAAACAAAAGAAAGAAATGCCCTAATCATTTAATCACCCAACTCAGTCAAACTACTCATCACAGCAAATAGGCAAAGGCAGGCATTGTTAGAATTCACAACAAACTCTCAAGAAAGAAATCATATAACAATGTAGGCTCAATTCTCACAGTTTGCCTAGAACAGTTCCATCATCCCTATTTCATGCATCTTAACTACAAATTTTGAGTTGTTGTATATATGTTTTCCCATAGTGATCACAAAATCATGCTAACTCGATTAGAAACTGGGGTTTGCCCTTTCCCTTTCCCCCCTCACACACTTTGCCACACACTTTGCCTTGGCAAAGTGTGCAAAAGTAATAAGATTGGTAGAGGCTACCCACGACCAGACTATGACTCTAAAATCGTCGGCGCACCTTCCCCCTCACACACTTTGCCTTGGGCAAAGTGTGTCAATGAAAAGATCAACCCTTGACTTAAAGAAAAGCCGACTCAAAAATAAAAAAATAAATAAAAAAAATAAAAAAATTGGGAGGGCTAATGAGGTGGAGGTAAGCGCAAAGTAGAACTTGAATTAGGCACGGGCAAAGTGGGCCATTAGTGTGTTCAGCAGCTCAGCGAGGCCTTGTTACATGCTGCCTTGTCAACTTAGGACTTTGCCTGGAATCAGTAGCGTGAGCATGCCTGCCCAGACCTTGACTTTGTTCCAGAGTCATCCTTTCAACTTTAGGTAGCTCATCCATCTTACGGCATAATCTGCAGTTTGACCAAGTAGCCATTGTTGGAATTCGGTATCCCGGGCCATTAAAAATTGCGGAAAAATAATAACCCGACCGAAAACTTCTCGCCGGAAACCGATCACGAGCACTACGGTATCCGGAGCTCAACCGGAGAATCGCCGCGGGGTGAACCCGCGGCCGAAACCCTAGCCGAGCCCCACCGCGGGGCTCGCGATCGAAATCGATCGCGTGGGGCTGCCTAGCAGCCCCCGGCGGTGAGTCCGGCGACTCACCGCCACCACCGGCCGGGGAGGGAGCACCCAGCCGCGGCGCGAAGCCGCGGCAGTGTTGGAGTTGTGTACTTAATGTCTAGATTTAAGTAAAGGAAACTCACGATCCATTGCCATTAATCTATTTAAATAAATGAACAATTATTTGCATTTAATTATTTATATATGCAAATCATAGTCCTGGATTTTATACGTTGTAGTTAGTATGGTGTTGCATGGGCGCACAGAAGATCATACTATCGGTTACTCGTATTTAATCAAACAGTTGCTCACGACCTAGATGGACACGGACCAATCCATCGGTATAGTCGTTGTGTGAGAGAGAAAATAATTTATCTTAATTATTTTATCACACTTGTACACTTGGTGTATTGAGCGGATCGTTGAGATTCATCGATTAGGATTGCCGGCGATAATCGATTCGAGTCTCAGTGTATTTTATTCTTAATCCCCGATATTGTTGCGGGTGTGTATATTTAATATAAGTGACTTTGATTTACCAAAGGAATTAACCGATTTAATTATTGGGTTAATTACCGGTTAAGTTGGGTCACTATATTTCATATATGGCATGCCGTGAATGATTGACCGGAAAGTGTATCCCGGAAGGGTTGATAATATCCCCGAGATGAGTTCATAAGGAATTATTATGTAAACCCTGCAGGTGGATTCGTTCCGCATAATAATTAAGGTTGAATGGTACTAGTCTCGGAAATAAGAGATGAATAATTAATTAATTAGCAATAAATTAATTTTATTCATGGATATTTCTATCTTAAATACACGGAATAA
Organism: Euphrasia confusa; assembly: GCA_954870475.1. NCBI lineage: Eukaryota > Viridiplantae > Streptophyta > Magnoliopsida > Lamiales > Orobanchaceae > Euphrasia > Euphrasia confusa. The sequence goes on from OX940949.1 coordinate 19,159,874, forward strand.
ATAATACTACCGGAGAAATATTATTTGATATAATATGGTTTAATATTGGGAGTGCAATTAATTTTATATAGTGGAAAATAGAATTAATTAATAATAGTAAGGATTAATAGATTTGGGCTTGGGCTCAATTTAATCACTATTATTGGAAGCCCAATATTCCACCTCCTTAAGATCCCCTACGTAGCCTATAAAAGCACTACATGGTCTTCTCTATTCTCATAACTTGAAAATCACAATTCTAGAGAGAGAAAGTAGAGAGGAGGATCCATGGAGTTCGGTAGATCGTCGCCCACACGACGTCCGGGCTAGTGCAAGGAATACGCGGGAAGATCTCAAGGTCGTCAATTGAGTTCTTCGTTTCTCCGTACAACGAGAACAAAGGTAAAATCGTTGAACCCCCTTCGATGATTTTAATGTTTAAATTATCGTGAAAATAACGTGAACGTAAGATCCGAGGTTTAGGATCCTCACCGGGGTCGAGCCGAGCGGAGGCGATCGAGGATCGCCGGACCGCCGCGGCTGGAGCGACCCGGCGGCGTGGATCGAACGAGCAAGTTGCCTGGGGGAGCAGGCGCTCGCCTGAGGACCAGGCGCCCGCCTGGTCCATGTCGCGCGCGAGGGCTTCGTACCCAGGCGCCCGCTTGGCGTGGCCTGGCAGCGGCGGACCCTTGGGGCTTCGCCGGGGCTGTGCGGGCTGCCAAGGGCTGAACCCTAGCGCATGTCCGGCGACATGCGCGTGCCTCGATCGAGCAGCAGCGGCTTCCGCGGCTAGGGCTTGATCGGATGGGGCGAACCTTCGGGATGGCTTGGGCTGTCCGGCGAGGGTTTAGGGCGTGCGTTGCGGGCTGCCAAAGGCAGCCCTAGGGGGCTGCTGTGATCAGCCGCGAGCCCTATGCATGGGCTCGACCGAACAGCCGCGGCTTAGCCGCGGTTAGGGTTTGGACGAGTCCGGATATGCGTCGTGGTTCGTGGCGAGATGTTCCGGCAACCGGGAGTCGATTGGAGTTGTAGTTCCGCAATTTTACAACTCCGGATATTCGATCTCCAAAGGATTTCGGTCGGAATTAATTAGATAATTAATTTTATTTAATTTATTAATTCCGGGATATCGATTTCCAACAATTGGTATCAGAGCGTTGGTTTTCGTTCACGTTATTTTTCGATAAATTGTTCTACCTTGCAGGGTTTCCGACTATTATGGCTAGATATAATTGTTCTTAATTATTGTCATAATATTGTTCTTGATTATTAAACTCTCGGACATGTCGAGATTCGTTTTATGTGTGGTGAATGCTTGTAATAGTAAAAATTCGGGGGTTGACCGAATTTAGGTTTATTATTACGTTCTACTTTTTCCGGAAAATGTATAGGGTCGATTTCATGTAAGAATCGATACCGGATAATTGTAATTTAATTCTTGTAATTTATTTACATTGGATCGATGCCGAGACGACCGCCGGAGAACACATGTGACGAAGGAGAAGATGAGAGGGAGGACCGGGGATCGATTACGAGGATCGATCCCATGAGGATCGATCAAAGGCACGGAGGGGGCTGCCCGTGGGATTTCTTGGCCACGCCGGCCACCGGTGGTGGTGGCGCGTGGGCTGAGGTGGCGGCGGTGCTCCTCCCCGGCCGGAGATCGATGGTGGGGGGCGCGGGGTCCTCGTGATCTCGTGTTCTCCTACCAAGATACTACTTTCCTAATTGATTCGGTTTTCCTATTTGAGTTTTCCTATTTTTGGGAATTCTCATGGATTAGGAAAAGAATTAATTAGAATTAATTTTATTCCTTATTCTATTATGGAAGTCTTCTAGAGTATTCTGAGTTCTACTTAGAATAAGATCCTAGAGATTTAATAGAATAGGAAAGGAATAAGAGTTAATTTAGGATTGATTTATTTCCTAATTGATTATTCCTATTTTATGGGAATTTTCATAGAGATGGAAATTAATTAATCTTGGAAAGTAGAAGAGTCCTAAATTATTTTATTTCCTTATTTCATTATGGAAATCATCTAGAATATTCCAAGTGGGTCTTGGATAGATTATTCTAGAGATTTAATGAAGTAGAAAGGGAAAATAAAATAAATTATTTTATTTCCTTATTCTATTATAGAAGTCTTCTAGAATATTCCAAGTTTTACTTGGATAGATTATTCTAGAGATTTAATAGAATTAGATAGGAAAATAAATAAATAAAAATATTAATAATATTTAATTTTATTTTTGATATATTCGATTGACTTAATTTTCGAATTAAGTAACTTTTGAATTAATTGAAAATAAATTTAAATATTGGGATTAATATTCTCGTCACATGGAGCATTCAAGAACGAAGACTGAAGACTAGAAGATGCGTACGGGGATGCGATAAAGCCATAATAGTCGGAAAATAATATTCTAGTAATTATTTTGACTATGTGATAATATTCTATGTGCTTTATTTCATGTATGCATGCTTATGTGTATTTAATTATGCATTAGATAGCGTATCCCTTTATTGTAAAAAGCTAAGTGGGAGAGGGTATGGAAACATATCCATGGTCTCCATTGCTGTTCTCTTGGTGACTTTTATGGACTTTTGAAGTTCATATAGATAAGCCGTTGGAGGAGAATTCTTGTAATTCCTCTTACGAGAAACATTGATTAAGTTTATCAAACAATGCCTAATTTGTCTTTCCAAAGCTGACTTCAAGTCGACTCATTCTCACCCCGGGGAGTGGAATGGAGCCAGAGCCACTTGGTCATGTAGAGGACACAAATTAGAGACTTCCGTGCCATTCTTTGATAGATGGGTCGCTTGTCTGCTCGGCTCCCTCATTCTATGAGAGATAGGGTCGTTCGCATGGTGAATCACTGGTTAGAAACTTCGAGTTTCACTTATGATTCTCCGCGTCTTGATTTACAAGATCGAATGGATCAAGTAATTGGGAGTCAATTATAAAGATCTCTTAGTGCAGTAAACGTCCACACAACGTGGCTTGCTGTACTGACGGATTTTGGATTAATTGATGTAGACAGTTGTAAGAAATTGTGAAGAGTTGTGAAGTTATCGTAAACGTCCACACAACGTGGCTTGCGGTGATGTAGCAATTCCAAACGATTTGCTTTGGTGCTGAGTAATGGTTTACACTTAGATACGCCTTATAGTATTCCTCCCACCGAGGTTCCGCTATAAGCGATGTATGACCGAAGGAAATCTAATTGCTAAGTCGTTTGGGTGGGTAAACGTCCACACACCGTGGCTTGCCTTACCTGATGGGATTTTAGATGTGATTAGTGGTTTAATGATATTATTTGAGGGACATAATGTCGGAGATTAAATCGATTGTTTGTTGTTATATGTGCTCATAGATTAGGATATGGCTTTGAACCCACTTTATGTGATACGTAAGGATTTTAAACTCATTGGTCCCTGAATGTATTGATTGGAATAGAGATCTAGACATTACCCAAACTGTTGAAGAGTACAAGGTTGTACTCAATGAGCTTTGTCCTTCCGAGCCTATTGATATAGGCGGCTAGACAAGAGGCGATGTGGATACTCATAAAGGGCAGTCGATTGATTGACCTTTTAGACGAGTTGAGACGGAAATCGCAAGCTCTTGTAGCCAATGCCGAAGGTTTTGAACCTAAGGGTAAAATCGGGGGAAAGGAAAAGCAATCAAAGAAACCCAGTGGTGCTAAGTTACTTAGACCACTAGATGGGACGAGAAAGCCAATAGGCAAGAGTTCTCGATACAAACAGTTTGGGTACTGGAAGTCTAATTATCCTCTCAAAGAAAGTACGAAATTTTCTTTAGTCGTAAAACATAGTCAGTGGTATTATCTACCGGAACCTGGTGTGTAGATATGGAACCACTGACGGTATGTGCATTCTAAATGCAAAGGGTTCCAGGAAACCCGACGACTTAGAAAAGAAAAGATCGTAGTCTACATGGGCAATGCTGTAGAGGAGGCAGCTGTTGCAGTGGAGGACATTTTATAGGATTTCATTTTGAGTTATTGCTTTTATGTACCTTTCATATTAGAAAGAACTTTGTTCTGGATGGATATTTTATTTCTTTTAATCATTTGATGGTTATAAGAAGAAATAATGATAGTATCTATTCTGGTACATTAGCTAGCAATATGTAAATGATGAATCCAGAGTCCACCACGATGCAACGAACCGTTTTATATAACTCGTTTTACTAATAAGAGATTTCTTTATTAAATCATTTTACTTGTGGATTCTTATGCTAAGTCATATTTATTCAAATAAGAAGTTCAAAGGTCGAAAATTGATTTTTGATCAATTAAGTTGAGGGAGAGGACCTTCCGACCTAAGAATCTAATTTGGAAGATAATATGACTAAGCAATCCTTTATGGATATAAGATGTAAGATCCGGACAAGTATAAGAATTGATTGACTCTGATGTATGCAGACCTATGCCTATTCAGACAATAAGGTACGAGTACTTCATTTTATGATTACTCGAAATATGGATTAGAATACCTGATGTGCCACAAAAGCAAGTGTTTTGACAAGTCAATGGACACTAAGCAATTGTGGAGAGCCATCAAGGTATATCCATTTGTAGCCTGCGATTTGATCGCGGAGGCAAGTACCTGTCTGAGGAATGCATGGCATACTAATCAGAAATTGGGATTTGATCCCAAATGACTACACAATACACTGTTGTGTAGAAATGGTGTGTCGATAATAAGAAATGGAACTCTTATAGAGATAGTAAAAGCATGAGTTAAACGGAACTACCTATGTTCTATGGATATGTCTTGGGAACAACGACACATTCAAATGTGGTTGTAGAATATCCTAGAAGAACAAAAGGTGTGTGTTCGATAGTACTATGAACCAGAAGGACGTTATAAGTTCTAACGCCCGGTTCTTAGAGGAAGACTATTAGATGAACCACAAGCCCAAAATGACATGATACTTCTGATAAGAGAGAAAACGATTAAGACTTAGAACCAGCCAAACCGAGTAGCGGTACACCACTAACTGCACCTACTGTTATTACTGTTTATACATCGGAACGCCGTTGTAGTGGGAGGTTGTTTAACAACCGGAGATATTCATGAAACTAGGTGAGTCTTCGGACTCTGGACCTAGTATACGTGAAATCGATCCCTAGATCTACATAGAGGCGGTACTAGATCTAAATGTGCCTTCTTGGAAAGCAATAAGGATTATTGCTAAGAGGCAAGATCATTTAGAGTACAAGCTTAGTTAATCCATTGATGGATTGAAACGAAGCTAGAGATCGTGGAACTTGCGAATTGATGAGATAGTCCATTTGATGGATTCATCAAAAGGCATTGACGAATCGTGTGTATGGGAAACGTGATGGAAACAAGGTGGTGTTTCTCGGAGGTTTTATGTAGATAACATTTTATCATTGGTAACAATGTAAAGATGTTGTCAGACATAAAATAATGGTTGTCTAGAAAAATCGATATATGAGATAAAGAAGAAGTTAGAGCATGTTCTTAAGATCTAGGATCTCAAGAAAAGAACATTGTACTTCCCTAGATATCTTATACGATTTTGGTTCGTTTTAACATGCAAGATTCCGAGAAAGGTTCGTTACCTTTCAGAGACGGAATGCATCTATCTAAGGATGTGTTTTGGAACACAAAAGGAGATAGAAGCAATAATAAATGCAATGTTGAAAAACGAGATCCTGATATCGGCTATGCAGTGAGCATAGTGGGAGGATATCAAGGTAATCCTGGAAAGGAATATTCAACTGCCGTAAAAGTACTTTTAAAGTACTGTTCTAGACTACGAAGCAAACGAACATTTTCCTTTGGATTACATTCTCTTAGATTTCTAATAAAATGAGGACCGGTGTAAGTCGATCAGGCTATGTGTTTCACTATTAAAGGAGAAGGAGTTTTTACATGGAAGAGTGATAAGCACGATGCTTTTTCGGACTCTCCCATGGGTAACCAAATAGCGGCCTCAGAGGCAGCGGAAGTTTTGGTATAACTCCGGGATAATCTCTGGGACTTAGAGGTGATTCTTAATTTGCCAAAAGGCTATGTATATAGCGGTGCGATGGCAAATGGTAAGAAATCACAAGTCCATAAGTGTAAGATAACACATAGTGCAAGTACCACCTGATACGAGTCATCGTCAAGGGAGACGACGCTGTAGTCACCAAGATAACTTCAGAGCGGCAACCTAGAGTGCTCATTCACATAGTACTTCTTGGAAGTACAACTTAAGCACGTGATGAGTATGGGAGTCGGGAGTTTGGAGGAAATGACTAGACCTTAGTACAAGTGGGAGATTGTTGGAGTTGTGTACTTAATGTCTAGATTTAAGTAAAGGAAACTCACGATCCATTGCCATTAATCTATTTAATTAAATGAACAATTATTTGCATTTAATTATTTATATATGCAAATCATAGTCCTGGATTTTATACGTTGTAGTTAGTATGGTGTTGCATGGGCGCACAGAAGATCATACTATCAGTTACTCGTATTTAATCAAACAGTTGCTCACGACCTAGATGGACACGGACCAATCCATCGGTATAGTCGTTGTGTGAGAGATAAAATAATTTATCTTAATTATTTTATCACACTTGTACACTTGGTGTATTGAGCGGATCGTTGAGATTCATCGATTAGGATTGCCGGCGATAATCGATTCGAGTCTCAGTGTATTTTATTCTTAATCCCCGATATTGTTGCGGGTGTGTATATTTAATATAAGTGACTTTGATTTACCAAAGGAATTAACCGATTTAATTATTGGGTTAATTACCGGTTAAGTTGGGTCACTATATTTCATATATGGCATGCCGTGAATGATTGACCGGAAAGTGTATCCCGGAAGGGTTGATAATATCCCCGAGATGAGTTCATAAGGAATTATTATGTAAACCCTGCAGGTGGATTCGTTCCGCATAATAATTAAGGTTGAATGGTACTAGTCTCGGAAATAAGAGATGAATAATTAATTAATTAGCAATAAATTAATTTTATTCATGGATATTTCTATCTTAAATACACGGAATAAATAATACTACCGGAGAAATATTATTTGATATAATATGGTTTAATATTGGGAGTGCAATTAATTTTATATAGTGGAAAATAGAATTAATTAATAATAGTAAGGATTAATAGATTTGGGCTTGGGCTCAATTTAATCACTATTATTGGAAGCCCAATATTCCACCTCCTTAAGATCCCCTACGTAGCCTATAAAAGCACTACATGGTCTTCTCTATTCTCATAACTTGAAAATCACAATTCTAGAGAGAGAAAGTAGAGAGGAGGATCCATGGAGTTCGGTAGATCGTCGCCCACACGACGTCCGGGCTAGTGCAAGGAATACGCGGGAAGATCTCAAGGTCGTCAATTGAGTTCTTCGTTTCTCCGTACAACGAGAACAAAGGTAAAATCGTTGAACCCCCTTCGATGATTTTAATGTTTAAATTATCGTGAAAATAACGTGAACGTAAGATCCGAGGTTTAGGATCCTCACCGGGGTCGAGCCGAGCGGAGGCGATCGAGGATCGCCGGACCGCCGCGGCTGGAGCGACCCGGCGGCGTGGATCGAACGAGCAAGCTGCCTGGGGGAGCAGGCGCTCGCCTGAGGACCAGGCGCCCGCCTGGTCCATGTCGCGCGCGAGGGCTTCGTACCCAGGCGCCCGCTTGGCGTGGCCTGGCAGCGGCGGACCCTTGGGGCTTCGCCGGGGCTGTGCGGGCTGCCAAGGGCTGAACCCTAGCGCATGTCCGGCGACATGCGCGTGCCTCGATCGAGCAGCAGCGGCTTCCGCGGCTAGGGCTTGATCGGATGGGGCGAACCTTCGGGATGGCTTGGGCTGTCCGGCGAGGGTTTAGGGCGTGCGTTGCGGGCTGCCAAAGGCAGCCCTAGGGGGCTGCTGTGATCAGCCGCGAGCCCTATGCATGGGCTCGACCGAACAGCCGCGGCTTAGCCGCGGTTAGGGTTTGGACGAGTCCGGATATGCGTCGTGGTTCGTGGCGAGATGTTCCGGCAACCGGGAGTCGATTGGAGTTGTAGTTCCGCAATTTTACAACTCCGGATATTCGATCTCCAAAGGATTTCGGTCGGAATTAATTAGATAATTAATTTTATTTAATTTATTAATTCCGGGATATCGATTTCCAACAGGCAGCCCCCAGCGATCGACCCTAGGTCGATCGCTCGCCCCGGCGTCCAGCCGGGGCTCCCCTCGCGTGGCCGCTGCCGGCGGTCGAGCCCTAGGCCGACCGCCACCCCCTCGGCTCCCAGCCGAGGGCTCTCTCGATACTTCGCCGGGGATCTCGAATCCCCGTCCCCGAAGTTCATCGTTTTCCCGGATCGTCCGTTCATGTATGCATCACAATTAATCCACATAAATTCATAGAAGAGAGTATGTGATTTTACCTTTTAATTCGTTGTGCGGAGAAACGAATCTAAATTGAAGACCTTCGAATCTTCCCACGTATTCCTTGCACTAGCTTGAACGTCGGGTGGGCGACGATCCTCCAAGCTTATGGATCCTCTTCAACTCTCTAGAACTATCAACTATTGATATTCTTGTCTTATGAAAAAGTGAAGACCATGTAGTGCTTTTATAGGCTACGTAGGGGATCTAAAGGAGGTGGAATATTGGGCTTCCAATATTAATGATTAAATTGAGCCCAAGCCCAAATCTATTAATCTCCCATTAATATTAATTAATTTATTTTCCACTATATAAATTAATTGAACTCCCAATATTAAACCATATTATATCAAATAATATTTCTCCGGTAGTATTATTTATTCCGTGTATTTAAGATTTAAATATCCATGAATAAAATTAATTTATTGCTAATTAATTTATATTCATCTCTTGAATCCGAGACTAGTACCATTCAACCTTAATTATTGTGCGGAACGAATCCACTCATGAGGTTTACACAATAATTCCTTTTGAACTCATCTCGGGGATATTATCAACCCTTCCGGGATACACTGTCCGGTCAATCATTCACGGCATGCCATATATAAAATATAGTGACCCAACTTAACCGGTAATTAACCCAATAATTAAATCGGTTAATTCCTTTGGTAAATCAAAGTCACTTATATTAAATATACACACCCGCAACAATATCGGGGATTAAGAATAAAATACTCTGAGACTCGAATCGATTATCGCCGGCAATCCTAATCGATGAATCTCAACGATCCGCTCAATACACCAAGTGTACAAGTGTGATAAAATAATTAAGATAAATTATTTTCTCTCTCACACAACGACTATACCGATAGATTAGTTCGTGTCTATCTAGGTCGTGAGCAACTGTTCGATTAAATACGAGTAACCGATAGTATGATCTTCTGTGTGCCCATGCACACCATACTAACTACAACGTATAAAATCCAGAACCATGGTTTGCATTTATTTAATTATCAAGTAATTAAAAGCAAAACAATTGTTCGTTAATTTAATAGATTAAATGCTATGACGGGGAGTTTACCGTTACTTAAATCTAGACATTAAGTACACAACTCCAACAATCTCCCACTTGTACTAAGGTCTAGTCATTTCCTCCAAACTCCCGGTTCCCATACTCATCACGTGCTTAAGGTGTACTTTCAAGAAGTACTATGTGAGTGAGCAATCTAGGTTGCCGCTCTGAAGTTATCTTGGTGACTACTACGTCGTCTCCCCTGACGATGACTCGTATCAGGTGGTACTTGCTCTATGTGTTAACATCACTTTTGACTTATGTCCTCTTCTAGTTCACCATGCACCGCTATTCAATAGCCTTTGGTAAACTAAGAGTCATATCCAAGTCAAGAGGTTATCCCGGAACCTAACCAAAACTTCCGCTGCCTCTGAGGCTGCTATTCGGTTATGAGAGAGTCTGAGAAGCATCCTGCTTATCACTCTTTCATTTCATGGTTCCACCTCTTTCTAAAAGTGAACACATAGCCTGATATCGACTTTCACTGGTCCTTTCTTTGATCTTTGGATCTGAGAATTTTGTAATCAAAGAGGATTTCGTCTTGCTTAATAATCCAGTACTTTGCAAGTACTATTACAGCATCCGAAAATCTCTTGCCTAGATCACCTTGATATCCTCCCACTATGCAAACCGCATAGCTGATATCAGGTTCTTGTTTTACAACATTGCATCTATAAAGCTTTCCATACTTGAAGTATAGGAAACTGCTTTGTCCTCATCTATCTCCTTCATGTGTTCGAACACACAACTTTTAGATAGATGTATATTCTGTCTCTGAAAGGCAATAACCTCTCTCAGAAGTATGCATGTTTAAAACAAACCTTAATCGTATAAGATGTCTAGGAGAAGTACAATGTTCTTATCTCTAGATCATAAGATCTTAAGAACAAGCTCTAACTTCTTCTCAATCTTATATCTCGATTTATTTAGACAACCACTATTTTATGTCTGATGACACTTTTACATTGTTGCCAATGATAAAATGTTATCTACACAAAATCTCCAAGAAACACCACCTTGTTTCCATTACGTCTTCAATACACCTTTCGTCTATGCCTTTTGATGAATCCATCAAATGGACTATCCCATCAATTCGCAAGTTCCACGATTCATAGCTTTATCTCAATCCATAAATGGACTTACTAAGCTTGTACTCTAAATGATCTAGCCTCTTAACAATAATCCTTATTGTTCTAAGCAGGCACATTTAGATCTAGTACTGCCCTTATGCAGAGCTAGGGGTCGATTTCATCTTTACTAGATCCAGAGTCCGAACTCCTCTAGTCTTATGAATATCTCTGGTTGTCCAACAACCTCCCACTGCAATGGCGTCCCGGTGTATAACAGTAATAACAATAGGTGCAGTATGTGGTGTACTTCTACCCGGTTTGGCTGGTTCCTAGTCTTTTGTCCTTCTTCTCATTTCAAAGTATTACGTCAGTTCAGGCTTTGTGGTCCATCTAATAGTCTTCTTCTATGAACCGGACGAGAGACGTCCCTCTGGTTCGTAGTACTATAGAACACACAATACTTCGTTCATCTAGGATATCCTACAACCATATTCAATATGCCGTTGTATCTAGGAATATCCATAGAACATAGGTAGTTCCGAACAACTTGCTCTATTTACTATTAGATTTCCATTTCTTATTTATAGCGTACCATCTCTACACGTAAGTGTATGGCGCGCCCTTTTTGGGATTGAATCCCAATCTTTGATTATGCTATGTGTTATTTAGATAGGTGATGGCCTCCGCGACCGAGTCGCAGGCTTCTAATGGATATACTTTGATGGTTCCCCATAATCGCTTTGTGTCCATTGACTAGTCAAAACACTTTGCTTTTATGGCACATCAAGCATTCTAATCCATCACTTGAGTATTCTTGAAAGAATTACTCGTACCTTTCTAATATACACATATGTCTGCATATCTAATCATTTCCAATACTTGTTTGAATTCTATCCTTTTACAAGGAGGTTTGCTTAGACGTATTATCCTTCAAATTCAATCCTTAGGTCGGAAGGTCCATTCCTTCAACTATAATTGATCAAATCAATTTCGACCATTTGAATCTTATTTGAAAATACTACTAAGTATAAGAATTCACAAGTATAATGATTAATTAAAGAAATATCTAACTAGTAAAACAAGTTATAGAACGGTTTGTTGCATTGGGGTAGACTTAGGATCTATCATTCATATATTGCTATCTAATGTACCAGAATAGATAATGCCATTATTTCTTATCAAAATCATCCAATGATTAAAGAAATAAAATATCCATTCATTAATAGTAGAAATCCAGAACAAAACGTTCTTTCTAAAATAAAGGGGTACATAATGCAATAACTTTGAAATGAAATCCTATTTAACTACTAAAGCAGATAAATGTCTTCCACCGCAACTGCTGCCTCCTCTACAGCTTTGCCCGTGCAGACTCGAATTCTTCCTCTCTAAGTCGCCGGGTTTTCTGGAACCCCTGCATTCAAAAATGCACATACCGTCAGTGGTTCCATATCTACACACCAGAATTCTGGTAGATAACACCGCTGACTATGTTTTTACGACTAAAGAAGATTTCGTACCTTTGAGAGGACATTCAGACTTCCAGTGTCCCATCTTGTTGCATCGGAAGCACTTACCCTTTGGCTTTGCAGCCCCCATTTGTGGTACAGTCCTCTTGACACCACTGGGTTTCCGGGTTTGCTTCCTTCTCTTGCCCCTACCTCCACCAGGCTTAAAGCCTTTGGACTTGGTAGCTACAAGCGCTTGAGACTTGCCCTTCTTGTAGATCCCCTCTGCCGCCTTCAGTTCAGTCAGGAGTTGCGCAAGAGAATAAGATAGTTTACCCATATTATAACTCATGCGAAACTGCTCAAAACTAGGGGTCAGAGACTGGAGTATGATGTCGACTTGCGTCTCAGCATCAATTTGAGCTCCTAGGATCTCAAGCTCATTCAACAGACCCATCATCTTAAGAACGTGCTCCCCTACGGGCGTTCCTTCAGACTGAGTAGTTGTCATGAGGACTCTCATGGCTTCTTGCCTTGCCGCACGATCTTGCTCCCCAAACATCTCCTTGAGGTTAAACATCATATCATAGGCAGTGTCCATCGACTCATGTTGGGTTTGGAGTACATTTGACATGGAAGCCAAAATATAACACCTAGCCATTTCATCAGCCTTTTTCCACTTCCGATATGTTAGTTTTTCCTCATCAGTTGAGGCAGCCGTGGGCTCAGCAGGGCACACTTCATGGAGTACGAACTTGTACTCCTCAGAAGTTAGGACAATGTCTAAATTTCTCTTCCAATCAATGTAGTTGGGGCCAGTGAGCTTATGCTCCTTGAGTATCATAGAAAGTGGGTTCATAGCTATTCTCTAAACCTATAAGCACATTTAAACAAACAATCAATTTAATATCCGATATTATCTCCCTCAAATAATATCATTAAATTACTAATTACATCTAAAATCCCATCAGGTAAGGCAAGCCATGGTGTGTGGACGTTTACCCACCCAAATGATTTAGCAATTAGTTTTTCTTTGGTCATACATCGCTTATAGCGGAACCTCGGTGGGAGGAATACTACAAGGCGTATCTAAGTGTAAACCATTACTCAGCACCAAAGTAAATCGTTTGGAATTGCTACATCACCGCAAGCCACGTTGTGTGGACGTTTACGACAACTTCACAAATCTTCACAATTCCTTACAACTGTCTACATCAATTAATCCAAAATCCGTCAGTATAGCAAGCCACGTTGTGTGGACGTTTACTATACTAAGAGACTTTTATAATTGACTCCCAATTACAAGATGCATTCGATTTTGTAAATCAAGACGTGGAGAATCATAAGTGAAACTCGAAGTTTCTAACCAGTGACTCACCATGCGAACAACCCTATCTCTCATTAGATGAGGGAGCCGAGCAGACAATCGATCCATCTATCAAAGAATGGTACGACTGCCTCTAATTTGTGTCATCCACATGACCAAGTGGCTTTGGCTCCATTCCACTCCCCGGGGTGAGAATGAGTCGACTTGAAGTCAGTTTCAGAAAGACAAATTAGGCATTGTTTGATAAACTTAATCAATGTTTCTCGTAAGAGGAATTACAAGAATTCTCCTCCAATGACACATCTATATGATCTTCAAAAGTTCATAAGAGTCACCAAGAGAACAGTAATGGAGACCATGGGAATGTTTCCATCCCCGCTCCCACTTAGCTTTTTATAACAAAGGGATACGCTATCTAATGCATAATTAAACACATAAGCATGCATACAAGTAATAAAGCACATATCACATAGTCAAAATAAGCTAGAAAAATTATTTTCCGACTATCATGGCTTTATTCCATCTCCGTATGCTTCTTCTAGTCTTCAGTCTTCGTTCTTGAATGCTCCATGTGACGAGAATATTAATCCCAATATTTAAGTCTATTTATTTTTAATAAATCCAAAAGATACTTAATTCGAAAATTAAGTCAATCGAATAAATCAAAAATAAAATTAAATATTATTAATATTTTTATTTATTTATTTTCCTATCTAATTCTATTAAATCCCTAGAATAATCTATCCAAGTCAAACTTGGAATATTCTAGAAGACTTCTATAATAGAATAAGGAAATAAAATAAATTAGGACTCTTCTACTTTCCAAGATTAATTAATTTCCATGTCCATGAAAATTCCCATAAAATAGGAATAATCAAATAGAAATAAATTATTTTCCCATCTAATTCTATTAAATCTCTAGATTCCTATTCCAAGTAGAACTTGAAAATTCTAGAAGATTTCCATAATAGAATAAGGAAATAAATAATATTAATTCTTTTCCTATCTAATTCTATTATATCTCTAGATTCCTATTCCAAGTAGAACTTGAAAAATCTAGAAGACTTCCATAATAGAATAAGGAAATAAATAATATTAATTAATTCTTTTCCTATCTCCATGAGAGTTCCCATACTTAGGAATACTCAAAATAGGAAAACTTGAATCAATTAGGTAAGTAGTATCTTGGTAGGATTAGGAGTAGCACGGGTTGGGGATCCCCGCACCACCACCACCACCGACCGCCGCCACCACCGGAGAGGGCACCGCCGCCGCCGCCCCAGCCAGCCGGCCACCACCTTGCCGGCGGCAGCCCCAGCCGAGGGGCGATCGACCCCTCCCCATGGCTTCGGTCATGGGGTCGATCATGGGGTTGATCGACCCCCCCGGTCCTTCGTCCTCTTCGTCTTCTTCGTCACACGAGTTCTCCGGCGGTCATCTCGGCATCGATCCAACGTAAATAAATTACAAGAAATAAATTTACAATTCCGGTATCGATTCTATACATGAAATCGACCCTATACACTTTCCGGAAAACATAGAACGTAATAATAAATCCTAAATTCGGTCAACCCCCGAATTTTTACTATTACAAGCATTCATCCACACAAAACGAATCTCGACATGTCCGAGAGTTTAATAAACGAACAATCATGGTAAATTAAATAGCAATTAATTAAACGAATAATTAACAATTAATTAAACCATGATAGTCGGAATCCCTGCAAGGTAGAACACAATTGAACACATACATGAACACGAAACCAAACGCTCTGATACCAATTGTTGGAATTCGGTATCCCGGGCCATTAAAAATTGCGGAAAAATAATAACCCGACCGAAAACTTCTCGCCGGAAACCGATCACGAGCACTACGGTATCCGGAGCTCAACCGGAGAATCGCCGCGGGGTGAACCCGCGGCCGAAACCCTAGCCGAGCCCCACCGCGGGGCTCGCGATCGAAATCGATCGCGTGGGGCTGCCTAGCAGCCCCCGGCGGTGAGTCCGGCGACTCACCGCCACCACCGGCCGGGGAGGGAGCGCCCAGCCGCGGCGCGAAGCCGCGGCAGCCCCCAGCGATCGACCCTAGGTCGATCGCTCGCCCCGGCGTCCAGCCGGGGCTCCCCTCGCGTGGCCGCTGCCGGCGGTCGAGCCCTAGGCCGACCGCCACCCCCTCGGCTCCCAGCCGAGGGCTCTCTCGATACTTCGCCGGGGATCTCGAATCCCCGTCCCCGAAGTTCATCGTTTTCCCGGATCGTCCGTTCATGTATGCATCACAATTAATCCACATAAATTCATAGAAGAGAGTATGTGATTTTACCTTTTAATTCGTTGTGCGGAGAAACGAATCTAAATTGAAGACCTTCGAATCTTCCCACGTATTCCTTGCACTAGCTTGAACGTCGGGTGGGCGACGATCCTCCAAGCTTATGGATCCTCTTCAACTCTCTAGAACTATCAACTATTGATATTCTTGTCTTATGAAAAAGTGAAGACCATGTAGTGCTTTTATAGGCTACGTAGGGGATCTAAAGGAGGTGGAATATTGGGCTTCCAATATTAATGATTAAATTGAGCCCAAGCCCAAATCTATTAATCTCCCATTAATATTAATTAATTTATTTTCCACTATATAAATTAATTGCACTCCCAATATTAAACCATATTATATCAAATAATATTTCTCCGGTAGTATTATTTATTCCGTGTATTTAAGATTTAAATATCCATGAATAAAATTAATTTATTGCTAATTAATTTATATTCATCTCTTGAATCCGAGACTAGTACCATTCAACCTTAATTATTGTGCGGAACGAATCCACTCATGAGGTTTACACAATAATTCCTTTTGAACTCATCTCGGGGATATTATCAACCCTTCCGGGATACACTGTCCGGTCAATCATTCACGGCATGCCATATATAAAATATAGTGACCCAACTTAACCGGTAATTAACCCAATAATTAAATCGGTTAATTCCTTTGGTAAATCAAAGTCACTTATATTAAATATACACACCCGCAACAATATCGGGGATTAAGAATAAAATACTCTGAGACTCGAATCGATTATCGCCGGCAATCCTAATCGATGAATCTCAACGATCCGCTCAATACACCAAGTGTACAAGTGTGATAAAATAATTAAGATAAATTATTTTCTCTCTCACACAACGACTATACCGATAGATTAGTTCGTGTCTATCTAGGTCGTGAGCAACTGTTCGATTAAATACGAGTAACCGATAGTATGATCTTCTGTGTGCCCATGCACACCATACTAACTACAACGTATAAAATCCAGAACCATGGTTTGCATTTATTTAATTATCAAGTAATTAAAAGCAAAACAATTGTTCGTTAATTTAATAGATTAAATGCTATGACGGGGAGTTTACCGTTACTTAAATCTAGACATTAAGTACACAACTCCAACAGCCAGTATGTCCACACTGCTACCCTTTCACCCTCCTTGACCTGCACCTCAAAAACAAAGAAACCCTTTCCCCTTCTGGGATCAAACAAGTCAAAGTCCTCCATTCGATTTATTCAAAATAAATTAAAATATTATACAAAAAGATACCAGGTTGCCTCCCGGTCAGCGCCTTAGTTATCGTCATGGGCATGGCGTGATGTATGTTCACCATTCTTCATGGAGCGAGGTTTAAGCTTCTCCTCGTTGTGCCCATAAGAAGCCTTCAGATACTTAAGTACATCTGAAAAGTTGCTCATCATCCATCCTTGTAAAGTATCAGGAGCTTTGCCCAAACTAAATGGTATTCTCATGTTGGTGGTGGGCGTTTTCCTCTTGTCTTCTGGATGTTGGGCAAACGACTCATGGGCTTTCCTTTCTGAACTTTCGCTAGACTCATCACTGCTGCTCTCGGAGATTTTATTCACTTGTCTCATGTAGAGATATTTGATAAGTTTGTGCAATTTCTTCATTTCTTCATCGGGTGCTTGCTCAAAGGGCGGCACCAATCTCTCCTCTGGGACAAATTTATTAGTTGGGCTCGTGGGGATGAAAGTACTAGATGGTTCTAGGATTCCAATATGTAGTACCGCCTCCATTTTCTCTTCCATTTCGTCATCTATGGAAAACTGTTCAACATTCGCCACTTTGACCAAACTGGTTGCTACGTTTAGACCTGCTTCTCTGCCCAGACTATCAGGTGTGCCCAAATGTGTGCTTTCTGATTTATTGACCTTTGTTAACCTTCCTGGAAATGGAGGTTTGATCACTATAGTTTGTGGTTTGGGCTTTAACTCCTTGATTTGGGGAGACTTGTCTTCACGTTTGAAAAGTCTCTTCAGGGCTTCAAATTCTACCATGTCTCGGTTTGGTCTCTTTCCCTTCTCTGGAAGTATGTCTTCACTCTTCATTTGGACGGTAATTTGTTGTGCCTCTTGGGCAGATTGGTCCTCTTGGGCAGATTGCACCTCTTGGGCAGACTGCTCTTCAATTTTCTCTTCCAATCTTGCCACAGTTTGGGTAAGCTGTGATATTTGGGCATTAAGATTCTGAAATCCTTCTGCCATCTCCTTCTTGAACTTTTCGGTCTCTTGTTGAGCTTTTATGTTCTCTTGTTGAGATTTCATGGTCTCCATCATAACACGGTTCACAAGCTCGGCTAGAGACGACTCTTGATTTTCATCATATTGTTGGGGTTCAAAGTATTGTTGATCGAGCTCTTGGCTTCCCTCTTGATAGTTGTCTTGCCCATACCCAAAATTCTCTTGATATCTGATTTCTGGTATGTTGTTATGGGCATACGGGTCATAGTAATCCGTTCTGCTTTGCCCAAAGATGTTAAGTTCACATCTATCGACTGCCTTGAGTGGTTCTATGACCATATGCTCCATGAATTTCTCAATGGTGCTGCAAAGTTGATCGATTTTTTTGTCAGTTTCTACGGGCATAGCAATTGTCTGTTTGGAATTTTCGTACTCAACCTCAAAGTAGTGTAAGCTAGCTCAATTCGCGGGATTCTTCAGCCAGCTCTTTGAATATTTTGAACGCCTCACTTGCACTTTTATTCAGAATAGAACCCCCACATGCTGCGCGAATTATCATTCTCTCTTGTCCTCTTAGCCCGGATACGAAGTATTGGACCAATTCATGATCTGGAATCTGATGGTATGGGCATAGCGCTAGAATTTCTTTAAATCGAACCCAATAGTCATGGAACGATTCTTCGTTTCCCATTTTGATGTTGTAGATTCTCTTCTTTATTTGCAAGATTCGAGACATGGGGAAGTACTTCTTCAAGAATTGATGCTGCAATTCTTGCCATGTTGTAATTTTGCCTCTGGGCAAACTGTACAGCCATTCTCTTGCCCCATCAGCAAGGGAGAAGGGAAAGGCTAACATTCGAATGTATTCTGCCAGAGTACCCATAGCATGTATAGTACCACATGCCATCTAAAAATCTTGCAAATGTCGTTGAGGGTCCTCCCAGGGCATATCGCTGAATCTGGGCAAGATCTGAATAAAACTGTGCTTCATCTCCCAATCTGCAGTGATTCTGGGCAAAGTGATGCCCAGAGGTCCGAAGCTCAAATCGGTGGGGAACATCACTTCCCTCAAGGTCTGGACTACTGGTGGGTCGTACTGGTCACCCATCTCTCTTCTCTAGTCAAAAGGGTACTGCCCTCTTGCTCTTCTTTGGACTGCACGTGCTCTTTGCCCTGCTCCTCTCGTTCTGCCCTCCTTTGCCCTGTACGTTCAAGCTGGAGAAAAAACAAAAATCACAGGTCAAATAGCACAGAAGACTTACTGCTGGAATATTGCCTCCCCGACAACGGCGCCAATTTTGACGACGACAAATGCTTGTCGTGGAGCAAACGCGCTGCCAAAATGAAATTTTTATTCTGCCAATACCTAACACTACAAAAGTAGATAGTGGTAAGTATGTGGGGTCGGTCCCACGAGGAAGCAATTGCAATAAGTGATCTCGGCTAGCCCAAGGGTTGTCACGTTTTAAAAAGGTTTTGATTGGTTGCTGTGGGCACAGCGGTTTTAATCAAGCTACCAAAATCAAACAATTAAAAATAAACTAACTATGACCAAACTAATCATGCAGAATATAAATAAACACTACGACCAAACTGAACAGATAACTGAAATAACGGAAATTAAATAATGGAAAAACAAGCATCTGGGCATACAACGTCTCTCAGGGTCATCTGGGCACACTACCGGTCATAGGTACTAAGGATTTCTACCAGCGGTTTGTCAGTGGTTATAGGGTGCTTTAAAAAGACAAAAGTGGTCCTATTGCGTCACACCCCCAGTTGCCCCACCCCTCATCTATCCTTACTGTGTAAAGAGAAGGCAAGCTAACGTTATGCCTAAACCCCTGAATCTGAACAATTCGATAACCTATGCGGCCAAACATGGATCTAGTTTGCCCAAACCCGCATTACCCTCTAGAAAGACCCACTCGGCCAATAGCATGCCCGGAACTCCGAGTCATACGACCGCAATCACCAGCAAGTTCTAGTGCTATGCCCGCAACAATACTACAAGGTACATCTATGCGGTTTGCCCAATCACCAGTATCCCAGATTGTAAAGGTTCACTAGTGGCCGTCCTAGTTTGCCCAAACTCCCTGAAAATATTTCTCAACCAACTTTGCTTCGGGAACAAACCCCCAACCGGCTACTCTAGCCCCATCAGCCTCTCGGTCTCACTTAGCCTAAAATTCCCCTCAATCTGCCTTTGCCCAGACGCAGATTACTGTTGGAAATCGATATCCCGGGTTATTTAAATTTGCGGAACCGACAACCCGAACGAAATCCTTCATCGCCGGAGATTGGATCCCCGACTCATCCGCAAGAGTCCGACCTTTGGAGACTACGCGCCCGAAGACACGCAGCCCGCCCCCAGCCGATTTTCTCCCACGAGTCGGATCCATGAACGCGAACCACCGCACGAGCCGGGGCCCGACCGAATACTCAGCGAGGCCCGAAGGCCGCGAGCACTCAGCCGAGCCCCCGCACGGGGCTCGCGATCATCTCGCGATGATCGCTGGGGATGCACGAGGCATCCCCGGGGCTGCTCGTAGCAGCCCCGCAGCGGGTTCACGAACCCGCTGCTCGCGGAGGGGTCAGCCCCGCACGCCCGCTACGGGCGAACCCGTAGCACGTACGAGGCAGCTACGGGTGACCCCGTAGCATACCCGCGATCGAGCTCACGGGCTCGATCGCCCCTCGGCTCCAGCCGAGGGTTTCTCCACCCAACGCCGCCGGACGGGAGGGCTGGGGTTCATCCGCCGTGGCTCCAGCCCACGGCGAACCCCGGTGGTCGACCCGAGGTCGACCCCACGCCCCGGCATCCAGCCGGGGCTCATCCTCTTCGTCCGCGCGCTCCCGGCGGTTGAACCCTAGGTTCGACCGCCTCAATCGATCCTCGCCGAGGATCTCGAATCCCCGTCCCCGAGGTTCGTCGTTTATCCGGATCGTGTGTTCATGTATAAACTACGATTAATTCACACGAAATCATAAAAGAGGGTTTATGATTTTACCTTCGATTCGTTGTGCGGAGAAACGAAATCAAACACCTTTGATGACCTTGCGATCTTCCCACGTATTCCTTGCACTCCGTTCGAACGTCGTGTGGGCGACGATCTATCGAACTCCTATGGATCTTCCTCACTCTCAAGACTTTATGAATTGGCGTAGGTCAATTAATTGTGTTATGAAAAGTGAAGACCATGTAGTGCTTATATAGGCTACGTAGGGGATCATAAGGAGAACAAATATTGGGCTTCTAAATATTGAAGATTAAATTGGGTCCAACCCAAATCCATTAATCCTTATCAATATTAAATTTTATTTATTTTCCACTATATAAATAAAATTGCACTCCCAATATTATTCCATATTATATCAAATAATATTTCTCCGGTAGTATTATATATTCCGTGTATTTAAGATTTAAATATCCATGAATAAATTTATTTATTGCTCAATAAATATTATTCATCTCTTATATCCGAGACTAGTACCATTCAACCTTAATTATTATGCGGATTAAATCCACCTGCAGGGTTTACATAATAATTCCTTATGAACTCATCTCGGGGATATTATCAACCCTTACGGGATACACTTTCCCGTCAAGTATTCACGGCATGCCATATATAAAATATAGTGACCCAACTTAACCGGTAATTAACCCAATTATCAAACCGGTTAATTCCTTTGGTAAATCAAAGTCACTTATATTAAATATACACACCCGCAATAGTTTCGGGGATTAAGAATAAAATACACTGAGACTCGAATCGATTATCGCCGGCAATCCTAATCGATGAATCTCAAGCTGATCCGCCCAATACACCAAGTGTACAAGTGTGATAAAATAATTAAGATAAATTATTTTCTCTCTCACACAACGACTATACCGATGGATTAGTTCGTGTCCATCTAGGTCGTGAGCAACTGTTCGATTAAATACGAGTAACCGATAGTATGATCTTCTGTGTGCCCATGCAACACCATACTAACTACAACGTATAAAATCCAGAACTATATTTTGTATAATTTAATTAAATGCAAATAATTGTTTATTAATTAAATAGGTTAAATGCTATGACAAGGAGTTTACCGATTACTTAAATCTAGACATTAAGTACACAACTCCAACAATCTCCCACTTGTACTAAGGTCTAGTCATTTCCTCCAAACTCCCGGTTCCCATACTCATCACGTGCTTAAGGTGTAC
Source organism: Euphrasia confusa (assembly GCA_954870475.1). NCBI lineage: Eukaryota > Viridiplantae > Streptophyta > Magnoliopsida > Lamiales > Orobanchaceae > Euphrasia > Euphrasia confusa. The sequence continues at coordinate 19,181,938 of OX940949.1, forward strand.
TTCCGAGTACTATGTGAGTGAGCACTCTAGGTTGCCGCTCTGAAGTTATCTTGGTGACTACTACGTCGTCTCTCTGACGATGATTCGTATCAGGTGGTACTTGCTCTATATGTTATCATCATCTTTTGAACTTATGACTTCTTCCAGTTTACCATGCACCGCTATGTACATAGCCTTTGGTAAACCAAGAGTCATATCCAAGTTCAGAGGTCATTCCGGAACCTAACCCAAACTTCCGCTGCCTCTGAGGCTGCTATTCGGTTTCTTAGATTCCACCTCTTCTAAAAGTGAACACATAGCCTGATATCGACTTACACTGGTCCTTTCTCTGATTTTTATCTGAGAAAGCGTAATCTAAGAAGATTTCGTATTGCCAGTAATCCTGTACTTTCAAGTACTATTACAACATTCGAATATTTCTTATCCAGATTACTTTGATATCCTCCCACTACGCTAACTGCATAGTTGATATCAGGTTTTTGTTTTATAACACCGCATTCACAAAGCCCTTTACACTCGAAGTGTAAGAATCTGCTTTGTCCATATTTATCTCCTTCATGTGTTCAAGACACATACCTTAGATAGATGCATTCTGTTCTCGAATGGCAATAACCTTTCTCAGAATGTGCATGTTTAAAACAAACCATAAGATATCTAAAGAGAAGTACAAATGTTCTTTTCCTAGAGATCGAAAGATTTCTAAGAACATGATCCAACTTCACCTTAATCTTATATTTCGATTTACTTAGACAACCTCTATTTTATGTCTGATAATGCTTTTACATTGTTGCCAATGATGAAGTGTTATCTATATGAAATTCCGAGAAACACCACCTTGTTTCCATTACGTCTCTAATACACCCTTTATTGTCTATGCCTTTTGATGAATCCATATAATGGACTATCTCATCAATTCGCAAGTTCCACAATTTCCAGCTTTGTGATAATCCATAAATGGATTCACTAAGCTTGTACCTCTAAATGGTCTTGCCTCTTAACAATATCATTGCTTTCCAAGTAGGCACATTTAGATTAGTACTGCCCCTTATGCAGAACTAGGGATCGATTTCATGTCTACTAGATCCAGAGTTTAAAACTCCTCTAGTCTTATGAACATCTCCGGTTGCTTAACAACCTCCCACTGCAATGGCGTTCCGGTGTATAACAGTAATAACATTAGGTGCAGTTAATGGTGTACTACTACTCGGTTAGGCTGGTTCTCAGTCTACTCTTTCCTCTTTATAAAGTACTTTGTCAGTTAGGGCATTGTAGTTCATCCAATAGTCTTCCTCTAAGAACCGGGTGAAGACACCCTTCTGGTTCGTAGTACTATTGAACATACAATTACTCGTTCTTCTAGAATTTTCCACAACTATATTCAATATGTCGTTGTATCCAGAAAATTCATAGAACATATGTAGTTCCGATCAAACTTGTCCTTTTACTATTAGAATCCCATTTCTTATTCCTGACATACTATGTCTACACATCATGTGTATGGTGCAGTCGTTTGAGACTTAATCTCAACCTTTGATTTATGCTATGTGTTATTTAGATAGGTGATAGCCTCCGCGAACTAGTCGCAGGCTTCCAATGGATATACTTTGAAGGATCCCCATAATGGCTTTGTGTTGAAAACACTCCGCTTTTATGGCACATCAAGTATTCTAATCCACCTTCGAGTATTCTTCAAAGAACGACTCGTACTTCTCTAATTACACATATGTCTGCATATATCATCTTTGATCATTCTTAATACTTGTCCGAATTCCATCCTTTATCCAGAAAGGTTAACTTAGTTGTATCATCTTTCAAGATTGATTCTTAGGTCGGGAGGTCCATTCCTCCAACTATAACTGATCAAATCAATTTCGACCTTCTGAATCCCTTTTGAATAGATACTACCAAGTTCCAGAATTCACAAGTATAATGATCGAAAAAGAAATACATCCAATAAGTAAAATAAGTTATAACGGTTTGTTGCATCGTGGTTGTTGGTGATTTAAGTGAAATCGCTGTCCATTTAATGTAATTGGAATCATTCAAGGCTTCGGATTAAATCTAGTCAATATAATATAATTTTGGAGAAGTGTGGAGTACACGGTTATATAAAATTGATATGGTTTAAATATTTGAATAAGCATAATAATGCATGTCGAGTGTGATCTCGTGGTTGCATGGTTGCATGGCTAGATGATGATATTACATCATTAATATGATGCAAATTCGAAATTGCATGTCTTCCCATGCAAAACAACATGAATAGGTGCCAAAGTGAAAGGGTATATTCACTAAAAGGTACCTATACATGAATAGGTGTCGAATGAAAAGGTACCTTTTCATAAATGTACCTATTCGACCAAGAGGTGCTTATATTCAAATGAAAGGGTGTCTACTACCTATATAAGGAAGTGAAATTCATTTGATGAATACACTTGAGAATACACTTGAAAACACCTACAAATATAAGAAGCTTTGAAGCAACAAATAAAGCGGAATATTCCATAAGTTGCTCGTGTTCTAAGCCTAAGACTCGAGTGTCGATATTGTCTTATCCTGCGAGGGATTTCGTGATACCCAGGCTTATAGGGTCGAAATACTCTTTAAGGAAAGTGTTGCTACGCGATTCAATATTTATCCAAGCCTCTACATCTTTCAGTTACACCCTAAATATACAACAATCTTAAAGAGTATTTTCACATACTGAAAGATGAAGTCCGTTCGAGAGATGAACATCAAGTTTGGCAAGTTGGAGAAATTTGAAGCGTGAATTTTGGAAGGTGTATGTTCTAAGCACTCCTCAACCGGAGCAAGTGGAAAACAAAATACCGGAGGCAACTCGGAAATGGTGCAAGTGGGACAACGACGACTATATATGTCATGGGCATATATTGAACGGTATCTCTGAACTCTCATTTTTACATTTATCAAAATGTTGAATCTGCTTAAGTATTATGAGATGTTCATGCTTAATATTATTAATAAAAATAATGATTATGTGCTTATGACTTCTTCGAACTTAAATGATTCATGATTGTGGCATGTTAGATTAAGACATGTTTTTATAAGCGTATGATTGAAATGTCAAAACTATATTTAATTTTTGTCATGAACTTAGAAGAAGATAAGTGTAATACATGCATGCTAACTAAATTGTTAGGCAGCCTTTTAAAGATGTTCAACGTGAATCTTATATGTTTGAACTTGTGCATAGCGACTTATGTGATTTCCATGCTACACCTTCGTTGGGGAATAAGAAATACTTAGTAACTTTCATAGATGATTATTTTAGATTTTACTATGTATTTCTACTAAGTACTAAAGATGAAGCGCTAGAAAAGTTTAAGGTATTTAAAACTGAAGTTGAACTACAACAAGAATGCATGATTAAAAAGTTGAGAACCGATAGGGGAGGCGAATATTATGATCCTGTTTTGTTTGAATCATGTGGTATTATTCATGAAATAACTGCGCCCTATACTCCACAACAAAACGGTATATCCGAAAGGAAGAATCGTGTACTAAAGGAAATGATGAATTCCATGTTATCCTATTCGGGTTTGAATAGTGGATTCTGGGGAGAAGCCGTGTTAACGGCTTGCTATTTATTAAATAGGGTTCCTAACAAAAGGAACAAGGTTACTCCCTATGAACTTTGGTACAAAAAGAAGCCTAACCTGAATTATCTTAAGGTTTGGGGCTGTCGGGCAGTCGTAAGACTACCGGATCCCAAAAGGAAAACTTTGGGAGAAAGAGGCATTGATTGCATCTTTGTTGGATATGCTGTGCATTCCAAGGCATATCAATTCTATGTGATTGAACCAAATGATTCAGTTGCGATTCATTCAATCATAGAATCGAGGGATGCCATATTTGATGAAACTCGTTTTTCATCAATGGTTAGGCTCAAGGATCTGGTGCCTAAGGTGGTTGAAAGCAAGGAATTAACCTTGCCCGGACCTGAGTCACTTGAACCTCGTCGAGGCACGAGGATAAGGACTAAGAAATCGTTCGGTCCCGATTTCCAGACCTTTCTGGTTGAAGGATCAAGGGACGAAGTTGGCTTCCAATACTCGTATTGCTATCATGTTGATGATGAGCCTAAAACATACGAGGAAGTCATGAAATGGCAAGATGTTGCATTTTGGAAAGAAGCCATCAATGATGAGATGGATTCCATTATGGGAAACAACACTTGGGTGCTTGTTGATTTACCTAACGGTTGTAAACCATTAGGATGCAAGTGGATCTTTAAGAAGAAGATGAAAGTCGATGGTTCAATCGACAAGTATAAAGCCCGATTAGTCATCCAAGGCTTTAGGCAAAAGGAAGGCAATGATTATTTCGATACCTAAGCCCCTGTTGTAAGAATAACTACTATTAGATTATTGATAGCTTTAGCTGCAATAAATAATCTAGTGATCCATCAAATGGATGTAAAAACGACATTCCTTAACGGTGAGTTAGAGGAAGAGATTTACATGAAACAACCCGAAGGGTTAGTTATGCCTGGTAATGAGCATAAGGTGTGTAAATTCGTTAAATCCTTGAATGGATTGAAACAAATAACTTGAGCGTTAGACATAGCGCGATCCGTGAGCTGATCACTCATGGGGTAATCTCTATAGATTTTGTGAGATCACAACATAATCTCGTTGATCATTTGACCAAGGGATCGACGAGGGACTTGGTAACAAAGTCGGTTATTGGGATGGGTCTTAAGCCTCTCTGAATCTTTAAATATGGGATACCAAATTCATTTCTAATTGTATTAGAACCAGAATTCAATTGGGAAGCCTATATTTGAGATTGAAACACATGAAAATTATCCCAAAGGAATGTGTTTGAACCTGCATGAAAAGGTTGAAGTTAATTCTTAATGAGTCTTTTGAAAAAGTGCATTGTGCAGGTGCACGAAGAAAAGATTCACCTATATGAGTGGGAAGTGTGGCAACTTCAAGAGTCGTGGCTGAGCTCTATAAACACTCATGAATGGATAGGGACACAAGGCCTATTTTGTGTCGGATTTCCTTATGGAATGGTTTAAACTTGTGTGTGTTTTATCTTCATGTATTCAGATGGGTTGAACGGTTCAATCTTTAAGACACCGTGATTCTCGAATATATGTAAAGTATAATTCACTACGATGAAAATTCAATCGTCAAGACATTTTCATCTTACGCACGAGTTTGGTTTTATTTGTTGAATTTGTATGATTCAAGGATTGCACTTAAATGGGGGAGGATTGTTGGTGATTTAAGTGAAATCGCTGTCCATTTAATGTAATTGGAATCATTCAAGGCTTCGGATTAAATCTAGTCAATATAATATAATTTTGGAGAAGTGTGGAGTACACGGTTATATAAAATTGATATGGTTTAAATATTTGAATAAGCATAATAATGCATGTCGAGTGTGATCTCGTGGTTGCATGGTTGCATGGCTAGATGATGATATTACATCATTAATATGATGCAAATTCGAAATTGCATGTCTTCCCATGCAAAACAACATGAATAGGTGCCAAAGTGAAAGGGTATATTCACTAAAAGGTACCTATACATGAATAGGTGTCGAATGAAAAGGTACCTTTTCATAAATGTACCTATTCGACCAAGAGGTGCTTATATTCAAATGAAAGGGTGTCTACTACCTATATAAGGAAGTGAAATTCATTTGATGAATACACTTGAGAATACACTTGAAAACACCTACAAATATAAGAAGCTTTGAAGCAACAAATAAAGCGGAATATTCCATAAGTTGCTCGTGTTCTAAGCCTAAGACTCGAGTGTCGATATTGTCTTATCCTGCGAGGGATTTCGTGATACCCAGGCTTATAGGGTCGAAATACTCTTTAAGGAAAGTGTTGCTACGCGATTCAATATTTATCCAAGCCTCTACATCTTTCAGTTACACCCTAAATATACAACAGTGGTAGACTAAGGATTTATCATTCATATATTGCTATCTAATGTACCATAATAGATATCGCCATTATTTCTTGTCTAAATCATCAAGTGATTAAAGAAATAAAATATCCATTAATAATAGAAATCCAGAACGAAAGTTCTTTCTAAAATAAAAGGTACAAAGCAATAAACTTGAAATGAAATCCTATAACTATCAAACAGATAGATAAATGTCTTCCACTGCAACCGCTGCTTCCTCAACAGCTTCGCCCATGTGGACTCGAACTTTTCTTCTATAAGTCGCTGGGTTTTCTGGAACCCCTGCATTTAGAATGCACATACCGTCAGTGGTTCCATATCTACACACCAGAATTCTGGTAGATAATACCGCTGACTATGTTTTACGACTAAAGAAAAATTCGTACCTCTGAGAGGATAAGATGTAGACCCCCAGTACTCAGACTGCTTCCCTTGGGGATGTTTGCCCGAAGGCTTCTTTATCCCACCCTTTGGTCCAAGTCCTTTAGGACCACCGGACCCCCTTGTCTTCTCCTTCTTTCCTTTGCCTTTAGGTTCGAAACCTTTGGCTTTGACTATAAGAGCTCGCGATTGTTTCAACTCGTCTAAAAGATCCATCATCTCAAAAACATGATCAAGTGTTTCATCGAAGTAACAGATCTTTATGAGTATCCTCATCGCCTCTTTTCTAGTCTTCTCATCATGTCCAAACAGCAACTTGAGTTTGAGCATGACATCATGATTAGCGGCTAATGCACGAGCACTACCCCACCTTTCAAAGTCAAAAATCTCCTCCTCAGTTGAGTTAATGGTGAGTCCAGGAGGACAAGTTTCACTGAGTACATCTTTGTACTCCTTTGCAGTCTGAGCAATGTCTAACTCTTCTTTCCATTCAATACAGTATGGAACCAGTGCATTTATTTCCTCAAGTATCAACAAAAGTGGATTCATAGCAATTCTCTAAACCTATAAGCACATTTAAACAAACAATTAATTTAATATCCGATGTTATCTCCCTAGAACAACATCATTAAATTACTAATCACATCTAAAATCCCATCAGGTAAGGCAAGCCACGTGGTGTGGACGTTTACCCACCCAAATGATTTAGCAATTAGTTTTTCTTTGGTCATACATCGCTTATAGCGGAACCTCGTGGGGAGGAATACTATAAGGCGTATCTAAGTGTAAACCATTACTCAGTACCAAAGTAAATTACTTGGAATCGCTACATTACCGCAAGCCACGTGGTGTGGACGTTTACGATAACTTCACAACTCTTCATAATTACTTACAACTGTCTACATCAATTAATCCAAAGTCCGTCAGCATAGCAAGCCACGTGGTGTGGACGTTTACTACACTAAGAGACTTTTATAATTGACTCCCAATTACTTGATTCATTTAATCTCGTAAATCAAGACGTGGAGAATCATAAGTGAAACTCGAAGTTTCTAACCAGTGATTCGCCATGCGAACGACCCTATCTCTCATAAATGAGGGAGCCGAGCAGACAAGCGACCCATCTATAAAAGAATGGCACGGAAGTCTCTAATTTGTGTCCTCTACATGACCAAGTGGCTCTGGCTCCATTCCACTCCCCGGGGTGAGAATGAGTCGACTTGAAGTCAGTTTCAGAAAGACAAATTAGGCATTGTTTGATAAATTTGATCAATGTTTCTTGTAAAAGGAATTACAAGAATTCTCCTCCAATGACTCGTTTATACGAACTTCAAAAGTCCATAAGAGTCACCAAGAGAACAGTAATGGAGACCATGGGAATGTTTCCATCCCCTCTCCCACTTAGCTTTTTATAATAAAGGGATACGCTATCTAGTGCATAAAGTAAACACATATAGCATGCATGAAAGCAATAAAGCACATAGCACATAGTCAAAAATAATGCTAGAGAAATTATTTTTCCCCGACTATCATGGCTTTATCTTCATATGCATCTTCTAGTCTTCAGTCTTCGTTTCTTGAATGCTCCATGTGACGAGTATATTAATCTCTAATATTTAAATCTATTTATTTTCAATTAATCCAAAAGTTACTTAATTCGAAAATCAAGTCAATCGAATATATCAAAAATAAAATTAAATATTATTAATATTTTTATTTATTTATTTTCCTATCTAGTTCTATTAAAACTCTAGAATAATCTATCCAAATAAAATTTGGAATACTCTAGAAGTTATCTATAATAGAACAAGGAAAAAATAAATTAGGACTTACTACTTTCCAAATTTATTTTTATTCCTAATCCATGAATATTCCCATGAGTAGGAATAATCAAATAGGAAAAATAAATTTAGTACTAAATTAATTAAATTTCTAATCTATGAATATTTCCATGAAGGAAATAAATCAATAGAAAATAAAATTAATTTAAATTAATTCTTCTCCTAAACCACTCGAATAGGAAAAATCCGAATTAATTAGGAAAGTGGATCTTGGTAGGAGTAGCATGAGATCGGGAGACCCCACGCCACCCCACCTTCGATCAACCGGCCCACGGGGAGGAGCACCACCGCCCAGCCACGCCGGCCAGCCACCGAACCGGCGGCAGCCCGCGGCAAGGGCGATCGAGCCCCTCGCCCATGCCATCGATCTCATCATGGGATCGATCCAATCGATCCCCGGTCCTCCCTCACGTCTTCTCCTTCGTCACATGTGTTCTCCGGCTTCCGGCGATTGTCTCAACATCGAACCAACGTAATTAAAATTACAAGAATTAAATTACAATTATCCGGTATCGATTCTATACATGAAATCGACCCTATACATTTTCCGGAAAAACAAGGAACGTAATAATAAATCCTAAATTCGGTCAACCCCCGAATTTTTACTATTACAAACATTCATCCACACAAAACGAATCTCGACATGTCCGAGAGTTTAATAATCATGATAATTAATTAATAAACAATTAATTAAATCCAACCATGATAGCCGGAAATCCTGCAAGGTAGAACAATAATCGAGCATATACATGAACACGAAACCAAACGCTCTGATACCATTTGTTGGAAATCGATATCCCGGGTTATTTAAATTTGCGGAACCGACAACCCGAACGAAATCCTTCATCGCCGGAGATTGGATCCCCGACTCATCCGCAAGAGTCCGACCTTTGGAGACTACGCGCCCGAAGACACGCAGCCCGCCCCCAGCCGATTTTCTCTCACGAGTCGGATCCATGAACGCGAACCACCGCACGAGCCGGGGCCCGACCGAATACTCAGCGAGGCCCGAAGGCCGCGAGCACTCAGCCGAGCCCCCGCACGGGGCTCGCGATCATCTCGCGATGATCGCTGGGGATGCACGAGGCATCCCCGGGGCTGCTCGTAGCAGCCCCGCAGCGGGTTCACGAACCCGCTGCTCGCGGAGGGGTCAGCCCCGCACGCCCGCTACGGGCGAACCCGTAGCACGTACGAGGCAGCTACGGGTGACCCCGTAGCATACCCGCGATCGAGCTCACGGGCTCGATCGCCCCTCGGCTCCAGCCGAGGGTTTCTCCACCCAACGCCGCCGGACGGGAGGGCTGGGGTTCATCCGCCGTGGCTCCAGCCCACGGCGAACCCCGGTGGTCGACCCGAGGTCGACCCCACGCCCCGGCATCCAGCCGGGGCTCATCCTCTTCGTCCGCGCGCTCCCGGCGGTTGAACCCTAGGTTCGACCGCCTCAATCGATCCTCGCCGAGGATCTCGAATCCCCGTCCCCGAGGTTCGTCGTTTATCCGGATCGTGTGTTCATGTATAAACTACGATTAATTCACACGAAATCATAAAAGAGGGTTTAAGATTTTACCTTCGATTCGTTGTGCGGAGAAACGAAATCAAACACCTTTGATGACCTTGCGATCTTCCCACGTATTCCTTGCACTCCGTTCGAACGTCGTGTGGGCGACGATCTATCGAACTCCTATGGATCTTCCTCACTCTCAAGACTTTATGAATTGGCGTAGGTCAATTAATTGTGTTATGAAAAGTGAAGACCATGTAGTGCTTATATAGGCTACGTAGGGGATCATAAGGAGAACAAATATTGGGCTTCTAAATATTGAAGATTAAATTGGGTCCAACCCAAATCCATTAATCCTTATCAATATTAAATTTTATTTATTTTCCACTATATAAATAAAATTGCACTCCCAATATTATTCCATATTATATCAAATAATATTTCTCCGGTAGTATTATATATTCCGTGTATTTAAGATTTAAATATCCATGAATAAATTTATTTATTGCTCAATAAATATTATTCATCTCTTATATCCGAGACTAGTACCATTCAACCTTAATTATTATGCGGATTAAATCCACCTGCAGGGTTTACATAATAATTCCTTATGAACTCATCTCGGGGATATTATCAACCCTTACGGGATACACTTTCCCGTCAAGTATTCACGGCATGCCATATATAAAATATAGTGACCCAACTTAACCGGTAATTAACCCAATTATCAAACCGGTTAATTCCTTTGGTAAATCAAAGTCACTTATATTAAATATACACACCCGCAATAGTTTCGGGGATTAAGAATAAAATACACTGAGACTCGAATCGATTATCGCCGGCAATCCTAATCGATGAATCTCAAGCTGATCCGCCCAATACACCAAGTGTACAAGTGTGATAAAATAATTAAGATAAATTATTTTCTCTCTCACACAACGACTATACCGATGGATTAGTTCGTGTCCATCTAGGTCGTGAGCAACTGTTCGATTAAATACGAGTAACCGATAGTATGATCTTCTGTGTGCCCATGCAACACCATACTAACTACAACGTATAAAATCCAGAACTATATTTTGCATAATTTAATTAAATGCAAATAATTGTTTATTAATTAAATAGGTTAAATGCTATGACAAGGAGTTTACCGATTACTTAAATCTAGACATTAAGTACACAACTCCAACAATTACTAGCTATGCATAATCAAATCGAAAATAAACAAAATAAAAACAAAACAAAACATGCTGGAATTAAATCTTAAATTAAAGTACTGAATGTCTAGAACATAAAGAAATTATTTGACGAAAATAAAAACATGAAATTGAAACGAATTCGCTCTGCTATGCCCGAAGGCCCATAACCGGCGAGAACTCGACTCCTTCTTCTTCAGCTCATCAATGGCGTTTTTCTGAATTTTTGGGTGTTGATTTCGTCCCTCTCCCTCTTGTATATGGTGTGCTTCGTTTGCTGATCAGGGATTATATATGTGCGGTCTCTAGGGCATCAGAATTGTATTAATGGGCTGATGGGCCTGGTGGGCTTGGGCTGTCTGGGCGTAGTCCGTCCAGAGTTTGTTCTTGCTGGAACTCTTGGTGGTCAAAGAAAGTCCTAGTCTTTAGGGATTCTTTCCTTATCAGCTGACCGGATAGAGATGGGGGGATAAGGCAGAATCCCCAAATTTTCGGACTTTGTTGCTCTGGGATGCCCGATGCTCGTCGTTTGCCCAAAGTGGTGACTTTGCCCATAGTGGTGACTTTGCCTCCTTGGGTCAAACTGCTCCAGTCACTTTGCCCATAGTGTCGACTTTTCCTCCTTTGGTAAAACTTCTCCAGTCACTTTGCCCATAGTGTCGACTTTGCCTCTTTTGGTCAAACTGCTCAAGTCACTTTTCCTCGGATCCCCGTGTTTGCCCAAAGTGGATGATTTTCTGGCATCTTCCGCACAATGCACCACCTACTACCTGCAACCCTGCATACTTTGCCCAAACACTCCATTGTGCCCTCCCAGACACACTAAAGACTCAAACGGACTCAATAAAAGAATAAAAAGTGCTCTAAGATGAGCAAATAAAATGGCTCATCAGCATGCACTTTATGCTACTCCATGCACTTGTAACTTTCAGCCCATGATGCCTCACACTGACTCCTTTGTTCCAGCCACGAAATCAGTCCAAGGACTTCACATGTTGGGCCTAATATCTTCATTTATGCAGCCCATTTACTTTACTTGTTTTGCTCATGAGCTCAATGATTGACCCAACATTCTTCAACATGTCCAGCCCACATTGATGTGCATAACACTTTTGAACTCCATTAATTTCCTAAAAAATAGAAATAATCTATGAAAGTAAAAATGTTTTCTTTCAATGACGTTGACAAAAATCTCCCGAACAATATATTATGTCAATAACGACCGAGTAGTTTGATGGTTATTTGGTTAGGAACAATATATTATGTCAATAACGACCGAGTAGTTTGATGGTTTATTTGGTTAGAAAGTGGGGGTGTGTAGCGAAAGCGTAGACCACATCGGGATTAATATTCGTTGATTCCAAAGAATTTCGAGAATTAAGAGAATTAATACTCATAAATTGAATACCGAATATTTGATAAAGAACGAGAAAACTTTTTTATTTTATAAAAATCAACTACGTAAATGAATGTCAAAAACATAATATAAATAACCCTAAAACTCTAAAATCCTAACATACGTGAGCTTTATTAAAATAAAAATAAATGATAAAATAAATAATAAAGTATTGAAACTTCAAATAATATCATTTATCTAGTATTCACATTAGTGAGTTGATAAACGAGTTCAAAAAAAGTTTATTTTTATTTATTATGCATCAATTAGTAATGGAAATATATTTTCTTTAAAAATCTTGAAAATTTTGGTTTTGTGATTTCGAAAAATATACGACTTTCAAAAAATTTTGGTTTTTGTGTGATTTCCAATAGTTATGTGTGCTATCTGTTTTATTTTGAGGATGACATGACTATCTTCTACAAACACTTTCTGAACAATGTCTGCGAAACATCTTTAAAAAAACGACATAGTTCGCGCTCAACCTTATTTATTTTTTATCTGTGTTACTATTTTTTTTTGGTTTTTCAGTTATATTTAACAATTTTTTAATATTTAGACTTCATCTTATTTACACTTCAATATTAAAAACAATTTTTATATACTAATTTTCAAATTTACCTTTTTTCTTAATTTATTAAAAATTAAGTATCTCTTTATCTAAGAAAAATAAAAACAATTCATTTATATTTAATAAGAGAAGTCTTTGTTTTATTTTTTTAACAGATTGAAGAAGAATATTTAATACAATAAATTTCTATAGCTCATTGTTGTCCTCAGATAAATAGCAAGATCACCAACACATATATTTGTTTCGTCTCTTATTTAACAATTACATCAGATTTTTATTTCACAATCTCAGCCTTCGACTGTATATTGTCAATATTAAAGTTTTTATACCTCAACCCAAATTGATGGGTTGCTTAGGAGCAACCCCAATGATTTTACTAAAATAGCAAGGGTCATCTTCTAATTTTTCAAAAAATAGCAAGTATCAATTATTATTTTTTTAAATCTTACCCTAAAATATAGCAAGAGCCATTTAAATAAATTAAATAATAAAATATTGTTTTTTGGTATGTGATCATATCAACTTTATAAATAAAAAAATGTTGTTGAATTTTGAGTGGTTGAGATGAGAAGTTGTGATGACATGACACAAATGGCAATGACCATTTTCTATGTATATTTGCTCAAATATACATGTATATTTGGCAAGAGCTATTTTTTGGCAAGAGTCATTTCAATCATTGGGATTGATTTTTTTTACTTTTTGCCAAAAAATGGCAATGGCCCTTGCCATTTCACAACCATTGAGATTGCCCTAAAGGACCATTGTTTTTTTCATATTTTTTTGCCATTTTTGTCTTTAGTTATATTTTATTGAGTCATTAATATTTTTAAAGTACAATAATCTTATCGTTTTTATTTATTTAATCCGTATTATATATGGAGACTTCAAAAGCATCTTTTGAGAAATTCAACGCGTATCCATGACCGGGGCGGAGCCAAAAAAATTTAATAGAGGGGGCTGAATCATTATTTATAAAATTATAAATGTACATATATAAATATTAGAGTGGGCTAAACCTAACAAAAATTGTATTTTATCATTTTTTTATAAGAAAATTAAGAGAATTGTTTTTCCAGTGGAGGCTTAAGCTCCCAGAGCAACTAACGTGGCTCCGCCAATGTGGAGTTATAAACTATAATTACTACTTAAGTAATGAAAGCTGATTAATTTAAATGGCCATATTATTTTATAAAATTAAAATAAGAAATGTTGCACCTATTTCTCTTTTCTTTTTTATTGATCTATTTAAAAGTCTTAACAAATATATTGATTTTATACAATATAATCTCTCTATTTCAAATAAATAAACATTGTTATAAACTTGAGAGAAAATACTAGTATAGTAGAAAGAGAGACAATATAAGAGATGAGAATAGAATTGTTCATTCATTGATATGGGGAGACTCTTTTATAAAGAATACAAAATAGGGTTTCTGTCTTGTTCACCAAGAAAGGGTAAACTAGTCATTCACTAATTAATAATATTCATGTACACTCCCCCTTGAATGATTATTTACAGGATTTCTGCCTCGTTAAAACCTTGTCAGGAAAACCCAGTGGGACAAAACCTGAGCGAAGGAAAAAGAGTACAACTTGCTCCCCCTGATTATAATCACCGAAGATCTTTGACTTTTGAAAATAGTTATTGGTGATCAATCCATCTCAATAAAACCTGTAACTAATAAAACCATATAGGAAAAACTTAGTTATTCAAATATAAATTTTGGTCTTCAGGACCCAACCTTCGAATTGTTGAGTTTCACATTCATTTGTATTATTGTATATTTTTCGTCTTTCAGGGACATGCCTTTACCAGACATCTATATTGACTAGAGCATTCACAATTGCTATAACCGACCGGTAAATCTTCTGGAGTATTTGAGATGCGTCTAGTGTTCAATATACAATTCTTGACAAATGAACAATAATGTGAACTTCAATTCACAATCATTTGAACATCAGGTTCAATATCTCACTTTATCTCGAAAATAAACTCATATGGAACATTATGATGACCTCATTATTATCGAGTGATGTAAATGTCTCGTTAAAAACCTCGTTATAAAACCCTGTAGGAAAAAATACTCTAGGAAAAGAGTACATGACATTCACATTTATATTGTTGTGATTGTCTCGTTAAAAAACCTTTAACTAAGAAAACCCCGTGGGAAAAACTTAGTAGAGGGAAAAAGAGTGCAATCACTGGTCTTCGGGACCCATCACTGGTCTTCGGGACCTTGTCTTCAATATCATTTTTGTCCATAATGACATATGTAATATGATATTGTACATGTTCTGATTTTCATTTCCTTTCATTTCAGAAATCTTAAAATCCATCCAGGATTTGTATGTATGTATCTTTCGAATGACTTCTACATGGTCAAATCATACATTCATGTATATCTATATTTTTCGTTGTTGCTGCCAGAAGTATAATGTAGCGGAACTTAATGTCATCTTTCAAAATATTTGATTAACATCGAGTTTCTGCGAAAAACTCTTGAGCAACTAATCTCACTTTTATATCTCACCACATCATTATTCGTTTTTCGTAAGAACACCCACATATATCCTTCTGGGATAATATTTTGAAGTGTGTACTATAGAGTCAAAATATATCTTTATTTAGCGAGTCATGCTCAGCCTCAATTGCTCGTTTCTTATTTTTCTAGTGCCGCTGACACACTATCATTGATTTAAGTTTTGGATCCAGTTTTTCTAGAGCAACTCTTGAGGCAAATATGTCGTTGACGACTTTCTATTTTTCCATTTGATGACAATTCAATATATCAACCAAATTTTAATCATTTCACAAAATATTTGATTTGGTTGTTCCACAATCACACGATTTTCTATTATCATGTGCACATTTCTTTCAATGGGATTTTTATCTAACTCTCTTCAGGAGATTTTGAGGGTGACTTAATTTCTTTGTTTTTCCGCGGATTTATTTTATATCTTGAGATCGATCTACTACGCTTCAGGCGTATATTAGAATCAACATTTGAGTTGATCTCTTTGGTATTCGAACTCTTATAGTTCATTTTATCACAAATATATGTGATTTTGTCACACCTTCATTAATATGTAAATGACTTTGGCAGATTACTTGCTGAATATTGCAAGTCACTTATTTTCATGAACTTCAGGTTCAATTGGTTGATGCGTGGATCTAGAATTGAAGATCGTTTTCATTCAATGAAACTTCTCGGCATTTATATCTTTTATATTTTTATCTCCCCCTAATGCCGGGAAATGATCTTCCTTTAATATGCAAATCAGCGTAATTGCTATAAATTGATCTTCTGGATCGTGATCTTCTGGATCGTGGGCTCGAGATATTTAATATACCTTATTTTCTAATATGCCCGTTCATGAAAATACGCTCTAGTGGTGATATGAATATAAGTTGCATATTAATTCGCAGATGGAAAATAACAATTTCCACGCACTTAATAATAATCATGATATGCATCATTTTCATTTTAAGTACTCGTGGAGATAATTAGTAAGCTTTTCCGGGCCAACTCTTAATATGTCATTATTTGCGTAATAATATATTTACCAATGATCTTCGGGGATACAATATCATTACCAATCATCCTCCGGGGATCAAAATAAATTTCAATATATAATTTTCTCAGAAATTACATTTAATTGGAATCGAGTTTTCCGATATTTCATGAGTGCCCACATAGTACATTTGTTCTCGATTTTCAAAAGATATCCTCCAAGGATAATTCATATGTAATCATTTAAAGTTTAATATTGATATTTATTCATAAATATCATATCATAATGTTTTTCGGGAACATATAAAACTTATTGCTACTACGAGAGCAATTTAATTTGATATTTTCTCAATAATATCACATGATGATATTATCATAATATTTTTTCAGGAATATTTAAAGGACAATTTGTTTTGTTATTTCTCGAATAATATCAAATCAGGATGATCTTAATAGAGATTATATTTTACTGGTCCTACTCCTACTATAATTCTTTAGGCCCATATATGTATCTATTATTGGGCTACTATTGCTACTGGGCTTTTCCTATTGTTCTAGCCCATATTATTATGTATATAAACGCTACTCGACACCTTGTAATACTATTCTGATTATTCTCTTAATGATACTTGTTATTATTCTGTATTTGTGTTCTTCCCCAATTCTAAAACCTAATATGGTATCAGAGCTACAGATTTTTTGAAACTCCGATCACATCCCTTCCCTACCTTTCTCCTGCCATCTAAATGTCAGAATCAAGCTCCCCCACCTCCCTTTCATCCACCTCTGGATCGTTGGGTTCATCTTCCTCTGGTTCCTCTTCAAACAATCGACCTCACTACGCATCGCCGAACGAAGACCCGTCATCGGCGTACTACCTCCATGCCTCCGACCATCCCGGCGTCAAGGTAATTTTCGAGACCTTCACTGGAGATAACTATGGGGCCTGGAAGAAATCGGTCGAGATGTCTCTCGCCATCAAGAACAAATTAGGGTTCCTGGATGGTTCTATTGCTACTCCCTCACCCCTCGATCCGATTATGTTCACCGCTTGGTACCGAGTCAATGCCCTGCTTCTCTCATGGATCATGTACTCAGTCAGCCCCCAAATCAGGTCCACGCTCCTTTCCTTCATCAACGCCAGAGAGCTATGGCTTGAGTTTCAGCTTCGATATGCAAAAAGTGATGGGCCTCGTGTTGGAGTAGTATACTTAATGTCTAGATTTGAGTATTATAAACTCTTTGTACACTTTCATTTACCTATTAAATACAAACATTCATTTGCTTTTAATTATTGTTAATTAAATATATGCAAATTATAGTCCTGGATTTTATACGTTGTAGTTAGTATGGTGTTGCATGGGCACACAGAAGATCATACTATCGGTTACTCGTATTTAATCGAACAGTTGCTCACGACCTAGATGGACACGGACCAACCCATCGGTATAGTCGTTGTGTGAGAGAGAAAATAATTTATCTTAATTATTTTATCACACTTGTACACTTGGTGTATTGAGCGGATCGATTGAGACTCATCAATTAGGATTGCTCGGCGATAATTGATTTGAGACTTAGTGTATTATATTCTTAATCCCCGATATTATTGCGGGTGTGTATATTTAATATAAGTGACTTTGATTTGCCAAAGGAATTAACCGATTTAATTATTGGGTTAATTACCGGTCAAGTTGGGTCGCTATATTTTATATATGGCATGCCGTGAATAATTGACCGGACAGTGTATCCCGGAAGGGTTGATAATATCCCCGAGATGAGCTCAAAAGGATTTATTATGTAAACCTCGCGAGTGGATTTAATTCCGCATAATAAATAAGGTTGAGTGGTACTAGTCTCGGATAAAAGAGATGAATAAATTTATTAAGCAATAAATAAATTTTATTCATGGATATTTCTATCTTAAATACACGGAATAAATAATACTACCGGAGAAATATTATTTGGATATAATATGGTTTAATATTGGGAGTGCAATTAATTTATATAGTGGAAAATAAATTAATTAATATTAATGGGAGATCAATAGATTTGGGCTTGGGCTCAATTTGATCATTAATATTGGAAGCCCAATATTCCACCTCCTTTAGATCCCCTACGTAGCCTATAAAAGCACTACATGGTCTTCTCCATTCTACTAATCATAACTTGAAGATCACAATTCTAGAGAGAGAAAGTAGAGAGAGAAGTAGATCCATAGAGCTTGGAGGATCGTCGCCCACCCGACGTTCAAGCTAGTGCAAGGAATACGTGGGAAGATTCAAAGGTCGTCTTGAATTCGTTTCTCCGAACAACGAATCGAAAGGTACAATATCTAAACGCCCTTGATAATTGTTCGTTTTTGGTTTATCGAGAATACCGTAGAACAAGATCCGAGGTACGAAACTATGAACGGGGGACGATCGAGTGGTGGTGGCGAAGCCACCGGACCACAAGCGATCGCCCGGGCTAGGGTTTCGCGCGGGCGTGGAAGGGCGAACCCCGGCTGGACGCCGGGGGTGCGATCGATCTTCATGATCGATCGCTGGCCGCGGGCTGTGACCCGCGGCGGCCCTGCTGGAGGCGGGCCAGCCTTCCAGGCGGCGGCGAGTCGCCGGACTCGCCGCGGGGGCTGCTGGGCAGCCCCTCCCCGATCGATCGCTCCATGCGATCGATCCTTCGATCGCGTGAACACCCCGGCTCGCGGGGGTTCGGCCGGGGGCGGGCTGTGCGTCTTCGGGCGCACGGTCTCCGATGGTCGAACTCCGGCGGATGAGTCGGTTGTTCATATGATCTCCGGCGGAGGTTTTTGATCGGGTTATGGTTTTCCGCAAATTTAAATAGCCCGGGATATCGAATTCCAACAATTGGTATCAGAGCGTGGTTTACGTTCGCGGTATTTTCGATAAAAATTGTTCTACCTTGCAGGGTTCCGACTATTATGGCTTAATTTATTATTCGTTTAATTTATTTTGTCATGTATGTTGGATTGATTAAACTCTCGGACATGTCGAGATTCGTTTTTGGTGGTGAATGCTTGTAATAGTAAAAAATTCGGGGGTTGACCGAATTTAGGATTTATTATTACGTTCTACTTTTTTCCGGAAAATGTATAGGGTCGATTTCATGTATAGAATCGATACCGGATAGTGTAAAATTTATTTTGTAATTTATTTTGCGTTGGATCGATGCCGAAACGACCGCCGGAGAAGAAGCGTGACGAAGGAGACGACGTGAGGGCAACGGGACAAGGATCGACCATCCCCATGGTCGATCCCATGAGGATCGATCGACCCTCACATGGAGGAGCCGCCGGCGATGGTGGCCGGCCACCTCCTAGGCGTGGGTCGAGGGTGGCGCGGGGATCCCCACCCCGTGCTATCCCGGTCCGGAAATTTACTTTCCTAATTAGTTCGGATTTTTCCTATTTGAGTATTCCTATTTTTGGGAATTCTCATGGATTAGGAAAAGAATTAATTGGAATTAATTTTATTTCCTTATTCTATTATGGAAGTCTTCTAGAGTATTCCGAGTTCTACTTGGAATAGGATCCTAGAGATTTAATAGAATTGGAAAGGAATAAAAGTTAATTTAGGATTGATTTATTTCCTAATTGATTATTCCTATTTTATGGGAATTTTCATAGAAATGGAAATTAATTAATCTTGGAAAGTAGAAGAGTCCTAAGTTATTTTATTTCCTTATTTCATTATGGAAATCATCTAGAATATTCCAAGTGGGTCTTGGATAGATTATCCTAGAGATTTAATGAAGTAGAAAGGGAAAATAAAATAAATAAAAATATTAATAATATTTAATTTTATTTTTGATTTATTCGATTGACTTAATTTTCGAATTGAGTATCTTTTGGATTTATTAAAAATAAATAGATTTAAATATTGGAAATTAATATTCTCGTCACATGGAGCATTCAAGAACGAAGACTAAAGACTAGAAGATGCGTACGGAGATGGAGTAAAGCCATAATAGTCGGAAAATAATATTCTAGTAATTATTTTGACTATGTGATAATACTATGTGCTTTATTACATGTATGCATGCTATATGTGTTTACTTTTATGCACTAGATAGCGTATCCCTTTATTGTAAAAAGCTAAGTGGGAGAGGGTATGGAAACATACCCATGGTCTCCATTGCTGCTCTCTTGGTGACTTTTATAAACTTTTGAAGTTTATATAGATAAGTTATTGGAGGAGAGTTCTTGTAATTCCTCTTACGAGAAAGGTTGATTTAGTTTATCAAACAATGCTTAATTTGTCTTTCCAAAGCTGATTTCAAGTCGACTCATTCTCACCCCGGGGAGTGGAATGGAGCCAAAGCCACTTGGTCATGTCGAGGACACAAATTAGAGGCAGTCGTACCATTCTTTGATAGATGGATCGATTGTCTGCTCGGCTCCCTCATTTATGAGAGATAGGGCTGTTCGCATGGTGAATCACTGGTTAGAAACCTCGAGTTTCACTTATGATTCTCCGCGTCTTGATTTACAAGATTAAATGGATCAAGTAATTGGGAGTCAATTATAAAGATCTCTTAGTATAGTAAACGTCCACACAACGTGGCTTGCTATGCTGACGGATTTTGGATTAATTGATGTAGACAGTTGTAAGAAAATTGTGAAGAGTTGCGAAGTTATCGTAAACGTCCACACAACGTGGCTTGCGGTGATGTAGCAATTCCAAACGATTTACTTTGGTACTGAGTAATGGTTTACACTTAGATACGCCTTATAGTATTCCTCACACCGAGGTTCCGCTATAAGTGATGTATGACCGAAGGAAATCTAATTGCTAAATCGTTTGGGTGGGTAAACGTCCACACAACGTGGCTTGCTTTAACCTGATGGGATTTTAGATGTAATTAGTGATTTAATGATATTATTTGAGGGAGATAATATCGGATATTAAATTGTTTGTTTGTTTTATGTGCTTATAGGTTAGGAATGACTGTGACCCCACTTTGTGATATACTTAAAGATGAAAACTCACTGGTTCCATATAGTACTGATTGGAAAAGAAATCTGGACAATGTTCAGACTGTTGAGCCTTCCGAATCCACTATTGTCCCAACTGATGAGGACATTGAAAATGACCTCAAGGAGATGTTAGGACATAGTAAGGAAGCCGGACTAGAGGTGATTGACATACTCATCAAGTTTAGTCCTCTTGAGGAATCGCTTAAAAACGATTTCAAAAGAACTGAACTGATAAGTATGATCAGAGAATCACAAGCTCTAGTGGCCGAGTTGGAAGTGCAAGCAAAGAAGCCCAGTGGTTTTGAACCACGGATTGGGAAGAGCAAGCCACGAGGCAAGTGCTTTCAATGCAAGCAGTCTGGGCACTGGAAGTCTGATTGTCCTCTCATCAAAGGTACGAAATTTTCCTTAGTCACCGAAACATTGTCAGTGGTGTTATCTACCAGTACCTGGTGTGTAGATACGGGGGCCACTGATCATGTATGCAATTCATTGCAGGGGTTCCAGGAAACCCGGAGACTTAGAGAGGGAGAGATCGTGGTCTACATGGGCAATGCTGCGAGGGTGGCGGCTGTTGCAGTGGGAGACGTTCACTTACGTTTTAGTAGTGATAGGGTTTTAGTTTTACATAATTGTCTTTATGTACCCAATTTTAGAAAGAATTTTATTTCGGTTTCTAAACTTATAATGAATGGGTATTCTGTTTCTTTTGACCACTCTGTGATCATAAGAAGAAACAGTGAGATTATCTGTTCTGGTACATTGGTGGACGATTTGTATGTACTAAATCCTGAGTCTAACACGATGCAACTAACCGAGAGTAATAACACATCTACGAACACCAATAAGAGAAAGGAACCTTCTAAAATGAATCAATTATACTTGTGGCATCTAAGGCTAGGTCATATAAACTCGAATAGGCTTCAAAGGTTGAAAGCTGATGATTTAATCACTGGCGTTGAAGGAGAGGACCTTCCGACCTGCGAATCCTGTTTAGAGGGCAAAATGACCAAGCGTCCTTTTTCTGGTAAAGGACGGAGGGCTGAACAAGTATTGGATTTGATTCACTCTGATGTATGCGGACCTATGTCTACTCAGGCAAGGGGAGGGTACGAGTATTTCATCACTTTCACTGATGATTACTCAAGGTATGGATTTGTATACTTGATGCGCCGTAAGAGCGAATCCTTTGACAAGTTCAAGGAGTTCAAGGCTTTTGTGGAGAACCTTCAAAACAAATCCATTAAGTGCCTGCGATCGGATCGCGGAGGCGAGTACCTGTCTGGAGAATTCAAGGCATACTTGGCAGAGAATGGGATTGATTCCCAAATGACATCACCATATACTCCCCAGCAGAATGGTGTGTCAGAAAGAAGGAATAGGACTCTTATGGAAATGGTGCGATCAATGATGAGTTACTCGGACTTACCTATTATGTTCTGGGGATTTGCCTTGGAAACAGCGGCGTATATCTTGAATAGGGTTCCAACCAAAACGGTACCAACCACACCCATGGAATTGTGGAGTGGGCGCAAGCCTAACTTAAGACACATTCGGATCTGGGGTTGTCCAGCACATGTGTTGCGACAAGGTGCCGACAAGTTAGAACCTAGATCAGAATTACGGCTGTTTGTAGGATACCCGAAAGGAACTAAAGGTGGCATGTTCTATAGTCCTAAAGACCAGAAGATCGTTATAAGTACTAACGCTCGGTTCTTAGAGGAAGACTATGTCATGGACCACAAGCCCAAGAGTGACATAATACTTGATGAGATGAGAGGAGACAAGGAAGACTTAGATACAGCCGAACCGAGTATAGATACACCACTAGAATCTGCACCTGATACTGTCACTGTTAATACACCGGAACGCCGTCGTAGTGGGAGGGTTGTTAATCAACCAGACCGATGGATTGGACTGGGTGAGTCTTCGGACTCTGGACCTGGAGTTCATGAAATCGATCCCTGGACCTATGATGAGGCGGTACAAGATATAGATGCGCCTTCTTGGAAGAAAGCAATGAAATCCGAAATAGAATCTATGGATTCTAATAAAGTCTGGGATCTTGTAGAACCACCAAGCGGCGTAAAGCCAATTGGGTGTAAATGGGTCTACAAGAGAAAGAGAGGATCTGACGGAAAGGTTGAAACCTTTAAAGCTCGGCTTGTTGCGAAAGGATATACTCAGAAAGAGGGAATCGATTATGAGGAGACCTTCTCGCCGGTAGCAAAAATAAAGTCGATCCGGATTCTCTTATCCATAGCAGCTCATATGGATTATGAGGTGTGGCAAATGGATGTCAAGACAGCTTTCCTAAATGGAAGTCTTGACGAGACGATTTATATGAAGCAACCAGAAGGATTCATTGCTAAGGGGCGAGATCATCTAGTGTGCAAGCTTAATCGATCCATTTATGGATTAAAACAAGCCTCGAGATCGTGGAACCTGCGGTTTGACGAAGTAGTCCAATCATTTGGATTTAGTCAAAGCATGGACGAATCGTGTGTGTATTGGAAACGTGATGGGAAGAAGGTGGTGTTTCTCGTGCTTTATGTAGACGACATTCTTCTCATTGGCAACAGTGTGAAAATGTTATCAGACATAAAGGGATGGTTGTCTAGACAATTCGATATGAAAGATTTGGGAGAAGTCGGGCATGTTCTAGGGATCAAGGTTATAAGGGATCGCCGGAATAGAACATTGTACCTATCCCAGCAATCTTACATAGACACGATTCTGGCTCGTTTTAACATGCAAGATTCCAAGAAGGGTGAGCTGCCCTTCAGTAAAGGAACTTATCTTTCTAAGGAAATGTGTCCTCGGACACAAAAGGAGAAAGATGGAATGAAAGCAGTTCCCTACGCTTCGGCTGTAGGAAACTTAATGTATGCAATGTTATGTACGAGGCCTGATATCTGCTATGCAGTTGGCGTAGTAGCGAGATATCAGAGTAACCCTGGAAAGGCTCATTGGACTGCCGTAAAGAGCATTTTCAAGTATTTGCGAAATACTAAGAATTATGTTCTAAGTTACGGGGCATACAATCTGATTCCTTTGGGTTATACGGATTCGGATTTCCAAGCTGATAAGGACCGGCGAAAGTCGACATCAGGCTATGTGTACACTATGGGAGGTGGAGCCGTATCATGGAGGAGTGTTAAGCAAAAGTGCATTTCAGACTCTACCATGGAAGCTGAATACGTTGCAGCCTCAGAGGCAGCGAAAGAGTCAGTTTGGTTCCTTAATTTCCTCCAGGACTTAGATGTGATTCCGAGTTTGCCCAAGGCTATGACAATTTATTGTGATAATAGCGGTGCAGTGGCAAACAGTAAGGAACCACGGTCCCATAGTGCTATGAAACACATAGAGCGCAAGTACCACCTGATTCGAGACATCGTCAAGAGGGGCGATGCGATAGTCACCAAGATAGCTTCGGAGGACAACCTAGCGGACCCTTTCACCAAGATACTTCCTAAGGAAGTTTATTTCAAGCACTTGGAGGGTTTGGGAGTCAGAAGTTTGGAGGATAAGACTAGACCTTAGTATAAGTGGGAGATTGTTGGAGTAGTATACTTAATGTCTAGATTTGAGTATTATAAACTCTTTGTACACTTTCATTTACCTATTAAATACAAACATTCATTTGCTTTTAATTATTGTTAATTAAATATATGCAAATTATAGTCCTGGATTTTATACGTTGTAGTTAGTATGGTGTTGCATGGGCACACAGAAGATCATACTATCGGTTACTCGTATTTAATCGAACAGTTGCTCACGACCTAGATGGACACGGACCAACCCATCGGTATAGTCGTTGTGTGAGAGAGAAAATAATTTATCTTAATTATTTTATCACACTTGTACACTTGGTGTATTGAGCGGATCGATTGAGACTCATCAATTAGGATTGCTCGGCGATAATTGATTTGAGACTTAGTGTATTATATTCTTAATCCCCGATATTATTGCGGGTGTGTATATTTAATATAAGTGACTTTGATTTGCCAAAGGAATTAACCGATTTAATTATTGGGTTAATTACCGGTCAAGTTGGGTCGCTATATTTTATATATGGCATGCCGTGAATAATTGACCGGACAGTGTATCCCGGAAGGGTTGATAATATCCCCGAGATGAGCTCAAAAGGATTTATTATGTAAACCTCGCGAGTGGATTTAATTCCGCATAATAAATAAGGTTGAGTGGTACTAGTCTCGGATAAAAGAGATGAATAAATTTATTAAGCAATAAATAAATTTTATTCATGGATATTTCTATCTTAAATACACGGAATAAATAATACTACCGGAGAAATATTATTTGGATATAATATGGTTTAATATTGGGAGTGCAATTAATTTATATAGTGGAAAATAAATTAATTAATATTAATGGGAGATCAATAGATTTGGGCTTGGGCTCAATTTGATCATTAATATTGGAAGCCCAATATTCCACCTCCTTTAGATCCCCTACGTAGCCTATAAAAGCACTACATGGTCTTCTCCATTCTACTAATCATAACTTGAAGATCACAATTCTAGAGAGAGAAAGTAGAGAGAGAAGTAGATCCATAGAGCTTGGAGGATCGTCGCCCACCCGACGTTCAAGCTAGTGCAAGGAATACGTGGGAAGATTCAAAGGTCGTCTTGAATTCGTTTCTCCGAACAACGAATCGAAAGGTACAATATCTAAACGCCCTTGATAATTGTTCGTTTTTGGTTTATCGAGAATACCGTAGAACAAGATCCGAGGTACGAAACTATGAACGGGGGACGATCGAGTGGTGGTGGCGAAGCCACCGGACCACAAGCGATCGCCCGGGCTAGGGTTTCGCGCGGGCGTGGAAGGGCGAACCCCGGCTGGACGCCGGGGGTGCGATCGATCTTCATGATCGATCGCTGGCCGCGGGCTGTGACCCGCGGCGGCCCTGCTGGAGGCGGGCCAGCCTTCCAGGCGGCGGCGAGTCGCCGGACTCGCCGCGGGGGCTGCTGGGCAGCCCCTCCCCGATCGATCGCTCCATGCGATCGATCCTTCGATCGCGTGAACACCCCGGCTCGCGGGGGTTCGGCCGGGGGCGGGCTGTGCGTCTTCGGGCGCACGGTCTCCGATGGTCGAACTCCGGCGGATGAGTCGGTTGTTCATATGATCTCCGGCGGAGGTTTTTGATCGGGTTATGGTTTTCCGCAAATTTAAATAGCCCGGGATATCGAATTCCAACACCTCGTGTTTTCCAACTAGAGAAAAACCTGAGTACTATTTCCCAGGGATCTCAGAACTTGACAAATTACTACAACACCTTCAAAGGGATTTGGGACGAATATATCAACTACCGTTCACTGCCCTCCTGCACCTGTGGCCGATGCATCTGCAACCTTGGCACTGCTTCTCTTGATCTGCAGCAGAAGGATTCTGTCTTCATGTTTTTAGTAGGACTCAATGATTCTTACTCCCATCTACGTAGTCAGATTTTGACTATGATTCCAATACCCTCCTTGTCCAAAGTGTACTCCATGCTGCTCCAAGAAGAAAGCCAACGCCAACTGCAACCTACCACCACCTCCATGGGCCTTTTTAGCAGCTCCCCAGCAGACCCTTCTGCACAGTTGGTCAAGTCAACTACAAAACCAAAATTCACCGGCAAGTGTGACTACTGTGGTTACCCCGGCCATCCTGCTGACCGTTGCTTCCAACTCAAGGGTTATCCCACCAACTGGAAAGGAGCTAAAGCTGCCCGCATTGCACCTGGTCATGTACCACCCCCTCATCTTCATCCCAGCCTTCAGAATCTGCCCACTGCCAACCAAAGCTCCTCCAAGGTTACACAATCAGAGCTGGATATGTGTGACCCAGGGCTCTATGAGCAGTTCAGGCAATTTATGAAGGGACGTGGGAATCAATCTTTGGGAGCTACTAATCACAATGTTGCTATTGCAATGGAGCTTCTGCACTCTTCTGATTCCACCTCACTAGATGACTCTACAGGAATCAGAGGTACTTCTCACCCTACATCTCTCTCTGTATATAACTCCACCTCTACCTGGATACTTGATACAGGAGCCTCTGATCATATGGTCAATTCTTTGAATTTTTTTTCTGACACTCCTGTTAAAATCAATACCAAAGTCCAACTTCCCACTGGGGAGTGCACCTTGGCTACCCATAAGGGCACTTTTTTATTAAGCCCTTTCTTAACTCTACATAATGTACTCTGTGTCCCTGCTTTTAAATTCAATCTGGTCTCTGTTTCTCATTTAACAATGAAAGAGGGAATTTCTGTGAAGTTTGTCTCCAACCACTGTATTTTGCAGGATCAGACCAACCAAATTATTGGTTATGCTGAACCTCATCATGGCCTGTACCATCTTCAGTATCCACATACATCATCAACTAGCTCTCAGGAATTACCTCTCATCTCTGCAACTGCTGCCTCTTCCAACAATTCACTTCTATGGCACTATAGATTGGGACACATGCCCTTCAAGAAACTTGCTAGTATTCAGTCTTTAAAACTTGATCATAATCATATTGGTCAACCCTGTGACATTTGTCATTTTTCAAAACAAAGAAAACTGCATCTTTCTGCAAGTACTTCTTATGCTTCTTCTTGTTTTGATCTTATTCACATGGATATTTGGGGACCTTTTAGAGTTGAAACACATTCTGGTTTTAAATACTTTCTTACTGTGGTTGATGATCATTCTAGGGCTACTTGGATTTTCTGCATGAGAACAAAAGCTGATACTAGATCTCATATGGTCAATTTTTATAACATGATTGAAACACAATTTGGCCTCAAAATAAAAATTATCAGAACTGACAATGGCCTTGAATTTTTATCCCTGAATTTTATTTAGCCAAAGGCATTGTCCACCAAACTTCATGTGTAGAAACTCCCCAGCAAAATGGAAGGGTGGAAAGAAAACATCAACACCTCCTCCAGGTTGCTAGGGGTCTCCTTTTTCAATCTTGTCTACCACTCAGTTTTTGGGGAGAATGTGTTCAAACTGCTGCTTATCTTATCAATAGAACTCCCTCCCCTCTTCTTCAAAATAAAACCCCTTTTGAAATCTTATATGGTCAGTCTCCTGATTACTCATTAATAAAGGTTTTTGGTTGTCTTTGCTATGCTTCTACACTCTCTGTGGACAGAAATAAATTTGACAGTAGGGCATCTAAATGTGTGTTTATTGGTTATGAACTTGGCACAAAGGGTTACAAACTTTATGACCTCTCCTCTCATAAAATTTTCATTTCCACTCATGTCAAATTTTATGAACTAATTTTTCCTTTCCAGAAGGATAATGATGATATTGTTTTCTCAAACACTCCCTCAAAAAACATTTCTGAATCCACTACCCCTCTGGAAATCCCTATGGACTTTTTTTGGCAGGACACTGATTCTCCTAAATTACCAAGTACTAACCCCTGCATACCTTCTACAGCAACTGATAGCTCTACTAGTTCTGTGCAGCCACCTTCTACTACAGCTCACCCTATCACCACTACAGCTCCACCACCTGAGGATGGAATCAGAAAATCTTCAAGAACCAGAAAGCCTCCATCCCACTTGGCAGATTATGAGGTTCCCAGTTCCTCATCCTTTTCCACAAAAGCCACAGTTGTTAGAAAGACAATCAGGTATACCATTTCTCAATATGTTGGTTCCTCTGCTATTCCACCTTCCTATCAATCCTATGCTGCCTCTGCCCTTATATTACCTGAGCCCAAATCCTATGCTGAGGCCATTAAATTTCCAGAATGGAAACATGCTATGAATAAAGAACTAAAGGCTTTAGAAGCTAATAAAACCTGGGAACTTGTGCCTTTACCTCTCCATATGCATGCTATAGGTTGCAAATGGGTATTCAAAACTAAACTAAAATCTGATGGGTCACTTGAAAGATAAAAAGCCAGGCTTGTGGCTAAGGGATATACTCAGGAAGAAGGGGTAGATTACTTTAACACCTTTTCTCCTGTGGTTAAACTCACAACTGTGAGAGTTCTATTATCTATTGCTTCCTCCTTGGGCTGGCATTTGAAACAACTAGATGTCAACAATGCATTCTTACATGGTGACCTCAATGAGGTTATTTATATGACTCCTCCTCCTGGTTATTGTTCACCCTCTGATATTAGGGTATGCAGGTTACTTAAGAGCCTCTATGGTCTCAAACAAGCCTCAAGACAATGGTTTTGTAAGTAGTCTGATTCTTTACTTCAATATGGCTACAAACAATCTGTTGCTGATTCTTCTCTGTTTGTTAAACATTCTGGGAGCAATATTAATGTCCTTCTTGTGTATGTGGATGACATTATACTTGCTGGAAATGATCTGCTAAAAATAAATGCTGTTACACTCCACCTACACAATCAGTTTACCATTAAAGATCTTGGTGATCTTAAATTCATACTTGGTCTGGAGATCATTAAATCCTCTGATGGTCTTCATATTTCCCAAAAACAGTACTGCCTTGACATACTAGCTGAGAACAATTATCTGGATTGCAAACCTTCCAACAGCCCTATGGATTTGCACTTGAAACTTTCTAAAACAGATGGTACTCCACTTTCAGATGCTAAATACTTTAGAGTTCTCATTGGCAAGTTGTTATATTTAACTGTTACCAGACCAGACATCTCATTTGCTGTTCAAACCCTCAGCCAATTTTTATCATGCCCAACTAATATACATTTAACTTCAGCCCATAGAATCTTGAGATATTTAAAACAGTCTGTTGGTCAAGGCCTTTTTTACAGCAATCATTCTTCTCTCTCCTTATCTGGTTTCACAGATTCAGACTGGGCTGGTTGTAGAGACACTAGAAGAAGTGTTTCTGGCTATTGTTTCTTCTTGGGCACTTCCCTCATCTCCTGGAAGTCCAAGAAACAACCAGTAGTTAGCAGGTCATCCACTGAAGCAGAGTATAGGGCAGCTGCCAATGCAGTATGTGAAGGCCAATGGCTCCTTTATCTACTTTCTGATTTTCACATTGTTTCCTATCCTGCGCAGATATTTACAGATAACCTCTCTACTTACTATCTTGCTCATAATTCAGTACAACACCAGAGGACTAAACATATCGAGTTGGATTGTCATCTCATTAGAGAAAAATTGGCCACTGGACAGTTTGAACTTCATCACATCACCAATGATAAACAGTTGGCTGATGTGTTTACAAAGCCTCTCTCTTCTACAGCCTATTCTTCTTTGAAGTCCAAGATGAACCTGAAGAACCTCCATGTTCCTCTTGCGGGGGGGTAATAGAGATTATATTTTACTGGTCCTACTCCTACTATAATTCTTTAGGCCCATATATGTATCTATTATTGGGCTACTATTGCTACTGGGCTTTTCCTATTGTTCTAGCCCATATTATTCTGTATATAAACGCTACTCGACACCTTGTAATATTATTCTGATTATTCTCTTAATGATACTTGTTATTATTCTGTATTTGTGTTCTTCCCCAATTCTAAAACCTAATAGATCTTGAAAGATCAATATAATATTTAAACCAGAGTATATGTTCTTCAGGAACATTCAATTTAATTGATATATTAAAGAATAATAGATTTGATATTAATTCAGGAATATCAAATTTTCATGGGGATTCGAACTCATGTGGCTATCCCAATATTTAAGCAAATAATCATCGGGTCATTCAACAAGATTTGGATTAACTTTTCCTAAAGTTTCACCCACTGGAATTCAGGAAGTACCTCAATTGATTCATGGGTCGAGTTCGCACATACATGACTTGACCATAAAAGACTCGCACGATGTTCTTCAGGAACATTTAATTTTGATATTTTTTCAGGAATATCATATCATATTCTTCATATCACAATGTTCTTCAAGAACGTTTAGTTTTTATATATTTCTTCGGGAATATCATACCACAATGTTCTTCAGGAACATTAAAATTTTAGTTGATTTACTAGGCATAACTAATTTGATATTACTTCAAGAATATGATATTGTTCTTCATGAACTCAATCATAATTAATTTGATATTACTTCAAGAATATCAGATTATAATTATTAATTTGATATTACTTCAGGAATATAAAGTTCATGAATATCAGATTACAATGTTCTTCGGGAACATATGATATTACTTCATGAATATCAGATTATAATGTTCTTCGTGAACATATGAATTTAAGAAGAATGGAAGAGTTGTAGATATATTTATAATTATTAATGAATATAAACAAACATATAAATTCTTGTCTTGGAGTTTGGATCTTGGATGAGTAGAACTTCGATGAAGAACGCAGTTGAGCTTTCGTGCTGATAACATGTTGAAAGAGAGACAATATAAGAGATGAGAATAGAATTGTTCATTCATTGATATGGGGAGATTCCTTTATATAGAATACAAATTAGGGTTTATGTCTTGTTCACCAAGAAAGGTAAACTAGTCATTCACTAATTAATAATATTCATAACAAACATATATTTTTTTAAATTACTAAAAAAATTGTATCTATTTAATAAAATTTGTGTAATTATCATAATAATTATTTAAAAAAATAATAAAAAAATAGAAGAATAACAAGAAAAGTGAAACATTTTTCAAATAACGAAGATTATATGATAAGTTGAGGCATATAATGTCAAATTATAAATTGAATTATATACTTCATAGAGTATTCAGTTCCCACGATTACGATTGTTTGTTTTAATAGGTTCTTAGTGTTATTTTTTGATAATTCGAAAGTACCATAATAATCAAAGAGTGGATGATCATCAGTGATATTTTTCATGTCATTAGTAACTGATGTATAGCTTGCTTCAATGGCAGCAGCAATATCAACAATATAATAGCAACAACTTACCCAGGTAACTTTGGTGACAGTAGACTCTGCTTTGTTAATAATAATGACTTTTTTGTTATAAATATTATTATATTATAGTTAATGACTTGTTGGCTAAGTTAGAAACCCTAGATTGTATCCTATATAAAGGGGTGTCCCCATATGAATGAAGACAACAATATATAACAATTCATAACAATTTTATGCTCCTCTCATATTGTCTCTCTTTCTACTATATTATTCTCTCTCAATTCTCTTGAGTTTATAACACGCAGCACGAAAACTTAACCGCGTTCTTCATCGAAGTTCTACTCATCCAAGATCCGAATTCAAAGGCAAGAATTTATATATTTGTTTATATTCATTAATAATTATAAATATATCTACTTCTCCTCCCTTATTCTTAATATCATATGTTCCCGAAGAACATTATAATCTGATATTCCTGAAGTAATATCATAGGTTCCCGAAGAACATTATAATTTGATATTCCTGAAGTAATATCATATGTTCCCGAAAAACATTATAATCTGATATTCTTGAAGTAATATCAAATTAATTATGTTTAATAAATCAATTTAAGTTTTTAATGTTCCTGAAGAACAGTGTGACATGATATTCCCGAAGAAATATCAAAACTAAATGTTCCTGAAGAACATAATATGATATCCTGAAAAAATATCAAAATTAAATGTTCTTGAAGAACATCGTGCGAATCTTTCGTGGTCGAGTCATGTGCGAACTCAACCCATGAATCAACTGATGTATTTCTTGAATTCCAAAGTGGGTGAAACTTTAGGAAAAGTTAATCCAAACCTTGTTAAATAGCTTCGATAGTTATTTGCTTGAATATTGGGATAGCCACATGAGTTTGAATCCCGTGAAAATTTGATATTCCTGAAGTATTATCAAATCAATTATTTTTAATATATCAATTAAACTGAATGTTCCTGAAGAACATATAATCTGGTTTAAATATTTTATTGATCGTTCTGGAAGAACATCATAATTTGATATTATTCGATAAATATCAAATTAAATTGCTCCCGTAGTAGCAATAAGTTTGGAAATATCAAATTAAAAATTGCTCCCGTAGTAGCAATAAGTTTTAAATGTTCCCGAAGAACATTATGATATGATATTCATGAATAAATATCAAAATTAAAATTTAAATGTTCTTGGAGAACACCATGATATGATATTCCTGCAGAAATATCAAAACAAATTGTTTCTGGACAATTAAAATTTAAATATTTTAAATCGATATTGATACTATACAAAATATTCGTGAAAGAATATTTTTATTGATTGCTCCCGAAGAAGCAAAGTTTAAACATTAAATGTTTTTAATAAAGTTACATGCTCCCGAAGAAGCAAAGTTTAAAACATTATATGTTTTTGAATAAAAGTTACATCATGATACTCATAGTGAAATGTCAAATTCGATAAACAATGATTACATGTGATTTATCCCTGAAGGATATATTGAAAATCGAGAACAAATATATCTTATTATGTGGGTACTAATGGAATATCGAAAAAGTCGATTCCAATTAAATGTAATTTCTGAGAAAATTATATATTGAGATTTATTTTGATCCCCGAAGGATTATTGATAAATGTGTTGTATCCCCGAAGGATGATTGGTAAAGATATCGTATCCCCGAAGGATCGTTGGTAAAACAACTGTTATGCAAATGATGATATATTAAGAGTGGGCTCCGGAAGATCTTTACTAATTACCCCCAATAGTACTACAAATGTACTTTAAATTGAAAATGATGCATATCATGATTATTATTGAGTGCGTGGAAATTGTAATTTCCCATCTGCGAATTAATTTGAAATATCCAACTTATATTCATATCACCACTAAAGTGTATTTTTATAAACGGGCATAATATCTCGAGTCCACGATCCAGAAGATCGGTTTATAGCAATTACGATGATTTGCATATTTAAGGAAGATCATTTCCCGGCATTAGGGGGAGATAAGAATATAAAAGATATAAATGCCGAGAAATTTCATGGAATGAAAACGATCTTTAATTCTAGATCCACGTACCAATCAATTGAACCTGAAGTTCATGAAAATAAGTGACTTGCAATATTCAGCAAGTAATCTGCCAAATTAATGAAGGTGTGACAAAATCACATATATTTGTGATAAATGAATCATAAGAGTTCAAATACCAAAGAAATCAACTCAAATGTTGATTCTAATATACGCCTGAAGCGTAGTAGATCGATCTCAAGATATAAAATAAATTTGTGGTAATAAAATTTAGTCACCCTCAAAATCTCCTGAAGAGAGTTAGATGTAAATCCCATTGAAAAAGCATGTGCACATGATAATAGAAAATCATGGGATTGCGGAACAACCAAGTTAAATAATTTGGGAAATGTTTTGGTTGATATATTGTATTGTCATCAACATGGAAAAAGTCGTCAACGACATATTTGCCTCTAGAGTTGCTCTAGAAAATTTGGATCCAAAACTTAAATCAATAATAGTGTGCCGGCAGCACTCAAGAAAATAGAAATGAGCAATTGAGGCTGAGCATTATTCGCTGGATAAAAACATTATTCCTGGATAAAAACATTATTCCAGAAGGATATACAAGGGTGTTCGTACGAAAACGAATAATGATGTGGTGAGATATAAAAGCGAGATTAGTTGCTCATGAGTTTTTCGCAGAAACTCGATGTTAATCAAATATTTTGAAAGATGACATTAAGTTCCGTTACTTAATATTTATGGCAGCAACAACGATAGATATATGCATCTAATGTATGATCTGACCATGTAAAATATCATATTACATATGGACAAAAATGATATTGAATATAAGGTCCCGAAGACCAATGATTGGTCCCGAAGACCAGTGATTGCACTCTTTTTCCCTCTACTAAGTTTTTCCCACAGGGTTTTCTTAGTTAAAGGTTTTTAACGAGACAATCACCACAATATAAATGTGAATGTCATGTACTCTTTTCCTACAGGGTTTTATAACGAGGTTTTTAACGAGGCATGTACATCACTCGATAAATAATGAGGACATTAGAATGTTCCATATGAGTTTATTTTCGAGATAAAGTGAGATATTGAACCTGAAGTTCAAATGGTTGTGAATTGAAGTTCACATTATTGTTCATTTGTCAAGAAATGTATATTGAACACTAGACGCATCTAATATACTCCTGAAGAGTTACCGGCCGGTTATAGCAATTGCGAATGCACTAGTCAATATAGATGTCTGGTAAAGGCATGTCCCTGAAGGACGAAAAATATACAATAATACAAATGAATGTAAAACTCGACAATTCGAAGGTTGTGTCCTGAAGACCAAAATGTATATTTGAATAACTAAGTTTTTCCTATATGGTTTTATTAGTTACAGGTTTTAATGAGACTGATTGATCACAAAGTCAAAGATCTTCGGTGATTACAATCAGGGGGAGCAGGCTGTACTCTTTTTTCTTCGCTCAGGTTTTGTCCCACTGGGTTTTCCTGGCAAGGTTTTAACGAGGCAGCAATTCTGTACATAGTCATTCAAGGGGGAGTGTTATAAATATTATTATATTATAGTGAATGACTTGTTGGCTAAGTCAGAAACCCTAGATTGTATTCTATATAAAGGGGTGTCCCCATATGAATGAAGACAACAATATATAACAATTCATAACAATTTTATGCTCCTCTCATATTGTCTCTCTTTCTACTATATTATTCTCTCTCAATTCTCTTGAGTTTATAACATTTTTAACATTTTAATTGAAGTCAATAATAAAATCATTTTAAACGATTCATCAAATATATATAATTGATAATATTGCGTATCTATGTTTGGTCGAGAGTCATGTCACACAAACAATTATATGTAATTATGGATAATGTATCAATCACAATTCGATCACAATCATAATCACGGGATAATGCAACCAATTGCCTGTGGGCTGTGGCCTCCTACAATATCACTTCACGTGACAATACACTCCAATTTCACATGGCTGTATTCTATGCCTTTGATTGATCAAACATTAATTTAATTTAGTACTCGACGTGTATTTTTTTATTTTTTTGAATATCACTTTTTATGCACAAACATAATAAACCCATTTATTTTAATTCCTTTAATAAAAATAAATTAAAACTAGACATTTTGCAACGGAAATGTTTAATTTACCATTAGGGGTGTTCATCGGTTCAAAACCGGACCGAACCGGAACCGGATTGGACCGGAACCGGAATCATGAAAAAACATGACCCGGAAACCGGACCGGAATAATACCGGTCTGGACCGAACTGGACCGGTAAATTCGGGTCCGGTCCGGTTTTAGACCGGATAAAACCGGATTAATTTAAAATTTTAATAAATTAAATATAAAATAATAATTAAATTTAATTTTTATATTTATAAATTTTAAATTTTATTCAATAAAAATAAAATATAATTTTTAAATAATAATATATTATAAAAATTAAAATATATATATTTTTTAATTATTTATAAATTATTTTGTTATATTAAGTATTAATAATTTAATATATAGTGAAAATTTTAGTTAATACAAAAATTATATTTAATAAGTAGAACAATTTTATATTAAAATATAAATAATTTATCAAGTTATTTAATTATTTTTATCAAATATATAAATATATATATTAATAAATTAAATCCGGTCCAATCCTGTCCGGACCGGATTTTACCGGTTTTTAACCGGAATCGGACCGGAAACCGAAATTTCACTTTTAGTCGAACTGGAAACCGGTCCGGAATTTTATCGGTCCAGACCGAACCGGACTAACCGGTCCGATTCCGGTCCGGTTTCCGGTCCGGGCCATTTTATGAACACCCCTACTTACCATTTCTTTTATTTTCACTCAAATTATAAAACAAAAAACCTTTAAAAACCGTAAAAAACAAAAAAAATAAAAAGTTGTGGGGCCCACGGTTATCAAAAATCAAATTTGAAGGTTGGTAGGATGTTTATTGCATGCATGAATGCATATCTTCCCCTTCCTCAAACCCTAACCCATTTCAAAATAAAAAAATTCGATTCTCTCTCTCAAACAAATATCTCCTCTACAAAAAACAACGTATGAATATACGTGGGAAGGGCAACCGAGTTCGCCGGCAGAAAGGTACGTCGGTGGGTCGCAGCGACCGAGTAGCCACCGTGCACTTATGAAGATCTGGTTTTTCTCGGTTACTCGGTGACTCGGTGATCTCGGTCACCGAGTACCGAGAGATTTGCTCGGTGACTCGGTGGGTCACAACTCGACAGACCTACCGAGTACCGTATTTTTTTAAAAATTGTCTAATTATGGCTTGTTTTATACGTTTAGATGGATATTTTAGATCCACTAACTGATTCAATTGTTATTTGTAATTGTAGATGTCGAATCAACGAATCACGATACGTTATGGTGGTCGTTGGGATCGAGCGGACTACGTTGACGGAGTAGATATGTGTCTCTTCTTTCGTAGGGAAGAAATTACACACGACACTCTTGTGAGCCGGATTCGTACAGTTTCGCGCCCTCGCTCAATGTCGAGTATTTATTGTATTTTTTCACCCGAGGCTATGATGTGAGAAGCGTGCGAGCTCCTATGCTTTGCAACGAGCATGTGTCCCGCATGTTAGACGAGCAAGGGGGTGAGTGCTTTGTGTTCGTCGTCGAAGTAGATGTACAACAAGCTACGCCAGAGGTGAAAATATCGGAGAAGAAAATCGTGATCGGGGCGTACTGTCAGAGAACGAGAACGAGGACGAGGCGGTACATACTTCCGTGGACGAAGAAGAAGCCTGTCAATCCGATCTCTTGGTTTCGTTGACCACTGAGTTGACCGAATGGATTAGACAGCCGTGCGTGGTTAAAAGATTATGTCACGCCGTAATATGTTCTCGAGTTCTAATGCGGGAGGAAGCGAGCAAACCGAAGCTTCTCAGAATGAACAGAATAATGCACTGCGCAATTGGATCATTCCACTACCGGCGTTTGACCCCAATTTTCCGTTGCGTTCTTTCGAACCCCAATCGATTTATGGTCAGATGGTAGTCGGCGCCACGTTATGAAAGAAACGAGATTTGAAGGTGGCGGTGGGGATGTATCACATGGAGAATAACGTAGAGTGCGCCACTGCTCGCTCGAGCACTAATCGGGTGACGTTCGTTTGCAAGATGGGGCGTGAAAATTGCACGTTCAAATTGTGTTCCACGGGTTCCGATGACACCCTTTAGAGGATTACGAAGCTGAACTTGAATCACGAGTGCCGTAACAATTTGGGGCGGACTGCGGATCGACAGGTGTCGAGCAAGGTTGCGGCTACTTTCTTTGCACGCCAGATAGTCGACAATCGGGAGCTGAGCCCGAAAACGATGATGGAAGATTTGAGGAGATTGTACGGAGTTCACATCAACTACAACTTCGCCTTGCGGATGAGGAATCTGGCGCTTGAAATAGCGTACGAAGACTATCAGGGATCGTATCAGAGGCTCCCGTCATATTTGTATATGCTGAGAGAACTTAACCCCGGGACGTTGTACGATATTCAGACGACCGACCAGGACGTGTTTTGCCACATGTTGTTGCACTTGGGCAGTGCATTCGTGCATTTCAGCACAATCTACGTCATGTGATAGTAGTCGACGCCACCCATTTGAAAGGGAGAAACACTGGTGTGTTGTTTGTCGCCGTCACAAAAGACGGGAATGAGAATATTTTCCCGCTTGCGTTTGGTATCGGTCCGATAGAGAATGACGAGGAGTGGTTGTTGTTTCTCCAGCACCTCAGAGTTTGCTGCGATGCGACCGATGATATGCTCATTATGTACGACCAGCATAAGAGCATCGCGAATGCTATTCGGAGTGTCTATCTTCACGCAGCCCGTGCGTTGTGCTATCACCACCTCTCGAAAAAATCTAGCACGGTATGGCCAACAGCTAATCGGAGCTCTATACAATGCTTCTTATGTTATCGGGTCGATTAGGTTGAAAAACATCTTTCGGATGTGGAGAAACTCAGTGTCAGCGCTTATAGGCGCCTTACTGATATCGGGGTCTAGGCCTGGGAAAGGTCTAAGTGTGTTGCACGACGATACGGTTTCATGACATCAAATGCGGACGGAGTCTTCAACAGTGCTATCAAATGGCCGCGGCGATTACCTGTCTGTGTGATGCTCGAGGCGATTTGTGAGATGATTGAGAGATGGTTTGACGAGAAACGAAGGAAAGCTAATGAGAGACAGTAGCAGCATGAGCTGACCGAGGAGGCATTTGCCAAGTTGTCTAATCAGGATGAGTTGAGCCGTTATTTTACTGTTCGGGAGGTCAGTGCGAATACCCAGTACAGAGTTCAAGAGAATGACATGTCTTATCTTGTGGATATCGCGAATTGCACGTGTGAATGTCGGGAGTTCGACTTAGACCTTATACCGTGTCGTCATGCTTTTGCCGCTATTAAGTATCATATAATTTTACCTTTAAATTTAATTGTAAATTATTGATTCCACTAAAGTAATCTCGAGCCCAGTCGTACACACCTCTCCCAAACAACCTCGGGAATGTCATAGATCCCTCCACAGGTAGCTTAAGGAGATGTCGCCAACTCCAAAAGCATGCCCCTGCCATCTTAGCAGTCCAGAAGGAATGCCGATGTAGATACAATTTTTTTCATAATTGATACGTACAGTACTTCTATAAAAAAACATTATTGTAATCTCATTGTTATAGTGAATTTATTCTCCTTTGCTCGTTATTATTTTTTGATTTTAAAATTTTGAAGTTATATTGTACTTGTTAATCTCATTTATATTTATATTTTATTTTTATATAATTGAACATGAATGTGAGATTGGATGAAAAACACACGTAAAAGAGACTGAAGACGAGATGAAATGTGTAAAATTAATTGCATTGTGCAGTGTTTAGTTGGTTTGAATTACTTTGGTTATATACTAATGGGATGATGGTACTATGTAAAAACATGAACAAATATCAAGTCAAATGGTAGTAAAACAAAAGGTAGCCGCACAATTTCAAGAACATGTTCTTTGAACTTAATTTCAGTTCAGTTCAGTTCAGATTTTTAGTTCAGTTCAGATTGTTTCAGTTCAGTTCAAGAACTTGTTCTTTTGAACTTAATTTCAGTCAAGTTCTGTTCAGATCTTTAGTTCAATTCAGTTCAGATTGCTTCAGTTCAGTTCAATTCAAATCGGTTCAAAATAAATTAACATAAAATAAATAGAAAATAATTTAAATCTATAATTTTAAATATACAATCTAATTAGTGTCACAATACAATTAATATTTTTTTAAAAATGTTTAATAATTTATAAAAATTAATATTAATTTTATAAAAAATTCAATTAAGTTCAGTTCAAATTAAGTTCATTTCAATTAAGTTTAGATCGCTTTAGTTCAATTCAGCAGGTTTCAGTCGAATCGCTTCAATCCAAAAGAAAGTCCTTAATCACTCCTAAAATTCATTTTCACTATTGTTTAAAAACTACTTTCACACACTAATAATTTATTTATATGAAGGAAACCTATGATGAAAATGCAAAGAACAATCGGCACCAACAACAGCGAGCATTCGACATAGAAATGTTTTAGAACAAAGGCAACTTCTTCCAAAGAAGAACATAAAATAAATCCAAATTTTGTCAACAACTACTCTTGAGTCTCGATCGATCAATAACACATGTAATACTTTTTTGATTAAAGAACGCTTTAGCCGCATGACATCCTTGAGAAACAACTCCAAGTCCTCAACCCTCACCTGAACCATATCATCCCTGACACCAATATCAGTAGCATACCTGTTGAACGAATTGGTAACAAGTAATCGCAGGGGCATCGTAATAACCGCAGCCAAAGGAGCACACAAAACAGATGTTGCCTGTCCACTTCCACCAAAGGACTCGCGTTCCATGCTGCAAACCAGATACCCTGTCTTACAGTACATGGCAAAATCCTCACAGTTGTTAGTACACACATCATAATCCCTGAATCCCTTGTGAAGCAAATACATAGCTCGGTGGACCACGACCTTAGGAGGGTCAGATTCGGCCGTAGTGCATGTGCCCCCTCGGATCTTGGCGATGAAAGTTAGACCTCCAACTCCGTACTGAAAACGGCACAAAGATCCGTCTCCCAGGAAACATGTCAAACAGGACATGATCACTCCACTGCCATCTTTTCTGTAACCACAGTCCAGAATACCTGAACAGGGTGTTGGGGTATGTGAAACTGATGATGATGATGAGAAACACGAGGCAGGGACATTGTTGGAAGAACTCAATGGGGAACATGAGGCGGGGAAGTTGTTGGAAGAACTCGATGGAGAACATGAGGCGGGGACGTTGATGGAAGAACTCGATGAGAAACATGAGGCAGGGACATTGTTGGAAGAACCCGATGAGAAACAAGAGGCGGGGTTGATGGAAGAACTCGCTGGGAAACACGATGCGGAGTTGATGGAAGAACTAAAATGGCCGTCTTGAGTGAAATGGACGACTTTGTTTGCACCAACGTAGATACCTGATAATGAGTACGTAGTATATTAATATGTGAGTATACAATTACTAAATTAAAATACAATCCTCAATTTTACGAAAGGCGCAAAATAATCGAATCATCGGCTAAATATGAATGCAATGAAGAACAAGTACCGTGGTGAGAGTAAGTGTAGGCTGTTCTCCAAGTGTAGATATGGTCGCCTTCTTCCAAATCACTTCTTTCTACGCTGTGGGACAGAAAACCCATTTTCGTTTGAATACACTCTTCGTCTCACTCAACCTGAACAAGAAGAAGAATAAACAAGCTAGCTTATTATATTTTCATAAACAGCATTGATATCAACTTTTCAAATTCCTGGGGTCCAATTTTCGATACAAAACCCAAGGACCATTGATATAATTGGAGCATTCATAATGGGTAGGTACAATGTTTCCTGCTTGAGTGACATAAATTTGTATCTAGGAATACTATCCGAGAATTACAAATTAGAGCACTTACAATGTTGTACTTACTCTAAATTACAAATTTTTATCAATCAAAAGTAACTTGTATCTATCAATTTATACTTTTCTCAACAATGCAAGATATAATATTTTCTTTTGTAAGTTCCACTACTATATAAATGAAAATATTATAAATTCGGCAACATTTGACATAGAAAATGTTTGAAACAAAGGCAACTTCTTCCAAACAATACTTCAAAAATAAATCCATTTTTT
The DNA here is from genome assembly GCA_954870475.1 of Euphrasia confusa. Classification (NCBI taxonomy): domain Eukaryota; kingdom Viridiplantae; phylum Streptophyta; class Magnoliopsida; order Lamiales; family Orobanchaceae; genus Euphrasia; species Euphrasia confusa. Next base: position 19,224,357 of record OX940949.1, read on the forward strand.
CTCAACAGATATCAACACAGTGAATAATTTGTCATTTTTTCAATCAAGAACGCTTTTGGCGCTTCTCAGACCGAACAGTCTCAGCACCATCAACCACGTCATCCTCGAGAAACAACTCCATGTCCTCGACCCTCACCCGAACCATATCACTCCTAACACCAACATCAGTAGCATACCTGTTGAACGAATAAGTCACGGCCCCTGCCGCCATCATCACAACCGGATTGGTAACAAACAACCTCAGGGGCATTGTAATAACCACAGCCAAAGGAGCACACAAAACAGACGTGGCCTGTCCACTTCCACCCAAGCCTTCCCCTTTCTTGCTGCAAACAAGAGACCCCGTCTTACAGTACAAGGCGAAATCCTCACAGTTGTTTCTGAACACGTCATAATTCCCGAATCCATTGTGAAGCAAATACATGGCTCGATGGACAACATCCTCAGGAGGGTCCGATTCGGCAATAGTGCACGTGCCCCCACGGCATTTGGCGATGAAAGTCGGACCTCCAACTCCGTACTCGAAACGGCACAGAGACCCGTCTCCTAGGAAACAGGTCAAACAAGACATGATCACTCCACTTGCGTCTTTTCGGAAACCACAGTCGAGAACATCTGAGCAGGGTGTTGGGGTGTGTGAAACGGATGATGATGAGAAACAGGAGGCGGAGCTGTTGGAGGAACTCGAATGGCGGTCCTGCGTGAAGTGGACGACTTTGTTTGGACCAACATAGATGCCTGAGTGCACAACATAAAAAATCGCAACAAAATTGATACAATGCACCGTAATGTGAGTGCACAATTACTAAATTAATCGAATCGAATCGGATAATTGATTACAGATTATCCAACGTAATTACAGAATGCGAAAGGTAATTGAATCGGATCGTTCGTTCACAATGGATATGAATTCAGAGTAGGAATGCAATGAATGAAGAAGATGTAGAAATTAATAAAGTATGAACCTCCATAAACCCTAATGTGAGTGTAGGATTACTAAATTAAGCTACTGTTCTCAACGTTCAACATAATTACAAAATGTGAAAGATAATCGAATCGAATAATGGCTATGAATTGACAATAGGAATGTATGAAGGCAATGAATGAAGAAGATGTAGAAAAACAAAGAGAAAGAGAGAAACCGTGGTGGGAGTAGGTGAAGGCAGTCCTCCAAGTGTAGATATGGTCGCCTGCTTTCAAATCGCTTTTCTGTACTCTGTGGGAGAGAAACCCCATAATTATTCTCTTTCGAATACACTCACAGACACTCAACCTGAACAAGAAGAAGAAGAAGGAACGGCATTGGTATCGAATTATTCAGATCCAATTTTTGACGAAATTAGGGTATATGAATCTTATGAACGTGAGGGTTTTTTCTATACTGCCCCGTAATTCAAATACTGTAAAATCTAGAAATACAATAGGAATATTCTATAGGAATAAAGTTCATTTATAAATAGAAATAAACTTCACATGGTAATAAGTCATACATTTTGGAAATCCGTATTAAAAATTTATGTATCTATATAGGAATAAATGATTAATATATAATAAAAATATTTATTAATAATATTTTCATTTATTAAAATCAATAACATATTTAAAATGATTTAAAATATTTATCTAAAACAAAACATATATATATAGTAAAAGTTTATTGTGATTCATTAATATTTTATTTAATTTGTACGTTAAACAAAGTTTATTCAATTTGTATGTAAATGTATCATAAACAATGAAATAATAATAAATAAAAAAAAAGTATTTAAACATGTCTGAATGTGAGATGCGTGAATATATGGATTGGAGGCTGCCTCTAGTAGACCATTTGTTTTGCGTGGATTGACTCAAACAATTAATAAAGGAAAATTCGTGTAGAAAAGCTACTCGGTGTTAGAGCTGCTCGAGTGGACTTTCGAGAATCGGGTCGAAAAATGAAACTCATATTATATATAGGCCGAGCTTGAGCTTAAGTAAGCTCGGCCTCATGTATAATATGAGTTTCATTTTTCGACTCAAGCTCGACTCGACCTTAAATAATATTAATCGAACAAGCTCGCCCTCATGTAGGCCCACCCTATATAATAATTAATTTTAATTAATTTTTATTTTATAAATAAAATTAAATTTAAAATTATGATTAAGAACACGATCTATGCTTCAGTGGTTAGTACAAATAATATTTTTTTTATAATAAGTTTGTTTTTCGGTTTTTATTTATATTTATTTTTATAATTTTATTAATACTTTTTTTTTAATATTTATTTTTTCAGATCCTTCTAAGTAAAGTTTTGAAGAACATTACAAAGCTTGATGCGGACAAAATTTAAAATAAGATAATTCTTACTTTTGTTTTGATAATATTATTGGTTTGTGTTTGTTTTGTAGCTACATAAACCATCCTTATATATATATATATATTTTAATATTTATGAAAATAATTTTAGATTGAGATGATAGGGCTTAACCCGTTTTAGGTCCGGAGCCCTAATATTCATATAGACCGAACTTGGGCTTGAAATTTTTAAGTCCAAAGGCTAAAGCCCGAAGCTCATAGCTCTTTAAAATTTAATGGGCCGAGTCAAAGCCAATCAAAGCCCGACCCATATGGCCGGATTGATAGGCCTAGTTGAGAGCATGGAGTTACCAATTATTTTTTATCAAATAAAAAAGAGTTATTTTCAAACACTTATCAAGTGTATAATCCTATAATCCTCATGTGTTTATAATTTTACCTATTTCGGAGTTAGAGCAACTCATTCTCCTCAAAATCTGGTTGGGAGAATATTGAGAAATATTATGTAAATATATCTTATCTTTTTTAGTTATGTGTATATTTTGTAGCCTTAATTGTAGGCTTAGTCTTAGGCAAGTAAATATTCTATTGTTGTACAAATAGAATAGGTTGTATTAGCATATTCATTGAATAACAACGTAATTATTCCCAACTTCTTTTGCTTCGTTCATCTTGTCTTTCATGGTATCAAAGCATTGATCTTTTCTATTTTTTTTAACACACATATTTTTGACAAGATGACGGGTGAGTCAGGAAATAAACAAACTTCAAAAACAGAGCACATACCCCCTTCTTCGCCTCTCTATTTACACCCAGGAGAAAGCCCTAATATATCTCTATCACAAATTATTTTTTACGAAGATAATTATCAACTATGGGCAGATGCGGTGAGAAATGGTCTCGATGCTAAAAATAAATTAGGTTTCATCGAGGGTACCGTGAAAAGGCCAGTCGTGGTGGAAGGTGTGGAAGAGACCATGGAGGCTGTTGCTTGGCAATAATGAAACGCAATGATTAAAGCATGGTTGCGAAATTCAATTAATCTGAAGCTTCATCCTAGCATTGATTTTTCTGAAACTGTTGTTGAGATATGGCAGGAATTACGGGATCGATATTCCACCGGAAACGCGCCTCGGGTTCATCAACTTAAAGCCGATTTAACCGAGTGCAAGCAAGGGAAAAATCAATCCGTAGTCGAGTATTATACTCAACTAAAGGCAATATGGGATGAACTAGGAAACTGCACGAAGATACCAAAGTGTACTTGTGACGCGACTGCTGCAATAGTTAAAGATCGAGAGGAAGAGAAAGTACACCAGTTTTTGATGGGGCTCGACACAAAAATTTATGGACAGGTTAGAACCAATTTGTTGATGGAGGATGAAATTGCTTCTTTGAGTAGGGTATATTCCCTAGTTCTACGTTAAGAGCGTCATCGACAGATGACTAAAATAAAGGAAGAAACCACGGAAGCAGCCATGGCAGCACAAGTGACGAGTGGAACTACTCGTGTTTCTGATTCGAGTAAGGATGAAGATGCAGCGGGGATCATTCGTTGCACTCATTGCAATAAATTATGGCATACCGAGGATAAGTGTTGGGTGAAACTTGGTATCACTGGTCACGGCAGAGGCCGTGGGAGAGGCCATGGCAGAGGCGGCAGAGGCAGAGGAGCATCAAACCAGCATGTTAACGCTACCACCACGACCAATGGCGGTGGAAAGCAAGGGTTCACACAGACGGGATGGAACAATTGCGTTCACTACTTGGTGGTAAAAGTGAAAGTACTTCCTCAAAATCAAGTATGATTACAAATAATGATGACCATTGGTTACTCGATAGTGGATGCTCGCATCATATGACAGGTAGACGAGATTTGCTATACGTTATTTGGCATGGTGTGAATTCGACAGTCAGTCTCCCTGATGGGTCACAAATTGTGACAGAAGAACGTGGAAAAGTGACATTAAGTGACAATTTCACACTAAAAGATGTCCTTTACTGTTGGAAATCGATATCCCGGAATTAATAAATTTAAATAAATAAATTATCTAATTAATTCCGACCGAAATCCTTCGAATATCCGGATTGTCTAAATTGCGGAACCGACAACCCAATCGAAATCCCGATCGCCGGAGTTCACGCGAGCACGCCACGCGGACCGGGGCTCAACCAAACACACGACATACCCGAAGGCATGTCGCGGCCAGCCGAGCCCCCGCTAGGGCTCGCGATCGCACAACGCGATCGTCGGGGTTGCGCACGGCAACCCCACGGCGAGTCCGGCGACTCGCCGTTCGCGGAGGAGGGGCTGCTCGCCGGGCGAGCAGCGGCGGCACCAGCCCGCCGTCCCAGCGATCGAGCCCGCGCTCGATCGCACCCCCGGCGTCCAGCCGGGGTCCTCGTGCGTGCGTCCCCGGCGTCCAGCCGGGGCGCTTTGTGGTTCGATCCCCACGGGGATCCATGAGCTGCCGCGGTCCGGTGGTTCAACCACCACCGCTCGGCTCGTCCCTTGTTACCGGGGTTCGTCCTCGGATCTTGGTTCACGGTATTTTCACGATAAATAAACGATAAAATCATAAAGAGGGTTTTACGATTTACCTCGTTCTCGTTGTTCGGAAAAACAAAGAACTCAATTTGACGACCTTGAGATCTTCCGACGTATTCCTTGCACTAGCTCGGACGTCGTGTGGGCGACGATCTACCGAACTCCATGGATCTTCCTCTCTACTTTCTCTCTCTAGAATTGTGATCTTCAAGTTATGTTATGAGAGAATAGAGAAGACCATGTAGTGCTTTTATAGGCTACGTAGGGGATCTTAAGGAGGTGGAATATTGGGCTTCCAATATTAATGATTAAATTGAGCCCAAGCCCAAATCTATTAATCCATTAATATTAATTAATTCTATTTTCCACTATATAAAATTAATTGCACTCCCAATATTAAACCATATTATATCAAATAATATTTCTCCGGTAGTATTATTTATTCCGTGTATTTAAGATATAAATATCCATGAATAAAATTAATTTATTGCTAATTAATTTATTCATCTCTTTTATCCGAGACTAGTACCATTCAACCTTAATTATTATGCAGAACGAATCCACCTGCAGGGTTTACATAATAATTCCTTATGAACTCATCTCGGGGATATTATCAACCCTTCCGGGATACACTTTCCCGTCAAGTATTCACGGCATGCCATATATAAAATATAGTGACCCAACTTAACCGGTAATTAACCCAATAATTAAATCGGTTAATTCCTTTGGTAAATCAAAGTCACTTATATTAAATATACACACCCGCAATAGTATCGGGGATTAAGAATAAAATACACTGAGACTTAAATCGATTATCGCCGGCAATCCTAATCGATAAATCTCAAGCAGATCCGCTCAATACACCAAGTGTACAAGTGTGATAAAATAATTAAGATAAATTATTTTCTCTCTCACACAACGACTATACCGATGGATTGGTCCGTGTCCATCTAGGTCGTGAGCAACTGTTCGATTAAATACGAGTAACCGATAGTATGATCTTCTGTGCGCCCATGCAACACCATACTAACTACAACGTATAAAATCCAGGACTATGATTTGCATATATTTAATTATAAATAATTAAACGCAAATAATTGTTTATTTAATTAAATAGATTAGTGACAATGGATCGTGAGTTTCCGTTACTTAAATCTAGACATTAAGTACACAACTCCAACAATCTCCCACTTGTACTAAGGTCTAGTCATTTCCTCCAAACTCCCGACTCCCATACTCATCACGTGCTTAAGTTGTACTTCCAAGAAGTACTATGTGAATGAGCACTCTAGGTTGCCGCTCTGAAGTTATCTTGGTGACTACAGCGTCGTCTCCCTCGACGATGACTCGTATCAGGTGGTACTTGCACTATGTGTTATCTTTCACTTATGGACTTGTGATTTCTTACCATTTGCCATCGCACCGCTATTTACATAGCCTTTGGAAAATTAAGAATCACATCTAAGTCCCAGAGATTATCCCGGAGTTATACCAAAACTTCCGCTGCGTCTGAGGCCGCTATTTGGTTACCCATGGCAGAGTCCGAAAAGCATCGTGCTTATCACTCTTCCATGTTAAAACTCCTTCTCCTTCAATAGTGAAACACATAGCCTGATATCGACTTACACCGGTCCTCATTTGATTAGAAATCTAAGAGAATGTAATCCAAAGGAAATGCTCGTCTGCTTCGTAGTCTAAAACAGTACTTCGAAAGTACTTTTTGATGGAGTGGTATACTTAATGTCTAGATTTGAGTATTCTGAACTCTGTATGCACTTTCATTTACCTATTAATTACAGACATTCATTTGCTTTTAATTATTATTAATTAAATAAATGCAAATCATAGTTCTGGATTTTATACGTTGTAGTTAGTATGGTGTGTCGGGCCCACACAGAAGATCATACTATCGGTTACTCGTATTTAATCAAACAGTTGCTCACGACCTAGGTGGACACGAACTAGTCCATCGGTATAGTCGTTGTGTGAGAGAGAAAATAATTTGTCTTAATTATTTTATCACACTTGTACACTTGGTGTATTGAGCGGATCGATTGAGACTCATCAATTAGGATTGCTCGGCGATAATTGATTTGAGACTCGGAGTATTTTATTCTTAATCCCTGAAATAATTGCGGGTGTGTATATTTAATATAAGTGACTTTGATTTACCAAAGGAATTAACCGGTTTGATAATTGGGTTAATTACCGGTTAAGTTGGGTCACTATATTTCATATATGGCATGCCGTGAATTCTTGAAGGGGCAGTGTATCCCGTAAGGGTTGATAATATCCCCGAGATGAGCTCATAAGGATTTATTATGTAAACCTCGCGAATGGACTTGTTCCGCATAATAAATAAGGTTGAGTGGTACTAGTCTCGGATATAAGAGATGAATAAATTTATTAAGCAATAAATAAATTTTATTTATGGATATTTAAATCTTAAATACACGGAATAAATAATACTAAGTTGGAGAAATATTATTTGATATAATATGAATAATATTGGGAGTGCAATTTTATTTATATAGTGGAAAATAAATAAAATTAATATTGATAAGAATTAATGGATTTGGGTTGGACCCAATTTAATTTTCAATATTGAAGCCCAATATTTATTCTCCTTTTGATCCCCTTCGTAGCCTATAAAAGCACTACGTGGTCTTCACTTTACTAACCTACGTTACGCCAACAATAAAGTTCTGAGAGTGAAGAGGATCCACAAGTTCGATAGCTCGTCGCCCACCCGACGTTCGAACAAGTGCAAGGAATACGCGGGAAGGTCACGAGGTCGTCGATTTCGTTTCTCCGAACAACGAATCGTAGGTACAATTCTCAACCCCCTTGTTAATTGTTCGATTTGATTTTATCGAGAATACCGTAGGACGAAGATCCGAAATAAGAAACCATGAACGGGGGACGATCGCGTGGTGGTGGCGAAACCACCGGACCACAAGGCGATCGCCCGGGCTAGGGTTTCGCGGGGATGGGGGCGAACCCTCGGCTGGGCCGAGGGTGTGCGATCGACCACGAGGGTCGATCGCTGGGCACGGGCTGGAGCCGTGCCCTACCCCGCCGTGAAGGCGGGGGCCTCCTGGTGGTGGCGGGTCGCCGGACCCGCCGCTGGGGCTGTCGGAACAGCCCCACCCCGATCGATCGCCGGCGTGCGATCGATCCCTTCGATCGTGCGAACCCCGGCTCGCGGGGGTTCGGGTGGGGGCGGGCTGTGCGTCTTCGGATGCATGGTCTCCAAAGCCCGGACTCCTGCGGATGAGTCGGCGTTCGTATGATCTCCGGCGAAAGGTTCGTTCGGGTTATCGGTTCCGCAATTTTGATAACCCGGGATAGCGAATTCCAACAATTGGTATCAGAGCGTGGTTTACGTTCGCGGTATTTTCGATAAAATTGTTCTACCTTGCAGGGATCCGACTATTATGGCTTGATGATTATTCGTTAAATTATTTTGTCATGTGATTGTTGGTTTTATTAAACTCTCGGACATGTCGAGATTCGTTTTTGGTGGTGAATGCTTGTAATAGTAAAAATTCGGGGGTTGACCGAATTTAGGATTTATTATTATGTTCGTTGTTTTTCCGGAAAATGTATAGGGTCGATTTCGTGTATAGAATCGATACCGGAATTGTAATTTAGATTTTTGTAAATTTATTTTGCGATTGGATCGAATCGAAGACCACCGGAGAAGACGAAGTGACGAGGAGACGAAGGACCGGGATCGATCAATCCCCATGATCGATCCCGAGGGGATCAATCGACCCGCGGCCTAGGCGGGCTGTCCGTGGGAGACTCGGCCACGCCGGCCACCAGTGGTGGTGGCGCGTGGGCTGAGCGGCGGTGGCGCGTGGGCTAGGCGGGGGTCGGCGAAGGTGGGGGTGGTTCGGGGTTCCCCAACCCGGGCTACTCCTACCGGAAATATACTTTCCTATTTTAATTCGGTTTTTCCTATTTTGATTATTTCTTTATGGAATATTCTAGAAAAATAGAAAAAGAATTAATTTAGTACTAAATTTATTTTTCCTATTTGATTATTCCTACTCATGGAATATTCATGGATTAGGAATAAAATAAATTTGGAAAAGTATAAGAGTCCTAAATTATTTTATTTCTTTATTTCATTATAGATATCATCTAGAATATTCCAAGAGGATCTTGGATAGATTATTCTAGAGATTTAATGAAGTGGAAAAAGAAAATAAAATAAATAAAAATATTAATAATATTTAATTTTATTTTTGATATATTCAATTGACTTAATTTTCGAATTAAGTAACTTTTGGATTAATTGAAAATAAATAGATTTAAATATTGGATATTAATATTCTCGTCACATGGAGCATTCAAGAAACGAAGACTAAAGACTAGAAGATGCGTACGGGGATGTGATGAAGCCATAATAGTCGGAAAATAATATTCTAGTAATTATTTTGACTATGTGATAATACTATGTGCTTTATTACATGTATGCATGCTATATGTGTTTACTTTTATGCACTAGATAGCGTATCCCTTTATTATAAAAAGCTAAGTGGGAGAGGGTATGGAAACATACCCATGGTCTCCATTGCTGCTCTCTTGGTGACTTTTATAAACTTTTGAAGTTTATATAGACAAGTTATTGGAGGAGAGTTCTTGTAATTCCTCTTACGAGAAACATTGATTAAGTTTATCAAACAATGCCTAATTTGTCTTTCCAAAGCTGATTTCAAGTCGACTCATTCTCACCCCGGGGAGTGGAATGGAGCCAGAGCCACTTGGTCATGTAGAGGACACAAATTAGAGACTTTCGTGCCATACTTTTATAGATGGGTCGTTTGTCTGCTCGGCTCCCTCATTTATGAGAGATAGGGTCGTTCGCATGGTGAATCACTGGTTAGAAACTTCGAGTTTCACTTATGATTCTCCACGTCTTGATTTACGAGATTGAATGGATCAAGTAATTGGGAGTCAATTATAAAAGTCTCTTAGTTGGTAAACGTCCACACCACGTGGCTTGCTATACTGACGGACTTTGGATTAATTGATGTAGACAGTTGTAAGTAATTACGAAGAGTTGTGAAGTTATCGTAAACGTCCACACCACGTGGCTTGCGGTGATGTAGCAATTCCAAGTAATTTATTTTGGTACTGAGTGATGGTTTACACTTAGATACGCGTCATAGTATCCCTCCCCACGAGGTTACGCTATGATTGATGTATGACCAAAGAAAATCTAATTGCTAAATCATTTGGGTGGGTAAACGTCCACACCACGTGGCTTGCCTTACCTGATGGGATTTTAGATGTGATTAGTGATTTAATGATATTATTTAAGGGAGATAATATCGGATATTAAATTGTTTGTCTGTTTTATGTGCTTATAGGTTAGGAATGACTGTGACCCCACTTTGTGATATACTTAAAGATGAAAACTCACCGGTTCCATATGGTGATGATTGGAAAAGAAATCTGGACATTGTCCAGACTGTTGAGCTTTCTGAATCCACTGTTGGTCCAACTAAGTTGAGACATGGTGTGGGAGCTAGGCAAGAGGTGTTTAACATACCCACGGAATCGTTCCTCAATGAGTCTCTTAAAACCGGCTCAGCGAAGGCGATTTTTGTGCGTAAGTTAAGAGAAACACGAGCTCTTGTGGCTAGGCTAAAAGAAAAGCGTGCAAAGAGACCCAGTGGTTTAAAACCACGGATTGGGATAAGCAAGCGGTTTCGCAGATGCTTTCGATGCAAACAGTTTGGGCACTGGAGGTCTGATTGTCCTCTCATCAAAGGTACGAAATTTTCCTTAGTCACTGAAACATTGTCAGCGGTGATATCTACCAGCACCTGGTGTGTAGATACGGGTGCCACTGACCATGTCTGCAATTCATTGCAGGGGTTCCAGGAAACCCGGAGACTTAGAGAGGGAGAAATCGTGGTCTACATGGGCAATGCCGCAAAGGTAGCGGCTGTTGCAGTGGGAGACGTTCACTTATGTTTCAGTAGTGATAGGGCTTTAGTTTTACGTAATTGTCTTTATGTACCCAACTTTAGAAAGAATTTAATTTCAGTTTCTAAACTTATTATGAATGGATATTCTGTTTCTTTTGACCACTCCGTGATCATAAGAAGAAATGGTGAAATTATCTGTTCGGGTACATTGATAGACGATTTGTATGTGCTAAATCCTGAGTCTAACACGATGCAACTAACCGAGAGTAATAACACATCTACGAACACCAATAAGAGAAAAGAACCTTCTAAGATGAATCAATTATACTTGTGGCATCTAAGGCTAGGTCATATAAACTCAAATAGACTTCAAAGGTTGAAAGCTGATGATTTAATCACTGGCGTTGAAGGAGAGGACCTTCCAACCTGCGAATCCTGTTTGGAGGGTAAAATGACCAAGCGTTCTTTTTCTGGTAAAGGACGTAGAGCTGAACAAGTATTGGATTTGATTCACTCTGATGTATGCGGACCTATGTCTACTCAGGCAAGGGGAGGGTACGAGTATTTCATCACCTTTACTGATGATTACTCAAGGTATGGATATGTATACCTGATGCGCCACAAGAGTGATTCTTTTGACAAGTTCAAAGAATTCAAGGCTCTTGTGGAGAACCTTCGTGGTAAGTCCATAAAATGCCTGCGATCTGATCGCGGAGGCGAGTACCTGTCTGGAGAATTCAAGGCATACTTGGCAGAGAATGGGATTGAATCCCAACTGACCTCACCATATACTCCTCAGCAGAATGGTGTGTCAGAAAGAAGGAATAGGACTCTTATGGAGATGGTGCGATCTATGATGAGTTACTCGGACTTACCTGTTATGTTCTGGGGGCATGCCTTATAAACAGCGGCGTATATCTTGAATAGGGTTCCAACCAAAACGGTACCAACAACACCCATGGAATTGTGGAGTGGGCGTAAGCCTAACTTGGGACACATTCGGATCTGGGGTTGTCCAGCACATGTGTTGCGACAAGGTGCCGATAAGTTAGAACCTAGATCAGAATTACGGCTGTTTATAGGATACCCGAAAGGAACTAAGGGTGGCATGTTCTATAGTCCTACGGACCAGAAGATCGTTACAAGTACTAACGCTCGGTTCCTAGAGGAAGACTATGTCATGGACCACAAGCCCAAAAGTGACATAATACTTGATGAGTTGAGAGGTAACAAGGAAGACCTGGATACAGCCGAACCGAGTATAGATACACCACTAGAACCTGCACCTAATACTGTCACTGTTAATACACCGGAACGCCGTCGTAGTGGGAGGGTTGTTAAACAACCAAATAGATGGATTGGACTGGGTGAGTCTTCGGACTCTGGACCTGGAGTTCATGAAGTCGATCCCTGGACCTATGATGAGGCGGTACAAGATATAGATGCGTCTTCTTGGAAGAAAGCAATGAAATCCGAAATAGAATCTATGGATTCTAATAAAGTCTGGGATCTTGTAGAACCACCAAGCGGCGTGAAGCCAATTGGGTGTAAATGGGTCTACAAGAGAAAGAGAGGATCTGACGGAAAGGTTGAAACCTTTAAAGCTCGGCTTGTTGCGAAAGGATATACTCAGAAAGAGGGAATCGATTATGAGGAGACCTTCTCGCCGGTAGCCAAGATAAAGTCGATCCGGATTCTCTTATCCATAGCAGCTCATATGGATTATGAGGTGTGGCAAATGGATGTCAAGACAGCTTTCCTTAATGGAAGTCTTGACGAGACGATTTATATGAAACAACCAGAAGGATTCATTGCTAAGGGGAGAGATCATCTAGTGTGCAAGCTTAATCGATCCATTTATGGATTGAAACAAGCCTCGAGATCGTGGAACCTGCGGTTTGACGAAGTGGTCCAATCTTTTGGATTCAGTCAAAGCATGGACGAATCGTGTGTGTATTGGAAACGTGATGGAAAGAAGGTGGTGTTTCTCGTGCTTTATGTAGACGACATTCTTCTCATTGGCAACAGTGTGAAAATGTTATCAGACATAAAGGGATGGTTGTCTAGACAATTCGATATGAAAGATTTGGGAGAAGTCGGACATGTTCTAGGGATCAAGGTTATAAGGGATCGCCGGAATAGAACACTGTACCTATCCCAGCAATCTTACATAGACACGATTCTGGCTCGTTTTAACATTCAAAATTCCAAGAAGGGTGAGCTACCCTTCAGTAAAGGAACTTATCTTTCTAAGGATATGTGTCCTCAGACACAAAAAGAGAAAGATGAAATGAAAGCAGTTCCCTACGCTTCGGCTGTGGGAAGCCTAATGTATGCAATGTTATGTACGAGGCCTGATATCTGCTATGCAGTTGGCGTAGTAGCGAGATATCAGAGTAACCCTGGAAAGGCTCATTGGACTGCCGTAAAGAGCATTTTCAAGTATTTGCGAAATACTAAGGATTATGTTCTAAGTTACGGGGCAGACAATCTTATGCCTTTGGGTTATACGGATTCGGATTTCCAAGCTGATAAGGACCGGCGAAAGTCGACATCAGGCTATGTGTACACTATGGGAGGTGGAGCCGTATCATGGAGGAGTGTTAAGCAAAAGTGCATTTCAGACTCTACCATGGAAGCTGAATACGTTGCAGCCTCAGAGGCAGCGAAAGAGTCAGTTTGGTTCCTTAATTTCCTCCAGGACTTAGATGTGATTCCGAGTTTGCCCAAGGCTATGACAATTTATTGTGATAATAGCGGTGCAGTGGCAAACAGTAAGGAACCACGGTCCCATAGTGCTATGAAACACATAGAGCGCAAGTACCACCTGATTCGAGACATCGTCAAGAGGGGCGATGCGATAGTCACCAAGATAGCTTCGGAGGACAACCTAGCGGACCCTTTCACCAAGATACTTCCTAAGGAAGTATATTTCAAGCACTTGGAGGGTTTGGGAGTCAGAAGTTTGGAGGATAAGACTAGACCTTAGTATAAGTGGGAGATTGATGGAGTGGTATACTTAATGTCTAGATTTGAGTATTCTGAACTCTGTATGCACTTTCATTTACCTATTAATTACAGACATTCATTTGCTTTTAATTATTATTAATTAAATAAATGCAAATCATAGTTCTGGATTTTATACGTTGTAGTTAGTATGGTGTGTCGGGCCCACACAGAAGATCATACTATCGGTTACTCGTATTTAATCAAACAGTTGCTCACGACCTAGGTGGACACGAACTAGTCCATCGGTATAGTCGTTGTGTGAGAGAGAAAATAATTTGTCTTAATTATTTTATCACACTTGTACACTTGGTGTATTGAGCGGATCGATTGAGACTCATCAATTAGGATTGCTCGGCGATAATTGATTTGAGACTCGGAGTATTTTATTCTTAATCCCTGAAATAATTGCGGGTGTGTATATTTAATATAAGTGACTTTGATTTACCAAAGGAATTAACCGGTTTGATAATTGGGTTAATTACCGGTTAAGTTGGGTCACTATATTTCATATATGGCATGCCGTGAATTCTTGAAGGGGCAGTGTATCCCGTAAGGGTTGATAATATCCCCGAGATGAGCTCATAAGGATTTATTATGTAAACCTCGCGAGTGGACTTGTTCCGCATAATAAATAAGGTTGAGTGGTACTAGTCTCGGATATAAGAGATGAATAAATTTATTAAGCAATAAATAAATTTTATTCATGGATATTTAAATCTTAAATACACGGAATAAATAATACTAAGTTGGAGAAATATTATTTGATATAATATGAATAATATTGGGAGTGCAATTTTATTTATATAGTGGAAAATAAATAAAATTAATATTGATAAGAATTAATGGATTTGGGTTGGACCCAATTTAATTTTCAATATTGAAGCCCAATATTTATTCTCCTTTTGATCCCCTTCGTAGCCTATAAAAGCACTACGTGGTCTTCACTTTACTAACCTACGTTACGCCAACAATAAAGTTCTGAGAGTGAAGAGGATCCACAAGTTCGATAGCTCGTCGCCCACCCGACGTTCGAACAAGTGCAAGGAATACGCGGGAAGGTCACGAGGTCGTCGATTTCGTTTCTCCGAACAACGAATCGTAGGTACAATTCTCAACCCCCTTGTTAATTGTTCGATTTGATTTTATCGAGAATACCGTAGGACGAAGATCCGAAATAAGAAACCATGAACGGGGGACGATCGCGTGGTGGTGGCGAAACCACCGGACCACAAGGCGATCGCCCGGGCTAGGGTTTCGCGGGGATGGGGGCGAACCCTCGGCTGGGCCGAGGGTGTGCGATCGACCACGAGGGTCGATCGCTGGGCACGGGCTGGAGCCGTGCCCTACCCCGCCGTGAAGGCGGGGGCCTCCTGGTGGTGGCGGGTCGCCGGACCCGCCGCTGGGGCTGTCGGAACAGCCCCACCCCGATCGATCGCCGGCGTGCGATCGATCCCTTCGATCGTGCGAACCCCGGCTCGCGGGGGTTCGGGTGGGGGCGGGCTGTGCGTCTTCGGATGCATGGTCTCCAAAGCCCGGACTCCGGCGGATGAGTCGGCGTTCGTATGATCTCCGGCGAAAGGTTCGTTCGGGTTATCGGTTCCGCAATTTTGATAACCCGGGATAGCGAATTCCAACACTTTTACAGCAGTCGAATATTCCTTTCCAGGATTACCTTGATATCCTCCCACTACGCTAACCTCATAGCCGATATCAGGTTCTTGTTTTCAACAATGCATTTATTAAGCTTTCCACACTAAAAGTGTAGGAAACTGCTTTCATTGCTTCTATCTCCTTTTGTGTTCCAAAACACATATCCTTAGATAGATGCATTCCGTCTCTGAAAGGTAACGAACCTTTCTCGGAATCTTGCATGTTAAAACGAACCATAATCATTTATGTAAGATGTCCAGGAGAAGTACAATGTTCTTTCTAGAGATCCAAGATCTCAAGAATATGTCCAACTTCTTCCTTTATCTTTCAAAATGATTCATCTAGACAACCATCATTTTATGTCTGATAACATCTTTACATTGTTGCCAATGATAAAATGTCATCTACATAAAACCTCCGAGAAACACCACCTTGTTTTCCATCACGTTTCCAATACACACGATTCGTCTATGCTTTTGATGAATCCATAAAATGGACTATCTCATCAATTTGCAAGTACCACGAACTCAATGCTTTGTTTCAATCCATAAGGATCAACTAAGCTTGTACTCTAAATGATCTTGCTTCTTAGCAATAATCCTTATTGCTCTCCAAGAAGGCACATTTAGATCTAGTACGGCCTTCATGTAGATCTAGGGATCGATTTCATGTATACTAGGTCCAAAGTCCGAAGACTCTCCTAGTCTTATGAATATCTCCGGTTGTCCCACAACCTCCCACTACAATGGCATTCCGGTGTATAAACAGTGATAACAGTAGGTGCAGTTAGTGGTGTACCGCTACTCGGTTCGGCTGGCTCTAAGTCTTAATCTTTCTCTCTCATTTCAAAGTATTACATCACCTTGGGCTTGTGGTTCATTATATAGTCTTCCTCTAAGAACCGGGCGTTAGAACTTATAACGTCCTTCTGGTTCATAGTACTATTGAACACACATCTTTTGTTCTTCTAGGATATTCTACAACCGCATTTAAATGCGCCGTTGTTTCCAGACATATCCATAGAACATAGGTAGTTCCGTATAACTCATAATTTTACTATTTCTATAAGAGTTCCATTTCTTGTTCAAGACACACCATTTCTACACAACAGTGCATGGTGTAGTCATTTGGGATCAAATCCCAATCTCTGATCAGTATGCCATGCATTCCTCAGACAGGTACTTGCCTCCGCGATCAAATCGCAGGCTACAAATGGATATACCTTGATGGTTCTCCACAATTGCTTAGTGTCCATTGACTTGTCAAAACACTTGCTTTTGTGGCACATCAGGTACTCTAATCCATTTCTCGAGTAATCATCAAATGAAGTACTCGTATCTTATTGTCTGAGTAGACATAGGTCTGCATACATCAGAGTTAATCAATTCTTATACTTGTCCGGATCTTATATCTTATATCCATAAAGGATTGCTTAGTCATATTATCTTCCAAATTAGATTCTTAGGTCGGAAGGTCCACTCCCTCAACTTAATTGATCAAATATCAATTTTTGACCTTTGAACTTCTTATTTGAATAAACATGACTCAGCATAAGAATCCACAAGTATAATTGATAAAGAAATCTCTTATTAGTAAAACGAGTTTCATACTACGGTTCGTTGCATCGTGGTGGACTCAGGATTCATCATTTATATATTGCTAGCCAATGTACCAAAATAGATAATATCATTATTTCTTCTTATAACCATCAAATGATTAAAAGAAATAAAATATCCATTTATTAGAAATCCAGAACAAAGTTCTTTCTAATATGAAAGGTACATAAAAGCAATAACTCAAAATGAAATCCTATAAAATGTCCTCCATTGCAACTGCTGCCTCCTCTACAGCATTGCCCATGTAGACTACGATTTCTTCTTTTCCAAGTCGTTAGGTTTCCTGGAACCTTTGCATTTAAAATGCACATACCGTCAGTGGCTCCATATCTACACACCAGGTTTCGGTAGATAATACCACTGACTATGTTTTACGACTAAAGAAGAATTTCGTACTTTCTTTGAGAGGATAATCAGACTTCCAGTAGCCAGACTGTTTGCATCGAGAACTCTTGCCTCATGGCTTTCTCGTCCCATCTCGTGGTCCAAGAAACCTAGGACCACTGGGTTTCTTTGCTTGCTTTTCCTTTTTCCCCGATCTTGCCCTTAGGTTCGAAACCTTTGGCATTGGCTACAAGAGCTTGCGATTTCTGTCTCAACTCGTCCAAAAGGTCAATCATCTCAAAAACGTGTTTAAGCGTTTCCTCGAAGCGACTGGCCTTTATGAGTATCCTCATCGCTTCTTGTCTAGCCGCCTATGTCAATAGGCTCGGGAGGACAAAGCTCACTGAGTACAAACTTGTACTCTTTAACAGTTTGGGTAATGTCTAGATCTCTATTCCAATCATTACATTTAGGGACCAGTGAGTTAAAATCCTTACGTATCACACAAAGTGGGTTCAAAGCCATATCCTAATCTATGAGCACATATAACAACAAACAATCGATTTAATCTCCGATATTATCTCCCTTAAATAATATCATTAAACCACTAATCACATCTAAAATCCCATCAGATATGGCAAGCCACGTGGTGTGGACGTTTACCAATCCAAATGATTTAGCAATTAGATTTGCTTCGGTCATACATCACTTATAGCGGAACCTCGTGGGGAGGAATACTATAATGCGTATCTAAGTGTAAACCATTACTCAGTACCAAAGTAAATCGTTTGGAATTGCTACATCACCGCAAGCCACGTGGTGTGGACGTTTACGACAACTTCACAACTCTTCACAATTTCTTACAACTGTCTACATCAATTAATCCAAAATCCGTCAGCATAGCAAGCCACGTGGTGTGGACGTTTACTACACCAAGAGACTTTTATAATTGACTCCCAATTACTTGATCCATTCAATCTTGTAAATCAAGACGCGAAGAATCATAAGTGAAACTCGAAGTTTCTTACCAGTGATTCACCATGCGAACGACCCTATCTCTCATAAAATGAGGGAGCCGAGCAGACAATCGATCTAGTCATCAAATGACACGAAAGTCTCTAATTTGTGTCCTCGACATGACCAAGTGGCTTTGGCTCCATTCCACTCCCCGGGGTGAGAATGAGTCGACTTGAAATCAGTTTTGGAAAGACAAATTAGGCATTGTTTGATAAACTTAATCAATGTTTCTCGTAAGAGGAATTACAAGAATTCTCCTCCAATGGCTTATCTATATGAACTTCGAAAGTTCATAAAAGTCACCAAGAGAACAGCAATGGAGACCATGGATATGTTTCCATACCCTCTCCCACTTAGCTTTTTATAATAAAGGGATACGCTATCTAATGCATAATTAAATACACATAAGCATGCATACATGAAATAAAGCACATAGAATATAATCACATAATCAAAATAATACTAGAATATTATTTTCCGACTATTATGGCTTTATCGCATCCCCGTATGCGTCTTCTAGTCTTTAGTCTTCGTTCTTTGAATGCTCCATGTGACGGGAATATTAATTCCAATATTTAAATCCATTTATTTTTAATAAATCCAAAAGTTACTTAATTCGAAAATTAAGTCAATCGAATAAATCAAAAATAAAATTAAATATTATTAATATTTTTATTTATTTTATTTTCCCTTTCTACTTCATTAAATCTCTAGAATAATCTATCCAAGACCCACTTGGAATATTCTAGAAGACTTCCATAATGAAATAAGGAAATAAAATAATTTATTTTATTTTCCCTTTCTATTTCATTAAATCTCTAGAATAATCTATCCAAGACCCACTAGGAATATTCTAGATGATTTCCATAATGAAATAAGGAAATAAAATAATTTAGGACTCCTAGTCCTTCCAAATTAATTCCTTTCCTAATCCATTAAAAATTCCATAAAGGAATAATTAAATAAGGAAAAATTAATTTAGGACTCCTAAACTTTCCAATTTAATTATTTTCCTAATCTATTAAAAATTTCATAAAGGAATAATTAAATAGGAAAAATAAATTAATTTATAAATTTATTCCTTTTCCTAATCTATGAAAACTCCCAAGAATAGGAATAATCAATAAGGAAAAATAAATTTATTCTAAATTTATTCTTTTCCTATTCCATGAGAATTCCCAAAAATAGGAATACTCAAAATAGGAAAACCGAATAATTTAGGAAAGTAAATTTCGGTTAGGAGTAGCACGGAGTGGGGATCTCCGCACCACCCCCAACCGATCGAACACCACCGAGGAGGAGCACCGCCGCCGCCCCCAGCCGGCGCGCCACCAGCAAAGGTGGCTAGGCGTGGCCGAGAGCCTCCCGCGGCTGCCCCCTTTCTCTCGGGTCGATCCTCCATGGATCGATCATGGGGATGATCGATCCGAGTCCTCCCTCTCGTTCGTCTCCTCCGTCACACTTTTCCGGCGGTCGTTTCGGAATTGATCCAACGTAAATAATTTTACAAAAATAATTTACAATTATCCGGTATCAATTCTCTACATGAAATCGACCTAAAAAAAAAATTAAGAACAAGCATTCACCACACAAGAACAAATATTGACATCACCGAGAGTTTAATAATCAAGAACATTATTATGACATTAATTAACAATAATTAAATCTAGCCATAATAATCGGAAACCCTGCACGGTAGAACAATTTATCGAAAAATACCATGAACTAGAACCAACGCTCTGATACCAATTGTTGGAAATCGATATCCCGGAATTAATAAATTTAAATAAATAAATTATCTAATTAATTCCGACCGAAATCCTTCGAATATCCGGATTGTCTAAATTGCGGAACCGACAACCCAATCGAAATCCCGATCACCGGAGTTCACGCGAGCACGCCACGCGGACCGGGGCTCAACCAAACACACGACATACCCGAAGGCATGTCGCGGCCAGCCGAGCCCCCGCTAGGGCTCGCGATCGCACAACGCGATCGCCGGGGTTGCGCACGGCAACCCCACGGCGAGTCCGGCGACTCGCCGTTCGCGGAGGAGGGGCTGCTCGCCGGGCGAGCAGCGGCGGCACCAGCCCGCCGTCCCAGCGATCGAGCCCGCGCTCGATCGCACCCCCGGCGTCCAGCCGTGGTCCTCGTGCGTGCGTCCCCGGCGTCCAGCCGGGGCGCTTTGTGGTTCGATCCCCACGGGGATCCACGAGCTGCCGCGGTCCGGTGGTTTAACCACCACCGCTCGGCTCGTCCCTTGTTACCGGGGTTCGTCCTCGGATCTTGGTTCACGGTATTTTCACGATAAATAAACGATAAAATCATAAAGAGGGTTTTACGATTTACCTCGTTCTCGTTGTTCGGAAAAACAAAGAACTCAATTTGACGACCTTGAGATCTTCCGACGTATTCCTTGCACTAGCTCGGACGTCGTGTGGGCGACGATCTACCGAACTCCATGGATCTTCCTCTCTACTTTCTCTCTCTAGAATTGTGATCTTCAAGTTATGTTATGAGAGAATAGAGAAGACCATGTAGTGCTTTTATAGGCTACGTAGGGGATCTTAAGGAGGTGGAATATTGGGCTTCCAATATTAATGATTAAATTGAGCCCAAGCCCAAATCTATTAATCCATTAATATTAATTAATTCTATTTTCCACTATATAAAATTAATTGCACTCCCAATATTAAACCATATTATATCAAATAATATTTCTCCGGTAGTATTATTTATTCCGTGTATTTAAGATATAAATATCCATGAATAAAATTAATTTATTGCTAATTAATTTATTCATCTCTTTTATCCGAGACTAGTACCATTCAACCTTAATTATTATGCGGAACGAATCCACCTGCAGGGTTTACATAATAATTCCTTATGAACTCATCTCGGGATATTATCAACCCTTCCGGGATACACTTTCCCGTCAAGTATTCACGGCATGCCATATATAAAATATAGTGACCCAACTTAACCGGTAATTAACCCAATAATTAAATCGGTTAATTCCTTTGGTAAATCAAAGTCACTTATATTAAATATACACACCCGCAATAGTATCGGGGATTAAGAATAAAATACACTGAGACTTAAATCGATTATCGCCGGCAATCCTAATCGATAAATCTCAAGCAGATCCGCTCAATACACCAAGTGTACAAGTGTGATAAAATAATTAAGATAAATTATTTTCTCTCTCACACAACGACTATACCGATGGATTGGTCCGTGTCCATCTAGGTCGTGAGCAACTGTTCGATTAAATACGAGTAACCGATAGTATGATCTTCTGTGCGCCCATGCAACACCATACTAACTACAACGTATAAAATCCAGGACTATGATTTGCATATATTTAATTATAAATAATTAAACGCAAATAATTGTTTATTTAATTAAATAGATTAGTGACAATGGATCGTGAGTTTCCGTTACTTAAATCTAGACATTAAGTACACAACTCCAACATTTACGTCCCGTCTTTAACTTGTGAATTGATTTCAATAAAACAATTAATTACAGAAAATAATTGTGTTGTAACTTTTTATACTGACCATTGTGTTATATAGGACCAATCTACGAGGATGAAGATTGGGAGGGGTGAGCACAATGATGGAGACTATTATTTCAAGGGTGAACGAAGAAATATGGCGGCACAAGCAAAACGTCAGTGGAGTGAATTCGAGCTTGTGGCACAAACGTCTTGGACACCCATCTAGCAGTATTTTACCTCTTTTCTCAAACTTAGTCGCTTTTAATTTGTCTTGTAATTCTAGCAATATTTCTTGACCCATGTTGTCGGGCCAAACAAACTCGTTTTGTTTTTAAATCCAATAATAAGATGAGTACGGATTTATTTGTTCTTATACATTGTGACATTTGGGGACCGTATCACACCAAAAGTTTGTCAGGAGCACAGTACTTTATCACTATTGTTGACGACAAAAGTAGGTTTGTTTGGGTAAAATTGATGCGTGACAAGGGAGAGGTCAGTGATCTCTTGATATTTTTTTGCAAAATGACCAAGACACAATTTAATAAAGGTGTCAAAGTAGTTCAAAGTGATAATGGGACGAATTTTTTGTCAAATACTATGAAAGCCTTTTATAATGACCATGGTATGTTGTTCCAAACTATCCAAGTCGACACCCCGCAACAAAATGGTAGGGTGGAACGGAAACATAGACACATCTTAGAGAAAGCTAGAGCTCTTCGTTTTCAAGGAAACTTGCCCATCGATTTTTGGGGAGAATGCGTTTTAACCGCTGCGTATTTGATAAATAGAACACCTACTCGTATTTTTGATGGGCTAACTCCTTTGAAGTCTTGTATGGGAACGACCATGTTTTGATAATATTTGGGTTTTTGGAAGTGTTTGTTATGCCCATAATAAAGATAGGCCGAAAGATAAATTTCACGAGAGAGGTAAAAGATGCATTTTCGTAGGATACCCGAGTAGCAAAAAGGGGTGGCGAGATTTTGACTTGAAAAACACGCAAATGTTTGAGTCGAGAGATGTTATTTTTTATGAACACATTTTTCATTTTGCTACTGGGGAAGCCACGAAAGACTCCCATGCCAGTCATACGCCTGAAATGCCTCTTAGTGGATGATTTTATTGAAGAAGTGTGTGATGATGCCAGCAATATTGAGCAAACAACACAATTTGAGAATGAAAATATAGCTGGTCCGAATGGGGTTAGGCAAGAATAAGAAGCTGAGTCAAATAATGGTTCAGATACACTAGAAAGAGGTACTGATGTTGCTGGTACTGTACTCGAGGCAGAAGGAAGAGGTGCGCGCCAAAATTTTTATCCTTACTGGAAGAAAGATTACTACTGTAAATCGGCTCGCCTCATATACCCCACTGTTGTTGCTCACTCATCACAATCGAAATCAACAAAGAGAGGTACTCGTTATCCTTTGGTCAATTATGTTACCACCAATTATTTTTCTGATAATCACAGGAGTTTTTTGGCGAAAGTGGATGCAATACGAGAACCAAGGAATTACAATGAGGCGTCCAAAGTTAAAGAATGACATGAAGCTATGCGAAAAGAGTTCGATGCTCTTGAAGCTAATGGGACATGGCAAGTAGTTGACCTCCCAAAGGGTAAGAAACCAATCGGATGTCGATGGTTTACAAGGAGAAGTACAAGACGGGTCCATTGAAAGATACAAAGCCATATTTGTTGCGCAAGGATACACGCAGGTTGAAGTGATAGATTACCATGAGACTTTTGCACCCGTTGCAAAAATGACGAGTGTGCGTTGCTTGCTTGCTTGCTGTAGCTGTTTCGAAGGGGTGGACCATCACACAGTTAGATGTCAATAACGCTTTCCTTCACGGAGATTTAGAGGAGGAAGTTTACATGAGATTGCCACCGGGCTTTGAAACAAGAAGATCGACTAAAGTTTGCAAATTACAGAAATCCCTATACGGACTCAAACAAGCATCGCAGAATTGGTTTGCTAAATTAACAAACTCGTTGACAAGGTATGGGTTCATTCAATCTTTGGCGGACTATTCATTATTCACTAACAATAAAGATGGCGTTTTCATTGGAATTTTGGTTTACGTCGATGATATGATAATTGTGAGTGATAATTAAGAGGCTAACACACGTCTCAAGTCTTTTCTTGACAAAAGTTTTGGAATTAAAGACCTTGGCCGCCTAAAGTTCTTTCTAGGAATTGAAGTTTCAAGTAGTTCGAAAGGGCTATTCCTTAGCCAAAGAAAGTATGCTCTAAAAATTATAAAGGAGGCGGGTTTGGAAGGAGCTAAGCCAACCGAACTGCCAATGCAGCCGAACCATTCTCTAGCCTTGGCTGAGGGTGAATTGCTCCATGATCCAATGGTGTACCGACAATTGGTTGGTCGTCTCATTTACTTGACGATTACTAGACCAGACTTGGTGTATGCGGTTCACATCCTAAGTCAATTTGTGCATGCCCCAAGAAGAGAGCATATGGATGCGGTTCCAAAGGCTATTCGATACATCAAAGGAAGTCCGGGAAAGAGAATTGTGATTAGGCGAGACAATGATTTATTGCTACTTGGTTATTCGGATTCAGATTATGCACGATGCCCATTGACTATGAAGTCCTTGACCGGATATTTTGTTACATTGGGACACTCGCCGATTTTGTGGAAAGCTTAAAAGCAAACAACTGTTGCCAAGTCCAGTGCGGAAGCAGAATACCGTGCCATGGGAGCAGTGACCAGTGAAGTTATTTGGCTAAAATATTTTCTAAGCTCTCTTGGTATTGTCCATGATACTCCCATTGAGATTTTTTGTGATAACACGGCTGCCCTTCATATCGCTAAAAATCCCGTCTTCCATGATCGCACCAAGCATATTGAAGTCGGTTGTCATTTTGTGCGGCATCACATTTTGAATAAAACCATTTCAACTGCTTATATACGAAGTAAAGATCAAATCTTTACGAAGGCATTAGGAGGAGAAGCTTTTCAATATCTGCGTTCCAAGTTGGGCATTAGCTTTCCAAGTGCTCCAACTTGAGGGGGAGTATTGAGAAATATTTTGTAAATATATCTTATCTTATTTAGTTATGTGTATATTTTGTAGCTTTTATTATAGGCTTAGTCTTAGGCAAGTAAATATTCTATTGTTGTATAAATAGAATAGGTTGTATTAGCATATTCATTGAATAACAACGTAATTATTCCCAATTTCTTTTGCTTCGTTCATCTTGTCTTTCAGAGAAAAATAATATAATTTTTTTAAAAACATTTTGGCTAAAATTGTACTCCATTTTAAAGTGAAAACTCAAAAGTAATTATTTTATAATTTAGATTGTAATAACTATTGTGAGACATCTATTTAAAGTAAAATGTGATTACTTATTTTGGATGAGCGAAGTAATATTTTTTATTAAATATAGTACGTCGTTTTTTATTAATTACTATAATAATTAGAAATACTATAACTCATGGACTTGCTCAAATGAGTTGAGCACAATCTCAATTGATTTTTTTTCTAACATGCTTAGATTGGATTCATGCTCAATTTTTCTTTTATTTTTATTAGGAGGAGAGACGAGTTCCTCCACCCCATCCGATCATAGGCCCTTCGAACGAATAGAATATAAATTAAGGGTTTTGCTCGAGTAGTAGACACATGTGCAATAGAGCCAAAATGTCTCACCTCAGGACAAACTTCATAATATTTCAATGAAAATTTGTCTCACCCGAGGTTTGAACAATGCGTCGCAGGGAAATTACACATATATCATCACATGCTTTACGAGTGACGGAACCAAAAATTTGTTTATGGAGGCCCAATGTTATGATAATTTTTACTCAATTTTTTGATAATTTTAATACTTTAACGAAATTCAATTTTTTGGAAGGAGAGGCAATATTATGATTTTTTTTTTCGAGTATTATGATAATTTAATTTAATTCAACAAAAAATAAGGAATAACTAATTTTTTAAGTTGTTTTATGTGATAAGTGGCACTTTGCTACCTAGGGTTTGAAGAAATTTGCACTTTGCTACCCAACCGGGGAATTTGAGCGTTGTGCTACCTGAGGTTTAAAGAAATTGCAGATTGCTACCTGCCGGTTGACCAGAAACGAATATTCTGAGGAATATTCCTATTCCGTGCGTAACACGTGATTTTTGAAGGGTATTTTGTGTATTGCACATCTAAGTTCAAGGGCAGTTAAATAATTACATATATAATTAAAATTATTTATTAAACAAATCAATTTATATCAAAAAAAAAATCCAGCTCTCACAAAAATTTCGTCGATCCCAAATCTGTTCAAAATTAGAACCCTAAATTTGCTCTGTTCAAAATCCAGGAGCTCGGTCCTCAAATATGTTATCACCCACTCCAATCCCGCTATCACCAAAATCCCGCTATTATCGTAGTAAGATCTCGCTACCAAAGAATCCTAATTTCTTGCAACTCGATTTGGGAATTTCAAAATGCCTTGGAAGTTAAGAGCTGCGAATGGGTTGTCGACTAAAGAGGAGATATCATGAATGTCATACGCGGAGAGATTCACGCTAAAGTTTCATCATTCTGGGAAATTTAGGCTTCGCAAAGTTTAAAAAAGTTTATGTTGAGAGGAAAATGGATTACGTTGATTACTGCAAGAAGTTTGATTTGGGCATGGAAGATTTTTCATTCATGGCGGCTGAAATTGGATTGTCTGGGAGACTTCAGTTCTATTACAGTTGCAGTGGTGCAGATGACTGTGAAACCCTAGTTCGTTTGAAAAGTATAATTTGCATAAAAGAATTGGATTGTTATATTGGAAAGACCCTTTCAATTTCGGTGTTTGTTGATCATGAGAATTTTGATGAAAGGGCCATAGATTTTGATGGTGTCCGTGATAATGCATTGCCTGAGGTTAGTGAGGATTCAAGTTCATCTATGAACAAGTTGATAAATGAGTATGCATTGCCTGATATTGATGATGATGTTACTCAACCCAAAGAGAATGAGAGAGTTGCAGATGGGAGACTTGAAGATGAGAGAGTTGCAGATGAGAGACTTGAAGATTAGAGAGTTGCAGAAGGTCTAAGTAGGTTGTTTGGTCACCAAGTTGATGAAGATGACAGTGAAGGAGAAGTATCGTGTGGAGAGGATTCTGAAAATTCTGATTACCTGGATGATAGTGATGGTTGATATGATGATGAGGATGCTGAATTCCAGAGGTATGTTGATTGTGATGAGGAGTTGGGAAAAAATTGAGACAAGGGGAAGAGGCCAATGACCAGAAGTCAAATGTTCAAAGAACAAGATGCTGCATTGAAGAAAGCAAGGACTCTGGAAGAGGCTAGATTGAAGAAACCTGCTCCATATGTTCATAGAGGTTTCAAATTGTTCAATCCAACTACAGATATGGAGCACATTGATTTCCATTTTGGCATGTGCTTTATAGATATTCCAACATTCAGAATGGCTGTCAAGGCTTATGCAGTTCAAAATGGTAGAAGCTTAAGATTTGCATTGAACAGGCCAACCAAGGTATAAGTCAAGTGTAAAGATAAGAAGTGTGAATGGTTGATTTATACATCCAGAGTGCCAAAAGATGACACTGTCCAAGTCAAAACTTTGAATGATACACACACCTGTGTGAGGCAGGAGAAAATCACACAAGTTGATGCAAGATATATTGCTGGGAGATACAAGCAGAAACTGAAGAGTGATCCACATTGGCCAGTGGAATAAATGATTGAGCTTATTCAGGCAAAAATGAAATGTTGTGTGTGGGGCTGGAAACGAGTCGAGCCGAGTCGAGCATTGAGTTTATCAAGCCTGCTTGCCTAAAAATTATAGTTGCTCCAGCTCGACGAGCCAAAAAATTTTGTGCTCGAGCTCGGCTCGACAACAACATTAACTACTCGAGCTCGACTCGATCGAGCGGCTCGATGAGCAGCTCGAAATTCACACTTTTTGTGAAATTGCAAGCAATTAATATCCCGAAATAGCGTTAGTAATTTTTGTTAGTATTCATAAGTACATCAAAAGCATGGCAGTTAATATTCAGAATTACAATTTCCATCACTGTAAATCATGGCAGTTCAGAGTTTCATATCACCACTGCACCTACAAAATATAATTCAGCTTCGTACCACCACTGAACGGCTACACCTACAAAATATAGCAGCTTCATAACTGTACGACTACACCTACAAAATACAGCAGCTTCATATCACCACTGCACGGCTGCACCTACAAAATACAGCAGCTTCATACCACCGCTACGGCTGCACCTACAAAATATAACTTCATATCTGTTGGAGTTGTGTACTTAATGTCTAGATTTAAGTGACAGAAACTCACGATCCATTGCCATTAATCTATTTAATTAAATGAACAATTATTTGCATTTAATTATTTATAATTAAATATATGCAAATTATAGTCCTGGATTCTATACGTTGTAGTTAGTATGGTGTGTCGGGCCCCACACAGAAGATCATACTATCGGTTACTCGTATTTAATCGAACAGTTGCTCACGACCTAGATGGACACGGACCAATCCATCGGTATAGTCGTTGTGTGAGAGAGAAAATAATTTGTCTTGATTATTTTATCAAACTTGTACACTTGGTGTATTGAGCGGATCGTTGAGATTCATCGATTAGGATTGCCGGCGATAATCGATTCGAGTCTCAGTGTATTTTATTCTTAATCCCTGATACTATTGCGGGTGTGTATATTTAATATAAGTGACTTTGATTTACCAAAGGAATTAACCGATTTAATTATTGGGTTAATTACCGGTTAAGTTGGGTCACTATATTTTATATATGACATGCCGTGAATACTTGACGGGAAAGTGTATCCCGGAAGGGTTGATAATATCCCCGAGATGAGTTCATAAGGAATTATTATGTAAACCCTGCAGGTGGATTTAATCCGCATAATAATTAAGGTTGAATGGTACTAGTCTCGGATATAAGAGATGAATAAATTAATTAGCAATAAATTAATTTTATTCATGGATATTTATATCTTAAATACACGGAATAAATAATACTACCGGAGAAATATTATTTGATATAATATGGTTTAATATTGGGAGTGCAATTAATTTTATATAGTGGAAAATAGAATTAATTAATATTGATAAGGATCAATGGACTTGAGCATTGGGCTCAATTTAATCTTCAATATTGGAAGCCCAATATTCCACCTCCTTAAGATCCCCTACGTAGCCTATAAAAGCACTACATGGTCTTCTCTATTCTCATAACTTGAAGATCACAATTCTAGAGAGAGAAAGTAGAGAGGAGGATCCATGGAGTTCGGTAGATCGTCGCCCACACGACGTCCGGGCTAGTGCAAGGAATACGTGGGAAGATCTCAAGGTCATCAAATTGAGTTCTACGTTTTTCCGAACAACGAGAACGAGGTAAATCGTAAAACCCTCTTTATGATTTTATCGTTTATTTATCGTGAGAATATCATGAACCAAGATCCAAGGGACGTACGAACCCGGGGACGAGGATCGACCTCGCGGTGGTGATCGAGGATCACCGGACCGCGGGAGGTCGAGAGATCCTCGCCGGGATCGAGAGGACGAACCCTCGGCTGGACGCCGAGGGTGGCGGTCGAGCCCTAGGGCTTCGACCGCCGGCGACGCACGAAGGACCCCGGCTGGACGCCGGGGATGCGATCGAGCGCGTGCTCGATCGCGTGGGCAGCGGGCTGGTGCCGCTGCTGCTCGCACGACGAGCAGCCCCTCCTCCCGTACGCGTCGTACGGGACTCACACGGGCTGCTATGGGCAGCCCCGCACGGCTGTCGCGAACAGCCGCGAGCCCACGCGTGGTGGCTCGATCGAACAAGCCACGGGCTATCCCCGTGGCGGGTTTGTTTGATTAGGCTATCCCCGTGGAGGTTCGTGGCGGGTTTCCGGCAACCGGGAGTCGATTGGATTGTCGGTTCCGCAATTTAGACAATCCGGATATTCGATCTCCAAAGGATTTCGGTCGGAATTAATTAGATAATTTATTTATTTAAATTTATTAATTCCGGGATATCGATTTCCAACAATTGGTATCAGAGCGTTGGTTTTAGTTCATGGTATTTTTCGATAAATTGTTCTACCTTGCAGGGTTTCCGATTATTATGGCTAGATTTAATTATTGTTAATTAATGTCATAATAATGTTCTTGATTATTAAACTCTCGGTGATGTCAATATTTGTTCTTGTGTGGTGAATGTTTGTTCTTAATTTTTCCGGAAATTGTATGAGGTCGATTTCATGTAGAGAATCGATACCGGAGAACGTAGTAATAAATTTGTAATTTATTTACGTTGGATCGATGACGAAACGACCGCCGGAAAAGTGTGACGGAGGAGACGAAGAGAGGGAGGACCGGGGATCGATCACGAGGATCGATCGCCCGGGCTGCCCTAGGGCTCTCGGCCACGCCGGCCACCAAGGGTGGTGGCGCGTGAGCCTTGGGCCGGCGGTGGTAGTGGCGGTCGATGGTGGGGATGGCGTGGGGATCCCCAACCCATGCTATTCCTACCAAGATCCAACTTTCCTAATTGATTCGGTTTTCCTATTTTGAGTATTCCTAGTTTTGGGAATTCTCATGGAAATAGGAAAAGAATTAATTGGAATTAATTTATTTCCTTATTCTATTATGGAAGTCTTCTAGAATATTCTAAGTTCTACTTGGAATAGGATTCTAGAGATTTAATAGAATTGGAAAGGAAAATAATTAATTATTAAATTAATTTATTTCCTAATTGATTATTCCTATTTTATGGGAATTTTCATGGACATGGAAATTAATTAATTTTGGAAAGTAGAAGAGTCCTTAATTAATTTTTCCTATTTAATTATTCCTTTATGGAATTTTTTAATGGATTAGGAAAGGAATTAATTTGGAAGGATTAAGAGTCCTAAATTATTTTATTTCCTTATTTCATTATGGAAATCATCTAGAATATTCCAAGTGGGTCTTGGATAGATTATTCTAGAAATTTAATGAAGTAGAAAGGGAAAATAAAATAAATTATTTTATTTCCTTATTTCATTATGGAAGTCTTCTAGAATATTCCAAGTGGGTCTTGGATAGATTATTCTAGAGATTTAATGAAGTAGAAAAGGAAAATAAAAATAATAAAAATATTAATAATATTTAATTTTATTTTTGATATATTCGATTGACTTAATTTTCGAATTAAGTAACTTTTGGATTAATTGAAAATAAATAGATTTAAATATTGGAATTAATATTCCCGTCACATGAAGCATTCAAGAACGAAGACTAAAGACTAGAAGATGCGTACGGAGATGCGATAAAGCCATAATAGTCGGAAAATAATATTCTAGTATTATTTTGATTATGTGATAATATTCTATGTGCTTTATTTCATGTATGCATGCTTATGTGTATTTAATTATGCATTAGATAACGTATCCCTTTATTATAAAAAGCTAAGTGGGAGAGGGTATGGAAACATATCCATGGTCTCCATTGCTGTTCTCTTGGTGACTTTTATGAACTTTTGAAGTTCGTATAGATAAGTCATTGGAGGAGAATTCTTGTAATTCCTCTTACGAGAAACATTGATTAAGTCTATCAAACAATGTCTAATTTGTCTTTCCAAAACTGACTTCAAGTCGACTCATTCTCACCCCGGGGAGTGGAATGGAGCCAAAGCCACTTGGTCATGTCGAGGACACAAATTAGAGGCAGTTGTACCATCTTTTGAAGGTGGATCGATTGTCTGCTCGGCTCCCTCATTTTATGAGAGATAGGGTTGTTCGCATGGTGAATCACTGGTTAGAAACTTTGAGTTTCACTTATGATTCTCCGCGTCTTGATTTACAAGATTAAATGATTCAAGTAATTGGGAGTCAATTGTAAAAGTCTTTTGGTGTAGTAAACGTCCACACTATCGTGGCTTGCTACATTGAATGGGATTTTGGAACGATTGATGTAGACAGTTATAGAAGGGAGTAAAGGAGCGTATGTTAACGTAAACGTCCACACTATCGTGGCTTGCGGTGAATATGCGTATCCCAAACAAACTTCTTAGATACTGAGTAATGGTTTACACTTAGGTACGCTTCTTAGTATTCTTCCCATCGAAGTAACGCTAATGATGATGTACGACCGAAGGAAATCTAATTGCTAAATCATTTGGATAGGTAAACGTCCACACTATCGTGGCTTTCCATATCTGATGGGATTTTAGATGCGATTAGTGGTTTAATGATATTATTTGAGGGAGATAATATCGGAGATTAAATCGATTGTTTGTTGTTATATGTGCTCATAGATTAGGAGATGGCTTTGAACCCACTTTATGTGATAACTAAGGATTTTAAGCTCACTGGTCCCTAAATGTAATGATTGGAATAGAGATCTAGACATTACCCAAACTGTTAAAGAGTACTAGTTAGTGCTCAGTGATCTTTGTCCTCCCGAGCCTATTGACGTAGGCGGCTAGACAAGAGGCGATGTGGATACTCATAAAGGGCAGTCGCTTCGAGGAAACGCTTAAACACGTTTTTTAGATGATTGACCTTTTAGACGAGTTGAGACGGAGATCGCAAGCTCTTGTAGCCAATGCCAAAGGTTTCGAACCTAAAGGCAAACGGGGAAAAGAAAAGCAAAAGAAACCCAGTGGTTCTTTTTGGACCACGAGATGGGACGAAAAAGCCATGAGGCAAGAGTTCTCGATGCAAACAGTCTGGGTACTGGAAGTCTGATTATCCTCTCAAAGAAAGTACGAAATTCTTCTTTAGTCGTAAAACATAGTCAGTGGTATTATCTACCGGAACCTGGTGTGTAGATATGGAACCACTGACGGTATGTGCATTTTAAATGCAAGGGTTCCAGGAAACCCGACGACTTAGAAAAGAAGAAATCGTAGTCTACATGGGTAATGCTGTAGAGGAGGCAGCAGTTGCAGTGGAGGACATTTTATAGGATTTCATTTTGAGTTATTGCTTTTATGTACCTTTCATATTAGAAAGAACTTTGTTCTAGATTTCTAATAAATGGATATTTTATTTCTTTTAATCATTTGATGGTTATAAGAAGAAATAATGATATTATCTATTTTGGTACATTGACTAGCAATATATAAATGATGAATCCTGAGTCCACCACGATGCAACGAACCGTAGTATGAAACTCGTTTTACTAATAAGAGATTTCTTTATCAATTATACTTGTGGATTCTTATGCTGAGTCATGTTTATTCAAATAAGAAGTTCAAAGGTCGAAAATTGATATTTGATCAATTAAGTTGAGGGAGTGGACCTTCCGACCTAAGAATCTAATTTGGAAGATAATATGACTAAGCGATCCTTTATGGATATAAGATGTAAGATCCGGACAAGTATAAGAATTGATTGACTCTGATGTATGCAGACCTATGCCTACTCAGACAAAAGGTACGAGTACTTCATTTTATGATTACTCGAAAAATGGATTAGAATACCTGATGTGCCACAAAAGCAAGTGTTTTGACAAGTCAATGGACACTAAGCAATTGTGGAGAGCCATCAAGGTATATCCATTTGTAGCCTGCGATTTGATCGCGGAGGCAAGTACCTGTCTGAGGAATGCATGGCATACTGATCAGAGGTTGGGATGATCCCAAATGACTACACCATACACCTTTTTTGTGTAGAAATGGTGTGTCGTAAACAAGAAATGGAACTCTTATAGAAATAGTAAAAGCATGAGTTATACGGAACTACCTATGTTCTATGGATATGTCTGGAAACAACAGCGCATTCAAATGCGGTTGTAGAATATCCTGGAAGAACAAAAGATGTGTGTTCAATAGTACTATGAACCAGAGGGACGTTATAAGTTCTAACGCCCGGTTCTTAGAGAAAGACTATATGATGAACCACAAAGCCCAAGGTGACGTAATACTTTGAAATGAGAGAGAAAGATTAAGACTTAGAACCAGCCGAACCGAGTAGCGGTACACCACTAACTGCACCTACTGTTATCACTGTTTATACACCGGAATGCCATTGTAGTGGGAGGTTGTGGGACAACCGGAGATATTCATAAGACTAGGAGAGTCTTCGAACTCTGGACCTAGTATACATGAAATCAATCCCTAGATCTACATGAAGGCCGTACTAGATCTAAATGTGCCTTCTTGGAGAGCAATAAGGATTATTGCTAAGAGGCGAGATCATTTAGAGTACAAGCTTAGTTGATCCATTTATGGATTGAAACAAAGCATTGAGTTCGTGGTACTTGCAAATTGATGAGATAGTCCATTTTATGGATTCATCAAAAGCATAGACGAATTGTGTGTATTGGAAACGTGATGGAAAACAAGGTGGTGTTTCTCGGAGGTTTTATGTAGATGACACTCTTATCATTGGCAACAATGTAAAGATGTTATCAGACATAAAATGATGGTTGTCTAGATGAATCATTATGAAAGATAAAGGAAGAAGTTGGACATGTTCTTGAGATCTTGGATCTCTAGAAAGAACACTGTACTTTTCCTGGACATCTTACATATATGATTATGGTTCGTTTTAACATGCAAGATTCCGAGAAAGGTTCGTTACCTTTCAGAGACGGAATGCATCTATCTAAGGATATGTGTTTTGGAACACAAAAGGAGATAGAAGCAATGAAAGCAGTTTCCTACGCTTTGAGTGTGGAAAGCTTAATAAATGCAATATTGAAAACAAGAACCTGATATCGGCTATGCGGTGAGCATAGTGGGAGGATATCAAGGTAATCCTGGAAAGGAATATTCGACTTCCGTAAAAGTACTTTCGAAGTACTGTTCTAGACTACGAAGCAGACGAGCATTTCCTTTGGATTACATTCTCTTAGATTTCTAATCAAATGAGGACCGGTGTAAGTCGATATCAGGCTATGTGTTTCACTATTGAAGGAGAAGGAGTTTTAACATGGAAGAGTGATAAGCACGATGCTTTTCGGACTCTGCCATGGGTAACCAAATAGCGGCCTCAGAGGCAGCGGAAGTTTTTGGTATAACTCCGGGATAATCTCTGGGACTTAGATGTGATTCTTAATTTGCCAAAGGCTATGTAAATAGCGGTGCAATGGCAAATGGTAAGAAATCACAAGTCCATAAGTGTAAGATAACACATAGTGCAAGTACCACCTGATACGAGTCATCGTCGAGGGAGACGACGCTGTAGTCACCAAGATAACTTCAGAGCGGCAACCTAGAGTGCTCATTCACATAGTACTTCTTGGAAGTACAACTTAAGCACGTGATGAGTATAGGAGTCGGGAGTTTGGAGGAAATGACTAGACCTTAGTACAAGTGGGAGATTGTTGGAGTTGTGTACTTAATGTCTAGATTTAAGTGACAGAAACTCACGATCCATTGCCATTAATCTATTTAATTAAATGAACAATTATTTGCATTTAATTATTTATAATTAAATATATGCAAATTATAGTCCTGGATTCTATACGTTGTAGTTAGTATGGTGTGTCGGGCCCCACACAGAAGATCATACTATCGGTTACTCGTATTTAATCGAACAGTTGCTCACGACCTAGATGGACACGGACCAATCCATCGGTATAGTCGTTGTGTGAGAGAGAAAATAATTTGTCTTGATTATTTTATCAAACTTGTACACTTGGTGTATTGAGCGGATCGTTGAGATTCATCGATTAGGATTGCCGGCGATAATCGATTCGAGTCTCAGTGTATTTTATTCTTAATCCCTGATACTATTGCGGGTGTGTATATTTAATATAAGTGACTTTGATTTACCAAAGGAATTAACCGATTTAATTATTGGGTTAATTACCGGTTAAGTTGGGTCACTATATTTTATATATGACATGCCGTGAATACTTGACGGGAAAGTGTATCCCGGAAGGGTTGATAATATCCCCGAGATGAGTTCATAAGGAATTATTATGTAAACCCTGCAGGTGGATTTAATCCGCATAATAATTAAGGTTGAATGGTACTAGTCTCGGATATAAGAGATGAATAAATTAATTAGCAATAAATTAATTTTATTCATGGATATTTATATCTTAAATACACGGAATAAATAATACTACCGGAGAAATATTATTTGATATAATATGGTTTAATATTGGGAGTGCAATTAATTTTATATAGTGGAAAATAGAATTAATTAATATTGATAAGGATCAATGGACTTGAGCATTGGGCTCAATTTAATCTTCAATATTGGAAGCCCAATATTCCACCTCCTTAAGATCCCCTACGTAGCCTATAAAAGCACTACATGGTCTTCTCTATTCTCATAACTTGAAGATCACAATTCTAGAGAGAGAAAGTAGAGAGGAGGATCCATGGAGTTCGGTAGATCGTCGCCCACACGACGTCCGGGCTAGTGCAAGGAATACGTGGGAAGATCTCAAGGTCATCAAATTGAGTTCTACGTTTTTCCGAACAACGAGAACGAGGTAAATCGTAAAACCCTCTTTATGATTTTATCGTTTATTTATCGTGAGAATATCATGAACCAAGATCCAAGGGACGTACGAACCCGGGGACGAGGATCGACCTCGCGGTGGTGATCGAGGATCACCGGACCGCGGGAGGTCGAGAGATCCTCGCCGGGATCGAGAGGACGAACCCTCGGCTGGACGCCGAGGGTGGCGGTCGAGCCCTAGGGCTTCGACCGCCGGCGACGCACGAAGGACCCCGGCTGGACGCCGGGGATGCGATCGAGCGCGTGCTCGATCGCGTGGGCAGCGGGCTGGTGCCGCTGCTGCTCGCACGACGAGCAGCCCCTCCTCCCGTACACGTCGTACGGGACTCACACGGGCTGCTATGGGCAGCCCCGCACGGCTGTCGCGAACAGCCGCGAGCCCACGCGTGGTGGCTCGATCGAACAAGCCACGGGCTATCCCCGTGGCGGGTTTGTTTGATTAGGCTATCCCCGTGGAGGTTCGTGGCGGGTTTCCGGCAACCGGGAGTCGATTGGATTGTCGGTTCCGCAATTTAGACAATCCGGATATTCGATCTCCAAAGGATTTCGGTCGGAATTAATTAGATAATTTATTTATTTAAATTTATTAATTCCAGGATATCGATTTCCAACAATATCACCAATGCACGACTGCACCTACAAAATATAACAGGATATGTTGTGATATATAAAATTTTAATATACTCCTGTCGTAGTGGTTATATGAAGTTATATTTTGTAGGTGCATCCGTAGTGGTGGTATGAAGATGCTGTATTTTGTAGGTGCAGTCGTGCAGTGGTGATATGAAGCTGCTATATTTTGTAGGTGCAGCCATACAGTTATGAAGCTGCTATATTTTGTAGGTGTAGCCGTTCAGTGGTGGTACGAAGCAGAATTATATTTTGTAGGTGCAGTGGTGATATGAAACTCTGAACTGCCATGATTTACAGTGATGGAAATTGTAATTTTGAATATTAACTGCCATGCTTTTGATGTACTTATGAATATTAACAAAAATTACTAATGCTATTTCGGGATATTAATTGCTTGCAATTTCAAAAAAAGTGTGAATTTCGAGCCGCTCGATCGAGTCGAGCTCGAGCACCAAAATTTTTGGCTCATCGAGCTCGAGCAACTATAATTTTTAGGCGAGCAGGCTCGATAAACTCAATGCTTGACTCGGCTCGACCCGTTTCCAGCCCTACTGACGGGGCTTACAAGAGAATGTTAGAAATAGGGGTCGAGAGGTGGTCGAGGGCAATGTGTCCAGTACGACGATATGGTTTCATGACCTCCAATATTGTCGAGTGCTTCAATTCTCGAATGGTCTGGGCGAGACGTCTACCCGTATGTTAATTGGTCGAGGTATTCCGCTCAGTCTTGGAACAATGGTTTCAAGAGCGAAGCGCG
This sequence comes from Euphrasia confusa, assembly GCA_954870475.1. NCBI lineage: Eukaryota > Viridiplantae > Streptophyta > Magnoliopsida > Lamiales > Orobanchaceae > Euphrasia > Euphrasia confusa. Next base: position 19,262,120 of record OX940949.1, read on the forward strand.
AAAGCTGCGTCAAAAGAACATGAGTTAACTGAAGAGACGTTTAACAAACTATCTGGCGCAGTGGAGCACGGTCTACGTATGGTTGTCCGAGACACAACAACACCTCACGTGTATAAAGTGGAGGATGTTAAGATATCCTTTCACGTTGATCTTCAAAATCGGACATGTGAATGTCGACGCTTCGATCTTGATGAAATCACCTGCAGTCACGCTGCAGCCGCTATTAGATACGTACTAATCAAATAAACACTTTCAATTTATTGGTTCGACAATATATATGTTTGTACTTGTTAGGATCGTATCACTTCACATTGCCACAACTTCTATTTCTCAGACAAAGAGGATTGAATATATATGACTTCGTTAGTGAATATTACAAACCACGCAATTTGGTGGAGACATCCGACTCCTATCAAAGGACTTCCGCATCCTGATGATTGGGTCGTTCTCGCATATATAACTAATCACGTCATTCATCCTCCAGTTGCGGTGAGACAAGATGGTTGTCCGAAGATGAGTCGTGCACGGTATGCTGTCGAGGGTAATGCCCCCAGAAGAAGAATTCAGAAGTGTAGTAGGTGTAATGGGATCGGAAACAATGCGCGCCTGTGTAAAGCTTTTTGACCCACCAACAACCAGCCGCTCGAAGATGATCATAATTCTCAACCCACGGTGGAACCAATCCGACAGAAAATACAAAAGAAAAAATGTAGCGTATGCCGGAGTGCAGACCATAACAAACAGACATGTCCGGTGCGGGGGGATTAAGATGATTGTATCTGTATTGTTTATACGTTTTTTTTTATTGTTTTAGGGTTTCGTTGTTTAAGGTGAATGTGTGACCATGCTGAACAATTGTGATATTTTGGTACTGTAATTAATTATGGGTTTTTATTGTATGGTATTTCCGATTGTGTGGTTTTGGATTATTTAGGTTTGTTGGAATTTGTTTTATTTTTGTGAAGTCGCTTTTTTGGTGTGTCACAGTGAATATTATTAATGACTGTGTAACATCGTCTGTGTTACACCGTCCGTAATACATCGTGTGACGGCCGTGATATTACACCGTGCATCGGTTGTCCCGCCACCATCTTGGAAACAAGTACTACTAGTACAATACTCTTTGAAATTGACCTGATCTCCGCACGGTAACCCTATAGGGTGATATTGTTGGAAATCGATATCCCGGGGTATCAAAAAATTGCGGAACCGATAACCCCGACCGAAATCCCATCGTCGGAGATCCAATCGCGAACACCACGAAGAACCGGGCCCGACGAGAGCATCTGTTGGAAATCGACTACCCGGGATGCGTTCGTTCGAATACTCGAACATCCGAACGCTCCCAGTCGACCTCCAGAGTCGCTACTTCGTTCGCACGACAGCCCTTGACCCGATTCACGCCCAGCCATCGCCCCGAAGGACAACCGCGCGAACCGGGACTGGACTGCACCAAAACAGCGCCCGCTGTATGCAGTCCAGCGGTCGCTGGAGAAGCTGCAAACGGCGACCGCCGTTTGCTCTCTGGCGACCGCCGTTTGTCCGCGAACAGCAACGCGATGTTGCTGTTCCGGGCTCGTTTCCGGGTCGTTTTTCCTCATCCGACTACCGTTCCGGAGGTCCTAGAACCCCCAGTAGTTGAGGAATACGATCTACGACCCCGGAATCCGATCTACGTTCATGTATGTTCAACGAGATAATTTTAGATCGATTAATTGCGGAATAAGAATCGATCTCATACCTTCTCGGTCGATTGTTGAGACCTTAGAGCTTCTAACGTATTCTCTTCCCGACTCCAGCCGTTGTGTGGGCAACGATCCGCTGGGGTTCTCCCGTCTATACTCTCTCTGTCTCAACCTCCGTATGATTATTCTCAATGAGAGAATAAATTTTTATTTGCGTTAACCTTTTTACTTTTACAGAGAAAAATATATTTGCGCTAACGCAATTATTTTTCTCAGCAAAAATAAATGTTGCGGCGAATTGTAGGTTAAGAGAGGGTAAGGGAGGGGGTTTAAATAGAGCTACGTTAGGGACCTAAGGATAAATTAATTAAGGGCTAAATTGAAATATTAATTAACTTGGAATACGTAAAAACAATTCCTTAATTAATCGATTTCAATTTTAATTATTATTAACTCCACTATAAAATAATAATTGAATTCCCGAAATTAATTTTAATATTATTTCAACAATAATAAATCCGCCGAAATTACATATACGACTTTCCCCGTGTTTAAGATATCGAACGTCCACGAATTTATTTAATTACTAATAATTAAATTAATTCGTTTCTTATTATCCGAGACTAGTACCACTCATCCTTATTATCATGTGGAACAAATCCACCTGCAGGGTTTACATGATAAACTTTATGAGCTCATCTCGGGGACGTCATCAACCCGATAAACGGGACACGGTTTCCTGTCTATAATCTATAGCATGCCGTGAGTACAATTACGATTCCCAATTTACCGAGTATCTCGACTAATCAATTAGTCTCACTCATTGGCAAGTTAAAGAACCGAGAATTGGACACACGCACCTATAATTATATAGGGATTAGGAATTCGTATATCCGTAATCTCTGAGGTCTAGTTCGATTACGTCGATTAGTATAAATCGAACGCCCTCCCGTGGTCCTGCTCAATACACCAAGTGTACGAGTGTAACATAATAGTCAAGACCAACTATTACCCAGTCACACTACGACGTACCGATGGATTGTCCCTGTCCATCTAAGTCGTGAGCTTCTGTTCGATAGTATACGAGTAACCGACAGTATGATCTTCCGCGTGTCTCCTCATGCCATACTGTCTACAACGTATATATCTAGGACTATTGCATTCATATACATGATAGATAAAATGCCGACAGTTTGATTAATAGATAATGTAAAACACAGATAAGGAGTTCCATATTGTCACTAAACTAGAAATTTAGAATATAACTCCATCAATCTCCCACTTATACTAAATCTCTAGCTGCCCTCTACCATACATCCGATACCCATCCCCTTCAAGTGTCTCTTGAACGCTTCCGCTGGAAGTGCCTTCGTAAAGGGGTCAGCCAGGTTATTCGCTGATGCAATCTTGGTGAAAACCGCATCGCCTCTCCTGACGATGTCTCTAATCAGGTGGTACTTGCGATCTATGTGTTTACTCGCATTGTGGGCTCGTGGTTCCTTTACATTTGCCACTGCACCGCTATTTGTTGGAAATCGACTACCCGGGACATGTCCGTTCGACTACTCGAACATCCGGACAAGCCCAACCGACATCCACTGTACCCACTGTGTTCACGACGAAGCCCCTGACCCGAATTGCACCCAGCCATCGCACCCGAGGCACGACCGCGCAAAACGAGAGGCTTCTGCCCTCTCTGTCGTCCGACACCAGAAGGTGTCGTCCGACAAGGCTACCTGCTGTCGTCCGACACCAGAAGGTGTCGTCCGACAAGCCTGTCGGCCGACAGTAAACCCTGTCGTCCGACACCCGTCGCGAACAGCGGCGGGGTTCGCCCGTTCTGGCTTTTCCGATGCGTTTTTCTCGTTCCGACTGCCATGCCGGAGGTCAGAAACCTCCCAGCAGTCCGAGAATATCACATCCAAACCACGGGACCCGATCTTACATTCAAAGTATGATCAACGAGAAATTAGATCGAATTAAATTGCGGAAAAAGAGAATTCGATCTCATACCTCTCGGTCGATTGTTGAGACCTTAGATGCTTCTAACGTATGCCTCAGATCCCTTCTCCAGCCGTTGTGTGGGCAACGATCCGCTGGAGTTCTCCCGTCTGTACTCTCCTTTGAATAACAGCAGCGTTAATATGTCTTTTTCTCTCTGAGAGAAAAATATTAGCGCAAACTAATTTTATTTTACAGAGAAAAATTATAATTGCGTTAACGCAATTGTTTTTTCTGAGTAAAATGAAATAGCGGCGAATGTTAGGTTTTAGGAAGAGTACGGGAGGGATTTATATAGAGTTACGTTAGGGACCTTAGGATAAATTAATTAAGGGCTAAATTGAAATATTAATTAACTTGGAATACGTAAACGCAATTCCTTAATTAATCGATTTCAATTTTAATTATTATTAACTCCACTATAAAATAATAATTGAATTCCCGAAATTAATTTTAATATTATTTCAACAATAATAATTCCGCCGAAATTACATATACGACTTTCCCCGTGTTTAAGATATCGAACGTCCACGAATTTATTTAATTACTAATAATTAAATTAATTCGTTTCTTATTTTCCGAGACTAGTACCACTCATCCTTATTATCATGTGGAACAAATCCACCTGCAGGGTTTACATGATAAACTTTATGAGCTCATCTCGGGGACGTCATCAACCCGATAAACGGGACACGGTTTCCTGTCTATAATCTATAGCATGCCGTGTGTACAATTCCGTTTCCCAATTTACCGAGTATCTCGACTAATCAATTAGTCTCACTCATTGGCATATTAAAGAACCGAGAATTGGACACACGCACCTATAATTATATAGGGATTAGGAATTCGTATATCCGTAATCTCTGAGGTCTAGTTCGATTACGTCGATTAGTATAAATCGAACGCCCTCCCGTGGTCCTGCTCAATACACCAAGTGTACAAGTGTAACATAATAGTCAAGACCAACTATTACCCAGTCACACTACGACGTACCGATGGATTGTCCCTGTCCATCTAAGTCGTGAGCTTCTGTTCGATAGTATACGAGTAACCGACAGTATGATCTTCCGCGTGTCTCCTCACGCCATACTGTCTACAACGTATACATCTAGGACTATTGCATTCAAGTACAAGATAGACAAAATGCCGACAGTTTGATTAATAGATAATGAAAAACACAGATAAGGAGTTCCATATTGTCACTAAACTAGACATTTAGAATATAACTCCATCAATCTCCCACTTATACTAAAAAGTCTAGTTGCCCTCTACCATACATCCGATACCCATCCCCTTCACGTGTCTCTTGAACGCTTCCGCTGGAAGTGCCTTCGTAAAGGGGTCAGCCAGGTTATCCGCTGATGCAATCTTGGTGACAACCGCATCGCCTCTCCTGACGATGTCTCTAATCAGGTGGTACTTGCGATCTATGTGTTTACTCGCATTGTGGGCTCGTGGTTCCTTTGCATTTGCCACTGCACCGCTATTGTCACAATAAATTGTGATAGCTCTAGGCATTTTAGGAACCACATCCAAGTCCATAAGGAAGTTCCGGAGCCACACCGATTCTTTAGCTGCCTCAGAGGCTGCTACATATGCGGCTTCCATGGTAGAGTCCGAAATGCATTTCTGCTTAACACTCTTCCATGAAATTGCTCCACCTCCCAATGTGAACACATAGCCTGATGTAGACTTTCGCTGATCCTTATCAGATTGGAAATCCGAGTCTGTGTAACCAATAGGAATCAACTCGGACGCTTTGTAACTCAGAACATAATTCCTAGTCCTTCGCAGGTACTTAAGTATGTTCTTTACAGCAGTCCAGTGACCCTGTCCAGGGTTACTCTGATATCTAGCTACCATGCCTACGGCATAGCAGATATCAGGCCTCGTGCACAACATTGCATACATTAGACTTCCTACTGCCGAAGCGTAAGGAACCTTCTTCATGTAGTCTATCTCCTTTTGTGTTTTGGGACACATATCTTTAGATAGACGAATTCCATGGCAGAAAGGTTGAGCACCTCTCTTGGAATTCTGCATGTTGAAACGAGCCAGAATCGTATCAATATATGAAGCCTGGGACAAGCTCAATGTTCTTTTCTGGCGATCCCGTATAACCTTGATCCCAAGAACATGCCCAACTTGTCCTAAGTCTTTCATATCGAATTGCTTGGACAACCATCCCTTTATGTCCGACAGCATCTTCACATTGTTGCCAATTAGAAGGATGTCGTCTACATAAAGCACGAGAAACGCCACGCTGTTTCCGTCACTTCTCCGGTATACACACGACTCGTCCATGCTTTGAATGAATCCATAAGACTGGATAACCTCATCAAACCGCATGTTCCAAGATCTAGAAGCTTGCTTCAATCCATAAATGGATCGGTTTAGCTTACACACTAGATGCTCTTGGCCTTTCTTGATGAAACCTTCTGGCTGTCTCATGTAAATGGTGAAGGTACCGGTATACCGATCCGATCGATATACCGTGTGTGCGGAAGCGTGTAAAGCGATAGATCTACTATGCCATGATCTTAGTGCACACAAATATGTATAGACACACATATATTTATATATATATATACACATCCAATATATATATATATAAGGTTCAACGATTACTTACTTTTGGTGATCGTTGAAATTGGTTAAGGTGGTGTTGAGTCGATTGAACCACCTTAATGGATCAACCACGAATTGTACACCTTTGGAATGACCCCGTCACGCCTTTGGATCGCCCGGATGTTGAAGTCGCACAAATGGCCCGGCCTCTACGTGTTGCACACGAACCCGGATGACGAACACTTTGCTTGATCGAGTCGGTTCTCCAAGAACACTTTCTCCTCTCTCTTTTTGGTGTGAATTTCGTGGGTTAAGGTAATGTGTGATGAAAATCTGATTTTCATCCATATTATAACCTCATTATTCACCACATTACTCCCCTTTGTAACCTACAACATAATGGGCATCATAATGCACCATTAACATGCAAAAGGGGTTACAAAGGAGGTGAAAGGTCATGCCACATACACATGCCACTATGCATTGTATGTGGTCCCACTTGCTTGTGTGGCATGCCATGTCACACTATGTGACATGCATCCATGCAAGCCATGCATCCCATGCATGTGTATTAAATCCACGTAAATATTGATTCTAAATCAATATATTTATCAAGCAATGTATATCAATATCGAGCTCGTGTGTGACCCTGTAGGTATGATTTAATTGATCAATATTATATTGTTCCCAACAATTAATATTATCAAATAATCATTTAACATCCATAGACGACCTTATGACTTTATCGATTGCACACGTAGGATCGAAGGACATATCCCAACAATCTCCCACTTGGCCTTCAGAGCCAGTGTGCTGCCAACTTCCTGTTGTCACTTTATGTCTAAGTTTGAACTTGAGGCAAGACTCGAGTCATCCTCAATCGGTTCAAACCTTTCTTGGACTTTGAGACAGACTGTAAAACCAGATTTATCACTATGATACGAATCTGGATGTGGCCACGTATTTTCCACAGTCTCGACTCTCCAAGTGGCCGGTAAGACATGTATCCCATTATAAAAAATGGAGGACAATCCCATCTTGTCAGTCCAAGCTCTCCCACTTGCTTCCTGATATACCCAATAACAAGTTTTATAACCTCCTTTTACGAAAGGCGTTTACTTGTATCAAAGTACACCATTTCACAATGGAATCACTCTAGACTACTCAAGTCAGAGGAAATTGCTCGACAGTCAATGAAATAGTATTATGACTCGAAATCTTAAATACTATTCCAGTCGGGTCTGTTCGATCATTAGCTCCCAGCTAATATCTATGTAATTGTACTTGATGTCCCACATCACTAGCCCATGAAGCGGCGCTATAGTACACATTACAAACTAGTTCATTGTATTATCGGTTTGTCCGTACTCGATTATACGAACCAGGAACAACTATATGATTTAAGTATATCAGTTCAACCATTGGGACTTCATTATGCGGTAAGTCGACCTCATAACCCAATTGATATCACTTAATCATTTGGACAATTCATATAAATTAAACCATATTTATATGAAGAAACATGTATTATACATATGAGTGAATGTTTACCAAATCTCCAAAAGTATCTAATACAGTAATAGAAATCACAACCCATCTCTAAGATGTTTGATCTCTATTGTAGTTGTGAAAGCCTCAAGCTTAAACTGCTGGAGAGGTTTAGAAAACGGGTTTGCAACCTTACCAAAAGTTGCAACTTTATTATCTCGATGTCTCCACTAAACTATCTCCCAGATAATGTGGAACTTCCTGAGCACCAGTTTTAGACTTGTGGTGCTTCCTAGCTCATTGGCTTGCGCGATAACTCTACTATAAATAGAGAATTATCGGATGGGCTAAGCTAGTTACGGCACCTAGTTCATTCAAGAACTTTCAAATCTTAACTGCCAACATTACTGCATCCAATGCAATACTGTGCTCAACTTCTGTAGTTTAATCAGCTATATTGCATTGCATGGAACTATTCCAGCAAATTTCACCTCTAACCAGACAAAAGATATAACCAGATTAAAATCGGAAATTATTTTAGTCTGTTTTGAAGTTAGCAGTCAAACTGCTTGTTAATATCAACTCTTTTTGTCTTCCAAAGACAACAAAATATTCTTTAGTCCATCTAAGGTACATAAGAATACTCTTGGCCGCAGTCTAATGCGTCTCACCTGGGTTTCCTTGAAACCGAATTGTCATGCTCAAAGCATACAATACGTCCAGTCGTGTACATATCATGGCGTACATTATAGACCCTATTGCCGAAGCATAAGGAATGTTTTACATCCTCTTTTGCTCATCAAGTACCGTAAGGCCTTGCATCTTGCTAAGTGATGTGCCATGACTCATTGGAATGAGACCCGTTCTGGCGTCTTTCATTCTGAACTTATCAAGCACCTTATCAATATAGGTCGCTTTACTAAGTCCAAACATCCTTTTTGATCTGTTCCGACAGATCTTGATGCCCAATATGTACTGTGCTTCTCCAAGATCCTTTATTGAAAAACAATTTCCAAGCCATTCTTTAATAGAATTAAGCATAGAAACATTGTTTCCAATAAGGAGTATGTCATCGACATACAACACAATGTATACAACGTAACTCCCACTGTTCTTATTGTAAAACAAGACTCTTCCGAGTTCCTCTGAAATCCAAAACCCCGTATGGATTCATTGAACTGAAGATTGCTACTCTGATATGCTTTGCTTTATTCCATAAATGGAATTATAAGATTGCATAATTTCTCAGCCTTATTAGGATCGATAAAACTCTTTGGTTGTGTCAAAACACATTCTCTTCTAGAATCCAATTCAAGAAGTTAGTTTTAACATCCAATATTACCATAACTCATTATCAAGATGAGTAGCAATGGCTAAGATAATCTGAATGATTTAATCAAAGCAACTGTTGAAAGTTTTTCCATAATCCACCTCGTGAATAAAACTTTTACCATCAACCTTGCTTTGAAAACCCTAGGTTTTCCATCTGTCTGTTTAGATCTTTAAGATCTATTAGCATTCATTGGGTCTAACCCCGTGATCAAGTTCCAAACTTGATTATCAGATATTGATATCATCTCAGATTTCATGGCACCATGCCAATTTTCAGTAGCTGGACTCGTCATAGCTTGGAATTAGGTCGAAGGTTCACCGCTTTCCAAAAGCATGAATTCATATCTCTCATTGGTCACAATATCTAAGTATTTGAATAATAGAGATAGATTTATTCCTTTCGGACCTACGAGGGCTGGTATGGCTTCCAAAACCATAAGAATACTCTCAACCTAGTCTTGAGTATTCATCATTGGTTGTTTCACTTGAACCTCGTTCAAGACAACCGAGCTCCCACTGAATTTCTAGGAAAGATAACTCTTTTCAAGAAAATCACTATCTCGAGCAACAAAATATTGTTCTCAGATAGATCGTAGAAGTTGTACCCTCGAGTTTCTTATGGATACCATAAAAAACTTTTATCCCATTTGAGTTCAAGCTCTATAGAGATAAATCTCGTCAGAGAAGCTTTTAGAACCTCAAATTTTGATGAAAACAATTTAGGGACCCTCCCTTTCCATACCTAGTATGATGTCTTATCAACAGCTTTTGACAGCGTCCTATTCAGTGTATAAGTTGAAGTCAAGAATTGTGTGTTCCCAAAAGAGACCAGTAGTTCATTTAGACCTCTCATCGAATGGTCGAACTATATCTAATATAGTTTGTTTTCTCTTTTCCGAAACATAACCTTCATGTGCTTGTGAACTGATAGGTTCCACATACATCAGTATGGATCATCCCTAATTAATCACTCACATGTTCTCCTTTCTCCAAGAAAGATGACATTGTTATCTTTGTCCATCAAACATCATTCACATGTATCAAATGACTCCAAGTCAAATGATTCTAGAATGCCTTCTAAAAGAAGATTCGTTACATGTTTAGATTTTGATCTAATCAACAATGTTACAGTTATGTCTCAATGAGACTTATTCGATTTGGACTTTTGTGTTAATGTTATATATGATTTGTTGAGTTTAAAGTATACATAAATAATGTAATAATCGTACCAAAACAAAGAATAGTTCACAATTAAAATAGTTATCAAACTATTTAATTAGTGAAAAACTAATCCATCAGTATCCAATACTGAACCAATATTCATTGTTTATTGAAGGTACGAAATTACATAGTTATAATACTAAAACAAGGCCCTAAGGCAAAACAACATCATATGATCATACGGCTAATGCAGCGACCTTCGCTCCATTTCTCGCCCGTAGAACGACATCTCTACTCACCAAACTTATACTTCTATGTGGTTCCTCCACATACAAATGTGAGAACTACGTTTGGCATCCAATACCCAAGAAGTAGAATTTGTGAAGTTTAATGTCTATAACATTAATACCTGAAGATGAAGCAACCCCGCTCTTCACATCTTCTTTGAACTTTGGGCAAGTTCAATTATTCTCAATAATTGACTCTTATTGAATTTCCCATTCAAAATTATCTCAATGTCAAAACGTGATAAATCGTAAGTGAAAAATCGAAGTTTTCTAACCAGCGATATTATCATGCAATTGAAGCCCTATCTCTCATAAAATATGAGGGAGCCAACCAGACAATCGATTCACGCCATCCAATGGCTCGAAAGTCTCTAATTTGTGTCATTGATGAACTTAAGTGTTTTGGATTAAATCACTCCCCGAGGTGTAAATAATCATAACCTTATAATCCATCAAATGAAAGACAAATTAGGCATTTGTTTTGAAATTGAATAAAATATGAACTTTTATAAGTTTGCAAGTAGTGTCCAACACTTTTGCAGTAGACGCATTGAGATTCCCTAGGAACCCTAGTAGCCTTCTTGCCCATGCTCTTTTGAATACCCTATCCTATATCATAAGAATTTCCCTCTTAGGGTCCTTCTCTATCGCCGGCTCAGCAGCCTTGAGCATCCCGTGGAGCTCACGAAGCGATTTCTTCAAACCATTCATATGGAAAATTTAGCCTAAAAGCATTATAACCATCATGAGATTGAAGTATGAAATCGGTTGCCAAATAATCTTCATAGGAAAAATCTAGGCGGTCACTTGAAACAAATAATCCAATCATTTGTTGCACATGTGATCCCATAGATTTCCATTTTTCCAGCCTAGCTGAAGCGATGACCCTGGTCACACCGAACCGCTCAATCATTGCATATTCTCCGAACATGATATTGATTTGTTCAATGATATCTTAGGATGTGGTTATCTAACACATTTTCCTTGTCTTCGTATATGAGGACCATCCTCAAATTACGTTGTGAATCAAGAAAATTTGTTCAATTTTTCATAATCAAGAATTGAACCAAACTTTAATTGAGTTGATATTTGACATGATAAACTATAAAAGAAAGATAACTAAAGTATGTAAACATCCACAAAGCGGTAAACAAATAAGGTTGTCTAACAATTGTACTTATTTATTTCATTTTGTTCAATTGATATCCAATATCATTGTCCCTTAGAACAAAACGATTCCGAGATCCTCATCTTGCAAATCTTTAAGCCGACTGAGTCCGCACTTAAGTATTTCAAGATAGGTAGACACACCCATGTCAATGATATCTAATATCACTCTCGGTCGATGAGAATCCCATTCTCATCTCATGTCTCGATAGCCACGCCTGCAGTGGATCTATCGATGAGAAAACCAAACTCACGTGTAAAGGTCTAACCTTTACTCCCACTTATCCCAAGATAACAAGTAGTACCCCGCTGAGGCGGACCTACCAACTTATGATCGAGGGCTTCATGAGTGTGATGTTTTTGGACAAGACATTATACTCATTATTTTGGGAACTTGCATGCATAGGTGTTTATATGTAAGTTGAACATTTATAACATAAAACATCCTATAACTAGCAAAGCAAATAAATACGAAATCGAAAGGCCCCTAGAACCTCACAACTCTCAAACGAAAAGATTAAAATAACAACAAAAGCCTTGAACATCTTCTGGACTGGTCCTCGCCCTCCGTTTTAGTTCCGTGCCCTCCGATTTTGGTCAAATCTATTCCGTACCCATAAAACCACGAACAGCGCCCGCCGTTTCACAACCAGCGGTCGCTGAACACCACCGGCGGTCGCCGTTTCCAAAACGGCGCCCGCCGAAAGGTCCGGGAACAATCTGCCAAGAAAAAGGGCTTTCGGCGGTCGCCGTTTCCAAAACGGCGCCCGCCGAAACAAAACAGCGCCCGCTGGAGCTACAACGGCGCCCGCCGTTTGGCTCCAGCAGCCCGGTTTCGTCCGTTTTGCTTCGTTTTGCTTCGTTTCTTCTCGTTTTCGCCAGAGAGCCGAGATCCTCCATCGAACCATGGACTAAGTCCATCGCTTACAAGTAGTACAATACAAATATAATAGAAAAACCTATCTATTACAAATGATTCCAAGGGACGCAGCCCTCAAAAGACTATGGCCAATCGAAACGTAAAAAACGACGAAATCATTCACCCGACCACTAACGGTGGCCGGCCTTACATCTAATCACATAATCACAATTAAACAAATAATCCAATTATGTTGATTTAACCTTCGTGTCCAACACAAAAGTGTGCACGAGCCCTAGGCTCTGATACCAATTGAAGGTACCGGTATACCGATCCGATCGATATACCGTGTGTGCGGAAGCGTGTAAAGCGATAGATCTACTATGCCATGATCTTAGTGCACACAAATATGTATAGACACACATATATTTATATATATATATACACATCCAATATATATATATATAAGGTTCAACGATTACTTACTTTTGGTGATCGTTGAAATTGGTTAAGGTGGTGTTGAGTCGATTGAACCACCTTAATGGATCAGCCACGAATTGTACACCTTTGGAATGACCCCGTCACGCCTTTGGATCGCCCGGATGTTGAAGCCGCACAAATGGCCCGGCCTCTACGTGTTGCACACGAACCCGGATGACGAACACTTTGCTTGATCGAGTCGGTTCTCCAAGAACACTTTCTCCTCTCTCTTTTTGGTGTGAATTTCGTGGGTTAAGGTAATGTGTGATGAAAATCTGATTTTCATCCATATTATAACCTCATTATTCACCACATTACTCCCCTTTGTAACCTACAACATAATGGGCATCATAATGCACCATTAACATGCAAAAGGGGTTACAAAGGAGGTGAAAGGTCATGCCACATACACATGCCACTATGCATTGTATGTGGTCCCACTTGCTTGTGTGGCATGCCATGTCACACTATGTGACATGCATCCATGCAAGCCATGCATCCCATGCATGTGTATTAAATCCACGTAAATATTGATTCTAAATCAATATATTTATCAAGCAATGTATATCAATATCGAGCTCGTGTGTGACCCTGTAGGTATGATTTAATTGATCAATATTATATTGTTCCCAACAATTAATATTATCAAATAGTCATTTAACATCCATAGACGACCTTATGACTTTATCGATTGCACACGTAGGATCGAAGGACATATCCCAACAAATGGTCTCGTCAAGATTCCTATTCAAGAATGCTGTCTTGACGTCCATTTGCCACACCTCATAATCCATATGAGATGCTATAGACAAAAGAATCCGGATCGACTTTAGCATAGCTACCGGCGAAAAGGTTTCCTCATAATCGATCCCTTCTTTCTGAGTATACCCCTTCGCAACAAGCCTAGCCTTGAAGGTTTCAACCTTCCCGTCAGACCCTCTTTTTCTCTTGTACACCCACTTGCAACCAATGGCTTTTACACCTTTGGGCGGTGCTACAAGATTCCAGACCTGATTTGAATCCATTGATTCAATCTCAGATTTCATCGCCTTTTGCCAAGACTGAGCATCTTGATCTTTAAGCGCCTCGCCATAGGTCCAGGGATCGGCTTCATGTTCTCCAGGTAACAAGTCCGAAGACTCATCTATAAACATGAACCTATCGGGTTGTCGAACAACCCTCCCACTACGACGAGGCTCCGGTGTAACCTCAGTAACTACAGGTGCAGACTGTGGTGGCGTATCACCCGGTTCGGTTGGATCTAAGCCTTGATCGTCCCCTCTCAGTTCGTTAAGTATTATCTCACTCTTGGGCTTATGGTCCATTATATAATCCTCTTCCAAGAACCGAGCGTTGGTGCTAACAACGATCTTCTGGTCCTTAGGACTATAAAATAGACCACCTTTCGTTCCTCTAGGATATCCTATAAACAACCGAATATCTGAACGAGATTCCAACTTATCAGCCCCATGCTTCAGCACATGTGCTGGACAACCCCAGATCCGAATGTGCTTCAAATTTGGCTTTCGCCCGGTCCACAATTCCGAGGGCGTCTTAGGGACTGATTTAGAAGGAACTAAGTTCAGGATATACGCCGCTGTTTCTAAGGCATATCCCCAGAACGAAACTGGTAGGTCTCAGTAACTCATCATAGATCTTACCATTTCCATAAGAGTCCTATTCCTTCTTTCTGCTACACCATTCTGCTGGGGCGTGTATGGTGCAGTCATCTGGGAGTCAATCCCATTTTCTAATAAGTACGCCTTAAACTCTCCCGAGAGGTACTCTCCTCCACGATCAGATCGTAGAGTCTTTATGGTTTTACCATGAAGGTTCTCCACAAGAGCTTTGTACTCCTTGAACTTGTCAAAGCACTCGCTCTTGCGGCGCATCAGGTATACAAAACCATACCTTGAGTAATCATCAGTGAAGGTTACGAAATATTCATAACCTCCTCTCGCTTGGACAGATAAAGGCCCGCACAAATCAGAGTGAATCAATTCCAGTACTTCCTTGGATCTATACCCCTTATCACTAAAAGGTCGCTTGGTCATTTTTCCTTCCAGGCATGATTCACAGGTCGGAAAGTCCTCATCTTTCACACCACTGAGTATTCCATCAGTTATCAACCTTTGAATCCTACCCAAGTTAATATGACCTAGCCTAAGATGCCATAAGTACTTTTGATTCATCCTAGAAGGTTCCTTTCTCTTATTGGTACTAGATGTGTTATTTGACTCTACTCGTTGCATCGTGGAATAATCAGGATTCAGTATATATAAGTTGCCTATCAATGTACCAGAACAGATATACTCACCATTCTTTTTGATAATAACAGAACTATCAAAAGAAACAGAATATTTATTCAAAACCAATTTAGAAACCGAAACAAGGTTCTTTCTAAAATTCGGTACATAAAGACAATTATTCAATACCAAAACTTTATTATTAAAAGACAAAAAAATATCTCCCACTGCAACTGCCGCCACTTTCGTGGCGTTGCCCATGTAGATAGTGATCTCTCCCTCTCTAAGCCGCCGGGTTTCCTGGAACCCCTGCAAAGAATTGCAGACATGATCAGTGGCTCCCGTATCCACACACCAGGTACCGGTGGATAACACCGCTAAACATGTTTCAGTGACTAAGGAAAAGTTCATACCTCCTTGTCTGAGAGGACAATTAGACTTCCAATGTCCAGACTGCTTGCAACGGAAACACTTGCCCTTGGGCTTGTTCACTCCATTCTGTGGTCCACCATTTCTGGGTCCACTGGGTTTCTGCCCTTGCTTCTTCTTCCTCTTAGTCCCCGGAGGGCCAGGAAGTTTCACAGCCACAAGTGCATGAGATTTCTTAAAGATTCCCTCTGCCGCCTGGAGTTCAGTCAGGAGTTCCGCCAACGAATATAACCTCTTGTTCATGTTATAGTTCAGGCGGAACTGCTCAAAACTCCTAGGCAGAGACTGGAGCACTATATCGATCTGGGTTTCCCCATCGATAGCTCCTCCCATAATCTCTATCTCATTCAGATAGCCTATCATCCTAAGAACGTGATCCCTCACGGGCGTTCCTTCGGACATAGTGGCCGTCATGAGTTTTCTCATGGCATCTTGCCTGGCTGCCCTATCCTGACTACCAAACATCTCCTTGAGGTTAAGCATCATATCATAGGCAGTGGTCATGGCCTCATGCTGATGTTGCAGCACATTTGACATAGAAGCCAAAATGTAGCACCGCGCCATCTGATCAGCCTTGACCCACTTCCGATGAGCTTCCTTTTCCTCAGGAGTGGAGGTATCAGTAGGTTCATCAGGACAAACCTCATGGAGTACATACTTGTACTCCTCAGCAGTTAGGACAATGTCCAAGTTTCGTTTCCAATCAACATAGTTCGGACCAGTGAGTTTGTTTTCTTTTAGTATAATGGACAGCGGGTTGAGTGCCATATCTATAAAAGAGACAAATCAAACTGTCAAATTTAATTCGATATTAACTCCCTTAATTAATATCATTAAATTTACCAATCAATCCTAAAATCCCATCAGACTAGCATGCCACGTTCATGTGGACGTATACTAGTCCAAACGATTTTATAACTGGACTTTTACTTTGGTCGTACATCATTACAGCAGTGACTCCGATGGGGAGGATACTGTAAAGCGTACCTAAGTGTATACCATTTCTCAGTACTAAGTTAACCGCTCGGAAACTACACGCCCACCGCAAGCCACGTTAGTGTGGACGTTTACGTTGACATGCGGTCCCTTTACGATTTCCTATAACTGTCGAGCCTCAATTAACCCAAAGTTCCGTTTCCGTCTAGTAAGCCACGATAGTGTGGACGTTTACTAAACAAACAACTTTGTTAATTGAATTCCATTTAATAAATTTCACGATTTCGTTAATCAAAGCTTGATATCTCGTAAGTGAAACTCGAAGTTTCTAACCAGCGATCAATCATGCAATTGAGCCCTATCTCTCACAAAGTGAGGGAGCCAACTGATGGAGTTGTATTCTAAATGTCTAGTTTAGTGCAAATACGGAACTCCTTATCTATACCTTAATTCGATATATGATTCAAGCATGATTGCATTTAATGCAATAGTCCTTGATGTATACGTTGTAGACAGTATGGCGTGAGGAGACACGCGGAAGATCATACTGTCGGTTACTCGTATACTATCGAACAGTAGCTCACGACTTAGATGGACAGGTACAATCCATCGGTACGTCGTAGTGTGACTGGTAGATAGTCGGTCTTGACTATCATGTTACACTCGTACACTTGGTGTATTGAGTGTTGGAAATCGATATCCCGGAATTAATAAATTTAAATAAATAAATTATCTAATTAATTCCGACCGAAATCCTTTGGAGATCGAATATCCGGATTGTCTAAAAATGCGGAACCGACAACCCAAACGAAATCCTTCGCCGGAGATCACATGAACACCGACTCATCCGCAGAAGTCCGACCTTTGGAGACTACGCGCCCGAAGACACGCAGCCCGCCCCCAGCCGAAGTCCTCCGCGAGTCGGAAACCACGAACACACCACGTGACCCGGGGCGCGACCGAACAGCCCGCCGTGGGAGAACCCACGGATGCCCAGCCGAGCCCCCGCGTGGGGTTCGTGGATTGCTCGTAGCAATCCCCGGGGCTGCTCGTAGCAGCCCCGCAGCGAGTCCATGACTCGCTGCCCGTGAAGGGTGGCTCGCTCACGCGAGCCGCTACGGGAATCCCCGCAGCAACGCGCGAGCGGCTGCGGGTCGAGCCCGCAGCACCCCGCGATCGAACCCTAGGTTCGATCGCATCCCCGGCTCCTAGCCGGGGCTTCTCACGTCCGCGATCCCCAACGGGGATCCTCGACCCGCGGCGGTCCGGTGGCTTTGCCACCACCGCCCGGTTCGACCTCGTTCCGGGGTTCGTCCTCGGATCTTGGTTCGCGGTATTTTCACGATAATTAACATGTAAAATCATCGAGGGGGTTTTCACGATTTTACCTTTGTTCTCGTTGTACGGAGAAACGAGATCTATGAAGACCTTGAGACCTTCCCACGTATTCCTTGCACTAGCTCGAACGTCGGGTGGGCGACGATCTTCCGAACTCCATGGATCTCCCTCTCTACTTTCTCTCTCTAGAATTGTGATCTTCAAGTTATGAGAATAGAGAAGACCATGTAGTGCTTTTATAGGCTACGTAGGGGATCTTAAGGAGGTGGAATATTGGGCTTCCAATATTAATGATTAAATTGAGCCCAAGCCCAAATCTATTAATCCATTAATATTAATTAATTCTATTTTCCACTATATAAAATTAATTGCACTCCCAATATTAAACCATATTATATCAAATAATATTTCTCCGGTAGTATTATTTATTCCGTGTATTTAAGATATAAATATCCATGAATAAAATTAATTTATTGCTAATTAATTTATTCATCTCTTATATCCGAGACTAGTACCATTCAACCTTAATTATTATGCGGAACGAATCCACCTGCAGGGTTTACATAATAATTCCTTATGAACTCATCTCGGGGATATTATCAACCCTTCCGGGATACACTTTCCCGTCAAGTATTCACGGCATGCCATATATAAAATATAGTGACCCAACTTAACCGGTAATTAACCCAATAATTAAATCGGTTAATTCCTTTGGTAAATCAAAGTCACTTATATTAAATATACACACCCGCAATAATATCGGGGATTAAGAATAAAATACACTGAGACTCGAATCGATTATCGCCGGCAATCCTAATCGATGAATCTCAACGATCCGCTCAATACACCAAGTGTACAAGTATGATAAAATAATCAAGACAGATTATTTTCTCCCTCATACAACGACTATACCGATGGATTGGTCCGTGTCCATTCTAGGTCGTGAGCAACTGTTCGATTAAATACGAGTAACCGATAGTATGATCTTCCGTGTGACGTCGCACACCATACTAACTACAACGTATAGAATCCAGGACTATAATTTGCATATATTTAATTATAAATAATTAAACGCAAATAATTGTTTATTTAATTAAATAGATTAGTGGCAATGGATCGTGAGTCTCTGTTGCTTAAATCTAGACATTAAGTACACAACTCCAACAATCTCCCACTTGTACTAAGGTCTAGTCATTTCCTCCAAACTCCCGACTCCCATACTCATCACGTGCTTAAGTTGCACTTCCAAGAAGTACTATGTGAATGAGCACTCTAGGTTTCCGCTCTGAAGTTATCTTGGTGACTACAGCGTCGTCTCCCTCGACGATGACTCG
This sequence comes from Euphrasia confusa, assembly GCA_954870475.1. NCBI lineage: Eukaryota > Viridiplantae > Streptophyta > Magnoliopsida > Lamiales > Orobanchaceae > Euphrasia > Euphrasia confusa. Next base: position 19,281,431 of record OX940949.1, read on the forward strand.
TATCAGGTGGTACTTGCACTATGTGTTATCTTACACTTATGGACTTGTGATTTCTTACCATTTGCCATTGCACCGCTATTTACATAGCCTTTGGCAAATTAAGAATCACATCTAAGTCCCAGAGATTATCCCGGAGTTATACCAAAACTTCCGCTGCCTCTGAGGCCGCTATTTGGTTACCTATGGCAGAGTCCGAAAAGCATCGTGCTTATCACTCTTCCATGTTAAAACTCCTTCTCCTTCAATAGTGAAACACATAGCCTGATATCGACTTACACCGGTCCTCATTTGATTAGAAATCTAAGAGAATGTAATCCAAAGGAAATGCTCGTCTGCTTCGTAGTCTAGAACAGTACTTCGAAAGTACTTTTACGGCAGTCGAATATTCCTTTCCAGGATTACCTTGATATCCTCCTGATGGAGTTGTGTACTTAATGTCTAGATTTAAGTAACGGTAAACTCCCGATCATAGCATTTAACCTATTTAATTAATAAACAATTATTTGCATTTAATTAAATATATGCAAAATATAGTCCTGGATTCTATACGTTGTAGTTAGTATGGTGTGTCGGGCCCACACAGAAGATCATACTATCGGTTACTCGTATTTAATCGAACAGTTGCTCACGACCTAGATGGACACGGACCAATCCATCGGTATAGTCGTTGTGTGAGAGAGAAAATAATGTGTCTTAATTATTTTATCACACTTGTACACTTGGTGTATTGGGCGGATCAGCTTGAGATTCATCGATTAGGATTGCCGGCGATAATCGATTTGAGTCTCAGTGTATTTTATTCTTAATCCCCGAAACTATTGCGGGTGTGTATATTTAATATAAGTGACTTTGATTTACCAAAGGAATTAACCGGTTTGATAATTGGGTTAATTACCGGTTAAGTTGGGTCACTATATTTTATATATGGCATGCCGTGAATACTTGACGGGAAAGTGTATCCCGTAAGGGTTGATAATATCCCCGAGATGAGTTCATAAGGAATTATTATGTAAACCCTGCAGGTGGATTTAATCCGCATAATAATTAAGGTTGAATGGTACTAGTCTCGGATATAAGAGATGAATAATATTTATTGAGCAATAAATAAATTTATTCATGGATATTTAAATCTTAAATACACGGAATATATAATACTACCGGAGAAATATTATTTGATATAATATGGAATAATATTGGGAGTGCAATTTTATTTATATAGTGGAAAATAAATAAAATTAATATTGATAAGAATTAATAGATTTGGGTTGGACCCAATTTAATTTTCAATATTGAAGCCCAATATTTATTCTCCTTATGATCCCCTTCGTAGCCTATATAAGCACTACATGGTCTTCACTTTTAAGAGAGAATTAATTGACCTACGCCAATCATAATTTCTTGAGAGTGAGGAAGATCCATAGGAATCCGATAGATCGTCGCCCACACGACGTTCGGACGAGGTGCAAGGAATACGCGGGAAGGTCACAAGGTCGTCAACCGATTTCGTTTCTCCGTACAACGAATCGAAGGTAAAAATCATAAACCCTCTTTTATGATTTTGTGTGATTAATTGTAGTATGTACATGAACACACGATCCGGATAAACGACGAACCTCGGGGACGGGGATTCGAGATCCCCGGCGAGGATCGATTGAGGCGGTCGAACCTAGGGTTCAACTGCCGGGAGCGCGCGGACGAAGAGGATGAGCCCCGGCTGGACGCCGGGGCGTGGGGTCGACCTCGGGTCGACCACCGGGGTTCGCCGTGGGCTGGAGCCACGGCGGATGAACCCCAGCCCTCCTGTCCGGCGGCGTCGGGTGGAGAAACCCTCGGCTGGAGCCGATGGGCGATCGAGCCCGTGAGCTCGATCGCGGGTATGCTACGGGGTCACCCGTAGCTGCCTCGTACGTGCTACGGGTTCGCCCGTAGCGGGCGTGCGGGGCTGACCCCTCCGCGAGCAGCGGGTTCGTGAACCCGCTGCGGGGCTGCTACGAGCAGCCCCGGGGATGCCTCGTGCATCCCCAGCGATCATCGCGAGATGATCGCGAGCCCCGTGCGGGGGCTCGGCTGAGTGCTCGCGGCCTTCGGGCCTCGCTGAGTATTCGGTCGGGCCCCGGCTCGTACGGTGGTTCGCGTTCGTGGATCCGACTCGTGGGAGAAAATCGGCTGGGGGCGGGCTGCGTGTCTTCGGGCGCGTAGTCTCCAAAGGTCGGACTCTTGCGGATGAGTCGGGGATCCAAATCTCCGGCGATGAAGGATTTCGGTCGGGCTATTGGTTCCGCTTAATTTTAATAGCCCGGGATATCGATTTCCAACAAATGGTATCAGAGCGTTTGGTTTCGTGTTCATGTATATGCTCGATTATTGTTCTACCTTGCAGGATTTCCGGCTATCATGGTTGGATTTAATTAATTATTGTTTATTAATTAATTATCATGATTATTAAACTCTCGGACATGTCGAGATTCGTTTTGTGTGGATGAATGTTTGTAATAGTAAAAATTCGGGGGTTGACCGAATTTAGGATTTATTATTACGTTCTATGTTTTCCGGAAAATGTATAGGGTCGATTTCATGTATAGAATCGATACCGGATAATTGTAATTTAATTCATGTAATTTTTAATTACGTTGGTTCGATGTTGAGACGATCGCCGGAAGCCGGAGAACACATGTGACGAAGGAGAAGACGTGAGGGAGGACCGGGGATCGATTGGATCGATCCCATGATGAGATCGATGGCATGGGCGAGGGGCTCGATCGCCCCTGCCGCGGGCTGCCGCCGGTTCGGTGGCTGGCCGGCGTGGCTGGGCGGCGGTGCTCCTCCCCGTGGGCCGGTTGATCGAAGGTGGGGTGGCGTGGGGTCTCCCGATCTCATGCTACTCCTACCAAGATCCACTTTCCTAATTAATTCGGTTTTTTCCTATTCGAGTGGTTTAGGAGAAGAATTAATTTAAATTAATTTTATTTTCTATTGATTTATTTCCTTCATGGAAATATTCATAGATTAGAAATTTAATTAATTTAGTACTAAATTTATTTTTCCTATTTGATTATTCCTACTCATGGGAATATTCATGGATTAGGAATAAAAATAAATTTGGAAAGTAGTAAGTCCTAATTTATTTTTCCTTGTTCTATTATAGATAACTTCTAGAGTATTCCAAATTTTATTTGGATAGATTATTCTAAGAGTTTTAATAGAACTAGATAGGAAAATAAATAAATAAAAATATTAATAATATTTAATTTTATTTTTGATATATTCGATTGACTTAATTTTCGAATTAAGTAACTTTTGGATTAATTGAAAATAAATAGATTTAAATATTAGAGATTAATATACTCGTCACATGGAGCATTCAAGAAACGAAGACTGAAGACTAGAAGATGCATATGAAGATAAAGCCATGATAGTCGGGGAAAAATAATTTCTCTAGCATTATTTTTGACTATGTGCTATGTGCTTTATTGCTTTCATGCATGCTTATGTGTTTAATTATGCATTAGATAGCGTATCCCTTTATTATAAAAAGCTAAGTGGGAGAGGGGATGGAAACATTCCCATGGTCTCCATTACTGTTCTCTTGGTGACTCTTATGGACTTTCGAAGTTCGTATAGACGAGTCATTGGAGGAGAATTCTTGTAATTCCTTTTACAAGAAACATTGATCAAATTTATCAAACAATGCCTAATTTGTCTTTCTGAAACGGACTTCAAGTCGACTCATTCTCACCCCGGGGAGTGGAATGGAGCCAGAGCCACTTGGTCATGTAGAGGACACAAATTAGAGACTTCCGTGCCATTCTTTTATAGATGGGTCGCTTGTCTGCTCGGCTCCCTCATTTATGAGAGATAGGGTCGTTCGCATGGCGAATCACTGGTTAGAAACTTCGAGTTTCACTTATGATTCTCCACGTCTTGATTTACGAGATTAAATGGATCAAGTAATTGGGAGTCAATTATAAAAGTCTCTTAGTGTAGTAAACGTCCACACCACGTGGCTTGCTATGCTGACGGACTTTGGATTAGTTGATGTAGACAGTTGTAAGTAATTATGAAGAGTTGTGAAGTTATCGTAAACGTCCACACCACGTGGCTTGCGGTGATGTAGCAATTCCAAGTAATTTACTTTGGTACTGAGTAATGGTTTACACTTAGATACGCCTTATAGTATTCCTCCCCACGAGGTTCCGCTATAAGCGATGTATGACCAAAGAAAAACTAATTGATAAATCATTTGGGTGGGTAAACGTCCACACCACGTGGCTTGCCTTACCTGATGGGATTTTAGATGTGATTAGTAATTTAATGATGTTGTTCTAGGGAGATAACATCGGATATTAAATTAATTGTTTGTTTAAATGTGCTTATAGGTTTAGAGAATTGCTATGAATCCACTTTTGTTGATACTTGAGGAAATGAACGCACTGGTTCCATACTGTATTGAATGGAAAGAAGAGTTAGACATTGCTCAGACTGCAAAGGAGTACAAAAATGTACTCAGTGAAACTTGTCCTCCTGGACTCACCATTAACTCAACTGAGGAGGAGATTTTTGACTTTGAAAGGTGGGGTAGTGCTCGTGCATTAGCCGCTAATCATGATGTCATGCTCAAACTCAAGTTGCTGTTTGGACATGATGAGAAGACTAGAAAAGAGGCGATGAGGATACTCATAAAGATCTGTTACTTCGATGAAACACTTGATCATGTTTTTGAGATGATGGATCTTTTAGACGAGTTGAAACAATCGTGAGCTCTTATAGTCAAAGCCAAAGGTTTCGAACCTAAAGGCAAAGGAAAGGAGAAGAAGACAAGGGGGTCCGGTGGTCCTAAGGGACTTGGACCAAAGGGTGGGATAAAGAAGCCTTCGGGCAAACATCCCCAAGGGAAGCAGTCTGAGTACTGGGGGTCTACATCTTGTCCTCTCAAAGGTACGAATTTTTCTTTAGTCGTAAAACATAGTCAGGGGTATTATCTACCAGATTTCTGGTGTGTAGATATGGAACCACTGACGGTATGTGCATTCTAAATGCAGGGGTTCCAGAAAACCCAGCGACTTAGATAAGAAGAATTCGAGTCCACTTGGGCGAAGCTGTTGAGGAAGCAGCGGTTGCAGTGGAAGACATTTATCTATCTGTTTGATAGTTATAGGATTTCATTTCAAGATTATTGCTTTGTACCTTTTATTTTAGAAAGAACTTTCGTTCTGGATTTCTATCATTAATGGATATTTTATTTCTTTAATCACTTGATGATTTAGACAAGAAATAATGGCGATATCTATTATGGTACATTAGATAGCAATATATGAATGATAAAACCTTAGTCTACCACGATGCAACAAACCGTTATAACTTATTTTACTTATTGGATGTATTTCTTTATCAATCATTATACTTGTGAATTCTTGAACTTGGTAGTATCTATTCAAAAGGGATTCAGAAGGTCGAAATTGATTTGATCAATTATAGTTGGAGGAATGGACCTCCCGACCTAAGAATCAATCTTGAAAGATGATACAGCTAAGTTAACCTTTCTGGATAAAGGATGGAATTCGGACAAGTATTAAGAATGATCAAAGATGATATATGCAGACATATGTGTAATTAGAGAAGTACGAGTCGTTCTTTGAAGAATACTCGAAGGTGGATTAGAATACTTGATGTGCCATAAAAGCGGAGTGTTTTCAACACAAAGCCATTATGGGGATCCTTCAAAGTATATCCATAGGAAGCCTGCGACTAGTTCGCGAAGGCTATCACCTATCTAAAATAACACATAGCATAAATCAAAGGTTGAGATTAAATCTCAAACGACTGCACCATACACATAAAGTGTAGACATGGTATGTCAGGAATAAGAAGTGGGATTCTAATAGTAAAAGCACAAGTTTGATCGGAACTACCTATGTTCTATGAATTTTCTGGATACAACGACATATTATATATATTTGTGGAAAATTCTAGAAGGACGAGTAATTGTATGTTCAATAGTACTACGAACCAGAAGGGTGTCTTCACCCGGTTCTTAGAGGAAGACTATTGGATGAACTACAATGCCCTAACTGACAAAGTACTTTATAAAGAGGAAAGAGTAGACTGAGAACCAGCCTAACCGAGTAGTAGTACACCACTAACTGCACCTAATGTTATTACTGTTATACACCGGAACGCCATTGCAGTGGGAGGTTGTTAAGCAACCGGAGATGTTCATAAGACTGGAGGAGTTTCAAAACTCTGGATCTAGTAGACATGAAATCGATCCCTAGCTCTGCATAGAGGGCAGTACTAAACTAAATGTGCCTACTTGGATAACAATTTTTTTGTTAAGAGGCAAGACCATTTAGAGGTACAAGCTTAGTGAATCCATTTATGGATTATCACAAAGCTGGAAATTGTGGAACTTGCGAATTGATGAGATAATCCATTATATGGATTCATCAAAAGGCATAGACAATAAAAGGTATATTAGAAACGTAATGGAAACAAGGTGGTGTTTCTCGGAATTTTATGTAGATAACACTTTATCGTTGGCAACAATGTAAAAGTGTTGTCAGACATAAAATAGAGGTTGTCTAAGTAAATCGAGATATAAGATTAAGATGAAGTTGGATCAATGTTCTTAGAAATCTTTCGATCTCTAGATAAGAACACTTGTATTTCTCTTAAGATATCTTATACGATTATGGTTTGTTTTAAACATGCACAATTCTGAGAAAGGTTATTGCCATTCGAGAACAGAATGCATCTATCTAAGGTATGTGTCTCGAACACATGAAGGAGATGGATATAGACAAAGCAGTTACCTACACTTCGAGTGTGGAGGGCTTTGTGAATGCGGTGTTATAAAACAAGAACCTGATATCAACTATGCAGTTAGCGTAGTGGGAGGATATCAAAGTAATCTGGATAAGAAATATTCGAATGTTGTAATAGTACTTGAAAGTACAGGATTACTGGCAATACGAAATCTTCTTAGATTACGCTTTCTCAGATAAAAACCAGAGAAAGGACCAGTGTAAGTCGATATCAGGCTATGTGTTCACTTTTAGAAGAGGTGGAATCTAAGAAACCGAATAGCAGCCTCAGAGGCAGCGGAAGTTTGGGTTAGGTTCCGGAATGACCTCTGAACTTGGATATGACTCTTGGTTCACCAAAGGCTATGTACATAGCGGTGCATGGTAAACTGGAAGAAGTCATAAGTTCAAAAGATGATGATAACACATAGAGCAAGTACCACCTGATACGAATCATCGTCAGAGAGACGACGCAGTAGTCACCAAGATAACTTCAGATCGGCGACCTAAAGTGCTCACTCACATAGTACTCGGAAGTACACCTTAAGCACGTGATGAGTATGGGAACCGGGAGTTTGGAGGAAATGACTAGACCTTAGTACAAGTGGGAGATTGATGGAGTTGTGTACTTAATGTCTAGATTTAAGTAACGGTAAACTCCCGATCATAGCATTTAACCTATTTAATTAATAAACAATTATTTGCATTTAATTAAATATATGCAAAATATAGTCCTGGATTCTATACGTTGTAGTTAGTATGGTGTGTCGGGCCCACACAGAAGATCATACTATCGGTTACTCGTATTTAATCGAACAGTTGCTCACGACCTAGATGGACACGGACCAATCCATCGGTATAGTCGTTGTGTGAGAGAGAAAATAATGTGTCTTAATTATTTTATCACACTTGTACACTTGGTGTATTGGGCGGATCAGCTTGAGATTCATCGATTAGGATTGCCGGCGATAATCGATTTGAGTCTCAGTGTATTTTATTCTTAATCCCCGAAACTATTGCGGGTGTGTATATTTAATATAAGTGACTTTGATTTACCAAAGGAATTAACCGGTTTGATAATTGGGTTAATTACCGGTTAAGTTGGGTCACTATATTTTATATATGGCATGCCGTGAATACTTGACGGGAAAGTGTATCCCGTAAGGGTTGATAATATCCCCGAGATGAGTTCATAAGGAATTATTATGTAAACCCTGCAGGTGGATTTAATCCGCATAATAATTAAGGTTGAATGGTCCTAGTCTCGGATATAAGAGATGAATAATATTTATTGAGCAATAAATAAATTTATTCATGGATATTTAAATCTTAAATACACGGAATATATAATACTACCGGAGAAATATTATTTGATATAATATGGAATAATATTGGGAGTGCAATTTTATTTATATAGTGGAAAATAAATAAAATTAATATTGATAAGAATTAATAGATTTGGGTTGGACCCAATTTAATTTTCAATATTGAAGCCCAATATTTATTCTCCTTATGATCCCCTTCGTAGCCTATATAAGCACTACATGGTCTTCACTTTTAAGAGAGAATTAATTGACCTACGCCAATCATAATTTCTTGAGAGTGAGGAAGATCCATAGGAATCCGATAGATCGTCGCCCACACGACGTTCGGACGAGGTGCAAGGAATACGCGGGAAGGTCACAAGGTCGTCAACCGATTTCGTTTCTCCGTACAACGAATCGAAGGTAAAAATCATAAACCCTCTTTTATGATTTTGTGTGATTAATTGTAGTATGTACATGAACACACGATCCGGATAAACGACGAACCTCGGGGACGGGGATTCGAGATCCCCGGCGAGGATCGATTGAAGCGGTCGAACCTAGGGTTCAACCGCCGGGAGCGCGCGGACGAAGAGGATGAGCCCCGGCTGGACGCCGGGGCGTGGGGTCGACCTCGGGTCGACCACCGGGGTTCGCCGTGGGCTGGAGCCACGGCGGATGAACCCCAGCCCTCCTGTCCGGCGGCGTCGGGTGGAGAAACCCTCGGCTGGAGCCGAGGGGCGATCGAGCCCGTGAGCTCGATCGCGGGTATGCTACGGGGTCACCCGTAGCTGCCTCGTACGTGCTACGGGTTCGCCCGTAGCGGGCGTGCGGGGCTGACCCCTCCGCGAGCAGCGGGTTCGTGAACCCGCTGCGGGGCTGCTACGAGCAGCCCCGGGGATGCCTCGTGCATCCCCAGCGATCATCGCGAGATGATCGCGAGCCCCGTGCGGGGGCTCGGCTGAGTGCTCGCGGCCTTCGGGCCTCGCTGAGTATTCGGTCGGGCCCCGGCTCGTACGGTGGTTCGCGTTCGTGGATCCGACTCGTGGGAGAAAATCGGCTGGGGGCGGGCTGCGTGTCTTCGGGCGCGTAGTCTCCAAAGGTCGGACTCTTGCGGATGAGTCGGGGATCCAAATCTCCGGCGATGAAGGATTTCGGTCGGGCTATTGGTTCCGCTTAATTTTAATAGCCCGGGATATCGATTTCCAACACCTCCCACTATGCTCACCACATAGCCGATATCAGGTTCTCGTTTTTCAACATTACATTTATTAAGCTTTCCACACTCAAAGTGTAGGAAACTGCTTTCATTGCTTCTATCTCCTTTTGTGTTTCAAAACACACATCCTTAGATAGATGCATTCCGTCTCTGAAAGGTAACGAACCTTTCTCGGAATCATGCATGTTAAAACGAACCATAATCATATATATGTAAGATGTCCAAGAGAAGTACAATGTTCTTTCCTTGAGATCCCAGATCTTAAGAACATGCTCTAACTTCTTCTTTATCTCATATATCGATTTTTCTAGACAACCATCATTTTATGTCTGACAACATCTTTACATTGTTGCCAATGATAAAATGTTATCTACATAAAACCTCCGAGAAACACCACATTGTTTCCATCACGTTTCCCATACACACGATTCGTCAATGCCTTTTGATGAATCCATCAAATGGACTATCTCATCAATGCGCAAGTTCCACGAACTCTAGCTTTGTTACAATCCATAAATGGATCAACTAAGCTTGTACTCTAAATGATCTCGCCTCTTAACAATAATCCTTATTGCTTTCCAAGAAGGCACATTTAGATCTAGTACCGCCTCTATGTAGATCTAGGGATCGATTTCACGTATACTAGGTCCAGAGTCCGAAGACTCACCCAGTTTTATGAATATCTCCGGTTGTTATACAACCTCCCACTACAATGGCGTTCCGGTGTATAAACAGTAATAACAGTAGGTGCAGTTAGTGGTGTACCGCTACTCGGTTCGGCTGGTTCTAAGTCTTAATCGTTTTCTCTCTTTTCAGAAGTATCATGTCATTTTGGGCTTGTGGTTCATCTAATAGTCTTCCTCTAAGAACCGGGCGTTAGAACTTATAACGTCCTTCTGGTTCATAGTACTATTGAACACACATCTTTTGTTCTTCTAGGATATTCTACAACCACATTTGAACGTGCCGTTGTTACCAGACATATCCATAGAACGTAGGTAGTTCCGTATAACTCATGCTTTTACTATTTCTATAAGAGTTCCATTTCTTGTTTACGACACACCATTTCTACACTAAAAGTGTATGGTGTAGTCATTTGGGATCATCCCAACCTCTGATCAGTATGCCATGCATTCCTCAGACAGGTACTTGCCTCCGCGATCAAATCGCAGGCTACAAATGGATATTCCTTGATGGTTCTCCACAATTGCTTAGTGTCCATTGACTTGTCAAAACACTTGCTTTTGTGGCACATCAGGTATTCTAATCCATTTTTCGAGTAATCATCAAATGAAGTACTCGTACCTTATTGTCTGAATAGGCATAGGTCTGCATACATCAAAGTCAATCAATTCTTATACTTGTCCGGATCTTACATCTTATATCCATAAAGGATTGCTTAGTCGTATTATCTTCCAAATTAGATTCTTAGGTCGGAAGGTCCACTCCTTCAACTTAATTGATCTTACAATCAATTTTCGACCTTTGAACTTCTTATTTGAATAAATATGACTTAGCATAAGAATCCACAAGTATAACTGATTTAATAAAGAAATCTCTTATTAGTAAAACGAGTTTTATACTACGGTTCGTTGCATCGTGGTGGACTCAGGATTCATCATTTATATATTGCTAGCTAATGTACCAGAATAGATACTATCATTATTTCTTCTTATAACCATCAAATGATTAAAAGAAATAAAATATCCATTCATTAGAAATCCAGAACAAAGTTCTTTCTAATATGAAAGGTATATAAAAGCAATAACTCAAAATGAAATCCTATAAAATGTCCTCCACTGCAACAACTGCCTCCTTACAGCATTGCCCATGTAGACTACGATCTTTTATTTTCTAAGTCGTCGGGTTTCCTGGAACCCTTGCATTTAAAATGCACATACCGTCAGTGGTTCCATATCTACACACCAGGTTCCGGTAGATAATACCACTGACTATGTTTCACGACTAAAGAAAATTTCGTACTTTCTCTGAGAGGATAATCAGACTTCCAGTACCCAGACTGTTTGCATCGAGAATTCTTACCTCATGGCTTTCTCGTCCCATCTCGTGGTCTAAGCAACTTAGGACCACTGGGATTCTTTGCTTGCTTTTCCTTTCCCCCGATTTTGCCCTTTAGGTTCGAAACCTTTGGCATTGGATACAAGAGCTTGCGATTTCCGTTTCAACTCGTCTAAAAGGTCAATCATCTCAAAAACGTGTTTAAGCGTTTCCTCGATCGACTGCCCTTTATGAGTATCCACATCGCCTCTTGTCTAGCCGCCTATATCAATAGGCTCGGAAGGACAAAGCTCATTGAGTACAACCTTGTACTCTTCAACAGTTTGGGTAATGTCTAGATCTCTATTCCAATCATTACATTTAGGGACCAATGAGTTTAAAATCCTTACGTATCACATAAAGTGGGTTCAAAACCATTTCCTAATCTATGAGCACATATAACAACAAACAATCGATTTAATCTCCGATATTATCTCCCTCAAATAATATCATTAAACCACTAATCACCTCTAAAATCCCATCAGATATGGCAAGCCACGATAGTGTGGACGTTTACCTATCCAAATGATTTAGCAATTAGATTTGCTTCGGTCGTACATCAATTATAGCGTTACTTCGATGGGAAGAATACTATAAAGCGTACCTAAGTGTAAACCATTACTCAGTATCTAAGAAGATTGTTTGGGACACGCATATTCACCGCAAGCCACGATAGTGTGGACGTTTACGTTAACATACGCTCCTTTACTCCCTTCTATAACTGTCTACATCAATCGTTCCAAAGTCCCATTCAATGTAGCAAGCCACGATAGTGTGGACGTTTACTACACCAAAAGACTTTTACAATTGACTCCCAATTACTTGAATCATTTAATCTTGTAAATCAAGACGCGGAGAATCATAAGTGAAACTCAAAGTTTCTAACCAGTGATTCACCATGCGAACAACCCTATCTCTCATAAAATGAGGGAGCCGAGCAGACAATCGATCCACCTTCAAAAGATGGTACGACTGCCTCTAATTTGTGTCCTTGACATGACCAAGTGGCTTTGGCTCCATTCCACTCCCCGGGGTGAGAATGAGTCGACTTGAAGTCAGTTTTGGAAAGACAAATTAGGCATTGTTTGATAGACTTAATCAATGTTTCTCGTAAGAGGAATTACAAGAATTCTCCTCCAATGACTTATCTATACGAACTTCAAAAGTCCATAAAAGTCACCAAGAGAACAGCAATGGAGACCATGGATATGTTTCCATACCCTCTCCCACTTAGCTTTTTACAATAAAGGGATACGCTATCTAATGCATAATTAAATACACATAAGCATGCATACATGAAATAAAGCACATAGAATATTATCACATAGTCAAAATAATACTAGAATATTATTTTCCCGACTATTATGGCTTTATCGCATCTCCGTACGCATCTTCTAGTCTTCAGTCTTCGTTCTTGAATGCTCCATGTGACGAGAATATTAATCCCAATATTTAAATCTATTTATTTTTAATAAATCCAAAAGTTACTTAATTCTAAAATTAAGTCAATCGAATATATCAAAAATAAAATTAAATATTATTAATATTTTTATTTATTTATTTTCCTATCTAATTCTATTAAATCTCTAGAATAATCTATCCAAGTAAAACTTGGAATATTCTAGAAGACTTCTATAATAGAATAAGGAAATAAAATAATTTATTTTATTTTCCCTTTCCACTTCATTAAATATCTAGAATAATCTATCCAAGACCCACTTGGAATATTCTAGATGATTTCCATAATGAAATAAGGAAATAAAATAATTTAGGACTCTTAATCCTTCCAAATTAATTCCTTTCCTAATCCATTAAAAATTCCATAAAGGAATAATTAAATAGGAAAAATTAATTAAGGACTCTTCTACTTTCCAAAAATTAATTAATTTCCATGTCCATGAAAATTCCCATAAAATAGGAATAATCAAATAGGAAATAAATTAATTTAAAATTAACTCTTATTCCTTTCCTATTCTATTAAATCTCTAGGATCCTATTCCAAGTAGAACTCGGAATACTCTAGAAGACTTCCATAATAGAATAAGGAATAAAATTAATTTCAATTAATTCTTTTCCTAATCCATGAGAATTCCCAAAAAATAGGAAAACTCAAATAGGAAAACCGAATCAATTTAGGAAAGTTGGATCTTGGTAGAGATGAACGCGGGTTGGGGATCCCCACGCTCACCATGATCGACCACCCACCTAGAGGAGTCGAACTCCTCATGGTGGTCGATCGAGCCTCATGAGATCGGCCATGGGGATGGCCGATCGAGCCCTCCCTCTATTCGTCTCCTCCGTCACACGTCTTCTTCCGGCGGTCGTTTCGGCATCGATCCAACGTAAAATAAATTACATAATTTAATTACAATTATCCGGTATCGATTCTATACATGAAATCGACCCTATACATTTTCCGGAAAAAGTAGAACGTAATAATAAACCTAAATTCGGTCAACCCCCGAATTTTTACTATTACAAGCATTCACCACACATAAAACGAATCTCGACATGTCCGAGAGTTTAATAATCAAGAACAATATTATGACAATAATTAAGAACAATTATATCTAGCCATAATAGTCGGAAACCCTGCAAGGTAGAACAATTTATCGAAAAATACCGTGAACTAAAACCAACACTCTGATACCAATTGTTGGAAATCGATATCCCGGAATTAATAAATTTAAATAAATAAATTATCTAATTAATTCCGACCGAAATCCTTTGGAGATCGAATATCCGGATTGTCTAAAAATGCGGAACCGACAACCCAAACGAAATCCTTCGCCGGAGATCACATGAACACCGACTCATCCGCAGAAGTCCGACCTTTGGAGACTACGCGCCCGAAGACACGCAGCCCGCCCCCAGCCGAAGTCCTCCGCGAGTCGAAAACCACGAACACACCACGTGACCCGGGGCGCGACCGAACAGCCCGCCGTGGGAGAACCCACGGCTGCCCAGCCGAGCCCCCGCGTGGGGTTCGTGGATTGCTCGTAGCAATCCCCGGGGCTGCTCGTAGCAGCCCCGCAGCGAGTCCATGACTCGCTGCCCGTGAAGGGTGGCTCGCTCACGCGAGCCGCTACGGGAATCCCCGCAGCAACGCGCGAGCGGCTGCGGGTCGAGCCCGCAGCACCCCGCGATCGAACCCTAGGTTCGATCGCATCCCCGGCTCCTAGCCGGGGCTTCTCACGTCCGCGATCCCCAACGGGGATCCTCGACCCGCGGCGGTCCGGTGGCTTTGCCACCACCGCCCGGTTCGACCTCGTTCCGGGGTTCGTCCTCGGATCTTGGTTCGCGGTATTTTCACGATAATTAACATGTAAAATCATCGAGGGGGTTTTCACGATTTTACCTTTGTTCTCGTTGTACGGAGAAACGAGATCTATGAAGACCTTGAGACCTTCCCACGTATTCCTTGCACTAGCTCGAACGTCGGGTGGGCGACGATCTTCCGAACTCCATGGATCTCCCTCTCTACTTTCTCTCTCTAGAATTGTGATCTTCAAGTTATGAGAATAGAGAAGACCATGTAGTGCTTTTATAGGCTACGTAGGGGATCTTAAGGAGGTGGAATATTGGGCTTCCAATATTAATGATTAAATTGAGCCCAAGCCCAAATCTATTAATCCATTAATATTAATTAATTCTATTTTCCACTATATAAAATTAATTGCACTCCCAATATTAAACCATATTATATCAAATAATATTTCTCCGGTAGTATTATTTATTCCGTGTATTTAAGATATAAATATCCATGAATAAAATTAATTTATTGCTAATTAATTTATTCATCTCTTATATCCGAGACTAGTACCATTCAACCTTAATTATTATGCGGAACGAATCCACCTGCAGGGTTTACATAATAATTCCTTATGAACTCATCTCGGGGATATTATCAACCCTTCCGGGATACACTTTCCCGTCAAGTATTCACGGCATGCCATATATAAAATATAGTGACCCAACTTAACCGGTAATTAACCCAATAATTAAATCGGTTAATTCCTTTGGTAAATCAAAGTCACTTATATTAAATATACACACCCGCAATAATATCGGGGATTAAGAATAAAATACACTGAGACTCGAATCGATTATCGCCGGCAATCCTAATCGATGAATCTCAACGATCCGCTCAATACACCAAGTGTACAAGTATGATAAAATAATCAAGACAGATTATTTTCTCCCTCATACAACGACTATACCGATGGATTGGTCCGTGTCCATTCTAGGTCGTGAGCAACTGTTCGATTAAATACGAGTAACCGATAGTATGATCTTCCGTGTGACGTCGCACACCATACTAACTACAACGTATAGAATCCAGGACTATAATTTGCATATATTTAATTATAAATAATTAAACGCAAATAATTGTTTATTTAATTAAATAGATTAGTGGCAATGGATCGTGAGTTTCTGTTGCTTAAATCTAGACATTAAGTACACAACTCCAACATTGAGCAGGACCACGGGAGGGCGTTCGATTTATACTAATCGATGTAATCGAACTAGACCTCAGATATTACGGATATGTGAGTTCTTAATCCCTATATAACTATAGGTGCGTGTGTCCAATGCTCGGTTCTTTGATGTGCCAATGAGTGAGATTAATTGATTAGTCAATATTCTCGGTAGATTGGGAATCGGTATTGTACACACGGCATGCTATAGATTATAGACAGGAAACCGTGTCCCATTTATTGGGTTGATGATGTCCCCGAGATGAGCTCATAAAGTTTATCATGTAAACCCTGCAGGTGGATTCGTTCCACATGATAATAAGGATGAGTGGTACTAGTCTCGGATAATAAGAAATGAATTAATTTAATTATTAGTAATTAATTAATTCATGGACATGCGATATCTTAAACACGGGGAAAATCATATATGTAATACGGCGGGAAAATTATTGACGGAATAATTTGAATTAATTAATTGGGAAATCATTTATAATTTTATAGTGGAATTAATTATAAATAAAATTGTGGAATTTAATTAAGGTTTTCTTTTTGGGACACCAAGTTAATTAAATTGCAATTTAAGCCTAATTAATTAATTGCCTATGGGTCCCTAGTGTGGCCTATATAAAACCCTCGTCTCTCTTCTCTAAACCTACAGAACGCCGCTATAATTAATTCTGTGGAGAAATTATTTTGTTAGCGCAATTATTCTTTTCTCCGCTTAATTAATTTAGATTAGCGCAGTGTTTTTCTTTTCTGTAGAAATTAATTTGCTAGCGCAAATATATTTCTGGATACAGAAATTAATTTGCTAGCGCAAATATATTTCTGGATACAGAATAGTTTTTCTTTTCTGTAGAAATTAATTTTCTAGCGCAAATATATTTCTGGAGACAGAATAATAAAAACGTGAAAAGGAGGGTTTGAGAGAGAAGAAGAAGAAGAGAAACTCCAAGCGGATCGATGCCCACACATCGGCTGGAGCAAGAGGGCTAGGATACACGCTAGAAGACTCGAGGTATCTGTCAATTCGGCTTCTCCGAATCACGCGACAAAGGTATGAGATCGATCCCTAATTCCGCAATTATCGATCTCTAAATTCGTTAAAATTCATCGGACGAACGATCGGGTTCCGGGAGTCGTGGTACGTGTTCCTCGACTACTAGGGGTTCAAGGACCTTCGGATCGGTAGTCGGAAGAGGAAAAACGGACCGGAAACGAGCCCGGAACAGCAGAACGCGCTGCTGTTCGCGGAGAAACGGCGACCGCCGTTTTGGCCTTTTTCTGGCAGCCCACTCGGTTCGCGCGGTTGTCCTTCGGGGCAATGGCTGGGCTTGAATCGGGGCACGGGCTGGAAAAGCGAACGAAGTAGCGACTTCGGAGGTCGACTGGGAGCGTTCGGATGTTCGAGCGATCGAACGAACGCCTCCCGGGTAGTCGATTTCCAACAATTGGTATCAGAGCCGGTTATACGTTCTTTGTATTGTTTGCAAGTTTTGTTTTGCAGGATAACCCGATTATTATGGTCATATGTTTATGTACTGTATGTTGTGGTTTGTTAAACTCTCGGGGTTGTCGAGATCTTTTGTTTTCAACGTTGCTTGTTTGTAATAGTTTAAAACGACGGGTTGAGTCGTTTAGGGTTTTTCGTTTGTTTTTCGTATATCCGGATGTATAGGATCGATCATTCTGTATAGGATCGATGCCGGAAGTAGCTAGGTTACTTATGTAATGTTGCTTCTACTTGGTGGATCGAGAAGAGATCGAAGGACGGACGAACGAGGGTCGAGAAGTCGAACCCGCGGCTGCTGAAGGGCAAACGGCGGTCGCCGTTTCTCAAACGGCGGTCGCCGTTTCGCTGGACTTCGGGCAGCAGCTCCGCGGGGGTTCGACGGACATCACGGATCGCTTGTCGAGGGCCCGGGACGATACTCCAGTGGGAGGGGTTCGTCTCTTGGTCCTTAGACGAGTCGGTGGTGGATCGAGACCGAGACGAGCAACGAGACGAAGATCCGAGAAGACGTGCATCGAAGGATTTTAAGGGCCATAATAATCGGGCCACGTTAAATGCTTTTTGTGTGTTTACGTGCTTTATTGTGCTTTAAATTCATATGCATGCTTGTTTATCCCTTTCGTAAAATACTAAGTGGGAGAGGGATTGGAAACAATCCCGCGGTCTCCATTCTCTGTTTTGATAGTGATGTGTGTCACTTACGAGTTGGCTTTAGTGTCATCCTCCCTATCGGATAAAGTCGACACACAGATATCACTGGATCAAAATTCGAATTTAAAATCCACTTATAAAATTGAACAATTATATTTCTCTAAAGCAATGCCTAATCTGTCATTCAAAGACTAATTTCAACTCGACTCATTCTCACCCCGGGGAGTGGAATGGAGCCAAAGCGCTTGGTTATGTCGATGACACAGATTAGAGACATTCGAGTCATTCGATGACTAGATCGATTGTCTGGTTGGCTCCCTCACCTAGTGAGAGATAGGGCTCAATTGCATGATTGATCGCTGGTTAGAAACTTCGAGTTTCACTTACGAGATATCAAGCTTTGATTAATAAAATTGTGAAATTTAATAAATGTAAGAGTCAATTAACAAAGTTGTTTGTTTTAGTAAACGTCCACAAGAACGTGGCTTGCTAAATGGAAACGGTACTTTGGGTTAATTAAGATTCTATGACATTTAAATAAGTGAGATTCAATTAATAAAGTTGTTTGTTTTAGTAAACGTCCACAAGAACGTGGCTTGCTAAATGGAAACGGAACTTTGGGATTAATTGAGGCTCGACAGTTATAGAAAGTCGTGGAGGACCGCATGTCAACGTAAACGTCCACAAGAACGTGGCTTGCGGTGGACATGTGGTTCCCGAGCGGTGGACTTAGTACTGAGAAATGGTACACACTTAGGTACGCTTTATAGTATCCTCCCCATCGGAGTCACTGCTATGATGATGTACGACCGAAGTGAAATCCAATCATAAAATCATTTGGACTGGTAAACGTCCACAAGAACGTGGCTTGCTATGTCTGATGGGATTTTGGAAATGATTGGTTGTTTAATGATATCACTTGAGGGAAATGATATCGAATTAAACTCATTGTTTGTTTTATATGGTATTATTCCCATTAAAAGTCAACAAACTCACTGAACCTGATTGATGGATTAAAAAAAAAAAAAAAAAAAAAACTTGGACATTGTCCTAACAGCAGAGGAGTACAAATATGTACTCCAAGTCAATTGACCTGCTGAACCAAATGATACTTCCACTACTGAGGAAAGGAAGCTCATTGGAAATGGATCAGGGCTATGAGATGACGCGGAGCAATATTATGACTTTTCAAGTCAAATGTGCTGCGACATCGGTATCATGCTATGACCATTACCTATGATATGATGCTTAACCTCAAGAAGTTTTGGTTATCAGGACAGGACAGCCGGACAAAGTGAAATGAAGCAACTCATGACGGCCATCATGTCGGAAAGAACGCCCGTAAGGGATCACGTTCTTAGAATGATGGGCTATCTTAATGAGATAGAGGTTCTGGGAGAAATTATCAATGGGGTAACCCAGGTTGATTTTGTGCTCCAGTTTCTGCCGAGAAGTTTTGAGCAGTTCCGCCTAAACTAAAATATGAATAAGGGGTCTTATTCATTGACGGAGCTCCTGATTGAACTTCAAGCGGCTGAGGGAATCTTTAAGGGCTCTTAAAACACGTGTGGCTGAGAAATTGGCTCTTCCTAGGCCTTCGGGCGGCAAAAGGAAGAAGAAGCAAATACGGAAACCCAGTGGGCCTAATATATCTGGACCACGGAATGGGACAAGCAAACCCAAGGGGCAAGTGCTTCCGTTGTAAGCAGTTTGGATACTGGGAGTTTTGATTGTCCTCTCAAAGCAACTAGAAGTTAACTCTTCCTTAGTCACCGAAACATGTTTAGTGGTGTTATCTACCTGGTGTGTGGATACGGAAACCACTAATCATGTCTGCACCTAAATGCGGGGGTTCCTGGAAACCCGGAGACTTAGAAAGGAAGAAATTATAATCTACGTGGGCAATACTGTAACAGCCGTTGCAGTGGGAGATGTTAAATGTTTTTTAACAGTAGGATTTTAGTTCTAATAAATTTTCTTTATGTGCCGGCATTTAGAAAGAAATTTCATTTCGGATTTCTAAATTAGCTTAGAATAGATATTCTGTTTCTTCTGATAGTTTTAGACTTGTCGGAGTAGGAAACGGGGATATTATCTATTCTAGTACATTGATAGACAATTTAATACCAAATCCGTGTTCTTCCACGATGCAACACACCGGAGCTAATAACACATTGTCGAACCCCAATAAGAGTAAAGATCCTTCTAGGATGAATCAAATGTACTTATGGAATCTTAGGCTAGATCATTTTAACTTGAGTACGATTCAAAGGGTGAAAGCTGATGGACTACTCAGCTAGGTTGAAGGAAAGGACTTTCCAACCTTCGAATCATACTTGGAAGTTTTAATGACCAAGCAACCCTTTACGGTTAAAGGGAAAAGATCCAAGAAAGTACTAGAGTTGATTCGCTCTGATATATGCAGACCTCTTTGAGGAGTAAGGCATGCTTATCAGAAAATGGGATTAACTCCCAACAGACTACACCATTTATGCCTCGGCAAAATAATGTGTTGTAAAGAAGGAATAGGACTCTTATAGACATGGGAAAGTAAACAATAAGTTATTCGGAGTTACCTAATTCGTTTTTGGGATATGGCTTGGAAACAGCGGCGTTTATCCTGAACTTGATTCTTTTGGAAACTTGTACAGATATTCGGCTGTTTATAAGATACCCTAAGAAAATGAATTGAGATATGTAATATAGTCCAAAGGACCAGATGTTCGTTGATTGAATCAACGATTCGGTTCTTAGACATGGACTATATGTATATGCAATATCGCAAGCCCAAGAGTAGAGTAATACTTAAATGTGCTTAGAGGGACTGATTAAAACTTAGAACCAGCCTAACTGAGTAGTTCACTACTATAATCTTTAGTCACTAAAGATACACCGGAGCGTTTTCGTAGTGGGAGGGTTGTTAGACAACCCAACAGGTTCATGTTTATAGGTGAGTCTTCGGACTTGTTACCTGGAGAACATGAAGCCGAACCCTGGATCTATGACGAGACGCTTAAAGATCAGGATGCTCAGTCTTGGCAAAAGTCGATCAGGATTCTTTTGTCTTCACATGGAAGATGGAAGTCAAGACAGATTTTCTAAATCGAAGTCTTGACGGGGCCATCTGTGTGGGACAGCCAGAAAGATTCATCGAAAAGAGCCTAGAGCATTCGATAAGCAAGCTTAATCAATCTTTAGATTGAAGGAAGCTTCAAGATCTTGGACACATGCGGACCTATGAGAAAATCCATTTCATGGATTCATTCAAGGCATGTTTAGGTCCTGTGTGTAATAAAGAAGTGACAGAAAAGATGTGGTGTTTTCTCATTCTTTATGTAGACGACATCCTTCTAAATTGGCAACAATATGAAAGTTGTTATCGGACATAAAGGGATGGTTGTCCGAGTAATTCAATATAAGAGACTCAGGAGAAGTCGGGAATGTTCTTGGGATCAAAGTATTAAATGATCGCCAGAAAAGAACATAGAACTTATCTCGAGTCTCATATATAAAAATACAATTCTTACTCGTTGCAGCATACAGAATCCCAAGAAAGGTCTTCACCTTTTAGATGTGGAATTCATCTATCTAAGGTTTTGTGTCTGACACAATAAAGGAGATAGATGAAGAGTAAGCAGTTCCCTGCACCTTAATGGTGGGAAGCTTAATATATGTAATGCGATGCACGAGACTGATATCTACTATGCCGTGGGCATGGTGGTGAGATATCATAGTAATCCTGGAAAGGATCACTTGACTGATGTAAAGAACATGTTTAGGCTCCTGCAGAGGACCAGGAATTATGTTCTGAGTTACAAAGCAGTCAAGTGGTTTCCTTTGGATATTTACAATCAAACAGGGACAGTCGAAAGTCGAAATCAGGCTATGTGTTCTCACTGTGAAGTGGAGCAGTCACATGGAAGAATGTAAAGCAGCAATGCATTACGGACTCTACCATGGAAACTGAAAGGATAACGGCCTCTGAGGCAGTTAAAAGGTCAGTGTGGCTCCAGAACTTCCTAAGGGACTTAGATGTGGTTTCTAGTTTACCCAAAGCTATTTTAAATAGCGGTATTCACAAACTTGAAATGCCACGAGTCCACAGTGGGAGATAACACGTAGAGAGCAAGTACCACCTGATTCGAGAGGTCAAGACGATGCAGTTGCCACCTAGATAGCATCAAGAGGATTGCCTGGTAAAACCCGTTCACAGAGGCACTTCCAGCGAAAGCGTTGGGTAGGCGTGATGAGGTTATGGGAATCTGATGTTTGGGAGAGGGCGACTAGACTTTTAGTATAAGTGGGAGATTGATGGAGTTGTATTCTAAATGTCTAGTTTAGTGCAAATACGGAACTCCTTATCCATACCTTAATTCGATATATGATTCAAGCATGATTGCATTTAATGCAATAGTCCTTGATGTATACGTTGTAGACAGTATGGCGTGAGGAGACACGCGGAAGATCATACTGTCGGTTACTCGTATACTATCGAACAGTAGCTCACGACTTAGATGGACAGGGACAATCCATCGGTACGTCGTAGTGTGACTGGTAGATAGTCGGTCTTGACTATCATGTTACACTCGTACACTTGGTGTATTGAGCAGGACCACGGGAGGGCGTTCGATTTATACTAATCGATGTAATCGAACTAGACCTCAGATATTACGGATATGTGAGTTCTTAATCCCTATATAATTATAGGTGCGTGTGTCCAATGCTCGGTTCTTTGATGTGCCAATGAGTGAGATTAATTGATTAGTCAATATTCTCGGTAGATTGGGAATCGGTATTGTACACACGGCATGCTATAGATTATAGACAGGAAACCGTGTCCCATTTATTGGGTTGATGATGTCCCCGAGATGAGCTCATAAAGTTTATCATGTAAACCCTGCAGGTGGATTCGTTCCACATGATAATAAGGATGAGTGGTACTAGTCTCGGATAATAAGAAATGAATTAATTTAATTATTAGTAATTAATTAATTCATGGACATGCGATATCTTAAACACGGGGAAAATCATATATGTAATACGGCGGGAAAATTATTGACGGAATAATTTGAATTAATTAATTGGGAAATCATTTATAATTTTATAGTGGAATTAATTATAAATAAAATTGTGGAATTTAATTAAGGTTTTCTTTTTGGGACACCAAGTTAATTAAATTGCAATTTAAGCCTAATTAATTAATTGCCTATGGGTCCCTAGTGTGGCCTATATAAAACCCTCGTCTCTCTTCTCTAAACCTACAGAACGCCGCTATAATTAATTCTGTGGAGAAATTATTTTGTTAGCGCAATTATTCTTTTCTCCGCTTAATTAATTTAGATTAGCGCAGTGTTTTTCTTTTCTGTAGAAATTAATTTGCTAGCGCAAATATATTTCTGGATACAGAAATTAATTTGCTAGCGCAAATATATTTCTGGATACAGAATAGTTTTTCTTTTCTGTAGAAATTAATTTGCTAGCGCAAATATATTTCTGGAGACAGAATAATAAAAACGTGAAAAGGAGGGTTTGAGAGAGAAGAAGAAGAGAAACTCCAAGCGGATCGATGCCCACACATCGGCTGGAGCAAGAGGGCTAGGATACACGCTAGAAGACTCGAGGTATCTGTCAATTCAGCTTCTCCGAATCACGCGACAAAGGTATGAGATCGATCCCTAATTCCGCAATTATCGATCTCTAAATTCGTTAAAAATACATCGGACGAACGATCGGGTTCCGGGAGTCGTGGTACGTGTTCCTCGACTACTAGGGGTTCAAGGACCTTCGGATCGGTAGTCGGAAGAGGAAAAACGGACCGGAAACGAGCCCGGAACAGCAGAACGCGCTGCTGTTCGCGGAGAAACGGCGACCGCCGTTTTGGCCTTTTTCTGGCAGCCCACTCGGTTCGCGCGGTTGTCCTTCGGGGCAATGGCTGGGCGTGAATCGGGGCACGGGCTGGAAAAGCGAACGAAGTAGCGACTTCGGAGGTCGACTGGGAGCGTTCGGATGTTCGAGCGATCGAACGAACGCCTCCCGGGTAGTCGATTTCCAACACCAACCAGACATTCGATCCAGTCATCGAATGACTCGAATGTCTCTAATCTGTGTCATCGACATAACCAAGCGCTTTGGCTCCATTCCACTCCCCGGGGTGAGAATGAGTCGAGTTGAAATTAGTCTTTGAAAGACAGATTAGGCATTGCTTTGAAAAACTTAATTGTTCAATTTTAAAATTGGAATTTCATTCGAATTTCGATCAAAGTGATTTCCGTGTATCGACTTTATCCGATAGGGAGGATGACACTAAAGCCAACTCGTAAGTCAATACACATCACTCTCGAAACAGAGAATGGAGACCGCGGGATTGTTTCCAATCCCTCTCCCACTTAGTATTTTACGATTTAGGGATAAACAAGCATAAAATAATAAGCATAATAAAACACGTAAATCACATAAGAAAGCAATTAACGTGGCCCGATTATTATGGCCTTAAAATCTTGAATGCACGTCTTTTGGAACTCGAACTCGTTGCTCGTCTCGACTTCGATTCTCGTTCCTCCGGGCTTCGATCTCGTCTCGATCCAATAGCAGAAAATAATTACAAAAATATTCTACTAAGTCCGGTATCGATCCTATACATTTTGATCGACCCTATACAAGTCCCGGATTCAACGAAAAGATAAATAAACCTAACGACTCAACCCGTCGTTTTTAACTATTACAAACAAGCAACTTTCCAAAATAAAACGATCTCGACAAGCCCGAGAGTTTAATCAAAACCACACACATAGCACAAAATACCAAAAATAAATTGGCCATAATAATCGGGTGATCCTGCAAAACAATTCTCGCAAACAATACAAAGAACGTATATAACCGGCTCTGATACCAATTGTTGGAAATCGACTACCCGGGACATGTCCGTTCGACTACTCGAACATCCGGACAAGCCCAACCGACATCCACTGTACCCACTGTGTTCACGACGAAGCCCCTGACCCGAATTGCACCCAGCCATCGCACCCGAGGCACGACCGCGCAAAACGAGAGGCTTCTGCCCTCTCTGTCGTCCGACACCAGAAGGTGTCGTCCGACAAGGCTACCTGCTGTCGTCCGACACCAGAAGGTGTCGTCCGACAAGCCTGTCGGCCGACAGTAAACCCTGTCGTCCGACACCCGTCGCGAACAGCGGCGGGGTTCGCCCGTTCTGGCTTTTCCGATGCGTTTTTCTGATTCCGACTGCCATGCCGGAGGTCAGAAACCTCCCAGCAGTCCGAGAATATCACATCCAAACCACGGGACCCGATCTTACATTCAAAGTATGATCAACGAGAAATTAGATCGAATTAAATTGCGGAAAAAGAGAATTCGATCTCATACCTCTCAGTCGATTGTTGAGACCTTAGATGCTTCTAACGTATGCCTCAGATCCCTTCTCCAGCCGTTGTGTGGGCAACGATCCGCTGGAGTTCTCCCGTCTGTACTCTCCTTTGAATAACAGCATCGTTAATATGTCTTTTTCTCTCTGAGAGAAAAATATTAGCGCAAACTAATTTTATTTTACAGAGAAAAATTATAATTGCGTTAACGCAATTGTTTTTTCTGAGTAAAATGAAATAGCGGCGAATGTTAGGTTTTAGGAAGAGTACGGGAGGGATTTATATAGAGTTACGTTAGGGACCTTAGGATAAATTAATTAAGGGCTAAATTGAAATATTAATTAACTTGGAATACGTAAACGCAATTCCTTAATTAATCGATTTCAATTTTAATTATTATTAACTCCACTATAAAATAATAATTGAATTCCCGAAATTAATTTTAATATTATTTCAACAATAATAATTCCGCCGAAATTACATATACGACTTTCCCCGTGTTTAAGATATCGAACGTCCACGAATTTATTTAATTACTAATAATTAAATTAATTCGTTTCTTATTTTCCGAGACTAGTACCACTCATCCTTATTATCATGTGGAACAAATCCACCTGCAGGGTTTACATGATAAACTTTATGAGCTCATCTCGGGGACGTCATCAACCTGATAAACGGGACACGGTTTCCTGTCTATAATCTATAGCATGCCGTGTGTACAATTCCGTTTCCCAATTTACCGAGTATCTCGACTAATCAATTAGTCTCACTCATTGGCATATTAAAGAACCGAGAATTGGACACACGCACCTATAATTATATAGGGATTAGGAATTCGTATATCCGTAATCTCTGAGGTCTAGTTCGATTACGTCGATTAGTATAAATCGAACGCCCTCCCGTGGTCCTGCTCAATACACCAAGTGTACAAGTGTAACATAATAGTCAAGACCAACTATTACCCAGTCACACTACGACGTACCGATGGATTGTCCCTGTCCATCTAAGTCGTGAGCTACTGTTCGATAGTATACGAGTAACCGACAGTATGATCTTCCGCGTGTCTCCTCACGCCATACTGTCTACAACGTATACATCTAGGACTATTGCATTCAAGTACAAGATAGACAAAATGCCGACAGTTTGATTAATAGATAATGAAAAACACAGATAAGGAGTTCCATATTGTCACTAAACTAGACATTTAGAATATAACTCCATCACTATTGTCACAATAAATTGTGATAGCTCTAGGCATCTTAGGAACCACATCCAAGTCCATAAGGAAGTTCCGGAGCCACACCGATTCTTTAGCTGCCTCAGAGGCTGCTACATATTCGGCATGGTAGAGTCCGAAATGCATTTCTGCTTAACACTCTTCCATGAGACTGCTCCACCTCCCAATGTGAACACATAGCCTGATGTAGAATTTCGCTGATCCTTATCAGATTGGAAATCCGAGTCTGTGTAACCAATAGGAATCAACTCGGACGCTTTGTAACTCAGAACATAATTCCTAGTCCTTCGCAGGTACTTAAGTATGTTCTTTACAGCAGTCCAGTGACCCTGTCCAGGGTTACTCTGATATCTAGCTACCATGCCCACGGCATAGCAGATATCAGGTCTCGTGCACAACATGGCATACATTAGACTTACTACTGCCGAAGCATAAGGAACCTTCTTCATGTAATCTATCTCCTTTTGTGTTTTAGGACACATGTCTTTAGATAGATGAATTCCATGGCAGAAAGGTTGAGCACCTCTCTTGGAATTCTGCATGTTGAAACGAGCCAGAATCGTATCAATATATGAAGCCTGGGACAAGCTCAGTGTTCTTTTCCGGCGATCCCTTATAACCTTGATCCCAAGAACATGCCCAACTTGTCCTAAGTCTTTCATATCGAATTGCTTGGACAACCATCCCTTTATGTCTGACAACATCTTCACATTGTTGCCAATTAGAAGGATGTCGTCTACATAAAGCACGAGAAACGCCACACTGTTTCCGTCACTTCTCCGGTATACACACGACTCGTCCATGCTTTGAATGAATCCATAAGACTGGATAACCTCATGAAACCGCATGTTCCAAGATCTAGAAGCTTGCTTCAATCCATAAATGGATCGGTTCAGCTTACACACTAGATGCTCTTGGCCTTTCTTGATGAAACCTTCTGGCTGTCTCATGTAAATGGTCTCGTCAAGATTCCCATTCAAGAATGCTGTCTTGACGTCCATTTGCCACACCTCATAATCCATATAAGATGCTATAGACAAAAGAATCCGGATCGACTTTAGCATAGCTACCGGCGAAAAGGTTTCCTCATAATCGATCCCTTCTTTCTGAGTATACCCCTTCGCAACAAGCCTAGCCTTGAAGGTTTCAACCTTCCCGTCAGACCCTCTTTTTCTCTTGTACACCCACTTGCAACCAATGGCTTTTACACCTTTGGGCGGTGCTACAAGATTCCAGACCTGATTTGAATCCATTGATTCAATCTCAGATTTCATCGCCTTTTGCCAAGACTGAGCATCTTGATCTTTAAGCGCCTCGCCATAGGTCCAGGGATCGGCTTCATGTTCTCCAGGTAACAAGTCCGAAGACTCACCTATAAACATGAACCTATCGGGTTGTCGAACAACCCTCCCACTACGACGAGGCTCCGGTGTAACCTCAGTAACTACAGGTGCAGACTGTGGTGGCGTATCACCCGGTTCGGTTGGATCTAAGCCTTGATCGTCCCCTCTCAGTTCGTTAAGTATTATCTCACTCTTGGGCTTGTGGTCCATTATATAATCCTCTTCCAAGAACCGAGCGTTGGTGCTAACAACGATCTTCTGGTCCTTAGGACTATAAAATAGACCACCTTTCGTTCCTCTAGGATATCCTATAAACAACCGAATATCTGAACGGGATTCCAACTTATCAGCCCCATGCTTCAGCACATGTGCTGGACAACCCCAGACCCGAATGTGTTTCAAATTTGGCTTTCGCCCGGTCCACAATTCCGAGGGCGTTTTAGGGACTGATTTAGAAGGAACTAAGTTCAGGATATACGCCGCTGTTTCCAAGGCATATCCCCAGAACGAAACTGGTAGTTCTGAATAACTCATCATAGATCTTACCATTTCCATAAGAGTCCTATTCCTTCTTTCTGCTACACCATTCTGCTGGGGCGTGTATGGTGCAGTCATCTGGGAGTCAATCCCATTCTCTAATAAGTACGCCTTAAACTCTCCCGAGAGGTACTCTCCTCCACGATCAGATCGTAGAGTCTTTATGGTTTTACCATGAAGGTTCTCCACAAGAGCTTTGTACTCCTTGAACTTGTCAAAGCACTCGCTCTTGCGGCGCATCAGGTATATAAAACCATACCTTGAGTAATCATCAGTGAAGGTTACGAAATATTCATAACCTCCTCTCGCTTGGACAGATAAAGGCCCGCACAAATCAGAGTGAATCAATTCCAGTACTTCCTTGGATCTATACCCCTTATCACTAAAGGGTCGCTTGGTCATTTTTCCTTCCAGGCATGATTCGCAGGTTGGAAAGTCCTCATCTTTCACACCACTGAGTATTCCATCAGTTATCAACCTTTGAATCCTGCCCAAGTTAATATGACCTAGCCTAAGATGCCATAAGTACTTTTGATTCATTCTAGAAGGCTCCTTTCTCTTATTGGTACTAGATGTGTTATTTGACTCTACTCGTTGCATCGTGGAATAATCAGGATTCAGTATATATAAGTTGCCTATCAATGTACCAGAACAGATATACTCACCATTCTTTTTGATAATAACAGAACTATCAAAAGAAACAGAATATTTATTCAAAACCAATTTAGAAACCGAAACAAGGTTCTTTCTAAAATTCGGTACATAAAGACAATTATTCAATACCAAAACTTTATTATTAAAAGACAAATAAATATCTCCTACTGCAACTGCCGCCACTTTCGTAGCGTTGCCCATGTAGATAGTGATCTCTCCCTCTCTAAGCCGCCGGGTTTCCTGGAACCCCTGCAAAGAATTGCAGACATGATCAGTGGCTCCCGTATCCACACACCAGGTACCGGTGGATAACACCGCTAAACATGTTTCAGTGACTAAGGAAAAGTTCATACCTCCTTGTCTGAGAGGACAATTAGACTTCCAATGTCCAGACTGCTTGCAACGGAAACACTTGCCCTTGGGGTTGTTCACTCCATTCTGTGGTCCACCATTTCTGGGTCCACTGGGTTTCCGTCCTTGCTTCTTCTTCCTCTTAGTCCCCGGAGGGCCAGGAAGTTTCACAGCCACAAGTGCCTGAGATTTCTTAAAGATTCCCTCTGCCGCCTGGAGTTCAGTCAGGAGTTCCGCCAACGAATATAACCTCTTGTTCATGTTATAGTTCAGGCGGAACTGCTCAAAACTCCTAGGCAGAGACTGGATCACTATATCGATCTGGGTTTCCCCATCGATAGCTCCTCCCATAATCTCTATCTCATTCAGATAGCCTATCATCCTAAGAACGTGATCCCTTACGGGCGTTCCTTCGGACATAGTGGCCGTCATGAGTTTTCTCATAGCATCTTGCCTGGCTGCCCTATCCTGACTACCAAACATCTCCTTGAGGTTAAGCATCATATCATAGGCAGTGGTCATGGCCTCATGCTGATGTTGCAGTACATTTGACATAGAAGCCAAAATGTAGCACCGCGCCATCTGATCAGCCTTGACCCACTTCCGATGAGCTTCCTTTTCCTCAGGAGTGGAGGTATCAGTAGGTTCATCAGGACAAACCTCATGGAGTACATACTTGTACTCCTCAGCAGTCAGGACAATGTCCAAGTTTCGCTTCCAATCAACATAGTTTGGACCAGTGAGTTTGTTTTCTTTTAGTATAATGGACAGCGGGTTGAGTGCCATATCTATAAAAGAGACAAATCAAACTGTCAAATTTAATTCGATATTAACTCCCTTAATTAATATCATTAAATTTACCAATCAATCCTAAAATCCCATCAGACTAGCATGCCACGTTCATGTGGACGTATACTAGTCCAAACGATTTTATAACTGGACTTTTACTTTGGTCGTACATCATTACAGCAGTGACTCCGATGGGGTGGATACTGTAAAGCGTACCTAAGTGTATACCATTTCTCAGTACTAAGTTAACCGCTCGGAAACTACACGCCCACCGCAAGCCACGTTAGTGTGGACGTTTACGTTGACATGCGGTCCCTTTACGATTTCCTATAACTGTCGAGCCTCAATTAACCCAAAGTTCCGTTTCCGTCTAGTAAGCCACGATAGTGTGGACGTTTACTAAACAAACAACTTTGTTAATTGAATTCCATTTAATAAATTTCACAATTTCGTTAATCAAAGCTTGATATCTCGTAAGTGAAACTCGAAGTTTCTAACCAGCGATCAATCATGCAATTGAGCCCTATCTCTCACAAAGTGAGGGATCCAACCAGACAATCGATCTAGTCATCAAATGACTCGAATGTCTCTAATCTGTGTCATCGACATAACCAAGCGCTTTGGCTCCATTCCACTCCCCGGGGTGAGAATGAGTCGAGTTGAAATTAGTCTTTGAAAGACAGATTAGGCATTGCTTTGAAAAACTTAAGTGTTCAATTCTATAAATGGAATTGAATTCGAATTTTGATCCAGTGATATCCGTGTGTCAACTTTATCCGATAGGGAGGATGACACTAAAGCCAACTCGTAAGCGACACACATCACTATCAAAACAGAGAATGGAGACCGCGGGAGTGTTTCCAATCCCTCTCCCACTTAGTTTTTACGAAAGGGATAACAAGCATGCATATAGAGTTAAAGCATAATAAAAACGCACGTAAACACACAAAAAGCATTTAACGTGGCCCGATTATTATGGCCTTTAAAATCTTCGATGCACGTCTTCTCGGATGTTCGTCTCGTTGCTCGTCTCGGTCTCGGTCCATCACCGACTCGTCTAAGGACCAAGAGACGAACCCCTCCCACTGGAGTATCATCCCGAGCCCTCGACAAGCGATCCGTGATGTCCGTCGAACCCCCGCGTCGCTGCTGCCAAACCTCAAACAGCGCCCGCTGTATGAAGAACAGCGGTCGCTGGAGGAGCTGCAAACGGCGGTCGCCGTTTGCCCTCCAGCGGGCGCCGTTTGTGCACAGTAGCCGCGGGTTCGACTCCTCGACCCTCGTTCGTCCGTCCTTCGATCTCCTCTCGATTCACCAAGCAGCAGCAACATTACACATGTAAACTAACTACTTCCGGCATCGATCCTATACAGGAATGATCGATCCTATACACCCGGATAAACGAAAAAACGAAAAAAAAACCCTAAACGACTCAACCCGTCGTTTTAACTATTACAAGCAAGCAACGTTAAAACCAAAAGATCTCGACAATCCCGAGAGTTTAACACACCACAACATACAGTACAAAAAAAATGACCATAATAATCGGGTGATCCTGCAAAAACAAACTCGCAAACAATACAAAGAACGTATAACCGGCTCTGATACCAATTGTTGGAAATCGACTACCCGGGATGCGTTCGTTCGAATACTCGAACATCCGAACGCTCCCAGTTGACCTCCAGAGTCGCTACTTCGTTCGCACGACAGCCTTTGACCCGATTCACGCCCAGCCATCGCCCCGAAGGACAACCGCGCGAACCGGGACTGGACTGCACCAAAACAGCGCCCGCTGTATGCAGTCCAGCGGTCGCTGGAGAAGCTGCAAACGGCGACCGCCGTTTGCTCTCTGGCGACCGCCGTTTGTCCGCGAACAGCAACGCGATGTTGCTGTTCCGGGCTCGTTTCCGGGTCATTTTTCCTCATCCGACTACCGTTCCGGAGGTCCTAGAACCCCCAGTAGTCGAGGAATACGATCCACGACCCCGGAATCCGATCTACGTTCATGTATGTTCAACGAGATAATTTTAGATCGATTAATTGCGGAATAAGAATCGATCTCATACCTTCTCGGTCGATTGTTGAGACCTTAGAGCTTCTAACGTATTCTCTTCCCGACTCCAGTCGTTGTGTGGGCAACGATCCGCTGGGGTTCTCCCGTCTATACTCTCTCTGTCTCAACCTCCGTATGATTATTCTCAATGAGAGAATAAATTTTTATTTGCGTTAACCTTTTTACTTTTACAGAGAAAAATATATTTGCGCTAACGCAATTATTTTTCTCAGCAAAAATAAATGTTGCGGCGAATTGTAGGTTAAGAGAGGGTAAGGGAGGGGGTTTAAATAGAGCTACGTTAGGGACCTAAGGATAAATTAATTAAGGGCTAAATTGAAATATTAATTAACTTGGAATACGTAAAAGCAATTCCTTAATTAATCGATTTCAATTTTAATTATTATTAACTCCACTATAAAATAATAATTGAATTCTCGAAATTAATTTTAATATTATTTCAACAATAATAAATCCGCCGAAATTACATATACGACTTTCCCCGTGTTTAAGATATCGAACGTCCATGAATTTATTTAATTACTAATAATTAAATTAATTCGTTTCTTATTATCCGAGACTAGTACCACTCATCCTTATTATCATGTGGAACAAATCCACCTGCAGGGTTTACATGATAAACTTTATGAGCTCATCTCGGGGACGTCATCAACCCGATAAACGGGACACGGTTTCCTGTCTATAATCTATAGCATGCCGTGAGTACAATTACGATTCCCAATTTACCGAGTATCTCGACTAATCAATTAGTCTCACTCATTGGCAAGTTAAAGAACCGAGAATTGGACACACGCACCTATAATTATATAGGGATTAGGAATTCGTATATCCGTAATCTCTGAGGTCTAGTTCGATTACGTCGATTAGTATAAATCGAACGCCCTCCCGTGGTCCTGCTCAATACACCAAGTGTACGAGTGTAACATAATAGTCAAGACCAACTATTACCCAGTCACACTACGACGTACCGATGGATTGTCCCTGTCCATCTAAGTCGTGAGCTTCTGTTCGATAGTATACGAGTAACCGACAGTATGATCTTCTGCGTGTCTCCTCACGCCATACTGTCTACAACGTATATATCTAGGACTATTGCATTCATATACATGATAGATAAAATGCCGACAGTTTGATTAATAGATAATGTAAAACACAGATAAGGAGTTCCATATTGTCACTAAACTAGAAATTTAGAATATAACTCCATCAGCATCGCCGCGGGATGAACCCGCGGCTAAACCCTAGCCGAGCCCCACTGTGGGGCTCGCGATCGCATCGATCGCGTGGGGCTGCTCCGGCAGCCCCGGGGCGGTGAGTCCAGCGACTTCACCGCCCACGCCGTCGGGAGGGGCGCCAGCCGCGGCACCAGCCCGCGGCAGCCCCAGCGATCGAGCCTAGCTCGATCGCTCGCCCAGGCGTCCAGCCTGGGCTCCCTTCGCGCGGATCGCCGCGATCGAACCCTAGGTTCGATCGCCCCTCGTCTCCCAGCCGAGGGCTCTACTCGTCCTTCGCCGGGGATCTCGAATCCCCGTCCCCGAAGTCTGTCGTTTTCCCGGATCGTGCGTTCATGTATATATTACAATTAATACACATAAAATCATACAAGGGAGTTTATGATTTTACCTTTGATTCGTTGTGCGGAGAAACGAAATCAATTGAAGACCTTTGAATCTTCCTACATATTCCTTGCACCTCGTTCGAACGTCGTGTGGGCGACGATCCTCCGAACTCCTTATGGATCTTCTTCTCTCTACTTTCTCTCTCTAGAAGAATTATGATCTCCAAGTTATTATGTTGTTATGAGAATAGAGAAGACCATGTAGTGCTTTTATAGGCTACGTAGGGGATCTAAAGGAGGTGGAATATTGGGCTTCCAATATTAATGATTAAATTGAGCCCAAGCCCAAATCTATTAATCCCATCAATATTAATTAATTTATTTTCCACTATATAAATTAATTGCACTCCCATATTAAATCATATTATATCAAATAATATTTCTCCGGTAGTATTATTTATTCCGTGTATTTAAGATTTAAATATCCATGAATAAAATTAATTTATTGCTAATTAATTTATTCATCTCTTGTATCTGAGACTAGTATCATTCAACCTTAATTATTATGCGGAACAAATCCACTCATGAGGTTTACATAATAATTCCTTATGAACTCATCTCGGGGATATTATCAACCCTTCCGGGATACACTTTCCCGTCAATTATTCACGGCATGTCGTATATAAAATATAGTGACCCAACTTAGCCGGTAATTAACCCAATAATTAAATCGGTTAATTCATTTAGAAAATCAAAGTCATTTATATTAAATATACACACCCGCAATAGTATCGGGGATTGAGAATAAAATACTCTGAGACTTGAATCAATTATCACAGGCAATCCGAATTGATAAGTCTCAAGCGATCCGCCCAATACACCAAGTGTACAAGTGTGATAAAATAATTAAGACAAATTATTTTCTCTCTCACACAACGACTATACCGATGGATTGGTCCGTGTCCATCTAGGTCGTGAGCAACTGTTTGATTGAATACGAGTAACCGATAGTATGATCTTCTGTGTGGGCCCGCACACCATACTAACTACAACGTATAGAATCCAGGACTATATTTTGCATATATTTAATTATCAATAATTAAATGCAAACGATTGTTTATTAATTAAATAGATTAAATGCTATGATCGGGAGTTACCGTTACTTAAATCTAGACATTAAGTACACAACTCCAACAGATATATCACAACATCACCGTTTAAGTATGAACAATGACATTTTTTGGTGATTCTTGCTCGGTTGTGTGAATATTTTGGTTACAATGCTAAACCAAATTTAATTTTCCATCTAGATGATTATATTAAACCGAAAAAACTCCACAATTATGCAATAAACGATTGAATGTGATATATCATGTGTAATATATTACCACACTTGAGAGTAACTTGTAACAAATGGTTTAGACATCTCTTGAATTTGAGACATGCATACGCCAAATCAAATCATACGTGTTTAAAATCAAATACCATACGTCTCAATGACTGAAACATATCCCAGTGAACATTAATAAAGCATTTAAAGTGTGTACAAACCATGGGAACTCATTTTTTGGTGTTTAACGAATTCACGGTGTATATTAGAAATGACCGTGTAACACCGTCAATGTTACATCGTGTGACGGTCGTGATATTACACCGTGCGAGACTCCATCCCTTCAGTTTTATTTCCAATAAATTAATATGAATTTTAAATATAAATCAATTAAATTAAATCGCGCATGCAAAAGCTATTTGACTTGCGGCTGCAAAAGCTGTTTTGACTTTTGAATACTAACACTAATAATAATCGTGCATCGGTTGTCCCGCCACCATCTCGGAAACTAATACACTACTAGTTAAATTTCAAATTTTAACATTGATTATAAAACCGCACGGTTTACTGTCACGATTATAAAACCGCATGGTTTACTCTCACAGTGTTTTTTTAAAAATCACACGGTGTCTATTAGAAAAATTATATTGTGTGACACCGTGTGTGTCAGAAATCGATATCCCGGAATTAATAAATTTAAATAAATAAATTATCTAATTAATTCCGACCGAAATCCTTCGAATATCCGGATTGTCTAAATTGCGGAACCGACAACCCAATCGAAAAACCCTTCGCCGGAGTTTGATTGCGAGCACGCCAAGAAGCCCGGAGCTTAACCGAACACGCAGCCGTGGGCGAACCCACGCGCGTCCAGCCGAGCCCCGTGCGTGGGGCTCGCGATCGCATGATGCGATCGCTGGGTGCGATCGACCGGGGCTGTTCCGACAGCCCCCCAGCAGCAAGTCCGGCGACTTGCTGCTCGCCGTGGAGGGGCGACTCAACCGTGAGTCGCTGCGGGCGCGCCAGCCGCCCGCCCGGCGATCGTGTCCTAGGGCAGCGATCGCCCCCTCGGCTTCGGCCGAGGGCTCCCATGCACGCGTCCCCGGCGTCCAGCCGGGGTTCGCTTGGTTCGATCCCCACGGGGATCACGCCGCCGGTCCGGTGGTCTTCGACCACAACCGCGCGGTGTATCCTCGTTCCGGGGTTCGTCCTCGGATCTTTGTTCATGATATTTTCACGATAATTAAACGATAAAATCATAAAGAGGGTTTTACGATTTACCTCGTTCTCGTTGTTCGGAAAAACGAAGAACTCAATTTAACGACCTTGAGATCTTCCCACGTATTCCTTGCACTAGCCCGGACGTCGTGTGGGCGACGATCTACCGAACTCCATGGATCCTCCTCTCTACTTTCTCTCTCTAGAATTGTGATCTTCAACTTATGAGAATAGAGAAGACCATGTAGTGCTTTTATAGGCTACGTAGGGGATCTAAAGGAGGTGGAATATTGGGCTTCCAATATTGAAGATTAAATTGAGCCCAATGCTCAAGTCCATTAATCCTTATCAATATTAATTAATTCTATTTTCCACTATATAAAATTAATTGCACTCCCAATATTAAACCATATTATATCAAATAATATTTCTCCGGTAGTATTATTTATTCCGTGTATTTAAGATATAAATATCCATGAATAAAATTAATTTATTGCTAATTAATTTATTCATCTCTTTATATCCGAAACTAGTACCATTCAACCTTAATTATTATGCGGAACGAATCCACCT
The DNA here is from genome assembly GCA_954870475.1 of Euphrasia confusa. NCBI lineage: Eukaryota > Viridiplantae > Streptophyta > Magnoliopsida > Lamiales > Orobanchaceae > Euphrasia > Euphrasia confusa. The sequence goes on from OX940949.1 coordinate 19,318,497, forward strand.
GCAGGGTTTACATAATAATTCCTTATGAACTCATCTCGGGGATATTATCAACCCTTCCGGGATACACTTTCCCGTCAAGTATTCACGGCATGTCATATATAAAATATAGTGACCCAACTTAACCGGTAATTAACCCAATAATTAAATCGGTTAATTCCTTTGGTAAATCAAAGTCACTTATATTAAATATACACACCCGCAATAGTATCGTGGATTAATAATAAAATACACTGAGACTCGAATCGATTATCGCCGGCAATCCTAATCGATGAATCTCAACGATCCGCTCAATACACCAAGTGTACAAGTGTGATAAAATAATTAAGACAAATTATTTTCTCTCTCACACAACGACTATACCGATGGATTGGTCCGTGTCCATCTAGGTCGTGAGCAACTGTTCGATTAAATACGAGTAACCGATAGTATGATCTTCTGTGTGGGCCCGACACACCATACTAACTACAACGTATAGAATCCAGGACTATAATTTGCATATATTTAATTATAAATAATTAAATGCAAATAATTGTTCATTTAATTAAATAGATTAATGGCAATGGATCGTGAGTTTCTGTCACTTAAATCTAGACATTAAGTACACAACTCCAACAATCTCCCACTTGTACTAAGGTCTAGTCATTTCCTCCAAACTCCCGACTCCCATACTCATCACGTGCTTAATGATGGAGTTATATTCTAAATGTCTAGTTTTGTGACAATATGGAACTCCTTATTTGTGTTTTACATTATCTAATAATCAAACTGTCGGCATTTTGTCTTTCTTGTACTTGAATGCAATAGTCCTAGATATATACGTTGTAGACAGTATGGCGTGAGGAGACACGCGGAAGATCATACTGTCGGTTACTCGTATAGTATCGAACAGAAGCTCACGACTTAGATGGACAGGGACAATCCATCGGTACGTCGTAGTGTGACTGGGTAATAGTTGGTCTTGACTATTATGTTACACTTGTACACTTGGTGTATTGAGCAGGACCACGGGAGGGCGTTCGATTTATACTAATCGACGTAATCGAACTAGACCTCAGAATTACGGATATACGAATTTTTAATCCCTATATAATTATAGGTGCGTATGTCCAATTCTCGGTTCTTTAACTTGCCAATGAGTGAGACTATTTGATTAGTCGAGATACTCGGTAAATTGGGAATCGGAATTGTACACACGGCATGCTATAGATTATAGACAGGAAACCGTGTCCCGTTTATCGGGTTGATAACGTCCCCGAGATGAGCTCATAAAGTTTATCATGTAAACCCTGCAGGTGGATTTGTTCCACATGATAATAAGGATGAGTGGTACTAGTCTCGGATAATAAGAAACGAATTAATTTAATTATTAGTAATTAAATAAATTCGTGGACGTTCGATATCTTAAACACGGGGAAGGTCGTATATGTAATTTCGGCGGATTTATTATTGTTGAAATAATATTAAAATTAATTTCGGGAATTCAATTATTATTTTATAGTGGAATTAATAATAATTAAAATTGAAATCGATTAATTAAGGAATTGCGTTTACGTATTCCAAGTTAATTAATATTTCAATTTAGCCCTTAATTAATTTCCCTTAGGTCCCTAACGTAGCTCTATTTAAACCCCCCCTTGCCCTCTCCTAAAACCTACAGAACGCCGCAACTATTATTTTTCTGAGAAAAATTATTTGCTTAGTGTTGGAGTTGTGTACTTAATGTCTAGATTTAAGTAATCGGTAAACTCCTTGTCATAGCATTTAACCTATTTAATTAATAAACAATTATTTGCATTTAATTAAATTATGCAAAATATAGTTCTGGATTTTATACGTTGTAGTTAGTATGGTGTTGCATGGGCACACAGAAGATCATACTATCGGTTACTCGTATTTAATCGAACAGTTGCTCACGACCTAGATGGACACGAACTAATCCATCGGTATAGTCGTTGTGTGAGAGAGAAAATAATTTATCTTAATTATTTTATCACACTTGTACACTTGGTGTATTGGGCGGATCAGCTTGAGATTCATCGATTAGGATTGCCGGCGATAATCGATTCGAGTCTCAGTGTATTTTATTCTTAATCCCCGAAACTATTGCGGGTGTGTATATTTAATATAAGTGACTTTGATTTACCAAAGGAATTAACCGGTTTGATAATTGGGTTAATTACCGGTTAAGTTGGGTCACTATATTTTATATATGGCATGCCGTGAATACTTGACGGGAAAGTGTATCCCGTAAGGGTTGATAATATCCCCGAGATGAGTTCATAAGGAATTATTATGTAAACCCTGCAGGTGGATTTAATCCGCATAATAATTAAGGTTGAATGGTACTAGTCTCGGATATAAGAGATGAATAATATTTATTGAGCAATAAATAAATTTATTCATGGATATTTAAATCTTAAATACACGGAATATATAATACTACCGGAGAAATATTATTTGATATAATATGGAATAATATTGGGAGTGCAATTTTATTTATATAGTGGAAAATAAATAAAATTTAATATTGATAAGGATTAATGGATTTGGGTTGGACCCAATTTAATCTTCAATATTTAGAAGCCCAATATTTGTTCTCCTTATGATCCCCTACGTAGCCTATATAAGCACTACATGGTCTTCACTTTTCATAACACAATTAATTGACCTACGCCAATTCATAAAGTCTTGAGAGTGAGGAAGATCCATAGGAGTTCGATAGATCGTCGCCCACACGACGTTCGAACGGAGTGCAAGGAATACGTGGGAAGATCGCAAGGTCATCAAAGGTGTTTGATTTCGTTTCTCCGCACAACGAATCGAAGGTAAAATCATAAACCCTCTTTTATGATTTCGTGTGAATTAATCGTAGTTTATACATGAACACACGATCCGGATAAACGACGAACCTCGGGGACGGGGATTCGAGATCCTCGGCGAGGATCGATTGAGGCGGTCGAACCTAGGGTTCAACCGCCGGGAGCGCGCGGACGAAGAGGATGAGCCCCGGCTGGATGCCGGGGCGTGGGGTCGACCTCGGGTCGACCACCGGGGTTCGCCGTGGGCTGGAGCCACGGCGGATGAACCCCAGCCCTCCCGTCCGGCGGCGTTGGGTGGAGAAACCCTCGGCTGGAGCCGAGGGGCGATCGAGCCCGTGAGCTCGATCGCGGGTATGCTACGGGGTCACCCGTAGCTGCCTCGTACGTGCTACGGGTTCGCCCGTAGCGGGCGTGCGGGGCTGACCCCTCCGCGAGCAGCGGGTTCGTGAACCCGCTGCGGGGCTGCTACGAGCAGCCCCGGGGATGCCTCGTGCATCCCCAGCGATCATCGCGAGATGATCGCGAGCCCCGTGCGGGGGCTCGGCTGAGTGCTCGCGGCCTTCGGGCCTCGCTGAGTATTCGGTCGGGCCCCGGCTCGTGCGGTGGTTCGCGTTCATGGATCCGACTCGTGGGAGAAAATCGGCTGGGGGCGGGCTGCGTGTCTTCGGGCGCGTAGTCTCCAAAGGTCGGACTCTTGCGGATGAGTCGGGGATCCAATCTCCGGCGATGAAGGATTTCGTTCGGGTTGTCGGTTCCGCAAATTTAAATAACCCGGGATATCGATTTCCAACAAATGGTATCAGAGCGTTTGGTTTCGTGTTCATGTATATGCTCGATTATTGTTCTACCTTGCAGGATTTCCGGCTATCATGGTTGGATTTAATTAATTGTTTATTAATTAATTATCATGATTATTAAACTCTCGGACATGTCGAGATTCGTTTTGTGTGGATGAATGTTTGTAATAGTAAAAATTCGGGGGTTGACCGAATTTAGGATTTATTATTACGTTCCTTGTTTTTCCGGAAAATGTATAGGGTCGATTTCATGTATAGAATCGATACCGGATAATTGTAATTTAATTCTTGTAATTTTAATTACGTTGGTTCGATGTTGAGACAATCGCCGGAAGCCGGAGAACACATGTGACGAAGGAGAAGACGTGAGGGAGGACCGGGGATCGATTGGATCGATCCCATGATGAGATCGATGGCATGGGCGAGGGGCTCGATCGCCCTTGCCGCGGGCTGCCGCCGGTTCGGTGGCTGGCCGGCGTGGCTGGGCGGTGGTGCTCCTCCCCGTGGGCCGGTTGATCGAAGGTGGGGTGGCGTGGGGTCTCCCGATCTCATGCTACTCCTACCAAGATCCACTTTCCTAATTAATTCGGATTTTTCCTATTCGAGTGGTTTAGGAGAAGAATTAATTTAAATTAATTTTATTTTCTATTGATTTATTTCCTTCATGGAAATATTCATAGATTAGAAATTTAATTAATTTAGTACTAAATTTATTTTTCCTATTTGATTATTCCTACTCATGGGAATATTCATGGATTAGGAATAAAAATAAATTTGGAAAGTAGTAAGTCCTAATTTATTTTTTCCTTGTTCTATTATAGATAACTTCTAGAGTATTCCAAATTTTATTTGGATAGATTATTCTAGAGTTTTAATAGAACTAGATAGGAAAATAAATAAATAAAAATATTAATAATATTTAATTTAATTTTTGATATATTCGATTGACTTGATTTTCGAATTAAGTAACTTTTGGATTAATTGAAAATAAATAGATTTAAATATTAGAGATTAATATACTCGTCACATGGAGCATTCAAGAAACGAAGACTGAAGACTAGAAGATGCATATGAAGATAAAGCCATGATAGTCGGGGAAAAATAATTTCTCTAGCATTATTTTTGACTATGTGCTATGTGCTTTATTGCTTTCATGCATGCTATATGTGTTTACTTTATGCACTAGATAGCGTATCCCTTTATTATAAAAAGCTAAGTGGGAGAGGGGATGGAAACATTCCCATGGTCTCCATTACTGTTCTCTTGGTGACTCTTATGGACTTTTGAAGTTCGTATAGACGAGTCATTGGAGGAGAATTCTTGTAATTCCTTTTACAAGAAACATTGATCAAATTTATCAAACAATGCCTAATTTGTCTTTCTGAAACTGACTTCAAGTCGACTCATTCTCACCCCGGGGAGTGGAATGGAGCCAGAGCCACTTGGTCATGTAGAGGACACAAATTAGAGACTTTCGTGCCATTCTTTTATAGATGGGTCGCTTGTCTGCTCGGCTCCCTCATTTATGAGAGATAGGGTCGTTCGCATGGCGAATCACTGGTTAGAAACTTCGAGTTTCACTTATGATTCTCCACGTCTTGATTTACGAGATTAAATGAATCAAGTAATTGGGAGTCAATTATAAAAGTCTCTTAGTGTAGTAAACGTCCACACCACGTGGCTTGCTATGCTGACGGACTTTGGATTAATTGATGTAGACAGTTGTAAGTAATTATGAAGAGTTGTGAAGTTATCGTAAACGTCCACACCACGTGGCTTGCGGTAATGTAGCGATTCCAAGTAATTTACTTTGGTACTGAGTAATGGTTTACACTTAGATACGCCTTATAGTATTCCTCCCCACGAGGTTCCGCTATAAGCGATGTATGACCAAAGAAAAACTAATTGCTAAATCATTTGGGTGGGTAAACGTCCACACCACGTGGCTTGCCTTACCTGATGGGATTTTAGATGTGATTAGTAATTTAATGATGTTGTTCTAGGGAGATAACATCGGATATTAAATTAATTGTTTGTTTAAATGTGCTTATAGGTTTAGAGAATTGCTATGAATCCACTTTTGTTGATACTTGAGGAAATAAACGCACTGGTTCCATACTGTATTGAATGGAAAGAAGAGTTAGACATTGCTCAGACTGCAAAGGAGTACAAAGATGTACTCAGTGAAACTTGTCCTCCTGGACTCACCATTAACTCAACTGAGGAGGAGATTTTTGACTTTGAAAGGTGGGGTAGTGCTCGTGCATTAGCCGCTAATCATGATGTCATGCTCAAACTCAAGTTGCTGTTTGGACATGATGAGAAGACTAGAAAAGAGGCGATGAGGATACTCATAAAGATCTGTTACTTCGATGAAACACTTGATCATGTTTTTGAGATGATGGATCTTTTAGACGAGTTGAAACAATCGCGAGCTCTTATAGTCAAAGCCAAAGGTTTCGAACCTAAAGGCAAAGGAAAGAAGGAGAAGACAAGGGGGTCCGGTGGTCCTAAAGGACTTGGACCAAAGGGTGGGATAAAGAAGCCTTCGGGCAAACATCCCCAAGGGAAGCAGTCTGAGTACTGGGGGTCTACATCTTATCCTCTCAGAGGTACGAATTTTTCTTTAGTCGTAAAACATAGTCAGCGGTATTATCTACCAGAATTCTGGTGTGTAGATATGGAACCACTGACGGTATGTGCATTCTAAATGCAGGGGTTCCAGAAAACCCAGCGACTTAGAGAAGAAAAGTTCGAGTCCACATGGGCGAAGCTGTTGAGGAAGCAGCGGTTGCAGTGGAAGACATTTATCTATCTGTTTGATAGTTATAGGATTTCATTTCAAGTTTATTGCTTTGTACCTTTTATTTTAGAAAGAACTTTCGTTCTGGATTTCTATTATTAATGGATATTTTATTTCTTTAATCACTTGATGATTTAGACAAGAAATAATGGCGATATCTATTATGGTACATTAGATAGCAATATATGAATGATAAATCCTTAGTCTACCACGATGCAACAAACCGTTATAACTTATTTTACTTATTGGATGTATTTCTTTATCGATCATTATACTTGTGAATTCTGGAACTTGGTAGTATCTATTCAAAAGGGATTCAGAAGGTCGAAATTGATTTGATCAGTTATAGTTGGAGGAATGGACCTCCCGACCTAAGAATCAATCTTGAAAGATGATACAACTAAGTTAACCTTTCTGGATAAAGGATGGAATTCGGACAAGTATTAAGAATGATCAAAGATGATATATGCAGACATATGTGTAATTAGAGAAGTACGAGTCGTTCTTTGAAGAATACTCGAAGGTGGATTAGAATACTTGATGTGCCATAAAAGCGGAGTGTTTTCAACACAAAGCCATTATGGGGATCCTTCAAAGTATATCCATTGGAAGCCTGCGACTAGTTCGCGGAGGCTATCACCTATCTAAATAACACATAGCATAAATCAAAGGTTGAGATTAAGTCTCAAACGACTGCACCATACACATGATGTGTAGACATAGTATGTCAGGAATAAGAAATGGGATTCTAATAGTAAAAGGACAAGTTTGATCGGAACTACATATGTTCTATGAATTTTCTGGATACAACGACATATTGAATATAGTTGTGGAAAATTCTAGAAGAACGAGTAATTGTATGTTCAATAGTACTACGAACCAGAAGGGTGTCTTCACCCGGTTCTTAGAGGAAGACTATTGGATGAACTACAATGCCCTAACTGACAAAGTACTTTATAAAGAGGAAAGAGTAGACTGAGAACCAGCCTAACCGAGTAGTAGTACACCATTAACTGCACCTAATGTTATTACTGTTATACACCGGAACGCCATTGCAGTGGGAGGTTGTTAAGCAACCGGAGATGTTCATAAGACTAGAGGAGTTTTAAACTCTGGATCTAGTAGACATGAAATCGATCCCTAGTTCTGCATAAGGGGCAGTACTAATCTAAATGTGCCTACTTGGAAAGCAATGATATTGTTAAGAGGCAAGACCATTTAGAGGTACAAGCTTAGTGAATCCATTTATGGATTATCACAAAGCTGGAAATTGTGGAACTTGCGAATTGATGAGATAGTCCATTATATGGATTCATCAAAAGGCATAGACAATAAAGGGTGTATTAGAGACGTAATGGAAACAAGGTGGTGTTTCTCGGAATTTCATATAGATAACACTTCATCATTGGCAACAATGTAAAAGCATTATCAGACATAAAATAGAGGTTGTCTAAGTAAATCGAAATATAAGATTAAGGTGAAGTTGGATCATGTTCTTAGAAATCTTTCGATCTCTAGGAAAAGAACATTTGTACTTCTCTTTAGATATCTTATGGTTTGTTTTAAACATGCACATTCTGAGAAAGGTTATTGCCATTCGAGAACAGAATGCATCTATCTAAGGTATGTGTCTTGAACACATGAAGGAGATAAATATGGACAAAGCAGATTCTTACACTTCGAGTGTAAAGGGCTTTGTGAATGCGGTGTTATAAAACAAAAACCTGATATCAACTATGCAGTTAGCGTAGTGGGAGGATATCAAAGTAATCTGGATAAGAAATATTCGAATGTTGTAATAGTACTTGAAAGTACAGGATTACTGGCAATACGAAATCTTCTTAGATTACGCTTTCTCAGATAAAAATCAGAGAAAGGACCAGTGTAAGTCGATATCAGGCTATGTGTTCACTTTTAGAAGAGGTGGAATCTAAGAAACCGAATAGCAGCCTCAGAGGCAGCGGAAGTTTGGGTTAGGTTCCGGAATGACCTCTGAACTTGGATATGACTCTTGGTTTACCAAAGGCTATGTACATAGCGGTGCATGGTAAACTGGAAGAAGTCATAAGTTCAAAAGATGATGATAACATATAGAGCAAGTACCACCTGATACGAATCATCGTCAGAGAGACGACGTAGTAGTCACCAAGATAACTTCAGAGCGGCAACCTAGAGTGCTCACTCACATAGTACTCGGAAGTACACCTTAAGCACGTGATGAGTATGGGAACCGGGAGTTTGGAGGAAATGACTAGACCTTAGTACAAGTGGGAGATTGTTGGAGTTGTGTACTTAATGTCTAGATTTAAGTAATCGGTAAACTCCTTGTCATAGCATTTAACCTATTTAATTAATAAACAATTATTTGCATTTAATTAAATTATGCAAAATATAGTTCTGGATTTTATACGTTGTAGTTAGTATGGTGTTGCATGGGCACACAGAAGATCATACTATCGGTTACTCGTATTTAATCGAACAGTTGCTCACGACCTAGATGGACACGAACTAATCCATCGGTATAGTCGTTGTGTGAGAGAGAAAATAATTTATCTTAATTATTTTATCACACTTGTACACTTGGTGTATTGGGCGGATCAGCTTGAGATTCATCGATTAGGATTGCCGGCGATAATCGATTCGAGTCTCAGTGTATTTTATTCTTAATCCCCGAAACTATTGCGGGTGTGTATATTTAATATAAGTGACTTTGATTTACCAAAGGAATTAACCGGTTTGATAATTGGGTTAATTACCGGTTAAGTTGGGTCACTATATTTTATATATGGCATGCCGTGAATACTTGACGGGAAAGTGTATCCCGTAAGGGTTGATAATATCCCCGAGATGAGTTCATAAGGAATTATTATGTAAACCCTGCAGGTGGATTTAATCCGCATAATAATTAAGGTTGAATGGTACTAGTCTCGGATATAAGAGATGAATAATATTTATTGAGCAATAAATAAATTTATTCATGGATATTTAAATCTTAAATACACGGAATATATAATACTACCGGAGAAATATTATTTGATATAATATGGAATAATATTGGGAGTGCAATTTTATTTATATAGTGGAAAATAAATAAAATTTAATATTGATAAGGATTAATGGATTTGGGTTGGACCCAATTTAATCTTCAATATTTAGAAGCCCAATATTTGTTCTCCTTATGATCCCCTACGTAGCCTATATAAGCACTACATGGTCTTCACTTTTCATAACACAATTAATTGACCTACGCCAATTCATAAAGTCTTGAGAGTGAGGAAGATCCATAGGAGTTCGATAGATCGTCGCCCACACGACGTTCGAACGGAGTGCAAGGAATACGTGGGAAGATCGCAAGGTCATCAAAGGTGTTTGATTTCGTTTCTCCGCACAACGAATCGAAGGTAAAATCATAAACCCTCTTTTATGATTTCGTGTGAATTAATCGTGGTTTATACATGAACACACGATCCGGATAAACGACGAACCTCGGGGACGGGGATTCGAGATCCTCGGCGAGGATCGATTGAGGCGGTCGAACCTAGGGTTCAACCGCCGGGAGCGCGCGGACGAAGAGGATGAGCCCCGGCTGGATGCCGGGGCGTGGGGTCGACCTCGGGTCGACCACCGGGGTTCGCCGTGGGCTGGAGCCACGGCGGATGAACCCCAGCCCTCCCGTCCGGCGGCGTTGGGTGGAGAAACCCTCGGCTGGAGCCGAGGGGCGATCGAGCCCGTGAGCTCGATCGCGGGTATGCTACGGGGTCACCCGTAGCTGCCTCGTACGTGCTACGGGTTCGCCCGTAGCGGGCGTGCGGGGCTGACCCCTCCGCGAGCAGCGGGTTCGTGAACCCGCTGCGGGGCTGCTACGAGCAGCCCCGGGGATGCCTCGTGCATCCCCAGCGATCATCGCGAGATGATCGCGAGCCCCGTGCGGGGGCTCGGCTGAGTGCTCGCGGCCTTCGGGCCTCGCTGAGTATTCGGTCGGGCCCCGGCTCGTGCGGTGGTTCGCGTTCATGGATCCGACTCGTGGGATAAAATCGGCTGGGGGCGGGCTGCGTGTCTTCGGGCGCGTAGTCTCCAAAGGTCGGACTCTTGCGGATGAGTCGGGGATCCAATCTCCGGCGATGAAGGATTTCGTTCGGGTTGTCGGTTCCGCAAATTTAAATAACCCGGGATATCGATTTCCAACACTTAGCGCAAATAAAAGTTTTTCTCTGTGAAAATAAAAAGTTAACGCAATTAAATTATTTTCTCACCAGAGAATAATTCATACGGTGGTTTGAGAAAGGAGAGAGCAGACAAGGAATTTCCAGCGGATCGTTGCCCACACAACGGTTGGAATCGGGAAGAGAATACGTTAGAAGCTCTAAGGTCTCAACAATCGACCGATAAGGTATGAGATCGGATCTCTAAATTCCGCATTCATTCGATCTAATTTCTCGTTGAACGTATATGAACGTAGATCGGGTTCCGGGGTCGTGGATCGTGTTCCTCGACTACTGGGGGGTCTAGGACCTCCGGATCGGTAGTCGGATGAGGAAAAACGACCCGGAAACGAGCCCGGAACAGCATCGTCGCGTTGCTGTTCGCGGACGAACAGCGCCCGCTGGTGGGCAAACAGCGACCGCTGTTTGAAGCTCCACCAGCGACCGCTGGACTGCAATCGGCGGGCGCTGATTGGGTACAGTCCAGCTCCGTTTCGCGCGGTTGTCCTCCGGGGCGATGGCTGGGCGTGATTCGGAATAAGGGCTGTCGTGCGAACGAAGTAGTGACTTCGGAGGTCGACTGGGAGCGTTCGGATGTTCGAGCGATCGAACGAACGCATCCCGGGTAGTCGAAATCCAACAATTGGTATCAGAGCCGGTTATGCGTTCTTGTATTGTTTGCGAGTTTGTTTTGCAGGTAACCCGATTATTATGGTCATATGTTTATGTACTGTATATTGTGGTTTGTTAAACTCTCGGGGTTGTCGAGATCTTTTGGTTTTAACGTTGCTTGCTTGTAATAGTTAAAACGACGGGTTGAGTTGTTTAGGTTTTCTATTTCGGTTTTTCGTTTTTCGTTTATCCGGGTGTATAGGGTCGATCATTCCTGTATAGGATCGATGCCAGAAGTAGTTAGTATTACACATGTAATGTTGCTGCTGCTTGGTGGATCGAGAGAAGATCGAAGGACGGACGAACGAGGGTCGAGGAGTCAAACCCGCGGCTACTGTGCAGAAACGGCGCCCGCTGGAGGGCAAACGGCGACCGCCGTTTGCAGCTCCTCCAGCGACCGCTGTTCCTCAAACGGCGGGCGCTGTTTTAAGTTTTGGCAGCAGCGACGCGGGGGTTCGACGGACATCACAGATCGCTTGTCGAGGGCCCGGGATGATACTCCAGTGGGAGGAGTTCGTCTCTTGGTCCTTAGACGAGTCGGTGATGGACCGAGACCAAGGCGAGCAACGAGACGAAGATCCGAGAAGACGTGCATCGAAGTTTTAAAGGCCATAATAATCGGGCCACGTTAAATGCTTTTTGTGTGTTTACGTGTGTTTTATTGTGCTTTAAATTCATATGCATGCTCGTTAATCCCTTTCGTAAAAACTAAGTGGGAGAGGGATTGGAAACAATCCCGCGGTCTCCATTCTCTGTTTTGATGGTGATGTGTGTCGCTTACGAGTTAGCTTTAGTGTCATCCTCCCTATCGGATAAAGTTGACACACGGATATCACTGGATCAAAATTCGAATTCAATTCCATTTATAGAATTGAACACTTAAGTTTTTCAAAGCAATGCCTAATCTGTCTTTCAAAGACTAATTTCAACTCGACTCATTCTCACCCCGGGGAGTGGAATGGAGCCAAAGCGCTTGGTTATGTCGATGACACAGATTAGAGACATTCGAGTCATTTGATGACTAGATCGATTGTCTGGTTGGCTCCCTCACTTTGTGAGAGATAGGGCTCAATTGCATGATTGATCGCTGGTTAGAAACTTCGAGTTTCACTTACGAGATATCAAGCTTTGATTAACGAAATTGTGAAATTTATTAAATGGAATTCAATTAACAAAGTTGTTTGTTTAGTAAACGTCCACACTATCGTGGCTTACTAGACGGAAACGGAACTTTGGGTTAATTGAGGCTCGACAGTTATAGGAAATCGTAAAGGGACCGCATGTCAACGTAAACGTCCACACTAACGTGGCTTGCGGTGGGCGTGTAGTTTCCGAGCGGTTAACTTAGTACTGAGAAATGGTATACACTTAGGTACGCTTTACAGTATCCTCCCCATCGGAGTCACTGCTGTAATGATGTACGACCGAAGTAAAAGTCCAGTTATAAAATCGTTTGGACTAGTATACGTCCACATGAACGTGGCATGCTAGTCTGATGGGATTTTAGGATTAATTGGTAAATTTAATGATATTAATTAAGGGAGTTAATATCGAATTAAATTTGACAGTTTGATTTGTCTCTTTTATAGATATGGCACTCAACCCGCTGTCCATTATACTAAAAGAAAACAAACTCACTGGTCCAAACTATGTTGATTGGAAACGAAACTTGGACATTGTCCTAACTACTGAGGAGTACAAATATGTACTCCATGAGGTTTGTCCTGATGAACCTATTGACACCTCCACTCCTGAGGAAAAGGAAGCTCATCGGAAGTGGGTCAAGGCTGATCAGATGGCGCGGTGCTACATTTTGGCTTCTATGTCAAATGTGCTGCAACATCAGCATGAGGCCATGACCACTGCCTATGATATGATGCTTAACCTCAAGGAGATGTTTGGTAGTCAAGATAGGGCAGCCAGGCAAGATGCCATGAGAAAACTCATGACGGCCACTATGTCCGAAGGAACGCCCGTGAGGGATCACGTTCTTAGGATGATAGGCTATCTGAATGAGATAGAGATTATGGGAGGAGCTATCGATGGGGAAACCCAGATCGATATAGTGCTCCAGTCTCTGCCTAGGAGTTTTGAGCAGTTCCGCCTGAACTATAACATGAACAAGAGGTTATATTCGTTGGCGGAACTCCTGACTGAACTCCAGGCGGCAGAGGGAATCTTTAAGAAATCTCATGCACTTGTGGCTGTGAAACTTCCTGGTCCTCCGGGGACTAAGAGGAAGAAGAGACAAGGACGGAAACCCAGTGGACCCAGCAATGGTGGACCACGGAATGGAGTGAACAAGCCCAAGGGCAAGTGTTTCCGTTGCAAGCAGTCTGGACATTGGAAGTCTAATTGTCCTCTCAGACAAGGAGGTATGAACTTTTCCTTAGTCACTGAAACATGTTTAGCGGTGTTATCCACCGGTACCTGGTGTGTGGATACGGGAGCCACTGATCATGTCTGCAATTCTTTGCAGGGGTTCCAGGAAACCCGGCGGCTTAGAGAGGGAGAGATCACTATCTACATGGGCAACGCTACGAAAGTGGCGGCAGTTGCAGTGGGAGATATTCATTTGTCTTTTAATAATAAAGTTTTGGTATTGAATAATTGTCTTTATGTACCGAATTTTAGAAAGAACCTTGTTTCGGTTTCTAAATTGGTTTTGAATAAATATTCTGTTTCTTTTGATAGTTCTGTTATTATAAAAAAGAATGGTGAGTATATTTGTTCTGGTACATTGATAGGCAACTTATATATACTGAATCCTGATTATTCCACGATGCAACGAGTAGAGTCAAATAATACATCTAGTACCAATAAGAGAAAGGAGCCTTCTAGGATGAATCAAAAGTACTTATGGCATCTTAGGCTAGGTCATATTAACTTGGGTAGGATTCAAAGGTTGATAACTGATGGAATACTCAGTGGTGTGAAAGATGAGGACTTTCCAACCTGCGAATCATGCCTGGAAGGAAAAATGACCAAGCGACCCTTTAGTGATAAGGGGTATAGATCCAAGGAAGTACTGGAATTGATTCACTCTGATTTGTGCGGGCCTTTATCTGTCCAAGCGAGAGGAGGTTATGAATATTTCGTAACCTTCACTGATGATTACTCAAGGTATGGTTTTATATACCTGATGCGCCGCAAGAGCGAGTGCTTTGACAAGTTCAAGGAGTACAAAGCTCTTGTGGAGAACCTTCATGGTAAAACCATAAAGACTCTACGATCTGATCGTGGAGGAGAGTACCTCTCGGGAGAGGGTAAGGCGTACTTATTAGAAAATGGGATTGACTCCCAGATGACTGCACCATACACGCCCCAGCAGAATGGTGTAGCAGAAAGAAGGAATAGGACTCTTATGGAAATGGTAAGATCTATGATGAGTTATTCAGACCTACCAGTTTCGTTCTGGGGATATGCCTTGGAAACAGCGGCGTATATCCTGAACTTAGTTCCTTCTAAATCAGTCCCTAAGACGCCCTCGGAATTGTGGACCGGGCGAAAGCCTAACTTGAAACACATTCGGATCTGGGGTTGTCCAGCACATGTGCTGAAGCATGGGGCTGATAAGTTGGAATCTCGTTCAGATATTCGGTTGTTTATAGGATATCCTAGAGGAACGAAAGGTGGTCTATTTTATAGTCCTCAGGACCAGAAGATCGTTGTTAGCACCAACGCTCGGTTCTTGGAAGAGGATTATATAATGGACCACAAGCCCAAGAGTGAGATAATACTGAATGAACTGAGAGGGGACGATCAAGGCTTAGATCCAACCGAACCGGGTGATACGCCACCACAGTCTGCACCTGTAGTTACTGAGGTTACACCGGAGCCTCGTCGTAGTGGGAGGGTTGTTCGACAACCCGATAGGTTCATGTTTATAGGTGAGTCTTCGGACTTGTTACCTGGAGAACATGAAGCCGATCCCTGGACCTATGGCGAGGCGCTTAAAGATCAAGATCCTCAGTCTTGGCAAAAGGCGATGAAATCTGAGATTGAATCAATGGATTCAAATCAGGTCTGGAATCTTGTAGCACCGCCCAAAGGTGTAAAAGCCATTGGTTGCAAGTGGGTGTACAAGAGGAAAAGAGGGTCTGACGGGAAGGTTGAAACTTTCAAGGCTAGGCTTGTTGCGAAGGGGTATACTCAGAAAGAAGGGATCGATTATGAGGAAACCTTTTCGCCGGTAGCTATGCTAAAGTCGATCCGGATTCTTTTGTCTATAGCAGCTCATATGGATTATGAGGTGTGGCAAATGGACGTCAAGACAGCATTCTTGAATGGGAATCTTGACGAGACCATTTACATGAGACAGCCAGAGGGTTTCATTAAGAAAGGCCAAGAGCATCTAGTGTGTAAGCTAAACCGATCCATTTATGGATTGAAGCAAGCTTCTAGATCTTGGAACATGCGGTTTGATGAGGTTATCCAGTCTTATGGATTCATTCAAAGCATGGACGAGTCGTGTGTATACCGGAGATGTGACGGAAACAGTGTGGCGTTTCTCGTGCTTTATGTAGATGACATCCTTCTAATTGGCAACAATGTGAAGATGTTGTCGGACATAAAGGGATGGTTGTCCAAGCAATTCGATATGAAAGACTTAGGACAAGTTGGGCATGTTCTTGGGATCAAGGTTATAAGGGATCGCCGGAAAAGAACATTAAGCTTGTCCCAGGCTTCATATATTGATACGATTCTGGCTCGTTTCAACATGCAGAATTCCAAGAGAGGTGCTCAACCTTTCTGCCATGGAATTCATCTATCTAAAGACATGTGTCCCAAAACACAAAAAGAGATAGATTACATGAAGAAGGTTCCTTATGCTTCGGCAGTAGGAAGTCTAATGTATGCCATGTTGTGCACGAGACCTGATATCTGCTATGCCGTGGGCATGGTAGCTAGATATCAGAGTAACCCTGGACAGGGTCACTGGACTGCTGTAAAGAACATACTTAAGTACCTGCGAAGGACTAGGAATTATGTTCTAAGTTACAAAGCGTCCGAGTTGATTCCTATTGGTTACACAGACTCGGATTTCCAATCTGATAAGGATCAGCGAAAGTCTACATCAGGCTATGTGTTCACATTGGGAGGTGGAGCAGTCTCATGGAAGAGTGTTAAGCAGAAATGCATTTCGGACTCTACCATGGAAGCCGAATATGTAGCAGCCTCTGAGGCAGCTAAAGAATCGGTGTGGCTCCGGAACTTCCTTATGGACTTGGATGTGGTTCCTAAGATGCCTAGAGCTATCACAATTTATTGTGACAATAGCGGTGCAGTGGCTAATGCAAAGGAACCACGAGCCCACAATGCGAGTAAACACATAGATCGCAAGTACCACCTGATTAGAGACATCGTCAGGAGAGGCGATGCGGTTGTCACCAAGATTGCATCAGCGGATAACCTGGCTGACCCCTTTACGAAGGCACTTCCAGCGGAAGCGTTCAAGAGACACGTGAAGGGGATGGGTATCGGATGTATGGTAGAGGGCAACTAGAGATTTAGTATAAGTGGGAGATTGATGGAGTTATATTCTAAATGTCTAGTTTAGTGACAATATGGAACTCCTTATCTGTGTTTTACATTATCTAATAATCAAACTGTCGGCATTTTGTCTTTCTTGTACTTGAATGCAATAGTCCTAGATATATACGTTGTAGACAGTATGGCGTGAGGAGACACGCGGAAGATCATACTGTCGGTTACTCGTATAGTATCGAACAGAAGCTCACGACTTAGATGGACAGGGACAATCCATCGGTACGTCGTAGTGTGACTGGGTAATAGTTGGTCTTGACTATTATGTTACACTTGTACACTTGGTGTATTGAGCAGGACCACGGGAGGGCGTTCGATTTATACTAATCGACGTAATCGAACTAGACCTCAGAATTACGGATATACGAATTCTTAATCCCTATATAATTATAGGTGCGTATGTCCAATTCTCGGTTCTTTAACTTGCCAATGAGTGAGACTATTTGATTAGTCGAGATACTCGGTAAATTGGGAATCGGAATTGTACACACGGCATGCTATAGATTATAGACAGGAAACCGTGTCCCGTTTATCGGGTTGATAACGTCCCCGAGATGAGCTCATAAAGTTTATCATGTAAACCCTGCAGGTGGATTTGTTCCACATGATAATAAGGATGAGTGGTACTAGTCTCGGATAATAAGAAACGAATTAATTTAATTATTAGTAATTAAATAAATTCGTGGACGTTCGATATCTTAAACACGGGGAAGGTCGTATATGTAATTTCGGCGGATTTATTATTGTTGAAATAATATTAAAATTAATTTCGGGAATTCAATTATTATTTTATAGTGGAATTAATAATAATTAAAATTGAAATCGATTAATTAAGGAATTGCGTTTACGTATTCCAAGTTAATTAATATTTCAATTTAGCCCTTAATTAATTTCCCTTAGGTCCCTAACGTAGCTCTATTTAAACCCCCCCTTGCCCTCTCCTAAAACCTACAGAACGCCGCAACTATTATTTTTCTGAGAAAAATTATTTGCTTAGCGCAAATAAAAGTTTTTCTCTGTGAAAATAAAAAGTTAACGCAATTAAATTATTTTCTCACCAGAGAATAATTCATACGGTGGTTTGAGAAAGGAGAGAGCAGACAAGGAATTTCCAGCGGATCGTTGCCCACACAACGGTTGGAATCGGGAAGAGAATACGTTAGAAGCTCTAAGGTCTCAACAATCGACCGATAAGGTATGAGATCGGATCTCTAAATTCCGCATTCATTCGATCTAATTTCTCGTTGAACGTATATGAACGTAGATCGGGTTCCGGGGTCGTGGATCGTGTTCCTCGACTACTGGGGGGTCTAGGACCTCCGGATCGGTAGTCGGATGAGGAAAAACGACCCGGAAACGAGCCCGGAACAGCAACGTCGCGTTGCTGTTCGCGGACGAACAGCGCCCGCTGGTGGGCAAACAGCGACCGCTGTTTGAAGCTCCACCAGCGACCGCTGGACTGCAATCGGCGGGCGCTGATTGGGTACAGTCCAGCTCCGTTTCGCGCGGTTGTCCTCCGGGGCGATGGCTGGGCGTGATTCGGAATAAGGGCTGTCGTGCGAACGAAGTAGTGACTTCGGAGGTCGACTGGGAGCGTTCGGATGTTCGAGCGATCGAACGAACGCATCCCGGGTAGTCGAAATCCAACACTTAAGTTGTACTTCCAAGAAGTACTATGTGAATGAGCACTCTAGGTTGCCGCTCTGAAGTTATCTTGGTGACTACAGCGTCGTCTCCCTCGACGATGACTCGTATCAGGTGGTACTTTCACTATGTGTTATCTTACACTTATGGACTTGTGATTTCTTACCATTTGCCATTGCACCGCTATTTACATAGCCTTTGGAAAATTAAGAATCACATCTAAGTCCCAGAGATTATCCCGGAGTTATACCAAAACTTCCGCTGCCTCTGAGGCCGCTATTTGGTTACCTATGGGAGAGTCCGAAAAGCATCGTGCTTATCACTCTTCCATGTTAAAACTCCTTCTCCTTCAATAGTGAAACACATAGCCTGATATCGACTTACACCGGTCCTCATTTGATTAGAAATCTAAGAGAATGTAATCCAAAGGAAAAACTCGTCTGCTTCGTAGTCTAGAACAGTACTTCGAAAGTACTTTTACGGCAGTCGAATATTCCTTTCCAGGATTACCTTGATATCCTCCCACTATGCTAACCGCATAGCCGATATCAGGTTCTTGTTTTCAACAATGCATTTATTAAGCTTTCCACACTCAAAGTGTAGGAAACTGCTTTCATTGCTTCTATCTCCTTTTGTGTTCCAAAACACATATCCTTAGATAGATGCATTCCGTCTCTGAAAGGTAACGAACCTTTCTTGGAATCTTGCATGTTTAAAACGAACCATAATCATATATGTAAGATGTCCAGGAAAAGTACAATGTTCTTTCTAGAGATCCAAGATCTCAAGAACATGTCCAACTTCTTCCTTTATCTTTCATAATGATTCATCTAGACAACCATCATTTTATGTCTGATAACATCTTTACATTGTTGCCAATGATAAGAGTGTCATCTACATAAAACCTCCGAGAAACACCACTTTGTTTTCCATCACGTCTCCAATACACATAATTCGTCTATGCTTTTGATGAATCCATAAAATGGATTATCTCATCAATTTGCAAGTACCACGAACTCAACGCTTTGTTTAAATCCATAAATGGATCAACTAAGCTTGTACTCTAAATGATCTCGCCTCTTAGCAATAATCCTTATTGCTCTCCAAGAAGGCACATTTAGATCTAGTACGGCCTTCATGTAGATCTAGGGATCGATTTCATGTATACTAGGTCCAGAGTCCGAAGACTCTCCTAGTCTTATGAATATCTCCGGTTGTCCCACAACCTCCCACTACAATGGCATTCCGGTGTATAAACAGTGATAACAGTAGGTGCAGTTAGTGGTGTACCGCTACTCGGTTCGGCTGGTTCTCAGTCCTCTTCTTCTCTCTCATTTCAAAGTATCACGTCACTTTGGGCTTGTGGTTCATTACATAGTCTTCCTCTAAGAACCGTGCGTTAGAACTTATAACGTCCTTCTGGTTCATAGTACTATTGAACACACATCTTTTGTTCTTCCAGGATATTCTACAACCGCATTTGAATGCGCCGTTGTTTCCAGACATATCCATAGAACATAGGTAGTTCCGTATAACTCATCTTTTACTATCTCTATAAGAGTCCCATTTCTTGTTTACGACACATCATTTCTACACAAGAGTGTATGGTGTAGTCATTCGGGATCAAATCCCAATCTCTGATCAGTATGATATGCATTCCTTAGACAGGTACTTGCCTCCGCGATCAAATCGCAGGCTAGAAATGGATATACCTTGATGGTTCTCCACAATAGCTTTGTGTCCATTGACTTGTCAAAACACTTGCTTTTGTGGCACATCAGGTATTCTAATCCATTTCTCGAGTAATCATCAAATGAAGTACTCGTACCCTATTGTCTGAGTAGACATAGGTCTGCATACATCAGAGTCAATCAATTCTTATACTTGTCCGGAGCTTACATCTTATATCCATAAAGGATTGCTTAGTCATATTATCTTCCAAATTAGATTCTTAGGTCGGAAGGTCCACTCCCTCAACTTAATTGATCAAATATCAATTTTCGACCTTTGAACTTCTTATTTGAATAAACACGACTGAGCATAAGAATCCACAAGTATAATTGATTTAATAAAGAAATCTCTTATTAGTAAAACGAGTTTCATAAAACGGTTCATTGCATCGTGGTGGACTCAGGATTCATCATTTATATATTGCTAGCCAATGTACCAGAATAGATAATATCATTATTTCTTCTTATAACCATCAAATGATTAAAAGAACTAAAATATCCATTCATTAGAAATCCAGAACAAAGTTCTTTCTAAAATGAAAGGTACATAAAAGCAATAACTCAAAATGAAATCCTATAAAATGTCCTCCACTGCAACTGCTGCCTCCTCCACAGCATTGCCCATGTAGACTACGATATTTTCTTTTCCAAGTCGTTAGGTTTCCTGGAACCTCTTGCATTTAAAATGCACATACCGTCAGTGGTTCCATATCTACACACCAGGTTCCGGTAGATAATACCACTGACTATGTTTTACGACTAAAGAAAATTTCGTACTTCCTTTGAGAGGATAATCAGACTTCCAGTACCCAGACTGTTTGCATCGAGAACTCTTGCCTCATGGCTTTCTCGTCCCATCTCGTGGTCCAAGAAACCTAGGACCACTGGGTTTCTTTGCTTGCTTTTCCTTTCCCCCGATTTTTCCCTTAGGTTCGAAACCTTTGGCATTGGCTACAAGAGCTTGCGATTTCCGTCTCAACTCGTCTAAAAGGTCAATCATCTCAAAAACGTGTTTAAGCGTTTCCTCGAAGCGACTGGCCTTTATGAGTATCCTCATCGCTTCTTGTCTAGCCGCCTATGTCAATAGGCTCGGGAGGACAAAGATCACTGAGCACTAACTAGTACTCTTTAACAGTTTGGGTAATGTCTAGATCTCTATTCCAATCATTACATTTAGGGACCAGTGAGTTTAAAAATCCTTTGTTATCACAGAAAGTGGGTTCAAAGCCATATCCTAATCTATGAGCACATATAACAACAAAAAATCGATTTAATCTCCGATATTATCTCCCTCAAATAATATCATTAAACCACTAATCACATCTAAAATCCCATCAGATATGGCAAGCCACGATAGTGTGGACGTTTACCTATCCAAATGATTTAGCAATTAGATTTCCTTCGGTCGTACATCATCATTAGCGTTACTTCGATGGGAAGAATACTAAGAAGCGTACCTAAGTGTAAACCATCACTCAGTATCTAAGAAGTTTGTTTGGGATACGCATATTCACCGCAAGCCACGATAGTGTGGACGTTTACGTTAACATACGCTCCTTTACTCCCTTCTATAACTGTCTACATCAATCGTTCCAAAATCCCATTCAATGTAGCAAGCCACGATAGTGTGGACGTTTACTACACCAAAAGACTTTTACAATTGACTCCCAATTACTTGAATCATTTAATCTTGTAAATCAAGACGCGGAGAATCATAAGTGAAACTCAAAGTTTCTAACCAGTGATTCACCATGCGAACAACCCTATCTCTCATAAAATGAGGGAGCCGAGCAGACAATCGATCCACCTTCAAAAGATGGTACGACTGCCTCTAATTTGTGTCCTCGACATGACCAAGTGGCTTTGGCTCCATTCCACTCCCCGGGGTGAGAATGAGTCGACTTGAAGTCAGTTTTGGAAAGACAAATTAGGCATTGTTTGATAGACTTAATCAATGTTTCTCGTAAAAAGAATTACAAGAATTCTCCTCCAATGACTTGTCTATACAACCTTCGAAAGTTCATAAAAGTCACCAAGAGAACAGCAATGGAGACCATGGATATGTTTCCATACCCTCTCCCACTTAGCTTTTTATAATAAAGGGATACGCTATCTAATGCATAATTAAATACACATAAGCATGCATACATGAAATAAAGCACATAGAATATTATCACATAATCAAAATAATACTAGAATATTATTTTCCGACTATTATGGCTTTATCGCATCCCCGTATGCGTCTTCTAGTCTTTAGTCTTCGTTCTTGAATGCTCCATGTGACGGGAATATTAATTCCAATATTTAAATCTATTTATTTTCAATTAATCCAAAAGTTACTTAATTCGAAAATTAAGTCAATCGAATATATCAAAAATAAAATTAAATATTATTAATATTTTTATTATTTTTATTTTCCCTTTCTACTTCATTAAATCTCTAGAATAATCTATCCAAGACCCACTTGGAATATTCTAGAAGACTTCCATAATGAAATAAGGAAATAAAATAATTTATTTTATTTTCCCTTTCTACTTCATTAAATCTCTAGAATAATCTATCCAAGACCCACTTGGAATATTCTAGATGATTTCCATAATGAAATAAGGAAATAAAATAATTTAGGACTCCTAGTCCTTCCAAATTAATTCCTTTCCTAATCTATTAAAAATTCCATAAAGGAATAATTAAATAGGAAAAATTAATTAAGGACTCTTCTACTTTCCAAAATTAATTAATTTCCATGTCCATGAAAATTCTCATAAAATAGGAATAATCAAATAGAAATAAATTAATTTAATAATTAATTATTTTCCTTTCTAATTCCATTAAATCTCTAGAATCCTATTCCAAGTAGAACTTAGAATATTCTAGAAGACTTCCATAATAGAATAAGGAAATAAATTAATTCCAATTAATTCTTTTCCTATCTCCATGAGAGTTCCAAAAAATAGGAATACTCAAAATAGGAAAACCGAATCAATTTTGGAAAGTTGGATCTTGGTAGGAATAGCATGGGTTGGGGATCCCCACGCCATCCCCACCTTCGACCGCCACTACCACCGCCGGCCAAGGCTCACGCGCCACCACCCTTGGTGGCCGGCGTGGCCGAGAGCCCTAGGGCAGCCCGGGCGATCGATCCTCATGGGATCGATCCTCGTGATCGATCCCCGGTCCTCCCTCTCTTCGTCTCCTCCGTCACACTTTTCCGGTCGTCGTTTCGGAATCGATCCAACGTAAAATAAATTACAAATTTACTACTACGTTATCCGGCATCGATTCTCTACAAAACGACCTCATACAATTTCCGGAAAAATTAAGAACAAACATTCACCACACAAGAACGAATATTGACATCACCGAGAGTTTAATAATCAAGAACATTATTATGACATTAATTAACAAAATTAAATGTAGCCATAATAATCGGAAACCCTGCAAGGTAGAACAATTTATCGAAAAATACCATGAACTAAAACCATCGCTCTGATACCAATTGTTGGAAATCGATATCCCGGAATTAATAAATTTAAATAAATAAATTATCTAATTAATTCCGACCAAAATCCTTCGAATATCCGGATTGTCTAAATTGCGGAACCGACAACCCAATCGAAAAACCCTTCGCCGGAGTTTGATTGCGAGCACGCCACGAAGCCCGGAGCTCAACCGAACACGCAGCCGTGGGCGAACCCACGCGCGTCCAGCCGAGCCCCGTACGTGGGGCTCGCGATCGCATGATGCGATCGCTGGGTGCGATCGACCGGGGCTGTTCCGACAGCCCCCCAGCAGCAAGTCCGGCGACTTGCTGCTCGCCGTGGAGGGGCGACTCAACCGTGAGTCGCTGCGGGCGCGCCAGCCGCCCGCCCGGCGATCGTGACCTAGGGCAGCGATCGCCCCCTCGGCTTCGGCCGAGGGCTCCCATGCACGCGTCCCCGGCGTCCAGTCGGGGTTCGCTTGGTTCGATCCCCACGGGGATCACGCCGCCGGTCCGGTGGTCTTCGACCACCACCGCGCGGTGTATCCTCGTTCCGGGGTTCGTCCTCGGATCTTTGTTCATGATATTTTCACGATAATTAAACGATAAAATCATAAAGAGGGTTTTACGATTTACCTCGTTCTCGTTGTTCGGAAAAACGAAGAACTCAATTTGACGACCTTGAGATCTTCCCACGTATTCCTTGCACTAGCCCGGACGTCGTGTGGGCGACGATCTACCGAACTCCATGGATCCTCCTCTCTACTTTCTCTCTCTAGAATTGTGATCTTCAACTTATGAGAATAGAGAAGACCATGTAGTGCTTTTATAGGCTACGTAGGGGATCTAAAGGAGGTGGAATATTGAGCTTCCAATATTGAAGATTAAATTGAGCCCAATGCTCAAGTCCATTAATCCTTATCAATATTAATTAATTCTATTTTCCACTATATAAAATTAATTGCACTCCCAATATTAAACCATATTATATCAAATAATATTTCTCCGGTAGTATTATTTATTCCGTGTATTTAAGATATAAATATCCATGAATAAAATTAATTTATTGCTAATTAATTTATTCATCTCTTTATATCCGAGACTAGTACCATTTGTTGGAGTTGTGTACTTAATGTCTAGATTTAAGTAATCGGTAAACTCCTTGTCATAGCATTTAACCTATTTAATTAATAAACAATTATTTGCATTTAATTAAATTATGCAAAATATAGTTCTGGATTTTATACGTTGTAGTTAGTATGGTGTTGCATGGGCACACAGAAGATCATACTATCGGTTACTCGTATTTAATCGAACAGTTGCTCACGACCTAGATGGACACGAACTAATCCATCGGTATAGTCGTTGTGTGAGAGAGAAAATAATTTATCTTAATTATTTTATCACACTTGTACACTTGGTGTATTGGGCGGATCAGCTTGAGATTCATCGATTAGGATTGCCGGCGATAATCGATTCGAGTCTCAGTGTATTTTATTCTTAATCCCCGAAACTATTGCGGGTGTGTATATTTAATATAAGTGACTTTGATTTACCAAAGGAATTAACCGGTTTGATAATTGGGTTAATTACCGGTTAAGTTGGGTCACTATATTTTATATATGGCATGCCGTGAATACTTGACGGGAAAGTGTATCCCGTAAGGGTTGATAATATCCCCGAGATGAGTTCATAAGGAATTATTATGTAAACCCTGCAGGTGGATTTAATCCGCATAATAATTAAGGTTGAATGGTACTAGTCTCGGATATAAGAGATGAATAATATTTATTGAGCAATAAATAAATTTATTCATGGATATTTAAATCTTAAATACACGGAATATATAATACTACCGGAGAAATATTATTTGATATAATATGGAATAATATTGGGAGTGCAATTTTATTTATATAGTGGAAAATAAATAAAATTTAATATTGATAAGGATTAATGGATTTGGGTTGGACCCAATTTAATCTTCAATATTTAGAAGCCCAATATTTGTTCTCCTTATGATCCCCTACGTAGCCTATATAAGCACTACATGGTCTTCACTTTTCATAACACAATTAATTGACCTACGCCAATTCATAAAGTCTTGAGAGTGAGGAAGATCCATAGGAGTTCGATAGATCGTCGCCCACACGACGTTCGAACGGAGTGCAAGGAATACGTGGGAAGATCGCAAGGTCATCAAAGGTGTTTGATTTCGTTTCTCCGCACAACGAATCGAAGGTAAAATCATAAACCCTCTTTTATGATTTCGTGTGAATTAATCGTAGTTTATACATGAACACACGATCCGGATAAACGACGAACCTCGGGGACGGGGATTCGAGATCCTCGGCGAGGATCGATTGAGGCGGTCGAACCTAGGGTTCAACCGCCGGGAGCGCGCGGACGAAGAGGATGAGCCCCGACTGGATGCCGGGGCGTGGGGTCGACCTCGGGTCGACCACCGGGGTTCGCCGTGGGCTGGAGCCACGGCGGATGAACCCCAGCCCTCCCGTCCGGCGGCGTTGGGTGGAGAAACCCTCGGCTGGAGCCGAGGGGCGATCGAGCCCGTGAGCTCGATCGCGGGTATGCTACGGGGTCACCCGTAGCTGCCTCGTACGTGCTACGGGTTCGCCCGTAGCGGGCGTGCGGGGCTGACCCCTCCGCGAGCAGCGGGTTCGTGAACCCGCTGCGGGGCTGCTACGCGCAGCCCCGGGGATGCCTCGTGCATCCCCAGCGATCATCGCGAGATGATCGCGAGCCCCGTGCGGGGGCTCGGCTGAGTGCTCGCGGCCTTCGGGCCTCGCTGAGTATTCGGTCGGGCCCCGGCTCGTGCGGTGGTTCGCGTTCATGGATCCGACTCGTGGGAGAAAATCGGCTGGGGGCGGGCTGCGTGTCTTCGGGCGCGTAGTCTCCAAAGGTCGGACTCTTGCGGATGAGTCGGGGATCCAATCTCCGGCGATGAAGGATTTCGTTCGGGTTGTCGGTTCCGCAAATTTAAATAACCCGGGATATCGATTTCCAACAAATGGTATCAGAGCGTTTGGTTTCGTGTTCATGTATATGCTCGATTATTGTTCTACCTTGCAGGATTTCCGGCTATCATGGTTGGATTTAATTAATTGTTTATTAATTAATTATCATGATTATTAAACTCTCGGACATGTCGAGATTCGTTTTGTGTGGATGAATGTTTGTAATAGTAAAAATTCGGGGGTTGACCGAATTTAGGATTTATTATTACGTTCCTTGTTTTTCCGGAAAATGTATAGGGTCGATTTCATGTATAGAATCGATACCGGATAATTGTAATTTAATTCTTGTAATTTTAATTACGTTGGTTCGATGTTGAGACAATCGCCGGAAGCCGGAGAACACATGTGACGAAGGAGAAGACGTGAGGGAGGACCGGGGATCGATTGGATCGATCCCATGATGAGATCGATGGCATGGGCGAGGGGCTCGATCGCCCTTGCCGCGGGCTGCCGCCGGTTCGGTGGCTGGCCGGCGTGGCTGGGCGGTGGTGCTCCTCCCCGTGGGCCGGTTGATCGAAGGTGGGGTGGCGTGGGGTCTCCCGATCTCATGCTACTCCTACCAAGATCCACTTTCCTAATTAATTCGGATTTTTCCTATTCGAGTGGTTTAGGAGAAGAATTAATTTAAATTAATTTTATTTTCTATTGATTTATTTCCTTCATGGAAATATTCATAGATTAGAAATTTAATTAATTTAGTACTAAATTTATTTTTCCTATTTGATTATTCCTACTCATGGGAATATTCATGGATTAGGAATAAAAATAAATTTGGAAAGTAGTAAGTCCTAATTTATTTTTTCCTTGTTCTATTATAGATAACTTCTAGAGTATTCCAAATTTTATTTGGATAGATTATTCTAGAGTTTTAATAGAACTAGATAGGAAAATAAATAAATAAAAATATTAATAATATTTAATTTTATTTTTGATATATTCGATTGACTTGATTTTCGAATTAAGTAACTTTTGGATTAATTGAAAATAAATAGATTTAAATATTAGAGATTAATATACTCGTCACATGGAGCATTCAAGAAACGAAGACTGAAGACTAGAAGATGCATATGAAGATAAAGCCATGATAGTCGGGGAAAAATAATTTCTCTAGCATTATTTTTGACTATGTGCTATGTGCTTTATTGCTTTCATGCATGCTATATGTGTTTACTTTATGCACTAGATAGCGTATCCCTTTATTATAAAAAGCTAAGTGGGAGAGGGGATGGAAACATTCCCATGGTCTCCATTACTGTTCTCTTGGTGACTCTTATGGACTTTTGAAGTTCGTATAGACGAGTCATTGGAGGAGAATTCTTGTAATTCCTTTTACAAGAAACATTGATCAAATTTATCAAACAATGCCTAATTTGTCTTTCTGAAACTGACTTCAAGTCGACTCATTCTCACCCCGGGGAGTGGAATGGAGCCAGAGCCACTTGGTCATGTAGAGGACACAAATTAGAGACTTCCGTGCCATTCTTTTATAGATGGGTCGCTTGTCTGCTCGGCTCCCTCATTTATGAGAGATAGGGTCGTTCGCATGGCGAATCACTGGTTAGAAACTTCGAGTTTCACTTATGATTCTCCACGTCTTGATTTACGAGATTAAATGAATCAAGTAATTGGGAGTCAATTATAAAAGTCTCTTAGTGTAGTAAACGTCCACACCACGTGGCTTGCTATGCTGACGGACTTTGGATTAATTGATGTAGACAGTTGTAAGTAATTATGAAGAGTTGTGAAGTTATCGTAAACGTCCACACCACGTGGCTTGCGGTAATGTAGCGATTCCAAGTAATTTACTTTGGTACTGAGTAATGGTTTACACTTAGATACGCCTTATAGTATTCCTCCCCACGAGGTTCCGCTATAAGCGATGTATGACCAAAGAAAAACTAATTGCTAAATCATTTGGGTGGGTAAACGTCCACACCACGTGGCTTGCCTTACCTGATGGGATTTTAGATGTGATTAGTAATTTAATGATGTTGTTCTAGGGAGATAACATCGGATATTAAATTAATTGTTTGTTTAAATGTGCTTATAGGTTTAGAGAATTGCTATGAATCCACTTTTGTTGATACTTGAGGAAATAAACGCACTGGTTCCATACTGTATTGAATGGAAAGAAGAGTTAGACATTGCTCAGACTGCAAAGGAGTACAAAGATGTACTCAGTGAAACTTGTCCTCCTGGACTCACCATTAACTCAACTGAGGAGGAGATTTTTGACTTTGAAAGGTGGGGTAGTGCTCGTGCATTAGCCGCTAATCATGATGTCATGCTCAAACTCAAGTTGCTGTTTGGACATGATGAGAAGACTAGAAAAGAGGCGAT
Source organism: Euphrasia confusa (assembly GCA_954870475.1). Classification (NCBI taxonomy): domain Eukaryota; kingdom Viridiplantae; phylum Streptophyta; class Magnoliopsida; order Lamiales; family Orobanchaceae; genus Euphrasia; species Euphrasia confusa. The sequence continues at coordinate 19,347,561 of OX940949.1, forward strand.
GAGGATACTCATAAAGATCTGTTACTTCGATGAAACACTTGATCATGTTTTTGAGATGATGGATCTTTTAGACGAGTTGAAACAATCGCGAGCTCTTATAGTCAAAGCCAAAGGTTTCGAACCTAAAGGCAAAGGAAAGAAGGAGAAGACAAGGGGGTCCGGTGGTCCTAAAGGACTTGGACCAAAGGGTGGGATAAAGAAGCCTTCGGGCAAACATCCCCAAGGGAAGCAGTCTGAGTACTGGGGGTCTACATCTTATCCTCTCAGAGGTACGAATTTTTCTTTAGTCGTAAAACATAGTCAGCGGTATTATCTACCAGAATTCTGGTGTGTAGATATGGAACCACTGACGGTATGTGCATTCTAAATGCAGGGGTTCCAGAAAACCCAGCGACTTAGAGAAGAAAAGTTCGAGTCCACATGGGCGAAGCTGTTGAGGAAGCAGCGGTTGCAGTGGAAGACATTTATCTATCTGTTTGATAGTTATAGGATTTCATTTCAAGTTTATTGCTTTGTACCTTTTATTTTAGAAAGAACTTTCGTTCTGGATTTCTATTATTAATGGATATTTTATTTCTTTAATCACTTGATGATTTAGACAAGAAATAATGGCGATATCTATTATGGTACATTAGATAGCAATATATGAATGATAAATCCTTAGTCTACCACGATGCAACAAACCGTTATAACTTATTTTACTTATTGGATGTATTTCTTTATCGATCATTATACTTGTGAATTCTGGAACTTGGTAGTATCTATTCAAAAGGGATTCAGAAGGTCGAAATTGATTTGATCAGTTATAGTTGGAGGAATGGACCTCCCGACCTAAGAATCAATCTTGAAAGATGATACAACTAAGTTAACCTTTCTGGATAAAGGATGGAATTCGGACAAGTATTAAGAATGATCAAAGATGATATATGCAGACATATGTGTAATTAGAGAAGTACGAGTCGTTCTTTGAAGAATACTCGAAGGTGGATTAGAATACTTGATGTGCCATAAAAGCGGAGTGTTTTCAACACAAAGCCATTATGGGGATCCTTCAAAGTATATCCATTGGAAGCCTGCGACTAGTTCGCGGAGGCTATCACCTATCTAAATAACACATAGCATAAATCAAAGGTTGAGATTAAGTCTCAAACGACTGCACCATACACATGATGTGTAGACATAGTATGTCAGGAATAAGAAATGGGATTCTAATAGTAAAAGGACAAGTTTGATCGGAACTACATATGTTCTATGAATTTTCTGGATACAACGACATATTGAATATGGTTGTGGAAAATTCTAGAAGAACGAGTAATTGTATGTTCAATAGTACTACGAACCAGAAGGGTGTCTTCACCCGGTTCTTAGAGGAAGACTATTGGATGAACTACAATGCCCTAACTGACAAAGTACTTTATAAAGAGGAAAGAGTAGACTGAGAACCAGCCTAACCGAGTAGTAGTACACCATTAACTGCACCTAATGTTATTACTGTTATACACCGGAACGCCATTGCAGTGGGAGGTTGTTAAGCAACCGGAGATGTTCATAAGACTAGAGGAGTTTTAAACTCTGGATCTAGTAGACATGAAATCGATCCCTAGTTCTGCATAAGGGGCAGTACTAATCTAAATGTGCCTACTTGGAAAGCAATGATATTGTTAAGAGGCAAGACCATTTAGAGGTACAAGCTTAGTGAATCCATTTATGGATTATCACAAAGCTGGAAATTGTGGAACTTGCGAATTGATGAGATAGTCCATTATATGGATTCATCAAAAGGCATAGACAATAAAGGGTGTATTAGAGACGTAATGGAAACAAGGTGGTGTTTCTCGGAATTTCATATAGATAACACTTCATCATTGGCAACAATGTAAAAGCATTATCAGACATAAAATAGAGGTTGTCTAAGTAAATCGAAATATAAGATTAAGGTGAAGTTGGATCATGTTCTTAGAAATCTTTCGATCTCTAGGAAAAGAACATTTGTACTTCTCTTTAGATATCTTATGGTTTGTTTTAAACATGCACATTCTGAGAAAGGTTATTGCCATTCGAGAACAGAATGCATCTATCTAAGGTATGTGTCTTGAACACATGAAGGAGATAAATATGGACAAAGCAGATTCTTACACTTCGAGTGTAAAGGGCTTTGTGAATGCGGTGTTATAAAACAAAAACCTGATATCAACTATGCAGTTAGCGTAGTGGGAGGATATCAAAGTAATCTGGATAAGAAATATTCGAATGTTGTAATAGTACTTGAAAGTACAGGATTACTGGCAATACGAAATCTTCTTAGATTACGCTTTCTCAGATAAAAATCAGAGAAAGGACCAGTGTAAGTCGATATCAGGCTATGTGTTCACTTTTAGAAGAGGTGGAATCTAAGAAACCGAATAGCAGCCTCAGAGGCAGCGGAAGTTTGGGTTAGGTTCCGGAATGACCTCTGAACTTGGATATGACTCTTGGTTTACCAAAGGCTATGTACATAGCGGTGCATGGTAAACTGGAAGAAGTCATAAGTTCAAAAGATGATGATAACATATAGAGCAAGTACCACCTGATACGAATCATCGTCAGAGAGACGACGTAGTAGTCACCAAGATAACTTCAGAGCGGCAACCTAGAGTGCTCACTCACATAGTACTCGGAAGTACACCTTAAGCACGTGATGAGTATGGGAACCGGGAGTTTGGAGGAAATGACTAGACCTTAGTACAAGTGGGAGATTGTTGGAGTTGTGTACTTAATGTCTAGATTTAAGTAATCGGTAAACTCCTTGTCATAGCATTTAACCTATTTAATTAATAAACAATTATTTGCATTTAATTAAATTATGCAAAATATAGTTCTGGATTTTATACGTTGTAGTTAGTATGGTGTTGCATGGGCACACAGAAGATCATACTATCGGTTACTCGTATTTAATCGAACAGTTGCTCACGACCTAGATGGACACGAACTAATCCATCGGTATAGTCGTTGTGTGAGAGAGAAAATAATTTATCTTAATTATTTTATCACACTTGTACACTTGGTGTATTGGGCGGATCAGCTTGAGATTCATCGATTAGGATTGCCGGCGATAATCGATTCGAGTCTCAGTGTATTTTATTCTTAATCCCCGAAACTATTGCGGGTGTGTATATTTAATATAAGTGACTTTGATTTACCAAAGGAATTAACCGGTTTGATAATTGGGTTAATTACCGGTTAAGTTGGGTCACTATATTTTATATATGGCATGCCGTGAATACTTGACGGGAAAGTGTATCCCGTAAGGGTTGATAATATCCCCGAGATGAGTTCATAAGGAATTATTATGTAAACCCTGCAGGTGGATTTAATCCGCATAATAATTAAGGTTGAATGGTACTAGTCTCGGATATAAGAGATGAATAATATTTATTGAGCAATAAATAAATTTATTCATGGATATTTAAATCTTAAATACACGGAATATATAATACTACCGGAGAAATATTATTTGATATAATATGGAATAATATTGGGAGTGCAATTTTATTTATATAGTGGAAAATAAATAAAATTTAATATTGATAAGGATTAATGGATTTGGGTTGGACCCAATTTAATCTTCAATATTTAGAAGCCCAATATTTGTTCTCCTTATGATCCCCTACGTAGCCTATATAAGCACTACATGGTCTTCACTTTTCATAACACAATTAATTGACCTACGCCAATTCATAAAGTCTTGAGAGTGAGGAAGATCCATAGGAGTTCGATAGATCGTCGCCCACACGACGTTCGAACGGAGTGCAAGGAATACGTGGGAAGATCGCAAGGTCATCAAAGGTGTTTGATTTCGTTTCTCCGCACAACGAATCGAAGGTAAAATCATAAACCCTCTTTTATGATTTCGTGTGAATTAATCGTAGTTTATACATGAACACACGATCCGGATAAACGACGAACCTCGGGGACGGGGATTCGAGATCCTCGGCGAGGATCGATTGAGGCGGTCGAACCTAGGGTTCAACCGCCGGGAGCGCGCGGACGAAGAGGATGAGCCCCGGCTGGATGCCGGGGCGTGGGGTCGACCTCGGGTCGACCACCGGGGTTCGCCGTGGGCTGGAGCCACGGCGGATGAACCCCAGCCCTCCCGTCCGGCGGCGTTGGGTGGAGAAACCCTCGGCTGGAGCCGAGGGGCGATCGAGCCCGTGAGCTCGATCGCGGGTATGCTACGGGGTCACCCGTAGCTGCCTCGTACGTGCTACGGGTTCGCCCGTAGCGGGCGTGCGGGGCTGACCCCTCCGCGAGCAGCGGGTTCGTGAACCCGCTGCGGGGCTGCTACGAGCAGCCCCGGGGATGCCTCGTGCATCCCCAGCGATCATCGCGAGATGATCGCGAGCCCCGTGCGGGGGCTCGGCTGAGTGCTCGCGGCCTTCGGGCCTCGCTGAGTATTCGGTCGGGCCCCGGCTCGTGCGGTGGTTCGCGTTCATGGATCCGACTCATGGGAGAAAATCGGCTGGGGGCGGGCTGCGTGTCTTCGGGCGCGTAGTCTCCAAAGGTCGGACTCTTGCGAATGAGTCGGGGATCCAATCTCCGGCGATGAAGGATTTCGTTCGGGTTGTCGGTTCCGCAAATTTAAATAACCCGGGATATCGATTTCCAACACCATTCAACCTTAATTATTATGCGGAACGAATCCACCTGCAGGGTTTACATAATAATTCCTTATGAACTCATCTCGGGGATATTATCAACCCTTCCGGGATACACTTTCCCGTCAAGTATTCACGGCATGTCATATATAAAATATAGTGACCCAACTTAACCGGTAATTAACCCAATAATTAAATCGGTTAATTCCTTTGGTAAATCAAAGTCACTTATATTAAATATACACACCCGCAATAGTATCGGGGATTAAGAATAAAATACACTGAGACTCGAATCGATTATCGCCGGCAATCCTAATCGATGAATCTCAACGATCCGCACAATACACCAAGTGTACAAGTGTGATAAAATAATTAAGACAAATTATTTTCTCTCTCACACAACGACTATACCGATGGATTGGTCCGTGTCCATCTAGGTCGTGAGCAACTGTTCGATTAAATACGAGTAACCGATAGTATGATCTTCTGTGTGGGCCCGACACACCATACTAACTACAACGTATAGAATCCAGGACTATAATTTGCATATATTTAATTATAAATAATTAAATGCAAATAATTGTTCATTTAATTAAATAGATTAATGGCAATGGATCGTGAGTTTCTGTCACTTAAATCTAGACATTAAGTACACAACTCCAACAGTGTGATCATGAAAAATTATTTTGTGTGACACTGTGGCCTATTGAACTCTCACGGTGTCTAATTAGAAAATTTATTTCGTGTGACACCGTGTGTTTGATCATGGAATTAAACAACCAATGCGTTAAAAAACAATTTTTCCGATAGATGACACAACAACAAAGAGATTAGAATTCTACAATCTCAAAAGCTTGACTACCGAAGACACGAACCATTACCACGTTTGTATCAGTACGCTCAAACATTAATAAATTTCGATATGACAAGGAATGATCGAGATAAAACTTTGTCCAACCTTGTGCGGAAAAAATTCACCTTCTTCTTGAACAAATTTTACACCCCAATATTTTCCTTGGGCATCTTAAAAGGAAAAATATTGATTCTTCAAAGACCGAAATTCCGCCGACAATGTCGATGGAAGTTGAATTTTATCTGAATGCAATGTTGGGAAAATAATCTTAACAAAGTTTTTCATTATAGAATTTGTTCGCAATATTAATATCTCTAGAATTTGATGATTTTCAGATCTAAATAGGTTGAATTTATAGACACGGCGATGATGTGTTTTTTAGGTCTCATACAATTACCACCAATAAATTTATGTTTTTTTGAAAAAATAAATAAATGGGCCTTAATTGGGATGCGTAACCCGAAACGTCGTAACCCGAAACGGCGTAACCCGAAACATCGTAATTATATATAAGTAATAATTAATTAAACGCAACCTTTTCGACTGATGTGACTCTAATTTCTATTAAACTCTTAATATTTCTTGGTCCTTAATCCTTATAGCAATAATGGATACCCCTGAGATACCCGATGCTTTCCTTGTTGTGCTGAATGATGAACATATGTCTGGACGATTTCGACTTCCCGAACGTTTCTTCCGTTTGTGTATGAAATACAATAACCAGGTTCCGATCTTCTACCTCCGTGATGTTTTCGGTGAGAGGTGGATAACCGCGATGACCTTTAAAGAAGGCTTCGTGTATCTCCATTGTGGTTGGTTTGTCTTCCGCGACTGCCACAAGTTGGAGAAAGGCATGACCCTCTTCTTCGAGCATGCGCTACTTCCAGACGAGTTCCTGGTGCAGATATTTAAAGAGGATGGAGATGAACTCAAGTCATTCTTGCCGAAATCCAAAGTAAAGAGAGCATTCGAGAATGTACTGTCGTCGTCGTCTCTGAAAAAGAGTAAACCATCTTAGGGTTTCGGCGTTAGGTTTTTCTTTTGTAAATCGGCGCTTTTGTAATTCGAATTCCCCTAATTTAGTACAGCAAATTACTCCGTATTCCTTTTTCCTTGTTTCTAAAATTCTACGGTGGAATATATTGCACCGTTGTTTCACGGTCAATATAATTTTCACGGTGCATACATGGTCTTACCACCATGTGTAGTGCACTGTGAACATACCGTGTGCGGTTGTATACACGGTGAAACCTAATTTCTAGCCCTGCAACAAATTTTCACAATGGAGGACAAATTTACTTGAATATATGGAGAAAGGAAGCTAAGGACTTCACAATTCATATTTCGAAAAAACCACAATGACAAGTTCATTGAAAATCCAACATTGGATAGCAGTATCAAAATCACTTAAGCATAACAATAATTATGATTAAAAGAACCATAATTATGGAGACAATAAATAGAGTAGTCCTCAATTGGATGGATACATCATGCAAGGATGTCTCCATCTTCTTCATCTTTCCTTATTTTAGCTTATGTGGCTTTCTCTTCGGCTCTTGACATTTGCTCATGTTGTGTCTCTCCCTCATTTCATGGGTTACACCAGGAGTCGAATGTATAATCTGGACAATAGTACATCAATTTCTGATAATTCTCATATTTCGAGGAGACCACACGAATTTGAAGTTTCTTTCGACATTTACCACAAACTTTATCTTGGTACTTCAATCGGCTGGGTTGACCAGTGCTCACGGAGTTCACCGATTGTGTAGACATATTGTTGTGAATTTTAGGCCGATTGGTTTTTTACTGATTGTTTTGGATGATTTTAATCCAAATCTTTACTTATGCCTAGAGAGGACTACGTATGGTTACACGTGTGACACGGCTGGCACGCAGAACACGGTTGGCAATCGTTTCTGCATCGTGTCACTGTCAAAGATACACAGTGGAACCATGTAGAATTATTGATGCACTGTGACACGTTAATCATAGGAGTCTGCGATGGGGCACATCATTATAATATACACCGTGTACTTGTTCATTCACCGTGTACAATTATTGATTCACCGTAACATGGTAATCATAGGAGTCTACGATGGGCCACCCCACATCACTATGATATACACCGTGGACTTATTCAGGCACCGTGTACAAATATTGATGCAATGTTGACTTATTCATGCACAACAACAATATTATTGAATTATAATGTGAAAACAATCAACATGTTTATACTGATACATCAATAAAAAAGGATCAGCAACATAATTCAAGCTCAGCCAAAAAATCTTCAGGCATATTTGTTTCCTGACCTCCTCAATGTACCCTTTATCGATATTTTCGTTCCGATGCATCAGAGGGTCGACAAACAAACGGTCAAGTTGCATGGTATAGTAAACTCCACAAGAGTGGTTATCAGTAACATCTTGGACGAATTGTTCGGCGTCCGGCATGACTTTCAACTTGAAGGTCTCCGTAATCGCATGGCGTTGACCCTTCTTTGACCAGTTTTCTGATCTCCTCAATACAAGAGGTAAAAAATTCCATTAACGGCTTCAATTCGTCCTTCTGAAATCCATATTCAGGATACGTCGACAGTTGAGTATGAATTAAAGAGTCATACAACTCGACAGTCCAATCGCCCGGTGATATTCGGACGATGACCCAATGAGCGTGGACATTATAAATCGTGACGAGCTTGACAGGCCATGTTTAGGGTTTGCGGGGTAGAATTTAGTTTCACTCTAGTTAAAATCAATCATGTATGCTTTTCAATACTTACGTGAGTAGGCTGGTCGGACTCCATTGACATCGGACCATATGTGTCATCCACTGCTTATCTAAGAGAATCAGGCACTACCCAATCATCAATAGAGCCACAATGACTCTTATATGCAGCATCTATAGTACTCTGAAAGAAGATATTATTAGTAAAACCGAAGGTGTCCAAAATGATAGTACTGTAAAACTTACCCAAAATTGAGTGCTGAATAAGACTGTGTTTCTACTCGCTTTAGCATCACGACCTTTGCACTTCAAATAAATAATATATAGATCTCGCACCTCAGATTCGAAGTTCTCAATATTATCAAATAATTATGTACCCACTGTGTGGTCTATGGAGCCTCGACTGCACGATATCAAGTCGGTAGACCCAGAATTCATCCATTCTCTGAATAACGTTTCCACATATTCGAATCCGCTTTGGTTCGCAGTAGATTGCGGATGGAAAGCTTTCATGAGTTCGAATACTTTTCGAGCAACAGCTTCCATAAGGCTAGTGTCAGAATCATCAGCAAAGAACAAATCAATATCTGCCCTAAGTTCGGCTTTCCAAATCCTACTTACCTGGCGCTCGATCTCATCGTTGTCCGGCCCCTCAGGACTGAAAACACCTGCTTTTCGACAACAAATGGCCGTCACAGAAGTCAGATCAGGTTTGGAAACACGTCGCTTAGAAATAGGCCTTTCTATACCAAGTGAAGCTTTTTGTGTAGCACGCTTGTGAGACGGCTTGGCTCGATCTCTCTTCTCAATCTTAATACCTCATTTTCGTCGAGGTGGACAGAATTCAACAAATAATAGCTCCCTATCATCTATAGATTCAGTTACAGTAACATAAGATAATGCTTTGGCCTCTTCCGGTGTAGGAATTAACGATTCAAAAACTTCCATCTACAGACAAAGATACTCCGTATCAACGTACAACAACAACAAAGTACAACGCGTGTGCTTTAAGAATGAAAATTCAATAAAGTACCTTCTCATTGAAGAATTTAGTGACATCGTACGTAGCTTGTTTCGATGCAGTAGAGTCCCACATCAGGCAACATGGAAATCTCGTAAATCGAACTCGTTTCGGTCATAACTCTCCGATGGATGGTACAGACTCGTACATTCAAAACTGAAAATTCGGGTAGGAATAAGCATCCCAGGGAAATTTCTCCCAACAATCGTGGTCCTCTACCAACAACCATACCGACTTGTCGATTTTAACCATATTGTCTCGACAAAGCAATATGAAATAATACATGAGGAGCTTGACAACTTTCATATAATCCTCCTCTTTCGCTTATTTGCCGAGATTTACATTCGCGAACTTTTGGCGTAGCTCCCATAATTTAATGGTGGTATCTCCTTTTAAACATCGAATAAACAAGCTATCAGGAGGAAACTCATGTGACGCATGGATATCAAAGTCTGGGGAGGGTCCAAAATTTAGTCCCGTTACCATGGCATAAGCAGCCGGTGTGAATTTCGTGATCTTCTCACCGACATAAAACCAATGTTCCATCTCCGGTATTGCCGGACCAGTCAACTCTCTAAATAGGAAGTGATGCAAATAACGAGATGCGTGTGCAGCTGATCCTCTGTTGGGTTTTACAAATTCCAGAAAATGTTTCATATAGGAATGCTCGGCGAATTCAACCAATGTTGCATCGCCGCCGTCGATTGAACCCATAACACGCTTTATCAAGCCTATCACTTCGAAATGGTAATACGGATTGATTTTTTGGGTGACCGACTGCAAAGCTACTGGTCTTTTCCATTCGTACCCAGCCTGAAAATATCAATCAAATTAGAGAAGATTTCACGATCCACGGTGAGGTTAAATTAACACCGTGAAACATAAAACGGTGAAGTGTACACGGTGAACATCAAACGATGAAGTGTACACGGTGATGTTAAATCCACGACGAGCATATACAACAGTTATCAAAGGTATACGGTGAAGATACACACTGTGATGTTAAACATCGGGATCATGCATCACCATAAGACGGGACGGTGAAGACACATACACGGTGAAAATTACTTTGTGAGAAAAAATCAATGGTACACGGGGTTGATCGTCTTCTACAACCCATTGCAATTATCAATACGGAAACACATTAACAGATCAAATGAAATATACACATGAAAAGTCCAAACATATGCAGTTCTAAACATCAAAAAATCGATCCATGGAAAGCTAGGGTTAAATTTATTACCGGAGGTTAAGTGCGAGTATACTAGGGGTGACTATTCGGTACGGACGAGTACCCACACCCGAATTTTCCGGGTACCCGTACCCTAAAAAGTAAAAAAAATCTATTCCATTACTCGACCATCTTTAGTAAATCGAGTACCCAATACCCGAGCCGGATAATCGGTTACGGTAATCGGGTACCCAAAATTACCCTAAAATATTAATTAACAAAAAATTAATAATAATATTCAAATTCAATAGTAGTTTATTTTCAACCAATCGACAAGCAAAATTTACAATTTGTCGTACACTTATGTGTACGATATGTTGTACATAAAATCCAAATAAATATAAAATTTATTATATTCATTATAAAAATAAATAATAATTATTAAATACAAATACGAAAAATATATAACAAGGTACAAAAACTAAATATTCATTCATAAAAATTAAAATAATCATAACATAAAACATAAATTATCATTTAAAAAAATATTTATTATTTATCAAAATAATATTCATTAATAATTATTCATATACTGTGTGTATCATATTTTGTACACAGAGTACGTAAAACCTGCTAAAAAATTATTAATCAAAATTCAATATTGCAATAAAAAACAATAGAAAAATATTATTTATTATATATATAATGTTTTAAATTTTTAGTAATATATTAAAATATTTAAATTTTTTAATTCAAATAATTAATCGGGTATTTAGGGTATACCCGAACGGCAATTTATTCTGTGGTAATAGTACCATATTATTAACATGGTACCATTTTTTAATATATAAACATTTTATTTTTTTCTATCATTTTTTTTTCTTTTTTTTTTTTTTCTCTTTTCTGTTTACTGCTTCTCTCCTATAAACCGACACAAACTCCAACTCGATTGTAGTCGGCGGATTTCGACAGAGATTAATCGAAGACGGACGGCGACGCAGCCACAACTGCTTCTACGACGATTAATCGGAGATGGACGGAGACGCAACCACAACTGCTATCGGACGCCGACGGCGTAATTCGGCGATTGATGCGGCGGCTTAGTTCGGTAATTTACGAGGCGATGTAATTTCGTTCGGACGGTAATTCGGTAATTGTCATGTGAATAACAGTTTCCGAACCTCAATTATCGATGCATATTTTGTTTATGAAAAATTAGGTTTTAGTTTTAGGGGTAATTAATTGTTTGGTAAATTCGTGGTCCTAGTTTTCTCGAAATTTCTCTTTCGATTTCGGATCGCATCATTGCCATTTTTGCAGGTGCTCCTTGGAGATGTTGAAACTGGAAAGTCTAGTTTGATGTTGCGTTGTGTGAAAGCACAGTTCGTCAGAGTTTCAGGTTTTGGAAAAAAAATATTTTGTGTCATGGGATAAGATTTTCTTTGTCTCGTGGGTTCCGGTGAATGAATAACTTGTATGCTGTAGGAATCGACCAGTAGCGGCGTTTTTTTCGCAAGCAGTTGCTGTGAAAGATGCGACAATGAAATTTGATGCGACTATCACAGCATAGCTCCAATGTACTACGACATTGTTGTCTACGACATAACGAATCAAGTACGTGCTTTGACAATTGGTTGTTTGGAGAAACAAAAGTATTAGTAATCCGTCGCTTTCCCCGTACATGGACATGGGCAATGTAAAAGCTGAACTGGTGGTGGTGGAGGATGAGATGGATGCGGAACCCCGAAACAGACACGATGCATATTACCATGCTTTTTTCCCTTTTTTCTTGTGTGAGAAATTTCTATTTGGTCCTTCAGTTATATTTGCTGACGAAAGTTTCTTTTTTCTTCCAAAATGTTTAATGTAGTATTCACATCTGACTTATTTTCTTGGTCCTTTACTAAACTTGTTGATAATTGATTTTATTAAAGGTTGTTATCTTGTAAATTGAATTAGTTCTGTGTTTCTTATGCTTCAATGTGATTTTATGTTTTTGGAAATTGTTATGTAGCATCTTCCTGTGTAAGCTAAAGAGTTTCAGTTCAAAGCTAATTTCTCTCCATTTGCAAAAATCCTGGTGCATGGACATTTGAGTGATGTTGATCTGTTACTAATTTCTCTATGTTTTTGTACGACATTCTTCTTTGTTGTGTGTTGAATTCCTCTCTGTTTAGTTAATCAATTATTCCAAACTTATTTCTTCATTATGGAATTCTTTGTTTTACAAATGAATTTCTCTCTTTTTTTAAATGAATTCTTCTTTATTTCTTAGTTTAATGGTTTCAAAGATCTTGGTGTTGTTCCTTTAAGCTCTGAAGTCATTAATTCTGAAGTCGTTATTAATGATGATGTTAAAGACGCTAATAATGTAATCTCTTCTTATTCATTATTATTTCATTATTTTTACTTTCATGCTGCTTTCTTAGTTCTACTTTGTTTCATACTACTGAAAAAAGTAATAATTAATTATTTTTTTATTCATTTTTTTTATTCATTTCTTTTTCTTTTATTCACAGTGGGTTCTACTCTATTGTATACTGAGGTCTACTCATTTTTATATTTAATTCTACTCTGTATTTTTACTGAAAAAGGTAATAAAATTTATTACCTTTTTATTCATTTTTGTGTTATTAATACCTTTCTGCTGTGTTTTGCACATCAAATGTATTACCTCCGTCAAAAGGGTATTTTTTTTATTCTACTGATTTTAGTAGTGAGTTCTACTCTGTTTTATATTGAATTTTACTATGTTATTAATACTTTTCTACTGTGTTTTTTTAGAATGGCAAGGGTAGTTACGTTGTGCACCTTGTTTCTGAAGATCAAGGATTAAAAGTTGTTTCTCCAAAAACAAGTTTCAGATTCTCCGTATTGTTATATGATTCTGTCTTATGCTTATTTTGTTTTTTGGCAACATTGTGATGAAGATATTGGTCTTTTAGTGTTGATGATGATATTGACTTTTTATTGTTGATTTTTAAAAATAATGCATGGTTCTATTTTTTTGTAATTCTTATTTTATTAAATAATTTTTATTCATGTAATATATGTTGTTTATTTCATATTAGAAATTCTTTAGTTATAAATATAGTAGAATATTCAGTAGAATTTATTAACAATAGTAGAATATTGATATAAAGAGAATACAATTCATTAATAAATAGAGTAGAATTCATTAATAATCTATTGATATATAGAAAATAAAATTAATTAATAAATGGAGTAGATATCATTAACAATTGGAGAAAAATATTGATATTAAGAGAGTAGAATGCACTACCACATGCAGTAGAACTCATTAGAACACTGCGCCGTCCTCGATTCTAGATCGCCGACCTCGATCATAGATCGCAACTTCGATACAAGACCTTTTGAAACAAAATCTTTCGAAACAAGACCCACATTAGGGTTTAGGTTTTATGGTTTAAGGTTTAGGGGTTTAGAGTTTATGGTTTAGGGGTTTAGGGTTTATGGGTTGAAGAGTTTAATAATCGATTATTGTTGCCACTTCGATACAAGACCTTTCGATACAAGACCTTACGATACAAGGCCTTTCGATATAAGACCCCCCCTTTATCCCTTTATTAAAATTCTTAAGCCGCCGAAGGTGGCCGTAATCATTCTCCTCCATCGATTATTGTTGCCTCCCTCGATTATTGTTCGCCTCTCTCGATTATTGTTTCCACTTCGATACAAGACCTTTCGATACAATACCTTACGATACAAGACCTTTCGATACAAGATCCCCCCTTTATCTCTTTATTAAAATTCTTAAGCCGCCGAAGGTAGCCGTAATCATTATCCTCCATCGATTATTGTTGTCTCCCTCGATTATTGTTCGCCTCTCTCAATTATTGTTGCCACTTCGATACAAGACCTTTCGATACAAGACTTTTCGATAAAAAACCTCTCTTTATCCCTTTATTAAAAAATTTAAGCCGCCGAAGGTGGCCGTTATCATTCTCCTCCATCAATTATTGTTCGCATCCCTCGATTATTGTTCGCCTCTCTCGATTATTGTTGCCACTTCGATACAAGACCTTTCGATACAAGACCTTTCGATACAAGACCCCCCCTTTATCCCTTTATTAAAATTCTGAAGCTGCCGAAGGTGGCCGTAATCATTGTTTGCCTCCCTCGATTATTGTTGCCTCCCTCGATTATTGTTGCCACTTTGATACAAGACCTTTCGATACAAGACCCACCCTTTATCCCTTTATTAAAATTCTGAAGCCGCCGAAGGTTGCCGTAATCATTGTTTGCCTCCCTCCATTATTGTTGCCTCCCTCGATTATTGTTGCCACTTCGATACAAGACCTTTCGATACAAGACCTTTCGATACAAGACACCACCCCCCCCCCCCCCCCCTTTATCCCTTTTTTAAAATTCTGAAGCCGCCGAAGGTGGCTGTAATATTGTTTGTCTCCCTTGATTATTGTTTGCCTCCCTCGATTATGGTTGCCTCCCTCGATTATTGTTGTCACTTCGATTATTATTGTCACTTAGATACAAGACCTTTCGATACAAGACCTTTCTATACAAGACCCCCCCTTTATCCCTTTATTAAAATTCTGAAGCCGCCGAAGGTGGCCGTAATCATTGTTGCCTCCCTCGATTATTGTTTGCCTCCCTCGATTATGGTTGCCTCCCTCGATTATTGTTGCCACTTCGATACAAGACCTTTCGATACAAAACCTTTCGATACAAGACCTTTCGATACAAGACCCCCCCTCCCCCTTTATCCCTTTATTAAAATTTTGAAGCCGCCGAAGGTGGTCGTAATCATTGTTTGACTCCCTCGATTATTGTTGCCTCCCTCGATTATTGTTGCCACTTCGATATAAGACCTTTCGATACAAGACCCCCCCTTTATCCCTTTATTAAAATTCTGAAGCCGCCGAAGGTGGCCGTAATCATTGTTTGCCTCCCTCGATTATTGTTGCCTCCCTCGATTATTGTTGCGTCTTCGATTATTGTTGCCACTTCGATACAAGACCTTTCGATACAAGACCCCCCCTTTATCCCTTTATAAAAATTCTGAAGCCGCCGAAGGTGGCCGTAATCATTCTCCTCCATCGATTATTGTTTCCTCCCTCGATTATTGTTCGCCTCCCTCGATTATTGTTGCCTCTTCGATTATTGTTGCCACTTCGATACAAGACCTTTCGATACAAGACCCCCCCTTTATCCCTTTATTAAAATTCTGAAGCCGCCGAAGGTGGCCGTAATCATTGTTTGCCTCCCTCGATTATTGTTGCCTCCCTCGATTATTGTTGCCTCTTCGATTATTGTTGTCACTTCGATACAAGACCTTTCGATACAAGACCCCCCCTTTATCCCTTTATTAAAATTCTGAAGCCGCCGAAGGTGGCCGTAATCATTGTTTGCCTCCTCGATTATTGTTTGCCTCCTTCGATTATTGTTGCCTCCCTCAATTATTGTTGTAGAATGCATTAATAAATGGAGTAGAATATGATACAGATTAGAGTAGAATGCACTACTAAATGCAGTAGAACTCATTACAACAACATAATGACCTCGATTATTGTTTGCCTCCCTCGATTATTGTTGCCTCCCTCGATTATTGTTGCCACTTCGATACAAGACCTTTCGATACAAGACCTTTCGATACATGACCCCCCCTTTATCCCTTTATTAAAATTCTGAAGCCGCCGAAGGTGGCCGTAATCATTGTTTGCCTCCCTCGATTATTGTTGCCTCCCTCGATTATTGTTGCCACTTCGATACAAGACCTTTCGATACAAGACCCCCCCTTTATCCCTTTATAATAATTCTGAAGCCGCCGAAGGTGGCCGTAATCATTCTCCTCCATCGATTATTGTTCGCCTCCCTCGATTATTGTTGCCTCTTCGATTATTGTTGCCACTTCGATACAAGACCTTTCGATACAAGACCTTTCGATACAAGACCCCCCCTTTATCCCTTTATTAAAATTCTGAAGCCGCCGAAGGTGGCCGTAATCATTGTTTGCCTCTCTCGATTATTGTTGCCTCCCTCGATTATTGTTGCCTCTTCGATTATTGTTGCCACTTCGGTACAAGACCTTTCGATACAAGACCTTTCGATACAAGACCCCCCCCCCCTTTATCCCTTTATTAAAATTCCGAAGCCGCCGAAGGTGGCCGTAATCATCGTTTGCCTCCCTCGATTATTGTTTGCCTCCTTCGATTATTGTTGCATCCCTCAATTATTGTTGTAGAATGCATTAATAAATGGAGTAGAATATGATACAGATTAGAGTAGAATGCACTACTAAATGCAGTAGAACTCATTACAACAACATAATGACCTCTATTATTGTTTGCCTCCCTCGATTATTGTTGCCACTTCGATACAAGACCTTTCGATACAAGACCTTTCGATACAAGACCCCCCTTTATCCCTTTATTAAAATTCTGAAGCCGCCGAAGGTGTCCGTAATCATTGTTTGCCTCCCTCGATTATTGTTGCCACTTCGATACAAGACCTTTCGATACAAGACCCCCCCTTTATCCCTTTATTAAAATTCTGAAGCCGCCGAAGGTGGCCGTAATCATTGTTTGCCTCACTCGATTATAGTTTGCCTCCGTCAATTATTGTTCACCTCCATCGATTATTGTTGCCTCCCTCGGTTATTGTTGCCACTTCGATACATGACCTTTCGATACAAGACCCCCCCTTTATCCATTTATTAAGATTTTGAAGCCGCCGAAGGTGGCCGTAAACATTCTACTCCATCGATTAATGTTCGCCTCCCTCGATTATTGTTCGCCTCCATCGATTATTGCTCGTCTCCCTCGATTATTGTGGAATTCGTCAATACATGGAGTAGAATAAGATACGGGATAGAGTAGAATACACTACTAAATGCAGTAGAACTCATTATAACAAGGTAATGTCCTCGATTATTGTTTGTCTCCCTAAATTATTGTTTGTCTCCTCAATTATTGTTGCCACTTCGATATAAGACCGCCCCATGTGTCCCTTTATAATTGAGGGAGGTGAATGATCACGGCCGCCTTCGGCGGCCGTGATCATTCACCTCTCTCAATTATTGTTCGCCTCCCTGGATTAATCTTTATGTGCTTATATTTAGGGATTAGGGTTTAGGTTTTATTTTTAGGGTTTATGGTGAATTATATTATTCATTACAGTAGAATCCATTATTAAACAGTGTACAATGTAATTTATAAATAGAGTACTAATCAAAATTGAGGAGACTGTGTTTATAAATAGTGTAGAATACATTACTAAATGGTGTAGTTCTACTCTTTTTTATTATTATTTTTACTTTTTTTTATAGTTTCATACTTCTACTCTATTGCTCTGTTGTATAATAATTTTTACTATGTTTCATATTGAGTTTTACTCTTTTTTATAATTATTTTTACTTTTTTTTATAGTTTCATACTTCTTACCTAGTTCTACTCTGTTGTATAATAATTTCTACTATGTTTCATATTGAGTTCTACTCTTTTTTATAATTATTTTCATATTGAGTTCTACTCTTTTTTATAATTATTTTACTTTTTTTTATAGTTTCATACTTCTACTATATTGAGTTCTACTCTTTTTTATAATTATTTTTTCTTTTTTTATAATTTCATACTTCTACTATATTGAGTTCTACTCTTTTTTATAATTATTTTTTCTTTTTTCTGTTGTATAATAATTTCTACTATGTTTCATAACAAATTATTTACAATTATTTTAACCTAAATATCATAACAAATAAGACGATTAGTACAATTTTTCCATAATCTAAATGATACAATCAACAGAACCATTTCTCAATTTGCAATCCTGTTTTAACAATTTAATCATCCACTGATACGTTTTCTCTTGTTTTCCGCGTAACTTCTTTCTTCACCTCATTGATATCCATCATTATTATGGTTGAATAGTATTTGACACGAACAACATTGATGAAATCAGTGTCCTGTTTCAGTTCATTAATATCCACCATTATGATTGATGAACAATACTTGAACCGAAAACTTTGAGCAAAGTAGTGTCCTGTTCCAAAAAGAGAAACTTAATCAACAAAAATGGAAGAGAGAACATACAAAATAGAGAAGATTGCACCAGAAAAGAACATACCAAACAAAGAATTAATCACACAAATAACTGAAAACTGCAGTAAATAAGTTTGATGATTCACTTTTGATCTTACATTTCTTAGTTACAATAGAAACTAAACAAATTAACACACCAAACAAAGAAGAATTCATTATAAGTCATTGTAGATTCTAGTCAATAACTGTGATGATTTAGTTTTTTATCTTAGATTTCTTGATTGTTTTTTTTCAATCAATTCATACCAAGTAAAAAATTACAAAAAACACAACAAAAACACAGGAATACATCCAAAATCAGTGTAGATTCTAATCAATAATTGTGATGATTCCCTTTTTCATCTTTTATTTCTTGATTACCAAATACATTTATTATTTTTAACTCAATTCATACTAGTTAGAAATTACCAAATAAACATAGAAGAATACATCTCAAATTAGTGCAGATTCTAGTCAATAACTGTGATAATTCCTTTTTTCATATTACATTTCTTGATTGTTTATTATTTCCCCTTAATTCATACGTACTACTAATTAAAAAGTCCCAGAAAAATAAACTAAACATAGAAAAATTCATCACAAATTAATAATTTACTACAGAATCATTTGTGGCTGATTAATCATTATACTCGAAAATCGATTTGCTCTGAAAAAAGAACAAAAAGACCAATATAGGGAAAAAAGATTTGTAGAACCTTAGCGTTTTCGAAGCACACAAAATCTTTGTAACATGACTCCATCACAACATCTGTCCAACTGCAATGCGAATAGAAAAGGAAAATGAAGCCTACGAACACATTTATATAGCCTGCGAACATATTGGCAACATATTGGCTCTCAGCATCAGATGTAGATATTCAAATGCTTTCGAGAATACATACCGTGAGACAGAGTTGCTTCACAAACATGAACAACTTTTATCAGATGATATAAACAATAACAAAATGTCATTGAGCAGAAAATGCAAAGATTCACCTGAATGAATGGTATGATTCTACACAATATTTCAAAAAAAGTAGAAACTAAAAAGGGAAAACAATGCAGAAATGCTATTTCGAGAAGCCCACAATTGTGTTAGCAACTTAACATCAATTAAAATATTATTTTCATTTCTTACATGAACTAAAATGGGAGTAATACATTTAATTTCAGCATATATAGTTTCATGTTCTTCCTACTGAGAGCTTATCCGCATTTTTACGCTGCCTGCCTTGTTATAGTCACTCATGCTATCACACAGCAAACTAATTTAATAGTAATCAATTATCACTAAGAAATAAAAACAATATTTTCTAATCCAAATGCAATCAATAATATTACATGAACTGATTAACACACCTAAGAATTTTTCATATGAGCAGTGTGAAAAAAGGATTAGTGATCACTTAGTTGCTTCAATCTCCAATCAATCAAGGTTATTTTTTCAACCAAATTAAATTTTACAAGCACCAATAAACTCACAAAAAAGAGATAAGCAATACCTCTGGTTGCGGGCGGCGAGATTGAGTAGCGCAGCCTAGCGACGAGAGGGAATGAAGAACGGTAAAGCATCGAAACGAGCGGCTCAACAGCTCCGGCGGCAGCGCACCAAGGACTTCCTCACCAACTGCCTCACGTCTCTCGCCGCCTCGATTTTCGCTCTCAGATCTCCACTGTTCAGAACCCGAAGCCACCGCGAACACCCTGAGATCCAATCTGGAACAAGTCTTCGCTCAAGTCCACCGTGACGAGCGGCGGCGGGGGAGAGACAACGCTACAGCGGATTTGGTGAACGACGGCACAGCGGTTCCCGATCCCTCTTTCCCCTCGTTCGATCGGAGATTTCCGAAGATCGGAAATTTTCTGAACAGTGAGATTTGATTCTACTCGGTGCATGAATTATTTCGATAGAAGAACAGAGAAATTGAGGAGCGGGCGCGGTCGGAAAGGCGGCAGTGTTGGGATATGTCCTTCGATCCTACGTGTGCGATCGATAAAGTCATAAGGTCGTCTATGGATGTTAAATGTTTATTTGATAATATTAATTGTTGGGAACAATATAATATTGATCAATTAAATCATACCTACAGGGTCACACACGGACTCGAAGATAATGTACGATGATTGATATATATATTGATTTAGAATCAATATTTACGTGGATTTAATTCCCATGCATGGGATGCATGGCTTGCATGGATGCATGTCACATAGTGTGACATGGCATGCCACACAAGCAAGTGGGACCACATACAATGCATAGTGGCATGTGTATGTGGCATGGCCTTTCACCTCCTTTGTAACCTCTTTTGCATGTTAATGGTGCATCTTTATGCACATTAAGATGGAGGTTACAAAGAGGTGTAATGGTGTGAATAATGGTGTGTTTATATAGATGAAAATCTGATTTTCATCACACACAAGCATCAGCCACGAAAATCCACACAAATAGAGAGAAAAGAGGTGATCTTGGAGATCCATTCTCAAGCAATCAAAGGTGTTCATTATCCGGGTTCGTGTGCAACACGTAGAGGCCGGGCCATTTGTGCGGCTTCAACATCCGGGCGATCTAGACAAGAGGAGTGACGAGGTCATTCACAAGGATAGCTTCGAGAGGCTGATCCATTTGAGGTGGTTCAATCGACTCAACATCACCTCAACGACATCAACGAATCACTTCGTCACCATAAGTAAGTAATCGTTGAACCATATATATATATATTGGATGTATATATATATGTTTATATGTGTTCTTATACACATTAAGTGTGCACTAAGATCATGGCATAGTATATCTATCGCTTTACACGCTTCCGCACACACGGTATATCGATCGGATCGGTATACCGGTACCTACAATTGGTATCAGAGCCTAGGGCTCGTGCACACTTTTGTGTTGGACACGAAGGTTAAATCAACATAATTGGATTATTTGTTTAATTGTGATTATGTGATTAGATGTAAGGTCGGCCACCGTTAGTGGTCGGGTGAATGATTTCGTCGTTTTTTACGTTTCGATTGGCCATTGTCTTTTGAGGGCTGCGTCCCTTGGAATCATTTGTAATAGATAGGTTTTTCTATTATATTTTTATTGTACTACTTGTAAGCGATGGACTTGGTCCATGGTTCGATGGAGGATCTCGGCTCTCCGGCGAAAACGAGAAGAAACGAAGCAAAGCGAAAAAAAACGGGGCTGCTGGAGCCAAACGGCGGGCGCCGTTTGTGCTCCAGCGGGCGCTGTTTTAATTTGGCGGGCGCCGTTTTGGAAACGGCGACCGCCGAAAGCTCTTTTTTGGGGCAGACGGTTTTTTGCCCTTTCGGCGGGCGCCGTTTTGGAAACGGCGATCTCCGGTGGTGTTCAGCGACCGCTGGTTGTAAAACGGCGGGCGCTGTTCGTGGTTTTTGGGGTAATAACTTGTTTTGACCAAAATCGGTGAGCACGGAACTAAAACGGAGGGCGAGGACCAGTCCAGAAGATGTTCAAGGCCTATTTTGGTGCTTTTAATTTTTCGTTTGAGAGTTGTGAGGTTCTAGGGGCCTTTCGATTTCGTATTATTTGCTTTGCTAGTTATAGGATGTTTTATGTTATAAATGTTCAACTTACATATAAACACCTATGCATGCAAGTTCCCAAAATAATGAGTATAATGTCTTGTCCAAAAACATCACACTCATGAAGCCCTCGATTATAAGTTGGTAGGTCCGCCTCAGCGGGGTACTACTTGTTATCTTGGGATAAGTGGGAGTAAGGGTTAGACCCTTACACGTGACTTTGGTTTTCTCATCGATAGATCCACTGCAGGCGTGGCTATCGAGACATGAGATGAGAATGGGATTCTCATCGACCGAGAGTGATATTAGATATCATTGACATGGGTGTGTCTACCTATCTTGAAATACTTAAGTGCGGACTCAGTCGGCTTAAAGATTTGCAAGATGAGGATCTCGGAATCGTTTTGTTCTAAGGGACAATGATATTGGATATCAATTGAACAAAATGAAATAAATAAGTACAATTGTTAGACAACCTTATTTGTTTACCGCTTTGTGGATGTTTACATACTTTAGTTATCTTTCTTTTATAGTTTATCATGTCAAATATCAACTTAATTCAAGTTTGGTTCAATTCTTGATTAAGAAAAATTGAACAAATTTTCTTGATTCACAACGTAATTTGAGGATGGTCCTCAAATACGAAGACAAGGAAAGTGTGTTAGATAACCACATCCTAAGATATCATTGAACAACTCAATATCATGTTCAGAGAATATGCAATGATTGAGCGGTTCGGTGTGACCAGGGTCATCGCTTCAGCTAGGCTGGAAAAATGGAAATCTATGGGATCACATGTGCAACAAATTATTGGATTATTTGTTTCAAGTGACCGCCTAGATTTTTCCTATGATGATTATTTGGCAACCGATTTCATACTTCAATCTCATGATGGTTATAATGCCTTTAGGCTAAATTTTCCATATGAATGGTTTGAAGAAATCGCTTCGTGAGCTCCACGGGATGCTCAAGGCTGCTGAGCCGGCGATAGAGAAGGACCCTATGAGGGAAATTCTTATGATATAGGATAGGGTATTCAAAAGAGCATGGGCAAGAAGGCTACTAGGGTTCCTAGGGAATCTCAATGCGTCTACTGCAAAAGTGTTGGACACTACTTGCAAACATATAAAAGTTCATATTTTATTCAATTTCAAAACAAATGCCTAATTTGTCTTTCATTTGATGGATTATAAGGTTATGATTATTTACACCTCGGGGAGTGATTTAATCCAAAACAATTAAGTTCATCAATGACACAAATTAGAGACTTTCGAGCCATTGGATGGCGTGAAACGATTGTCTGGTTGGCTCCCTCATATTTTATGAGAGATAGGGCTTCAATTGCATGATAATATCGCTGGTTAGAAAACTTCGATTTTTCACTTACGATTTATCACGTTTTGACATTGAGATAATTTTGAATGGGAAATTCGAATAAGAGTCAATTATTGAGAATAGTTGAACTTGCCCAAAGTTCAAAGAAGATGTGAAGAGCGGGGTTGCTTCATCTTCAGGTATTAATGTTATAGATGGCAAACGTAGTTCTCACATTTGTATGTGGAGGAACTACATAGAAGTATAAGTTTGGTGAGTAGAGATGTCGATCTACGGGCGATAAATGGAGCGAAGGTCGCTGCATTAGCCGTATGATCATATGATGTTGTTTTGCCTTAGGGCCTTGTTTTAGTATTATAACTATGTAATTTCATACCTTCAATAAACAATGAATATTGGTTCAGTATTGGATACTGATGGATTAGTTTTTCACTAATTAAATAGTTTGATAACTATTTTAATTGTGAACTATTCTTTGTTTTGGTACGATTATTACATTATTTATGTATACTTTAAACTCAACAAATCATATATAACATTAACACAAAAGGCCGAATCGAATAAGTCTCAATGAGACATAACTGTAACATTGTTGATTAGATCAAAATCTAAACATGTAACGAATCTTCTTTTAGAAGGCATTCTAGAATCATTTGACTTGGAGTCATTTGATACATGTGAATGATGTTTGATGGACAAAGATAACAATGTCATCTTTCTTGGAGAAAGGAGAACATGTGAGTGATTAATTAGGGATGATCCATACTGATGTATGTGGAACCTATCAGTTCACAAGCACATGAAGGTTATGTTTCGGAAAAGAGAAAACAAACTATATTAGATATAGTTCGATCATTCGATGAGAGGTCTAAATGAACTACTGGTCTCTTTTGAGAACACACAATTCTTGACTTCAACTTATACACTGAATAGGACACCGTCAAAAGCTGTTGATAAGACACCATACGAGGTATGGAAAGGGAAGGTCCCTAACTTGTCTTATATCAAGGTTTGGGGATGTGAAGCTTATGTGAAGAGAAATATCTCTACAAAGCTTGAACCCAAATCGGATAAATGTTTCTTTGTTGGTTATCCAAAAGAAACACGAGGGTACCACTTTTACAACCAATCCGAGAACAAAGTTTTTGTTGCTCGAGATAGTGATTTTCTTGAAAAGAGTTATCTTTCCTAGAAATTCAGTAGGAGATCGGTTGTCTTGAACGAGGTTCAAGTGAAACAGCCAATGATGAATACTCAAAACTAGGTTAAGAGTATTCTTATGGTTTTGGAAGCCATACCAGCCCTCGTAGGCCTGAAAGGAATAAATCTATCTCTATTATTCACATACTTAGATATTGTGACCAATGAGAGATATGAATTCATGCTTTTGGAAAGCGGTGAACCTTCGACCTAATTCCAAGCTATGACGAGTCCAGCTACTGAAAATTGGCATGGTGCCATGAAATCTGAGATGATATCAATATCTGATAATCAAGTTTGGAACTTGATCACGGGGTTAGACCCAATGAATGCTAATAGATCTTTAAGATCTAAACAGACAATTGGAAAATCTAGGGTTTTCAAAGCAAGTTTGATGGTAAAAGTTTTATTCACGAGGTGGATTGTGGAAAAACTTTCACCAGTTGCTTTGATTAAATCATTCAGATTATCTTAGCCATTGCTACTCATCTTGATAATGAGTTATGGTAATATTGGATGTTAAAACTAACTTCTTGAATTGGATTCTAGAAGAGAATGTGTTTTGACACAGCCAAAGAGTTTTATCGATCCTAATAAGGCTGAGAAATTATGCAATCTTATAATTCCATTTATGGAATAAAGCAAAGCATATCGGAGTAGCAATCTTCAGTTCAATGAATTCATACTGGGTTTTGGATTTCAGAGGAACTCGGAAGAGTCTTGTTTTACAAGAAGAACAGTGGGAGTTACGTTGTATACATTGTGTTGTATGTCGATGACATACTCCTTATTGGAAACAATGTTTCTATGCTTAATTCTATTAAAGAATGGCTTGGAAATTGTTTTTCAATAAAGGATCTTGGAGAAGCACAGTACATATTGGGCATCAAGATCTGTCGGAACAGATCGAAAAGGATGTTTGGACTTAGTAAAGCGACCTATATTGATAAGGTGCTTGATAAGTTCAGAATGAAAGACGCCAGAAAGGGTCTCATTCCAATGAGTCATGGCACATCACTTAGCAAGATGCAAGGCCCTACGGTACTTGATGAGCAAAAGAGGATGTAAAACATTCCTTATGCTTCGGCAATAGGGTCTATAATGTACGCCATGATATGTACACGACTGGACGTATTGTATGCTTTGAGCATGACGATTCGGTTTCAAGGAAACCCAGGTGAGACGCATTAGACTGCGGCCAAGAGTATTCTTATGTACCTTAGATGGACTAAAGAATATTTTGTTGTCTTTGGAAGACAAAAAGAGTTGATATTAACAAGCAGTTTGACTGCTAACTTCAAAACAGACTAAGATAATTTCCGATTTTAATCTGGTTATATCTTTTGTCTGGTTAGAGTTGAAATTTGCTGGAATAGTTCCATGCAATGCAATATAGCTGATTAAACTACAGAAGCTGAGCACAGTATTGCATTGGATGCAGTAATGTTGGCAGTTAAGATTTGAAAGTTCTTGAATGAACTAGGTGGCGTAACTAGCTTAGCCCATCCGATAATACTCTATTTATAGTAGAGTTATCGCGCAAGCCAATGAGCTAGGAAGCACCACAAGTCTAAAACTGGTGCTCAGGAAGTTCCACATTATCTGGGAGATAGTTTTGTGGAGACATCGAGATAATAAAGTTGCAACTTTTGGTAAGGTTGCAAACCCGCTTTCTAAACCTCTCCAGCAGTTTAAGCTTGAGGCTTTCACAACTGCAATAGAGATCAAACATCTTAGAGATGGGTTGTGATTTCTATTACTGTATTAGATACTTTTGGAGATTTGGTAAACATTCACTCATATGTATAATACATGTTTCTTCATATAAATATGGTTTAATTTATATGAATTGTCCAAATGATTAAGTGATATCAATTGGGTTATGAGGTCGACTTACCGCATAATGAAGTCCCAATGGTTGAACTGATATACTTAAATCATATAGTTGTTCCTGGTTCGTATAATCGAGTACGGACAAACCGATAATACAATGAACTAGTTTGTAATGTGTACTATAGCGCCGCTTCATGGGCTAGTGATGTGGGACATCAAGTACAATTACATAGATGTTAGCTGGGAGCTAATGATCGAACAGACCCGACTGGAATAGTATTTAAGATTTCGAGTCATAATACTATTTCATTGACTGTCGAGCAATTTCCTCTGACCTGAGTAGTCCAGAGTAATTCCATTGTGAAATGGTGTACTTTGATACAAGTAAACGCCTTTCGTAAAAGGAGGTTATAAAACTTGTTATTGGGTATATCAGGAAGCAAGTGGGAGAGCTTGGATTGACAAGATGGGATTGTCCTCCATTTTATAATGGGATACATGTCTTACCGGCCACTTGGAGAGTCGAGACTGTGGAAAATACGTGGCCACGTCCAGATTCGTATCATAGTGATAAATCTGGTTTTACAGTCTGTCTCAAAGTCCAAGAAAGGTTTGAACCGATTGAGGATGACTCGAGTCTTGCCTCAAGTTCAAACTTAGACA
Source organism: Euphrasia confusa (assembly GCA_954870475.1). NCBI lineage: Eukaryota > Viridiplantae > Streptophyta > Magnoliopsida > Lamiales > Orobanchaceae > Euphrasia > Euphrasia confusa. The sequence continues at coordinate 19,374,610 of OX940949.1, forward strand.
TAAAGTGACAACAGGAAGTTGGCAGCACACTGGCTCTGAAGGCCAAGTGGGAGTTTGTTGGGATATGTCCTTCGATCCTACGTGTGCGATCGATAAAGTCATAAGGTCGTCTATGGATGTTAAATGTTTATTTGATAATATTAATTGTTGGGAACAATATAATATTGATCAATTAAATCATACCTACAGGGTCACACACGGACTCGAAGATAATGTACGATGATTGATATATATATTGATTTAGAATCAATATTTACGTGGATTTAATTCCCATGCATGGGATGCATGGCTTGCATGGATGCATGTCACATAGTGTGACATGGCATGCCACACAAGCAAGTGGGACCACATACAATGCATAGTGGCATGTGTATGTGGCATGGCCTTTCACCTCCTTTGTAACCTCTTTTGCATGTTAATGGTGCATCTTTATGCACATTAAGATGGAGGTTACAAAGAGGTGTAATGGTGTGAATAATGGTGTGTTTATATAGATGAAAATCTGATTTTCATCACACACAAGCATCAGCCACGAAAATCCACACAAATAGAGAGAAAAGAGGTGATCTTGGAGATCCATTCTCAAGCAATCAAAGGTGTTCATTATCCGGGTTCGTGTGCAACACGTAGAGGCCGGGCCATTTGTGCGGCTTCAACATCCGGGCGATCTAGACAAGAGGAGTGACGAGGTCATTCACAAGGATAGCTTCGAGAGGCTGATCCATTTGAGGTGGTTCAATCGACTCAACATCACCTCAACGACATCAACGAATCACTTCGTCACCATAAGTAAGTAATCGTTGAACCATATATATATATATTGGATGTATATATATATGTTTATATGTGTTCTTATACACATTAAGTGTGCACTAAGATCATGGCATAGTAGATCTATCGCTTTACACGCTTCCGCACACACGGTATATCGATCGGATCGGTATACCGGTACCTACAGGCAGGACATCGACGGAGTAGGCGCAGGATTCGCTTGGTGCGTGAATTGTGTTTAGGGAGAGTTGGGATGAAAGTGGGAGGATATTGGGCCAACTGTATTTTGTATTTGGGCCGGTACCATACTGTTCATATGGTACCAATAACCATGGAATAAGCCCTCCGAACGGCAATTTATTCTGTGGTAATAGTACCATATTATTAACATGGTACCACTTTTTAATATATAAACATTTTATTTTTTTCTATCATTTTTTTTTCTTTTTTTTTTTCTCTTTTCTGTTTACTGCTTCTCTCCTATAAACCGACACAAACTCCAACTCGATTGTAGTCGGCGGATTTCGACAGAGATTAATCGGAGAAGGACGGCGACGCAGCCACAACTGCTTCTACGACGATTAATCGGAGATGGACGGAGACGCAACCACAACTGCTATCGGACGCCGACGGCGTAATTCGGCGATTGATGCGGCGGCTTAGTTCGGTAATTGACGAGGCGATGTAATTTCGTTCGGACGGTAATTCGGTAATTGTCATGTGAATAACAGTTTCCGAACCTCAATTATCGATGCATATTTTGTTTATGAAAAATTAGGTTTTAGTTTTAGGGGTAATTAATTGTTTGGTAAATTCGTGGTCCTAGTTTTCTCGAAATATCTTTTTCGATTTCGGATCGCATCATTGCCATTTTTGCAGGTGCTCCTTGGAGATGTTGAAACTGGAAAGTCTAGTTTGATGTTGCGTTGTGTGAAAGCACAGTTCGTCAGAGTTTCACCTTTTGGAAAAAAAATATTTTGTGTCATGGGATAAGATTTTCTTTTTCTCGTGGGTTCCGGTGAATGAATAACTTGTATGCTGTAGGAATCGACCAGTAGCGGCGTTTTTTTCGCAAGCAGTTGCTGTGAAAGATGCGACAATGAAATTTGATGCGACTATCACAGCATAGCTCCAATGTACTACGACATTGTTGTCTACGACATAACGAATCAAGTACGTGCTTTGACAATTGGTTGTTTGGAGAAACAAAAGTATTAGTAATCCGTCGCTTTCCCCGTACATGGACATGGGCAATGTAAAAGCTGAACTGGTGGTGGTGGAGGATGAGATGGATGCGGAACCCCGAAACAGACACGATGCATATTACCATGCTTTTTTCCCTTTTTTCTTGTGTGAGAAATTTCTATTTGGTCCTTCAGTTATATTTGCTGACGAAAGTTTCTTTTTTCTTCCAAAATGTTTACTGTAGTATTCACATCTGACTTATTTTCTTGGTCCTTTACTAAACTTGTTGATAATTGATTTTATTAAAGGTTGTTATTGATGGAGTTATATTCTAAATGTCTAGTTTAGTGACAATATGGAACTCCTTATCTGTGTTTTACATTATCTATTAATCAAACTGTCGGCATTTTTGTCTATCTTGTACTTGAATGCAATAGTCCTAGATATATACGTTGTAGACAGTATGGCGTGAGGAGACACGCGGAAGATCATACTGTCGGTTACTCGTATAGTATCGAACAGAAGCTCACGACTTAGATGGACAGGGACAATCCATCGGTACGTCGTAGTGTGACTGGGTAATAGTTGGTCTTGACTATTATGTTACACTTGTACACTTGGTGTATTGAGCAGGACCACGGGAGGGCGTTCGATTTATACTAATCGACGTAATCGAACTAGACCTCAGAATTACGGATATACGAATTCCTAATCCCTATATAATTATAGGTGCGTTTGTCCAATTCTCGGTTCTTTAACTTACCAATGAGTGAGACTAATTGATTAGTCGAGATACTCGGTAAATTGGGAATTGTAATTGTACTCACGGCATACTATAGATTATAGACAGGAAACCGTGTCCCGTTTATCGGGTTGATAACGTCCCCGAGATGAGCTCATAAAGTTTATCATGTAAACCCTGCAGGTGGATTTGTTCCACATGATAATAAGGATGAGTGGTACTAGTCTCGGATAATAAGAAACGAATTAATTTAATTATTAGTAATTAAATAAATTCGTGGACGTTCGATATCTTAAACACGGGGAAAGTCGTATATGTAATTTCGGCGGAAATATTATTGTTGATATAATATTAAATTAATTTCGGGAATTCAATTATTATTTTATAGTGGAATTAATAATAATTAAATTTGAAATCGATTAATTAAGGAATTGCTTTTAAGTATTCCAAGTTAATTAATATTTCATTTTAGCCCCTAATTAATTTACCTAAGAGGTCCCTAGCGTAACTCTATATAAACCCCCCCCCCCCTTGCCTATCCTAAACCTACAGTCCGCAGCTTTTTATTTTTCTGAGAAAAATTATTGCGTTAGCGCAATTAATATTTTTCTCTGTAAAATAAATTGTATAGCGCTAATATTTTTCTCTCAGAGAGAAAAAGAATATTACGCTGGTAGAGAAAGGAGAAGGCGGAGAAGGAGACCCAACGGATCGTTGCCCACACAACGGTTGGAGTCACGGGAAGAGGCATACGCTAGCAATCGCTAAGGTCTCAACAATTCGACCGCTAAGGTATGAGATCGGATCTTTAATTCCGCATATAATTCGATCTCACTTTTCCTCGTTGATCATACTTTGAACGTAGATCGGGTTCCGGGGTTGTGGGTTGTATTCCTCGACTACTGGGGGTTCTAGGACCTCCGGATCGGTAGTCGGATGAGGAAAAACGACCCGGAAACGAGCCCGGAACAGCAACGTCGCGTTGCTGTTCGCGGAGAAACGGCGACCGCCGTTTCCAAACGGCGACCGCCGTTTTGGTGTTTTTCTGGCAGCCCGCTCGGTTCGCGCGGTTGTCCTTCGGGGCAATGGCTGGGCGTGAATCGGGGCACGGGCTGGAAAAGCGAACGAAGTAGCGACACCGGATGTCGATTGGGATCGTTCGGATGTTCGAGTGATCGAACGAACGCATCCCGGAGAGTCGATTTCCAACAATTGGTATCAGAGCCAGGTTATGCGTTCTTGTATTGTTTGCGAGTTTGTTTTGCAGGTCACCCAATTATTATGGTCATGTTTATTGTACTGTAATTTTTGTGGTTTGTTAAACTCTCGGGGTTGTCGAGATCTTTGTTTTGAATCGTTGCTTGCTTGTAATAGTTAAAACGACGGGTTGAGTCGTTTAGGTTTTTCTATTTTCGTTTTTCGTTTATCCGGGTGTATAGGATCGATCGATATGTATAGGATCGATGCCGGAAGTAGTTAGCTTTATTATGTAATGTTGCTGCTGCTTGGTGGATCGAGACGAGATCGAGGGCCGGACGAACGAGGGTCGAGAAGTCGAACCCGCGGCTGCTGAAGGGCAAACGGCGGTCGCCGTTTCTCAAACGGCGGTCGCCGTTTCGATGTTTTCTTGGCAGCAGCTTGCGGGGGTTCGACGGACATCACGGATCGCTTGTCGAGGGCCCGGGATGATACTCCAGTGGGAGAGGTTCGTCTCTTGGTCCTTAGACGAGTCGGTGATGGACCGAGACCGAGACGAGCAACGAGACGAAGATCCGAGAAGACGTGCATCGAAGATTTTAAAGGCCATAATAATCGGGCCACGTTAAATGCTTTCTATGTGTTTACGTGTTTATTATGCTTTAAATTCATATGCATGCTTGTTAATCCCTTTCATAAAAACTAAGTGGGAGAGGGATTGGAAACAATCCCGCGGTCTCCATTCTCTGTTTTGATGGTGATGTGTGTCGCTTACGAGTTGGCTTTAGTGTCATCCTCCCTATCGGATAAAGTTGACACACGGATATCACTGGATCAAAATTCGAATTCAATTCCATTTATAGAATTGAACACTTAAGTTTTTCAAAGCAATGCCTAATCTGTCTTTCAAAGACTAATTTCAACTCGACTCATTCTCACCCCGGGGAGTGGAATGGAGCCAAAGCGCTTGGTTATGTCGATGACACAGATTAGAGACATTCGAGTCATTCGATGACTGGATCGATTGTCTGGTTGGCTCCCTCACTTTGTGAGAGATAGGGCTCAATTGCATGATTGATCGCTGGTTAGAAACTTCGAGTTTCACTTACGAGATATCAAGCTTTGATTAACGAAATTGTGAAATTTATTAAATGGAATTCAATTAACAAAGTTGTTTGTTTAGTAAACGTCCACACTATCGTGGCTTACTAGACGGAAACGGAACTTTGGGTTAATTGAGGCTCGACAGTTATAGGAAATCGTAAAGGGACCGCATGTCAACGTAAACGTCCACACTAACGTGGCTTGCGGTGGGCGTGTAGTTTCGGAGCGGTTAACTTAGTACTGAGAAATGGTATACACTTAGGTACGCTTTACAGTATCCTCCCCATCGGAGTCACTGCTGTAATGATGTACGACCAAAGTAAAAGTCCAGTTATAAAATTGTTTGGACTAGTATACGTCCACATGAACGTGGCATGCTAGTCTGATGGGATTTTAGGATTGATTGGTAAATTTAATGATATTAATTAAAGGGAGTTAATTTCGAATTAAATTTGACAGTTTGATTTGTCTCTTTTATAGATATGGCACTCAACCCGCTGTCCATTATACTAAAAGAAAACAAACTCACTGGTCCGAACTATGTTGATTGGAAACGAAACTTGGACATTGTCCTAACTGCTGAGGAGTACAAATATGTACTCCATGAGGTTTGTCCTGATGAACCTATTGACACCTCCACTCCTGAGGAAAAGGAAGCTCATCGGAAGTGGGTCAAGGCTGATCAGATGGCGCGGTGCTACATATTGGCTTCTATGTCAAATGTGCTGCAACATCAGCATGAGGCCATGACCACTGCCTATGATATGATGCTTAACCTCAAGGAGATGTTTGGTAGTCAGGATAGGGCATCCAGGCAAGATGCCATGAGAAAACTCATGACGGCCACTATGTCCGAAGGAACGCCCGTGAGGGATCACGTTCTTAGGATGATAGGCTATCTGAATGAGATAGAGATTATGGGAGGAGCTATCGATGGGGAAACCCAGATCGATATAGTGCTCCAGTCTCTGCCTAGGAGTTTTGAGCAGTTCCGCCTGAACTATAACATGAACAAGAGGTTATATTCGTTGGCGGAGCTCCTGACTGAACTCCAGGCGGCAGAGGGAATCTTTAAGAAATCTCAGGCACTTGTGGCTGTGAAACTTCCTGGCCCTCCGGGGACTAAGAGGAAGAAGAAGCAAGGACGGAAACCCAGTGGACCCAGCAATGGTGGACCACGGAATGGAGTGAACAAGCCCAAGGGCAAGTGTTTCCGTTGCAAGCAGTCTGGACATTGGAAGTCTAATTGTCCTCTCAGACAAGGAGGTATGAATTTTTCCTTAGTCACTGAAACATGTTTAGCGGTGTTATCCACCGGTACCTGGTGTGTGGATACGGGAGCCACTGATCATGTCTGCAATTCTTTGCAGGGGTTCCAGGAAACCCGGCGGCTTAGAGAGGGAGAGATCACTATCTACATGGGCAACGCTACGAAAGTGGCGGCAGTTGCAGTGGGAGATATTCATTTATCTTTTAATAATAAAGTTTTAGTATTGAATAATTGTCTTTATGTACCGAATTTTAGAAAGAACCTTGTTTCGGTTTCTAAATTGGTTTTGAATAAATATTCTGTTTCTTTTGATAGTTCTGTTATTATCAAAAAGAATAGTGAATATATCTGTTCTGGTACATTGATAGGCAACTTATATATACTGAATCCTGATTATTCCACGATGCAACGAGTAGAGTCAAATAACACATCTAGTACCAATAAGAGAAAGGAGCCTTCTAGGATGAATCAAAAGTACTTATGGCATCTTAGGCTAGGTCATATTAACTTGGGTAGGATTCAAAGGTTGATAACTGATGGAATACTCAGTGGTGTGAAAGATGAGGACTTTCCAACCTGCGAATCATGCCTGGAAGGAAAAATGACCAAGCGACCCTTTAGTGATAAGGGGTATAGATCCAAGGAAGTACTGGAATTGATTCACTCTGATTTGTGCGGGCCTTTATCTGTCCAAGCGAGAGGAGGTTATGAATATTTCGTAACCTTCACTGATGATTACTCAAGGTATGGTTTTATATACCTGATGCGCCGCAAGAGCGAGTGCTTTGACAAGTTCAAGGAGTACAAAGCTCTTGTGGAGAACCTTCATGGTAAAACCATAAAGACTCTACGATCTGATCGTGGAGGAGAGTACCTCTCGGGAGAGTTTAAGGCGTACTTATTAGAAAATGGGATTGACTCCCAGATGACTGCACCATACACGCCCCAGCAGAATGGTGTAGCAGAAAGAAGGAATAGGACTCTTATGGAAATGGTAAGATCTATGATGAGTTATTCAGACCTACCAGTTTCGTTCTGGGGATATGCCTTGGAAACAGCGGCGTATATCCTGAACTTAGTTCCTTCTAAATCAGTCCCTAAGACGCCCTCGGAATTGTGGACCGGGCGAAAGCCTAACTTGAAACACATTCGGATCTGGGGTTGTCCAGCACATGTGCTGAAGCATGGGGCTAATAAGTTGGAATCTCGTTCTGATATTCGGTTGTTTATAGGATATCCTAGAGGAACGAAAGGTGGTCTATTTTATAGTCCTAAGGACCAGAAGATCGTTGTTAGCACCAACGCTCGGTTCTTGGAAGAGGATTATATAATGGACCACAAGCCCAAGAGTGAGATAATACTGAATGAACTGAGAGGGGACGATCAAGGCTTAGATCCAACCGAACCGGGTGATACGCCACCACAGTCTGCACCTGTAGTTACTGAGGTTACACCGGAGCCTCGTCGTAGTGGGAGGGTTGTTCGACAACCCGATAGGTTCATGTTTATAGGTGAGTCTTCGGACTTGATACCTGGAGAACATGAAGCCGATCCCTGGACCTATGGCGAGGCGCTTAAAGATCAAGATGCTCAGTCTTGGCAAAAGGCGATGAAATCTGAGATTGAATCAATGGATTCAAATCAGGTCTGGAATCTTGTAGCACCGCCCAAAGGTGTAAAAGCCATTGGTTGCAAGTGGGTGTACAAGAGGAAAAGAGGGTCTGACGGGAAGGTTGAAACCTTCAAGGCTAGGCTTGTTGCGAAAGGGTATACTCAGAAAGAAGGGATCGATTATGAGGAAACTTTTTCGCCGGTAGCTATGCTAAAGTCGATCCGGATTCTTTTGTCTATAGCATCTCATATGGATTATGAGGTGTGGCAAATGGACGTCAAGACAGCATTCTTGAATGGGAATCTTGACGAGACCATTTACATGAGACAGCCAGAAGGTTTCATCAAGAAAGGCCAAGAGCATCTAGTGTGTAAGCTAAACCGATCCATTTATGGATTGAAGCAAGCTTCTAGATCTTGGAACATGCGGTTTGATGAGGTTATCCAATCTTATGGATTCATTCAAAGCATGGACGAGTCGTGTGTATACCGGAGAAGTGACGGAAACAGTGTGGCGTTTCTCGTGCTTTATGTAGACGACATCCTTCTAATTGGCAACAATGTGAAGATGTTGTCGGACATAAAGGGATGGTTGTCCAAGCAATTCGATATGAAAGACTTAGGACAAGTTGGGCATGTTCTTGGGATCAAGGTTATAAGGGATCGCCGGAAAAGAACATTAAGCTTGTCCCAGGCTTCATATATTGATACGATTCTGGCTCGTTTCAACATGCAGAATTCCAAGAGAGGTGATCAACCTTTCTGCCATGGAATTCATCTATCTAAAGACATGTGTCCCAAAACACAAAAGGAGATAGATTACATGAAGAAGGTTCCTTATGCTTCGGCAGTAGGAAGTCTAATGTATGCCATGTTGTGCACGAGACCTGATATCTGCTATGTCGTGGGCATGGTAGCTAGATATCAGAGTAACCCTGGACAGGGTCACTGGACTGCTGTAAAGAACATACTTAAGTACCTACGAAGGACTAGGAATTATGTTCTGAGTTACAAAGCGTCTGAGTTGATTCCTATTGGTTACACAGACTCGGATTTCCAATCTGATAAGGATCAGCGAAAGTCTACATCAGGCTATGTGTTCACATTGGGAGGTGGAGCAATTTCATGGAAGAGTGTTAAGCAGAAATGCATTTCGGACTCTACCATGGAAGCCGAATATGTAGCAGCCTCTGAGGCAGCTAAAGAATCGGTGTGGCTCCGGAACTTCCTTATGGACTTGGATGTGGTTCCTAAGATGCCTAGAGCTATCACAATTTATTGTGACAATAGCGGTGCAGTGGCTAATGGAAAGGAACCACGAGCCCACAATGCGAGCAAACACATAGATCGCAAGTACCACCTGATTAGAGACATCGTCAGGAGGGGCGATGCGGTTGTCACCAAGATTGCATCAGCGGATAACCTGGCTGACCCCTTTACGAAGGCACTTCCAGCGGAAGCGTTCAAGAGACACGTGAAGGGGATGGGTATCGGATGTATGGTAGAGGGCAACTAGAGATTTAGTATAAGTGGGAGATTGATGGAGTTATATTCTAAATGTCTAGTTTAGTGACAATATGGAACTCCTTATCTGTGTTTTACATTATCTATTAATCAAACTGTCGGCATTTTTGTCTATCTTGTACTTGAATGCAATAGTCCTAGATATATACGTTGTAGACAGTATGGCGTGAGGAGACACGCGGAAGATCATACTGTCGGTTACTCGTATAGTATCGAACAGAAGCTCACGACTTAGATGGACAGGGACAATCCATCGGTACGTCGTAGTGTGACTGGGTAATAGTTGGTCTTGACTATTATGTTACACTTGTACACTTGGTGTATTGAGCAGGACCACGGGAGGGCGTTCGATTTATACTAATCGACGTAATCGAACTAGACCTCAGAATTACGGATATACGAATTCCTAATCCCTATATAATTATAGGTGCGTTTGTCCAATTCTCGGTTCTTTAACTTACCAATGAGTGAGACTAATTGATTAGTCGAGATACTCGGTAAATTGGGAATTTTAATTGTACTCACGGCATACTATAGATTATAGACAGGAAACCGTGTCCCGTTTATCGGGTTGATAACGTCCCCGAGATGAGCTCATAAAGTTTATCATGTAAACCCTGCAGGTGGATTTGTTCCACATGATAATAAGGATGAGTGGTACTAGTCTCGGATAATAAGAAACGAATTAATTTAATTATTAGTAATTAAATAAATTCGTGGACGTTCGATATCTTAAACACGGGGAAAGTCGTATATGTAATTTCGGCGGAAATATTATTGTTAATATAATATTAAATTAATTTCGGGTTATCAATTATTATTTTATAGTGGAATTAATAATAATTAAATTTGAAATCGATTAATTAAGGAATTGCTTTTAAGTATTCCAAGTTAATTAATATTTCATTTTAGCCCCTAATTAATTTACCTAAGAGGTCCCTAGCGTAACTCTATATAAACCCCCCCCCCCCCCCTTGCCTATCCTAAACCTACAGTCCGCAGCTTTTTATTTTTCTGAGAAAAATTATTGCGTTAGCGCAATTAAGATTTTTCTCTGTAAAATAAATTGTATAGCGCTAATATTTTTCTCTCAGAGAGAAAAAGAATATTACGCTGGTAGAGAAAGGAGAAGGCGGAGAAGGAGACCCAACGGATCGTTGCCCACACAACGGTTGGAGTCACGGGAAGAGGCATACGCTAGCAATCGCTAAGGTCTCAACAATTCGACCGCTAAGGTATGAGATCGGATCTTTAATTCCGCATATAATTCGATCTCACTTTTCCTCGTTGATCATACTTTGAACGTAGATCGGGTTCCGGGGTTGTGGGTTGTATTCCTCGACTACTGGGGGTTCTAGGACCTCCGGATCGGTAGTCGGATGAGGAAAAACGACCCGGAAACGAGCCCGGAACAGCAACGTCGCGTTGCTGTTCGCGGAGAAACGGCGACCGCCGTTTCCAAACGGCGACCGCCGTTTTGGTGTTTTTCTGGCAGCCCGCTCGGTTCGCGCGGTTGTCCTTCGGGGCAATGGCTGGGTGTGAATCGGGGCACGGGCTGGAAAAGCGAACGAAGTAGCGACACCGGATGTCGATTGGGATCGTTCGGATGTTCGAGTGATCGAACGAACGCATCCCGGAGAGTCGATTTCCAACAGTTATCTTGTAAATTGAATTAGTTCTGTGTTTCTTATGCTTCAATGTGATTTTATGTTTTTGGAAATTGTTATGTAGCATCTTCCTGTGTAAGCTAAAGAGTTTCAGTTCAAAGCTAATTTCTCTCCATTTGCAAAAATCCTGGTGCATGGACATTTGAGTGATGTTGATCTGTTACTAATTTCTCTATGTTTTTGTACGACATTCTTCTTTGTTGTGTGTTGAATTCTTCTCTGTTTAGTTAATCAATTATTCCAAACTTATTTCTTCATTATGGAATTCTTTGTTTTACAAATGAATTTCTCTCTTTTTTTAAATGAATTCTTCTTTATTTCTTAGTTTAATGGTTTCAAAGATCTTGGTGTTGTTCCTTTAAGCTCTGAAGTCATTAATTCTGAAGTCGTTATTAATGATGATGTTAAAGACGTTAATAATGTAATCTCTTCTTATTCATTATTATTTCATTATTTTTACTTTCATGCTGCTTTCTTAGTTCTACTTTGTTTCATACTACTGAAAAAAGTAATAATTAATTATTTTTTTATTCATTTTTTTTATTCATTTCTTTTTCTTTTATTCACAGTGGGTTCTACTCTATTGTATACTGAGGTCTACTCATTTTTATATTTAATTCTACTCTGTATTTTTACTGAAAAAGGTAATAAAATTTATTACCTTTTTATTCATTTTTGTGTTATTAATACCTTTCTGCTGTGTTTTGCACATCAAATGTATTACCTCCGTCAAAAGGGTATTTTTTTTATTCTACTGATTTTAGTAGTGAGTTCTACTCTGTTTTATATTGAATTTTACTATGTTATTAATACTTTTCTACTGTGTTTTTTTAGAATGGCAAGGGTAGTTACGTTGTGCACCTTGTTTCTGAAGATCAAGGATTAAAAGTTGTTTCTCCAAAAACAAGTTTCAGATTCTCCGTATTGTTATATGATTCTGTCTTATGCTTATTTTGTTTTTTGGCAACATTGTGATGAAGATATTGGTCTTTTAGTGTTGATGATGATATTGACTTTTTATTGTTGATTTTTAAAAATAATGCATGGTTCTATTTTTTTGTAATTCTTATTTTATTAAATAATTTTTATTCATGTAATATATGTTGTTTATTTCATATTAGAAATTCTTTAGTTATAAATATAGTAGAATATTCAGTAGAATTTATTAACAATAGTAGAATATTGATATAAAGAGAATACAATTCATTAATAAATAGAGTAGAATTCATTAATAATCTATTGATATATAGAAAATAAAATTAATTAATAAATGGAGTAGATATCATTAACAATTGGAGAAAAATATTGATATTAAGAGAGTAGAATGCACTACCACATGCAGTAGAACTCATTAGAACACTGCGCCGTCCTCGATTCTAGATCGCCGACCTCGATCATAGATCGCAACTTCGATACAAGACCTTTTGAAACAAAATCTTTCGAAACAAGACCCACATTAGGGTTTAGGTTTTAGGGTTTAAGGTTTAGGGGTTTAGAGTTTATGGTTTAGGGGTTTAGGGTTTATGGGTTGAAGAGTTTAATAATCGATTATTGTTGCCACTTCGATACAAGACCTTTCGATACAAGACCTTACGATACAAGGCCTTTCGATATAAGACCCCCCCTTTATCCCTTTATTAAAATTCTTAAGCCGCCGAAGGTGGCCGTAATCATTCTCCTCCATCGATTATTGTTGCCTCCCTCGATTATTGTTCGCCTCTCTCGATTATTGTTTCCACTTCGATACAAGACCTTTCGATACAATACCTTACGATACAAGACCTTTCGATACAAGATCCCCCCTTTATCTCTTTATTAAAATTCTTAAGCCGCCGAAGGTAGCCGTAATCATTATCCTCCATCGATTATTGTTGTCTCCCTCGATTATTGTTCGCCTCTCTCAATTATTGTTGCCACTTCGATACAAGACCTTTCGATACAAGACTTTTCGATAAAAACCATCTCTTTATCCCTTTATTAAAAAATTTAAGCCGCCGAAGGTGGCCGTTATCATTCTCCTCCATCAATTATTGTTCGCATCCCTCGATTATTGTTCGCCTCTCTCGATTATTGTTGCCACTTCGATACAAGACCTTTCGATACAAGACCTTTCGATACAAGACCTTTCGATACAAGACCCCCCCTTTATCCCTTTATTAAAATTCTGAAGCTGCCGAAGGTGGCCGTAATCATTGTTTGCCTCCCTCGATTATTGTTGCCTCCCTCGATTATTGTTGCCACTTTGATACAAGACCTTTCGATACAAGACCCACCCTTTATCCCTTTATTAAAACTCTGAAGCCGCCGAAGGTTGCCGTAATCATTGTTTGCCTCCCTCCATTATTGTTGCCTCCCTCGATTATTGTTGCCACTTCGATACAAGACCTTTCGATACAAGACCTTTCGATACAAGACACCCCCCCCCCCTTATCCCTTTATTAAAATTCTGAAGCCGCCGAAGGTGGCTGTAATATTGTTTGTCTCCCTTGATTATTGTTTGCCTCCCTCGATTATGGTTGCCTCCCTCGATTATTGTTGTCACTTCGATTATTATTGTCACTTCGATACAAGACCTTTCGATACAAGACCTTTCGATACAAGACCCCCCCTTTATCCCTTTATTAAAATTCTGAAGCCGCCGAAGGTGGCCGTAATCATTGTTGCCTCCCTCGATTATTGTTTGCCTCCCTCGATTATGGTTGCCTCCCTCGATTATTGTTGCCACTTCGATACAAGACCTTTCGATACAAAATCTTTCGATACAAGACCTTTCGATACAAGACCCCCCCCCCCCCCCCTTTATCCCTTTATTAAAATTTTGAAGCCGCCGAAGGTGGTCGTAATCATTGTTTGCCTCCCTCGATTATTGTTGCCTCCCTCGATTATTGTTGCCACTTCGATATAAGACCTTTCGATACAAGACCCCCCCTTTATCCCTTTATTAAAATTCTGAAGCCGCCGAAGGTGGCCGTAATCATTGTTTGCCTCCCTCGATTATTGTTGCCTCCCTCGATTATTGTTGCGTCTTCGATTATTGTTGCCACTTCGATACAAGACCTTTCGATACAAGACCCCCCCTTTATCCCTTTATAAAAATTCTGAAGCCGCCGAAGGTGGCCGTAATCATTCTCCTCCATCGATTATTGTTTCCTCCCTCGATTATTGTTCGCCTCCCTCGATTATTGTTGCCTCTTCGATTATTGTTGCCACTTCGATACAAGACCTTTCGATACAAGACCCCCCCTTTATCCCTTTATTAAAATTCTGAAGCCGCCGAAGGTGGCCGTAATCATTGTTTGCCTCCCTCGATTATTGTTGCCTCCCTCGATTATTGTTGCCACTTCGATACAAGACCTTTCGATACAAGACCCCCCCCTTTATCCCTTTATTAAAATTCTGAAGCCGCCGAAGGTGGCCGTAATCATTGTTTGCCTCCTCGATTATTGTTTGCCTCCTTCGATTATTGTTGCCTCCCTCAATTATTGTTGTAGAATGCATTAATAAATGGAGTAGAATATGATACAGATTAGAGTAGAATGCACTACTAAATGCAGTAGAACTCATTACAACAACATAATGACCTCGATTATTGTTTGCCTCCCTCGATTATTGTTGCCTCCCTCGATTATTGTTGCCACTTCGATACAAGACCTTTCGATACAAGACCTTTCGATACATGACCCCCCCTTTATCCCTTTATTAAAATTCTGAAGCCGCCGAAGGTGGCCGTAATCATTGTTTGCCTCCCTCGATTATTGTTGCCTCCCTCGATTATTGTTGCCACTTCGATACAAGACCTTTCGATACAAGACCCCCCCTTTATCCCTTTATAATAATTCTGAAGCCGCCGAAGGTGGCCGTAATCATTCTCCTCCATCGATTATTGTTCGCCTCCCTCGATTATTGTTGCCTCTTCGATTATTGTTGCCACATTGATACAAGACCTTTCGATACAAGACCCACCCTTTATCCCTTTATTAAAATTCTGAAGCCGCCGAAGGTTGCCGTAATCATTGTTTGCCTCCCTCCATTATTGTTGCCTCCCTCGATTATTGTTGCCACTACGATACAAGACCTTTCGATAAAAGACCTTTCGATACAAGACCCCCCCCCCCCTTTATCCCTTTATTAAAATTCTGAAGCCGCCGAAGGTGGCTGTAATATTGTTTGTCTCCCTTGATTATTGTTTGCCTCCCTCGATTATGGTTGCCTCCCTCGATTATTGTTGTCACTTCGATTATTGTTGTCACTTCGATACAAGACCTTTCGATACAAGACCTTTCGATACAAGACCCCCCCCCTTTATCCCTTTATTAAAATTCTGAAGCCGCCGAAGGTGGCCGTAATCATTGTTGCCTCCCTCGATTATTGTTTGCCTCCCTCGATTATGGTTGCCTCCCTCGATTATTGTTGCCACTTCGATACAAGACCTTTCGATACAAGACCTTTCGATACAAGACCCCCCCCCCCCCCCTTTATCCCTTTATTAAAATTCTGAAGCCGCCGAAGGTGGTCGTAATCATTGTTTGCCTCCCTCGATTATTGTTGCCTCCCTCGATTATTGTTGCCACTTCGATATAAGACCTTTCGATACAAGACCCCACCTTTATCCCTTTATTAAAATTCTGAAGCCGCCGAAGGTGGCCGTAATCATTGTTTGCCTCCCTCGATTATTGTTGCCTCCCTCGATTATTGTTGCGTCTTCGATTATTGTTGCCACTTCGATACAAGACCTTTCGATACAAGACCCCCCCTTTATCCCTTTATAAAAATTCTGAAGCCGCCGAAGGTGGCCGTAATCATTCTCCTCCATCGATTATTGTTTCCTCCCTCGATTATTGTTCGCCTCCCTCGATTATTGTTGCCTCTTCGATTATTGTTGCCACTTCGATACAAGACCTTTCGATACAAGACCCCCCCTTTATCCCTTTATTAAAATTCTGAAGCCGCCGAAGGTGGCCGTAATCATTGTTTGCCTCCCTCGATTATTGTTGCCTCCCTCGATTATTGTTGCCTCTTCGATTATTGTTGCCACTTCGATACAAGACCTTTCGATACAAGACCCCCCCTTTATCCCTTTATTAAAATTCTGAAGCCGCCGAAGGTGGCCGTAATCATTGTTTGCCTCCTCGATTATTGTTTGCCTCCTTCGATTATTGTTGCCTCCCTCAATTATTGTTGTAGAATGCATTAATAAATGGAGTAGAATATGATACAGATTAGAGTAGAATGCACTACTAAATGCAGTAGAACTCATTACAACAACATAATGACCTCGATTATTGTTTGCCTCCCTCGATTATTGTTGCCTCCCTCGATTATTGTTGCCACTTCGATACAAGACCTTTCGATACAAGACCTTTCGATACATGACCCCCCCTTTATCCCTTTATTAAAATTCTGAAGCCGCCGAAGGTGGCCGTAATCATTGTTAACCTCCCTCGATTATTGTTGCCTCCCTCGATTATTGTTGCCACTTCGATACAAGACCTTTCGATACAAGACCCCCCCTTTATCCCTTTATAATAATTCTGAAGCCGCCGAAGGTGGCCGTAATCATTCTCCTCCATCGATTATTGTTCGCCTCCCTCGATTATTGTTGCCTCTTCGATTATTGTTGCCACTTCGATACAAGACCTTTCGATACAAGACCTTTCGATACAAGACCCCCCCCCTTTATCCCTTTATTAAAATTCTGAAGCCGCCGAAGGTGGCCGTAATCATTGTTTGCCTCCCTCGATTATTGTTGCCTCCCTCGATTATTGTTGCCACTTCGGTACAAGACCTTTCGATACAAGACCCCCCCCCCCCCCCTTTATCCCTTTATTAAAATTCCGAAGCCGCCGAAGGTGGCCGTAATCATCGTTTGCCTCCCTCGATTATTGTTTGCCTCCTTCGATTATTGTTGCCTCCCTCAATTATTGTTGTAGAATGCATTAATAAATGGAGTAGAATATGATACAGATTAGAGTAGAATGCACTACTAAATGCAGTAGAACTCATTACAACAACATAATGACCTCTATTATTGTTTGCCTCCCTCGATTATTGTTGCCACTTCGATACAAGACCTTTCGATACAAGACCTTTCGATACAAGACCCCCCTTTATCCCTTTATTAAAATTCTGAAGCCGCCGAAGGTGTCCGTAATCATTGTTTGCCTCCCTCGATTATTGTTGCCACTTCGATACAAGACCTTTCGATACAAGACCCCCCCTTTATCCCTTTATTAAAATTCTGAAGCCGCCGAAGGTGGCTGTAATCATTGTTTGCCTCACTCGATTATTGTTTGCCTCCGTCAATTATTGTTCACCTCCATCGATTATTGTTGCCTCCCTCGGTTATTGTTGCCACTTCGATACATGACCTTTCGATACAAGACCCCCCCTTTATCCATTTATTAAGATTTTGAAGCCGCCGAAGGTGGCCGTAATCATTCTACTCCATCGATTAATGTTCGCCTCCCTCGATTATTGTTCGCCTCCATCGATTATTGCTCGTCTCCCTCGATTATTGTAGAATTCGTCAATACATGGAGTAGAATAAGATACGGGATAGAGTAGAATACACTACTAAATGCAGTAGAACTCATTATAACAAGGTAATGTCCTCGATTATTGTTTGTCTCCCTAAATTATTGTTTGTCTCCTCAATTATTGTTGCCACTTCGATATAAGACCGCCCCATGTGTCCCTTTATAATTGAGGGAGGTGAATGATCACGGCCGCCTTCGGCGGCCGTGATCATTCACCTCTCTCAATTATTGTTCGCCTCCCTGGATTAATCTTTATGTGCTTATATTTAGGGATTAGGGTTTAGGTTTTATTTTTAGGGTTTATGGTGAATTATATTATTCATTACAGTAGAATCCATTATTAAACAGTGTACAATGTAATTTATAAATAGAGTACTAATCAAAATTGAGGAGACTGTGTTTATAAATAGTGTAGAATACATTACTAAATGGTGTAGTTCTACTCTTTTTTATTATTATTTTTACTTTTTTTTATAGTTTCATACTTCTACTCTATTGCTCTGTTGTATAATAATTTTTACTATGTTTCATATTGAGTTTTACTCTTTTTTATAATTATTTTTACTTTTTTTTATAGTTTCATACTTCTTACCTAGTTCTACTCTGTTGTATAATAATTTCTACTATGTTTCATATTGAGTTCTACTCTTTTTTATAATTATTTTCATATTGAGTTCTACTCTTTTTTATAATTATTTTACTTTTTTTTATAGTTTCATACTTCTACTATATTGAGTTCTACTCTTTTTTATAATTATTTTTTCTTTTTTTATAATTTCATACTTCTACTATATTGAGTTCTACTCTTTTTTATAATTATTTTTTCTTTTTTCTGTTGTATAATAATTTCTACTATGTTTCATAACAAATTATTTACAATTATTTTAACCTAAATATCATAACAAATAAGACGATTAGTACAATTTTTCTATAATCTAAATGATATAATCAACAGAACCATTTCTCAATTTGCAATCCTGTTTTAACAATTTAATCATCCACTGATACGTTTTCTCTTGTTTTCCGCGTAACTTCTTTCTTCACCTCATTGATATCCATCATTATTATGGTTGAATAGTATTTGACACGAACAACATTGATGAAATCAGTGTCCTGTTTCAGTTCATTAATATCCACCATTATGATTGATGAACAATACTTGAACCGAAAACTTTGAGCAAAGTAGTGTCCTGTTCCAAAAAGAGAAACTTAATCAACAAAAATGGAAGAGAGCACATACAAAATAGAGAAGATTGCACCAGAAAAGAACATACCAAACAAAGAATTAATCACACAAATAACTGAAAACTGCAGTAAATAAGTTTGATGATTCACTTTTGATCTTACATTTCTTAGTTACAATAGAAACTAAACAAATTAACACACCAAACAAAGAAGAATTCATTATAAGTCATTGTAGATTCTAGTCAATAACTGTGATGATTTAGTTTTTTATCTTAGATTTCTTGATTGTTTTTTTTCAATCAATTCATACCAAGTAAAAAATTACAAAAAACACAACAAAAACACAAGAATACATCCAAAATCAGTGTAGATTCTAATCAATAATTGTGATGATTCCCTTTTTCATCTTTTATTTCTTGATTACCAAATACATTTATTATTTTTAACTCAATTCATACTAGTTAGAAATTACCAAATAAACATAGAAGAATACATCTCAAATTAGTGCAGATTCTAGTCAATAACTGTGATAATTCCTTTTTTCATATTACATTTCTTGATTGTTTATTATTTCCCCTTAATTCATACGTACTACTAATTAAAAAGTCCCAGAAAAATAAACTAAACATAGAAAAATTCATCACAAATTAATAATTTACTACAGAATCATTTGTGGCTGATTAATCATTATACTCGAAAATCGATTTGCTCTGAAAAAAGAACAAAAAGACCAATATAGGGAAAAAAGATTTGTAGTACCTTAGCGTTTTCGAAGCACACAAAATCTTTGTAACATGACTCCATCACAACATCTGTCCAACTGCAATGCGAATAGAAAAGGAAAATGAAGCCTACGAACACATTTATATAGCCTGCGAACATATTGGCAACATATTGGCTCTCAGCATCAGATGTAGATATTCAAATGCTTTCGAGAATACATACCGTGAGACAGAGTTGCTTCACAAACATGAACAACTTTTATCAGATGATATAAACAATAACAAAATGTCATTGAGCAGAAAATGCAAAGATTCACCTGAATGAATGGTATGATTCTACACAATATTTCAAAAAAAGTAGAAACTAAAAAGGGAAAACAATGCAGAAATGCTATTTCGAGAAGCCCACAATTGTGTTAGCAACTTAACATCAATTAAAATATTATTTTCATTTCTTACATGAACTAAAATGGGAGTAATACATTTAATTTCAGCATATATAGTTTCATGTTCTTCCTACTGAGAGCTTATCCGCATTTTTACGCTGCCTGCCTTGTTATAGTCACTCATGCTATCACACAGCAAACTAATTTAATAGTAATCAATTATCACTAAGAAATAAAAACAATATTTTCTAATCCAAATGCAATCAATAATATTACATGAACTGATTAACACACCTAAGAATTTTTCATATGAGCAGTGTGAAAAAAGGATTAGTGATCACTTAGTTGCTTCAATCTCCAATCAATCAAGGTTATTTTTTCAACCAAATTAAATTTTACAAGCACCAATAAACTCACAAAAAAGAGATAAGCAATACCTCTGGTTGCGGGCGGCGAGATTGAGTAGCGCAGCCTAGCGACGAGAGGGAATGAAGAACGGTAAAGCATCGAAACGAGCGGCTCAACAGCTCCGGCGGCAGCGCACCAAGGACTTCCTCACCAACTGCCTCACGTCTCTCGCCGCCTCGATTTTCGCTCTCAGATCTCCACTGTTCAGAACCCGAAGCCACCGCGAACACCCTGAGATCCAATCTGGAACAAGTCTTCGCTCAAGTCCACCGTGACGAGCGGCGGCGGGGGAGAGACAACGCTGCAGCGGATTTGGTGAACGACGGCACAGCGGTTCCCGATCCCTCTTTCCCCTCGGACGATCGGAGATTTCCGAAGATCGGAAATTTTCTGAACAGTGAGATTTGATTCTACTCGGTGCATGAATTATTTCGATAGAAGAACAGAGAAATTGAGGAGCGGGCGCGGTCGGAAAGGCGGCAGGACATCGACGGAGTAGGCGCAGGATTCGCTTGGTGCGTGAATTGTGTTTAGGGAGAGTTGGGATGAAAGTGGGAGGATATTGGGCCGACTGTATTTTGTATTTGGGCCGGTACCATACTGTTTATGGTACCAATAACCATGGAATAAGCCCTCTACCCGAACGGGTAATCGGGTACCCTAATACCCAATATTTTTTAAAATGAATTCCATAATCAACTCTTTACCCAAATTTATTGGGTACATTTACCCGAAAACCCAAATAGGTGCTGATATTTTGCTACAAACCCAAATACCCAACTCGAATAGTCACCCCTACTTAATACTAATACTAATATATATATATATATATATATATATATATATATATATATATATATATATATATTCAGTAAAATGGAAGAAGTTAGAGGGGGCACAGTGTCCCCTTGGGCCTAGTGTAGTTCCGCCCTTGGGCCTTATCACTCGGGTATGCATGGGACAATCTTTCATACTCAAATTTTAGGCCCTCATTTGCAATTATGCTCTAGGCTAGGCTACTCATAGAATCTAAATAAAATTATTATTTGTTGATTAGTTTGTCTATTAATTTTATTTACAATTCGTCCTAAAAATTTATTTTAAAATTGTAAAATAATATGTGAAATTTACTTAAAAAAAGACTTGAAACAAAGATTTATTTATTTTGAAAGGTAAAATATAGTTTTATTTTGAAAGGTAATATAGTCAAAAGATTTGTAACAATATATGAAAAATCATTGGACTTAAATAAAAAATTATTTATTTTAGAAAGTAATATACTCTTTTATTACATTTATGTTGAAAGGTTCATATTCATATTAATGTAAGGAATTATACTAGTTAAACATTACAACATTAACTATTTCTTGCAACATCAACTTTGAAAGGTTCATATTCATATTAATGTAAGGAATTATAAGAGTTAACCATTACAACATTCATATTAATGTAAGGAATTATACGAGTTAAACATTACAACATTAACTATTCTTGCAACATCAAGATTAAGTTATATGAGTGTAAGCAGACTAATCCAAATTCCAAACATATATATATATATATATATATATATATATATATATATATACATATATATATATATATATATATATATAATGTTTATATAAAATATTTTTATTTATAATTTCTTACCAAACAATTCAAATTTCATTATATATATTGATGCATAATTACATTTAAAATAATAAATATAATAATAAACAGATACTCCCTTATTACCCAAGTTGCAGAACAGTTTTGATCTCCTGCCAACCACTGGCAAAATTTTCTATGCCAATCTCTTACGTGGATTTTACACGCAAGTAATATTTAAAACAATTTTTTAAGAGATTTTTTTTTATACGATGCTACCCCCAATCCCACCCTACTCCACCCACCCCTAAAGATCCGTACAAAATAAGCATAAATTTTTTTTTTCCTTATTCAACTTCTCAATTTTAGCTTTCCAAGTTTGTTTAGAATTCTAATTCTACAAAATAATACAATTATAATCAATCAGGATTTCGTCTTCTTCTTCTTATAAATTCTATAAATCATATGAGAACGACAATATAGAATAGAAGATAATTATCAAGGTACGTAATGTTTTTTTCTGTTAAATAATAATTTTACTATTGCATTATTGTTTTAAATATTTTTTTTTTATTAGTTTTACGTTAAAAATATATTATAACAAGAATGTATTTTTTTATCTTAGAGTGTAGTAATGGAAGAAAATTTACAAAATTCAGATTTCGTTCCTAATGTAACGATAGGTGTTCTTCCAAGAGTGGGTCAAGAGTTTCAATCACCCGAAGACGCACAAGAATTTTATAACGAATATGCAAGACATGCAGGATTCAGTACACGAATTGACAATAGCAAGAAGAACAAAGAAACTGGAGAAGTCGTTTGGAAAATGTTCGTGTGTTCTAAGGAGGGAAAGACTGACGAAACGTGGCAAAATAAATTAAAGCATGTCGAGTCCCGATCTGGAGAAAGAAATCGTGGTCATACTCGATGTGGATGTGAAGCTAGAATGAGTATTGTGAAATCAAAACATAAGGATGTGTGGACTGTTAGTTATTTTACAGAGAAGCATAATCATGTCTTGACTACGCCTAGTAAGGTTCACTTACTAAAATCACATCGAAACATCTCGACAGCGAAGAAGGCTCTTGTACAACAGTTAACAGAAGCAAACGTTCCTACTTGTCAACAAGTAAGGGTGTTAGAAATAAATGCAGGAGGTACATCATCAGTTGGTTGTTTAGAAAGAGATATCAGAAACCATGAAAGAGACATTCGAAGAGAGCTCTTAGGACACGATGCTGAAACACTTATCGAACTTTTTTTCCTCTTATCAGACAGATGACTTCGGAGTTTTTGTTAGATGTTTTTGGGCGGATTGTGCGTCTATAAGATCATATGCATATTTTGGTGATGTAGTGGTATTCGACACGACTTATAACACAAATAAATATGGTATGGTGTTCGCCCCATTTGTTGGAGTTAACCATCATCGTCAAACTACATTTTTTGGGTGTGGATTGCTAAGTGACGAGAAAATAGAGTCTTTTACTTGGTTATTTCGAACATTCTTGCAAGCAATGCCAACTCATGTACCTCCGAAAGTGATAATTACTGATCAAGATGCAGCCATTTCACGGGCAGTCTCAGAGGTATTTCCCGACATATTGCATAAATTTTGTTTATGGCATATACTTAACAAGTTTTCTGAAAAGTTGAATGTTCTATTATACAAAGAGCAGTATCACAAATTAGTAGAAATTATTAAGGAGTCGGAGTCGAATGAGGAGTTTGAGCATCGATGGATACAATTGATGAGTTCTACAGAATTGGGGAATAATGAGTGGTTAAGTAACATGTACTTAATACGAGAACGATGGGTACCTGCTTATGTTAAACACGTGTTTGCTGCGGGGATGTCGAGTAGCCAAAGGGTTGAGAGCAATCATTCTTTTTTTAAAAGGTATGTGAACAACAAAAATTCTTTGGCAGATTTTATTACACGTTTCAATAGGGCGCTTGTCAACCAAAGACATCGGGAGTTACATGCAAATCATATTGACATTAATGA
Organism: Euphrasia confusa; assembly: GCA_954870475.1. NCBI lineage: Eukaryota > Viridiplantae > Streptophyta > Magnoliopsida > Lamiales > Orobanchaceae > Euphrasia > Euphrasia confusa. Next base: position 19,398,519 of record OX940949.1, read on the forward strand.
AGAGCCACGCATGTTTACAAGTTTTTTGATGGAACAACAGATGGTAAAGATTTATACAAAGACAATATTTTTGTTGTTCCAGAAGGAGTTGCAAAATAGTGTGACCTACATTTGCACAATGATTTCTAACAGTGATGAGACTTCAGTTTATGAAGTGAAACGATTTGAGATAGAAAAAACAGTTCATCGACAACGACAGTTGATATATCAAAAATCTTATGATTTAATATCTTGTAGTTGTCGTATGTTTGAATTTGAGGGATATCCATGTCGACATATGTTATGTTGGATGAGACTTCAGCAAGTTATGATGCTACCAGATAAATACATCAATAAAAGATGGACCAAAAATGCGAAAATTGCTACAATTAATGAGCCAGTTACAAATTTTGTAGAAGGCCAGTCTTTTATTACAAGACGGGGATTATTAGCTCATAAAGCAATGGAGTTGGTTGATGATTGTTCGTTGACAGATGCTCGCAGTAATTTTTTGATGAGCGAATTAAAAAAGTTGAAGAGAATGGTGAATGAAATTGATGATGGCGACAACATAAGTAAGCATATGAATCAGAGTAAAAGCCGTGAGTTCACAGAAATTGTTCAAGATCCACATCCAGTACACACTAAAGGAAAACGACTTAAACCTTCAAAAGAAAAGGCAATGAAGCAAAGTAATAGGACTTGTAGTGTTTGTGGTCAAAGTAGTCATGACAAGAGAACATGCCCAAAAGTACATTCTATGCATGGTATGTAACTTTAACGAGTATTTGTATTTTTTTATATTAATTAAAGTAACATTTATTTTATTGTAATTTGTAGGTCACAATTGATTCATGAGGTGCACTATCCTGGATCGTTTCAACCCAATATTTGACCATCAAATCATTCATTAAATACATTTTGTTTGTTTTTCATTTTCTTTTAATTATTGCAATATAAATTTTTATTTTGAAAGAATTTTTAATTTATTAAATTTTCTTGTTTATTGGTATTTCATTTTTTTTCTTCTGCTACTATTTGTTCAACACTATTAGAGAATTAAAATTATACAGTTAATTTGCTAAGGATTGATTATATTAAAAATCAATATATTAAATAACTTAAATAAATTCAATTGGTGGAGTAGGGTGGGTGGGGTGGGGGTGGGATTGGAGTAGCATCGTGTAAGAAAATTTCTTAAAATATTGTTTTAAATATTACTTGCGTGTAAAATCCACGTAAGAGATTGGCATAGAAAATTTTGCCAGTGGTTGGCAGGAGATCAAAACTGAGTTCCAGAATTAATTTTAAAAGAATAAACTATAAACTAAAATAAAGACAAAACAAAATAGAGATAATTTACGACACAAATACCCCTTTGTCCAAAAAAAATTACACTACTTAATTTTACAAATTGCTAAAAAAGTAGTGCATATTCATCATTTACAGTAAGATTATCGTGTATACACACGTGTATGGTAGAAAATTACTCTATCCATGTTAAATTATTGTGTATATACATGTATTTACCGTAAGATTATTGCGTATACACGTGTATGTTAGAAAATTACTCTATCCACGTTAAATTATTGTGTACATGTATGGTAGAAGATTACACTGGTTATTATCCAGTGCAAAAACGCACTGGACGCCCCCTCAATCCTGCAGATTCATGGAGTATAACAACTTTGATAAAATAATTTTGAAAGAAAAGATTAAAAATAAAAATAAAATACTACTTTTATTCTAACTATTTATGCACAATTTATTTTCGACGTGTTGTGCTCTTTACGATCCTCTGACACCAATTGTTGCGATATTGAAACACTAAATCTCTCACGACTCTCGAAATATATATGAGATGCGAAGAAAAGATAAACGAAAAGAACGAACACACAATTTACGTGGAAACCCAAAACACGGGAAAAAACCACGGGAAGAAAGAACCAATCGACTACATCGTTGAGGCTTACAATTCACTCTATGATCTATTGCACTCTATGACTTTCGTCTACCGGAGAACTCCAATTTATAGGTGTAGCAAACCTATCAAATTGGAAACAATTAGAAGTAGGAATAATTCATTTTCCTAATATATGACTCCTAAATTCATAAGAAATAGAATTATATTCAATATAATTCTAATATATTAATATAATTCTATCGACCTAAACAAAGGAACCGAAAAAGGAAGTCGTCCGTCCGCTGCTATCTCACGTACGCCATGCAACAGGATGTCACCCACTCAAATTTGCATGCCATTCAATTGGTGATGTCAGCACATCACCCCCACAATATTCGGCATCAACCATTGAGTTACGTACGACATATTTTGGACTCGACTTCTCGTGTTACTTATTATTTATTCGAGTCACACTATAACAAATCTCCACCTTGACGAGAATCCCCGCGACTACAAGCCGCCAACCTCCAACGATCATAGACCAATTTTTCTTCTTCCTCCCAGCCCCGCAGGACTCACTCAAAACATGAGCAACCTAAGTTTGAACTGCACCAAACTTAGTACAAGAATGCGAAGATGCACCGATCATCCCTTGGGTACCACCATGCTCTATGACCTCCACGCAATCTCCATTCTCAAATCTCGCCTTCCCACTACTATCAGCACCACATGCATTCGCCAATACTCCAGTGCTATCCATAGTACGCCTAGGCTCGATTCTCCAAATTTGAATACTATTCGGGTTAGTATTCCCGGTGTCCCCGACACCAACACACATGCGCATGACTTTTAAAACCAAGGTGATCCCGACTCACCTTCCAGCGAATGACTTCCTTGGACAGAGGCAGTTGTCCACTTGGTAATTGTGTTGCCGCATAGCTTATACAATCCACCAAATCTTTCTCTCGCCTCGCAAAATAAGTCGCCCCGACTTACTTTCAACACTCTACCTTTACCGAAGTTGGTACTCATTCGGATCTAAGGTCTATGAGAGATAAGATTACCATTCAGGACCGGAACGTACCTTGCAGTACCGAGGGTTCGAATATGCCCATTGACCATCTTGATTCTCACAGTTCCCGTGCCGCGTATCTCACACGATGTATCATGCCCCATGACCACCGATCAACCGACACCATCGAACATCTAGAATCCAAGATCCACCCCTCACACGTTCCCAAAATCAGAGACAACCAGGAGTTCCCCATCGATGAAACCTCCTTCTCCGGAATCGGCCACCTTCGATTCCTTTCTCCGATTCTCCAGGGCCTGACAGTCCCCCTTGACGTGGCTCCTTTCCATGCAGTAGTGACAAACCCCCTAGAATTTCTCTCATGCTCCACCTTGGACATTAAGAAATTCACCTAGATTTTCACCACTCCATTTTTTCTTGTAGTAATGACAAACCTCCTGGAATTTCTTCATCTTTGCCCAACCCTGGACACCAAGATATTCCCCCGGGTTTTCACTACTCAAAAACCTCCTTCATCGTCTCCCTCGATCGCAAAGCCGCGACCGCATGAAACAAATCACCGGAGGGATAGAGTGCAATTACACCTCACCTTTCTATTCTTCCATACCTTCTCTTATGGCTCCATCGCGCTTGACATCGTCCATGCCCCAGCAACGCATCATCAAGATCCATGTTGGTTAGAACCACTGAACCAACTCCACCTTGAATCGCCATGAAGAGAACCACGTGTTCCGATCTAACACCGAATATCAACCATCGTCGCCATCTCCCAAAATATTCTCGAGCTCCACCTTGATCTAGAAACACCAATATCCGCAACGCCCGCCTTGTATGGATTCCCCGTCCGGGATCCCCACGAAAGCTCTTGATAACAGGTCACAGGATCGTAACCTAGCTCTGATACCACTTGTTGTGCTCTTTACGATCCTCTGACACCAATTGTTGCGATATTGAAACACTAAATTTCTCACGACTCTCGAAATATATATGAGATGCGAAGAAAAGATAAACGAAAAGAACGAACACACAATTTACGTGGAAACCCAAAACACGGGAAAAAACCACGGGAAGAAAGAACCAATCGACTACATCGTTGAGGCTTACAATTCACTCTATGATCTATTGCACTCTATGATTTTCGTCTACCGGAGAACTCCAATTTATAGGTGTAGCAAACCTATCAAATTGGAAACAATTAGGATTAGGAATAATTTATTTTCCTAATATATGACTCCTAAATTCATAAGAAATAGAATTATATTCAATATAATTCTAATATATTAATATAATTCTATCGACCTAAACAAAGGAACCGAAAAAGGAAGTCGTCCGTCCGCTGCTATCTCACGTACGCCATGCAACAGGATGTCACCCACTCAAATTTGCATGCCATTCAATTGGTGATGTCAGCACATCACCCCCACAATATTCGGCATCAACCATTGAGTTACGTACGACATATTTTGGACTCGACTTCTCGTGTTACTTATTATTTATTCGAGTCACACTATAACACGACGAGCACTCTTAATTTTTTCTCCAATTTACAATAGTGGTTTTACCCTTTTTTTTATTTTTCAAACTTTACTTAGTTAATTTATTTTTTAACTTAAAAATAAATTTTTATTCTTTATTTTTTAATCAATTAAAAAATAATATTTTTCTTTATTGGACTATGTATATAGTTGTGAAGTATTAATATAGAAAATTAAAAAAAAAACACACAATTTTTGTAATTGGGCCGATATTGGGCCTAATATAGCGATCTGATATTAGTTACGCGCGATAGGGCGCGTGCCCGTCAGTAGCATCTGCTGCAAATGGAATAAAAGAGCAGCAAAACGACTCACCACGAAAACAAGGCAAAGAAGAAAGCAGAGAATCTTTATGGCCGAAACCCTCAATCTCTTTTACTCATCATCTGCCGAATTACCCAATTTATTCTTCACCTTCTCTGAAATTCCCGTCTTTACGACCTATCTGCTTTCCTATCCAGTCAGGTATTCACGCGCGTTCTTAGTCACTTTGTAAAAATTAGGTTAATTGTAGTTGACTATTGTTCTTGATAAATGTTTTTCCAGTACTTTCTTTTTAAGAAAAGTGTTTCTATGGATTTCTTGTAATCTTCTGAGAAACATATGTTACTTGAAAAGTTTCAATCTTTCATTTTAGGTATGAGTTTTAAGAAAAACCCTTATGAAATCTTATTTAACTGCAATGTCATTGGAAAGAAAATTAGTCTTGGTACTTCCCCAAATGTTCCTCGGTTAATTTGTATTCGTGTTTCGCTGAATCCTTTTGAAAGAGTTTGCAAGTTAATTCTTACATTTCGTCTGCCTTTATCCAGCTGACAGATTATAGATCATGGCCGAAGCAATTGATTTGAGTGGAGACGGAGGAGTCTTGAAGACGATAGTTCGACGAGCAAAACCTGACGCAATTGCTCCGTCGGAGAGTCTTCCTCTTCTGGATGGTATGCTCAAATGTTGTTACTCGTCATGTTTTAGTGAAAATTTAATAGTACTTGAAGTTTAAGTATTTTGGTTTCCCGTTTCTTGACAAGACAAAACCTTGATTATGTTTGGAACCTTTTTGCACAATGTCTGGTGGTTGCCAAAATTATTCATTTTCCTTTATTCGGCCTAATATGTTATCATGAAATAGTTATTGGCATTGTTTCGTGGACGGCTAATGAAAAGTTTCTTGATAGGATTTGAATTTCGGATATATTTTTGATATGTGAGACAAGAATTCGATCACCTCGCATCACACAACCATTACTTATTTAATTGTGCAATTTAGATTTTCAAAATTAAAAGATACAAGCCAAGCCATTACACGAGACTCATATATAATTGTGAAGGCAATCTTTCGCATACTGTATTGAAAAGAAAAATCATAAGAATGAGTATTGCTTGATTTTTTGAACAGTTCATTATGAAGGCATTCTTGCCGAGACTGGTGAAGTATTTGACACTACAAATGAAGATAATACTATCTTCTCTTTTGAATTGGGCACGGGGTCCGTAATTAAAGCTTGGGATATTGCATTCAAAACCATGAAGGTGATATTTTTTTTGCATTAAATTTGCTGCTTACTACGTTTGACGGCTCCACGAGTCTTCATACCTTTATTTTGTATTGCAGGTTGGTGAGGTTGCAAAGATCACTTGTAAGCCAGATTACGCATATGGCAGTGCCGGTTCCCCACCAGATATCCCCCCCGAGTAATATTGACTTTTTTTCTTTAACCTTTTTTTTTAACACGAAAAATATGTGGAACAATTATTTGAAGCATCAAATATTTTTTGGTGGCCAAGGAAGTGCAGATACGTCGATTTTCTTTACCTTAAGTGAATTGAGGTTTAAATAAATTGAAAATGGAAATAATTGAAGTTTATGTTCTAAATGAATGACCTTAATTATGTGTTAGTTGTTCTGATTTGGCTCGAATAACATAGTTAGGCCCACCTTAATTCTGTCGTGATAATTGATCTTCGTCATATTGACTCCATCTGTTCGCCATAATTCAAAATTGCTGCTGTATTATTCTACCAAAGCAAGCACGATATTATTAGTATGTCATAATAATTTTCGGAAGTTTGTTACTGAATGAAAATTTGAATTTGATGATGCAGCTCAACACTGATATTTGAGGTTGAATTGGTGGCATGCCGACCTCGGAAGGGCTCTAGTCTAAGCAGTGTATCAGATGAGAGAGCTAGGCTCGAGTAAGTCTTCGTCCTATGTGAGAAAAATTGATAGCTGTTTTAGGTATAGCCTAATTACCTAAAACATATATATAAAAATCCTGTCTTTTTCAAAACTATGAGGGCCTAACTGAAATCTTACAAACATTCTCTTGAGGCTTGCAATTCGGGAAAAGCGAAACACATATCGACAGGGTATCTGTCATTTTGAAAGATCGCTACATTTTAGACATATAATTAAGCAAAATCTCCGTATTTATTTGTCATCAACCCTCGTGATGATTTGTGCTCTTCGTTCTTTAAATTAACCCAAGTTTGATTATAGATTCGAATGATGCCTGTTTTTGTTTTGTTCAGTGAACTTAAGAAGCAGAGAGAAATTGCAGCTGCTCTTAAAGAGGAAGAAAAGAAGAAAAGAGAAGACGCGAAAGCAGCTGCTGCCGCTAGGATGCAAGCCAAATTTGATGCCAAGAAAGGAGGCAAGGGCAAGGGTAAAGCCAAATAGTAAACAGATTGTCGGAATTACATGGAGCTAATAAAAGCCTCCTAGCGGGCTAAATTTCCTTGTTTTCAGACATGGCCGTTTTCATGTGTTTAAAGATCTTTTAACATTGAAAACAACATTCCAATAATGATTGTATTACTGCTGTTATAAATGTCAAAGAACATGAGATGAAAAAGAAAAAGAAAAAAGTAAAAATATACTGTATTTTTCATTATTGAAGAAAGTAAATTAAAAATAAAATAAATTTGTTTTGTAAAACTGAAATAATTTTCTTAAAGCGCATTTATTATTGTGAAATTTTTTATTAAAATAATTTATGTATAAGAAGAATGAGAGATCGATATGATTGGATATACAGATGGTGATTATACTTGGAATTTAGACGATCGAAAGAGCACCTCGGGTTCAGTTTTCATATGGAATGCTGGGGCAATTTTATTATCATCCAAGAAGCAAAAAATAGTGATGTCGAAAACTGGGGCAGCATTTGTGGTTGCAGCATCAAGTTCATGTCAAGCTATTTGATTAAGAAGGCTACTTGAAATTTTACATACTCCTCAACAAGGTCCGTTTTTAATTTTGTGATAATATTTCTACAATCAAGCTTTCAAAGAATCCAGTTCTACATAGAAGAAGTAAACATACATACTGATGTGAGATATCACTTCCTGCGTGATCTATGCAAAGGCAAAGATGGTGTTGTTGAGTTGGTACATTGTACGAGTGAAAATCAGATTGCGGATATTTTTACGAAGCCGCTCAAAGTTGTTTTTCTTAAACTTCTAGAAATGTTGGGTGTTTGGTCTTCAAAAGATGTTTGAAGAGTGTGTATAAAGGAGAATGTTAAGATTTTATTCAGTATTTGTTTATTATGTAAATAAGAATGACTTAATTATAGGAGATGACTTCGTCTTTAGGAATTATGATTTTGATCTTGTTGCTGATTTTTAACTAAATATCGGCTATTTAAAGGCTTGTTCATCAAATAAAAGTATTCATTCGATCTTAACTTCAATACTCCCTCCTATTTTTTTATATGTCGTTTAAGCATTTTACACATAGTTTAATAAAAAAAATTATTATATGTTGTTTAAGCATTTTACACACAAGTTTAATAAAAAAAAATTATACTTAAATTAATCCTATTTATGATACATAAATTAATATTAAAATATTTTTAAAAGAGTCTTTTTAACTTGAACTCTTAATCTTCTTCTTTTTTCGTATAGAAAAAAAATTAAAATGACAAGTAATATGAATGGGAGTAGATATTAACACATGATACATTTTTTACTTATTTAATAAATTTATATGGAAGTTCTACCGTTCTGCTATACTATTAATTCTAGAAAGTTTTTGAAAAAAGTTTGAAGTTACTATTAATTTACCGATAAAATCAATCTATACCACATAAATTTATATAAAAGTTGTTGGTATTGTGGGTTAGAAAATAATATAAGAAATATGAAAAAAATTATAAATAAATTTTAATTAAAAATATAATTTAAATTATAAAAATATAGTATAATGTTTGATATCTTTGCACGCTACAAAATACAAAAAAAAAATTAGAAATTTTATAAAAATGTTTATGATAAAATATGTTTCTTAAATTATAAATTACCCCATTTCAAATTCATTAAATTCAATTCTAAGTTCATTAAGTTCAAATTCATTTAATTCAATTGTAAGTATCATTAAATTCAATCCATTCAAGTTAATTCAGTTCAAATTCATTTAAATTTAGTTTCAAAATTCATTAAATTTAGTTTCAAGTTCATTCCGTTCAAATTCATTAAATTCAGTTCATTCTGTTCAAATTAATTAAATTCAGTTTATGTCCATCAACAAACGTGAGCAAATTTAAGAAAAAATATAAGACATTCACACTTGTTTGAGTTTGGATAGAAAATAAAGAAAAAAAATTATTAAATTGATAAAAAATAGTAAATCTAAACTTGTATTTTAAAATAAATAAAATAACAGTTTTTAGTAAAATTAAAATAAATAAAAATATAAAGATATAATTATATTTAAAAATGAAAGATAAATATCATAATTTTATGAGTGTTAAGATAGAACTTCAGTAGGCAATCGCAGTAAGCAATAGTACAATTTTATAAAAAGAAATTGTTTTATAAATCATTGAATAACTGTAAGGTGTCAGAACTGAATTCGAATTCTTGTAACAAGAAGTTGCTGATTTTAAATCAACACCAGAATTGCAATTGCAAATGAGCCGAGTGGTTCTAGTCAGTTCTTCAAACCGAGCAAAGTCGCATTGGAACTCGAGCAACTCGACTATAAACAACCCGATCACAAACATCAGCATTTCTCAACTTGCAAGCTTTTTTTCATAAATATCTCACTTTTTTTTTGTGTGTACCTCTTTAAATAAGAAGTGGGACATTGGAACTTGGAAGGGACGAAAGAAGTACAATAATATTTTTTTTTTATTAAATATTACTAAATGAACAACCTATTTCTTCACAACGAGAACTCGAGCTCAAAACAGTTTGGCTCGTTGAACTCGTTTTTTTTTTTTATCAGGCATACTTTACTCGGCTCGTCGAACTGGTAAGTTTTTGTCAAGAATGCTCGGCTCGTTTAAATCGTATGGAACTGATCAAGCAGGGAACTCACATCACAAAGATAAAATAAGAAGCAAGACACATTCTTACACGTTAATTGCATGTCAACCATACAAAATAAGAAGCAAGACGTCCTCAGGGGCATAGCCGTGTGTGGTAAGGCCTGTGATGATGTGGGTGAAATATTTCCCGGCGACGCAGAGTTCGAACCTCGGGTGAGACAAATTTTCATTGAAATATTATGAAGGTTTATCCTGGGGTGAGACCTGTTGGCTCTTGGGCACATCCCTCGATTTACATCCTACCCGATCGAGGGACCTGCGATCGGGTGAGGTGGAGTTTTGTTAGTGTGTAGTTCTTCCTAGTTCAACATAGAACAGCGTTGTTTTTTGTTTGAACTACGTTGAACTATACACTTTGTTTTGTTGTAACTTCATGTTTTATGTTTGTATGTTGTTCACTCTTTAAATCATACAAGTCTGCTAGGTTAACATAGAACGAGCTGTGTGGACCGTGGTATTCACAAGTGGCTCAACGCGTGACCGAGGTTCATCAGCATGGGACAAGCAGACTTAGGCTCTACACACATCATGGAGTTGCATCAGTGCGTCAGCGTGGAACGAGCTATTCCTTCAACGTGGTGCTACGTAGATCAGAGAGAATTGTGAGTTCACCAACGCACTACCAATCAGAGACTTCAAGGCTTACCGTGAAGACCTTGAATCAGAGCTAACACCTTGACGGACGCGGTGCAAGCATAGCTACACACAGGGCTGGACGAATGACTGCTAAGGAATGAAGCCAGCTATTGGTGTGACTAGAAGACTTCGCTAGAAGGATTTTAGTTCAATGAAAAATACTAAGTATACCAGCTATGCCCGCCACGAGCTCGAATCACGAAGACACGCTAGTGTGGCAGTGCGTAGAGCTGGGTTCTTCAAGTACGGAAAAATGGAATCTCGAATATTCCATGAAGATGCTTTGGGCTCGGCCCATTAAGCGTGAATTCCGGAAACACTAATTCTCGACTCCTATAAATACCGGGTTGTTGGAATTCACTATTCATGCATTGATTTGACATTTTCTAGAGAGAGAAATTTTGTAGACCGAGAGACTTCGCTAGAAAGCTCCGGTTCTACCCTCTGTTTGGTCTTTGTAGTACGAGTCGCTAGATTAGTTCTACATAGACTTAGTTTTTGGTCGTGTTGACCTTTCTACAAGATTCGCTAGAATTTTGTAGATGTGTTTGTAAGTGGTTCCACCCTTTACAAGATATACAAAAGAGTTTTCTTTTAGAATCTCCAAATTGTGTTAAGTGTTTGTACTCTGCCCTTTACATTCTAGTTCTAGGTAGAAACAAGTACAAATACACAATTTCAATTGGTATCAGAGCGAGTTCACCACTTTTGGTGTGATCCTAGGAAGAGATTCTACAATGGAGTCATTCACCGTTGTCAAGCCCGTCATACTCAATTCTACAAATTACTCCTACTGGAAGAGCAAGACAAGGTTGAAGTTCAAGAACGTGGACTCACGTGTGTGGAGAGCTGTGTTGAACGGTTGGACTCCACCAACCTATGTTGACAAGGATAATGACACGGTCCCGAAAGATGAATCTACATGGACCACGGCTGAACATGAAGCTGCCACGTTCAATTCAAAGGCCATCCACATTATCACCGATCTCATCGACGTCCACATGTTTCAAATCGTGAAACACCTTGTCTCGGCCAAGCATGTGTGGGACACTTTGGAACGTATGTGCGAGGGCAGTGATAGTATCAAGAAATCCAAGATCAGAGGGCTTACCACTACCTTCCACAGGCTTGAAATGAGGGAAGATGAGGACCTTGATTCTTTCTTCAACAAAATCATGGCCATCGTGAGCGAATGCCAAGAACTTGGAGATCTCATACCTCCACCACTCATTTGCACCAATGTTCTACGAGGTGTCACAGATAAGTTTAGTGTCAAGGTCACAACGATGGAATACACGAAGCTTGGTCTCTCGGGCGACTACAACGAGATCATGAGTCACTTGAAAAATTACGAATTGAACTTGAAATTGAAGGACAAGTCTTACTCTATGGCTCCTTTTGAAAATTCCATGAAGGCTCTTGCTATCTCTCAGAATGCCTCTAGCTCTACCCCCAACAGGGCCAGCTCTACCCACTCTCCTCACTCTACCGAGAGTAATGATTTTCTAGCTGAAAACTCCGATGATGAAAGTGAAGCCCTTTCTCTTCTTAACTCTCCAAATCCTGACAAGTTTATCGCCATTCAAGATGCCGTGAGCTACCTCGTTCGTCAAGATATTAAGAGGAAGAGGAGGTTCAAGCAATTCCGAAATCAGAGGAACTCTGGAAACTCCTTCTCCACTCCACCCGCCACCAACCGCAGTGGGTATACCCCAAGTCGGAAGTTTGTTAATGGCGCCCCTAGCAAGGACATGTCTCAAATCAAGTGCTTTGAGTGCAAGGGGATGGGGCACGTGAAGAATGAATGTCCTAACTTACATCGGAAGAACAACATGGATGTGAGTTACTTGGTGTTTGATGGAGATGATGCTCTGTACTCCTCTGAGGAAGACAAAGGGAAGATGGTGGAACCCCATGAAGTCAACGCACTTCTAAGTGCTATTGATGATGAGAGCGATGAAGAGTACGAAGTAGATCAAGATGACTTAGCTACTCATGGAAATATCTTTTGCTATACCTCTGTGGTTCCAGGTACAACTGGGAAAGCTGCTAGTTCAACCCCCAATTCTCTGGCTGGGGGCATGACCAAGAAGGAAGCTGAGTCTACTCTTGATTCTGAGAGGGTGAGCAAGAGGGAGTTCGAGATTGTAAAGCTGGAGTTGGAGAGAGCGTTGAAGAAGGCTAGTGAATTGGAGGCTATTGTCGAGAAGGAAGACACAGAGAAAGATTTCCTCAGAGACTCCCTTGCCAAGATGGAAGAAGGGTATGCCATGCGTACCAAGGAGCTCTACCAAGTGAAGGACAAGCTAGATGTTGCAAATTGTCTGTTTCAAAAGCTCAATACTGGCACTTCTAAACTTGATAACATGTTGAACTGTGTTAACACCAAGCACTTTGGGCTTGGATTTAAGGAAACTTTTGATTCCGACTACTCTGACTCTCCTTATGTTTTTCCTAAGTTTGTGCGCGCTAAAGATAAAATTATCGTTGAATCTAACGAAGCTAAACCGGAGGATGCTCGAACATCCAAAGGAAACTTGGCTCCTACCTTGAATGTGAAAATTCTTAAACGCACTATCTCTACCCCTATGTCCCAAAATGCTTCAATGTCCTCGATGACATCGACTTCTAACTCTGTCATGCCCTTGACAAAAACCGGGTCTACCCATGACAAGAAAATCTTCACACGAAATGTCTCAAATCGATCCAAGATACCCAGCTCTTCTATTAAATCAACTTGGAAGGATAAATCCTTCGGCTCTGCCCCCTTGAAAGATTCTGCTATGGGTATGACCACTCAGAAGAGAATGACTTCTTCTACCCAGTACAAGCGTATATATGTGTGTCATTATTGTGGGAAGAAGGGGCACATCAAACCTTTTTGTTACAAGCGTGTCGACGACTTGAACTCTCATGGAGTTGTTTTTGAAGGTTTTCGATGCCGATCCAATCGCTCGATTACCTTGTTCGTGTGTGCGGAAGCGTGTAAAACAATAGAACACGAACAACATGAAAATCTAGGCACACATTATATGTATAGACACGTTTATATATATACATCCAATATATATATATAGGGATTAACGAGAACACTTACAACCGGTGTAGCGTGCCTCGTTGATGTTGATGAAGGTGGTGTTGAGTCGATTGAACCACCTTCATGGATCAGTCACTAGATGCTCTCCTTGTAAATGACCTCGTCACTCCTTTGGATCGTCCGGATGTTGAAGCCGCACAAATGGCCCGGCCTCTACGTGTTGCACACGAACCCGGATGATAAACACCTTGCTTGTTTGAAGTGGTTCTCCAAGAACACTCTCTCTTCTAATTCTTTCTTGTGAATATCGTGGCTGATGATGATGGTCTTAGAATGAGACATGAAAATCTAATTTTCATGCTCATTATACCCCTTTTACTTCACATGTAACCCCCACCATAATGTGTGTGTCATAACCACACATAATGGAGTGTTATGGTGAAGTTCAAAGGTCATCTCCACATAATCATGCCAAATCATGATATGTGGTCCCATTGGCTTGTGTGGCATGCCATGTCACACTATGTGACATGCATCCATGCAAGTCATGCATCCCATGCATGGGAATTAAATCCACGTAAATATTGATTCTAAATCAATATATTTATCAAGCAATGTATATCAATATCGAGCTCGTGTGTGACCCTGTAGGTATGATTTTATCGATCAATATTATATTGTTCTCAACAATTAATATTATCGAATAATCAATTAACATCCGGAGACGACCTTATGATTTAATCGATTGCACACGTAGGATCGAAGGACATATCCCAACAATCTCCCACTTGGCCTTCAGAGCCAGTGTGCTGCCAATTTCCTGTTGTCTCTTTATGTCTAAGTTTGAACTTGAGGCAAGACTCGAGTCATCCTCAATCGGTTCAAACCTTTCTTGGTCTTTGAGACAGACTGTAAAACCAGATTTATCACTATGATACAAATCTGGACGTGGCCACGTATTTTCCACAGTCTCGACTCTCCAAGTGGCCGGTAAGACATGTATCCCATTATAAAATGGAGGACAATCCCATCTTGTCAATCCAAGCTCTCCCACTTGCTTCCTGATATACCTAATAACAAGTTTTATAACCTCCTTTTACGAAAGGCGTTTACTTGTATCAAAGTACACCATTTGACAATGGAATCACTCTGGACTACTCAGGTCAGAGGAAATTGCTCGACAGTCAATGAAATAGTATTATGACTCGAAATCTCAAATACTATTTCAGTCGGGTCTGTTCGATCATTAGCTCCCAGCTAATATCTATGTAATTGTACTTGATGTCCCACATCACTAGCCCATGAAGCGGCGCTATAATACACATTACAAACTAGTTCATTGTATTATCGGTTTGTCCGTACTCGATTATACGAACCAGGAACAACTATATGATTTAAGTATATCAGTTCAACCATTGGGACTTCATTATATGGTAAGTCGACCTCATAACCCAATTGATATCACTTAATCATTTGGACAATTCATATAAATTAAACCATATTTATATGAAGAAATATGTATTATACATATGAGTGAATGTTTATCAAATCTCCAAAAGTATCTAATACAGTAATAGAAATCACAACCCATCTCTAAGATGTCTGATCTCTATTGCAGTCGTGAAAGCCTCAAGCTTAAACTGCTGGAAAGGTTTAGAAAATGGGTTTGCAACCTTACCAAAAGTTGCAACTTTATTATCTCGATATCTCCACAAAACTATCTCCCAGATAATGTGGAACATCCTGAGCACCAGCTTTAGATTTGTAGTGCTCCCTAGGCTCATAAGCTTGCGCGATAGATCTACTATAAATAGAGAACTATCGGATGGGCTGAGCTAGTTATGTTGGGGATCGTGCATGTATACGCAGCGGAAAACAAAATTTTTTATGAAAAACCGTTTTTCATTAATGTAAACATTTTACATTATATTTATTTTATTTTATTGAAAATCATATTTTCAATATTACATGCATTAATTGATTTAATTCAAATCTGTTAGAATCAATAATTCACCATTTAATTTAATTATCAAATAATTAAATATTTAATTCATGCATCCCATACTACACAAATTAAATCTAGCGCAATTATATTTATCATATAAATTAATTACTTCTAGCGCAACTATATTAATCATATTAATATATTACTTGTAGCGCAATTATATTAATCATATTAATATATTACAATTAATTAGACATAATTACAATTAACATAATCTTATTATTTAATTCTAATCAACTTGAGTTTATGTAAACATCCGCACATAATTAATTTGCATCAAATTGACAATTAACATAATCATATTATTTAATTCTAATCAACTTGAATTGTGCAATTAAATTAATCAAATTAATTAATTACACATATATAATTAACATGTGCACATAATCAGTTTGCGTCAAATTGACAATTAAGATAATCATATTATTTAATTCGAATCAATTTGAATTTAATTGACATTTAAATTAATCACAATTAATTTTTCTTTATCAATTAAAAATCCCACAGCGCAAACATTAACAGTACATAGCGCAAACATTTAACGCAAACAATTAAATCTAAATTTAATCGTAAGTACCTCAGGGATTCATCGGACGAAACGAGGTTCGTCGGAAGTCGCGCGGATGCGACGCGGGGACGGCACGGGTCGTGTGCGGGGAGAGCCGGGCGAGTGGCGGAGCTCTCGGCTGGACTCGTGTGTCACGGCTGGAGCGCACGGGCGCGACTCGGGCTGTGCTCGGGCGTTCCTTCGGCGTCTCTCGTCTAATCAGGTTTCACCTCGTATAGGTAATCCAACTTACGTATTGCACTAGAAACACGTAAGGGAGAATACGACGGGAAAAACGGGCCGGAAAAACGGTGCCGGAATCGGATTCCGGCGAGGGGAGGCGGCTGCCGGCGGCGGCACTAGGCGGCGGCGGGCGGCGGCTCCGGTTGTCGGCGGTCCTCCGAGGGAGGAGCCGAGGGGGCGGACGAGAGGGAGAGAGGAGAGAAAGTGAGGCTAGGGTTTTGAGCTCTTCACTTTGGTGTGTTTATTCTCATGCCTATGGAGCTCCTTTTATAGGTGAAGAAAGGAGCTTGTTGGGCTCAAACCCTAATGGATCGGATCCATTAACCCTAGCCGGCCCAATACATTAGCCGTCATTACGTTTCTCCAAAATTGACAATCAATTTCATCTCCGAAAAATATAACGATTATATTTTCTTTCTCGTTTTAATTTTCTCATCAATATGAGATAAAAATAAAAATTTCCAATTTCACAAAATCGGAAAGCCCATTTCAGGGGTACTGCTAAATCGGGAAATTTCCCAAAATAGAAAGTGTACACCATCGTGTCCGTTTTCTTTAGCTCATTATTATTTCCAACTCATAATCACAATTATGAATCTCGGATTCAATCATATTGACCTCCGACTATATGTACTTAATTAACAGTTAATTAATACATGATCGTATTCAAGGATCGGTTTACACGAGAATGTGACCCTCAATGGTTCAGGTGTATAACTAGCCGTGGGCTCACAACATATTGTGATTCGAACAACATATTGTTCTTATTTCAACTACTCCCAAGAATTTTAGATTAATAATCATATTATTTAATCTCCGAACAAGTCGGTGCCCAACGAATCAGTGACGAGCGTCTAGCAGCCACGCTTCACTAATTCCCTAGATACAAATGAAGTGCCTGCAAGAACCTTGTAATATAGTTAGCGTACAGTACGATCCCTCCGATACATATGTCCCGATCAAACTAGAGATATTGGTTAATCGAGATCTCTTGTTGAGTTTGATAACTGTGCGTACGTTCTAGGTTTCGTAAAATCCAGTCGTGATTGATTCAGAGAAACACATTTCTCTAATCACCTCACTATTCAACTCTGGCCAGAGATTCCGGGACTACGAACCATCAGAACACACAGGACATCCATGATCTATATCAAGCGATCAGATCCCCTACTACCATGCACAGACTTCACATCAGATTTCGAACTGCACGAACATTGTCTCCTTTTTCGACTTACTCCCTTTCCAGGGAATCAGAGACACGTCACGATACAGCTAGTCCTCTGATGAAGTCACGGTGATGTCTGGGTCTTAAGGATTAATTGTGTACAACTATATTATGGAATTCTCTACTCGATCAGTGATAACCACTTAGAGATTCCAGGGAGAGGGGGTTCAGTGAACTCATCAACAGTGAGCACCCACTCAAGTATGTCGATGTCCCAACACCGAGGCTCGAGATTAGCCCACATACACTAAGTGCTAGTCTCAAGGGGGAAAGGCCGGGTATCCTTGTTATTGGCGTAACCCATCGACTAGGAACTGAGTTTGACCAGTTACGTTGCGTTAACAGAATTATCTCTCGGTTTCCACAAAACCGAATTCATACAACATGTGTAACTGTACAGGACTATATCTATGATTCAACATTGGGAGCAGATATAGTATATGCCATTAATATAAGTTTCATTAATTAACGAAATAAACCGTTATATAACGGAATACGGTTAACTGCTCGGCCAACCGTTGGCTCGCCGGTCACCTATTCCAACAATCTCCCACTTGACCTAGAGCCAACTATCCATGAATCTTAGTCCCATCGACTCTCGATGTTTCTCGCGGACATATTCAGATAAAGGCCTAGTACAGGGATCTACAAAGTTATCTCCCGAAGTGACACTCTCGACTCAGACGTCACCTCTGTCATTGATCTCTTAAATCACATGATATTCTCTCAAGTACATGTTTGGACTTCTGATGAGATCTCGGTTCCTTAGCATTCGCTACAGGACACCGTATAATCACAGTACAAGTTACTTGATTATTTGCGTCCGGAACTATAACCAACATTTGGATAAAGTTCCGTGTCCAAAACAGTCTCTTTTACAGCTTTAGATGCTGCAACATATTCAGGTTCTCGTGGTAGAATCATTATTCGTTGCAAGAACCATTCCAGCATACGACACCACCTCTAAGCTCGAATATGAATCCCGATATCGACTTTTAGTCATCCACATCCGGTTGAAAACTAGAGTTCGTAAGTACCTCTAAATTCAACTCGGACCTCCCATAGACTAAGAACAATTCCTTAATGCTTTTGATTGCTAGTGCTCAAGGATTTCGTCCTTCACGACTTCAAATAAGCCGGTCTTGGGTTCGACTGATATTCACTTGTGACACTCACAACATTTATAATATCACGTCTAGTACACAGCATGCCATACATAATGCTCCCTAGTGCGGAGATATATGTTTTGTCCATTTCATCTCCTCGAATTCCATCAACATTACAGTCACACTAATTACGAGAGATGAACCCCATGAGACATTGGCAAGAATCTCTTCAGGATTCTTCCATGCTAAACCATTTCAGAAACAGTTTCTATGTACAAGGATTGAGAAGATTTTACATCCTTCTAGATCTATATCTATAGTGACGTATCACAATACGTAGGATGCCTCTCCTCAAATCCTTTATTCGAGAAACGTGTGGATAACCGTGCTTTCGTTGACTGCAACATCACTCAATCATCCCTATGATTAGTATGTCATCAACGTACAACACTTAAATTTCACTGCGCTCCCACTAACCTTCTTGAATACAAGGTTCCTTCAAGTTTTATACCAAGTCAACGCTTTGACTATTGTATTTAAAACACATGTTCCATTTTAGGGATGCTCGTTTCAATCCATAAATGGATCGCTGGAGTATGCAAACCTTTTGCTCCTTTCCAGAAAATATGAAGCCTTCCGGCTGCGCTACAACTCTTCCATAATATCACATTCAAGGAAAGTAGACCTCATATCTATTTTCCATATCTCATAGTCGTACTATGCAGAAATGGCCAGCAAAATTGTAATGGACTTAAGCATAGCGACTGATGGAAAGATTACCTAAAAAACAACACATTGTCTTTGAGTAACTTCTTTCGCCATCATCCTTGCTTTAAAGGTCACACCTTTATATATATACTCTCACGTCATAATTAATAGATCAAAATGCAGCCTTTGGGAACGATTCCCTTTGGTGGATCTACCAAGGTCAAACCTTGTTGGAGTACATACAGTCCATTATGAATTTCATGGCAATAAGCCAATGTCCCATATTCGTATCCAATACGAATCAGTTGAAGTTTATTGGATCATATCCATCGTCAACTTTATCTTGATCATTATCAAGATGGAACAGTCTATCAGGTACCTTCCGAACACTTTCGGATTAACGAACTGATAGATGAAGAGGTATATTAGTGGTTTGTTGAATTGGTTCATCTCCAAGTACTTGTGTTTGAACTTCATAGTGTGGTTCATATTCTCGAACTATTTCGAGATTTACTATATTGCCTTTTCTATCGAATAGAAACTTCTTCTCTAAGAAGGCAACATTTCTTTAAACAAACATTTTGTTTTAGAAATATAGTAGAACATGTATCCTTGTGAATGTTCAGGATACCCCACAAAATGGCATAAGCCGGATCTACTATCCAACTTATCTCCCACTAGCCGCTTCACGCAAGCAGGATACGGGAGTGTCCAAGTTCATATGGTGTGGTTTTAACTGCTTTGGTGGTAACACTATTCAGCAAATGGACGACTGTCAAAAGTGCAGGACTTTTACTGTTTCGTCGGCAATTCGGTGAACCCCTTTGTGGATCGAACCATGTCCAACAAAGTTTGATTCCAACATTCGGACACTCAATACAATTAAGGAGTTCCAGACGGAGTCCATTGCCAGAGAATCGTATTCTCTTTTAGATAGTCAATAAGCTTGGCGCTTACATATTTATTACCACGACCATATCGTAATTTATAAATATAGCAACCAAGTTGATTTCCTACTTTGATGTCTAAAATTATTGAACATTTCAAAATTAGAGACGTGTACTTCATAAGTACATTAGGTAGTTGAAAACCACCCCCACCAGTAACACATTAGTGGATCACACATCTCCGTTTGGATCAAATCCAATAGATCTTCAACACACTCAACTAGCGTGCTAAAGTTGTGCGGGGATTTGACTTCTATCAATTGCTGATATTTGGGTTTAGTTCATTCTTGTTTATTTGTTTATCGTCTTTAGCAAATCATATTTGCTTTCTATTGTATAAAGGAAATCGGATTTCCAAAATAAAATTAAAACCTTTACCTTCTATATCAAATATAGAAGTAAGATCTAATAATAGAACATTTCTATTAACAGCAGGTTTCTAAATTTAGACGAAACAAATAATCAATTGTTCAAAACAATAGAATAACTATAACCCAATACGAACCTTTGTCAGAACGTTTCTGCCTAAGGTATTTTAGCAGTTATGGCCCTATGGCCTTTATTCACACAACGATGGCAAGCGTCATCAACTCATTTGTTGACCTTGTTCTTAGTCGCCCTTCTAGTATCACCTTTATCCATCTTTACACTTAGACCGGAAACCATTTCCGTCATTTTCTTCAAGAAGAACACTTCTTTCATGAAGAAGCAATAATGAGAACAAATTTCTCGTATTGATGGTTGACTCTTTGATCAACATCTTGAACAACTTATCCATTGAAGGATCGAGCTTTGTTCATGTTGTAGTTCATAATGAACGATTCATAAGAACTAGAAATCCACTTCTCATAAGTGGCATTCCTCAGAAGTCAAAGGTTGAGTGAGATTATCAAATAATCTATTCTCAAGTACATAGAGGCACTCATCATTTTAAATCACAAGATTGAGATTCCAATTCAAATGGTTTGGGCCAGTGAGTTTGGATTGGTCGAGTATCGATGTTACGGGATATCTTAGAGAATATTACTGAGAAATATTAAGAA
Organism: Euphrasia confusa; assembly: GCA_954870475.1. Taxonomy (NCBI): domain Eukaryota; kingdom Viridiplantae; phylum Streptophyta; class Magnoliopsida; order Lamiales; family Orobanchaceae; genus Euphrasia; species Euphrasia confusa. The sequence continues at coordinate 19,419,799 of OX940949.1, forward strand.
GATTAACATTGAGATAATTCGTTATTAATGATTACAATTAAATGTTTGGTCTTTATCATTTAATTGCCTCCCACTAAATTTTTCGAATTCCGCTATCCTCTAGCAGACAGACGGGAAAACTTATTTTTCCTTAGTTGGGCTTTAGGTCCAATAGCGTGAATATAACCCGTAGTTAATCTAGCCCGATTACATTCACCTAAAGGTAGAAACATTTTCAATCACATCTCTATGTGACCCTAAAGATTACTTTTCCTCACCATGACAATGAACTACGTTAATCGTACCCTTCAAAGTCAACCATGTGTCAAGACCGACCTACCGATCTGAGAAGTGAAAGTTGGACTCCAGTAAACATGTGTAAGCCCATAGTTAATCTATCCGACCACACATATTCAAAAGAATCGTAGCTAACACCTCTCCATCTTATGTCAATAAATTACAGCTTAACTCACAAGCAGTACTCCCCGCTAACACGGCATACCATACTACTTGTAAGTGGCTTTCACATAATTTATTGTCGGTAGAAGGAAAGGAGAAAGAACGACACATCGGTTCTCCTTTAAGGCTTGATATACATTCTCGGGAGAGAATGGAGGAGTATAGGATTGGTTATCTCATCAGAATAATCGTTGTACATTCTCAGGAGAGAATGAAGTGAGTGATCGATTGTTGATTCTTAACAACTATGTCCTCTATAGGTCATCCTAACGAGCACATACGATCATAACATATATCACAATATATATCTCACATAATTCACATAGCATTTAATCACAATTAAAACGAGGTATGCAAATTAAATGGTGTTCTATTAATTAACTTGATTTAACAATTAAATCAAATAATTAATCTATCACCTTGTTGATCGAATATTTAAATCAATTATTTAATTGGTCAATAAATAATTTCACTAAATTAAATATTGATACTTCCTTTCTATTTCAATTTATTAATATCTTAATAATCAAAACGTGATGTCTCATAAGTGAAACTCGAGGTTTCTAACCAGCGATTCATCATGCGAGCGACCCTATCTCCCATAAATGGGGGAGCCGAGCAGACCATCGAATCATGCCATCATATGGCTCGATGTCTCTAATTTGTTTTAACAAAAACAAGTCTAGATGAATCACTCCCCGAGGTGCATTCATGTTCGACATTGAATTGTTACTTGATAACAAATTAGGCATTGTTTCAATCTATTAGATAAAAATATCTTAATAGAAACAACTAAGTCCCAATTAAACAACATTAAATCAATCAATTCAACAAACAGCATGCTTAAGGCGATTATATTCATAGACAATTAATCAATTTCAGAACCTACGCTCTGATACCACTGTTGGGGATCGTGCATGTATACGCAGCGGAAAACAAAAATTTTTATGAAAAACCGTTTTTCATTAATGTAAACATTTTACATTATATTTATTTTATTTTATTGAAAATCATATTTTCAATATTACATGCATTAATTGATTTAATTCAAATCTATTAGAATCAATAATTCACCATTTAATTTAATTATCAAATAATTAAATATTTAATTCATGCATCCCATACTACACAAATTAAATCTAGCGCAATTATATTTATCATATAAATTAATTACTTCTAGCGCAACTATATTAATCATATTAATATATTACTTGTAGCGCAATTATATTAATCATATTAATATATTACAATTAATTACGCAGACATAATTACAATTAACATAATCTTATTATTTAATTCTAATCAACTTGAGTTTATGTAAACATCCGCACATAATTAATTTGCATCAGATTGACAATTAACATAATCATATTATTTAATTCTAATCAACTTGAATTGTGCAATTAAATTAATCAAATTAATTAATTACACATATATAATTAACATGTGCACATAATCAGTTTGCGTCAAATTGACAATTAAGATAATCATATTATTTAATTCGAATCAATTTGAATTTAATTGACATTTAAATTAATCACAATTAATTTTTCTTTATCAATTAAAAATCCCACAGCGCAAACATTAACAGTACATAGTGCAAACATTTAACGCAAACAATTAAATCTAAATTTAATCGTAAGTACCTCAGGGATTCATCGGACGAAACGAGGTTCGTCGGAAGTCGCGCGGATGCGACGCGGGGACGGCACGGGTCGTGTGCGGGGAGAGCCGGGCGAGTGGCGGAGCTCTCGGCTGGACTCGTGTGTCACGGCTGGAGCGCACGGGCGCGACTCGGGCTGTGCTCGGGCGTTCCTTCGGCGTCTCTCGTCTAATCAGGTTTCACCTCGTATAGGTAATCCAACTTACGTATTGCACTAGAAACACGTAAGGGAGAATACGACGGGAAAAACGGGCCGGAAAAACGGTGCCGGAATCGGATTCCGGCGAGGGGAGGCGGCTGCCGGCGGCGGCACTAGGCGGCGGCGGGCGGCGGCTCCGGTTGTCGGCGGTCCTCCGAGGGAGGAGCCGAGGGGGCGGACGAGAGGGAGAGAGGAGAGGAGAGAAAGTGAGGCTAGGGTTTTGAGCTCTTCACTTTGGTGTGTTTATTCTCATGCCTATGGAGCTCCTTTTATAGGTGAAGAAAGGAGCTTGTTGGGCTCAAACCCTAATGGATCGGATCCATTAACCCTAGCCGGCCCAATACATTAGCCGTCATTACGTTTCTCCAAAATTGACAATCAATTTCATCTCCGAAAAATATAACGATTATATTTTCTTTCTCGTTTTAATTTTCTCATCAATATGAGATAAAAATAAAAATTTCCAATTTCACAAAATCGGAAAGCCCATTTCAGGGGTACTGCTAAATCGGGAAATTTCCCAAAATAGAAAGTGTACACCATCGTGTCCGTTTTCTTTAGCTCATTATTATTTCCAACTCATAATCACAATTATGAATCTCGGATTCAATCATATTGACCTCCGACTATATGTACTTAATTAACAGTTAATTAATACATGATCGTATTCAAGGATCGGTTTACACGAGAATGTGACCCTCAATGGTTCAGGTGTATAACTAGCCGTGGGCTCACAACATATTGTGATTCGAACAACATATTGTTCTTATTTCAACTACTCCCAAGAATTTTAGATTAATAATCATATTATTTAATCTCCGAACAAGTCGGTGCCCAACGAATCAGTGACGAGCGTCTAGCAGCCACGCTTCACTAATTCCCTAGATACAAATGAAGTGCCTGCAAGAACCTTGTAATATAGTTAGCGTACAGTACGATCCCTCCGATACATATGTCCCGATCAAACTAGAGATATTGGTTAATCGAGATCTCTTGTTGAGTTTGATAACTGTGCGTACGTTCTAGGTTTCGTAAAATCCAGTCGTGATTGATTCAGAGAAACACATTTCTCTAATCACCTCACTATTCAACTCTGGCCAGAGATTCCGGGACTACGAACCATCAGAACACACAGGACATCCATGATCTATATCAAGCGATCAGATCCCCTACTACCATGCACAGACTTCACATCAGATTTCGAACTGCACGAACATTGTCTCCTTTTTCGACTTACTCCCTTTCCAGGGAATCAGAGACACGTCACGATACAGCTAGTCCTCTGATGAAGTCACGGTGATGTCTGGGTCTTAAGGATTAATTGTGTACAACTATATTATGGAATTCTCTACTCGATCAGTGATAACCACTTAGAGATTCCAGGGAGAGGGGGTTCAGTGAACTCATCAACAGTGAGCACCCACTCAAGTATGTCGATGTCCCAACACCGAGGCTCGAGATTAGCCCACATACACTAAGTGCTAGTCTCAAGGGGGAAAGGCCGGGTATCCTTGTTATTGGCGTAACCCATCGACTAGGAACTGAGTTTGACCAGTTACGTTGCGTTAACAGAATTATCTCTCGGTTTCCACAAAACCGAATTCATACAACATGTGTAACTGTACAGGACTATATCTATGATTCAACATTGGGAGCAGATATAGTATATGCCATTAATATAAGTTTCATTAATTAACGAAATAAACCGTTATATAACGGAATACGGTTAACTGCTCGGCCAACCGTTGGCTCGCCGGTCACCTATTCCAACAAGTTACTCCACCTAGTTCATTCAAGAACTTTCAAATCTTAACTGCCAACATTTATGCATCCAATGCAATAATGTGCTCAGTTTTTGTAGTTTAATCAGCTATATTGCATTGCATGAAACTATTCCAGCAAATATCACCTCAAAAAAAAGACAAAAGATATTCACCAGATTAAAATCGGAAATTATCTTAGTCTGTTTTGAAGTTAGCATTCAAACAGCTTGTTAATATCAACTCTTTTTGTCTTCCAAAGACAACAAAATTCTTTTGTCCATCTAAGGTACATAAGAATATTCTTGGTCGCAGTCTAACGCGCCTCACCTGGATTTCCTTGAAACTGACTCGTCATGCTCAAAGCATACGATACGTCCGGTCGTGTACATATCATGACATACATTATAGACCCTATTGCCGAAGCATAAGGAATGTTTTCCATCATCTTTTGCTCATCAAGTCCCGTAGGGCCTTGCATCTTGCTAAGAGATGTGCCATGACTCATTGGAATGAGACCCTTTTTGGCGTATTTCATTCTGAACTTATCAAGCACCTTATCAATATAGGTCGCTTTACTAAGTCCAAACATCCTTTTCGATCTGTTCCGACAGATCTTGATGCCCAATATGTACTGTGCTTCTCTAAGATCCTTTATTCAAAAACAATTTTCAAGCCATTCTTTAATAGAATTAAGCATAGAAACATTGTTTCCAATAAGGAGTATGTCACCGACATACAACACAATTAATACAACGTAACTCCCACTGATCTTCTTGTAAAACAAGACTCTTCTGAGTTCCTCTGAAATCCAAATCCCAGTATGGATTCATTGAACTGAAGATTGCTACTCCGATATGCTTTGCTTTATTCCATAAATGGAATTATAAGATTGCATAATTTCTCAGCCTTATTAGGATCGATAAAACTCTTTGGATGTGTCAAAACACATTCTCTTCTAGAATCCAATTCAAGAAGTTAGTTTTAACATCAAATATTACCATAACTCATTATCAAGATGAGTAGCAATGGCTAAGATAATCTGAATGATTTAATCAAAGCAACTGGTGAAAGTTTTTCCATAATCCACCTCGTGAATAAAACTTTTACCATCAACCTTGCTTTGAAAACCCTAGGTTTTTCATCTGTCTGTTTAGATCTTAAAGATCTATTAGCATTCATTGAGTCTAACCCCGTGATGCAAATATATCATGTTCCAAACTTGATTATCAGATATTGATATCATCTCAGATTTCATGGCACCATGCCAATTTTCAGTAGCTGGACTCGTCATAGCTTGGAATTAAGTCTAAGGTTCACCGCTTTCCAAAAGCATGAATTCATATCTCTCATTGGTCACAATACCTAAGTATCTGACTAAACGAGATATATGACTTCTTGACCTACAAGGGCTGGTATGGTTTCCAAAACCATAGGAATACTCTCAACCCAGTCTTGAGTATTCATCATTGGTTGTTCCACTTGAACCTCGTTCAAGATAACCGAGCTCCCACTGACTTTCTAGGAAAGATTACTCTTTTCAAGAAAATCAGTATCTCGAGCAACAAAATATTGTTCTCAGATAGATCGTAGAATTTGTACCCTCGAGTTTCTTATGGACATACCATAAGGAAACTTTTATCCCATTTGAGTTCAAGCTCTATAGAGATAAATCTCGTCAGAGAAGCTTTTAGAACCTCAAATTTTTGATGAAAACAGTTTAGGGACCCTCCCTTTCCATACCTAGTATGGTGTCTTATCAACAGCTTTTGACAGCGTCCTATTCAGTGTATAAGTTGAAGTCATGAATTGTGTGTTCCCAAAAGAGACCAGTAGTTCATTTAGACCTCTAATCGAATGGTCGAACTATATCTAATATAGTTTGTTTTCTCTTTTCCGAAACATAACCTTCATGTGCTTGTGAACTGATAGGTTCCACATACATCAGTATGGATCATCCCTAATTAATCACTCACATGTTCTCCTTTCTCCAAGAAAGATGACATTGTTATCTTTGTCCATCAAACATCATTCACAAGTATCAAATGACTCCAAGTCAAATGATTCCAGAATGCCTTCTAAAAGAAGATTCGTTACATGTTTAGATTTTGATCTAATCAACAATGTTACAGTTATGTATCATTGAGACTTATTCGATTCGGCCTTTTGTGTTAATGTTATATATGATTTGTTGAGTTTAAAGTATACATAAATAATGTAATAATCGTACCAAAACAAAGAATAGTTCACAATTAAAATAGTTATCAAACTATTAATTAGTGAAAAACTAATCCATCAGTATCCAATACTGAACCAATATTCATTGTTTATTGAAGGTACGAAATTACATAGTAATAATACTAAAACAAGGCCCTAAGGCAAAACAACATCATATGATCATACGGCTAATGCAGCGACCTTCGCTCCATTTCTCGCCCGTAGATCGACATCTCTACTCACCAAACTTATACTTCTATGTAGTTCCTCCACATACAAATGTGAGAACTACGTTTGGCATCCAATACCCAAGAAGTAGAATTTGTGAAGTTTAATGTCTATAACATTAATACCTGAAGATGAAGCAACCCCGCTCTTCACATCTTCTTTGAACTTTGGGCAAGTTCGATTATTTTCAATAATTGACTCTTATTCGAATTCCCCATTCAAAATTATCTCAATGTCAAAACGTGATAAATCGTAAGTGAAAAATCGAAGTTTTCTAACCAGCGATATTATCATGCAATTGAAGCCCTGTCTCTCATAAAATATGAGGGAGCCAACCAGACAATCGATTCACGCCATCCAATGGCTCGAAAGTCTCTAATTTGTGTCATTGATGAACTTAAGTGTTTTGGATTAAATCACTCCCCGAGGTGTAAATAATCCTAACCTTATAATCCATCAAATGAAAGACAAATTAGGCATTTGTTTTGAAATTGAATTAAATATGAACTTTTATATGTTTGCAAGCAGTGTCCAACACTTTTGCAGTAGACGCATTGCGATTCCCTAGGAACCCTAGTAGCCTTCTTGCCCATGCTCTTTTGAATACCCTATCCCATATCATAAGAATTTCCCTCTTTGGGTCCTTCTCTATCGCCGGCTCAGCAGCCTTGAGCATCCCGCGGAGCTCACGAAGCGATTTCTTCAAACCATTCATATGGAAATTTTAGCCTAAAGGCATTATAACCATCATGAGATTGAAGTATGAAACCGGTTGCCAAATAATCATCATAGAAAAAATCTAGGCGGTCACTTGAAGCAAATAATCCAATCATTTGTTGCACATGTGATCCCATAGATTTCCATTTTTCCAGCCTAGCTGAAGCGATGACCCTGGTCACACCGATCCGCTCAATCATTGCATATTCTCCGAACATGATATTGAGTTGTTCAATGATATCTTAGGATGTGGTTATCTAACACATTTTCCTTGTCTTCGTATTTGAGGACCATCCTCAAATTACGTTGTTAATCAAGAAAATTTGTTCAATTTTTCATAATCAAGAATTGAACCAAACTTGAATTGAGTTGATATTTGACATGATAAACTATAAAATAAAGATAACTAAAGTATGTAAACATCCACAAAGCAGTAAACAAATAAGGTTGTCTAACAATTGTACTTATTTATTTCATTTTGTTCAATTGATATCCCATATCATTGTCCCTTAGAACAAAACGATTCTGAGATCCTCATCTTGAAAATCTTTAAGCCGACTGAGTCCGCACTTAAGTATTTCAAGATAGGTAGACACACCCATGTCAATGATATCTAATATCACTCTCCGTCGATGAGAATCCCATTCTCATCTCATGTCTCGACAGCCACGCCTGCAGTGGATCTATCGATGAGAAAACCAAATTCACGTGTAAGGGTCTAACCCTTACTCCCACTATCCCAAGATAACAAGTAGTACCCCGCTGAGGCGGACCTACCAACTTATGATCGAGGGCTTCATGGGTGTGAAGCTTTGGACAAGACATTATACTCATTATTTTGGGGACATGCATGTTTAAGGTTGTATGTATGTTGGTTGAACATTTATAACATATATAAACCTAGAACTAGCACAGCAAGCAATACATACTCGAATGGCCCCTAAAGCTCACAACACACAGAAAAAAGAACGAACGAAAAATAAGCAAAACTCCATGAGTAGAGCCACGTACACCGAAACGTCGCCAAGCTGGTTTTTGAGGGGGTAGCGACCGCTACCCCTAGGGTAGCGACCGAGGAGCGTTGCGCCTAGCGTTCGGGGTAGCGACCGCTACCCCTAGGGTAGCGACCGCTACCTGCTCCAGAAGCTGAAAAACACTTCTTCTTGCTTCGTTTCTCTTCGTTTTCGTCGGTGCTTCGAGATCAAAGGTCGATCCGTGGATCAAATCCACTGCTTACAAGTTGTACAATACATATGTAAAAGAAACCTATCTATTACAAATGATTCCAAGGCACGCAGTCCTCCAAATTACAACTGATTCCAAGGCACGCAGGCCTCAAAACTAAAGCCATTCGGTACGTAAAAAACACGATTGCATTCACCCAACCACTATCTGTGGTTGGCCTTACATCTATGACAAGCAATCAACACCACAACAAAGAAGCACATAAGAGCAATTATGTTGTTTAAACTTGTGTCAAACACAAAACATGTGCACGAGCCCTAGGCTCTGATACCAATTGAAGGTTTTCGATGCCGATCCAATCGCTCGATTACCTTGTTCGTGTGTGCGGAAGCGTGTAAAACAATAGAACACGAACAACATGAAAATCTAGGCACACATTATATGTATAGACACGTTTATATATATACATCCAATATATATATATAGGGATTAACGAGAACACTTACAACCGGTGTAGCGTGCCTCGTTGATGTTGATGAAGGTGGTGTTGAGTCGATTGAACCACCTTCATGGATCAGTCACTAGATGCTCTCCTTGTAAATGACCTCGTCACTCCTTTGGATCGTCCGGATGTTGAAGCCGCACAAATGGCCCGGCCTCTACGTGTTGCACACGAACCCGGATGATAAACACCTTGCTTGTTTGAAGTGGTTCTCCAAGAACACTCTCTCTTCTAATTCTTTCTTGTGAATATCGTGGCTGATGATGATGGTCTTAGAATGAGACATGAAAATATAATTTTCATGCTCATTATACCCCTTTTACTTCACATGTAACCCCCACCATAATGTGTGTGTCATAACCACACATAATGGAGTGTTATGGTGAAGTTCAAAGGTCATCTCCACATAATCATGCCAAATCATGATATGTGGTCCCATTGGCTTGTGTGGCATGCCATGTCACACTATGTGACATGCATCCATGCAAGTCATGCATCCCATGCATGGGAATTAAATCCACGTAAATATTGATTCTAAATCAATATATTTATCAAGCAATGTATATCAATATCGAGCTCGTGTGTGACCCTGTAGGTATGATTTTATCGATCAATATTATATTGTTCTCAACAATTAATATTATCGAATAATCAATTAACATCCGGAGACGACCTTATGATTTAATCGATTGCACACGTAGGATCGAAGGACATATCCCAACAGTTTTGAGGCAAGAATGGAGACCCCTTGCTAAATATACGCAAGACAAGTCGAAACAGGGCTGGAGAATTAAAGCTGCTCTACCCACAACAAAGGTCATTAAGCCAAGACAAGTATGGAGAAGAAGGGAAGAGGTGACATGTAATGTTGCATTCACTGTGGCTAAGGGCACGACGAAGGAGACATGGTATTTTGATAGTGGGTGTTCTCGTCATATGACCGGAACCAAAGACTCTTTGATCGACTTTGTTCCTCACTCCGGTGGTCCCGTCACGTATGGAGGTGGGGCAAAGGGAAGTATAATTGGAAGTGGAACATTGAATGTGAAGGGTCTAGCCGCTCTCAAGAACGTTCTCTTGGTCGATGGGTTGTGTGCGAATCTCATAAGCATTAGCCAACTGTGTGATGATGAACTAAACGTTAAGTTCAACAAAGAAAGTTGCGAAGTATACAATACTAAAGGAGAGTGCATCCTCACAGCTGCTCGTGCAAAGAACAACTGCTATGCCATCACTGAATCTTGTCTAAGTGCTTCTATCCTCGACGAGATAGATATCTGGCATCAAAGACTTGGCCACACCAGTCTTCGAAACCTTGAGAAGTTGGTTCAAATTAAGGCGATCAGAGGCATAAATAGTCTACCTAAGATTGACAAGAGAGTTTGTGGAGAGTGTCAAATGGGAAAACAAACTCGATCCCCTCATCCAGCTATCTCCACTCACAACCGCACCACTGAGTGTTTTGAATTACTTCACATGGATCTTATGGGACTCATGGAGGTACAAAGTTTGGGAAACAAGTGGTATACTCTCGTTATTGTTGATGATTACTCTAGGTATACCTGGGTAAATTTTCTTGGCACCAAGGATGAGGCGTTTGAAGCTTTCCGATCTTTAGCCCGTAGAATTCGCACCACCTATGCCAAGAGAGTCCAACGCATTAGGAGTGACCATGGTGGTGAATTTCAAAATGGGGTGTTTGTTGAATATTGCACTCGTAAAGGGATTCACCATGAATTCTCCGCTCCAAAGACACCACAACAAAACGGAATTGTAGAGAGGAAGAACAGAACTCTACAAGAAATGGCAAGAGTTATGTTGGTGGCTGCGGGCATGGCTAAGGGGTTTTGGGCAGAAGCATTAAGTGCAGCTTGCTATGTAGTGAACCGAATTAGAATTCGTGCCGGTACCCAATGTACGGCATATGAGCTACTAACTTCCAAGAAACCAAATGTTGCACATCTTCGTGTTTATGGGTGTCTGTGCTACATCTTAAATGATAGAGATGCCTTGAAGAAATTTGATCCTAAGTCGGACAAGGCTATATTTGTTGGCTATGCTCTTAACAGCCATGCTTATCGAGTGTTCAACCTACGTACTAAGACGGTGCAAGAATCCACAAATATTAAATTTGATGAACAACATTTTCATGAGAATCCGTCTAAGTCCACTGAACAGCAACACATTTTTCATCCTGTTCTACCCACTACTGATATCGTGGTACAGGGGGAGGTAGATCAAGGTGACAGACCTCCCATACCACCAAGTGGAAACTCTATTTCTCATACCTTTGGTGACTCTACCCCCCCAGAGAGTGATGATGAATGTTTGAATCAGGGCACTTCTAACCCTGCTATGGGCACCACTGGAGTCTCTACTGTTGGAGTTGTGTACTTAATGTCTAGATTTAAGTAACGGTAAACTCCCGATCATAGCATTTAATCTATTTAATTAATAAACAATTATTTGCATTTAATTATATGCAAATCATAGTTCTGGATTTTATACGTTGTAGTTAGTATGGTGTGTCGGGCCCACACAGAAGATCATACTAAGCGGGACGCTTATCAGAGACTCTCATAAACCGAATAGCAGCCTCAGAGGCAGCGGAAGTTTTGGTTAGGTTCCGGGATAACCTCTTGACTTGGATATGACTCTTAGTTTACCAAAGGCTATTAGATAGCGGTGCATGGTGAACTAGAAGAGGTCATAAGTCAAAAGTGATGTTAACACATAGAGAAAGTACCACCTGATACGAGTCATCGTCAGGGAGACGACGTAGTAGTCACCAAGATAACTTCAGAGCGGCAACCTAGATTGCTCACTCACATAGTACTTCTCGGAAGTACACTTTAAGCACGTGATGAGTATGGGTACCGGGAGTTTGGAGGAAATGACTAGACCTTAGTACAAGTGGGAGATTGTTGGAGTTGTGTACTTAATGTCTAGATTTAAGTAACGGTAAACTCCCGATCATAGCATTTAATCTATTTAATTAATAAACAATTATTTGCATTTAATTATATGCAAATCATAGTTCTGGATTTTATACGTTGTAGTTAGTATGGTGTGTCGGGCCCACACAGAAGATCATACTATCGGTTACTCGTATTTAATCAAACAGTTGCTCACGACCTAGGTGGACACGAACTAGTCCATAGGTATAGTCGTTGTGTGAGAGAGAAAATAATTTGTCTTAATTATTTTATCACACTTGTACACTTGGTGTATTGGGCGGATCGATTGAGACTCATCAATTAGGATTGCTCGGCGATAATTGATTTGAGACTCGGAGTATTTTATTCTTAATCCCTGAAAGAATTGCGGGTGTGTATATTTAATATAAGTGACTTTGATTTACCAAAGGAATTAACCGGTTTGATAATTGGGTTAATTACCGGTTAAGTTGGGTCACTATATTTTATATATGGCATGCCGTGAATTCTTGAAGGAGCAGTGTATCCCGTAAGGGTTGATAATATCCCCGAGATGAGTTCATAAGGAATTATTGTGTAAACCTCATGAGTGGATTCGTTCCGCACAATAATTAAGGTTGAATGGTACTAGTCTCGGATATAAGAGATGAATAACATTTATTAAGCAATAAATAAATTTATTCATGGATATTTAAATCTTAAATACACGGAATAAATAATACTAAGATGGAGAAATATTATTTGATATAATATGGAATAATATTGGGAGTGCAATTTTATTTATATAGTGGAAAATAAATAAAATTAATATTGATAAGAATTAATAGATTTGGGTTGGACCCAATTTAATTTTCAATATTGGAGCCCAATATTTATTCTCCTTATGATCCCCTTCGTAGCCTATATAAGCACTACATGGTCTTCACTTGAGAGAACTAAGAAAACCTACGTTACGCCAATCATAAAGTTCTGAGAGTGAGGAAGATCCATAGGAGTCCGATAGATCGTCGCCCACACGACGTTCGGACGAGGTGCAAGGAATACGCGGGAAGATCACAAGGTCGTCAACCGAATTCGTTTCTCCGTACAACGATTCGAGGTAATAATCGAGAAACCCCCTTCTATGATTATATGTGCGTTGAATAATCGTAATATATACATGAACGACGCGATCCGGGAACGTCGAGACCGGGATACGGGGATCTCGCGATCCCCGTCGGGATCGAAGAAGAGGCGGCCGAACCCTAGGGTTCGACCGCCGGTGCGCGGGCGTGAGGGGAGCCCTGGCTGGATGCCGGGGCGAGCGATCGACGTGAAGTCGATCGCTGGGGGGTTCGGCCGTGGGCTGGAGCCACGGCGGATCGACCCCCCCGGCCTCCCTCCGCCGGTGGTGCGCGCAAGAGGAGAAGGCCGCGGCTGGACGCCGCGGCTGGGGCGATCGAGCCCTAGCTCGATCGCCGGGGACCGTCGCGGCTTCGCGCCGCGACTGGTGGTTCCCCCCCCTCGTGGTGGCGACGGCGGTGAAGTCGCCGGACTCACCGCCATCCGGGGGCTGCCGGAGCAGCCCCAGCGATCGCCATGCACGGCGATTGCGAACCCCGCGATGGGGTTCGGCTAGGGTTTAGCCGCGGGTTCATCCCGCGGCGACGCTCTTGTCGAGCCCGGTTCTTCGTGTGGTGTTCGCGTTCGTGATTTCCGACTCGTGGGAGAAAATCGGCTGGGGGCGGGCTTCGTGTCTTCGGATACGTAGTCTCCAAAGGTCGGACTCTTGCGGATGAGTCGGTGTTCGTGCGATCTCCGGCGAGAGGGTTTTGATCGGGTTATCGGTTCCGCAATTTTGATAGCCCGGGATATCGAATCCCAACAAATGGTATCAGAGCGTTTGGTTTCGTGTTCATGTATATGTTCGATTATTGTTCTACCTTGCAGGATTTCAGGCTATCATGGTTGGATTTAATTAATTGTTTTTAATTAATTATCATGATTATTAAACTCTCGGACATGTCGAGATTCGTTTTGTGTGGTTGAATGTTTGTAATAGTAAAAATTCGGGGGTTGACCGAATTTAGGATTTATTATTACGTACTTTATTTTCCGGAAAATGTATAGGGTCGATTTCATGTATAGAATCGATACCGGAATTGTAATTTAAATTTTGTAATTTTAATTACGTTGGTTCGATGATGAGACGATCACCGGAAGACGAAGAAGTGACGAGAAGACGAGGGCTTGGGATCGATCACATGGTGGTGATCGACCCATGGCCTAGCCGGCGGTGGCTAGGCGGCGGCGGCGCTCCTCCCGAGTGGCCGGCCGTTTTTTCTTCGTGGGGATGGCGTGGGATCTCCTAATCCCATGCTATCCCTACCAAAATCTACTTTCCAAATTAATTCGGATTTTTCCTATTTGAGTACTTTCCTTTTTGGAAACTCTCATGGATTAGGAAAAGAATTAATTTAAATTAATTTTATTTTCTATTGATTTATTTCCTTCATGGAAATATTCATAGATTAGAAATTTAATTAATTTAGTACTAAATTTATTTTTCCTATTTGATTATTCCTACATGGGAATATTCATGGATTAGGAATAAAAATAAATTTGAAAAGTAGTAGTCCTAATTTATTTTATTTCCTTGTTCTATTATAGATATCTTCCAGAATATTCCAAATTTATTTGGATAGATTATTCTAAAGATTTAATGAGAACTAGATAGGAAAATAAATAAATAAAAATATTAATGATATTTAATTTTATTTTTGATATATTCGATTGACTTAATTTTCGAATTAAGTAACTTTTGGATTAATTAAAAATAAATAGATTTAAATATTAGAGATTAATATTCTCGTCACATGGAGCATTCAAGAAACGAAGACTAAAGACTAGAAGATGCATATGAAGATAAAGCCATGATAGTCGGAGAAAAATAATTTCTCTAGCATTATTTTTGACTATGTGCTATGTGCTTTATTGCTTTCATGCATGCTTATGTGTTTAATTATGCATTAGATAGCGTATCCCTTTTGTTATAAAAAGCTAAGTGGGAGAGGGGATGGAAACATTCCCATGGTCTCCATTACTGTTCTCTTGGTGACTCTTATGGACTTTTGAAGTTCATATAGATGTGTCATTGGAGGAGAATTCTTGTAATTCCTCTTATAAGAAACATTGATCAAATTTATCAAACAATGCCTAATTTGTCTTTCTGAAACTGACTTCAAGTCGACTCATTCTCACCCCGGGGAGTGGAATGGAGCCAGAGCCACTTGGTCATGTAGAGGACACAAATTAGAGACTTCCGTGCCATTCTTTTATAGGTGGGTCGCTCGTCTGCTCGGCTCCCTCATTCGTGAGAGATAGGGTCGTTTGCATGGTGAATCATTGGTTAGAAACTTCGAGTTTCACTTATGATTCTCCACGTCTTGATTTACGAGATTAAATGGATCGAGTAATTGGGAGTCAATTATAAAAGTCTCTTAGTGAAGTAAACGTCCACACCACGTGGCTTGCTGCACTGACGGATTTTGGATTAATTGATGTAGACAGTTGTAAGGAATTGTGAAGAGTTGTGTCGTAAACGTCCACACCACGTGGCTTGCGGTAATGTAGCAATTCCAAGCGATTCACTTTGGTGCTGAGTAATGGTTTACACTTAGATACGCCTTGTAGTATTCCTCCCCACGAGGTTCCGCTATAAGCGATGTATGACCGAAGAAAAACTAATTGCTAAATCATTTGGGTGGGTAAACGTCCACACCACGTGGCTTGCCTTACCTGATGGGATTTTAGATGTGATTAGTAATTTAATGATATTATTTGAGGGAGATAATATCGGATATTAAATTAATTGTTTGTTTAAATGTGCTTATAGGTTTAGAGAATAGCTATGAACCCACTTTCTATGATACTCAAGGAGCATAAGCTCACTGGCACAAACTATATTGATTGGAAGAGAAATTTAGACATTGTCCTAACTTCGGAGGAGTACAAGTTTGTACTCCATGAAGTGTGCCCTGCCGAGCCCACGGCTGCCTCAACTGATGAGGAGAAACTGGCATATCGGAAGTGGAAAAAGGCTGATGAAATGGCTAGGTGTTATATTTTGGCTTCCATGTCGAATGTACTCCAAACCCAACATGAGCCAATGGACACTGCCTATGATATGATGACCAACCTCAAGGATATGTTTGGGGAGCAAGATCGTGCGGCTAGGCAAGAAGCCATGAGAGTCCTTATGTCGACTACTCAGTCTGAAGGAACGCCCGTTGGGGATCACGTTCTTAAGATGATGAGTTTGTTGAATGAACTTGAGGTCCTAGGAGCTTCTATTGATGGTGAGACGCAAGTCGACATCATACTCCAGTCTCTGGCCCCTAGTTTTGAGCAGTTTCGTATGAGCTATAATATGGGTAAACTATCTTATACTCTTGCGCAACTCCTGACTGAACTAAAGGCGGCAGAGGGGATCTACAAGAAGGGCAAGTCTCAAGCGCTTGTAGCTACCAAGTCCAAAGGCTTTAAGCCTGATGGAGGTAGGGGCAAGAAAAGGAAGCAAGCCTGGAAACCCAGTGGTGTCAAGAGGACTGCACCACGAGTGGGGGCTGCAAAGCCAAAGGGTAAGTGCTTCCGATGCAACAAGATGGGACACTGGAAGTCTGAATGTCCTCTCAGAGGTACGAATTTTTCTTTAGTCGTAAAAACATAGTCAGCGGTATTATCTACCAGAATTCTGGTGTGTAGATATGGAACCACTGACGGTATGTGCATTTTGAATGCAGGGGTTCCAGAAAACCCGGCGACTTAGAGAAGAAGAATTCGAGTCTACATGGGCGAAGCTGTTGGGGTAGCAGCGGTTGCAGTGGAAGACATTTATCTGTTTTAAGTTTTCATTTCAGTTATTGCTTATGTACCCCTTTATTTGAAAAGAACTTCGTTCTGGTTTTCTTTATTTATGGATATTTTATTTCTTTAATCATTGGATGGTTTGGATAAGAAATAATGGTGATATCCATTATGGTACATTAGATAGCAATATGTGAATGATGAATTCTTAGTCTACCACGATGCAAAAAACCATATGTATAACTTGTTTTACTTATTTCTTTATCATTATACTTGTGAAATCTTATGAAATTCAAATGGTCGAAATTGATTTGATCAATTATGGTTGAAGGAATGGACCTTCCGACCTAAGGATTGAATTTGGAGTTCAGACAAGTATTGGAAATGATTAGATATGCAGACATATGTGTATATTAGACAGGTATGAGTAATTCTTTCAAAGAATACTCAATGATGGATTAGAATGCTTGATGTGCCATAAAAGCAAAGTGTTTTGACCTGTCAATGGACACAAAGCTATTATGGGGAACCATCAAAGTATATCCATTAGAAGCCTGCGACTCGGTCGCGGAGGCCATCACCTATCTAGATAACACATAGCATAATCAAAGATTGGGATTAAATCCCAAAGAGACGCGCCATACACTTACGTGTAGAGATGGCGTTTGTAAAGAAATAGAGATCTAAAAGTAAGAGAACAAGTTGTTCGGAACTACCTATGTTCTATGGATATTCCTGGAGACAACGGCATATTCAATATGGTTGTAGGATATCCTAGATGAACGAAGTATTGTGTGTTCTATAGTACTATGAACCAGAGGGACGTTTTGTCCGGCTCATGGAGGAAGACTATTAGATGAAATACAATGCCCTAATTGACAAAATACTTTAAAATGAGGAAAGGGAAAGACTGAGAACCAGCCTAACCGAGTAGTGGTACACCACTAACTGCACCTAATGATTGTTACTGTTTCACACCGGGACGCCATTGCAGTGGGAGGTTGTCAAGCAACCAGAGATGTTCATAAGACTGGAGGAGTTTTGAACTCTGGATCCAGTATACATGAAATCGATCCCTAGGTCTGCATAGATTAGCGAAGAAGGTGTGTTAGAGACGTAATGGAAACAAAGGTGGTGTTTCTCGGAGATTTTATGTAGATAATATTTTATCATTGGCAACAATGTAAAAATGTTGTCAGACATAAAATAGAGGTTGTCTAAATAAATCGAGATATAAGATTGAGAAGAAGTTAGAGCATGTTCTTAAGATCTTATGATCTAGAGATAAGAACATTGTACTTCTCCTAGACATCTTATATGATTAAGGATTGTTTTAAGCATGCATACTTCTGAGAAAGGTTATTGCCTTTCAGAGACAGAACATACATCTATCTAAAGGGTATGTGTTTGAACACATGAAGGAGATAGATATAAACAAAGCAATTATCTACACTTCGGGTGTAAAGAGCTTTGTAGATGCAATGTTGTAAAACAAGAACCTGATATCAACTATGCGGTTTGCGTAGTGGGAGGATATCAAAGTAATCTGGATAAGGGATGTTCGAATGCTGCAAGAGTACTTTCATAGTCCTGACTTGAGCAAGACGAAATCTTCTTAGATTACAGATTCTCAGATCCAAGAATCAGAGAAAGACCAGTGAAAGTCGATATCAGGCTATGTGTTCACTTTTAGAAAGAGGAGGAACCATGAAGTAAAAGAGTGATAAGCGGGACGCTTATCAGAGACTCTCATAAACCGAATAGCAGCCTCAGAGGCAGCGGAAGTTTTGGTTAGGTTCCGGGATAACCTCTTGACTTGGATATGACTCTTAGTTTACCAAAGGCTATTAGATAGCGGTGCATGGTGAACTAGAAGAGGTCATAAGTCAAAAGTGATGTTAACACATAGAGCAAGTACCACCTGATACGATTCATCGTCAGGGAGACGACGTAGTAGTCACCAAGATAACTTCAGAGCGGCAACCTAGATTGCTCACTCACATAGTACTTCTCGGAAGTACACTTTAAGCACGTGATGAGTATGGGTACCGGGAGTTTGGAGGAAATGACTAGACCTTAGTACAAGTGGGAGATTGTTGGAGTTGTGTACTTAATGTCTAGATTTAAGTAACGGTAAACTCCCGATCATAGCATTTAATCTATTTAATTAATAAACAATTATTTGCATTTAATTATATGCAAATCATAGTTCTGGATTTTATACGTTGTAGTTAGTATGGTGTGTCGGGCCCACACAGAAGATCATACTATCGGTTACTCGTATTTAATCAAACAGTTGCTCACGACCTAGGTGGACACGAACTAGTCCATAGGTATAGTCGTTGTGTGAGAGAGAAAATAATTTGTCTTAATTATTTTATCACACTTGTACACTTGGTGTATTGGGCGGATCGATTGAGACTCATCAATTAGGATTGCTCGGCGATAATTGATTTGAGACTCGGAGTATTTTATTCTTAATCCCTGAAAGAATTGCGGGTGTGTATATTTAATATAAGTGACTTTGATTTACCAAAGGAATTAACCGGTTTGATAATTGGGTTAATTACCGGTTAAGTTGGGTCACTATATTTTATATATGGCATGCCGTGAATTCTTGAAGGAGCAGTGTATCCCGTAAGGGTTGATAATATCCCCGAGATGAGTTCATAAGGAATTATTGTGTAAACCTCATGAGTGGATTCGTTCCGCACAATAATTAAGGTTGAATGGTACTAGTCTCGGATATAAGAGATGAATAACATTTATTAAGCAATAAATAAATTTATTCATGGATATTTAAATCTTAAATACACGGAATAAATAATACTAAGATGGAGAAATATTATTTGATATAATATGGAATAATATTGGGAGTGCAATTTTATTTATATAGTGGAAAATAAATAAAATTAATATTGATAAGAATTAATAGATTTGGGTTGGACCCAATTTAATTTTCAATATTGGAGCCCAATATTTATTCTCCTTATGATCCCCTTCGTAGCCTATATAAGCACTACATGGTCTTCACTTGAGAGAACTAAGAAAACCTACGTTACGCCAATCATAAAGTTCTGAGAGTGAGGAAGATCCATAGGAGTCCGATAGATCGTCGCCCACACGACGTTCGGACGAGGTGCAAGGAATACGCGGGAAGATCACAAGGTCGTCAACCGAATTCGTTTCTCCGTACAACGATTCGAGGTAATAATCGAGAAACCCCCTTCTATGATTATATGTGCGTTGAATAATCGTAATATATACATGAACGACGCGATCCGGGAACGTCGAGACCGGGATACGGGGATCTCGCGATCCCCGTCGGGATCGAAGAAGAGGCGGCCGAACCCTAGGGTTCGACCGCCGGTGCGCGGGCGTGAGGGGAGCCCTGGCTGGATGCCGGGGCGAGCGATCGACGTGAAGTCGATCGCTGGGGGGTTCGGCCGTGGGCTGGAGCCACGGCGGATCGACCCCCCCGGCCTCCCTCCGCCGGTGGTGCGCGCAAGAGGAGAAGGCCGCGGCTCGACGCCGCGGCTGGGGCGATCGAGCCCTAGCTCGATCGCCGGGGACCGTCGCGGCTTCGCGCCGCGACTGGTGGTTCCCCCCCCCCCTCGTGGTGGCGACGGCGGTGAAGTCGCCGGACTCACCGCCATCCGGGGGCTGCCGGAGCAGTCCCAGCGATCGCCATGCACGGCGATCGCGAACCCCGCGATGGGGTTCGGCTAGGGTTTAGCCGCGGGTTCATCCCGCGGCGACGCTCTTGTCGAGCCCGGTTCTTCGTGTGGTGTTCGCGTTCGTGATTTCCGACTCGTGGGAGAAAATCGGCTGGGGGCGGGCTTCGTGTCTTCGGATACGTAGTCTCCAAAGGTCGGACTCTTGCGGATGAGTCGGTGTTCGTGCGATCTCCGGCGAGAGGGTTTTGATCGGGTTATCGGTTCCGCAATTTTGATAGCCCGGGATATCGAATCCCAACATCTACTTCAACCGGAGTTCCTACCTCGGGTCCTCCGGCCTACATTCGAAAGAGACATCCAAATCAACAGATGATTGGTGATCTAAATCAACGTGTTACCCGCTCTACCCGTCCTATAGACACCCTGCTCGCAAGTAATCCTACCACCCTCTCAAACTTGGCTCTCCTATCTCCGGATGTGGGCATAATGAGCTTCGTCTCTGAAATAGAGCCCAAAAATATAAAGGAAGCCATTCTCGATGAGTTTTGGATTGCGGCTATGCAGGAAGAGCTACATGAGTTTGAAAGGAATAAGGTGTGGTCGTTGGTCCCAAGGCCAAGGAATGTAAACGTGATTGGCACCAAGTGGATTTACAAGAATAAAATCAATGAGTTCAATCAAATAGTGCGAAACAAGGCACGACTGGTTGCTCAAGGGTACACCCAAGTGGAAGGAATAGACTTTGAAGAAACCTTTGCTTCTGTAGCACGCATAGAGTCCATCCGCTTACTTATTGCGGTGGCTTGCTACAAAAATATTCCGTTGAGGCAAATGGATGTGAAGGCGGCTTTTCTAAATGGAGTTTTGGACGAAGAAGCTTATGTTGAACAACCCAAGGGTTTTGTGGATCCCCACAAGCCGGATCATGTCTACATTCTTCATAAGGCACTGTATGGGTTGAAGCAAGCACCTCGTGCATGGTATAGTTGCCTTACGGAGTTTCTCTTGAAGTTTGGGTTTACTCGTGGCAATGCCGACACCACACTCTTCATCAAACTTGTTAAGAACGAAATGCTCATTGCCCAAATTTATGTTGACGATATTGTGTTCGGCGCCACCCATGACTACTTGGTAAAAGAGTTCACGGAAGCCATGGCTTCCTCTTTTCAAATGAGCTTGGAGGGGGAGTTAAGTCACTTTCTTGGTCTTCAAATCTCACAACGCCCCGATGGTATCTTTGTTTCACAGACTAAGTATGCTATCAACATGTTCAAGAAATTTGATATGGCGGATGCTAAGCCCATGAAAACTCCTATGGCTACCACTGACAAATTGAGCAAAGCAGAGAAGAGCAAGGATATTGATATCTCTACCTATATATCCCTTATTGGCAGCCTGCTCTACCTCACTGCCACACGACCGGATATTATGTTTAGTGTGTGTCTCTGTGCCCGCTACCAAGCAAAGCCCAAGGAAGAACATCTTGCTGCAGTAAAGCGTATCCTTCGATATGTTGTCGGGTCTACCGACCTTGGTCTATGGTACACTAAAGATACTTCCTCTTTTCTTGTTGGTTTTGCAGATGCTGATTGGGCCGGTGATGCGGATGAAAGAAAGAGTACTAGTGGCGGGTGTTGCTTCTTAGGAAACAACCTTGTTTCATGGCATAGTAAGAAACAAAATTGCATTGCTCTATCTACCGCCGAATCCGAGTATGTGGCTGCTGGGAGTTGTTATCAACAAATGCTCGCCGACTATCAAATTGGGAGCACGCCACTCACTTTATATTGTGACAATCAAAGTGCTATAAAGATAAGCCAGAATCCCGTACAACACTCAAAGACCAAGCATATTGATATACGACATCACTTCATTCGAGACTTGGTTGAACGGGGTAAGGTGGTGATTAGTGTGTTTTTGTGCCTTTTTCCGTGTCATTTTATGTGTGAGTTGTGTCGTGTTTAGTCGTTTATTGGTGTATTCCTCGTGGTGTTGGTATATTTGATGCCTTTGTCGAGTGTGCAGGTAGCTGAGCGTGTACGCGCTGGAAGAAACGAAGAAACGGGCATAAACGAGCCAAGACGAAGTCGACTTGCAGCTGACAGAGCCAGGCGCCCGCCCGACCCCCGAGCGCTCGCTTGCTCACTGACGCGAGCGCTCGCCAGCATGCCAAGCGCTCGCTTGGCCCCAATTTCAGAGCCACAGTTTTTAGCACCAGGCGACCGCTGTCCAGCCAAGCGGTCGCTTGCCCACTGACGCGGGCAATCGCCCTCCCCTCAGGCGGTCGCCTGCCCCCCTTTTTCTGGAGTTGACTCGCGTTTTGACCTCCGGTTTTCGAGACTACTTAAGGGGTTCTTTTAACCTAGTTTTTAGACACCTTTTTTCACACTTTTATTTTCATTTTTTAGAGAACACTTGGAACTCATCACGTAGCTTTGAATTCCGTTTTACTTTTTCTTGGATTGGATTGAAACTTGGTAAAAGTCGGAGATTCCGCCGACGGGTACTTTGGTTTGGATTTGAATATTGGTTTAGTAAGTTTTATTTCTTCTTCCGATTTGTTCGCTCTTCAATTCCGTGTTAGATTCATTGCTTCGTTCTTTACTTTTCAAATCACTTTAATGAATTTTACTTTTCTAAAATCCAATTGTTCTTAAGAGTATGAGTAGCTAATCTCTTTACCTAGGGTTAGGGATGATCGATTTTTCCAACTAGGGTTTGAATTTAAATTTCGTTATTGAATTAATACGAACCGGTAACGGACGTGTTAGTACTATTTTATGAAATTGAATTTTAACTCGATTAAGATAATCGTGATTCCCGAAACCCTAGATTTTTCCCAATTTATTCACAAACATTATTTCTTGCTTTTTACTTGTTTTATCGTTTTCCAATTTCCGTAGTTAGCTCTTAGAATTAATAAAAACCCAAAAACAAACTTGAGCATTATGCTATTTCTCTTCTTTTCTTAGTTGCAAACAAATAAACGCTTTTACGCCGATAGTAGTGTTCCTCGAGAGATCGACTCGGGCGAGTTGCTTTAGCAACTAGTTCGATAATTTTATTTGATTTGACGCACTACAAAACGATTAATCAAATTGGCGCCGTTGCCGGGGAACACTTTAGGCACTAGTATTAGTGTTTAGGTGTTTGCAACAATTTCCTTTTTATTTTTCTTTTTATTTATTTACTTTGTTCAGGTGCGTATGATCTCTTTTTGGTTTTTGTTGGTGCATGGTAGGTATTCGAAGTCGAACTACCGAACTTGCACCCGTGATCGAAAACATCAATAGACGCAGGAGCATCGGTCGGTTTACAAACGGAGACGACGGTTCTTCATCTGACTCTACCACTACCGACACCGAACCTGAGAGTGAACTGACAACCATGGCTGAGGCTATAAACAATGGAATCAACAACAACAACAACAACAACAACAACAACAACAACAACAACAACAACAACAACAACAACAACAACGCTGTTCAACCACCCCTCTTTGGAGATCTGACGCATCCGCAAATTGATGGAGCTAGCTCGTGCATCGTCCTAAATGATGCCGCTCGGAGATACGACCTTAAGGCTCATCATCTGGCTCAGCTTCCTCAGTTCTCCGGAACCGCTAATGAGGACGCTCTTAACTTCGTAAGGGAATTCTATACAGCTTTGCACGCTTTCCCTCTCGGAGCACTCGATGATGATCAACTCCGGTTGAAGTGCATTCCGTACGCATTGAGAGATAGTGCGAAGAAATGGCTGCTATCCTTGGGGCCGGACTCGATCACTACTTGGAAGGACATGTACCGGGAGTTCATTACTCGGTTCTATCCTCAGCAGAAGACCTTCGACTTGAAAGGTCAGATATGTGCCTTCGAGCAAGAACCGGGAGAGTTTTTCCATGAGGCCTGGGAGAGAGGACCAGAGAGAGGTGAAAACCGCAGCCGGCGGAAACATCAGTGGTCGGAACAGTGATGAGATGACGGAGATCTTCAAGTCATTATCAGCTGAGTCGAGGCAAACGAGCTCAAGGGGAAGCAGTAGCTATGCTAGATCCGAGGGGGGCGTCAATGCCCAATTGGCGAAGCAGGTTGCCGACCTAACAAAGAAAGTTCAGATGCTTGAGACCACTGAAGAGCAGCCGAAGCGACAGATCTATCGAGTAGAACCGTGTAGGTTGTGTGGGGAGATAGGCCATTTCTCAAGCACTTGTGGTCAGGGCATGCCATCTCCACCTCAGATGATGGATAAGAACTATGGCCCCGAGGTACAGGTGAATGCGATGCAGGGTTACAACCAACAAGGGAATCAGAAGTATGACCCTTATTCTAACACGTATAATCCGGCATGGAAACATCACCCTAACTTCTCGTGGAAGCAAGATCAGCCACAGACTCAGGGACAAGGGTCTCAGCAAAATTATAACAATCCGAACCGATCTCAGAACCAAGGGTACCAGAATTCGGGCAATCAGAATTGGCAAAATAACCAGAACTACCAGTGACCCCAGTACCCGCAGCAACATCAGTCATATCACCCACCTCCACCCCAGCCACAGCAAGTGCCACCAAATACTTCGGACTTAGACGAGAAGTTCGCATCCTTCATGGCCGCGACTCAGGCCATATTGAATAATAACCAGCAGAAGATAGATGGGGTGGAGAGCAACATGACCAACCAAAATGCGGCGATTAAGAGGATCGAGACGCAGGTTGGACAAATGGCTAGTCGAATGAATGAGATAGCACAGGCTAATCAGAAGGATCGGATTCCGAGTCAACCACATCAGGCTAAGGCTGTCACTGTGCTTAGGAGCGGATGTGTTATTGATAATCACGTCGAAATGCCAACACATGATGTGGAAGAGGACATTCCGGCACCAGAAGTAGCCGAGCAGAGAGTCCCGATTGAGGAACCGGTGGAGACACCGGTAGAGAAACCGGTGGAAAACCCTATACGGGCACCTGAGATGAGCCGGGCAGCCTTACATAAGGCTGATAATCCCTATAGACCTCCCGTGCCACCATACCCGCAGCGATTGAGGAACGAGAAGCAGGATCAGCAATTCTCGGAGATTTACCAGCTCTTGTCCAAGGTGAATGTGAATCTCCCTCTTCTCGACATCATTAGGAATATCCCGTCGTATGTCAAGTTCTTCAAGGACCTCGCTTCGAGAAAAAGGAGGTTCATCGACAACGAAAAGGTGGTGGTTTCAGAGGTAGCAAGTGCGATACTTCAGCACAAGCTCCCCGAGAAACAAAGAGACCCCGGGAGTTTCAACATTATGATTGCCGTTGGGAACGGCAAGGAAGTCTCCGGAATGCTCGACTTGGGAGCGGGAATAAATTTGATGCCGTACGCCGTGTACGAGAAGTTGGAGTTGGGCGATCTCAAGCCTACTCGTATGTGCCTCCAGCTCGCCGACCGATCGATTCGATATCCCAAGGGGATTGTGGAAGACATTTTGGTACAGGTCGGTGGATTAATAGTCCCCGTAGACTTCGTGGTACTCGATGTTGGGGAAGTTCCCGAGAATGGGCGTGATCACGCCATCCTACTTGGGCGACCATTCATGGCCACCACTAACACGGTGATTGATGTGAAGAATGGTGTACTCGAGATGACCGTTCTTGGTGAGAAAGTCTCATTCTCCGTCCGAACGGGGAAAGCCACTCCCGCTGCCCTTTATGTGGAAAATTGCTCCTTCGTAGACTATGTTGATGACGAAGTAGAAGCCGCGTTCATAGAGGAGAGCAGCCCCGAGATCCTTGAGGACGAAGAGGAGAAATTGACCGAACCCACCCTTGTGCTACCTAGTTCACAGGAAGCCGAGATCGAGGCTCCGAAAAATAAGGTGGAGTTGAAGCCGTTACCGAGCCACCTCAAATATGTTTTCTTGGAAGACGGGGAACAAAAACCCGTGATCATCTTAGCCACTTTGAGAGTCGAGGATGAAGAAGCGCTCGTGGCGATACTAAAGCAAAACAAGAAGGCTTTTGGGTGGAGCCTAAGAGATATCCGAGGTATTGATCCCTCGGTGTGCATGCACCGGATAATTTTGGAGGAGGGGTCAATCCCTAAGAGAGATGAGCAGAGGCGACTCAACCCGGTTCTGATGGAAGTTGTGAGGACGGAGATCTACAAGCTCCTAGATGAGGGGTTGATCTATGTCGTTGCCGATAGCCGATGGGTGAGTCCGGTTCATGTGGTCCCGAAGAAAGGAGGCATCACCGTGGTGGAAAACCAGAAAGGGGAGCTTCTTCCGACTCGTATTACTACGGGGTGGCGGATGTGCATTGATTATCGGAAGTTAAATGCCGCCACCCGAAAGGACCATTTTCCTCTCCCTTTTATTGATCAATTACTCGATAAATTATCAGGACATGCATTTTATTGTTTTCTTGATGGCTTGTCAGGTTACTACCAGGTGGCGATAGCACCAGAGGACCAGGAGATGACGACTTTCACATGCCCCATTGGTAATTATGCTTGGAGGAGGATGCCCTTCGGCTTATGTAATGCACCGGGAACTTTCCAGAGGTGTATGATGTCCATCTTCTCCGAGATGATAGGTAATTTCATGGAAGTATTTATGGATGATTTCTCTGTTTTTGGCTCTTCGTTTGATGATTGCTTGGGTAAGCTTGATAGGGTGCTTAAGAGATGTATAGAGAGTAGTCTTACCTTGAGTTGGGAGAAGAATCATTTCATGGTTACTAATGGGATAGTGCTGGGACATATGGTTTCTAGTCGGGGGATAGAGGTCGATAGAGCTAAGATTGAAGTTATTGAGCGACTACCCCCTCCCATTAATCTAAAGGGCATCCGTAGCTTCCTTGGGCATGCCGGGTTTTATAGGAGGTTCATTAAGGATTTTTCCAAGATTAGCCAACCTTTGTGTCATTTGTTAGGGCAAGACGTTGAGTTTAAGTTCGATGAGTCATGTCTAGTAGCCTTTAATACACTTAAGGAGAAGCTCACCTCAGCCCCGGTAGTCGTAGCACCTAATTGGGAGTTACCTTTTGAGATTATGTGTGATGCGTCTAACTCAGCGGTAGGAGCGGTTCTTGGTCAGAAAGTGGATAAGTTGCTTAGGGTTATTTATTACGCTAGTGTGACCCTCAATAGTGCTCAAACCAACTACACCACTACCGAGAAAGAGTTGCTAGCGGTTGTGTTTTCCTTGGATAAGTTTAGGTCTTACATCATAGGGTTTAAAGTTATTGTCCATAGCGATCACCAAGCCCTACGACATTTGCTAGCTAAGGCTCAAGCCAAACCGAGGTTGATTAGATGGATCCTTTTACTACAAGAGTTTGATGTAGAAATTAAGGATAGGAAGGGGTGTGAGAACGCAGTAGCCGACCACTTATCTAGGCTAGAGCCACCCCCTGAGATTTTAGGACATAGTATTGATGGTTCGATTCCCGACTCTTTCCCTTATGAGCTTGCTATGGCTATGACCCCGGTACCTTGGTACGCGGATATTGTGAACTTTTTGGTTGCAGGAGCTTTAAGGGAAGAGATGACTTCTCAAGAAAAAGCGAGGTTCGAGCATTTGTCCCAAGAGTACTTTTGGTCGGACCCCTATCTCTACAATTTCGGGAAAGATGAGGTGATCCGTCGATGTCTCCCGGAGGAAGAGCAAGCCGACGTACTCAAGTGTTGCCACCACGACGAGAGTGGAGGTCACTTTGGGGGTCATAAAACCGCCCACAAAGTCCTCCAATCAGGTTTGTTTTGGCCATCTCTTTTCCGTGATGCAATTGATTATTGCAAAGCTTGTGACCGGTGCCAACGCATAGGGAACATAGGTAAACGTGATGAAATGCCCTTAAATATTAACTTAGCGGTTGAAATCTTTGATGTTTGGGGTATTGATTTTATGAGGCCCTTCCCTGTGTCTTTTGGTTTTGAGTACATTTTATTGGGTGTTGATTATTTGTCCAAGTGGGTCGAAGCGATCCCCACTAGGACATGTGATGCTAAAGTTGTTCTCAAGTTTGTGCAGGAGAATATTCTTTCTAGGTTCGGATTCTCGAAGGCCATTATCAGCGATGGCGGGAAGCACTTTTGCAACAAACTTTTCGAGAAGTTGATGGTCAAGAATGGCATCAATCACAAAATAGCCACGGCTTATCATCCACAAACGTCCGGGCAAGCCGAGACAAGTAACCGTCAAGTGAAGGAGATCCTCGAAAAGACCGTGAAACCTTCCCGCAAGGATTGGTCAGAGAGACTAAACTCAGCTCTATGGGCTTATCGGACCGCGTACAAGACGGTAATCGGAATGAGTCCCTACCGGCTCGTCTTTGGAAAATATTGTCATTTAGCGGTGGAGATAGAGCACCGAGCCTATTGGGCGATCAAGGCCACCAACATGGACTTAATGGAAGGTGGAGAAGCCCGAGCCTTGGAAATGTCCGAGTTAGAGGAAATGCGTAACGAAGCGTACGAGAACTCTCGTATTTACAAGGAGAAGGTGAAGATGGTGCATGATAAAAGGATCAAAAACAAGGAGCTAAAAGCCGGGATGAAGGTACTCTTATTCAACTCGAGGCTCCGGTTGTTCCCCGGGAAACTCAAATCGAGGTGGAGTGGACCGTACGAGATTTTAGAGATGTTCCCGTATGGAGTTGTTAAGCTCTACAATCCGAAGACGAAGGAGGCATTTCAAGTCAATGGCCATCGAGTTAAACCGTACATCGAGGGAGAACCGCAAACCATCGGAGTAGAGTCGATTCTACTCGGGGACGTCTCTTATGAATAGAGCGTGTTAGTCGAGCTCGAGACTCTAAACGAGCGTCGCGTGGAGACTAGTCCACGGACCGTGTCGCTCTTTCGGTTCTAAAAATGAGTACCACGTGGGGGCCTACCCACGGACGTCAAGCTCACGACGTGAAATGAGCCAATTTATGCTTTTATTTGACAGGAGAACGTGTTCGAGAGGATCGCACGGGAATCAAAGAAGACTTGTCTTCAGCACTACCAGGCGCTCGCCAAGGTGCCAGGCGCTCGCCTGAGGCCCTATCAGGGCGAGCGCGTCGTTCGGAAGCGCGCGCTTGAACACATTTTCAGAGAGCTGCAAAAATGAGCAAGCGACCGCCTGCCTACCAAGCGACCACTTGCTAACCGTCGCGAGCGACCGCCCGGGCCTTAAGCGGTCGCCTCCTGCCAACTTCAGAGAGCTGGATTTTTGGGCAGGCGCTCGCCTGCCCAGGAGGCGGTCGCCTCCTCCCTTATTAAAAAAAATATATATATAAATATATATTTATATTTTTTATTTTTGATTTTGAAATCAATTAAGGGGAGGGAAGCCCTAATTCCTACTCAGCGCCCCCCCCCCCCCCCCCCCCCCCCACACACACTCTCACTTCTCACGTCTTTGTTTTCCTCTCCAAGTTCCAAAACCGCCGCCGATCCCGAGCCTCCGACCACCCCCGCGCCGTCAGCCGCCCAGATCCGCCTCCGTGCACTAACCATCTCCGGCCGAGTCCCGTTTCACCTTCGTCACCGCCGCTCAGACCTGTCGAATCGCCGACCCATCACCCGAAGCTCCCGCCGCCGGACCCGAGTCGATTCACCCGCGCCTTCTCCGGTCAGCCCCAACTCTGGCCGAGTCCACAGCACCGGATCTCCAGCCGCCGCCAGCCGTGTCTCAGCCGCCACCAGTCAGTCGCCTCGCCGAACTCCGGTCAGCCGTCTCAGCCCCGTTTCTAATTTCACGGCAATCCCGTGAACCTTCGGTTAGTTCAATTCGTTTCGTTTCGCTTCCGAGCTTCGGCAGTCCCGTTTCGGTTCTCGACTCACTTCGGCAGCCGCCCCGAGCCTCGCCTCCATTCACGGCAGCCCCGTGACCTTACCCGGCATTCCCGGTAAATTCTCGATTATCATTGTTCATTGTCTGCAATGGTTTTCACTCGGAGCAAGAAGAAAGCCCCGACTTCTAAGCGGGCACGGACCGGTGAGGGCCCTTCCAATGAGTCCCCGGACCACGACGAAG
This sequence comes from Euphrasia confusa, assembly GCA_954870475.1. Classification (NCBI taxonomy): domain Eukaryota; kingdom Viridiplantae; phylum Streptophyta; class Magnoliopsida; order Lamiales; family Orobanchaceae; genus Euphrasia; species Euphrasia confusa. The sequence continues at coordinate 19,450,166 of OX940949.1, forward strand.
AGGAGAGACAACCCACTCCTCCAAGGCAGCCCACTCCTCCGAGGCAGCCCACCCCTCTGTTGGAAATCGACTACCCGGGACATGTCCGTTCGACTACTCGAACATCCGGACAAGCCCAGTCGACCCCCGGCGTGCCCACTGTACTTAACACGAAGCCCTAGACTCGTATCACGCCCAGCCATTGCACCGAAAGTGCAACCGCGCGAAAACGGGGCATACTGCCCTGTCTGTCGGCCGACATCAAATTACTCATGAAAAGATGTCGCCCGACAGGGCATGTCGGCCGACATTGAATCCTTCACTAACTGATGTCGGCCGACATCGTCGCGATTCCAGCAGCGGGTTTTGCCCGTTCTGGCTGTTCCGACGAGATTTTCTCGATCCGACTGCCACGCTGGAGATCAGAGACCTCCCAGCAGTCCGAGAACATCAAATCCAAGCCAAGTAAACCAATCTTTGGTTCGTTGTATAATTACGTACGAGAAAGAAATCGAAACGATGCGGAATAAGGTTTTCGATTTCATACCTTTGAAGCGTGATCCGGAGAAGCCGAATAGGCGAACACCCTGAGATCTTCTAGTGTGTATCCTAGCCCTCGACGCCGGACGTTGTGTGGGCAACGATCCACCGGAGTCTTCTCTTCTTCTTCTCTCTCAAACCCTCTTTTTCACGTTTTAATTATTCTGTCTCCAGAAATATATTTGCGCTAGCAAATTTATTTCTACAGAATAAGTTATTGCGCAAAAATATAATTTTCTTTCTGGAGCAGAAAAATTACTGCGCTAATCTATTTATTTTTACAGAAAAATTAATTGCGTTAACAAAATAATTTTTCTCCGCAAAAATAAAATAGCGGCGTTCTGTAGGTTTAGAGAAGAGAGACGAGGGGTTTATATAGGCCACACTAGGGACCTTAGGACAATTAATTAATTAGGCTAAATTGTAATTTAATTAAACCGGTGTCCTTAAAAGAAAACCTTTAATTAAATCCAATTTTAATTATAATTAATTCCACTATAAAATTATAATTGAATTCCCAATTAATTAATCTATATTATTTTACCAATAATATTTCCGCTGAAATTACATATACGACTTTCCCCGTGTTTAAGATATCGAACGTCCACGAATTTATTTAGTTACTAATAATTAAATTAATTCGTTTCTTATTATCCGAGACTAGTACCACTCATCCTTATTATCATGTGGAACGAATCCACCTGCAGGGTTTACATGATAAACTTTATGAGCTCATCTCGGGGACGTAATCAACCCAATAAACGGGACACGGTTTCCTGTCTATAATCTATAGCATGCCGTGCGTACAATTACGATTCCCAATTTACCGAGAATCTCGACTAATCAATTAGTCTCACTCATTGGCAAGTTAAAGAACCGAGAATTGGACACACGCACCTATAATTATATAGGGATTAGGAATTCGTATATCCGTAATATCTGAGGTCTTGTTCGATTACTGCGATTAGTATAAATCGAACGCCCTCCCGTGGTCCTGCTCAATACACCAAGTGTACGAGTGTAACATGATAGTCAAGACCGACTATCTACCAGTCACACTACGACGTACCGATGGATTGTCCCTGTCCATCTAAGTCGTGAGCTACTGTTCGATAGTATACGAGTAACCGACAGTATGATCTTCAGCGTGTCTCCTCACGCCATACTGTCTACAACGTATACATCAAGGACTATTGCATTAAATGCAATTATGCTTGAATCATATATCGAATTAAGGTATAGATAAGGAGTTCCGTATTTGCACTAAACTAGACATTTAGAATACAACTCCATCAATCTCCCACTTATACTAAAAGTCTAGTCGCCCTCTCCCAAACATCAGATTCCCATAACCTCATCACGCCTACCCAACGCTTTCGCTGGAAGTGCCTCTGTGAACGGGTTTTACCAGGTAATCCTCTCGATGCTATCTAGGTGACAACTGCATCGTCTTACTAGACGATCTCTCGAATCAGGTGGTACTTGCGCTCTACGTGTTATCTCCCACTGTGGACTCGTGGCATTTCAAGTTTGCCAATACCGCTATTCAAAATAGCTTTGGGTGAACTAGAAACCACATCTAAGTCCCTTAGGAAGTTCTGGAGCCACACTGACCTTTTAACTGTCTCAGAGGCCGTTATCCTTTCAGTTTCCATGGTAGAGTCCGTAATGCATCGCTGCTTTACATTCTTCCATGTGACTGCTCCACTTCACAGTGAGAACACATAGCCTGACTTCGACTTTCAACTGTCCCTGTTTGATTTGGAAATCCAATTCTATGTAATCCAATGGAAATAACTTGACTGCTTTGTAACTCAGAACATAATTCCTGGTCCTCTGCAGGAACCTAAACATGTTCTTTACATCAGTCGAGTGATCCTTGCCAGGATTACTATGATATCTCACCACCATGCCCACGGCATAGTAGATATCAATCTCGTGCATAGATCATCTATCTCCTTTATTGTGTCGGGCACAAAACTTTAGATAGACGAATTCCACATCTAAAAGGTGAAGACCTTTCTTGGAATTCTGTATGCTGCAACGAGTAAGAATTGTATTTATGTATGAGGCTCGAGATAAGTTCTATGTTCTTTTCTGGCGATCATTTATCTCTTTGATCCCAAGAACATTCCCGACTTCTCCTAAGTCTCTTACATTGAATTATTCGGACAACCATCCCTTTATGTCCGATAACATCCTTCATATTGTTGCCAATTTAGAAGGATGTCGTCTACATAAAGAATGAGAAAACACCACATCTTTTCTATCACTTCTTTATTACACTCAGGACCTAAACATGCCTTGAATGAATCCATGAAATGGATTTTCTCATAGGTCCGCATGTGTCCAAGATCTTGAAGCTTCCTTCAATCCTAAGATTGATTAAGCTTGCTTACCGAATGCTCTTGGCTCTTTTCGATGAATCTCTCTGGCTGTCCCACACAGATGGCCCCGTCAAGACTTCGATTTAGGAAATCTGTCTTGACTTCCATCTTCCATGTAAAGACAAAAGAATCCGGATCGACTTTTGCCAAGACTGAGCATCTTGATCTTTCAGCGTCTCGTCATAGATCCAGGGTTCGGCTTCATGTTCTCCAGGTAACAAGTCCGAAGACTCACCTATAAACATGAACCTGTTGGGTTGTCTAATAACCCTCCCACTACGACGACGATCCGGTGTATCTTTAGTGACTAAAGATTTTAGTAGTGAACTACTCAGTTAGGCTGGTTCTAAGTCTTGATCAGTCCCTCTAAGCACATTAAGTATTACCCTACTCTTGGGCTTGTGATATTGCATATATATAGTCCATGTCTAAGAACCGAACATTGATGCAATCAACGAACATCTGGTCCTTTGGACTATATTACATATCTCAATTCGTTTTCTTAGGGTATCTTATAAACAGCCGAATATCAGTACAAGTTTCCAAAGGAATCAAGTTCAGGATAAACGCCGTTGTTTCCAAGCCATATCCCAAAAACGAATTAGGTAACTCCGAATAACTCATTGTCTAATTTCCCATATCTATAAGAGTCCTATTCCTTCTTTACAACACATTATTTTGCCGAGGCATAAATGGTGTAGTATGTCGGGAATTAATCCCATTTTCTGATAAGTATGCCTTACTCCTCAAAGAGGTCTGCATATATCAGAGCGAATCAACTCTAGTACTTTCTTGGATCTTTTCCCTTTAACCGTAAAGGGTTGCTTGGTCATTTAAACTTCCAAGTATGATTCGAAGGTTGGAAGGTCCTTTCCTTCAACCTAGCTGAGTAGTCCATCAGCTTTCACCCTTTGAATCGTACTCAAGTTAAAATGATCTATCCTAAGATTCCATAAGTACATTTGATTCATCCTAGAAGGATCTTTACTCTTATTGGGTTTTGACAATGTGTTATTAGCTCCGGTGTGTTGCATCGTGGAAGAACACGGATTTAGTATTAAATTGTCTATCAATGTAACAGAATAGATAATATCCCCGTTTCCTACTCTGATAGGTATGAAACCATCCAAAGAAACGGAATATCCATTCTAAACCAATTTAGAAATCCGAAAAGAAATTTCTTTCTAAATGCCGGCACATAAAGACAATTTGTTAGAACTAAAATCCTACCGTTAAAACATTTAACATCTCCCACTGCAACGGCTGTTACCTTAACAGTATTGCCCATGTAGGTTATAACTTCTTCCTTTCTAAGTCTCCAGGTTTCCTGGAACCCCCGCATTAAGTGCAGACATGATTAGTGGTTCCCGTATCCACACACCAGGTACTGGCAGATACTACCACTAAACATGTTTCGGTGACTAAGGAAGAGTCAACTTCTTGTTGCTTGAGAGGACAATTAAAACTCCCAGTATCCAGACTGCTTACAACGGAAGCACTTGCCCCTTGGGCTTGCTTGTCCCATTCCGTGGTCCAGATATATTAGGCCCACTGGGTTTCCGTATTTGCTTCTTCTTCCCTTTGCCGCCCGGAGGCCTAGGAAGAGCCAATTTCTCAACCACAAGTGCTTGAGAGCCCTTAGAGATTCCCTCAGCCGCTTGAAGTTCAATCAGGAGTTCCGCCAATGAGTAAGACCCTTATTCATGTTATAGTTCAGGCGGAACTGCTCAAAACTTCTCGGCAGAGACTGGAGCACAATATCGACTTGGGTTACCCCATCGATAACTGATCCTAGAATCTCTATCTCATTCAGATAGCACATCATCCTAAGAACGTGATCCCTCACGGGTGTTCCTTCGGATGCGATGACCGTCATGAGTTGCCTCATTGCATTTTGCCCGGCTGTCCTGTCCTGATAACCAAAAAGCTTCTTGAGGTTAAGCATCATATCATAGGTAATGGTCATGGCATGATCCCGATGTCGCAGCACATTTGACATGAAAGTCATAATGTTGCTCCGCGTCATCTCATAGCCTTGATCCATTTCCAATGAGCTTCCTTTCCTCAGTAGTGGAAACATCATTTGGTTCAGCAGGTCAATTGACTTGGAGTACATAATTGTACTCCTCTGCAGTTAGGACAATGTCCAAGTTTCTTCTTTAATCCATACAAAACAGGTTCAGTGAGTTTGTTGACTTTTAATGGGAATAATACCATATAAAACAAACAATTAGTTTAATTCGATATCATTTCCCTCAAATAATATCATTAAACTACCAATCATTTCCAAAATCCCATCAGACTAGCATGCCACGTTCTTGTGGACGTATACTAATCCAAACGATTTTATAATTGGATTTTTACTTCGGTCGTACATCATTATAGCAGTGACTCCGATGGGGAGGATACTATAAAGCGTACCTAAGTGTATACCATTTCTCAGTACTAAGTCCACCGCTCGGGAACTACATGTCCACCGCAAGCCAAGTTCTTGTGGACGTTTACGTTGACATGCGGTCCTCCACGACTTTCTATAACTGTCGAGCCTCAATTAATCCCAAAGTTCCGTTTCCATTTAGCAAGCCACGTTCTTGTGGACGTTTACTAAAACAAACAACTTTATTAATTGAATCTCACTTATTTAAATGTCATAGAATCTTAATTAACCCAAAGTACCGTTTCCATTTAGCAAGCCACGTTCTTGTGGACGTTTACTAAAACAAACAACTTTGTTAATTGACTCTTACATTTATTAAATTTCACAATTTATTAATCAAAGCTTGATATCTCGTAAGTGAAACTCGAAGTTTCTAACCAGCGATCAATCATGCAATTGAGCCCTATCTCTCACTAGGTGAGGGAGCCAATCAGACAATCGATCTAGTCATCGAATGACTCGAAAGTCTCTAATCTGTGTCATCGACATAACCAAGCGATTTGGCTCCATTCCACTCCCCGGGGTGAGAATGAGTCGAGTTGAAATTAGTCTTTGAAGGACAGATTAGGCATTGCTTTTGAGAAATATAATTGTTCAATTTTATAAGTGGATTTTAAATTCGAATTTTGATCCAGTGATATCCGTGTATCGACTTTATCCGATAGGGAGGATGACACTAAAGCCAACTCGTAAGTCAATACACATCACATTCAAAACAGAGAATGGAGACCGCGGGATTGTTTCCAATCCCTCTCCCACTTAGTATTTTACGATAAGGGATAACATGCATAAACAATTAAGCATAATAATAGAGCACGTAAAACAAGCAAAAAGCAATTAACGTGGTCCCGATTATTATGGCCTTAAGTGTTCTCCAATGCACGTCTCTTGGATCTCGTTGCTCGTCTCGGTCTCGGTCCGCCACCGACTCGCTCGAGGGTCAAGAGACGAACTCCTCCCACTGGAGTCTCGTCTCGAGCCTCGTTGAGTCGTCCGTGGGGTCGAACGAACCCCAGCCCCGCTGCTGCCCGTCACGAACACGGGGTGTGTTCGATGGCTGCCCGTTGCCGGTTCGTCTCCTCGACTCTCGTTTCTCCGGGTTTCGATCTCGTCTCGATCCACCAAAAATAGCAAGAAAAATTACAAGAATAAATCTACTAAATCCGGCATCGATCCTATACAGGGTGATCGATCCTATACATGCCCGGAAAAACAACGGAAATAAATAAATAAACCTAACGACTCAACCCGTCGTTTTTATCTATTACAAACAAGCAACATTTCCAAAACAAAAAAAATCTCGACAAGCCCGAGAGTTTAACAAACCACAACAAATTATTATATAACATCCCATAATGTTGGCCATAATAATCGGGTTCAACCTGCAAGGTAAATCGTACGAACTATACAACAAACCGATAAACCGGCTCTGATACCAATTGTTGGAAATCGACTACCCGGGACATGTCCGTTTGACTACTCGAACATCCGGACAAGCCCAGTCGACCCCCGGCGTGCCCACTGTACTTAACACGAAGCCCTAGACTCGTATCACGCCCAGCCATTGCACCGAAAGTGCAACCGCGCGAAAACGGGGCATACTGCCCTGTCTGTCGGCCGACATCAAATTACTCATGAAAAGATGTCGCCCGACAGGGCATGTCGGCCGACATTGAATCCTTCACTAACTGATGTCGGCCGACATCGTCGCGATTCCAGCAGCGGGTTTTGCCCGTTCTGGCTGTTCCGACGAGATTTTCTCGATCCGACTGCCACGCTGGAGATCAGAGACCTCCCAGCAGTCCGAGAACATCAAATCCAAGCCAAGTAAACCAATCTTTGGTTCGTTGTATAATTACGTACGAGAAAGAAATCGAAACGATGCGGAATAAGGTTTTCGATTTCATACCTTTGAAGCGTGATCCGGAGAAGCCGAATAGGCGAACACCCTGAGATCTTCTAGTGTGTATCCTAGCCCTCGACGCCGGACGTTGTGTGGGCAACGATCCACCGGAGTCTTCTCTTCTTCTTCTCTCTCAAACCCTCTTTTTCACGTTTTAATTATTCTGTCTCCATAAATATATTTGCGCTAGCAAATTTATTTCTACAGAATAAGTTATTGCGCAAAAATATAATTTTCTTTCTGGAGCAGAAAAATTACTGCGCTAATCTATTTATTTTTACAGAAAAATTAATTGCGTTAACAAAATAATTTTTCTCCGCAAAAATAAAATAGCGGCGTTCTGTAGGTTTAGAGAAGAGAGACGAGGGGTTTATATAGGCCACACTAGGGACCTTAGGACAATTAATTAATTAGGCTAAATTGTAATTTAATTAAACCGGTGTCCTTAAAAGAAAACCTTTAATTAAATCCAATTTTAATTATAATTAATTCCACTATAAAATTATAATTGAATTCCCAATTAATTAATCTATATTATTTTACCAATAATATTTCCGCCGAAATTACATACACGACTTTCCCCGTGTTTAAGATATCGAACGTCCACGAATTTATTTAGTTACTAATAATTAAATTAATTCGTTTCTTATTATCCGAGACTAGTACCACTCATCCTTATTATCATGTGGAACGAATCCACCTGCAGGGTTTACATGATAAACTTTATGAGCTCATCTCGGGGACGTAATCAACCCAATAAACGGGACACGGTTTCCTGTCTATAATCTATAGCATGCCGTGCGTACAATTACGATTCCCAATTTACCGAGAATCTCGACTAATCAATTAGTCTCACTCATTGGCAAGTTAAAGAACCGAGAATTGGACACACGCACCTATAATTATATAGGGATTAGGAATTCGTATATCCGTAATATCTGAGGTCTAGTTCGATTACTGCGATTAGTATAAATCGAACGCCCTCCCGTGGTCCTGCTCAATACACCAAGTGTACGAGTGTAACATGATAGTCAAGACCGACTATCTACCAGTCACACTACGACGTACCGATGGATTGTCCCTGTCCATCTAAGTCGTGAGCTACTGTTCGATAGTATACGAGTAACCGACAGTATGATCTTCAGCGTGTCTCCTCACGCCATACTGTCTACAACGTATACATCAAGGACTATTGCATTAAATGCAATTATGCTTGAATCATATATCGAATTAAGGTATAGATAAGGAGTTCCGTATTTGCACTAAACTAGACATTTAGAATACAACTCCATCACCCTCATCCACAATCGCCTCCGAGAAATCGCCGGACCGATCTCCGGGACCAATACGGGGCTGACTTCACGATTTACGACCATAAGGAAGGCCGCCGGTTACTTGCCTTCCAGAAACACATCTTTGAATACCCCCGACCCTTTGACTGGGATTTGGTCCGGAAGTTGGGGTTATATGATCGAGTTAAGGGATACTTGAAGCTGATGGGAATGTGGAACTTCGCGAACCTTCCTTTCAAGTATTCTACGTCCCTAGGCCTTGAGATGCTCTGCACCTGGGAGCGGCACTCGAATGGGAGATTCTACACATGCCGGTTATTGGGAAACGAAGTGGAGTTCACTCCCAAGGATCTTGCGGTCTCCTTTCTTTGACTTTGAGGGAGTTCAGAGGCACATACCCGACAGGATCGACAAAGACGCGGCTTGGCAAGCCGTTGCCTCGATGCCTTCTCACACCGGGAAGAGTGCACATATAGCCGACCCGGCCCTTCTCCTCGTGCATCGCTTCATTGCTTACAACCTCTCGGGGAAAGACGAAGGCAATAAGGTTAACAAATCAGAGCTCTTTTTGCTCGAGTGTGCACAAAAGGGACTCCCCTCTACTCCGGTCGATTACTTGCTCGGTCAGATGAAACGGACAGTCGAGCGCGGAGCCCACCACGCCTCTTTCTTCCACATTGCCGCGGGACTTGCACAATCCACGTCGTTGATGAATTTCGACAACCCCGCCACACTTCCAGCGGATTTTGTTGGGGAGCCCCGATGCATTGATCTTCAAGAACTCAACGGCTCCCACCTTCTCGATGCAGCTTGAAACTTCCTCCCTCATTCCGTACGCATTGAACGAGGCTCGAGGAATGCCGCATCGACGAGCACCGCACCTCCGGTGCACCCCTCGTCTCAGCCTCCACAGCCGGGATTGTTGGAATTCGATATCCCGGGCTATTTAAATTTGCGGAAACCAATAACCCGATCAAAACCATCCGCCGGAGATCACGCGAGCACCACGTACGAGCCGGAGCACGAGCCGAACGCACGACGCGGACGAAGCCGCGCGCACGCCCAGCCCGAGCCCCCGCATGCGGGGCTCGATGCGATCACCGATCGCACGCCGGCGATCGGTTGGGGTGGGGCTGCTCCGGCAGCCCCCGCGGCGAGTCCGGCGACTCGCCGCCAGCTGGAGGCCCCCGCCTTCACGGCGGGGTTGGGCACGGCACCAGCCCGTGCCCAGCGATCGACCCCTTGCGGTCGATCGCACACCCTCGGCCCAGCCGAGGGTTCGCCCCCTTTGCCCCGCCGAAACCCTAGGGGCGATCGCCCGTGGTCCGGTGGCTTCGCCACCACCACGCGATCGTCCTCTAGTCCGGGTTCGATCTTCGGATCTTGTTCTACAGTATTTTAAGATAAACAAAATCGAATAAATCAAGGGCGTTTAGATTTTTACCTTTCGATTCGTTGTTCGGAGAAACGAAATCAAGATGACCTTTGAATCTTCCCACGTATTCCTTGCACTCCGTTCGAACGTCGGGTGGGCGACGATCTATCGAACTCCTATGGATCTCCTTCAACTCTCTAGACTAATCAAGTATGATTATCTTGTCTTGTCTATTATGAAGGCCATGTAGTGCTTTTATAGGCTACGTAGGGGATCTAAAGGAGGTGGAATATTGGGCTTCCAATATTGAAGATTAAATTGAGCCCACTGCCCAAGTCCATTAATCCTTATCAATATTAATTAAATTTATTTTCCACTATATAAATTTAATTGCACTCCCAATATTAAACCATATTATATCCAAATAATATTTCTCCGGTAGTATTATTTATTCCGTATATTTAAGATATAAATATCCATGAATAAAATTTATTTATTGCTTAATAAATTTATTCATCTCTTTTATCCGAGACTAGTACCACTCAACCTTATTTATTATGCGGAATTAAATCCACTCGCGAGGTTTACATAATAAATCCTTATGAGCTCATCTCGGGGATATTATCAACCCTTCCGGGATACACTGTCCGGTCAATCATTCACGGCATGCCATATATAAAATATAGTGACCCAACTTAACCGGTAATTAACCCAATAATTAAATCGGTTAATTCCTTTGGTAAATCAAAGTCACTTATATTGAATATACACACCCGCAACAATATCGGGGATTAAGAATAAAATACACTGAGTCTCAAATCAATTATCGCCGAGCAAACCTAATTGATGAGTCTCAATCGATCCGCTCAATACACCAAGTGTACAAGTGTGATAAAATAATTAAGATAAATTATTTTTCTCTCTCACACAACGACTATACTGATGGATTGGTCCGTGTCCATCTAGGTCGTGAGCATATGTTCGATTAAATACGAGTAACCGATAGTATGATCTTCTGTGTGCCCATGCAACACCATACTAACTACAACGTATAGAATCCAGGACTATAATTTGCATATATTTAATTAACAATAATTAAAAGCAAATGAATGTTTGTATTTAATAAGTAAATGAAAGTGTACAAGGAGTTTACAATACTCAAATCTAGACATTAAGTATACCACTCCAACAATCTCCCACTTATACTAAGGTCTAGTCATATCTTCCAAACTCCCGACTCCCATACTCATCACGTGCTTAAACTGTACTTCCAAGAAGTACCAAGTGAATGAGCAATCTAGGTTGCCGCTCTGAAGCTATCTTGGTGACTACTGCATCGTCCCTCTGACGATGACTCGTATCAGGTGGTACTTGCCCTATGTGTTATCTTACACTCATGGACTCGTGATCTCTTAAAGTTTGCCACTGCACCGCTATTTACATAGCCTTTGGTAAACTAAGAATCACATCTAAGTCCCAGAGGTTATACCGGAGCCATACCAAATCTTCCGCTGCCTCTGAGGGCGCTATTTGGTTACCCATGGGAGAGTCCGAAAAGCATCGTGCTTATCACTCTTCCATGTTAAAACTCCTCCTCCTTTAATAGTGAAACACATAGCCTGATCACGACTTACACCGGTCCTTATCAGCTTGGAAATCCGAATCCGTATAACCCAAAGGAATCAGATTGTCTGCCCCGTAACTTAGAACATAATCCCTAGTATTTCGCAAATACTTGAAAATGCTCTTTACGGCAGTCCAATGAGCCTTTCCAGGGTTACTCTGATATCTAGCCACTACGCCGACTGCATAGCAGATATCAGGCCTCGTGCATAACATTGCATACATCAAGCTTCCCACAGCCGAAGCGTAGGGAACTGCTTTCATTTCATCTCTCTCCTTTTGTGTCTGAGGACACATCTCCTTAGAAAGATAAGTTCCTTTACTGAAGGGCAGCTCACCCTTCTTGGAATCTTGCATGTTAAAACGAGCCAGAATCGTGTCTATGTAAGATTGCTGGGATAGGTACAATGTTCTATTCCGGCGATCCCTTATAACCTTGATCCCTAGAACATGCCCGACTTCTCCCAAATCTTTCATATCGAATTGTCTAGACAACCATCCCTTTATGTCTGATAACATCTTTACACTGTTGCCAATGAGAAGAATGTCATCTACATAAAGCACGAGAAACACCACCTTCTTCCCATCACGTTTCCAATACACACACGATTCGTCCATGCTTTGACTGAATCCAAAAGATTGGACTACTTCGTCAAACCGCAGGTTCCACGATCTCGAGGCTTGTTTCAATCCATAGATGGATCGATTAAGCTTGCACACTAGATGATCTCGCCCCTTAGCAATGAATCCTTCTGGTTGTTTCATATAAATCGTCTCGTCAAGACTTCCATTTAGGAAAGCTGTCTTGACATCCATTTGCCACACCTCATAATCCATATGAGCTGCTATGGATAAGAGAATCCGGATCGACTTTATCTTGGCTACCGGCGAGAAGGTCTCCTCATAATCGATTCCCTCTTTCTGAGTATATCCTTTCGCAACAAGCCGAGCTTTAAAGGTTTCAACCTTTCCGTCAGATCCTCTCTTTCTCTTGTAGACCCATTTACACCCAATTGGCTTTACGCCGTTTGGTGGTTCTACAAGATCCCAGACTTTATTAGAATCCATAGATTCTATTTCGGATTTCATCGCTTTCTTCCAAGAAAGCGCATCTATATCTTGTACCGCCTCGTCATAGGTCCAGGGATCGATTTCATGAACTCCAGGTCCAGAGTCCAAGGACTCACCCAGTCCAATCCATCGGTCTGGTTGTTTAACAACCCTCCCACTACGACGGCGTTCCGGTGTATTAACAGTGATAGTGTCAGGTGCAGATTCTAGTGGTGTATCTATACTCGGTTCGGCTGTATCTAAGTCTTCCTTGTTACCTCTCAACTCATCAAGTATTATGTCACTTTTGGGCTTGTGGTCCATGACATAGTCTTCCTCTAAGAACCGAGCGTTAGTACTTATAACGATCTTCTGGTTCGTAGGACTATAGAACATGCCACCTTTAGTTCCTTTCGGGTATCCTACAAACAGACGTAATTCTGATCTAGGTTCTAACTTATCGGCACCTTGTCGCAACACATGTGCTGGACAACCCCAGATCCGAATGTGTTTCAAGTTAGGCTTGCGCCCAATCCACAATTCCATGGGTGTGGTGGGTACCGTATTGGTTGGAACCCTATTCAAGATATACGCCGATGTTTCTAAGGCAAGTCCCCAGAACATAATAGGTAAGTCCGAGTAACTCATCATTGATCGCACCATTTCCATAAGAGTCTTATTCCTTCTTTCCGACACACCATTCTGCTGAGGAGTATATGGTGATGTCATTTGGGAATCAATCCCATTCTCTGCCATGTATGCCTTGAATTCTCCAGACAGGTACTCGCCTCCGCGATCAGATCGCAGGCATTTAATGGATTTACCTTGAAGGTTCTCCGCAAAAGCCTTGAACTCCTTGAACTTGTCAAAGGATTCGCTCTTGCGGCGCATCAGGTATACAAATCCATACCTTGAGTAATCATCAGTGAAAGTGATGAAATACTCGTACCCTCCCCTTGCCTGAGTAGACATAGGTCAGCATACATCAGAGTGAATCAAATCCAATACTTGTTCAGCCCTCCGTCCTTTACCAGAAAAAGAACGCTTGGTCATTTTACCCTCTAAACAGGATTCGCAGGTCGGAAGGTCCTCTTCTTCAACATCGCTGATTAAACCATCAGCTTTCAACCTTTGAAGCCTATTTGAGTTTATATGACCTAGCCTTAGATGCCACAAGTATAATTGATTCATTTTAGAAGGTTCCTTTCTCTTATTGGTGTTCGTAGATGTGTTATTACTCTCGGTTAGTTGCATCGTGTTAGACTCAGGATTTAGTACATACAAATCGTCCACCAATGTACCAGAACAGATAATCTCACTGTTTCTTCTTATGATCACAGAGTGGTCAAAAGAGACAGAATATCCATTCATAATTAGTTTAGAAACCGAAATTAAATTCTTTCTAAAGTTGGGTACATAAAGACAATTATGTAAAACTAAAGCCCTATCACTACCAAAGCGTAAGTGAACGTCTCCCACTGCAACAGCCGCCACCCTCGCGGCATTGCCCATGTAGACCACGATCTCTCCCTCTCTAAGTCTCCGGGTTTCCTGGAACCCCTGCAATGAATTGCAGACATGATCAGTGGCCCCCGTATCTACACACCAGGTGCTGGTAGATAACACCACTGATAATGTTTCGGTGACTAAGGAAATTTTCGTACCTTTGATGAGAGGACAATCAGACCTCCAGTGCCCAAACTGTTTGCATCGAAAGCATCTGAGAAACCGCTTGCTTTCCCCAATCTGTGGTTTTAAACCACTGGGTCTCTTTGCACGCTTTTATTTTAGCCTAGCCACAAGAACTCGTGTTTCTCTTAACTTACGCACAAAAATCGCCTTCGCCGAGCCATTTTTAAGGGACTCATTGAGGAACAATTCCGTGGGTATGTTAAACACCTCTTGCCTAGCTTCCACACCATGTCTCAACGTAGTTGGAACAACAGTGGATTCAGAAAGCTTGACAGTTTGAACAATGTCTAGATTTCTTTTCCAATCAGTACTATATGGAACCAGTGAGTTTTCATCTTTAAGTATATCACAAAGTGGGGTCACAGTCATTCTTAACCTATAAGCACATAAAACAAACAAACAATTTAATATCCGATATTATCTCCCTTAAATAATATCATTAAATCACTAATCACATCTAAAATCCCATCAGGTAAGGCAAGCCACGGTGTGTGGACGTTTACCCACCCAAACGACATAGCAATTAGATTTCCTTCGGTCATACATCGCTTATAGCGGAACCTCGGTGTGAGGAATACTATAAGGCGTATCTAAGTGTAAACCATTACTCAGCACCAAAGTAAATCGTTTGGAATTTCTACATCACCGCAAGCCACGTTGTGTGGACGTTTACGATAACTTCACAACTCTTCACAATTCCTTACAACTGTCTACATCAATTAATCCAAAATCCGTCAGTACAGCAAGCCACGTTGTGTGGACGTTTACTGCACTAAGAGATCTTTATAATTGACTCCCAATTACTTGATCCATTCGATCTTGTAAATCAAGACGCGGAGAATCATAAGTGAAACTCGAAGTTTCTAACCAGTGATTCACCATGCGAACAACCCTATCTCTCATAAATGAGGGAGCCGAGCAGACAATCGATCCATCTATCAAAGAATGGTACGACTGCCTCTAATTTGTGTCCTCGACATGACCAAGTGGCTTTGGCTCCATTCCACTCCCCGGGGTGAGAATGAGTCGACTTGAAATCAGCTTTGGAAAGACAAATTAGGCATTGTTTGATAAACTTAATCAATGTTTCTCGTAAGAGGAATTACAAGAACTCTCCTCCAATGACTCATCTATATAAACTTCAAAAGTTTTATAAAAGTCACCAAGAGAGCAGCAATGGAGACCATGGGTATGTTTCCATACCCTCTCCCACTTAGCTTTTTACAATAAAGGGATACGCTATCTAGTGCATAAAAGTAAACACATATAGCATGCATACATGTAATAAAGCACATAGTATTATCACATAGTCAAAATAATTACTAGAATATTATTTTCCGGCTATTATGGCTTTACTCCATCTCCGTACGCATCTTCTAGTCTTCAGTCTTCGTTCTTGAATGCTCCATGTGACGAGAATATTAATTTCCAATATTTAAATCTATTTATTTTTAATAAATCCAAAAGATACTTAATTAATAATAATTAAGTCAATCGAATAAATCAAAAATAAAATTAAATATTATTAATATTTTTATTTATTTTATTTTCCCTTTCTACTTCATTAAATCTCTTAGAATAATCTATCCAAGACCCACTTGGAATATTCTAGATGATTTCCATAATGAAATAAGGAAATAAAATAACTTGGGACTCTTCTACATTCCAAGATTAATTAATTTCCATTACTATGAAAATTCCCATAATAGAAATGGAAATTAATTAATCTTGGAATGTAGAAGAGTCCCAAGTTATTTTATTTCCTTATTTCATTATGGAAATCATCTAGAATATTCCAAGTGGGTCTTGGATAGATTATTCTAAGAGATTTAATGAAGTAGAAAGGGAAAATAAAATAAATAAAAATATTAATAATATTTAATTTTATTTTTGATTTATTCGATTGACTTAATTATTATTAATTAAGTATCTTTTGGATTTATTAAAAATAAATAGATTTAAATATTGGAAATTAATATTCTCGTCACATGGAGCATTCAAGAACGAAGACTGAAGACTAGAAGATGCGTACGGAGATGGAGTAAAGCCATAATAGTCGGAAAATAATATTCTAGTAATTATTTTGACTATGTGATAATACTATGTGCTTTATTACATGTATGCATGCTATATGTGTTTACTTTTATGCACTAGATAGCGTATCCCTTTATTGTAAAAAGCTAAGTGGGAGAGGGTATGGAAACATACCCATGGTCTCCATTGCTGCTCTCTTGGTGACTTTTATAAACTTTTGAAGTTTATATGGATAGGTCATTGGAGGAGAGTTCTTGTAATTCCTCTTACGAGAAACATTGATTAAGTTCATCAAACAATGCCTAATTTGTCTTTCCAAAACTGACTTCAAGTCGACTCATTCTCACCCCGGGGAGTGGAATGGAGCCAAAGCCACTTGGTCATGTCGAGGACACAAATTAGAGGCAGTCGTACCATTCTTTGATAGATGGATCGATTGTCTGCTCGGCTCCCTCATTTATGAGAGATAGGGTTGTTCGCATGGTGAATCACTGGTTAGAAACTTCGAGTTTCACTTATGATTCTCCGCGTCTTGATTTACAAGATTAAATGGATCAAGTAATTGGATTTCAATTGTATAAGTCTTTTGATATAGTAAACGTCCACACTATCGTGGCTTGCTATATCGAATGGGACTTTAGATCAATTGATGTAGACAGTTATAGAAGGGAGTGAAGGATCCGTGTGTCAACGTAAACGTCCACACTATCGTGGCTTGCGGTGATATACGAGTCTCAAACAAACTTCTTAGTACTGAGTGATGGTTAACACTTAGGTACGCTTCATAGTATTCCTCCCATCGAGGTAACGCTATTGATGATGTACGACCGAAGGAAATCTAATTGCTAAATCATTTGGGTGGGTAAACGTCCACACTATCGTGGCTTGCCTTACCTGATGGGATTTTAGATGTGATTAGTGATTTAATGATATTATTTGAGGGAGATAATATCGGATATTAAATTGTTTGTTTGTTTTATGTGCTTATAGGCTAGAGAATGACTGTGACCCCACTTTGTGATATACTTAAAGATGAAAACTCACTGGTTCCATATAGTACTGATTGGAAAAGAAATCTAGACATTGTTCAGACTGTCAAGCTTTCTGAATCCACTGTTGTTCCAACTACGTTGAGACATGGTGTGGAAGCTAGGCAAGAGGTGTTTGACATACCCACGGAATCGTTCCTCAATGAGTCCCTTAAAACCGGCTCGGCGAAGGCGATTTTTGTGCGTAAGTTAAGAGAAACACGAGCTCTTGTGGCTAGGCTAAAAGAAAAGCGTGCAAAGAGACCCAGTGGTTTAAAGCCACGGATTGGGGAAAGCAAGCGGTTTCGCAGATGCTTTCGATGCAAACAGTTTGGACACTGGAGGTCTGATTGTCCTCTCATCAAAGGTACGAAATTTTCCTTAGTCACTGAAACATTATCAGTGGTGTTATCTACCAGCACCTGGTGTGTAGATACGGGGGCCACTGATCATGTCTGCAATTCATTGCAGGGGTTCCAGGAAACCCGGAGACTTAGAGAGGGAGAGATCGTGGTCTACATGGGCAATGCCGCGAAGGTGGCGTCTGTTGCAGTGGGAGACGTTCACTTACGCTTTAGTAGTGATAGGGTTTTAGTTTTACATAATTGTCTTTATGTACCCAACTTTAGAAAGAATTTAATTTCGGTTTCTAAACTTATTACGAATGGATATTCTGTTTCTTTTGACCACTCTGTGATCATAAGAAGAAACAGTGAGATTATCTGTTCTGGTACATTGGTGGACGATTTATATGTGCTAAATCCTGAGTCTAACACGATGCAACTAACCGAGAGTAATAACACATCTACGAACACCAATAAGAGAAAGGAACCTTCTAAAATGAATCAATTATACTTGTGGCACTTAAGGCTAGGTCATATTAACTCAAATAGAATTCAAAGGTTGAAATCCGATGGTCTCATCAGTGGTGTTGAAGGAGAGGACCTTCCAACCTGCGAATCATGTTTAGAGGGAAAAATGACCAAGCGTTCTTTTTCTGGTAAAGGACGAAGGGCTGAAAAAGTATTGGATTTGATTCACTCTGATGTATGCGGACCTATGTCTACTCAGGCAAGGGGAGGGTACGAGTATTTCATCACTTTCACTGATGATTACTCAAGGTATGGATTTGTATACCTGATGCGCCGCAAGAGCGAATCCTTTGACAAGTTCAAGGAATTCAAGGCTTATGCGGAGAACCTTCAAGGTAAATCCATTAAATGCCTGCGATCTGATCGCGGAGGCGAGTACCTGTCTGGAGAATTCAAGGCATACTTGGCAGAGAATGGGATTGATTCCCAAATGACATCACCAAATACTCCTCAACAGAATGGTGTGTCAGAAAGAAGGAATAGGACTCTTATGGAAATGGTGCGCTCAATGATGAGTTACTCGGACTTACCTACAATGTTCTGGGGATATGCCTTGGAAACAGCAGCGCACATTCTAAACTTGGTTCCATCTAAAACGGTTCCTTCAACACCCATGGAACGATGGAGCGGGCGCAAGCCTAGCTTGAGACACGTTCGGATCTGGAGGTGCCCTGCACATGTGTTGAAGGTAGGTGCCGATAAATTAGAACCTCGTACTGAAGTGCGGTTGTTTATAGGATATCCTAAGAGGAACTAAGGGTGGCATGTTCTATAGTCCTACGGACCAGAAGATCGTTATAAGTACTAACGCTCGGTTCTTAGAGGAAGACTATGTCATGGACCACAAGCCCAAGAGTGACATAATACTTGATGAGTTGAGAGGTAACAAGGAAGACTTAGATACAGCCGAACCGAGTATAGATACACCACTAAAATCTGCACCTGACACTGTCACTGTTAATACACCGGAACGCCGTCGTAGTGGGAGGGTTGTTAAGCAACCAGACCGATGGATTGGACTGGGTGAGTCTTGTTGGAATTCGGTATCCCGGGCCATTAAAAATTGCGGAAAAATAATAACCCGACCGAAACCCTCTCGCCGGAAACCGATCACGAGCACTACGGTATCCGGAGCTCAACCGGAGAATCGCCGCGGGGTGAACCCGCGGCCGAAACCCTAGCCGAGCCCCACCGCGGGGCTCGCGATCGAAATCGATCGCGTGGGGCTGCCTAGCAGCCCCCGGCGGTGAGTCCGGCGACTCACCGCCACCACCGGCCGGGGAGGGAGCGCCCAGCCGCGGCGCGAAGCCGCGGCAGCCCCCAGCGATCGACCCTAGGTCGATCGCTCGCCCCGGCGTCCAGCCGGGGCTCCCCTCGCGTGGCCGCTGCCGGCGGTCGAGCCCTAGGCCGACCGCCACCCCCTCGGCTCCCAGCCGAGGGCTCTCTTGATACTTCGCCGGGGATCTCGAATCCCCGTCCCCGAAGTTCATCGTTTTTCCCGGATCGTCCGTTCATGTATGCATCACAATTAATCCACATAAATTCATAGAAGAGAGTATGTGATTTTACCTTTTAATTCGTTGTGCGGAGAAACGAATCTAAATTGAAGACCTTCGAATCTTCCCACGTATTCCTTGCACTAGCTTGAACGTCGGGTGGGCGACGATCCTCCAAGCTTATGGATCCTCTTCAACTCTCTAGAACTATCAACTATTGATATTCTTGTCTTATGAAAAAGTGAAGACCATGTAGTGCTTTTATAGGCTACGTAGGGGATCTAAAGGAGGTGGAATATTGGGCTTCCAATATTAATGATTAAATTGAGCCCAAGCCCAAATCTATTAATCTCCCATTAATATTAATTAATTTATTTTCCACTATATAAATTAATTGCACTCCCAATATTAAACCATATTATATCAAATAATATTTCTCCGGTAGTATTATTTATTCCGTGTATTTAAGATTTAAATATCCATGAATAAAATTAATTTATTGCTAATTAATTTATATTCATCTCTTGAATCCGAGACTAGTACCATTCAACCTTAATTATTGTGCGGAACGAATCCACTCATGAGGTTTACACAATAATTCCTTTTGAACTCATCTCGGGGATATTATCAACCCTTCCGGGATACACTGTCCGGTCAATCATTCACGGCATGCCATATATAAAATATAGTGACCCAACTTAACCGGTAATTAACCCAATAATTAAATCGGTTAATTCCTTTGGTAAATCAAAGTCACTTATATTAAATATACACACCCGCAACAATATCGGGGATTAAGAATAAAATACTCTGAGACTCGAATCGATTATCGCCGGCAATCCTAATCGATGAATCTCAACGATCCGCTCAATACACCAAGTGTACAAGTGTGATAAAATAATTAAGATAAATTATTTTCTCTCTCACACAACGACTATACCGATAGATTAGTTCGTGTCTATCTAGGTCGTGAGCAACTGTTCGATTAAATACGAGTAACCGATAGTATGATCTTCTGTGTGCCCATGCACACCATACTAACTACAACGTATAAAATCCAGAACCATGGTTTGCATTTATTTAATTATCAAGTAATTAAAAGCAAAACAATTGTTCGTTAATTTAATAGATTAAATGCTATGACGGGGAGTTTACCGTTACTTAAATCTAGACATTAAGTACACAACTCCAACAATCTCCCACTTGTACTAAGGTCTAGTCATTTCCTCCAAACTCCCGGTTCCCATACTCATCACGTGCTTAAGGTGTACTTTCAAGAAGTACTATGTGAGTGAGCAATCTAGGTTGCCGCTCTGAAGTTATCTTGGTGACTACTACGTCGTCTCCCCTGACGATGACTCGTATCAGGTGGTACTTGCTCTATGTGTTAACATCACTTTTGACTTATGACCTCTTCTAGTTCACCATGCACCGCTATTCAATAGCCTTTGGTAAACTAAGAGTCATATCCAAGTCAAGAGGTTATCCCGGAACCTAACCAAAACTTCCGCTGCCTCTGAGGCTGCTATTCGGTTATGAGAGAGTCTGAGAAGCATCCTGCTTATCACTCTTTCATTTCATGGTTCCACCTCTTTCTAAAAGTGAACACATAGCCTGATATCGACTTTCACTGGTCCTTTCTTTGATCTTTGGATCTGAGAATTTTGTAATCAAAGAGGATTTCGTCTTGCTTAATAATCCAGTACTTTGCAAGTACTATTACAGCATCCGAAAATCTCTTGCCTAGATCACCTTGATATCCTCCCACTATGCAAACCGCATAGCTGATATCAGGTTCTTGTTTTACAACATTGCATCTATAAAGCTTTCCATACTTGAAGTATAGGAAACTGCTTTGTCCTCATCTATCTCCTTCATGTGTTCGAACACACAACTTTTAGATAGATGTATATTCTGTCTCTGAAAGGCAATAACCTCTCTCAGAAGTATGCATGTTTAAAACAAACCTTAATCGTATAAGATGTCTAGGAGAAGTACAATGTTCTTATCTCTAGATCATAAGATCTTAAGAACAAGCTCTAACTTCTTCTCAATCTTATATCTCGATTTATTTAGACAACCACTATTTTATGTCTGATGACACTTTTACATTGTTGCCAATGATAAAATGTTATCTACACAAAATCTCCGAGAAACACCACCTTGTTTCCATTACGTCTTCAATACACCTTTCGTCTATGCCTTTTGATGAATCCATCAAATGGACTATCCCATCAATTCGCAAGTTCCACGATTCATAGCTTTATCTCAATCCATAAATGGACTTACTAAGCTTGTACTCTAAATGATCTAGCCTCTTAACAATAATCCTTATTGTTCTAAGCAGGCACATTTAGATCTAGTACTGCCCTTATGCAGAGCTAGGGGTCGATTTCATCTTTACTAGATCCAGAGTCCGAACTCCTCTAGTCTTATGAATATCTCTGGTTGTCCAACAACCTCCCACTGCAATGGCGTCCCGGTGTATAACAGTAATAACAATAGGTGCAGTATGTGGTGTACTTCTACCCGGTTTGGCTGGTTCCTAGTCTTTTGTCCTTCTTCTCATTTCAAAGTATTACGTCAGTTCAGGCTTTGTGGTCCATCTAATAGTCTTCTTCTATGAACCGGACGAGAGACGTCCCTCTGGTTCGTAGTACTATAGAACACACAATACTTCGTTCATCTAGGATATCCTACAACCATATTCAATATGCCGTTGTATCTAGGAATATCCATAGAACATAGGTAGTTCCGAACAACTTGCTCTATTTACTATTAGATTTCCATTTCTTATTTATAGCGTACCATCTCTACACGTAAGTGTATGGCGCGCCCTTTTGGGATTGAATCCCAATCTTTGATTATGCTATGTGTTATTTAGATAGGTGATGGCCTCCGCGACCGAGTCGCAGGCTTCTAATGGATATACTTTGATGGTTCCCCATAATCGCTTTGTGTCCATTGACTAGTCAAAACACTTTGCTTTTATGGCACATCAAGCATTCTAATCCATCACTTGAGTATTCTTGAAAGAATTACTCGTACCTTTCTAATATACACATATGTCTGCATATCTAATCATTTCCAATACTTGTTTGAATTCTATCCTTTTACAAGGAGGTTTGCTTAGACGTATTATCCTTCAAATTCAATCCTTAGGTCGGAAGGTCCATTCCTTCAACTATAATTGATCAAATCAATTTCGACCATTTGAATCTTATTTGAAAAATACTACTAAGTATAAGAATTCACAAGTATAATGATTAATTAAAGAAATATCTAACTAGTAAAACAAGTTATAGAACGGTTTGTTGCATTGGGGTAGACTTAGGATCTATCATTCATATATTGCTATCTAATGTACCAGAATAGATAATGCCATTATTTCTTATCAAAATCATCCAATGATTAAAGAAATAAAATATCCATTCATTAATAGTAGAAATCCAGAACAAAACGTTCTTTCTAAAATAAAGGGGTACATAATGCAATAACTTTGAAATGAAATCCTATTTAACTACTAAAGCAGATAAATGTCTTCCACCGCAACTGCTGCCTCCTCTACAGCTTTGCCCGTGCAGACTCGAATTCTTCCTCTCTAAGTCGCCGGGTTTTCTGGAACCCCTGCATTCAAAAATGCACATACCGTCAGTGGTTCCATATCTACACACCAGAATTCTGGTAGATAACACCGCTGACTATGTTTTTACGACTAAAGAAGATTTCGTACCTTTGAGAGGACATTCAGACTTCCAGTGTCCCATCTTGTTGCATCGGAAGCACTTACCCTTTGGCTTTGCAGCCCCCATTTGTGGTACAGTCCTCTTGACACCACTGGGTTTCCGGGTTTGCTTCCTTCTCTTGCCCCTACCTCCACCAGGCTTAAAGCCTTTGGACTTGGTAGCTACAAGCGCTTGAGACTTGCCCTTCTTGTAGATCCCCTCTGCCGCCTTCAGTTCAGTCAGGAGTTGCGCAAGAGAATAAGATAGTTTACCCATATTATAACTCATGCGAAAACTGCTCAAAACTAGGGGTCAGAGACTGGAGTATGATGTCGACTTGCGTCTCAGCATCAATTTGAGCTCCTAGGATCTCAAGCTCATTCAACAGACCCATCATCTTAAGAACGTGCTCCCCTACGGGCGTTCCTTCAGACTGAGTAGTTGTCATGAGGACTCTCATGGCTTCTTGCCTTGCCGCACGATCTTGCTCCCCAAACATCTCCTTGAGGTTAAACATCATATCATAGGCAGTGTCCATCGACTCATGTTGGGTTTGGAGTACATTTGACATGGAAGCCAAAATATAACACCTAGCCATTTCATCAGCCTTTTTCCACTTCCGATATGTTAGTTTTTCCTCATCAGTTGAGGCAGCCGTGGGCTCAGCAGGGCACACTTCATGGAGTACGAACTTGTACTCCTCAGAAGTTAGGACAATGTCTAAATTTCTCTTCCAATCAATGTAGTTGGGGCCAGTGAGCTTATGCTCCTTGAGTATCATAGAAAGTGGGTTCATAGCTATTCTCTAAACCTATAAGCACATTTAAACAAACAATCAATTTAATATCCGATATTATCTCCCTCAAATAATATCATTAAATTACTAATTACATCTAAAATCCCATCAGGTAAGGCAAGCCACGGTGTGTGGACGTTTACCCACCCAAATGATTTAGCAATTAGTTTTTCTTTGGTCATACATCGCTTATAGCGGAACCTCGGTGGGAGGAATACTACAAGGCGTATCTAAGTGTAAACCATTACTCAGCACCAAAGTAAATCGTTTGGAATTGCTACATCACCGCAAGCCACGTTGTGTGGACGTTTACGACAACTTCACAAATCTTCACAATTCCTTACAACTGTCTACATCAATTAATCCAAAATCCGTCAGTACAGCAAGCCACGTTGTGTGGACGTTTACTATACTAAGAGACTTTTATAATTGACTCCCAATTACAAGATGCATTCGATTTTGTAAATCAAGACGTGGAGAATCATAAGTGAAACTCGAAGTTTCTAACCAGTGACTCACCATGCGAACAACCCTATCTCTCATTAGATGAGGGAGCCGAGCAGACAATCGATCCATCTATCAAAGAATGGTACGACTGCCTCTAATTTGTGTCATCCACATGACCAAGTGGCTTTGGCTCCATTCCACTCCCCGGGGTGAGAATGAGTCGACTTGAAGTCAGTTTCAGAAAGACAAATTAGGCATTGTTTGATAAACTTAATCAATGTTTCTCGTAAGAGGAATTACAAGAATTCTACTCCAATGACACATCTATATGATCTTCAAAAGTTCATAAGAGTCACCAAGAGAACAGTAATGGAGACCATGGGAATGTTTCCATCCCCGCTCCCACTTAGCTTTTTATAACAAAGGGATACGCTATCTAATGCATAATTAAACACATAAGCATGCATACAAGTAATAAAGCACATATCACATAGTCAAAATAAGCTAGAAAAATTATTTTCCGACTATCATGGCTTTATTCCATCTCCGTATGCTTCTTCTAGTCTTCAGTCTTCGTTCTTGAATGCTCCATGTGACGAGAATATTAATCCCAATATTTAAGTCTATTTATTTTTAATAAATCCAAAAGATACTTAATTCGAAAATTAAGTCAATCGAATAAATCAAAAATAAAATTAAATATTATTAATATTTTTATTTATTTATTTTCCTATCTAATTCTATTAAATCCCTAGAATAATCTATCCAAGTCAAACTTGGAATATTCTAGAAGACTTCTATAATAGAATAAGGAAATAAAATAAATTAGGACTCTTCTACTTTCCAAGATTAATTAATTTCCATGTCCATGAAAATTCCCATAAAATAGGAATAATCAAATAGAAATAAATTATTTTCCTATCTAATTCTATTAAATCTCTAGATTCCTATTCCAAGTAGAACTTGAAAAATCTAGAAGATTTTCATAATAGAATAAGGAAATAAATAATATTAATTCTTTTCCTATCTAATTCTATTATATCTCTAGATTCCTATTACAAGTAGAACTTGAAAAATCTAGAAGACTTCCATAATAGAATAAGGAAATAAATAATATTAATTAATTCTTTTCCTATCTCCATGAGAGTTCCCATACTTAGGAATACTCAAAATAGGAAAACTTGAATCAATTAGGTAAGTAGTATCTTGGTAGGATTAGGAGTAGCACGGGTTGGGGATCCCCGCACCACCACCACCACCGACCGCCGCCACCACCGGAGAGGGCACCGCCGCCGCCGCCCCAGCCAGCCGTCCACCACCTTGCCGGCGGCAGCCCCAGCCGAGGGGCGATCGACCCCTCCCCATGGCTTCGGTCATGGGGTCGATCATGGGGTTGATCGACCCCCCCGGTCCTTCGTCCTCTTCGTCTTCTTCGTCACACGAGTTCTCCGGCGGTCATCTCGGCATCGATCCAACGTAAATAAATTACAAGAAATAAATTTACAATTCCGGTATCGATTCTATACATGAAATCGACCCTATACACTTTCCGGAAAACATAGAACGTAATAATAAATCCTAAATTCGGTCAACCCCCGAATTTTTACTATTACAAGCATTCATCCACACAAAACGAATCTCGACATGTCCGAGAGTTTAATAAACGAACAATCATGGTAAATTAAATAGCAATTAATTAAACGAATAATTAACAATTAATTAAACCATGATAGTCGGAATCCCTGCAAGGTAGAACACAATTGAACACATACATGAACACGAAACCAAACGCTCTGATACCAATTGTTGGAATTCGGTATCCCGGGCCATTAAAAATTGCGGAAAAATAATAACCCGACCGAAACCCTCTCGCCGGAAACCGATCACGAGCACTACGGTATCCGGAGCTCAACCGGAGAATCGCCGCGGGGTGAACCCGCGGCCGAAACCCTAGCCGAGCCCCACCGCGGGGCTCGCGATCGAAATCGATCGCGTGGGGCTGCCTAGCAGCCCCCGGCGGTGAGTCCGGCGACTCACCGCCACCACCGGCCGGGGAGGGAGCGCCCAGCCGCGGCGCGAAGCCGCGGCAGCCCCCAGCGATCGACCCTAGGTCGATCGCTCGCCCCGGCGTCCAGCCGGGGCTCCCCTCGCGTGGCCGCTGCCGGCGGTCGAGCCCTAGGCCGACCGCCACCCCCTCGGCTCCCAGCCGAGGGCTCTCTTGATACTTCGCCGGGGATCTCGAATCCCCGTCCCCGAAGTTCATCGTTTTTCCCGGATCGTCCGTTCATGTATGCATCACAATTAATCCACATAAATTCATAGAAGAGAGTATGTGATTTTACCTTTTAATTCGTTGTGCGGAGAAACGAATCTAAATTGAAGACCTTCGAATCTTCCCACGTATTCCTTGCACTAGCTTGAACGTCGGGTGGGCGACGATCCTCCAAGCTTATGGATCCTCTTCAACTCTCTAGAACTATCAACTATTGATATTCTTGTCTTATGAAAAAGTGAAGACCATGTAGTGCTTTTATAGGCTACGTAGGGGATCTAAAGGAGGTGGAATATTGGGCTTCCAATATTAATGATTAAATTGAGCCCAAGCCCAAATCTATTAATCTCCCATTAATATTAATTAATTTATTTTCCACTATATAAATTAATTGCACTCCCAATATTAAACCATATTATATCAAATAATATTTCTCCGGTAGTATTATTTATTCCGTGTATTTAAGATTTAAATATCCATGAATAAAATTAATTTATTGCTAATTAATTTATATTCATCTCTTGAATCCGAGACTAGTACCATTCAACCTTAATTATTGTGCGGAACGAATCCACTCATGAGGTTTACACAATAATTCCTTTTGAACTCATCTCGGGGATATTATCAACCCTTCCGGGATACACTGTCCGGTCAATCATTCACGGCATGCCATATATAAAATATAGTGACCCAACTTAACCGGTAATTAACCCAATAATTAAATCGGTTAATTCCTTTGGTAAATCAAAGTCACTTATATTAAATATACACACCCGCAACAATATCGGGGATTAAGAATAAAATACTCTGAGACTCGAATCGATTATCGCCGGCAATCCTAATCGATGAATCTCAACGATCCGCTCAATACACCAAGTGTACAAGTGTGATAAAATAATTAAGATAAATTATTTTCTCTCTCACACAACGACTATACCGATAGATTAGTTCGTGTCTATCTAGGTCGTGAGCAACTGTTCGATTAAATACGAGTAACCGATAGTATGATCTTCTGTGTGCCCATGCACACCATACTAACTACAACGTATAAAATCCAGAACCATGGTTTGCATTTATTTAATTATCAAGTAATTAAAAGCAAAACAATTGTTCGTTAATTTAATAGATTAAATGCTATGACGGGGAGTTTACCGTTACTTAAATCTAGACATTAAGTACACAACTCCAACAAGTCTTCGGACTCTGGACCTGGAGTTCATGAAATCGATCCCTGGACCTATGATGAGGCAGTACAAGATATATATGCGCCTTCTTGGAAGAAAGCGATGAAATCCGAAATAGAATCTATGGATTCTAATAAAGTCTGGGATCTTGTAGAACCACCAAACGGCGTAAAGCCAATTGGGTGTAAATGGGTCTACAAGAGAAAGAGAGGATCTGACGGAAAGGTTGAAACCTTTAAAGCTCGGCTTGTTGCAAAAGGATATACTCAGAAAGAGGGAATCGATTATGAGGAGACCTTCTCGCCGGTAGCCAAGATAAAGTCAATCCGGATTCTCTTATCCATAGCAGCTCATATGGATTATGAGGTGTGGCAAATGGATGTCAAGACAGCTTTCCTAAATGGAAGTCTTGACGAGACGATTTATATGAAATAACCAGAAGGATTCATTGCTAAGGGGCGAGATCATCTAGTGTGCAAGCTTAATCGATCCATTTATGGATTGAAACAAGCCTCGAGATCGTGGAACCTGCGGTTTGACGAAGTAGTCCAATCTTTTGGATTCAGTCAAAGCATGGACGAATCGTGTGTGTATTGGAAACGTGATGGGAAGAAGGTGGTGTTTCTCGTGCTTTATGTAGATGATATTCTTCTCATTGGCAACAGTGTAAAGATGTTATCAGACATAAAGGGATGGTTGTCTAGACAATTCGATATGAAAGATTTGGGAGAAGTCGGGCATGTTCTAGGGATCAAGGTTATAAGGGATCGCCGGAATAGAACATTGTACCTATCCCAGCAATCTTACATAGACACGAGTCTGGCTCGTTTTAACATGCAAGATTCCAAGAAGGGTGAGCTGCCCTTCAGTAAAGGAACTTATCTTTCTAAGGAGATGTGTCCTCAGACACAAAAGGAGAAAGATGAAATGAAAGCAGTTCCCTACGCTTCGGCTGTGGGAAGCTTGATGTATGCAATGTTATGCACGAGGCCTGATATCTGCTATGCAGTTGGCGTAGTAGCGAGATATCAGAGTAACCCTGGAAAGGCTCATTGGACTGCCGTAAAGAGCATTTTCAAGTATTTGTGAAATACTAGGGATTATGTTCTAAGTTACGGGGCAGACAAAATTATTCCTTTGGGTTATACGGATTCGGATTTCCAAGCTGATAAGGACCGGCGAAAGTCGACATCAGGCTATGTGTACACTTTGGGAGGTGGAGCCGTATCATGGAGGAGTGTTAAGCAAAAGTGCATTTCAGACTCTACCATGGAAGCTGAATATGTTGCAGCCTCAGAGGCAGCGAAAAAATCAGTTTGGTTCCTTAATTTCCTCCAGGACTTAGATGTGATTCCGAGTTTGCCCAAGGCTATGACAATTTATTGTGATAATAGCGGTGCAGTGGCAAACAGTAAGGAACCACGGTCCCATAGTGCTATGAAACACATAGAGTGCAAGTACCACCTGATTCGAGACATCGTCAAGAGGGGCGATGCGATAGTCACCAAGATAGCTTCGGAGGACAACCTAGCGGACCCTTTCACCAAGATACTTCCTAAGGAAGTATATTTCAAGCACTTGGAGGGTTTGGGAGTCAGAAGTTTGGAGGATAAGACTAGACCTTAGTATAAGTGGGAGATTGTTGGAGTGGTATACTTAATGTCTAGATTTGAGTATTGTGAACTCCTTGTGCACTTTCATTTACTTATTAAATACAAACATTCATTTGCTTTTAATTATTGTTAATTAAATATATATGCAAATTATAGTCCTGGATTTTATACGTTGTAGTTAGTATGGTGTGTCGGGCCCACACAGAAGATCATACTATCGGTTACTCGTATTTAATCGAACAGATGCTCACGACCTAGATGGACACGGACCAATCCATCGGTATAGTCGTTGTGTGAGAGAGAAAATAATTTGTCTTAATTATTTTATCACACTTGTACACTTGGTGTATTGAGCGGATCGATTGAGACTCATCAATTAGGATTGCTCGGCGATAATTGATTTGAGACTCAGTGTATTTTATTCTTAATCCCCGATATTGTTGCGGGTGCGTATATTTAATATAAGTGACTTTGATTTACCAAAGGAATTAACCGATTTAATTATTGGGTTAATTACCGGTTAAGTTGGGTCACTATATTTTATATATGGCATGCCGTGAATGATTGACCGGACAGTGTATCCCGGAAGGGTTGATAATATCCCCGAGATGAGCTCATAAGGATTTATTATGTAAACCTCGCGAGTGGATTTAATTCCGCATAATAAATAAGGTTGAGTGGTACTAGTCTCGGATAAAAGAGATGAATAAATTTATTAAGCAATAAATAAATTTTATTCATGGATATTTATATCTTAAATACACGGAATAAATAATACTACCGGAGAAATATTATTTGGATATAATATGGTTTAATATTGGGAGTGCAATTAATTTATATAGTGGAAAATAAATTAATTAATATTAATGGGAGATTAATAGATTTGGGCTTGGGCTCAATTTAATCATTAATATTGGAAGCCCAATATTCCACCTCCTTTAGATCCCCTACGTAGCCTATAAAAGCACTACATGGTCTTCTCTATTCTCATAACTTGAAGATCACAATTCTAGAGAGAGAAAGTAGAGAGAGAAGTAGATCCATAGAGCTTGGAGGATCGTCGCCCACCCGACGTTCAAGCTAGTGCAAGGAATACGTGGGAAGATTCAAAGGTCATCTTGAATTCGTTTCTCCGAACAACGAATCGAAAGGTAAAAATCTAAACGCCCTTGATTTATTCGGTTTTGGATTTATCGAGAATACCGTAGAACAAGATCCGAAGATCGAACCCGGAGTAGAGGACGATCGCGTGGTGGTGGCGAAGCCACCGGACCACGGCGATCGCCCCTAGGGTTTCGGCGGGGGCGACGGGGGCCGAACCCTCTGCTTGGCCGAGGGGGTGCGATCGACCGCGAGGGTCGATCGCTGGGCACGGGCTGGCGCCGTGCCCAACCCCGCCGTGAAGGCGGGGGCCTCCAGCTGGCGGCGAGTCGCCGGACTCGCCGCGGGGGCTGCCGGAGCAGCCCCACCCCAACCGATCGCCGGCGTGCGATCGGTGATCGCTTCGAGCCCCGCGTGCGGGGGCTCGGGCTGGGCGTGCGCGAGGTTTCGGCCTCGTCGTGCGTTCGGCTCGTGCTCCGGCTCGTACGTGGTGCTCGCGTGATTTCCGGCGGATGGTTTTGATCGGGTTATTGGTTTCCGCAAATTTAAATAGCCCGGGATATCGAATTCCAACAGCGCCCCCCCACCGGATCGCCGTCGCCGGCCAAGGACCGCCGCCGCCGCCACCCAGCCGACGTACCACCACCGCCGGTGACATCGCCGCCGGAAGGCGCGATTTCGGCGCCTCACCACTCGATCGATCGATCCTCATGGATCGATCATGGGGATTGATCGATCCAAGCCCTAATCACCCTCACGATCATCTCCTTCGTCACGCGTCTTCTCCGGCGGTCGTTTCGGCATCGATCCAACGCAAAATAAATTACAAAATAAATTTTACACTATCCGGTATCGATTCTATACATGAAATCGACCCTATACATTTTCCGGAAAAAAGTAGAACGTAATAATAAATCCTAAATTCGGTCAACCCCCGAATTTTTACTATTACAAGCATTCACCACCAAAAACGAATCTCGACATGTCCGAGAGTTTAATCAAACCAACATACATGACAAAATAAATTAAACGAATAATAAATTAAGCCATAATAGTCGGAACCCTGCAAGGTAGAACAATTTTATCGAAAATACCGCGAACGTAAACCTCGCTCTGATACCAATTGTTGGAATTCGATATCCCGGGCTATTTAAATTTGCGGAAACCAATAACCCGATCAAAACCATCCGCCGGAGATCACGCGAGCACCACGTACGAGCCGGAGCACGAGCCGAACGCACGACGCGGCCGAAGCCGCGCGCACGCCCAGCCCGAGCCCCCGCACGCGGGGCTCGATGCGATCACCGATCGCACGCCGGCGATCGGTTGGGGTGGGGCTGCTCCGGCAGCCCCCGCGGCGAGTCCGGCGACTCGCCGCCAGCTGGAGGCCCCCGCCTTCACGGCGGGGTTGGGCACGGCACCAGCCCGTGCCCAGCGATCGACCCCTTGCGATCGATCGCACACCCTCGGCCCAGCCGAGGGTTCTCCCCCTTTGCCCCGCCGAAACCCTAGGGGCGATCGCCCGTGGTCCGGTGGCTTCGCCACCACCACGCGATCGTCCTCTACTCCGGGTTCGATCTTCGGATCTTGTTCTACGGTATTTTACGATAAACAAAATCGAATAAATCAAGTGCGTTTAGATTTTTACCTTTCGATTCGTTGTTCGGAGAAACGAAATCAAGATGACCTTTGAATCTTCCCACGTATTCCTTGCACTCCGTTCGAACGTCGGGTGGGCGACGATCTATCGAACTCCTATGGATCTCCTTCAACTCTCTAGACTAATCAAGTATGATTATCTTGTCTTGTCTATTATGAAGGCCATGTAGTGCTTTTATAGGCTACGTAGGGGATCTAAAGGAGGTGGAATATTGGGCTTCCAATATTGAAGATTAAATTGAGCTCACTGCCCAAGTCCATTAATCCTTATCAATATTAATTAAATTTATTTTCCACTATATAAATTTAATTGCACTCCCAATATTAAACCATATTATATCCAAATAATATTTCTCCGGTAGTATTATTTATTCCGTGTATTTAAGATATAAATATCCATGAATAAAATTTATTTATTGCTTAATAAATTTATTCATCTCTTTTATCCGAGACTAGTACCACTCAACCTTATTTATTATGCGGAATTAAATCCACTCGCGAGGTTTACATAATAAATCCTTATGAGCTCATCTCGGGGATATTATCAACCCTTCCGGGATACACTGTCCGGTCAATCATTCACGGCATTCCATATATAAAATATAGTGACCCAACTTAACCGGTAATTAACCCAATAATTAAATCGGTTAATTCCTTTGGTAAATCAAAGTCACTTATATTGAATATACACACCCGCAACAATATCGGGGATTAAGAATAAAATACACTGAGTCTCAAATCAATTATCGCCGAGCAAACCTAATTGATGAGTCTCAATCGATCCGCTCAATACACCAAGTGTACAAGTGTGATAAAATAATTAAGATAAATTATTTTTCTCTCTCACACAACGACTATACCGATGGATTGGTCCGTGTCCATCTAGGTCGTGAGCATCTGTTCGATTAAATACGAGTAACCGATAGTATGATCTTCTGTGTGGGCCCGACCTAGATGGACCCGGACCAATCCATCGGTATAGTCGTTGTGTGAGAGAGAAAATAATTTGTCTTAATTATTTTATCACACTTGTACACTTGGTGTATTGAGCGGATCGTTGAGATTCATCGATTAGGATTGCCGGCGATAATCGATTCGAGTCTCAGTGTATTTTATTCTTAATCCCCGATATTGTTGCGGGTGTGTATATTTAATATAAGTGACTTTGATTTACCAAAGGAATTAACCGATTTAATTATTGGGTTAATTACCGGTTAAGTTGGGTCACTATATTTTATATATGACATGCCGTGAATGATTGACCGGACAGTGTATCCCGGAAGGGTTGATAATATCCCCGAGATGAGTTCATAAGGAATTATTGTGTAAACCTCATGAGTGGATTCGTTCCGCACAATAATTAAGGTTGAATGGTATTAGTCTCGGATTCAAGAGATGAATAAATTAATTAGCAATAAATAATTTTATTCATGGATATTTAAATCTTAAATACACGGAATAAATAATACTACCGGAGAAATATTATTTGATATAATATGGTTTAATATTGGGAGTGCAATTAATTTATATAGTGGAAAATAAATTAATTAATATTAATGGGAGATTAATAGATTTGGGCTTGGGCTCAATTTAATCATTAATATTGGAAGCCCAATATTCCACCTCCTTTAGATCCCCTACGTAGCCTATAAAAGCACTACATGGTCTTCACTTTTTAATAAGACAAGATTATCATACTTGATATTCTAGAGAGTTGAAGAGGATCCATAAGCTTGGAGGATCGTCGCCCACCCGACGTTCAAGCTAGTGCAAGGAATACGTGGGAAGATCGTAAGGTCATCATCTTGATTCCGTTTCTCCGCACAACGAATCGAAAGGTAAAATCATATACTCTCTTCTATGATTTTATGTGAATTAATTGTGATACATACATGAACGCACGATCCGGGAAGAACGACGAACTTCGGGGACGGGGATTCGAGATCCCCGGCGAAGGTTCGAGAGAACCCTCGGCTGGGAGCCGAGGGTGGCGGTCGGCCTAGGGCACGACCGCCGGCGCGCATCGAGAGGGAGCCGCGGCTGGACGCCGCGGCTGGGGCGATCGAGCCCTAGCTCGATCGCCGGGGGGGACTGCCGCGGGCTGGCGCCGCGGCTGGTGGTGCCCCCCACCTCCGACGATGGCTGTGAGTCGCCGGACTCACCGCCCGGGGCTGCCGGAGCAGCCCAGCGATCGCACGCGCGATCGCACGCGCGATCGCGAGCCCCGGCGGGGGCTCGGCTAGGGTTTCTAGCCGCGGGTTTTTCCCGCGGCGGTGATTCTCTTGACGGGCCCGGTTCCGTACGATGGTTCGCGTGTTTCCGGCGAGAGGATTTCGGTCGGGTTATTATTTTCCGCAAATTTTAATGGCCCGGGATATCGAATTCCAGCAATTGGTATCAAAGCGTTTGGTTTCGTGTTCATGTATGTGTTCAATTGTGTTCTACCTTGCAGGGATTCCGACTATCATGGTTTAATTAA
Organism: Euphrasia confusa; assembly: GCA_954870475.1. Lineage (NCBI taxonomy): Eukaryota > Viridiplantae > Streptophyta > Magnoliopsida > Lamiales > Orobanchaceae > Euphrasia > Euphrasia confusa. Next base: position 19,485,150 of record OX940949.1, read on the forward strand.
TTGTTAATTATTGGTTTAATTAATTGCTATTTAATTTACCATGATTGTTCGTTTATTAAACTCTCGGACATGTCGAGATTCGTTTTGTGTGGATGAATGCTTGTAATAGTAAAAATTCGGGGGTTGACCGAATTTAGGATTTATTATTACGTTCTAGGTTTTCCGGAAAGTGTATAGGGTCGATTTCATGTATAGAATCGATACCGGAATTGTAAATTTATTTCTTGTAATTTATTTACGTTGGATCGATGCCGAGACGACCGCCGGAGAACTCATGAGACGAAGAAGACGAAGAGGACGAAGAACCGGGGGGTCGATCAACCCCATGATCGACCCCATGACCGAAGCCATGGGGAGGGGTCGATCGCCCCTCGGCTGGGGCTGCCGCCGGCAAGGTGGTGGCCGGCCGGCTGGGGAGGCGGCGGCGGTGCCTTCTCCGGTGGTGGCGGCGGTCGGTGGTGGTGGTGGTACGGGGATCCCCAACCCGTGCTACTCCTACTCCTACCAAGATACTACTTACCTAATTAATTCAAGTTTTCCTATTTTGAGTATTCCTAACTTTGGGAACTCTCATGGAAATAGGAAAAGAATTAATTGGAATTGATTTTATTCCTTATTCTATTATGGAAGTCTTCTAGAGTATTCCGAGTTCTACTTGGAATAGGATCCTAGAGATTTAATAGAATTTGGAAAGGAATAAAAGTTAATTTAGGATTGATTTATTTCCTAATTGATTATTCCTATTTTATGGGAATTTTCATAGTAATGGAAATTAATTAATCTTGGAAAGTAGAAGAGTCCTAATTTATTTTATTTCCTTATTCTATTATAGAAGTCTTCTAGAATATTCCAAGTTTGACTTGGATAGATTATTCTAGAGATTTAATAGAATTAGATAGGAAAATAAATAAATAAAAATATTAATAATATTTAATTTTATTTTTGATTTATTCGATTGACTTAATTTTCGAATTGAGTATCTTTTGGATTTATTGAAAATAAATAGATTTAAATATTGGGATTAATATTCTCGTCACATGGAGCATTCAAGAACGAAGACTGAAGACTAGAAGACGCATACGGAGATGGAATAAAGCCATGATAGTCGGAAAATAATTTTTCTAGCATTATTTTGACTATGTGCTATGTGCTTTATTACTTGTATGCATGCTTATGTGTTTAATTATGCATTAGATAGCGTATCCCTTTGTTATAAAAAGCTAAGTGGAAGCGGGGATGGAAACATTCCCATGGTCTCCATTACTGTTCTCTTGGTGACTCTTATGGACTTTTGAAGTTCGTATAGATGTGTCATTGGAGGAGAATTCTTGTAATTCCTTTTTACAAGAGACATTGATTAAGTTTATCAAACAATGCCTAATTTGTCTTTTCTGAAACTGACTTCAAGTCGACTCATTCTCACCCCGGGGAGTGGAATGGAGCCAAAGCCACTTGGTCATGTCGAGGACACAAATTAGAGGCAGTCGTACCATTCTTTGATAGATGGATCGATTGTCTGCTCGGCTCCCTCATTTATGAGAGATAGGGTTGTTCGCATGGTGAATCACTAGTTAGAAACTTTGAGTTTCACTTATGATTCTCCGCGTCTTGATTTATGAAATCGAATGCCTCAAGTAATTGGATGTCAATTGTAAAAATCTTTTGGTGTAGTAAACGTCCACACTATCGTGGCTTGCTGCATTGAATGGGATTTTGGATCGATTGATGTAGACAGTTATAGAAGAAAGTGAAGGTTCATGTATTAGCGTAAACGTCCACACTATCGTGGCTTGCGGTAATATACGAGTCCCAAACAATCTTCTTAGATACTGAGTAATGGTTTACACTTAGGTACGCTCTATAGTATCCTTCCCATCGAAGTAACGCTATAGTGATGTACGGCCAAAGCAAATCTAATTGCTAAATCATTTGGATGGGTAAACGTCCACACTATCGTGGCTTGCCTTATCTGATGGGATTTTAGATGTAATTAGTGATTTAATGATATTATTTGAGGGAGATAATATCGGATATTAAATTAATTGTTTGTTTAAATGTGCTTATAGGTTTAGAGAATAGCTATGAACCCACTTTCTATGATACTCAAGGAGCATAAGCTCACTGGCCCCAACTATATTGATTGGAAGAGAAATTTAGACATTGTCCTAACTTCGGAGGAGTACAAGTTTGTACTCCATGAAGTGTGCCCTGCTGAGCCCACGGCTGCCTCAACTGATGAGGAAAAACTGACATATCGGAAGTGGAAAAAGGCTGATGAAATGGCTAGGTGTTATATTTTGGCTTCCATGTCAAATGTACTCCAAACCCAACATGAGTCGATGGACACTGCCTATGATATGATGTTTAACCTCAAAGAGATGTTTGGGGAGCAAGATCGTGCGGCAAGGCAAGAAGCCATGAGAGTCCTCATGTCGACTACTCAATCTGAAGGAACGCCCGTTGGGGAGCACGTTCTTAAGATGATGAGTTTGTTGAATGAACTTGAGGTCCTAGGAGCTTCTATTGATGCTGAGACGCAAGTCGACATCATACTCCAGTCTCTGGCCCCTAGTTTTGAGCAGTTTCGTATGAGCTATAATATGGGTAAACTATCTTATACTCTTGCGCAACTCCTGACTGAACTAAAGGCGGCAGAGGGGATCTACAAGAAGGGCAAGTCTCAAGCGCTTGTAGCTACCAAGTCCAAAGGCTTTAAGCCTGGTGGAGGTAGGGGCAAGAGAAGGAAGCAAGCCTGGAAACCCAGTGGTGTCAAGAGGACTGTACCACGAGTGGGGGCTGCAAAGCCAAAGGGTAAGTGCTTCCGATGCAACAAGATGGGACACTGGAAGTCTGAATGTCCTCTCAAAGGTACGAATTTTTTCTTTAGTCGTAAAAACATAGTCAGCGGTATTATCTACCAGAATTCTGGTGAGTAGATATGGAACCACTGACGGTATGTGCATTTTGAATGCAGGGGTTCCAGAAAACCCGGCGACTTAGAGAAGAAGAGTTCGAGTCTAGTCAAGGCAAAGCTGTAGAGGAGGCAGCGGTTGCGGTGGAAGACAATTATCTGCTTTAGTAGTTAATTAGGATTTCATTTCAAAGTTATTGCTTTATGTACCCTTTATTTTAGAAAGAACGTTTTGTTCTGGATTTCTATTATTTATGAATGGATATTTTATTTCTTTAATCATTGGATGATTTTGATAAGAAATAATGGCATTATCTATTCTGGTACATTAGATAGCAATATATGAATGATAAGATCCTAAGTCTACCACGATACAACGAACCGTTCTATAACTTGTTTTACTTTTTAGATATTTCTTTATTAATCATTATACTTGTGAGTTCTTATACTTAGTAGTATTTTCAAATAAAATCCAAATGGTCGAAATTGATTTGATCAATTATAGTTGAAGGAATGGACCTTCCGACCTAAGGATTGAATTTGGAGGATAATACGTCTAAGCAAACCTTTCTAGAAAAAGGATAGAATTCAAACAAGTATTGGAAATGATTAGATATGCAGACATATGTGTATATTAGAAAGGTACGAGTAATTCTTTCAAGAGTACTCAAGTGATGGATTAGAATGCCTGATGTGCCATAAAAGCAAAGTGTTTTGACTAGTCAATGGACACAAAGCAACTATGGGGAACCATCAAAGTATATCCATTGGGAGCCTGTGACTCGGTCGCGGAGGCCATTACCTATCTGAATAACACATAGCATAATCAAAAGATTGGGACTCAATCCCAAAGGGGCGCGCCATACACTTGCGTGTAGAGATGGTGCGCTATAAAGAAATAGAATTCTAATAGTAAAAGAACAAGTTGTTCGGAACTACCTATGTTCTATGGATATTCCTAGATACAACGGCATATTGAATATGGTTGTAGGATATCCTAGATGAACGAAGTATTGTGTGTTCTATAGTACTGTGAACCAGAGGGACATCTTGTCCGGTTCATGGAGAAAGACTATTAGATGAACCACAAAGCCTAAATTGACGTAATACCTTGGAATAAGAAAAAGGACAAAAGACTAGAAACCAGCCAAACCGAGTAGAAGTACACCACATACTGCACCTATTGTTATTACTGTTATACACCGGGACGCCATTGCAGTGGGAGGTTGTTGGACGACCAGGGATATTCATAAGACTAGAGGAGTTCGGACTCTGGATCTAGTAAAGATGAAATCGACCCCTAGCTCTGCATAAGGGCAGTACTAGATCTAAATGTGCCTGCTTGGAACAATAAGGATTATTGTTGAGAGGCTAGATCATTTAGAGTACAAGCTTAGTAAATCCATTTATGGATTGAAATAAAGCTATGAGTCGTAGAGCTTGCGAATTGATGGGATAATCCATTTGATGGATTCATCAAAAGGCATAGACGAAAGGTGTATTGAAGACGTAATGGAAACAAGGTGGTGTTTCTCGGAGATTTTATGTAGACAACATTTCATCATTGGCAACAATGTAAAAGTATTGTCAGACATAAAATAATGGTTGTCTAAATGAATCGGGATATAAGATTGAGAAGAAGTTAGAGCATGTTCTTAAGATCTGATGATCTAGAGATAAGAACATTGTACTTTTCCTAGACATCTTATACGATTAAGGTTTGTTTTAAACATGCATACTTCTGAGAAAGGTTATTGCCTTTCAGAGACAGAATATACATCTATCTAAAGGTTTGTGTTTATACACATGAAGGGGATAGACAAAGCAGTTTCCTATACTTCAAGTATGGAAAGCTTTATAGATGCAATGTTGTAAAACAAGAACCTGATATCAACTATGCGGTTTGCGTAGTGGGAGGATATCAAGGTGATCTAGACAAGAGATTTTCGGATGCTGTAATAGTACTTGCAAAGTACTGGATTATTAAGCAAGACAAAATCTTCTTTGATTACAAATTCTCAGATCCTAAAAATCAAAGAAAGGACCAGTGAAAGTCGATATCAGGCTATGTGTTCACTTTTAGAAAGAGGTGGAACCATAAAAGAGTGATAAGCAGGACGCTTATCAGACTCTCTCATAACCGAAAAGCAGCCTCAGAGGCAGCGGAAGTTTTGGTTAGGTTCCAGGATAACCTCTTGACTTGGATATGACTCTTAGTTTACCAAAGGCTATTGGATAGCGGTGCACGGTGAACTGGAAGAAGTCATAAGTCAAAAGTGATGTTAACACATAGAGCAAGTACCACCTGATACGAGTCATCGTCGAGGGAGACGACATAGTAGTCACCAAGATAACTTCAGAGCGGCAACCTAGATTGCTCACTCACATAGTACTTCTTGAAAGTACACCTTAAGCACGTGATGAGTATGGGAACCGGGAGTTTGGAGGAAATGACTAGACCTTAGTACAAGTGGGAGATTGTTGGAGTTGTGTACTTAATGTCTAGATTTAAGTAACGGTAAACTCCCGGTCATAGCATTTAATCTATTTAATTAATAAACAATTGTTTGCTTTTAATTATTATTAATTAAATATATGCAAATCATAGTCCTAGATTTTATACGTTGTAGTTAGTATGGTGTGTCGGGCCCACACAGAAGATCATACTATCGGTTACTCGTATTTAATCAAACAGTGGCTCACGACCTAGATGGACCCGGACCAATCCATCGGTATAGTCGTTGTGTGAGAGAGAAAATAATTTGTCTTAATTATTTTATCACACTTGTACACTTGGTGTATTGAGCGGATCGTTGAGATTCATCGATTAGGATTGCCGGCGATAATCGATTCGAGTCTCAGTGTATTTTATTCTTAATCCCCGATATTGTTGCGGGTGTGTATATTTAATATAAGTGACTTTGATTTACCAAAGGAATTAACCGATTTAATTATTGGGTTAATTACCGGTTAAGTTGGGTCACTATATTTTATATATGACATGCCGTGAATGATTGACCGGACAGTGTATCCCGGAAGGGTTGATAATATCCCCGAGATGAGTTCATAAGGAATTATTGTGTAAACCTCATGAGTGGATTCGTTCCGCACAATAATTAAGGTTGAATGGTACTAGTCTCGGATTCAAGAGATGAATAAATTAATTAGCAATAAATTAATTTTATTCATGGATATTTAAATCTTAAATACACGGAATAAATAATACTACCGGAGAAATATTATTTGATATAATATGGTTTAATATTGGGAGTGCAATTAATTTATATAGTGGAAAATAAATTAATTAATATTAATGGGAGATTAATAGATTTGGGCTTGGGCTCAATTTAATCATTAATATTGGAAGCCAATATTCCACCTCCTTTAGATCCCCTACGTAGCCTATAAAAGCACTACATGGTCTTCACTTTTTAATAAGACAAGATTATCATACTTGATATTCTAGAGAGTTGAAGAGGATCCATAAGCTTGGAGGATCGTCGTCCACCCGACGTTCAAGCTAGTGCAAGGAATACGTGGGAAGATCGTAAGGTCATCATCTTGATTCCGTTTCTCCGCACAACGAATCGAAAGGTTAAATCATATACTCTCTTCTATGATTTTATGTGAATTAATTGTGATACATACATGAACGCACGATCCGGGAAGAACGACGAACTTCGGGGACGGGGATTCGAGATCCCCGGCGAAGGTTCGAGAGAACCCTCGGCTAGGAGCCGAGGGTGGCGGTCGGCCTAGGGCACGACCGCCGGCGCGCATCGAGAGGGAGCCGCGGCTGGACGCCGCGGCTGGGGCGATCGAGCCCTAGCTCGATCGCCGGGGGGGACTGCCGCGGGCTGGCGCCGCGGCTGGTGGTGCCCCCCACCTCCGACGATGGCGGTGAGTCGCCGGACTCACCGCCCGGGGCTGCCGGAGCAGCCCAGCGATCGCACGCGCGATCGCGAGCCCCGGCGGGGGCTCGGCTAGGGTTTCTAGCCGCGGGTTTTTCCCGCGGCGGTGATTCTCTTGACGGGCCCGGTTCCGTACGATGGTTCGCGTGTTTCCGGCGAGAGGATTTCGGTCGGGTTATTATTTTCCGCAAATTTTAATGGCCCGGGATATCGAATTCCAGCACTAAGGAATGAAGCCAGCTATGGGTGTGACTAGAAGACTTCGCTAGAAGGATTTTAGTTCAATGAAAAATACTAAGTATACCAGCTATGCCCGCCACGAGCTCGAAGCACGAAGACACGCTAGTGTGGCAGTGCGTAGAGCTGGGTTCGTCAAGTACGGAAAAATGGAATCTCGAATATTCCATGAAGATGCTTTGGGCTCGGCCCATTAAGTGTGAATTCCGGAAACCCTAATTCTCGACTCCTATAAATACCGGGTTGTTGGAATTCACTATTCATGCATTGATTTGACATTTTCTAGAGAGAGAAATTTTGTAGACCGAGAGACTTCGCTAGAAAGCTCCGGTTCTACCCTCTGTTTGGTCTTTGTAGTACGAGTCGCTAGATTAGTTCTACATAGACTTAGTTTTTGGTCGTGCTGACCTTTCTACAAGATTCGCTAGAATTTTGTAGATGTGTTTGTAAGTAGTTCCACCCTTTACAAGATATACAAAAGAGTTTTCTTTTAGAATCTTCAAATTGTGTTAAGTGTTTGTACTCTACCCTTTACATTCTAGTTCTAGGTAGAACCAAGTACAAATACACAATTTCAAGTTTATCGTCTCGACCTCCTTATAAAAAAAATAAGAAGCAAGACACATAAAACAAGAAGTTTAGTTTTTTGATAAATTCCAACAGCTGAAGATGATAATCTAAGAGGGGTGTATTCGTTTAAGACTCTACAGGATTTGTTTGGACTTTTAAAGTCTTGGGGTATTCAATCCGGATTTTCAAAAGTCAATTAAAATCTGGAGGTATTCAATACAGATTTTAAAAAGTCTATTAAATTCTACAGGTATTCAAAACTCAATAGACTTTAAAAGATTTTAAAAGTCAACAGATTTCTATGGATTTTAACTCAAAAATACAAAGGAACTCTATAACTTGAAATCTCTGGTAAATACATGAGATTTCTACTGATTTCAATTTTAATTGACAAATTAATTATTAAAAAAATAATAAAATTTAAAAAATGTATAAATAAACATAATAATTAAAGTAAGAAAACATAAAATATATAAAAAAAAAATCAAAAAATAATACTTGTATTTTTTATATGCTTGATATATATATATATATATATATATATATATATATATATATACACATTTTAATCAAAATTTACGAAGAATGTAAGCTAATTCATGGAGAACAAATATTGTCAATGATAGATGGAAAATGAGATGGATGTATGACAATGAACTCATGAAGAACATATTGTTAATGTTATGTGGAAATTAATCAAATATTATTGAATAATAGATGGAAAACGAGGTGGATGTATGACAATGAATTCATGGAGAACGAATATTGTTAATGCTATTTGGAAAATGAGGTATGTATTACAATGATGTAAATAAAGATGAAAATAATTATATATATATATATATATATATATATATATATATATTTATTTATTTATTTATTTATTTTTGAACTAATTATATATTTTATTTTCTAAACAATTTAGATTTTTTTAAAACCATTTGTATTTATTTATATATACAAGTTTATGGAAATTCATTTAAATCAATTAAAAAATGTATTTCTCAATTATTGTAAAATCTATGAAAATCTGCGAAAGTCAATAAAAAAAGTCAATCAAACTCTTTGTAGACTCCATTGATTTAGAAAATCCATAAAAATCCATTAACTTTTAAAAGTCCAAAAAAATCCATTAAAATCTCAATTGAATACACCCTCCTAAGTGTTCAATATCAAGACATTGAATAACGCTAGTGGTGAAAGAGGAATCCCAAAACAATATTAAAAAAACTTGCCTAATTTGACTATTACTGTCATTTCATGTAGTAGTCAAACTTGCCTATTTTGACTATTACGGTAAAACTCCATTGATTCTTGTAAAAATTACTTAAAAATTTAAACATTTTATTATTAAATATTCATAAATAGTTTTATAATTTAAAATTTAATTAAATATTTTCCAAAATATTATTCAAAATTTAATTAAATATTACGAACAAATAAAAAGTTTGAAACAATTTATAGTGCTACACAAACACAATATTTTTTCATATTTTATTATTTGAGTATGAGTAAAAATAAATTAAATGTATCTTAATACTCTCATATTGATTTTTTTTTACCATTCAATACATAAACATGAATAAGCATGTTGACTTTTTTTTACCGTCTAATACGTAAACAATATACAATATGTATTGAACAGTAAATGTATCTTAATAAATTAAAATAGATATATTTAATTATTTTAATTGACATACAATTCAAACAAAAATCAAGCAATAGTTAAAAGTGTAACAAAAGGCTTTATTGTATTACAGTATGATTTTTATTTAATGATCAAAAATAAAAAGTACATCCATCTATACAAACTCTTACCCTGCAGAACACCATCTCCCATTGGGTCGAAATTTCTTGATCCTACATAATAAATTAAGAGTCTATATCGATTTAGCTCTGCCTTGTATACATACAATATACATGTATATATATCATGTGTACTCTTGTAGTTGTATACTAAGATACAAAATATTTCATACTATAGTTTTTTTCGATAGTTGGAAGCTAAACCATGTCGGAAGCATCAAACTCTCCCTGAGCCGTCTCAGACCACCGCGAACCAGCTCTAAACTTGCAAACCGGACACGTGCCTTGCTGTCGCAGCCACGGATCTATGCAATTCACATGAAACTGAAATACAATGAAGACATTTAAGCAAACGGGGCCTGATAATAGCATGTAAAGCAATCTCGTTATCTTAGGAACTAAAAAAATCGAGTTATCTTATAAAATCACAGACATAAATTGGTTTTTATGTTAGAACAAAAAAAACAAAAAAACGAAAACCTGATGCAAGCATGGCAAGCTACGAATGAGTTCTCCATTATTAACTTGCTCCAAGCAAACGCTACAAGTCAGATCATCATCAGAGATCTTCAGTCCCGCTTGTGCATTTTCAGAGTCTTGCTTCTTCTGCAACAATAAAAATAAACATCAGTCCCCAACGCATTTATGGTTGGGTCGTTAACAAATGGCTGCTAACATCTTTGATCGAGAGAGTTTTACTTTCTCTGATGCTTTGAAATTCTTTACCATTCAACATAATTATGAAAATAGAAAGCAGTCACCAAATAAAACAAATCATTTAAACTTCTCCTTGTAAAAAACAAAGGAACAGAAAAAATAACAAATCATATTAATCTAAAACAGATTTCAAACCCCACAGCAAAGTCTTAAAGAAATATTCTCCTAAGCAAAATATTAAAAACAAAAAATTACACCACTGACTGAAACACAGTACCTCAGCTGAGCTTGAAGAAGAAGCCTGCTGTACTGATGATGAGTTGACACTGTCAGAAAGATCAACATCAAGATCAATTCAACATGAATAAACTTGCAAGAAAGAGAGAGAGCGAGAGAGATTTTCAAACCAAAGTGGAGATAAACCGATAATTATGTTCTATTTTCCACTCTCATAACAGACAGTAATTGACAAGGAAGTTCCAAAAAAACATATCGTACAATTGCTGGTTCATGTTCTTCAACAGATTTACAAGAGACTTAAATTATGAAGTTTACATTACGAATGAATATGTTCAAAACTGATATCACAAACGTCTATTGTTCTTAAAAGGTAGGTCACATCTGCTCAACCAACTATACTAAGCCAACTCAACAAAATACACTTTAGAAATAAACAAAAGGCACTGTTAAAGGTCGAAAGGATAAAAAAGGTCACATCAAAATACCGCAAGATATGTGAAATAAAATAGGAATCGCTGTGCTTTTCAAATATCATAATACTAGGCTTGACCCTGAAAATGCTTTTGTAAACAAAAGACTTGCAAACGAAATTGAAATGGGGGAGAAGTTTCCAACCATTTCAACTAACCTTTGAGAGCCTGACTTATATTTGTGAACAGGAAGATCATTGATCTCTTCATCGGTCATAGAGGCTGTTGGAACATTGTCAGCATCCAGAGCGCGTAAAGTTTCATAATCTGAAGCAGAGCAACAATACAATAAACAATGTAACAAAAACCATTCAAATAATTCTTCATCTTTCAGGGTTAGAAAAATATATCGACAAGAAAAATAAAAACCCAATTTGAATAATAGCATTGTCCCTCAACTGTCGGAATACTTAACGCACACCTAAGTCATCAAATTCCCTGTCGAGAAGGGCCAGCTGGAGCCTTAGACCCTGCAACCTTCCTCTTGTTGCAAGTGAAATAGATGGCGGCATGTGAAGTCGCAATTCAGTGTGACCGAGAAGGCCGCTGGCTGCAACTGCATGAGCTTGTGCCTGAGCTTGAAGCTGCTGGCAAGTTGCATACATCCTCAAAGTTGTTGCCATAAAGAAAACACCAAGAACCAGCCAAAGCTTCACAATTTTAAAAAATAAAACGGAAATACTATTAGAGAATCGAAAAATAAACTACATTGGATGGATATTAAAAAATTTGCTTTTTCTACGAGAAATAAATACAAACCAGGAAATTAGGAGACATCTGATGTGAGTTCAAAATCATGAACAGCAAAAGCACTGTCACATGAAATGACCAATTACATAAAGTAACTAATATAACTGACTATATAAGAGAAGAATAGTAAACACTAAAGGAAGATACCTGTAACAATAAAAGCAAGGGAGTTTGTATTGACTGGTCGGGCAGCATGTACACGCTGATCAGAAACAATTTCATATAACTCATGTTAGAGATAGCAAATTTTCATAAACTGGAAATGCAGCAACTTGTAAAATAGCGAAGAAGGAAAAAAAAACAGGGATAATTACAACCCGCTTGAGGTTTGTAGGATAATTATTGGGTACCCCATGGGTAGTGCCCTCACCCATGGGGATTTTGCCAAGTGTCCAAGTGATTAAAAATGAACATGAAAGATGTCTTGGACACTTGGCAAAATCCCCATGGGTGAGGACACACTACCCATGGGGTAGCCGAGAATTAACCAGGTTTGTATTTATCGAGTAAGTTCCCCCTCTTGACTGATACAACCCGATGTCAAGGGGAGCGTGTTTAATGTTTGGAAATTGGTCGTAACATATGTAGTTTTATGTAATTAGTAAGGACTAGAAGTCACCACTGCACGTCGTTCAGGAATAAGTCCTGGAAACCCGGTTTCTATATCTCCTCTTGTACCTCGGAAAACAAAACTCATGATTTCAAAATCTGCCTTGGGAACACGCACTTGGAACAACAAATTAGTAAGTTAACAGCAATCCTGAAAAGAGAAGATCCGAAAACAGTAATTTAACATCTCTTATAATGTTGATCCGACTTCTCGTAAGTTGCAAGTACTGAACAGAAAGTTAGACAATATGCATCCAGACCTACAATTCTACCTCTTCACTATTACTAGTCGCATAGACAACCTATTCTATATGACCACTAGCTAAGATTTAAGCAGCTAAAGAAACCAATCAAATCATATGATTTGATATCATGAACGACTGAAGCGCAATCTTTTCCTAGTTCTGTCAGAGCATAATCTGAGTTTCATATCATGCTCAATGAAACCAATCACATATACACCAGGAAAGATAAAGATTCAAAGGCCTAGGAACCCTCAGTCTCAGGTTCTCGTTTTTTTTTTTTTTTTTTTTTTTTTTGCTTGCTTTTTAATTGCTCCTATTCAATTAAGTCGCCCGGATGCAAATTTTGGAAAAAATATAAATCCAATGTTCTGTTCTAACACAACCATTATATTTTTTCAAAGATCCAACCAGACCACTCCATAAATGAACCAAATGATCCGAATTTATCTAGAAACGTAACGAAAAAGACCCAATTCTGGCAATAAATATATGCATAATTCTCCACAGTAACAATCACTGACAGTAATAACCATGAAAATCATTAATTTCCAGCTCATAATTTGACCTCAAAAGCTGCTCATCCAGATTATAAAAGGATCTCATGAATCACCCAAAACCCCTTACCCCAAAAATCAAAAGAGAAATTCTCAACATAAATGCACTGGAAACAGATCCAATTTCTTCCAATCGAAAGACAAAATCTTGGCATTAAAAAAAGATCGATTTTTTAGAGCACAAAAAATGACGAAATCGAACTTACAGGATGGGTTCCGCCGGATGGATCCAAATGCAAATGATAAATAAATAAAAATACGATCTTTGTAAAGGACAATAGACGGGATCTATACTGAGTTAAATGAGTTAAGAGGGAAGAAGATAATGAGTTGACTCGGACGCGTTACGGCTTTTTTTTTTATTATTACAATAGCATTTTGTTTTTTAAACTTAAAAAGGGTAAATAGGGTAATGGACCCGTATCACATGACACATTGCAACAAAACTGTTTTATACAAAGTCACTTCCAAAACAATTCTTTCTATTTTAAAAAGATGTTCTTTTGGACTGAAACGACTGAACTGTTACTGAATTTAAATAATTTGAACTGAACTAAAATTAATTTCAAAAGAACGTGTCTTAAAAGAACAATATCCCCTTTCACATTTTATAAAAAAAATTATCAAAACTTTGTTAAGTTTGTGGAGTCTAACCAAACAAAGGTTTATTCTATGTGTTGTACCCTATTATCTCAGCCCATAAATGTCCGGAATAAAGCCCAAAGACGACTCGGCCCATGACAAACTGAACCCGCGGGCACGCGGACACAACCTAGTCGGCGACCACTCGAGACCACTGAGGCACACAAGTCTAACAAAGTCGAGTATCCCGGGGAGGAGGTCCCCGACCCATGATGTGATCGCAGCCCCCGTCTTGAATACCGTCGTCATCGCAAGACCGAGGAGATCGCACGAGTTAGCGGTTTGTAACTGACTCTGATACTGTCCAAAAGCTGGGCCGCTACAAGATTGAGCCGATGATGAACCGTTCATAAGGCCGATTGCTCAGAGAAACCCGGTCAAGGGTAAAACAAGGAATATCATCAAGAGAGGCTTATGGAATTCTCTTCTTAGAAGGGTAGTCCGTACTACTAATTAAAGAGGAAAAGCCCATGTAATTTAGGCCCAGGACCATGGTTGGTAACCCTAATTCTTGTACTATAAATAGTAGAAACTTTCCATTTGTAAGACAGGTGCACATTTTCCAAGAAATATACGAAAGAATTTATCATAAGAGCTTTTGTGAATCTTTCCTTATTTGTTCTCTCAATCCTCTAAATATCAACGTGTTCGCGGGAGAATTCTTTTTAGAATTTTCTGCCCGTAAACACTATGCTACCCCAACATGAGTACTATCCTACCTCATATACAATTTAATATGTGGCCATTAGTCCCCGGGGACATAGTCGAGTGGTAAGGCTTTTGATGATGTGGGTGAGATATTTTCAGGCGAAGCAGGGTTCGAACTTCGGGTGGGACAATTTTTTATTGAAATATTATGAAGATTTGTCCTGGGTGAAACATGTTGGCTCTCTCGCACAAATGTCTGCTACTCGAGCACATCTCTCGATTTACATCTCACCTGATCGAGGGACCTCCGATCGGGTTGGGGTGGAGTTTCTCGTATCTCCTCCTTATCAAAAAAAAAATATGTGGCCACTATAAATGCTTTAATCAATAGCATAAAAAACAAATTACACATGTAAATGTGTGTATAAAATTAGGTTAATGTCCTTAGGGTGACATAGAACTAACCCCAAACAAAGAAAGCCAAGTAAAAACGAGCACGGATGGCGGTTCTTTCCAGTCAATCTTCAGAGAGTTCCAGCTAGTTCGAGCTTATAAGCTGAGAATTTTTAGATGGGCTACGCTATTTAATTCCAATGTTTAATTTTCTCACTGGGCTGCCAACATTTAAAATAATTGGGCCAATATCAATGTCTTTAAGAAATTATTGATGTAAAATTGTACCATGAGAAACAATCAAAATATTGTATTGAACACAAACTGCCAATCTTTTTGGTAAAACCCATAAACTACGTGTATGGCAATCATGCATTTAGAGGTCGCTAGATGGTACGTACATATATAATTTGTTAGTTAGTGTACTGTTGATTCATAGTTTGGAATAAGAAAGTAATATAATTCGTGTATATTTAAAGTTGGTCAACAAGAGAAGTGTGAAGTATTGGTTTTGTTTTGTTCATTCACGAGGAAATACACAATTCAAAATATGGGACTAGAAAAGAGTCTCCATTAACCTTTGTTTACTCGGGAGTTGTCAGCGTCGAAATCCCTATCGAAAAACGTAATCCAGTTCACAATCAATATTATTCAATAAAAACAGTGATCATCGATTTGCCCGGCCAACTGGTACCCACTTCCATCATGTATTTTCAACCCTCTTATTTGTCTTCATGTTATTTCGACTGCCACCGTGCACCAACAAATCGTTATCACTTGGAACCTTCACGTGTTGAATCTTCTCATTTTACTTTGTTTGATTAATTAATCGTCCTTCTAATTAATTAAGATTACGACTGCTTTCTGTTTTTCGATTTCATAACTCCGACGAGAATCTCGTCCTTTTTTTTTTTTTTTATTAATTAATTAATTAATTAATTTGGTTAGGCGAATCAAGTTGGTGGCCCTCTTTCTCAATTCACAATCGCAGTGTGCAAAGATACTGATCGATCACTGGCTCTCTCCTGTGGGCCTGTTGTTTATGGGTTGTAGTAGTTGACAATTGACATTCAGTAGTGTTGACTATTTTGTTAAAGGCACAATTATTTAATTAATAGTTCTAAGTTATGCATAAATCTAGTAGACAACACTAGTCGTACTTGTAGACAATCTGGTTGACCAGAGTCTCAACAATGGTGGCTAATGTAGTCTTTGATTGGATGGGTTAATTGGTATGTTGGATTTGCTAGGATGAACTGCCAAATCAAGGTTTGAGAAGTTGTTAGGATGCACGCCTTTAGGGGTAACGGAATTTGACGAAAACAATTACGATTTTTTGGAAGATGTAGGCTGAGGACATCTTTTCACCGATCGATTCTTGAATACTGAACTCGGGGACATCTTTTCATACTAATGCGCAACGAGAGATATTGGAGAATTACGTTTCGCAAGGGCGGAGCCAGTAATTTTTTCCGGGACGGGCTAACGTAAAGATAAAGACAGCTTAAAAAAAGAAAAAGAAAAATTGTGTTCGAAAGAGGATCGAACACTTGACCTCCAAAACTAAAACTAATATCTTAACCATCTTTGCAAATTCAAATTATAAAAAATTTAGTACGATGGTTTTAATATATATTTTAAATACAAGAATAAACAAGTAAAATAAAAGGAAGGGAGGATCGAACCCGCGCCTCAAAACCCAAGACTTCAATTTCCACCCTTGACGTTTCGAACCAAACTTTTTCATTTTCACGTTAATGACTTATATGTGACTAAAAGTTCATTTCTACGTATATGACATGTGAGAATTGGAGTATACTTTAAGAGATCCTCTAAATCATTGGGGCCGGGGTAGTTTAATTACTTGTTCAGGGCCTATATATTCTTAAAACGGTAGTTTAGTTTGTGCACTTGTGTTGGTGTTTTGTAGTTTAGAGTAAGTTTGAAGTTTGATCAAGTTATAAATCTTCAAAGTCATATTGTCATGTGTATTATGATCATTTTGTTTAGCAAGATATATATATACATATATATATATCCGAGTGGGACAAATTTATATATATATATATATATCTTAGTCCCCAGGAGCATAGCCGAGTGGTAAGGCCTGTGATGATGTGGGTGTAATTCCCCGACGACGCAGAGTTCGAATCTCGGGTGGGACAAATTTTCATTGAAATATTATGAAGGTTTGTCCTGGGGTTCGACCTGTGTGCTCTCTCGCACAGGTGTCTGCTACTCGGGCACATTCCTCGATTTACATCCTACCCGATCGAGGGACCTCCGATCGGGTGGGGGTGGAGTTTCTCGTCTCTCCTCCTTATCAAAAAAAAAAAAAGATATATATATACATAATAGAGAAATAAAAAAAGTATATATATGGGTGTGGACACACGGACACAAATCCAGAGAGTGCAGACAGAAAGCCAAACAGAGATATTTGTGCTCACACACACACTAGTACACCTAGCTCCTCTATCTCCAATCCAAACCCCAATTACAGATATTGTACGTCGTCATACAATACACCCATGGATTTCTTCCAATTATTAATTGTCTGCAGCTTCGCAGTCCTCCTGCACCCCAATCCCCTCACTCTCTCATCTCCTCCTCCTCCAGCTCCGCTCATCCTACACTTGAAGACCACCCAGATATCTTCCAAGCTGTCCTTCCAGTTCCACCACAACGTCTCCCTGACCGTATCCCTCTCGGTGGGGTCACCCCCACAGCAAGTTACGATGGTCCTCGACACAGGCAGCGAGCTCTCCTGGCTCCACTGCACCAACAAAACTCCTCCTCCTCCTCTGTCGTCCTTCTCCTTCTCCCCCCGCCTGTCCAGCTCGTACCGGCCAATCCCCTGCTCCTCCCCCACCTGCACCACCCGCACCCGCGACCTCACCCTCCCCGTCTCCTGCGACCCCAACCACCTCTGCCACGCTATCCTCTCCTACGCCGACTCCTCCTCCGTCGAGGGAACCCTCGCCTCCGACAACTTCCTCCCTTTCCCGGCGACCGTGTTCGGGTGCATGGACTCCGCGTCCACCTCCACCCCTGACGAGGACTCCAAAAGCACGGGCCTCATCGGGATGAACCGCGGCTCCCTCTCCTTGGTCTCCCAGATGGGCTTCCGCAAATTCTCCTACTGCATATCCGGCCAAGACTCCTCCGGCGTCCTCCTCCTCGGAGACTACTCCGGCGACCTCCCCTGGCTGCGCCCGCTCAACTACACCCCGCTCGTCAGAATCTCCACCCCGCTCCCCTACTTCGACAGGGTCGCGTACACGGTCGACCTGCAGGGGATTCGGGTCGCGGGCAGGACCCTGCCCCTGCCCGGGTCCGTTTTAGCGCCGGACCACACTGGGGCCGGGCAGACGATGGTGGACTCGGGCACGCAGTTCACGTTCCTGATGGGGCCCGCGTACGCGGCCCTGAGGAAGGAGTTCCTGAGGCAGACGGAAGGGGTGCTGAGGCCGCTCGGGGACTCGAACTTCGTTTTTCAGGGGGCGATGGATTTGTGCTACAGGGTGGGGGCGGGGCGGCGGCTGCCGGCGGCGCTGCCGAGCGTGAGCCTGGTGTTTAGAGGGGCGGAGATGAGGGTGACGACGGGGGAGAAGCTGCTGTACAGGGTGCCAGGGGTGAGGCGGGAAGGGGATGAGGTGTACTGCTTGACTTTCGGGAACTCGGATTTGCTTGGGGTAGAGGCGTACGTGATCGGGCACCACCACCAGCAGGACGTGTGGATGGAGTTTGATCTGGCCGGGGAGAGGGTGGGCCTGGCCGACTTCAGCTGCCACGTGGCGCGCCAGAAATTGGGCTTACCGCCGTAATTGAAATCTTTATTTACTAGGAGCAACGACTATTATATGTATTTTATTTATCAACAAATGTCAAATTGGGAATTAATTTATACTATTCATTAATTTTTGTTTTTATTTTAACAAGTATTCAAGATAGAGTTATATTTAGCTCTCGGACCAGACTCATGAGCTATAGTATTTTTGTTAGTATTTCATTTTTGTACGTCTATTTGTCAATTTTAAAATGTCAATACAATATTTGGTTGGTGGGACTGGGTGCTTTGGGAAAAAATATTGGAGGTTTCAGTTTGATGTGTGTTATTATATTCGACTTGCTTATAGTAGTATTTATTTTTGACACAAATAAACAAATCTCTCTGTTTCTAACTCAATCTCATCGACATCTCATATATAATATTATGATCGCAAGAGAATTACATTTATACCCTTCTGAGTAACTTAGTAGAATAAAACATGCAATCGACATTACCTGAATATATATAAATATAGCTATTGTAGAGTTTAAAACTTTATTATGTTTGATAGTTTGAATCCAATCGAATCGAATCAAATATATGTCGCCCACAAACCACATGACAAAAAACTATGTTTTCTCTCGGTACCAAACTGCGTTCGTTTTAAAGATAGAAACGTTGCAATCGCAGTAAAAAAAAAATCAAACAACTTCAGTCGAGACGTTGTCCCAATCACAAAAAGTGGCAAAAGAGTCAAAACAGACGCGTTCAAAAACAAATTTCTTGACCTAGGGCAAAATTATCCTTCAACTTGGGTTTAAGTAATAAAATGTTGAATAATCCTATGGGTTTGGTAGTTAGATCAGGCGGACAAAGATATGCGTTTGGTGAGAGGATGATCCATATGAAAATTGGGAATTGTGAACAATGTTTTCCTGTCTTTTCTTTGTGCTTTTTCTAAGGAAATATTGTCAGTCTCAGTCCAACAACTGTATCCAAGTTGACGCCAGTTAGCAATTCCAGGCTTTTGTTTTAACTTCAGATAAAAATACTAAGAGCATCTCCAATGCAAGAGCCCATTTTACACATTTTGTGGGCCCTTTTTATGTCCACATCATCACAAAGTGGGCAAAAAGAAAAAATCAAAAATTTGATACAATGCTAAGTCCACCTGCAACTTTTTAAGAACCAATCAAATGTTGAGTAGACTTAATTAAATATTAAATAACTAAATAAAAAAATCAAAAAATTGACATGATTACATGAATAGTGAAATTGGCCATGGCTACCATAGAGGCCATGCCCACTTTTTGCATATTTGCTCCAATGCTAAAATTTTCAATTTTGAGTGCCCAAGTCCATTTCACTTGGCCCAATGAGCCCAAATGGGCAGCATTGGAGATGCTCTAAGAGCTCCAAAACAAAATACTCCTACTTGGTTTCTTGTTTGAGACAATTTTTTGAGTAGAAATTAAGAAAAAATGTTGCTTATATTTTGAATAAGAATTGGTATATTTTACGAGTACAGTAAAATCTAGTGATAGTCGTTTCAATATTTAATACTACTACTAATAATTTGGTGTACATTTTCAATTCATCTATATCATCATTCCCCTAATTAAAGAGAACGTGGATGATGTCGTTGCAGCATTATGTGGATGCCATGCCGATGAAGAGAATGATGTTGAGGTTAATAATCTGATGTGCACACAACACGATGAGTTCCCGCGTAACACCCGGGAAAATCGTGGTGCTTACATTCCACATAAAGGTACGAGATAGAGACATATATAAAGCAATCATCAAATATGTGGAACACATAATCATCTAATTCTCACAATGATGCACCAAAAATGGAACTGTTGGCAAACATCACTAGATGGAGTTGTTCCTACTTGGATTGATTGTACCTACGAAATTGAAGATGATCCATTTTCAAACAGCACATTTAGTGTTGCTTCTCTATTTTCTATAAATAAGGTTTAAACAATTGTTGGCATGTATCATGTCGAGAAACTTGATAAATACATAATCAAGTTCTCGAATAAGAAGAGGCTGAAGGTGATATGGAAGTCTTAAAGTTGCTCATTCATGATTATCTCTAGTTCAAAGAGTCTCAATTCAAGGTTGTCGATTAAATTGATTAAATTAACTGTTTGTGCAGGCTAAACTCCTATATATTTGGCAGGAAGTTGATTAAAAAACCTACCTAGATAACAAGAACAAGCAATTACGTACAAAGAGATATTACACAATTTATCTAAAGCAAGTACAAGAATCAACAAAAATGTGGTCTAATGATGGGAATGATCTAGATCAATGCATTCATTTCACCAAGGACTCTTCAAGATCAAGGTATATTGTGTTTTCGCAGAAGCACACTCATCTCGTCTCAAATCACCACACCCGTGCAACGTACTGGATTAAAGATCGATGGAATGAGACTTTTGGTCTTGTCCACAAGCTTACTTAACACTCTTTAGAAACCACAATATAAATAGCAGGTCGACTACCCCAACTATCTCTCAAATAGCTCCGACTAGAGATAGAGTTCTAAAGGAATCCATAATCAGTCTCCTCCTTAACAAACATAAACTTCGACAACGATTATGTTTTAAATTATCTCTTCTTAGAATTAAATTCATCCCAGAGATCAATGGGAATGAGTAATTTAAAAATCATCAATGCAATCAACAACTAGCTCAAGCAAGCAATTAATCAACTAAACCATGGTTTCACTTCACATTACCCTAAATAATCTAGCTAGTAATGATCAAGTAATCAAAACCCATAAAAAATAGTACATCTTCATTGTGTAAAAACAAAAAAGGATAGAATTTAATGGTGAAAATTAATCTGCCAAATAATGACCTTTGTAATCGAATATTGATCCACAAAATTGAAAACCCGCAAAACGTGGAGAATAGTGAGCAAGCAATAAAGTCTTGACGGATATTGGAAATAAAAAATAAAATGAAGATATCTAAAAAAG
Organism: Euphrasia confusa; assembly: GCA_954870475.1. Classification (NCBI taxonomy): domain Eukaryota; kingdom Viridiplantae; phylum Streptophyta; class Magnoliopsida; order Lamiales; family Orobanchaceae; genus Euphrasia; species Euphrasia confusa. The sequence goes on from OX940949.1 coordinate 19,506,557, forward strand.
AAAATTGTTTGAAAAATAGTGCTGCTTAGAAATAACTAAAAAAGCGTTTGGAAAATATAAAATTAAAATAAGGCTATAAGTGGCATCATCGTTATAAATAAAACAATGTTTTTCATTCTTCTATGTTTACAAAAGTAGTAAAGAGCCACTAGAAAAATTCACAAGTCTCAACATATAAAGGCATAGCCCCAAAACTAAATCCAGTAAATACACCCATTGTCATCTTTTCTCATTTCTTTTAAAACTAGTACCAAAAATTGCGACACACAATAAACAACATAATCAACCACCATTTTTGCAACCTAAAATATGTATGTGGCTTTGTTCTTAATTATCAAGTTGTAGAGCGTAATAAAAATTATTCAGATCCATTATTTACAAATGTTTGATGCATAATTATCTAGGACAGATGTAGTATTTAAATGGACAGATCATGGAAAAGAATTTGCAAAACCAATAGGAGAAGGAAAAACAACTTCAACTTATATGGCATCACTCACAATAATGTAGACTAAATAGCGTTATATACTACATGATTTGCAGTTAACACCTCTTTCAGAATTCAGTCATCAAGTCCAAACTCAATCTTACCGACACACCCAACTAATCAACTGAACGACTACGTTAAAGCTGGTTGTAAATTTGTTGCCATCTTTAAACAAGGGTGTTCAAATCAAACTTCTCCTGGCAACACAAACGTGACCTACTTGACAAGTCTATATTGTCAACTGTCAAGACAAGATGGGAGTGATTCTAATTTGGCATGTTGCACCAAGAATTACACTCAATGGACCCTATACTTTTTGGCATATTGCAGAAGGCATTATTAGCACCTCTTACAGTCTAGACAACTTAAACACCAAATTCTCTTACTCATTAAGCAAATTACAAAATCAGGCATAATATAGTATAACAAAGGTACTCAATACACATTGCACAATGCGACGGGGAAACAAAGGGGAATTTCGAACCCAGAAAGCAAATTCACAAATCAAGCTGGGTACCTCTAAACAATGAATGATACTATAACTTACAGTTTTATCCTCCTCGGCAATTTCATCTCCTTGTCGACTATGTGTCCAGCTCTAAATACTCCATCTAGATAAATAAACCAAAAATGTGAAATAATACTTGAGCAAAACACGAAACTAAGAGGCAAATCATTAACATCATTTCCTTTTCATTCCATCATTTGAAATGCCAATCTAAAAGCCGATGCCAGCTAAATAAACCAAAAATGTGAAATAATACTTGAGCAAAACACGAAACTAAGAGGCAAATCATTAACATCATTTCCTTTTCATTCCATCATTTGAAATGCCAATCTACATACACTTGCAAAAAAAATCACCATCCCCTCTCATTTCCATCATTAACTTCAAAACCCCACCCTACACGTCTTCTCGACCTGGACCCAAAGAGGGAAGAAGACAAAGACCCACTCCTCCGGCTCGTCCTAGAACTTGAGCTGGCACTAGAAACTGAAGACCCACCTCTCCGGAAGCAGCTGAACATATTGTTGAAGGCTCTTCTCACCCCACTACTCTCCCTCGACACGCTGCCCCTAGTGCCCCACGAAATCCTCCTCGGCACCCCATTGCTAGGAAATCCACCATCCACCTCTGTGTATACGACCGGCAACTCCCTCTCTCCTCCCCTTCTCCCACCGGAGAATCTCCCCACTGCAAAACCGCCGCCGGGCAATCTCCATATCGTCAGCCCAACAGTCTCGTCATCATTTTCAACCTCTGTCGATTGAACCGAGCCTCGGTTCACATTCATGTTGTCACTGTCAGTTGGCAACTCGTGCCTGCACACGGGGCAAGAGTTGGTCAAGGCAAGCCAGGGGAGGATACAGTCCTGATGGTACAAATGCTTGCAGGGCATTTCACGTGCCTCGATTCCCAGCTCGAAAGCCTCTTTACAGACAGCGCAGTGAGACTCAACAGATGTGTGCTGGTCGCTTATTTCCACCGTGGGCATCGACTCGATGGAAGCCTTGGAGGAAGGTGGGTTGTTATCGACTCTCCCCATCCCGTTAGCCTCAATTAGGGACAATTGATCCAGCAACCTGTCGAAACCAGACCCTAGTAGAAACTCCGACATACTTGCGGGTAAAGGTCGCAGACCCGACCCGGATCCGTCGTCGTAATACAGCTCGAACCTTCCTCCTGACCCGGCCCCGGTGACGGCACCACTTCCGCCGCCGTCGTTGGGGCCACGGAGAACGATGACAGGATTAAACGGAGACCGATCTCCCCCATTCCTGCGGCTCCTCCTAATCCTGGGGCTCGAGACCGACAGTGAACCGGATCCTGATCCAGAACCGGGGCCCGATTCGGGTGTCCGGGGCATGTACATTTCGGCTGCGGGGAAATGGCGTCGTCGGGAGCCGGAGAGCGAAGATCTATTAAAATCCTCGATCTCTTCAACGAATTCGCCGTTGCAGTCGGGGCAATTGATGCAGTCTTTGTTCAAAATCATCACGAATCGGTTGCATCGGTAGCACCAGTAGGTTGAAGATGAAATCGACATTTATAGTATTTGTTTCTTCGGAAACAGAAGAGTCCGAAATCGGATCTGCAAAAAGAGAATAGAAAAATCTTCTGTTCAAGAATATGAAAACACGGAGGTGGAGAGGGACGGAGGGAGATTGGTTGGTGATGGTAAAACTAGGGCACGGAGAAATGGGAGGGAGTGGTATAGTTTTGAAGGGGTAGTGTCTGGTAATAAAGTCTGGAGGTAGGGGTAAATGTGGAAACATAGCGTCAAAGGAATAATATTGCGTTTAGGAGTGCGGGAAATTAATGGACTTGTCCGATTCGATTTGCTTGCTTTGTAAAAATAAATTTGACAGAAAATCATTATCTTTTTCTTATTTATCCCATTTTTTTTAAATCACAAATTTCTAATAGTTTTTTAAAATAAATATTTGGGTGAATTTTTTAAAAAATTTAAATACACCTTTTCATATAGTTGACCATCTTTTATAAATGATATAAAGCAAAAATTCTTATAAGAGAAATTTAGTTTTTAATGGATTGAAATAAATTTGAATTCTCAATTTAACTTCTCATCCAATTAATTTTACGGTAGTTAATTCTTAGAACATCCCCAATGGTAGGTACAATTCCTACATGGCATGGAATTGTATCTAGGTATACCATTGAGGGTAGATGTACAATTTAGGAGAGAGAAATAATAGTATCAAAGTGATTTTCATTCGTCATATTTCAATTTGTAAAAAATAAATTAGCTAGGTATGAGTATTAAGATTTATTAAAGAGTAATTATTATATGAAAAAGTGTACAAATAACCATTTCCTTAAATACCACTTATTGGGAATATAAAAACTAAATTTCTCATCTCGAAATATATATGAGATACGAAGAAAAAAATAAACGATGCTCTCTGATAATACTTGTTACGAATATGGAAACTAAATTTCTTACAACTCTCGAAATATATATGAGATCCGAAGAAAAAGATCAAATAACATACAAATTTAAGTGGAAACACAAAACACGAAAAAAAACTACGAGAAAAAAGAGAAATTCACTATATCGTTGAGGTTTACAATAATTCACTCTATAATTTTCGTCTACCGGAGAACCCCAATTTATAGATGTAGCAAAAATATCAAATTGGAAACAATTAGGATTAAGAATAAAATAATATTCTTAATATAACTTTCTATATCTCTTAATCAAGGAAATAATTCAATATATAATTTCTAAATCAAGTAATCTGTAAATAGAGCTCCCGGGTCGATAACCAGGCTGAAAAATCGACTCCGAATGAAAAACGAACGCAATGGGTGCATCGGGATCGCCGCGCTAGGTTTTCAGTACAACGCGTGCGCGGCGCGCTATGAATCTTCGACCTGTAGGAGCGCGGCGCGCTCAAACTCAGCGCGCCACACTAGCTCTCAACGAACATCAGGAGCGCGTCGTGTTGGAGTAGTATACTTAATGTCTAGATTTGAGTATTATAAACTCCTTGTACACTTTCATTTACCTATTAATTACAAACATTCATTTGCTTTTAATTATTGTTAATTAAATATATGCAAATTATAGTCCTGGATTTTATACGTTGTAGTTAGTATGGTGCTGCATGGGCGCACAGAAGATCATACTATCGGTTACTCGTATTTAATCAAACAGTTGCTCACGACCTAGATGGACACGGACCAATCCATCGGTATAGTCGTTGTGTGAGAGAGAAAATAATTTATCTTAATTATTTTATCACACTTGTACACTTGGTGTATTGAGCGGATCGATGAGACTCATCAATTAGGTTTGCTCGGCGATAATTGATTTGAGACTCAGTGTATTATATTCTTAATCCCCGATACAATTGCGGGTGTGTATATTTAATATAAGTGACTTTGATTTTCCAAAGGAATTGACCGGTTTAATTATTGGGTCAATTACCGGTTAAGTTGGGTCACTATATTTTATATATGGCATGCCGTGAATTCTTGACGGGACAGTGTATCCCGGAAGGGTTGATAATATCCCCGAGATGAGCTCATAAGGATTTATTATGTAAACCTCGCGAGTGGATTTGTTCCGCATAATAAATAATGTTGAGTGGTACTAGTCTCAGATAAAAGAGATGAATAAATTTATTAAGCAATAAATAAATTTTATTCATGGATATTTATATCTTAAATACACGGAATAAATAATACTACCGGAGAAATATTATTTGGATATAATATGGTTTAATATTGGGAGTGCAATTAATTTATATAGTGGAAAATAAATTAATTAATATTGATAAGGATTAATGGACTTGAGCATTGGGCTCAATTTAATCTTCAATATTGGAAGCCCAATATTCCACCTCCTTTAGATCCCCTACGTAGCCTATAAAAGCATTACATGGTCTTCATAAATAATAAGACAAGATTATCATACTTGATATTCTAGAGAGTTGAAGGAGATCCATAGGAGTTCGATAGATCGTCGCCCACCCGACGTTCGAACGGAGTGCAAGGCATACGTGGGAAGATTCAAAGGTCATCTTGATTCCGTTTCTCCGAACAACGAATCGTAGGTATGATATCTAAACGCCCTTGATATTATTCGATTTTGTTTATCGTGAAATACCGTAGAACGCAAGATCCGAAAAGATCGAACCACCGGACCGCATGGGATCGGGCGGCTAGGGTTTCGGCGTGGGCATGGGAGGATCCCCGGCTGGACGCCGGGGCGCGATCGATCAAACGATCGATCGCGGGCAGCTGCTGGGCACGACGGCCCAGCTGGACGCGGGCCACCACCAGGCGGCGGCGAGTCGCCGGACTCGCCGCGGGGGCTGCTAGGCAGCCCCTCCCCGATCGATCGCTCCATGCGATCGATCCTTCAATCGCGTGAACCCCGGCTCGCGGGGGTTCGGCTGGGGGCGGGCTACGTGCCTTCGGGTGCGTGGTCTCCAAAGGCCGGACTCCGGCGGATGAGTCGGCGTTCATGTGATCTCCGGCGATGGGTTTTTGATCGGGCTATGATTTCCGCAAATTTTAATAGCCCGAGATATCGAATTCCAACAATTGGTATCAGAGAGTGGTTTACGTTCGCGGTATTTTCGATAAAATTGTTCTACCTTGCAGGGTTTCCGACTATTATGGCTTAATTTATTATTCGTTTAATTTATTTTGTCATGATTGTTGTTTTATTAAACTCTCGGACATGTCGAGATTCGTTTTTGGTGGTGAATGCTTGTAATAGTAAAAATTCGGGGGTTGACCGAATTTAGGATTTATTATTACGTTCTACGTTTTTCCGGAAATTGTATAGGGTCGATTTCATGTATAGAATCGATACCGGATAGTGTAAAATTAAATTGTAATTTATTTTGCGTTGGATCGATGCCGAAACGACCGCCGGAGAAGACGCGTGACGAAGGAGATGATCGTGAGGGTGAAGGACTAGGATCGACCGCCCCATGGTCGATCCATAGGATCGATCGACCCTAGCCGGAAGAGGTGCTGCCCGCGGGAGTTCCGGCCACGCCAGCCACCAAGGGAGGTGGCGCGTGGGCTGGGCGGCGGCGGCACCTAGGCATGGGTCGAGGGTGGCGCGGGGATCCCCACCCCGTGCTATCCCGGTCCGGTGATTCGCTTTCCTAATTGATTCGGGTTTTTCCTAATTGAGTATTCCTATTTTTGGGAACTCTCATGGATTAGGAAAAGAATCAATTTGGAATTAATTAGGATTCCTAAATTGATTATTTCTATTTTATGGAAATATTCATGGATTAGGAATCTAATTAATTTAGAAAGTAGAATAGTCCTAAATTATTTTATTTCCTTATTTCATTATGGAAATCATCTAGAATATTCCAAGTGGATCTTGGATAGATTATTCTAGAGATTTAATGAAGTAGAAAGGGAAAATAAAATAAATAAAAATATTAATGATATTTAATTTTATTTTTGATTTATTCGATTGACTTAATTTTCGAATTAAGTATCTTTTGGATTTATTAAAAATAAATAGATTTAAATATTGGAAATTAATATTCTCGTCACATGGAGCATTCAAGGAACGAAGACTGAAGACTAGAAGATGCGTACGGAGATGGAGTAAAGCCATAATAGTCGGAAAATAATATTCTAGTAATTATTTTGACTATGTGATAATACTATGTGCTTTATTACATGTATGCATGCTATATGTGTTTACTTTTATGCACTAGATAGCGTATCCCTTTATTGTAAAAAGCTAAGTGGGAGAGGGTATGGAAACATACCCATGGTCTCCATTGCTGCTCTCTTGGTGACTTTTATAAACTTTTGAAGTTTATATAGATAGGTCATTGGAGGAGAGTTCTTGTAATTTCTCTTACGAGAAATATTGATTAAGTTCATCAAACAATGCCTAATTTGTCTTTCCAAAACTGATTTCAAGTCGACTCATTCTTACCCCGGGGAGTGGAATGGAGCCAGAGCCACTTGGTCATGTAGAGGACACAAATTAGAGACCTTCGTACCATTCTTTTAAGGGTGGATCGATTGTCTGCTCGGCTCCCTCATTTATGAGAGATAGGGTTGTTCGCATGGTGAATCACTGGTTAGAAACTTCGAGTTTCACTTATGATTCTCCGCGTCTTGATTTACGAAATCGAATGGATCAAGTGATTGGGAGTCAATTATAAAAATCTCTTAGTGTAGTAAACGTCCACACAACGTGGCTTGCTATGCTGACAGATTTTGGATTAATTGATGTAGACAGTTGTAAGAAATTGTGAAGAGTTGTGAAGTTGTCGTAAACGTCCACACAACGTGGCTTGCGGTGATGTAGCAATTCCAAACGATTTACTTTGGTGCTGAGTAATGGTTTACACTTAGATACGCCTTATAGTATTCCTCACACCGAGGTTCCGCTATAAGTGAAGTATGACCAAAGGAAATCTAATTGCTAAGTCATTTAGGTGGGTAAACGTTCACACACCGTGGCTTGCCTTACCTGATGGGATTTTAGATGTGATTAGTGATTTAATGATATTATTTAAGGGAGATAATATCGGATATTAAATTGTTTGTTTGTTTTATGTGCTTATAGGTTAGGAATGATTGTGACCCCACTTTGTGATATACTTAAAGATGAAAACTCACTGGTTCCATATAGTAATGGTTGGGAACGAAATCTGGACATTGTCCAGACTGTTGAGCCTTCTATATCTGCTGTTGTCCCAACTGATGAGGACATTAAGAATGACCTCAATATGATGTTGAGACATAGCGTGGATACCGCTGAAGAGGTGATTGACATACTCATTGTATTTCATCCACTAGAGGAGTCGCTTAAAAACGATGACTTGAGGATGAAAATCATAAGTGTGATCAGAAAATCACAAGCTCTTATGGCCAAGGAAGAAGTGCAAGCAAAGAAACCCAGTGGTTCCAAACCACGGAATGGGAAGAGCAAGCCGCGAGGCAAGTGCTATCGATGCAAGCAGTCTGGGCACTGGAAGTCTGATTGTCCTCTCATCAAAGGTACGAAATTTTCCTTAGTCACTGAAACATTATCAGTGGTGTTATCTACCAGCACCTGGTGTGTAGATACGGGGGCCACTGATCATGTCTGCAATTCATTGCAGGGGTTCCAGGAAACCCGGAGACTTAGAGAGGGAGAGATCGTGGTCTACATGGGCAATGCTGCAAGGGTGGCGGCTGTTGCAGTGGGAGACGTTCACTTACGCTTTAGTAGTGATAGGGTTTTAGTTTTACATAATTGTCTTTATGTACCCAACTTTAGAAAGAATTTAATTTCGGTTTCTAAACTTATTATGAATGGATATTCTGTTTCTTTTGACCACTCTGTGATCATAAGAAGAAATAGTGAGATTATCTGTTCTGTTACATTGGTAGACGATTTGTATGTGCTAAATCCTGAGTCTAACACGATGCAACTAACCGAGAGTAATAACACATCTACGAACACCAATAAGAGAAAGGAACCTTCTAAAATGAATCAATTATACTTGTGGCATCTAAGGCTAGGTCATATAAACTCGAATAGGCTTCAAAGGTTGAAAGCTGATGGTCTAATCAGCGATGTTGAAGGAGAGGACCTTCCAACCTGCGAATCCTGTTTAGAGGGTAAAATGACCAAGCGTTCTTTTTCTGGTAAAGGACGGAGGGCTGAACAAGTATTGGATTTGATTCACTCTGATGTATGCGGACCTATGTCTACCCAGGCAAGAGGAGGGTACGAGTATTTCATCACTTTCACTGATGATTACTCAAGGTATGGATTTGTGTACCTGATGCGCCGCAAGAGCGAATCCTTTGACAAGTTCAAAGAGTTCAAGGCTTTTGTGGAGAACCTTCAAGGTAAATCCATTAAATGCCTGCGATCTGATCGCGGAGGCGAGTACCTGTCTGGGGAGTTCAAGGCATACTTAGCAGAGCATGGGATTGATTCCCAAATGACATCACCATATACTCCTCAGCAGAATGGTGTGTCGGAAAGAAGGAATAGGATTCTTATGGAGATGGTACGTTCAATGATGAGTTACTCGGACTTACCTATTATGTTCTGGGGACATGCCTTGGAAACGGCGGCGTATATCTTGAATAGGGTTCCAACCAAAACGGTACCAACCACACCCATGGAATTGTGGAGTGGGCGCAAGCCTTGTTGGGATATGTCCTTCGATCCTACGTGTGCAATCGATAAAGTCATAAGGTCGTCTATGGATGTTAAATGATTATTTGATAATATTATTTGTTGGGAACAATATAATATTGATCGATAAATCATACCTACAGGGTCACACACGGACTCAAAGATGATGTACGTTGCTTGATAAATATATTGATTTAGAATCAATATTTACGTGGATTTAATTCACATGCATGGGATGCATGGCTTGCATGGATGCATGTCACATAGTGTGACATGGCATGCCACACAAGCTAGTGGGACCATGTCTTATGCTAGTTGGCATGATGATGTGGTATGACCATTCATATTCACCATAAACCACCCCATTATGTGTGTTTATGACACACATTAAGGTGGGGGGTTACAAGGTTGATAATGGGACAATTATGTGACCATAATGAGATGAATAAGAGGGTGAAAATCAGATTTTCACACAACTTAATCACATATTTCGAAATCCACACAAAAGAGAGAAATAAGAGAGTGTTCTTGGAGAACCGACTCGATCAAGCAAAGTGTTCGTCATCCGGGTTCGTGTGCAACACGTAGAGGCCGGGCCATTTGTGCGGCTTCAACATCCGGGCGATCTAGACAAGAAGAGTGACGAGGTCATTCTCAAGGATGATCCATGAAGGTGGTTCAATCGACTCAACACCACCTTCATCAACATCAACGAGGCACGCTACACCGGTTGTAAGTGTTCTTGTTAATCTCTCTATATATATATATTGGATGTATTTATATATATATATATATATATATATATATATATATATATATATATATATATATATATATATATATATATATATATAAATATGTGTCTATACATATATATGTGTGCACTAAGATCATGGCATAGTAGATCTATCGCTTTACACGTTTCCGCACACACGGTATATCGATCGGATCTGTATACCGGTACCTTCAATTGGTATCAGAGCCTAGGGCTCGTGCACACTTTTGTGTTGGACACAAAAAGTTTAATCAACATAATTGACTTATTTGTTTAATTGTGATTATGTGATTAGATGTAAGGCCGGCCACCGTTAGTGGTCGGGTGAATGAAATTGTCGTTTTTTACGTTTCGATTGGCCATAGTCTTTTGAGGGCTGCGTCCCTTGGAATCATTTGTAATAGATAGGTTTTTCTATTATATATGTATTGTACTACTTGTAAGCGATGGACTTGGTCCATGGTTCGATGGAGGATCTCGGCTCTCCGGCGAAAACGAGAAGAAACGAATCAAAACGAAGCGAAACGGGCAAAAACCGGGCTGCTGGAGCAAAACGGCGGGCGCCGTTTGTGCTCCGGCGGGCGCCGAATGTATTCGGCGGGCGCCGTTTTGGAAATGGCGACCGCCGAAAGGATGTTTTTAGGTCAGCCCCGTTCTTTACCCGTTTGGCGACCGCCGTTTTGGAAACGGCGACCGCCAGTGGTGTTCGGCGACCGCCGATTTTAAAACGGCGGGCGCCGTTCGTGGTTTTTGGGGTACGGACTATGGTTGGCCTAAATCGGCGAGCACAGAACTGATACGGCGGGCGAGGACCAGTCCAGAAGATGTTCAAGGCCTATTTTGTTGCTTTTAATCTTTTCGTTTGAGAGTTGTGAGGTTCTAGGGGCCTTTCGATTTCGTATTTATTTGCTTTGCTAGTTATAGGTTGTTTTATGTTATAAATGTTCAACTTACATATAAACAAACCTATGCATGCAAGTTCCCAAAATAATGAGTATAATGTCTTGTCCAAAACGTCACACTCATGAAGCCCTCGATCATAAGTTGGTAGGTCCGCCTCAGCGGGGTAATACTTGTTATCTTGGGATAAGTGGGAGTAAGGGTTAGACCCTTACACGTGAGTTTGGTTTTCTCATCGATAGATCCACTGCAGGCTTGGCTATCGAGACATGAGATGAGAATGGGACTCTCATCGACCGAGAGTGACATTAGATGTCATTGACATGGGATGTCTACCTATCTTGGAGTTTCTTAAGTGCGGACTCAGTCGGCTTAAGGATTCGCAAGATGAGGGTCTTGGGATTGTTTTGTTTAAGGGAACAACGATATTAGATATTGATTGAACAAAATGTAACAAATAAGTAATTTTGATAGACAACCTTATTTGTTTACCGCTTTGTGGATGTTTACATACTTTAGTTATCTTTCTTTTGTAGTTTATCATGTTAAATATCAACTCAATTCAAGTTTGGTTCAATTCTTGATTGTAAAAAATTGAACAACACAAATTTTCTTGATTGACAACGTAATTTGAGGATGGTCCTCAAATACGAATACAAAGAGAATGTGTTAGATTACCAATTCCTATGATATCATTGAACAACTCAATAGCATGTTCGGGGAACATACTATGATTGAGCGGTTCGGTATGACCAGGGTCATCGCTTCAGCTAGGCTGGAAAAATGGAAATCTATGGAATCACATGTGCAACAAATGATTGGATTATTTGTTTCAAGTGACCGCCTAGATTTTTCCTATGATGATTATTTGGCAACCGATTTCATACTTCAATCTCATGATGGTTATAATGCCTTTAGGCTAAATTTACCATATGAATGGTTTGAAGAAATCGCTTCGTGAGCTCCACGGGATGCTCAAGGCTGCTGAGCCGGCGATAGAGAAGGACCCTAAGAGGGAAATTCTTATGATATGGGATAGGGTATTCAAAAGAGCAGGGGCAAGAAGGCTACTAGGGTTCCTAGGGAATCTCAATGCGTCTTTGCAAAAGTGTTGGACACTACTTGCAAACATATAAAATTCATATTTTATTCAATTTCAAAACAAATGTCTAATTTGTATTTCATTTGATGGATTATAAGGTTATGATTATTTACACCTCGGGGAGTGATTTAATCCAAAACACTTAAGTTCATCAATGACACAAATTAGAGACTTTCGAGCCATTGGATGGCGTGAATCGATTGTCTGGTTGGCTCCCTCATATTTTATGAGAGATAGGGCTTCAATTGCATGATAATATCGCTGGTTAGAAAACTTCGATTTTTCACTTACGATTTATCACGTTTTGACATTGAGATAATTTTGAATGAGAAAGTCGAATATAGATCAATTATTGAGAATAATTGAACTTGCCCAAAGTTCAAAGAAGATGTGAAGAACGGGGTTGCTTCATCTTCAAGTATTGATGATATAGACATTAAACTTCACAAATTCTACTTCTTGGGTATTGGATGCCAAATGTGGTTCTCACATTTTTATGTGGAGGAACTACATAGAAGTATAAGTTTGGTGAATAGAGTTGTGGATCTACGGGCAAGAAATGGAGCGAAGGTCGCTGCATTAGCCGTATGATCATATGATGTTGTTTTGCCTTAGGGCCTTGTTTTAGTATTATAACTATGTAATTTCGTACCTTCAATAAACAATGAATATTGGTTCAGTATTGGATACTGATGGATTAGTTTTTCACTATTAAATAGTTTGGTAACTATTTTAATTGTGAATTATTCTTTGTTTTGGTACGATTATTATATTGTTAATGTATACTTTAAACTTGACAAATCATATATAACATTAACACTAAAGGCCGAATCGAATAAGTCTCAATGAGACATAACTATAACATTGTTGATTAGGTCAAATCATCATCTAAATATGTAACGAAGCTTCTTTTAGAATGCATTCTAGAATCATTTGACTTGGAATCATTTGATACATGTGGATGATGTGTGATGGACAAGATAACAATGTCATCTTTCTTGGAGAAAGGAGAACATGTGAGTGATTTATTAGGGATGATCCATACTGATGTATGTGGAACCTATCAGTTCACAAGCACATGAAGGTTATGTTTCGGAAAAGAGAAAACAAACTATATTAGATATAGTTCAACCATTCGATGAGAGGTCTAAATGAACTACTGGTCTCTTTTGGGAACACACAATTCTAGACTTCAACTTATACACTGAATAGGACACCGTCAAAAGCTGTTGATAAGACACCATACGAGGTATGAAAAGGGAAGGTCCCTAACTTGTCTTATATCAAGGTTTGGGGATGTGAAGTTTATGTGAAGAGAAATATCTCTACAAAGCTTGAACCCAAATCGGATAAATGTTTCTTTGTGGGTTATCCAAAAGAAACACGAGGGTACCACTTTTACAACCAATCTGAGAACAAAGTCTTTGTTGCTCGAGATGGTGTATTTCTTGAAAAGGAATATCTTTCCAAGAAAGTAAGTGGGAGCTCAGTTGAATTGAACGAGGTTCAAGAAGATCAAACTGAGATGGACACTCAAGAACAAGTCGAGAGTGCTCCAGTGGTTTTGGAAAACACACCTAACCCTCGAAGGTCCGGAAGGATTAGAACTCAACCTGACAGATACTTAGGTATTCTGACAAACGAGAACTATGAAGTCATGCTTTTAGAAAGTAATGAACCTTCGACCTATATCCAAGCTGTGACGAGTCCAAATTCCGAGAAATGGCAGGGTGCCATGAAATCCGAAAATGGAATCAATGTCTGAAACTCAAGTTTGGAACTTGGTCGATTTGCCTAAATGGGCTAGGCCCATTGGATGCAAATGGATTTACAAAATAAAACAGACATGAATGGAAATTATAGTGTTTTCAATGCAAAGTTGGTGGCAAAAGGAGTTAATCAAATTCACGGGGTGGATTATAATGAAACTTTTTCACCAGTTGCTATGATTAAATCCATTCGGATTCTCTTAGCCATTGTAGCTCATTATGATTATGAGATATGGAAAATGGATGTTAAAACCGCCTTCTTGAATAGGATTCTAGAAGAGGATGTGTTTATGACACAACCAGAGGGTTTTATCGATCCTAATCAGGCTGAGAGAGTATGCAAGCTTAATAGATCCATCTATGGATTAAAGCAAGCATCTCGGAGCTGGAATCTTCGGTTCGATGAATCCATACAAGAGTTTGGATTTCAAAAGAACATGGAAGACTCTTGTGTTTACAAGAAGGTCAGTGGGAGTTACGTTGTATTCATTGTGTTGTATGTCGATGACATACTCCTTATTGGAAACAATGTTTCTATGCTTAATTCTATTAAAGAATGGCTTGGAAATTGTTTTTCAATGAAGGATCTTGGAGAAGCACAGTACATATTGGGCATCAAGATCTGTCGGAATAGATCGAAAAGGATGTTTGGACTTAGTAAAGCGACCTATTTTGAAAAGGTGCTTGATAAGTTCAGAATGAAAGACGCCAAAAAGGGTCTCATTCCAATTACTCATGGCACATCTCTTAGCAAGATTTAAGGCCCTACAGGGATTGATGAGCAAAAGAGAATGGAAAACATTCCTTATGCTTCGGCAATAGGGTCTATAATGTATGCCATGATATGTGCACGACTGGACGTATTGTATGCTTTGAGCATGACGATTTGGTTTCAAGAAAACCCAGGTGAGACGCATTAGACTGCGGCCATGAATATTCTTATGTACCTTAGATGGACTAAAGAATATTTTGTTGTCTTTGGAAGACAAAAAGAGTTGATATTAACAAGATTTTTGAATGCTAACTTCAAAACAGACTAAGATAATTTCCGATTTTAATCTGGTTATATCTTTTGTCTGGTTAGAGGTGATATTGCTGGAATAGTTCCATGCAATATAGCTGATTAAACTACAGAAGCTGAGCACAGTATTGCATTGGATGCAGTAATGTTGGCAGTTAGGATTTGAAAGTTCTTGAATGAACTAGGTGGCGTAATTAGCTCGGCCCATCCGATAGTTCTCTATTTATAGTAGGGCTATCGCGCAAGCCAATGAGCCAAGGGAGCACCACAAGTCTAAACTGGTGCTCATGAAGTTCCACAATATCTAGGAGATAGTTTTGTGGAGACATCGAGATAATAAAGTTGCAACTTTTGGTAAGGTTGCAAACCCGCTTTCTAAACCTCTCCAGCAGTTTAAGCTTGAGGCTTTCACAACTGCAATAGAGATCAAACATCTTAGAGATGGGTTGTGATTTCTATTACTGTATTAGATACTTTTGGAGATTTGGTAAACATTCACTCATATGTATAATACATGTTTCTTCATATAAATATGGTTTAATTTATATGAATTGTCCAAATGATTAAGTGATATCAATTGGGTTATGAGGTCGACTTACCGCATAATGAAGTCCCAATGGTTGAACTGATATACTTAAATCATATAGCTGTTCCTGGTTCGTATAATCGAGTACGGACAAACCGATAATACAAAGAACTAGATTGTAATGTGTACTATAGTGCCGCTTCATGGGCTAGTGATGTGGGACATCAAGTACAATTACATAGATATTAGCTGGGAGCTAATGATCGAACAGACCCGACTGGAATAGTATTTAAGATTTCGAGTCATAATACTATTTCATTGACTGTCGAGCAATTTCCTCTGACCTGAGTAGTCCAGAGTGATTCCATTGTGAAATGGTGTACTTTGATACAAGTAAACGCCTTTCGTGAAAGGAGGTTATAAAACTTGTTATTGGGTATATCAGGAAGCAAGTGGGAGAGCTTGGACTGACAAGATGGGATTGTCCTCCATTTTTATAATGGGATACATGTCTTACCGGCCACTTGGAGAGTCGAGACTGTGGAAAATACGTGGCCACGTCCAGATAATTATCATAGTGATAAATCTGGTTTTACAGTCTGTCTCATAGTCCAAGAAAGGTTTGAACCGATTGAGGATGACTCGAGTCTTGCCTCAAGTTCAAACTTAGACATAAAGTGACAACAGGAAGTTGGCAGCACACTGGCTCTGAAGGCCAAGTGGGAGATTGTTGGGATATGTCCTTCGATCCTACGTGTGCAATCGATAAAGTCATAAGGTCGTCTATGGATGTTAAATGATTATTTGATAATATTATTTGTTGGGAACAATATAATATTGATCGATAAATCATACCTACAGGGTCACACACGGACTCAAAGATGATGTACGTTGCTTGATAAATATATTGATTTAGAATCAATATTTACGTGGATTTAATTCACATGCATGGGATGCATGGCTTGCATGGATGCATGTCACATAGTGTGACATGGCATGCCACACAAGCTAGTGGGACCATGTCTTATGCTAGTTGGCATGATGATGTGGTATGACCATTCATATTCACCATAAACCACCCCATTATGTGTGTTTATGACACACATTAAGGTGGGGGGTTACAAGGTTGATAATGGGACAATTATGTGACCATAATGAGATGAATAAGAGGGTGAAAATCAGATTTTCACACAACTTAATCACATATTTCGAAATCCACACAAAAGAGAGAAATAAGAGAGTGTTCTTGGAGAACCGACTCGATCAAGCAAAGTGTTCGTCATCCGGGTTCGTGTGCAACACGTAGAGGCCGGGCCATTTGTGCGGCTTCAACATCCGGGCGATCTAGACAAGAAGAGTGACGAGGTCATTCTCAAGGATGATCCATGAAGGTGGTTCAATCGACTCAACACCACCTTCATCAACATCAACGAGGCACGCTACACCGGTTGTAAGTGTTCTTGTTAATCTCTCTCTATATATATATTGGATGTATATATATATATATATATATATATATATATATATATATATAAATATGTGTCTATACATATATATGTGTGCACTAAGATCATGGCATAGTAGATCTATCGCTTTACACGTTTCCGCACACACGGTATATCGATCGGATCGGTATACCGGTACCTTCAAGCCTAACTTAAGACACATTCGGATCTGGGGTTGTCCAGCACATGTGTTGCGACAAGGTGCCGATAAGTTAGAACCTAGATCAGAATTACGGCTGTTTGTAGGATACCCGAAAGGAACTAAAGGTGGCATGTTCTATAGTCCTACGGACCAGAAGATCGTTATAAGTACTAACGCTCGGTTCTTAGAGGAAGACTATGTCATGGACCACAAGCCCAAGAGTGACATAATACTTGATGAGTTGAGAGGAGACAAGGAAGACTTAGATACAGCCGAACCGAGTAGTAATACACCACTAGAACCTGCACCTACTGTCACTGTTAATACACCGGAACGCCGTCGTAGTGGGAGGGTTGTTAAGCAACCAGACCGATGGATTGGACTGGGTGAGTCTTCGGACTCTGGACCTGGAGTTCATGAAATCGATCCCTGGACCTACGATGAGGCGGTACAAGATATAGATGCGCCTTCTTGGAAGAAAGCGATGAAATCCGAAATTGAATCTATGGATTCTAATAAAGTCTGGGATCTTGTAGAACCACCAAGCGGCGTAAAGCCAATTGCGTGTAAATGGGTCTACAAGAGAAAGAGAGGATCTGACGGAAAGGTTGAAACCTTTAAAGCTCGGCTTGTTGCGAAAGGATATACTCAGAAAGAGGGAATCGATTATGAGGAGACCTTCTCGCCGGTAGCCAAGATAAAGTCGATCCGGATTCTCTTATCCATAGCAGCTCATATGGATTATGAGGTGTGGCAAATGGATGTCAAGACAGCTTTCCTAAATGGAAGTCTTGACGAGGCGATTTATATGAAACAACCAGAAGGATTCATTGCTAAGGGGCGAGATCATCTAGTGTGCAAGCTTAATCGATCCATTTATGGATTGAAACAAGCCTCGAGATCGTGGAACCTGAGGTTTGACGAAGTAGTCCAATCTTTTGGATTCAGTCAAAGCATGGACGAATCGTGTGTGTATTGGAAACGTGATGGGGAGAAGGTGGTGTTTCTCGTGCTTTATGTAGACGACATTCTTCTCATTGACAACAGTGTGAAAATGTTATTAGACATAAAGGGATGGTTGTCTAGACAATTCGATATGAAAGATTTGGGAGAAGTGGGACATGTTCTAGGGATCAAGGTTATAAGGGATCGCCGGAGTAGAACATTGTATCTTTCCCAGCAATCTTACATAGACACGATTCTGGCTCGTTTTAACATGCAAGATTCCAAGAAGGGTGAACTGCCCTTCAGTAAGGAACTTATCTTTCTAAGGAGATGTGTCCTCAGACACAAAAGGAGAAAGATGAAATGAAATCAATTCCCTACGCTTCGGCTGTGGGAAGCTTGATGTATGCAATGTTATGCACGAGACCTGATATCTGCTATGCAGTTGGCGTAGTAGCGAGATATCAGAGTAACCCTGGAAAGGCTCATTGGACTGCCGTAAAGAGCATTTTCAAGTATTTGCGAAATACTAAGGATTATGTTCTAAGTTACGGGGCAGACAATCTGATTCCTTTGGGTTATACGGATTCGGATTTCCAAGCTGATAAGGACCGGCGTAAGTCGACATCAGGCTATGTGTACACTTTGGGAGGTAGAGCCGTATCATGGAAGAGTGTTAAGCAAAAGTGCATTTCAGACTCTACCATGGAAGCTGAATATGTTGCAGCCTCAGAGGCAGCGAAAGAGTCAGTTTGGTTCCTTAATTTCCTCCAGGACTTAGATGTGATTCCGAGTTTGCCCAAGGCTATGACAATTTATTGTGATAATAGCGGTGCAGTGGAAAACAGTAAGGAACCACGGTCCCATAGTGCTACGAAACACATAGAGCGCAAGTACCACCTGATTCGAGACATCGTCAAGAGGGGCGATGCGATAGTCACCAAGATAGCTTCGGAGGACAACCTAGCGGACCCTTTCACCAAGATACTTCCTAAGGAAGTATATTTCAAGCACTTGGAGGGTTTGGGAGTCAGAAGTTTGGAAGATAAGACTAGACCTTAGTATAAGTGGGAGATTGTTGGAGTAGTATACTTAATGTCTAGATTTGAGTATTATAAACTCCTTGTACACTTTCATTTACCTATTAATTACAAACATTCATTTGCTTTTAATTATTGTTAATTAAATATATGCAAATTATAGTCCTGGATTTTATACGTTGTAGTTAGTATGGTGCTGCATGGGCGCACAGAAGATCATACTATCGGTTACTCGTATTTAATCAAACAGTTGCTCACGACCTAGATGGACACGGACCAATCCATCGGTATAGTCGTTGTGTGAGAGAGAAAATAATTTATCTTAATTATTTTATCACACTTGTACACTTGGTGTATTGAGCGGATCGATGAGACTCATCAATTAGGTTTGCTCGGCGATAATTGATTTGAGACTCAGTGTATTATATTCTTAATCCCCGATACAATTGCGGGTGTGTATATTTAATATAAATGACTTTGATTTTCCAAAAGAATTGACCGGTTTAATTATTGGGTCAATTACCGGTTAAGTTGGGTCACTATATTTTATATATGGCATGCCGTGAATTCTTGACGGGACAATGTATCCCGGAAGGGTTGATAATATCCCCGAGATGAGCTCATAAGGATTTATTATGTAAACCTCGCGAGTGGATTTGTTCCGCATAATAAATAATGTTGAGTGGTACTAGTCTCGGAAAAAAGAGATAAATAAATTTATTAAGCAATAAATAAATTTTATTCATGGATATTTATATCTTAAATACACGGAATAAATAATACTACCGGAGAAATATTATTTGGATATAATATGGTTTAATATTGGGAGTGCAATTAATTTATATAGTGGAAAATAAATTAATTAATATTGATAAGGATTAATGGACTTGAGCATTGGGCTCAATTTAATCTTCAATATTGGAAGCCCAATATTCCACCTCCTTTAGATCCCATATGTAGCCTATAAAAGCACTACATGGCCTTCATAAATAATAAGACAAGATTATCATACTTGATATTCTAGAGAGTTGAAGGAGATCCATAGGAGTTCGATAGATCGTCGCCCACCCGACGTTCGAACGGAGTGCAAGGAATACGTGGGAAGATTCAAAGGTCATCTTGATTCCGTTTCTCCGAACAACGAATCGTAGGTATGATATCTAAACGCCCTTGATATTATTCGATTTTGTTTATCGTGAAATACCGTAGAACGCAAGATCCGAAAAGATCGAACCACCGGACCGCATGGGATCGGGCGGCTAGGGTTTCGGCGTGGGCATGGGAGGATCCCCGGCTGGACGCCGGGGCGCGATCGATCAAACGATCGATCGCGGGCAGCTGCTGGGCACGACGGCCCAGCTGGACGCGGGCCACCACCAGGCGGCGGCGAGTCGCCGGACTCGCCGCGGGGGCTGCTAGGCAGCCCCTCCCCGATCGATCGCTCCATGCGATCGATCCTTCGATCGCGTGAACCCCGGCTCGCGGGGGTTCGGCTGGGGGCGGGCTACGTGCCTTCGGGTGCGTGGTCTCCAAAGGCCGGACTCCGGCGGATGAGTCGGCGTTCATGTGATCTCCGGCGATGGATTTTTGATCGGGCTATGATTTCCGCAAATTTTAATAGCCCGGGATATCGAATTCCAACACGTCGCGCTCTGTTTTTTTCACAGAACCAGCGCGGCACGCTGATCCTCTTCTAGCCCAGTTTTACTACGTTTTCGATCTTGTTCTGCTCAAATTTTCTTGATTCGAGTCATATTATAACAAGATTAAAATATTTCTTCATGATATATTTATCACTTATTTAATAAATTTTTATGGAACTTCTATTATACACTTACTTACATATTAATTCTAGAAATATTTTGATAAAATTTTGTAGTTACTAATTTACCGATAAAATCAATCTATACCACATAAATTTATATAAAAGCTTTTGGTATTGTGCATAGAAAAATAATATAAAAAATATGAAAAGATTTATAAATAAATTTTAATTAAGAATATAATTTAAATTAGAAAAAATATAAACATAGATTCTCTACATACTTCTTCAAAGAGAAGATCCACATTAATCCAAAAAAAATATTAATAAAAAAAATTAGAAATTTTATAAAAATGTTTAGTCATTTTAGTTTATGAAAATTTAAATTTCGGCCTATTTAACTATTTTTAGTGTAATTTCGAAGGATTTTTGAATTTAAAGTAAACTTGATAGCACACTCTAGCTTGATAGCACACTCTAGTATTTTGTCAATTCAATTGAATGAGTATTAAACATGACTTTAAAAAACAAAATACATTCAATTTTTCATATTTGTGTGACACTTGCTTAATTGAATAAGTATCCGATATGAAAAAACACTATAATAAGTAGGGCTGGGCGTTTGGGCCCGAAAACCCGAAAGTCCGTACCGAAAACCCGAAAAAAGCACGTCACGGGCACGGACCAAAAATTTAAAAATCGGTTTGGGCCCGATCCCAAAAAAAATTGGGACCGAAAGCCCGGACCGGCCATTTTTTTATTTTTTATATAATTTTTAATAAATATTATATATTTTTATATAATTTTTAATTAATAATTCAATTTTAAAATTTTAAATTATAAATATGTTATATAATAATATTATTTAAAATTTAAAATTTTATTTTTTTTCATAAAATATATTAATAAAAAATTATTTTTAATAATTAAAAATATATATTTAAAATTAAAAAAATCAGGCTCTAAAAGCCCGAAAACCCGGCTCGGACCGCCGGGCCCGGTCCCAAGCCGGGCCTTCATTTTAAAAAACCCAAACTGGCCCGGATCGACAAAATCGGGTTTTGGGCCGATCCCTAAACATTTTGGGGCCGGCCCAGCCTGCGCTCAGCCCTAATAGTAAGTAATTTTTTTTTTCACAACGAGAACTCGAGCTCAAAACAGTTTGGCTCATTGAACTCGTTTAATTTTTTAATCAAGCATACTTGACATGGCTTGTCGAGCTTGTTTTAAGTTTTTATCAAGCATGCTCAACTCGTTTGGAGACCTAGTCAGGAATAGGCAAGTAGTAGATAATTGAAGAAAAGGTGGACATCCTTCAACACGACAGTTTCCTACAGGCTACTACACAAGTCGTATGGAACTGGTCAAGCGGGGAACTCACATCACAAAGATAAAATAAGAAGCAAGACACATTCTTACACTTTAATTACATGTCAACCATACAAAATAAGAAGCAAAACACATAAAATAAGAAGTTTAGATAGTTGACAAATTCCAACAGTTGGGGATGATAATTTAAGTGTGTAGAATGAAACTATACCAATATCAAGACATGGAATAAGGCTAGTGCTGAAAGAGGAATCCCAAAACTATAAAAAAAAACTTGCCTATTTTGATTATATCATCACTGTCAAACTTATATAAAACATACGACCCTACTAATAAAAACGGGTGCCATGGCAATAATCAGATGCCAGCAGTTGAAAGCACCTCCACACACAAAACCATACTATTGATATAAAGCTCCAAATTATGAACTTAATTCATTTTGACTTTATTGGTTTGAACAATTTTTCATTAATACTATCATTGCTGTAAAGAATTGGAAGTTTTGACTGTAACGCATCGGGCATCATATGTTCTGTACATAACTATACTACTAGTAAACATTAAGATTCTCTTAATCAGCCACCTAACATTGTTTTTCTCATTCTACTTGGCATCCTCAATAAGTTTGAAGGCTGATAGAGATGCTTAGAAAAGTTGTCTAGATTTAATGATATAGTTAAATGCACACGCCCACCATCCAAACATTTATCATTCAGACTTACGTCTCTTTCAGTTTTAGGCAGAGAGTTGCTATCATCCCTAAAAAGTAATGGTATTGTTTAAACTTTTACTAGTTATATTAAAATACGTAAATTCCAAACCCATGGCAAGTACAATTAATGTACGAAATTTACCCTGTTCATAGAATTATTATTGGAATTTACGTACTCAAAAGTGGAACATTATTATCCTTAAATCTGAACTTCTACTATCTTTTAACATATTCAGAATGACTTCATGTAAGAAGTTAGCTCATATGATACTGAAAATGCAAAGAGTAATCCTTAGCGACGAACTAAAGTGAAACACTGACGGTCATGGATACAATACTAGGCACGCTGTTCTCCAACCGACAAGCAACAATAAAATCATGTCAACCCAAATTCAATCAAATGGAGCATATGTTAGTTGAACCTTTATACTCCTATCAATTATCACAGCGACAGAACTAGTACATTCGACAAGATAGAAGAACACCTTTTTATAAACTGCACAATAGAATTTAGTTTACTGCCCTCTGGGCCTTGTCTATTAATACAAATTAATAAAGTAGATATGTATCCTACCAACACGAACGGGAGCAGTAAAATGTATACACGAATCGAAACATTTAAAAGGTAAAAACGTATTTATCTAGTCATTGCACCACACCAAAACTGAAAAAATGATTACACAGCAGTAATTATACTTAAAAAATACAAACCTCAACTGAAGGCGTACTGTGGTGAAGACCTGGAAGCCATACTAGCAACTTGGGCCTGCATCTGAATAGCCCTCACTTTGGAAGCCGTGGCTCGATGGAAAAACTGCTCCCGTGACAAGAGCCTCACGTTTCTCAAATACTGATCAAAGGGTATAGCCCCTTCTTGCACGGCCTTGTCCAGCGCATATATTGCATCCTCCACCGCTAAATCTGAAGCCGTACAATCCAACATCTGCTTTGAAAGAGCATCACATGGCTCGAAAGCCTCGTCCACATCCACATCATTATTACTCCCCGATTTCCCTTCATTCTCTCTCAACCATCCTTGCAGGACATCCGTGTTCATCAAGACCATCTGAAGCTGTTGCTCGAGCGCTTCCTTTTCGTCCTGCATTTCCTTCAACCCGTTTCTTAACTCCTCTTCTCGCTTTCTGAGCACGGCCTGGGCCCCGAAAAACCCTTCCATTTCCCCTTCCCTCGCCTTCCTCATATCCCTGATATCACCGTTGAAGCTCTCCACGAGCTTGGCTATGGCGTTTTTCTTGAAGACCTCGGCCGGATCCTCCATAATCCTGCCACCACTACCGTACGGCGGCGGGGTCGGTGTAGGGGAGTAGTTCCCAGGGGGTATCGCCGGCCGCGCCACCGTAGACCCCACGGACGAATTCATGCTTCCGTAGCTAGGATTCAAATTAGGGTTAGGGTTTGAAGGCTTACGCTGAGAGTAGAGAGGCGGATCGCGGGCGAAGAAATGGCTGAGATTTCTCACAAGCTCGACCAGATTGGACGCCGGGAATACCCAAGAATGTATGTAGGGGATTGAAACGATGCCGTTGGGGGATACGAAGGGATGGGGCCGCTTGATGATCATGTCGCGGGTGGGGTTGACGAATACCAGAGGCGCGTGGCGGGGATACGATTCCATGAGCCAGATGATGACCGGGATGTTGTAGGTGACGCCCTGGAACGACATCGGGACGGTGCCTTCGGCCTGGAGGAGGTTGACGGTGCGGCCGTCGTTGTGGGTGAAGACGGCGGTTTTGGGCTGAAGGGAGGGGTGGGTCTCAGTGAGTTGCAGCAGGTGCTGCCGGATGTGCCACTTCATGTCCTCGGCGTACGGCATCGCCTCCGGTCCGCGCTGAGAGAGGACGCTGTTGAGGAACTGTTGGGTGTATTGCGCCATGGCGATTGAACGGAGACGATGAGGATCGGATCCGAACTCAGAAGTTGGCTGTGTTAGTTAATCAAGCTCTCTGGGTTTTGATTTTGTAGATCTCGATTGTTGTTGGTAGACTTGCAGGGAAGGAGGCTCTACTCAATTGAGCCAATTTTTGGGTTTTTTATTTTCTTAATAATTGAGATATTTATTTTAGGTTTTATTTTCAAAGAATTATTTTCAAAGAATTCTAATAGGCCGGATATCGAATTACAACAATTGGTATCAGAGCGTGGTTTACGTTCGCGGTATTTTCGATAAAATTGTTCTACCTTGTAGGGTTCCGACTACTTTGTTTAAAATAATCTAAAATTTTATTTAATCTCCAATTATTTCGATCAAAAATTTATTAATTAACTAACAAATTATTTTATTTAATAATCGAACTCTCACTTTGTAATTTCGTATTAATCTCATTATTAACTGTTATCTCAATTATGAAAATTTTATTATTTTACTTTGTAATTTCGTATTAATCTCATTATTAACTGTTATCTCAATTATGAAAATTTTATTATTTTCAAAGACGCATGTTTGATGATTGAGATATTTATTTTAGGTTTTATTTTCAAAGAATTATTTTTTGACTTTTTAAAAAAAAACTAATATCACTGCCCGTGCGATTCACGTGATTTATTTGTTTAAAATAATCTAAAATTTTATTTAATCTCCAACTATTTCGGTCAAAAATTTATTAATGAACTAACAAATTATTTTATTTAATAATCGAACTCTCATAATTTGTAATTTCGTATTAATCTCATTATTAATCGTTATCTCAATTATGAAAATTTTATTATTTTCAAAGACTACGCATGTTTGATGTAATTTATAGTATGTAAGCTTCTAGTGGCATAGTCGAGTGGTAAGGTCAGTGGTGATATTGGTGTAATTCCCCGACAACGCAGAGTTCGAATCTCGGATATGACAAATTTAGTCCTTGAATGAGACCTATTGGCTATGACTAATTTTCATTGAAATATTATGAAGTTAGTCATTGGATGAGATCTATTGGCTCTCTCCCACATGTGTCTGCTACTCGGGGGCATCCCTCAATTTACACCTTACCCGATCGAGGAGCCTCTGATCTGGTGGAAGAGGAGTTTCTCGTCTCAGCCTACCCGATCGAGAAGCCTCTGATCTGGTGGAAGAGAAGTTTCTCTTCTCTGCATTGATCTGGTGGAAGAGAAGGAGTTTCTCGTCTCAGCCTACCCGATCGAGAAGCCTCTGATCTGGTGGAAGAGGAGTTTCTCGTCTCAGCCTACCCGATCGAGAAACCTCTGATCTGGTGGAAGAGGAGTTTCTCTTCTATGCATTTCTCGAGTGTCAAATGCATCCAACAAATACCTAAAACCGCTAAGAGAAAATCCAAATAAATAGAAAATAAAAATTATAAAACTGAAAAATAAATAGAAATATAAAAAAAATTGAATTTACCTGGTGAACATGAAGAAGATGAGATGACAGAAATGCAATTATATTAATATAACGTATGTTAACCTGCAAAACAAATTTAACATAACTGAATTAGGGATAAACTAAAAATTAAAAAAACAATCTAGTGGAACATAAAAAAGACATACGAAACCAGATTATAGCAAAAGAAAATAATATACTTGAAAAGTTTAATCAATTTTTTAAAACTCAAATGGAATAAAAAATAGAAAGAGATTGATTTTAATGAGATATGATTAATTGTTAATTGGAATTAAATTAATATTAATGGAATAAAAAAGAATTTTGAGAAAAAAAATAAAAATGTATATATTTAAGATGATAATTAATTATTATTACCAATAATATATAATTTCAAATTACTATTTAAAATTTATATATTAATTTAAATATGATTAATAATATTACTAATTATAATTTATAATTTTTTTATTTATAATTTATAGTGTGAACACAATATTATTATTATTTTCTATTGGTCCATGTGCCATTAGTAGATCCTAAAATTATATATGTATATATATGGATTAAAATAGAGGGATAAATTTGTCATTCTTAAAATAATAAAGGTAAGGTACATTTTAAATTGAAAAAAAAAAAATTCTTTATAATAAAAATTAAAAAAATACAAATAAAATAAAAGTAAAAAAATATTTCTTTTTTTTTTATACAATAAAAAATGAAAATATTGAAAACTAGTACTACTAAGATAATTTATAAGACTGAACAGTTTGTATATTGAAAAAAAAGTTGATTTTATTTACACCCCAAAAACTTATAAGTACACCAACATACTAAATACACCTTTTAATATTATATATATTTTACTACATTTACTTAATACACCACTTTAATATACCTACAATGCCCTTATAAAATATATACATATATATATGTAATTGTAAAATTATATAGACATCAGGTTCAAACGGTTTTCGGGGCGTCCCTCCGGGCCTCTTAAACATGAAGATGAACGACCTCTTCGTTAACAACAACAACTTTCGGCTCACCCTCCCAAAGAATCTCGGGAACTCCACGGTGTCCGTCCTGGTGCTGGCCAACAACGACGTCGAGAGGATGGCGGGGACGCTCAACGAGATCATACTCATGAACGCGGGATTGGGGGCGTGCCTGCCCGATGAGATCGGGCTGCTGACCGTTTTCGACGTGCATAATAATTATGTCACAATAACTATGTCTTTAATATTTTCTTCTCGAGTTATATACTAATGTGACAAATGAGTCAATCAAACAGAATTCACAATCACTGGAACACAAAGGAACAAGAAGAGCAACGAACATTTTATATTTAGGTGGATTGGTTAGTAATGAGTCTCCCATGGGGACATGAGGAGCCTCGAGCATGCAGCTGAACGTGGCTCACAACAAGCTGTCGGGGTCGATACCGGAGAGCATATGAACACTGCCTAGGGTGGAGAACTTCACTTATTACGACAATTACTTGTGCGACGAGCCGAGCTCTTGTCACCTCAACCTCCACCTCCACCGCCTCAATCACTGCTACCTTATTTTCATCCATGATCAAGATTCGTGATATTGATTTTTGCCACGCTTTTATATATATATATATATATATATATATATATATATATATATATATATATATATATATATACTCCATATTTTAACCTAGAAAACATGTATACTACTTCTACTATTGATTTTCGTCACGCTTTTATATATATATATATATATACTCCATATTTTAACCTAGAAAACATGTATACTACTTCTACCAGTTAATACATTGATGTGAGCGTGTTATATAATAAAATATATTATTGCTTAATTATAATACAATTCAATTATACAATATATATCAACCGAATTCTACCATCTTACGATAAAATAAATATATATATATATATATATATATATATATATATATATATATATATATATATATATATGAAGCTTATATTATTAATCTCTATAAAAATATTTTTTATTCATATTATAAAAAAAACTTTGTGCTTTTAACAGAAGATGAAAACCAGTAAAAAAAAAAGCTTAGAAGAAGAAATTGAAAAAAAACTGAAGTGCTCTGGGCGGTGGGGGCGATTAATTGTGGTGTATTACATATACTATGGGTGGGCATGGGCCGGGATGGGACCGGATTTACTTGATCCCAGTCTTGTCCCATAAAATTTTTAACGGGATCGGGACGGGATCACACTTTTTAAAAATTGATCCCGTGAGTTCGGGATCCCTAAAAAAATCGGGACGGGATCGGGATCGAAACGAGATCCCGTTTAATTTAATTAATTTCAATAAAAAAATATTATATACTATTAAAAATAATTTTATACACTTATTAAAAATTAATTTAATTATGTATTATAAAACTTATTATTATCTTTTTATAAAAATCATAGGTTGTTTGATTTTGTTTAAATTTTAGTATAGTAAATTTTATTTTTTACAAATTATGTAAAATTAAATACAATAATATATTATAAATAATTAAAAATATATATTTTTAATATATATAAATATATAACGGGACGGTATGTCGAGATTTATTTAACTAATCCCGGTCTCATCCCATTATTTTAATCCGGGATCGGAACGGAACGGGATTAACACTTTTTATATTTCAATCCCGTCCTGTCCCGTCCCATTTAAGAACGAGATCGGAACGAGATCGGGATCTTGGGACCAAACGCCCACCCCTAACATATACTATTGTTAATTATCTTAAGAAGGATATATTAGTCTTTTAAGCAAATTGCATAAATGTAAATATAAATCAATTGGTGTATTTAGAGTTTTTAGGGGTGCAAATAAAATCACCAGGAAAAAAAATGCAAGAACAACAGCACACCTTCACTCAACCAAAATTAATTTACAATACAAATATACACTGCAGATAGACAAATCTTTCATCTCAACTCACTCTCACATATTCCCAGCCGATATTGGTGATGTAGAACCCGTTTCAAGATCGAGACTATCACATGCAGCTGCCGACGACCACATGCTTACCTTATCATAATTCGCAGCATCACATTCGTCGGGAGAAGCTAAGGTCTCGGGCAATGTCAACTCCCTTTCTAACACCCTCACAACTTGCCTCATACTCGGCCTCCTATAAGGATCATTATCCGAACACAACAACCCTAGCTTAATCACCACCTCAATCTCAACCTCATCACACACACCATTCAACCTCGAATCCACAACCTTCAACACACACCCCTCCCTCCACTTATCCCACACCCAATCCACCAGCACCATCTCCTCCAGAGCCGCCTTCCCCTCCACCGGCCTTCTTCCACACACGACCTCCAACAAAAGCGCCCCAAACGCATACACATCCGACATCACAGTCGGCTTTCCGGTCTTAGTCAACTCAGGTGCCAAGTAACCCAACGTGCCCACCACTCTCGTTGTGCCAGGGCTCGACCCGCGCTCGTACATCTTGGCCAGACCAAAGTCCCCTAGCCGACCGTTCATTTCCGAGTCTAGCAACACGTTTCCTGATTTTATGTCTCGATGGATCACTGTCTGCTCCCATTCCTCGTGCAAGTAAAGCAAACCTCTAGCCACGCCTTTGATGATTTTGAACCTTTGTTCCCATGAAAGTATGATTTTGGGCTCGTCGAAGATGTACTTATCAAGACTCCCGTTGGGCATGAAGTCGTAAACGAGCAACAAGTCGCTTCTCTTTCGGCACCACCCTTGAAGTGGGACCAAGTTTCTGTGCCTGAGGCGGCCTATGCTTTCGATCTCCGTCAAGAACTCCCGCAAACCTTGCTTCGAGTCGTGGCTTATTTGCTTTACAGCAACTTGGGTATTCGAATCGGGCAGTGTTCCTTTGTAGACTCTACCGAACCCACCGAATCCGAGCATCTCTTCATCGCTAAAACCTTTAGTTGCTTTCTTGAGTTCTCCGTAGGAGAATCTGTGAGGGCCGATGTGGATCTCCCAAGGCTCAAACACATCCCTATCCCTAATCTTCTTGACTACGTAAAAAGCAATTCCAACACCAAGTATAAAAAAAGCAGCAGAGACGAAAGACGTGCCTAAAGCCAAGGGTATAAGATTCTGCTTCCGGCTGGGAATAGAAGGGCACAAAGACAGGTCTAATGGCTGTGCTTGGCCATTCATTTTGAAACTCCACCCTGAAATATAATGCGAACTAGCGAGTAAACCCGTCGAAGCAGAGAACCCCACGTACATATACTCCGTCAGAATCGACGAAAGATCGGCACGAATCGAAAGAATCGGAGACTCGGGCTTCTTCGACGAAGACGGTGAAAGCGTGACATTCAATTCCTTTCTAACCGAATCATAATCAATCCACGCCAGGATCAGTTTCCCACTCTTGAGGTTAAGCAATCGCCTTTCCGAGCCGATGTAATAGCCCGCCGTAACAGAGGCATTTGATACCAAACTGTTGAAATCAATCCCAACATGGTTATCATCAATATCCTGAAAAACGTAATCTCGGGCGGTGTCGAACTCGACCGCGAAAACATGGTTGGAGAAATTGCCATGGTTGGTTTCGTTGAAAAGCCCCAAATACTGCCTGGGCAGAGCCCCAGCTAAACCCTTGAACTTGGAGACGGTGAAAGCGAATCCATGGCCGCCCAATTTCTTGAACTCCGGGACTATGGCGAAGGCGAAGGCGGTCGAGAACGAAATCGAGGCGCTGCCGTTTTTGAATCGAAACGGGGTGTCGTAGAAGGCGTGACCGGCGAGCGACGGGGTGACATTTGTGAGCTTGAGGATGCCGCTGTGCTCGATTCGGGCGGCGCCGTTTAGGGTTATGCTGGTACCGGCATTTCTGAAACCATGGAAGATGAAGTCGTCATCGTCGGACTGGGAAAACACTCTGATCGAAAGGGTCAAGAAAATTATTATGATTGGTTTGGCCATTGCATTTTTTTTTTACATGTGATTTCGAGTTTTGATTTATTTATTTTTGAATCTAGAAGAAAGTTAAATAGGAAAAGAAATGTAGGTAATGAGTTTGTGATAGTAGATGGAGAAGAAGATGAGGACCATAAACGGAAATGCAGAATTACCCGTTTTAACTTTTTCAACAGTGAACGCATTGTGCCTAACCCACCGCCGACCGCCCCAATAATGCCAAGATTTATGAGGATTTAATTTCATTACTCCATCAGAGTCCCTATCATTGATCAATATTCAATTGTAATTGTTCATATTAGTACTTGTGTAAAAATGAAAGTTTTATATTAATAAAGGAAGTACTTTGTGATTCAAGTATAAAAAAATACTAGATAAATATATAAGAATAAAGTTCTTTTAAATTTAAAATTTAAAAGTAATTATCTTTAAATATGGTGTTACTATTGGTTTGGATGTTTTTTTTTTTTTTTAAACTATGACTATTGATTCGGGAAACGAGTTTGACGTGTGCGTATATAATTGAGTACTTCATCATCCGTCCGTCCAGGAATATTTTCGCAATAAATTAAAAAAATATCTATATTAGTATTTTTTTTAAAGTAAATTTA
This sequence comes from Euphrasia confusa, assembly GCA_954870475.1. Classification (NCBI taxonomy): domain Eukaryota; kingdom Viridiplantae; phylum Streptophyta; class Magnoliopsida; order Lamiales; family Orobanchaceae; genus Euphrasia; species Euphrasia confusa. The sequence goes on from OX940949.1 coordinate 19,538,118, forward strand.
TTTTGATAAAATAGTTGTACGCAGATATTTCATTTTTTAGGTGTGAAAATATATATGGGGTATACGAGACAACCCAAAAACAAAAAGATGTAAAGATATTACAGTAGAACCTCTATAAATTAATACTCGATAAATTAATAACCTCTCTAAAATAATAAAATTTTTCGGTCCTGACTTGGGCTTTTGTAAAAAATGAGCGAATTCGATAAGATAATATAATAATAATTTTTTGAAAAAACCCTTTATAAGTATGAGGTCCCATCAAAATTGTAAATTAATAATTTGTAAATATTATAATTATAAATATTAGTTCTCATCAATACTTTCGGGTATTCACATGATCTATTTAGAGTGTTTGATAACGTGTACATTGACTAACATTCAAAAAATATTTTTCATCAACTGATTTTTGTAATATATTTAGCGCATAATGATCCCTTTTATATTCACATAATATTTTATGTGTTTAATTATTTATTGATAATTTTATGATGCATTGAGTATTATAAACTAGTTTATTTTTATAAATATAATATTAACATTATACATTGAATCTATAATAATATACATGAATATATCCATTAGTTATAATAAAGTTTATACATGAATTTTAATCCAATTATTTTAAATAAATATATTTAAATTTATTGAATTTAAAATTTTCTCTTTTAATTAATAAAATATTAATTTATCGATATATTAATACCTCTTTAAATTGATAAAATTTTACGGTCCCGAGAGTATTAATTAGATCTTCAATCTCACAATTATTTCATTACATGACCAGAAATATTAGTAGTAATATATAAAATCAACACAACAATATAAGATGAAAAAATTAATTAGGAAAACAATGAACAAAGAATAAAAAAATTGAATTTGAATTTGATTGAACTGAATAAACTAATTTTCGTCACGGAATATTTTTATACTTTTTGAACACGTAAATTAAAAAAATATTATTTATATTATATTAGTTTGGTAAAAAAAGTAAGGTTAATTTGGATTTTAAAATAAAAAAATAAAGAAAATTGTGAGTAAAAGTAGCTAGAAAAGCAGGAGACTATAATTTTACTTTAAAATAAAAAAATAAGTTTTTTTAAGTGTGAAAAATATACCCAAGACATACAATTAAAAAAAAAGTAGAAAGATATTTAAAAAATATACAAGCATTTATGATATCTTTGACGACTAGCTCTAGTGGTTAAGTAACCATTGTTTTTTTCAATCAAAATTTTATGCTAGTTCTAACTTTGTCAAGGGTCATTGGCCTATTATTTCTCATATTCTAGAAATTCAAAAGTTTACACATTACACGAGTAAACATTAGCTTTGAAATGATTTTTTTTTAATGACACGTACTCGGTACTCCCATTTGATTATTTCTCTTTTAGCACCGTGTAACATCTCTAATCATTGTTTTTAAACATGTAGAATCATTTTTCATCTATGCAGTATGTATACTACATTGATTTTAGTTTGATAGTTTTAGACTATTATTCAACTATTATAAGTTAATTTTTATAAATTATTAAATATTTTTTAAAATATTAATAATATTACAACATTAATTAAATTGTATAAAATTATTGATTCGAATTATTTTTATTTTTTTAAATGAATTTAATCAAGTTTTAATGAGTTTGAACTCAAGCAAGCAATGTGATATGAAAATTAAAAGTTGAAAAGAACCGATTTTATCATATTAATTCATTTATTTTTTCAATTTGTTCTCACTAATTATTTTTCATTATTTTTTTTTAATCTTTTTTCATTAAATGAAAAGAATATCATAACCTGAAACATGAAATCAAAGTTCTAGATTATTTCAAAACTTTTTTTTTATCAATTGCAATATTTTTAGTTCGAACTTTCTTAAACCTTTTAGTCCTCAATTCAAGTCAATTCAAGTGCTCAACAAACTAAACTAATAACTCTTTTACTCCAAAAGTTTTTCTTGCAACGAACATATATGAATTTCGAAAACAATAATAAGATAGCTACAATTGTTGGCTAAGTAGTACTTTTTTTTCCTAAAACAGCCTGTCTCGGAGGTTTATAAAGATAGAAAGAAATAGTACACCATGTTAGTACAACAAAAAAGTAGTAGTAGGATATTTGAGGCAGAAGTCCAAAAATGATGATGCAATTATATATATAATTCATTGTTCTCCCATTGTCACATATATAACCTAATTCATAATAATGCATCATGCACCCATGTGCGTGAATCGTCTCGAGCCGACCACAAGCAAGCCCAGACGAACTTTCCGAACGAAATAAGCTGAGAAACGATCTCTTTCTATGTTTGCAATGTTTGCAAGCACACTATATCAGAGAATGATTGTTGGGAAGAGAGGACATATATATGGTGCATTCTATCAAGGCTTAATTATATGCACCAAATTTTAGTAGTTCATTAGTTTTAGCATATTCCAATTAGCTAGTGATCATATATATATCAAAGATCAGTGATCGTATATTCTTGATCTGTTTTCAATACTAAATACTAAATATTTATTTTCGAATCAAGTGTCATTACCTTCCATGCTATAGCTTCACTCGACAAAACGAAAACCTACTGCCACGAACAATCGACGTACGAAAATAAAAAATAAAAAACGCGAAAACAGTAAACGTCTAACCTTGCTCGATCCACGGCATGTTTACAAGAACTGACCCACCCACAGAGTTAGAAAACTACGTACGTATGATTAATCAGTAAGGAGGAGGGCACGCCTGAGGAGCCCAGAATACATCGCTCGTCGCCATCTGTCCACTCGGCAGCAAATGAGGAGGAGGAGGAGGAGGAGGCAGACTATACCCACCCACCCCCTCCGATTTCACTGCAGGCTCCAATCGCATCAACCCTTCTTCTTCCTCTTCCTCTTCCTCCTCCAAAGGCAGCTTCTCGTACACCGCGTTCGCAAACGTCGCCGCGATCACCATCACGGGCCCCGCCGCGATCAGCTGCCCGGCCACCACTCCGCCCACCACCTGCCCCTGCCCGCCGGCCAAGTACAACATCAGCCTGGCTGTCCCGGGCGGGGAAGGCTCGGGCAGGAATCCCCCCGACAGGGACAGTATCTCGAACCTCCCCTGGAGGCTCAGCACCCCCCCGCCGCCGGCGGGGCCCGACGGCTGGCGGAGGGTCACGTCGGCCACCACCCCGCTGCCGCTCAGAACGGAAACCCCGCAGCGCCTCCGGCGGGCGAAGGCGGAGATGGACTCGGAAACGTCGCTGCCGTCGGTGATCTCGAGTATGTGGCTGCGGAGGGCGTTGGGGGTTTCTTTGGCGATTGTGATGGGCGGCCGCGGCTTGTTCTTGGAGCCCGACGGCCGCCCTCGGGAGCGGCGGCCGGAGCCGGAAGAGGGGTCGGCGGAATCGGAGGAGAGGTTGTTACGGGCATCGGGAGGATCTGGGTTGTTGTTGTTGTTGCTAGGGTTTGGGTGGTCACCGCCGGACATTGATGATGGGATGATGGGGTTTGTCACCGCATTTTCTGCCCACCATCTGCTCCCCATAACTATTGTCTATTCAACTTTTCTTTTTCTGAAATTAAAATTAAAATTAAAATCAAAGCCCATATTCCGAGGAAGAAAAAGAAAGAGATAAGATTAACGTATTAAAATATACACTATCTCTCTCTCTCTATCTATCTATACGCAGCTACTTGATTAATGAAGCTAGCTTTTTTTCTTCTTGTTTTTCTCTCCAAATTAAAAACCCAACTGATCAAATTGATAGGTTTTCCATTTCAAGGATGAGATCTGAAGATAATAAATGTAAAATATTATTTTTCACCAACAATATATATTACCCAAATCGTGTATTATTCGCTTCAAACCCAAACCCTCGTACGAGAAACACACGCATATAAGTATATATTATAACCGATGTTAAATCGATTCATGTAAGGAAATCGAGATCTATAAGATCAATGGGGTGAAACAAAACAAACACACACCGAAAAAAAACTGCAAAATAAGCAGTGTAGATATACTTTGGAGATTTAAAGATGTGAAGTGTAATACCTGCCTGCGCAGATTCGGTTCGTACGGGCTGGGTTTTGGGTCAGGTTCTCTACTGTACTCAGGGTTAATTCTTCTGTTTTCACACTCTCTTTATCTAACTGTAAGAAACTGGAGAGTGGGTGTACGATAAGGGGAATGAAAAGAGTATTGCAGTTGTGAAAAGAAGATTTATTTTCTATCTCTAATTGTGGATTTTGATTTCTCGTCCTTCCTCGAGGATGGGTTTGTAGCTTGTCCCAAGGTTGGACAACCGAGCGACTATGTAGGGGGAATGTTTAAAGCCCAATTTTTATAATTTTTTTTTATTAAAAACCGTGGATATCGACTCGACCGGACTCTGTAGTGTTTATCAAGCCAGTGGTCGGGGTAATCCGGTGTTGATTCGATATTAATGTAATTAAGGTTTGTATAGAAGAGTAAAAGTCGCAAATTGCTATATCTTACGCCTGGGAGTAATAAGATGCCAATCTTACTCCATCCAGGTCCAGTATATAAAAAAATTTGACCCAGCCTAATTACTCCGCTGACGTCATCACAACACAGACGATTCACGCCAATATGGATTCATGTTTCTGTAACTTCTTTTTTTTTTTCTCTCTTTCGACCGATTTCTATAGCATTTCCGCCCTCCTCCACCGCCCCAGCTTCGACGCCGTCGAAACCCTCGATTATCACCGCTTTCAAGCATCGATTATCGCAAGCAAATCAACATCCACAACAAGCCATCGATTCCTAGCGTTGATTCTCGCCGGCTTGAAGCATCGATTCTCGTCTACAAATCTCGACGCTTTCAAGTATCGATTATCACAGAACCTCTGGTGTGTTAGGAATACCCGTGTCTGAAGTCTTTGATGTTGTTGCAAATCTCACTACTCAAAACATCAAAAAGGAAAAAATCATAGATGAAAAGAAGAAGAAAATCAAGGTATAATTACTATTATTACTTTATACACTTGTAATAAGTACATACGCTTAAATCGAGATGAATAAGACAGTGACAATAATTTGCAGGTGACAATTTTTTAAGATGATGATTTTGTCACTTTAGAGAAACAGTAAATTACTGAACTTCGAACTTCTGAAAATGTACAATCTAATTAATGTTTTAATTTTATTCACTGGATATTATATTCATTTATAAACACTTACATATATTAACATATGTGAAGTCTGAATCTCTACAGAAGAAAAAAACAAAGTCAGAAGCCCCGAAGAAGAATAAATGTGACAAGGACAAGAAGGTATATTTTTCTACATTACTAATAAATGATTGTAGTCTAGTTGCATTTTTGTTGTAATTAGTAATTTAAAATTTTATTGATTGTATTTAGGTAAAGAATGACGACAGCACCGACACACGTCGCTTCCAAACTGTGTTGTAAAGCTGTGTGAATCACTTTCTGATGAGCAAAGAGATGTTGTTAGAGAAATAGGATTTGGTAGGATCTTAGAACTACAAATGAGATCAAAATTCAAAATTTAAATGAGTTGCACTTGTTGTTGGGTCGTTGTTATCTGGGATCCAAAAATACTTTATAAATTTCAAAATTCTATATTCACTAAGAAATGTAGATAAAATTGTAAATATGAATTGGTGTAGTTACTCCTTCAAACATTTGATTTCTTCCATTACTGAATGGAAGAATTCAAGTAAAGGTTAGTTTACAGGATCTTGCACTCTCTTAACGGTAAGAATAATCATTACAATTTCCTTCTCAATCCAGTGGAATGTTTTTAAATTGACCTTATTTGGGACAAAATTTGCCCGTCACATTTGATCTCGTCGTAATTTCGTTTTTCAGTCGAAAATTTGTTAGTGGGGCCCCTTTTCTGCATTTTATTGTATAAAATTATCTTGCGACTGATATGCTAAACCAAATCGGCATAAGTTCTTGACAACTTTATGTTTTTTTTTCTGGGCTCGTTTATTATTTTTCTTATAATTTTTAATAACTCAAAATTCAGCAATGGTAAGAAATTCTTTCAAAGAAATGCAATGTTGCAAAAAAAGTTAAAACTGAACATTAAGTATAAATATTCTAAAAACGATCTTTAAAATAAAAAAAAAAATACAAAAATTCATCCATAAAAACAATATTCGTCTCTCTCAACTTGAGACTTGTACGACTGGAAAAGAACTCGACTGTATATCTTTCCCCTGTAAAGAAGATAGTATTATGTAAGAAAGACAACAAATAAATGGAATTGTCCAATAAAAATATATGAAGAAATTTAATTACAACAAACAAATAAAATAAATTTTACAAAAACAAACTATGAAAACAAATTTTAAAAGGGAAAATTAAAAACCTAAGTACATCTGTAGCTTTCAATAATTTGTTTGAAATGTAAGTTCATGTATATATTTATAATTATATTGAGTTATTATTTTAATTTTAATTTAATATTAAATATTATAATTCTTCAAAATAAAAACAATTAAATTAAAGAAAAAAATCGATCCAAAAACTCGAACCGAACTGAAATTTACAATCCAATCTGAACCAGATTAATACAAGTCCTTTCTTCGATCATTAAAATTTAAGAATTTCGGTCTTATGAGACAAAGGGAATACAATATTATTTGAATAAAAATATTATAAAAATAATTTTTACATGTTAATTATCTTGTGAATAATCAATAAATTACAAATAAAATAAACTTTCAATATGCTTATCCATCTACACCTAAATGAGAAGTTTCAAAATGATATTAAAATAAAAATATTATAAATATATTTTAAAATATTTTTTACATGTTAACTATCACGTGAACAATCAATAAATTACAAATAAAATAAACTTTCAATATGCCTATCAATCTACGCTTGGATGAGACTAAATGAGATGTTTCAAAATGATAAATGTATCATGGAAAATTATGTAGATTGATAAGCATATTCAAAGTTTTGATTTATGTGGGAGAGTGACCTAGCGAGAAATACTAGTGAAAAGTTCAAAAAAAAATAAATCCTTCCACCCGTGAATTTCGGAAAGGATAATTGTAGATTAGTAGCTGAACTATAAATACTTTTGTACATTGGTTACCCAACTTGGAGAGTAATAAACCATTAACCATTTTAAAATTTCGGAAACAAAAACCCTATCTTGAAAGGATATACCGATATCAAATTAAAATCGAATGATTTACAAACATCAAAGCTCGAATAATCGAAAGTTGGAAAGTTAAGGTTATGGACTTAACGGAGGTTGAACGCGATTGTCTAGGCTGTCCAGACTGTCACTGCTTGTCGTTGTTAGGAAATTCGCGTCTGAATTCCCCTCCTGAAAAGCACACGAACAAACAAAGAACGAAAATACGCGAAATAAATGACACGAAGATTTATAGTGGTTCACCTGTTAACGAGGGCTACGTCCACTTTCTTGCCGCTGCAATAATTCACTAGAACAATTATTACGCTCGATTACAATGCTCAGTAATGGTATAATTCAATTCTAGGCTATGGAGGTGTTAACCCTAATATTCACGCACATAGGGTTTAAATAGGGGGAATAAAACTTGGAGGTGAAGAAAAATCCCGCTGGCAGAATTCCGCAAAACGGCGACCGCCGTTTTGCTTTTGGCGCCCGCCGAATACTTTCGGCGACCGTCGGAGCCTCTTTTGGCGCCCGCCAAAAGGCCCAATTCTTGGCAGATCGCTAAATCCGCTTTGTCCCGGTTTCGACGCCTGCCGAAACCTTTCCGCGCCCGCCGGCGGCTTTCCGCGATTGCCGGAACCACTCCGGCGACCGCCGTTTCTCCCGTTCGTCGTTTCTCGTCTTCTCGGCGTGAATTTGGCTTCCATACACAACAATCTCCCACTTGGAGCTAATTCACGACCCCCTATCGACTCTTCCCATTGCAGCGGCGTTCCCGGTCCTCATCCCAGAAGACCAACCGAGGTTGAACACAACCTCAACTTGTCGCACGACACCACCTTCGTAAACATGTCGGCTGGATTCTTACTCCCAAGAATCTTCTCCAACACCAAGACGCCTTCCTCCAAGGCCGATCGAATGAAGTGATATCTCAGCTGGATATGCTTCGTTCGAGCATGGTACACTAGATTCTTCGCCAAGTGAATGGCGCTCTGACTGTCGGAATACAAGATACTCCCCGAGTGATCTTGCCTCAGCTCTAGCAGAAATGCCTGTAGCCACATCATTTCCTTCGCGGCTTCCGTCACAGCAACGTACTCCGCCTCACAACTTGATAATGCTACTATCTTTTGCAACCTCGACACCCAGCTAATCGTTGTACCCTCGAAAGTGTACACGTACCCAGTAGTGCTCTTCCTACTATCCACATCACCTCCGTTATCCGCGTCCACGAACCCAAGTAACCCCACATCTGATTTTTGGAACCTCAAAGAAAAATTGGAAGTCCCTCTCTCAAGTATCGGAAGATCCACTTGACGGCTTCCCAATGTTGCTTCCCCGGATTACTCATAAACCGGATGACCACTCCCACTGCATGGGCAATGTCAGGCCTCGTGCACACCATAGCATACATAAGTCTCCCAATCGCAGAGGCGTAAGGGACCTTATCCATATGCTCCATCTCCTTCTCGCTCGTCGGCGAGTCCTCCTTTGACAGACGGAAGTGACTAGCCAAAGGAGTGCTCACGGGTTTCGCATCCTCCATGTTAAACCGTGCTAGTACCTTCTTAAGGTATTCCTCTTGAGACAACTCAAGACCATCTTTGCTCCTCGTGATTCTCATCCCCAGGATTTGTTTGGCAGCACCCAAATCCTTCATAGAGAACTCCCTCGATAGACTTTTCTTGAGCTTGTCGATCTCTGCCAAGCTCGCCCCGACTATCAACATATCATCTACATAAATGAGCAATATTATGTAGGTACCTCTTCCAAGGCTCTTGAAATAGCAGCAGTGGTCCGCCTCGCACCGCGTGAACTCGACCCGCTTCATGAACATGTCGAACTTCTTGTACCACTGCCTCGGAGCTTGCTTCAACCCATACAAGCTCTTCTGAAGCTTACACACCAGCTTCTCCATGCCTCGGACTTCGAAACCCTCCGGTTGCTTCATATAAATTTCTTCATCTAGGTCCCCATGAAGAAATGCAGTCTTTACATCAATTTGCTGAAGATATAAATTCTCCTTTGCCACCAAGCTAAGCACCACCCGGATGGTTACCATCTTGACTACCGGAGCAAAGATCTCCGTGTAGTCGATCCCTTCCTTCTGCTGGAAGCCTTTCACCACTAATCTTGCCTTGTACCGAACGCTTCCATCGTGTTCTTCCTTTGCCCGGAAGACCCATTTATTGTGCAAGGCCTTCTTCTCCTTCGGAAGCTCGGCTAGTTCCCAAGTCTGATTCGACATCAAAGAGCTCATTTCTTCTTTCATGGCAGACTCCCACTTGATCGAATCTCTCGCTTGTATAGCCTCGGTGTAGCTCTCCGGCTCACCCCTATCAGTCAGCAAAATATAGTTAAGAGATGGTGAAAATTTATGGGGAGGTCTTCTTACCCTAGTCGACCTCCATGGCTTCGGTGTGACTGGATCGATGTTGGGATGAGCATTTTCATCTTGCTCATCCTCACTGCTCGTGTTTCCCTCTTCGATCTCCTCGGTCTCATTGACCTTCACCGGAACCTCCTCCGTGTCTCCCACGGGATCAATGTCTTCTTCAACAACCTCGTCTTTACCCTTGTACAAGACCGCCTCGCTGAAGATCACATCTCTGCTTCGGATCACCTTATGATTTTCGGCATCCCAAAATCGGTACCCGAACTCCGTGCCGCCATATCCAATGAAGAAGCACTTCTTGGATTTAGGATTAAGCTTGCTACGAGCAGCTGCGTCGACATGAACATACGCCAGGCTCCCGAACACCCTCAAGTAGGACAGATTCAACTTCTTCCCACTCCAAACCTCCTCAGGAATTCGATATTCCAAAGGAACCGACGGTGCTCTGTTGATTAAATGAGCTGCCATGTCGATGGCATACGCCCAAAACATCTTGGACATCCCCGAATGTAACAGTATACTCCGGGCCTTCTCATTTAGCGTCTTGTTCATTCGCTCCGCTATTCCGTTCTGTTGTGGGGTCCCCGAAATAGTCTTCACCATCTTGATCCCACTCTCGACACAAAATTGTTTGAAGTCGGCGTCAACGTACTCACCACCGTTGTCGGACCTCAAACACTTCACCTTGAGATTTGTTTCATTCTCAACCTCGGCTTTCCATTTCCTGAAAACAGAGAACACGTCACTCTTATTTTTCCTGAAGTATACCCATACCTTCCTTGTGGAGTCATTGATGAAGGTAACGTAGTAGAGTGACCCTCCGAGTGAGGCGACGGGAGCTGGACCCCAAACATACGTGTGTACTAGTTCCAGCTTCTCCGCCTTGGGCTCCCTTCCATCTTTGGAAAAACTCACCCGTTTCTGCTTTCCAAGAATGCATCTCTCGCACACGTGAGACTCAATCGCCTTGAGTTCGGGCAGCATCCCGTTCTTTGCCATGATCTTCATCCCCTTCTCACTCATGTGCCCCAGCCTGCAATGCCATAATTCAGTCTTCTTGGTGTTATCAACAACACCAGCCGAGTCCCTCACGCTCGTCGTCATGTAAAGTTTGCCCGTCTTATGACCTCGAGCTATGGTCATTGCGTTCCTCGAAACCTTCCACGACTCATCTTCAAATGACACACGATGACCATCACTGTCAAGTTAGCCCACCGAACATGTCTAACCTTGGTAATCTTCCATGTTTTCCCATTTGACATCTTCAGGTTGATATATCCCATCCCGAATACATCGAGTGGCTCGTCATCTGCAAGAAAAACTTTTCCATAGTCACCCGAGACATAATTCAGCATTACCGATCAAATCATTTTAAATACCGTATCAAGTCATTTTAAATCTTTTTTATCAAATAAATTGGAAAAATTTATAAAAACTTTCTCCTGTTTCCTAATAATTAAAGAACCGATCAAATCAAATCGAATTATCCGATTAAATTGAAGCCAATCAAACAACCTAGAAATAATTCATTTTAAAAACGATTTGATTTTTGATTTATAAAAATATAATTTAAATAGTTCTCTTAACAAAAATTTCAATTTAATTTAGTTCGAATGATACTGCATTTGTTCCGTTGACACACTTCATTTGAAAATTTGTAAGAAAGAATATTTTAAATTTATAAATAGAAAAAAAAAAGAAAAAGGAACAAAATAAAATAGGGAGTACATTAAACAGGCCCGTACCTGGTTCGGCCCAGGAAGACCACATGCGTGTCAGTAAAGGACGGAAGGACCCCAATCTCGTGGCTGATTCTGATTGGCCCACGTACCGCACCTAAAACATGCCTCCCAAACACGTGTTGCATCTACGGGACACCTGTCGCCGTCTCGCATTCAGCGTTCTACGTCACACCAACTATGCACGTCGGATTTATTTCCCTGCCCGAGACGGTGACGGGCAGCTACCCGCTCAATCAACCCACCCATTATAATCCGCACTCCTCTTTCTCCATTTTTTTCACCTCTTCTTCTCTCTTTTGATTTCTGATTAATTTTCTAATCGAAGTTTTTTTCTATTCGGATTCATGGCTGGTATGTGCTGCGGAGTGAAGATCTCCGAGACGGAGACCACTTCCCCGGTCGACCCTAGCTCCAGATCCGCCTGCCGCAGGAAATTGGGAACCCGCCGGTTCAGCTTTCTTCCATCCGATTCGCCGGCGGAGGTCAGCGTACAGAGGACGAAGCGAAATATGGATGCTGTAGTTCCTAGCGCCGCTAAGAAATCGAGAAGTGGAAACACACCGCCGGAGACGAATCGGGTATGCGGATCTACGGCGTCGTGCGCCCAGGCCTCCGAAATCCCCAATTTCGGTTTGACCTCGATCTGCGGGCGGCGGAGGGACATGGAGGACGCGGTCGCCGTCCACCCTAATTTTCCGATCGGTTTGCATTTCTTCGGAGTCTACGACGGCCATGGCTGCTCACATGTAAATCAATTGAAAAAATTGGTTGTAAAATATATATGTGGAGCTTTGATTTGATTGGGCTTAATTAAAAATTGCAGGTGGCGGCCAAGTGCAGAGATCGGATGCACGAAATCGTCAAGGACGAGATCGAGAACGGAGGTTCTTCATCTTCGTGGGAGCAAACCATGTCCAGAAGCTTCTCGAAGATGGACAAGGAGGCCGGTGAGTGCGCCGCCGCGGCCGGCGGCGGCGGTGGTAACGCCGCCTCTTGCCGCTGCGAGCTTCGCACTCCTCAGTGCGCCGCTGTGGGGTCTACCGCGGTAGTTGCCGTCGTCTCTCCCGAGAAGATCGTCGTCTCCAACTGCGGGGACTCGCGAGCTGTGCTTTGCCGAAACGGCGTCGCGATTCCGCTCTCCGTGGATCACAAGGTTGGTTTGTTTATTTATTTATATTTTTATTTTATGAGAAAATTTATTTACGAACTAAACACGTGTTTTGTGGTGAATAGCCGGACCGACCAGATGAATTGAACCGCATCGAAGAAACGGGCGGGCGGGTAATCTTCTGGGATATACATAATAGTATGTGTGTGTGAATATACACGTACGGTGAATATTATACTAATATATTTATAATTGGTACAGGTGATGATTATCTGAAACCTTATGTGATAGCGGAGCCTGAGGTGACAGTTAGTGATCGGACGGCTGGGGACGAGTGCTTAATCTTAGCGAGCGACGGGCTGTGGGATGTGGTGTCGAACGAAACGGCATGTGGGGTGGCAAGCAAGTGCCTGCAGTATCGGGCGGGAGAGAGCTCGGAGAAGGCGTGCTCGGATGCTTCGGTTCTTTTGACGAAGCTGGCGTTGGCACGTTGCAGCACAGACAATGTTAGCGTCGTCGTGGTGGATCTGAGGAGGACGTAGTACTTAGTATATATATGCTAATTTTAATTTGGTGTTTAACTATATATAATTAATGAGAGGATCATTGGAGATCGAATAGCAAGTGCATGCAGTACTATTCAAGTTTGGTTCCAATAATATTAATTAATTAATCGTCAATATATAATTTCTTGCTATTCAATTATTTTGGAAATGAAAGAAAAACATATATACACAGAAGGGGGGCAATACGTTGAAATGTGACGTGGGAAGACAAATAATGAATGTATTGTCAGTTGATGCAACCGTATCTTTCCATAGTATCCAATTAATTAAAACTCTAGTTATTGAATTGTGACCTAAGTTCCGGGGAACAACGAGGGTAAACCGTTGTAGCAAGTCAAGATGAGAGCGACGATTTGTATCCAAATGGATCTTGAAGAGTCCAAATGGATCTTGAAAAGTCCTTGCTATGAGAAAAATAAATAAATTAGGATCGGAAAGGTTATTTTTAATATGACCTTCATATTCAAAATTAAAATTCCCAACATATATATGACTAAAAGTACAAAGGTTACAACTTACAAACTACTACAAGATAAAAACTCCTTTTGTGAAGAATGAACTTTTAGGGTAAGGATATTATGTGAAAATGGGTAAAAGATAAAGGGTGATTTTTGAAAAAAATGTAAGTTTCAATAATTGATTATAATTAAATGAATTAGTTTTTTTTAATTATAAATTTAAGTATTCCAAAAATACATTTTTTTATTTAAACATGGTGATGATTATTTAATAACGTTCAAGAGTATAATGGTAATTATTTCACCTTTTTTTTTGTAATTATAAAATTAATAATACTTCAAATTAAAAAAAAACAAACTATTTTCATTAAAAAGTATATTTTATAAAATTTGGCATGTAAATTAATAAATCAAAATACCTATTTTCATAAATATTTCAAAATAAAATGGGTAGATGAGAGTTGATAATTGAGAGTTAGCCCGTTAGGGTTAGGGTGGGGTAAGAAGATATTTAGCGGGGTCTACTTTGATTCGAATCTTTTTGGTTTCAACCAGATTGTGACACCTCTTATCGAAGTCACCAACATAGCTCATTAGGTGCCGCCACCTCTCAATTTTTCTTTTTTTTGTGGGCCCCAGTAGTTTCTTCCTTGCATGTAATGAATGCTTACTCATAATAGTCATAAAGTCCCCGTAATCATCAACAATCCCATTATGAAAATTATATGTTATTTTTATTCTTCATCTAGATATTTTTTTTAATAAGGAGGAGAGACGAGAAACTCCACCCCACTCGATCGGAGGTCCCTCGATCGGGTAGGATGTAAATCGAGGGATGTGCTCGAGTAGCAGACACCTGTGCGAGAGAGCCAACAGGTCGAACCCCAGGACAAACCTTCATAATATTTCAATGAAAATTTATCCCACCCGATATTCAAATCCTGCGTCATCGGAGAATATCTCACCCACATCATCACAAGCCTTACCACTCGACTATACCTCTGGGACATCTTCATCTAGATATCTTACATCATGTTTATGCTTGGATCATAGGTTAAAAGTAGATTTATCAAATTTATAAATTATTAAAAAAAGAATTATATTCCCTACTTCACGCTAACATTTTCACCTTACATATAATAGAATTTATACATATATAATTTTAGGATGCACTAACGTCACGTGTACCAATAGAAAAATAATAATAATATTATATTTACACTATGAATTATAAATAAAAAATTATAAATTCTAAATAATAAGTTTTTATTTTTCTTTCTCAAAATTCTTTTATTATTCTATTAATATTAATTTAATTTCAATTAATCGTATCTTATAAAAATTGATTTTCTCTTATTTCCTAATCCACCGTAGTTAAAAAAAATGATCAAACTTTTTAGGTATATTATTTTCTCTTGATGTAAAATTTTATTTTTTGAATATTGAATCGAGTATACGTTCTTCTATTTATTCATTTTTTTTCCTCGATTTTTTTTAATTTTATGTATTAATTATGATTTTTGGCAGATTCCAGAATCAAATTGTCGAGATATTAATTATGTTCGACTAGATTTTTTTTTTAATTTTTAGTTTATTCCTAATTCAGTTCTGTAAAATTTGTTTTGCAAGTTAACATACATTATATTAATATAATTGCATTTGTGTCATCTCATCTCATCCATGTTCACCAAGTAAATTCAATTTATTTTATATTTTTATTTATTTTCTAACTTTATAATTTCTATTTTTTTATTTTCAATTAATTTTGATTTTCCCTCCACCTATGCTGGATGCGTTTGACACTCGAGGAATGCAGAGACGAGAAAGCGGAATGCAGAGACTAGAAACTCCTCTATCACCAGATCAGAGGCTCCTCAATCGGGTAGGATGTAAATCGAGGGATGTGCTCGAGTAACAGACAAATGTGGGAGAGAGCCAATAGGTCTAATCCTAGTACTAACTTTATAATATTTAAATGAAATTTTGTCATATCCGAGATTCGAACTCTGCGTCGCTGGAGAATTACACCAACATCACCACAGACCTTACCATTCGGCTATACCTAAGAAACTTACATACTATAAATTATATCAAACAGGAGTAATCTTTGAAAATAATAAAAATTTCATAATTGAGATAACAATTAATAATGAGATTAATACGATGTTACAAATTTAAGTGGGAATTCGATTATTAAATAAAATAATTTTTTAGTCCATTTATAAATTAATTATATATATTTATACATATATAATTTCAGGATTCGCTAATGCCACGTGGATCAATAAAAAATCAATAATAATATTGTGTTCACACTATAAATTATAAATAAATAAATTATAAATTCTAAATAATAATATTATTAAGTATATTTAAATTAAATATAAATTCTAAATAGTAATTTAAAATTATATATTTTAGTAATAATAATTAATCATAATTTTAAATATATACGTTTTTATTTCTCTTTCTCAAAATTCTTTTTATTCTTCCATTAATATTAATTTAATTCCAATTAATCGTATCTCGTAAAAATCGATTTCCTCTTATTTCCTTATCCACCGTACTTCAAAAAAATAATCAAACTTTTTAGGTATACTACGTTCTTTTATTTATTCATTTTTTTTCCTCGATTTTTTATTTTATTTTATGTATTAATTATGATTTTTTTCGCAGATTCCAGAATCAAATCGTCGAGATATTAAATATGTTCGATTAGATTTTTTTTTAATTTTTAGTTTATCCCTAATTTAATTCTGTAAAATTTGTTTTGCAGGTTAACGTTCGTTATATTAATATAATTGCATTTGTGTCATCTCATCCCCTCCATGTTCACCAAGTAAATTCAATTTATTTTATATTTTTATTTATTTTCTAACTTTATAATTTCTATTTTTTAATTTTCAATTAATTTTAATTTTCCCTACACCTATGCTGGATGCGTTTGACACTCGAGGAATGCAGAGACGAGAAAGCGGAATGCAGAGACTAGATACTCCTCTCTCACCAGATCTCCTCAATCGGGTAGGATGTAAATCGAGGGTTGTGATCGAGTAACAGACAAATGTGGGAGAGAGCCAATAGGTCTAATCCCAGTAGTAAATTTATAATATTTAAATGAAAACTCTCACCAGATCTCCTCAATCGGGTAGGATGTAAATCGAGGGATGTGCTCGAGTAACAGACAAATGTGAGAGAGAGCCAATAGGTCTCAATCGGGTAGGATGTAAATCGAGGGATGTGCTCGAGTAACAGAAAAATGTGAGAGAGAGCCAATATGTCTAATCTCAGTACTAACTTTGTAATATTTAAATGAAAATTTGTCATATCCGAGATTCGAACTCTGCGTCGCTAGAGAATTACACCAACATCACCACAGACCTTACATTCGGCTATACCCAAAAAGCTTACATATTGTAAATTATATCAAACAGGCGTAATCATTGAAATAATAAAAATTTTATAATTGAGATAACTGTTAATAATGAGATTAATAGAGTTTACAAATTTAATGGGAGTTTGATTATTAAATAAAATAATTTCTTAGACCATTAATAAATATTTGGTGAAATACGTTGGAGATTAAATAAAATTTTAGATTATTTCAAACAAATAAATCACGTGTATCGCAGTAGTACTAATTTCAAGTAAATCACCTGTATATATACTCTACGGTATATGTATAATAAAATGTTTTTTTATGATAAAATGAAAAACTATTTATTTATTCATTTGATATTTTGAATTCATAATGTTTTTTTTATCTAGTGTTATATTATTTTATATTTTATTTTCTAATTAAGAGCGTTACATAATTTTTTAATAATTAAATAATATTCTCTTGGTCCCTTAAAAATTTGTATATTACTACTCGTTCAAAAATATATACACACTTCTTTTTAAAATTTTAAAAAAAGTCTTATATACCATAATTTCAAAAAGGGTTAGTATCTTACTACATATTATAACATAATCTTATACTTTGTCTAAATTCTAAAAAAGAATGATATACCAAATCAACCCCTATAATGTTATTATACTGTCTAATATTTTAAATATAACCTATATTATATAGAATCACTTAATTGAAACGCTCTCTGATCCACTTAATTTGAAACGTCAAACACTCTCTCAAAAGAAACCCACGCAGAGTTTAGTTCCGGCAGTGTTCTTGAAAGGTTGGCAATTGAAACGCTCTCTGATCCTCTTCAAATCCGGTAAGGTTTATTTTTCTGGGTTCGACCTAATTTGATTTTCGTTTGTTCTCCGTGTGCAACAACTTCCAAAACCGTGTCTTTCATAGATTACATTGATGATTTAGGGTTCTCGCAATTTTAGGTTTTATTCAACCAAATTAAGCAATGACTGATTCGGGAAAGAATCTACCCGTTGAAATTAATTGAATTTGTAGTTAAATTTCTCAAGAAATTATCAGTGATTTATGTTTTTGCATGTCAGTATTTTCCTTTATATTACTACACATCTGAAGGATGAAGAGTGTTGAGAACTATATGTGTGTTGGTAGATTGTTTTTGTATTCATAGATCACTTTGATTTTTATGAATTTCATCCATTATAAAGATTTTGAGCAATAAGTGTAATTCAATTCTCCCTTTTAAAAAGTATTCATTCCAAAAGCTTGCAAAAAATTAGATAGTGTGGAATCTATCTTAGTCGTTGTTATTTGGTTTACAGTAAGCATGCAATACCTTTTGATTTAACAAGCCAGTTATTGGATGATAGATGCTGATATAGGTAGATATCCATGCGCGGTACATAACTTATTTGGTTACCTAATTTATGATTAATTACCATTTTGGAACAGTGTTTCGAGAAGATGTTGTTGTGCCCCATTTTCATTTATTATTATTTTTATTTTTATTATTACCTTTAATAAGTTATTATTACATAATTAAGTCAAACAACGGGCCCCGCTGTCGCGAGTCCCGCACCGGAGACCGCCCACGATGACCCGGAGAAAGCCCGACCAGAAGATCATGCCGGCCAACCAGAGTCAACCGAGCAGACAACTTACATACCACTGACCAGAAGATATGAATTCCTGAGATGAGCCTGCTCGCCCGGATGTCGCCTGGTTGGAGTATCCTAGGGTGAAGGTTAGAAGTCGGTCTACTCGGCTCGGCAATGGCGGCGCAATAAAAGTGTAAATAGTCTTTTTGCCATTTTAGGTTTGAGAGTTGTCATATGTAAAGGCCCAATAAGGAAAGGCCCAATTCCTTTTGTAAACCCTAATGGCTACCCTATATATAGAGGGAACTGTAAAGGGAAAATTCATTCACAATCTTCAAAAAGGATTCCAGCTCTAAAAATACTCTCTCGCCCTTTCCATTTCCAGTAAAAAAGAACATAAATCTTTACCAAACTAGTCCTCAAAAACCCCAGAAAATAGTTAACGAATTTTCACCCGTTAACAATTGGCGCTAGAAGGAGGGGGATACCTCGAGCGCTAGTTTCGGTGTCAAATCTTCCTTTTTAATTTTCTTGCGATGAAAGCTGTAGGTACCTCCAGCAACACCGCCGTCGCTCTCGCCGGCGAAGTCGACGGACATGAAAGCGATGCGGGAAGAGCGCCCCTGACGAAAGGCGGCGCTGGGACGGAATCCCCCGGGATTCCAGACGAAATCGCCCGCCAACTGGCGATGATAGAGACGTTGCGTGCCGAGGAGGCCGAGCTCAGGGAGAGACAGATGTGTTGGAAATCGATATCCCGGAATTAATAAATTAATTAAAATTAATTATCTAATTAATTCCGACCGAAATCCCTCGGAGATCGAATATCCGGATTGTCAAAAATTGCGGAACCGACAACCCAATCGAAATTCTGATCGCCGGAAAACAACCACGAACACCACCGCGCGAGCCGGGGCACGACCGAGCACACAACGCACCCGAAGGCACGCCGTGCGTCCAGCCGAGCCCCCGCGAGGTTGGGGCTCGCGATCACGCCGATCGCCGGGTTGCGCACGGCAACCCCACGGCGAGTCCGGCGACTCGCCGTCCGCGGAGGAGGGGCTGCTCGCCGTGCGAGCAGCAGCGGCACCAGCCCGCTGCCCACGCGATCGAGCACGCGCTCGATCGCATCCCCGGCGTCCAGCCGGGGTCCTTCTTGCGTCGCCGGCGGTCGAAGCCCTAGGGCTCGACCGCCACCCTCGGCGTCCAGCCGAGGGTTCGTCCTCTCGATCCCGGCGAGGATCTCTCGACCTCCCGCGGTCCGGTGATCCTCGATCACCACCGCGAGGTCGATCCTCGTCTCCGGGTTCGTACGTCCCTTGGATCTTGTTCATGATATTTTCACGATAATTAAAACGATAAAATCATAAAGAGGGTTTTACGATTTACCTCGTTCTCGTTGTTCGGAAAAACGAAGAACTCAATTTGACGACCTTGAGATCTTCCCGCGTATTCCTTGCACTAGCCCGGACGTCGTGTGGGCGACGATCTACCGAACTCCATGGATCCTCCTCTCTACTTTCTCTCTCTTGAATTGTGATCTTCAACTTATGAGAATAGAGAAGACCATGTAGTGCTTTTATAGGCTACGTAGGGGATCTAAAGGAGGTGGAATATTGGGCTTCCAATAATAGTGATTAAATTGAGCCCAAGCCCAAATCTATTAATCCTTACTATTATTAATTAATTCTATTTTCCACTATATAAAATTAATTGCACTCCCAATATTAAACCATATTATATCAAATAATATTTCTCCGGTAGTATTATTTATTCCGTGTATTTAAGATATAAATATCCATGAATAAAATTAATTTATTGCTAATTAATTTATTCATCTCTTGTATCCGAGACTAGTACCATTCAACCTTAATTATTATGCGGATTAAATCCACCTGCAGGGTTTACATAATAATTCCTTATGAACTCATCTCGGGGATATTATCAACCCTTCCGGGATACACTTTCCCGTCAAGTATTCACGGCATGTCATATATAAAATATAGTGACCCAACTTAACCGGTAATTAACCCAATAATTAAATCGGTTAATTCCTTTGGTAAATCAAAGTCACTTATATTAAATATACACACCCGCAATAATATCGGGGATTAAGAATAAAATACACTGAGACTCGAATCGATTATCGCCGGCAATCCTAATCGATGAATCTCAAGCAGATCCGCTCAATACACCAAGTGTACAAATGTGATAAAATAATTAAGACAAATTATTTTCTCTCTCACACAACGACTATACCGATGGATTGGTCCGTGTCCATCTAGGTCGTGAGAAACTGTTCGATTAAATACGAGTAACCGATAGTATGATCTTCTGTGTGGGCCCGACACACCATACTAACTACAACGTATAGAATCCAGGACTATATTTTGCATATATTTAATTATAAATAATTAAACGCAAACAATTGTTCATTTAGTTAAATAGATTAATGGCAATGGATCGTGAGTTTCCGTCACTTAAATCTAGACATTAAGTACACAACTCCAACAATCTCCCACTTGTACTAAGGTCTAGTCATTTCCTCCAAACTCCCGACTCCCATACTCATCACGTGCTTAAGTTGTACTTCCAAGAAGTACTATGTGAATGAGCACTCTAGGTTGCCGCTCTGAAGTTATCTTGGTGACTACAGCGTCGTCTCCCTCGACGATGACTCGTATCAGGTGGTACTTGCACTATGTGTTATCTTACACTTATGGACTAGTGATTTCTTACCATTTGCCATTGCACCGCTATTTACATAGCCTTTGGCAAATTAAGAATCACATCTAAGTCCCATAGATTATCCCGGAGTTATACCAAAACTTCCGCTGCCTCTGAGGCCGCTATTTGGTTACCTATGGCAGAGTCCGAAAAGCATCGTGCTTATCACTCTTCCATGTTAAACTCCTTCTCCTTCAATAGTGAAACACATAGCCTGATATCGACTTACACCGGTCCTCATTCGATTAGAAATCTAAGAGAATGTAATCCAAAGGAAAAACTCGTCTGCTTCGTAGTCTAGAACAGTACTTCGAAAGTACTTTTACGGCAGTTGAATATTCCTTTCCAGGATTACCTTGATATCCTCCCACTATGCTAACCGCATAGCCGATATCAGGTTCTCGTTTTCAACATTGCATTTATTAAGCTTTCCACATTCAAAGTGTAGGAAACTGCTTTCATTGCTTCTATCTCCTTTTGTGTTCCAAAACACATATCCTTAGATAGATGCATTCCGTCTCTGAAATGTAACGAACCTTTCTCGGAATCTTGCATGTTTAAAACGAACCATAATCATTTATGTAAGATGTCCAGGAGAAGTACAATGTTCTTTCTAGAGATCCAAGATCTCAAGAACATGTCCAACTTCTTCTTTTATCTTTCATACTGATTCATCTAGACAACCATCATTTTATGTCTGATAACATCTTTACATTGTTGCCAATGGTAAGAGTGTCATCTACATAAAACCTCCGAGAAACACCACCTTGTTTTCCATCACGTTTCCAATACACACAATTCGTCTATGCCTTTGATGAATCCATAAAATGGACTATCTCATCAATTTGCAAGTACCACGAACTCAATGCTTTGTTTCAATCCATAAATGGATCAACTAAGCTTGTACTCTAAATGATCTCGCCTCTTAGCAATAATCCTTATTGCTCTCCATGAAGGCACATTTAGATCTAGTACGGCCTTCATGTAGATCTAGGGATCGATTTCATGTATACTAGATCCAGAGTCCGAAGACTCTCCTAGTCTTATGAATATCTCCGGTTGTCCCACAACCTCCCACTACAATGGCATTCCGGTGTATAAACAGTGATAACAGTAGGTGCAGTTAGTGGTGTACCGCTACTCGGTTCGGCTGGTTCTAAGTCTTAATCTTTCTCTCTCATTTCAAAGTATTACGTCACCTTGGGCTTGTGGTTCATTATATAGTCTTTCTCTAAGAACCGGGCGTTAGAACTTATAACGTCCTTCTGGTTTATAGTACTATTGAACACACATCTTTTGTTCTTCTAGGATATTCTACAACCGCATTTGAATGCGCCGTTGTTTCCAGACATATCCATAGAACACAGGTAGTTCCGTATAACTCATCTTTTACTATCTCTATAAGAGTTCCATTTCTTATTTACGACACACCATTTCTACACTAAAAGTGTATGGTGTAGTCATTTGGGATCATCCCAACCTCTGATCAGTATGCCATGCATTCCTCAGACAGGTACTTGCCTCCGCGATCAAATCGCAGGCTACAAATGGATATACCTCGATGGTTCTCCACAATAGCTTAGTGTCCATTGACTTGTCAAAACACTTGCTTTTGTGGCACATCAGGTATTCTAATCCATTTCTCGAGTAATCATCAAATGAAGTACTCGTACCTTATTGTCTGAGTAGACATAGGTCTGCATACATCAGAGTCAATCAATTCTTATACTTGTCCGGATCTTATATCTTATATCCATAAAGGATTGCTTAGTCATGTTATCTTCCAAATAAGATTCTTAGGTCGGAAGGTCCACTCCTTCAACTTAATTGATCAAAAATCAATTTTCGACCTTTGAACTTCTTATTTGAATAAACATGATTCAGCATAAGAATCCACAAGTATAATTGATAAAGAAATCTCTTATTAGTAAAACGAGTTTTACTACGGTTCGTTGCATTGTGGTGGACTCAGGATCCATCATTTATATATATTGCTAGCCAATGTACCAGAATAGATAATATCATCATTT
Organism: Euphrasia confusa; assembly: GCA_954870475.1. NCBI lineage: Eukaryota > Viridiplantae > Streptophyta > Magnoliopsida > Lamiales > Orobanchaceae > Euphrasia > Euphrasia confusa. Next base: position 19,561,249 of record OX940949.1, read on the forward strand.
CTTCTTATAACCATCAAATGATTAAAAGAAATAAAATATCCATTTATTAGAAATCCAGAACTAAAGTTCTTTCTAATATGAAAGGTACATAAAAGCAATAACCCAAAATGAAATCCTATAAAATGTCCTCCACTGCAACTGCTGCCTCCTCTACAGCATTGCCCATGTAGACTACGATTTCTTCTTTTCCAAGTCGTCGGGTTTCCTGGAACCCTTGCATTTAAAATGCACATACCGTCAATGGTTCCATATCTACACACCAGGTTCCGGTAGATAATACCACTGACTATGTTTTACGACTAAAGAAAATTTCGTACTTTCTTTGAGAGGATAATTAGACTTCCAGTACCAAGACTGTTTGCATCGAGAATACTTGCCTATTGGCTTTCTCGTCCCATCTTGTGGTTCAAGTAACTTATGACCACTGGGTTTCTTTGCTTGCTTTTCCTTTCCCCCGATTTTGCCCTTAGGTTTAAAACCTTTGGCATTGGCTACAAGAGCTTGCGATTTCCGTCTCAACTCGTCTAAAAGGTCAATCATCTCAAAAACGTTTTTAAGCGTTTCCTCGAAGTGACTGGCCTTTATGAGTATCCTCATCGCTTCTTGTCTAGCCGCCTATGTCAATAGGCTCGGGAGGACAAAGCTCCCTGAGTACTAACTAGCACTCTTTAACAGTTTGGGTAATGTCTAGATCTCTATTCCAATCATTACATTCAGGGACCAATGAGTTTAATATCCTTACGTATCACAGAAAGTGGGTTCAAAACCATATCCTAATCTATGAGCACATATAACAACAAACAATCGATTTAATCTCCGATATTATCTCCCTCAAATAATATCATTAAACCACTAATCACATCTAAAATCCCATCAGGTAAGGCAAGCCACGTTCGTGTGGACGTTTACCCACCCAAATGATTTAGCAATTAGATTTGCTTCGGTCGTACATCATTATAGCGTTACTTCGTTGGGAAGAATACTATAAAGCGTACCTAAGTGTAAACCATTACTCAGTATCTAAGAAGATTGTTTGGGACACGTATATTCACCGCAAGCCACGTTCGTGTGGACGTTTACGTTAACATACGCTCCTTTACTCCCTTCTATAACTGTCTACATCAATCGTTCCAAAATCCCATTCAATGTAGCAAGCCACGTTCGTGTGGACGTTTACTACACCAAAAGACTTTTACAATTGACTCCCAATTACTTGAATCATTTAATCTTGTAAATCAAGACGCGGAGAATCATAAGTGAAACTCAAAGTTTCTAACCAGTGATTCACCATGCGAACACCCCTATCTCTCATAAAATGAGGGAGCCGAGCAGACAATCGATCCACCTTTAAAAGATGGTACGACTGCCTCTAATTTGTGTCCTCGACATGACCAAGTGGCTTTGGCTCCATTCCACTCCCCGGGGTGAGAATGAGTCGACTTGAAATCAGTTTTGGAAAGACAAATTAGGCATTGTTTGATAAACTTAATCAATGTTTCTCGTAAGAGGAATTACAAGAATTCTCCTCCAATGACTTGTCTATACGAACTTCAAAAGTCCATAAAAGTCACCAAGAGAACAGCAATGGAGACCATGGATATGTTTCCATACCCTCTCCCACTTAGCTTTTTACAATAAAGGGATACGCTATCTAATGCATAATTAAATACACATAAGCATGCATACATGAAATAAAGCACATACAATATTATCACATAATCAAAATAATACTAGAATATTATTTTCCGACTATTATGGCTTTATCGCATCTCCGTACGCATCTTCTAGTCTTTAGTCTTCGTTCTTGAATGCTCCATGTGACGGGAATATTAATTCCAATATTTAAATCTATTTATCTTCAATTAATCCAAAAGTTACTTAATTCGAAAATTAAGTCAATCGAATATATCAAAAATAAAATTAAATATTATTAATATTTTTATTATTTTTATATTCCTTTTCTACTTCATTAAATCTCTAGAATAATCTATCCAAGACCCACTTGGAATATTCTAGAAGACTTCCATAATGAAATAAGGAAATAAAATAATTTATTTTATTTTCCCTTTCTACTTCATTAAATCTCTAGAATAATCTATCCAAGACTCACTTGGAATATTCTAGATGATTTCCATAATGAAATAAGGAAATAAAATAATTTAGGACTCTTAATCCTTCCAAATTAATTCCTTTCCTAATCCATTAAAAATTCCATAAAAGAATAATTAAATAGGAAAAATTAATTAAGGACTCTTCTACTTTCCAAAATTAATTAATTTCCATGTCCATGAAAATTCCCATAAAATAGGAATAATCAAATAGAAATAAATTAATTTAATAATTAATTATTTTCCTTTCTAATTCCATTAAATCTCTAGAATCTTATTTCAAGTAGAACTTAGAATATTCTAGAAGACTTCCATAATAGAATAAGGAAATAAATTAATTCCAATTAATTCTTTTCCTATTTCCATGAGAATTCCCAAAAATAGGAATACTCAAAATAGGAAAACCGAATCAATTAGGAAAGTGAATCTAGGTAGGAGAACACGAGATCACGAGGACCCCGCGTCCCCCACCATCGATCGCCGGCCGGGGAGGAGCACCGCCGCCACCTCAGCCCACGCGCCACCACCACCGGTGGCCGGCGTGGCCGAGGGTTCCCGCGGGCAGCCCCCACGCCCCCCCTTCGATCGATCCTCATGGGATCGATCATCATGATCGATCCCCGGTCCTTCCTCTCTTCGTCTCCTCCGTCACACTTTTCCGGCGGTCGTTTCGTCATCGATCCAACGTAAATAAATTACAAATTTATTACTACGTTCTCCGGTATCGATTCTCTACATGAAATCAACCTCATACAATTTCCGGAAAAATTAAGAACAAGCATTCACCACACAAGAACAAATATTGACATCACCGAGAGTTTAATCAAGAGAAATATTATGACATTAATTAACAATAATTAAATCTAGCCATAATAATCGGAAACCCTGCAAGGTAGAACAATTTATCGAAAAATACCATGAACTAAAACCAACGCTCTGATACCAATTGTTGGAAATCGATATCCCGGAATTAATAAATTAATTAAAATTAATTATCTAATTAATTCCGACCAAAATCCCTCGGAGATCGAATATCCGGATTGTCAAAAATTGCGGAACCGACAACCCAATCGAAATTCTGATCGCCGGAAAACAACCACGAACACCACCGCGCGAGCCGGGGCACGACCGAGCACACAACGCACCCGAAGGCACGCCGTGCGTCCAGCCGAGCCCCCGCGAGGTTGGGGCTCGCGATCACGCCGATCGCCGGGTTGCGCACGGCAACCCCATGGCGAGTCCGGCGACTCGCCGTCCGCGGAGGAGGGGCTGCTCGCCGTGCGAGCAGCAGCGGCACCAGCCCGCTGCCCACGCGATCGAGCACGCGCTCGATCGCATCCTCGGCGTCCAGCCGGGGTCCTTCTTGCGTCGCCGGCGGTCGAAGCCCTAGGGCTCGACCGCCACCCTCGGCGTCCAGCCGAGGGTTCGTCCTCTCGATCCCGGCGAGGATCTCTCGACCTCCCGCGGTCCGGTGATCCTCGATCACCACCGCGAGGTCGATCCTCGTCTCCGGGTTCGTACGTCCCTTGGATCTTGTTCATGATATTTTCACGATAATTAAAACGATAAAATCATAAAGAGGGTTTTACGATTTACCTCGTTCTCGTTGTTCGGAAAAACGAAGAACTCAATTTGACGACCTTGAGATCTTCCCGCGTATTCCTTGCACTAGCCCGGACGTCGTGTGGGCGACGATCTACCGAACTCCATGGATCCTCCTCTCTACTTTCTCTCTCTTGAATTGTGATCTTCAACTTATGAGAATAGAGAAGACCATGTAGTGCTTTTATAGGCTACGTAGGGGATCTAAAGGAGGTGGAATATTGGGCTTCCAATAATAGTGATTAAATTGAGCCCAAGCCCAAATCTATTAATCCTTACTATTATTAATTAATTCTATTTTCCACTATATAAAATTAATTGCACTCCCAATATTAAACCATATTATATCAAATAATATTTCTCCGGTAGTATTATTTATTCCGTGTATTTAAGATATAAATATCCATGAATAAAATTAATTTATTGCTAATTAATTTATTCATCTCTTGTATCCGAGACTAGTACCATTCAACCTTAATTATTATGCGGATTAAATCCACCTGCAGGGTTTACATAATAATTCCTTATGAACTCATCTCGGGGATATTATCAACCCTTCCGGGATACACTTTCCCGTCAAGTATTCACGGCATGTCATATATAAAATATAGTGACCCAACTTAACCGGTAATTAACCCAATAATTAAATCGGTTAATTCCTTTGGTAAATCAAAGTCACTTATATTAAATATACACACCCGCAATAATATCGGGGATTAAGAATAAAATACACTGAGACTCGAATCGATTATCGCCGGCAATCCTAATCGATGAATCTCAAGCAGATCCGCTCAATACACCAAGTTTACAAATGTGATAAAATAATTAAGACAAATTATTTTCTCTCTCACACAACGACTATACCAATGGATTGGTCCGTGTCCATCTAGGTCGTGAGCAACTGTTCGATTAAATACGAGTAACCGATAGTATGATCTTCTGTGTGGGCCCGACACACCATACTAACTACAACGTATAGAATCCAGGACTATATTTTGCATATATTTAATTATAAATAATTAAACGCAAACAATTGTTCATTTAGTTAAATAGATTAATGGCAATGGATCGTGAGTTTCCGTCACTTAAATCTAGACATTAAGTACACAACTCCAACAAGATGATCCTCCGTGAAGAAGTGGCGGACGCCCAGAAGCTGTCATCCCCCGCCCTGGAAGAAGAACCAGATCTGGACCTGGGGCGGGTCAACACCCCCGAGGAGATTAAGCGCACCATACAGAAATTAGAAGCTCGGTCCCGGTTCTTAGAGAAGAGACCTGCCGTCAAAAATCCAAACCCTAACCGCCGCTGTCTTGAGAAGGAGTTCGAAGAAGAGGCGCACGAAGAAACCACCCGAGCCGCGTTTCAGCCGAAGCAGGCAGTGAGGTCCGTCCACGCCGCAACGAATCCTGGGACAGTCGTGGTGACCGATCCCGGCCTCGCGAGGCGGTTAGAGGAGGTGGAGAAGAGGTTGGCCGAACAAGACTGTGACCCTAAAAGAAGATCTGCCCTCGCCGAGCCCCTCAGTCTGAAGATCGAGCAAGCCCGGCCTCAACCTGATATCGTCCCACTGCTGACCTTCATCTACGACGGAGCCTCCGACCCCGACGTCTACCTAAACAAATACAACACATATATGGTTGGCCGAGGAGCCACAGAAGCCACGAAGTGCCGTCTTTTTCCCCTCACTCTCGGTGACATGGCCCATCGTTGGTACACGAGTCTGCCACCCAGGTCGATCAACAGCTTCGGAAAGTTGGGGGACGAGTTCGTCTCCTATTTTGCGTCCAAAGTAAAATACTCGGAGGGCCGCCAGCGTCTGATGGGGGTCAAGCAGGGAAAGGATGAGACCGATGAGGGCTACATAGATCGAGTGGAGCAGATAGCAAAGCAGGGGGACCGGGTGAGCGACGAGATCCTCATCCACGCCGTAGTGGGCGGTTTGCGACCAACATCTAGTTTGTTCAAGCCAATGATGAAGGAATACCCGAAATCGTACACAGAATTCCGCAGGAGGGCAGGCGAGGAGATTGCCCAACAGCGTATATATGATCAGCGGATGAGGGAGTTGGAGCCCGAGAGCGAGGGAAAGCCTTCTGTCGAGAAGAGATCTGTCAACCCGGCAACCGTTGATTACTGGACGACATCGCCTCCAGCGGTGAAATACCATGAAAGTGGAAAGAAGAAGCCTAACTATAAACTCTACCAGGGAGCTGTCCATGCACCGAAGAAGGTCGAGATCATAGATGAATACCCTGAGGATGGGACGTTCCTGGGACAGACCCCCACTCGGATCCTCCAGATTTTTTATGAACGGGACATCAATGTCCTCACCCCACCCCAAGCCATGAGGAGCCGCCCTGACGAGAGGAATCCGTGCAAGTGGTGCTCTTTCCATCAGGAGAACGGGCATAGGACCGACGAGTGTCGCGACCTGATTGCTCAGCTCCGACAACTGTATGAAGATGGAAGCCTGACCGAACTCCTCCGGGCACCCAAGCGAGGTCGTCTGATGGCCGGCCGTGGAGCCATCGGGCATGGAGGTGCCGGCCGTGGAAGGGGAGGAAGAGGTCGAGGCCGAGGGTACCAAGACGATCAGAATCATTGACCTCATCAGCAGCAGAGGCGCGAGCAGGAGCCGGTCGGTCAGAACCCTTTGGCTCTGCCGCCTCCTCCGGTCGGCAGACCCGGGAACGAAGATCCTCCCGTCCGTGATGGAGCTCGAGTAAATATGATCGGGGGTCTGACGCCGATCATCCATAAATCCAAGAGACAGAAGAAAGAGGAGCTCCGCGAGTTCGAGGGGGTGAATGTCGTGGTCCCCCATGCAGAATCTACCATCTCCCGAGGAATCGTCATTTCTTTCTCGGAAAAAGACAGGGAGGGGATAAAATATCCTAAAGAAGATGCGTTGGTGGTGACCGCTCGGATTCTCGGCATCGAAGTAGCCAGGGTTCTAGTGGATAATGGGGCCCATTGTAACCTGATTTTCAAATCGGCGCTTGATCAACTCGGCGACCTCACGAGATATGTCCGACCGTATGAAGGAGTACTGAAGGGTTTCGGAGACGTGGTAGTCCGCCCCAGAGGACGGATCAAGATGGCTTTGGAATTGAAGGATTGGCAAAATCCCACCATCAATATGACCCGACTGATTGAGTTTGTTATTGTGGACGCCGAAAACATTTATAATGCTTTTTTCGGGAGGCCGTTCCTCGATGCCTTCGAGGCCGTGGCGTCCTCCCATTACTATTGTATTAAGTTTCCCACCTTGAATGGTGTGATCGGCACCCTTCGGGGTGACCAGTATATGGCCAGAAAGTGTTTTAATTACCCTTTGTGTTCTAGTACAAACAATCACACAAATGATGTCGATGCCACTAACACTGGGGCATTTGGGGGAGGTGACCCCCAAATGGCCGACCACGAACTGATCCCGGGGGACAAGTCCCAAAATGAGATAAGCCGAAATGACACTATTGCATTAAGGGAGATCGACCCCACGGGGGAGATGGATATAGACGACCAGGAATACCTGATCACTCTATGGGAAGAAGGCGAGCCCGGACAGCCCGGGGCTCGCGAAATCGAGGCTTGAGGGACGCGAGAGTCGGAAACCGCTTTATCCGAACTCGAAGCACAACTCTTGCACATCCTCATCGACGAGTTACCGACTAGCCGAGATAACGATCCAACACTGAACATGCACCACTCAAGCGCCGAAGATCCTGATCCCCGGATCGGTTTCGAGCCGAACGAGATTCCCGATCCCAGAGGGCCTTCAGCATGCTCGGCGGTAGATGAAGTTGAGAAAGTATGCCTAGATCCGGATAGGCCCGAATCGGAAGTTTTCATCGGAAAGAAAATCCCCGAACGACTGAGGGAGGAGCTGATCGATTTTTTGAAACAGAATACCGACGCCTTCGCTTGGTCGCATAAGGATATGGTTGGGATCGACCCCAAACATGCCTGCCATCACTTGAAGATTGACCCCGGAAAGAATCCTATTGCCCAGAAGAGGAGAAAGATGGGACCGGAGAAATATGTTGCTTTGGCTGTCGAAGTCAAAAAGCTAGTGGAGAATAATCTCGTGAGAGAGGCCGAGGAAGAGCCCCAATGGATAGCAAATGTGGTTCTAGTAAAAAAATCGAACGACGCCTGGCGATTGTGCATTGATTTCACCGATCTCAACAGGGCTTGCTTGAAGGATCACTTCCCACTACCCCACATCGATCATCTGGTCGATAGTGTCGCCGGACATGCGATTTTCTCTAACTGTGATTGTTTCGCAGGTTACCACCAGATCCCGATGGCAGAAGAAGACATAGAGCATACCTCTTTCTACTCAGAGAAGGGGGTGCTGTGCTGGAAGCGAATGCCGTTCGGATTGAAAAATGCAGGGGCGACCTATCAGAGGTTAGTGAATAAGATGTTCGCCGACCAGATCGGCGATACAATGGAGGTTTATGTCGACGATATTATTATAAAAAGTAAGTCCGAGGAGGATCACATCAAAGACTTGAAGACCACTTTCGAGATCCTCAGAGCTTTCAACATGAAGTTGAACCCGAGGAAGTGCCATTTTGGAGTATACGCCACCAAGTTTCTCGGTCATATCGTGAGCCAGAGAGGAATCGAAGTCAACCCCGAAAAGATCAGGGCCATCCAGGTATTGAGAGAACCCAGAAACCTAAGAGACGTACAGAAGTTGACGGGCAGTCTGGCTGCTCTGAGCCGTTTCATCCCTCGTCTGGGGGATAAAAGTCGCCCCTTTTTCAAGGCAATCAAGGACCAAAAATTCAAATGGGGAAAGGAGAGCCAGGACGCATTCCTGCGGTTGAAGGAACACCTCGGGAGCCCGGCCATCCTGTCAAAGCCGGTAGCCGGGGACAGACTTTTCCTTTATCTAGCTGCATCGGTGCACGCGATGAGTTCGGTCTTGGTTCGCGCGGACGGTCAGACACACAAGCCCATATATTTTGTCAGTCAGGTCCTCCACGACGCCGAAACACGGTACACTCCCCTGGAAAAACTCGCCTACGCCCTCGTGATGAGCGTCAGGAAGTTAAGATCGTATTTCTTCGACCACCCAATAGAAGTCCTGACCACAATGCCTCTTCGGCAAGTGCTACAACGACCGGACACAAATGGTCGATTGTTGAAGTGGAGTCTAGAGGTGGGTCAGTATGACATCACCTACGCCCCCAGAACGGCGATCAAGGGGCAGGCCCTAGCAGACTTCATAGTAGAGCTGACTTTTCCTGAATCCACCCCGTCGACCAGGATCCCGGCATAGAAGTTATACGTCGATGGATCGTCCAATTCCTCCCACGTCGGGGCTGGAATAGTGTTTGTCGGACCGGGCGGACAGTCTTTCACGCATGCTGTGAAGTTCGAGTTTGCCGCGACGAACAATGAGGCGGAATATGAAGCGCTGATCGCCGGACTGAATCTGGCTTTGGCGGTCGGGGCCGAATATATGCAGATCTTTATGGATTCTCTATTGGTAGTTAACCAGATCAAAGGAGATTACGAAACCCGGATGCGACCGGATGGCGAAATATTATGAACATGTGATGGCGTTGTGCGAGAAGATACCGAAAACCTTCATTGAGCAAATTCCCAGAGAGATGAATTCCCAGGATGATGCATTATCCAAACTGGCCTCCTCCGAAGGAAGCACAGATATGGCTAATGTTATTCTAACCAGACAGATGAAATCGGCAATATCACAGGAGGAAGGCCTAATCACGATTATCGACCGTGGTGAAACTTGGATGGACCCGATTCGCTCCTACCTTTTAGACGGAACATTACCTGAGGGTAAGACGGAAGCCAGACAACTTCGAATACGGGCGGCTAGATACACCCTGATTGGAGGTGTGTTGTACAGAAGGAGTCTATACCTTCCTCTCTTGAAATGTGTAACCCCGCTCGAAGGTCACAGGGTCTTTAGCGAAATTCACGACGACATCTGCGGAAACCATGCGGGAGGGCAGTCGTTGGCCCACAAGACGGTGCGTCAGGGTTTCTATTGGCCTACCCTGAGGCGAGATGCGATAAACTATGCTCGGAAATGACACAGATGTTAGGTGACCGCCCCCGTTATCCGGACGGCGCCAGAATATCTCAACTCGATATACAGTCCTTGGCCATTCGCATCGTGGGGGATTGATCTGATCGGACCTCTGCCTACTAGACCAGGTGGAGTTAAGTACGCGGTTGTGGCCGTGGATTACTTTACGAAATGAGCCGAGGCCGAGCCGCTGAAAGTCATTGACCAAAAGGCGATCATAAAATTCATCTGGAAAAATATCATATGCCGTTTTGGGATCCCGTACAACATCACCTCGGATAACGGGAAACAGTTCGACGGTTAGGAAGTCATGAATTTCTTTGACAAGTGGAAGATTAAGAAGGCTTTCTCCACCCCTTATCATCCTCAAACGAACGGGCAGGTGGAGGCAGTGAACAAAATTCTGAAACACACCATCAAAACTAAACTTGAAGAAAGACAGGGAGGGTGGGCAGCTGAGCTGCCAGATGTGTTGTGGTCTTATAGGACGACCAGCAAGGCCGCCACCGGGGAAACCCCTTTCGCCCTGGCTTTTGGTGCTGAAGTAGTGATACCCTCCGAAATCGAGGTTACCAGCCATAGGACTTCTCAAGAGCTGAACGAAAACAATGACAAGGCTTTACGCCTCGAACTGGATTTCCTGGAGGAAAGAAGGCTGAACTCGGTTTTCCAGAATGCGGCGGCTAAACAGAGGGCGGAACGCTTCTATAACTCTAAGGCCAAGATCAGGAAATTTAAGGTCGGGGACCTAGTCCTCAAGCGCATGCTCGGGCCGAGCACTGGGGCATTGGGCCCGAACTGGGAAGGGCCAATGCGAGTAAGGAAGCACGTGAAGAATGGATCGTATGAATTGGAGCATTTGAACGGCGTGGCCGACCAGTATCTTTGGAACGCACTCCACTTGAAAAAGTACCATCAGTAATCTTTTGTATCTCGAAACCCTTTATGGTTGGAATAAAAGTTTGAAACAGCAAAAAGGGCTTCCCGTGTTTTGATCATTTCACCAAGAATTATATCAAGCCCGAGGGTCGGACAAGTCCTGTCCTCGGCCATGTCTCTTTTGATCCGTCAGGAGGCATGATTAATTAACCGGGGATAGAGTCCGCTCTCCCCGGACCTGAGATGAGTTGGGTGATCCGTCGCCCGACCGATCCAACAGGTTAACGATAAGCCCGAGGGTCGGACTAGTCCTGTCCTCGGCCATGTCTCTTTTGATCCGTCAGGAGGCATGATTAATTAACCGGGGATAGAGTCCGCTCTCCCCGGACCTGAGATGAGTCGGGTGATCCGTCGCCCGACCGATCCAACAGGTTAACGATAAGCCCGAGGGTCGGACAAGTCCTGTCCTCGGCCATGTCTCTTTTGATCCGTCAGGAGGCATGATTAATTAACCGGGGATAGAGTCCGCTCTCCCCGGACCTGAGATGAGTCGGGTGATCCGTCGCCCGACCGATCCAACAGGTTAACGATAAGCCCGAGGGTCGGACAAGTCCTGTCCTCGGCCATGTCTCTTTTGATCCGTCAGGAGGCATGATTAATTAACCGGGGATAGAGTCCGCTCTCCCCGGACCTGGGATGAGTCGGGTGATCCGTCGCCCGACCGATCCAACAGGTTAACGACAAAACCGAGGATCGGATAAATCTCGTTCCCGGCCATGCCCCCCCCCCCCCCCCTTTTTTTTTTATCCGTCCAAGGGACAGGGGAAATTAACTAAGGCAGAAAGGCAGATCTCGAAATACACAGAAACGCGGAAAAGAACCACGAATTTCATAAAAACAGACATTACATAAATGGATATAGGTGATGCGAAAAATAAAACAAAACGTTAAACACTAAAAGAAAAACGTCAACCAATGCGACGACCCCATCGATCATGAGTCGGTGGAGGAGGCCACGAACTGACCCTTGACCCACGCGCCGCATGACGGGAAAGCCGCAGCGGGGTCCCAATTGGACGCACCCTCGAGATACGATCACTATCGAAAACATCAATCAGGAAACCCCCCCTAACAGTCCAGGAGATTCGAACCACCCAATTTTCTTGTATCGCGAAGCCGGAAACGAGCCGCTCCTATTCTGACACGTGGATGGCGAGCTGATTGCGAAAGCGAGTAAAAGGAACCCGCCACTCCTGATCCAAAGAATCCACCATGCGGATGTCATCCACTGCTTGGTCCCTAATCGGGCGAATGAATGCCGCGGGGATCGGAAACACATCCCTATGCCAGGTACCATTGAACGGTCGCTCGAATGAGCGCGAGCCGTCGGAGAAATCGATTCGAGTCGACATGCTCATAATCTAAAGTACCCCATCCACAAAATAAATAGCGAAATCGAGAAAGACTCATTTATAAGCATAGCTATTCCTCGAAAAACGAGGAGTTAAATACAACCCATTAATTGTTTATGGAAGTAGTTGGCAGATTAAAAGTAAAGAGGGTAATTAATAAACCCTGGAAATTATTCAAACAGACAACCGAGGAAAATTCAAAAGAAAGCGTCAATCTGAATAAGCGTGGCCGAGAGAATCGACCACCCCGCGTGCCCGAACCTGCTTAGAGAACGAAACATTGAGGCCTTCGAGGTTGAAAAGGCTGACACGGAACTCGAACCCGGGATTCCATATCAGCTAAATCTCCCAACCCGCCTGAACGCCCGCGTGCTGAACAAAATCCGCCCAGCCTGGGCCCCCGAAAGCCACCTGCCGCCGGAGTTTCGTCTTTGCCGCAACCCACGCTTGTTCGTTGGAATCGTGAAATGGGATCTCTTCGCCCAGAAATTTCTCCAAGGGTTGCACGAAAGAATGGGGAAGAGGGAAGTTGTTGCGATGCCACCGGCCGTCAAATTTCTGACGCAGTCGTCGCCACCCATCGGAGTGGATGGTGATGTCATGATGGCCCTCCGTGCAGCTCGACGCGCCATGGAAAACCTGCTTCCCCTTATTCTGGGTTATCTTTTTGCTGGAGCTCATTGTTTTTCCTTAAAACCAAAGACACTGATATGTCCTTTATATAAGCAGAAGAACTTAAAGACATCCCACCAAAAAGCCGCCTCTTGGAGGGATTTTTACCCGCCAAAAGGCGTTAGGGCGGGAAACCCGCAGGGATGCCGTACGTTACAAAAATAAATAGCAAGCATAAAGAGCATTAAAGAAGTGTAATAAACTCCAAAATACTAATTTCCCCAAAATCACAGAGGTTTCCCGAAATACCTCAAGTACCAAAATAACACGAGGACGAGTACATTTAGTGCGAGCAAAATAATTGTTCTAAGCCTTCTAGGCAAAACTCGAAACAAATTATCCGAAAAAGAAACAACCGAATAAGCGATAAAGGCATCAGAGAAAGAAAGCATCACTTCGGATCCCCCGGAGCCGAGCCACCGTCATCGTCTTTAAGAACCGAGTCCACGAATTGTATGGCCGGATCAACATCTTTCACGCCCGAAGGTTCGGCCGACTTAGGCATTTTGAGCTGTGACTTCAAAGGCCACCAAGAAAGATCCAACTTGAAGTTTTGCTCCAGGTCAAGCACATACAAGGAAAAGTGGGCATGGAGGGGGCACTGCTCGGCATACTGACGGAGGAACTTCATCAGAACGTCGGCCGACTGACCCGCCTCAAGGAGCGCTCGGATACCATCGAAGTAGGCGCAATAGTAGGAGTAGTTGCTATACAAATCAATATCCTCCTCGGGGTCCGCCAAACGAGCGGCCTCCGCAGCCTGTATATCCCCCAGCTCTTTCATCACCCGCCGGTTCACCTCTTCCAACTCATTGTTTCTGACCTAAACATGATCATAGGATTTCTTGAGGTCAACAACCCTCTCTTCCAGTTGGGAAAGCTGCTTACATTGCTCGGTCAGTTTGAGGACGACCGCCATCTTATCTTTTTTTCTCTTCATCCATCTCGCTACTCAGGGAGGCTTTCATCCCAGACTCAAGGGCATAATCTTCCTGCAGTTTAGTATACCGATTTCGCAGTTCCAGGTAGACATCCGACAAATTGGGCGGACACTTAGCAGCTTTGTTTTCTTGTTCAGCACGAATCTGAGCCAGACGGTTCACCATGACCAGATTACGGGCTGAGTTGACTCGCAACAGTTTTTCCAGGAAATCAGCCTGGGTGGCCGCAGTCTCCATCTGATGCGACCATGAATGAGTGATGTCTTCGACAGATTGCCCGACGTGCGCCGGGATGGACCCTCCCTCGAAGGGATCTTGGGCAGCCGTTAGGCGAGCCACATCCATTGGAAGCCCGGGATCCTCCTTGAAAGCCCTACGACCAAAGAGTTAAAAATACGGGGAACGCACAAATGATAACTCATCTAGCTTAGAGAAACTATACCTGGAGAACTCTTCGTCATCGGCGCCAAAGATGGATTCATAGTCGGAAGAAAAAACGTCCTTTTCCACGCTTCCCGCTCGGGTTACCTTTTTGCCCAAATCCCTACCTTTTTTCGGTGCCGTGGGAGGTTTTCCTGAAGTTCCAATAGGCCCCACCATTGATACGTACCTCGTTGATGGATTGAGCGGAAGAATAAGAAACGGATAATTTGGATACCTGGGTAGATGAAGATCCCAAACTTCTGAACCTAATTCGTTGAATTGATTAGATTGAAAACCTAACCCCCAAAACGGAATTGACGCAGCTACTTGGAATTGGTGAAGACACACGAACGAAGTATGTATGCTTCGTTGATTCGTCGGGTTGATCTCTTTTGGCACAATCGAAAAGAGAACGAAAAGAGTAGAGAGAATAAACTCACGAAATAATCAATTATCATAAAAGTTGTGTCTAAAACAATAGGGTTCAAGGCCTTTATATAGGCTGTCCTAAAAATTAAAGGAATAGGACTAAAAACGCTGAAATTAAATTCCCGTCCGCGATATTCCAAATCTGACGTCATGTCGTCCGACAGAATATTGCTGTCGTCCGACATTCAGCTTGTCGTGCGACAGGATATGGCTGTCGTCCGACATCTTCACGTCGAGCGCGGCGATTCACGTCGCTCGCAGCCAGGATGTTCTGGACCCCCACGTCGCTGCAGCCATTCTACGTCACTCGCAGCGACTTTGTCGTCCGACAGGAATTTGGTGTCGGACGACACCAAGCCTTTTTCGCCATTCTCGTGGCTGAACTCTACGGCGCGTCCTCGGCTCACTTCTGACCTCCGTTCCAGCTTCGTCTTCAACGTTCCAGCTTGAAACTCCATGTCCTCTGATGGATCGGCCTCCTCGTACATAATCACGTTAACAAGGCTCGGCTTTTCCTTCTCTCCAATGGGTTTCTTCAATAGCTCTTGCGCCCAAACTTCTTGTATCATCACCATCAAGCTTGCCTTGAACTTCTTGGCTCTCGAGCGCGTCACTGGCCCAACTGGAACTCGTACCGGGTCTTGTATCATTGACGACTCTGGGTCTGCATCATTCCCCTCCTCTTGAAGAGGATTTGTCCTCAAATCCAAGTCGTCACCTGCATCGAACAAACTCAAGTCAGTAACATTGAAAGTAGCACTAACATTGTACTCACCTGGGAGGTCCAATTTGTAGGCGTTGTCGTTGATACGCTCCAACACTTGGAATGGTCCATCGCCACGAGGAAGTAACTTCGATCGGCGCTGCAATGGGAACCTCTCCTTGCGCATATGCAACCACACCCAGTCACCAGGCTCAAACACTACTTTGCGACGTCCCTTGTTCGCCTGCTCGGCATATTGCTTGGTTCGCCTCTCTATGTTCATCCTCGCCGTCTCGTGTATCTGTTTCACAAAATCAGCCCTTTTCTGGCCGTCAAGGTCAGTATGCTCATGCACAGGTAAAGGAGATAAATCCAAAGGAGTCAAAGGATTAAATCCATACACAATCTCAAAAGGAGAAAATTTAGTAGCAGAATGAACACATCTATTATACGCAAACTCAACATGAGGCAAACACTCTTCCCAAGACTTAATGTTCTTTTTAATAATAGCACGTAGTAAAGTAGACAAAGTCCTATTTACTACCTCAGTTTGACCATCAGTCTGGGGATGACAAGTAGTAGAAAATAACAACTTCGTACCTAGCTTACACCACAATGTCTTCCAAAAATAACTAAGAAACTTAGAATCCCTGTCAGACACAATAGTCCTAGGCATGCCATGTAGTCTAACAATCTCTCTAAAGAATAAACCAGCCACATGAGATGCATCATCCGTTTTATGACATGGAATAAAATGTGCCATCTTAGAGAAACGATCAACTACCACAAAAATAGAATCACTACCTCGCTTAGTCCTAGGTAAACCCATCACAAAATCCATAGAAATATCAATCCAAGGTGATGCAGGAATAGGCAAAGGCGTATACAAACCATGGGCACTAACTCTAGACTTAGCCTGTTTACATGTAAGACAACGACCACATATTCTCTCAACATCACGTTTCATATGAGGCCAAAAGAAATGCTCATGCAACACAGATAAAGTCTTAGCAATTCCAAAATGTCCCATTAATCCCCCACCATGAGATTCAAGCAACAATAAATCACGGAAGGAACATTTAGGCACACACAGTTTATTTTTCCGAAAAAGAAAATCATCATGCCTAAAGTAATCCCCACTAGCAGTATGTTCACATGTTTTAAAAATCTCACCAAAATCAACATCATGCTCATATAGACCTTTAATATGCTCAAAACCAAGTAACTTAGCATCTAAAGTCGAAATAAGAGCATACCTCCGAGAAAGGGCATCAGCCACCACATTCTCCTTACCTTGTTTGTATTTGATGACGTACGGAAACGTCTCAATGAACTCCATCCATCTCGCATGGCGCTTGTTCAGCTTGTTCTGACCCTTGAGGTGCTTCAACGACTCATGGTCAGTATGAATGATGAACTCCCGAGGCCAAAGATAGTGCTGCCACGTCTGAAGAGCTCTCACCAGGGCATACAACTCCTTGTCATACGTCGGATAGTTCAAAGTAGCTCCATTGAGCTTCTCGCTGAAGTAGGCTATCGGACGTCGTTCTTGCATCAACACTGCACCAATACCAATTCCAGAAGCATCACATTCAATCTCAAAAGATTTAGAAAAGTTAGGAAGAGATAGTACCGGGGCGTGTGTCAGCTTGTCCTTCAAAGTTTGAAAGGCTTCGTCTTGTGCCTTTCCCCACTTGAACTCTACGTTCTTCTTGATCACGGCGGTTAAAGGTGCCGCCATGCTGCTGAAATTAGGCACAAACCGTCGATAGAAACTGGCCAAACCATGGAAGCTCCGTACATCTCCAATGCTCTTTGGCGTTGGCCACTCCTGGATAGCTCGTATCTTTTCCTCGTCAACTTGTACACCCTGTGCACTGACAACAAAACCAAGGAAAACGACTCTATCCGTGCTAAAGATGCACTTCTTACGGTTAGCATATAATTTCTCCTGCCTAAGTGCAATCAAAACCATCCTCAAATGAACCACATGCTCATCATGATTTTTGCTATATACTAAGATATCATCAAAGTATACGACAACAAATTTTCCAATAAAAGCACGCAAAACATGATTCATCAGGCGCATAAAAGTACTAGGTGCATTAGTCAAACCAAAAGGCATAACCAACCACTCATATAATCCAAGTTTTGTTTTGAAAGCAGTTTTCCATTCATCTCCTTCTTTAATCCTAATTTGATGGTACCCACTACGTAAATCAATTTTTGAAAACACGCAGGAACCACATAACTCATCAAGCATATCATCTAGCCTAGGTATGGGATGTCGATACTTTACCGTGATATTATTAATAGCTCGGCAGTCGCAACACATCCTCATCGATACTCAGACTCTCCTTCACGTGCCCTTTGGTCAACAACTCGCCAATATGCTTCTCCAACTCCTTTGTTTCCTCCGGGTTGGTGCGGTAAGCCGGGCGGTTTGGTAGCACAGCTCCGGGCACAAAGTCGATCTGATGCTCTATCCCTCAGATGGGTGGTAGACCTGGTGGTGTATCCTCCGGGAAAACATCATCGAACTCCTGCAAAACAAACTGAATAGAAGGGGGTAGAGGGGGTAGATCGTTAGTAATAACCAAGTTCCCCTTCCACAACAACACGAACAGTTGCCTCTTCTCATTCACTGCCTCCTTCACTTCACTAGCACGAGCAAGATAGGCTCTATGAATCAAGGCATTCTCCTTCGTGGGTAAGGGCTGTTCTTTGGAAGTCGCCCTTGCTGCCTCTTTTTGCATTTGTACTTGATCCTCGTAAACTTGTTTAGGAGTGAGAGGAACAAGTGATACCTTCTTATTGTTATACTCAAACGAGTACTTGTTGGTGAAGCCGTCGTGTATGGCTCTCCTATCGAACTGCCACGGTCGTCCCAACAAGATGTGACTCGCTTGCATCGGAATGACGTCACACAACACCTCATCCTCATACTTCCCAATGCGGAAAGGTACCTTCACTTGCTTGGTCACCTTGATGACACCGCACTCATTTAACCACTGCAGACGATATGGTTTAGGATGTTTCACCACAGTCAATCCCAATCGCTGAACCATGGTAGCACTAACCACATTCGTGCAGCTCCCTCCGTCAATGATGACACTACACACCTTGTCCTGCACATGACATCTCGTGTGGAAAAGGTTTTCTCGCTGCTCCCTCTCAACGGGCTGTGTCTGGGCACTCAATACTCTCCTAGCTACAAACAGTTGGCCTTCGGTTGGTAAAATGTCCTCCTCATCCTCGGAATCCACTGTAGCTGTAGGTGCCGGTTCCTCGCCTTCATCATCAGTCACGACCTCTCCGTCGTCTCGACAGATCATGAGTCGTCTGTTAGGACACTCACTCATAATGTGCCCAAATCCCTGACACTTGAAACACTTCTTGTCTCGGTTGCGACTATCAGGATTTGATGGCCTGACCTGAGTTGCTGAACTTGCACCCTCTGAACGACCCTTAAAGAAGGTCTTCTTCTCGTCTCGAGGTGGAACCTCTCTCTTCCATTGGTTCTCTTTAGGTGTAGAACCACTCGGACCTTGGGATGATCTCCAAGAAGACTGATTCGGCTTTGCACTGCTAAAACTACCCCTCCTCTTATGCTGGTTCTCAATCTTGACCGCCATGTGAACCATATCCTCTAACTCGACGTATGGTTGCAACTCCACGGCATTACGAATCTCCCAATTCAGACCAGCCAAGAACCGAGCCATGGTAGCTTCCCGATCCTCCTCAACGTTGGCCCGAATCATTGCCACCTCCATCTCCTTAAAGTACTCATCTACGCTCTTCGTTCCCTGTCGTAGATTCTGCAGTTTGATGTACAACTCTCGGTAATAGTGAGAAGGAACGAATCTCTTTCGCATCACAGACTTCATCGCGGCCCATGTTTCAATAGGCTGCTCATAGTTCCTCCTCCTACTGGCAACCAGCTGATCCCACCAAAACAAGGCATAGTCAGAAAATTCGATTGCCGCCAATTTCACCTTCTTGAGCTCTGAATAATTGTGGCAGTCAAACATCATCTCGACCTTTCTCTCCCATTCAATGTACAACTCTGGATCGTTCTTCCCCATGAATGTAGGAACAGTCATCTTGATGGTGCTCAAGTTATTATCCATTTCGTCAGCCTCATCGTCTTCGGGGTTGGCATCCCTGTGTCGCCCATTCTGACGATTCTGGTCATTTCGACCGACGTTACGCCATGCTACTCTCCGATTCTCTGGATTCTCTCGACGAGATTTTTCCTCCAGTGCAAGTAGTCGGTCATGTACCACATTCATCTCAGTGTGTAAGAGCCTCTCCATTCGCCCATAAATCTCATCTAACATGGACTGGAATTGGGCGTTGTTATTAGATCCCTCAGCTGTCCCCTTATTTTTTGTGTCTTCAGACATACCTGCACAGAAAACGTTAGTAATAAAAGCAATAAAGTAAAAGAAACCTCACCACCTCACAAACGCTCGTGTATCACACTCAATATAGGATTCACTCAGCACTCGTGTTTCACTCAGGTATGGCTTTTTTCACTCTAATGTGCTCACACACTCTGCCTTTTACCACTCGTATTCTCTCTCCAATTAACGAACTCCTCGATCTACCAGACGAGAACAGAACCGAAAAAATCCACAAAAACACACTATACGACGTAGAAAGGACAAAAGAATTCGGAAAATTTCGGAACGAAAAAATACGATAGCACCAAATTGGCTCAAAACGATGCCGGAAAACTCAGGAATCACTCACAAAAATATGGTCGGAGAAAATTTTTCCCGCCAAAATACTCCAGGAACGAGACTCTCAAAAAAAATTTCGCGAAAATCGGACTAGAAATAATTTTTATAGATTTTTTTTTTTTTTTTTTTTTTTTTGTGCTTACGGATGAAAGAGATCCGATTCAGCAAGAAGAAAAGAAATACGGAAAGGAAGAAGAATCGAGGTCACGTAATCAGAAATTAGAAACCCTAGCCTGGGCTCTGATACCAGATGATACGTACCTCGTTGATGGATTGAGCGGAAGAATAAGAAACGAATAATTTGGATACCTGGGTAGATGAAGATCCCAAACTTCTGAACCTAATTCGTTGAATTGATTAGATTGAAAACCTAACCCCCAAAACGGAATTGACGCAGCTACTTGGAATTGGTGAAGACACACGAACGAAGTATGTATGCTTCGTTGATTCGTCGGGTTGATCTCTTTTGGCACAATCGAAAAGAGAACGAAAAGAGTAGAGAGAATAAACTCACGAAATAATCAATTATCATAAAAGTTGTGTCTAAAACAATAGGGTTCAAGGCCTTTATATAGGCTGTCCTAAAAATTAAAGGAATAGGACTAAAAACGCTGAAATTAAATTCCCGTCCGCGATATTCCAAATCTGACGTCATGTCGTCCGACAGAATATTGCTGTCGTCCGACATTCAGCTTGTCGTGCGACAGGATATGGCTGTCGTCCGACATCTTCACGTCGAGCGCGGCGATTCACGTCGCTCGCAGCCAGGATGTTCTGGACCCCCACGTCGCTGCAGCCATTCTACGTCGCTCGCAGCGACTTTGTCGTCCGACAGGAATTTGGTGTCGGACGACACCAAGCCTTTTTCGCCATTCTCGTGGCTGAACTCTACGGCGCGTCCTCGGCTCACTTCTGACCTCCGTTCCAGCTTCGTCTTCAACGTTCCATCTTGAAACTCCATGTCCTCTGATGGATCGGCCTCCTCGTACATAATCACGTTAACAAGACTCGGCTTTTCCTTCTCTCCAATGGGTTTCTTCAATAGCTCTTGCGCCCAAACTTCTTGTATCATCACCATCAAGCTTGCCTTGAACTTCTTGGCTCTCGAGCGCGTCACTGGCCCAACTGGAACTCGTACCGGGTCTTGTATCATTGACGACTCTGGGTCTGCATCAACCATCGCCATCCCGGACGTGCCAGATCCGTCCGCCCGGCCCCTTTTGGCTGGCCGGACAAGTTGATCCTCATCGGAAGATCCCTCGTCATTGATCTGGCTGATCGGCTGAGGCATGAGAATGTTGCTCGGAGAACTCACGGCAACAGTCACCTTGTTCGCTAAAAGTTGGCGAGCCGCCTCGGTTTGATTTTCCGCCATTTCCCTTTTCCTTCGCTCCCGAGGGGTCTCTATCTTAGGCATATTACCCGGGCGGCAAATTCGAAAGTACCTGAGAGCTGCAAACAGAAAGCAAATCAAATAAAATCAAGGACAATAGGCGCAAGGCTATCTAACGTCACTACTTACACGGGAATATGTCCTCGGCGTCCCGAGGGGTAGTCATGAATCGAGCACGAAGACGTCTCTCCTTACTCGTCCAATTCTCGTGTTTCCGCTGGTCAGATGAAAGCGATTTTATCCTTTCCAGGATGACCAGGAAATCCCACCCAAGTCGCTCGGCATCAGGGGCTTTTGGGCCTAGAAAAGAATAAAAAGGAGAAACCCGAAAAGTCAAGGATAGAATAGGGGACCCTAATTCATTTTGCATTAAAGTGAGGGGGACTAACGTTGAGCGGTCACACGGTACTCAGGGCTGACAGGAGAGTTTTTGCAGTTCCACTCCCCCGACACGAAGAACCATCTCTCTGATGGAGTTATTGTTGGAATTCGATATCCCGGGCTATTAAAATTGCGGAAACAATAACCAGATCAAAAACCATTCGCCGGAAATCACACGAACACCACGTACGAGCCGGAGCACGAGCCGAACGCACAACACGACCGAAGTCGCGTGCGCGCCCAGCCCGAACCCCCGCACGCGGGGTTCGGTGCGATCGAAGGAGTCGATCGCTCACGGCGATCGACCGGGGCTGCCCAGCAGCCCCCGCGGCGAGTCCAGCGACTCGCCGCCTCTGGGGTGTCGGTCCGACCAGCGGACAGCCGCGGGGCCCAGCCCTCGCGGCTCGCGATCGATCGGGGTGATCGATCGCGTCCCCGGCTCCCAGCCGGGGTTCGCCCCCCTTCGCGCGTACAAACCCTAGGGGCGATCGATCCCGTGGTCCGGTGGTTCGACCACCACCACGCAATCGTCCCTCGTTCCGGGTTTCATACTTCGGATCTTGTTCTACGGTATTCTCGATAAACCAAAATCGAATAAATCAAGGGTGTTTAGATTTTTACCTTTCGATTCGTTGTTCGGAGAAACGAAATCAAGATGACCTTTGAATCTTCCCACGTATTCCTTGCACTCCGTTCGAACGTCGGGTGGGCGACGATCTATCGAACTCCTATGGATCTCCTTCAACTCTCTAGACTAATCAAGTGTGATTATCTTGTCTTGTCTATTATGAAGGCCATGTAGTGCTTTTATAGGCTACGTAGGGGATCTAAAGGAGGTGGAATATTGGGCTTCCAATATTGAAGATTAAATTGAGCCCACTGCTCAAGTCCATTAATCCTTATCAATATTAATTAAATTTATTTTCCACTATATAAATTTAATTGCACTCCCAATATTAAACCATATTATATCCAAATAATATTTCTCCGGTAGTATTATATATTCCGTGTATTTAAGATATAAATATCCATGAATAAAATTTATTTATTGCTTAATAAATTTATTCATCTCTTTTATCCGAGACTAGTACCACTCAACCTTATTTATTATGCGGAATTAAATCCACTCGCGAGGTTTACATAATAAATCCTTATGAGCTCATCTCGGGGATATTATCAACCCTTCCGGGATACACTGTCCCGTCAAGAATTCACGGCATGCCATATATAAAATATAGTGACCCAACTTAACCGGTAATTGACCCAATAATTAAACCGGTCAATTCCTTTGGAAAATCAAAGTCACTTATACTAAATATACGCACCCGCAATTGTATCGGGGATTAAGAATAAAATACACTGAGTCTCAAATCAATTATCGCCGAGCAAACCTAATTGATGAGTCTCAATCGATCCGCTTAATACACCAAGTGTACAAGTGTGATAAAATAATTAAGATAAATTATTTTCTCTCTCACACAACGACTATACCGATGGATTGGTCTGTGTCCATCTAGGTCGTGAGCATCTGTTCGATTAAATACGAGTAACCGATAGTATGATCTTCTGTGTGGGCCCGACACACCATACTAACTACAACGTATAAAATCCAGGACTATAATTTGCATATATTTAATTAACAATAATTAAAAGCAAATGAATGTTTGTATTTAATAGGTAAATGAAAGTGTACAAGGAGTTCATAATACTCAAATCTAGACATTAAGTATACTACTCCAACAATCTCCCACTTATACTAAGGTCTAGTCTTATCCTCCAAACTTCTGACTCCCAAACCCTCCAAGTGCTTGAAATATACTTCCTTAGGAAGTATCTTGGTGAAAGGGTCCGCTAGGTTGTCATCCGAAGCTATCTTGGTGACTATCGCATCGCCCCTCTTGACGATGACTCGAATCAGGTGGTACTTGCGCTCTATGTGTTTCGTAGCACTATGGGACCGTGGTTCCTTACTGTTTGCCACTGCACCGCTATGGTCACAATAAATTGTCATAGCTTTAGGCAAACTTGGAATCACATCTAAGTCCTGGAGGAAATTAAGGAACCAAACTGATTCTTTCGCTGCCTCTGAGGCTGCAACATATTCAGCTTCCATGGTAGAGTCTGAAATGCACTTTTGCTTAACACTCCTCCATGATACGGCTCCACCTCCCAAAGTGTACACATAGCCTGATGTCGACTTTCGCCGGTCCTTATCAGCTTGGAAATCCGAATCCGTATAACCCAAAGGAATCAGATTGTCTGCCCCGTAACTTAGAACATAATCTCTAGTATTTCGCAAATACTTGAAAATGCTCTTTACGGCAGTCCAATGAGCCTTTCCAGGGTTACTCTGATATCTCGCTACTACGCCAACTGCATAGCAGATATCAGGCCTCGTGCATAACATTGCATACATCAAGCTTCCCACAGCCGAAGCGTAGGGAACTGCTTTCATTTCATCTTTCTCCTTTTGTGTCTGAGGACACATCTCCTTAGAAAGATAAGTTCCTTTGCTGAAGGGTAGCTCACCCTTCTTGGAATCTTGCATGTTAAAACGAGCCAGAATCGTGTCTATGTAAGATTGCTGGGATAGGTACAATGTTCTATTCCGGCGATCCCTTATAACCTTGATCCCTAGAACATGCCCGACTTCTCCCAAATCTTTCATATCGAATTGTCTAGACAACCATCCCTTTATGTCTGATAACATTTTCACACTATTGCCAATGAGAAGAATGTCGTCTACATAAAGCACGAGAAACACCACCTTCTTCCCATCACGTTTCCAATACACACACGATTCGTCCATGCTTTTACTGAATCCAAAAGACTGGACTACTTCGTCAAACCGCAGGTTCCACGATCTCGAGGCTTGTCTCAATCCATAAATGGATCGATTAAGCTTGCACACTAGATGATCTCGCCCCTTAGCAATGAATCCTTCTGGTTGTTTCATATAAATCGTCTCGTCAAGACTTCCATTCAGGAAAGCTGTCTTGACATCCATTTGCCACACCTCATAATCCATATGAGCTGCTATGGATAAGAGAATCCGGATCGACTTTATCTTGGCTACCGGCGAGAAGGTCTCCTCATAATCGATTCCCTCTTTCTGAGTATATCCTTTCGCAACAAGCCGAGCTTTAAAGGTTTCAACCTTTCCGTCAGATCCTCTCTTTCTCTTGTAGACCCATTTACACCCAATTGGCTTTACGCCGTTTGGTGGTTCTACAAGATCCCAGACTTTATTAGAATCCATAGATTCTATTTCGGATTTCATCGCTTTCTTCCAAGAAGGCGCATCTATATCTTGTACCGCCTCGTCATAGGTCCAGGGATCGATTTCATGAACTCCAGTTCCAGAGTCCGAAGACTCACCCAGTCCAATCCATCGGTCTGGTTGTTTAACAACCCTCCCACTACGACGGCGTTCCGGTGTATTAACAGTGACAGTGTCAGGTGCAGATTCTAGTGGTGTATCTATACTCGGTTCGGCTGTATCTAAGTCTTCCTTGTTACCTCTCAACTCATCAAGTATTATGTCACTTTTGGGCTTGTGGTCCATGACATAGTCTTCCTCTAAGAACCGAGCGTTAGTACTTATAACGATCTTCTGGTCCGTAGGACTATAGAACATGCCACCCTTAGTTCCTCTAGGATATCCTATAAACAACCGCACTTCAGTACGAGGTTCTAATTTATCGGCACCTACCTTCAACACATGTGCAGGGCACCCCCAGATCCGAACGTGTCTCAAGCTAGGCTTGCGCCCGCTCCATCGTTCCATGGGTGTTGAAGGAACCGTTTTAGATGGAACCAAGTTTAGAATGTGTGCTGCTGTTTCCAAGGCATATCCCCAGAACATTGTAGGTAAGTCCGAGTAACTCATCATTGAACGCACTGTTGGAGTTATGTACTTAATGTCTAGATTTAAGTAACGGAAACTCACGATCCATTGTCACTAATCTATTTAATTAAATAAACAATTATTTGCGTTTAATTATTTATAATTAAATATATGCAAATCATAGTCCTGGATTTTATACGTTGTAGTTAGTATGGTGTTGCATGGGCGCACAGAAGATCATACTATCGGTTACTCGTATTTAATCGAACAGTTGCTCACGACCTAGATGGACACGGACCAATCCATCGGTATAGTCGTTGTGTGAGAGAGAAAATAATTTATCTTAATTATTTTATCACACTTGTATACTTGGTGTATTGAGCCGGCGATAATCGATTTAAGTCTCTGTGTATTTTATTCTTAATCCCCGATATTATTGCGGGTGTGTATATTTAATATAAGTGACTTTGATTTACCAAAGGAATTAACCGATTTAATTATTGGGTTAATTACCGGTTAAGTTGGGTCACTATATTTTATATATGGCATGCCGTGAATACTTGACGGGAGAGTGTATCCCGGAAGGGTTGATAATATCCCCGAGATGAGTTCATAAGGAATTATTATGTAAACCCTGCAGGTGGATTTGTTCCGCATAATAATTAAGGATGAATGGTACTAGTCTCGGTTACAAGAGATGAATAAATTAATTAGCAATAAATTAATTTTATTCATGGATATTTATATCTTAAATACACGGAATAAATAATACTACCGGAGAAATATTATTTGATATAATATGGTTTAATATTGGGAGTGCAATTAATTTTATATAGTGGAAAATAGAATTAATTAATATTAATGGATTAATAGATTTGGGCTTGGGCTCAATTTAATCATTAATATTGGAAGCCCAATATTCCACCTCCTTAAGATCCCCTACGTAGCCTATAAAAGCACTACATGGTCTTCTCTATTCTCATAACTTGAAGATCACAATTCTAGAGAGAGAAAGTAGAGAGGAGGATCCATGGAGTTCGGAAGATCGTCGCCCACACGACGTCCGGGCTAGTGCAAGGAATACGTCGGAAGATCTCAAGGTCGTCAAATTGAGTTCTACGTTTTTCCGAACAACGAGAACGAGGTAAATCGTAAAACCCTCTTTATGATTTTATCGTTTAATTATCGTAAAAATACCTTGAACCAAGATCCGAGGAACGGACCCACGAGACGAGGTCGAACCGGGCGGTGGTGGTCGGACCACCGGACCGCCGGCGGCTCGACGACTCGGCTGGAAAGGGATCGCGCGAGGTGGATCGAGCCTAGGGCTCGATCACGCGGATTGGCTGCGGGTTTTCCCGTAGCGATCTGCTGCCAGCTACGGGTTTTCCCGCAGCGACTCGTAGCGCCCAACAGCAGCGAGTCAGGCGACTCGCTGCGGGTTGCTGTGGGTTTCTACGGGGATTTCGCTGGGTGCTGTGGGATTTCCCGCAGCTGACCCGTAGCGATCCAGCAGGGTCCCAGCAGCAGCGAGTCAGGCGACTCGCTGCGGGTTGCTGCGGGCTGCTGCGAGCAACCCCGCGTGGCTGCTGCGGGTTTCGCGGGTTCACGCGAGTTCTCTCGTGTTTTTCCCGCGTAACTTTTTCGTATGGTCATGTACATGTTCCGGGAGTCGATTGGGTTGTCGGTTCCGCAATTTTTGACAATCCGGATATTCGATCTCCAAAGGATTTCGGTCGGAATTAATTAGATAATTAATTTTAATTAATTTATTAATTCTGGGATATCGATTTCCAACAATTGGTATCAGAGCGTTGGTTTTAGTTCATGGTATTTTTCGATAAATTGTTCTACCTTGCAGGGTTTCCGATTATTATGGCTAGATTTAATTATTGTTAATTAATGTCATAATAATGTTCTTGATTATTAAACTCTCAGTGATGTCAATATTTGTTCTTGTGTGGTGAATGCTTGTTCTTATTTTTCCGGAAATTGTATGAGGTCGATTTCATGTAGAGAATCGATACCGGAGAACGTAGTAATAAATTTGTAATTTATTTACGTTGGATCGATGACGAAACGACCGCCGGAAAAGTGTGACGGAGGAGACGAAGAGAGGGAGGACCGGGGATCGATCACGAGGATCGATCCCATGAGGATCGATCGCTCGGGCTGCCCTAGGGCTCTCGGCCACGCCGGCCACCAAGGGTGGTGGCGCGTGAGCCTTGGCCGGCGGTGGTAGTGGCGGTCGATGGTGGGGATGGCGTGGGGATCCCCAACCCATGCTATTCCTACCAAGATCCAACTTTCCTAATTGATTCGGTTTTCCTATTTTGAGTATTCCTAGTTTTGGGAATTCTCATGGAAATAGGAAAAGAATTAATTGGAATTAATTTATTTCCTTATTCTATTATGGAAGTCTTCTAGAATATTCTAAGTTCTACTTGGAATAGGATTCTAGAGATTTAATAAAATTGGAAAGGAAAATAATTAATTATTAAATTAATTTATTTCCTAATTGATTATTCCTATTTTATGGGAATTTTCATGGACATGGAAATTAATTAATTTTGGAAAGTAGAAGAGTCCTTAATTAATTTTTCCTTTTTAATTATTCCTTTATGGAATTTTTAATGGATTAGGAAAGGAATTAATTTGGAAGGATTAAGAGTCCTAAATTATTTTATTTCCTTATTTCATTATGGAAATCATCTAGAATATTCCAAGTGGGTCTTGGATAGATTATTCTAGAGATTTAATGAAGTAGAAAGGGAAAATAAAATAAATTATTTTATTTCCTTATTTCATTATGGAAGTCTTCTAGAATATTCCAAGTGGGTCTTGGATAGATTATTCTAGAGATTTAATGAAGTAGAAAAGGAAAATAAAAATAATAAAAATATTAATAATATTTAATTTTATTTTTGATATATTCGATTGACTTAATTTTCGAATTAAGTAACTTTTGGATTAATTGAAAATAAATAGATTTAAATATTGGAATTAATATTCCCGTCACATGGAGCATTCAAGAACGAAGACTAAAGACTAGAAGACGCATACGGGGATGCGATAAAGCCATAATAGTCGGAAAATAATATTCTAGTATTATTTTGATTATGTGATAATATTCTATGTGCTTTATTTCATGTATGCATGCTTATGTGTATTTAATTATGCATTAGATAGTGTATCCCTTTATTGTAAAAAGCTAAGTGGGAGAGGGTATGGAAACATATCCATGGTCTCCATTGCTGTTCTCTTGGTGACTTTTATGGACTTTTGAAGTTCGTATAGACAAGTCATTGGAGGAGAATTCTTGTAATTCCTCTTACGAGAAACATTGATTAAGTTTATCAAACAATGCCTAATTTGTCTTTCCAAAACTGATTTCAAGTCGACTCATTCTCACCCCGGGGAGTGGAATGGAGCCAAAGCCACTTGGTCATGTCGAGGACACAAATTAGAGGCAATCGTACCATCTTTTGAAGGTGGATCGATTGTCTGCTCGGCTCCCTCATTTTATGAGAGATAGGGTTGTTCGCATGGTGAATCACTGGTTAGAAACTTTGAGTTTTACTTATGATTCTCCGCGTCTTGATTTACAAGATTGAATGGATCAAGTAATTGGGAGTCAATTATAAAAGTCTCTTGGTGTAGTAAACATCCACACCACGTGGCTTGCTATGCTGACGGATTTTGGATTAATTGATGTAGACAGTTGTAAGAAATTGTGAAGAGTTGTGAAGTTGTCGTAAACGTCCACACCACGTGGCTTGCGGTGATGTAGCAATTCCAAACGATTTACTTTGGTACTGAGTAATGGTTTACACTTAGATACGCATTATAGTATTCCTCCCCACGAGGTTCCGCTATAAGTGATGTATGACCGAAGCAAATCTAATTGCTAAATCATTTGGATTGGTAAACGTCCACACCACGTGGCTTGCCATATCTGATGGGATTTTAGATGTGATTAGTGGTTTAATGATATTATTTAAGGGAGATAATATCGGAGATTAAATCGATTGTTTGTTGTTATATGTGCTCATAGATTAGGATATGGCTTTGAACCCACTTTATGTGATACTTGAGGAATTTAAACTCACTGGTCCCTAAATGTAATGATTGGAATAGAGATTTAGACATTACCCAAACTGTTGAAGAGTACAAGGTTGTACTCAATGAGCTTTGTCCTCCCGAGCCTATTGACGTAGGCGGCTAGACAAGAAGCGATGAGGATACTCATAAAGGCCAGTCGCTTCGAGGAAACGCTTAAACACGTTTTTGAGATGATTGACCTTTTAGACGAGTTGAAACGGAAATCGCAAGGTCTTGTAGCCAATGCCAAAGGTTTCGAACCTAAAGGCATGAATCGGGGGAAAGGACAAGAAAGCAAAGAAACCCAGTGGTTCTTTTTTGGACCACGAGATGGGACGAGAAAGCCAATAGGCAAGTGTTCTCGATTCAAACAGTCTGGGTACTGGAAGTCTGATTATCCTCTCAAAGGAAGCACGAAATTTTCTTTAGTCGTGAAACATAGTCAGTGGTATTATCTACCGGAACCTGGTGTGTAGATATGGAACCACTGACGGTATGTGCATTTTAAATGCAAGGGTTCCAGGAAACCCGACGACTTAGAAAAGAAGAAATCGTAGTCTACATGGGCAATGCTGTGGAGGAGGCAGCAGTTGCAGTGAAGGACATTTTATAGGATTTCATTTTGAGTTATTGCTTTTATGTACCTTTCATATTAGAAAGAACTTTGTTCTGGATTTCTAATGAATGGATATTTTATTTCTTTTAATCATTTGATGGTTATAAGAAGAAATAAAGATATTATCTATTCTGGTACATTAGCTAGCAATATAGAAATGATGAATCCTGAGTCCACCACGATGCAACGAACCGTTTTATATAACTCGTTTTACTAATAAGAGATTTCTTTATTAAATCATTTATACTTGTGGATTCTTATGCTAAGTCATATTTATTCAAATAAGAAGTTCAAATGTCAAAAATTGATTGTAAGATCAATTAAGTTGAAGGAGTGGACCTTCCGACCTAAGAATCTAATTTGGAAGATGATACGACTAAGCAATCCTTTATGGATATAAGATATAAGATCCGGACAAGTATAAGAATTGATTGACTCTGATGTATGCAGACCTATGCCTACTCAGACAATAAGGTACAAGTACTTCATTTTATGATTACTCGAAAAATGGATTAGAATACCTGATGTGCCACAAAAGCAAGTGTTTTGACAAGTCAATGGACACTAAGCAATTGTGGAGAGCCATCAAGGTATATCCATTTGTAGCCTGCGATTTGATCGCGGAGGCAAGTACCTGTCTGAGGAATGCATGGCATACTAATCGGAAATTGGGATTTGATCCTAAATGACTTCACCATACACTGTTGTGTAGAAATGATGTGTCGTAAACAAGAAATGGAACTCTTATAGAAATAGTAAAAACATGAGTTATACGGAACTACCTATGTTATATGGATATGTCTGGAAACAACGGCGCATTCAAATGCGGTTGTAGAATATCCTAGAAGAACAAAAGATGTGTGTTCAATAGTACTGTGAACCAGAAGGACGTTATAAGTTCTAACGCCCGGTTCTTAGAGAAAGACTATATAATGAACCACAAGCCCAAGGTGACGTAATACTTTGAAATGAGAGAGAAAGATTAAGACTTAGAACCAGCCGAACCGAGTAGCGGTACACCACTAACTGCACCTACTGTTATCACTGTTTATACACCAGAATGCCATTGTAGTGGGAGGTTGTGGGACAACCGGAGATATTCATAAGACTAGGAGAGTCTTCGGACTCTGGACCTAGTATACATGGAATCGATCCCTAGATCTACATGAAGGCCGTACTAGATCTAAATGTGCTCTCTTGGAAAGCAATAAGGATTATTGCTAAGAGGCAAGATCATTTAGAGTACAAGCTTAGTTGATCCATTTATGGATTGGAACAAAGCATTGAGTTCGTGGTACTTGCAAATTGATGAGATAGTCCATTTTATGGATTCATCAAAAGCATAGACGAATTGTGTGTATTGGAAACGTGATGGAAAACAAAGTGGTGTTTCTCGGAGGTTTTATGTAGATGACACTCTTATCATTGGCAACAATGTAGAGGTGTTGTCAGACATAAAATGATGGTTGTCTAAAAAAATCGATATATGAGATAAAGAAGAAGTTAGAGCATGTTCTTAAGATCTAGGATCTCAAGAAAAGAACATTGTACTTCTCTAGATATCTTATACGATTATGGTTCGTTTTAACATGCAAAATTCCGAGAAAGGTTCGTTACCTTTCAGAAACGGAATGCATCTATCTAAGGATATGTGTTTTGGAACACAAAAGGAGATAGAAGCAATGAAAGCGGATTCCTGCACTTCGAGTGTGGAAAGCTTAATAAATGCGATGTTGAAAACAAGAACCTGATATCGGCTATGCGGTTAGCATAGTGGGAGGATATCAAGGTAATCCTGGAAAGGAATACTTGACTGCTGTAATGAACATTTTAAGTACTTTCGAAGTACTGGAGACTATGTTCTGGATTACGGAGCAAGCAAGCATTTCCTTTGGATTACATTCTCTTAGATTTCTAATCGAATAAGGACCGGTGTAAGTCGATATCAGGCTATGTGTTTCACTATTAAAGGAGAAGGAGTTTTAACATGGAAGAGTGATAAGCACGATGCTTTTCGGACTCTGCCATAGGTAACCAAATAGCGGCCTCAGAGGCAGCGGAAGTTTTGGTATAACTCCGGGATAATCTCTGGGACTTAGAGGTGATTCTTAATTTGCCAAAAGGCTATGTGTATAGCGGTGCGATGGCAAATGGTAAGATCACAAGTCCATAAGTGTAAGATAACACATAGTGCAAGTACCACCTGATACGAGTCATCGTCGAGGGAGACGACGCAGTAGTCACCAAGATAACTTAAGAGCGGCAACCTAGAGTGCTCATTCACATAGTACTTCTTGGAACTACAACTTAAGCACGTGATGAGTATGGAAGTCGGGAGTTTGGAGGAAATGACTAGACCTTAGTACAAGTGGGAGATTGTTGGAGTTATGTACTTAATGTCTAGATTTAAGTAACAGAAACTCACGATCCATTGTCACTAATCTATTTAATTAAATAAACAATTATTTGCGTTTAATTGTTTATAATTAAATATATGCAAATCATAGTCCTGGATTTTATACGTTGTAGTTAGTATGGTGTTGCATGGGCGCACAGAAGATCATACTATCGGTTACTCGTATTTAATCGAACAGTTGCTCACGACCTAGATGGACACGGACCAATCCATCGGTATAGTCGTTGTGTGAGAGAGAAAATAATTTATCTTAATTATTTTATCACACTTGTACACTTGGTGTATTGAGCGGATCTGCTTGAGATTTATCGATTAGGATTGCCGGCGATAATCGATTTAAGTCTCTGTGTATTTTATTCTTAATCCCCGATATTATTGCGGGTGTGTATATTTAATATAAGTGACTTTGATTTACCAAAGTAATTAACCGATTTAATTATTGGGTTAATTACCGGTTAAGTTGGGTCACTATATTTTATATATGGCATGCCGTGAATACTTGACGGGAGAGTGTATCCCGGAAGGGTTGATAATATCCCCGAGATGAGTTCATAAGGAATTATTATGTAAACCCTGCAGGTGGATTTGTTCCGCATAATAATTAAGGATGAATGGTACTAGTCTCGGTTACAAGAGATGAATAAATTAATTAGCAATAAATTAATTTTATTCATGGATATTTATATCTTAAATACACGGAATAAATAATACTACCGGAGAAATATTATTTGATATAATATGGTTTAATATTGGGAGTGCAATTAATTTTATATAGTGGAAAATAGAATTAATTAATATTAATGAATTAATAGATTTGGGCTTGGGCTCAATTTAATCATTAATATTGGAAGCCCAATATTCCACCTCCTTAAGATCCCCTACGTAGCCTATAAAAGCACTACATGGTCTTCTCTATTCTCATAACTTGAAGATCACAATTCTAGAGAGAGAAAGTAGAGAGGAGGATCCATGGAGTTCGGTAGATCGTCGCCCACACGACGTCCGGGCTAGTGCAAGGAATACGTCGGAAGATCTCAAGGTCGTCAAATTGAGTTCTACGTTTTTCCGAACAACGAGAACGAGGTAAATCGTAAAACCTTTTTTATGATTTTATCGTTTAATTATCGTAAAAATACCTTGAACCAAGATCCGAGGAACGGACCCACGAGACGAGGTCGAACCGGGCGGTGGTGGTCGGACCACCGGACCGCCGGCGGCTCGACGACTCGGCTGGAAAGGGATCGCGCGAGGTGGATCGAGCCTAGGGCTCGATCACGCGGATCGGCTGCGGGTTTTCCCGTAGCGACTCGTAGCGCCCAGCAGCAGCGAGTCAGGCGACTCGCTGCGGGTTGCTGTGGGCTTCTACGGGGATTTCGCTGGGTGCTGTGGGATTTCCCGCAGCTGGCCCGTAGCGATCCAGCAGGGTCCCAGCAGCAGCGAGTCAGGCGACTCGCTGCGGGTTGCTGCGGGCTGCTGCGAGCAACCCCGCGTGGCTGTTGCGGGTTTCGCGGGTTCACGCGAGTTCTCTCGTGTTTTTCCCGCGTAACTTTTTCGTATGGTCATGTACATGTTCCGGGAGTCGATTGGGTTGTCGGTTCCGCAATTTTTGACAATCCGGATATTCGATCTCCAAAGGATTTCGGTCGGAATTAATTAGATAATTAATTTTAATTAATTTATTAATTCCGGGATATCGATTTCCAACACGCACCATCTCCATAAGAGTCCTATTCCTTCATTCTGACACACCATTCTGCTGAGGAGTATATGGTGATGTCATTTGGGAATCAATCCCATTCTCTGCCAAGTATGCCTTGAATTCTCCAGACAGGTACTCGCCTCCGCGATCAGATCGCAGGCATTTAATGGATTTACCTTGAAGGTTCTCCGCAAAAGCCTTGAACTCCTTGAACTTGTCAAAGGATTCGCTCTTGCGGCGCATCAGGTATACAAATCCATACCTTGAGTAATCATCAGTGAAAGTGATGAAATACTCGTACCCTCCCCTTGCCTGAGTAGACATAGGTCCGCATACATCAGAGTGAATCAAATCCAATACTTGTTCAGCCCTTCGTCCTTTACCAGAAAAAGAACGCTTGGTCATTTTTCCCTCTAAACAGGATTCGCAGGTTGGAAGGTGTTGGAATTCGGTATCCCGGGCCATTAAAAATTGCGGAAAATAATAACCCGACCGAAAACCTCTCGCCGGAGAACCAACCGCGAACCACCGTACGAGCCGGAGCTCAACCGAGCACCGCACGGGACGAACCCGCGCGCCCAGCCGAGCCCCCGCATGGGGCTCGCGATCAATCGATCGCGTGGGGCTGCCTAGCAGCCCCCGGCGGTGAGTCCGGCGACTCACCGCCACCACCGACCGGAGGGGGGACCACCAGCCGCGGCGCGAAGCCGCGACGGTCCCCGGCGATCGAACTAGGGTTCGATCGCCCCTAGCCGCGGCGTCCAGCCGCGGCCTTTCCTCGGTGCGCGCCGGCGGTCGTGCCCTAGGCCGACCGCCACCCCCTCGGCTCCCAGCCGAGGGCTTCTTCGAACCTTCGCCGGGGATCTCGAATCCCCGTCCCCGAAGTTCGTCGTTTACCCGGATCGTCCGTTCATGTATGCATCACAATTAATCCACATAAATTCATAGAAGAGAGTATGTGATTTTACCTTTTAATTCGTTGTGCGGAGAAACGAATCTAAGTTGAAGACCTTTGAATCTTCCCACGTATTCCTTGCACTAGCTTGAACGTCGGGTGGGCGACGATCCTCCAAGCTTATGGATCCTCTTCTCTCTCTCTACTTTCTCTCTCTAGGAGAATTATGATCTTGTGTTATGTAGAATAGAGAAGACCATGTAGTGCTTTTATAGGCTACGTAGGGGATCTAAAGGAGGTGGAATATTGGGCTTCCAATATTAATGATTAAATTGAGCCCAAGCCCAAATCTATTAATCTCCCATTAATATTAATTAATTTATTTTCCACTATATAAATTAATTGCACTCCCAATATTAAACCATATTATATCAAATAATATTTCTCCGGTAGTATTATTTATTCCGTGTATTTAAGATTTAAATATCCATGAATAAAATTAATTTATTGCTAATTAATTTATTCATCTCTTGAATCCGAGACTAGTACCATTCAACCTTAATTATTGTGCGGAACGAATCCACTCATGAGGTTTACACAATAATTCCTTTTGAACTCATCTCGGGGATATTATCAACCCTTCCGGGATACACTGTCCTGTCAATCATTCACGGCATGCCATATATAAAATATAGTGACCCAACTTAACCGGTAATTAACCCAATAATTAAATCGGTTAATTCCTTTGGTAAATCAAAGTCACTTATATTGAATATACACACCCGCAACGATATCGGGGATTAAGAATATAATACACTGAGACTCGAATCGATTATCGCCGGCAATCCTAATCGATGAATCTCAACGATCCGCTCAATACACCAAGTGTACAAGTGTGATAAAATAATTAAGACAAATTATTTTCTCTCTCACACAACGACTATACCGATGGATTGGTCCGGGTCCATCTAGGTCGTGAGCCACTGTTTGATTAAATACGAGTAACCGATAGTATGATCTTCTGTGTGGGGCCCGACACACCATACTAACTACAACGTATAAAATCCAGGACTATGATTTGCATATATTTAATTAATAATAATTAAAAGCAAACAATTGTTTATTTAATAGATTAAATGCTATGATCGGGAGTTTATCGTTACTTAAATCTAGACATTAAGTACACAACTCCAACAATCTCCCACTTGTACTAAGGTCTAGTCATTTCCTCCAAACTCCCGGTTCCCATACTCATCACGTGCTTTAAAGTGTACTTCCGAGAAGTACTATGTGAGTGAGCAATCTAGGTTGCCGCTCTGAAGTTATCTTGGTGACTACTACGTCGTCTCCCTTGACGATGATTCGTATCAGGTGGTACTTGCTCTATGTGTTAACATCACTTTTGACTTATGACCTCTTTTAGTTCACCATGCACCGCTATCCAATAGCTTTTGGTAAACTAGGAGTCATATCCAAGTCAAGAGGTTATCTCGGAACCTAACCAAAACTTCCGCTGCCTCTGAGGCTGCTATTCGGTTATGAGAGAGTCTGAGAAGCGTCCTGCTTATCACTCTTTCATTTCATGGTTCCACCTCTTTCTAAAAGTGAACACATAGCCTGATATCGACTTTCACTGGTTCTTTCTTTGATCTTTGGATCTGAGAATTTGTAATCAAAGAAGATTTCCTCTTGCTTAATAATCCAGTACTTTGCAAGTACTTATTACAGCATCCGAAAATCTCTTGCCTAGATTACCTTGATATCCTCCCACTACGCAAACCGCATAGTTGATATCGAGTTCTTGTTTTACAACATTGCATCTATAAAGCTTTCCATACTTGAAGTATAGGAAATTGCTTTGTCCTCATCTATCTCCTTCATGTGTTCGAACACACAACCTTTAGATAGATGTATATTCTGTTTCTGAAAGGCAATAACCTTTCTCAGAAGTATGCACGTTTAAAACAAACCTTAATCGTATAAGATGTCTAGGAGAAGTACAATGTTCTTATCTCTAGATCATAAGATCTTAAGAACAAGCTCTAACTTCTTCTCAATCTTATATCTCGATTTATTTAGACAACCACTATTTTATGTCTGATGACACTTTTACATTGTTGCCAATGATAAAATGTTATCTACACAAAATCTCCGAGAAACACCACCTTGTTTCGATTACGTCTTTAATACACCTCTCGTCTATGCCTTTTGATGAATCCATCAAATGGATTATCCCATCAATTCGCAAGTTCCACGATTCATAGCTTCATTTCAATCCACAAGTGGATTTACTAAGCTTCTACTCTAAATGATCTAGCCTCTCAACAATAATCCTTATTGTTCCAAGCAGGCACATTTAGGTCTAGTATTGCCCTTATGCAGATCTAGGGGTCGATTTCATCTTTACTAGATCCAGAGTCCGAACTCCTCTAGTCTTATGAATATCTCTGGTTGTCCAACAACCTCCCACTGCAATGGCGTCCCGGTGTATAACAGTAATAACAATAGGTGCATTATGTGGTGTACTTCTACTCGGTTTGGCTGGTTCCTAGTCTTTTGTCCTTCTTCTCATTTCAAGGTATTACGTCAGTTCAGGCTTTGTGGTTCATCTAATAGTCTTCCTCCATGAACCGGACGAGACGTCCCTCTGGTTCATAGTACTATAGAACACACAATACTTCGTTCATCTAGGACATCCTACAACCATATTCAATATGCCGTTGTATCTAGGAATATCCATAGAACATAGGTAGTTCCGAACAACTTGTTCTATTTACTATTAGATTTCCATTTCTTGTATAGCGCACCATCTCTACACGCAAGTGTATGGCGCGGTCCTATGGGATTGAATCCCAATCTTTGATTATGCTATGTGTTATTCAGATAGATAATGGCCTCCGCAACCGAGTCGCAGGCTCCTAATGGATATACTTTGATGGTTCCCCATAATCGCTTTGTGTCCATTGACTAGTCAAAACACTTTGCTTTTATGGCACATCAAGCATTCTAATCCATTACTTGAGTATTCTTGAAAGAATCACTCGTGCCTTTCTAATAAACACATATGTCTGCATATCTAATCATTTCTAATACTTGTCTGAATTCTATCCTTTTTCCAGAAGGGTTTGCTTAGACGTATTATCCTCCAAATTCAATCCTCAGGTCGGAAGGTCCATTCCTTCAACTATAATTGATCAAATCAATTTCGACCATTTGAATCTCATTTGAAAATACTACTAAGTATAAGATTTCACAAGTATAATGATAAAGAAATATCTAATAAGTAAAACAAGTTATAGAACGGTTTGTTGCATTTGGGGTAGACTTAGGATCTATCATTCATATATTGCTATCTAATGTACCAGAACAGATAATGCCATTATTTCTTATCAAAATCATCCAATGATTAAAGAAATAAAATATCCATTCATAAATAATAGAAATCCAGAACAAAACGTTCTTTCTAAAATAAAGGGGTACATAAAGCAATAACTTTGAAATGAAATCCTATTTAACTACTAAAGCAGATAAATGTCTTCCACCGCAACCGCTGCCTCCTCTACAGCTTTGCCCGTGTAGACTCGAATTCTTCTTCTCTAAGTCGCCGGGTTTTCTGGAACCCCTGCATTCAAAAATGCACATACCGTCAGTGGTTCCATATCTACACACCAGAATTCTGGTAGATAATACCGCTGACTATGTTTTTACGACTAAAGAAAAATTCGTACCTTTGAGAGGACATTCAGACTTCCAGTGTCCCATCTTGTTGCATCGGAAGCACTTGCCCTTTGGCTTTGCAGCCCCCACTCGTGGTACAGTCCTCTTGACACCACTGGGTTTCCAGGCTTGCTTCCTTTTCTTGCCCCTACCTCCACCAGGCTTAAAGCCTTTGGACTTGGTAGCTACAAGCGCTTGAGACTTGCCCTTCTTGTAGATCCCCTCTGCCGCCTTTAGTTCAGTCAGGAGTTGCGCAAGAGTATAAGATAGTTTACCCATATTATAGCTCATACGAAACTGCTCAAAACTAGGGGCCAGAGACTGGAGTATGATGTCGACTTGCGTCTCACCATCAATAGAAGCTCCTAGGACCTCAAGTTCATTCAACAAACTCATCATCTTAAGAACGTGCTCCCCAACGGGCGTTCCTTCAGATTGAGTAGTCGACATGAGGACTCTCATGGCTTCTTGCCTTGCCGCACGATCTTGCTCCCCAAACATATCCTTGAGGTTAGTCATCATATCATAGGCAGTGTCCATTGGCTCATGTTGGGTTTGGAGTACATTTGACATAGAAGCCAAAATATAACACCTAGCCATTTCATCAGCCTTTTTCCACTTCCGATATGCTAACTTTTCCTCATCAGTTGAGGCAGCCGTGGGCTCGGCAGGGCATACTTCATGGAGTACATACTTGTACTCTTCCGAAGTTAGGACAATGTCTAAATTT
Source organism: Euphrasia confusa (assembly GCA_954870475.1). NCBI lineage: Eukaryota > Viridiplantae > Streptophyta > Magnoliopsida > Lamiales > Orobanchaceae > Euphrasia > Euphrasia confusa. The sequence goes on from OX940949.1 coordinate 19,601,034, forward strand.
CTCTTCCAATCAATATAGTTGGGGCCAGTGAGCTTATGCTCCTTGAGTATCATAGAAAGTGGATTCATAGCTATTCTCTAAACCTATAAGCACATTTAAACAAACAATTAATTTAATATCCGATATTATCTCCCTCAAATAATATCATTAAATCACTAATCACATCTAAAATCCCATCAGATAAGGCAAGCCACGATAGTGTGGACGTTTACCCATCCAAATGATTTAGCAATTAGATTTACTTTGGTCGTACATCACTATAGCGTTACTTCGATGGGAAGGATACTATAGAGCGTACCTAAGTGTAAACCATTACTCAGTATCTAAGAAGATTGTTTGGGACTCGTATATTACCGCAAGCCACGATAGTGTGGACGTTTACGCTAATACATGAACCTTCACTTTCTTCTATAACTGTCTACATCAATCGATCCAAAATCCCATTCAATGTAGCAAGCCACGATAGTGTGGACGTTTACTACACCAAAAGATTTTTACAATTGAAATCCAATCACTTGAGACATTCGATTTCATAAATCAAGACGCGGAGAATCATAAGTGAAACTCGAAGTTTCTAACCAGTGACTCACCATGCGAACAACCCTATCTCTCATTAGATGAGGGAGCCGAGCAGACAATCGATCCATCTATCAAAGAATGGTACGACTGCCTCTAATTTGTGTCATCCACATGACCAAGTGGCTTTGGCTCCATTCCACTCCCCGGGGTGAGAATGAGTCGACTTGAAGTCAGTTTCAGAAAGACAAATTAGGCATTGTTTGATAAACTTAATTAATGTCTCTTGTAAAAGGAATTACAAGAATTCTCCTCCAATAACACATCTATACGAACTTCAAAAGTCCATAAGAGTCACCAAGAGAACAGTAATGGAGACCATGGGAATGTTTCCATCCCCGCTCCCACTTAGCTTTTTATAACAAAGGGATACGCTATCTAATGCATAATTAAACACATAAGCATGCATACAAGTAATAAAGCACATATCACATAGTCAAAATAAGCTAGAAAATTATTTTCCGACTATCATGGCTTTATTCCATCTCCGTATGCGTCTTCTAGTCTTCAGTCTTCGTTCTTGAATGCTCCATGTGACGAGAATATTAATCCCAATATTTAAGTCTTTTTATTTTTAATAAATCCAAAAGATACTTAATTCGAAAATTAAGTCAATCGAATAAATCAAAAATAAAATTAAATATTATTAATATTTCTATTTATTTATTTTCCTTTCTAATTCTATTAAATCTTTAGAATAATCTATCCAAGTCAAACTTGGAATATTCTAGAAGACTTCTATAATAGAATAAGGAAATAAAATAAATTAGGACTCTTCTACTTTCCAAGATTAATTAATTTCCATTTCTATGAAAATTCCCATAAAATAGGAATAATCAATTAGGAAATAAATCAATCCTAAATTAACTTTTATTCCTTTCCAATTCTATTAAATCTCTAGGATCCTATTCCAAGTAGAACTCGGAATACTCTAGAAGACTTCCATAATAGAATAAGGAATAAAATTAATTTTAATTAATTATTTTAATAAGGAATAAAGAAACAGAATATCCATTGTTAATAAGTTTAGAAACTGAAATTAAATTCTTTCTAAAGTTGGGTACATAAAGACAATTATGTAAAACTAAAACCCTATCACTACTGAAGCGTAAGTGAACGTCTCCCACTGCAACAGCCGCCACCTTTGCAGCATTGCCCATGTAGACCACGATCTCTCCCTCTCTAAGTCTCCGGGTTTCCTGGAACCCCTGCGATGAATTGCAGACATGATCAGTGGCCCCCGTATCTACACACCAGGTGCTGGTAGATAACACCACTGATAATGTTTCGGTGACTAAGGAAAATTTCGTACTTTTGATGAGAGGACAATCAGACTTCCAGTGCCCAGACTGCTTGCATCGATAGCACTTGCCTCGCGGCTTGCTCTTCCCACTCCGTGGTTTGGAACCACTGGGCTTCTTTGCTTGCACTTCCATCTCAGCCACAAGAGCTTGTGACTTTCTGATCATACTTATAGGTTCTGCCTTTTTCAAATCGTTTTTAAGCGATTCTCTAATAGGACTGAATTTATAGAGTATGTCAATCACTTCTTGTCCGGCTTCCACACTATGCCTCAACATCATTCTGAGGTCATTCCAAATGTCCTCATGAGTTGGGTCAGTTGTGGATTCGGAAGGCTCAACAGTCTGGACAATGTCCAGATTTCTTTTCCAATCAGTACTATATGGAACCAGTGAGTTTTCATCTTTAAGTATATCACAAAGTGGGGTCACAGTCATTCTTAACCTATAAGCACATAAAACAAACAAACAATTTAATATCCGATATTATCTCCCTTAAATAATATCATTAAATCACTAATCGCCTCTAAAATCCCATCAGGTAAGGCAAGCCACGATAGTGTGGACGTTTACCCACCCAAATGATTTAGCAATTAGATATCCTTCGGTCGTACATCATCAATAGCGTTACCTCGATGGGAGGAATACTATGAAGCGTACCTAAGTGTTAACCATTACTCAGTACTAAGAAGTTTGTTTGAGACTCGTATATCACCGCAAGCCACGATAGTGTGGACGTTTACGTTGACACACAGATCCTTCACTCCCTTCTATAACTGTCTACATCAATCGATCTAAAGTCCCATTCGATATAGCAAGCCACGATAGTGTGGACGTTTACTATACCAAAAGACTTATACAATTGAAATCCAATTACTTGACCCATTTAATCTTGTAAATCAAGACGCGGAGAATCATAAGTGAAACTCGAAGTTTCTAACCAGTGATTCACCATGCGAGCGACCCTATCTCTCATAAATGAGGGAGCCGAGCAGACAATCGATCCATCTATCAAAGAATGGTACGACTGCCTCTAATTTGTGTCCTCGACATGACCAAGTGGCTCTGGCTCCATTCCACTCCCCCGGGGTGAGAATGAGTCGACTTGAAGTCAGTTTTGGAAAGACAAATTAGGCATTGTTTGATGAACTTAATCAATGTTTCACGTAAGAGGAATTACAAGAACTCTCCTACAATGACCTATCTATATAAACTTCAAAAGTTTATAAAAGTCACCAAGAGAGCAGCAATGGAGACCATGGGTATGTTTCCATACCCTCTCCCACTTAGCTTTTTACAATAAAGGGATACGCTATCTAGTGCATAAAAGTAAACACATATAGCATGCATACATGTAATAAAGCACATAGTATTATCACATAGTCAAAATAATTACTAGAATATTATTTTCCGACTATTATGGCTTTACTCCATCTCCGTACGCATCTTCTAGTCTTTAGTCTTCGTTCTTGAATGCTCCATGTGACGAGAATATTAATTTCCAATATTTAAATCTATTTATTTTTAATAAATCCAAAAGATACTTAATTAAAAATAATTAAGTCAATCGAATAAATCAAAAATAAAATTAAATATTATTAATATTTTTATTTATTTTATTTTCCCTTTCTACTTCATTAAATCGCTAGAATAATCTATCCAAGTCCCACTTGGAATATTCTAGATGATTTCCATAATGAAATAAGGAAATAAAATAACTTAGGACTCTTCTACTTTCCAAGATTAATTAATTTCCATTACTATGAAAGTTCCCATAAAATAGGAATAATCAATTAGGAAATAAATCAATCCTAAATTAATTTTTATTCCTTTCCAATTCCATTAAATCTCTAGGATCCTATTCCAAGTAGAACTCGGAATACTCTAGAAGACTTCCATAATAGAATAAGGAAATAAAATTAATTCCAATTAATTCTTTTCCTAATCCATGAGAATTCCCAAAAAAAAAGGAATACTCAAATAGGAAAAATCCGAACTAATTAGGAAAGTAAATCTCCGGACCGGGATAGCACGGGGTGGGGATCCCCGCGCCACCCTCGACCCACGCTTAGGAGGTGGCCGGCCACCATCGCCGGCGGCTCCTCCATGCGAGGGTCGATCGATCCTCATGGGATCGACCATGGGGCGGTCGATCCTCGTCCTTTGGCCCTCACGATCATCTCCTTCGTCACACGTCTTCTCCGGCGGTCGTCTCGGCATCGATCCAACGCAAAATAAATTACAAAATTGATTTTACACTATCCGGTATCGATTCTATACATGAAATCGACCCTATACAATTTCCGGAAAAACGTAGAACGTAATAATAAATCCTAAATTCGGTCAACCCCCGAATTTTTACTATTACAAGCATTCACCACCAAAAACGAATCTCGACATGTCCGAGAGTTTAATCAAACCAACAATCATGACAAAATAAATTAACAAAAAAAATTAAGCCATAATAGTCGGAACCCTGCAAGGTAGAACAATTTTATCGAAAATACCGCGAACGTAAACCACGCTCTGATACCAATTGTTGGAATTCGATATCTCGGGCTATTAAAATTGCGGAAACAATAACCCGATCAAAAACCATTCGCCGGAAATCACACGAACACCACGTACGAGCCGGAGCACGAGCCGAACGCACAACACGACCGAAGTCGCGTGCGCGCCCAGCCCGAACCCCCGCACGCGGGGTTCGATGCGATCGAAGGAGTCGATCGCTCACGGCGATCGACCGGGGCTGCCCAGCAGCCCCCGCGGCGAGTCCGGCGACTCGCCGCGTCTGGGGTGTCGGTCCGACCAGCGGACAGCCGCGGGGCCCAGCCCTCGCGGCTCGCGATCGATCGGGGTGATCGATCGCGTCCCCGGCTCCCAGCCGGGGTTCGCCCCCCTTCGCGCGTACAAACCCTAGGGGCGATCGATCCCGTGGTCCGGTGGTTCGACCACCACCACGCGATCGTCCCTCGTTCCGGGTTTCATACTTCGGATCTTGTTCTACGGTATTCTCGATAAACCAAAATCGAATAAATCAAGGGCGTTTAGATTTTTACCTTTCGATTCGTTGTTCGGAGAAACGAAATCAAGATGACCTTTGAATCTTCCCACGTATTCCTTGCACTCCGTTCGAACGTCGGGTGGGCGACGATCTATCGAACTCCTATGGATCTCCTTCAACTCTCTAGACTAATCAAGTGTGATTATCTTGTCTTGTCTATTATGAAGGCCATGTAGTGCTTTTATAGGCTACGTAGGGGATCTAAAGGAGGTGGAATATTGGGCTTCCAATATTGAAGATTAAATTGAGCCCACTGCTCAAGTCCATTAATCCTTATCAATATTAATTAAATTTATTTTCCACTATATAAATTTAATTGCACTCCCAATATTAAACCATATTATATCCAAATAATATTTCTCCGGTAGTATTATTTATTCCGTGTATTTAAGATATAAATATCCATGAATAAAATTTATTTATTGCTTAATAAATTTATTCATCTCTTTTATCCGAGACTAGTACCACTCAACCTTATTTATTATGCGGAATTAAATCCACTCGCGAGGTTTACATAATAAATCCTTATGAGCTCATCTCGGGGATATTATCAACCCTTCCGGGATACACTGTCCCGTCAAGAATTCACGGCATGCCATATATAAAATATAGTGACCCAACTTAACCGGTAATTGACCCAATAATTAAACCGGTCAATTCCTTTGGAAAATCAAAGTCACTTATACTAAATATACGCACCCGCAATTGTATCGGGGATTAAGAATAAAATACACTGAGTCTCAAATCAATTATCGCCGAGCAAACCTAATTGATGAGTCTCAATCGATCCGCTCAATACACCAAGTGTACAAGTGTGATAAAATAATTAAGATAAATTATTTTCTCTCTCACACAACGACTATACCGATGGATTGGTCCGTGTCCATCTAGGTCGTGAGCATCTGTTCGATTAAATACGAGTAACCGATAGTATGATCTTCTGTGTGGGCCCGACACACCATACTAACTACAACGTATAAAATCCAGGACTATAATTTGCATATATTTAATTAACAATAATTAAAAGCAAATGAATGTTTGTATTTAATAGGTAAATGAAAGTGTACAAGGAGTTCATAATACTCAAATCTAGACATTAAGTATACTACTCCAACAGTTATATTCTAAATGTCTAGTTTAGTGACAATATGGAACTCCTTATCTTTGTTTTACATTATCTAATAATCAAACTGTCGACATTTTTGTCTATCTTGTACTTGAATGTAATAGTCCTAGATATATACGTTGTAGACAGTATGGCGTGAGGAGACACGCGGAAGATCATACTGTCGGTTACTCGTATACTATCGAACAGAAGCTCACGACTTAGATGGACAGGGACAATCCATCGGTACGTCGTAGTGTGGCTGGGTAATAGTTGGTCTTGACTATTATGTTACACTTGTACACTTGGTGTATTGAGCAGGACCACGGGAGGGCGTTCGATTTATACTAATCGACGTAATCGAACTAGACCTCAGAGATTACGGATATACGAATTCCTAATCCCTATATAATTATAGGTGCGTGTGTCCAATTCTCGGTTCTTTAACTTGCCAATGAGTGAGACTATTTGATTAGTCGAGATACTCGGTAAATTGGGAATCGTAATTGTTCTCACGGCATGCTATAGATTATAGACAGGAAACCGTGTCCCGTTTATCGGGTTGATAACGTCCCCGAGATGAGCTCATAAAGTTTATCATGTAAACCCTGCAGGTGGATTTGTTCCACATGATAATAAGGATGAGTGGTACTAGTCTCGGATAATAAGAAACGAATTAATTTAATTATTAGTAATTAAATAAATTCGTGGACGTTCGATATCTTAAACACGGGGAAAGTCGTATATGTAATTTCGGCGGATTTATTATTGTTGAAATAATATTAAAATTAATTTCGGGAATTCAATTATTATTTTTTAGTGGAGTGAATAATAATTAAAATTGAAATCGATTAATTAAGGAATTGCGTTTACGTATTCCAAGTTAATTAATATTTCAATTTAGCCCTTAATTAATTTCCCTTAGGTCCCTAACGTAGCTCTATTTAAACCCCCCCTTGCCCTCTCCTAAAACCTACAATTCGCCGCAATTATTATTTCAGCAGAGAAAAGAATTATTTGCTTAGCGCAATAAAAACTTTTTCTCTGTTAAAATAAAAGTTAACGCAATTATATTATTCTCAGATAGAGAATAATCATACGGTGGTTTTGAGAAAGGAGAGAGCAGACAAGGACGTACCCAGCGGATCGTTGCCCACACAACGGCTGGAGTCGGGAAGAGAATACGTTAGAAGCTCTAAGGTCTCAACAATCGACCGATAAGGTATGAGATCGGATCTCTAAATTACGCATTTATTCGATCTCAATTTTCTCGTTGATCATACATGAACGTAGATCGGGTTCCGGGGTCGTGGATCGTGTTCCTCGACTACTGGGGGTTCTAGGACCTCCGGAACGGTAGTCGGATGAGGAAAAATGACCCGGAAACGAGCCCGGAACAGCAACATCGCGTTGCTGTTCGCGGACAAACGGCGGTCGCCAGAGAGCAAACGGCGGTCGCCGTTTGCAGCTTCTCCAGCGACTGCTGGACTTCATACAGCGGGCGCTGTTTTTGTGCAGTCCAGCCCCGTTTCGCGCGGTTGTCCTCCGGGGCGATGGATGGGCGTGATTCGGGATAAGGGCTGTCAGGCGAACGAAGTAGCGACTTCGGATGTCGACTGGGATCGTTCGGATGTTCGAGCGATCGAACGAACGCATCCCGGGTAGTCGATTTCCAACAATTGGTATCAGAGCCGGTTTATGCGTTCTTGTATTGTTTGCGAGTTTTGTTTTGCAGGATAACCCGATTATTATGGTCATGTTGTATGTACTGTAATTTTGTGGTTTGTTAAACTCTCGGGGTTGTCGAGATCTTTGTTTTTGAATCGTTGCTTGCTTGTAATAGTTAAAACGACGGGTTGAGTCGTTTAGGGTTTTCTATTTCGTTTTTCGTTTATCCGGGTGTATAGGATCGATCATTCCTGTATAGGATTGATGCCGGAAGTAGTTAGCTTTACTATGTAATGTTGTTGCTGCTTGGTGAATCGAGACGAGATCGAAGGCCGGACGAACGAGGGTCGAGAAGTCGAACCCGCGGCTGCTGAAGGGCAAACGGCGGTCGCCGTTTCTCAAACGGCGGTCGCCGTTTCGCTGGATTCTTGGCAGCAGCTTGCGGGGGTTCGACTGACACCACGGATCGCTCGTCGAGGCTTGGGATGATACTCCAGTGGGAGGGGTTCGTCTCTTGGTCCTTAGACGAGTCGGTGGTGGATCGAGACCTAGATGAGCAACGAGACGAAGATCCGAGAAGACGTGCATCGAAGATTTTGAAGGCCATAATAATCGGGCCACGTTAAATGCTTTCTATGTGTTTACGTGTTTATTATGCTTTAATTTCATATGTATGTGCTTGTTATCCCTTTTTCGTAAAAACTAAGTGGGAGAGGGATTGGAAACAATCCCGCGGTCTCCATTCTCTGTTTTGATAGTGATGTGTGTCGCTTACGAGTTGGCTTTAGTGTCATCCTCCCTATCGGATAAAGTTGACACACGGATATCACTGGATCAAAATTCGAATTCAATTCCATTTATAGAATTGAACACTTAAGTTTTTCAAAGCAATGCCTAATCTGTCTTTCAAAGACTAATTTCAACTCGACTCATTCTCACCCCGGGGAGTGGAATGGAGCCAAAGCGCTTGGTTATGTCGATGACACAGATTAGAGACATTCGAGTCATTTGATGACTAGATCGATTGTCTGGTTGGCTCCCTCACTTAGTGAGAGATAGGGCTCAATTGCATGATTGATCGCTGGTTAGAAACTTCGAGTTTCACTTACGAGATATCAAGCTTTGATTAACGAAATTGTGAAATTTATTAAATGGAATTCAATTAACAAAGTTGTTTGTTTAGTAAACGTCCACACTATCGTGGCTTACTAGACGGAAACGGAACTTTGGGTTAATTGAGGCTCGACAGTTATAGGAAATCGTAAAGGGACCGCATGTCAACGTAAACGTCCACACTAACGTGGCTTGCGGTGGGCGTGTAGTTTCCGAGCGGTTAACTTAGTACTGAGAAATGGTGTACACTTAGGTACGCATTACAGTATCCTCCCCATCGGAGTCACTGCTGTAATGATGTACGACCAAAGTAAAAGTCCAGTTATAAAATCGTTTGGACTAGTATACGTCCACATGAACGTGGCATGCTAGTCTGATGGGATTTTAGGATTGATTGGTAAATTTAATGATATTAATAAAGGGAGTTAATATCGAATTAAATTTGACAGTTTGATTTGTCTCTTTTATAGATATGGCACTCAACCCGCTGTCCATTATACTAAAAGAAAACAAACTCACTGGTCCAAACTATGTTGATTGGAAGCGAAACTTGGACATTGTCCTGACTGCTGAGGAGTACAAGTATGTACTCCATGAGGTTTGTCCTGATGAACCTACTGATACCTGCACTCCTGAGGAAAAGGAAGCTCATCGGAAGTGGGTCAAGGCTGATCAGATGGCGCGGTGCTACATTTTGGCTTCTATGTCAAATGTGCTGCAACATCAGCATGAAGCCATGACCACTGCCTATGATATGATGCTTAACCTCAAGGAGATGTTTGGTAGTCAGGATAGGGCAGCCAGGCAAGATGCCATGAGAAAACTCATGACGGCCACTATGTCCGAAGGAACGCCCGTGAGGGATCACGTTCTTAGGATGATAGGCTATCTGAATGAGATAGAGATTATGGGAGGAGCTATCGATGGGGAAACCCAGATCGATATAGTGCTCCAGTCTCTGCCTAGGAGTTTTGAGCAGTTCCGCCTGAACTATAACATGAACAAGAGGTTATATTCGTTGGCGGAGCTCCTGACTGAACTCCAGGCGGCAGAGGGAATCTTTAAGAAATCTCAGGCACTTGTGGCTGTGAAACTTCATGGCCCTCCGGGGACTAAGAGGAAGAAGAAGCAAGGACGGAAACCCAGTGGACCCAGAAATGGTGGACCACAGAATGGAGTGAACAAGCCCAAGGGCAAGTGTTTCCGTTGCAAGCAGTCTGGACATTGGAAGTATAATTGTCCTCTCAGACAAGGAGGTACGAACTTTTCCTTAGTCACTGAAACATGTTTAGCGGTGTTATCCACCGGTACCTGGTGTGTGGATACGGGAGCCACTGATCATGTCTGCAATTCTTTGCAGGGGTTCCAGGAAACCCGGCGGCTTAGAGAGGGAGAGATCACTATCTACATGGGCAACGCTACGAAAGTGGCGGCAGTTGCAGTGGGAGATATTTATTTGTCTTTTAATAATAAAGTTTTGGTTTTGAATAATTGTCTTTATGTACCGAATTTTAGAAAGAACCTTGTTTCGGTTTCTAAATTGGTTTTGAATGAATATTCTGTTTCTTTTGATAGTTCTGTTATTATCAAAAAGAATGGTGAGTATATCTGTTCTGGTACATTGATAGGCAACTTATATATACTGAATCCTGATTATTCCACAATGCTACGAGTAGAGTCAAATAACACATCTAGTACCAATAAGAGAAAGGAGCCTTCTAGGATGAATCAAAAGTACTTATGGCATCTTAGGCTAGGTCATATTAACTTGGGTAGGATTCAAAGGTTGATAACTGATGGAATACTCAGTGGTGTGAAAGATGAGGACTTTCCAACCTGCGAATCATGCCTGGAAGGAAAAATGACCAAGCGACCCTTTAGTGATAAGGGGTATAGATCCAAGGAAGTACTGGAATTGATTCACTCTGATTTGTGCGGGCCTTTATCTGTCCAAGCGAGAGGAGGTTATGAATATTTCGTAACCTTCACTGATGATTACTCAAGGTATGGTTTTATATACCTGATGCGCCGCAAGAGCGAGTGCTTTGACAAATTCAAGGAGTACAAAGCTCTTGTGGAGAACCTTCATGGTAAAACCATAAAGACTCTACGATCTGATCGTGGAGGAGAGTACCTCTCGGGAGATTTTAAGGCGTACTTATTAGAGAATGGGATTGACTCCCAGATGACTGCACCATACACGCCCCAGCAGAATGGTGTAGCAGAAAGAAGGAATAGGACTCTTATAGAAATTGTAAGATCTATGATGAGTTATTCAGAACTACCAGTTTCGTTCTGGGGATATGCCTTGGAAACAGCGGCGTATATCCTGAACTTAGTTCCTTCTAAATCAGTCCCCAAGACACCCTCGGAATTGTGGACCGGGCGAAAGCCGAACTTGAAACACATTCGGATCTGGGGTTGTCCAGCACATGTGCTGAAGCATGGGGCTGATAAGTTGGAATCTCGTTCAGATATTCGGTTGTTTATAGGATATCCTAGAGGAACGAAAGGTGGTCTATTTTATAGTCCTAAGGACCAGAAGATCGTTGTTAGCACCAACGCTCGGTTCTTGGAAGAGGATTATATAATGGATCATAAGCCCAAGAGTGAGATAATACTTAACGAACTGAGAGGGGACGATCAAGGCTTAGATCCAACCGAACCGGGTGATACGCCACCACAGTCTGCACCTGTAGTTACTGAGGTTACACCGGAGCCTCGTCGTAGTGGGAGGGTTGTTCGACAACCCGATAGGTTCATGTTTATAGGTGAGTCTTCGGACTTGTTACCTGGAGAACATGAAGCCGATCCCTGGACCTATGGCGAGGCGCTTAAAGATCAAGATGCTCAGTCTTGGCAAAAGGCGATGAAATCTGAGATTGAATCAATGGATTCAAATCAGGTCTGGAATCTTGTAGCACCGCCCAAAGGTGTAAAAGCCATTGGTTGCAAGTGGGTGTACAAGAGAAAAAGAGGGTCTGACGGGAAGGTTGAAACCTTCAAGGCTAGGCTTGTTGCGAAAGGGTATACTCAGAAAGAAGGGATCGATTATGAGGAAACCTTTTCGCCGGTAGCTATGCTAAAGTCGATCCGGATTCTTTTGTCTATAGCATCTCATATGGATTATGAGGTGTGGCAAATGGACGTCAAGACAGCATTCTTGAATGGGAATCTTGACGAGACCATTTACATGAGACAGCCAGAAGGTTTCATCAAGAAAGGCCAAGAGCATCTAGTGTGTAAGCTAAACCGATCCATTTATGGATTGAAGCAAGCTTCTAGATCTTGGAACATGCGGTTTGATGAGGTTATCCAGTCTTATGGATTCATTCAAAGCATGGACGAGTCGTGTGTATACCGGAGAAGTGACGGAAACAGTGTGGCGTTTCTCGTGCTTTATGTAGACGACATCCTTCTAATTGGCAACAATGTGAAGATGTTGTCAGAAATAAAGGGATGGTTGTCCAAGCAATTCAATATGAAAGACTTAGGACAAGTTGGGCATGTTCTTGGGATCAAGGTTATAAGGGATCGCCGGAAAAGAACATTAAGCTTGTCCCAGGCTTCATATATTGATACGATTCTGGCTCGTTTCAACATGCAGAATTCCAAGAGAGGTGCTCAACCTTTCTGCCATGGAATTCATCTATCTAAAGACATGTGTCCCAAAACACAAAAGGAGATAGATTACATGAAGAAGGTTCCTTATGCTTCGGCAGTAGGAAGTCTAATGTATGCCATGTTGTGCACGAGACCTGATATCTGCTATGCCGTGGGCATGGTAGCTAGATATCAGAGTAACCCTGGACAGGGTCACTGGACTGCTGTAAAGAACATACTTAAGTACCTGCGAAGGACTAGGAACTATGTTCTGAGTTACAAAGCGTCCGAGTTGATTCCTATTGGTTACACAGACTCGGATTTCCAATCTGATAAGGATCAGCGAAAGTCTACATCAGGCTATGTGTTCACATTGGGAGGTGGAGCAGTCTCATGGAAGAGTGTTAAGCAGGAATGCATTTCGGACTTTACCATGGAAGCCGAATATGTAGCAGCCTCTGAGGCAGCTAAAGAATCGGTGTGGCTCCGGAACTTCCTTATGGACTTGGATGTGGTTCCTAAAATGCCTAGAGCTATCACAATTTATTGTGACAATAGCGGTGCAGTGGCAAATGCAAAGGAACCACGAGCCCACAATGCGAGTAAACACATAGATCGCAAGTACCACCTGATTAGAGACATCGTCAGGAGAGGCGATGCGGTTGTCACCAAGATTGCATCAGCGGATAACCTGGCAGACCCCTTTACGAAGGCACTTCCAGCGGAAGCGTTCAAGAGACACGTGAAGGGGATGGGTATCGGATGTATGGTAGAGGGCAACTAGAGATTTAGTATAAGTGGGAGATTGATGGAGTTATATTCTAAATGTCTAGTTTAGTGACAATATGGAACTCTTTATCTGTGTTTTACATTATCTAATAATCAAACTGTCGGCATTTTTGTCTATCTTGTACTTGAATGCAATAGTCCTAGATATATACGTTGTAGACAGTATGGCGTGAGGAGACACGCGGAAGATCATACTGTCGGTTACTCGTATACTATCGAACAGAAGCTCACGACTTAGATGGACAGGGACAATCCATCGGTACGTCGTAGTGTGGCTGGGTAATAGTTGGTCTTGACTATTATGTTACACTTGTACACTTGGTGTATTGAGCAGGACCACGGGAGGGCGTTCGATTTATACTAATCGACGTAATCGAACTAGACCTCAGAGATTAATCGTAATTGTACTCACGGCATGCTATAGATTATAGACAGGAAACCGTGTCCCGTTTATCGGGTTGATAACGTCCCCGAGATGAGCTCATAAAGTTTATCATGTAAACCCTGCAGGTGGATTTGTTCCACATGATAATAAGGATGAGTGGTACTAGTCTCGGATAATAAGAAACGAATTAATTTAATTATTAGTAATTAAATAAATTCGTGGACGTTCGATATCTTAAACACGGGGAAAGTCGTATATGTAATTTCGGCGGATTTATTATAGTTGAAGTAATATTAAAATTAATTTCGGGAATTCAATTATTATTTTTTAGTGGAGAGAATAATAATTAAAATTGAAATCGATTAATTAAGGAATTGCGTTTACGTATTCCAAGTTAATTAATATTTCAATTTAGCCCTTAATTAATTTCTCTTAGGTCCCTAACGTAGCTCTATTTAAACCCCCCCCCCCCTTGCCCTCTCCTAAAACCTACAATTCGCCGCAATTATTATTTCAGCAGAGAAAAGAATTATTTGCTTAGCGCAATAAAAACTTTTTCTCTGTTAAAATAAAAGTTAACGCAATTATATTATTCTCAGATAGAGAATAATCATACGGTGGTTTTGAGAAAGGAGAGAGCAGACAAGGACGTACCCAGCGGATCGTTGCCCACACAACGGCTGGAGTCGGGAAGAGAATACGTTAGAAGCTCTAAGGTCTCAACAATCGACCGATAAGGTATGAGATCGGATCTCTAAATTCCGCATTTATTCGATCTCAATTTTCTCGTTGATCATACATGAACGTAGATCGGGTTCCGGGGTCGTGGATCGTGTTCCTCGACTACTGGGGGTTCTAGGACCTCCGGAACGATAGTCGGATGAGGAAAAACGACCCGGAAACGAGCCCGGAACAGCAACATCGCGTTGCTGTTCGCGGACAAACGGCGGTCGCCAGAGAGCAAACGGCGGTCGCCGTTTGCAGCTTCTCCAGCGACCGCTGGACTGCATACAGCGGGCGCTGTTTTTGTGCAGTCCAGCCCCGTTTCGCGCGGTTGTCCTCCGGGGCGATGGCTGGGCGTGATTCGGGATAAGGGCTGTCAGGCGAACGAAGTAGCGACTTCGGATGTCGACTGGGATCGTTCGGATGTTCGAGCGATCGAACGAACGCATCCCGGGTAGTCGATTTCCAACACTCTCCGTCCACTTTGCTTGTTTGCTCGGCAAATCCATGACAATGGAATCTCGTTGCTTTAGATAATAATCGCCCTTACCGGCCTCGCATAGGCCGACTAGGTAAAGCAATTCGAGGCCAGTCAAACCGCGATACAGACCATAAACGCCGAACATGATGCTTAAATCATACATAGTCGCCCATGCGTTCGGCACGAGCTGCATAGGAGCAACCCCGAATATTTGCACGAGCTGGGCGAAGGAATCATGGATGGGAAAGCGGAGTCCGCTAGCCATCATCGAGTAGTTAACGGCGAGCATCCCCTCAGGAGGATGGTCGGCCCTCTCGCCTTCGATAGGGGCGTATAAATGAACATCAGAAGGGATCTCCCACTCGTCTTTTTTCTTCTGGAGGGCCGCTTCCTTAATCGTACTGGGCCTCCGACTTGCTTCAAATGGGCCGGGCTGGTCCCCCACGACCCGGAATACCGACCGAGGGACGTATAGATAAGGCCTTTCCAACTTGTACGCATCGAAGGTAAAAGAGGAGGGTGGCCCCCGGGAATCCGCAATGATTTCACTCAACTTGCGGTACGTCTCGCTGACACCGCCCTCAAACATCTCACGCGACTCCGCGGCCGAAAAAGGGAATCTCTGTGAAGGGCCGGTCCGGCGAGAACCGCCGGGGGAAGAGTCCGATCGGGGAGAAGAAGTAGAGGGATTTTTAGATGGGTCTATAGGCGACGATGCGGGCGAAGGGCCCGACGTACCACGTCGAGGGGTTTCTTCTTCGTCCATCATCAAGGTTAAGCTAAGGAGAAGGTACACCCTCTGCCAAAATCTAAAAGATTTCTGTTTTTCCTGGAGAGTCGTCGGAAAAATGATAACCCGCCGGAAACACTCGAAAGAAAAAATCGAAAGGGGATGTAGTTTTCTCTCTCTATCCCAAGAAAAATACACACGCACACAACTAAAGAAGGGAAGAGGGAAGAGAAGTGAACAGAAACCCTACAAATTCAGAGCACGAAGGCGAAGGAAAAAGTACCTGGTAAAAGCGAGGTATCGTCGGAGAAGGTCACCGGAATTCGAAGAAGAGTCGACCGCCAAAAAGAAAAGAAAAATCTCAAGGGAAAGGAATCGAATGAAAAAGGTCTCTTTTGGAAGGTACTTATAGTACCCGAAGAGGCGGCGGTTTTCTTTATTAATTTTTAATTTTGAAATTCAAAATCGAAAGGACAACTGAAAGGACAGCTGTAGGCGGGAGACAAAAGGGTTTTTGTGACACGTGTCGTCAACGTGTCAAAACGATCCAACCCCTATCGGTCAAAGCAGAAAATGGAGCGACTACGACCACGAAGAACCCGGTCGGCTCCCACCGACCAAATCCTTCGCGGGGGCATTTGTTGTACCCCATTTTCATTTATTATTATTTTTATTTTTATTATTACCTTTAATAAATTATTATTACATAATTAAGTCAAACAACGGGCCCCGCTGTCGCGAGTCCCGCACCGGAGACCGCCCACGATGACCCGGAGAAAGCCCGACCAGAAGATCATGCCGGCCAGCCAGAGTCAACCGAGCAGACAACTTACATACCACTGACCAGAAGATATGAATTCCTGAGATGAGCCCGCTCGCCCGGATGTCGCCTGGTTGGAGTATCCTAGGGTGAAGGTTAGAAGTCGGTCTACTCGGCTCGGCAATGGTGGCGCAATAAAAGTGTATATAGTCTTTTTGCCATTTTAGGTTTGAGAGTTGTCATATGTAAAGGCCCAATAAGGAAAGGCCCAATTCCTTTTTGTAAACCCTAATGGCTACCCTATATATAGAGGGAAATGTAAAGGGAAAATTCATTCACAATCTTCAAAAAGGATTCCAGCTCTAAAAATACTCTCTCGCCCTTTCCATTTCCAGTAAAAAAGAACATAAATCTTTACCAAACTAGTCCTCAAAAACCCCAGAAAATAGTTAACGAATTTTCACCCGTTAACAGATGTCTCCAACAACCCGTTCTGACTCTTTGAAGAAGAAGGTTCTAAATCGTGAGTCTTATTCCAGAACCGCCAAACGAAGTCTGGAAAACGACTTCGAGGAAACTACATTCGAGCCCCAACGTGAAATGAATACGGTATAATAACATCATCTAAGAGGGTCTTTTGCCTTTGTATAATTAATTAACTTAGAAATCCAACACAGGTTTCAAAACGGGTTGCAAAGAACAATCATAAGCCGTTATCGATGAAGACCCAAAAGAGGAAACGGTTCAAGCCGTTATCGGTTCCACGGCTAGGGTTTTGCCCCGACTCATCCGCAAGACCTCTGAGGCTGCTATTCGGTTTCTTAGGTTCCACCTCTTCTAAAAGTGAACACATAGCCTGATATCGACTTACACTGGTCCATTCTCTGATTTTTATCTGAGAAAGCGTAATCTAAGAAGATTTCGTATTGCCAGTAATCCTGTACTTTCAAGTACTTTTACAACATTCGAATATTTCTTATCCAGATTACTTTGATATCCTCCCACTACGCTAACCGCATAGTTGATATCAGGTTCTTGTTTTATAACACCGCATTCACAAAGCCCTTTACACTCGAAGTGTAAGAATCTGCTTTGTCCATATTTATCTCCTTCATGTGTTCAAGACACATACCTTAGATAGATGCATTCTGTTCTCGAATGGCAATAACCTTTCTCAGAATGGTGCATGTTTAAAACAAACCATAATCGTATAAGATATCTAAAGGGAAGTACAAATGTTCTTATCTAGAGATCGAAAGATTTCTAAGAACATGATCCAACTTCATCTTAATCTTATATTTCGATTTACTTAAACAACCTTTATTTTATGTCTGATAATGCTTTTACACTGTTGCCAACGATAAAGTGTTATCTACACAAAATTCCGAGAAACACCACCTTGTTTCCATTACGTTTCTAATATACCTTTTATTGTCTATGCCTTTTGATGAATCCATATAATGGACTATCTCATCAATTCGCAAGTTCCACAATTTCCAGCTTTGTGTTAATCCATAAATGGATTCACTAAGCTTGTACCTCTAAATGGTCTTGCCTCTTAACAATATCATTGCTTTCCAAGTAGGCACATTTAGATTAGTACTGCCCCTTATGCAGAACTAGGGGTCGATTTCATGTCTACTAGATCCAGAGTTTAAAACTCCTCCAGTCTTATGAACATCTTCGGTTGCTTAACAACCTCCCACTGCAATGGCGTTCCGGTGTATAACAGTAATAACATTAGGTGCAGTTAGTGGTGTACTTCCACTCGGTTAGGCTGGTTTTCAGTCTTCTCTTTCTCTTTATAAAGTACTTTGTCAGTTAGGGCACTGTTGTTCATCTAATAGTCTTCCTCTAAGAACCGGGCGAAGACACCCTTCTGGTTCGTAGTACTATTGAACATACAATTACTCGTTCTTCTAGGATTTTCCACAACTACATTCAATATGTCGTTGTATCCAGAAAATTCACAGAACATAGGTAGTTCCGATCAAACTTGTCCTTTTACTATTAGAATCCCATTTCTTATTCCTGACACACCATGTCTACACATCAGTGTATGGTGCTGTCGTTTGAGACTTAATCTCAACCTTTGATTTATGCTATGTGTTATTTAGATAGGCGATAGCCTCCGCGAACTAGTCGCAGGCTTCCAATGGATATACTTTGAAGGATCCCCATAATGGCTTTGTGTTGAAAACACTCTGCTTTTATGGTACATCAAGTATTCTAATCCACCTTCGAGTATTCTTTAAAGAACGACTCGTACTTCTCTAATTACACATATGTCTGCATATATCATCTTTGATCATTCTTAATACTTGTCCGAATTCCATCCTTTATCCAGAAAGGTTAACTTAGTTGTATCATCTTTCAAGATCGATTCTTAGGTCGGGAAGTCCATTCCTCCAATTATAATTGATCAAATCAATTTCGACCTTTTGAATCCCTTTTGAATAGACACTACCAAGTTCAAGAAGTCACAAATACAATGATTGATAAAGAAATACATCCAATAAGTAAAACAAGTTATACATAACGGTTTGTTGCATTGTGGTAGACTAAGGATTCATCATTCACATATTGCTATCTAATGTACCAGACTAGATATCGCCATTATTTCTTATCTAAACCATCAAATGATTAAAGAAATAAAATATCCATTAATAATAGAAATCTAGAACAAAAGTTCTTTCTAAAAGGTACAAAGCAATAAACTTGAAATGAAATCCTATAACTATCAAACAGATAGATAAATGTCTTCCACTGCAACCGCTGCTTCCTCAACAGCTTCGCCCATGTGGACTCGAACTTTTCTTCTCTAAGTCGCTGGGTTTTCTGGAACCCCTGCATTTAGAATGCACATACCGTCAGTGGTTCCGTATCTACACACCAGAATTCTGGTAGATAATACCGCTGACTATGTTTTACGACTAAAGAAAATTCGTACCTTTGAGAGGACAAGATGTAGACCCCCAGTACTCAGACTGCTTCCCTTGGGGATGTTTGCCCGAAGGCTTCTTTATCCCACCCTTTGGTCCAAGTCCCTTAGGACCACCGGACCCTCTTGCCTTTTTCTCCTTTCCCTTGCCTTTAGGTTCGAAACCTTTGGCTTTGACTATAAGAGCTCGCGATTGTTTCAACTCGTCTAAAAGATCCATCATCTCAAAAACATGATCAAGTGTTTCATCGAAGTAACAGATCTTTATGAGTATCCTCATCGCCTCTTTTCTAGCGTTCTCATCATGTCCAAACAGCAACTTGAGTTTGAGCATGACATCATGATTAGTGGCTAATGCACGAGCACTACCCCACTTTTCAAAGTCAAAAATCTCTTCCTCAGTCGAGTTAATGGTGAGTCCAGGAGGACAAGTTTCACTGAGTACATCTTTGTACTCCTTTGCAGTCTGAGCAATGTCTAACTCTTCTTTCCATTCAATACAGTATGGAACCAGTGCGTTAATTTCCTCAAGTATCAACAAAAGTGGATTCATAGCAATTCTCTAAACCTATAAGCACATTTAAACAAACAATTAATTTAATATCCGATGTTATCTCCCTTGAACAACATCATTAAATTACTAATCACATCTAAAATCCTATCAGGTAAGGCAAGCCACGTGGTGTGGACGTTTACCCACCCAAATGATTTAGCAATTAGTTTTTCTTTGGTCATACATCGCTTATAGCGGAACCTCGTGGGAAGGAATACTATAAGGCGTATCTAAGTGTAAACCATTACTCAGCACCAAAGCAAATCGTTTGGAATTGCTACATCACCGCAAGCCACGTTGTGTGGACGTTTACGATAACTTCACAACTCTTCACAATTTCTTACAACTGTCTACATCAATTAATCCAAAATCCGTCAGTACAGCAAGCCACGTTGTGTGGACGTTTACTGCACTAAGAGATCTTTATAATTGACTCCCAATTACTTGATCCATTTAATCTTGTAAATCAAGACGTGGAGAATCATAAGTGAAACTCGAAGTTTCTAACCAGTGATTCGCCATGCGAACGACCCTATCTCTCATAAATGAGGGAGCCGAGCAGACAAGCGACCCATCTATCAAAGAATGGCACGGAAGTCTCTAATTTGTGTCCTCTACATGACCAAGTGGCTCTGGCTCCATTCCACTCCCCGGGGTGAGAATGAGTCGACTTGAAGTCAGTTTTGGAAAGACAAATTAGGCATTGTTTGACAGACTTAATCAATGTTTCTCGTAAGAGGAATTACAAGAATTCTCCTCCAATGACTCGTCTATACGAACTTCGAAAGTTCATAAGAGTCACCAAGAGAACAGTAATGGAGACCATGGGAATGTTTCCATCCCCTCTCCCACTTAGCTTTTTATAATAAAGGGATACGCTATCTAGTGCATAAAGTAAACACATATAGCATGCATGAAAGCGATAAAGCACATAGCACATAGTAAAAAATAATGCTAGAGAAATTATTTTTCCCAGACTATCATGGCTTTATCTTCATATGCATCTTCTAGTCTTCAGTCTTCGTTTCTTGAATGCTTCATGTGACGAGAATATTAATCTCTAATATTTAGATCTATTTATTTTCAATTAATCCAAAAGTTACTTAATTCGAAAATTAAGTCAATCGAATATATCAAAAATAAAATTAAATATCATTAATATTTTTATTTATTTATTTTCCTATCTAGTTCTATTAAATCTCTAGAATAATCTATCCAAATAAAATTTGGAATATTCTAGAAGATATCTATAATAGAACAAGGAAATAAAATAAATTAGGACTTACTACTTTCCAAATTTATTTTTATTCCTAATCCATGAATATTCCCATGAGTAGGAATAATCAAATAGGAAAAATAAATTTAGTACTAAATTAATTAAATTTCTAATCTATGAATATTTCCATGAAGGAAATAAATCAATAGAAGATAAAATTAATTTAAATTAATTCTTTTCCTAATTCATGAGAGTTTCCAAAAAGGAAAGTACTCAAATAGGAAAAATCCGAATTAATTGGGAAAGTGGATATTGGTAGGAATAGCATGAGATCGGGAGACCCCACGCCGCCCCACCTTCGATCAATCGGCCCACGGGGAGGAGCACCGCCGCCCAGCCACGCCGGCCAGCCACCGAACCGGCGGCAGCCCGCGGCAGGGGCGATCGAGCCCCTCGCCCATGCCGTCATCGATCTCATCATGGGATCGATCCAATCGATCCCGGTCCTCCCTCACGTCTTCTCCTTCGTCACATGTGTTCTCCGGCTTCCGGCGATCGTCTCAACATCGAACCAACGTAATTAAAATTACAAGAATTAAATTACAATTATCCGGTATCGATTCTATACATGAAATCGACCCTATACATTTTCCGGAAAAATAAAGAACGTAATAATAAATCCTAAATTCGGTCAACCCCCGAATTTTTACTATTACAAACATTCATCCACACAAAACGAATCTCGACATGTCCGAGAGTTTAATAATCATGATAATTAATTAATAAACAATAATTAATTAAATCCAACCATGATAGCCGGAGATCCTGCAAGGTAGAACAATAATCGAGCATATACATGAACACGAAACCAAACGCTCTGATACCATTTGTTGGAAATCGATATCCCGGGTTATCGAAATAAGCGGAACCGACAACCCGACCGAAATCTTTACTCGCCGGAAAAATGGATCCCCGACTCATCCGCAAGAGTCCGACCTTTGGAGACTACGCGCCCGAAGACACGCAGCCCGCCCCCAGCCGATTTTCTCCCGCGAGTCGGATCCATGAACGCGAACCACCGTACGACGGAACCGGGCCCGACGAGAGCTCCACCGCGGACAAGCCGCGGCAAAACCCTAGCCGAGCCCCCGCCGCGAGGGGGCTCGCGATCGCACGTCGCGATCGCCGGGGCTGCCCAGCAGCCCCCGGTGGTGAGTCCGGCGACTCACCACCGCCGCCGGAGGAGGGCGGTCAGCCTCCAGCTGACCTACCGCGGCCCAGCCGCGGCTTCCCCTCACGATCGACCTCACGGTCGATCGATCGCCCCGGCTTCCAGCCGGGGTCCTCCCGTGCGCGCACCTGACCGGCGAGGGTGGCCGGAATCCGGCGTGGCACCAGCCCACGCCATCCCGGCGGTCGATCAGGGATCGACCATGTGCCCCGGCGTCCAGCCGGGGCTTCCCCCTCCGTCGCGTGCATGCCGCGATCGAACCCTAGGGTTCGATCGCCCCCTCGGCTCCAAGCCGAGGGTTCTCTCGATCTTCGCCGGGGATCTCGAATCCCCGTCCCCGAAGTTCGTACGTTTATCCGGATCGTGTGTTCATGTATAAACTACGATTAATCACACAAAATCATAAAAGAGGGTTTATGATTTTTTACCTTCGATTCGTTGTACGGAGAAACGAAATCGGTTGACGACCTTGTGACCTTCCCGCGTATTCCTTGCACCTCGTCCGAACGTCGTGTGGGCGACGATCTATCGGATTCCTATGGATCTTCCTCACTCTCAAGATTTTATGATTGGCGTAGGTCAATTAAAATTCTCTCTTAAAAGTGAAGACCATGTAGTGCTTATATAGGCTACGAAGGGGATCATAAGGAGAAAAATATTGGGCTTCAATATTGAAAATTAAATTGGGTCCAACCCAAATCTATTAATTCTTATCAATATTAATTTTATTTATTTTCCACTATATAAATAAAATTGCACTCCCAATATTATTCCATATTATATCAAATAATATTTCTACGGTAGTATTATATATTCCGTGTATTTAAGATTTTAAATATCCATGAATAAATTTATTTATTGCTCAATAAATATTATTCATCTCTTATATCCGAGACTAGTACCATTCAACCTTAATTATTATGCGGATTAAATCCACCTGCAGGGTTTACATAATAATTCCTTATGAACTCATCTCGGGGATATTATCAACCCTTACGGGATACACTGCCCCTTCAAGAATTCACGGCATGCCATATATAAAATATAGTGACCCAACTTAACCGGTAATTAACCCAATTATCAAACCGGTTAATTCCTTTGGTAAATCAAAGTCACTTATATTAAATATACACACCCGCAATTGTTTCAGGGATTAAGAATAAAATACACTGAGACTCAAATCGATTATCGCCGGCAATCCTAATCGATGAATCTCAAGCTGATCCGCCCAATACACCAAGTGTACAAGTGTGATAAAATAATTAAGATAAATTATTTTCTCTCTCACACAACGACTATACCGATGGATTAGTTCGTGTCCATCTAGGTCGTGAGCAACTGTTCGATTAAATACGAGTAACCGATAGTATGATCTTCTGTGTGCCCATGCAACACCATACTAACTACAACGTATAAAATCCAGAACTATATTTTGCATAATTAATTAAATGCAAATAATTGTTTATTAATTAAATAGATTAAATGCTATGATCGGGAGTTTACCGTTACTTAAATCTAGACATTAAGTACACAACTCCAACAGTTTCCCCGAGAGGCTTTGGCTGTGAAAAAGGTTTGTACAAAATGTTTTTTGTTTTATACACTCACAGTTTTAATTTTGCATGTTTTCTGAGAGTCTTGTCATGTGATATTTGTTGGTGCTTGTAATTCCTATATTCCACCTTTTATATATAGTGTGGGATAGTGTGTTTAACAGATAATGTCATATAGTGTATCCTCTGAAGGTACCGGTATACCGATCCGATCGATATACCGTGTGTGCGGAAGCGTGTAAAGCGATAGATCTACTATGCCATGATCTTAGTGCACACAAATATGTATAGACACACATATTTATATATATATATATATATCCAATATATATATATAGAGAGAGAGAGAGATATCAACGAGATCTTACTTTTGGTGACGAAGTGATTCGTTGATGTCGATGAGGTGGTGTTAAGTCGATTGAACCACCTCAAATGGATCAGCCTCGAAATGTACACCTTTGGTATGACCTTGTCACGCCTTTGGATCGCCCGAATGTTGAAGCCGCACAAATGGCCCGGCCTCTACGTGTTGCACACGAACCCGGATAAGTTTCTGAAATTGTCGGTTGAACTTTGAGACGAAGAACACTATGTTCTTGCTCTCCTTTTGGTGATTTCGAAATTATGTGAATTAGACAAGATGAAAATCTGATTTTCATCACTTATCTCATCCCATAATGTGCCTCATTATGTCCATAATAATGCCACATTATTATGAGACCATAATGCCTCATTAGTGGGCATGTGAAGAGACACCATGTTCTCTTATGCCACATATGCTCAAATGTTCTCCAAGAGACATGTATAAGTGGCATGACATGTCACTCCAAGTGACATGTACACATATTAAATCACTCATTAATACAACTCTAGTTTATATATTAATATCTATACATATTTACTATAAACCTAGTTTATATTAATGCATGTATAATAATATAAACCTTAGTTAGTATTAATATACCTACATTGATTTCTAAAATCAATATAAATTCAACCAATTTAATATAAACTAAGTTTATATTAATACATATATATATGTTGATTTCTAAAATCAATAAATATAATCAACTAATTTCAGTCCTTAATCCGATTCATGTGTGACCCTGTAGGTTTGATTATTGATAAATATATTATTGCTCTAAGCAATAATATTATCAATACATCAATTAAAATCCGGATACGACCTTATGACTTAATCGATTGCACACATGGGATCGAAGGACATACACCAACAATCTCCGACTTGGCCTTCAGAGCCAGTGTGCTGCCAATTTCCTGTTGTCATCACTTTATGTCTAAGTTTGAACTTAAGACAAGAATCGATTCATCCTCAATCGGTTCAAACCTTTCTTGGACTATGAGACAGACTGTAAAACCAGATTTATCACTATGATACGAATCTGGACGTGGCCACGTATTTTCCACAGTCTCGACTCTCCAAGTGGCCGGTAAGACATGTGATCCAAATTAAAATGGAGGACAATCCCATCTTGTCAATCCAAGTTCTCCCACTTGCTTCCTGATATACCCAATAACAAGTTTTATAACCTCCTTTTACGAAAGGCGTTTACTTGTATCAAAGTACACCATTTCACAATGGAATCACTCTGGACTACTCAGGTCAGAGGAAATTGCTCGACAGTCAATGAAATAGTATTATGACTCGAAATCTTAAATACTATTTCAGTCGGGTCTGTTCGATCATTAGCTCTCAGCTAATATCTATGTAATTGTACTTGATGTCCCACATCACTAGCCCATGAAGCGGCGCTATAGTACACATTACAATCTAGTTCTTTGTATTATCGGTTTGTCCGTACTCGATTTTACGAACCAGGAACAGCTATATGATTTAAGTATATAAGTTCAACCATTGGGACTTCATTATGCGGTAAGTCGACCTCATAACCCAATTGATATCACTTAATCATTTGGACAATTCATATAAATTAAACCATATTTATATGAAGAAATATGTATTATACATATGAGTGAATGTTTACCAAATCTCCAAAATTATCTAATAAAGTGATAGAAATCACAACCCATCTCTAAGATGTCTGATCTCTATTGCAGTCGTGAAAGCCTCAAGCTTAAACTGCTGGAGAGGTTTAGAAAATGGGTTTGCAACCTTACCAAAAGTTGCAACTTTATTATCTCGATATCTCCACAAAACTATCTCCCAGATAATGTGGAACATCCTGAGCACCAGCTTTAGATTTGTAGTGCTCCCTAGGCTCATAAGCTTGCGCGATAGATCTACTATAAATAGAGAACTATCGGATGGACTGAGCTAGTTACGCCACCTAGTTCATTCAAGAACTTTCAAATCCTAACTGCCAACATTACTGCATCCAATGCAATACTGTGCTCAGCTTCTGTAGTTTAATCAGCTATATTGCATTGCATGGAACTATTCCAGCAAATATCACCTCTAACCAGACAAAAGATATAACCAGATTAAAATCGGAAATTATCTTAGTCTGTTATGAAGTTAGCATTCAAACAGCTTGTTAATATCAACTCTTTTTGTCTTCCAAAGACAACAAAATATTCTTTTGTCCATCTAAGGTACATAAGAATATTCTTGGTCGCAGTCTAACGCGCCTCACCTGGATTTCCTTGAAACTGACTCGTCATGCTCAAAGCATACGATACGTCCGGTCGTGTACATATCATGGCGTACATTATAGACCCTATTGCCGAAGCATAAAGAATGTTTTCCATCCTCTTTTGCTCATCAAGTCCCGTAGAGCCTTGCATCTTGCTAAGAGATGTGCCATGACTCATTGGAATGAGACCCTTTTTGGCGTCTTTCATTCTGAACTTATCAAGTACCTTATCAATATAGGTCACTTGACTAAGTCCAAACATCATTTTCGATCTGTTCCGACAGATCTTGATGCCCAATATGTACTGTGCTTCTCCAAGATCCTTCATTGAAAAACAATTTCCAAGCCCTTCTTTAATAGAATTAAGCATAGAAACATTGTTTCCAATAAGGAGTATGTCACCGACATACAACACAATTAATACAACGTAACTCCCACTGATCTTCTTGTAAAACAAGACTCTTCCGAGTTCCTCTGAAATCCATATCCCAGTATGGATTCATTGAACTGAAGATTGCTACTCCGATATGCATTCTTTATTCCATAAATGGAACTATAAGATTGCATAATTTCTCAGCCTTATAAGGATCGATAAAACTCTTTGGCTGTGCCAAAACACATTCTCTTCTAGAATCCAATTCAAGAAGTTAGTTTTAACATCCATTATCACCATAACTCATTATCAAGATGAGTAGCAATGGCTAAGATAATCTGAATGATTTAATCAAAGCAACTGGTGAAAGTTTTTCCATAATCCACCTCGTGAATAAAACTTTTACCATCAACCTTGCTTTGAAAACCCTAGGTTTTCCATCTGTCTGTTTAGATCTTAAAGATCTATTAGCATTCATTGGGTCTAACCCTGTGATGCAAATATATCAAGTTCCAAACTTGATTATCAGATATTGATATCATCTCAGATTTTATATGGCACCATGCCAATTTTTAGTAGTTGCACTCGTCATAGCTTGGATATAGTTCGAAGGTTCATCGCTTTTCAAAAGCATGACTTCATATCTCTCATTGATCACAATACCTAAGTATCTGACTAAAAGAGATATATGCCTTCTGGACCTACAAGGGTTGGTATGGTTTCCAAAACCATAGGAATACTCTCAACCCAGTCTTGAGTATTCATCATTGGTTGTTCCACTTGAACCTCATTCAAAATAACCGAGCTCCCACTGACTTTCTAGAAAAGATATCTCTTTTCAAGAAAATCACCATCTCGAGCACCAAAATATTGTTCTCAGATAGATCGTAGAATTTGTACCCTCGAGTTTCATATAGACATACCATAAGGAAACTTTTATCCCATTTGAGTTCAAGCCCTGTAGAGATAAATCTCTTCATAGAAGCTATAGAACCTCAAATCTTGATGAAAACAATTTAGGGACCCTCCCTTTCCATACCTAGTATGGTGTCTTTATCAACAGCTTTTGACAGTGTCCTGTTCAGTGTATAGGTTGAAGTCAAGAATAGTGTGTTCCCAAAAGAGTTCAGTAGTTCAATTAGACTCATCATCGATAGATCGAACTCTATCTAATAGAGTTAGTTTTCTCTTTTCCAAAACATAACCTTCAGGTGCTTGTGAACTAATAGGTTCCACATACATCAGTATGGATCATCCCTAATTAATTACTCACATGTTCTCCTTTCTCCAAGAAAGATGACATTGTTATCTTTTCAATCACACATCATTCACATGTATTAAATGACTCCAAGTCAAATGATTCTAAAATTCCTTCTAAAAGAAGCTTCGTTACATGTTTAGATTTTGATTTGATCTAATCAACAATGTTTCAGTTATGTCTCATTGAGACTTATTCGATTTGGCCTTTGGTCTTAATGATATATATGATTTTGTCAAGTTAAAGTATACATAAACCATATAATAATCGTGCCAAAACAAAGAATAATTCACAATTAAAATAGTTACCAAACTATTTAATAGTGAAAAACGAATCCATCAGTATCCAATACTGAACCAATATTCATTGTTTATTGGAGGTACGAAATTACATAGTTATAATACTAAAACAAAGCCCTAAGGCAAAACAATATCATATGATCATACGGCTAATGCAGCGACATTCGCTCCATTTATCGCCATAGATTGACATCTCTATTCACCAAACTTATACTTCTATGTAGTTCCTTCGCATGCAAATGTGAGAACCACATTTGGCATCCAATACCCAAGAGGTAGAATTTGTGAAGTTTAATGTCTATAACATTAATACCTGAAGATGAAGCAACCCCGTTCTTCACATCTTCATTGAACTTTGGGCAAATTCAATTATTCCCAATAATTGAGTTTCATTCAAATTTCCCATTCAAAATTATCTCAATGTCAAAACGTGATAAATCGTAAGTGAAAAATCGAAGTTTTCTAACCAGCGATATTATCATGCAATTGAAGCCTTATCTCTCATAAAATATGAGGGAGCCAACCAGACAATCGATTCACGCCATCCAATGACTCGAAAGTCTCTAATTTGTGTCATTGATGAACTTAAGTGTTTTGGATTAAATCACTCCCCGAGGTGTAAATAATCATAACCTTATAATCCATCAAATGAAAGACAAATTAGGAATTTGTTTTGAAATTGAATAAAATATGAACTTTTATATGTTTGCAAGTAGTGTCCAACACTTTTGCAGTAGACGCATTGAGATTCCCTAGGAACCCTAGTAGCCTTCTTGCCCATGCTCTTTTGACTACCCTATCCCATATCATAAGAATTTCCCTCTTAGGGTCCTTTTCTATCGCCGGCTCAACAGCCTTGAGCATCCCGTGGAGCTCACGAAGCGATTTCTTCAAACCATTCATATGGAAAATTTAGCCTAAAGGCATTATAACCATCATGAGATTGAAGTATGAAATCGGTTGCCAAATAATCATCATAGGAAAAATCTAGGCGGTCACTTGAAACAAATAATCCAATCATTTGTTGCACATGTCATCCCATAGATTTCCATTTTTCCAGCCTAGCTGAAGCGATGACCCTGGTCATACCGAACCGCTCAATCATTGCATATTCCCCGAACATGATATTGAGTTGTTCAATGATATCTTAGGATGTGGTTATCTAACACAATTTCCTTGTCTTCGTATTTGAGGACCATCCTCAAATTACGTTGTGAATCAAGAAAATTTGTTCAATTTTTCATAATCAAGAATTGAACCAAACTTGAATTGAGTTGATATTTGACATGATAAACTACAAAAGAAAGATAACTAAAGTATGTAAACATCCACAAAGCGGTAAACAAATAAGGTTGTCTATCAAAACTACTTATTTGTTCCATTTTATTCAATCGATATACAATATCTATGTTCCCTTGAACAAAACGATCACAAGACCCTCATCTTGTGAATCCTTAAGCCGACTGAGTCCGCACTTAAGAAATCCAAGATAGGTAGACATCCCATGTCAATGACATCTAATGTCACTCTCGGTCGATGAGAGTCCCATTCTCATCTCATGTCTCGATAGCCACGCCTGCAGTGGATCTATCGATGAGAAAACCAAACTCACGTGTAAGGGTCTAACCTTTACTCCCACTTATCCCAAGATAACAAGTAGTACCCCGCTAAGGCGAACCTACCAACTTATGATCGAGGGCTTTATGGGTGTGATGTGTTGGACAAGACATTATACTCATTATTTTGGGAACTTGCATGCATAGGTTTGTTTATATGTAAGTTGAACATTTATAACATAAAACAACCTATAACTAGCAAAGCAAATAAATACGAAATCGAAAGGCCCCTAGAACCTCACAACTCTCAAACGAAAACAACAAAAGCAACAAAATAGGCCTTGAACATCTTCTGGACTGGTCCTCGCCCGCCGTATCAGTTCCGTGCTCGCCGATTTAGGTCAACCTTAGTCCGTACCCCAACAACCACGAACGGCGCCCGCCGTTTCCCAAACGGCGGTCGCCGAACACCACTGGCGGTCGCCGTTTCCAAAACGGCGCCCGCCAAAAGGGTACAAAACAGGCTGACCAAAAAACAGCCTTTCGGCGGTCGCCATTTCCAAAACGGCGCCCGCCGAATCCATTCGGCGCCCGCCGGAGCACAAACGGCGCCCGCCGTTTTGCTCCAGCCGCCCGGTTTTCGCCCGTTTCGCTTCGTTTTGCTTCGTTTCTTCTCGTTTTCGCCAAAGAGCCGAGATCCTCCATCGAACCATGGACCAAGTCCATCACTTAAAAGTTTAAACAATACATATTGAAATAGAAAACCTATCTATTACAAATGATTCCAAGGGACGCAGCCCTCCAAAACTATGGCCAATCGTACGTAAAAAACGACAATTTCATTCACCCGACCACTAACGGTGGCCGGCCTTACATCTAATCACATAATCACAATTAAACAAATAATCCAATTATGTTGATTTAACCTTCGTGTCCAACACAAAAGTGTGCACGAGCCCTAGGCTCTGATACCAATTGAAGGTACCGGTATACCGATCCGATCGATATACCGTGTGTGCGGAAGCCCTAGGCTCTGATACCAATTGAAGGTACCGGTATACCGATCCGATCGATATACCGTGTGTGCGGAAGCGTGTAAAGCGATAGATCTACTATGCCATGATCTAGTGCACACAAATATGTATAGACACACATATTTATATATATATATATATATATATATATATATATATATATATATATATATATATATATATATATATATATATATATATACATCCAATATATATATATATATATATAGAGAGAGAGATATCAACGAGATCTTACTTTTGGTGACGAAGTGATTCGTTGATGTCGATGAGGTGGTGTTGAGTCGATTGAACCACCTCAAATGGATCAGCCTCGAAATGTACACCTTTGGTATGACCTTGTCACGCCTTTGGATCGCCCGGATGTTGAAGCCGCACAAATGGCTCGGCCTCTACGTGTTGCACACGAACCCGGATAAGTTTCTGAAATTGTCGGTTGAACTTTGAGACGAAGAACACTATGTTCTTGCTCTCCTTTTGGTGATTTCGAAATTATGTGAATTAGACAAGATGAAAATCTGATTTTCATCACTTATCTCATCCCATAATGTGCCTCATTATGTCCATAATAATGCCACATTATTATGAGACCATAATGCCTCATTAGTGGGCATGTGAAGAGACACCATGTTCTCTTATACCACATATGCTCAAATGTTCTCCATGAGACATGTATAAGTGGCATGATATGTCACTCCAAGTGACATGTACACATATTAAATCACTCATTAATACAACTCTAGTTTATATATTAATATCTATACATATTTAATATAAACCTAGTTTATATTAATGCATGTATAATAATATAAACCTTAGTTAGTATTAATATACCTACATTGATTTCTAAAATCAATATAAATTCAACAAATTTAATATAAACTAAGTTTATATTAATACATATATATATGTTGATTTCTAAAATCAATAAATATAATCAACTAATTTCAGTCCTTAATCCGATTCATGTGTGACCCTGTAGGTTTGATTATTGATAAATATATTATTGCTCTAAGCAATAATATTATCAATACATCAATTAAAATCCGGAGACGACCTTATGACTTAATCGATTGCACACATGGGATCGAAAGACATACACCAACATCCTCTGGGGATGAGTACCAATGTTGTGAGATTGCATGGCATCGTCTATTTAATACACTACCCATTTCAATATCATGGGTACACTGTTAGACACACTATCAATATTATACACTATCCATATCCAATAATTTGTTTTGAAATCTATAAGACACACCTATGATTACTTGTTTGTAGACACATAAGTTATTTTCAGACATGATGTTGTTGATAATGTTTGTTCGTTATAATGAATACACTGCTGCTATATTAGAACAGTGTATTTGGTAGATTTAATCTTATAAATATGTTAGATATTTTACAAAGAAGAAGTTTGAATATGTAATATTTTAGTTGTTGAAATATACACAAAAAATTCAACTCCAGGTGCAAAATATACAAGAAACGAGCTCAGGGGCATTCTGGTAATTTCAGCAGGATATTCAAAATTCCCGCACATCAAAACGACACCGTTTTGATATGAAATTGGGGTCGGATGCAGCTGGATTGTGTGGGCGTTTTCTCACTCGATTCTACACCATTTCACATGATTCTTGTTGGAGCGTGATCCTTGCCAGCTCATCTATCGATTGCAATTGGAATTGCAAGATTTGATCGCACGGCTTGAAAACGCGAGGCAGTTACAGAGGGACGGCTTGGATGATGTATTTCATTTTGTGCGTTTCTGTTTTAGTATATAATCGCAAGTGTTAGCGATTGATATGCAATCCTTGAGCTGCATAGAACTCTTTGTAATCGCTTTTGTGCTTCGAATAATCCCAGAACCACCCTCCCCTCCACCGTGCACGTAGGTCGTCTTCCCGGCGATCGAAGCACATAAAATTCTCTGTGTTCTTTTGATTTTGCAGGGTGAGTGTGTTCTATATACTTGATTCAAACTTCGTGAGTGGTGAGAGTTGAGTTTGAAGCTCGCGATTGAGTTTTGGTGTTTTGTGTTCGATTGTTCGTTTTTTAGGTTGAGTTCGATTCTCGCCGGAGCTCGATCTTGTTTCCGGCTTGATTCTCAACATTAGTGATACATGTGTATCAATGTTTTAGCATTTTCCGATTCAATGTATATTAAAATACACTATCCTTACGTCTTGTGGAATAAATTTTAGTTCAAGATGTATATTTGTATTACTAGTATACGCACTAGCTACCAGTGGCATAATAGATGAACAAATCAGAGATTTGTGTTCTATACTATTCGTCATTGAATCAACAATCTGCTTTCAAGTTAGTGATTATTTTTCTGTGATTTATTTTTAGAGGATGTTTACAATATACATATATATGATCTATGATACCTTGTGCTTCAGTTTTAGCTATCAGTTAACGTATTAAAGGTAATTTGTGTGGATGTATTACAACATAATGTGTACTTGTTTTCACATATTGTATTCATTATTACGCGACAATAATTTAACAATAGTTTATTACCTAATATTGTACATTATAATCAATATACTAACTAATATGTTTATTGGATTATCAGACTTGCCAGTTTCGAAGTACGGTAGTTACTTACGACTAAAAAAAAAGCCCAATAACATAAGGGGTTAGGAGGATTATCTCCCAAACTCTTTTTGCAGCTGTATTTGAATGCTTCTTCGGTGAGAAACTGACGGTGTCGAAGTCAAACAACCAAATGGGGATGATTCTAGAAGCTTACAATCACGAAGATAATACATTTACTTTTGGGAGTACTCAGCTAGAAATCACTCTGAGAGATTATGCAGATATCCTCGGGATGAATGTTGATGGAGAATATATATTGGACAAAGCAGATATCCTTAGGCGATCATCCACTTATGGCAATGATTGTAGGATGTGTGTTTGATACAGGTGGTTTCGGATCTCCTATTCACTCCATTGGGAAGCAACTATTTGGTATTCCACCTTTGTTCTTATTTTCTATTTTTCCAGTATAAACTGATTAATATAAAACTAATGGTGATTCTCCTTCACACTGTTTAGAAGAGGAGGAGTTTGATATGCTATGCATACAGGCTGTTGATTTATTTGTTTTTGTTAGGTTTTTAGAGTTGTTTTGAGTGTCGTTTTGGCCCGTTTGTGTGTGATTCATGTTTGCATTTGGGTTGGATATGTCTGATTATTGTTATGATTTGCTTGGCAGGAGAAACGAGCAAAAACGAGTTGAAAAACGATAAAAGTGATTTGGCCGACAAACGCCCGAGAGTGCGCTGCGAACTTGGAGAGCTCGGTTCTCTCAACTCTGACCACCTAAAGACATGATCCATACCTTGTCGGAAAGCTCTTGAAGAGTTCTACGAGGCCCGGTTAGTTCACTGTCATAGTTCCCCCGTCATATAGCCGTAATTATGGAGTTTCCAGCCCAGTACGCAGGTGCCCCGGAATCATTGTGCAGCGAACTTGGAGAGCTTGGCTCTCCCACCTTCGACCACCTACGGCGATGATATTTACCTCTATGGATAGCCCTTGAAGTCTTCTACATGGTCCAGTTGATCCCGGTTGTCAAAAAACAGGTCTCTACCGAGCCACCTTCACCGCGCGCGCGGCGCCCTGCCGTGCAAGCGGCGCGAAGGCAGATTTCCAGCAGCTGCTGCACGAATACACCGTGCACACGGGCTGAACCGCGCGCCACCATCCCGACGGGATTTGACCCACATTTGACCCACATTTGACCCACGTTTTTACTACACTATGAATAGGGTTTTCACCCTAGGTTTGAGATACATTTTTATTTATTCTTCACGCACGTTTTTAGATTTCTTTTTGGGGAGCTCTCGGCTACATGCTACAGTGGCAGGAGAACAAAGAATTTTTCTAGGCATTCACGGTCTTGACATTGGGAAGAACACATATGCTTAGTTTTCTTTTTATTGTTGGAGACTTTTGAAGGCTATTAGACAAGTAGACTATTTTATCCAAGTAAGCTTTTACTATTACTTTTGTTTGTGATTCTTTTTCTTGGTTGCTTATTCTCAAATCTCAGTTCGAACTCCGATAAATTCTTCAAATCATATTTGCATCTTAATCACATTCATGACTGGCTAAATCCCTCGCTAGGGTTAGGGGGATTTAAGCAAGAGTTAGGGTTAGAGATTTACGATCGCATTTAATGTGTTCGATTAAAAGCTAATTTGATTTTAAATCCTTGTATGAGGCTTAGGAGCAATTACGAGACATAAGTAATCGAATACACTAAAATCTACCGGAGACGGACATTTTAGTATAATTGTTTCTCGTATATCGACGACCCCCGATACTTGTGTTTGATGAACCCGAGACCTTAGTCTTTTTCTATTTTCATTACATCATATTAATTGCTTCTTGTTTAATTTCGGCTTTTTAATTCTTACTTAATTTTTAAATTAAAAACAAAACAAAGCCAACTTTTTGCATTATGCTATACTCTTCTTTCCTTGTTATTTTTGCAACCACTTAAACACTAATTCGAGTACCGATAGTAGTGTTCCTCGAGAGACCGACTCGGGCAAGTTGTTTCGGCAACTAGTTCGGAATATTTTTATTTGATTTTAGCCGCTATAAAAACGACTAATCAAATTGGCGCCGTTGCCGGGGAACACTTTAGGCACAAGTATTAGTGTTTAAGTGTTTGCGTCTTTCTCTTTTATTTTTGTTTATTTTTATTTGTTCAGGTACGTGTGATTGTTTGTTGTCTGTGTTGGTGCATGTTAGGTAGAAGAAGTCAAAAGACCAGCCTTGCACCCGTGATAGACAACATTAACAGACGTAAGAGCATCAGCCGGTACACCTCAGTGGACGACGGTAACTCGTCAGACAGTTCATCAAAATCCACCATTACCGGAATCGACCCTGAAGGTGACCTAGTAGAAATGGACGGACGCGACGTCAACAATGTTGACAACAACAACAACAACAACAACAACAACAACAACAACAACAACAACAACAAAAACAACAACAACAACAACAACATCATCAACGTCAATCAGGGGTCACGTTTTGGAGACTCAGCCCACCCGCTCGTGGACGGAGCAAGCTCGTGCATTGTGTTGAGTTCCGCTGCTCGTCGGTACGACCTGAAGTCCCACCACTTGGCCCAGTTACCATAGTTCTATGGGATGCCTAAAGAAGATGCCTTGAACTTTATCAGGGAATTTTACTCAGTTCTCCAGTCTTTCCCGAATGGTAGCCTAGACGACGGGCAACTTCGATTGAAGTGCTTCCCATATGCTCTGAAAGATCGAGCTAAGAACTGGTTGTTGTCCTTGGAGCCGGATTCCATCGATACATGGGACAAGATGTATCAGGAGTTCATCAAGCGCTTTTATCCTCAACAGAAAACTATTGATTTGAGGAGTCAAATTTGCTCTTTCAGACATGAGCGTGGAAAGTCATTCCACGAAGCTTGGGAGAGGTTTAGGAGTTTGCTCAGACAGTGCCCCCATCATCAGATATCCCAGGAGAGCCTCAATCAGTTCTTTTACACAGGATTGCCGCCGGCAATGCAGAACGACGTGCAAAACGCAGCCGGAGGGAACATTAGCAACCTCCTGACCGATGACGTCGTTGCCATTTTCAAAGAGATGGCCGAGAGATCTCGACAGACAAATACCCGGGATAAAGAGGTGGCAGCTTCAGTAGACGGGAGTCTTGATTCTTCACTGACGAAGCAAGTTGCCGAACTGACCCGAAAGCTACACATGATGGAGGCCAAAGAGACTACCCCTACCTAGGGGTGGGCGCGAGTCGAGCCGAGCACAAAAATATCAAAAACCGGCTCAAAACCCAACCTCCGCGGTCCGAGCCGAACCGGGTTTTTCTGAGGTTGGGGCCTGGCTCGGGACCAAGCATGACGAGCCCGAGCCGGGTTTTCGAGTTTTCGGTCTCAAATTTTATAGAGTTTATATTATAAATTTCATGCAATTTATAATTCAATAAAAATTTCAATCATTTGAATAAAATGATAATAAATTGAAAGTAAAAAAAAATGATTTTCTTGATTGTTTGCACAAATAAAAATCCAAGAATAAAAATAAAAATAAAGTCTATCTTTTAACTAGTCAAAATTGAAAAAAGTATGAGTAATAATTAATTAATATCATTAATTCATAAATAATTTACAAAAATATATATACACCACATTAGCACTAGAAAAATCAAGTATACTTTCAATTATTATCTTCTTCTTATTTGAGGTGTTGTTTAATTATTTTTTTTAATCTTTTTATAAAAATATGCATTGTGAAGTGTTACTCGGAACGAAAGAGATGGTGTAAATTGAAAAACTTGAAATGAAAACCTTAATTGTAATAATAATGACGT
This sequence comes from Euphrasia confusa, assembly GCA_954870475.1. NCBI lineage: Eukaryota > Viridiplantae > Streptophyta > Magnoliopsida > Lamiales > Orobanchaceae > Euphrasia > Euphrasia confusa. The sequence goes on from OX940949.1 coordinate 19,638,360, forward strand.
ATAATAATTTTTTTTACTTATATATATATATATATATATATATATATATATATATATATATATATATATATATATATATATATATATATATATATATATATATATATATATATATATGTATATATATATATATATCAAATATAAAAAATCAAATTGACGGTCCGAGCTGAGCTTTCGGTCCTAAATATTTTTGGGCTTGGGCTCGGACCGCATATACACTTCACGAGTCGGTCCTATGGCGGGCCGGTTCTTAAAAAAATTGGGTTCGACTCGTGACGAGCTTTTTTGACGAGTTTTCGGTCCGAGCTCGGGTTTTCGAGCTCAAACGCCCACCCCTACCCCTACCCAGTTGTTAGTGCATCAGCCTGACCCGTGCGGTAATTGTGGGGAGATCGGGCACTATTCGAGTACCTGTCAGTACATGCCGTCCCCACCTCAGATGATGGATCAGTCCTTCGCACCGGAGTTCCAGGTCAATGCCATGCATGGATTCAACCAGACGAGTAATCAGAGGAACGAACCCTATGGCAATACATACAACCCAAGTTGGAAAAATCACCTTAACTTTTCCTGGAAACAAGGGCAGAACCAGCAACAGATGGGGCAGAACCAGCAGCCGAGCTACAATAACCAGAATCGACCACAGAATAACTACCAAAATACGGGGAATCAGAATTGGCAGAATAACCAGAGGCCTCAATATCAGCAATAGGGCCCGTCAACATACCAACAACCACCTCAACCCGCATACCAGCCACCACCGACCCAGAAAAGCTCTAGCCTCGATGAGCAATTTTCAGCCTTCATGCAATCGCACCAGGGGTTCATGCAAACGACTAACGGGTACATGCAGCAAAATCAGCAGAGAATGGATAGCATGGAGTCATCGATGACCAACCAGAACTCCACGATCAAGAGGATTGAGACCCAGGTTGGGCAGATGGCTGGGCGATTGAACGAGCTCGCTCAACCTACTCAGAAGGACAGAATCCCTAGCCAACCTCATCAGGCTAAGGCCATTACAGTACTCAGAAGTGGTCGGGTGATAGATAACCACGTGGAAATGCCGACCGAGGTGGTAGAGGAGGACATCCCTACACCAGAGATAGCCGAGCAAAGTGATCGAGCTGAAGAATCGGTGGAGAGACCGAAAGAAAAACCGATGCGGGCACCCGAGACCAGTAGAGCAGCCTTACATAAGGCTAACGATCCTTACAAGCCCCCTCTTCCGTTCCCAGACAGTATGAGGAACGAGAAACAAGACCAGCAGTTCGCGGAGATTTACAAGCTGCTATCCAAAGTAAATGTGAATCTGCCATTACTCGACATCATCCGAAATGTCCCCGCCTATGTCAAGTTCTTCAAAGACCTCGCCTCGAGGAAGAGAAGATTCGTTGACAACGAAAAAGTAGTAGTGTCAGAGGTAGCAAGTGCCATTCTCCAGCACCAGCTACCCGAGAAACAGAGGGACCCCGGAAGTTTCAACATCATGATTGCCGTGGGGAATGGTAGAGAGGTGTCAGGGATGCTCGACTTGGGGGCAGGGATAAATTTGATGTCGTACGCCGTGTACGAGCAACTGGAGTTAGGCGACCTCAAGCCTACTCGGATGTGCCTCCAGCTCGCCGACCGATCGATTCGATATCCCAAGGGGATCATAGAAGACATATTGGTGAAGGTCGGAGAATTGATAGTACCAGTCGACTTTGTGGTACTAGATGTTGGAGAGGTTCCCGAGAATGGGCGAGACCACGCCATTCTTTTGGGGAGAACATTCATGGCCACCACGAACACGGTGATTGATGTAAAGAACGGTACACTCGAGATGACTGTTCTCGGTGAAAAAGTTTCTTTCTTCGTACGGACGGGGAAGGCCGTTCCCGCTGCCATGTATATGGAGAATTGCTTCTTCGTCGATCCCGTAGATGACGAAGTGGAAGCCACGTTTGTCGAGGAAAGTGATCCCGAAATACACGAGGTTGAGGAAGAGAAGGTAGCTGACCCTACCACTGAGCGACTTAGTTCACCGGAAGCCGAGATCGAGGCTCCGAAGAGTAAAGTGTAGTTGAAGGCGTTGCCTAGTCACCTCAAGTACGTGTTCTTGGAAAACGGGGAACAAAAACCCGTGATAATCTCCGCCACTTTGGGGCTTGAGGAAGAGAAAGCACTAGTGGCAATCCTAAAGCAAAACAAGAAAGCTTTTGGATGGAGCTTAGCCGATATCCGAGGCATTGACCCCTCGGTATGCATGCACCGAATAGTGTTGGAGGAGGGATCGGTCCCTAAGAGAGATGGGCAGAGGCGACTTAACCCGGTTTTGATGGAAGTCGTAAGGACGGAGATCTACAAGCTCCTGGATGAAGGGTTGATCTATGCCGTTGCCGATAGCCAATGGGTGAGTCTGGTCCACGTGGTCCCGAAGAAGGGAGGTATCACAGTCGTCAAAAACCAGAAAGGGGAGCTCCTCCCTACGCGTATTACTACTGGGTGGCGAATGTGCATCGATTATCGGAAATTGAATGCCGCCACTCGAAAGGATCACTTCCCTCTCCCTTTCATTGATCAGTTACTTGATAGATTATCCGGACACTCATTCTATTGTTTTCTTGATGGTTTGTCAGGTTATTATCAGGTGGCGATAGCACCGGAGGATCAGGAGAAGATGACGTTCACCTGCCCCATTGGTACTTACGCTTGGAGGAGGATGCCTTTCGGCCTATGCAATGCACCGGGAACGTTCCAGAGGTGCATGATGTCCATCTTCTCCGAGATGATAGGTAACTTTATGGAGGTTTTTATGGACGATTTTTTAGTATTTGGCTCTTCTTTTGATGATTGCTTGGGTAAGCTCGATAGAGTTCTTAAAAGATGTATTGAGAGTAGTCTTACCTTGAGTTGGGAGAAGAGTCACTTCATGGTTACTAGTGGGATTGTGCTAGGACATATGGTGTCTAGTCGGGGTATAGAAGTCGATAGAGCCAAGATCGAGGTTATTGAGAGACTACCCCCTCCCATTAATGTTAAGGGTATTCGTAGCTTCCTTGGGCACGCCGGGTTTCATAGGAGGTTTATTAAGGATTTTTCTAAGATTAGCCAACCTATGTGTCGTTTGCTAGGGCAAGATGTTGAGTTTAACTTCGATGAGTCGTGTCTAGTAGCCTTTAATACACTTAAGGAAAAGCTTACCTCTGCCCCGGTAGTTGTAGCACCCAATTGGGAGTTGCCCTTTGAGATCATGTGTGATGCGTCTAATTCAGCTGTAGGAGCGGTTCTTGGTCAGAAAGTGGATAAGTTACTTAGGGTTATTTATTATGCTAGTGTGACCCTCAATAGTGCCCAAACTAACTATACCACTACCGAGAAAGAGCTGCTAGCGGTCGTGTTTTCTTTGGATAAATTTAAATCTTATATCATCGGGTCTAAAGTCATTGTCCATAGTGATCACCAGGCACTACAAAAAAACCAGAGAATCCCTACGGGGATTCCCTACGGCCTTTTTCCCGTAGGGAAATCCCTACGGCATTCCCTACGGGAAATATATTCTGACATCCCCTACGGCAATCCCTACCCCCAGCCGTAGGGGTGACCCCCGTAGGGGATTCCCGTAGGGGACTATGCGCGCATTCGCGCGTATAGTTTGCCTCCAAAATTCCCTACGGGATCCCCTACGGCTAGTCGTAGGTAATTTTCCCTACGGGCAAATCCCGTAGGGGAATAATAAATCCCCTACGGCAACTTTTCCCGTAGGGGTCCCCTACGGCTATTTCCCGTAGGTGAGTATTAAATCTATTCCCTACGGCAACTGCCGTAGGGAAAATGTTTTTTTTTTTTTAACATTAATTTATATAATAATAAATTATTAAATGTTATCATAAAAACGTTAAATTGTTATAAATGTTTTTTTAAACCACTATTTTACTAAATAATAAAATTACAATTAAGTTTTTTTAAATTTATTAAAATATAATATATTTTGAATATATTTAACTTTATTAAAATTTTAAATTAATTTAAATAATATATTATTTGTAATAAATAGAAAATGTTAAAAAAGTACTACATTTTTAATAATAATTATAATAAAATGTTTAAGTGTTATTATTTTTAAATAAAATTTAATAAATGTTTCAAATATATAATTTATATATATATATATATATATATATATATATATATATATATTGTATTTTATCTTATTATTAAATTATACTACATAATAAATAGAAGTTAATGAATACATATATATTATCTTTTAAAAATTGTACATATAACTCAGATAGCCCAGCGGTTATCTTCTTTCTCTTCACTCATAAGGTCAAGGGTTCAAACCCTGGGCTATGCAATACACATGATTAATTATTACGAAGCCCTCCTTTGAGGGCTGGGCTTGGGTCGAGCCTTGGGTTGTTGTGATATTGTCGGGCCTTGGATTGTGGGTCGGGTTGGTGGCCCGAGTCGCATATGGGCCACGTTTTTTATTGAATGGATATGGGCCACGTTTTTTATTGAAATCGCATTCCCTACGGAAATGGCCGTAGGGATACGCAGTTTTTTTTTGTAGTGAGGCCCTCCGACATTTGCTAGCAAAAGCCCAAGCCAAACCGAGGTTGATTAGATGGATTCTTTTACTACAAGAGTTCGATGTAGAGATTAAGGATAGGAAGGGGTGTGAGAATGTAGTAGCGGACCACTTGTCTAGGATAGAGCCACCCCCCGAGATTTTAGGTGATAGCATTGATGGGTCGATCCCCGATTCTTTTCCGTATGAGCTTGCTATGGCTATGACTCTGGTACCTTGGTATGAGGATATTGTGAATTTCTTGGTTGCAGGAGCTCTAAGAGAAGGTATGACTTCTCAAGAAAAGGCGAGGTTCGAACATTTGTCCCAAGAATACTTCTGGTCGGACCCCTACCTTTACAAATTCGGGAAGGATGAGGTGATTCGTCGTTGCCTTCCTGAGGTGGAGCAAGCGGATGTACTAAAATGTTGCCACCACGACGAGAGTGGAGGTCACTTTGGGGGTCATAAAACCGCCCACAAGATCCTCCAATCAGGTTTGTTTTGGCCTTTTCTTTTTAAAGACGCAATCGACTATTGCAAATCTTGTGACCGGTGCCAACGCATGGGGAATATTGGTAAGAGAGATGAAATGCCCTTAAATATCAATTTAGCAGTTGAAATTTTCGATGTTTGGGGTATTGATTTTATGGGACCTTTCCCCGTGTCTTTTGGTTTTGAGTATATATTGTTGGGTGTTGATTATTTGTCCAAGTGGGTTGAAGTAATCCCCACTAGGACTTGCGATGCTAAAGTGGTTCTCAAGTTTGTGCAGGAGAACATTCTTTGCAGGTTTGGATTTCCGAAAGCCATTATCAGCGATGGTGGCAAACACTTCTGCAACAAGCTTTTCGAGAAGTTGATGATCAAGAACGGCATCAAGCACAAAGTAGCCACGACATACCACCCTCAAACCTCCGGACAAGCTGAAACGAGTAACCGGCAAGTGAAGGAGATTCTTAAAAAGACGGTTAAACCTTCCCGAAAAGATTGGTCAGAACGTTTGAACTCAGCGCTTTGGGCTTATAGGACCGCATACAAGACGGTGATCGGCATGAGTCCTTACAGGCTTGTCTTTGGGAAATATTGTCACTTATCAGTGGAGATCGAACATCGAGCGTATTGGGCGATCAAGGCCACCAACATGGATTTAATGGAAGGTGGAGAAGCCCGGGCCTTAGAGATGTCCGAACTAGAGGAGATGCGTAACGAGGCCTACGAAAACTCTCGCATTTACAAGGAGAAGGTGAAGATGGTACACGACAAGAGAATTAAAAATAAAGAGCTTGAAGCCGGGATGAAAGTTCTTAATTTTATACAACTCAAGGCTTCGTTTGTTCCCCGGAAAACTCAAGTCGAGATGGAGCGGTCCTTACAAAATATTGGAAGTTTTTCCCTATGGAGTTGTAAAGCTTTATGACCCGAAATCCAAAGAAGCGTTTCAAGTTAATGGGCACCGGGTGAAACCATATATTATGCCACATATGGACGGAGACTCATTGAACATCGGAATAGAATCGATTCTACTCGATGATTTGGTTTATGAATAAAGCTTATTAGTCGAGCTCGAGACGTTAAACGAGCGTCGCGTGGAGACTAGTCCACGGACCGTATTGCTCTTTCGGTTCTCATTTCTTTCGGTTCCCAAATGAGTGTCACGTGGTGGGGCCTACCCACGAATTGTCTAGCTCGATTATTTTTTATTTAATTTTTTTCTTTTACTTTATTCTCTTTCTTTATTTGAATTTTTAATCTTGTTTTTGGTTTCATGTTCATTCAGGTATGGCCGAAGAAGAAAAGAAAATGAAAGGGGGAACCATTTTACTTGACTTTCGAGCAACAACGATAACCGTGTGCATGGCTGCCTTCCGTGCGAGCGGCAAAAATGGGCAGAATACTCCAGACCATCTGTTCAAGCACACCGTGCGCACGGGCTGAACCGCGCACGGGCCATGGGCCATACCAGCCCAATTTCAGTACCAGCCCACCAAAAAAAAAAAAAAAATATATATATATATATATATATACTAATAAAAAAAGGGGAGGAATAAGGGTTTATGATTCTTTTTGGAAGCGTCATCGTCTACCACCATCATCACCGTCCGTAGCCCCGCTTCCAAAACCAACCGCGCCTCTCTTTTCGACTCCGACTGTCGCGACCCCGTCGTCGTCCCGTACTCCGCATACACCGCTGCAACGCCGAGTTTTTCTCCACCCACAGCAACCCGTCGCCGTGCCTAGTCCGTGAATCGAGCTCGCCGTGCCTAGCCCGTCCGAAACCAAACCTCCGGCTTCTGCACCAGCGTCCCCTTCGCTCTCAGAGACTCTCCATCCTTGATCACAGTCCAACTCCGGGCACAGCAAGCTCCGACGAATATCCGGTAGTCCCGGAAAATTTTTGTTCACTTGGGGTTTCAACTACTACACGGTAATATCCTCAAATTTTGTGTCTGGAGGTTTATTGGATTGCATACCGATAATATTAATTTCCAAATTAATCATTATTTTGGCAATTGTTTGAGAATAGTAGGCAACTGGGTTTTAATCTTTATTCGAGAGCATATATACTTGTTTTGTGGTGATTTTGATTGTGAAAGAATGGTCAGTACAAGACAAGCCACGGGAGCTGCCCCAAAGAAAGCTCCTACATCTAGGAAATCTACTACTACAGCACCTACGAAACTTACAAAGGTGGCCGGTAAAAATTCAAAAGGAACCACGGTTTCGACTTCGAAGGTTTCAACTTCGAAACCTACCAGGAAACGAAAAGAGCTACACACTGAGGAGATTCCCGAACCAACAGAAACATTGCAACAACGTTTCAAGACCCCATATCCAATTACTACTGAGAAAGAGGGAGAATACTATGCTCTCAATTGTAAACGAGATTTCCCGACCCCCCGTACTTTCTCTTGGGATCTGATTCAATCTCTCGGTCTTAAGGAGAAGGTTGACAAGTATTTGGCAACGTTGGGACTTAATTATTATGCGTCAATACCCGTCGAGGAGTTCTTTATCATGAAACCACTTCATTTGGAATTTTATGGAAGTTTCCATCTTGACATAAAGCAAGGGTTCTTCGAGTGTACTTTAAGTGGGACGAGATATCGAGTAGACCGGGAGGATATGTTGGAGCTATTTAACTTTCCGGTACAAGAAGCAAAGGAACTTCCGACTGATTTCAACGAAGCCAAAGTTTGGGCCGAGTTCACAGGATTTGACAATTGGGACTCTAATAATGGAGGCTCTACACAATTCATTTCTGATACGGGATTGGTTCTTGTACACAAATTTCTTGAGTTATAATATATTTGGCAAGGTTCAAGCTAACAAAGTTAATGCTGTAGAACTTTTCTTACTCACTTGTGTTGCGCGCGGGGAGCCAGTTAGCCTCACTACCATCTTGTGGAAAGAACTGAACAGAATTGCTAGAAGACAGAAAGATGGGCCGGCATTATGCCATATTTCAACCATCGTCGCTGGCGGATTCAAACTCTTATCGGATACCTCCACCTATCCCGCCTATTTTCGCTCTTGCGGAGCAATAGAAATTGATGCGTCAGAGCTTAAACATAGTACTTTCATTCTGGATGCAACAACCATCACACCTTTTAAGGACCGTAAGGGAGTTGTCGAATATTTTAAGGACCATCCACCTAACCCCAGTGGCCCCCTCGCTACTATTTCGGAGCCCCCTGTCTTACCCCATCCGAATGAGGGCCATTCCATCCCTACTGCTCATGACCCTGCCGACTCTTCTCAACAGTCCTCTCCCCGCCGCCCCTATCGAATGCATCCGGCTGATCTCAAGTTGCTCTACGATTATATCGATGCTTCCAATCGGGGCCTTAAACTTGAACTTATGCGACACATTGATGAACGGGTTAAGGAGTTGAAGGACTCTTTACATCCCACATTTCCCCAAGACCAATGATGCGACCGGCCGTTTGTGCACCCCTCGACCTCGAAGATCATCACGGGCATGCCTTCTAAGGGAAGTTCGATTTACTCTTTCTTCTTTTTCCCCAATATCGACATGGTTTGTTGCTGTAGCTTTGTCTTCTTAGTTGTTTTTCTTGCCTTTTATTTTCTTGCTTCTTGTTTTGTGTTCTTCCCTATATTTAGCATGTTGTTTGTTTGAGCATGAAAGGATTTTTTTTTAAATGACCTAATTATCGCTTCAATCGTGTTGTTGGATACTTGTGGTTTGGTGAAATTACATGAATGAGTTACTTGAATGATTTAATGCTTTGGGAGATTATGAGGTGTGCTTGAGTTTTGGCTTATACATATTCCAAAATACACTTGCGAGAATTTGAGCCTTTGTCCTTTCTTCTGAGTGCTTTGATTGATTACTCTTTGTGAATCGAACCCTAGGTTATTATTGTTCTATAATGTGTGCAATGTATTTGCTTGATATAACTAGAACATTCTTGTGTTGGTGTGCAAAGCATTATGTCATAACAAATTTGATTTAGAATGTGATTGGGATGTACCGTGTAGGTTTAGCCATTTCTCCCGTTACTTTTCTTTACCCTCGAGCCCGTCGTGGGACACCCTTAGTTAGCCCATTTGAGCCTACATTGAGCCTTTCGTTTCTTTACCATAAGTGTCCATTGAAGATATTTGTGTGTTGGTGAAAGATGAAACAATGGTGAAGGGATGTCGCACTTAATAAAAATTGCGATGAGATGCAATTTCTCTTTCTTTCCCAAAAAAAAAAAAAAAAAAAAAACAGAAAATCAGAAAAATAAAGAAAAAAAACAGAAAAATAAAAAAAAAAGAGAGAAAAAAAAAGGGAGAAAGAGTGATTGGTGTATATAAAGAAGTGAGTCGCGAGTCGCGAGTATGAACTTTGTGATGTTTGAGTTGATGACAATGTGAGAGTTAAAATGACTTGAAGATGAATTTGAGAGGTTGTTGTGTTACTCTCGAGTAAAGTCCACTTTAGCCATATATTCCAAACACCCGTAGCCTAGCCCCATTACACCAATTTATCGGTCGCCCATGATTCGAAAGATAATAAACTTTGATTTGTTGAGTACATCGCATGAGCTTGCCTATGGTTGTTTTTTCGCACATGCACATCTTATAACTTTGGGTTCATCGGTTTTTCACCTAGAGCTTTATTTCTTCATTATGCAAGCACCACATTCTCGTATCATTCACTTGCATAACCTTTTTGAGTGATCACCATTATCGAGTGGAAAAAGAAGAGAGAATCTTACCTTGGTGAGGGGATTTGGATTGGTCTTGCTCACGCTCAACTTGTATGATTTTATGAGTTATTGATTCATGATTTTAATCTCATTCATATGCCTATGTGGAAGGCTCACCAAACTTCAAGATTATGTCCTCGACCGGTTGAGTGATTTTGTGGGTATGTGTTGATTTGTATTGCTCCTTTCATTTGCTCGAGGACAAGCAAAATGCTAAGTGTGGGGGAGTTGATTTATTCGTTTTTGTTAGGTTTTTAGAGTTGTTTTGAGTGTCGTTTTGGCCCGTTTGTGTGTGATTCATGTTTGCATTTGGGTTGGATATGTCTGATTATTGTTATGATTTGCTTGGCAGGAGAAACGAGCAAAAACGAGTTGAAAAACGATAAAAGTGATTTGGCCGACAAACGCCCGAGAGTGCGCTGCGAACTTGGAGAGCTCGGTTCTCTCAGCTCTGACCACCTAAAGACATGATCCATACCTTGTCGGAAAGCTCTTGAAGAGTTCTACGAGGCCCGGCTAGTTCACTGTCATAGTACCCCCGTCATATAGCCGTAATTATAGAGTTTCCAGCCCAGTACGCAGCTACCCCGGAATCAATGTGCAGCGAACTTGGAGAGCTTGGCTCTCCCACCTTCGACCACCTACGGCGATGATATTTACCTCTATGGATAGCCCTTGAAGTATTCTACATGGCCCAGTTGATCCCGGTTGTCAAACAACAGGTCTCTACCGAGCCACCTTCACCGCGCGCGCGGCGCTCTGCCGTGCAAGCGGCGCGAAGGCAGATTTCCAGCAGCTGCTGCACGAATACACCGTGCACACGGGCTGAACCGCGCGCCACCACCCCGACGGGATTTGACCCACATTTGACCCACATTTGACCCACGTTTTTACTACACTATGAATAGGGTTTTCACCCTAGGTTTGAGATACATTTTTATTTATTCTTCACGCACGTTTTTAGATTTCTTTTTGGGGAGCTCCGGCTACATGCTACAGTGGCAGGAGAACAAAGAATTTTTCTAGGCATTCACGGTCTTGACATTGGGAAGAACACATATGCTTAGTTTTCTTTTTATTGTTGGAGACTTTTGAAGGCTATTAGACAAGTAGACTATTTTATCCAAGTAAGCTTTTACTATTACTTTTGTTTGTGATTCTTTTTCTTGGTTGCTTATTCTCAAATCTCAGTTCGAACTCCGATAAATTCTTCAAATCATATTTGCATCTTAATCACATTCATGACTGGCTAAATCCCTCGCTAGGGTTAGGGGGATTTAAGCAAGAGTTAGGGTTAGAGATTTACGATCGCATTTAATGTGTTCGATTAAAAGCTAATTTGATTTTAAATCCTTGTATGAGGCTTAGGAGCAATTACGAGACATAAGTAATCGAATACACTAAAATCTACCGGAGACGGACATTTTAGTATAATTGTTTCTCGTATATCGACGACCCCCGATACTTGTGTTTGATGAACCCGAGACCTTAGTCTTTTTCTATTTTCATTACATCATATTAATTGCTTCTTGTTTAATTTCGGCTTTTTAATTCTTACTTAATTTTTAAATTAAAAACAAAACAAAGCCAACTTTTTGCATTATGCTATACTCTTCTTTCCTTGTTATTTTTGCAACCACTTAAACACTAATTCGAGTACCGATAGTAGTGTTCCTCGAGAGACCGACTCGGGCAAGTTGTTTCGGCAACTAGTTCGGATTATTTTTATTTGATTTTAGCCGCTATAAAAACGACTAATCAGCTGTAACCAACCGAGGTTGAGAAATCTATTGAATCAGCAAAGAAAAATAAAAATGAAGGTATTGTGATTACACTTGCATACTTAACCCATTTTAATATTTGTTTTAAGCTGTTTACATATAAGTAAACTAATTAACTCTCAATTGCTGAAGGATCAACTTCAAACAAAGCGTCTACAAGTGAAGAAGACTCTTCAAGAGCCCAAGACTCGGAGAATTTGTCGCATTTTGATGCACCACGCTTTGATCTGCTCAGTGACGATGACATGCAGACACCAGAACCACTAGTTATTCAAAGATCTGGCGGTCGATCGACTATAATTCCTCTTGACGACATGTACTCGGGCATGACAGGGACTTCAATAGGACTATATTCATACGCCGACTTGCCAGAGAAACGTGTCATTAAACCACGAAATGATGATATTTACCATTTTACGGAAGTCAAGAAAAGGAGAATGTTGAGGAATAATGTTAGAAACAAGTCAACTCCAGTTGTCATTGATGTGGACGCCTTGAAGGACACAAAGGAAATGAAGATCCAGAAAAATCGCTTTAACAAGAACAAAATTTTCCAGGCCTTACTGGACACATCAACGAAGAAAGCACTAAAAGACTTATTGGAGAAGGCACCTCATGGGTATGTTTCTCCGCTTAAACTTTCTCAGTTAATATTTTTAATATATATATTATCTAATTATAAACTTGTTATTTTTCAGAGAAAGTTTCTGGCAGGTTAATGAATAATATATATGCTAGTCTGCATAGAATAAATCGTGCTGCTGTTATTTCAATATGCATAAATTATACTGCTAGATTACGAACTCGTATTTATGTAGTGTAACTCATTTAAAATCATATTACAAAGACTGACAAATCTTGTGTAGTGTATTTATGTAGTGTAGTGTATTTAATATTTAGCACACTGTTTATAGATGCCATAAGTGATATAGTTATTTTACGCACTAATTGTTACTTTTAGGATGATCCTGTACATATTTTCTAATAGCTTGGCTACTAGAATACCTTGATTACTTGTTGTGGACCACTCTTTTAACTTTTTGATACCTATTGTTAAGCATTTCCAAAAAGCAATAATTGTACAGTGTATCTTGTAGATCAAACAATTTCAACTATACTAATAGTTTACGAACAGTTATCTACGAACACTGTAACAAACACTGAGAAATGGGTAGTGTATCTTGTAAATGCATCGATAATGTTGTTCGTCAATGCATTCTTATGTAATTTTTGATAGCTATTGTTATGCATATCCACTTCCATGTATTGGACAGTGTATCTTGTAGATCAAAAATCTTCAACTATACTAATAGTTTAAGAACACGTCAATTACGAACACTATAACAAACACATAGACCCACTCTGAAAGTGTATTAAATAGTTACAATGGGTTCGTACTGATGAACAGATCGTGTGATAAGTTGTGTTCATGAATAACACCATAAAATGTTCTTTTGTGTCTATTATATAATATAATTTGTGAAATGAAAGAAATTGTGCAAATATTTTATTGTTTGGACTCTTTTGTGTGATGACATTTTCCAAAAAAAATGAGATACTTATCTTCATCTAATTACATGCCAAACTTATGCAGAATGCAGTTGAGGATTTGGAAGCAGTTGCAATGCATTCTTTAATATTTGAGCCTCTGTACGACTATTTGGGGAGCACGCATCTAATCATTATTCCGCTGAGACACACCAGGAAACACCACTTCACGCTCTTAACCTTTGACACCATGGTCCCGTGTTTTTTCCACTATGACCCTATGTCCTCAAGGCAACCAAGACCTGGAGAATGCTTTAAAGAGGCAGCAAAAATGGTATACCTAAATTTATAGTGTTTATATGTTGTATATTTTGTCAATGTATTTACTATTTTAATACAATTCACAAACAGTGTTTACACTAGTTAGTGTTATAAACAGTGTGTTAAAAAAAGTGATTATTAATATGTATAATCGTGTTGGGGACAGGTCAACATGATAAATTCTTGGATGGGAGGGGTTTCGTTCCAAGCCGAGGAAATGCTGAGAACACGTGAAAGGAAAAAGCTAAACAAGAGGGAAAGCACGAAATCTTTGTTGATGTTTGATATGGATTATTTGACCGAGAAAGAGATCCTCACAATAAAATGGGTGCAGGAGAACTTTAAGTCTGATTTGGAACTGGTTGATCAGAATGACGTTGTTCCTAAACAGGCTTTGGGATCGTAAGTTTAATAAGTAACTTAATACAGTTCAATTGAATTTTAGTTTAGACAGTGATGTGTTTACAAACTAACATTTTATTCATTAACCACAGCCTGGATTGCGGTGTCTATGTCATGCATTACATGGACTTCCTTGCTAATGAAAAGAACTTGTGTGATGATTTTGACGATAACGACGCAATTCGTTTCAGGACTGATATTGTAAACAGATTCGCGAGAAGTTCAAGGTGCTGGAGAGCTGCCCAGCAGTAAGATCATGGAAGCTGATATTGATTTATGAAATCAATAATATGTAGCAGCTAGATTTTGATTTCTGAAAACAGTAATAAGTAGCAGCTAGATCTTAATTTATGAAAACACTATTAAGTTTCTCCGAGATATTAATTTTGAATTTTTTTTCATTTTTTTTGTTTGGATAATGTAGTTGAAGATTTCATAAGGTATTTGTTACAGTGGTGGATAATGAAAACAACAGACACCCTTTCAAAACATCATACACTATCTTAACATGTAAACAGCATAAGTAATCTTTTACATAAGTAATATATTGATGTGCTATACTGGGAAGAAACGGAAAGATCTACGTAACAAGTTGTGGCTGCTGCGTAATAGTTTATTCATATCGTAATATGCTCATATGAAACGGAAAGTTCTACGTAATAGGTTATTCAGATTTGCAATACCAAAAAACAATATGGCTGCTGCCTTAAAGTAATATAAATGAATATATTCATGAGAAGGCATATACCAACCGAACAAATGGCAACTCAATGTCAATTCTCAGAAAGATACCATTATGTGTGTAAATAACCGAGTAAGTCAACTATCGTTTTGTTGTATATAAAAATAGATCAAGATGACGTATAGAAGTGTTCCAACATGAGTTAGCATGTGTCTCAAAATATAAATGATCAAACAGGAACACGATTAATGTTGTCTAAAAGCAACTGGAGGTAATCACATAATATTGGCACGACATCACTAACAACAACTGGAGGTAATCACACAGTATGTGCACGACATCACTAACATCAACAAAAACCGGATTTACTCTGTACTCAAGTGATAATCACAAACTCTGCCCCAAAAACAGAATACTATGTAGGTTAGACAACACGAGAAATACGATATGTCTGTAAAAACAAAAGTACATGGTGTTTTATTAAACCAATCAACACAAAAATCGTCATATTCAACCTCAGTTGAAACAAAACCAGTTCAAAACCATTAAAACATAAACACTTTCTCTCTAATTCATCTACGCAAATATTAAATAACTTCTTTGCATGTCTTCTTGTTGTGATTTTTGAATTTCTTACGAATACACTTGATTATCCGTTTCACCTCGCTCATGTTCCTTAACCGAACATGTCTTGGTCTGCCGGCAGGGCGTTTTGTCTTAGGAGGGTGGATATTGACTGTCTGTGATTGCATCTAAATTGGCTTCGCGATTATGTTGACCGGATTGATTGTAAACGAGTAGGTCGAACGATACATGTCCACCTACATAAGAAAATGACACTTTGCAAAAAGTCTTCAACAATTTGGCCACCTTCTTGTTGGCGTCTCCGTAAATTAATTTCAAAAGTTTCTTCTGTACGAGAATTCGCAGCCACCATAAATAAGTAAGTTATATGCTTTCCATGGGCTGAACCTGAAGGATACTTGTTGAGTAGATTAGCCTGCAAATGACGATAACAAAAGCCGAGCGGGCTGTTGGGAAAGACCTTGCGAAAAACAGCTAACAAACCAAGATTACGATCGGAGATAAATGTAATTGTGCGCCCCGAACCAGTGTCTGTTGGAGTTGTGTACTTAATGTCTAGATTTAAGTAACGGTAAACTCCCGATCATAGCATTTAATCTATTTAATTAATAAACAATTATTTGCATTTAATTAATTATGCAAAATATAGTTCTGGATTTTATACGTTGTAGTTAGTATGGTGTTGCATGGGCACACAGAAGATCATACTATCGGTTACTCGTATTTAATCGAACAGTTGCTCACGACCTAGATGGACACGAACTAATCCATCGGTATAGTCGTTGTGTGAGAGAGAAAATAATTTATCTTAATTATTTTATCACACTTGTACACTTGGTGTATTGGGCGGATCAGCTTGAGATTCATCGATTAGGATTGCCGGCGATAATCGATTTGAGTCTCAGTGTATTTTATTCTTAATCCCTGAAACAATTGCGGGTGTGTATATTTAATATAAGTGACTTTGATTTACCAAATGAATTAACCGGTTTGATAATTGGGTTAATTACCGGTTAAGTTGGGTCACTATATTTTATATATGGCATGCCGTGAATTCTTGAAGGGGCAGTGTATCCCGTAAGGGTTGATAATATCCCCGAGATGAGTTCATAAGGAATTATTATGTAAACCCTGCAGGTGGATTTAATCCGCATAATAATTAAGGTTGAATGGTACTAGTCTCGGATATAAGAGATGAATAATATTTATTGAGCAATAAATAAATTTATTCATGGATATTTAAAATCTTAAATACACGGAATATATAATACTACCGGAGAAATATTATTTGATATAATATGGAATAATATTGGGAGTGCAATTTTATTTATATAGTGGAAAATAAATAAAATTAATATTGATAAGAATTAATAGATTTGGGTTGGACCCAATTTAATTTTCAATATTGAAGCCCAATATTTTTCTCCTTATGATCCCCTTCGTAGCCTATATAAGCACTACATGGTCTTCACTTTTAAGAGAGAATTTTAATTGACCTACGCCAATCATAAAATCTTGAGAGTGAGGAAGATCCATAGGAATCCGATAGATCGTCGCCCACACGACGTTCGGACGAGGTGCAAGGAATACGCGGGAAGGTCACAAGGTCGTCAACCGATTTCGTTTCTCCGTACAACGAATCGAAGGTAAAAATCATAAACCCTCTTTTATGATTTTGTGTGATTAATCGTAGCTTATACATGAACACACGATCCGGTAAACGTACGAACTTCGGGGACGGGGATTCGAGATCCCCGGCGAAGATCGAAAGGGGCGGCCGAAACCTAGGGTTTCGACCGCCGGTAACCGCGCCAAGGAAGAGCCCCGGCTGGACGCCGGGGCACACGATCGACCAAGGGTCGATCGCTGGGGAAGCCGCCGTGGGCTGGAGCCACGGCAGATGGCCTCCCCGACCTCCCTGGACGGCGGCGTGCGCGCGGGGAAGCTCCGGCCGAAGCCGGAGCGGGCGATCGACCGAAGTCGATCGCGGAGGGCAGCCGCGGGCTGGTGCCGCGGCTGGGGGCCCTCCACCCCGAGAGGTGGTGGCGGTGAGTCGCCGGACTCACCGCCGGCGGGTGCTGATCGGATCAGCCCCGCGGGGATGCCGTGCATCCCCGGCGATCGCCATGCACGGCGATCTCGAACCCTAGCGGGGTTCGGCTAGGGTTTCTAGCCGCGGGTTCATCCCGCGGCGGTGTTACTCTCGTCGAGCCCGGTTCGTTGGTGTTCGCGTTCGTGGATCCGACTCGCGGGAGAAAATCGGCTGGGGGCGGGCTGCGTGTCTTCGGGCGCGTAGTCTCCAAAGGTCGGACTCCTGCGGATGAGTCGGGGATCCGATTATTCCGGCGATGAAGGATTTCGTTTGGGTTATTATTTTCCGCAAATTTAAATAACCCGGGATATCGATTTCCAACAAATGGTATCAGAGCGTTTGGTTTCGTGTTCATGTATATGCTCGATTATTGTTCTACCTTGCAGGATTTCCGGCTATCATGGTTGGATTTAATTAATTGTTTATTAATTAATTATCATGATTATTAAACTCTCGGACATGTCGAGATTCGTCTTGTGTGGATGAATGTTTGTAATAGTAAAAATTCGGGGGTTGACCGAATTTAGGATTTATTATTACGCACTTTATTTTCCGGAAAATGTATAGGGTCGATTTCATGTATAGAATCGATACCGGATAATTTTAATTTAATTCTTGTAATTTTAATTACGTTGGTTCGATGTTGAGACGATCGCCGGAAGCCGGAGAACACATGTGACGAATGAGAAGACGTGAGGGAGGACCGGGATCGATTGGATCGATCCCATGATGAGATCGATCGACGGCATGGGCGAGGGGCTCGATCGCCCCTGCCGCGGGCTGCCGCCGGTTCGGTGGCTGGCCGGCGTGGCTGGGCGGCGGTGCTCCTCCCCGTGGGCCGATTGATCGAAGGTGGGGCGGCGTGGGGTCTCCCGATCTCATGCTATTCCTACCAATATCCACTTTCCCAATTAATTCGGATTTTTCCTATTTGAGTACTTTCCTTTTTTTGGAAACTCTCATGGTTTAGGAAAAGAATTAATTTAAATTAATTTCATTTTCTATTGATTTATTTCCTTCATGGAAATATTCATAGATTAGAAATTTAATTAATTTAGTACTAAATTTATTTTTCCTATTTGATTATTCCTACTCATGGGAATATTCATGGATTAGGAATAAAAATAAATTTGGAAAGTAGTAAGTCCTAATTTATTTTTCCTTGTTCTATTATAGATAACTTCTAGAGTATTCCAAAAATTTTATTTGGATAGATTATTCTAAAGTTTTAATAGAACTAGATAGGAAAATAAATAAATAAAAATATTGATAATATTTAATTTTATTTTTGATATATTCGATTGACTTAATTTTCGAATTAAGTAACTTTTGGATTAATTGAAAATAAATAGATTTAAATATTAGAGATTAATATTCTCGTCACATGAAGCATTCAAGAAACGAAGACTGAAGACTAGAAGATGCATATGAAGATAAAGCCATGATAGTCTGGGAAAAATAATTTCTCTAGCATTATTTTTGACTATGTGCTATGTGCTTTATCGCTTTCATGCATGCTATATGTGTTTACTTTATGCACTAGATAGCGTATCCCTTTATTATAAAAAGCTAAGTGGGAGAGGGGATGGAAACATTCCCATGGTCTCCATTACTGTTCTCTTGGTGACTCTTATGAACTTTCGAAGTTCGTATAGACGAGTCATTGGAGGAGAATTCTTGTAATTCCTTTTACAAGAAACATTGATCAAATTTATCAAACAATGCCTAATTTGTCTTTCTGAAACTGACTTCAAGTCGACTCATTCTCACCCCGGGGAGTGGAATGGAGCCAGAGCCACTTGGTCATGTAGAGGACACAAATTAGAGACTTCCGTGCCATTCTTTGATAGATGGGTCGCTTGTCTGCTCGGCTCCCTCATTTATGAGAGATAGGGTCGTTCGCATGGCGAATCACTGGTTAGAAACTTCGAGTTTCACTTATGATTCTCCACGTCTTGATTTACAAGATTAAATGGATCAAGTAATTGGGAGTCAATTATAAAAGTCTCTTAGTGTAGTAAACGTCCACACCACGTGGCTTGCTATACTGACGGATTTTGGATTAATTGATGTAGACAGTTGTAAGTAATTATGAAGAGTTGTGAAGTTATCGTAAACGTCCACACCACGTGGCTTGCGGTAATGTAGCGATTCCAAGTAATTTACTTTGGTACTGAGTAATGGTTTACACTTAGATACGCCTTATAGTATTCCTCCCCACGAGGTTCCGCTATAAGCGATGTATGACCAAAGAAAAACTAATTGCTAAATCATTTGGGTGGGTAAACGTCCACACCACGTGGCTTGCCTTACCTGATGGGATTTTAGATGTGATTAGTAATTTAATGATGTTGTTCTAGGGAGATAACATCGGATATTAAATTAATTGTTTGTTTAAATGTGCTTATAGGTTTAGAGAATTGCTATGAATCCACTTTTGTTGATACTTGAGGAAATTAACGCACTGGTTCCATACTGTATTGAATGGAAAGAAGAGTTAGACATTGCTCAGACTGCAAAGGAGTACAAAGATGTACTCAGTGAAACTTGTCCTCCTGGACTCACCATTAACTCGACTGAGGAAGAGATTTTTGACTTTGAAAAGTGGGGTAGTGCTCGTGCATTAGCCACTAATCATGATGTCATGCTCAAACTCAAGTTGCTGTTTGGACATGATGAGAACGCTAGAAAAGAGGCGATGAGGATACTCATAAAGATCTGTTACTTCGATGAAACACTTGATCATGTTTTTGAGATGATGGATCTTTTAGACGAGTTGAAACAATCGCGAGCTCTTATAGTCAAAGCCAAAGGTTTCGAACCTAAAGGCAAGGGAAAGGAGAAAAAGGCAAGAGGGTCCGGTGGTCCTAAGGGACTTGGACCAAAGGGTGGGATAAAGAAGCCTTCGGGCAAACATCCCCAAGGGAAGCAGTCTGAGTACTGGGGGTCTACATCTTGTCCTCTCAAAGGTACGAATTTTCTTTAGTCGTAAAACATAGTCAGCGGTATTATCTACCAGAATTCTGGTGTGTAGATATGGAACCACTGACGGTATGTGCATTCTAAATGCAGGGGTTCCAGAAAACCCAGCGACTTAGAGAAGAAAAGTTCGAGTCCACATGGGCGAAGCTGTTGAGGAAGCAGCGGTTGCAGTGGAAGACATTTATCTATCTGTTTGATAGTTATAGGATTTCATTTCAAGTTTATTGCTTTGTACCTTTTAGAAAGAACTTTTGTTCTAGATTTCTATTATTAATGGATATTTTATTTCTTTAATCATTTGATGGTTTAGATAAGAAATAATGGCGATATCTAGTCTGGTACATTAGATAGCAATATGTGAATGATGAATCCTTAGTCTACCACAATGCAACAAACCGTTATGTATAACTTGTTTTACTTATTGGATGTATTTCTTTATCAATCATTGTATTTGTGAATTCTTGAACTTGGTAGTGTCTATTCAAAAGGGATTCAAAAGGTCGAAATTGATTTGATCAATTATAATTGGAGGAATGGACTTCCCGACCTAAGAATCGATCTTGAAAGATGATACAACTAAGTTAACCTTTCTGGATAAAGGATGGAATTCGGACAAGTATTAAGAATGATCAAAGATGATATATGCAGACATATGTGTAATTAGAGAAGTACGAGTCGTTCTTTAAAGAATACTCGAAGGTGGATTAGAATACTTGATGTACCATAAAAGCAGAGTGTTTTCAACACAAAGCCATTATGGGGATCCTTCAAAGTATATCCATTGGAAGCCTGCGACTAGTTCGCGGAGGCTATCGCCTATCTAAATAACACATAGCATAAATCAAAGGTTGAGATTAAGTCTCAAACGACAGCACCATACACTGATGTGTAGACATGGTGTGTCAGGAATAAGAAATGGGATTCTAATAGTAAAAGGACAAGTTTGATCGGAACTACCTATGTTCTGTGAATTTTCTGGATACAACGACATATTGAATGTAGTTGTGGAAAATCCTAGAAGAACGAGTAATTGTATGTTCAATAGTACTACGAACCAGAAGGGTGTCTTCGCCCGGTTCTTAGAGGAAGACTATTAGATGAACAACAGTGCCCTAACTGACAAAGTACTTTATAAAGAGAAAGAGAAGACTGAAAACCAGCCTAACCGAGTGGAAGTACACCACTAACTGCACCTAATGTTATTACTGTTATACACCGGAACGCCATTGCAGTGGGAGGTTGTTAAGCAACCGAAGATGTTCATAAGACTGGAGGAGTTTTAAACTCTGGATCTAGTAGACATGAAATCGACCCCTAGTTCTGCATAAGGGGCAGTACTAATCTAAATGTGCCTACTTGGAAAGCAATGATATTGTTAAGAGGCAAGACCATTTAGAGGTACAAGCTTAGTGAATCCATTTATGGATTAACACAAAGCTGGAAATTGTGGAACTTGCGAATTGATGAGATAGTCCATTATATGGATTCATCAAAAGGCATAGACAATAAAAGGTATATTAGAAACGTAATGGAAACAAGGTGGTGTTTCTCGGAATTTTGTGTAGATAACACTTTATCGTTGGCAACAGTGTAAAAGCATTATCAGACATAAAATAGAGGTTGTCTAAGTAAATCGAAATATAAGATTAAGATGAAGTTGGATCATGTTCTTAGAAATCTTTCGATCTCTAGATAAGAACATTTGTACTTCCCTTTAGATATCTTATACGATTATGGTTTGTTTTAAACATGCACCATTCTGAGAAAGGTTATTGCCATTCGAGAACAGAATGCATCTATCTAAGGTATGTGTCTTGAACACATGAAGGAGATAAATATGGACAAAGCAGATTCTTACACTTCGAGTGTAAAGGGCTTTGTGAATGCGGTGTTATAAAACAAGAACCTGATATCAACTATGCGGTTAGCGTAGTGGGAGGATATCAAAGTAATCTGGATAAGAAATATTCGAATGTTGTAAAAGTACTTGAAAGTACAGGATTACTGGCAATACGAAATCTTCTTAGATTACGCTTTCTCAGATAAAAATCAGAGAATGGACCAGTGTAAGTCGATATCAGGCTATGTGTTCACTTTTAGAAGAGGTGGAACCTAAGAAACCGAATAGCAGCCTCAGAGGCAGCGGAAGTTTTGGTTAGGTTCCGGAATGACCTCTGAACTTGGATATGACTCTTGGTTCACCAAAGGCTATGTACATAGCGGTGCATGGTAAACTGGAAGAAGTCATAAGTTCAAAAGATGATGATAACACATAGAGCAAGTACCACCTGATACGAATCATCGTCAGAGAGACGACGCAGTAGTCACCAAGATAACTTCAGAGCGGCAACCTAGATTGCTCATTCACATAATACTTCTGGGAAGTATAACTTAAGCACGTGATGAGTATGGGAGTCGGGAGTTTGGAGGAAATGACTAGACCTTAGTACAAGTGGGAGATTGTTGGAGTTGTGTACTTAATGTCTAGATGTAAGTAACGGTAAACTCCCGATCATAGCATTTAATCTATTTAATTAATAAACAATTATTTGCATTTAATTAATTATGCAAAATATAGTTCTGGATTTTATACGTTGTAGTTAGTATGGTGTTGCATGGGCACACAGAAGATCATACTATCGGTTACTCGTATTTAATCGAACAGTTGCTCACGACCTAGATGGACACGAACTAATCCATCGGTATAGTCGTTGTGTGAGAGAGAAAATAATTTATCTTAATTATTTTATCACACTTGTACACTTGGTGTATTGGGCGGATCAGCTTGAGATTCATCGATTAGGATTGCCGGCGATAATCGATTTGAGTCTCAGTGTATTTTATTCTTAATCCCTGAAACAATTGCGGGTGTGTATATTTAATATAAGTGACTTTGATTTACCAAAGGAATTAACCGGTTTGATAATTGGGTTAATTACCGGTTAAGTTGGGTCACTATATTTTATATATGGCATGCCGTGAATTCTTGAAGGGGCAGTGTATCCCGTAAGGGTTGATAATATCCCCGAGATGAGTTCATAAGGAATTATTATGTAAACCCTGCAGGTGGATTTAATCCGCATAATAATTAAGGTTGAATGGTACTAGTCTCGGATATAAGAGATGAATAATATTTATTGAGCAATAAATAAATTTATTCATGGATATTTAAAATCTTAAATACACGGAATATATAATACTACCGGAGAAATATTATTTGATATAATATGGAATAATATTGGGAGTGCAATTTTATTTATATAGTGGAAAATAAATAAAATTAATATTGATAAGAATTAATAGATTTGGGTTGGACCCAATTTAATTTTCAATATTGAAGCCCAATATTTTTCTCCTTATGATCCCCTTCGTAGCCTATATAAGCACTACATGGTCTTCACTTTTAAGAGAGAATTTTAATTGACCTACGCCAATCATAAAATCTTGAGAGTGAGGAAGATCCATAGGAATCCGATAGATCGTCGCCCACACGACGTTCGGACGAGGTGCAAGGAATACGCGGGAAGGTCACAAGGTCGTCAACCGATTTCGTTTCTCCGTACAACGAATCGAAGGTAAAAATCATAAACCCTCTTTTATGATTTTGTGTGATTAATCGTAGCTTATACATGAACACACGATCCGGTAAACGTACGAACTTCGGGGACGGGGATTCGAGATCCCCGGCGAAGATCGAAAGGGGCGGCCGAAACCTAGGGTTTCGACCGCCGGTAACCGCGCCAAGGAAGAGCCCCGGCTGGACGCCGGGGCACACGATCGACCAAGGGTCGATCGCTGGGGAAGCCGCCGTGGGCTGGAGCCACGGCAGATGGCCTCCCCGACCTCCCTGGACGGCGGCGTGCGCGCGGGGAAGCTCCGGCCGAAGCCGGAGCGGGCGATCGACCGAAGTCGATCGCGGAGGGCATCCGCGGGCTGGTGCCGCGGCTGGGGGCCCTCCACCCCGAGAGGTGGTGGCGGTGAGTCGCCGGACTCACCGCCGGCGGGTGCTGATCGGATCAGCCCCGCGGGGATGCCGTGCATCCCCGGCGATCGCCATGCACGGCGATCGCGAACCCTAGCGGGGTTCGGCTAGGGTTTCTAGCCGCGGGTTCATCCCGCGGCGGTGTTACTCTCGTCGAGCCCGGTTCGTTGGTGTTCGCGTTCGTGGATCCGACTCGCGGGAGAAAATCGGCTGGGGGCGGGCTGCGTGTCTTCGGGCGCGTAGTCTCCAAAGGTCGGACTCCTGCGGATGAGTCGGGGATCCGATTATTCCGGCGATGAAGGATTTCGTTTGGGTTATTATTTTCCGCAAATTTAAATAACCCGGGATATCGATTTCCAACAGTGTCGACACTAGCTTTAAGATTTTCGAGAAAGTACTCTCAGTTGCTCTCGGTTTCAGAATCAACAATGGCATACACAGTTGGATACAAACCTGTTTTCAAACAAACACATTATTGAACATAAGAAGGTGTTATGTTAAAATCATTAGCATTGGCTAACTGAACTTATAATCAATATTGTCCACTGTGATGTTGGTATATTTGATAAACATCTAATACATTAAATTTAAAAGCATCACATGTAAGAAATTACCTATTTATAGTGGAAAAAACTACAAAAATATATACTATTATTTCCATAATGGGGTGAAATCAGGATGATAGGTAAATGATCGTACCACAATTTGCATCCTTAGCCATTGCAGCTAGAAGCATTCCTCTATACTTGTTTGTAATGAAGGTAGCGTCAATATGGAGGACTGGCCTGCAGTGTTGAAATCCGCATATCACAGTGCCGTATGATACAAACATTCGTTGAAACCTGAACTCAGAGTTCTGAGTTCCTGCCAATAGAAGACAATGGACATCCACACGAGAGCCGGGGTTCGGTTGTATCGTGTTATGCCCGAACCATCTTAGTTGGCGATACGAATCAGCTTCAACACCGAGAACATCGTCCCTAGTACGTTCCTTGCCGTACCAGGCCTTGTGGTATGGAATATCTAATCCAAAATTTAGCTTCATATCCTTGAGAATATCAACGGCTTTCGAGTTTGGGTTATCACGAATCTTGTCGACCATTACAGCTTTCACAATATTGCTGGAGAGCATCTTGCTTTTGGAAAGGCGAACTACTGATCTGCACTTATGTTCATTTTCCAAGTAGTATATGTAGAAGAAACCATTATGCCTGTGATTTAAACCTTGCATATGTTAGTGTCTAGCAGACACAACCAATCAGAATGCAAAAAAGAACAAGGAACAATGATCAAAATGAGTTGCGCATGACGATAAATCTTTCTAATACTACACTAACAATATTTTTTTCACTCTCACTATTCAAAGGTTAGAAAATGATACTGCACACAAGTATTAAAACAACTGTGAGCAATATTTGTACTTACCCGGAAAAACAGTAGCATACTACTGTGACAAGTATGTAAGATTTTTAGACCAGAATATTCATCCCTAAATTTTAAGTTAAGAGTTTAAATCATAGTGAATAACAAGATTGTTGTAATTACACTACTACATAAATTTTGTCCAGCGAAGCAAAAATACCATGTTTATAAACTAAAATCTATAACACACTACTGTGATAATGACATTATGATTCTCCCTTCAAGAAAATAAAATAACGTAACTCCAA
The DNA here is from genome assembly GCA_954870475.1 of Euphrasia confusa. Lineage (NCBI taxonomy): Eukaryota > Viridiplantae > Streptophyta > Magnoliopsida > Lamiales > Orobanchaceae > Euphrasia > Euphrasia confusa. Next base: position 19,664,122 of record OX940949.1, read on the forward strand.
ACATAGAATTCGATCTCTGTCAAATACCTATCGAGAGATGCCTTTACGCACCAGTTGCATCCTTCGGTATCCCTCCCTTTTCTTGCAAACTGATATAACATGACCCGACTTGTTACTTTGGAAAGTATATTCAAAACCAACCTCGATGGCATACATACGAAGCTTCTCCCGGAGCCGGAGGAGCATCGGATTCCTGGTTAGTAGCCGAGTCTTCGAGTTCGGGAATCTCGGGCTCCGGTACGGTTCTCTCAAAACGATCATTGTACGTCTTGCTAGTGTTGTTGTCCGTGATGTATCTCTTGAGCATCTTTGCATTTATAGTCGCGGGCTTCCGAGTGAAAAACAAATGGTCGGGGACAGGGCCCGTGAAATCGACGAGCTTCTTGTAAGATGCCAAGACCGTGGCGATATGGAAGAATGCGGGAAGGCACACGTCACGGCCCTTCAGAGCTTTGATTTGGTTCCAAATGTAGGGAACCGGGGAACAACGCTTTCCTCGAGCTGCTTGGCTAAGAAAATATAGCTCGGTTGTGTTGACCTTGTTTCCCTCCTTCTTCCCCGAGATATTAAAAGAGAGGAAACGGTGAGCGACAATCATGGCAAAGTCAACTAGGTAGACTTCTGGCGAACCCCCAGCAGCCCAAGAAGCACCCCCGCATATTTTTCCCATGTCGAATGTGCATTAAAGCTCTCGGTTATAGCTTTAGTAACCTTGGAAGAAGGAAATCCGAATGCGTCTTCCATATCGGCAATAGTAAAAGAGCATTCGTGCCCCATCAACTGACAAGTCATGACCTTCTCATCCAACACGTCTACCGTGCATAACATCTCGAGCCCTAGTGTCTCGGAGTAGCCAAAGTCCATTTTTGCGTATTTCTTTAACCCCAATCGGTCCAAGATCACCTCGAGGTGTGTTTTGAAGTCATCCCCCAATAACTCGACAATTCTCCAATCAGTTGGGCGAGGCAAAATCGCCTTTATCAGTTGTTCTTTGAAACGGAGAAAGAGGTCTCCTTCATTGATGTCGAAAATGGGGAAATTGGCCCCGTAATCCATACTAAGGTCGACATCCTGGAATTCGGGTACGGGAGCCGGACTAGAAGACGAAGCTTCTCCGGTACGGGGACGTTTCGGTGCACCTCGTTTCGGGGCCATAACAATTGACAAGAGGAAGAGTAGGATTATACCGTGTCGAATCGGGGCTGTGACGGGACTGAGGTAGCTCGGAGATGGGTCGCTCAGGTGGACGAGCTGCCGGATGTTTCAGAATCGGACGGTACGGGTGATGGAGGTGGGCGGACTGAGATTAGGGTTACATGGTTGGGCCACGGACTGGCGACGGGACGGCTCGGAATCGGGAATTGGAGTACGACGGCGGTTCGACGGTGGTGGTGCAGTTGGACGGACGGCGGAGGAGATGGTCCTCGGGTGCGGTTCGCGGAGGTCTCGGCCGGAGATGGTGGTGGTTGGTGCAGCGGAGGTTGTAGAGACGCCGGACGGTGGAGGTGATGACCGGAGATGGTGGTGGCGGAGGTCTTTTTGAATTTGGGAGTGATTTGGGAGAGGTGAAATCTGATTTCGTTTTCACTTGGGATTTAGTTGCAAGAGAAAAAAAAAATGAGAGGGAGGCGGGTGCAAAGATGTAGGGTTTGACATCCTCCCAAATTCAAAAAGACCAACTAAAAAAAAAAACTTTTTATTTTATTTTATTTTAGTTCAGCGAGGCGGCCGCCTGGGGGGTCAGGCGGCCGCGTGGGGCGTGTTACAGGGAGGACTGCAGAAGGCACCAAGCGGCCGCGTGGGTGGTGTAGCGGCCGCGTGCCTAGATACTCCGTAGCTGCTGGAAAGGCCCCCAAGCGGGCGCTTGGGTGTGTAGCGGGCGCTTGGCCTAGCTTGCAGAACTTGCTGGAAGGGCCCCCAAGCGGCCGCTTGGGGGGGGGGGGGGGGGGGGGTAGCGGGCGCTTGCCCAGGTGTTCAGAAGCTGCTGGAGGCCCAGCCATGGTACTTCAATTTTGATTTCATTCCTTCCTCGGCTCGATTCCTAGCAACTCCAATAATAAAACTCAGGTGCTCTGACTGTAATATTGCTCATTTAACGTCGTGAGCTTGACAAGTCGTGGGTAGGCCCCCACGTGGCGCTCATTTTGGGAACCGAGAGAGCAATACGGTCCGTGGACTAGTCTCCACGCGACGCTCGTTTATCGTCTCGAGCTCGACCAATAATCTCTTTATTCATAGGAGGCGTCCTCGAGTAGAATCGACTCAACTCCGATTTTTTGTGAGTTTCCCTCCATGTAGGGCTCAATGTACGGCTTCACTCGGTGACCATTAACTTGTACCGTCTCTTTTGTATGCTCGTTGTAGAGCTTGACGACACCGTATGGAAATACTTCAATCACTTCATGTGGTCCACTCCAACGGGACTTGAGTTTACCGGGAAAGAGCCGGAGGCGTGAATTGTAGAGGAGAACTTTCATCCCGGCCTTGAGTTCCTTATTCTTGATTCGCTTGTCATGGAACTCTTTCACCTTGTCTTTATAAATTCGGGAATTCTCGTACGCCTCATCCAACTCGGACAAGGTTAAAGCTCGATTTTCCCCTCCTTGCATAAGATCCATATTCGTTGCTTTAATCGCCCAGTAAGCTCGATGTTCCACTTCAACCGGCAAGTGGCAATATTTCCCGAACACGATCCGATACGGGCTCATTCCAATAACCGTCTTGTATGCGGTACGGTATGCCCAAAGTGCCGAAGTGAGCTTCTCTGACCAATCTTTACGTGAAGGTCGAACGGTCTTCTCGAGAATGGCTTTGATCTGACGGTTGCTAGTCTCGGCTTGGCCCGACGTCTGGGGGTGGTAAGGAGTCGATATCTTGTGGTTGATCCCATTCTTGACCATAAGTTTCTCGAAGAGCTTGTTGCAAAAGTGCTTTCCTCCATCACTAATGATGGCCTTGGGAAATCCAAACCTACACAAAATGTTCTCCTGCACAAACTTGAGAACAACCTTAGTATCACAAGTCTTAGTGGGGATTGCTTCGACCCACTTCGACAAATAATCCACGCCAAGTAAAATATATTCAAATCCATTAGACTTAGGGAACGGTCCCATGAAGTCTATGCCCCAAACATCAAAAATATCAACGGCAAGATTAATATTCATTGGCATCTCATCTTTCTTACTAATATTACCCATTCTTTGACACCTATCGCATGATTTACAATACTCTTGTGCGTCACGAAAAAGGGATGGCCAAAACAAACCTGATTGGAGGACTTTGAAGGCGGTTTTCTGACCTCCATAATGTCCTCCACTCTCGTCGTGATGGCAACACTTAAGCACATGTGGTTGCTCGTCCTCCGGAAGGCATCGTCGTATCACTTCATCCTTTCCAAACTTGTAAAGGTATGGGTCATTCCAAAAATAATTTTGGGAGAGATGCTCAAATCGCTTCTTCTCTTGAATAGTCATGTCCGTCCTTAATGCCCCTGCAACCAAATAATTCACAATATTCGCATACCAAGGTACGGGGGTGATGGCCATCGCCGTTTCATAAGGAAAAATGTCAGGGATAACATCAAAAGCATGATCGTTAACGAATTCGGTATGATGCTCCATCGTAGACAAATGGTCCGCTACAGCATTCTCACATCCCTTCCTATCCCTAATCTCAACATCAAACTCTTGGAGAAGTAGGATCCACCTAATCAACCTAGGTGATGAGCCATATTTTTTGGCTCATTTTTAGGTTTTTAGAGTCAAGTAAACCGAGTCCTTAGTTTGTTTTTACTTTATTTGTGTCTGGGAGGGCACGTTTGGGTACTTGGGCAAGTTTTGCAGGTGGGCAGGTAAAGGAGTGAAAAGAGGAGCGCACTGTGTGAAAGAGGCAAGGAAATCACCTTCCATGGTCAAGAGCACTAGTTGAGCAAGCCAGACTGACGAAAAGGGTCCAGCAGAGTTGAGCAAGCAACCAGGACGTCAGCAGGTGGAGCAAGACTTGATGCCGACCAAGTACCGCACATGGTCCGCTACCTCAATCAGTCAGAGAAGGAAGTACATGGGCAAGCACTAACATTGACGGAGACGGAACGTTGGGCAGTCGGTGTACTAGGAGTCCTGGAATTTGCGGAGTCTTCAAAGGCGGCCAGATTCAAAACTCCAACCCAAGTAGGACTCTCGTCCGCACTTGGAGGTATTTTCCCCCACACGTCTCTCATCATCTGAAGCCCGTCTATATAAGAGAGTGACTGATGAAGAAACCCGACGACGGATGAACAGCAAAGAAGACGGATCGAAGACCTACCTGACCAGCGAAGACGACGGCAGCCGCGTGAGCAACCAAACTCGCCGGCGTTTATTTCCTGTTAAGCCTTCGGGCTAAAAACAATTTCCCTTATGTTTTTATGCTTTTGATTTCGTATTTGGTTTATTTCCCTTTGAACAATTTCCCGTTTTAATGCATAGTTCAGTTCGCTTTACTTCTTCTATTTTATTTTCTGTCTTAATTATGTCAAGTAGCTAATCTGTTTGTATCTGGGCAAAGACAGAACCTGACCAACCCTAAGACGTGATCATGCCGGGAGGCTTATTGATGACAGCAACTAGCTGAGTTTTGTTCCCGATTCAACAGGGTAGTAACTTAAGCATGTTAGGGACTTGGGCAATCCTACAATGACCAGTGGGAACCCCGACTTGCCTAACAGAGGAGTACGTGGATCAACGCGACCGGGAGACTGGGCGTCCGCGAAGTACAACATGTTGCTGGAGATGTGGTCGTATGACTTGGGTCTGTCCAGGCATGCTATTGGCCATTCCGGGTTTGCTTGGAGGATGAAGGCGACTTGATCAACTTAGACTCATGCGGTCACATAGTGTCGAATTGGTCAACGTCAGGAGACCTATTGAGAGAGATCTAATAGGACTTAAACATAAGAGCGAATGAGGGTTCGAGGTATTAATATGCGTGACATTATAGGGATGTTAATACTTGGGATCTATAACTGGAAGACAAAACTGTTAGCAAAATGATATACGTACCAATGATCGGCAGCACATAGGTCAAGGGGGAAGTCAGGGGAGTCAATGCCTGGATACTTTATTCTTTAATTGTTTCTTCTTATTTGGTTAGCCGAGTCTGTTAATTGCTCAGTCTATTAATTAGGTTGCATGCTAGTTTTATTTCTGTTTAAGTTATTTGTTATTTTCAGTCAAGTAAACACGGTGACCACGGTTCGGCAGTGCCCAGCTGCTCTCCAAAACAAAACCTTTTCAAACGTGACAACCCAATTGAGCATTCAAAGCCGGGAAAACTATAAGCTAAATCGCCTCCTCGTGGGATCGACCCTATACTTGCTACTAGTACTTGTGCTAGTGAATAGTTTAGGAACTATAAATATTATTTTGCGCTACTCCACGACGGTAGCGTCAAAATTGGCGCCGTTGCCGGGGAGGCAATTTTCCAAGCCAATAGTTTTCCGTGCTAACACTTGACCTATTTTTGTATGCAGGATTCTGACTCATCGGGAAGCAAGGATACAGGGCTACTATTTGATCCTGAAATCGAGCGTACCGCAAGGAAGAATCGAAAAGCAGCAAGACAAAAGCAAGCATTAGCACGTGCCGCTCAAGTAACTCAGTTGACCATAACTGAGACAGGAGAGTCGATCTCAGACACATCGAGAGAAGATTCACCGAACACATCCAGGTCACCTACGCGATCAAGGATGGGAGAAGAGAGAGCCAAGACGTTGAGGGACACGATGTTCCCAGAGAACTTGAATCTGAAACCACTGGGCATCACCTTGCCCACGGTTGAAAACAATACTTGGGAAATGAAGCACGGCTTCATCCAGATCTTGCCCAAGTTCAGTGACATGCCCTTGGAGGATCCCCAGAGACATCTCCAAGACTTTGAATTGGCATGTGGCACCATCCGAGCAAGTGAAGGGCTAGGGGAATACATCAGGCTCCTAGCCTTCCCTTTCTCATTGGCTGAAGGTGCCCGAGAGTGGCTTTACACTCTACCTGCTGGAGAAGTGACCACCTGGAATCAGCTTCAGCAGAAGTTCCTTGAGAAGTACTTCCCAGCTGCACGCATCCAGCAGATGAGGAAGAAGATCAACAGCATCAAGATGGGAGGAGGAGAGAATTTCCATGACTACTGGGTCAGGTTCAAGCAGATGTTGGCCAAGTGCCCACAGCATCAGATCCTTGATCATGACTGTTGGAAATCGACTACCCGGGATGCGTTCGTTCGATCACTCGAACATCCGAACGATCCCAGTCGACATCCGGTGTCGCTACTTCGTTCGCTTTTCCAGCCCGTGCCCTGATTCACGACCAGCCATTGCCCCGAAGGACAACCGCGCGAACCGAGCGGGCTGCCAGAAAAAGACCAAAACGGCGGTCGCCGTTTGGAAACGGCGGTCGCCGTTTCTCCGCGAACAGCAACGCGACGTTGCTGTTCCGGGCTCGTTTCCGGGTCGTTTTTCCTCATCCGACTACCGATCCGGAGGTCCTAGAACCCCCAGTAGTCGAGGAATGCGATCCACGATGCCCGGATCCCGATCGTACGTTCAAAGTATGATCAACGAATAACATGAGATTGAAGAGTGCGGAAAAGGAATCAATCCCATACCTTCTCGGTCGATTGTTGAGACCTTAGAGCTTCTAACGTATTCTCTTCCCGTCTCCAACCGCTGTGTGGGCAACGATCCGCTGGAGCTCTCCCGTCTATACTCTCTCTGTCTCAACCACGGTATAATTATTCTCTCTTAGAGAATAAAATTATAATTGCGTTAACTTTATTTTTCACACAGAGAAAAATATTTTTGCGCTAAGCAAAATAATTATTCTCAGATGAAAAATGAAAATTGCGGCGAATGTTAGGTTAAGAGAGGGTAAGGGAGGGGGTTTAAATAGAGCTACGTTAGGGACCTAAGGATAAATTAATTAAGGGCTAAATTGAAATATTAATTAACTTGGAATACGTAAAAGCAATTCCTTAATTAATCGATTTCAATTTTAATTATTATTAACTCCACTATAAAATAATAATTGAATTCCCGAAATTAATTTTAATATTATTTCAACAATAATAAATCCGCCGAAATTACATATACGACTTTCCCCGTGTTTAAGATATCGAACGTCCACGAATTTATTTTATTACTAATAATTAAATTAATTCGTCTCTTATTATCCGAGACTAGTACCACTCATCCTTATTATCATGTGGAACAAATCCACCTGCAGGGTTTACATGATAAACTTTATGAGCTCATCTCGGGGACGTTATCAACCCGATAAACGGGACACGGTTTCCTGTCTATAATCTATAGCATGCCGTGTGTACAATTCCGATTCCCAATTTACCGAGTATCTCGACTAATCAAATAGTCTCACTCATTGGCAAGTTAAAGAACCGAGAATTGGACATACGCACCTATAATTATATAGGGATTAAGAATTCGTATATCCGTAATTCTGAGGTCTAGTTCGATTACGTCGATTAGTATAAATCGAACGCCCTCCCGTGGTCCTGCTCAATACACCAAGTGTACAAGTGTAACATAATAGTCAAGACCAACTATTACCCAGTCACACTACGACGTACCGATGGATTGTCCCTGTCCATCTAAGTCGTGAGCTTCTGTTTGATAGTATACGAGTAACCGACAGTATGATCTTCCGCGTGTCTCCTCACGCCATACTGTCTACAACGTATATATCTAGGACTATTGCATTCAAGTATAAGATAGACAAAAATGCCGACAGTTTGATTATTAGATAATGTAAAACACAGATAAGGAGTTCCATATTGTCACTAAACTAGACATTTAGAATATAACTCCATCAATCTCCCACTTATACTAAATCTCTAGTTGCCCTCTACCATACATCCGATACCCATCCCCTTCACGTGTCTCTTGAACGCTTCCGCTGGAAGTGCCTTCGTAAAGGGGTCTGCCAGGTTATCCGCTGATGCAATCTTGGTGACAACCGCATCGCCTCTCCTGACGATGTCTCTAATCAGGTGGTACTTGCGATCTATGTGTTTACTCGCATTGTGGGCTCGTGGTTCCTTTGCATTTGCCACTGCACCGCTATTGTCACAATAAATTGTGATAGCTCTAGGCATTTTAGGAACCACATCCAAGTCCATAAGGAAGTTCCGGAGCCACACCGATTCTTTAGCTGCCTCAGAGGCTGCTACATATTCGGCTTCCATGGTAGAGTCCGAAATGCATTTCTGCTTAACACTCTTCCATGAGACTGCTCCACCTCCCAATGTGAACACATAGCCTGATGTAGACTTTCGCTGATCCTTATTAGATTGGAAATCCGAGTCTGTGTAACCAATAGGAATCAACTCGGACGCTTTGTAACTTAGAACATAGTTCCTAGTCCTTCGCAGGTACTTAAGTATGTTCTTTACAGCAGTCCAGTGACCCTGTCCAGGGTTACTCTGATATCTAGCTACCATGCCCACGGCATAGCAGATATCAGGTCTCGTGCACAACATGGCATACATTAGACTTCCTACTGCCGAAGCATAAGGAACCTTCTTCATGTAATCTATCTCCTTCTGTGTTTTGGGACACATGTCTTTAGATAGATGAATTCCATGGCAGAAAGGTTGAGCACCTCTCTTGGAATTCTGCATGTTGAAACGAGCCAGAATCGTATCAATATATGAAGCCTGGGACAAGCTTAATGTTCTTTTCCGGCGATCCCTTATAACCTTGATCCCAAGAACATGCCCAACTTGTCCTAAGTCTTTCATATCGAATTGCTTGGACAACCATCCCTTTATGTCCGACAACATCTTCACATTGTTGCCAATTAGAAGGATGTCGTCTACATAAAGCACGAGAAACGCCACACTGTTTCCGTCACTTCTCCGGTATACACACGACTCGTCCATGCTTTGAATGAATCCATAAGACTGGATAACCTCATCAAACCGCATGTTCCAAGATCTAGAAGCTTGCTTCAATCCATAAATGGATCGGTTTAGCTTACACACTAGATGCTCTTGGCCTTTCTTGATGAAACCTTCTGGCTGTCTCATGTAAATGGTCTCGTCAAGATTCCCATTCAAGAATGCTGTCTTGACGTCCATTTGCCACACCTCATAATCCATATGAGATGCTATAGACAAAAGAATCCGGATCGACTTTAGCATAGCTACCGGCGAAAAAGTTTCCTCATAATCGATCCCTTCTTTCTGAGTATACCCCTTCGCAACAAGCCTAGCCTTGAAGGTTTCAACCTTCCCGTCAGACCCTCTTTTTCTCTTGTACACCCACTTGCAACCAATGGCTTTTACACCTTTGGGCGGTGCTACAAGATTCCAGACCTGATTTGAATCCATTGATTCAATCTCAGATTTCATTGCCTTTTGCCAAGACTGAGCATCTTGATCTTTAAGCGCCTCGCCATAGGTCCAGGGATCGGCTTCATGTTCTCCAGGTAACAAGTCCGAAGACTCACCTATAAACATGAACCTATCGGGTTGTCGAACAACCCTCCCACTACGACGAGGCTCCGGTGTAACCTCAGTAACTACAGGTGCAGACTGTGGTGGCGTATCACCCGGTTCGGTTGGATCTAAGCCTTGATCGTCCCCTCTCAGTTCGTTAAGTATTATCTCACTCTTGGGCTTGTGGTCAATTATATAATCCTCTTCCAAGAACCGAGCGTTGGTGCTAACAACGATCTTCTGGTCCTTAGGACTATAAAATAGACCACCTTTCGTTCCTCTAGGATATCCTATAAACAACCGAATATCTGAACGAGATTCCAACTTATCAGCCCCATGCTTCAGCACATGTGCTGGACAACCCCAGACCCGAATGTGTTTCAAATTTGGCTTTCGCCCGGTCCACAATTCCGAGGGCGTCTTAGGGACTGATTTAGAAGGAACTAAGTTCAGGATATACGCCGCTGTTTCCAAGGCATATCCCCAGAACGAAACTGGTAGTTCTGAATAACTCATCATAGATCTTACCATTTCCATAAGAGTCCTATTCCTTCTTTCTGCTACACCATTCTGCTGGGGCGTGTATGGTGCAGTCATCTGGGAATCAATCCCATTCTCTAATAAGTACGCCTTAAACTCTCCCGAGAGGTACTCTCCTCCACGATCAGATCGTAGAGTCTTTATGGTTTTACCATGAAGGTTCTCCACAAGAGCTTTGTACTCCTTGAACTTGTCAAAGCACTCGCTCTTGCGACGCATCAGGTATATAAAACCATACCTTGAGTAATCATCAGTGAAGGTTGCGAAATATTCGTAACCTCCTCTCGCTTGGACAGATAAAGGCCCGCACAAATCAGAGTGAATCAACTCCAGTACTTCCTTGGATCTATACCCCTTATCACTAAAGGGTCGCTTGGTCATTTTTCCTTCCAGGCATGATTCGCAGGTTGGAAAGTCCTCATCTTTCACACCACTGAGTATTCCATCAGTTATCAACCTTTGAATCCTACCCAAGTTAATATGACCTAGCCTAAGATGCCATAAGTACTTTTGATTCATCCTAGAAGGCTCCTTTCTCTTATTGGTACTAGATGTATTATTTGACTCTACTCGTTGCATCGTGGAATAATCAGGATTCAGTATATATAAGTTGCCTATCAATGTACCAGAACAGATATACTCACCATTCTTTTTGATAATAACAGAACTATCAAAAGAAACAGAATATTTATTCAAAACCAATTTAGAAACCGAAACAAGGTTCTTTCTAAAATTCGGTACATAAAGACAATTATTCAATACCAAAACTTTATTATTAAAAGACAAATAAATATCTCCCACTGCAACTGCCGCCACTTTCGTAGCGTTGCCCATGTAGATAGTGATCTCTCCCTCTCTAAGCCGCCGGGTTTCCTGGAACCCCTGCAAAGAATTGCAGACATGATCAGTGGCTCCCGTATCCACACACCAGGTACCGGTGGATAACACCGCTAAACATGTTTCAGTGACTAAGGAAAAGTTCATACCTCCTTGTCTGAGAGGACAATTAGACTTCCAATGTCCAGACTGCTTGCAACGGAAACACTTGCCCTTGGGCTTGTTCACTCCATTCCGTGGTCCACCATTGCTGGGTCCACTGGGTTTCCGTCCTTGCTTCTTCTTCCTCTTAGTCCCCGGAGGGCCAGGAAGTTTCACAGCCACAAGTGCATGAGATTTCTTAAAGATTCCCTCTGCCGCCTGGAGTTCAGTCAGGAGTTCCGCCAACGAATATAACCTCTTGTTCATGTTATAGTTCAGGCGGAACTGCTCAAAACTCCTAGGCAGAGACTGGAGCACTATATCGATCTGGGTTTCCCTATCGATAGCTCCTCCCATAATCTCCATCTCATTCAGATAGCCTATCATCCTAAGAACGTGATCCCTCACGGGCATTCCTTCGGACATAGTGGCCGTCATGAGTTTTCTCATGGCATCTTGCCTGGCTGCCCTATCCTGACTACCAAACATCTCCTTGAGGTTAAGCATCATATCATAGGCAGTTGTCATGGCCTCATGCTGATGTTGCAGCACATTTGACATAGAAGCCAAAATGTAGCACCGCGCCATCTGATCAGCCTTGTCCCACTTCCGATGAGCTTCCTTTTCCTCAGGAGTTGAGGTGTCAATAGGTTCATCAGGACAAACCTCATGGAGTACATATTTGTACTCCTCAGCAGTTAGGACAATGTCCAAGTTTCGTTTCCAATCAACATAGTTTGGACCAGTGAGTTTGTTTTCTTTTAGTATAATGGACAGCGGGTTGAGTGCCATATCTATAAAAAGAGACAAATCAAACTGTCAAATTTAATTCGATATTAACTCCCTTAATTAATATCATTAAATTTACCAATCAATCCTAAAATCCCATCAGACTAGCATGCCACGTTCATGTGGACGTATACTAGTCCAAACGATTTTATAACTGGACTTTTACTTCGGTCGTACATCATTACAGCAGTGACTCCGATGGGGAGGATACTGTAAAGCGTACCTAAGTGTATACCATTTCTCAGTACTAAGTTAACCGCTCGGAAACTACACGCCCACCGCAAGCCACGTTAGTGTGGACGTTTACGTTGACATGCGGTCCCTTTACGATTTCCTATAACTGTCGAGCCTCAATTAACCCAAAGTTCCGTTTCCGTCTAGTAAGCCACGATAGTGTGGACGTTTACTAAACAAACAACTTTGTTAATTGAATTCCATTTAATAAATTTCACAATTTCGTTAATCAAAGCTTGATATCTCGTAAGTGAAACTCGAAGTTTCTAACCAGCGATCAATCATGCAATTGAGCCCTATCTCTCACAAAGTGAGGGAGCCAACCAGACAATCGATCTAGTCATCAAATGACTCGAATGTCTCTAATCTGTGTCATCGACATAACCAAGCGCTTTGGCTCCATTCCACTCCCCGGGGTGAGAATGAGTCGAGTTGAAATTAGTCTTTGAAAGACAGATTAGGCATTGCTTTGAAAAACTTAAGTGTTCAATTCTATAAATGGAATTGAATTCGAATTTTGATCCAGTGATATCCGTGTGTCAACTTTATCCGATAGGGAGGATGACACGAAAGCCAACTCGTAAGCGACACACATCACCATCAAAACAGAGAATGGAGACCGCGGGATTGTTTCCAATCCCTCTCCCACTTAGTTTTTACGAAAGGGATAACATTCACATGCATAAAATTTAAAGCATAATAAAAGCACGTTAAACACACAAGAAGCAATTAACGTGGCCCGATTATTATAGCCTTTAAAACTTCGATGCACGTCTTCTCGGATCTTCGTCTCGTTGCTCGTCTAGGTCTCGATCCACCACCGACTCGTCTAAGGACCAAGAGACGAACCCCTCCCACTGGAGTATCATCCCGGGCCCTCGACAAGCGATCCGTGATGACCGTCGAACCCCCGCAAGCTGCTGCCAAGAAAACACCAAAACGGCGACCGCCGTTTGAGAAACGGCGACCGCCGTTTGCCCTTCAGCAGCCGCGGGTTCGACTTCTCGACCCTCGTTCGTCCGGCCCTCGATCTCGTCTCGATCCACCAAGCAGCAGCAACATTACAAGAGTAAAATATACTACTTCCGGCATCGATCCTATACACATCGATCGATCCTATACACCCGGATAAACGAAAAACGAAATAGAAAACCCTAAACAACTCAACCCGTCGTTTTAACTATTACAAGCAAGCAACGATTCAAAAACAAAGATCTCGACAACCCCGAGAGTTTAACAAACCACAAATAAATTACAGTACATACAACATGACCATAATAATCGGGTTATCCTGCAAAACAAACTCGCAAACAATACAAAGAACGTATAACCGGCTCTGATACCAATTGTTGGAAATCGACTACCCGGGATGCGTTCGTTCGATCACTCGAACATCCGAACGATCCCAGTCGACATCCGGTGTCGCTACTTCGTTCGCTTTTCCAGCCCGTGCCCCGATTCACGCCCAGCCATTGCCCCGAAGGACAACCGCGCGAACCGAGCGGGCTGCCAGAAAAAGACCAAAACGGCGGTCGCCGTTTGGAAACGGCGGTCGCCGTTTCTCCGCGAACAGCAACGCGACGTTGCTGTTCCGGGCTCGTTTCCGGGTCGTTTTTCCTCATCCGACTACCGATCCGGAGGTCCTAGAACCCCCAGTAGTCGAGGAATGCGATCCACGATGCCCGGATCCCGATCGTACGTTCAAAGTATGATCAACGAATAACATGAGATTGAAGAGTGCGGAAAAGGAATCAATCCCATACCTTCTCGGTCGATTGTTGAGACCTTAGAGCTTCTAACGTATTCTCTTCCCGTCTCCAACCGCTGTGTGGGCAACGATCCGCTGGAGCTCTCCCGTCTATACTCTCTCTGTCTCAACCACGGTATAATTATTCTCTCTTAGAGAATAAAATTATAATTGCGTTAACTTTATTTTTCACACAGAGAAAAATATTTTTGCGCTAAGCAAAATAATTATTCTCAGATGAAAAATGAAAATTGCGGCGAATGTTAGGTTAAGAGAGGGTAAGGGAGGGGGTTTAAATAGAGCTACGTTAGGGACCTAAGGATAAATTAATTAAGGGCTAAATTGAAATATTAATTAACTTGGAATACGTAAAAGCAATTCCTTAATTAATCGATTTCAATTTTAATTATTATTAACTCCACTATAAAATAATAATTGAATTCCCGAAATTAATTTTAATATTATTTCAACAATAATAAATCCGCCGAAATTACATATACGACTTTCCCCGTGTTTAAGATATCGAACGTCCACGAATTTATTTTATTACTAATAATTAAATTAATTCGTCTCTTATTATCCGAGACTAGTACCACTCATCCTTATTATCATGTGGAACAAATCCACCTGCAGGGTTTACATGATAAACTTTATGAGCTCATCTCGGGGACGTTATCAACCCGATAAACGGGACACGGTTTCCTGTCTATAATCTATAGCATGCCGTGTGTACAATTCCGATTCCCAATTTACCGAGTATCTCGACTAATCAAATAGTCTCACTCATTGGCAAGTTAAAGAACCGAGAATTGGACATACGCACCTATAATTATATAGGGATTAAGAATTCGTATATCCGTAATTCTGAGGTCTAGTTCGATTACGTCGATTAGTATAAATCGAACGCCCTCCCGTGGTCCTGCTCAATACACCAAGTGTACAAGTGTAACATAATAGTCAAGACCAACTATTACCCAGTCACACTACGACGTACCGATGGATTGTCCCTGTCCATCTAAGTCGTGAGCTTCTGTTTGATAGTATACGAGTAACCGACAGTATGATCTTCCGCGTGTCTCCTCACGCCATACTGTCTACAACGTATATATCTAGGACTATTGCATTCAAGTATAAGATAGACAAAAATGCCGACAGTTTGATTATTAGATAATGTAAAACACAGATAAGGAGTTCCATATTGTCACTAAACTAGACATTTAGAATATAACTCCATCAATGACTTGGTCCAGTACTTCATCTCTGGACTAAGAGAGACGGAGAGGACATGGATCAATGCAGCTTGTGGAGGATCCATTCTAAACAAGAGGGCCGACGAAGCATTCAAAATCTTCAAGGAAATGGCGGAAGAAACAAGGGAGGATGGCAGTGACCTACCCAGGAACAACTTGCCCGTACCATCTGCAACTGAAGTCAAATTGGACAAGCTGTGCAACATAGTTGAGCAACTGGTGCTCAACCAAAACCCAGGGCTAAAGAGAGGAGTCAAGGCATGCCAAATCTGCAAGGAAAGTAACCATGCCACTGACGAGTGCCCTGAGCTTTTTGACGAAGAGGTCAAGGTGATAATGCAGAACAATGGGAACGGACAAAGGCCCAATGGAAACACGTACAACTCGAACAACTGGAAAAATCATGACAACAACCAGTATGGAAACAACAACTACCAGGGCGGAGGGAACCAAGGAAATCAAGGCCAGCAATACCACGGCCAGAACAATCATCAGAGGAACAACTACCAAAATCAGGGCAACCAGCAGAACCAGAGCAATGGCCCGACTTTGGCAGATATTGATGGAGTTATATTCTAAATGTCTAGTTTAGTGACAATATGGAACTCCTTATCTGTGTTTTACATTATCTATTAATCAAACTGTCGGCATTTAATATATCTTATACTTGAATGCAATCGTCCTAGATATATACGTTGTAGACAGTATGGCGTGAGGAGACACGCGGAAGATCATACTGTCGGTTACTCGTATATTATCGAACAGAAGCTCACGACTTAGATGGACAGGGAAAATCCATCGGTACGTCGTAGTGTGACTGGGTAATAGTTGGTCTTGACTATTATGTTACACTTGTACACTTGGTGTATTGAGCAGGACCACGGGAGGGCGTTCGATTTATACTAATCGACGTAATCGAACTAGACCTCAGAATTACGGATATGCGAATTCTTAATCCCTATATAATTATAGGTGCGTGCGTCCAATTTTCGATTCTTTAACTTGCCAATGAGTGAGACTATTTGATTAGTCGAGATACTCGGTAAATTGGGAATCGTAATTGTACTCACGGCATGCTATAGATTATAGACAGGAAACCGTGTCCCGTTTATCGGGTTGATAACGTCCCCGAGATGAGCTCATAAAGTTTATCATGTAAACCCTGCAGGTGGATTTGTTCCACATGATAATAAGGATGAGTGGTATTAGTCTCGGATAATAAGAAACGAATTAATTTAATTATTAGTAATTAAATAAATTCGTGGACGTTCGATATCTTAAACACGGGGAAAGTCGTATATGTAATTTCGGCGGAAATATTATTGTTGAAATAATATTAAATTAATTTCGGGAATTCAATTATTATTTTATAGTGGAGTTAATAATAATTAAAATTGAAATCGATCAATTAAGGAATTGCGTTTACGTATTCCAAGTTAATTAATAATTCAATTTAGCCCTTAATTAATTTAACCTTGGGTCCCTGGTGTAACTCTATATAAACCCCCCCCCCCCTTGCCTATTCTAGACCTACACTTCGCCGCTTTTTATTTTCATCAGAGAAAAATAATTGTTTAGCGCAATTAAGTTTTTCTCTGTTAAAAACATTAAGTTAGCGCTGATATTTTCTCTAAGAGAGAAAAGATATATCAACGCTGTAGAGAAAGGAGAAAGCAGAGAAGGCAGACCCAACAGATCGTTGCCCACACAACGGTTGGAGTCGGGGCAGAGTCATACACTAGAAGCATCTAAGGTCTCAACAATCGACCGCAAGGTATGAGATCGGATCTATCTTTTTTCCGCAATTTATTCGATCTCGTTTTATCTCGTTGAACGTATATGAACGTAGATCGGGTTCCGGGGTCGTGGATCGTGTTCCTCGACTACTGGGGGTCTAGGACCTCCGGAACGGTAGTCGGATGAGGAAAAACGACCCGGAAACGAGCCCGGAACAGCAACGTCGCGTTGCTGTTCGCGGACAAACGGCGGTCGCCAAAGGGCAAACGGTGGTCGCCGTTTGAAGCCCCTTTCAGCGACCGCTGGACTGCATACAGCGGGCGTTGTTTTTGTGCAGTCCAGTCCCGTTTCGCGCGGTTGTCCTCCGGGGCGATGGCTGGGCGTGAATCGGGTCAAGGCTTGTCGGGCGAACGAAGTAGCGACATCGGAGGTCGACTGGGAGTGTTCGGATGTTCGAGAGATCGAACGAACACGTCCCGGGTAGTCGAAATCCAACAATTGGTATCAGAGCCGGTTATGCGTTCTTGTATTGTTTGCGAGTTTGTTTTGCAGGTAACCCGATTATTATGGTCATATGTTTATGTACTGTATGTTGTGGTTTGTTAAACTCTCGGGGTTGTCGAGATCTTTGGTTTTAACGTTGCTTGCTTGTAATAGTTAAAACGACGGGTTGAGTCGTTTAGGTTTTCTATTTCGGTTTTTCGTTTTTCGTTTATCCGGGTGTATAGGATCGATCATTCTGTATAGGATCGATGCGGGAAGTAGTTAGTTTACTTATGTATTGATGCTGCTACTTGGTGGATCGAGAGAAGATCGGATGACGGACGAACGAGGGTCGAGAAGTCGAACCCGCAGCCTGCTGTGCACAAACGGCGCCCGCTGGAGGGCAAACGGCGACCGCCGTTTGCAGCTCCTCCAGCGACCGCTGTTCCTCAAACGGCGGGCGCTGTTTTGGGTTTTGGCAGCAGCGACGCGGGGGTTCGACGGGCATCACGGATCGCTTGTCGAGGGCCCGGGACAATACTCCAGTGGGAGGGGTTCGTCTCTTGGTCCTTAGACGAGTCGGTGATGGACCGAGACCGAGACGAGCAACGAGACGAAGATCCGAGAAGACGTGCATCGAAGATTTTAAAGGCCATAATAATCGGGCCACGTTAAATGCTTTTTGTGTGTTTTAACGTGTTTTATTATGCTTTAAATTTCATGCATGCTTGTTATCCCTTTCGTAAAAACTAAGTGGGAGAGGGATTGGAAACAATCCCGCGGTCTCCATTCTCTGTTTTGATGGTGATGTGTGTCGCTTACGAGTTGGCTTTAGTGTCATCCTCCCTATCAGATAAAGTTGACACACGGATATCACTGGATCAAAATTCGAATTCAATTCCGTTTATAGAATTGAACACTTAAGTTTTTCAAAGCAATGCCTAATCTGTCTTTCAAAGACTAATTTCAACTCGACTCATTCTCACCCCGGGGAGTGGAATGGAGCCAAAGCGCTTGGTTATGTCGATGACACAGATTAGAGACATTCGAGTCATTTGATGGCTAGATCGATTGTCTGGTTGGCTCCCTCACCTAGTGAGAGATAGGGCTCAATTGCATGATTGATCGCTGGTTAGAAACTTCGAGTTTCACTTACGAGATATCAAGCTTTGATTAACGAAATTGTGAAATTTATTAAATGGAATTCAATTAACAAAGTTGTTTGTTTAGTAAACGTCCACACTATCGTGGCTTACTAGACGGAAACGGAACTTTGGGTTAATTGAGGCTCGACAGTTATAGGAAATCGTAAAGGGACCGCATGTCAACGTAAACGTCCACACTAACGTGGCTTGCGGTGGGCGTGTAGTTTCCGAGCGGTTAACTTAGTACTGAGAAATGGTATACACTTAGGTACGCTTTACAGTATCCTCCCCATCGGAGTCACTGCTGTAATGATGTACGACCGAAGTAAAAGTCCAGTTATAAAATCGTTTGGACTAGTATACGTCCACATGAACGTGGCATGCTAGTCTGATGGGATTTTAGGATTAATTGGTAAATTTAATGATATTAATTAAGGGAGTTAATATCGAATTAAATTTGACAGTTTGATTTGTCTCTTTTATAGATATGGCACTCAACCCGCTGTCCATTATACTAAAAGAAAACAAACTCACTGGTCCGAACTATGTTGATTGGAAACGAAACTTGGACATTGTCCTAACTGCTGAGGAGTACAAATATGTACTCCATGAGGTTTGTCCTGATGAACCTATTGACACCTCCACTCCTGAGGAAAAGGAAGCTCATCGGAAGTGGGTCAAGGCTGATCAGATGGCGCGGTGCTACATTTTGGCTTCTATGTCAAATGTGCTGCAACATCAGCATGAGGCCATGACCACTGCCTATGATATGATGCTTAACCTCAAGGAGATGTTTGGTAGTCAGGATAGGGCAGCCAGGCAAGATGCCATGAGAAAACTCATGACGGCCACTATGTCCGAAGGAACGCCCGTGAGGGATCACGTTCTTAGGATGATAGGCTATCTGAATGAGATAGAGGTTATGGGAGGAGCTATCGATGGGGAAACCCAGATCGATATAGTGCTCCAGTCTCTGCCTAGGAGTTTTGAGCAGTTCCGCCTGAACTATAACATGAACAAGAGGTTATATTCGTTGGCGGAGCTCCTGACTGAACTCCAGGCGGCAGAGGGAATCTTTAAGAAATCTCATGCACTTGTGGCTGTGAAACTTCCTGGTCCTCCGGGGACTAAGAGGAAGAAGAAGCAAGGACGGAAACCCAGTGGACCCAGCAATGGTGGACCACGGAATGGAGTGAACAAGCCCAAGGGCAAGTGTTTCCGTTGCAAGCAGTCTGGACATTGGAAGTCTAATTGTCCTCTCAGACAAGGAGGTATGAACTTTTCCTTAGTCACTGAAACATGTTTAGCGGTGTTATCCACCGGTACCTGGTGTGTGGATACGGGAGCCACTGATCATGTCTGCAATTCTTTGCAGGGGTTCCAGGAAACCCGACGGCTTAGAGAGGGAGAGATCACTATCTACATGGGCAACGCTACGAAAGTGGCGGCGGTTGCAGTGGGAGATATTTATTTGTCTTTTAATAATAAAGTTTTAGTATTGAATAATTGTCTTTATGTACCGAATTTTAGAAAGAACCTTGTTTCGGTTTCTAAATTGGTTTTGAATAAATATTCTGTTTCTTTTGATAGTTCTGTTGTTATCAAAAAGAATGGTGAGTATATTTGTTCTGGTACATTGATAGGCAACTTATATATACTGAATCCTGATTATTCCACGATGCAACGAGTAGAGTCAAATAATACATCTAGTACCAATAAGAGAAAGGAGCCTTCTAGAATGAATCAAAAGTACTTATGGCATCTTAGGCTAGGTCATATTAACTTGGGCAGGATTCAAAGGTTGATAACTGATGGAATACTCAGTGGTGTGAAAGATGAGGACTTTCCAACCTGCGAATCATGCCTGGAAGGAAAAATGACCAAGCGACCCTTTAGTGATAAGGGGTATAGATCCAAGGAAGTACTGGAATTGATTCACTCTGATTTGTGCGGGCCTTTATCTGTCCAAGCGAGAGGAGGTTATGAGTATTTCGTAACCTTCACTGATGATTACTCAAGGTATGGTTTTATATACCTGATGCGCCGCAAGAGCGAGTGCTTTGACAAGTTCAAGGAGTACAAAGCTCTTGTGGAGAACCTTCATGGTAAAACCATAAAGACTCTACGATCTGATCGTGGAGGAGAGTACCTCTCGGGAGAGTTTAAGGCGTACTTATTAGAGAATGGGATTGACTCCCAGATGACTGCACCATACACGCCCCAGCAGAATGGTGTAGCAGAAAGAAGGAATAGGACTCTTATGGAAATGGTAAGATCTATGATGAGTTATTCAGACCTACCAGTTTCGTTCTGGGGATATGCCTTGGAAACAGCGGCGTATATCCTGAACTTAGTTTCTTCTAAATCAGTCCCTAAGACGCCCTCGGAATTGTGGACCGGGCGAAAGCCGAACTTGAAACACATTCGGATCTGGGGTTGTCCAGCACATGTGCTGAAGCATGGGGCTGATAAGTTGGAATCTCGTTCAGATATTCGGTTGTTTATAGGATATCCTAGAGGAACGAAAGGTGGTCTATTTTATAGTCCTCAGGACCAGAAGATCGTTGTTAGCACCAACGCTCGGTTCTTGGAAGAGGATTATATAATGGACCACAAGCCCAAGAGTGAGATAATACTGAATGAACTGAGAGGGGACGATCAAGGCTTAGATCCAACCGAACCGAGTGATACGCTACCACAGTCTGCACCTGTAGTTACTGAGGTTACACCGGAGCCTCGTCGTAGTGGGAGGGTTGTTCGACAACCCGATAGGTTCATGTTTATAGGTGAGTCTTCGGACTTGATACCTGGAGAACATGAAGCCGATCCCTGGACCTATGGCGAGGCGCTTAAAGATCAAGATGCTCAGTCTTGGCAAAAGGCGATGAAATCTGAGATTGAATCAATGGATTCAAATCAGGTCTGGAATCTTGTAGCACCGCCCAAAGGTGTAAAAGCCATTGGTTGCAAGTGGGTGTACAAGAGAAAAAGAGGGTCTGACGGGAAGGTGGAAACCTTCAAGGCTAGGCTTGTTGCGAAAGGGTATACTCAGAAAGAAGGGATCGATTATGAGGAAACCTTTTCGCCGGTAGCTATGCTAAAGTCGATCCGGATTCTTTTGTCTATAGCATCTTATATGGATTATGAGGTGTGGCAAATGGACGTCAAGACAGCATTCTTGAATGGGAATCTTGACGAGACCATTTACATGAGACAGCCAGAAGGTTTCATTAAGAAAGGCCAAGAGCATCTAGTGTGTAAGCTAAACCGATCCATTTATGGATTGAAGCAAGCTTCTAGATCTTGGAACATGCGGTTTGATGAGGTTATCCAGTCTTATGGGTTCATTCAAAGCATGGACGAGTCGTGTGTATACCGGAGAAGTGACGGAAACAGTGTGGCGTTTCTCGTGCTTTATGTAGACGACATCCTTCTAATTGGCAACAATGTGAAGATGTTGTCGGACATAAAGGGATGGTTGTCCAAGCAATTCGATATGAAAGACTTAGGACAAGTTGGGAATGTTCTTGGGATCAAGGTTATAAGGGATCGCCGGAAAAGAACATTAAGCTTGTCCCAAGCTTCATATATTGATACGATTCTGGCTCGTTTCAACATGCAGAATTCCAAGAGAGGTGCTCAACCTTTCTGCCATGGAATTCATCTATCTAAAGACATGTGTCCTAAAACACAAAAGGAGATAGATTACATGAAGAAGGTTCCTTATGCTTCGGCAGTAGGAAGTCTAATGTATGCCATGTTGTGTACGAGACCTGATATCTGCTATGCCGTGGGCATGGTAGCTAGATATCAGAGTAACCCTGGACAGGGTCACTGGACCGCTGTAAAGAACATACTTAAGTACCTGCGAAGGACTAGGAATTATGTTCTGAGTTACAAAGCGTCCGAGTTGATCCCTATTGGTTACACAGACTCGGATTTCCAATCTGATAAGGATCAGCGAAAGTCTACATCAGGCTATGTGTTCACATTGGGAGGTGGAGCAATTTCATGGAAGAGTGTTAAGCAGAAATGCATTTCGGACTCTACCATGGAAGCCGAATATGTAGCAGCCTCTGAGGCAGCTAAAGAATCGGTGTGGCTCCGGAACTTCCTTATGGACTTGGATGTGGTTCCTAAGATGCCTAGAGCTATCACAATTTATTGTGACAATAGCGGTGCAGTGGCTAATGCAAAGGAACCACGAGCCCACAATGCGAGCAAACACATAGATCGCAAGTACCACCTGATTAGAGACATCGTCAGGAGGGGCGATGCGGTTGTCACCAAGATTGCATCAGCGGATAACCTGGCTGACCCCTTTACGAAGGCACTTCCAGCGGAAGCGTTCAAGAGACACGTGAAGGGGATGGGTATCGGATGTATGGTAGAGAGCAACTAGAGATTTAGTATAAGTGGGAGATTGATGGAGTTATATTCTAAATGTCTAGTTTAGTGACAATATGGAACTCCTTATCTGTGTTTTACATTATCTATTAATCAAACTGTCGGCATTTAATATATCTTATACTTGAATGCAATCGTCCTAGATATATACGTTGTAGACAGTATGGCGTGAGGAGACACGCGGAAGATCATACTGTCGGTTACTCGTATATTATCGAACAGAAGCTCACGACTTAGATGGACAGGGACAATCCATCGGTACGTCGTAGTGTGACTGGGTAAAATAGTTGGTCTTGACTATTATGTTACACTTGTACACTTGGTGTATTGAGCAGGACCACGGGAGGGCGTTCGATTTATACTAATCGACGTAATCGAACTAGACCTCAGAATTACGGATATGCGAATTCTTAATCCCTATATAATTATAGGTGCGTGCGTCCAATTTTCGATTCTTTAACTTGCCAATGAGTGAGACTATTTGATTAGTCGAGATACTCGGTAAATTGGGAATCGTAATTGTACTCACGGCATGCTATAGATTATAGACAGGAAACCGTGTCCCGTTTATCGGGTTGATAACGTCCCCGAGATGAGCTCATAAAGTTTATCATGTAAACCCTGCAGGTGGATTTGTTCCACATGATAATAAGGATGAGTGGTACTAGTCTCGGATAATAAGAAACGAATTAATTTAATTATTAGTAATTAAATAAATTCGTGGACGTTCGATATCTTAAACACGGGGAAAGTCGTATATGTAATTTCGGCGGAAATATTATTGTTGAAATAATATTAAATTAATTTCGGGAATTCAATTATTATTTTATAGTGGAGTTAATAATAATTAAAATTGAAATCGATTAATTAAGGAATTGCGTTTACGTATTCCAAGTTAATTAATATTTCAATTTAGCCCTTAATTAATTTAACCTTGGGTCCCTGGTGTAACTCTATATAAACCCCCCCCCCCCCCTTGCCTATTCTAGACCTACACTTCGCCGCTTTTTATTTTCATCAGAGAAAAATAATTGTTTAGCGCAATTAAGTTTTTCTCTGTTAAAAACATTAAGTTAGCGCTGATATTTTCTCTAAGAGAGAAAAGATATATCAACGCTGTAGAGAAAGGAGAAAGCAGAGAAGGCAGACCCAACAGATCGTTGCCCACACAACGGTTGGAGTCGGGGCAGAGTCATACACTAGAAGCATCTAAGGTCTCAACAATCGACCGCAAGGTATGAGATCGGATCTATCTTTTTTCCGCAATTTATTCGATCTCGTTTTATCTCGTTGAACGTATATGAACGTAGATCGGGTTCCGGGGTCGTGGATCGTGTTCCTCGACTACTGGGGGGTCTAGGACCTCCGGAACGGTAGTCGGATGAGGAAAAACGACCCGGAAACGAGCCCGGAACAGCAACGTCGCGTTGCTGTTCGCGGACAAACGGCGGTCGCCAAAGGGCAAACGGCGGTCGCCGTTTGCAGTCCCTTTCAGCGACCGCTGGACTGCATACAGCGGGCGCTGTTTTTGTGCAGTCCAGTCCCGTTTCGCGCGGTTGTCCTCCGGGGCGATGGCTGGGCGTGAATCGGGGTCAAGGCTTGTCGGGCGAACGAAGTAGCGACATCGGAGGTCGACTGGGAGTGTTCGGATGTTCGAGAGATCGAACGAACACGTCCCGGGTAGTCGAAATCCAACAGATATGATGCAGACCTTGGTCAATGAAAATATCAAAGCCCAGCAGTAGAATGACCGGTACAAGCAAGACAACGAGAAGTACAAGGTTGAGACTCGAGGTCAACTACAGAATATAAATGCTCAAATGCTTGAGTCGCGCGGGCAATTCCAGAACATCAATGCCCAACTGGCGCACTTGACCCAGGAAATGACCGAGATGAAAAAGAAGACCAGCGGTCTACCTCCCCAAATTGAGCTAAACAACGCCCAACTGAATGCTATCCATCTCAAGAATGGAAAGGTCCTGGCTGAAGCGCCCAAAAAGCCTACTCCACCATCTCGAGTGGAAGGGACTATTGAAGAAGTCAATGGGGAAGAAGAATCAGAAGAAGAACTTGAGCTGATACCACCCAAACAGAAGGAAACATCAGTCCCTGCTCAAGCAGTGACACCACCAAAAATCTACCCTCCTTTCCCAGGCAGATTGAGCAAGAAGAAAGAGAAGGAAGACACAAATGAGATGTTCCAGATGTTCAAAAAGGTGGAAATCAACATGCCTCTATTGACCATCCTAAAGTCCATGCCCAGATGCGCCAAATTCCTCAAGGAGCTGTGCACTAAAAAGGTAAAATATCAAGATGACGCCAAGTTCGAAGTAGGAGAGAATGTTTCAGCGGTGCTCCAGAGGAATGTACCAAGGAAATGTGCAGACCCTGGAATGTTTTATATTCCCTGCATAATAGGCAACATGAACATAGAAAAAGCCATGCTCGACTTGGGAGCATCTATCAATGTTATGCCTAAGTCAATGTACGAAGACTTGGGTATAGGGCCGATGAAACCAACAAGGGTAGTTATCCAGTTGGCAGACAGATCAAATGTGTACCCCGAGGGAATTCTGGAAGATGTATTGGTCAAGGTGGAGGAGCTCATTTTCCCTGCCGATTTCTATGTCCTGGACATGGGGAGATCAAGCAAGCAGCCAGTGATGATCTTGGGCAGACCATTCTTGAAGACAGCAAGGACACACATTGACTGCGAGACTGGAAAGCTAACCTGCAAGTTTGAAGGAGAAACGGTCACATTCGACTTGTTCAAGTCAATGAAGAACCCAGAAGATACCGAGCAAGTGCATTATGTCGATCAGATTGATGAATTGATCGAGGAGCAGGCCCTAGGATATGGAGTTTCTGACAAAGTAGATCTGGTGATACAAAGGGGGTTGACCAAAGAAGATGCAGAGGATGAGCAACTCGAAGTTCAACAGATAGTTGAGCAACTGGGAACTTTGGAGAATCACCCTATGGGCATGAGCAAGTTGCCACCCCATGAAGTCACGATCATGGTACCATCCCTGGAGAAACCACCAAAGTTGGAATTAAAGAAACTCCCTGCACATCTCAAGTACTTGTTCCTTGGGCAAAATGATACATTGCCCGTGATCATAAGTTCGAAACTGAAGAAGGAGGAAGAAAGCAGGCTGAGGAACATCCTCGACCAGTACAAGCAAGCCATTGGATGGACCTTAGCAGATATACGGGGAATCAGTCCCACCATATGCCAACACCACATATTGTTCGAGGAAGAGTCAAATCCAGTGCGCGATCCACAGATAAAACTGAACCCCGCTATGAAGGAAGTAGTGCTCAAGGAGATACTCAAGCTGCTTAACTTGGGCATTATCTACCCTGTTTCAGATAGCAAATGGGTAAGTCCAGTTCATGTGGTGCCCAAGAAGTCAGGAATTCAAGTGATCGAGAACGAGAAAAAGGAGCAGATAGCAACTCGACTTCAAACTGGATGGAGAGTGTGCATAGACTACAGGAAGTTGAACAAGGTAACAAAAAAAGACCATTTTCCCCTACCCTTCATTGAAGAGATGCTCGAGAGGCTAGCTGGGAAGACCCACTTTTGTTTCCTTGACGGATACTCGGGCTACATGCAAATTTGGGTGGCCCCAGGAGATCAGGACAAGACTACTTTCACTTGCCCATATGGTACCTTTGCATATCGACGAATGCCATTTGGTCTATGCAATGCCCCAGGTACTTTCCAGAGATGCATGATGAGCATCTTTGTCGATCTGCTCGAGCAAGGGATAGAAGTCTTCATGGATGACTTTACTGTGTATGGCAGCTCGTTCGAGACATGCTTGAACAACTTGGAGTTGGCCCTCAGTAGGTGTGTGGAGAAAAGCTTGGTACTTAACTACGAGAAATGTCACTTTATGGTTGAGGAAGGGATAGTCCTTGGGCACGTAGTCTCTGCCAAGGGAATTGAAGTCGACCGAGCCAAAATAGAGACCATATCAAAGCTACCCTACCAAGGAATGTTAAGCAAGTCAGAGGCTTCCTTGGGCACGCTGGGTTCTACAGGAGGTTCGTGAAAGATTTTGCCAAGATCGCCCAACTTCTAACCAGGCTATTACAAAATGAGGTTGACTGGAATTTTGATGATGACTGTCAAGCTGCCTTCAACCACCTCAAGGAGAGGTTAGTCACTGCCCCCATCATCCAGCCACCAGAATGGGGAATGCCATTTGGACTGATGTGCGACGCGAGCGGGTACGCCGTGGGTGCTGTACTTGGGCAGATGAAGGGCAAGGAACGACATGTAATCTACTATGCATCCAAGACTTTGAACCCTGCCCAATGCAACTACGCGACCACAGAGAAAGAGCTACTGGCTGTGGTATTTGCATTCGAGAAGTTCAGATCTTACTTGCTCGGAAGCAAAACCATAGTCTACACTGACCATGCCGCGCTGAAATACTTAATGGCCAAAAAGGAGACCAAGCCGCGACTGATAAGATGGATCTTGTTGCTACAAGAGTTCGACATCGAAATCAGAGACAAATCAGGTAACCAAAACTTAGTGGCTGACCACTTGAGCAGGATAATCCAGCGAGAAGAAGGCATGCCCATCACGGAGACTTTTCCAGATGAGTACTTGTACCAGATTTCAACCAAGTCAGAAGAGCCATGGTATGCAGACTTGGCCAACTACATAGTCACAGGAGATATAAGAGAAGACATGACCCTCTACGGCAAGAACAAGCTCAAGCGGGAGAGCAAGAAGTACATTTGGGATGATCCCTACATGTGGAAGAGAGGAGAAGACCAAGTACTGAGACGTTGCATTCCTGAAATTGAGCAAGCAGACATTCTGAAGCACTGCCATGAGCAAGCATGCGGAGGACACTTTGGCCACCGACGTACAGCAAGGAAGGTACTTGACTGTGGTTTTTATTGGACAACTCTCTTGAGAGATTGTTTTGAGTGGTGCAGGAGCTGTGACAAGTGCCAGAGAGAGGGGAACGTGACCAAGAGAGATGAGATGCCCATGATGCCCATCATGCCCGTAGAAGTCTTCGACGTATGGGGCATCGACTTCATGGGACCATTGCCCAACTCCAGAGGGAAGGAATATATACTCTTGGCAGTTGACTATGTATCTAAATGGGTCGAGGCCAAGGCTGCAGCAACTAATGACTCAAGAGTGGTGGCCACCTTCCTCAAAGGAGATATATTCAGCAGATTTGGTGTACCTCGCGCATTGATCAGTGACCAAGGTACACACTTCTGCAATTATATTATTGAAAGGTTGCTCAGGAAGTATGGAGTGCACCACAGGATCTCCACAGCTTATCACCCCCAGGCCAATGGGCAAGCCGAGCTATCCAATCGTATCATCAAAACCATCTTGAGGAAGACGGTCAAGCCAGAAGGTAAAGATTGGAGCGACAAACTCGATGATGCACTTTGGGCCTACAGAACCGCCTACAAAACACCTTCAGGGATCTCTCCCTACCGCATGGTGTTTGGCAAGTCATGCCACTTGCCCGTGGAAATTGAACACAAGGCACATTGGGCAGTGAACAAGGTAAATTTCGACTGGGATGCGGCCAGCGAAGGGCGTAAACTTGACCTGACTGAGCTGGAGGAGATAAGGATTGAAGCGTATGATAACGCGGTCAATTACAAGGAGCGGACAAAGAGAGCCCACGACAAAATCATCAAGAAAAAGAAGATCGAGCCTGGTCAACTGGTTCTGGTTTACCAAACCAAGTTTAAATTCAAGGCTAAAAAGCTATCGACGAAATGGGCAGGACCATTCATAGTCCAAACTGTTTGCCCAAATGTTTCGGTTGAGCTATTTAAGCCAGGTGACGATCAGATCTTTAAAGTGAATGGGCAGAAAGTCAAGGCTTACTATGGGAATGAGGACCTCAAGGGGATAATACCCCCTGAGCCAGCCGCTTGACCAAGTGAAGCAAAAATAATAAGTCAGGCCCATGACAATAAATAGAGGCAAATACCGAAGGCAAACTTGGTATGTATACTATGCTTTTCCCTTTATTTCATTTTGTTAATAAATTCACCACGCCAAGGAGTAGCCTTGGGCAGGAAAGGGTTTTGGTCTGTCTTTGTTTCAGGAAACAGGAAAATTGAGTGAGCAATTGCGGAGGTTGAGCAGCAAGTGGGAATGGCCAGTTGTGATGATTGCGGAATTATCGGGAATCCACAAAAGAGTCCCATCAACTCTGAATTTGCAGAGTCCTAAATAAATTCAAAATCCTAATTCACCTCTACCACTACCCCTCTACTTCTAAAAAACCGCACACACAACTCCTCAACTTCCCCACTATCACCACCACCCCCATAACCCTAACTCCGAAAATAATGGTATCTACCCGCCCCAAAAACACTAAGTTGAACAAAATCCCTCACGGTACCAAAATCGATCTCACAAGCCCTCAATCACAACCGTCAAAGAAGATGGCCGGAGCCAAGTCGTCAAAAACCGCCGCCGCCGCATCTGTACCCGCGAAGGAGAAGACACCACCACCACCGGAAAAAGGAAACACCCCTTCGCCGGTCAAACAGAGCCCGGTGCGCGAAGAAAGCCCACCACCCCTCAACACCGACTTGGTGGACCAACTGACGGCTGAAATCGAAGCCCCAAAACTGTCCGACCTCGACACAACTCCGAAACCGTCCAACGAATCAGCTCCGGCAAGTCAGAGCGGCGAACCGAGCGAAGACATAATCAAGAAACGGATGTTCACGGCGGAGGAAAAAGGTAAGTTCAAGAAGCCCCGAGAGAACACGCCGGTCGCCACCATGGAGTCGTCGTCCGACGAGAAGCCCGACGATATGTCCACTGCCGGCGGCGAGGAGGATGAAAAAGACGGTGAAGAGGAGACGGAGATTAAGGAAGAATCAGAGTCGATTCCGGCCAACACGCCCGAGAAATTCAGAACCCCGGCGTCGACCCGAGTCACCCGTGGCAAGGGCAAGCAATCAGTACCCCCACCCTCAAACATCCAGAAAAGGGCAGTTGTCGTGCCCAAGACGGTATGTTTTGAAACCCTTAAAGATTTGAATATTGTTGATCAAGTTAATGTTGGAATTCCGTATCCCGGGCCATTAAAAAATGCGGAAAATAATAACCCGACCGAAAACCTCTCGCCGGAGAACCAACCGCGAACCACCGTACGAGCCGGAGCTCGACCGAGCACCGCACGGGACGAACCCGCGCGCCCAGCCGAGCCCCCGCACGGGGCTCGCGATCGCTAACCTTAGCGATCGCCGGGGATGCACGCGCATCCCCGTGGGGCTGTTCCGAACAGCCCCCGGCGGTGAGTCCGGCGACTCACCGCCGCCGCCGAGGAGGGCGGTGCGCCCAGCGCACCCGCCGCGGCCCAGCCGCGGCTCGCCCGGCGATCGACCCCGCGGTCGATCGCGTGCCCCGGCGTCCAGCCGGGGCGTCCTCGTGTGGGCCCCGCGATCGATGCCCTAGGGCTCGATCGCACCCCTCGGCTCCCAGCCGAGGGTCCTTCGAACCTTCGCCGGGGATCTCGAATCCCCGTCCCCGAAGTTCGTCGTTTTCCCGGATCGTCCGTTCATGTATGCATCACAATTAATCCACATAAATTCATAGAAGAGAGTATGTGATTTTACCTTTTAATTCGTTGTGCGGAGAAACGAATCTAAGTTGAAGACCTTTGAATCTTCCCACGTATTCCTTGCACTAGCTTGAACGTCGGGTGGGCGACGATCCTCCAAGCTTATGGATCCTCTTCAACTCTCTAGAACTATCAACTATTGATATTCTTGTCTTATTGAAAAGTGAAGACCATGTAGTGCTTTTATAGGCTACGTAGGGGATCTAAAGGAGGTGGAATATTGGGCTTCCAATATTAATGATTAAATTGAGCCCAAGCCCAAATCTATTAATCTCCCATTAATATTAATTAATTTATTTTCCACTATATAAATTAATTGCACTCTCAATATTAAACCATATTATATCAAATAATATTTCTCCGGTAGTATTATTTATTCCGTGTATTTAAGATTTAAATATCCATGAATAAAATTAATTTATTGCTAATTAATTTATTCATCTCTTGAATCCGAGACTAGTACCATTCAACCTTAATTATTGTGCGGAACGAATCCACTCATGAGGTTTACACAATAATTCCTTTTGAACTCATCTCGGGGATATTATCAACCCTTCCGGGATACACTGTCCGGTCAATCATTCACGGCATGTCATATATAAAATATAGTGACCCAACTTAACCGGTAATTAACCCAATAATTAAATCGGTTAATTCCTTTGGTAAATCAAAGTCACTTATATTAAATATACACACCCGCAACAATATCGGGGATTAAGAATAAAATACTCTGAGACTCGAATCGATTATCGCCGGCAATCCTAATCGATGAATCTCAACGATCCGCTCAATACACCAAGTGTACAAGTGTGATAAAATAATTAAGACAAATTATTTTCTCTCTCACACAACGACTATACCGATGGATTGGTCCGGGTCCATCTAGGTCGTGAGCCACTGTTTGATTAAATACGAGTAACCGATAGTATGATCTTCTGTGTGGGGCCCGACACACCATACTAACTACAACGTATAAAATCCAGGACTATGATTTGCATATATTTAATTAATAATAATTAAAAGCAAACAATTGTTTATTAATTAAATAGATTAAATGCTATGACCGGGAGTTTACCGTTACTTAAATCTAGACATTAAGTACACAACTCCAACAATCTCCCACTTGTACTAAGGTCTAGTCATTTCCTCCAAACTCCCGGTTCCCATACTCATCACGCGCTTAAGGTGTACTTCCAAGAAGTACTATGTGAGTGAGCAATCTAGGTTGCCGCTCTGAAGTTATCTTGGTGACTACTACGTCGTCTCCCTCGACGATGACTCGTATCAGGTGGTACTTGCTCTATGTGTTAACATCACTTTTGACTTATGACCTCTTCCAGTTTACCGTGCACCGCTATCCAATAGTTTTTGGTAAACTAGGAGTCATATCCAAGTCAAGAGGTTATCCCGGAACCTAACCAAAACTTCCGCTGCCTCTGAGGCTGCTATTCGGTTATGAGAGAGTCTGAGAAGCGTCCTGCTTATCACTCTTTCATTTCAAGGTTCCACCTCTTTCTAAAAGTGAACACATAGCCTGATATCGACTTTCACTGGTCCTTCTCTGATTTTTGGATCTGAGAATCTGTAATCTAAGAAGATTTCGTCTTGCTCAAGCCAGTACTATGAAAGTACTCTTGCAGCATTCGAACATCCCTTATCCAGATTACTTTGATATCCTCCCACTACGCAAACCGCATAGTTGATATCAGGTTCTTGTTTTACAACATTGCATCTATAAAGCTTTCCATACTTGAAGTATAGGAAACTGCTTTGTCCTCATCTATCTCCTTTATGTGTTCGAACACACACCCTTTAGATAGATGTATATTCTGTCTCTGAAAGGCAATAACCTTTCTCAGAAGTATGCATGTTAAAACAAACCTTAAACGTATAAGATATCTAGGAGAAGTACAATGTTCTTATCTCTAGATCATAAGATCTTAAGAGCAAGCTCTAACTTCTTCTCAATCTTATATCTCGATTTATTTAGACAACCACTATTTTATGTCTGATGACACTTTTACATTGTTGCCAATGATAAAATGTTATCTACACAAAATCTCCGAGAAACACCACCTTGTTTCCATCACTTCTCTAATACACCTTTCGTCTATGCCTTTTGATGAATCCATCAAATGGACTATCCCATCAATTCGCAAGTTCCACGATTCATAGCTTCATTTCAATCCACAAATGGATTTACTAAGCTTCTACTCTAAATGATCTAGCCTCTCAACAATAATCCTTATTGTTCCAAGCAGGCACATTTAGATCTAGTACCGCCCTTATGCAGAGCTAGGGGTCGATTTCATCTCTACTAGATCCAGAGTCCGAACTCCTCTAGTCTTATGAATATCTCTGGTTGTCCAACAACCTCCCACTGCAATGGCGTCCCGGTGTATAACAGTAATAACAATAGGTGCAGTATGTGGTGTACTTCTACTCGGTTTGGCTGGTTCCTAGTCTTTTGTCCTTTCTCTCATTTCAAGGTATTACGTCAATTTAGGCTTTGTGGTCCATCTAATAGTCTTCCTCTATGAACCGGACAGGACGTCCCTCTGGTTCATAGTACTATAGAACACACAATACTTCGTTCATCTAGGATATCCTACAACCATATTCAATATGCCGTTGTATCTAGGAATATCCATAGAACATAGGTAGTTCCGAACAACTTGTTCTTTTACTATTAGATTTTTCATTTCTTTATAGCGCACCATCTCTACACGCAAGTGTATGGCGCGGTCCTTTGGGATTGAATCCCAATCTTTGATTACGCTATGTGTTATTCAGATAGGTGATGGCCTCCGCGACCGAGTCGCAGGCTCCTAATGGATATACTTTGATGGTTCCCCATAATCGCTTTGTGTCCATTGACTGGTCAAAACACTTTGCTTTTACGGCACATCAAGCATTCTAATCCATCACTTGAGTATTCTCGAAAGAATCACTCGTGCCTTTCTAATAAACACATATGTCTGCATATCTAATCATTTCCAATATTTGTCTGAATTCTATCCTTTTTCCAGAAAGGTTTGTTTAGACATATTATCCTCCAAATTCAATCCTTAGGTCGGAAGGTCCATTCCTTCAACTATAATTGATCAAATCAATTTCGACCATTTGAATCTCATTTGAAAATACTTCTAAGTATAAGAATTCACAAGTATAATGATTAATAAAGAAATATCTAACAAGTAAAACAAGTTATAGAACGGTTTGTTGCATTGGGGTAGACTTAGGATCTATCATTCATATATTGCTATCTAATGTACCAGAATAGATAATGCCATTATTTCTTATCAAAATCATCCAATGATTAAAGAAATAAAATATCCATTCATTAATAATAGAAATCCAGAACAAAACGTTCTTTCTAAAATAAAGGGTACATAAAGCAATAACTTTGAAATGAAATCCTATTTAACTACTAAAGCAGATAAATGTCTTCCACCGCAACCGCTGCCTCCTTTACAGCTTTTGCCCGTGTAGATCATTCCTCCATTTCCAAGTCTTTGGGTTTCCTGGTGTCCCTGCATATTAAATGCATACATACCGTCAGAGGTTCCATATCTACCAACCAGGTTTCTGGTAGATAACGCTACTGACTATGTTTCAAAGACTAAGGAGGAAATCTCGTACCTTCTCGAGGAGAAAACATAGACTTCCAGTCCTCAGAATGTGTTCCATGAGAATGACTGCCCGAAGGCTTTCTCACTCTGTTCCGTGGTCCAAGTCTTTTAGGACCACTGGACTCTCTTGTCATCTTCTCCTTTTCCTTATGTAAAACCTTAGGTCCGAAACCTTTGGCCTTGGCTGTAAGAGCTTGCGATTGTTTCAACTCTTCCAAAAGATCTAGCATCTCGAAAACGTGATCAAGCGTTTCCTCGAAGCAACTGATCTTTATGAGTGTTCTCATCGCCTCTTTTCTAGCCTTTACATTTTGCCTAAAGATCAACTTGAGTTTAAGCATGACATCATGATTGGCGGCCAGTGCAAGAGCACTATCCCACTTCTCAAAGTCAGCTATTTCCTCATCAGTTGAGACAATAGTAGGTCTAGGAGGACAAGTTTCACTGAGTACATCTTTGTACTCTTTCACAGTCTGAGCAATGTCTAACTTTTTATTCCACTCAACGCAGTGTGGAACCAGTGAGTTGAATTCCTTAAGTATCACAGAAAGTGGGTTCATAGCTATTCTCTAAACCTATAAGCACATTTAAACAAACAATCAATTTAATATCCGATATTATCTCCCTCAAATAATATCATTAAATTACTAATCACATCTAAAATCCCATCAGATAAGGCAAGCCACGATAGTGTGGACGTTTACCCATCCAAATGATTTAGTAATTAGATTTGCTTTGGTCGTACATCACTATAGCGTTACTTCGATGGGAAGGATACTATAGAGCGTACCTAAGTGTAAACCATTACTCAGTATCTAAGAAGATTGTTTGGGACTCGTATATTACCGCAAGCCACGATAGTGTGGACGTTTACGCTAATACATGAACCTTCACTTTCTTCTATAACTGTCTACATCAATCGATCCAAAATCCCATTCAATGCAGCAAGCCACGATAGTGTGGACGTTTACTACACCAAAAGATTTTTACAATTGAAATCCAATCACTTGAGACATTCGATTTCATAAATCAAGACGCGGAGAATCATAAGTGAAACTCGAAGTTTCTAACCAGTGACTCACCATGCGAACAACCCTATCTCTCATTAGATGAGGGAGCCGAGCAGACAATCGATCCATCTATCAAAGAATGGTACGACTGCCTCTAATTTGTGTCATCCACATGACCAAGTGGCTTTGGCTCCATTCCACTCCCCGGGGTGTGAATGAGTCGACTTGAAGTCAGTTTCAGAAAGACAAATTAGGCATTGTTTGATAAACTTAATCAATGTCTCTTGTAAAAGGAATTACAAGAATTCTCCTCCAATGACACATCTATACGAACTTCAAAAGTCCATAAGAGTCACCAAGAGAACAGTAATGGAGACCATGGGAATGTTTCCATCCCCGCTCCCACTTAGCTTTTTATAACAAAGGGATACGCTATCTAATGCATAATTAAACACATAAGCATGCATACAAGTAATAAAGCACATAGCACATAGTCAAAACAATGCTAGAAAAAATTATTTTTCCCGACTATCATGGCTTTATTCCATCTCCGTATGCGTCTTCTAGTCTTCATTCTTCGTTCTTGAATGCTTCATGTGACGAGAATATTAATCCCAATATTTAAATCTATTCATTTTTAATAAATCCAAAAGATACTCAATTCGAAAATTAAGTCAATCGAATAAATCAAAAATAAAATTAAATATTATTAATATTTTTATTTATTTTATTTTCCTATCTAATTCCATTAAATCTCTAGAATAATCTATCCAAGTCAAACTTGGAATATTCTAGAAGATTTCTATAATAGAATAAGGAAATAAAATAAATTAGGACTCTTCTACTTTCCAAGATTAATTAATTTCCATGTCCATGAAAATTCCCATAAAATAGGAATAATCAAAATAGAAATAAAATTAATCAATTAATTATTTTATTCCTTTCCAATTCTATTAAATCTCTAGGATCCTATTCCAAGTAGAACTCGGAATACTCTAGAAGACTTCCATAATAGAATAAGGAATAAATAATATTAATTCTTTTCCTATCTAATTCTATTAAATCTCTAGATTCCTATTCCAAGTAGAACTTGAAATATTCTAGAAGACTTCTATAATAGAATAAGGAAATAAATAATATTAATTAATTCTTTTCCTATCTCCATGAGAGTTCCCATACTTAGGAATACTCAAAATAGGAAAACTTGAATCAATTAGGTAAGTAGTATCTTGGTAGGAGTAGGAGTAGTACGGGTTGGGGATCCCCGCACCACCACCACCACCACCGATCGACCACCGGGAGGGGGCATCCGCCGCCGCCGCTCCAGCCGGCCAGCCGCCACCGTCGCCGGCGACAGCCCCACGGCCGAAGGGGGCGACGTCCCTCTTCCCTTTGATCGATCATGGGGTCGATCATGGGGTGATCGACTCCTTTGGTCCTTCGTCCTCTTCGTCTTCTTCGTCACACGAGTTCTCCGGCGGTCGTCTCGGCATCGATCCAACGTAAATAAATTACAAGAAATAAATTTACAATTCCGGTATCGATTCTATACATGAAATCGACCCTATACACTTTCCGGAAAACATAGAACGTAATAATAAATCCTAAATTCGGTCAACCCCCGAATTTTTACTATTACAAGCATTCATCCACACAAAACGAATCTCGACATGTCCGAGAGTTTAATAAACGAACAATCATGGTAAATTAAATAGCAATTAATTAAACCAATAATTAACAATTAATTAAACCATGATAGTCGGAATCCCTGCAAGGTAGAACACAATTGAACACATACATGAACACGAAACCAAACGCTCTGATACCATTTGTTGGAATTCCGTATCCCGGGCCATTAAAAAATGCGGAAAATAATAACCCGACCGAAAACCTCTCGCCGGAGAACCAACCGCGAACCACCGTACGAGCCGGAGCTCGACCGAGCACCGCACGGGACGAACCCGCGCGCCCAGCCGAGCCCCCGCACGGGGCTCGCGATCGCTAACCCTAGCGATCGCCGGGGATGCACGCGCATCCCCGTGGGGCTGTTCCGAACAGCCCCCGGTGGTGAGTCCGGCGACTCACCGCCGCCGCCGAGGAGGGCGGTGCGCCCAGCGCACCCGCCGCGGCCCAGCCGCGGCTCGCCCGGCGATCGACCCCGCGGTCGATCGCGTGCCCCGGCGTCCAGCCTGGGCGTCCTCGTGTGGGCCCCGCGATCGATGCCCTAGGGCTCGATCGCACCCCTCGGCTCCCAGCCGAGGGTCCTTCGAACCTTCGCCGGGGATCTCGAATCCCCGTCCCCGAAGTTCGTCGTTTTCTCGGATCGTCCGTTCATGTATGCATCACAATTAATCCACATAAATTCATAGAAGAGAGTATGTGATTTTACCTTTTAATTCGTTGTGCGGAGAAACGAATCTAAGTTGAAGACCTTTGAATCTTCCCACGTATTCCTTGCACTAGCTTGAACGTCGGGTGGGCGACGATCCTCCAAGCTTATGGATCCTCTTCAACTCTCTAGAACTATCAACTATTGATATTCTTGTCTTATTGAAAAGTGAAGACCATGTAGTGCTTTTATAGGCTACGTAGGGGATCTAAAGGAGGTGGAATATTGGGCTTCCAATATTAATGATTAAATTGAGCCCAAGCCCAAATCTATTAATCTCCCATTAATATTAATTAATTTATTTTCCACTATATAAATTAATTGCACTCCCAATATTAAACCATATTATATCAAATAATATTTCTCCGGTAGTATTATTTATTCCGTGTATTTAAGATTTAAATATCCATGAATAAAATTAATTTATTGCTAATTAATTTATTCATCTCTTGAATCCGAGACTAGTACCATTCAACCTTAATTATTGTGCGGAACGAATCCACTCATGAGGTTTACACAATAATTCCTTTTGAACTCATCTCGGGGATATTATCAACCCTTCCGGGATACACTGTCCGGTCAATCATTCACGGCATGTCATATATAAAATATAGTGACCCAACTTAACCGGTAATTAACCCAATAATTAAATCGGTTAATTCCTTTGGTAAATCAAAGTCACTTATATTAAATATACACACCCGCAACAATATCGGGGATTAAGAATAAAATACTCTGAGACTCGAATCGATTATCGCCGGCAATCCTAATCGATGAATCTCAACGATCCGCTCAATACACCTAGTGTACAAGTGTGATAAATTAATTAAGACAAATTATTTTCTCTCTCACACAACGACTATACCGATGGATTGGTCCGGGTCCATCTAGGTCGTGAGCCACTGTTTGATTAAATACGAGTAACCGATAGTATGATCTTCTGTGTGGGGCCCGACACACCATACTAACTACAACGTATAAAATCCAGGACTATGATTTGCATATATTTAATTAATAATAATTAAAAGCAAACAATTGTTTATTAATTAAATAGATTAAATGCTATGACCGGGAGTTTACCGTTACTTAAATCTAGACATTAAGTACACAACTCCAACAGTTAAGGGGTATTTTGCAGCTATAGGATGGGAGGACTTCTTGACCTGGCCAGGGCAAGTCTCTGAGAAGTTGGTCAAGGAGTTCTATGAAGATCTGGAGGTGAGAACGAGCAAGGATGGCGGGCCGTTGGGCATTTCTTTCAAATTGATGGGATCGTATAATGAGGCAAGCATCTTCGAGATCAACATGGCCATGGGAGCGGCCAGTTTCAAGGATAAGTTCTCAAAGGAGTACCAGGACAGGTTGACCACGCCACCAGAGCGCACGCAGAAGGAAAGGAATGAAATCTGGAAAACCTTGAGCAAGGAGAAAGTGTTCAAATCTCAGGAGGCCAAAAATTTCCAGCTAAAGGACGATGCCTTGCGCATCTGCCACCGCATCCTGGCCTACAACTTTTATGGGAAAAAGGATAACAGCAATACAGTCTCCCTGAACGAACTTGATCTACTGTGGTGCATGACCAAGAAGATCAAGGTCAACTTTGGAGCTTTCCTGTGTGCACAACTGAAGAACATCTTGAGCAAGCCAGCACAGAGGTTGTCCCTTGCCCACTTTCCAGGAGTCTATGCCCAGAGGATGGAGTTGAAGCTTGATTTTGAGTTGATGGAGATGATGCCCGAGGAGAAGTTTGACCACGCATGTTTGAATAGGATGGCTGATATCAGAATTAATGGAGAGGAGTGGGTGTTCACAAACCCAGAGGAAGTGAAGGCCTTGGCACTGGCAGCCAAGGCGAAAGTGAAGACCGAGCCTGTGAGTCGACCGAGTGTGAGGGTCGAGTCGCAGAAGGAGGAGATCCTTGAGCAATTGGATGTCCTCGAGGAGAAGCAGGACCGCATTGGAGAGAAGCAGGAAGAGATGCACGCTGCCCTACTTGCCTACTTCGACCACGTTGGTTTCAGGTACCCACCTGAACCCAAACCCTAAATGTACCCTCCCTTTGTTTTTAGTAGTTTAGGATTTTATTTTATTTTTTTTTATTTTTATTTGGTCTTGAGTCTGCCCGGCTCATGTCTGATGGGGTCGACCTCTTTATTTGCACACTTTGCCCAAGGCAAAGTGTGTATGTGGGAAGGTGCGCCAACATCGTTGGAGTCGGAGTCAGGGGGGATGCTTGCCCAACTTATTACTGTTTGCACACTTTGCCAGAGGCAAAGTGTGTGAATGGGGGAATGGCAAGAGCAACCCCATAGTTTGATCGAGTCGCATGCTTGATAAATACCTTGATCAATTTGAACAGTTTTCAAAATTAATAGTCTATGCATGAAAGATATTAGGGACGATGGAATTGCAACTAGGTAAGCCGAGAGGATTTGAGCCTACATCTGTGTGTTATATTTCTTTCATGAGAGTAGCTGTTTAAAAAGTTTGTAATGCTGAAGCTTGCCCAAGTTCTGACCATTGTGATTATTTGAAAATTGAGTTGAGTAGTAAATGATTTAGGCATTTTCTTTCTGTACTACAAATAAAAAGAAGACCCTTGTTAGCCCCTTGAGCCGAGCCAATATTTCTTGATCACCTGGGGGAAAACTCCCACTGCCCTGACTCAACCTGCATATATGCTCAAGTTCATAAAAAGAGCAAGTCAGGGCAAAGTCTTCTCTAGAAAAAAAAAAGAAAAAAAAAAGAAAAAAAAATATAGAAAAACAAAGAAAAAGAAAAAATATAGATCTATGAATAAAAGGGTGTGCTAAGGCCCGTAAGAGAGAGAAGAGACTAGGAGGAAATTTGCTAAGTAAAATGCATGTCCTACCTAAGATCAATCCGGGGCATTGCCCAAGCTAGCCTATACAGTCACCCTAGAAAGCCCTAATGATACTGCCCAACTCAATTGAAAATGTCACAGGATAGAACTTGGTCAAGCCCAAAGCAGAACTTCTTTTAAAACAGCATTGAGCGAAACACTACCCATCCACTACATAGAGAGAAACACTTAGTGAGAATCCCAAAATCCTGTTGCAAACTCTTGACCGTTTTTTATGCATTTCCGTTGACTATGATTTTGACTATCTGTTCACTTGATCAACTCTCTGTATTTTGATAAGCATGCTGTCCTTGAGTCTTCTATTTTCTTTCTATCTCTACCCCCCTGTTTGTTTTCTGCTTGAGCAGGCAAGTCACCGTACACGCTTGAGGACAAGCGAAGTAAAGTGTGTGCGTGTGATGAGCCATATTTTTTGGCTCATTTTTAGGTTTTTAGAGTCAAGTAAATCGAGTCCTTAGTTTGTTTTTACTTTATTTGTGTCTGGGAGGGCACGTTTGGGTACTTGGGCAAGTTTTGCAGGTGGGCAGGTAAAGGAGTGAAAAGAGGAGCGCACTGTGTGAAAGAGGCAAGGAAATCACCTTCCATGGTCAAGAGCACTAGTTGAGCAAGCCAGACTGACGAAAAGGGTCCAGCAGAGTTGAACAAGCAACCAGGACGTCAGCAGGTGGAGCAAGACTTGATGCCGACCAAGTACCGCACATGGTCCGCTACCTCAATCAGTCAGAGAAGGAAGTACATGGGCAAGCACTAACATTGACGGAGACGGAACGTTGGGCAGTCGGTGTACCAGGAGTCCTGGAATTTGCGGAGTCTTCAAAGGCGGCCAGATTCAAAACTCCAACCCAAGTAGGACTCTCGTCCGCACTTGGAGGTATTTTCCCCCACACGTCTCTCATCATCTGAAGCCCGTCTATATAAGAGAGTGACTGATGAAGAAACCCGACGACGGATGAACAGCAAAGAAGACGGATCGAAGACCTACCTGACCAGCGAAGACAACGGCAGCCGCGTGAGCAACCAAACTCGCCGGCGTTTATTTCCTGTTAAGCCTTCGGGCCAAAAACAATTTCCCTTATGTTTTTATGCTTTTGATTTCGTATTTGGTTTATTTCCCTTTGAACAATTTCCCGTTTTAATGCATAGTTCAGTTCGCTTTACTTCTTCTATTTTATTTTCTGTCTTAATTATGTCAAGTAGCTAATCTGTTTGTATCTGGGCAAAGACAGAACCTGACCAACCCTAAGACGTGATCATGCCGGGAGGCTTATTGATGACAGCAACTAGCTGAGTTTTGTTCCCGATTCAACAGGGTAGTAACTTAAGCATGTTAGGGACTTGGGCAATCCTACAATGACCAGTGGGAACCCCGACTTGCCTAACAGAGGAGTACGTGGATCAACGCGACCGGGAGACTGGGCGTCCGCGAAGTACAACATGTTGCTGGAGATGTGGTCGTATGACTTGGGTCTGTCCAGGCATGCTATTGGCCATTCCGGGTTTGCTTGGAGGATGAAGGCGACTTGATCAACTTAGACTCATGCGGTCACATAGTGTCGAATTGGTCAACGTCAGGAGACCTATTGAGAGAGATCTAATAGGACTTAAACATAAGAGCGAATGAGGGTTCGGGGTATTAATATGCGTGACATTATAGGGATGTTAATACTTGGGATCTATAACTGGAAGACAAAACTGTTAGCAAAATGATATACGTACCAATGATCGGCAGCACATAGGTCAAGGGGGAAGTCAGGGGAGTCAATGCCTGGATACTTTATTCTTTAATTGTTTCTTCTTATTTGGTTAGCCGAGTCTGTTAATTGCTCAGTCTATTAATTAGGTTGCATGCTAGTTTTATTTCTGTTTAAGTTATTTGTTATTTTCAGTCAAGTAAACACGGTGACCACGGTTCGGCAGTGCCCAGCTGCTCTCCAAAACAAAACCTTTTCAAACGTGACAACCCAATTGAGCATTCAAAGCCGGGAAAACTATAAGCTAAATCGCCTCCTCGTGGGATCGACCCTATACTTGCTACTAGTACTTGTGCTAGTGAATAGTTTAGGAACTATAAATATTATTTTGCGCTACTCCACGACGGTAGCGTCACTAGGCTTAGCTTCGGTCTTAGCCAAAAGGTATCTAAGGGCTTGGTGGTCGGAGTGAACAATTACCTTAGAGCCTATGATGTAGGATCTAAATTTATCTAAGGAGAATACTACGGCTAGCAACTCCTTCTCGGTGGTCGTATAATTAGCTTGGGCACTATTCAAGGTGTGGCTAGCATAGTAGATGACCCTAAGCAACTTATCGACTCTTTGTCCTAGGACGGATCCTACGGCGAAGTTAGAGGCATCACACATTATCTCGAAAGGCTCCTCCCAATTCGGTGCTACCACTATAGGGGCGGTGACAAGTTTCTCCTTAATTGTATTGAAAGCATCTAGACACTTCCCATCGAAATTAAACTCTACATCTTGACTCAAAAGTCGACATAGGGGCTGACTAATTTTAGAAAAATCCTTAATGAACCTCCGATAGAAACCGGCATGCCCTAGAAAACTACGAATCCCCTTAATGTTAATAGGCGGAGGTAATTTCTCTATGGCTTCTATCTTAGCCCTATCGACCTCGATACCCTTCTCGGACACGACATGCCCAAGGACTATCCCACTAGGCACCATGAAGTGGCTCTTCTCCCAACTCAAGGTCAAGTCGGAGTCAATGCACCTATTCAAAACATTATCAATCTTGTCCAAACAATCAGAAAATGAATTACCAAAAACGGAAAAATCATCCATGAATACCTCGAGGTAGTCGCCGATCATCTCGGAGAAAATAGACATCATGCACCTCTGGAATGTGCCGGGTGCATTGCATAACCCGAACGGCATCCTCCTCCAAGCAAAAGTGCCGAAAGGCTTGGTGAACGTCGTCTTCTCCTGATCCTCCGGTGCAATAGCAACCTGATAATATCCAGATAAACCGTCAAGAAAACAATAGAATTTATGTCCAGCGAGTTTATCTAACATCTGATCAATGAACGGAAGAGGAAAATGGTCTTTACGAGTCGCGGCATTGAGTTTCCGGTAATCAATGCACATGCGCCACCCGGTGGTGACTCTCGTCGGTATCAACTCGCCTTTGGCATTTTGCACGACCGTGATCCCTCCCTTCTTCGGTACTACATGGACCGGGCTTACCCAACGGCTATCCGCAACAGCGTAAATCAACCCCTCTTCTAGTAGCTTGTAAACCTCTTTCTTGACGACTTCCATTAGAACGGGGTTGAGACGTCGCTGCCCGTCTCTCTTCGGAGTAGCATGCGGTTCAAGTTCAATACGGTGCATGCAAGTGGAAGGGTCGATCCCTCGAATATCACCCAAACTCCATCCGAATGCTTTCTTGTTCTTTTTCAGAACCTTCACTAGAGCTTCTTCTTCCTCGGTGGATAGCTCGGCAAAAATAATCACGGGTTTTTGTTCCCCGTCGTCTAAAAACACATACTTAAGATGCTTCGGTAGCTCCTTAAGTTCAACTTTGCTAGCTGGGGCCTCGATCTCGGCTGTCCGCGAGCTAATTTCTTCTTCCTTGAGGTCGTCTACTCGTGTCTCGACCTCACTTTCTTCTACGGGGTTTTCTTCCTCGACGAAATTCAGGGTTACTTCGTCATCCACGGAATCAACAAACGAGCAGGTCTCCATAGAGTGGGCAGCAGGTTCGGCCCTCTCGGTTCGCACGGAGAAACGCACTTCTTCACCTAGCACGGTCATTTTCAAGGTTCCCTTCTCGACATCAATCACGGTCTTCGTCGTGGCCATGAACGGTCTACCCAAGAGAAGTGAATGGTCCCGGCCATTTTCCGGGACGTGTCCGACATCGAGAACAACAAAATCGACGGGGACAATGAGTCCCCCAACTTTCATGAGAATGTCCTCGAGGATTCCCTTCGGGTACCGAATGGAACGGTCGGCTAGCTGCAAGCACATGCGAGTGGGTTTGAGCTCACCCAAATCTAGCTTCTCATACACGGCATAGGGCATCAGATTAATGCCGGCTCCAAGATCGAGCATGCCTGAGACTTCACGGCCATTCCCAACGGCAATCGTCACATTAAAACTCCCCGGATCACTCTGCTTCGGAGGAAGAGGGTGCTGAAGTATCGCACTAGCTACCCCGGTGACAACTACCTTCTCGTCATCTACAAATTTCCTCTTATTCGAGGCGAGCTCCTTGAAGAACTTCACGTAAGCGGGCACATTCCGAATGATGTCGAGGAGTGGTAAATTCACGTTCACCCTCGAAAGCAACTTGTAAATCTCGGAGAGTGCTTGTCATTCTTCATTCGGCTCGGATACGGGAGCGGTGGTCGGTACGGGTTGCTCGTCTTGTGCAAAGTGTGAGTGCTCGGTTCGGGCTCTTTTGCTGGGATATCCGGCTGAATCGGCTCAGTCGGTTCCTCTTCTACTATGACCTCCTCCGTTTCTTCCTCAACCTCCGGCTCATGTATCTGCTCTCGGTTAGGAATTTGAACCTTATTGTCGATCACTCGACCACTGCGGAGGACGGTAACGGCTTTAGCCTGATGTGA
The DNA here is from genome assembly GCA_954870475.1 of Euphrasia confusa. NCBI lineage: Eukaryota > Viridiplantae > Streptophyta > Magnoliopsida > Lamiales > Orobanchaceae > Euphrasia > Euphrasia confusa. The sequence goes on from OX940949.1 coordinate 19,709,064, forward strand.
CTGGCTAGGAAGCTTGTCCTTCTGATTCGGTTGTGTCAACTCATTAATTTTTCCAGCCATTTGCCCGACTTGATTCTCGATTCTCTTAATCGTCGAATTCTGATTGGTCAATGAGGACTCCAACCCATCCATCCTCTGCTGGTTATGTTGCATGTATCCCTGGGTCGAGGACATAAATGCCGCGAATTTTTCATCTAAGTCGGAACTCTTCTGAGACTGCTGCTGAGGCGGAGGTGGGGCCTGATAAACGGGCTGATGTGGCTGCTGATACTGAGGCCTCTGGTAGTTCTGATTATTCTGCCAGTTCTGGTTCCCTGCATTCTGATACCCCTGATTCTGAGACCGGTTCTGATTATTGTAGTTCGTCTGAGAACCTTGTCCCTGGGTCTGTGGCTGGTCTTGTTTCCAAGAGAAGTTGGGATGATTTCTCCAGGACGGGTTGTACGTGTTAGAGTAGGGGTCATTCCTCTGGTTGCCCTGTTGATTGTACCCCTGCATCGCATTCACCTGTACCTCGGGGCCGTAGTTCTGATCCATCATTTGAGGTGGAGATGGCATGCCCTGACCACACGTGCTCGAGAAATGGCCTATCTCCCCGCATAAGCTACACGGTTCAACTCGATAGATCTGTCGCTTTGGCTGCTCCTCAGTGGTCTCGAGCATCTGAACCTTCTTAGTTAGGTCGGCGACTTGCTTTGCCAACTGAGCATTAACACTCCCATCGGACCTGGCATAGTTACTACTTCCTCTTGAACTTGTTTGCCTCGACTCGGCTGATAGTGACTTGAAGATCTCCATCATCTCATCACTGTTCCGACTACTGATATTTCCGCCGGCTGCGGTTTTCACCTCTCGTTGATCTTCTCTGCTCAAACCCTTGTAGAAAAACTGGATGATCGAGTTGGGAGTGAGGTCGTGGTGTGGGCATTGCCTCAGTAGGCTCCGGAATCGCTCCCAAGTCTCATGAAAAAATTCCCCCGGCTCTTGCTCGAAGGCACATATCTGACCTTTCAAGTCGAAGGTCTTCTGCTGAGGATAGAACCGAGTGATGAATTCCCGGTACATGTCCTTCCAGTTAGTGATCGAGTCCGGCTCCAAGGATAGCAGCCAGTTCTTCGCCCTATCTCTCAAGGCATATGGAATACACTTCAACCGGAGCTGATCATCATCGAGTGCTCCGAGAGGGAAGGCGTGCAAAGCCGTATAGAATTCCCTGACGAAGTTAAGGGCGTCCTCATTAGCGGTTCCGGAAAACTGAGGGAGCTGAGCAAGATGGTGAGCCTTGAGGTCCTATCTCCGAGCGGCATCATTTAGGACGATGCACGAGCTAGCTCCGTCGATTTGCGGATGCGTCAGATCTCCAAAAAGTAGTGGCTGAGGAGCGTTGTTGTTGTTGTTGTTGTTGTTGTTGTTGTTGTTGTTGTTGTTGTTGTTGTTGTTGTTGTTGTTGATAACACCAGCCATGGTTGTCAAATCACTCTCGGGTTCGGTGTCGGTAGTGGTAGAGTCAGATGAAGAACCGTCGTCTCCTTTCGTAACCCGACCGATGCTCCTTCGTCTATTGATGTTTTCGATCACGGGTGCAAGTTCGGTAGTTCGACTTCGAGTACCTACCATGCACCAACAAAAACCAAAAAGAGATCAAACGCACCTGAACAACGTAGATAAATAAAAAGAAAAATAAAAATGAAATTGTTGCAAACACCTAAACACTAATACTAGTGCCTAAAGTGTTCCCCGGCAACGGCGCCAAATTGATAAGTCGTTTTTATAGCGCGAAATCAATTAAATTTGTATCGAACTAGTTGTTGAAACAACTCGCCCGAGTCGGTCTCGAGGAACACTACTATCGGCGCGTACGCGTGTTTAATTGTTTGCAACGAAGGAACGAAAGTGAAATAGCATAATGCATTGGTTGATTTTGGGTTTTGTATTAAATCTAAATTTTATCTACGAATTGAAAAGACAAGAAAAACGAGAACAATCTATCTATGATGAACTAGGGTTTCGAAATTAATAATTCTAATCGATGAACAATTGAATTTTAGACACAAGGAATTCATGAAAAACAATTTGAAAACTAAAGATCAAAGCAAGAGATCGGAAACGAAATTGAAAAGCAAACCAATCGAAAGAGAAATAAACTTACTAGATTAATATTTGAATCCCAAACTAAGGTACCCGTCGGCGTAATCTCCGACTTTTACCGAGTCGATTACAATCCAAGATCAAGAAAAACAAAATCGAAAACTTAAACGATGAGTTCCCAAGAGCTCTCCAAAGTCACCAATCAATATCCTCTACGTGCGTAAAAAAACCGAATGAAAAAAAGTATCTTTTGATAGGGTAAAACCCTACTCAAGTACAAATCGCGTCGGTCAAAGGAAGTCAAACGCTTCAGAAAACGGGGGACCAAGCGGCCGCTAGGGGGGTCAAGCGGCCGCTTGCCCTAGCATCCAGGAGAGCTGAACTGCACAGCCAAGCGGCCGCCTGGGGGGTCAGGCGGCCGCGTGCCCATCTTCCCGTAGCTCCTGGCCTACTCAGCTGCGCGGCCGCTCGGGGGGTCAAGCGGCCGCCTGCCTGGGGGTCAGCCTCCTCGGCTCGTCGTCTCGCCCACTCGGTTCGTCGTCTCGTCTACTCCATAATACCTCCAAAAGTCGCTAATAACACCAAATATTCCCTGCACACTACACGAACACATCAAACGCACCAAGCCAAGAGAAATACGCTAAATACGACACAACACAAGAAACAACGACTCAAAACGGCATACGAAAAACACACAAAATCACACACATCACTAGGTTTTGAAGATAAGTTGGATTGTTTGATGACTTGATACGTATGAAGTAGCGATGAATATTTATAGAGGAATGATTATAGTTTGATAAGGAGATTGTTTTAAATCGGTTTGTTAAGAGATGATAGGAATTGAATCGCTAATCAGATGAGAAATCGGGAGTTTTAGTTTTTATAGGATTTGTATGGACTGAAAGTTTACGGTTAAGGTTAAGAAATGAAATAATCGGGTTTATATTTATTGAGTTGTAGTTAGTATGATTTAACAAAAAAAAATTGGGTTAAAATTCAAGTGGGTTGAGATTTAATTTAGGCTAAGCTACAATTTATATAAAAGATTTTTCGGAAAATTAAAATAATTAAAAACGGGTCGTTACAATTTACTGCATATAATTATTTTATATTTTATAATACATGAATAAAAATTATATTTAAATTTTTATATAGTCGAATATAAAAATCTATAATATTATTTATAACTATTAAATTAATTATATTATTCAAATATATTGTTTGAATTTAATTACATAATAATCTATTAGTAAATATTTGTGTATCATTTATATTTAGAGTTATTTAGGATAAAGGGTATTTTAATATATATATATTTAGAGTTTCAACTTCATAAAATATTTTTTTTAATTAAGTGTTTTGAAGTTTTACATTATTACCCTTACATTTAATAACTACCGTGTTATTAATATAAGGCTAATTTAGGCAAACTACTCTTATTCATAATTAGGAAAAACTTGTTTATTTAATTCTAATGAAAGTTTAGAATTTACCTTTTATAAAAAATTTCCCTTATATTTAAATACAAAAAAATTAAAATAAATAAAACAATACAAATCATTTGTAACATATTAAAACAATTAAACTATCACGCAAATAAATAATTGCACAATCACAGTTCAAATTATTAAATGTATACGTGTATGGTGTAAGATTGTACTGCTTATTATCCAGTGTAAAAACATACGCCCCAAACAATTTTTAATAAATAATTGATAATGAATGTATATTATATAAGTATAAGGGTAATATTGGTAGTAAGCCTGTAAATACCTGTAAATACGATGAATGAAAAGTTTTAGAATTACACAAACACGGTGTGTGTTTTATGTAATTTTTTTTATATTTTATGTTTATATTATAAAAAAATCTCACATTGAACACACACCACATACTGTTTGTTTAGGTACCACTCGTAGCAAAAAATAAACCCTAATTTTAAATTTTAAACAATAAAGTAATAATAATTGGAAAATTTTGATGCATCATATTTTTTTTTCTGATAAAGAGGAGAGACGAGAAACTCCTCTCCCACCTAATCGGAGGTCCCTCAATAGAGTAGGATGTAAATCGAATGATGTGCCCGAGTAGCAGACATCCCTTGAGTCGCCGAATAGTTACATCCACATCATCACAGGTCTTAACACTCAGCTAGGCCTTATTACGACCAAGGTTTTACAAGGCTTAGAAGCTGGTCGGGCGGTGATCCGATTCTAAATATTTTTATGAATATTAATGAAATATTTTGAAAAAAATAATATTTAAATAATCGCCGAATAGTAAATCGAATGATGTGCCCGAGTAGCAGACATCCCTTGAGTCGCCGAATAGTTACATCCACATCATCACAGGTCTTAACACTCAGCTAGGCCTTATTACGACCAAGGTTTTACAAGGCTTAGAAGCTGGTCGGGCGGTGATCCAATCCTAAATATTTTTATGAATATTAATGAAATATTTTGAAAAAAAAATAATATTTAAATAATCTAAAAATAATATTAATTGTAAATTTCAAATTAATAAATAAGGTAAAAAGTTTTACTCCAAAACTTTCGTAAAAGTTGCGATTTACCTCCAAAACTTTAATAAAATACGTTAAACACTCAAAATTTTGATAAAAATTTCATTATTTTAATATTTAAAATAATAATTTATTTTAGAAAAAAATTAATTTACCTAAAAAAAGTAATAAATAAATAAAAACCAATTTTCAAAAAATATCTAAAAAATTAATAAATAAATAAAAACGAATTTTCAAAAAACACCTAAAAATTAATAATTAAATAAAAACCAAAATTTAAAAAATACTATATTTCTTTTACATTTTTTATTTTACTATATTTAAAATTTTTAATTGATAAATAATTTAATTTATAATTTTTTACAACGATTATTTAATTTTAATAATAAAAATTAAAACAAAATTTTAAAAAATAAAAAAGATGATATGATATTATTAGTATTAATTTCAAATTTTAAATTAAATATTATTTAAGAAAAAATGTAGTTTAAATTTGAATTTTTTTAAAATATTAATTAAAATTTAAATTCGTATTAATAAATGATATTATTATTTTTATTTGTTTTTTTTTTTACTTATTGAAATATTATTTTAATTCATATTATTAAAATAAATAAATATTATTTCAACAAGATTTTTATTTATTTATGAATTCTTTGAAAGTACAATACATTTTTTACTTGAGAATTTAACATTTCAGATATTAAAATAATAAAAATTGTAAAATGTAAATGTTTGAGTGAGTGTTTAATGCATTTTATAAAATCTTTTGAGAGTTAAATGCTTTTTACCCTAATAAATATAATCAAATTAGTTTAAAAATATACATAATTTTTTATGTATCTTTTTTCTTTAAATGTTGATCTCATTCTCAAAATTTATCATAACATATACAGTATATTTCATCCAATTCATCAATTTTTCTATTAAGTTCGAGTCGTCCAGCTTAGTCTGCTTGTTAAAGGTAGACTTGATCACTTGAGGGAATTTAGATGGGCCAAGGCGGTTTTAGGTGGTGTTTAGGCAACTAAGGACCTAGAGCCTAAGCGAGATTAAAATCTAAGCATCAAGCTTAACCTAGAGCCAACCTGCCTAAGCGAGGCTAAGCGGAAACTTTTAGAACAATGATTACGATAATAACATTCTCATGTCAAAATGGAAAACATTACTCAAATTCTGCGAGTAACAATAACAGAGTGTAAACATTACAAAAAATGAAATAAATAATACCAAAAATATTGATCATAATAGCGTGTAAACATTTCAAAAAATGAAATAAATAATATCAAAAATATTGATCATACCGCTAACTATATTCGGGGCCTGACCTCATGCTACAATCGTGTAATTATCAAAGTAATTGAGGTGTGACTACAACTTCCGCTACTATTCACCATAATCAAGGTTTCCGTGTGTAGATATAAGTCCCAGCATGTACAAAAATGGTAACCAGAAGTGTTGGGATTACCTCATAATATCTATTCAAGCTCGTATGAGGCGTTTATTGCACGTCAAGATCCTATAACTGGCATGTGGGCCCTCAAACGTATCCCTCAATGTTACATGCCAACCAAGCGCGTTTCCAATCTCTTGAAGCTCATCCATTATAGAAAGAGAATCACGAATATACACATACCCCCCGGGCCTTAGGATTCGATCCATTTCAAGCATGATGGTAGAAATATTGCACCTGAGTTCAAGAACCAACAGAAATAAAATATTAAAAATACATGGATAACAGTGTCCCCTGTCATATCTCATCAACTTTTCTGAACTAAGAATAAGAATGTAAATATCCTATGTTTGCAAAGAATTCTAGAATTTCAATTTAACCCAGATGGAATAGTATCAACTATCAAGTAAACAAAATGAAATATCACACACATATACCTTAGTTGAGATTTCTCAACTGAGAAAAGCCCCGCAGCATGAATTAAGTCATAAGTTCTCGGATATGTATCAAATGACTCGCACCTGAAAAGTCGCAATTTTTCACATTATGTATGCAAACATTAGATTTTGCACATATATGTATATAGACATAAACTTGTGTCATTGGCCATATAAAATAGAAATATTGATGAATGCAAAAAATGAAATATAGTTATCCGACTTTCAGATTTATTTCACCAATTTTCCGAATTTATTTATATGGAATCTATTCCATTCGACCATCTATTATCAGTAACTAATGCCATTAACATCAAAATCATACCAGTCGTGCATAACACCTATAAGACCACGGTCATATATGACAGGCAATGTATTGGGCTCATTAACAGGGACAACATTGAGCACCCACCAATCTAAGCGGTTTTCAATTAGCGCAGCGGCAAAACTGTATTTAAGGAAACTAATTAGCTTGTCTGAAAACAGAACAACAAAACACGAGTAGAAGTTAATAGTGTGATGAAGAAATTACCCTCCAAAGCCTGCTCTCATGTCCAATACGTTTCTAACTTTCATCTTACCCCAGTGTAACGCACGGATATAGCCACGGATTATTTCTTTCCAATATCTCGATTCTGCCCTGAAAAGCTCTTTCCTTGATATGTAGGCGTCGATTTTTATGCTCTGAAGCCTATCTGGTGGATTCTGCAGGCGTTCGGGCCAGGCTGTAACATTGGAGCCATATCCTTCATCAGGTAAACGAGCTATGCATGCCTTCAAATTAACATACCTAATAGGAAAACCAAGAATTAGCTTTTCAATATAATGCAAAAGACCACTATTAATCACATCTTAAATAAATATACAAGCAATGGCATCCACAAGCAATAATATTTTAGAGAACGCTTTAATTTGGCTTATGACTTGCCCTTGCATTGGCCTTCAAATGTGACTGCTTCCCTAGAGTGATTCATATTCCATGCAGTTGTTTGGGGTGCAATTGAATACTAAGTTGGGACAGAGAGAGTACAATACTCCCTCGTGCCACAATTTTTTTTTTAACATATTCCATTTTGGACGTCCCACAATAAAATTTTAAGTTTTCGAAAATGGTAAAAACTAGTATTAACTTTTCCTTATAATAATTAGTGAATTTCACAATACATCACTCTACTTTATCTATAAATAACAATAAAATGTTACAACTGTTGGAATAGGTGACCGGCGAGCCAACGGTTGGCCGAGCGGTTAACCGTATTCCGTTATATAACGGTTTATTTCGTTAATTAATGAAACCTATATTAATGGCATATACTATATCTGCTCCCAATGTTGAATCATAGATATAGTCCTGTACAGTTACACATGTTGTATGAATTCGGTTTTGTGGAAACCGAGAGATAATTCTGTTAACGCAACGTAACTGGTCAAACTCAGTTCCTAGTCGATGGGTTACGCCAATAACAAGGATACCCGGCCTTTCCCCCTTGAGACTAGCACTTAGTGTATGTGGGCTAATCTCGAGCCTCGGTGTTGGGACATCGACATACTTGAGTGGGTGCTCACTGTTGATGAGTTCACTGAACCCCCTCTCCCTGGAATCTCTAAGTGGTTATCACTGATCGAGTAGAGAATTCCATAATATAGTTGTACACAATTAATCCTTAAGACCCAGACATCACCGTGACTTCATCAGAGGACTAGCTGTATCGTGACATGTCTCTGATTCCCTGGAAAGGGAGTAAGTCGAAAAAGGAGACAATGTTCGTGCAGTTCGAAATCTGATGTGAAGTCTGTGCATGGTAGTAGGGGATCTGATCGCTTGATATAGATCATGGATGTCCTGTGTGTTCTGATGGTTCGTAGTCCCGGAATCTCTGGCCAGAGTTGAATAGTGAGGTGATTAGAGAAATGTGTTTCTCTGAATCAATCACGAATGGATTTTACGAAACCTAGAACGTACGCACAGTTATCAAACTCAACAAGAGATCTCGATTAACCAATATCTCTAGTTTGATCGGGACATATGTATCGGAGGGATCGTACTGTACGCTAACTATATTACAAGGTTCTTGCAGGCACTTCATTTGTATCTAGGGAATTAGTGAAGCGTGGCTGCTAGACGCTCGTCACTGATTCGTTGGGCACCGACTTGTTCGGAGATTAAATAATATGATTATTAATCTAAAACTCTTGGGAGTAGTTGAAATAAGAACAATATGTTGTTCGAATCACAATATGTTGTGAGCCCACGGCTAGTTATACACCTGAACCATTGAGGGTCACATTCTCGTGTAAACCGATCCTTGAATACGATCATGTATTAATTAACTGTTAATTAAGTACATATAGTCGGAGGTCAATATGATTGAATCCGAGATTCATAATTGTGATTATGAGTTGGAAATAATAATGAGCTAAAGAAAACGGACACGATGGTGTACACTTTCTATTTTGGGAAATTTCCCGATTTAGCAGTACCCCTGAAATGGGCTTTCCGATTTTGTGAAATTGGAAAATTTTATTTTTATCTCATATTGATGAGAAAATTAAAACGAGAAAGAAAATATAATCGTTATATTTTTCGGAGATGAAATTGATTGTCAATTTTGGAGAAACGTAATGACGGCTAATGTATTGGGCCGGCTAGGGTTAATGGATCTGATCCATTAGGGTTTGAGCCCAACAAGCTCCTTTCTTCACCTATAAAAGGAGCTCCATAGGCATGAGAATAAACACACCAAAGTGAAGAGCTCAAAACCCTAGCCTCACTTTCTCTCCTCTCCTCTCTCCCTCTCGTCCGCCCCCTCGGCTCCTCCCTCGGAGGACCGCCGACAACCGGAGCCGCCGCCCGCCGCCGCCTAGTGCCGCCGCCGGCAGCCGCCTCCCCTCGCCGGAATCCGATTCCGGCACCGTTTTTCCGGCCCGTTTTTCCCGTCGTATTCTCCCTTACGTGTTTCTAGTGCAATACGTAAGTTGGATTACCTATACGAGGTGAAACCTGATTAGACGAGAGACGCCGAAGGAACGCCCGAGCATAGCCCGAGTCGCGCCCGTGCGCTCCAGCCGTGACACACGAGTCCAGCCGAGAGCCCCGCCACTCGCTCGGCTCTCCCCGCACACGACCCGTGCCGTCCCCGCGTCGCATCCGCGCGACTTCCGACGAACTTCGTTTCGTCCGATGAATCCCTGAGGTACTTACGATTAAATTTAGATTTAATTGTTTGCCTTAAATGTTTGCGCTATGTACTGTTAATGTTTGCGCTATGGGATTTTTAATTGATAAAAAAAATTAATTGTGATTAATTTAAATTTCAATTAAATTCAAATTAATTCGAATTAAATAATATGATTATCTTAATTGTCAATTTGACGCAAACTGATTATGTGCACATGTTTACGTAATTAATTATATATGTGTAATTAATTAATTTGATTAATTTAATTGCACAATTCAAGTTGATTAGAATTAAATAATATGATTATGTTAATTGTCAATCTTATGCAAATTAATTATGTGCGGATGTTTACATAAACTCAAATTGATTAGAATTAAATAATAAGATTATGTTAATTGTCAATTTGACGCAAATTAATTATGTCTGCGTAATTAATTGTAATATATTAATATGATTAATATAATTGCGCTACGAGTAATATATTAATATGATTAATATAGTTGCTCTAGAAGTAATTAATTTATATGATAAATATAATTGCGATAGATTTAATTTGTGTAGTATGGGATGCATGAATTAAATATTTAATTATTTGATAATTAAATTAAATGGTGAATTATTGATTCTAATAGATTTGAATTAAATCAATTAATGCATGTAATATTGAAAATATGATTTTCAATAAAATAAAATAAATATAATGTAAAATGTTTACATTAATGAAAAACGGTTTTTCATAAAAAATTTGTTTTCCGCTGCGTATACATGCACGATCCCCAACAGTGGTATCAGAGCGTAGGTTCTGAAATTGATTAATTGTCTATGAATATAATCGCCTTAAGCATGCTGTTTGTTGAATTGATTGATTTAATGTTGTTTAATTGGGACTTAGTTGTTTCTATTAAGATATTTATTTTTATCTAATAGATTGAAACAATGCCTAATTTGTTATCAAGTAACAATTCAATGTCGAACATGAATGCACCTCGGGGAGTGATTCATCTAGACTTGTTTTTGTTAAAATAAATTAGAGACATCGAGCCATTTGATGGCATGATTCGATGGTCTGCTCGGCTCCCCCATTTATGGGAGATAGGGTCGCTCGCATGATGAATCGCTGGTTAGAAACTTCGAGTTTCACTTACGAGACATCACGTTTTGATTATTAAGATATTAATAAATTGAAATAGAAAGGAAGTACCAATATTTAATTTAGTGAAATTATTTATTGACCAATTACATAATAGATTTAAATATTCGATCAACAAGGTGATAGATTAATTTATTGATTTAATTGTTAAATCAAGTTAATTAATAGAGCACCATTTAATTTGCATACCTCGTTTTAATTGTGATTAAATGCTATGTGAATTATGTGAGATATATATTGTGATATATGTTATGATCGTATGTGCTCGTTCTATAGAGGACATATTTGTTAAGAATCAACAATCGATCACTCACTTCATTCTCTCCTGAGAATGTATAACGATTATTCTGATGAGATAACAAACCTATACTCCTCCATTCTCTCCCGAGAATGTATATCAAGCCTTAAAGGAGAACCGATGTGTCGTTCTTTCTCCTTTCCTTCTACCGACAATAAATTATGTGAAAGCCACTTACAAGTAGTATGGTATGCCGTGTTAGCGGGGAGTACTGCTTGTGAGTTAAGCTGTAATTTATTGACATAAGATGGAGAGGTGTTAGCTACGATTCTTTTAAATATGTGTGGTCGGATAGATTAACTATGGGCTTACACATGTTTATTGGAGTCCAACTTTCACTTCTCACATCGGTAGGTCGGTCTTGACACATGGTTGACTTTGAAGGGTACGATTAACGTAGTTCATTGTCATGGTGAGGAAAAGTAATCTTTAGGGTCACATAGAGATGTGATTGAAAATGTTTCTACCTTTAGGTGAATGTAATCGGGCTAGATTAACTACGGGTTATATTCACGCTATTGGACCTAAAGCCCAACTAAGGAAAAATAAGTTTTCCCGTCTGTCTGCTAGAGGATAGCGGAATTCGAAAAATTTAGTGGGAGGCAATTAAATGATAAAGACCAAACATTTAATTGTAATCATTAATAACGAATTATCTCAATGTTAATCTTCTTAATATTTCTCAGTAATACTCTCTAAGATATCCCGTAACATCGATACTCGACCAATCCAAACTCACTGGCCCAAACCATTTGAATTGGAATCTCAATCTTGTGATTTAAAATGATGAGTGCCTCTATGTACTTGAGAATAGATTATTTGATAATCTCACTCAACCTTTGACTGCTGAGGACTTCCACTTATGAGAAGTGAATTCCTAGTTCTTATGAATCGTTCATTATGAACTGCAACATGAACAAGCTCGATCCTTAAATGGATAAGTAGTTCAAGATGTTGATCAACGAGTCAACCATCAATACGAGAAATTTGTTCTCATTATTGCTTCTTCATGAAAGAAGTGTTCTTCTTTAAGAAAATGACGGAAATGGTTTCCGGTCTAAGTGTAAAGATGGATAAAGGTGATACTAGAAGGGCGACTAAGAACAAGGTCAACAAATAAGTTGATGACGCTTGTCATCGTTGTGTGAATAAAGGCCATAGGGCCATAACTGCTAAAATACCTTGGGCGGAAACGTTCTGACAAAGGTTCGTATTGGGTTATAGTTATTCTATTGTTTTGAACAATTGATTATTTGTTTCGTCTAAATTTAGAAACCTGCTATTAATAGAAATGTTCTATTATTAGATCTTACTTCTATATTTGATATAGAAGGTAGAGGTTTTAATTTTGTTTTGGAAATCCGATTTCCTTTATACAAAAGAAAGCAAATATGATTTGCTAAAGACGATAAACAAATAAACAAGAATGAACTAAACCCAAATATCAGCAATGGATAGAATTCAAAACCCCGCACAACTTTAGCACGCTAATTGAATGTGTTGAAGATCTATTGGATTTGATCCAAACGGAGATGTGTGATCCACTAATGTGTTACTGGTGGGGGTGGTTTTCAAAATGTACTTATGAAGTACACGTCTCTAATTTTGAAGTGTTCAATAATTTTAGACATCAAAGTAGGAAACCAACTTGGTTGCTATATTACGATATGATCGTGGTAATAAATATTTAAGCACCAAGCTTATTGACTATCTAAAAGAGAATACGATTCTCTGGCAATGGACTCCGTCTGGAACTCCTTAATTGTATTGAGTGTCCGAATGTTGGAATCAAACTTTGTTGGACATGGTTCGATCCACAAAGGGGTTCACCAAATTGTCGACGAAACTGTAAAAGTCCTGCACTTTTGACAGTCGTCCATTTGCTGAATAGTGTTACCACCAAAGCAGTTAAAACCACACTATATGAACTTGGGCACTCCCGTATCCTGCTTGCGTGAAGCGGCTAGTGGGAGATAAGTTGGATAGTAGATCCGGCTTATGCCATTTTGTGGGGTATCCTGTTCTACTATATTTCTAAAACAAAATGTTTGTTTAAAGAAATGTTGCCTTCTTAGAGAAGAAGTTTCTATTCGATAGAAAAGGCAATATAGTAAATCTCGAAATAGTTCGAGAATATGAACCACACTATGAAGTTCAAACACAAGTACTTGGAGATGAACCAATTCAACAAACCACTAATATACCTCTTCATCTATCGGTTCGTAAATCCGAAAATGTTTGGAAGGTACCTGGTAGACGGTTCCAACTTGATAATGATCAAGATAAAGTTGACGATGGATATGATCCAATAAACTTCAACTGATTCGTATTGGATACGAATATGAGACATTGGCTTATTGCCATGAAATTCATAATGGACTGTATGTACTCCAACAAGGTTTGACCTTGGTAGATCCACCAAAGGGAATCGTTCCCAAAGGCTGCATATTGATCTATTAATTATGATGTGAGAGTATATATATAGAAAGGTGTGACCTTTAAAGCAAGGATGATGGCGAAAGAAGTTACTCAAAGACAATGTGTTGTTTATGAGGTAATCTTTCCATCAGTCGCTATGCTTAAGTCCATTACAATTTTGCTGGCCATTTCTGCATAGTACGACTATGAGATGTGGAAAATAGATATGAGGTCTACTTTCCTTGAATGTGATATTATGGAAGAGTTGTAGCGCAGCCGGAAGGCTTCATATTTTCTGGAAAGGAGCAAAAGGTTTGCATACTCCAGCGATCCATTTATGGATTGAAACGAGCATCCCTAAAATGGAACATGTGTTTTAAATACAATAATCAAAGCGTTGACTTGGTATAAAACTTAAAGGTACCTTGTATTCAAGAAGGTTAGTGGGAGCGCAGTGAAATTTAAGTGTTGTACGTTGATGACATACTAATCATAAGGATGATTGAGTGATGTTGCAGTCAACGAAAGCACGGTTATCCACACGTTTCTCGAATAAAGGATTTGAGGAGAGGCATCCTACGTATTGTGATACGTCACTATAGATATAGATCTAGAAGAATGCAAAATCTTCTCAATCCTTGTACACAGAAACTGTTTCTGAAATGGTTTAGCATGGAAGAATCCTGAAGAGATTCTTGCCAATGTCCCATGGGGTTCATCTCTCGTAATTCGTGTGACTGTAATGTTGATGGAATTCGAGGAGATGAAATGGACAAACACATATATCTCCGCACTAGGGAGCATTATGTATGGCATGCTGTGTACTAGACGTGATATTATAAATGTTGTGAGTGTCACAAGTGAATATCAGTCGAACCCAAGACCGGCTTATTTGAAGTCGTGAAGGACGAAATCCTTGAGCACTAGCAATCAAAAGCATTAAGGAATTATTCTTAGTCTATGGGAGGTCCGAGTTGAATTTAGAGGTACTTGCGAACTCTAGTTTTCAACCGGATGTGGATGACTAAAAGTCGATATCGGGATTCATATTCGAGCTTAGAGGTGGTGTCGTATGCTGGAATGGTTCCTGCAAACGACTAATGATTCTACCACGAGAACCTGAATATGTTGCAGCATCTAAAGCTGTAAAAGAGACTGTTTTGGACACGGAACTTTATCCAAATGTTGGTTATAGTTCCGGACGCAAATAATCAAGTAACTTGTACTGTGATTATACGGTGTCCTGTAGCGAATGCTAAGGAACCGAGATCTCATCAGAAGTCCAAACATGTACTTGAGAGAATATCATGTGATCTAAGAGATCAATGACAGAGGTGACGTCTGAGTCGAGAGTGTCACTTCGGAAGATAACTTTGTAGATCCCTGTACCAGGCCTTTATCTGTATATGTCCGCGAGAAACATCGAGATTCGATGGGACTAAGATTCATGGATAGTTGGCTCTAGGTCAAGTGGGAGATTGTTGGAATAGGTGACCGGCGAGCCAACGGTTGGCCGAGCGGTTAACCGTATTCCGTTATATAACGGTTTATTTCGTTAATTAATGAAACCTATATTAATGGCATATACTATATCTGCTCCCAATGTTGAATCATAGATATAGTCCTGTACAGTTACACATGTTGTATGAATTCGGTTTTGTGGAAACCGAGAGATAATTCTGTTAACGCAACGTAACTGGTCAAACTCAGTTCCTAGTCGATGGGTTACGCCAATAACAAGGATACCCGGCCTTTCCCCCTTGAGACTAGCACTTAGTGTATGTGGGCTAATCTCGAGCCTCGGTGTTGGGACATCGACATACTTGAGTGGGTGCTCACTGTTGATGAGTTCACTGAACCCCCTCTCCCTGGAATCTCTAAGTGGTTATCACTGATCGAGTAGAGAATTCCATAATATAGTTGTACACAATTAATCCTTAAGACCCAGACATCACCGTGACTTCATCAGAGGACTAGCTGTATCGTGACATGTCTCTGATTCCCTGGAAAGGGAGTAAGTCGAAAAAGGAGACAATGTTCGTGCAGTTCGAAATCTGATGTGAAGTCTGTGCATGGTAGTAGGGGATCTGATCGCTTGATATAGATCATGGATGTCCTGTGTGTTCTGATGGTTCGTAGTCCCGGAATCTCTGGCCAGAGTTGAATAGTGAGGTGATTAGAGAAATGTGTTTCTCTGAATCAATCACGAATGGATTTTACGAAACCTAGAACGTACGCACAGTTATCAAACTCAACAAGAGATCTCGATTAACCAATATCTCTAGTTTGATCGGGACATATGTATCGGAGGGATCGTACTGTACGCTAACTATATTACAAGGTTCTTGCAGGCACTTCATTTGTATCTAGGAAATTAGTGAAGCGTGGCTGCTAGACGCTCGTCACTGATTCGTTGGGCACCGACTTGTTCGGAGATTAAATAATATGATTATTAATCTAAAACTCTTGGGAGTAGTTGAAATAAGAACAATATGTTGTTCGAATCACAATATGTTGTGAGCCCACGGTTAGTTATACACCTGAACCATTGAGGGTCACATTCTCGTGTAAACCGATCCTTGAATACGATCATGTATTAATTAACTGTTAATTAAGTACATATAGTCGGAGGTCAATATGATTGAATCCGAGATTCATAATTGTGATTATGAGTTGGAAATAATAATGAGCTAAAGAAAACGGACACGATGGTGTACACTTTCTATTTTGGGAAATTTCCCGATTTAGCAGTACCCCTGAAATGGGCTTTCCGATTTTGTGAAATTGGAAAATTTTATTTTTATCTCATATTGATGAGAAAATTAAAACGAGAAAGAAAATATAATCGTTATATTTTTCGGAGATGAAATTGATTGTCAATTTTGGAGAAACGTAATGACGGCTAATGTATTGGGCCGGCTAGGGTTAATGGATCTGATCCATTAGGGTTTGAGCCCAACAAGCTCCTTTCTTCACCTATAAAAGGAGCTCCATAGGCATGAGAATAAACACACCAAAGTGAAGAGCTCAAAACCCTAGCCTCACTTTCTCTCCTCTCCTCTCTCCCTCTCGTCCGCCCCCTCGGCTCCTCCCTCGGAGGACCGCCGACAACCGGAGCCGCCGCCCGCCGCCGCCTAGTGCCGCCGCCGGCAGCCGCCTCCCCTCGCCGGAATCCGATTCCGGCACCGTTTTTCCGGCCCGTTTTTCCCGTCGTATTCTCCCTTACGTGTTTCTAGTGCAATACGTAAGTTGGATTACCTATACGAGGTGAAACCTGATTAGACGAGAGACGCCGAAGGAACGCCCGAGCATAGCCCGAGTCGCGCCCGTGCGCTCCAGCCGTGACACACGAGTCCAGCCGAGAGCCCCGCCACTCGCTCGGCTCTCCCCGCACACGACCCGTGCCGTCCCCGCGTCGCATCCGCGCGACTTCCGACGAACTTCGTTTCGTCCGATGAATCCCTGAGGTACTTACGATTAAATTTAGATTTAATTGTTTGCCTTAAATGTTTGCGCTATGTACTGTTAATGTTTGCGCTATGGGATTTTTAATTGATAAAAAAAATTAATTGTGATTAATTTAAATGTCAATTAAATTCAAATTAATTCGAATTAAATAATATGATTATCTTAATTGTCAATTTGACGCAAACTGATTATGTGCACATGTTTACGTAATTAATTATATATGTGTAATTAATTAATTTGATTAATTTAATTGCACAATTCAAGTTGATTAGAATTAAATAATATGATTATGTTAATTGTCAATCTGATGCAAATTAATTATGTGCGGATGTTTACATAAACTCAAGTTGATTAGAATTAAATAATAAGATTATGTTAATTGTCAATTTGACGCAAATTAATTATGTCTGCGTAATTAATTGTAATATATTAATATGATTAATATAATTGCGCTACGAGTAATATATTAATATGATTAATAAGTAATTAATTTATATGATAAATATAATTGCGATAGATTTAATTTGTGTAGTATGGGATGCATGAATTAAATATTTAATTATTTGATAATTAAATTAAATGGTGAATTATTGATTCTAATAGATTTGAATTAAATCAATTAATGCATGTAATATTGAAAATATGATTTTCAATAAAATAAAATAAATATAATGTAAAATGTTTACATTAATGAAAAACGGTTTTTCATAAAAAATTTGTTTTCCGCTGCGTATACATGCACGATCCCCAACAACAACAACATCATCATACTCCACACACATAAAATATCATTTTTCTTAATCTCCGTGCCCAAAAGAAATGAAAATTAGCTACGAGAGGGAGTATAATATACATTAATATATTAATATGAAAAAAAAAAATCATATAAACATTTCAATACAAATAGGCCAACAAATAAAATTGACCCAAATAAAAATAAAAACTAGTGCAGCCAATAATAAGAAATAAAGCAGCCAATAAATATAACTGGCAATGAAAAATATACTAGAATTAATGCAGGCTGGTGTTATTTTCTTCTTAATGAGTATTTAAATATGTATTTGAACCACTATGGAGACCCTAATGTTACTTGAAAAAAAAGGCAATAAATACGATGCCTCCCGTTATTTAGGTGTTTCTATATTGGAAATGTTTCCGTGCTACCTAGCTAATAAATATAGTTATTCCATTTTCCATACCAAATTTGATCGCCTATAGAAAAGATCAAATTCAAATGTATAATGCCATCGTTTTTATAATAACTGAGAAAAAAAGAAGCTTACCAAACATTGTCTGGATTGTCATCAGCTTCACACAAGGGCGGTTGGGTTCCTTCCTCGCGGCTCAAATAGCAGCTGTTATTTAAGGGCTTTTGCCATATCGCAATGTATCCCTCCTTCTTTACAAGTACCCAACAGAGGCGACTGGTAAGGTTAACCATTTCTAGAAGCAACAAAAAATTTAAACAAGGACACAAGGTCAACATAAGACATAATAGGGTATTCGGTTGGACCCATTCACAAGTAAATTATTACCTTCCCATTGCTCTTCAAGGGCTGCTTCATGTTTATAAACAGGCTGTGCTGCCCATGCAAAATATCCTCCAGCACGTAGCATTCTATTGACCTCTAGTAGCAAAATCCCATCTGTACAAGAATATGCAAAAGATTGAGTTTATCATAGATCATAAATCAATTCGAAACTATTCTGACTGTGAGACTGATCAATCAAAAGGAAAATCAATATAATAAGGTAAAATGAAAATCTATGTTGTGTAACTGGTGTGAATAAAATAAAGAGCAACTATATATGTTATAGCACCAAGTTACGATAAAATATCAGTTAACATGGACAATAAAATCTTGAAATACAAAGCAGAAGGTAACTACTAAGTTGTAGTTAGAGATGAAAACTCTGGTGAGTCGGTGACACTAATTGATCATTAAGATGTAAAACGAGAATGATTACTATAGATATCCTCAAATATTCAAATGAAATTACAAAAGTGATTTAATTGACACTGTCAGGGTATTCAAAAGTCTCACAACTGACAAGTAAGCAAGTTTTGGTAATTAAGTTCCATAAATGAATATAATTTATTGAAACTAAAATTTCAGAAAATACAAAAATATTAGTACTACATTTATTACCAAATTATTCTGAAATGTTTTCAACTTACAAAAAAGTTTGACACAAGGAATCTGACAGACTTAAAAAAGAAAAACACATTATTATAGATGTAAAATCATACCATCCCGAGTCCAGTTGATCCTACACCTAGAACAATGTACCAGGTCAAATGCTTGACTTGGATAAAGCAAACGGCGTGTTGAAAATGCTGCTACCATTGCAGGCACACCTCGTTCAAGAGCGAATTGAATCTGGTTCTCGTGAACGTCTTTTGGGGCAACAGAAAGTGTGATCACATTCCGTGAAAGTAAATACGCTCCAAAACTCGCAACACCACAACCGACATCCAAAGCAACTCTAGTATGTTTTCCAAATGCAACTTCAGGGAGCATCTGCAAAATATAGAAAGAAAAATTAAAATCAAAAACATTTTATTTCACAAACAGTATTCGCACCACTTGATTTATAACAACTTAAAGAACCTCTTCAATCTGATTCAAGTACTGATCTGCTCCGTGAATAAACTGTGTGCCACCTCCAGGAAACTTGAACTTGTCCTTGTCGATTGATATCCAATTCTGACCTCCTTTATCCTCAGCCAGACGAGCGTGAGGGACATTGCTAAACCAAACCTGTGTATAGAAGATACAAATCTACCATGAAGTGCTAGTGATAATAACTCATGCCAAATCCTTCCAAAAACAAAATACACATTAATTACTGAAATTACTATCAAATCTACTACACAAAATGCAAGAGATTCAAGAAACTTTTACCTCGTCGCGGCTTTTGGGCCACGGAATCCGAGTTCGATAACCTTTAGGAGCAGGGATCAAGCAACCCAACCCCTTCCCCTTTTCAGGACAATGCCGCTCAAACCTTTCCCCTTTCTCTGTAGAATTCAATTTCTTGATTGCCTCGTCGTTATCCAAACATGGAATATGCTCCCTCATATTCTCGGAGCAGAGTGAAAACTTTTTAACCCTAATCCTAACCCTATCCCCTCTCTCGTCACTCTCCAAACCCTCGCTCTCATTGGGTTTGGACCAATTCTCCACAAGTTCAGGATCATAATCCCCCACCTCGAAATTATCCGTCATTCTCCCACTCTCGTCCACCACCCCCATCTTATGCAGCGCCGGCGGAGGAGGCGGCTGGGATTGTTGTGGCTCATTCCGGTCAATCGGGTGGGGCGGCGGCGGCGTGGTCGTGTCGTTTAGGAGGGAAGAGATATCAAAGGTCTTGTTGAGATTGGGTGAGAGGCCGACGGAGGAGGACGACGTCGTTTGGGGCTCTTGTTTGTGCTGAGAAGAGAAAAAGACGAGCTGCTGTGAGGAGCCGTCGGAGAAATGCTTTCCCAAGTAGAAGAAAATGAGTGAAATTAGAAGGAAGCCAGAGATTTTGATGAGGGTGGTGGATTTGCAGATATCTCCACTTCCAATCCCATTCATAGTGTCACAGATCTCAGTAACTTTGTATGTAATGTGTGTGTATATATACTCTCCTATGTGTGTGTAGGTTCGTTGCGAATCGCGGATTTGAAGTAAAGTGAGTTAACCGACGTCGTAATTGACCCGCGGATTTTTGATCCAAGGAGCACGATCACTAATTTATTTCTTTTTTTTTTTTTTTTTTTATATATGTACTCTATGTATTGGAGCTATAAACACTTTGGTTTTTTTTTTACCATTCAATACATACGAATACAATACGATAAACAAACAAAAAAAAATTACCATTCAATACATAGATAAACAAAAAAAAAAAAAAATTAACGTGTCTATAGCTCAGAGATGAAAGATTATAAATTAGTTGAGACGGAATTACTATGTTATTCGAATTCAATTTATCAAATTATTTCAGTACCAGTTGATTCAAATTGTTTTTTTTTTTGGATTGTACATTAATAGTTTTTAACTCTAAATTGTTGGTTTGAGTTAAGTCGTTATAATAAAAAAATGTTAATGAAAATTAAAATTTAATATTAATAAAATATTACTCCAATATTTACTAATAATAGCAGATAAAAAATATTAGACCCTAAGTTTTTTTCGAGTTGGTTCGAATCAAATCAAAGATTCGAGTTGAATTGAAGTGTATTCTCCAATAAGTTTGCACAACAAAAAATATCAGATGTAATACAAATTTCAGGCACACCAAAAAATATGAGATGTAATTCAATTTTATTTCTTTGATATGCCAAGTTGCCAACCGACAACCAGCCATTAATAAATCTTTCATTCATCACATTAAAATATATTTTTATCAAAAAATTTAATTTATTTTACAAATTTGTACTTTATTTTTTTAATTTTAAAATACATTTTTAGTATTCAATTTTCTCTTATCAAATGTCAAAAATTAATACTACATATTTTTCAACTAATTATGAATAAAGGTGTTCATAATATGGCTCGAATAGAAAATTAAGTCGGAATGAAATCGGGTTGGTTGATCCGGTTCGGTTTAGACCGATAAAATTTCAAATTAATTTTCAGTTCAACTAAAAACGAGATTTCGGTTTTCGATCCGGTTTCGATTAAAAGTCAATAAATCTAATCTAAAGCATATTGAACCAAAATATAATTTATTAATATATATATATATATATATATATATATATATATATATATATATATATATATATATATATATATATATATATATATATATATATATATATATATAATGTGTTATTTTAAAAATATAAATAACTTGATATTAAAAAAAATTGTTCTACTAATCAAATATAATTTTTTTATTAACTCAAATTTTCACTATATATTAAATTATTAATATTTAATATAATCTATACATATATTGTTGTGTTTACACTACAAAATTATAAATAAACCAAAATTAATTATTTTAATTATTAATATTATAAAAAAAATAATATCAATATAATTTAAATTAATTTTGATAATACATTAATGTCAAATTTATTGTATTAATCAAATTTTGGTTTAATATTGTTGTTTTCACACTACAAAATTATAAATAAACCAAAATTAATTATTTTAATTATTAATATTAAAAAAAAAAATATCAATAATAATTTAAATTAATTTTGGTAATACATTAATGTCAAATTTATTGTATTAATCAAATTTTGGTAATATTTTTTACGATTGTCAATTTTTGTAATACTTTTTAAAATTGTCAATTAATATTGAAAAATAAAAAAATATAATAATAATAATAATAATAATAATAATAATAATAATAATAATAATAATAATAATAATAATATTACAGTCCACAATTTAAATTTTTAAATAAATAATTACAGTTGGTACTTGGTAGTAGTATTAATTAATCAATAAAAAGAAAATTAAAATTAAAATAAATTATTTAATTATTAAAAAATAAAAATTAATTAATTAAATAATTTTATACATTAAGTTTAAAAAAATTTATAAAATACAAACTAATTATTTAAATTATTAAATATGATTAATAATTAATAAAAATAAAATTAAAATCAAAATAAATTATTTAATTATAAAAAAATACAAATTAATTATTAAAATAATTCATACGATTAATTTTAGAAAAATTTATAAAATACAAATTAATTATTTTAATTATTAGATACAATTAATTTTTTTTTTTAAGTAAAATCCGTAAAAATACAAATTAATTATTTAAATAATTTTATAAAATTAATTTTAAAAAAAATGATAACGGGAAGTGATTCTAGTTAATATAACAAAATAATCTATAAATAAAAAATATATTTTTTAATTTCTACAATATTTTATTTACTTAAAAATAATACTACTATTTTATAGTTATTGAATAAAATTAAAAAATTATATATATATATATATATATATATATATATATTAATTTTAATTATTATTTTATATTTACTTTATTAAAATTTTAAATTATTTCGATTTTATCCGGTTCAAAACTGGACCTGACCCGAATTTATCGGTTCGATTCGTTATGAATCATCAATGTTATTCCGATTCAATATTCGGGTCATGATTTTTTATGAATTTCGATTTCGGTTCCGATCTAGTTTTGGACCGATGAGCACCTTAATTATGAACATTTTACTTTTTTTGATATCCTAACTAAGTACACACACCCTTAAAATATAAAATTTTAATTTTACTTAATAGGAGTATATTTTCATTTAAATTTCAAATTTTATTAACAAGTAACAACTACTTTACTTGTAACTTCAAATATATATCTCATTTTTTAAAACAAATCTGAAAGGTGTTAGAAAATTATTTATTTTAAAATAAAATCAAATTCAATGTGGCAGTAAGTACAATAACTGTTTTTAAAACCAAAGTTTAATCCAAAATAAAAATAGTCATCAAACATGGAAATAGTTCAAAACTCAGTGCTTACAAATTTCCAAACTAAAGAAAAAGTAAAAACAAAAAACAAGTGTTCAATGAATGATAAATAAGACATGTAAAGTCACTCAGTGCCGTCTTCGTTTGGTAACTTTTATTCTTAACTAAAAACATGTTATTAATTTGAGGTGATCTCAATGTACTCACTAACACCAATATTTCATCTCAAAAACAATCATTATAGGAGTATTAACATTTACTTGACGTGGAGTATTAAATAACCTTTGCGCGGAACAAATTCGACAACACCGGTCCGGTCATAGACCTTTAATTAGTACTTCTTACTTCCCTTAAAACAGTGCCTTTGTAATTTACAAAGTAACTGTGCACTGTTTTAAGGGATAAAGTAGTAGTATTTTGCTTTGTACCGTAAAAGGCCGCAACGGACCTTCACCTACCCTTACTCGGTGTCATCCCTCACGACACGTTACCTTGAGCAAGGGCGATTTGGTCATTTACATAAAGCAAAAACAAGAACCAATCACTCTTTGCAACGAACGATTGTTTTGAATGATTGAGGCAATGGGACACGTGGTCGCATCTCGGTAGCTGTTGCAGCAGCACTTTGGATTGGGAGGCGGGAAGGTTTTTTCCACGCCTTCCAGAAACTTCCTGCAACTCCTGGTTGAGAATCGCTGACGGAGCTAGCGGCTCACAGCTCGGCACGTGGGCACGTGAGTATCCTACGTGGCACCCGCCCTCACCCGAATTTTGATACGCCCCCCTTTTCAATTTTTAGGGCACTCTGCAAAAACGACGAACTCCACAAACTGAAACTTTTATCGACGAATAAAATAGTGAGAGGCGAGTTTGAATTTATTTTCGTTTGAATTTGTAGTTGGAATGAATGTCGATGGGGAAGGAGGTGAACAAGATGTGAAGATGGAGGAAAAATTGGTGTTTATGTGGGGGTATTTGCCGGGGGCGCTGCCGCAAAGGACGCCGATTTTGTCGCCGGTGGAGGTGAGTCTTCCGCAAGGGGCAGGTTCGTGGAAGGATGTGTGTGGCGGCGGCTGTGGTTTCGCCATGGCTATTTCAGGTAATTTTTAGCTTAATATACTCGTTTCACTCCTTTTTCTGTAGACTTTCAGTATTTTAGAGTTGGGAGTGTCGGCATTGATATTTTCAGGAGTTGAATTTTGCATTCGTTTATCGATTTTTCCCGACTATGAGCCGTGTTCAATGTTCAGTCTTTTTTTTTTTTTTGTTCTTTTGATAAACTTGTAATGGAAATTATTTGTTAAAATCAGTGGCAAGAAAGGATTAGTGTCTCAAGATCACACCAAATAAAGTAGCTTTGCCAAATACTAGTTGCTTCTTTCAGATGAATCTTGTGTCTATTTAGATTGTACTGTAAATACATAAAGAATCGAAGTCTAATTTATATTTTTTGTAGGATTTCAATCAAGATGAATTATGATACAAAATACTTGGAATTACTCTTCTTAAAGAAGTCTCTTTAATTGGTAAATTTCTATGTGTTATTGCTAGACTCTGGGAAGCTCATTACATGGGGATCTACTGATGATCTAGGTCAAAGCTATGTGACGTCTGGGAAGCACGGGGTAATGATGCATTGTGACATGATTTTCTTATTTGTGATTTTCTTATTCAGTTAAAACTTAACCTGCTTTCTCGCTGATGTTAAGGAAATGCCAGAGCCTTTTCCACTTCCCAATGAGGCCTTGATAGTAAGAACTGCCGCTGGTTGGGCACATTGTGTTTCTGCAACAGGTTAAACCCGTGATTCTACCTGGTCCTTTCCATTTCTTTTATTTCAGTAGGAGTGATGACTGGGCCAATTGTTCCCCTTATGCTGCTCCTTCTCATCACTTCTTAAAAAGCTCATTTGACATCCAGTTCAGCAAAATAAAATAAAAACTCATTTGACCTTCTTAGAATCGTTTTGAGTGTTTCTTATAAGTTTCAACACATTAAACTTGGAGACTTTCCGCTTCAGGAATGAAATATATATATTTTGAATCTGCTGTAGCATTGCGTAAAATGCATGACATGCGCTTTCTATAGTTCTTGTTGTGTATATTTCTCTATTATATTGGTAAACCAACTATGAGTAAATGCAGCGGGTGGGGAAGTTTACACTTGGGGTTGGAAAGAATGTGTCCCTTCCGGAAAGATTATTGGGGGGCCTTCAACAGTGTCTATCCTGGAGAAGGATGGCACTGAGCAAGGTATTGATGTCTGGTCTGAGAACCAATGATATACCACGTCTCATGTTCAACTTACACGTACTAATATGTTGAGGACTTATGCCATCTTACAGTGAACCTTAATACTCATGGATCAAGATCTAGTGGTGGTTCAGCATCTGGTGGCAATGCTAGAGGAGCTGAGGAAACTTCTAAGCGAAGGCGAATATCACCAGCTAGACAAGCAGCTGAGACCTCATCCTCTGCTGACGAAACCCTTTCGGCAATCCCCTGTTTGGTAACACTTAACCCAGGCGTAAGGATTACTGCAGTTGCTGCTGGTGGTAGGCACACATTGGCATTGTCAGGTAAATATTGCATTGCTTTGTTTGATTGCAGTTTGATGCTTCATGAGCAGCAGAGCTGCTATCCTTTTTTCTTTTTTTTGCCGAAGTTACAGATGCAGGACAGGTGTGGGGTTGGGGCTATGGAGGTGAAGGACAGCTGGGTTTGGGATCACGCATTAGAATGGTATCATCTCCTCATCCGGTACCTTGCATTGACTCATCATACAACAAGGATCGGTTGACGGGTCTTTCTCGTGGAACCATGAATTCAGAAGGTCAAGGCTTTAGAGTTCCCGGAAGTTACATAAAAGCTATTGCATGTGGAGGTAGACACAGTGCAGTAATTACAGGTACTTTACACTTATCATTAGAAAAGTCGATGCAATCAGTGTTTAACTTAGTTACCTCTTCATCTAGCTATATGTTGATCCAGTTGATATCTTCATTTACATTCTGTTTGTACACAAGTATCTGCAGTTAAAGATATTTAATCTTATATCTGAAACATATTGATGTATATTTTTTTTTTTGTTTAAACAGATGCTGGTGCACTATTAACCTTTGGTTGGGGATTATATGGGCAGGTGAGTGTGTCAGCATTATTACTTAGGTTCTATTAGCATTACGTGTTTAAAGTGCAGTTTTGCAATAGTTATCGTAACATCTGAAAGTAAAAAGAATGTAGTTGAACCATTAATCTTGCACGCTGAAGTAAGTCCATGAAGTCAGGTTACATTTTCCACTATTTTGAAAAATATAAATTGCACCAGTTCCTTGAAGAGGGTTGTATCCTAAAACAGCTTTTCCTTAAAATGATGAATGTAAGGCTTTTGGGGGAAGCAACTCAACCCAGAAACTCCCCCCAGTCACTCAGGAAACACCAATTCATGCTTCTTTCTATACTGTAGTAAAAATCTCTAAAAACAAAATCCCAATCACTTGCCTTCTGTCACCCTTCAATCAATGCCCAAACAACTTCGTCCAAAACTTTTCCATGTAGGATCAGTATTTCTATTTCCTTAAGTTTTCAACAGAGAGAATTGAACATGCAAAATGCTTATAGGTCACTCTTATCATAATATTGTCTCACAGTATTTCAGTTGCGGCAAGCTGCCATTTATTGGAAAATTTAACATAAGTGATGTTTTTTTTTCTTAGCATTGACTTTGTTACATTTTTCGTCACCAAGTAATCATCTATGATATCATGATTTTAGGGCGGTTAAGCACACTTCATGTTTGTTTCTCCTCTCTTCTTTTATGTTAGTTCCACTGTCATGATTAGTCTTATTCTAGTTCTTTTTAACATAGTTTCTAGACAGCGAGTCCGTATTGGTCTTATTTCTTGAAACCAATCCCTTTGTTTTCAGCCGCTAACTATCATTGGTGTGACCTGAATTTAATGTTGTTTCCAAAAAATGTTTTGGTAAATGCACCAAGTACTTTTGAACCTTAACATCATTTCTGGAAACCAGTATAGATTTTAAGGTGCTACTTCCAACTTTTCAAATACAATGATTGAAAAATAGAAATGAATGATATTTAAAATTATTTACAATGACAAAATATAACTCAATAAAAGTTTGGTACTAAATTATCACAATAAGTTGTGTATATCAGGACATTATTCCCATGCCACTTTGATTAATTTTGAAACTACAAACATGCCCACTGCCCAGGTGTTGGTCTCAGTTTTTAGATGTAATCTAGTTTCAAGCACCAAACCCAAGTAGAGTTGTATATTAACAATTGTATTGAATATGATTCTTTTCTATCACATATGCAACATGTACACTTTTTGGATTTCTGTTGAATACCCATTGAACTCCTTTGTACCAGTGATGTCATTTTCATTTGTGTTATTGTAGAAATCAGCACCAAAATGTCCTTCCTCAAAATGTATTTAGGTCCACGACCCTGTAAGATAGGGAAAATAAATGCAAGGACAACTCATGCCTTACAACTGATTGTGTGGTTAAGGTTAAAACGTGTATTGATGAAATCATATTTTGTCCAATTATATCTTTCAGCTGACACACGTCAATTCTTGATGATTTGAGAAAGTTAATTGTTTTTCCCTTTTTATTGTGATGTTTCTAATTGCCTCACATTATTGTTTTCTCCACTTACTAGACTAAGCAAGCACATGTAAATATATTTTTCTTTCTCCGCTTTTATTTGATGTAGTGTGGACAAGGAAGTACGGACGATGAGCTAAGCGCTACCTGTGTATCTTCCTTACTTGGCATCAGGATAGAAGGTGTTGCAGCTGGACTTTGGCATACCATCTGCATTTCTGCTGATGGTGATGTTTATGCCTTTGGGGGGAATCAGTTTGGCCAGTTAGGAACTGGTGGTGATCAGGCTGAGGTATATATGCCACAACATATCATTACATGTTGACTAATTGAAGTATTCAGTGTTTCTTTACATGCTGATTGAAGGACCTTGATACTTTGGTAGTTGTTGAAGATCCTCATTTAGAATTTTCTTTTGACAAGAATTTGATTCTCACTGGGACTTTTTTTTTTCTTTTACCATTTATTGTTTACGTTGGATTTACAACTTCAATAACTTTATCTGTTTGGTTAATGTTAATCAGACTTTGCCCCGACTCCTAGAAGACCCATGTCTGGAAAATGTTAATGCGAAAGTTGTATCCTGTGGAGCTCGTCACAGCGCAGTCATCACAGGTGTGTCAATTATTTATGATGAATAAGAACTTATCCATTAATTTGGGTATTTCCCATGGAACTTTAGTTTTGGCGATTGCTTTGTTGAAAGAGAATAGAAGTCTCAGGAAATAGTACAGTAAAAGCTAAGAGTTGTGAGGAGCGTGCTCCGAGTAACAGTTTATCATTTAGATCCTTGTAAGATCGAGAAGGAAGGAAAATGAGAAAAGGGCCCGGTATAATTTTATCTTAGTCTGAAGATGCCATAACTGATAATCGTGCATTTGAAATATGTAAAGCAACCCTTTTGTTTACTGTTTCATTATATAGATTAGGTTCATTGAACTTGCTAATCCACCCTTTTTGTTTAACTTGTTTCTTTCTTTATTTTCTTTTTCTATATTATAAAGAGGATGGAAAAACATTTTGTTGGGGATGGAACAAATATGGCCAGGTATATTTTTCTATATATCATAAAACTTACAGTGCGACTTTGTTATCTAAAGAGCTCATTGAATGTTACATTGATGATGCTTTTTTCGTCGACCCAGCTTGGTTTGGGTGATGTGATTGACCGAAATACACCTTCTCAAGTTTCGATTGACGGATACATAGCAAGGAATGTGGCATGCGGCTGGTGGCACACTCTTTTGTTGGCTGAATCACCAACTTGAACATGTTACCTAGCTGCTGATCGGAGACAATTTTGTTAGTTTTAGAAGTGACTATTTATCGCCACTTACACTTCTGTGTCATATATACACAACAGCTTGTAACATGTACATACATGTATGATGTACCCATGTAGTCATTCTTTAGAGGTGTCGAGGCCTATTTGGACTTGGTTAGCTGTACGCAATCTGAGTTGACGATAAACTCCGTGTGTTGCGGTGACACAAATATTAGCAGTACCGTCTGTGATGTAAATTATAATTGATGCTTGTTGAGCTCTACGGGGACAGCTTCTCTTGTTGTGTCTAGAAACTTCCATCTTATAGTGTTGCATCTCAGATATTGTATAAGATATTGTTTGCACATGCGCGTATTCATTTCCGGATGGAGACGTACGGCATAGCTTCTATTCTGGGTGAATTAGGACAACTCATTCTCAACAACACACATGTTTGAGCCCGGTGGATTTGAAAAGGAATCGGGTTGACTCGAGTTCTCACTTCTCAATAGCTGATGATGAGTTGTTTGTTAAATGTGACTTATACATAATGCATATAATATGTAGTGTCTTTTTGGATGAAATAGTTAGGCCTTGTTTAGATTGATTACTGATTTCAAAATTGACTTTGTCATGACGAAAAATTATTAACAAATAATGTGAAATATGTGACAAATGACAATGCTATTGGATATGTAATATAAGTATGCATCCTACGAGACATTGGGTTCTGGAAAAAGCGACAAGTCAGTGGTAGTCAATGGTAGTTTAGTCAATCCTACAAATTGTTTGTCAAACAATTATCTCGTACAATAAAGTTGGATAAGTATGAACAAGGCAATTTTTTGTATAATTTCATCAGAAACTTCACTCTCATTAGAGTGTTGGCCTTTCGATCAGTTGATATTTAAATTGAGGACAAACTTAAAAAATAGAAAATAAATTTTATAGTATTTCAATTAAAAAATTGTCCAGATAAATGTAAATCGAAAATAAACTCAAAAATATTTTAAAATACAGTGAGATGCAAATCGAAGACAAATTTTATAATATTTTATTAAACTTTTTGTTCTAGGCAACATGTCTCAATGAAAATATTATTTCATTCGTTTATCGAATATGCGTTGTCGAAGAATTACACTTACATAACCATTTATCTTATCACTCGGCTATGCGAGCGGCATAAATTATTGTTCGTCAATTGTGTTTAATGATTTTTAGGTACGTGAAACATATAATATGATTAATATTCATCTATTCCAAAAGAGTTAAAGAAACTTATTTTTCTGGTGATAAAAATGTTAATTTTTTATTTTTTATAAAAAAATTGAAAAGTATATATTTATTTGGGAAAAATGGCAATAAGGCCAATTTTCAACATTTTTTGATCAATAAGGCCAAGTTCTAATTTATGTGTCAATTAGGCCTTTTTGTTCCAATTGAGCCAAAAAAATATATATGAAAAGACAAAAATACCCTCGATTAATCTTACCCCACCCCACCCCGTACACTACCTCTCACCTAACAGACAATCGACGAGGGAGATTGAGATTTGAGAGCGATCGGGAACACCTCCGCCTCGTCGCCGGCGGCGCCTCAACGTGGCAGTCGAACACCTCCGGCCTGGGGATAACCTCCGTCTGTCGATCACGGATCCACAGATCGCGATCGGGAAATCGCGAGAGGCCGACAACACAAATTACAACAAATAAGTCGACATCGACACGAGGTTCGGTCGGACCTCAATCACGCACCACCACCGCCGCCCTCCACCGTTCAGCTCTCACCTTTGCCGACGAGAGCTTCGGAGTGCTACGAGGATCTCGACCTCCCTTTTTAGGTGGTCGTCGAGACGCGACATCGTGACGAGGCTGAGGAGTAGAGTTTTCGTCTCCTGTAAAGAATTATGGTGTTTCTAATGTGGGTTTGAGTTGCGGGAGAAGGAAGAAGGTGGTGAGGAAGGGGAAAAAGAAAGCAAACAACGTGTTCGATAAAATGCTCAAGAGAAGGTGCTTTCTTGTGAAGCCGTGCGGTTCCCACGCGTTCTTCCTGATGGAGAATTGGGGCGTGGTTGGAAGTTCTTCGTTTGAGGAAACAAACAAGAAGTTGGGCATGAAGTGGTTCAAACTCTCTCCCGACAAAAAGGAAGGTAACCCGACTCGTTTTTCTCTTTTATAATCAACAACTTCCGATGTGTGTATTGGTTTTGATGTTTTGGTTTGATTATTATTATCATTCTGTGATAGAATTACGAGGACTTGGCTTCGAAAGATAATGCAAGATACAAGAGGCAATGCGTTCCAATCGGACGCGACTTTAACGAGCTCCCTCGTATCGTAGCTGTTGCGATGATCTGATCGGTCAGACAAGAAGCTTCGGGGCAGGCTCGTGGGGCAGCCCATGGCGTTGCCGTAGTAGGTGGAGTGGCCCGCGAGACAATGTCTTATGCTTTTTTGTTTCTTGTGATTAATAACTTGTCGTCGTCGTATTGCTCGGATAAGCTTTTTGAAATCATTCAATTCCTATTTATTTTTGTTTCTTCTTTTTGTTATCGGGTGTACGTACTCGTCGTGACTGCTGCTTAATAAGACGTTGAGTTTCATAACACACTGTCTGACTTTAACACTGAATAGGTCTTAAAAACACTGTTTGACTGTGGATTTAACACTGAACATGTCTTAAAAACACTGTTTGAGACAACACACATTGAATCACACAATCAAACACTGAGCACACTTTAATAACACTGAACACACTTTAATAACACTGAACACACTTTTATAGCACTGAAAACACCCTTTAATAGCACTGAACACCCTTTAATAGCACTGAATAACATTAAAAGACACTGAATAACACTGAATAATATTAAAAGACACTGAATAACATTAAAAGACACTGAATAACACTGAATAACATTAAAAGACATGAATAACATTAAAAGACACTGAATAACACTGAATAACACTGAAAGACACTGAATAACATTAAAAGACACTGAATAACATTAAAAGACACTGAATAACACTGAATAACACTGAAAGACACTGAATAACACTGAATAATATTAAAAGACACTGAACGTCACCACAGACACTGAATACCATTAAAAGACACTGAATGTCATTAAAAACATTGAATGTCAGATTTTTACACTGAATATTATATGAACACTGAATATCATTGAAAAACACTGAATGTTAGATTTTTACACTGAATATATAAAAATACTGAATGTTATAAAAAACTGAATATCATTAAAAATTACACTAAATGTCATATTTTTACACTGAATATTATAAAAACATTGAATCACGTAAAATTACACTAAATAAAATAATATTACAAAAAGTAAATCTTACAAAAAACGCTCAATCTCATAAAAATACGATGAATGTCATAAAAATACACTGGAAATAAAAAAAAAACAAAAAAAACACTGAATCCAATAAAAATACACTGAATGTCATCCCACCCATGAATTCTGTTGCTGAATATTTCCGAATACAGACAACCCATTGGAAAAAAAAGGACGATCTCATCATCAAGCACCCTACCGTTTCAGTCTCATCGTCGAAACAGGGAATCGATGCTCAATCTCATAAAAATACGATGAATGTCATAAAAATACACCGGAAATAAAAAAAAAAAAAAAAAAACACTGAATCCAATAAAAATACATTGAATGTCGTAAAAATACAAAAATAAAATAAAAATCCAAAAGAGAAGTTTTTGAGCCAGTGTACTTCTTTACCCACTTCATTGGTCAAATAAAAACACTGAACGATTCGAAAAGAAAAAAAAAGGCAGACCTAGAAAATAATCTCCCTCTGCTGCAGCATTCATTTTGCAATCGAACGTAACCAACTTTGACTTCGTTCCTTACTGAATCAAGTACCTGCACACACAAACACACAAAAAAAAAAATTCAAAAACTATTTAGGCACCAGAAGAATAAACCAAGTAAATATAGTAGTAAACCAAACCTTCAATTTGGACTAATCCAAGTACTCTTGTGCTTCATCTCTAAGATGCAATCTGATTTCAGTCCCACAACCAAGAGGCTCATTCCACTCATCTTCTGAAATGGCGAAAGCCCCATCAACCTATGACTCCCACACATGCCTACACATGCCTGAAAGGGGTCACAATCATCATCCATTAAATAGAAGGGATGGCCTACTGAATACAACACTGAGGGCAAAAGCATATTGTTTATCATCATTATGTTTGCTAAATACTTCAACATAGTCTGCCAACAAGATAAACTGAGTAAAATCCAACTCCCAAGTTCACAAATCAATTCGCTTTCAAACGGCTCTCGGCTTCTCCTCCCCGTCGGGTATCTCGTGCTTCGTCGGGCCACCACACCATTGACAGAAATTTATTTTATTGGTAATGACCTACATATTATAATACAATTTACAAGCAAGTTAGGATTCATAAAGCCAAATGCAAGAATAACAAATTAATCACAGTATCATTTTTGGGTATTTCGAGTACAAAGAAGAAATCAATGTTTCTAGAGACGTGCTCGTCTTTATGTTCCGAGAGCAAATGCTCGAAATCGATCGCCCCGCTGTCACTCACCCTCACTCGGGCATTTCGTCGAACACCTTGTGAATGGAAAAAATAGCAATTGCATCTCAAGTGAATGTTCACTTCCAGTTCAACCGCATACCCAAGTAATGCAGCTTTAACGCCGCCGCGTCGGAAAGGAAAGAGAAGGAATTGCAGGCGATCATGAAACAACACTAACCAATCTACTAAGACCTGAAAATATACCTTTCGAAGACGATGCCGTAAGAGGCGGGGGAGCGGAAGTGGCCACAGACGGCTTGTAGAACGACCTCGTCAACCGATTCAAGAAGAAATCCCGTAACGTGCTCTTCTGCCGCCGGTACTATACAAGGACACCGTCGGCCGCCTCGCGCAAACCGGCAGCTTCTCTTACATTCACGAAGCTCCTCCACGGCGGCGATATGACGGCGGAGGAGCCGACGGCGGTGGACGTGGAGGACGTCGGAGATCCAGTCAGATACAGCGGAGCCGTCAGCGGTGAGAATGGCATAGGTAGAAAGCAGATCGAGATCTGACGAGGGTGTGAGTGATCGATAGAATTTGGGGAGGAGGGATAACGTGGTCTTTACACATTTTAGGCGGCCTAATGACACGCATAATTTCTCGAAAGCCTTATTGGCGAAAAAATGTTAAAAATTGGCCTTATTGCCATTTTTCTCATATTTTAAAGTTAGAAAATAATATAGTTTTAAATAAATTTTAAAAAATAGTAAAAATATGTAAATAAATGGAAATAAAATTATATTTTAAATTAAAAATATAAAATAATTATTTTTTCATTTTTTAAATGTGTCATTCTATTCAGCCTCTTAAAAAAAGCGATTATCACAAATATATATATATATATATATATATATATATATATATATATATATATATATATATATATATATATATATTACTCACTAAAATAAACAAAATTGATCAATCAAATCAGTGGTAATTCAACAAAAGCAAGCATACAAAATTTGACCCACTAATTAATTAACTAAATTAAGAGGGTAATAATTATAAATGAACTAAAACTCCCTTCAATCTCCCCTCCAATACGGGTTAATAGCACAATCAAAGTCAATCAACCATTACCAAAATCACAGGAATATTCATAGGATTAATTTATGATATGTAATTGATTTAATTTATTTACTTTCTATATTTGTTGTAGTTGGTCATGTATATAATGGTATCCTTATAGCTGTACAATTCATTCAAGGGAAATATTAATTCCACATGGTATCAGACTAAATACCGAAACCTAAATCCCTAATTCACAATTCTCTCTTTCTTCTAATTCCTAATTCTCTTTCTTTCTCCCGTCGCCGTTCCGATGGTTAACCCCTCTACGGCTGATTCTCTACCTTACGCCACCCTCATCCATATGCTTACCATTCGCCTTACCTCTACCAATTACTTGTTATGGCGCAGCCAAGTTTTCCCTCTTCTCATAGGCCAAGGACTCGTCGGCTACATCGATGGTTCTCAATCGCCGCCCCAGCCTGAAATCGACGTCAACGGTGCAAGAACCCCAAACCCTGCATACCTATCTTGTCGTGTTGCCGATCAACGTCTCGTCTCTCTCCTCTACTCCTCTCTCACAGAGGAATCGATGGCCGTTGTTGTCGGGTGTACCACTGCTCGTGAGGTATGGTTGGCACTGGAGCATTCGTTTAGTCATCAATCCAAGGCGCGTGAATTTCGGCTTCGGGGCAGCTGCAAACTCTCCGGAAAGGAGACAAACCTGTTGCTGATTTCGGCCGTGAGTTCAAACTCATATGCGACCAACTGTCCGCCATCGGGGTCTCGATAGACGAGTCCGATAAAATCCATCTCTTCATGAAGGGCCTGGGGTCTGCTTTTTCAAATTTCTCGGCGACTCAAATGGCCTTGTCGCCGTCGTTCTCTGACCTCCTGAATAACGCGGAAGCTTGGGATTTATTTCAGCAAACTCTTGATCAGCCTCCTGTCACACAAGCTGCCTTCCTTGCTCATCCAGCTTCCACCCCCGGTTCTCAGCAACAATCTGGTGGTCGCGGTTCTCATCAGCAATCTGGAGGTCGTGGTCATAATAATCAGCGGCAGGGTGGTCGAAACTCGTGGCAACGTCGACCACCAACTTGTCAAATTTGTCGGACAACCGGACATTATGCCAACGTCTGCCCGGATCGGTTCAACAGAACGACAAATCCTGCTCCACCAAATCCTGCTTCGTCTGCTAACATCGCCGAAGCCTTTTCTGCAGCCTTCAACATCGCCGAACGTCCAGCTTCAGACTGGTATTTGGACACTGGTGCCTCGGCACATATGACCCCGTTTGCGCAAAACTTGGACGTCTCCATACCATACACAGGTTCGGATTCTGTTATTGTTGGAAATGGTGCAAATTTAAAAATTTCTGATGTTGGTTCTCGACAAATTAACTCTGCTCTCAAATTGTCCGACGTCTTGGTGGTTCCGGGACTCACTAAAAATTTATTATCCGTTAGCAAATTAACCGCTGATTTGTTAGTTGATGTTGTGTTCACCGTTGATTGTTTTACAATTCAGAATCGGGTAACTCGGGAAGTTCTGGCTCGGGGAAAAATTAAGCATGGATTGTATGTGTTGGATGAAATTAAGATGGCACTGACTGCTTCTCATAAACCCAAGGCTTCTTTTGAACTATGGCATTCTCGGCTTGGTCATGTATCTTTCGATGTTATTTCGTTTTTAAATAAAAGTGGTTTTCTTTCTGTGACTTCTATTTTACCCAAACCAGGTATTTGTGTTTCGTGTGAAAAAGCGAAGAGTAAACGCTTACCTTTTAGTTTGGATGAGAAACGTTCCTCTTCTGTTTTGGACATTGTGCACTGTGATTTATGGGGACCTGCTCCGATTACCTCTGACTCTGGTTTTCGATATTATGTTATCTTCGTTGATGATTTTTCTCGGTTTACGTGGCTTTATCCCTTACGTCAAAAATCTGATTTTTATGATGTTATGTTACAATTTACTACTTTTGTTGAAAATCAGTTTTCTTGTCACATTAAAAGTTTTCACAGCGACGGTGGAACAGAATTCACGAATAATCGCCTCAAACAATTTTTTCGGGACAAGGGTATTCGACACATTCTGTCTTGTCCGTATACACCAGCTCAAAATGGTCGGGTTGAACGCAAGCACAGGCACGTCACAGAAACTGGTCTCTCCATGTTATATCAGTCTCATTGTCCGTTAAAATTTTGGGTTGAAGCTTTCAGCAGCGCACTTTACATCATTAATCGACTGCCATCTAAAGTTCTGAGTAATAAATCTCCTTTTGAACTGCTCTTCTCCACGACGCCGAATTACAAGAATTTTCATCCGTTCGGATGTCGTGTTTTTTCATGTCTCCGTGACTACACTACAAACAAGTTTGAACCTAGGAGCTCAGCTTGTGTTTTCTTGGGCTACAGTAGCTCTCACAAAGGGTTTCGGTGTTACGATCCGGTCTCCTTCCGCACTTATATTTCTAGACATGCTAAATTTGATGAATTATTATTCCCATTTGCTAACTCTGATCACAGGTCTAGTTCCTCTTCTCTCTCACTTTGTGAGTTTGATGAACCAGCAAGAGCGATGCCAAGAGCAACTACCATTCGGCCTATGCATCCTTCTCCTCCGGCTCCTTCGCCTGAACAAATACCATCATCAGTCCCTTGTTCATTGTGTAATGATCACTTATCTACTGCAGGCCCACATTACTTTACTCCACAAATTGCTCCACCTGCAGCTGTAATGTCACTTCAAGAACTTCCAGCCCCAACTCCGAATATTCCCGTCTCTGTTGCGCAAACGACCATCACTCATCACATGCAAACAAGGTCAAAATCAGGCATCTTTAAAACTCGTCATCTCGCCAACTATGCTCAAACAGGCCTCTTTCAAGCACTCGTCGCAGTTAGCGAACCCCGTGGAATAAAATCTGCTTTGAAATTACCTCAATGGGTTGCTGCTATGCGTGAAGAACTCTCTGCCATCCATCATAATCAAACTTGGGATTTGGTTCCACGTCCTCCTCATACGAATGTTGTGGGGTCGAAATGGGTGTTTCGCACGAAATTCTTAGCTGATGGAACTATTGATAAACACAAAGCGCGACTTGTGGCTCAAGGTTTTTCTCAAATTCCGGGGTTTGATTTTTCTCACACCTTTAGCCCTGTTGTTCGAGCCTCCACTGTTCGAATAGTTATTTCCATTGCTGTTCTCAATAATTGGCCTCTTCGTCAGTTTGATATAAAAAATGCTTTTCTCAACGGCGTGTTATCCAAACCGGTTTTTATGGAACAGCCGCCTGGTTTTCATTGACACTCGATTGCCAAATCATGTGTGCCGCTTGAAGAAAGCTTTATATGGTCTCAAACAAGCTCCACGTGCCTGGTTTCAAAGGCTTAGTGACTTCCTTCTCGGCCTCGGTTTCATTTGCAGTCGTTCGGATTCATCGTTGTTCATTTTTATTCGGGGTTCTTATATATTATATCTCCTTGTCTATGTTGATGATTTTATCCTTACAGGAAGCTCTCCAGATGACATACAGGCTTTCATCTCTCGCCTTAATCGGGAGTTTGCTATTAAAGACATGGGGCGTCTCAACTACTTTTTGGGTTTGGAGGTCTATTACACATCTCACGGACTCTTTCTCAATCAAGCAAAGTATGTTCGTGACATTCTTCAGCGCGCCAATCTTGAGGATTCCAAACCCGTTTCGACTCCTTTGGTAACTGGATGTCAGCTCTCGACAAATGGCGTGGAATTTCATGATCCTTCTCTCTATCGATCGTTGGTTGGAGCCTTGCAATATCTCACTATTACGCGACCTGATTTATCATTTGCGGTCAACCTCGTTAGTCAACATCTTCAAAAGCCTACGATCGATCACTTCCAGGCCGTAAAAAGAATTCTACGCTACGTAAAGGGCACTCCCGCTTATGGACTCTCCTTTACTCGCCATTCTGACTCGACTCTTATTGCTTATTCTGATGCTGATTGGGCCCGATGCCTAGAGACCCGACGTTCTACATATGGTTACTCCTTATTTCTTGGAAACAACCTTATATCTTGGAGTGCAAAGAAACAACCGACTATTTCTCGTTCTAGTTGTGAGTCTGAGTACCGTGCACTCGCAAATACGGCTTCTGAAATGGTTTGTATTCTCCAACTCCTAAAAGAACTGAAAATTCCGCTCTCGTCCTGTCCGACTCTCTTTTCAGACAACACAGGTGCTATTTTCCTGAGCCAAAATCCAAGCTCTCTTCGTCGAGCCAAACACATTGACATTGACTTGCATTTTGTTCGTGAACTTGTCTCTGCTGGTCGTCTAAAGACTCGGTTCATCTCTTCGAATCTACAAATTGCAGACATTTTTACGAAAGCATTGCCTCGACCACTTTTTGAATTTTTTCGTCACAAGCTTCGAGTCGGACCTCATCCCACGTCTCGCTTGAGGGGGGATAATAGCACAATCAAAGTCAATCAACCGTTACCAAAATCACAGGAATATTCATAGGATTAATTTATGATATGTAATTGATTTAATTTATTTACTTTCTATATTTGTTGTAGTTGGTCATGTATATAATGCTATCCTTATAGCTGTACAATTTATTCAAGGGAAATATTAATTCCACAGGGGTGTCAATCAATTGGGGTGTCAATGGGTCGTGTTGGGTCGGGTTCGTGTCGTGTCAAGACTATTCGCGGGTCACAAATCATAAACTCAAACCTAACCCATTTAATAATTGTGTCGAAAAATTAAACCCAAAACTAACCTATTTATAAACGAGTTACCCATTTACAACTCGTTTACAATCCATTTAACCCATTTAATTAATAATTAAATTATATAATATAGAAAAAAATATTAACAAATTAATTTAACTGAAAATAAAGAAAAAATAATTATTTGAATCATTAAATTAATTTTTTTTATAAAAAAAAATATAATAAAATAATTTAATTTTTAAAAAGCTAACATATACAATGTAGTTGCCTCATAAAAATTGGTATGCTTGTCGTTTTACATATTATATAATAATACTATGTGAATAGTTTCTCGATTAAATACATTAAACTACACATTATCACAAATCATATAAACTAAATAATTTAAAGTGTTATAAATTATAATTACTCTAATTGTAAGAAAGAGAAAAAATAATGATATTTCTAAACAAACATAATATTATTATTATTTATTAAATAAATAATTTATTATTGTAATATAATAATTAAAAATAAATTTAATAAATGGGTTGAACGAGTTAATTTTGAGTTCTGTCGACCCGCGGTTGACCCATTTAATAAATGGGTCATGGCGGGTTGACCCGCTGTTGACCCGCTTTTTAATCGTGCGGGTTCAACCCGCTTTATTTCGTACGGATTTCGAGTTGTGTTATCGGGTCGTGTTCAAATTGACAGGCCTACCCTCCAATATACCTTTTAAATTTTCTCTGTGTTTGCTAAAAAATATATTTATGTTAAATAAAATGAAAAAAATACTATATAGTTTAGAGTTTTAATTTGAAATAAAAAGTGAATAATAAAAAATGAATTTGATATTTTGATTATGTAAAATTCTATTTTTTAAAATGAATTTGAAATATCAAATTAAAAATAAATAAGTGGTAATAATTATATAAAATACTATAATTTTGATATATATAATTTATATTCTTTAATCTCTTAATACCACCTAAAATAAAAATATGGGTATTGCTATTTGCACCCCTTTTATTATAAGCTCACTCCTCTACTAAACACACCTCATTATTAAAAATTAAAATTATAGCAGTAATTTAATAAATTGAATAAAATACCATTCATACCCTTAAACTTTAGAGTAAAAAAAT
Organism: Euphrasia confusa; assembly: GCA_954870475.1. Classification (NCBI taxonomy): domain Eukaryota; kingdom Viridiplantae; phylum Streptophyta; class Magnoliopsida; order Lamiales; family Orobanchaceae; genus Euphrasia; species Euphrasia confusa. The sequence continues at coordinate 19,749,870 of OX940949.1, forward strand.
AAAAAACTTGAAAAGAAAATTAAGAACAAAAATAAAAAACTTGAAAAGAAAAAAAACAAAATTTTTTTAGTAGAATCTTTCATATTTTTTTTCAATGTTTTTTTTTTTTTTTTATGTATGGTTTTCATTATTTTTATACAATGTGTTGTCGATTTATTTTCTATTTGCTCTTATGTAAAATAAATTAATTTGTTTTTCTTATTTTTATATTTTTATTTTATTACAATAATAATTCTAAATGAGGTTTTTATAAAATTTTAAATTACTAGTTTTAATAATATTTAAATAATTTAGTTAGAAGAAAGCAGATTTTTAACGGACCAAAGTTTGTTTTTAATTTTGTAGATTTTAATTAAAAAAGCTAATGTGTATATTGATTTTTTAATTTAAAGGTATAATTGATATTTCAATTTGATGTATTAATTTAAAGAAATAAAAATAAAAGGGTGTGTTTAGTAAGGGGTGAACTTATAATATTTGGAGGTGCAAATAGCAACTACTTAAAATTATTTAACAGGGTTAAAAGCATAAAACTCCCTAAAGCTTTAGTAACATTAAAGTTGACATTCCAAGCTTCCAACGCGAATCTTGCGTCACGGTTCTTCATTCCATTATCGTCTAATATCGACATAAACGAAGGCTCGGCTAAGCAAGTCCCAAAATCATGAACTGCAAATTGTGAAAGAACATTAATGATACTGCAACCAAGAAACACATTGTTATTAAGTTAATAATATTTATGTATGAATACTAAATGTTTGTTTGATTTTTTCTTTCATTATGTCGACATTTAAATACATATATAGCTAGAATCAAATTAAAGGGTACGTGAAATTTAGGCACATACGTGATTAATTCACGTAAGCATAAATGATTACTAGTAATATTTGCTACTTCATGTACTTGATCGATTATTTATAGTCAAACCAACAATCATCGAATGTACTTTTTTGAATGTTGACGATTATTAACGAGTATTCGAAGCTTTCTTTTGGACAAAGAAATTTGAGATCAAATATTTGTGAAATGTTTTTTTTTTTTTGTCTATGTCAATTGCAGTGTTTTGGGATTCGAACCAAGAACCTCAAAACTAGATGTTCTCTTCATGTATAAGATCAGTTAACAATTTCCAGATCCGCCATCTTCTGGTTTTTAAAATTTAGGAGTATAAGTCTGTTTTTTTTTAATTATTAAATTTTATAGTTTTTGTAAGAAGAAGAGACAAATATATAAATGTAAATATAAATATATTAATTAAACACAACAAAAAAGTTACCAAATAATTAATTCAAGAGCTTATATAGTATAGTGCTCATAACATAAAACAAAAAAACTTGATACAACCAAAACAAAACACAACATGCACGAAAGCTTATTGAAATTATGTGTAAATAGATAGTAAATAGTGCATATATCGGATTAAAGCCGATGATCATTTTTTCTTCGGAAGATTGGGAACTAGAACATCAAAATCGCTAACGGTCCATTCAGCAGTATATTGACGTCTGTCGGACTTAAGGTTGTACATATCTGTACCGACCATGATCGATGTCCATCTTCGTGTTGCTGCCTTTTTATAACCTTGATCCTGCAGTACTCATACCAAGAACGATGTATATATTTAAATATAAGTAGCTAGCAACAATTATATATATGTATGTATGTATGTATGTACCTGGTAGAAATACATCCGTTGAGTCAGTTCCCCGGCATCGAGATCCCAATATTTCGGTTCACCTTCCCAATTGACATCTTCATTTGTTGCCGGAAACCCAAACTTAGCCCACTCGGGATGAGGCACAATTTGCACCAATTCTTGCTGCATTGGATTGGTAAAGGGGTCGCATTTGTCTGTATCTGTTTCGTTCCATGCATTTCCGGGGGCACAATAGAGATGATAAGCTTCGTACGGGAATTTATCAGTTTCGCCTTTGTGTATTATATCTCCTGTGCTAGTGTTCGTGTGATACGGTGGGCACGCTTTGAGATTGTCGATGCTGCACGTACGACTGATTGTAGGGTTGATAATCATTTGGATGTATCGTGTCACGTCCGTGGTGGCATCACCATCGCAAGGGTCTCCATTGTTTTTCCAGCAACCTCCGATGTTTGTCAGGGCAAACTGACTGATTTCGCCTCCGCCATGTTTAATGTGTAGGCTCATTTTCACCTTGAAGTTTGGAGACTTAAGCAGCTGCATCCAATCATATATACAATTTCATTCTATACATTATTTTTAATTTGTTAGTACAATATTAATATTGTGGTTCTCCAATTGGGAGAGTGTTGTAGCACAAGAAACAACACGCAACCATAGGATTCAATCCGTTCGTTCTTGCGTTTCCGCATCAAAGATAAGTAAGTCTTCTAATTTATTTTTATCGAACTGCTTATGTCGTTTAAGTAATTTCTTCGATATATATAGTATATGCATGTATGTATAAACGTACGTACCGATTTCATATTCATGATGCCGCGCCCATTGTAGGGATACCCTGCATTATATCCAGTGGCTGCATCAGCCCTTAGAAACATAGCGAGCCACGGATATTTATCTGATGTCGTCAATTTAAACGACAAAATCCATCTGCTATTTGCAGGAGTACTCGTGTTGGTATTCTTCTGCCATGTGACGGCAAAGTAGGACTTATTACTCGTAAGATCGGAATCAAGAAGATCGTACGAGCCGTAGAACCCTCCGATGAGAGACGGATTCTGGCCATCAAAGCTCGACTCGTTACGGAACATGAGGGGTTGGTTCATGCACCCGCTACCGAAACAAGGGAAGGGTTTGTCCCACGTCATTTCTGTCTTGTTTACTACTTTCCTCCCATACTTGGGACACTTGGTCGAATTCATGTCCAAGTTCCCGTTTTTCAGCATTATCATCCAAAAATACCAATCGTTTTTCTTGCAAAGCAATCCGAGGTATTTTTCTTTTTCTGCGGCATAATTATCGACGTCAGCTCCCGATGGGTTGAAACTAATAGTGCTACTACCTGGGAATTGATCGCCCGCTTTCAACAGGTTTGAGGTGTCGTTCACTTTCTGGAATATGTGACACAACGACGTTTTATCTGATCATCATCATCACCAACAAACAAGTAAGTATATGAATGATAGTTTGAATTGAAATAAAAATAAACATAAATATTACGTACTTTCTTTGCAGACGAGATCGGCACAATCAGCCAGTCTTGGGCTGCCCATGCCTGGTGCCTCCTCTCCAACTTCATTACAGGCGTTCCATGCTTCTAAAGCGAATCTTGCATTGGGGTTCGTCATTCCGTTATCACCTAATATCGACATAAACGAAGGTGTCTTGGCGCCCAAGCCAGTCCAGAAATGATCATGAACTGCAATTGTGAAGAACAACGATACTAGAAACAAGAAACTCATCGTTAATAATATATATATATTAATGTCTGAAAATATATAGTATAACTGAATGTTTGTTTGATATTTTCTTTCATTGTGTGGACACACATTTATATACATAGAGCACAGGAGGTGAGATCAATTCGTGCATAGTAATAGTATTATTAACAATATTCATTGGATGAACTTTAATTGTTGAATTGTGGACTATTATTAATGGGTATTTGAAATTTTTCCTTGGATAAATAACATTCAAATCAAATTTATCAAGTTAACTAGGTCTTTTATAATATTATTGATTTAATTTCAATCACACCACACTCAAACTATTGATAGGCGTCACAGTCAAAGTAAAATTTCAACTTGCCCAAAAATTGCACATAATACATATGTCCACGATTAGACCTGATTTTATTCGTGAGGATATCTTTCACATAAAATTTCAACTTGTTCGATATCTTTCATCGTTTGGATAAAGAACTTTGAATAATATATTCAATTAAAAATTGACACTAAACGATGATGGGTACTTCAAGAAATGAAAATTTCGACACAAATAAAGTTTGAGAGAGCGCGTTTAATATCGCACATTACTTAAAAAAAAAAAACATTTTCTACGCGTATTTTATTTAATGTGTGTTTTTGGCTCGGACTTTTTGTTGAGCTTCTTATTGAAGCATCTTATTCAATATGTCAAAGGGTGCGGTGCAGTACTAATTGACTTTGCGTTTTGGTTGAGAAATTTAGGCACAGGCGTGATTAACTCATGCATGATTTCTATTACGAATTGCATGGCATGTTACGTAAACATGATTAGTAATAGTTGATCGTTGACTTCTAGTCAAACTAAAAATCGTTGGATGCACTTTGTTGATGCACTTTGTTGATGTTGACGATTGGGCGATGTATGGTATGATAATAACGGGATACCGAAAAAAAAGAAATCAACAATATAATAGAGAATATAAGAATTTACGTGAAAACCAAACATGGAAAATCACGAAAAGAACGACGAACAAATCACTATAATATTGTTTCACGATTACAAGGATGATATACGCTCTAAACCCTCAAATCTCACACAATAGTTATAGCTAGAATAGACGGTGTGTTTGTGCCCATGGAGAAGCTCTCTTTATATAGGGGGAGGTCCTAATTATTGTATGGAAATAATAATTATTGCCCATAGTATGGCTCGTAGGAGAAGAAAACCAAAACGAACAAAAAATAAGAATTTCCCAAAATATCACGGTTGGAGAAAACGGCGGGCGCCGTTTCTCACCCGCGGTCGCAGGACTGCATTCGGCGGTCGCCGGAGCTGAATCGTCGGGCGCCGAATCGTCTGAAAATCGTTCAGTCCACGATACGTCGACTGACGCAAAACGGCAACCGCTACTGCCTTTTCCGCGGTCGAGGAAAGCCCTTTCCCGGGCGTGATTCTTGTCCGGCGGGCGCTGAGCATCGATCGAAGGTTCGACCTTCCAGGTGTCCGCCTCCCGCGAGTGCAGGACGACCACCGGCGACCACCGTTTGAGACCGGCGGTTGCGGAATGCTCCAGCGAGCGTCTCCTTCCGTTTTGTGGCAAACTTCAACAAATCTACACCTTGACACTAAACCTCGATCTTCCTTCGCCTTCCGTCTTCCTCCAAAAGCCCCTAATGGCTTAATCCATCGATCGAAGTCCAAACAAGCTAGAGCAAAGCTCAAACTTGGTTGCGGGTAAACTCTTTGTTAACATGTCCGCCGGATTATCATGATTAGTAATCTTACTCACCTTAACATCACCTCGAGCGATCACCTCATGGACATAGTGATATCGAATATTTATGTGCTTTGTTCTCTCATGGAACACTTGATCTTTTGTGCGGCAAATAGCACTTTGACTATCACAAAAGATTGTCTCCGTCTCCGAACTCTCCAAGAGTTCTCCAAACCAACCTCTCATCCACAACGCCTCTTTACAAGCTTCGGTGATTGCCATATTGACGTAGGCGGAAGCAATATAAAAACTCGTTGATTCTACGAATACCCGAGAATTAAAACATCAATGTTCGTTGATTCTATCGAATACCGAAAATTGATAAGAAGAACGAGAAAACTCTATTCTTTTATTTTCATCAAAACAACGACTGAATAATTGAATGAAAGGAACAAAATATCAATAAGTACCCTAAAACCCTAATTTACTTGGGCTTATTAACTTATAACTTGGGCTTTATACGATATCCACATCATTCTCTCCCTCCCGAAGAAAGTTCGACCGCGAACTTGAAGAATGTGAAGAGATTAATCAAGACGCACACGTTCCAAACGAAGCCACCAGGATCAAACACGAATTGTCGACAACCATTATTATCAGACTTGAACATAGCAGGGGAATCGACCAGCGTCCTATTTGGCTCTCTCCCTTTGAAAATCCCGTGACTTATTGTTGCTCCATCCACTATGGGGCCCACGTGCAGCATACCAATTGGATTTAAACAATCCAACTATGACCTGCTCCCAACATGTGCTTTCAGAAGTAAGGCCACAGTCAATAGCTTGGGAAATATTTGGTGCGAAACATACACATAGCAGGACAAACATGGGGTCAACGTCTCCGACGACGGGCACCTCGATCGGGTCAGTGGCGTCTCTTCATCGAAGAGAGGCGGGCCTATATAAGTGGGGTCAATTCTATTTATACGCGCACCCTTCGGATTGGGTTGCATCCCTACGGACAACCGCAAATCTGGATGTTCCATCTTCTGCCACTCAACCTCGGGAATTTCTAGTCGTGAAATCTCTCCACATGTTATCGAGATGGCATCAGCTCCAATTGGACAACCTACTACAGTAACGCCATCTTGAAGTGCTGGCAGATCTCCAAGTTCTTGAAGATGCTCGTCATCCCAGATCGTGGTCGGTTCGTCTTCCATATCCGTATCCCAAATGACACAATTTTCTTCAACGATCGATTCAGTATCCCAAAGTACAGAGGGGTACTCATTGTTACAATCAAAATCGACAAAAATCGGATTTGTAAAATCTGCATCATAACATCGATCTTCGTGGGGGTCTTCGAGAGCGCACTCGTGCGCGGAGGGGGGTCGGTGACTAGTTTCTGGTAGACCATTGTAAATAGCAAAGCGGAGTACCTCGAGTTCAACGGAAATGGCTGAGATTTGACGGCTTAAGGCGGCGACATCAGCATCGCGACGGGCTGTAGCCTCAAGGGAGGTTTCGTGAGCACACTGGCGACAAGGAGGCATCGTTTCGGCTCTGATACCAACTGATGTAGGCGGAATCAATATAAAAACTCGTTGATTCTACGAATACCCGAGGATTAAAACATCAATGTTCGTTGATTTTATCGAATACCGAAAATTGATAAGAAGAACGAGAAAACTCTATTCTTTTATTTTCATCAAAACAACGACTGAATAATTGAATGAAAGGAACAAAATATTAATAAGTACCATAAAACCCTAATTTACTTGGGCTTATTAACTTATAACTTGGGCTTTATACGATATCCACATCACATATACTCCGCCTCGGTAGTAGATAATGTCACCGTACTTTGCAAAATAGCTTTCCAACTTATAGCACACCCACGAATGGTAAAAATATACCCGATAAGAGATCTTCTTTTATTTAGATCACCGCCATAGTCGGAATCCACAAACCCTCACATATTTTCTTGATTCCTCCCGAACTCTAAACTTTTGTGTATTCGTACCTCTCAAATAGCGCAACACCCACTACACCGCTTTCCAATGCTCTCTTCCGGGATTCACCATATACCAACTCACGGCACTCACGGCGTGTGCTAAATCCGGACGTGTACACACCATGGCGTACATCAAAGAGCCAACTGCATTGGAATAAGGGACTAGAGCCATATCCTCGATGTCCTCCTCCGTAGTCGGAGAATCAGCAGAGGTAAGTCTAAACTGTGTTCCAAGGGGAGTACTTACCGGGTTTAAATCTTCAAGGTTGAAACGACGTAGCACCTTCTCTATATACCCCTTTTGGCCAAGAAATAACTTGCCATCTTTTCGATCTCTTGTGATTTCCATCCCAAGAATCTTCTTTGCCGCACCAAGATCGGTCATCTCGAACTCCTTTCCAAGTTGTGCCTTAACTCTCGCCACCTCCGACTTATTCTTAGCCGCTATCAACATATCGTCGACGTAGAGGAGAAGATAGACTATAGACCCATCACGACCTTTCCGGAAATATACACAACTATCGTTTGAGCTCCTCCGGAAACCATTCTTAATCATAAACGTGTTGAAACGTTTATACCATTGTCTAGGACTTCTTGAGAAAACAAACCTTGTTCTCTAGACTTGAAACCTCAAACCCTTCGGGTTGGATCATGTACATATCTTCATCGGGCTCCCCATGTAGAAAGGCCGTTTTCACATCCATTTTCTCAAGCTCCAAATCGTGCATTGCTACAATGCCTAAAATCGCCCTAATCGAGCTATGCTTGACCACCAGTGAAAACACATCATTGAAATCTACTCCGAGAATATGACTAAAACCCTTAGCCACTAATCTCGCCTTATATCTCTCGTCCTCTACCCCAGGGATTCCCTCCTTCTTCTTGAAGATCCACTTGCACTTGATGGCCTTCTTGCCTTTAGGGAGATCAACTAACTCCCAAGTGCCATTCTTATGAAGAGAATCCATCTCTTCTTGCATAGCAAGGACCCACTTACTCGAGTCATCACAAGTAACCGCCTCGTCATATGTGGAAGGTGTTGGAATTCGATATCCCGGGCTATTAAAATTTGCGGAAAACAATAACCCGATCAAAACCATCCACCGGAGATCACACGAACACCACGTACGAGCCGGAGCACGAACCGAACGCACGACGCGGCCGAAGCCGCGTGCACGCCCAGCCCGAGCCCCCGCACGCGGGGCTCACGCGATCACCGATCGCACGCCGGCGATCGGTTGGGGTGGGGCTGCTCCAGCAGCCCCCGCGGCGAGTCCGGCGACTCGCCGCCGCCTAGAGGGCCTCGCCTTCACGGCGAGGTTGGGCACGGCACCAGCCCGTGCCCAGCGATCGACCCCTTGCGGTCGATCGCACACCCTCGGTCCAGCCGAGGGTTCGGCCCCCTTGCCGCGCCGAACCCTAGGGGCGATCGCCCGTGGTCCGGTGGCTTCGCCACCACCACGCGATCGTCCTCTACTCCCGGTTCGATCTTCGGATCTTGTTCTACGGTATTCTCGATAAACCAAAACCGAATAAATCAAGGGCGTTTAGATTTTTACCTTTCGATTCGTTGTTCGGAGAAACGAAATCAAGATGACCTTTGAATCTTCCCACGTATTCCTTGCACTCCGTTCGAACGTCGGGTGGGCGACGATCTATCGAACTCCTATGGATCTCCTTCAACTCTCTAGAATATCAAGTATGATAATCTTGTCTTACAAATTATGAAGGCCATGTAGTGCTTTTATAGGCTACGTAGGGGATCTAAAGGAGGTGGAATATTGGGCTTCCAATATTGAAGATTAAATTGAGCCCACTGCTCAAGTCCATTAATCCTTATCAATATTAATTAAATTTATTTTCCACTATATAAATTAATTGCACTCCCAATATTAAACCATATTATATCCAAATAATATTTCTCCGGTAGTATTATTTATTCCGTGTATTTAAGATATAAATATCCATGAATAAAATTTATTTATTGCTTAATAAATTTATTCATCTCTTTTATCCGAGACTAGTACCACTCAACCTTATTTATTATGCGGAATTAAATCCACTCGCGAGGTTTACATAATAAATCCTTATGAGCTCATCTCGGGGATATTATCAACCCTTCCGGGATACACTGTCCCGTCAAGAATTCACGGCATGCCATATATAAAATATAGTGACCCAACTTAACCGGTAATTGACCCAATAATTAAACCGGTCAATTCCTTTGGAAAATCAAAGTCACTTATACTAAATATACACACCCGCAATTGTATCGGGGATTAAGAATAAAATACACTGAGTCTCAAATCAATCATCGCCGAGCAAACCTAATTGATGAGTCTCAATCGATCCGCTCAATACACCAAGTGTACAAGTGTGATAAAATAATTAAGACAAATTATTTTCTCTCTCACACAACGACTATACCGATGGATTGGTCCGTGTCCATCTAGGTCGTGAGCATCTGTTCGATTAAATACGAGTAACCGATAGTATGATCTTCTGTGTGGGCCCGACACACCATACTAACTACAACGTATAAAATCCAGGACTATAATTTGCATATATTTAATTAACAATAATTAAAAGCAAATGAATGTTTGTATTTAATAGGTAAATGAAAGTGTACAAGGAGTTCACAATACTCAAATCTAGACATTAAGTATACCACTCCAGCAATCTCCCACTTATACTAAGGTCTAGTCTTATCCTCCAAACTTCTGACTCCCAAACCCTCCAAGTGCTTGAAATATACTTCCTTAGGAAGTATCTTGGTGAAAGGGTCCGCTAGGTTGTCCTCCGAAGCTATCTTGGTGACTATCGCATCGCCCCTCTTGACGATGACTCGAATCAGGTGGTACTTGCGCTCTATGTGTTTCGTAGCACTATGGGACCGTGGTTCCTTACTGTTTGCCACTGCACCGCTATTGTCACAATAAATTGTCATAGCTCTAGGCAAACTCGGAATCACATCTAAGTCCTGGAGGAAATTAAGGAACCAAACTGATTCTTTCGCTGCCTCTGAGGCTGCAACATATTCAGCTTCCATGGTAGAGTCTGAAATGCACTTTTGCTTAACACTCCTCCATGATACGGCTCCACCTCCCAAAGTGTACACATAGCCTGATGTCGACTTTCGCCGGTCCTTATCAGCTTGGAAATCCGAATCCGTATAACCCAAAGGAATCAAATTGTCTGCCCCGTAACTTAGAACATAATCCCTAGTATTTCACAAATACTTGAAAATGCTCTTTACGGCAGTCCAATGAGCCTTTCCAGGGTTACTCTGATATCTCGCTACTACGCCAACTGCATAGCAGATATCAGGCCTCGTGCATAACATTGCATACATCAAGCTTCCCACAGCCGAAGCGTAGGGAACTGCTTTCATTTCATCTTTCTCCTTTTGTGTCTGAGGACACATCTTCTTAGAAAGATAAGTTCCTTTACTGAAGGGCAGCTCACCCTTCTTGGAATCTTGCATGTTAAAACGAGCCAGAATCGTGTCTATGTAAGATTGCTGGGATAGGTACAATGTTCTATTCCGGCGATCCCTTATAACCTTGATCCCTAGAACATGCCCGACTTCTCCCAAATCTTTCATATCGAATTGTCTAGACAACCATCCCTTTATGTCTGATAACATCTTTACACTGTTGCCAATGAGAAGAATGTCATCTACATAAAGCACGAGAAACACCACCTTCTTCCCATCACGTTTCCAATACACACACGATTCGTCCATGCTTTGACTGAATCCAAAAGACTGGACTACTTCGTCAAACCGCAGGTTCCACGATCTCGAGGCTTGTTTCAATCCATAAATGGATCGATTAAGCTTGCACACTAGATGATCTCGCCCCTTAGCAATGAATCCTTCTGGTTGTTTCATATAAATCGTCTCGTCAAGACTTCCATTTAGGAAAGCTGTCTTGACATCCATTTGCCACACCTCATAATCCATATGAGCTGCTATGGATAAGAGAATCCGGATCGACTTTATCTTGGCTACCGGCGAGAAGGTCTCCTCATAATCGATTCCCTCTTTCTGAGTATATCCTTTCGCAACAAGCCGAGCTTTAAAGGTTTCAACCTTTCCGTCAGATCCTCTCTTTCTCTTGTAGACCCATTTACACCCAATTGGCTTTACGCCGTTTGGTGGTTCTACAAGATCCCAGACTTTATTAGAATCCATAGATTCAATTTCGGATTTCATCGCTTTCTTCCAAGAAGGCGCATCTATATCTTGTACCGCCTCATCATAGGTCCAGGGATCGATTTCATGAACTCCAGGTCCAGAGTCCGAAGACTCACCCAGTCCAATCCATCGGTCTGGTTGTTTAACAACCCTCCCACTACGACGGCGTTCCGGTGTATTAACAGTGACAGTGTCAGGTGCAGATTCTAGTGGTGTATCTATACTCGGTTCGGCTGTATCTAAGTCTTCTTTGTTACCTCTCAACTCATCAAGTATTATGTCACTTTTGGGCTTGTGGTCCATGACATAGTCTTCCTCTAAGAACCGAGCGTTAGTACTTATAACGATCTTCTGGTCCGTAGGACTATAGAACATGCCACCCTTAGTTCCTCTAGGATATCCTATAAACAACCGCACTTCAGTACGAGGTTCTAATTTATCGGCACCTACCTTCAACACATGTGCAGGGCACCCCCAGATCCGAACGTGTCTGAAGCTAGGCTTGCGCCCGCTCCATCGTTCCATGGGTGTTGAAGGAACCGTTTTAGATGGAACCAAGTTTAGAATGTGCGCTGCTGTTTCCAAGGCATATCCCCAGAACATTGTAGGTAAGTCCGAATAACTCATCATTGAACGCACCATCTCCATAAGAGTCCTATTCCTTCTTTCTGACACACCATTCTGCTGAGGAGTATATGGTGATGTCATTTGGGAATCAATCCCATTCTCTGCCAAGTATGCCTTGAATTCTCCAGACAGGTACTCGCCTCCGCGATCAGATCGCAGGCATTTAATGGATTTATTTTGAAGGTTCTCCACAAAAGCCTTGAACTCCTTGAACTTGTCAAAGGATTCGCTCTTGCGGCGCATCAAATATACAAATCCATACCTTGAGTAATCATCAGTGAAAGTGATGAAATACTCGTACCCTCCCCTTGCCTGAGTAGACATAGGTCCGCATAAATCAGAGTGAATCAAATCCAATACTTGTTCAGCCCTTCGTCCTTTACCAGAAAAAGAACGCTTGGTCATTTTACCCTCTAAACAGGATTCGCAGGTCGGAAGGTCCTCTCCTTCAACATCGCTGATTAGTCCATCAGCTTTCAACCTTTGAAGCCTATTCGAGTTTATATGACCTAGCCTTAGATGCCACAAGTATAATTGACTCATTTTAGAAGGTTCCTTTCTCTTATTGGTGTTCGTAGATGTGTTATTACTCTCGGTTAGTTGCATCGTGTTAGACTCAGGATTTAGCACATACAAATCGTCCACCAACGTACCAGAACAGATAATCTCACTGTTTCTTCTTATGATCACAGAGTGGTCAAAAGAGACAGAATATCCATTCATAATAAGTTTAGAAACCGAAATTAAATTCTTTCTAAAGTTGGGTACATAAAGACAATTATGTAAAACTAAAACCCTATCACTACTGAAGCGTAAGTGAACGTCTCCCACTGCAACAGCCGCCACCTTCGCGACATTGCCCATGTAGACCACGATCTCTCCCTCTCTAAGTCTCCGGGTTTCCTGGAACCCCTGCAATGAATTGCAGACATGATCAGTGGCCCCCGTATCTACACACCAGGTGCTGGTAGATAACACCACTTATAATGTTTCGGTGACTAAGGAAAATTTCGTACCTTTGATGAGAGGACAATCAGACCTCCAGTGCCCAGACTGCTTGCATCGATAGCACTTGCCTCGCGGCTTGCTCTTCCCACTCCGTGGTTTGGAACCACTGGGCTTCTTTGCTTGCACTTCCATCTTAGCCACAAGAGCTTGTGACTTTCTGACCATACTTATAAGTTCCGCCTTTTTCAAATCGTTTTTAAGCGATTCTCTAATAGGACTGAATTTATAGAGTATGTCAATCACTTCTTGTCCGGCTTCCACACTATGTCTCAACATCATTCTGAGGTCATTCCAAATGTCCTCATGAGTTGGGTCAGCTGTGGATTCGGAAGGCTCAACAGTCTGGACAATGTCCAGATTTCGTTTCCAATCAGTACTATATGGAACCAGTGAGTTTTCATCTTTAAGTATATCACAAAGTGGGGTCACAGTCATTCTTAACCTATAAGCACATAAAACAAACAAACAATTTAATATCCGATATTATCTCCCTAAATAATATCATTAAATCACTAATCACATCTAAAATCCCATCAGGTAAGGCAAGCCACGATAGTGTGGACGTTTACCCACCCAAATGATTTAGCGATTAGATTTCCTTCGGTCGTACATCATCAATAGCGTTACCTCGATGGGAGGAATACTATGAAGCGTACCTAAGTGTTAACCATTACTCAGTACTAAGAAGTTTGTTTGAGACTCGTATATCACCGCAAGCCACGATAGTGTGGACGTTTACGTTGATACACGGATCCTTCACTCCCTTCTATAACTGTCTACATCAATCGATCTAAAGTCCCATTCGATATAGCAAGCCACGATAGTGTGGACGTTTACTATACCAAAAGACTTATACAATTGAAATCCAATTACTTGACCCATTTAATCTTGTAAATCAAGACGCGGAGAATCATAAGTGAAACTCGAAGTTTCTAACCAGTGATTCACCATGCGAACAACCCTATCTCTCATAAATGAGGGAGCCGAGCAGACAATCGATCCATCTATCAAAGAATGGTACGACTGCCTCTAATTTTTGTCCTCGACATGACCAAGTGGCTCTGGCTCCATTCCACTCCCCGGGGTGAGAATGAGTCGACTTGAAATCAGCTTTGGAAAGACAAATTAGGCATTGTTTGATAAACTTAATCAATGTTTCTTGTAAGAGGAATTACAAGAACTCTCCTCCAATAACTTATCTATATAAACTTCAAAAGTTTATAAAAGTCACCAAGAGAGCAGCAATGGAGACCATGGGTATGTTTCCATACCCTCTCCCACTTAGCTTTTTACAATAAAGGGATACGCTATCTAGTGCATAAAAGTAAACACATATAGCATGCATACATGTAATAAAGCACATAGTATTATCACATAGTCAAAATAATTACTAGAATATTATTTTCCGACTATTATGGCTTTACTCCATTTCCGTACGCATCTTCTAGTCTTTAGTCTTCGTTCTTGAATGCTCCATGTGACGAGAATATTAATTTCCAATATTTAAATCTATTTATTTTTAATAAATCCAAAAGATACTTAATTAATAATAATTAAGTCAATCGAATAAATCAAAAATAAAATTAAATATTATTAATATTTTTATTTATTTTATTTTCCTTTTCTACTTCATTAAATCTCTAGAATAATCTATCCAAGACCCACTTGGAATATTCTAGATGATTTCCATAATGAAATAAGGAAATAAAATAATTTAGGACTCTTCTACTTTCCAAGATTAATTAATTTCCATTACTATGAAAATTCCCATAAAATAGGAATAATCAATTAGGAAATAAATTAATCCTAAATTAACTTTTATTCCTTTCCAATTCTATTAAATCTCTAGGATCCTATTCCAAGTAGAACTCGGAATACTCTAGAAGACTTCCATAATAGAATAAGGAAATAAAATTAATTCCAATTAATTCTTTTCCTAATCCATGAGAATTCCCAAAAATAGGAAAACTCAAATAGAAAAGCCGAACTAATTAGGAAAGTAGAATCACCGGACCGGGATAGCGCGGGGTGGGGATCCCCGCGCCACCATCGACCGCCACCTAGGAGGTGGCCGGCCACCGACGCCGGCGGCCCCTCCAAGGGTCGATCGATCGATCCTCATGGATCGACCATGGGTGGTCGATCCTCGTCCCTTCACCCTCACGTTCATCTCCTTCGTCACGCATCTTCTCCGGCGGTCGTTTCGGCATCGATCCAACGCAAAATAAATTACAAATTTAATTTCACACTATCCGGTATCGATTCTATACATGAAATCGACCCTATACAATTTCCGGAAAAACGTAGAACGTAATAATAAATCCTAAATTCGGTCAACCCCCGAATTTTTACTATTACAAGCATTCACCACCAAAAACGAATCTCGACATGTCCGAGAGTTTAATCAAACCAACAATCACATGACAAAATAAATTAAACGAATAATAAATCAAGCCATAATAGTCGGAACCCTGCAAGGTAGAACAATTTTATCGAAAATACCGCGAACGTAAACCTCGCTCTGATACCAATTGTTGGAATTCGATATCCCGGGCTATTAAAATTTGCGGAAAACAATAACCCGATCAAAACCATCCGCCGGAGATCACACGAACACCACGTACGAGCCGGAGCACGAACCGAACGCACGACGCGGCCGAAGCCGCGTGCACGCCCAGCCCGAGCCCCCGCACGCGGGGCTCACGCGATCACCGATCGCACGCCGGCGATCGGTTGGGGTGGGGCTGCTCCAGCAGCCCCCGCGGCGAGTCCGGCGACTCGCCGCCGCCTAGAGGGCCTCGCCTTCACGGCGAGGTTGGGCACGGCACCAGCCCGTGCCCAGCGATCGACCCCTTGCGGTCGATCGCACACCCTCGGTCCAGCCGAGGGTTCGTGTTGGAGTTGTGTACTTAATGTCTAGATTTAAGTAACGGTAAACTCCCGATCATAGCATTTAATCTATTAAATTAATAAACAATTATTTGCATTAATTAATTATGCAAAATATAGTCCTGGATTTTATACGTTGTAGTTAGTATGGTGTTGCATGGGCGCACAGAAGATCATACTATGGGTTACTCGTATTTAATCAAACAGTTGCTCACGGCCTAGATGGACATGGACCAATCCATCGGTATAGTCGTTGTGTGAGAGAGAAAATAAATTGTCTTAATTATTTTATCACACTTGTACACTTAGGTGTATTGGGCGGATCGCTTGAGATTTATTGATTAGGATTGCCTTGGATAATCAATTTAAATCTCAGAGTATTTTATTCTTAATCCCCGATACTATTGCGGGTGTATATATTTAATATTAGAGACTTTGATTTTCCAAAGGAATTAACCGATTTAATTATTGGGTTAATTACCGGTTAAGTTGGGTCGCTATATTTTATATATGACATGCCGTGAATACTTGACGGGAAAGTGTATCCCGGAAGGGTTGATAATATCCCCGAGATGAGTTCATAAGGAATTATTGTGTAAACCTCATGAGTGGATTTGTTCCGCACAATAATTAAGGTTGAATGGTACTAGTCTCGAATTCAAGAGATGAATATAATTTATTGAGCAATAAATAAATTTATTCATGGATATTTAAATCTTAAATACACGGAATAAATAATACTACCGGAGAAATATTATTTGATATAATATGGTTTAATATTGGGAGTGCAATTAATTTATATAGTGGAAAATAAATTAATTAATATTGATAAGGATTAATGGACTTGAGCATTGGGCTCAATTTAATCTTCAATATTAGAAGCCCAATATTCCACCTCCTTATGATCCCCTACGTAGCCTATAAAAGCACTACATGGCTTCATAATTCATACACAACATAAGAGAAGAATATCATACTTGATATTCTAGAGAGTTGAAGGAGATCCATAGGAGTTCGATAGATCGTCGCCCACACGACGTTCGAACGGGGTGCAAGGAATACGTAGGAAGATCGCAAGGTCATCAACGTTTAATTCGTTTCTCCGCACAACGAATTGAGGTAACATAATCTAAAACCCCTCTTTGATTATGTGTTCGTTAATTGTGATATATACATGAACAAGACGATCCGGGTAAACGTCGAAACCGGGATACGGGGATCTCGCGATCCCCGTCGGGATCGAGAGGGGCGGCCGAACCCTAGGGTTCGACCGCCGGCGCGCGCGGACGAGGGAGCCCCGGCTGGACCGCCGGGGCAAGCGATCGACCATGGGTCGATCGCGGGGAGACCGCCGTGGGCTGGTGCCACGGCAGCTGGTCCCCCCCGCCACCTCGACCGGCGACAAGCGCACGGGAGGAGCCCCGGCTGAAGCCGGGGCAGGCGATCGACCGTGAGGTCGATCGCGGGAAAGCCGCGGCTGGTAGCCGCGGCGGGTCAGCTGGAGGCTGACCGCCCTCCTCCGGCGGCGGTGGTAAGTCGCCGGACTCACCACCGGGGGCTGCTAGGCAGCCCCGGCGATCGCATGTGCATGCGATCGCGAACCCCGCGTGGGGTTCGGCTAGGGTTTCGCCCTCGCGGCGATTCCCTCGTCGGACTCCGGAGACGTGGTGTTCGTGATCGGTTTCCGGCGACGGGGTTTCGGTCGGGTTATCGGTTCCGCATAATTTTTTGATAGCCCGGGATATCGAATCCCAGCAATTGGTATCAGAGCGTTTTGGTTTCGTGTTCATGTATATGTTCGATTATTGTTCTACCTTGCAGGGATTTCCGACTATCATGGTTGGATTTAATTATTGTGTTAATTAATTATCATGATTATTCGTTTATTAAACTCTCGGACATGTCGAGATTCGTTTTGTGTGGTTGAATGTTTGTAATAGTAAAAATTCGGGGGTTGACCGAATTTAGGATTTATTATTACGTTCTATGTTTTCCGGAAAATGTATAGGGTCGATTTCATGTATAGAATCGATACCGGATAAGTGTAATTTAAATTCTTGTAATTTATTTACGTTGGATCGATGCTGAGACGACCGCCGGAGAACTCATGTGACGAAGAAGACTAAGAGGACGAAGAACCGGGGATCGATCAAACCCCTTGATCGACCCCAATCGATCGACCCAAGGGGAGGGGGCCGATCGCCCTCGGCTAGGGCTGCCGCCGGCGACGGTGGCGGCTGGGCTGGGCGGCGGTGCTCCTCCGGGGGTGGGCGGTCGAAGGTGGGGGTGGCGTGGGGTCTCCCGATCTCATGCTACTCCTACCAAGATTCACTTTCCTAAATTAATTCGGTTTTCCTATTTGAGTGTTCTTCCTTTTGGAAACTCTCATGGATTAGGAGAAGAATTAATTGGAATTAATTTTATTTCCTTATTCTATTATGGAAGTCTTCTAGAGTATTCCGAGTTCTACTTGGAATAGGATCCTAGAGATTTAATAGAATTGGAAAGGAATAAAAGTTAATTTAGGATTGATTTATTTCCTAATTGATTATTCCTATTTTATGGGAATTTTCATAGTAATGGAAATTAATTAATCTTGAAAAGTAGAAGAGTCCTAATTTATTTTATTTCCTTATTCTATTATAGAAGTCTTCTAGAATATTCCAAGTTTTTACTTGGATAGATTATTCTAGAGATTTAATAGAATTAGATAGGAAAATAAATAAGTAAAAATATTAATAATATTTAATTTTATTTTTGATTTATTCGATTGACTTAATTTTCGAATTAAGTATCTTTTGGATTTATTAAAAATAAATAGATTTAAATATTGGGATTAATATTCTCGTCACATGGAGCATTCAAGAACGAAAACTGAAGACTAGAAGATGCATATGAAGAAGGAGTAAAGCCATGATAGTCGGGAAAAAATAATTTCCTAGCATTATTTGACTATGTGATATGTGCTTTATTACTTGCATGCATGCTTATGTGTTTAATTATGCATTAGATAGCGTATCCCTTTGTTATAAAAAACTAAGTGGGAGAGGGGATGGAAACATTCCCATGGTCTCCATTACTGTTCTCTTGGTGACATTTATGAGCTTTCGAAGTTCATATAGACATGTCATTGGAGGAGAATTCTTGTAATTCCTTTTACAAGAAACATTGATCAAGTTTATCAAACAATGCCTAATTTGTCTTTCTGAAACTGACTTCAAGTCGACTCATTCTCACCCCGGGGAGTGGAATGGAGCCAAAGCCACTTGGTCATGTGGATGACACAAATTAGAGATCTTCGTACCATTCTTTGATAGATGGATCGATTGTCTGCTCGGCTCCCTCATTTATGAGAGATAGGGTCGTTCGCATAGTGAATCACTGGTTAGAAACTTCGAGTTTCACTTATGATTTTCCGCGTCTTGATCTATGAGAATCGAATGGATCTTGTAACTGTGAGTCAATTATAAAAGTCTCTTAGTGTAGTAAACGTCCACACCACGTGGCTTGCTATACTGACAGATTTTGGATTAATTGATGTAGACAGTTGTAAGTAATTGTGAAGAGTTGTGAAGTTATCGTAAACGTCCACACCACGTGGCTTGCGGTGATGTAGCAATTCCAAACGATGTACTTTGGTGCTGAGTAATGGTTTACACTTAGATACGCGTTATAGTATTCTTCCCCACGAAGTCACGCTATAATTGATGTATGACCAAAGAAAATCTAATTGCTAAATCATTTGGGTGGGTAAACGTCCACACCACGTGGCTTGCCTTACCTGATAGGATTTTAGATGTAATTAGTAATTTAATGATATTATTTGAGGGAGATAATATCGGACATTAAATTAATTGTTTGTTTAAATGTGCTTATAGGTTTAGAGAATAGCTATGAACCCACTTTCTGTGATACTCAAGGAGCATAAGCTCACTGGTCCCAATTACATTGATTGGAAGAGAAATTTAGACATTGTCCTGACTTCTGAGGAGTACAAGTTTGTACTCCATGAAGTGTGCCCTGCCGAGCCCACGGCTGCCTCAACTGATGAGGAAAAACTGACATATCGGAAGTGGAAAAAGGCTGATGAAATGGCTAGGTGTTATATTTTGGCTTCCATGTCAAATGTACTCCAAACCCAACATCAGTCGATGGACACTGCCTATGATATGATGTTTAACCTCAAGGAGATGTTTGGGGAGCAAGATCGTGCGGCTAGGCAAGAAGCCATGAGAGTCCTCATGTCGACTACTCAATCTGAAGGAACGCCCGTTGGGGACCACGTTCTTAAGATGATGAGTTTGTTGAATGAACTTGAGGTCCTAGGAGCTTCTATTGATGCTGAGACGCAAGTCGACATCATACTCCAGTCTCAGACACCTAGTTTTGAGCAGTTTCGTATGAGCTATAATATGGGTAAACTATCTTATACTCTTGCGCAACTCCTGACTGAACTAAAAGCGGCAGAGGGGATCTACAAGAAGGGCAAGTCTCAAGCGCTTGTAGCTACCAAGTCCAAGGGCTTGAAGCCTGTTGGAGGTAGGGGCAAGAAAAGGAAGCAAGCCTGGAAACCCAGTGGTGCCAAGAGGAATGGACCACGAGTGGGGGCTGCAAAGCCAAGAGGCAAGTGCTTCCGATGCAACAAGTCTGGACACTGGAAGTCTGAATGTCCTCTCAAAGGTACGAATTTTTCTTTAGTCGTAAAAACATAGTCAGCGGTATTATCTACCAGAATTCTGGTGAGTAGATATGGAACCACTGACGGTATGTGCATTCTTGAATGCAGGGGTTCCAGAAAACCCGGCGACTTAGAGAAGAAGAGTTCGAGTCTACATGGGCGAAGCTGTTGGGGTAGCAGCAGTTGCAGTGGAAGACATTTATCTGTTTTCAGTAGTTTTAGGATTTCATTTCAAGTTATTGCTTTATGTACCCCTTATTTTGAAAAGAACTTTTGTTCTGGATTTTCTTTATTAACGAATGGATATTTATTTCTTTAATCATTCAGTGATTTAGATAAGAAATAATGGTGTTATCTATTCTGGTACATTGGATAGCAATATATGAATGATAAATCCTTAGTCTACCACGATGCAACAATCCGTTATATACAACTTGTTTTACTTGTTAGATATTTCTTTATTAATCATTATACTTGTGAATTCTTATACTTAGTAGTATTTTTCAAATAAGATTCAAATGGTCGAAATTGATTTGATCAATTATAGTTGAAGGAATGGACCTTCCGACCTAAGGATTGAATTTGAAGGATAATACGTCTAAGAAAACCTTTCTGGATAAAGGATAGAATTCAGACAAGTATTGGAGATGATTAGATATGCAGACATATGTGTAAATTAGAAAGGTACGAGTAATTCTTTCAAGAATACTCGGTGATGGATTAGAATACTTAATGTGCCATAAAAGCAAAGTGTTTTGACTAGTCAATGGACACAAAGCTATTATGGGGAACCATCAAAGTATATCCATTAGGAGCCTGCGACTCGGTCGCGGAGGCCATCACCTATCTGAATAACACATAGCATAATCAAAGATTGGGATTCAATCCCAAAGGACCGCGCCATACACTCACGTGTAGAGATGGTGCATTGTAAATAAGAAATGGAAATCTAATAGTAAAAGAACAAGTTATTCGGAACTACCTATGTTCTATGGATATTCCTAGAGACAACGGCATATTTAATATGGTTGTAGGATATCCTAGATGAACAAAGGTTTGTGTGTTCTATAGTACTATGAACCAGAAGGACGTGTAACGCCCGGTTCTTAGAGGAAGACTATTAGAAGAACCACAAAGCCCGAACTGACGTAGTACCTTGGAATGAGAAGAGGGACAAAAGACTAGGAACCAGCCAAACCGAGTAGAAGTACACCACATGCTGCACCTAATGTTATTACTGTTATACACCGGCACGCCATTGCAGTGGGAGGTTGTTAAGCAACCGGAAATGTTCATAAAACTAGAAGAGTTTTAACTCTGGATCTAGTAAAGATGAAATCGATCCCTAGCTCTGCATAAGGGCAGTACTAGATCTAAATGTGCCTGCTTGGAGAACAATAAAGATTATTGTTAAGAGGCAAGATCATTTAGAGTACAAGCTTAGTAAATCCATTATGGATTGAAACAAAGCTATAAATCGTGGAACTTGCGAATTGATGGGATAGTCCATTTGATGGATTCATCAAAAGGCATAGACGATAGGTGTATTGGAGACGTAATGGAAACAAAGTGGTGTTTCTCGGAGATCTTATGTAGATAACAATTTCATCATTGGCAACAATGTAGAAAATGTTGTCAGACATAAGATAATGGTTGTCTAAATGAATCGAGATATAAGATTGAGTAGAAGTTGGAGCATGTTCTTAAGATCTTTCGTTCTAAAGATAAGAACATTGTACTTCTCCTAGATATCTTATACGATTATGGTTTGTTTTAAACATGCATACTTCTGAGAAAGGTTATTGCCTTTCAGAGACAGAATATACATCTATCTAAAGGGTGTGTGTTTGAACACATGAAGGAGATAGATAAGGACAAAGCAGTTTCCTATACTTCTGATGGAGTTATATTCTAAATGTCTAGTTTAGTGACAATATGGAACTCCTTATCTGTGTTTTACATTATCTATTAATCAAACTGTCGGCGTCTTGTCTATCTTGTACTTGAATGCAATAGTCCTAGATATATACGTTGTAGACAGTATGGCGTGAGGAGACACGCGGAAGATCATACTGTCGGTTACTCGTATACTATCGAACAGGAGCTCACGACTTAGATGGACAGGGACAATCCATCGGTACGTCGTAGTGTGACTGGGTAATAGTTGGTCTTGACTATTATGTTACACTTGTACACTTGGTGTATTGAGCAGGACCACGGGAGGGCGTTTGATTTATACTAATCGACGTAATCGAACTAGACCTCAGAATTACGGATATACGAATTCTTAATCCCTATATAATTATAGGTGCGTGTGTCCAATTCTCGGTTCTTTAACTTGCCAATGAGTGAGACTATTTGATTAGTCGAGATACTCGGTAAATTGGGAATCGTAATTGTACTCACGGCATGCTATAGATTATAGACAGGAAACCGTGTCCCTTTTATCGGGTTGATAACGTCCCCGAGATGAGCTCATAAAGTTTATCATGTAAACCCTGCAGGTGGATTTGTTCCACATGATAATAAGGATGAGTGGTACTAGTCTCGGATAATAAGAAACGAATTAATTTAATTATTAGTAATTAAATAAATTCGTGGACGTTCGATATCTTAAACACGGGAAAAGTCGTATATGTAATTTCGGCGGATTTATTATTGTTGAAATAATATTAAAATTAATTTCGGGAATTCAATTATTATTTTATAGTGGAGTTAATAATAATTAAAATTGAAATCGATTAATTAAGGAATTGCGTTTACGTATTCCAAGTTAATTAATATTTCAATTTAGCCCTTAATTAATTTCCCTTAGGTCCCTAACGTAGCTCTATTTAAACCCCCCCTTGCCCTCTCCTAAAACCTACAGAACGCCGCAACTATTATTTTTCTGAGAAAAATTATTTGCTTAGCGCAAATAAAAGTTTTTCTCTGTTAAAATAAAAAGTTAACGCAATTAAATTATTTTCTCACCAGAGAATAATTCATACGGTGGTTTGAGAAAGGAGAGGAGCAGAAAAGGACGAACCCAGTAGATCGTTGCCCACACAACGTCTGGAGTCGGGAAGAGAATACGTTAGAAGCTCTAAGGTCTCAACAATCGACCGATAAGGTATGAGATCGGATCTCTAATTTCCGCATTTATTCGATCTCACTTTTCTCGTTGATCATACATGAGCGTAGATCGGGTTCCGGGGTCGTGGATCGTGTTCCTCGACTACTGGGGGTTCTAGGACCTCCGGAACGGTAGTCGGATGAGGAAAAACGACCCGGAAACGAGCCCGGAACAGCAACATCGCGTTGCTGTTCGCGGACAAACGGCGGTCGCCAGAGAGCAAACGGCGGTCGCCGTTTGCAGCTTCTCCAGCGACCGCTGGACTGCATACAGCGGCCGCTGTTTTTGTGCAGTCCAGCCCCGTTTCGCACGGTTGTCCTCTGGGGCGATGGCTGGGCGTGATTCGGGATAAGGGCTGTTAAGCGAACGAAGTAGCGACTTCGGAGGTCGACTGGGATGGTTCGGAAGTTCGAGCGATCGAACGAACGCATCCCGGGTAGTCGAAATCCAACAATTGGTATCAGAGCCGGTTATGCGTTCTTGTATTGGTTGCGAGTTTGTTTTGCAGGTAACCCGATTATTATGGTCATATGTTTATGTACTGTATGTTGTGGTTTGTTAAACTCTCGGGGTTGTCGAGATCTTTTGGTTTTAACGTTGCTTGTTTGTAATAGTTTAAACGACGGGTTGAGTCGTTTAGGATTTTTTCGTTTTTTCGTTTATCCGGGTGTATAGGATCGATCGATATGTATAGGATCGATGCCGGAAGTAGTTAGCTTTATTATGTAATGTTGCTGCTGCTTGGTGGATCGAGACGAGATCGAAGACCGGACGAACGGGGGTCGAGGAGTCGAACCCGTGGCTGCTGAAGGGCAAACGGCGGTCGCCGTTTCTCAAACGGCGGTCGCCGTTTCGCTGGACTTCGGGCAGCAGCTCCGCGGGGGTTCGACGGGCATCACGGATCGCTTGTCGAGGGCCCGGGACGATACTCCAGTGGGAGGGGTTCGTCTCTTGGTCCTTAGACGAGTCGGTGATGGACCGAGACCGAGACGAGCAACGAGACGAAGATCCAAGAAGACGTGCATCGAAGATTTAAAGGCCATAATAATCGGACCACGTTAAATGCTTTTTGTGTGTTTACGTGCGTTTTTATTATGCTTTAACTCTATATGCATGTTTGTTAATCCCTTTCGTAAAAACTAAGTGGGAGAGGGATTGGAAACAATCCCGCGGTCTCCATTCTCTGTTTTGATGGTGATGTGTCCAGTTATAAAATCGTTTGGACTAGTATACGTCCACATGAACGTGGCATGCTAGTCTGATGGGATTTTAGGATTAATTGGTAAATTTAATGATATTAATTAAGGGAGTTAATATCGAATTAAATTTGACAGTTTGATTTGTCTCTTTTATAGATATGGCACTCAACCCGCTGTCCATTATACTAAAAGAAAACAAACTCACTGGTCCGAACTATGTTGATTGGAAACGAAACTTGGACATTGTCCTAACTGCTGAGGAGTACAAATATGTACTCCATGAGGTTTGTCCTGATGAACCTATTGACACCTCCACTCCTGAGGAAAAGGAAGCTCATCGGAAGTGGGTCAAGGCTGATCAGATGGCGCGGTGCTACATTTTGGCTTCTATGTCAAATGTGCTGCAACATCAGCATGAGGCCATGACCACTGCCTATGATATGATGCTTAACCTCAAGGAGATGTTTGGTAGTCAGGATAGGGCAGCCAGACAAGATGCCATGAGAAAACTCATGACGGCCACTATGTCCGAAGGAACGCCCGTGAGGGATCACGTTCTTAGGATGATAGGCTATCTGAATGAGATAGAGATTATGGGAGGAGCTATCGATGGGGAAACCCAGATCGATATAGTGCTCCAGTCTCTGCCTAGGAGTTTTGAGCAGTTCCGCCTGAACTATAACATGAACAAGAGGTTATATTCGTTGGCGGAACTCCTGACTGAACTCCAGGCGGCAGAGGGAATCTTTAAGAAATCTCATGCACTTGTGGCTGTGAAACTTCCTGGCCCTCCGGGGACTAAGAGGAAGAAGAAGCAAGGACGGAAACCCAGTGGACCCAACAATGGTGGACCACGGAATGGAGTGAACAAGCCCAAGGGCAAGTGTTTCCGTTGCAAGCAGTCTGGACATTGGAAGTCTAATTGTCCTCTCAGACAAGGAGGTATGAACTTTTCCTTAGTCACTGAAACATGTTTAGCGGTGTTATCCACCGGTACCTGGTGTGTGGATACGGGAGCCACTGATCATGTCTGCAATTCTTTGCAGGGGTTCCAGGAAACCTGGCGGCTTAGAGAGGGAGAGATCACTATCTACATGGGCAACGCTACGAAAGTGGCGGCAGTTGCAGTGGGAGATATTTATTTGTCTTTTAATAATAGAGTTTTGGTATTGAATAATTGCCTTTATGTACCGAATTTTAGAAAGAACCTTGTTTCGGTTTTTAAATTGGTTTTGAATAAATATTCTGTTTCTTTTGATAGTTCTGTTATTATCAAAAAGAATGGTGAGTATATATGTTCTGGTACATTGATAGGCAACTTATATATACTGAATCCTGATTATTCCACGATGCAACGAGTAGAGTCATATAACACATCTAGTACCAATAAGAGAAAGGAGCCTTCTAGAATGAATCAAAAGTACTTATGGCATCTTAGGCTAGGTCATATTAACTTGGGCAGGATTCAAAGGTTGATAACTGGAATACTCAGTGGTGTGAAAGATGAGGACTTTCCGACCTGTGAATCATGACTGGAAGGAAAAATGACCAAGCGACCCTTTAGTGATAAAGGGTATAGATCCAAGGAAGTACTGGAGTTGATTCACTCTGATTTGTGCGGGCCTTTATCTGTCCAAGCGAGAGGAGGTTACGAATATTTCGTAACCTTCACTGATGATTACTCAAGGTATGGTTTTATATACCTGATGCGCCGCAAGAGCGAGTGCTTTGACAAGTTCAAGGAGTACAAAGCTCTTGTGGAGAACCTTCATGGTAAAACCATAAAGACTCTACGATCTGATCGTGGAGGAGAGTACCTCTCGGGAGAGTTTAAGGCGTACTTATTAGAGAATGGGATTGACTCCCAGATGACTGCACCATACACGCCCCAGCAGAATGGTGTAGCAGAAAGAAGGAATAGGACTCTTATGGAAATGGTAAGATCTATGATGAGTTACTCAGACCTACCAGTTTCGTTCTGGGGATATGCCTTGGAAACAGCGGCGTATATCCTGAACTTAGTTCCTTCTAAATCAGTCCCTAAGACGCCCTCGGAATTGTGGACCGGGCGAAAGCCGAACTTGAAACACATTCGGATCTGGGGTTGTCCAGCACATGTGCTGAAGCATGGGGCTGATAAGTTGGAATCTCGTTCAGATATTCGGTTGTTTATAGGATATCCTAGAGGAACGAAAGGTGGTCTATTTTATAGTCCTAAGGACCAGAAGATCGTTGTTAGCACCAACGCTCGGTTCTTGGAAGAGGATTATATAATGGACCACAAGCCCAAGAGTGTGATAATACTTAACGAACTGAGAGGGGACGATCAAGGCTTAGATCCAACCGAACCGGGTGATACGCCACCACAGTCTGCACCTGTAGTTACTGAGGTTACACCGGAGCCTCGTCGTAGTGGGAGGGTTGTTCGACAACCCGATAGGTTCATGTTTATAGGTGAGTCTTCGGACTTGATACCTGGAGAACATGAAGCCGATCCCTGGACCTATGGCGAGGCGCTTAAAGATCAAGATGCTCAGTCTTGGCAAAAGGCGATGAAATCTGAGATTGAATCAATGGATTCAAATCAGGTCTGGAATCTTGTAGCACCGCCCAAAGGTGTAAAAGCCATTGGTTGCAAGTGGGTGTACAAGAGAAAAAGAGGGTCTGACGGGAAGGTGGAAACCTTCAAGGCTAGGCTTGTTGCGAAAGGGTATACTCAGAAAGAAGGGATCGATTATGAGGAAACCTTTTCGCCGGTAGCTATGCTAAAGTCGATCCGGATTCTTTTGTCTATAGCAGCTCATATGGATTATGAGGTGTGGCAAATGGACGTCAAGACAGCATTCTTGAATGGGAATCTTGACGAGACCATTTACATGAGACAGCCAGAAGGTTTCATTAAGAAAGGCCAAGAGCATCTAGTGTGTAAGCTAAACCGATCCATTTATGGATTGAAGCAAGCTTCTAGATCTTGGAACATGCGGTTTGATGAGGTTATCCAGTCTTATGGATTCATTCAAAGCATGGACGAGTCGTGTGTATACCGGAGAAGTGACGGAAACAGTGTGGCGTTTCTCGTGCTTTATGTAGACGACATCCTTCTAATTGGCAACAATGTGAAGATGTTGTCGGACATAAAGGGATGGTTGTCCAAGCAATTCGATATGAAAGACTTAGGACAAGTTGGGCATGTTCTTGGGATCAAGGTTATAAGGGATCGCCGGAAAAGAACATTAAGCTTGTCCCAAGCTTCATATATTGATACGATTCTGGCTCGTTTCAACATGTAGAATTCCAAGAGAGGTGCTCAACCTTTCTGCCATGGAATTCATCTATCTAAAGACATGTGTCCTAAAACACAAAAGGAGATAGATTACATGAAGAAGGTTCCTTATGCTTCGGCAGTAGGAAGTCTAATGTATGCCATGTTGTGCACGATACCTGATATCTGCTATGCCGTGGGCATGGTAGCTAGATATCAGAGTAACCCTGGACAGGGTCACTGGACTGCTGTAAAGAACATACTTAAGTACCTGCGAAGGACTAGGAATTATGTTCTGAGTTACAAAGCGTCCGAGTTGATTCCTATTGGTTACACAGACTCGGATTTCCAATCTGATAAGGATCAGCGAAAGTCTACATCAGGCTATGTGTTCACATTGGGAGGTGGAGCAATTTCATGGAAGAGTGTTAAGCAGAAATGCATTTCGGACTCTACCATGGAAGCCGAATATGTAGCAGCCTCTGAGGCAGCTAAAGAATCGGTGTGGCTCCGGAACTTCCTTATGGACTTGGATGTGGTTCCTAAAATGCCTAGAGCTATCACAATTTATTGTGACAATAGCGGTGCAGTGGCAAATGCAAAGGAACCACGAGCCCACAATGCGAGTAAACACATAGATCGCAAGTACCACCTGATTAGAGACATCGTCAGGAGAGGCGATGCGGTTGTCACCAAGATTGCATCAGCGGATAACCTGGCTGACCCCTTTACGAAGGCACTTCCAGCGGAAGCGTTCAAGAGACACGTGAAGGGGATGGGTATCGGATGTATGGTAGAGGGCAACTAGAGATTTAGTATAAGTGGGAGATTGATGGAGTTATATTCTAAATGTCTAGTTTAGTGACAATATGGAACTCCTTATCTGTGTTTTACATTATCTATTAATCAAACTGTCGGCGTCTTGTCTATCTTGTACTTGAATGCAATAGTCCTAGATATATACGTTGTAGACAGTATGGCGTGAGGAGACACGCGGAAGATCATACTGTCGGTTACTCGTATACTATCGAACAGGAGCTCACGACTTAGATGGACAGGGACAATCCATCGGTATGTCGTAGTGTGACTGGGTAATAGTTGGTCTTGACTATTATGTTACACTTGTACACTTGGTGTATTGAGCAGGACCACGGGAGGGCGTTCGACTTATACTAATCGACGTAATCGAACTAGACCTCAGAATTACGGATATACGAATTCTTAATCCCTATATAATTATAGGTGCGTGTGTCCAATTCTCGGTTCTTTAACTTGCCAATGAGTGAGACTATTTGATTAGTCGAGATACTCGGTAAATTGGGAATCGTAATTGTACTCACGGCATGCTATAGATTATAGACAGGAAACCGTGTCCCGTTTATCGGGTTGATAACGTCCCCGAGATGAGCTCATAAAGTTTATCATGTAAACCCTGCAGGTGGATTTGTTCCACATGATAATAAGGATGAGTGGTACTAGTCTCGGATAATAAGAAACGAATTAATTTAATTATTAGTAATTAAATAAATTCGTGGACGTTCGATATCTTAAACACGGGGAAAGTCGTATATGTAATTTCGGCGGATTTATTATTGTTGAAATAATATTAAAATTAATTTTGGGAATTCAATTATTATTTTATAGTGGAGTTAATAATAATTAAAATTGAAATCGATTAATTAAGGAATTGCGTTTACGTATTCCAAGTTAATTAATATTTCAATTTAGCCCTTAATTAATTTCCCTTAGGTCCCTAACGTAGCTCTATTTAAACCCCCCCTTGCCCTCTCCTAAAACCTACAGAACGCCGCAACTATTATTTTTCTGAGAAAAATTATTTGCTTAGCGCAAATAAAAGTTTTTCTCTGTTAAAATAAAAAGTTAACGCAATTAAATTATTTTCTCACCAGAGAATAATTCATACGGTGGTTTGAGAAAGGAGAGGAGCAGAAAAGGACGAACCCAGTAGATCGTTGCCCACACAACGTCTGGAGTCGGGAAGAGAATACGTTAGAAGCTCTAAGGTCTCAACAATCGACCGATAAGGTATGAGATCGGATCTCTAATTTCCGCATTTATTCGATCTCACTTTTCTCGTTGATCATACATGAGCGTAGATCGGGTTCCGGGGTCGTGGATCGTGTTCCTCGACTACTGGGGGTTCTAGGACCTCCGGAACGGTAGTCGGATGAGGAAAAACGACCCGGAAACGAGCCCGGAACAGCAACATCGCGTTGCTGTTCGCGGACAAACGGCGGTCGCCAGAGAGCAAACGGCGGTCGCCGTTTGCAGCTTCTCCAACGACCGCTGGACTGCATACAGCGGGCGCTGTTTTTGTGCAGTCCAGCCCCGTTTCGCACGGTTGTCCTCTGGGGCGATGGCTGGGCGTGATTCGGGATAAGGGCTGTTAAGCGAACGAAGTAGCGACTTCGGAGGTCGACTGGGATGGTTCGGAAGTTCGAGCGATCGAACGAACGCATCCCGGGTAGTCGAAATCCAACAACTTCAAGTATGGAAAGCTTTATAGATGCAATGTTATAAAAACATGAACCTGATATCAACTATGCGGTTTGCGTAGTGAGAGGATATCAAGGTAATCTAGAAAAGAAATTTTCGAATGCTGTAATAGTACTTGCAAAGTGCTGGATAATTAAGCAAGACGAAATCTTCTTAGATTACAATTTCTCAGATCCAAAAATCAAAGAAAGACCAGTGTAAGTCGATATCAGGCTATGTGTTCACTTTTAGAAAGAGGTGGAACCATGAAAGAGTGATAAGCAGGACGCTTCTCAGAGTCTCTCATAACCGAATAGCAGCCTCAGAGGCAGCGGAAGTTTTGGTTAGGTTCCAGGATAACCTCTTGGCTTGGATATGACTCTTAGTTTACTAAAAGCTATTGGATAGCGGTGCACGGTAAACTGGAAGAAGTCATAAGTCAAAAGTGATGTTAACACATAGAGCAAGTACCACCTGATACGAATCATCGTCGAGGGAGACGATGTAGTAGTCACCAAGATAACTTCAGAGCGGCAACCTAGATTGCTCACTCACATAGTACTTCTCGGAAGTACACTTTAAAGCACGTGATGAGTATGGGAACCGGGAGTTTGGAGGTGTTGGAAATCGATATCCCGGAATTAATAAATTAAATAAAATTAATTATCTAATTAATTCCGACCGAAATCCTTTGGAGATCGAATATCCGGAGTTGTAAAATTGCGGAACTACAACTCCAATCGACTCCCGGTTGCCGGAACATCTCGCCACGAACCACGACGCATATCCGGACTCGTCCAAACCCTAACCGCGGCTAAGCTGCGGCTGTTCGGTCGAGCCCATGCATAGGGCTCGCGGCTGATCACAGCAGCCCCCTAGGGCTGCCCTTGGCAGCCCGTCGAACATGCCTTGAACCCTCGCCGGACAGCCGAAGCCATCCCGAGGGATCCACCCAATCGAACCCTAGCCGCGGTTGGAGCCGCTTCCTTCCGATTGAGGTGTGCGCTCGCATCATGCGAGCGCTAGGGTTGCAGCCCGTGCAACCCCGCACGTTCCCAGCGAAGCCCCGCCGAACCACCGCTGCCAGGCCACACGAAGCGCTCGCCTGGCTCGCCGGCGGTCGCTCGCGACATGGACCAGGCGGGAGCCTGGTCCCCGGGCGGGCGCTTGCCCTCCCAGCGAGCTTGCTCGCGCGATCCACGCCGCCGGATTGCTCCAGCCGCGGCGGTCCGGTGATCCTCGATCACCACCGCCCGGCTCGACCCCGGTGAGGATCCCAAACCTTTGGATCTTACGTTCACGTTATTCTCACGATAATTAAACTTTAAAATCATCGAAGGGGGTTCAACGATTTTACCTTTGTTCTCGTTGTACGGAGAAACGAAGAACTCAATTGACGACCTTGAGATCTTCCCGCGTATTCCTTGCACTAGCCCGGACGTCGTGTGGGCGACGATCTACCGAACTCCATGGATCCTCCTCTCTACTTTCTCTCTCTAGAATTGTGATCTTCAAGTTATGAGAATAGAGAAGACCAAGTAGTGCTTTTATAGGCTACGTAGGGGATCTAAAGGAGGTGGAATATTGGGCTTCCAATATTGATGATTAAATTGAGCCCACTGCCCAAGTCCATTAATCCTTATCAATATTAATTAATTTATTTTCCACTATATAAATTAATTGCACTCCCAATATTAAACCATATTATATCAAATAATATTTCTCCGGTAGTATTATTTATTCCGTGTATTTAAGATAGAAATGCCCATGAATAAAATTAATTTATTGCTAATTAATTAATTATTCATCTCTTATATCCGAGACTAGTACCATTCAACCTTAATTATTATGCGGAACGAATCCACCTGCAGGGTTTACATAATAATTCCTTATGAACTCATCTCGGGGACATTATCAACCCTTCCGGGATACACTGTCCGGTCAATTATTCACGGCATGTCATATATGAAATATAGTGACCCAACTTAACCGGTAATCAACCCAATAATTAAATCGGTTAATTCCTTTGGTAAATCAAAGTCACTTATATTAAATATACACACCCGCAATAATATCGGGGATTAAGAATAAAATACTCTGAGACTCGAATCGATTATCGCCGGCAATCCTAATCGATGAATCTCAACGATCCGCTCAATACACCAAGTGTACAAGTGTGATAAAATAATTAAGATAAATTATTTTTTCTCTCACACAACGACTATACCGATGGATTGGTCCGTGTCCATCTAGGTCGTGAGCAACTGTTCGATTAAATACGAGTAACCGATAGTATGATCTTCTGTGTGCCCATGCAACACCATACTAACTACAACGTATAAAATCCAGAACTATGATTTGCATATATTTAATTATAATTAAACGCAAATAATTGTTTATTTAATTAAATAGATTAATGGCAATGGATCGTCAGTTTGCGTTACTTAAATCTAGACATTAAGTACACAACTCCAACAATCTCCCACTTGTACTAAGGTCTAGTCATTTCCTCCAAACTCCCGACTCCCATACTCATCACGTGCTTAAGTTGTACTTCCAAGAAGTACTATGTGAGTGAGCACTCTAGGTTGCCGCTCTGAAGTTATCTTGGTGACTACAGCGTCGTCTCCCTCGACGATGACTCGTATCAGGTGGTACTTGCACTATGTGTTATCTTACACTTATGGACTAGTGATTTCTTACCATTTGCCATTGCACCGCTATTTACATAGCCTTTGACAAATTAAGAATCACATCTAAGTCCCAGAGATTATCCCGGAGTTATACCAAAACTTCCGCTGCCTCTGAGGCCGCTATTTGGTTACCCATGGCATAGTCCGAAAAGCATCGTGCTTATCACTCTTCCATGTTAAAACTCCTTCTCCTTCAATAGTGAAACACATAGCCTGATATCGACTTTCACCGGTCCTCATTCAATTAGAAATCTAAGAGAATGTAATCCAAAGGAAAAACTCGTCTGCTTCGTAGTCTAGAACAGTACTTCAAAAGTACTTTTACGACAGTCGAATATTCCTTTCCAGGATTACCTTGATATCCTCCCACTATGCTAACCGCATAGCCGATATCAGGTTCTTGTTTTCAACAATGCATTTATTAAGCTTTCTACACTCCAAGTGTAGGAAACCGCTTTCATTGCTTCTATCTCCTTTTGTGTTCCAAAACACATATCCATAGATAGATGCATTCCGTCTCTGAAAGGTAACGAACCTTTCTCGGAATCTTGCATGTTAAAACGAACCATAATCATATATATGTAAGATGTCCAGGAGAAGTACAATGTTCTTTTCTTGAGATCCCAGATCTTAAGAACATGCTCTAACTTCTTCTTCATCTCATATATCGATTTTTTCTAGACAACCATCATTTTATGTCTGACAACATTTTTACATTGTTACCAATGATAAAATGTCATCTACATAAAACCTCCGAGAAACACCACCTTGTTTCCATCACGTTTCCCATACACACGATTCGTCTATGCTTTCGATGAATTCATAAAATGGACTATCTCATCAATTTGCAAGTACCACGAACTCAATGCTTTGTCTCAATCCATAAATGGATCAACTAAGCTTGTACACTAAATGATCTTGCCTCTTAGCAATAATCCTTACTGCTCTCCAAGAAGGCACATTTAGATCTAGTACGGCCTTCATGTAGATCCAGGGATCGATTTCATGTATACTAGGTCCAGAGTTCGAAACTCTCCTAGTCTTATGAATATCTTTGGTTGTCAAACAACCTCCCACTACAACGGCATTCCGGTGTATAAACAGTGATAACAGTAGGTGCAGTTAGTGGTGTACCGCTACTCGGTTTGGCAGGTTCCAAGTCTTAATCTTTCTCTCTCATTTCAAAGCATTATGTCACCTTGGGCTTGTGGTTCATTATATAGTCTTTCTCTAAGAACCGGGCGTTAGAACTTATAACGTCCTTCTGGTTCATAGTACTATTGAACACACATCTTTTGTTCTTCTAGGATATTCTACAACCGCATTTGAATGCGCCATTGTTTCCAGACATATCCATAGAACATAGGTAGTTCCGTATAACTCATGTTTTTACTATTTCTATAAGAGTTCCATTTCTTGTTTACGACATACCATATCTACACAACAGTGCATGGTGTAGTCATTTGGGATCAAATCTCAATCTCTGATCGGTATGCCATGCATTCCTCAGACAGGTACTTGCCTCCGCGATCAAATCGCAGGCTACAAATGGATATACCTTGATGGTTCTCCACAATTGCTTAGTGTCCATTGACTTGTCAAAACACTTGCTTTTGTGGCACATCAGGTATTCTAATCCATTTCTCGAGTAATCATCAAATGAAGTACTCGTACCTTATTGTCTGAGTAGACACAGGTCCGCATACATCAGAGTCAATCAATTCTCATACTTGTCCGGATCTTACATCTTATATCCATAAAGGATTGCTTAGTCATATTATCTTTCAAATTAGATTCTTAGGTCGGAAGGTCCACTCCTTCAACTTAATTGATCAAATATCAATTTTCGACCTTTGAACTTCTTATTTGAATAAACATGATTCAGCATAAGAATCCATAAGTATAATTGATAAAGAAATATCTTATTAGTAAAACGAGTTTCATACTACGGTTCGTTGCATCGTGGTGGACTCAGGATTCATCATTTATATATTGCTAGCCAATGTACCAAAATAGATAATATCATTATTTCTTCTTATAACCATAAAATGATTAAAAGAAATAAAATATCCATTTATTAGAAATCCAGAACAAAGTTCTTTCTAATATGAAAGGTACATAAAAGCAATAACTCAAAATGAAATCCTATAAAATGTCCTCCACTGCAACTGCTGCCTCCTCTACAGCATTGCCCATGTAGACTACGATCTTTTCTTTTCTAAGTCGTCGGGTTTCCTGGAACCCTTGCATTTAAAATGCACATACCGTCAGTGGTTCCATATCTACACACCAGGTTCCAGTAGATAATACCAATGACTATGTTTTATGACTAAAGAAAATTTCGTACTTTCTTTGAGAGGATAATCAGACTTCTAGTACCCAGACTGTTTGCATCGAGAACTCTTGCCTCATGGCTTTCTCGTCCCATCTCGTGGTCCAAGAAACCTAGGACCACTGGGTTTCTTTGCTTGCTCTTCCTTTCCCCGATTTTACCCTTAGGTTCGAAACCTTCGGCATTGGCTACAAGAGCTTGCGATTTCCGTCTCAACTCGTCCAAAAGGTCAATCATCTCAAAAACGTTTTTAAGTGTTTCCTCGAATCGACTGGCCTTTATGAGTATCCTCATCGCCTCTTGTCTAGCCTCTACATCATGTCTAAACATCTCCTTGAGTTTGAACACGATATCATAATCAGTGGTTATTGCATAAGCATTTTCCCACTTCTTAAAATCAGTTCTTTCCTCAAATGTTAAGACATTAGTAGGTTCGGGAGGACAAAGCTCACTGAGTACAACTTGTACTCTTTAACAGTCCGGGCAATGTCTAGATCTCTATTCCAATCAATACATTTAGGGACCAATGAGTTTAAATCCTTACGTATCACATAAAGTGGGTTCAAAGCCATATCCTAATCTATGAGCACATATAACAACAAACAATCGATTTAATCTCCGATATTATCTCCCTTAAATAATATCATTAAACCACTAATCACATCTAAAATCCCATCAGATATGGCAAGCCACGTTGTGTGGACGTTTACCTATCCAAACGACTTAGCAATTAGATTTCCTTCGGTCATACATCACTTATAGCGGAACCTCGGTGTGAGGAATACTATAAGGCGTATCTAAGTGTAAACCATTACTCAGTACCAAAGTAAATCGTTTGGAATTGCTACATCACCGCAAGCCACGTTGTGTGGACGTTTACGACAACTTCACAACTCTTCACAATTTCTTACAACTGTCTACATCAATTAATCCAAAATCCGTCAGCATAGCAAGCCACGTTGTGTGGACGTTTACTACACTAAGAGATCTTTATAATTGACTCCCAATTACTTGATCCATTTAATCTCGTAAATCAAGACGTGGAGAATCATAAGTGAAACTTGAAGTTTCTAACCAGTGATTCACCATGCGAACGACCCTATCTCTCATAAATGAGGGAGCCGAGCAGACAAACGACCCATCTATCAAAGAATGGCACGAAAGTCTCTAATTTGTGTCCTCTACATGACCAAGTGGCTTTGGCTCCATTCCACTCCCCGGGGTGAGAATGAGTCGACTTGAAATCAGTTTTGGAAAGACAAATTAGGCATTGTTTGATAAACTTAATCAATGTTTCTCGTAAAAGGAATTACAAGAATTCTCCTCCAATGACTTGTCTATACGAACTTCAAAAGTCCATAAAAGTCACCAAGAGAACAACAATGGAGACCATGGATATGTTTCCATACCCTCTCCCACTTAGCTTTTTACAATAAAGGGATACGCTATCTAATGCATAATTAAATACACATAAGCATGCATACATGAAATAAAGCACATAGAATATTATCACATAGTCAAAATAATTACTAGAATATTATTTTCCGACTATTATGGCTTTATCGCATCCCCGTACGCATCTTCTAGTCTTCAGTCTTCGTTCTTGAATGCTCCATGTGACGAGAATATTAATCCCAATATTTAAATCTATTTATTTTCAATTAATCCAAAAGTTACTTAATTCGAAAATTAAGTCAATCGAATATATCAAAAATAAAATTAAATATTATTAATATTTTTATTTATTTATTTTCCTATCTAATTCTATTAAATCTCTAGAATAATCTATCCAAGTAAAACTTGGAATATTCTAGAAGACTTCTATAATAGAATAAGGAAATAAAATAAATTAGGACTCTTCTACTTTCCAAGATTAATTAATTTCCATCTCTATGAAAATTCCCATAAAATAGGAATAATCAATTAGGAAATAAATCAATCCTAAATTAACTCTTATTTCTTTCCTATTCTATTAAATCTCTAGGATCCTATTCCAAGTAGAACTCGGAATACTCTAGAAGACTTCCATAATAGAATAAGGAATAAAATTAATTTCAATTAATTCTTTTCCTAATCCATGAGAATTCCCAAAAATAGGAAAACTCAAATAGGAAAAACCGAATCAATTAGGAAAGTAGTATCTTGGTAGGAGAACACGAGATCACGAGGACCCCGCGCCCCCCACCATCGATCGCCGGCCGGGGAGGAGCGCCGCCGCCACCTCAGCCCACGCGCCACCACCATCGGTGGCCGGCGTGGCCAAGAAATCCCACGGGCAGCCCCCTCCGCCCCTTTGATCGATCCTCATGGGATCGATCCTCGTGATCGATCCCCGGTCCTCCCTCTCATCTTCTCCTTCGTCACATGTGTTCTCCGGCGGTCGTCTCAGCATCGATCCAACGTAAATAAATTACAAGAATTAAATTACAATTATCCGGTATCGATTCTATACATGAAATCGACCCTATACATTTTCCGGAAAAAGTAGAACGTAATAATAAACCTAAATTCGGTCAACCCCCGAATTTTTTACTATTACAAGCATTCACCACACATAAAACGAATCTCGACATGTCCGAGAGTTTAATAATCAAGAACAATATTATGACAATAATTAAGAACAATTATATCTAGCCATAATAGTCGGAAACCCTGCAAGGTAGAACAATTTATCGAAAAATAACGTGAACGAAAACCAACGCTCTGATACCAATTGTTGGAAATCGATATCCCGGAATTAATAAATTAAATAAAATTAATTATCTAATTAATTCCGACCGAAATCCTTTGGAGATCGAATATCCGGAGTTGTAAAATTGCGGAACTACAACTCCAATCGACTCCCGGTTGCCGGAACATCTCGCCACGAACCACGACGCATATCCGGACTCGTCCAAACCCTAACCGCGGCTAAGCCGCGGCTGTTCGGTCGAGCCCATGCATAGGGCTCGCGGCTGATCACAGCAGCCCCCTAGGGCTGCCCTTGGCAGCCCGTCGAACATGCCTTGAACCCTCGCCGGACAGCCGAAGCCATCCCGAGGGATCCACCCAATCGAACCCTAGCCGCGGTTGGAGCCGCTTCCTTCCGATTGAGGTGTGCGCTCGCATCATGCGAGCGCTAGGGTTGCAGCCCGTGCAACCCCGCACGTTCCCAGCGAAGCCCCGCCGAACCACCGCTGCCAGGCCACACGAAGCGCTCGCCTGGCTCGCCGGCGGTCGCTCGCGACATGGACCAGGCGGGCGCCTGGTCCCCGGGCGGGCGCTTGCCCTCCCAGCGAGCTTGCTCGCGCGATCCACGCCGCCGGATTGCTCCAGCCGCGGCGGTCCGGTGATCCTCGATCACCACCGCCCGGCTCGACCCCGGTGAGGATCCCAAACCTTTGGATCTTACGTTCACGTTATTCTCACGATAATTAAACTTTAAAATCATCGAAGGGGGTTCAACGATTTTACCTTTGTTCTCGTTGTACGGAGAAACGAAGAACTCAATTGACGACCTTGAGATCTTCCCGCGTATTCCTTGCACTAGCCCGGACGTCGTGTGGGCGACGATCTACCGAACTCCATGGATCCTCCTCTCTACTTTCTCTCTCTAGAATTGTGATCTTCAAGTTATGAGAATAGAGAAGACCAAGTAGTGCTTTTATAGGCTACGTAGGGGATCTAAAGGAGGTGGAATATTGGGCTTCCAATATTGATGATTAAATTGAGCCCACTGCCCAAGTCCATTAATCCTTATCAATATTAATTAATTTATTTTCCACTATATAAATTAATTGCACTCCCAATATTAAACCATATTATATCAAATAATATTTCTCCGGTAGTATTATTTATTCCGTGTATTTAAGATAGAAATGCCCATGAATAAAATT
This sequence comes from Euphrasia confusa, assembly GCA_954870475.1. Taxonomy (NCBI): domain Eukaryota; kingdom Viridiplantae; phylum Streptophyta; class Magnoliopsida; order Lamiales; family Orobanchaceae; genus Euphrasia; species Euphrasia confusa. The sequence goes on from OX940949.1 coordinate 19,789,333, forward strand.
AATTTATTGCTAATTAATTAATTATTCATCTCTTATATCCGAGACTAGTACCATTCAACCTTAATTATTATGCGGAACGAATCCACCTGCAGGGTTTACATAATAATTCCTTATGAACTCATCTCGGGGACATTATCAACCCTTCCGGGATACACTGTCCGGTCAATTATTCACGGCATGTCATATATGAAATATAGTGACCCAACTTAACCGGTAATCAACCCAATAATTAAATCGGTTAATTCCTTTGGTAAATCAAAGTCACTTATATTAAATATACACACCCGCAATAATATCGGGGATTAAGAATAAAATACTCTGAGACTCGAATCGATTATCGCCGGCAATCCTAATCGATGAATCTCAACGATCCGCTCAATACACCAAGTGTACAAGTGTGATAAAATAATTAAGATAAATTATTTTTTCTCTCACACAACGACTATACCGATGGATTGGTCCGTGTCCATCTAGGTCGTGAGCAACTGTTCGATTAAATACGAGTAACCGATAGTATGATCTTCTGTGTGCCCATGCAACACCATACTAACTACAACGTATAAAATCCAGAACTATGATTTGCATATATTTAATTATAATTAAACGCAAATAATTGTTTATTTAATTAAATAGATTAATGGCAATGGATCGTCAGTTTGCGTTACTTAAATCTAGACATTAAGTACACAACTCCAACAGGAGGAAATGACTAGACCTTAGTACAAGTGGGAGATTGTTGGAGTTGTGTACTTAATGTCTAGATTTAAGTAACGGTAAACTCCCGATCATAGCATTTAATCTATTAAATTAATAAACAATTATATGCATTAATTAATTATGCAAAATATAGTCCTGGATTTTATACGTTGTAGTTAGTATGGTGTTGCATGGGCGCACAGAAGATCATACTATCGGTTACTCGTATTTAATCAAACAGTTGCTCACGGCCTAGATGGACATGGACCAATCCATCGGTATAGTCGTTGTGTGAGAGAGAAAATAATTTGTCTTAATTATTTTATCACACTTGTACACTTAGGTGTATTGGGCGGATCGCTTGAGATTTATTGATTAGGATTGCCTTGGATAATCAATTTAAATCTCAGAGTATTTTATTCTTAATCCCCGATACTATTGCGGGTGTATATATTTAATATTAGAGACTTTGATTTTCCAAAGGAATTAACCGATTTAATTATTGGGTTAATTACCGGTTAAGTTGGGTCGCTATATTTTATATATGACATGCCGTGAATACTTGACGGGAAAGTGTATCCCGGAAGGGTTGATAATATCCCCGAGATGAGTTCATAAGGAATTATTGTGTAAACCTCATGAGTGGATTTGTTCCGCACAATAATTAAGGTTGAATGGTACTAGTCTCGGATTCAAGAGATGAATATAATTTATTGAGCAATAAATAAATTTATTCATGGATATTTAAATCTTAAATACACGGAATAAATAATACTGCCGGAGAAATATTATTTGATATAATATGGTTTAATATTGGGAGTGCAATTAATTTATATAGTGGAAAATAAATTAATTAATATTGATAAGGATTAATGGACTTGAGCATTGGGCTCAATTTAATCTTCAATATTAGAAGCCCAATATTCCACCTCCTTATAATCCCCTACGTAGCCTATAAAAGCACTACATGGCCTTCATAATTCATACACAACATAAGAGAAGAATATCATACTTGATATTCTAGAGAGTTGAAGGAGATCCATAGGAGTTCGATAGATCGTCGCCCACACGACGTTCGAACGGGGTGCAAGGAATACGTAGGAAGATCGCAAGGTCATCAACGTTTAATTCGTTTCTCCGCACAACGAATTGAGGTAACATAATCTAAAACCCCTCTTTGATTATGTGTTCGTTAATTGTGATATATACATGAACAAGACGATCCGGGTAAACGTCGAAACCGGGATACGGGGATCTCGCGATCCCCGTCGGGATCGAGAGGGGCGGCCGAACCCTAGGGTTCGACCGCCGGCGCGCGCGGACGAGGGAGCCCCGGCTGGACCGCCGGGGCAAGCGATCGACCATGGGTCGATCGCGGGGAGACCGCCGTGGGCTGGTGCCACGGCAGCTGGTCCCCCCCGCCACCTCGACCGGCGACAAGCGCACGGGAGGAGCCCCGGCTGAAGCCGGGGCAGGCGATCGACCGTGAGGTCGATCGCGGGAAAGCCGCGGCTGGTAGCCGCGGCGGGTCAGCTGGAGGCTGACCGCCCTCCTCCGGCGGCGGTGGTGAGTCGCCGGACTCACCACCGGGGGCTGCTAGGCAGCCCCGGCGATCGCATGTGCATGCGATCGCGAACCCCGCGTGGGGTTCGGATAGGGTTTCGCCCTCGCGGCGATTCCCTCGTCGGACTCCAGAGACGTGGTGTTCGTGATCGGTTTCCGGCGACGGGGTTTCGGTCGGGTTATCGGTTCCGCATAATTTTTTGATAGCCCGGGATATCGAATCCCAGCAGTTCGGCCCCCTTGCCCCGCCGAACCCTAGGGGCGATCGCCCGTGGTCCGGTGGCTTCGCCACCACCACGCGATCGTCCTCTACTCCGGGTTCGATCTTCGGATCTTGTTCTACGGTATTCTCGATAAACCAAAACCGAATAAATCAAGGGCGTTTAGATTTTTACCTTTCGATTCGTTGTTCGGAGAAACGAAATCAAGATGACCTTTGAATCTTCCCACGTATTCCTTGCACTCCGTTCGAACGTCGGGTGGGCGACGATCTATCGAACTCCTATGGATCTCCTTCAACTCTCTAGAATATCAAGTATGATAATCTTGTCTTACAAATTATGAAGGCCATGTAGTGCTTTTATAGGCTACGTAGGGGATCTAAAGGAGGTGGAATATTGGGCTTCCAATATTGAAGATTAAATTGAGCCCACTGCTCAAGTCCATTAATCCTTATCAATATTAATTAAATTTATTTTCCACTATATAAATTAATTGCACTCCCAATATTAAACCATATTATATCCAAATAATATTTCTCCGGTAGTATTATTTATTCCGTGTATTTAAGATATAAATATCCATGAATAAAATTTATTTATTGCTTAATAAATTTATTCATCTCTTTTATCCGAGACTAGTACCACTCAACCTTATTTATTATGCGGAATTAAATCCACTCGCGAGGTTTACATAATAAATCCTTATGAGCTCATCTCGGGGATATTATCAACCCTTCCGGGATACACTGTCCCGTCAAGAATTCACGGCATGCCATATATAAAATATAGTGACCCAACTTAACCGGTAATTGACCCAATAATTAAACCGGTCAATTCCTTTGGAAAATCAAAGTCACTTATACTAAATATACACACCCGCAATTGTATCGGGGATTAAGAATAAAATACACTGAGTCTCAAATCAATTATCGCCGAGCAAACCTAATTGATGAGTCTCAATCGATCCGCTCAATACACCAAGTGTACAAGTGTGATGAAATAATTAAGACAAATTATTTTCTCTCTCACACAACGACTATACCGATGGATTGGTCCGTTTCCATCTAGGTCGTGAGCATCTGTTCGATTAAATACGAGTAACCGATAGTATGATCTTCTGTGTGGGCCCGACACACCATACTAACTACAACGTATAAAATCCAGGACTATAATTTGCATATATTTAATTAACAATAATTAAAAGCAAATGAATGTTTGTATTTAATAGGTAAATGAAAGTGTACAAGGAGTTCACAATACTCAAATTTAGACATTAAGTATACCACTCCAGCAGAAGGATCCTCATACGAATCACATCATCGGCTATACTCAAGGCATAGACTACTAATTCATATTATTCTAACCTCCTTGGAGGTCGAGTCTCTCGCCTTGGTCTATCTCTTGCCACGCATTGCGGCTCCACCACTTTTGGATCTTCCTGAGTAGTTGAACTACTCTCTTCATTGGTCGGGGAACTTGACCCATCATCTTTCTCTTGCACCCTGTCCGGCTCCACCTTAATAGGAGTACTTGGAACCTTGAGATTCTCTTTAGACGACCGATCACCCATCAAAGAAGCCTCATCAAAGACTACATCACGGCTTAGAATGATCTTCTTTGTCTTTGGACACCAAAGCTTGTATCCTTTAACTCCTTTCTTAAAGCCAACGAATATGCACTTTTTAGCTCGTGCATTCAATTTCCCTTCGTTAACGTGCATGTAGGCCAAACACCCAAACACCCTAAAGTCCTCATAATTCGCCGGAGATCCCTTCCACAATTCTTGTGGAGTCTTCTTGTTAATCGTCATGGAAGGAGAGAGGTTGATAAGGTAGCATGCCAAAGAAGCCGCTTCAGCCCAAAAACCTTTCGTTAACCCAGAAGTTGCTAACAAGCAGCGTACCTTGTCCATAATCGTGCGATTCATTCTCTCGGCTACTCCATTTTGCTGAGGGGTGTATCTCACAGTGTGGTGCCTCACAATCCCCGAACTCCTACAATACTCGTTGAATTCATCGGACACAAATTCTAGGCCATTGTCCGTACGCAGGTTCTTTACGACTTTCCCGGTTTGTTTCTCTATCATCACCTTCCAATCTCTAAAGGTAGAAAACACGTCGCTCTTGTGCTTCAAGAAAAACGACAAAACCTTTCGGGAATAGTCATCGATGATGGTAAGCATGTAGTAAGAACCTTTAGTGGAGGGGACCGGGGATGGTCCCCATAGATCGGAATGGACATACCCGAGAATATCTTTAATTGTGTGAGCGCCGGTAGTGAACTTCACTCGCGTTTGCTTCCCAAGGACACACTGCTCACAAAACTCCAACTTCGACAAGCCCTTATCCCCAAGGAGACCTTTTCTACTTAACTCGACCATTCCGGAATCACTTATATGCCCTAAACGCATATGACAAAGTCTCGTTGTATCGACATCTAGGACTTTGGAATCGCCTACGACTACTTTACATTTCACCGTAGACCCAATAAGAACGTAAAGCCTTTTAGACTTCCGTTCGCCTTTCATAACCTAATAGAGAGCAAGATTATTTTAATTATTATTTTAATTATGTTCTTTTAATTATTTATGGACTTTAGAGTTTTGTTAGGTTTGGTCTTCAGGGTTAGGTTTATTTCTTATTTCTCTATTCTTATTTAAAGTATCAGCGTATGTTGATTAAGATTATCGAATTATTGAATTGAATTGGAGCCTGGAGGCTATTGGGAAAACCGAACTGGGGTTCGTGTTTGATTGTTTTCTTCCTGTTCATTGTTTTCTTTTGCTGCCATTTCTTTCTTTTCGTTCTCTCTTTCTCTGTTCCTATCAATTTGGTCCGACCTGCCGGATCTCAACTTCTCCCCTTCTTCCCAGTTTTTTTCCCCTTCTTGAACTAGCGTTATGCCGGCCCGTACTACTGCCAAAAGACTCGATAACCTGGAAAAAGAGCAGGTTAATGTGTTGCAAAAGCTAGCTGAAAATTCCACACAGCTGTCCGAGATGCAATCGGGCTTGACGGAGATGTCGACCACCTTGGCTGCGCTCTCCCGCGCAATTTTGAAGTCTGACAAGGAGCAGCCTCTGACAACACATTCAGAGGAGGAGGGTTCTGTGTCACACGATGTCCATACCTCGCGAGGTACACCGGCGATAGTGCAATTACCAACGTTCAAGGGTGTGGACCCGATCGCCTGGTTGGATCGAGCCAACCAACATTTCGAACTCCATGGCACATCAGAAGGTTTAAAACTGACCGCCACTGTGGTAGCAATGGACGGCTCGGCGCTGCATTGGATCACTTGGTTTCGAGGGCGGAAGCCCACTGTGACGTGGAAGGAGTTTTCGCAAGCCCTGGTGTCGAGATTTGATTCTCGGTTCAAAGGGAGCCCGTACGAAAAATTGGCGAGAGTTCGACAGACCGGGAAAGTGGAGGAATATGTGAACGTGTTTGTACAACACGCCGGGCAGGTTCTTGGACTTGCGGACGTCCATTATTTGGGCTACTTCATGTCTGGACTCAAAACTCAGATCAGCAACTCATTGCGTTTGCTCCGGCCATCGGACTTGGAGACGGCAATGGAACTATCGCGGGATATTGAAGAAAATTTGCGGGCCGAGGGTTATGAAAAGATCGAAGGATCGAATACTTCAGGGCATCGCTTCCCCAGCTTTTCGCGCCCGTTCAGAGTGCAGACTAGCACCTTCACTGGTCCAGCGGGGGGTGATTCTGCCAGTCGCGTGCCTCGTCCAGTCGACCACTCAACGGATGCTACTTTGGCAGCCTCAAAGGAGTCTACTACGCGCTCGATTTTCTCTCGTCTCACATTGAACGAGCTGGCAGACTTGCGAGCTAAGGGATTGTGCTTCAAGTGTCGCAAAACTTACACACCGGGCCATGGGAAAGTCTGTCCGCTCAGGGAGCTACGAGTGTTGCTCGTAGAACCGGATGAGGCAGTAGACCTATAACATTATGAATTTTACGAACACACCGGCCAAGAAGAGCTCAAGAAAAAGGAAGACGATTTTCAACTTTGGGGACAAGGTTGATTTGCAGAGGGATGAAATTGATAGAGAGCAAGAGTATTTTAATTATGTTCTTTTAATTATTTATGGGCTTTAGAGTTTTGTTAGGTTTGGGCTTAAGGGTTAGGTTTATTTCTTATTTCTCTATTCTTATTTAAAGTGTCAGCGTATGTTGATTAAGATTTTCGAATTATTGAATTGAATTGGAGCCTGGAGGCTATTGGGCAAACCGAACTGGGGTTCGTGTTTGATTGTTTTCTTCCTGTTCATTGTTTTCTTTTGCTGCAATTTCTTTCTTTTCGTTCTCTCTTTCTCTGTTCCTATCATAACCACCAACGAACTGCTGACAACCTTCACGACTCCACCTTCTCCGGTGAACGAGTAACCTTTTAACTCCAAAGTACAAAGCGAAATTAAATTCCACTTTAAGTCGGGAACGTATTTAACCTCGCTTAGGGTGCGGATCGCGCGGTCAAACATCTTGATCCGGATGCTTCCTATCCCTTCGATCTTGCATGACGCATTGTTTCTCATAGTCACCGCACCTTGTTCCACTTTCTTAAAAGACTCTAACCAATCACGATTCGGGCACTTGTGGAACGTACATCCTGAGTCTAGAATCCACTCCTCGCTTGATTTGGAGGCCTCACCCAAAGCCATAAGGAGATCACAATAATTCTCGGCTACACCAACTTCACCGGAGCTCTTACCGGAATTATTGTTGTTGTTGTTGCCGCCTTCTCTCTCTTTCTTATTTTTCAAGGTGTAGCAATCGGCTTTGATGTGACATTTCTTCTTGCAATAGTTGCAAACTTTGTTACTATGTCGTGATTTCGATCGAGACCTATCATGCCCCGATCTCTGGTTGGTCCGCCCACAGACATTTAATCATTCGCATGTCATCTCTCCCGAATTAGGATTCTCAATCATCAAAATATTCTCTCTAGATGAGAGAGTCGAGGTTACGTCTTTAAACGTGAGGCTATCTCGAGAATATAGGAGAGTATCACGGAAGCTCGCCATCGAAGGAGGTAGTGAAATTAGGAGCCAAAACACAATATCATCATCTTCGATCTTCACGCCAATGTTGGCGAGGTCGGCGACATTCTCCTTGAATTTCGCTACGTGCGCTTGGATTGAAGATCCCTCCGCCATCTTGAGGAAATAAAGACTCCTATTCAACTTGTGCTTACTGGACACCGTCTTGGTAACGCACATCTCTTCAAGCTTCTCACACAATTCTTTCGCTGTCTTCATCTCCATGATATCCTCCGCCAAACTGTTCGAAACATGGAGCCCTATGTTCGCCATAGCCATGTGATCGAGCGTCACGCGCTCGTCATGCTCCATATGAATCGGCATGTTGTCAATACCATTAAGAGCGATCTCTTGCTCCAGGGATCGTAAAACTAACCTCATCTTGTATTGCCAAGTCGGGAACCTTGTGTTGAGATCCAGCAACGGTATGTCATACTTCACGCTCGTCATAGATCCTTAGCTCTGATACCACATGTTGACGATCGGACGATGTATGGTATGATAATAACGGGATACTGAAGAAAACAAACCAACAACAAAATAGAGAAGACAAGATTTTACGTGGAAACCCAACTGGGAAAAATCACTGGAGGAACGACGAACAAATCACTATAATATTGTTTCAAGATTACAAGGATGATATACGCTCTAAACCCTCAAATCTCATACAATAGTTATAGCTATAATAGACGGTGTGTTTATGCCCATGGAGAAACTCTCTTTATATAGTGGGAGGTCCTAATTATTGTATAGAAACAATAATTCTCTCCCATAGTATGCCTCGTAGGAGGAGAAAACCAAAACGGACCAAAAATAGGAATTTCAAAAAAATATCACGCCAGGATAAAACAGCGTCGTTTCTCACCTGCGGTCGCGGGAGCTGATTCGGCGGGCGCCGAATCGTCTGAAAATCGTTCAGTCCACGATACGTTGAGTGACGCAAAACGGCGACCGCTACTGCCATTTTGGCGGTCACGGAAAAGCCCTTCCGCGGGCGCGATTCATGTCCGTCGGGCGCTGAGCATCGATCGAAGGTTTGACCTTCCAGGTGTCGTGAATGGCGGGCGCTGCCCGCCTCCCGCGAGCGCGGGATGACCACCGGCGATCGCCGTTTGAGACCGACGGTAGCGAAATGCTCCAGCAAGCGTCTCCTCCGGTTTTGCGACAAACTTCAACAATTGAAAATAATAAAGTACAGTAATTCGTTTCAATAATTTGCAGAAAAATAAAAATAAAAATTTCACAATTATATAAATTAATATCTACTACTAAGTTAATTGTGAACAAAACCCTAAGTACAAAAAGCAAACTAATTAAGATTGAGATTCGATCAACTTTACAAATATTCTCACTATAAATTCATTTGAAAATTTCCTAAAATGAAAATGAAAATCAAAATTTCTCTAACTTCATCAAAAAAAAGATCGAGAGAAAAAAAATCCCATTAAAATATAACTCAATAAAATTTTGGTTCTAAGTTATCACTATAAGTTGTGTATATCAAGACATTATTCCCATGTCAAATTGATTGATTTTGAAACTAGGGGTGTGCATTGTCGGTTTCGGTTACCGAACCGAACCGAATTACCAAAACCGAATATAAAATCGAAAATCATAAAAAATAAAAAACCGAACCGAACCTTGTAAAAATCGATTGGAAACCTAACCGAAATGTCGGTTCGGTTTTGGTTACAAACCGAAAAACCGAACACTTAAAACCTGCAAATGATAATAAAATTAAGATAGACTACACTAATATTCAGTCCACAGTGTATTCGACACACAGTCTGCAATAAAAACTAAAAGTTTTCCATCCAAATCTAAATATTAAAAACAGTCTGAAATCAAAAAGCGACAACTCGAAAACTGATAAGCCGAATTTCCATTTCAACGTTCACTTATACTAAAGTCTTCGCTCTCCAAATCCAGCCCACCAAAGGGGTTTGAAGAAGATGATGCACCATCGGCTTTATTTCCAGCACCTTTCTTTCCAGTCCCTGTATGTCCAGCAGTAGTTGGCAAATCTGAAAATCAAAAATAATAAATGTTAGAAAGTTTAAATCATCAAGTTTTAATATATTAATAACTTTTTAAAAACTTAGTTACCTTTCTCCATATTCTCAAGTTAAAGAACTCCTAAATGGATCAAGTATCCTACCACCGGCACTAAATGCAGCTTCTGATGCAACAGTTGAAATTGGGACGACCAAAATATCACGAGCCATTTTTGAAAGAATCGGAAACCTACTAGAGTTCACCTTCCACCATGTTAACACATCCAATTTTCCATCAATAGTAGCTTCACTCAAGTAAAGGTCTAGCTCACTTTTCTTTCTTCCGATCACCCCACTCTCAATTCTGTCTCTTATATCTTGCTTTTGAGACTGATACTTCAGTGTCTTCTTCACAATTCAACTCGCTAGAACTCGACTTATTAACATTTGTTTCATTCACCGGTTGATACTTGGTATTATATTCATTAAACACCTCAAATAGCTCATTCTTCACAATATGAAAGATGTTATCTCCTCGCTCCAATGCATACATTTCAACCAACGAGTACTCTAAATAGCCAAACTTATCAAGCGGATAAAAAACATGTGCCCAAAAGATTATCTTATTCATTTTTTCAGCATCTCCCCAATATTTATCAAACTTCCTCTTCATGGAAATACCCAATCTTTTAGTCTCAGAATCCGAACTTGACATCCAGTCATTCAAAATACAACACAAATCACTGATCTCACTTAAAAAAGTGTTAGATGTCACATATGTTGATCCTGAAATGCGCGAAGTCAACTTATAAAAATGCTCCAACAAAAAATCCAATCCACAGTAGATGGAATATTCAAGTCCCCCAAATCTACCTTATAACATGGATCCATTTCTTCGTATTTTTCAAACGCCCTTTCATACTTTTCAGCCGTATGAAGCATTTTATATGTTGAATTCCACCTTGTAGCAACATCCAGACACAATGAACTCTTATTTGCTATTCTCTCTAACTCCACACAATCTTTAAATCTTTTTATCCGGGCAGGTGAGTTTCTGATGTACCTAATCGTATCTCTTACACGCTTCACAGAAGGGCCAATATCTTTCAAACCTTCAGTAACCACCAAATTCACAACATGTGCAATACATCTCATATGAAGGTATTTACTACTTGCAATTGTTGTTCCCCAATTTCCGAATAACCGAACCGAACTGAACCGAACTAAACCGAACCGAATCGAACCGAAATAGAATTTTGGTTCGATTCTCAAACACCTTCGGTTTGGTATGGGATGCCTATTGCAAAAAATATGATAATCGGTTTCGGTTTTGGATTTAGTAAAAAAATGTCGGTAGCCGAAACCGAAACCGAAATAAAAATAAATAATAAAATAAATACCAATTGTTTTTAATCCCTGGGTAGTGGCAGTACAGTAAAAACTAAGAGTTGTGAGGTGCATGCTCCGAGTAACATTTAATTACCATATAGAATTTTATAGAATTTTAGATCCTTGTAAGCTCGAGAAGGAAGGAAAATGAGAAAAGAGCTTGGTATAATTTTATCTAAGTCTGAAGATGCCATAACTGATAATCGTACATTTGAAATATGTGAAGCAACCATTTTGTTTAATATTCCTTATATAGATTAGGTAACTTAGGTTCATTGAACTTGCTAATCCACAATTTTTGTTTAATTTTGTTAAGTATATATCCCACATCAGCCTAACTTTGACATGGTATCAGAGCAGACCCAACACGATGATGGAGCCACAACCAATGAAAATTTTGGCTTGCCCAAAGATGGCACCATGTCCACGAGTAGAGCCGACAAAATCGAGTCTACTCGTGAGGGGGCGTGTTAAGTATCCCACATCGGTTGGATAAAGATTATAAAACTCAAATATAAATTGAATTACCTTATTGCCTTAACAATGTCTTTTAAGGTGTTATTTATTAGGATTTATATAATGGGTTAAAGGAAAAGATAAACGTAGAAAACTTCTGGTATTAGAACAAAATAAGCGTTTATAAGCGTGATCTAAAATATACAAGAGAGAGGCTTTATATAGCCAAAACAAAAGGTAAACCCTAATCCTATAAACAAAAGGTAAACCTAATCCTATAAATATAATAACTAATATATTCTAACACCCCCTCTCAAACTCACGATGGTATAGCAAGAAGCATCGAGAGTTTGTCAACGAAAAATCTATGAGCAAGAAGCATCGAGAGTTTGTCAACGAAAAATCTATGAGCAAGAAGCATCGAGAGTTTGTCAACGAAAAATCTATGAGCGCAACCATATAATATCAGCCGTAGTGGAAGCCATATCACGATACTCTGCCTCGGTGGATGGAAACAAAAGACTCTGAAGCCACATCCAAACGAACACCAATTGACTGCAACGAGTCATCACTAAGAGCCATTGGAAAACAAGCGAAACCGAAAACGCCAATTGACCAAAGCAAACCAAAATTAACCAACAACCAAAACGAACCAATTATCCAAAACGAACCAAAATTAACCAATTAACCAAAACGAACCAAAATTAACCAACAACCAAAACGAACCAATTAACCAAAACGAACAAAAATTAACCAATTAACCAAAAGGAACCAAAATTGACTGGCGAAACCGAAAACGCCAACAACCAAAACGAACCAAAATTAACCAATTAACCAAAAGGAACCAAAATTGACTGGCGAAACCGAAAACGCCAACAACCAAAATGAACCAAAATTAACCAATTAACTAAAAGGAACCAAAATTGACTGGCGAACCGAAAACGCCAACAACCAAAACAAGCGAAACCGAAAACGAATACCAATAGCCCAACCAAGCTCCAGCAACTACAAGGAAAACAAACAGAAATATTGCTAGATGGTCGTACATGTCTTCAGGAAGTCCAATCTCGACCAGTAGAGCACGCAACACTCCTGGCACATAGCGAAACAGAAAAGATCCCAAGCCAACTTGTAGAGACGCCGAACAGCCTTTGGATGGACCACCAAAGAAAAAAAAACAATTCCACCCACCAATGCCCCCACTGCCAATAAGGGATCTATAGAACTCTGAAGGATCATAACGGAGGCAACAATTCGAATTGACCATGCGACAAATTGAGACACTCCATCGTCAACAGTTCCATCCTCCGTGAGTACAAATTTGCGAACGACCTCGGACGAAAAACACGAACCAAAACGAACACCTCGGACGAAGAACGCGAACAAGGAGATTTTTTTTATTCAACCTGGCTCTGATACCATAGGATTTATATAATGGGTTAAAGGAAAAGATAAACGTAGAAAACTTGTGGTATTAGAACAAAATAAACGTTTATAAGTGTGATCTAAAATATACAAGAGAGAGGCTTTATAAGGTAAACCCTAATCCTATAAACAAAAGGTAAACCTAATCCTATAAATATAATAACTAGTATATTCTAACATTATTGATCACCAAACTTTGACAAACTTGTTTCTTTCTTTATTTTATTTTTTCTATCTTATAAAAAGGATAGATTTTTTTTTTTTTTTGTTGGGGATGGAACAAATATGGCCAGGTATATATATTATTCTATATATCATACTTTGTTAATTGTTATCTAAAAAGCTCATTGAATGTTACATTGATGGTGCTTTTTTCGTCGAGCCAGCTTGGTTTGGGCGATGTGATCGATCGAAATACACCTTCTCAAGTTTCGATTGACGGATACATAGCAAGGAATGTGGCATATATGCGGCTGGTGGCACACACTTTTGTTGGCGGAATCACCAACTTGAACATGTTACCTAGCTGCTGATCGGAGACAATTTTGTTAGTTCTAGAAGTGACTATTTATCGCCACTTACACTTCTGTGTCATATATACACAACAACTTGTAACATGTACATGTATGATGTACCCATGTAGTCATTCTTTAGAGGTGTCGAGGCTTATTTGGACTTGGTTAATTAGCTGTGTCATATCATGAGTTGATGATAAACTCAGTTTGTTTCGTTGACACAATTATTATTTATTAGTAGTACCATTTGTGATGTAAATTATAATTGGTGCTTATTGAGCTCTTCCCGGACAACTCTCCATTGTAGTGTTTAGAAACTTCATCTTATTGTGTTGCATCTCAGATACTGTATAAGATATTGTATGCACATGCGTATTCATTTTAGGATGGAGACTGTACGACATAGCTAATATTCTGGGTGAATTAGGACAACTCATTCTCAACAACACACATGTTTGAGCCCGGTGGATTCGAATAAGAATCGGGTTGACCTCAAGTTCTTAATAGCTGATGATGTTTGTATCTTAAATAAGAATCGGGTTGACCTCAAGTTCTTAATAGCTGATGATGTTTGTATGTTAAATGTGACTTCTATATAATGCATATAATATGTAGTGTATTTTTGGATGAAATAGTTATGGCCTTGTTTGGAACGATTACTGATTTCAAATTTGACTTTGTGATCACCTTAAAAATTATTAACAAATAATGTGAATATGTGAATGCTTTTGGAAATTAATGTAGAAATTTCTTCAGCAAACTATTGTTGACGTGTGATATAACTATACATCCTATGACTCTATGAGACATTGAGTTCTGGAAGAAGCAACAAGTCAATGGTAGTCAATGGTAGTTTGATCAATCGTACAAATTGTTTGTCAAACAATTATCTTGTACAATGGAGTTGGATAAGTAAAAACAAACTCCACTCTCATCCGAGATGTGAGACGTAAATTGAAAATAAGCTTCATAATATTTCAAGATCCATTGATATGTAAATCGAAGACAAAGTCTAAAATTGAAGACGAACTTCATACAATATTTTAATAAAATTTTGTTTTGGCCAACATGCTAATTATAAGAAAAAACTTCATAATATTTTAATAAATTTGTTGTCTCACCCTAGTATTGAATTGCATGGAAAGATAAGGCGGACCCAGGATTCAAAGCCAGTGCGGGCCTAATTTTTTTTTTCATTACTCTTTTTGTCACTCTTAAATTTCAAAATTTATATATATATATATATATATATATATATATATTTTGATATTTAGATTATATTTCCATTTTACAATAATATGAAATTCTAAGAAGTAAATAATTTCAATATTATGAAACGAAAAAATTAGAATACTTATTTTTTACCCTAAAAATTGAAAAGAAAAAAAGATGAAAGATTAAAAAAATATTACTCAAATTATTTTTTTTTGACCAAAAAGTAAAATATAAAATTGTTTTTTAAAATAAAAAATAATTTTTTTTTAAGTTCTGTTATTATGAAATATTTATTTAATTTTTGGAAAATAAATAAAAAGAATCCTACCCTAAAACTACATGTTACAAAATACAGGACTCCAGTAATTTATCTCTAAACTAAGCCCAATAAATAAAAATGTTACTTATATATGATAATATGTACTCCTAGACCTACGGATTATACTCACATTTATTTTTAAAATTTCACTGGGGGCCTCTTTTGAAAAAAAAAAAAATGTTCAAGCTAATATAAGTATTATATATATACATGACCAAATATATTAGAAATCTCAGTGGGGGCCGAGGCCCACACTCGTCTATGTGTGGGTCCGCCACTGTTAGATAATTGCAGTCAAATCACCACATTTCTTATCAAACTTTGTATGCTTTTAATGTATTTGTGCAATATGATTAATATTAATCTATTCCAAAAAAAGTTAAAAAATCTTTTCTGTGCAATTGATAAAAATGTTAATTTTTTATTTTTTAATAAAAAAAATATAAAGATATATTTTTAAATTAAAAAATAATATAATTATGAATAAGTTAAAAGAAAATGTGAACATGTGACAATTTTGAAATGTGTCAACTTCAACGTGTTATTCTATTCTACCTCTTAAAAACAAAAGTCCATTTGTCAACAAAAAAAAAAATTACTAAAACTAAAATAAACAAAATTGATCAATCAAATTAGTGGTAATTCAACAACCAAAGCAGCATACAAAATTTGACCCACTAATCAATTAACTAAATTAAGAGGATAATAAATGAACTAAAAATCCCTTCAATTTCCCATCGATATACTCGTACAACTCCCATGGCCAAATCACTCCTCTGCGCGGCGGTGCTGTTAACATGCGCCGCCCTCGCATTCTCCCTACCCCCATGCCCTCCATGTGGCTCCACGCCCGTGCCCTACCCCCTAAGCACCGCCCCCACCTGCGGCGACCCCTCCTACCGGATCCGCTGCTCCGCCGCCGGCACGCTCCTCTTCGACTCCTCCAACAACACCTACCCCATCACCTCCGTATCCGCCCTCAACCAGCGCCTAACCGTCGCGCCCTCACCATTCCTCCCCAACACCTGCGTCGCCGCCGATCTCCCCACCAACGGCCTCCAGCTCGACCCCGCCGCCCCCTTCAACATCACCAGCAGCAACACCATCTTCTACCTCAACTGCTCCATCTCCATCCTCAACTCCCCCCTCAACTGCACCTCCCAGAGCCTCTGCCACGTGTACGTCAACGCCACCTCCGCCGCCGGCGCGTGCGTCTCCTCCCCTTGCTGCGCCTTCCGCGCCGGTGGGTCGACCACCTCGTACAGGATTCGGGTCAGGCAGGCGGGTTGCCGGGCCTACCGGAGCTTCGTGAACCTGGATCCCGCGCTTCCGGTGGGCCGCTGGCCCCAGCCCGGCGTGGAGCTGCTGTGGGTCTCTCCCCCAGAGCCCACTTGCGGAACCCAGGGCGATTGCGAGTCGGGTTCCACATGCCGACCCGACCCGAACTCCAATCGCAGGGTCAGCAGGTGCTTTTGCCACTCGGGGCTGAGATGGGATCCTATTGCTGGAATATGTGCTACAGGTAATTAATCTGATTCTCATCTTCAAATCCAATCCGATTTAATTTTGATAATAACAGTATGTCTTTTGAATTAATAAAAATATTCAATAAATTAATAAAATTTCATTTTATCTGATCTCGTTTTCGAAAAATCGAACCTAATTCGAGTCATCGATCCGCAGAGTGCCGAGATCCGAACGGTTGTGAGAAAGATAGGACTCCACTCATCGCAGGCCTAACCGTCGGCCTTGGCGTACTCCTCGCAGCATCCCTCCTAGGGTTCCTCCTCCACAACCGCCGCCGCCGCATCAAAGAAGAGCAAGCCCGCCTCACGCGCGAGCGCGAGGACATCCTCAACTCCGGCGGCGGCAAAACCGCCCGAAACTTCACGGGCAAACAGATGAAGAAAGCCACCAACAACTTCGCCAAGGACCGGCTCCTCGGGTCCGGCGGGTTCGGCGAGGTCTACAAGGGCGTCCTGGACGACGGGACGACGGTGGCCGTGAAGTGCGCCAAGGTCGGCAACGCCAAGGGCACCGACCAAGTCCTGAACGAGGTCCGCATACTCTGCCAGGTCAACCACCGCAGCCTGGTCCGCCTCCTCGGCTGCTGCGTGGACCTCGAGCAACCCTTGCTCGTTTACGAATACGTCCCCAACGGCACTCTCTTCGACCATCTTCAGGGTGCTGACAGAGCAAGGCTGTCTTGGAGCAGTCGGCTCGGGGTGGCCCACGCCACTGCGGAAGGACTCGCTTACCTTCATTCCTCCGCAGTGCCTCCTATCTACCATCGGGATGTGAAATCGAGCAACATCTTGCTCGACGGGAAGTTGAACGCCAAGGTTGCGGACTTCGGGCTGTCCCGCCTGGCCCACGCGGATATGAGCCACGTGTCGACTTGTGCTCAGGGGACACTTGGGTATCTCGACCCTGAGTATTACAGGAATTACCAGCTGACGGATAAGAGCGATGTGTATAGCTTTGGGGTGGTGCTGTTGGAGCTGCTGACTTCGCAGAAGGCTATTGATTTCAATAGGGCTGCGGATGATGTGAACTTGGCGGTGTACGTGCAGAGGCTGGTGGAGGAGGAGAGGGTGATGGAGGCTGTGGATCCTGCATTGAAGGAAGGGGCGAGTGAGGTGGTGATCGAGACGATGAAGGCGGTGGGGTTTCTGGCGGTGGGGTGCTTGGAGGAGAGGAGGCAGAACAGGCCTTCGATGAAGGAAGTGGCTGAAGAAATCGAGTATATTATCAGCGTAACGAATGCAAAGGTCTTGGTGTAGTAGTAATTTGTATACGAAGAATATACTATTATAGATATTGAATCTTTATTGCAATTCCATTACACAACCTCCTTCAATTTATTGAACACAAAAACACAGAACAACTTTTAACCAAATGATCTATGGCTGCCTTTTGAGTTTAACCGGAGATGTCGATGGCCTTGGCCTTGGCCTCGGGCTTCTTCACCTCTTCCTTGGGCACTGTCACAGTCAGCACCCCATTCTCCATCCCGGCCTTCACCTCATCTAGTTTGGCATTCTCCGGCAGCCTGAAACGGCGGAGGAACTTGCCGGAGCTCCTCTCCACACGATGCCACCTGTCGTTCTTCTCCTCCAGCTCCTTGTTTCGCTCCCCGCTGATTTGAAGAACAGAACCGTCCTCGACCTCAACTTTGACTTCCTCTTTCTTCAATCCAGGAACGTCAACCTTGAACACGTGCGCCTCTGGAGTCTCTTTCCAATCAATGCGAGCGTTGGCCACTGCGGTGGTGTCCCCGGAGGGAGCTGGGAAAGGGAAGCCCTGAAATGGATCCCAGATATCCAAAGAGAATGGGTCGAAAACATTGCTCCGAGGATTACCTAAGAAACTCGGAATCAGAGACATTTTCGTTCTAATCGAATGATCGCTAAAGATACTCCAACTCTGATATTTACTTGAGTCGTATTGATTTGTGCTGTGTGATGTTGGTTATGTGAAGCGTGTAATTTATAGGGTGCGTCGAAGAATCTGGCAAACTCAGGCGTTTTCACATTTTCCAATGTTATTATGTATTCATTCTAGAGAAATCTTGCTCATTCTATATTATTCTTTTCGATGGATTCTAGTTTGTACTCACTCCTCTCAAACACCGCACTTCTTTGTATACAATTTATTATTTTCACCCTCTCATAACTAGGGTGACTATTCGGGTTTCTAACAAAATACTCAGATCCATTTAGATTTTCGGTTATCCGTACTCAATATAGATTTGAATAAAAAATCGGGTTATAGAATTCATTTTAAAAAAGAATGGATATTAGGATACCGGTTACCCGTTCGGGTATATTAATTATTAATAATATTTAAATTAAAATAATAAATATATTAAATTATTAATTAAAATCTAAAATATTATATATATATATATATATATATATATATATATATATATATATATATATATATAATAAATAATATTTTCTTGGGAAAAATGACAATAAGGCCATTTTTCAGCCTTTTTTCGTCAATAAGGCTTTCGAGAAATTACGCGTGCCGATTAGGCCGCCTAAAATGTGCAAAGACGTCGTTGCCCTTGCATATATACACATTTGAACAAACCGTTTCAGCATTAATTTCATTATTTCCCGCACACACGAACTCCCACACACACGAAACCTACGCCTCCATTACTTTCTCTCTCGGCTCCTCCCGCTAAAAGAACAGAACACACAGAAATCGATTTCATCAAGCTTCGTAACCACCACAACCAACACACGAAATTCTCTCATCTCTCAGCTACCTGTTCGATTATCAATGGCTCCGTCGAAGAAAACCGCCGCCGCGAAGAAAACCGCCGGTCAGAAATCGACTCCAACCGCCGCTGCTGCTGCTTCCGAAAACACTGAACGGAGGCTTGTTCAGTACACTCCGTCGAGTGAAGAGCAGGCGAGCCCTATCCCATCAGCCTGCCGCCGGCGAGAAGAAGGAGAGGAAGTAAGTATTTCGAACCCTAATTCAACCGATTTTCACTTTCAATCGGTTTATTTCCATTGCATGCCTGAATGTGTAGTGTTTTGATGGAGGTTCGGTGTGATTATGTGTTGATCAGTGTTGATTGTGTGTGTTGGTGGCTGTTCAGTGTTTTTATGTCCTGTTCAGTGTTAAATTATGCCTGCTCAATGTCTCTGTATGCCACCCAGTGCCTTGTGTGTGCCACTCAGTGTTGATTGTGTGTGTTGGTGCCTGTTCAGTGTTAATATGTTCTGTTCAGTGTTAAATTGTCCTGTTCAGTGTTAAATTGTCCTGTTCAGTGTTGTACATGCCATTTAAGTCCCTCTGCATGGCCACTCAGTGTTGATATTGTGTGTTGGTGTATGTTCAGAGTTAATATGTTCTGTTCAGTGTTGTGTATGCCTGTTCAGTGCCTCATCATGCCATTCCAGTGCCTCTTCATGCCACTCAGTGCAATTACATGGCCACTCAGTGTTGATTGTTCCTGTTCAGTGTTGTATATGCCTGTTCAGTGTTGTATATGCCTGTTCAGTGCTTTGTACTCACATCGGTGTGTTTTTTTTTTGGTGTTCCAGGTCCTATGAACAGATGAGGTCCAACTTGCTGACCATCATCCGGGCTATTGATGATATCAAGGACAAGCTGAAACCGGGGCACGACGAGTATTTGAAGATGACCCCCTTCTACCATCTCTTCAAGAGCATAAATGATCATAGGCTGACCGTCCTCCACACCCGAAAGAGCGACGCTGCGATAGCTGCCGTGCTGGAGCAGATGGATGTCGGTGCTCGTACTATTAAGCTGGGCAGCAAAAATGTCGGGATCACTCCCGAGGATGTCGATCTTATTTTTGGAATCGTAGGCGGCAGTAGGAAGCTCGATATTAGTTCGAGGTCCAAGATTAACAACAAAAGATTCAGGGAGAGGATGTTCCCAGGGGAGAAGACGCTGAACCCGAAGATGCTGAAGGAAAAGCTTGATAGTTTGGTGAAGCGTCGGAGTCGCAAGCCTCAGACTCTTGCTGATGTAGCTCGGCTCCTCTCGTTGATAGTGATCGGCACTGTCTTCTTCTCCACTTCCTCCGTCACAATCCAATGGAAATGGTTGGATTATGTGGTGGATCTGGACTCGATGCAGAGCTACAACTGGGGCGAGGCGATTCTCAAGGCCCTTTGCAACTCCGCAGATGTGCACAGGGACAACCCGCAGAAAACACAAGGCTGCACGATACTGCTACTGGTATGTGCTTCTACTTTCTGTGCTTCACATTCGTCTTGCTGTTTACTTCTACTTGCCGTCTTTTTTATTTTTCATTCCTTGGGTTTTTTAATTTTTGGTTTTTGTGCAGTTCTGGCTTTGTGAGCACACGAACCTTGCAAACAGGCTGGAGAACGAGCACCTCCCCCGGGTCCTGAACTGGAATCTCCTTGATCTTTCGAATGTGACCAAGGAGACTCTAGCGGGCCTTGCGGACGAGGCGGTAAATATCTTCTCTCTTTCTTTTTCTTCTTCTTTATTTATGTTGTTCAGTGTGTTCAGTGCTTATTTATACCATTCAGTGTCAAAGTAGGATAACTGACTGTGATGTTCAGTGCTTATTAATGCTGTTCAGTGTCAATTAGGATAACTGTGATGTTCAGTGCTTATTAATGCTGTTCAGTGTCACTCACTTGAGGATGATGTTTTTTTTTGTTTGAGTTCTAACGCGTGTTGTCCGTGTCTGACAGGTGGATGCTCGTCTTCTGAAACACGGCAAGACGGTGGCGGAGACCCAGGCGTACAGGGGCCACCTTTCTTATAAAGGAATCGTGAACACTCTGCGTGCGGCGGAGAGCGAGGACGAAGAGCAGTCTGAGGAGCTGCCTTCTGGTGAGGACAGCAGTGACGATGACGAGCATCCGGGCTCTGATTCGTCGAGCGAGGAAGAGGAACGAAAAGGAAAAGGCCCTGAGGGCGGGCCTTCTGGAGACGAGCAGTCGTCCGATGGGGAAGACGACGACGACGACAGTTCTTCCGGGCGGCATCAGGAGATGGCCTGCATAGTCCCGGAGCCGGAGGAGGAGGGTGGGCCTTCCGAACAGCAGCCCGATGAGGAACGCCCCGCTGTTTCTGCTGCTGAAGCCGAGAAGTTGCTCAACAACCTCCTGTCGGAGAATCAAGATCTCTCCAACACTGTGAGGGATCTCCAATCCAAGCTCGAGAGCACGACTTCTCAGCTGAACGAACTGACAAGTGCTAACGCCGAGCTGGAAGGTGATAACCAGCGTCTGAAGAGCGAGCTTTCCGAGCAGCTTGCGAAGATCGACGCGGAGAAGGTCCCCGGGGCAGCAGGCGAGGCAGGTGGAAGCTCCGAGGAGGAGGAGGAGTTGAAAAATCTGAGGGCGCGTGTGAAAGAGCTCGAGGAAGAATTGATCAAGGCGAATGATCAGAATCATCCGGTGACCGAGGCGGGAGAGGCTCGAAGCTCCGGTGAGGAGGAAGTGCGGCTTCTGAGGGCTAGAGTGAAAGAGCTCGAGGATGAAGTGGATATTTTGAAGAACGCGTTGGCTGACCTTCAGATGTCGTCGGTCATGAACGACTACGAAAAAGTCCGGCTCGAGTCTCTGGAGGCGGACATGAAAGCGCAAGAAACCGTCCACAGAGTCCAGATCGAGGCTCTGCAGAAAATCATCAAGGAACGGGAAGAAGAAATCTTGAGTCTCCAGGCAGAGTTGTGCGTCTACGAGATTGACGGCAACAAGGATGATGAAGAAGAAGGGAGCCCGTTGAGACCGGAAGCCGAAAAAATAGAGTCTTCGAGCAAGGCGAAGACCAGGTCTATGGTACGACTGGTCAAGGGCAGGAAAAGGAAGCCAGCCAACGGCGATGACGACGATTTTCAGTACGATCCCCCTGCCCCTGCCGCAAAGAAAAAGGCGATCAAGAAGGGTAAGAAGGTGGTGCAGCAGGCAAGCCAGAAACCGATCCGCTCTGATTTCAATGACGATCATATCAATTTCTTGATGAACGTGAACAAGAAATTTGACCTGAACTGCGGATTGGAATTGGAGCCGGAAATCCTCGACAAAATTATCCTGCACAGCAGCGACCAAAAAACTGTAAGTGAAGCTTCTTTTATTTCTTTCTTTCATTCTTTCTTTCTTTCTTTCTATTTTTTTTTTTTGTGCTAAGAATGTGTTTTTTTCTTTTCCCTTTTTGTCAATCAGGTGGACAATGAAGTACTTTCCCCATACATCCACAGTTGTGACGGTGTCTGACATGACCGACATGATGAAGTGCACCGTCATCAGCAATCATGTGGTCGACGCCTTTGCTGAGTCGCTGCATCGAGACCACAACAAGAAGCTGGAGGCTCTGATACTCCCCGCACACTGTTGGGTGAGTCTTTCCTGCCTTTGCATTCAGTGTTTTTAATGGTTGTACAGTGTGTTGGTGGCTGTTCAGTGTTAATATGTGTTGTTCAGTGTTATTGCTGTTGATCAGTGTTTATATATGCTGTTCAGTGTTTCTAATGTGCTACTCAGTGTTTGTGTTTGCTGTTCAGTGTTATTGATGGGTGATTCAGTGTTTATCATCAACAATCAGTGCTTTTATGTGCTGTTCAGTGTTATAATGTCCTATTCAGTGCTCATTGAGTTCATCCTTTCTTAATAAAAACTCTGTTTTTTTTTTTTTTCTTTCTCGCAGACTTCCATCGTCATGGGACGTCATGACAACCAGAATTTGTACCAAACAATCACAGATATGATCCCGTGCGTGCGAAAAGGGATTATAATGTTCCCGATTTTGTCGCCTGGGTTGAAAAAGACTACAACTCCCAACCATTTTACGCTGCTCGTCTGTGACTTCGTCCAACAGAAATGGCAATTCTACAACTCTATTCAACCCAGGGGGCGAAATTGAAGGACCATTACATGGCGAATGCAGCGGAATTGGTACGTCTACTGTATTTTAGTCGATTTTTAAAAACGGTTCCCTTTCTAACGATAACTGACAAACTGTATTGTTTTCATACGTTTCAGAAAGAAAAGGTGGAAACCAATGTGGGCCAAATGCTGGAGAAAGCGGGGAAGTGTGGTTTCCCGATAAATGAAATCGAGGCCGTGAAGCCTCTCCCACAACAAGCCCCAACTCTGTAAGTATCTCAGTGCATAATTAACACATTCAGTGTTGTGTTTCTGTGTTTCATTTTATGCCTGTTCAGTGTTATATTTATGCATTCAGTGTCAGTGTTTCTTTTTTTTTTTTTCCTTTTTTTTCCTTTGACTCCTCCACGTCTGTCACTGTCCAGGAATGAATGTGCCTTGTATGTATGCTACTACATGGAGAAGATTCTGAAGAAGGAGCCCATTCCGGACAAGGTCAGTACGGAAGAGTTCCAAGTATTCAAGGGTCACGTGATACGAACCATCCTGACCATGAAGGAAAAGTAGTGATCGTGGGGCTGTGCGCGTTTTCTGTTTAGTTTTGGTTGGAAAAAAACAAGAAGTATTTTTTTGTTATTCTATGAACATTATTGTGTTTGGATTTAGTTTCTGTAAAATAAATTGTGTTTTTTTGTTCATATTTCTGGGCAGTTTTAGTTGAACTCAGTGCTGATATTGTCTATTCAGTGTTAATTCTGTCTGTTCAATGTTGGCAGTGTTTATTCTTCCAATTCAGTGTTATCAGTGTTAATCTTGTCCACTCAGTGTCACCAATTAAGACTTATTGAATTGAAACATTTAAAAAACAAGCAAATGCAAATATTACAAATACAAGAACAATTAAAAACACTCCAAGAGCATAACTGAACAAGAAACAAATCACATAATGTTAAAATCCCGTGTTTTTTTAGATGACAGTCAGTCAGTGTGTTTATGAGCCAAACAGTGCCTGTCACTGACAGTCAGTGTTTTTTCACCCCATTCAGTGTCACTGATTACAGAAATCATGTCGAAAAAACACAACAAAAATCCAAATAAGAAAAAGCCTACTAACTAGGGTACAGGCTCCGTGCACGTTTTCTTGTTGTGATTGCCGACACGTCTGCACCTCCCACACTTCATGGCTCTCGGGATGTGCTCACCCCTGGACGGAATCCTCTTCTTCTTAGGTCTTCCAGGGGGCCTCTTCGATGTTGGCGGCTCGATTATGACGTTCTCTGGTACGTTCGAAGGTTGATCAAACATGGAAACCGGCTGAAGGGGATCGGCATAAGACCTGGCTTAGCTCTCTGCATGGTAAAACTTGTCCACGAACGAGGCCATCGGCTTCCCGGACCGCAGAATGCACGCAGCTGTGTGGGAACACGGAACCCCTGTAATCTGCCACTGACAGCAGGTGCACGTCTGATCCGCAATATCGACCACGACGGACGGAATGCACTGCACTTCGAAAACCGTTTCGGACGACCCCACAACCACCCATTTCCTGCCTTCGTTGATGGCTTTACCCAGCTTCTTCTCAACGGACGGGCAGAAAGCCGAAGTCCACTCCCTGCTCCTGGCCCCCCTGTCTGATTCAGTGTTAAACAAGGTCAGTCAGTGTTTGAACAAGGCTAACAGTGTTAAAAAAGTGCCATCAGTGTTTGAGATTGATAATTCTCATCATACCGTGGAAAAAGGTCATCAGCTTCAGCCTGATGTTGTTGACCAACGCCGTGATCGGAAGATGCCGGGCTTCCATGATCCATTTGTTGAACGACTCCGCGGCGTTGGACGACATCTCACCGTATCTCTTCCCTGATAAGTACACGTTGGCCAAATTCTTTGGATCCATGTTCTCGAAAAACACTTTCGCTGTCTGGCCTCCCTCTTTCAACAGTTCGTCCATGCTCAGTTGGTAGGCTTCGACGGTGGTTGCGTACGCACATTTCAGGAAATTCCACACCACGCCTTTTCGTAACATCTTGGTCGCCCATCTGCCTCTGAATTTGTCTTTCAGGTTCAACTTCAAGTGATTGATGCAGTAGCCGTGCGGGGACCCTGGGAACA
Source organism: Euphrasia confusa (assembly GCA_954870475.1). NCBI lineage: Eukaryota > Viridiplantae > Streptophyta > Magnoliopsida > Lamiales > Orobanchaceae > Euphrasia > Euphrasia confusa. Next base: position 19,814,654 of record OX940949.1, read on the forward strand.
CCCTGCTCATCGCCTCGAGCAGCCCGAGATTCCTGTCCGACACGAACGTAACATTGCGAGAAGGAGGTAGGATGTGCTTCAGGTTGTCCAGAAACCACTTCCAGTTAGCATAGTTCTCGGAATCGACAACGGCGTAAGCCAGTGGGTACAACCCTGCATTCAAAAGACACGAACAAAAAAAAAAAAAAAAACTTCAGTCAGTGTGAATAGCACCCATTCAGTGTTGAAAATACAGATTCAGTGCTGCAAGCAACAAGGGCCAGTTTCAGTGTGCATTTCAGACCAGTCAGTGTTAAAAAGTTGGATTCAGTGCTAAAAACCGTAGTACACATACCTCCATCGCCGTCCTTGCCCGTAGCAGCGAGCAAATGGCCCTTGAACCTTCCCTTCAGAAACGTGCCGTCCAGAAACAGCAAAGGGCGACAGTGGTTCATCCCGTCGATACAAGCCTTCATCGAGATGAAGACCCTGTGAAACTTCCTGGACGCCTCGTTGAATTCGAGCAACAGGTGCGACCCAGGGTTGGAATCCGATATTGCCTGCAGGTGCTTAGTCAGTGCGCCGAATGAATCTTTATCGTCGCCGTGAATCAGCTTCCTGGCCTTCTCGAGCGCATCCAGAGCGAGGCCAGACGAGATCTCCAGGCCGTAGTGATGCTGGAAGTTTCTCACGATTTGGACCGGACGAGTCAGCGTGCTTTTCCGTACCTCCTCGACTATCAAACTGGAAACCAAGTCCGAGCAGACGCGCCTGTGCTTCAGGGATCGAAAGCACGCGCCGCAGCTGTGCTTTTTACTCAGCTGCTTGACGTAGAAGAAGCCGTTGCTTCGATCCATCACGGCGCACACAGACCAGTTGCATCCCGTGCTGCTTTTCTTCGAGCACACGGCAGAAACCTTTTCGGGTCTGTTCTTCACGTACTCGAAATCGAATCCCACTCCGACTGCCACCTTACAGAGCGCGTTTCGAAAGTCCGGGGCACCTCCTTGGAACATCTGACCGACACCAGAAATCTCTTTGTCCCAGCCATCGGTTAACAACACTTTAGAACTCGACAGACCAAACAGGCGGAACATATCTTCTGCTTCGAATCCCTCGTTGTTTTCTGTTCCAGTCGCACTGACAGCGGTACTGTTGGACACCGTCGAGAACACAGAACTAGAGGTGTGGTCTTCAGTCGCGACGGAAATGTCGATGCTCACCCGAGGCAGCTTGTGAAGCGCAGCTAGGGATACCATGTTCGACATGTCCGCATCGGTTGAGAGCACACAGTTTGGGAAATCGGGTACAGAGTAATGCATGCCGTACGCAACGTCTCGGAGCTCAGGCCACTGAAGCTCGACTGTTTCCTTCAGCTGGTGAAGGGCGGCCGCACGGGAGGAATCTATTCTGGACACCAAATTCTCACCGCCGAATGCACAAAATGCGAAAACATCGGCCCCTGATGAAAAAAAAACACAAAAAATAACGACTCACAGTCAGCGCACGATTTTTTAAGGAACGGATGGAATGCATGAAATGAAACACTGAACTCAAACAGTGTGATTCAATGTGTGTCCCTGTCTGTTCAGTGCTAAAAAAGGGTGTTCAGTGCTATTAAAGTGTGTTCAGTGCTGTTCAGTGCTATTGGAGTGTGTTCAGTGCCATAAAAGTGTGCTCAGTGTTTGTTTGATTGTGTGGTCCAGTGTGTGTTGCCTCAAACAGTGTTTTTAAGACCTGTTCAGTGTTAAATGCACAGTCAAACAAACAGTGTTTTTAAGGCCTGTTCAGTGTCAAAGTCAGACAAGACAGTGTTTTTTTTTTTTTTTTAAACTCAAAGAGTCTTATTAAGCAAGCAGCAAGTAATTAAAGACGAGCAGTACAACGAAGACAAGTCGTCGTCAAAATCACAGGAAACAGAAAAAATGACAAAACAAGATTAACAACAATAATAATGAGACGGAGGAAGTCTTGGGTCACGACGAGGGGGGTCCCTGACCGGGCGCACCATCGACTTGCCATTTTGATCGAATACGCCAACCGAGAAACTTCTTCCTCCGGTCCAGGTAACCCGGATGTTCCAGCCTTCCTGCACTCCAAACTCTCGAACGAGGCGTTCCCAGTGAAATCCGTGGATGGCCGTTTGATTCCGATGAGTGGTGAGAGGAACGGGCCATTTCTGGTCCAGGGAGTCCGTCAGAACGATGAAATTCCCCATTTCGTCCTTGATCGGACGAACAAAGACATCCGGGAGGGGAAACTTTTCTTTATGCCAACGGCCATTGAATCTTTGCTCGGTCCAGTGAAAACCATTCCAAGATTCAACCCCCCGACTTGCCGTCTGCCCTGGCTCCCGATCCAGTGTGCCCGGTCGCCTAGGCACCATTGGTGGCCCCCGACGGATTGGCCCGCCATTGAATCTTTGTTCGGGCGAGGGAGGACTGTTATTGAAAAATTCTGCCTCGCTTGGTGTCTGTCCTGGGTCTCGATCGAGTGTTCCCCTTCGCCTCGGCATCGTTGCTTGCTGCTCCCCCCGATCGAACAGAAATGAGATGAGGAAACCAGAGAAATGACGAGGTATTTATAACCGTAATCACACTAACAAGGCAGTAAATGCCTCAACTCTCAACTAACATGGCAGGCATTTATTGAAAGGGAGACAGGTCAATGCCTCAAAGGAAACAAAGTCAACACACACTGATTCCTGTAACACATTGCATTTCCAACAAGATAATAACAGGTACCATATTCATTCTGACACTGAATGAATCAAATAAACACTGAATCCATATTGCTAAATATGGATGGATTCAGTGTGGAACAAGGTGGGTACAGTGTGTAAGTGCAATTAGCCAAGCTAAATGCACACTGAACAAAGCCATTAAACACTGAATGAATCAAATAAACACTTAATCCACATGGTTGAATATGGATTCAGTGTGCAACAGGTGTCTACAGTGTGTAAGAGCAATTAGTCCGGCTCAATGCACACTGAATCAAGCAATTAGACACTGACTGAAAACAAGCTCAGTCAATCCACACAATGTGTTACAGGAATTAGACACTGACTGAACCAATTTAGCACTGAATGGCAAGCTCAGTGCAGGAACACTGAGTGCATGGTGAATTACACGCTGACTGAACAAAATAAGCACTGAATGGCAAGCTCAGTGCAGGAACACTGAATGCATGCACACTGAACACTGAGTGCATGGTGAATTAGACACTGAATGCAACAAAAAAACACTGAACATGCATAATAAAAAACAATCAACACTGAATGCATGAACAATGCACACTGAATCAATCCACACACACACTGTGCATGCATGCTGAATGAAGCTTTTAAGCACTGATCGGGTACGTGAATTCGAAATCGCGTACCTGGATTCGAAATCGACGGCAAGGAGGGCGGCGGCGCATCTGACATCTGAACTGAGACAGGAACGGCGGCGGCGGCGATGAAATCGATCGATCGATCGATGCCAAGGGACACGGACTGCATGGAATCGATTATCGCGGCTGAGAATTGGAGCTGCTCACCGGCGCGGCGACCTTCCCCCTCTCCTTAGCTTGAACGCGGCGGCGACGGAGATGAATTCACTCGGCGGCGGCAGTTGAATAGAAGCGGCGGCGGAGGTGAGAGAGAGAGAGAGAGCAAAATGTGTTTTGGAAATTGAATGTGTCGGGAATGAATTTCCCTCGGCTCGATTTGTGAAGGTAATATGGAAGGGTAATTTCGTCCTTCCATAGACATTTTTGTGGCCTAATTGGAACATTTTGGCCTAATTGACACCAAAATTACAAATTGGCCTTATTGGTCAAAAAAATGGTGAAAAATGGCCTTATTGCCATTTTTCCCTATTTTTTTTATTGTTTTTTATTATTTTCAATTATTTTGTATTGTTTTTTATTGCAATTTTAAACTTTGATTGGTAATTTTTTTATCGTTGATTGATGAAAATAAACTATTAAATTTGAATATTATTATTAATTTTTTGTAAATTAAAATTTTAGGGTAATTTTAGGTACCCGATTACCGTACTCGTTTACCCGATCCGGGTATTGGGCACCCGATTTACTAAAGAGAGTCGAGTTATGAGATATTTATACAAAAAATTTGGGTGCGGGTACCCATCCGTACCGAATAGTTGATGAAAAATAAGAAATAAAAATTTATTTTTAAAATAAAAAATACTACCATCGTCCCAACTACCAACTAATTATGTACATATACTTTACCTTTTCACTTTAAAATACTATTAACGTTTCACTTAGTTTTTAAAATTTACTCACAACTATTTTAATTTTGAACTTAAAATAATTTTATACTCCCTACTCTTTAATCAGACAGTAAAAAATTACATTTTTCTTAATTTAAATACTGATCAACCAGTGCATATATAATTGAGACGAAAGTAGTAACATTCTAAATAAAAAATAGGGAGATTTTCAAAAAGAGTAATTAATTAAATGGTATTTTCTAATTAATTAAAAAGTAAGATTATTTACTTTTATTTAATATTGTTGTATTTATTCATTTGTTCCGTTAAAAATGATTTATTGATTTTTTTTTTATTTGGAATTATACTATGGAAAATTGAGTATTTTTAATTTTTTTTTGGTAAAGGTCAATCACATAGAAAATAAAGAGTATGATACAGAACTGCGCATAGGGAAAAGAACCCCACCGCAACACAGAGCTAACAGACTAGCTCTCCAACCAACCAAACTAGACATATAACACTAAAAAATACAAAAACAATCACCATGCTATATGCCAAACCCTCTTCAGTGCCCGTGCCTGAATAGAATCAGGGAGTCGTAAGGAGAGAATCCTCTCCCGTATGATAGAGATCGCCTGAGAAGCCACCACTCCAGACGGCACCTACCGAGTCTCAAAGATCCTAGTGTTCCTCTCGAGCCATATATAATAGATCAGAGCAGCGAGAAGTCCACGATACGCACAAGAGATCAAGTGCCTACCACGCCATCGACTCGCAGCCCGTAGTACAGCACTATGCCAACCTCCTCGTGGCCATAGAAAACCCACCTCCACCCGTAATCTCCGCAAACAGTCCTGTGAGAATGGGCACTCAAAGAAAAGGTGGGAGTGTGTCTTTACGCTTGACAAGTCGTTTTAGTAGCGGAAAAATCAATTAAATTTGTATCGAACTAGTTGTGAAAACAACTCGCCCGAGTCGGTCTCGAGGAACACTACTATCGGCGCGTACACGTGTTTATTTGTTTGCAACGGAGGAAACGAAAGTGAAATAGCATAATGCGTACTTTGATTTGGGGTTTTGTTTTTAATCTAAAAATCATCTAAGTAATGAAAAGACAAGAGAACTAGGAAAATTTATCTAACTTGAACTAGGGTTTCGAAATTCATGATTTTAATCGATGAACAATTGAATTTTAGAACAATGGAATTCATGAAAAACAATTGGAAGAATAAAGAACAAGCAAGTAATCGAACACGAAAATGAAAAGCGAACAAATCGAAAGAAAACTAAGACTTACTAGATTAATATTCGAATCCAAAACCAAGGTACCCGTCGGCGGAATCTCCGACTTTTACCGAGTCGACTACAATCCAAGATCAAGAAAAACGGAAATTCCAAACCTAAGTAACGAGTTCCAAGAGTTCTCCAAAGTCGCCAATCAATATCCTCTACGTGCGTGAAAAGAAAACGAGAATGAAAAAGTGTTGTTCGATAGGGTAAAACCCTACTCAAGTACAAATCGCGTCGGTCAACGGAAGTCAAATGTTTCAGAAAACGGGGGACCAAGCGGCCGCTTGGGGGGTCAAGCGGCCGCTTGCCCCAACATGCAGAACCCATCTGCCATCCAGCGAGGCGGCCGCCTGGGGGGTCAGGCGGCCGCGTGAGGTGCGCTCCAGCCGATTCTGGAGAGGCCCCCAAGCGGGCGCTTGGGGGGTCAGGCGGGCGCCTGCTCAGCGGGCAGGTCCGTTCTTGGCTCGTCCCCTTGTAGCCTCGTCTACTTGTCGTCTCGTCCACTCGTCTACTCCATAATACTTCCAAAGTCGCTCCTAACACCAACTATGCCCTGCACACTACACAAACGAATAAAATGCACCAAGCCGAGAGAAATACGCCAAAAACGACACAAAATAAGAAAAGACGACACAAAACTATAGAAGAGAAATCACACAAAAACAAACACATCAACTCCCCCACACTTAGTTTCTTGCTTGTCCTCAAGCAAACGATCACGAGAACACAACACGAATCAAACAATATGCCAATTAAATATTCAATTCCTCTAAAGCTACGAATAAACCCCCGGTGCGTACGGAAAAAGTAAACATGAATAAACTTGACCCGAAATGACTAGAAGCACAAAGATCAAAAGAGAGTCCTCACATGTCACCACCCACCTTCCCTCGCTAAGATTCACTCTTTTCTTTTACTCTCGAGAAGGGGCTCCACTCAAAATCGTACACAAGAGAAAGATACAAACAATGAACAACTTGTGCACTCACAAAGGAAAATAAGTATAAATGGAACCAAGGACGAGCTTCAAATAATGTCATGTGCGCCTAAGAACATCAACTAAACACGTACTCAAATCGTATTCTCCACTAATCAAAGTATGCCATTTCAAGAATCAAGGGAGGTCGATAATTCGGGTGTAACGGGGCTCGGCTAAGGGTATTCGGGATTATTTAGGATAAAGTGGACTAATCTTGTGCAATCACGTGTCTCCACCACACCAAACATCCGACAACTATACAACAAGCTCGACACCTCCACCAATCAAATGAACACCATCAAATCACATGTCAACCCAAGCAAACAATCGAACAATTTAATAGTTTCTTCTACTAATATACTTTTTTTTTTTTTTTGGAGACTAAACATGTCTCGATTTTCTATTTTTTTTTGGAGACTTATAACTTGTCTCATTTTTCTATTTCTATATTTTTTTTTTATTTTTTTTTTTGGAGACTTATAGCATGTCTCGAATTTATTACAAATACAAAAATCACAAAAAGCTCAACACCCTCCAACTCACACCCCAACCAAATGAATCCTTCGTCTCCCTCCTTCACGGTAAATAGGACAAGAAGAAAAAGGCTTAGCGTAGGCTCAACGGGGCTACTAGGGTGTCCCACGACGGGCTCCGGGTCAACAATGAGAGGCTAAAAAGGTTATCCTAATCGATCCTATCCCAATCACTTTCAAGATCAAGCAAGTTATGACGTAAAAGTCTCAAATAGCAATCTAAGCACGGTTTAGCTATCTCTAGTCCACATGGCAAACATGACATAGAACAAGGAAGATAAGAAGCTCGATAAATACAACGAGAGATATCACACGAAGAATAAAGCTAATCCGGCTCAAAATCTCACAAGGTCATTTGGAAAGTGACATAGCAACATACAATTATCTCAATTTACTTCACAACGACTAATCACGGGGTCAAAATTATTCATGTACCTACCTCTAGCACCAAACATCTACCAATAACTCCAAAGGACGAAATAGAATACTCGGCATATGAATCATCTATTGCATCCTCTCATGAAAATCATAGCACAAAAAATGGGGGTAGTGGACACGACATCAACCACACAAGAGACAATCACACAAAAATCACAAAAAGGGAAAAATAAAGCAAGAGATAAGAAAACAAACCCCCCCCTCCCCCCCCCCCCCCCCCCCCCCCACACACACTTGGGCTAATCCGTGTCCTCATGGATAAAGAGCTCCGGAAGTGCGAGCCCAACCGATTCGTCTAAGAGTGTCGAGGAGTGACGACCTACACACAAGAATGAAAACAAACCACACCAAACAACGAAGAAATAGAAACGAGAAGAGAAAACACGACACAAAAGAAAATGAAAGAAACTATGTACATACCGCGACCGTACGAAGGTACGGTCGATCCTCATGGCTCGGAAGGCGGCGGGTATTGGCCTCGGAACATCGAAGTGAGGTTGGCGAGGCTAGAAGTCAAGGCGTCGTAGCGTTCGTCGTGGTAGCGCTTGGAGCGTTCCTCGTAGTCGTTGAGACGGGCATCGACCATGTTAGAAATGGCGGTGAGGTCATCCGGATGCATGCGTCCATAAGCGGGGCGAGGTGCCGGAGGAGCATCGGACTCTTGGTTAGTAGCCGAGTCTTCGAGTTCGGGAATCTCGGGCTCCGGTCCGGTTCCCCCCAAGCGATCATTGTAAGTCTTGATAGTGTTGTTGTCCGTGAGGTATCTCTTGAGCATCTTTGCATTTATAGTCTCGGGCTTCCGAGTGAAAAGCAAATGGTCGGGGACAGGGCCCGTGAAATCGACGAGCTTCTTGTAAGATGCCAAGACCGTGGCGATGTGGAAGAATGCGGGAAGGCACACGTCACGGCCCTTCAAAGCTTTGATTTGGTTCCAAATGTAGGGAACCGGGGAACAACGCTTTCCACGCGCGGCTTGACTAAGAAAATAAAGCTCGGTAGTGTTGACCTTGCTTCCCTCCTTCTTCCCCGAGATATTGAAAGAGAGGAAACGGTGGGCGATGATCATGGCAAAGTCAACGAGGTATACCTCTTGCGAACCCCCAGCAGCCCAAGAAGCACCCCCCGCAAATTTTTCCCAAGTCGAGAATGCATTGAAGCTCTCGGTTATAGCTTTAGTAACTCTGGAAGAAGGAAATCCGAAGGCGTCTTCCATATCGGCAATAGTAAAAGAGCATTTGTTCCCCATCAACCGACAAGTCATGACCTTCTCATCCAACACGTCGACCGTGCATAACATCTCGAGCCCTAGTGTCTCAGAGTAGCCAAAGTCCATCTTCGAATATTTCTTCAAGCCCAATCGGTCCAAGATCACCTCGAGGTGTGTTTTGAAATCATCCCCCAATGCTTCGACCAATTTCCAATCAATCGGGCGAGGCAAGATAGCCTTTTTCATTTGTACTTGGAAACGGAGAAAGAGGTCCGCTTCATTCTCGTCGAAAATGGGGAAATTGGCCCCGTAATCCATACTAAGGTCGGCATCCTTATACTCGGGGTCGGGAGACGGACGGGAGGACGAAGCTTCTCCGGTACGGGGACGTTTCGGTGCACCTCGTTTCGGGGCCATAACGGAAATGCGAGCAAGTATAGAAAATTACCGGAACGAGTCGAGGCTGCTCACGGGACTGCCGTGAAGTCGGAAGCGGGACTGACAGCGGATATCCGGGGACGGAGGCGAGCTCGGGTCGCGGTGTTCGTGCCTGGACGGTCGGACGGTGGAGAGGCGGTTGCTGAGGCAGTCGACCGGAGATGTGGTGGTTCGAGGACGGCGGAGGTCACGGCCGGAGTCGCGGCTGTGGTGGCGAGCGGGGTGACCGGACAGAGATGGAGGCGGCGGCTCGGCGGTGAATCGGTTCCGGTGAGGTTGCAGAGGCGCCGGACGGTGGGGGTGATGACCGGAGATGGTGACGGCGATCGGGGCTAGGTTTTTGAATTTGGGAGTGGTTTGGGAGAGTTGAGATTTGATTTTTGTGTAATGAGCAAGAAGGAGGCGGGTGAAGTGTATTAGGTTTTGACTCCGATTCAAAAAATACCCAATTAAAAACTTTTTATTTTTTTATTTTACAGCGACGCGGCCGCCTGGGGGGTGTAGCGGCCGCGTGAGACGCGAACCAGGAGGGGCTGGAGAGACCCCCAATCGGCCGCTGGGGGGGGGGGGGGTAGCGGGCGCTTGCCCCGTAAATCAGAACTTGCTGGAAAAGCCCCCAAGCGGCCGCTTGGGGGGTGTAGCGGGCGCCTGGCCTGGCTTGCAGAACTTGCTGGAAGGACCCCCAAGCGGCCGCTTGGGGGGTGTAGCGGGCTCCTCGCTGTAGCTCAGCCCTTGAAATTTAATTATGAGTTCGCTCCTTCCTCGCCTCGAATCCTTGCGACTCACGTAGTCATATTCGGGTGTCTAGACTGTAATAACGCTCATTTAACGTTGTGAGCTTGACAATTCGTGGGTAGGCCCCCACGAGGCGCTCATTTTGGGACCCGAAAGAGCATTACGGTCCGTGGACTAGTCTCCACGCGACGCTCGTTTATCGTCTCGAGCTCGACCAATAATCTCTTTATTCATAGGAGGCATCCTCGAGTAGAATCGACTCTACTCCGATTTTCTGTGAGTTTCCCTCCATATAGGGCTCAATGTACGGCTTCACTCGGTGGCCATTAACTTGTATCGTCTCTTTTGTATGCTCGTTGTAGAGCTTGACGACACCATATGGAAATACTTCAATCACCTCATGTGGTCCACTCCAACGGGACTTGAGTTTATCGGGAAAGAGCCGGAGGCGTGAATTGTAGAGAAGGACTTTCATCCCGGCCTTGAGTTCCTTATTCTTGATTCGCTTGTCATGGAACTCCTTCACCTTGTCTTTATAAATTCGGGAATTCTCGTACGCCTCGTTCCTCAATTCCTCTAACTCGGACAATGCTAAAGCTCGATTTTCTCCTCCTTGCATAAGATCCATATTCGTGGCTTTAATTGCCCAATAAGCTCGATGTTCCACTTCAACCGGCAAGTGGCAATATTTCCCGAACACAATCCTATAAGGACTCATCCCAATTACTGTCTTGTATGCGGTTCGGTACGCCCATAGTGCCGAGTTAAGTTTGTCGGACCAATCTTTACGTGAGGGTCGAACGGTCTTCTCGAGAATGGCTTTGATTTGACGGTTGCTAGTCTCGGCTTGGCCCGATGTCTGAGGGTGGTAAGGAGTCGATATCTTGTGGTTGATCCCATTCTTGACCATGAGTTTCTCGAATAGCTTGTTACAAAAATGCTTTCCACCATCGCTAATAATGGCCTTGGAAATCCGAACCTACACAAAATATTCTCCTGCACAAACTTGAGAACAACCTTAGTATCACAAGTCTTAGTGGGGATTGCTTCGACCCACTTCGACAAATAATCCACGCCAAGTAAAATATATTCAAAGCCATTAGACTTAGGGAACGGTCCCATGAAGTCTATGCCCCAAACATCAAAAATATCAACGGCAAGATTTATATTCATGGGCATCTCATCTTTTTTACTAATATTTCCCATTCTTTGACACCTATCGCATTATTTACAATACTCTTGTGCGTCACGAAAAAGGGATGGCCAAAATAAACCTGATTGGAGTACTTTGAAGGCGGTTTTCTGACCTCCATAATGCCCTCTGCTCTCGTCGTGATGGCAACACTTAAGCACATGTGGTTGCTCGTCCTCCGGTAGGCACCGTCTTATCACTTCATCTTTTCCAAACTTGTAAAGGTACGGGTCACTCCAAAAGTAATTTTGGGAGAGATGCTCGAATCGCTTCCTCTCTTGAGAATTCATGTCCGTCCTTAATGCCCCTGCAACCAAATAATTCACAATATCCGCATACCAAGGTACGGGGGTGATGGCCATCGCCGTTTCGTAAGGAAAAACGTCAGGGATAACATCAAAAGCATGATCGTTAACGAATTCGGGATGATGCTCCATCCTAGACAAATGGTCTGCTACGGCATTCTCACATCCCTTCCTATCCCTAATCTCAACATCAAACTCTTGGAGAAGTAGGATCCACCTAATCAACCTAGGCTTAGCTTCGGTCTTAGCCAAAAGGTATCTAAGGGCTTGGTGGTCGGAGTGAACGATGACCTTAGAGCCTATGATGTAGGATCTAAATTTATCTAATGAGAATACTACGGCTAACAACTCCTTCTCGGTGGTCGTATAATTAGCTTGGGCACTATTCAAAGTGTGGCTAGCATAGTAGATGAACCTAAGCAACTTATCGACTCTTTGTCCTAGGACGGCTCCTACGGCGAAGTTAGAGGCATCACACATTATCTCGAAAGGCTCCTCCCAATTCGGTGCTACCACTATAGGGGCGGTGACAAGTTTCTCCTTAAGTGTATTGAAAGCATTTAGACACTTCTCATCGAATTTGAACTCTACATCTTGACTCAAAAGGCGACATAAGGGTTGACTAATTTTTGAAAAATCTTTGATGAACCTCCGGTAAAAACCGGCATGCCCTAGAAAACTACGAATCCCCTTAACGTTGATAGGTGGAGGTAATTTTTCTATGGCTTCTATCTTAGCCTTATCGACCTCGATACCCTTCTCAGACACGACATAACCTAGGACTATCCCACTAGGTACCATGAAGTGGCTCTTCTCCCAACTCAAAGTCAAGTCGGAGTCAATGCACCTATTCAAAACATTGTCAATCTTGTCCAAACAATCATAAAATGAATTACCGAAAACGGAAAAATCATCCATGAATACCTCAAGGTAGTCTCCGATCATCTCGGAGAAAATGGACATCATGCACCTCTGGAATGTACCGGGGGCATTGCATAACCCGAACGGCATCCTCCTCCAAGCAAAAGTGCCGAAAGGCGTGGTGAACGTCGTCTTCTCCTGATCCTCCGGTGCAATAGCAACCTGATAATATCCGGATAAACCGTCAAGAAAACAATAAAATTTATGACCGGCGAGTTTATCTAACATCTGATCAATGAACGGAAGAGGAAAATGATCTTTGCGAGTCGCGGCATTGAGCTTCCGGTAGTCAATGCACATGCGCCACCCGGTGGTGACTCTCGTCGGTATCAATTCACCTTTGGCATTTTCCACGACCGTGATCCCTCCCTTCTTCGGTACTACATGGACCGGGCTTACCCAACGACTATCCGCAACAGCGTAAATCAACCCCTCTTCTAGTAGCTTGTAAACCTCTTTCTTGACGACTTCCATTAGGACGGGGTTGAGACGTCGCTGCCCGTCTCTCTTCGGAGTAGCATGCGGTTCAAGTTCAATACGGTGCATGCAAGTGGAAGGGTCGATCCCTCGAATATCACCCAAACTCCATCCGAATGCTTTCTTGTTCTTTTTCAGAACCTTCACTAGAGCTTCTTCTTCCTCGGCGGATAGCTCGGCAAAAATAATCACGGGTTTTTGTTCCCCGTCGTCTAAGAACAAGTACTTAAGGTGCCTTGGTAGCTCCTTAAGTTCAACTTTGCTAGCGGGGGCCTCGATCTCGGCTGTCCTCGAGCTAATTTCTTCTTCCTTGAGGTCGTTGACTCGTGTCTCGACCTCACTTTCTTCTTCGGGGTTTTTCTCCTCAACAAAATTTAGGGTCACCTCGTCGTCAACGGAATCAAGAAACGAGCACGTCTCCATAGAATGGGCAGCGGGTTCGGCCCTCTCGGTTCGCACAGAGAAGCGCACTTCTTCACCTAGCACGGTCATTTTCAAGGTTCCCTTCTCGACATCGATCACGGTCTTCGTCGTGGCCATGAACGGTCTACCCAAAAGAAGTGAATGGTCCCGACCATTTTCCGGGACGTGTCCGACATCAAGGACAACAAAATCGACGGGGACAATGAGTCCCCCAACTTTCACGAGGATGTCCTCTAGGATCCCCTTCGGGTACCGAATGGATCGGTCGGCTAGCTGCAAGCACATACGGGTGGGTTTTAGTTCACCCAAGTCCAGCTTCTCATAAACGGCATAGGGCATCAGATTAATGCCGGCTCCAAGATCGAGCATGCCCGAAACTTCACGGCCATTCCCAACGGCAATCGTCACATTAAAACTCCCCGGATCACTCTGCTTCGGAGGAAGAGGGTGCTGAAGTATCGCACTAGCTACCCCGGTGACAACCACTTTCTCGTCATCTACAAAGTTCCTCTTATTCGAGGCGAGCTCTTTGAAGAACTTCACGTAAGCGGGCACATTCCGAATGATGTCGAGGAGTGGTAAATTCACGTTGACCCTCGAAAGCAACTTGTAAATTTCGGAGAATTGCCTATCTTGCTTATCATTCTTCATTCGGCCCGGATACGGGAGCGGTGGTCGGTACGGGTTGCTTGTCTTATGCAAAGTGTGAGTGCTCGGTTCGGGCTCTCTTGCTGGGATATCCGGCTGAATCGGCTCAGTCGGTTCCTCTTCTACTATGATCTCCTCCGTTTCTTCCTCAACCTCCGGCTCATGTATCTGCTCTCGGTTAGGAATTTGAACCTTATTGTCGATCACTCGACCACTGCGGAGAACGGTAACGGCTTTAGCCTGATGTGACTGGCTAGGAAGCTTGTCCTTCTGATTCGGTTGTGTCAACTCATTAATTTTTCCAGCCATTTGCCCGACTTGATTCTCGATTCTCTTAATCGTCGAATTCTGATTGGTCAATGAGGACTCCAACACATCCATCCTCTGCTGGTTATGTTGCATGTATCCCTGGGTCGAGGACATAAATGCCGCGAATTTTTCATCTAAGTCGGAACTCTTCTGAGACTGCTGCTGAGGCGGAGGTGGGGCCTGATAAACGGGCTGATGTGGCTGCTGATACTGAGGCCTCTGGTAGTTCTGATTATTCTGCCAGTTCTGGTTCCCTGCATTCTGATACCCCTGATTCTGAGACCGGTTCTGATTATTGTAGTTCGTCTGAGAACCTTGTCCCTGGGTCTGTGGCTGGTCTTGTTTCCAAGAGAAGTTGGGATGATTTCTCCAGGAGGGGTTGTACGTGTTAGAGTAGGGGTCATTCCTCTGGTTGCCCTGTTGATTGTACCCCTGCATCGCATTCACCTGTACCTCGGGGCCGTAGTTCTGATCCATCATCTGAGGTGGAGATGGCATGCCCTGACCACACGTGCTCGAGAAATGGCCTATCTACCCGCATAAGCTACACGGTTCAACTCGATAGATCTGTCGCTTTGGCTGCTCCTCAGTGGTCTCGAGCATCTGAACCTTCTTAGTTAGGTCGGCGACTTGCTTTGCCAACTGAGCATTAACACTCCCATCGGACCTGGCATAGTTACTACTTCCTCTTGAACTTGTTTGCCTTGACTCGGCTGATAGTGACTTGAAGATCTCCATCATCTCATCACTGTTCCGACTACTAATATTTCCGCCGGCTGCGGTTTTCACCTCTCGTTGATCTTCTCTGCTCAAACCCTTGTAGAAAAACTGGATGATCGAGTTGGGAGTGAGGTCGTGGTGTGGGCATTGCCTCAGTAGGCTCCGGAATCGCTCCCAAGTCTCATGAAAAAATTCCCCCGGCTCTTGCTCGAAGGCACATATCTGACCTTTCAAGTCGAAGGTCTTCTGCTGAGGATAGAACCGAGTGATGAATTCCTGGTACATGTCCTTCCAGCTAGTGATCGAGTCCGGCTCCAAGGATAGCAGCCAGTTCTTCGCCCTATCTCTCAAGGCATACGGAATACACTTCAACCGGAGCTGATCATCATCGAGTGCTCCGAGAGGGAAGGCGTGCAAAGCCGTATAGAATTCCCTGACGAAGTTAAGGGCGTCCTCATTAGCGGTTCCGGAAAACTGAGGGAGCTGAGCAAGATGGTGAGCCTTGAGGTCGTATCTCCGAGCAGCATCATTTAGGACGATGTACGAGCTAGCTCCGTCGATTTGAGGATGCGTCAAATCTCCAAAGAGGAGTGGCTGGGTACGGTTTCCATTGTTCCCATTGTTTCCGTTGTTTCCGTTGTTGCCATTATTGCCATTGTTTCCGTTGTTGCCATTGTTGCCATTGTTTCCGTTGTTGCCATTGTTGCCATTGTTTCCGTTGTTTATAGCCTCAGCCATGGTCGTCGGTTCACTTTCTGGTTCGGTGTCGGTAGTGGTAGAGTCCGATGAAGTATCGTCGTCTCCGTTTGTAAACCGACCGATGCTCCTGCGTCTATTGATGTTTTCGATCACGGGTGCAAGTTCGGTAGTTCGATTTCGAGTACCTACCATACACCAACAAAAACCAAAAAGAGATCAAACGCACCTGAACAACGAGTAAAGTAAATAAAAAGAAAAATAAAAAGGAATTTGTTGCAAACACCTAAACACTAATACTAGTGCCTAAAGTGTTCCCCGGCAACGGCGCCAAATTGACAAGTCGTTTTAGTAGCGGAAAAATCAATTAAATTTGTATCGAACTAGTTGTGAAAACAACTCGCCCGAGTCGGTCTCGAGGAACACTACTATCGGCGCGTACACGTGTTTATTTGTTTGCAACGGAGGAAACGAAAGTGAAATAGCATAATGCGTACTTTGATTTGGTTTTTTTTTTTAATCTAAAAATCATCTAAGTAATGAAAAGACAAGAGAACTAGGAAAATTTATCTAACTTGAACTAGGGTTTCGAAATTCATGATTTTAATCGATGAACAATTGAATTTTAGAACAATGGAATTCATGAAAAACAATTGGAAGAATAAAGAACAAGCAAGTAATCGAACACGAAAATGAAAAGCGAACAAATCGAAAGAAAACTAAGACTTACTAGATTAATATTCGAATCCAAAACCAAGGTACCCGTCGGCGGAATCTCCGACTTTTACCGAGTCGACTACAATCCAAGATCAAGAAAAACGGAAATTCCAAACCTAAGTAACGAGTTCCAAGAGTTCTCCAAAGTCGCCAATCAATATCCTCTACGTGCGTGAAAAGAAAACGAGAATGAAAAAGTGTTGTTCGATAGGGTAAAACCCTACTCAAGTACAAATCGCGTCGGTCAACGGAAGTCAAACGTTTCAGAAAACGGGGGACCAAGCGGCCGCTTGGGGGGTCAAGCGGCCGCTTGCCCCAACATGCAGAACCCATCTGCCATCCAGCGAGGCGGCCTCCTGGGGGGTCAGGCGGCCGCGTGAGGTGCGCTCCAGCCGATTCTGGAGAGGCCCCCAAGCGGGCGCTTGGGGGGGTCAGGCGGGCGCCTGCTCAGCGGGCAGGTCCGTTCTTGGCTCGTCCCCTCGTAGCCTCGTCTACTTGTCGTCTCGTCCACTCGTCTACTCCATAATACTTCCAAAGTCGCTCCTAACACCAACTATGCCCTGCACACTACACAAACGAATAAAATGCACCAAGCCGAGAGAAATACGCCAAAAACGACACAAAATAAGAAAAGACGACACGAAACTATAGAAGAGAAATCACACAAAAACAAACACATCAACGCTCTCATCACCACAAAGGACACACGAATCATTCCCCCGACCATGAGTATTTTTAATTGACAAAAGTAATATTGAATCTCAAGTATAATTTTGCAAAAGTCATTATACATTACTTTACTTTAATAAATAATTGTTCTAAAAATTTCCGCCTAGCTCCGTCTATGCCCATTTAGCCTGTACTCGACCACCTCAATCTTAGGCTATAGGACTCAAGTCGCGTAAACTCGCTTTGGGCTACCTAAATTCGATTAGTTTTGCCTTTACATATTTTGATGGTTCTCGAGCAGATTTAATCGTGCAATCTAATTTGATACAAAGCTTGATAAATCAAATAAAATAGACACTGTTATGATAAATTTTGAGTATAAGACCAAAATTTGAAAAATAAATATTAAAGAAATAATGAAAATGATCTAAAATTTTAAATTTACAAGTTATTTTAATTATTTTACTATGTTAAGACTTGTGAATTGTGATTAATACTATATTTAGATTATTTATGGATTGTTTTTTCAAAATATTGAATTATTATGCATAAAAATACTTTTAAAATATAATATTAATTAATTAAATATAAAAATATGAAATTATTAATTCCCGTCTAATCTTTGATTAATCCCTCTAGGCGCTAGGCCATTAATCACTGCCTAGCCTAGATTGATCAATGTAATCAAATTTTATTATACTTTAATTATAAAAATTTATGTTGATAAATGTAAACAAATTTGTAGAAAAATAATAAAAATAACTTTAATATTGGAGGGTGTGTTCAATTCAAATTTTATTGGAGAGATTAATAATAATTAATGTTAACGGTCGATAAGAATTTTACCCGAGGCCCCAAAACATGGGCTCTCAGGCCTAGAACGAGGCACATATGCCCAATAGGCTACTTAAGTGGTCAAAGAAGGCCCATTAAAGAAATTCGATCAGCTCTTCATGTTGTGCAAAGGGGTACTTGCTCGGCCGACATCGAAAGTTCAAGCAAAGTAAGAGAACCCAACAGTCATCATAATGTCTACCATAACAGTATGCCCAACAGAGTAGGACGAATGAGTAGGGCTGGCCGCCTAGCATAACAGTATGCCTAGCAGGGCAGGATGGTTGGACAACTATCAGAACGTCGAAGCCCAACAACCCACGAAATAGGTAGATTCGGACCATTGGGAGATTAAGGCACAACGACCCTTCAAATCGTTGCCTGCTCAGAGCCCTTCGGACAAGGAGGCCAGCTCGGTGGGTTTAAGAAGAGCTAATCATGAGACATGTTAACTATTGAGTAATTTGTGTAGGTTTAGATTCTTGTACCCACCAAGGATCACGTCGAGCCATCAAAAGAATCAGACCCTGCTCGGTGACGAAGAGAAGAGCATAAACCGAGCACACTCGCTTTGGACGAGCTCGGTGATGACCGAGGTCGGCTATGGGCTCTAGATGAGCCGTATCAGAATAGATCATAGGCCCATAATATAATTGACACAATACCTTCTTTTGTAAACTCTAGTTTGTGCCATTATAAATAGTATGTACTGTACAATGTATTATTCACGATTAAAGATTCGAGAAATTCAGACCGAGCACGGCTCGTTGCCAACCTCACTCAATCCTCAAAATCTCTTTGTTTGTTCGGTAGTAGACTAACATGATTTTTCGACCGTTAATACTAATTATTATTAATCTCTCGTAATTATTACTATATAATTATATACTATAATAATATAGTGCTATTTAAAAATACTATTATTTTCGTCTCATACTAGTTGTCACACTAGTATGGGCATGGAGATTAATAAATAATATTATTATATTGTTATTAATTAAAGTGAAAGGGTATTGTAGTTTTTTTTAGTGTGATAATAACTTTTATCGAGTAAAAGTAATGGTAGTTTAGTAATATTTTATTATTTTAAGTTTATAAAGTGTAATGATGGTTTCTTTTTTTGGGGTGTGACAACTAGTTTGGGACGATCCGAAAAAAAAAGTGTGACAACTTCTACGAGACATAGGGAGTAATTTTTTTTTACTATCACAAAACCTGAGGAGAATTCTTTGTATCGGAGGGCGTTCGAGTTCTAGTTCTAGGGGCCGAAGTGCTACCTTTGTTGAACTCTCCTACGAGTCAGAACTCCTCATTATGCCAATGACGCCGTCTGGCGTTCCAGACGACATTTGTCTCGAGGAAATGGAGCAAATGGTGTATCACATTGGTGGACTTTACTCTCCGTAACGAAGTGTCACCGCCGTCGCCGCCGAGCCGGAAGTGCAACCCCAGAAAGACATGCTGCCGCCGCCACAACGCCAACCACTGTCTGAGCACCCGTCGTTGGCCCCTCCTAACCGACGGTTCTAACCGGTTCCTAATCGGAATAAGACCATCGATTTAGAAAACCGAGAATCGATTTTGGCCGGTTCAGTCTTGGTTCCCGACTTCTCAGAACTGGGACCGCCGATTCCGGGAACCGATAGTTTTAACTGTTTAAGTAGATCTACATGCTATCCCTTTCTTGACAATTCAACCGGTTGAATTGTTTGAAACTCAAAACAATCCAACTCACTTTTAACCACTTTTAACACGTGATTCAATATCTCATTGCACAAATTCAACTATTTGATTATTTTTTCAACATGTCCATTGTAAGTAGTTAGGGCTGGAAGTTCGGTTAACCAAAACCGAACCGAACCGAATGACCGGTTAACCGAACCGAAAAATGACGAAAATGACTAACCAAAACCGAACCGAATAATTTATTGGATAACCAATAACCGAACCGATTTTTTCGGTTCGGTTATCGGTTAACCAAAAAACCGATTAGAAAAAAAGTAAGCTGATTTTAAAAAAAATATCATGGAAAAAAAAGAAAAAAAAAATCAAAATATAAACAAATTTAAACTAAAATCCAATTTATTCAACCTAACATGCATAAATCCAACAAAATACAAAAAATCCGAAATAAGTAAGGGAGTGTTGTCATACAATCGTCCTTAAATATATATATAATATGTAATATATATAATATATTTCGGTTATTCGGTTTTTAACGATCGGTTATCGGGTTAACCGATAACCAAATATATAAAAAAATTCTTACCAATAACCGAACCGAAAACCGAATTTCTTATATTTGGTTAACCAAAAACCGAAATTTTCGGTTCGGTTTCGGTTTTAACCGATAACCAAAACCGGAATTCTCACCCCTATAAGTAGTCTACCATCCAACAAGTTTTGAATTTTTTTCAACATCTAATAATCCAACTCACATTCAACATGTATTCAACATGTACGTCAACACCTCATCTACACATTTTCAACCACTTAATCTTTTGATTTAGAGAAATTTTGGAAAAGAGCACTTATAATTAATTATTTATAATTAAATAATATAATTTTTCCTAATTATAAAAAAAAAAGTAATATTTTCGAAAATACCCTTGCTTAATGATACACACAAGTGAGTGGTTACAAGTGTATACTAGTAATTAATTTGCTCTTTTTTATAATTATAAAATTATTATTACACTTATTAATAAAATAATTTTAAAAATATTATCCTTAATTTTGAAGTGTAATTTATGAAGTATCAATTATAAATTAAAAAACTAAAATACCTTTTTCCTTAAATACTTCTTTAATTTATTAAAGAGAACATAGACGCACACTATTGGAATTATTTCAACAATATTATTATTATTATTATTATTATTATTATTCAACAACTGAATTCAAATATCCATTCGATGGCATTTAACCGGAGATGTCGATGGCCTTAGTCTCAGGCTTCTTCACCTCCTCCTTGGGCACAGTCACAGTCAGCACCCCGTTCTCCATCCCGGCCTTCACCTCATCCAATTTCGCATTTTCCGGCAGCCTGAAACGGCGGAGGAACTTGCCGGAGCTCCTCTCCACGCGGTGCCACGTGTCGTTCTTCTCCTCCAGCTCCTTGCTTCGTTCCCCGCTGATTTGAAGAACAGAACCGTCCTCGACCTCAACCTTGACTTCCTCTTTATTCAATCCAGGAACGTCAACCTTGAACACGTGCGCCTCAGGCGTCTCTTTCCAATCAATGCGAGCATTAGCCACCGCGGCGGTGGCAGAAGCGTTCCCGGAGGGAGCTGGGAAAGAGAAGCCCTCAAACGGATCCCAAATATCCAAAGAGAATGGGTCGAATACATTGCTCCGCCGATTACCAAAGAAACTCGGAATCAGAGACATTTTTGTATTTCGAATTGAATGATAGCTGGATTTGTGATATTTACTTTGAGTTTGTATTGATTTGTGATGTCTGATTTGGGGTTTGTGGTAATTAATTTATAGGGTGCGAGGAAGGATCTGGCAATTTCAGGCGTATTCTCAAATTTGGTGTTCTAGAGAAATCGTGGTGCTTCTGTATTCTTCCTGGCAATTGATTATGATTTGGACTATGGACACTGATACGTTACCTGGGCCGACCCAAACTAGTTTAGTGATTGAATTGTGGTCCATTGTACACTCCAAATATTAAAAGTCCATTAACTTTTTTTCAAACGAGCATTTCTCCTTCCCAAATAATCCAACGCTGGCGATTGGATTTGTTTCTCTATTGAAAAAGCAATTTTTGTTTCATTTTATTTTATTTTGTAATTCGATTAATGTAATCCCCGCTTTTCGCACTTAAGAAAATTTTTAGTGTATAATTTAGTAATTTTAAGTCTTTATAAAATACTAAAACTTATTATTAATATTAAATTATAAAAAAAAATATTATTTTAGTTATTTTTTCATAATTTTTGTAAATTATTTATCATATTTATTGGAAGAAAAAAAATCAACATTAATCATTTCTATCTTTAAATTAATTTTAATTATAATTATTAATATTCCAAGACAAATAAAATAATAAGATACTCCGCCAAATCCTATATAAATTAAATAAATTCTCTATTTCGAAATAAATATTAACTTTTCCTAACAAATGTGAAAACTATTAAATGCTTTAAATCACAGTAAAAAAATACCATATGGTTCGTTAAATACTTACAGTATCGTCATCAGCATTATAATACCATTGAGCTGAAAAATTAAGCGAACCATCAATCGCTTCGAAAAGCTCAATAATTTTGCATATGTAATTTTTTTTCCCCGCCTCAGAGCACACAGTAAGAATGAAATTAATACAAAATTTATGATGTTTTATAATATTCAAGAATAAAAGTCGTAAAATTAATTGAAATTTCTAATTCAGCTTTATACTATTTCCTATTTTTTTATAAGACTTTCTAAGCTTTAACACACAAATTAAGAGAGTGTTTAAATTTAATTAATATTTATTGGAAAAATTAAATTGACAAAAACAATGAAAAATGATTGATAGAAAGAAAAAACATTTGTATAGAAAATTGAAAAAATTATAAATTAATGTTATTACATAATTTAATAAAGCCAAAAAGACTTATAATATGAAAATAAATAAAAACATAAAAAGACTTATAAAAAAAAAAGAAGGAGTATAATGAAAGACAAATGGTGCAGAAAAATTTATCATCAATTGATCCATTAAAAACCATTGCTACAAATTTAGCAAACCAACAAAATAAAAAAAATCACTTGCACAAAACCATCGTCTTCGAGACGGTAAATTTGCCTGTCGACGTCTGATTGTAAAAAAGGATAATTACAGTTTACTACCTGAGCTTTGAGCACTTTTCTACTTTCATACCTGACCTTTAAATGTCGCCGATCAATACCCGAGCTTTGAGGAAATTACATTTAACTACCTGAGATTGGCGGTTTCCGGCGCACGCGCAATACACGCGCTTTTTGAAGAGAAAAATGTGATAGATTATAAGTTTGCCTTCAAATTAATTTATACTTAATATTTATATATTGAAAATACGTAATTCATTTCTGAAATCATAATTCGTAAACTCTAATTTCATTCCCAAATATAACCAGTTGCTTCTCTCTTCGATTCTCTCTGCGATTCTCTCTGCGAATATGGAAGATCTTTGTCGCTGTGGGAGTTCTTTGGTGAGGCGGACGTCTTGGTCAGATTTAAATCTTGGAAGGAGGTTCACGAAATGTGAGAAAACACGGGTAAAAAATTATGCCCTAATCCCCTTTTTCTCATTTGAGATATTTTAATTATTGGATCTTCCTATTAACTAATTTCGATGCAAAAAAAGTGTTTCTTTCATGAGTTTACGAGTTGAAATCGTTTTTTGAGTTTTGATTTTTTTTTTTCGAAACAGGGGGGGGTTGTGGACAATTTAAATGGATTGACCCACCTACTTGTGAGAGGTGCATTCAAATCATACCTGGACTTCTACGGAATATCAATTCCAAAGTGGCAGACTTTGAAGAGGTGAACAAAAAGAATGGAGAGTTGAAGAGAAAGAATGTGAAGCTTTGGGCTTGTTTGGTTGCATGTTTGGCAGTGATTGTGGTTATGCTTATGAAGAATTAGTGTAGTTTTGTCTGTGTAATGACTTTGGTTAAGCTTTGGGCTTGTTCGGTTGTAATGCTTATTGGTTTGAAGCTTTGGTGAAGAATTAGTGTAGTTTTGTAATTCAACCTTGCAATGTAATGATTTTTTTATGGATATGTATTGTCTTTTCACTGTCTTAATATCAGTCCATGAGATCAAAAAACTCAGTGATAAACACCAGAGACAAATGAATGACAAATGAATGACAAATTCACACTGAGATCAACAATGATACGAAGCTTCACTGAGATAAACAAACAAAAACACCAAATGCACAAACCAGAGACAAATGAATGACAAATTCACACTGAGATCAACAATGATACAAAGCTTCACTGAGATAAACAATCACACAAACTAAAACACAAAATGCACAAACCAGAGGCAAATGACAAACTCAGAATATGACAATTTCATAATAAAGTTTCAAAAGAACCTGTCAACTTCATAATCCATGGAGTTACAGACATTGGGATCAACCCTAAGTTAAAAAACACCCAAATTCAACTACAACTTAAAAGCAGACAAATTCATATAGTTACAGAAATTGGGATCAACCCTAAGTTCAACTTCAACTTAAGCCCTATGGATTCTCTCCTCCAAACTTCTTCACATTCATGGACTTCAAATTTTTTGTGCAGAACATAGGCTGAGATGGAAATGACAAGTTCCTGTGCACTAACAGTGTCAAAACCCTTCTGAAATGCCTTTGAGGGTTGAGATGAAAAAACTTTATGGGCAGGCTTCTGAGATGTGAAACTTGGATCAGAGCCCTTTGCCACAGGTTGAGATGAGGAGGCATTGCTTGACCCACATGCTGTCTTCTTTGGTTTCTTGCTTTGTTCATTGTTTGAAAGTGCAGTATCCTTGCCCTTGTTTCTAGGACTTTTCCTAGTTGGTGGAGTTGGCACTACAGCAGGCCCTTTACCCTTAGTCCTAGGACTTTTCCTAATTGCTAGAGGTATAGTTGTTGTTGCAGGTGCACTTGTTGATGCCTCTGTAGGTTGAGCTTTTTTGCTTGCAGCAGGCTGTCATACATAGTATAGTTAATCCCATGATTTAATTAAAAATTTCAAACATAAACATGAAATAACATATTCTCCAATAAACAAGAAAAGGAATGCGCATTTAAAAAAAAGCGCTTTTTTTACACATTTCTGTCATACAGCAGGAAATGTGCTTTGATACTTTTTTTTACACATTTCTGTCATACAGCAGGAAATGTGCTTTGATACCAGGATTTAATTAAGAAATGCGCATTGATACCTTTCTGGCCCTTGGTGCATTCACATCAGGTGGGACCTCAAGGCCTTCATGTTGGGGTACCTTATTCTTGTTCAATGGACATCCTCTTGAGTTATGTCCACTGACCTTGCACATCCTGCAATTCATGACAATACCTCTCCTTGTCAATTTACCAGATTTCTCAGTACCAATCAATTCTCCAGCTGCAGGTTTTCTTTTATGTTTCTTAGGTCTCCCAGGCATGTTTTCAATCTTGGGGGGTACCAGTGGAAGCCTATCATCTTCAGGGACAGTTGGCCACTCATCCTTGTTGTACAAAGGAACCATGAAATGATTATAAATCCTCATGTATGTATCTTTTCCGTAGATGCATGAAATAACATGTGTGCATAGGATGCCACTCAGCTGCCATCTCCTACAGCTTCAGATCCTATCACCAAGGTGTACATAATATGATTGATCATTTGGACCAGATACTTCAAACTGATCATGTCCATTCCATCCAGGGGACCACCCATAAGATTTGACCTTGTTTGCATCCAAAAACTTCTGAATAGTAGGACAAAGAATACCAGTATGTTTCATCATATTCTTCCTTTAAAAGCCAATACTTTTCATCAATATTTTCCTGATATCTTCCAGCATAAGAAGAATGCCTTTACTTCTTGCCCTCAGCACCAATGCATTGAAGCTCTCTGACATGTTATTCACATACATGTCACAATCATTCAAAGTGTTAAAGAATGCCTTTGACCACTGGTTTGGAGGTCTCTTGCTTAACCATTCAAAAGCAGCTTTATCATTTATTTCTATCTCAGCCATAATTGACTGGAAATCAACAACCCTAGTTGCTCTAGCAGCCCTCCATACCACGTCCCTCAGACCAATGCCCTTGTGGGCTAGCTTGAAATTAGCATAGAGATTCCTCACACAAAATCTGTGCTCACAATAAGGCATCATAGCTGTCACTGCATCCACAAGACCCTTCTGCTTATCACTCATTACAGTCCAAGTATATGCATTTGTCTCTGTGATTCCCAAGTCCTGAACAACCAAATCCATAAACCATAACAATGAGGTATACTTTTTCTTTTTCACCACAGCATATGGAAAAGGATACATGCCATTATTGGCATCCACACATAATGCAATCAGTAACACCCCCCCCCCCCCCCACCCCCACCCCCACCCAAATTTTGTCTTCAAATGACAACCATCCAAGCATATTACTCTCCTACATCCATCTAGCATCCCTTGCCTCAAACTGTTCCACCAGATGTATATTCTTTGAAAGACAGCCTGATTGCCAACCACCTTAGACTTGATCTTGAATGTGCTTCCTGGATTACTCCTAAAAACTTCAGCAGCATTGTTGACGGGCAGAAAATCCTAACAGAATTTCCCCCGCGAACGTGTTGATATTTTGAGGATTGAGTGAACAAATAGGGAAATAAATTAAGGAGCTTTAATGCAAAATTCCTGGTATATTTCTTGGAAAATGTGCACCTGTTTTACAAATGGAAAGATTAAACTATTTATAGTACAACAATTAGGGTTTCCAAACATGGACTTGGGCCTAAATTACATGGGCTTTTTCTATGATAAATATGTAAACTACACTTCTTATTAGGATGAGATCTCCATTATACCCCTTGTGCTGATTTTTCCCCTTCTGTCCCTGGACCCGGTTCACCTATACAAGTCATCCTCTAGGCAAGCTATTGCACGAACGTTCTTCGGGTCGACTGCGACCCGCCGGTTTGCGCGATCAGCTTTCCTTCATCCGCTCAGGAACACGTAATCTGAATGCC
Organism: Euphrasia confusa; assembly: GCA_954870475.1. Taxonomy (NCBI): domain Eukaryota; kingdom Viridiplantae; phylum Streptophyta; class Magnoliopsida; order Lamiales; family Orobanchaceae; genus Euphrasia; species Euphrasia confusa. Next base: position 19,841,087 of record OX940949.1, read on the forward strand.
AGTGATTGCACTCACACAACCAGATGGGGATCTCTTGCGAGGAGGTGAGATATGACGTGGTCAATAGTGTTCGCGGCATATTTTTAACAGGGGTGCTCGTCGGTGTCAGGTTTATACTTCATAGTGGTCGCGAATGGTCGCCGACCAGGTCTCGTCACATGTATTAGATGAGGGCAGTTCTTGGCCGAACTGAATTCGGGCCGTGAATCGAGCATGATGGGCTCTGAGAAAATTTGGTACAACAAGCATAATTGTACAACTTGCCAAACTGATCAGCTGCCTCACCATTACCCATAGCAGCTACCTTCTGCTTCACTCCATACATCTTCCCTTTGGATAACAAACAACCAACTTCACCTTGCATCACCTCCACCATAGATTGAACAAGCCAGTTTGGGTCTGATTTCAACTTCTGTTTGTACCTCTCTGCTAGGTAAGAAGAGGTTGCCTGGGTTAGTCTTTCTTGCCTTACACATTCATGCATATCATTGAATGATTTGATAATCACAGTATCATCCTTGGGAACCCTTGACCCATATATTTTCCATGGACAACCTTCCTGTTGACATCTAGCCTGCAACTTCATTAAAGAGTTCATTGGAAAAACCAGTGTTCTACCCGTTTCAATAGCATACTGCCTCAGTGCAGCCCTGAATGTTGGTATATCCTTGAAAGACAAACCAACAAAAAACTGAACATTTACCATGTCCACCTTAGGGTTGAAAACCTTGAATGGTTTATGCTTGGACACCAAAGTTTCTTCAGTTGTGACTGGCTTCTTAGCAGTATCACTTCTTGTTATGGTTTATACTAAGGTCTAGTCTTTTCTTCCAAACTCCCGACTCCCATACTCTTCACGTGCTTAATATGCACTTCCAAGAAGTGCCTTGTGAAAGAGCAATCTAGATTGTCGTTCTGAAGTTATATTGGTGACTACAGCGTCGTCTCTACTGACGATGACTCGTATCAGGTGGTACTTGCACTCTATGTGTTATCTTACACTTATGGACTTGTGATTTCTTACGTTTGCCATCGCACCGCTGTTTACATAGCTTTTGGTAAACTAAGAATCACATCTATGTCTCAGAGGTTATCCCGGAGCTATACCAAAACTTCCGCTGCCTCTGAGGCCGCTATATTTGTTTACCCATGGTAGAGTCCGAAAAAGCATCGTACTTATCACTATTCCATGTTAAAGCTCCACCTCCTTTAATAGTGAACACATAGACTGATATCGACTTACACCGGTCCTCCCCTGATTAGAAATCTGAGATAATGTAATCCAAAGGAAAAACTCATCTGCTCCTTACAGCAGTCGAATATTCCTTCCCAGGATTACCTTGATATCCTCCCACTATGCTAACCGCATAGCCGATATCAGGTTCTTGTTTTCAACATTGCATTTATTAAGCTTTCCACACAAAGTGTAGGAAACCGATTTTATTGCTTCTATCTACTTTTGTGTTTCAAAAACACATGTCTTTAGATAGATGCATTCCGTGTCTGAAAAGTAACGAACCTTTCTCGGAATCTTGCGTGTTAAAACGAACCATAATCATATATATGTAAGATGTCCAGGAGAAGTACAATGTTCTTTTCTAGAGATCCTAGATCTCAAGAACATATTCAACTTCTTCCTACATCTTTCATATCGATTTATCTAGACAATCATCATTTTATGTCTGACAGCATCTTTACATTGTTGCCAATGATAAGAATGTTATCTACATAAAACCCGAGAAACACCACCTCGTTCCATCACGTTTCCAATACACACGATTCGTCTATGCTTTGATGAATCCATAAAATGGACTATCAAATCGCAAGTTCCACGATCTTTAAGCTTTCCTTCAATCCATCAATAGATTAACTAAGCTTGTACTCTAAATGATCTTGCCTCTTAGAAATAATCCTTATTGATTTCTAAGAAGCATATTTAAATCCAGTACTGCCTCTATGTAGATTCAGGGATCGATTTCATGTATACTAGGTCCAGAGTCCGAAAACTCTCCTTGTCTTATGAATATCTCCGGTTGTCACAGAACCTCCCACTACAATGTCATTCCGGTGCATTAACAGTAATAACAGTAGGTGCAGTTAGTGGTGTACTGCTACTCAGTTAGGCTGGTTTTCAGTCTTCTTCGTTCTCTTTCATTTCAAAGTATTACGTCACTTTTGGCTTGTGGTTCATCACATAGTCTTCCTCTAAGAACCGGGCGTTAGAACTTATAACGTCTTTCTGGTTTATAGTACTATTGAACACACATCTTTTGTTCTTCTAGGATATTCTACAACCGCATTTAAATGCGCCGTTGTTCTCAAGACATATCCATAGAACATAGGTAGTTCCGAATAACTCATTAATTTTACCATTCCATAAAAGTTCCATTTCTTATTTCCGATACACAATTTCTACAGAGTACTGTATGGTTTAGTCTCTTGGGATCCAATCCCAATCTCTGATCAGTATGCCTTGCATTCCTAAGATTGCCTTCGCGATCAAATAGCAGGCTTTAAATGGATATACCTTGAAGGTTCTCCACAATAGCTTTGTGTCGATTGACTTGTCAAAACACTTGATTTTGTGGCACATCAGGTATTCTAATCCATTTCTCGAGTAATCATCAACTGAAGTACTCGTACCTTATTGTCTGAGTAGACATAGGTCTGCATACATCAGAGTCAATCAGTTCTAATACTTGTCTGGATCTTATATCTTATATCCATAAAGGATTGCCTAGTCATGTTATCTTTCAAATTAGATTCTTAGGTCGGAAGGTCCACCCCTTCAACTTAATTGCTCTTACTATCAATTTTCGACCTTTGAACTTCTTATTTGAATAAATATGACTTAGCATAAGAATCCACAAGTATAAATGATTTAATAAAGAAATCTCTTATTAGTAAAACGAGTTATATGAAAACGGTTCGTTGCATCGTGGTAGACTCAGGATTTATCATTTATATATTGCTAGCTAATGTACCAGAATAGATAATATCATTATTTCTTTCCATAACCATCAAATGATTGAAATAAATATCTATTCATTAAAATTAGAAATCCAGAACAAGGTTATTTCTAAAATTAAAGGGGTACATAAAGCAATAACTCAAAATGAAATCCTATATCTATGAAGATATATGTCCTCCACTGCATCAGCTGTCTCCTCCACAGCATTGTCCATGTAGACTACGATCTTTTCTTTTTCCAAGTCATCAGGTTTCCTGGAACCTCTGCATTTAGAATGCACATACCATAAGTGGTTCCATATCTACACACCAGGTTCTGGTAGATAATACCGCTGACTATGTTTTCACGACTAAAGAAAAATCTCGTACCTTTGAGAGGATAATCACACTTCCAGTACCCAGACTGTTTGCATCGAGAACACTTGCCTCTTGGCTTTCTCGTCCCATCTTGTGGTCCAAGTAACTTAGGACCACTGGGTTTCTTTGCTTTCTTTTCCTTTTCCCCGTTCTTGCCCTTAGGTTCAAAACCTTTGACATTGGCTACAAGAGCTTGCGATTTCCGTCTCAACTCGTCTAAAAGGTCCATCATCTTAAAAACGTGTTCAAGCGTTTCCTCGAAGTGACTGGCCTTTATGAGTATCCTCTTCGCTTCTTGTCTAGCCGCTACGTCATGTCTAAACATCTGCTTGAGTTTGAACATGATATCATAATCAGTGGTCATTGCATAAGCACTTTCCAACTTCTTAAAATCAGTCCTTTCCTCATCAGTTGAGACATTAGTATGCTCGGGAGGACAAAGCTCACTGAGTACAACCTTGTACTCTTCAACAGTTTGGACAATGTCTAGATCTCTATTCCAATCATTACATTTAGGGACCAGTGAGTTAAATTCCTTAAGTATCACAGAAAGTGGGTTCAAAGCCATTTCCTAACCTATGAGACAATCGATTTAATTCCAATATTATCTCCCTCAAATAATATTATTAAATAACTAATCACATCTAAAATCCCATCAGATATGGCAAGCCACGTTAGTGTGGACGTTTACCTATCCAAACGATTTTGCAATTAGATTTGCTTTGGTCATACATTATTATAGCGTTACTTCGTTGGGAAGGATACTATAAAGCGTATCTAAGTGTAAACCATTACTTAGTACTAAGGTGAATCGTTTGGAATCGCTATGTCACCGCAAGCCACGTTTGTGTGGACGTTTACGATAACTCACAATCTTTCACAATTCCCTATAACTGTCTACATCAATTAATCCAAAATCCCATTCAGTATAGCAAGCCACGTTTGTGTGGACGTTTACTACACCAAAAGATTTTTATAATTGACATCCAATTACTTGAATCATTCAATTTTGTTAATCAAGAGGCGATAAATCATAAGTGAAACTCGAAGTTTCTTACCAGTGATTCACCATGCGAACAACCCTATCTCTCATAGAATGAAGGAGCCTAGCAGACAATCGATATATTCATAAAATGACACGAAAATCTTTAATTTGTGTCATCGACATGACCAAGTGGCTTTGGCTCCATTCCACTCCCCGGGGTGAGAATGAGTCGACTTGAAATCAGTTTTGGAAAGACAAATTAGGCATTGTTCGATAAACTCAATCAATGTTTCTCGTAAAAGGAATTACAAGAATTCTCCTCCAATGACTTGTCTATATGAACTTCAAAAGTCCATAAAAGTCACCAAGAGAACAGCGATGGAGACCGTGGGATTGTTTCCAATCCCTCTCCCACTTAGCTTTTTACAATAAAGGGATACGCTATCTAATGCATAATTAAATACACATAAGCATGCATACATGAAATAAAGCACATAGAATAATATCACATAATCAAAATAATACTAGAATATTATTTTCCGACTATTATGGCTTTATTCCATCCTCGTACGCATCTTCTAGTCTTCAGTCTTTGTTCTTGAATGCTCCATGTGACGGGAATATTAATTCCAATATTTAAATCCATTTATTTTTAATAAATCCAAAAGTTACTTAATTCCAAGAATTAAGTCAATCGAATAAATCAAAAATAAAATTAAATATTATTAATATTTTTATTATTTTTATTTTCCTTTTCTAATTACATTAAATCTCTAGAATCCTATCCAAGACCCACTTGGAATATTCTAAAAGATTTCCATAATGAAATAAGGAAATAAAATAATTTAGGACTCCTAATCCTTCCAAATTAATTCCTTTCATAATCTATTAAAAATTGAATAAAGGAATAATTAAATAAGGAAAAATTAATTAAGGACTTTCAAAACTTTCCAAATTAATTATTTTCCTAATCCATTAAAAATTTCATAAATGAATAATTAAATAAGGAAAACAAATTAATTCTAAATTAATTTTTTTCCTATTCCATGGAATTCCCAAAAATAGGAATACTGAAAATAGGAAAACCGAATCAATTTTGGAAAGTAGGATCTCAGTCGGGATAGCACGGGGGTGGGGATCCCCGCGCCCCCAGACCATCGATCGTGGCCCCGAAGGAGCACCACCGCCGCCCCGGCCAACGCGCCACCACCACAAGTGGCCGGCGTGGCCGAGAGCCTCGCGGGCAGCCCCCTTCTTCCACGATCGATCGATCTCCATCCCATGGTCGATCCCGAGCCCTTCGTCTTCTTCGTCACTTCGTCTTCTCCGGCAGTCGTCTCGACAACTATCCAAAGTAAATAAATTACAAATTTTAAATTACAATATCCGGTATCGATTTTATACATGAAATCGACCCTAAACAATTTCCGGAAGAAATAGAACGTAATAATAAATCCTAAATTCGGTCAACCCCCGAATTTTTACTATTACATGCATTCACCACAAAAAAAAAAAACGAATCTCGACATGTTCGAGAGTTTAATAAAATTATGACAATAATTAACGAAGAATTATATCTAACCATAATAGTCGGAAACCCTGCAAGGTAGAACAATTTTTCGTATATATATACACATGAACTAGAACCAACGCTCTGATATCAATTGTTGGAAACAATATCCCGGGGTCGTCGGAATTGCGGAATACACGACCCCGATCAAAATCTCTTCGCCGGAAAACTTCGCGAACCACCGCACGAGCCGGAGCCCGACCAAACACACTACGCGGGGAAGCCCCCGCTTGCGTGCCCTAGCCGAGCCCCCATACGGGGCTCGCGATCGCATGGGGATGCATATGCATCCCCCCGGGGCTGTTCGTAACAGCCCCCGGCAGCGAGTCCGACGACTCACCGCCACTGCCGAGGAGGGCGGTGCGCCCAGCGCACCCGCCGCGGCTGCCCAGCGATCGAGCCCCGATCGCATGCCCCGGCATGCAGCCGGGGCTCCTCCATGCGCGCCCGACGATCGAGCCCTAGAGCCGATCGCCACCCTCGGCATCCAGCCGAAGGTTCCTTATGCGTGTGATCCCGGCGGGGTTCGCTTGACCGCCCGCGGTCCGGTGATCTCCGATCACCACCGCGCGGTCAAACCACGTCCCCGGGTTCGTTCCTCGGATCTTCGTTCATATTCATATACGAATTAATTATTAAAATCATAAAGGGGGTTTTCATGATTTTACCTTTGTTCTCGTTGTATGGAGAAACGAGATCTTATTGAAGACCTTGAGACCAACCCGCGTATTCCTTGCACTCGTTCGAACGTCGTGTGGGCGACGATCCTCCGAACTCTATGGATCTCCTTTTCTCCTTTCTATCTCTAGAATTGTGATCTTCAAGTTATGAGAATAGAGAAGACCAAGTAGTGCTTTTATAGGCTACGTAGGGGATCTAAAGGAGGTGGAATATTGGGCTTCAATTTGAATTAATTAAATTGAGCCCAAGCCCAAGTCTATTAATTAATCTATTAATTATATTTATTTTCCACTATATAAATATAATTGCACTCCCAATATTATACCATATTATATCAAATAATATTATCTCTCCGGTAGTATTATTTATTCCGTGCGTTTAAGATAGAAATGTCCATGGATAAATTATATTTATTGCTAATTAATTTATTCATCTCTTGTATCCGAGAATAGTACCATTCAACTTTAATTATTATGCGGAACAAATCCACCTGCAGAGTTTACATAATAATTCCTTATGAACTCATCTCGGGAACATTATCAACCCTTATCGGGACACACTTTCCCATCAAGAATTCACAGCATGTCATACATAAAATACAGTGACCCAACTTTGCCGGTAATCGACCGGTTATTCTAATCAGTCAATCCTTTGGAAAATCAAAGTCACTAATATTAAATGCACACACCCGCAATAATATCATGGATTAAGAATAAAATACACTGAGATTTAAATCGATTATCCAAGGCAATCCTAATCGATAAATCTCAAGCGATCCGCCCAATACACCAAATGTACAAGTATGATAAAATAATTAAGACAAATTATTTTCTCTCTCAGACAACGACTATACCGATGGATTGGTCCTTGTCCATCTAGGTCGTGAGCAACTGTTCGATTATATACGAGTAACCGATAGTATGATCTTTCGTGTGACGTCGCACATCATACTAACTACAACGTATATAATCTAGGACTATAATTTGCATATATTTAATTATAAATAATTAAAAGCAAATAATTGTTTATTCAATTAAATAGATTAGTGGCAATGGATCGGGAGCTAATATCACTTAAATCTAGACATTAAGTATATACTCCATCAGTCACACTACCGACGGTCGGACCGCGGTATATGTGGCATACTCAGCAGGAGAGTGACCGAAAGTGGAGACGACTGGATAGAGAGGTGGCTAATCCTTCTTGGTTAGTGCATCGTGCTGATAGCATTTATCATACTCTGCCATCCCGGACGTCGGATCATGCACCTCTGCTTTTGGACCCGGTGACAGCTAGTCAGGGTTACAAAGCGTGGTTTCGTTTCGATAACGAAATTACTGATATGGAGGACTTTATCCCTCAGACGAGGAGTATTTGGGAACACCCGATTTATGGACTACCTATGTACTCAGTTTTTAAGAAGCTTAAGCTTCTTAAGGGTGTTTTCAGACAGATGAGGAGGAGACAGGGGCATCTTGGAGCAAATGTGACGAGGGCAAGGGAGTTCTTGCTCACTGTCCAGACGTATTTGAGTACTGATCCCACTTTTGAGCCATTACTAGTGTTGGATAGCATCTACTGTCATCTGTATGCTCGGGCAGTTGAGTCGGAGCAGGTTTACTTACGATAGAGGGCGAAGAAGTCATGGTTACGAGACGGTGATCAGTGTACTGCCTTTTTCTTCAGGAGTATAGCGGCTCGACAAGCTCGGTCGCGTATACTACAGGTTGAGACGGCTACGGGGGAGCTCGTCCATGACTCATCCCAGATTAGCAGCACGATTGTGTCGTTCTTTCAGGGTCTGTTGGGCACTTTACACATCCCGTGGAAGGAGATTTACGACCTTTCATAACTAGGAGATTGACAGGGGAGATGGCGGAGCACATGATCAGGCCGGTAACAGCAGCGGAGATTCAGAGCGTTCTGTTTGCTTTCGATGATGATAGAGCACCGAGTCCTGATGGATACTCCTCGGCGTTCTTCAAACAAGCTTGGCCGGTTATTAAATCTGAGAGTCTCACGGCTATATCAGATTTCTTCCGTACCGGGAAGCTTGTTAGAGAGGTTAACTCGACGATTCTTTCGCTTATTCCGAAGGTTGCTGCCCCAAAGCATCCTAAGGATTTTCGGCCCATCTCGTGCTGCAACGTGTTGTACAAGGTGATAGCCAAAATTATTTCAAATCGTATGAGTGCCACTATGGCCTTATTGGTTGACAGGTCTCAGTCTGCCTTCGTCCCTGGCAGACGCATTGGGGATAATATCCTCCTTGCTCAGGAGCTACTGCATGGGTACGGACAGAGACGACTTCCAGCTAGATGTGTGCTGAAAGTTGATCTGATGAAGGCTTATGACAGAGTTGAGTGGAGCTTTGTGCGGGCGACGTTGGAGACTATGGGATTCCATCGGGTGTTCATCGGTTGGATTATGGAGTGCCTCACTACTCCGGCCTACTCGGTGAACATCAATGGGTCGGCTGAGGGTTATTTCAGAGGTGCTCGGGGATTGAGGCAGGGGGACCCGATGTCACCCTTTCTATTTGTCCTTGTTATGGAGATCTTACATGGGATCTTGGAGTGGCATATCCAGGCTGAGCCGGAGTTCCAGTATCATTGGAGATGCGAGAGAACCCAGACTGAAGGTACCAGTATACCGATCCAATCGATATACCGTGTGTGCGGAAGCGTGTAAAGCGATAGATCTACTAGGCCATGATCTTAGTGCACACTTAATGTGTATAAGAACACATATAAACATATATATATATACCATCCAATATATATATATATATATATATATATATATATATATATATATATATAAGGTTTAACGATTACTTACTTTTGGTGATCGTTGATTTCGGTTAAGGTGGTGTTGAGTCGATTGAACCACCTTAATGGATCAGCAACTCAAAGATCTCATTGTGAATGACCTCTTCACTCCTTTGGATCGTCCGGATGTTTAAGTCGCACAAATGGCCCGGCCTCTACGTGTTGCACACGAACCCGGATAATGAATACCTTTGCTTGCTTGAGAATGGATCTCCAAGATCACCTCTTTTCTCTCTATTTTAGTGGATTTTCGTGGCTGATGCAATTGTGTGTTGAAAATCTGATTTTCATCTATATAAGTGCATCATTATTCATCCCATTACACCCCTTTGTAACCTACAACATAATGGGCATCATAATGCACCATTAACATGCAAAGGGGTTACAAAGGAGGTGAAAGGTCATGCCACATACACATGCCACTATGCATTGTATGTGGTCCCACTTGCTTGTGTGGCATGCCATGTCACACTATGTGACATGCATCCATGCAAGCCATGCATCCCATGCATGGGAATTAAATCCACGTAAATATTGATTCTAAATCAATATATCTATCAAGCAATGTATATCAATATCGAGCTCGTGTGTGACCCTGTAGGTATGATTTTATCGATCAATATTATATTGTTCCCAACAATTAATATTATCGAATAATCATTTAACATCCATAGATTACCTTATGACTTTATCGATTGCACACGTAGGATCGAAGGACATATCCCAACACAGACTTATATGCTAAGTTTTGCTGATGACCTACTACTTGTCTGTCACGCTGATCCTTTGTCTATCGCTACACTCAGACGGGGAGTGCAGCTTTTCTCGACTTACTCGGGTCTACATGAGAATGTAGATAAGAGTAATATCTATCTTTCCATCCAGGCGCAGGATGATGTTTCGATACTCCAGACTGTGTTTGATTTCCCAGTCGGGACCCTTCTGGTGCGTTATCTGGGAGTTCCTCTGATTTCTTCTCGGTTGAGGCTAAGGGATTGTGCCCCCCTTCTACAGCGGATTGATGCTAGACTGGGTTCTTGGACCTCTCGTACACTATCTTATGCAGGGCGGTTACAGCTGATCCGATCAGTAAATGGGTACGCTACATATCTACTAGGCTAGTGTGTTCATCCTCCCCCAGGGGATTATCGAGGAGATTGAGAAGAGGCTGAGGAGATTTCTTTGGTTTGGGTTGGGCAATAAGGGATATGCCAAGGTCCGATGGATTGATTGTTGTCGGCCTGCTAGTGAGGGTGGACTGGGTATCCGTGATCTCACTGCTCAGAATCGAGCCCTTATGACCAGACACATCTGGGCTATACTGAGTCAGGATCCGGAATCTGTTTGGGTCAGTTGGATTCAAGAGAATCGACTGAGGAGGCATTCCTTTTGGAGTGCTAAGGTGCCGAGTGCATGCTCCTGGAGTTGGCAACAGCTTCTTAAGCTACGTCCAGCTGTGTTACCAGCTATTCAGATGCAGGTCGGGGATAGATCGCAGTTTTACCTTTGGAGGGACCCGTGGCATCACCTCGGCCGATTGGAGGAGGTGTGTCAGTTGGGACCGTGGCATAGGAGGCTTCCTAGGGCTGCGTCGTTGAGTATGGTCATAGTTGATGGGGAGTGGAGATGGCCAGCAGAATTTGCGGCGGAATTCGTGGATCTTATGGACGGCTTGCCGAATATAGATGTGAGGACAGATACAGTGCGATGGACACTGCATCGTTCAGGGACCTACACCTCTGACTCGGCATATACTCTATTCCGCCCGGAGGGTCCCAGAGTGTTGTGGGCTGCCCTTTTGACTGGACCTGGACGTATCCCACGGCATTGCTTCATTCTTTGGATGGCTATCCACGGTCGGCTACCGACTAGGGATAAGCGTTGGATTGGTCAGGGTGATAACTCGTGTGTGCTATGTGGTGGGGAGAGTGCGGAGACACTCATCTCTTCTTTGAGTGCCCTTTCTCACGGGATTGCTTGCGTATACTTGAGGTGGAGGTGGGATTTCTATGGCCACGTGGTTGTTGGCATAGTCCAGTATTACGGGCTTCTAGTCGATGGCGTGGAAAGCACTTGATATCTTGCGCGTACCGTGGACTTCCCGCTGCTCTGATCTACTTTATTTGGCTCGACAGGAACACGAGGATTCATGAGGCTCGTTCGGTGTCGCCTACAGTGGTGGCCTCTCAGGCGATTGCTATCATACAGGAGAGGATCCGCTCATTGTGACTTCCAGATTCTCTTCAGGCACGTGCACTGAAGAGGGTATGACATATAGCCTGGTGATTGCATTTGTATTATTTAGTGATATATGTTTAGCTTAGCTTGGTTGGAGAGCTATTATGTTAGCTCGATGATGCGGTGGGGGTTTCTTCCCCTATGCGCTGTATTGTATTATACTATTTTTTATTTTCTATGTGATTTACCTTTACAAAAAAAATTATTTTAAATTTAATTAATAATTAAAACAGAGAAATACTTTGTGAAAAATATGTTCATAACATTCTAAAAGATTTTATTAACTTTGCAACTATAAATTTCACCGTCTTTATTTTACTCAACTTCAATATTGTATTAAAGCAGACTCAATACGATGATAATTGTCTCAACTGATTTGTTGGCTTGCACAAAAATGGTATAAATCCACGACTAGAATCGATAAACTCGAGGGAGCGTGTTAGATATCTGACATCAATGAAAATGAAATACTATAAATGAGATATAAGTTGAATAACTTTATCAGATGAAGAAATTGAATGAAATACTATAAATAAAATATAAGTTAAATAACTTTATCAGATGAAGAAATTATCTTAAAGGTATATTGATTGACTCAACTTGAATCTACTCTCTACTTTATAATTAACCGTAAAGTTTTGGCAATGGAAAAATAGTGTGGTCATACTAATTATTGATTATTAATTATTAATTATTTTAAAATGAGCTGTCTTTGTATTAAAAGTAAAGTACCAGCTGGCTTAATTACCAAGAATTTTTTATCACCGATTGCTATTTTTTTTCTTACTTGAAAATAATAATTTCTTAGTCTCGTTTTAAATGTTACTAGTCCTTTTGCCCATGCGATGCATGTGCACTTAAAGAATATTTTTTCAGTCACTGGGGGCTCTTTCTGCTTAAATTTCATTAACATATATAATATTTTGAAATACACTTTGATAATGTATAATAAACAATAATTGAGTGATCTAATCGTAATATTTGAAACTTGTTGAATGTTGAAATAAATAAAAGGTCATTTTTAATTATTTTATTATTATTATACATTGATACATAAATTACAAATTTTGAAATGTCTTATTATAAATTATATTTGTGTTTATATTTTTAGGGCAGCAACACTCATCACAAATCATCATACATTTTGTCTTATTTATATATTTATTATATAATTTTTTTAAGTTTTTTAAATTAGTTCATTAAAGACAAATTCGTAAAAATCTTTTATAATTATGAGAGATTTTGAAAAATAGAATTTATTTATATTTTTTTAAAGATTATTTTTTAAATTAATTCATAAGCACTTAAAATTTGTGTTAGTATTGAAAATTATAGTTACTGTATTATTATAACATGCTAAGATATTTCTTAATTATAATATCATTATAGCACGTTCATTTTTTTTAGTATCTCTGTGAGTATTGAAAATTAAGTTATCATTTAATAAGCTCAATCTTACATATAGTTATTGAAATCAAAATTCTATTAAAAAATGTTAAGCATCCAGTCAGCACAGCACCATCCACTTAAGCATAAAAGCAACCTAATTTATCGTATCAAAACGTGGATGATAATTATTAGCTCCTCTAGCATAAATGTGTATGATCAGTGATCACTACTATCCAAACAAGGAAGTGTATGATTTATAATCTTAAGTACTTTGGATTTTTCAACATCAGTTGTCTGGCATAAGACCTTGATATCCCTCAACTTCGCAAAGTAGAAGTCACCGATGACCTTCTGATGGATTGAGAATATACTGCTTATAAAAATACTTAAGACACATATATAATCATTTAACTGTAAAAATCCAATTTTTCAAAATCGAAGTAAAGAGCTTAAAGCAGGATTTAAGAATCTGAACCATCTAGCTAGCGGGTTAATGCCAAAGTTGACATAGCCATATCCGAGCGAGGGTCGGGTAGTTAAATCCCTGCACCACTAATCGAGACCAAATCCCCCACCTGAAAAAACATATCGTAGAGATGTGAGTCTGTAAATTGTAAACATAGAATCAATTAATGGATGAGATGAAAAGTCGTGAAATGTACCAATGACCTCTGAACCATCGAAAACAGCACATTCATTATCCAAATCAATGTCTTCAGGATCATAGGTTTTTTGAAACCACTCGTTACTTCTAATCTCTTCCATCCTTTTGCGCTGAAAAAAAATAACAGTGACATGAATGGCCATATTCAATTGACTAAAATCACATCAACCATAGTCACAAAAGTTAAGTTGTATATCAAATTATTTTAAAAATAAGGCAAGATACATACTACTCTTAAACAACCATGATTTCTTTGCAAGACACAAATGCATTTTAATGATACTTTAAAGTGGACCTCTGCTGGATAAAATAATTGAAGTTGTAAGTTTATCATAACATTAACAACATAAAAATATGGATAGAGCATCAAACATGAATATTCTAGTTAAAAATGTATGATTTAGTTGACTGGATAAAATAATTGAAGTTGTAAGTTTATCATAACATTAACAACATAAAAATATGGATAGAGCATCAAACATGAATATTCTAGTTAAAAATGTATGATTTAGTTGACTGACTCGTAGAATATATATAGTAAATTAATTATTTGAATATTCTAATTAAAAATGTATGATTTAGTTGAGACTCATAGAATATATAGTAAATTAATTTAAATGATTCGTAATTTAAGCATGCTATAATTAAGGAATTGGTTTATTTACATTAAAATTAATACTATTATATATTATATATTAATATTTAATATCATTAGTTAAATAAGATAAATACATAAATTTCCATTTGTATTATGCATTAATAATTATATTTGTATTTATTTACATAATATTCAATTTAAGTTGTAATACATTTACACAATTAAAAAAAATATGTTTATGTAAATACATAATATTCTTTATGTAATATATCTTTATAAATCAAATATGTAAATACATTATATTCTTTATAAATCAAATATGTAAATACATTATATTCTTTATGTAATATAAATATATTTTCTAATTATATAAAATCAAGTTAGGGTAATTATAAACATGATTGCGTAATTAATATTTATATATTAATTAAGTTAATTGTTAATTAATTATTAATAAAAATTTGAGATTAGCGGTGAAAACACATTCTATTTATTAATGTATTAAAACATTAACAATTAGAGACTAAAATACATACTTAATGGTTCAGATTTGATCTCAACAATTTGAAACAAAACAAAATTATATACATAGATGTATATATAAATAAAATAATAATTAAAAATATAAAATTCATACAAAAGAAGGAGAATAACAATTCGAACACAATCTCGACGGGTAAATCTCGACCACATTATCGCAATTCAATAACAAATTCGATAGCCCCTCGTGGGAGAAGAACCTAGACCTCGAACATCCTTCAACATCGATCCTCCGACGCCGAGCGAGAGATAAATAATTCTAGGGCACATCGATAGACGATAGTGGGCAGATGTTCCCATCGTATATATATATATATATATATATATATATATATATATATATATATATATATATATATATATATATATATATATATATATATATATATATATATATATATATATATATATATAGGGATTTCTGGTGGCGAGACTCGATGGCGTAAACTACCTGCTTATCGGAGAGAAAGATTTCATGTCGCTGCCGAGAAATCAAGGATGATGAAGACAATCTCTTCGGAGAGGAGGTTGAAGAGACTCAGGCTGGATTCAGGCCACCTTCTGCAGGAGCGTGTGAAGATCAAGAGTTAGCGATGGAAAAATAAATGAATAATCACAAAATAGACGAAGAAAACAGATGAAAAAAATAAACAAATATAATATCAAAAAATCTGAAAATTAAATTATGTGATCGAAAAATACATACAACACGACTACTTACATCACTCCTACAAAAAGAAAAAAGCAAAATAAAAAAAAGATGCACATTTTTAAATTAAATACTTACTGTGTAACCTGAAAAAAAAAATAGAGTACAAAAAGAATACTTACATAACTCCTACAAAAAGAAAAAAGCAAGATAAAAAAAAGATGCACATTTTAAAATTAAATACATACTGGTAAAAAAATTGAAAAAAAATAGAGTACAAAAGAATACTTACATAACTCCTACAAAAAGAAAAAAGCAAGATAAAAAAAAGATGCACATTTTTAAATTAAATACATACTGGTAAAAAAATTGAGAGTACAAAAAGAAAAAAATAATAGCGAGAGTACAAAAAAGAAAAAAAAACCAATGCTGATAAATTAGATGAAGAGGAAGAAGAATGAAATTATAACATTACAAAGTGAATAAATACTTACATCTTCTTCCAAAAAAAATTATTATAGAATAATATAAAATTTCATAACGACAAATAAACAAAAAGATGAGGGCAGAAGAATGAGAATGTAACATTTACATGCAAAAACAAAATTATTATAGAATAATATAAAAAATTTGACGATAAAAAAAAAAAAAGATGACAATATAATTATAAAAACTAAACGCAAAAACAAAATCATTATAGAATAA
Organism: Euphrasia confusa; assembly: GCA_954870475.1. Taxonomy (NCBI): domain Eukaryota; kingdom Viridiplantae; phylum Streptophyta; class Magnoliopsida; order Lamiales; family Orobanchaceae; genus Euphrasia; species Euphrasia confusa. The sequence goes on from OX940949.1 coordinate 19,857,264, forward strand.
TATAAAATTTTGACGATAAAATAAAACAAAAAAGATGACAATATAATTATAAAAACTAAACGTAAAAGACGCATAATATTTATATAAAATGGAAAAAATATATTTAATATTTTTTGAATAGAATTGATTGATTCAGTAGAGATAATTAAGGAGATAATTAAATTAGTAAAATAGAATAAAAAATGATATATTTATTAATTTGAATTTTTAAAGTCAATTGTTACTATAATTAAAAATCTAGTTACTATAATTAAGGAATCTATAAAAGTAAAAATAATAAAATCAAATCGCCAAAATAAATTATGAAATATTTATATAATTAGTTGCTTAATTAATATTTGTTTTCTTAACAATAATTAATAAATATTAATGACATTAGCGGTGAGAACAACAAATGGAGAAAAACAAAAAATTAATTACGGATGAAGATAAAGAAAAAAAGCAATTTAAATATAATAATAATTAACTAATTACTTACATAAAATCTTTGAAAAAAATTAATGAAACAATAAAAAAAATCAATGATAATATAAAAAATGCTGGAGTTGTTGTTACTACTTATTGACACGGGGCAGTTGGATTGGTAGTAGGGCACCAACTCAGGCTCAAAAAAAGTTAGAAATCATCTAAAATTTACATGTTGTTAATTAACTGCGATTTTCTTATGATTAGCATCGCCGGAAATGATAACGTTGTTGTTTCTACTATCGACGACGGGCATTGGGATTGTGAGTAGGGAACCAACTCCCGACTTGACCGGCGACTCGAGCTGCTGGAAAGCCGCTGAGTCGTCCACCTTCGACCCCGATTTCGCTTGAAACCCGTCGAAGAAGAAGCTGCTCTGCTGCAAGTGTTCGAGGCAATGAGTTCTTGCTCCAGAGTCCGTCGAATTCCGCTTTCTGATTACTCCAACCTAATTAATCAACCAAAAAACAATTCAAATAAATAATATGAATAATTAAGATGAAAAATATATAAAGATGTGCATAGATTAAACAATATATCACACGGAGTTTCTGAAAAAATAAACTATTATTATCACTAAATAATAAAAAAAACAATAAAAAAAATAGGATGGAATGAAAACACTTACAGTGGTAGCTGCAAAAAAAATATTAGTTAGATTAATGAAAACCAAAATACAAATATAAGAAAAAAGTAATATAATGATGGGATATAAATACTTACTGTGTTCCCTGCAAAAAAAATTATCATAAAATAATAAATAATAATTAATTTAATTACGATAAAATAAAATAAAAAATGATGAAAGATAAAAATGAAATGTAGAAGATGCATTTATATAATTATAAAAGAGCTGCGTTTATTATAGAAAACACAAATTTGAAATATTTTGAATAAAATTGATTGATTCAGTAGAAATAATTATGGAGAAAACGCGTAAATTAAATTAGTAAAGATGATATATTTATTAATTTGAATTTTTTAAGTCAATTTTTACTATAATTATGGAGTTTATAAAAGTAAACAAAATCAAATCAAATCAGCTCAAATAAATTATGAAATATTTATATAATTAGTTGCCGTAATTAATATTTGTTTTCTTAATAACAATAAATAAATATTAATGATATTAGTGTGAGAACACATTTTTAATCTAACGGTGAATTGTTTATCAAACACAAAAAAATCTAACGGCTAAGACATATGTCACCTAGAACATTTGCTAACGAATTCTAATGAATACCACGAACATTACTAATAATTAATTACAAAAAACCAAATTATATAATAGTAAATTAAATTTTTAATAACTTCATGTTGCTGCATATTTTCATCTTATTTTCGTAAATTTTTACTTTATCAATTTTTTTGTATCATAATAAAACACCTATAAAGAAAAAAAATACAAATAATATATATACTCAAAAATATATGTGCAAAAAAAGACTAATAAATAATTACAAAGTTAACGCAAAATTATTAAATAAATATAAAAGCAATAAAAAAAAATTAACGCAAATTCGTTGAATGAAAAAGTGCTTACATAAGTTGGGAAAAAACAAAAAGGATATTGTTAAAAACTGATTAGTTATAAGAATAAAACTATATAGAATTGAAAAAAAATAATAAAAAAAAAGTAAAAAAAATAATTACATTGTCTTTGCAATTTTTTTTATAGAAGATGTAGTAATTATGAATGGAATGGAACAAATAAGAAAAATCGACCTACGCAAAAATAAATAAAATAACAAACGATATGATATATTTATGAATGAAATTACACAAATTATACAATCTATTAGTAAATATACTTAAAATTATACGTGCAAAAAAAAAAAAAATAAACGTAGATGGCATGAAAAAACAATGCATGATAAAATAAATTGCAAAAAAATGTGAGAGGTTGGCAGGAATGAGTGAATATGTACTATCCAAGTTCAAGAACATATCTAAAATTAGATATATGGTTAAAATATCTAAAATTAGATATATAGTTAACAATTTTTGTTCTAGAGTTTACATATACTCATATGTTTTGTTATAATTGAAAGTGGGATGTATTTTTTTTTTTCAAAAAAAATATTTATTAGTTGTGTCTCAAATTGTATTTTCTTATGTCAATTTCATTAGGAAAACACAATTTTAATTTTGAGATTTAAATCCCATACTCATTCATGAATTTGAAGTTTCATGAATAGTTAGTGATTCTAATTTGTCGACTAAAAATAGACATTTGATTTCTCAATATAAAAGAATGATTTTAGCGTATTTTCAAATATTATTCAATGAACAGAAGGGCGGACGCAAATTCGATTAGGGTTTGTATGATTTTCAAAATACTTATAATAATTGTTTTCCTATTTTCATTAAGGGCTGACGCAAATCCGATTAGGGTTTGTATGATTTTCAAAATACTTATAATAATTGTTTTATTATTTTCATTATGCGATTATAGAAAAATAATAAACAAATTACAATTAGTTTAAAAAAAACAGATTTGTTTACTATAATTAAGAACGCAAAATAATTTATTAATAGTTAAAAAAATAGATTTGTTTACTATAATTAAGAATGCAAAATAATTTATTAATATAAAATTTTGGTTATTAGGTAATTGCGTTAAAAAACATATTTGTTTACTATAATTAAGAACTGTGTTGACCAGTAATTAATGAATCTTAATTCGCAAGCGTTGCAAGATTAGTGAAGGAAAACCGAATAATTTAATTAGTTAACATGAAGTCTTATTTTATTTTAGTTGCGAAAACAAAGCACCATGAAATCTTAATTAATTTTATTATATGTAATTAAGAAGATGGAAACAAAACGTAAAAAGGAAAAAGTGTTTATATTTCTATTAATTTCATTAACAAATACAAATACAAAATTAATACATAGATAATTACTTCACAGAAAATTGAATTGTATAACAGTAAATTAAACTTCATGGTGCTTGCTGTTCATGCACGTTTTCATCTTCTATTCTTGAACTTGTACTTTATGAAATTATTGATGTTGTAAAAAAACACCTACAAAGAAAAAACAAATATGTCAATAAAGAAAAGAAATGTATGTAATTAGAGATAACGCAAATTCATTTACTGATTAATTTAATATAAATAGCTTGGAAAAAAAATAAAACAATTAATATATTATGAATATAAATAAAAAACATTTTTAATAAAAGAATACTTACATAGATCACTGCAAAAATCAAAAAGACTATTTGTAAGCATAAACATAATATAATTAAAAAAATATTTTAAATTTTTTTTAAACCAATATTTTACTAAATAATAAAATTACTATTAAAGTTTTTTTAACTACTACGCAATTATGCAATTACAAAGTTAGTTATGATAATTTTAAAAATTAAAAAGTCTAAAAAATCTCTCTATATATATATATTTTTTCTTAATCTAATTATTCTTAAAAATATAAATATTATTATATTTCGAATAAATATACATCCTAAATAATATTTGAAAATATAAAATATTTAATTTTATACCTATCACTATATATTTTTAAGATAATAATTTAATTATTTTACCATTTTATTTGTATATATTATTGTAGTATTTGATTATAAATTAATAATCAAATAAATTAATTAATATCCATATATTATCAAGATATTAATTTATATTTAGCTCAAAAAAATTGATAGCATAAAATCATGTATAATAATAAATAGATTACAATTATATTTTTGTAATAATGTATTTTTCCGTAGTAATAAATATAATAGTAGTATAATAATGTTTATTGATCTTACAAATTAAAACGGTGTCCCTTAAATTCGGTTGTCCACTCATAAAGTATACAAGGAAATAGCAATATAAATTTGTAATAATTTGAACAATTAAGGATAATAATTTAATTATATAAATATGTATAATCAAATTCAAATCAAACCGCATTAATAATGGAATATAAGGAATTTTTAAATGGAAACGATGATTATAACAGTTTTTTTTCCTTAATGATAGAATCTGAATATATGATTGTAATAGCACGCATATAAAAAATATATTCTAAATTTCCAAATTTATTATATAAATTTAGTATTATTATTTATATAGAATAGAATATAATGTCAGGAGTATTTATTATGGCCAATTCTTAAAACCTATCCGGCTACTCTTCTCTGCACAGTCGCTCCCAAAAATTATTGACCGGCGTTCTATAAAAATTCTCAGGATGAAATCGTAGTATCCTCATCTCTCATGCTTTAATCTTATATTGCTGCATATCTCTTCTTGATTTTTCTTATATTAATCTATTTACATTTAAAAGTTCTTTTGCAGATTAATGTATATTTACCCATATATTTCTGTTTGTTTTTTATATTTCATTAATTTTGCAGATTTTTATGGTGGCGTTTCTCCTTAAATGTGGCGGATCCGAAGCGCAACGAGTCGATCTTCAACTCTGCAGAGATCTTGATTGCTCTAAGTACGTCACAGATAATCACCTAACTTTTCTGCATGCCTTAATTAGCTTCTTTTATTATTAATTTAATTTTAATTTCAGAATCATAGCTGAAAAATTGGAAGATTATGAAAGCTTGACATCAGATCTTGAAAAAGCTTCTCCTGATCTTGAGATCATGGATAAGGCTCTCCACATGTTTGTAAATGATATTGCTTTCAGCCTTTCAGGTCAATTTTCCAAATCATAATTTCTTGATTTCATTGATTCATTTGACTGAGTTTTAATTATTTCAGTTTACCAATTTCGTATATTATTGTATTTTTTTAAATGTTTTTTCGTTATTTGATTATTATGATTTTTTTATTTTGCAGCAAAATACGGTAAAATTGACTATTTTGTATGTTGTATATAATTTTTGCATGATTTTTTTATTTGTTGTATGATAATTTTTTTGTTTTGCCGTCATCAATGTATGTTTATTAGTCTCTTATGTAATTATGTTTTACAAATAATTAATTTATGTCTTTTGATTTTTTATGTTACTTTTTACAATAATATTATTTATATCTTCTTTTCTTAACCGTTTTTATGATATATAATATATTTGACTGTTGTTGGTGTAGTTATTGAAAGACTTCATGAAATGTGGAAGATGTGTTGCTGCTGCGGAATCCGAATGTGGGATGATTTAATTACTTGGGTTAGTAATCTTATCGCACTCTGTTTAGGAATAAAATGGAGGAATATGACTTCACTTGATATTCACCATATTATTATAGGTGCATACGATGACGATGAGTCTATATCAAGGCCTATGATCTCGCTGCTCTTAAATATTGACGATCTCGCTGATCTTAGATTAATGTAGTATTGGTCTAATGAAATTTTCTGTTATTATCGTACGATCGAGTGTGCATGTGACAGATTATACAAGAGACCTTGATGAAATGCAAAATGTCGCTAGATTATCACGTAGCATCAATTAGAAAGTTAGTAATATGGATTATATAATATATTTTGAATTTATTCATGAAATATTTTTAGTGTGTACCAAGTCATCTTCTCTCTACCGAAAGAATAGTGGTTTCTTCAGGGGACATGTCTTAATATCGTCCTCTTTCCAGGTACACTATATGACCAACTACTGCTTTAATTCGTACTTTTTATCAGCAATTAAGCTTTCAATTATATTATCTAGATGAATCAGTATTCAAATTTATAAGCTATAACTAACTGTATATTTTTTTTAAGTGATTTTGATCAATCCCAATTTACTCGATGGGATTCACAATTAAGTCGACCTGCATGCTTCTGACTTCATCAACAATGAATCCTATGGTTAGACTGATTTTGTTGTCTTTTTTTTTTTTTTTTGCAGGTCCAATGTAAAGACTTCAAATGTCAAGCAAGATTCACAGTGCACATGTTTGGCCTTGGTTCAATGGGGTTGACTGTGGGGATATTAAATTCTATTCAATTCTATGCATTTCTCCACTTAATCATGTGAAGCAACAAAAGGAAATAAGATTATAATTGATGTATTCATATTCTAATTTTTAAATATTAACACCACTAATATTAAGTAGTTACTGATATTAAGTGGTTATTTAAATAACTTCAATCACCATTAGTTATCAATAATTAACATAATATTACAAAATATTAATGAAAACAATGATATTGTACTTATTTTTGGAAAACAAGTTCAAAATCAATTTTTTGAGAAAATAGTAATTTTTAATGTTTGTTTAAAATCAAATAACTTATTTTTTTCTAATTATAAAATAAATTATTGAACATTAGTTTTGTTAGCTACACATCAATTCAATTTTTATACTACCTGAGTTATATGTTACAAAAGATTAATAAAAATGATGATAATTATTTTTGAAAAATACTCAATTAATATTTTATTTTCTTTATATTAATGATCATAAAATAAATAAAAAAATTGAGAAAAGATATAATTGAAACTCAAATAAAACAATTACTCAATAATTTAGTTTTATTAACTCTATCGAAATTCAATGTTTATAATTCGCACTAGGTTATATATTACAAAAGATCAATGAAATAGATAATAATTATATTTGAAAAACATTTTAAAAAAAGTTGTTTTTAATCATAAATATCATAAAGTAAATTAATAAAAATATTGAACAAAAAAATAATTGATAAGAAAAAATGTATAAAACAATTTAATTTTATAAGTTATACAACCTTTCAAATTTTATAATTTACTCGGGTTATAATTTACACGGGTTATTATTATTATTATTATTATTATTATTATTATTATTATTATATAAACATTGGATTTTTTTATAAAGGTATATATATTATAATAAATATTGAAATAGTTAATTAATATTTTATTATTTTAAAATTTAATTCTATAAAACTTAATTTAATTTCAATTCAATTCAGAGCAGTTCATTCAGTCTAAAATAACAGATTCTTTGTCCATTTGATTCAAAAATTCTTTCAATTTCAATGTTGTCAATTCTCATTGATAAATGATATGATATCTTATGCCATAGCCACTAAAAAAAATAAAAATATTTTAATCCTAATCATATATTACTTAATTAAGTAATCATTTTAATTTAGAGTATAATATTATTACATATTAAATATTTTTATTTACCTAAATTTCAAATTAGATCATTATCACTAGAGAAATTATAGGAGTTTAATAAGAGTATATATTGTAAGTTACCCAAATTATAAGTAACCACGTAAGTTTCACATATTATATTATTTTTTCAAAAAGTTATGCAAAAGTTAACAACTTATATATGTGAAAATTTATGAATAAAACAAATTACAGATTTTTATTTTTTAAAATTTTATATTATTTTATATTTTTATTTTTTATTATTACTATTATTATTATCCTAGATAAATAGAAAGAGTCCTAACTATAGATAAGTTTTATTCTCTTCAAATATTACCCGTAAATATTTAAATATTTGTAATGACTCAATAATTTTTCAGCTATAATAAAAAAAATTAATGTTAATTAATGTGGGTAGTAAATTTTATTATTTTTTAAATAAAAAATTGGGACTTATCAACTTCCTAATTATACATAAAAAATCATAAATTATATTATTTAATTTATCATATGTCAATGTATATAATAATTATTTATTTTAAATAATATGTAATAGTGCATAATTATTCAATGTAATATGAATTTTATGTAATAGTCCATTATGTAATATTGCATTATTTAATCTAATATAATTATATGTAAATAACGTATGATTTTTTTAATCTATAAATATACTACTGTACAAAATAAATTATATTTCACTTTTTCAAATTGAAGCAAAAATAAATTAAAACATTATAATTTCATAAAAAATTAAAATTATAATCTCATATTCTTTGTTCGGTAATAATCAATATTTTTTTATTGAATAGATGATTTTTGTTATATAATTAAAGTAGATGACTCCAAAAGATGATAATAATAAATAATATACAGGTATTGTATTTATTTCAATAGTTATATTAATCAATTAATATTATTTATATAGAGATTTACAAAATAAAAATAATTTTTTCTATAAAAAAATAATATAAATATAAAAATAATATACATACAATATTATATATATTTAAATTCACAAAATTAATTTAATAGTTTTGAATAATAAATTTTGAACATATATGTGTAAAAATCGTGTTTAACATACAAATTGAATAAAATATTAATTAATCTAAGGATTATAAACTTTGATCATATACTCTATGTTATTGATTTTCATAAATATTTGAAGTTATGTTAAACATGTTATTGATTTTAATAAATAAAAACAACATTAATAAATATTTTTATTATATATTAATAATTTATTCTTATATAGAGGTATAAATCCGGTAGAACGGGACCTAAAAAAATGTATGACTTATGACAAAGTTTATTCTAAGTTGAGACTTCAATTTTTATTACGAATTTATTATTACTATATAGAGTTTCTACTGTATTTCTAAAATATATTCGTTAATTTTAGTTAAAATTTATATTTAAAAAAATGAATCAATTAATAACATAAAGATAAAATAATATTTTTTTTTATATTTTCAGACTTATACAATAAACAATTTCATATCAAATTAATCATTTCTTTACTTTCCACTTCTCCGTAATTCGTTTTGAAAAGATTATCATGCCATTGTAAATTAAAATTTACGTTTAATTAATCATAAATTTGTATTAAAAAAATTACTCTCGATTATTCAATATAAATTTGTATGTAAATAATAATACGGGTGGAAATATGAATATATATATATATATATATATATATATATATATATATATATATATATATATATATATATTATTTTTTTGACAAAGTAAAATTCCATATTTTTCATGCGAATTTGACGTTAAACATTGATCAATCAAAAAAATTGTCTTTGCGTAAAAAAGGTAAATTTTTTTAGAGTATCCAACTACATTAAAATAAATTAAAATAAAGTTTAGAACTTATGTTAATTAGAAAAAAGTTTTAGGATTAAAAGATTCGAAAGATATCCTATATATTTCAATTCTAACGTTCAATCCATTCGATTTCAGAATTCCGTTTCGATTTCTGCGTCGTCAATTCCCGTATCTTATGCTATGACTATTGAGAAGAGTCAATGTCAATCGGATTTTTTTTAGGAAACCAGTGTTTACTCATGAGCGTTTGTACGTTGCAATTTCAAGAGTCACTAATAGAAACAATTTGAAATTATTGTGTTGCGATGACAATGATAATTTACTATATTTTTATAATTTCTGTTTTATTCAAGATTGCAATGATAATTCATTATATTTTTATAATTGTTGTTTTATTCAATCTTCATTTATTAAAATTTGTCATCTATTTTTTAAATTTGAAAAATATTGTTTTAATTAAGTAATGAGAAAAATTCTAATATAATTTTTTTTTTTTTAATTTTTCCTATTCTCATTGTATTAGAAAAAATCATTAAATATAGACTTTTTGATAAAATTTTTATATGATAACCTTAAAATATGATTACGATTTATAAATTTAATTAAAAAAATCTAAATGAAATATATTAATTAATTAAGATTGCAATACTAAGGACCTGTTCTTTTTGGACTGAAACCGGCTGAACTGAACTGAACTGAAACGATCTGAACTAACTGAACTGAAACGATCTGAACTGAACTGAACTGGTATTTTAATAAAAATAATAATAATATTTATAATTTATTAAATGTTATTTTAAAAATATTAATAATATTGTGACATTAACTATATTGTATATTTAAAATTATAGGTTTAAATTATTTTTTGTTTATTTTATTTTAATTTATTTTGAAACGAACTGAACTGAACTGAACTTAAGTGATCTGAACTGAAGCGATGACTGAAATTAAGTCCAAAAGAACAGGTTCTAAAAATTGAAGAATTGACTTTTTTTCTTGCAATAACTAAAAGTCAAAGAAAAAAATGAAATTATATTTCTAATGTATTAAAAAAGATATAATTTGGTTCCGTGCATCGCACGGGCAGTGATTACTAGTATCCTATATAAACACTTGTAATTTACTAATTTGCGTTACATTAATAAGTTAGGAATTTTTATAAAATGTTTTACGGCCTAAAAATATATAAAAATGAATTTATTTAAATAAAATAAGATAAAAAATGAAAAAATAATAATGTTATAGGTATATAAAGCTTTTGCTTACAACATAGATGATGTATCTATTTGTGAGTTGAATAAATAAACATTTTCATATCCATATACGCGCTCATTTAAATTTTGTAAGTCAAAAAAGTTGTTTTCTATTCTTCTATATAAGAAAGAATTAAAATAACAAATCAATATCAACAAATAATAATTAATTTAAATTTTGTAAGTCAAAAAAGTTGTTTTCTATTCTTCTATATAAGAAAGAATTAAAATAACAAATCAATATCAACAAATAATAATTAATTTCATGATAACGAGAAAAAATCAAAAGAAAAAATTAAGTTAATTTCATGATAACGAGAAAAAATCAAAAGAAAAAATTAAGGAAAACATGAAAAATATGTTTTCCGCATCAAAGCTTTCTTCATTTTGCTACTTCTCTCTTGTGTTTCTTTGGCAATGATTGTGATTTCCCAAGTAAGTAATTCTTTATACAATATTCTCTTGGTATGTACTTGTGTGATGGATCGATGTTCATTAATAAGTTTAATATGCACTAGCGGTCCCACGCTTAGCGCGCACACGAGAGCGGGAGCTTGAATATGCACTAAAGAGCCTCAATCTATCTCAAAACCATATGGTACTAAGTAGGAGAACTCCGTAGGCTTATATCATAGACTCCCCTCTCACAATTATTCGATGTGGGACAACTCACAAGTGGCCTTCAACACACCCCCTCCACTTGTGAGTCCTAGTCAAAGGGTGGTTATTAGAACACTTGACTATGATATAAGCCTAGGGAGTTCTCCTACTTAGTACCATATGGTTTTGAGATAGATTGAGGCTCTCTAGTGTATATTCGGGCTCCCGCTCTCGTTTGTGCGCTAGGCGTGGGACCGCACTTGAACACCCCCATTTGGAATTTAACATGGTATCAGAGCAGGTTTCGATCCTGTTTGTGAGTGGTTATAACCACCCTTTGACTAGGACTCACAAGTGGAGGGGGTGTGTTGAAGGCCACTTGTGAGTTGTCCCACATCGAATAATTGTGAGAGGGGAGTCTATGATATAAGCCTAGGGAGTTCTCCTACTTAGTACCATATGGTTTTGAGATAGATTGAGGCTCTCTAGTGCATATTCAAGCTCCCGCTCTCGTTTGTGCGCTAGGCGTGGGACCGCACTTGAACACCCCCATTTGGAATTTGACATGGTATCAGAGCAGGTTTCGATCCTGTTTGTGAGTGGTTATAACCACCCTTCGATCCTGTTTGTGAGTGGTTATAACCACCCTTTGACTAGGACTCACAAGTGGAGGGGGTGTGTTGAAGGCCACTTGTGAGTTGTTCCACATCGAATAATTGTGAGAGGGGAGTCTATGATATAAGCCTAGGGAGTTCTCCTACTTAGTACCATATGGTTTTGAGATAGATTGAGGCTCTCTAGTGCATATTCGGGCTCACGCTCTCGTGTGTGCGCTAGGCGTGGGACCGCACTTGAACACCCCCATTTGAAATTTAACAGTTTTTACTTCTTTTGTAACCTCACGTTTAATTTCTTCAACTAACTTAGTTTGTAATCTCACGTTAAATTTCTTCAACGTAATAAATTGATATTTTCTCTTAAGAGCCCGTTTGGGCGAGCTTATTCAAAATAGCTTATAAGATGTTACGTCTTATAAGTTGTTTTAAGAACTGATAAGCTGTTATGTCTTATTTAATAAATAAGTTGTTAAATCGTTTGGATAAAATAGATATATAAACTTATAAGATGTTAATTTGTTTGGCAATTTAAGATCTTATATAAATAAAATTATCAAAAATAAATTGTTATATATGAAAAAAATAATTAAAAATAATTATATAAACTAAATAATAAATTTGGAATTTTTGTATATATATAAAAAGTAATAATTTTAAGGGTATTTTGGTCGTTTATTGTTTAAGTTATAAGAGTTTATAAGCTGTTTTAAAAAAAGTACCTCCCCCCTTACTTTTTTTTAAACAGCTTATAAGCTATTAAACCGCTTATTTTTAAGTTTTTTAAGACCTTTTTCTAAATGTTTACCAAACAAATTTTAGGAACTTATAAGCTCTTAAACAGCTTATAAGCTGTTTTAAGAAGCTTATAAGCTCCGCCAAACAGGCTCTAAGTATAAATATAGGGTCACGTTTGCACCCTTGATTTCTTTAAGTACACAACTATATTTATATTTATCTGATTCTACTTAATCAGTTGCTCATTACCTTTATGTATCCTCAATTTTTTTATATTCAATTATTGATAAGAAAAACCATAAACAAAAAATATTTATTTTATTGAGTTGCCGTATAAATGAATCTCCTAGATCTTGACCAATTCCTTGTATATATATATAATTAAAAAAAGAAAAGAAAATTTTGAATAAAGTAAAATTATTTAAGTTTTTTAGAACTTTTTCCTAATTATAAATGAATGTAATTTATTTAATATTATTTGAATTTTTTATTAATTTAACAACGCTTATTGATTATTATTTATTATATAGAGTACAGCCCATTATTACAATATTTTATAATTAAAATTTTAAATTATTTATTTATTATATAGAGTACAGCCATTATTACAATATTTTATAATTAAAATTTTAAAATTACTTCTATAAATAAAAAAAATTAAAAATGAAACATTAAATTGTAAATTGAATTTTATACAACGTAAGTTATAATATTATAAATTATAATACACTTATCCTTAAATTACTCTTAAACAAAATCACCAAATACAAAAAATTTATTTTATCTTAAACAAAATCACCAAATACAAAAGATTTATTTTATTTTATTTTAAAAGAAATAATTTCCCCTCAATTCATTTTTCTTCTCTGTGTATTTGGTTATCAATAATTATTAGGATTTCCCTAGTAAGTAATCATATATATTAACAAATATTTAAGAATTAATTATAACCTTAATTAATCACACGTTTTTTCTTAATTTCTAAATTACATATGATCTCATCATGTCATCAATTGATGGAATAGGCCGATGATTCTTTCTCACCAGAACAACTGCCTGCACGAGCAAGCCTAGATACGAAGAATGTCTTAAACCGCTGTTATATCCACCCGGACAATGGTGAGTATTGAGTATAGTTTCAATTCTAGCTACAAAATTATAGAATTTCAATATCATATAGTAGTAGTAATTAAATCTTATGTACTATATTGATTAATTAATAGGGTCGCGCGTGTGGGTCGAATTGTACGGTTCGATGCTCGACGGTTTCGCATTTGAGCATGTGCATGAACCCTTGCATTGCTTGCTGCATAGGTTGCCAGTGCGTGCCACCAGGGCCATATCCGATTAGTCGGAGCAAGGACTGTTGTTCCTGCTACAAAAATTGGAATACGACTACTGGAACATCATACTGCCCTTGACCTAGCTAGCTAATTGAGATCTCACTGTTCCTGGCCTGCTATTATTATATTCGATCAACTAATTATGTATCAAGGAATTTTATACAAATTTTCCTATATATATTTGAAAGTGTCTTTTTAGGTACTTTAAGCATTTGCCAAATATAAAAAATAAACCAATTAGAGATTCACACAAGTTTCTGCAAGTCCACATCTCAAAATAGACTAATAACAATTACTACTACTATATACTTCCAACTATTTATTAATCACATGCATTTAATTTAGACGGATATTAGAAATCCTTGAGTACTCTACAAAATAATACTAATCACATGCATTAATTTAATTTTGACGGATTATTAGAAATCCTCGACTCTACAAATAATAACTGTCAATCGATCTCGTAAACGCAGCATTCGTCTTATAAGTTATAACACACACCTCGATCACAAATCATCCACTCTCCAATATGCCCAAAAAACCATCCCCCCTCCTCCTCTTTGTGGGGGTGATTCTAACATGCGCCGGCCTCTCCCTGTCCCTCCCCCCCTGCCCCCCCTGCGGCCGCACCCCCGTCCCTTACCCCCTCAGCACCGGCCCCACCTGCGGCGACCCCTCGTACAAGATCCGGTGCACCCCCGCCGACGGAGGACTTTTCTTCGACTCCTCCAACAACACCTACCGGATCACCTCCATCTCCCCGTCCAGCCAGCGCCTCACCATCGAGCCCTTACCCCTGGACCCCCGCACCTGCGTCGCGGCGGATTTCCCCTCCAACGGGCTCCAGCTGGACCGGGCGGGCCCCTTCAACATCACGGGCAGCAACACCATCCTCTACCTCAACTGCAACGCCTCCATCCTCAACTCCCCCCTCGACTGCTCCCCGGAGAGCCCCTGCCACGCCTTCATCAACGCCACCGGAAAAGCCGCCGCCGCCTGCGACAGCGCCGCCTGCTGCGCCTTCAGGGCCGGCGGGTCCACCACGGAGTACAGGATACGCCTCAGGCCCACGGGCTGCCGGGCCTACCGATGCTTCGTCAACCTCGACCCGAAGCTGCCCGTGGGCAAATGGCCCAAGCCTGGGGTGGAGCTGATGTGGGCCACGCCACCCGGATTGCCCGCGGGGTCATCTTCTTCTACATGATCAGTCAAAAGTCAAATGAATAAAATTATAAATCAATTTAACATATTTGGTTTTACTGTATCAGAACGAATTTCCAATTCGATTTGATTAATTAATGTATCACATTTTTTAATTCACAACTTACAAATAATGCCAATAAATTCAATTTAATCGAATCCCACCCAACTAAATCAAAACGATCCCAAAATTGTTAAAATGTTTAATATGATAGTACATTAATATACTCTTATAGTCTCGATAATTTTTTTTATATAAGGTGGAGAGACCCTACTTGATCGACACCTCATCACATGACAAACTTTATAATATTTTAATAAAAATGTGTCTCATTTGAGATTCCGAAGCATTACATCAACATTACCGCATATCTTAACACTCGTCTATGCCATGGATGGAGACGGTTGATATTATAATTTATACATATATTATGTACTAGCGGTTCAAGGGGATCTAATCTCCTCCTAACAAAAATCTTCTAATATTAGTAAATTATGAGCTTTCATTTAATATTAATAGTCAAGATCTTCATTAATTAATTTCAATCCTTTAAATAAAATGTATTAATATTATTAAAAAAATGTTCAATACTAAGTATGCCAACCATTTGGATTTAATAAAAAACCAAGATAATGAGTGATGTGTTAAATTTTGATTTACTCATATTGGAGAAATATTTGTTTGGTCTCATAAAGATAGGTGGTTTTCGATTCAGTCATAAGTAGTTACACTTTTTCGATTTAGTCCTACATAGTTCAAAAATTGAGTCAATTTAGTCATTTTCGCCGGAAAATTTAATTGTGACCGGTCAAATGCTTACGTGTACAACAAAATTAGGGATTTTCAATAACCTATGACACGTGTCAACTTCTTATTGGTTTACTATAAATATTTAATAAAAACTAAAAATATAATTTTCCACATCACATACACCGATATGTAGGGCTGATTATTCGGGTTCGGGTATTCGGGCTGATTAATATAACCTATTCATTTACAAATGTAAAACTATATGATTTAATGAACATTTGGTATATTATAATTTTAGATATATATTGGTAAAGAATTCCATATTTTTAATTGTTGCTTGTAGCTTAGTTGGTAGCTCACTTGTTTGTGATGTTTTTGGCCCTAATTCAATAAGAAGTTGACACGTGTCATAGGTCATTGGAAATCTCTAATTTTGCTGTCTATTTGATCGGTCAAAATTGAATTTTTCGACGAAAAGGACTAAATTGACTCAATCATTGGACTATGTAGGACTAAATCGAAAAAGTATAACTACTTGGAACTAAATTGAAAATCACCTATCTTTATAGGACCAAATAAATATTTCTCCCAAGAAAATATTAAGAGATTTTTAAATAATATTTTAAATAAAAATTATGCTTTAACTATAAATAAAATTTTAACAAAATTAAAAATATTTTTTTATGATAAAAATAATTAAAAATATATTTAAAATTTTAATGATATAAATAAAGATATAAATAATACTATATTAATATTTTTCTAATAATTTAAATTAATTTTTTTATAAAAAAATGTGCTTCATATGACGGTTATATCGATAAGTAATGCGAAAGTTTATGAAAATTTATGTAAATCAATAAAAACGCATGTTTCAAAATCTTTTAAAGTTTATGAAAATCCGTATAAATCAATTACAAAAGTCGGTCAAATCCATAAAAATCTAACAAAATCCGAATCGAATACACCTCCTTAAGTATAAGTATGCCAACCATTTGGATTTAATAAAAAACCAAGATAACGAGGGATGTGTTAAATTTTGATTTACTCATAAAAAAATATTAAGAGATTTTTATTAGGAGAGGATCCCAATTTTTGAGTCACACCTTCTTTGTGAAAAGAGAGTAGGAGTATAATTTTAATAATTTTAATTTTGAAAGATAATGAGAAATCGAGATTTTGGGTCCCAAATTTTTTTGAACTCGAAAACTCGGAGCAACTATTTGTTTTTCGATTCGAGCCGGGTTCCGGGTTCGCCTCATGACTTTTTTTTTTTCGGATTTTTCGAGTGGGATTTTCAAGCTGAAACGCTCACACACCTGATATGTACATGCGACCCAGTTAGGAAAATATATATTATTAGGAATTACATTCATATAGCACGTGGTAATGGTATTGATCAATTTCGGTTAACTCTTGAAGCGCGTGAGGTTGAATTTGAATATGAATTTGATTAGAAAATAGGGGTGGGATTCGAATTCTTTATATAGTAATACCGAGCACCCAAAAAAAACCACGTGCTACCAAACAGTGTACTCGTGATTTTTGGCATTCTACTAGTAACAAATAGTCAACCTTCATATCAGAAGTAGACGGATAATTCATCGCTTACAGCCAGGTAATTTTGCGAATTTCTTCACGATCATCAATCATGTTCCCAAATCGAAAAAACTGGCAACCCCACGAGGGCAAATAAGTCAAACCCATCACCTTTTTATCTGTCACCTGGAGAACTGCTCTGGCTCCAGCCATATGGAGAAGAATATTTTTGTCATATTAATTTTCTTTATATTTGCATTTAATTTATCTTAAGAAAATAAAAAGCCCATTGTTTGTTGGACGCTGCCGATATCTTCTCGTTTTTACGGTTTGAATTTTATGTGTTTATGCTGTAAATTGTAGTTTAATGTTTTTTTGTAAGTAAGGGATTGGTCATGTTCTTGTCCATGGATGATTAATGTGTGTTGTGTGAATCGATTTTTGGTGTGTTTGATTGGATCTGATTTTGATCGGTTGTGGATAGTGTTGTAACTTGTAGCTGCTTGTACCACATCTTGTTGAGCTGATCCCTTCGACACATTCATTTATCGTATGTAGTTTCTGTTCTTAATTTCACTTTTCGTTTACTAGTAACAGTATCGGAGATCTGAATCACTCCTTTCGCAGTGATTTTAGGGTAGATCGGTTAAGGAACAGAACCCCAACAACTATGATTGATGAGAGTGACATTTATCATTGGTTTTTAGATTAGTCTCATATTTTCATAATCTATTCTCCAGGTGATATAAAGAAATTAAAGATGAAGGCACTAATTCTTGTGGGAGGATTTGGTACTAGACTGAGGCCGTTGACTCTAAGCGTTCCGAAGCCGCTTGTTGATTTCGCTAACAAGCCCATGATTTTGCATCAGGTACCTACCTATACATGTTTTTGTTCTTACACAGACATTTCATGTTTAACGATTCTGACAAATATTACCGTTTCGAATTCAAATCAGATAGAAGCCCTCAAGGAAATCGGAGTAACCGAAGTAGTCTTGGCAATTAATTACCAGCCAGAGGTAATGATGAATTTCCTCAAAGACTTCGAGTCGAAGCTCGAGATCAAGATCACGTGCTCGCAAGAAACCGAGCCTCTCGGAACTGCAGGGCCCCTTGCTCTGGCTAGGGACAAACTCATCGACAATTCCGGCGACCCGTTTTTCGTTCTCAACAGCGACGTCATCAGCGACTACCCTCTGAGAGAGATGATCGATTTCCACAAATCTCACGGAGGCGAGGCTTCTATCATGGTCACCAAAGTAAGGCCTAATTAGACTCTCCATAGGATTATAACCATGATTAATTAATTAATTCATCGCCTATCTTCAGGTGGATGAGCCTTCCAAATACGGGGTTGTTGTTATGGATATATCCACAGGGCAAGTCGAGAGGTTTGTGGAGAAGCCGAAGCTGTTCGTGGGCAACAAGATCAACGCGGGCATTTACCTCCTCAACCCCTCAGTCCTCGACTACATAGATCTTCGACCTACCTCGATCGAAAAAGAAGTGTTTCCAAGAATCGCAGCCGAGAAGAACCTCTATGCAATGGTGCTCCCAGGGTTCTGGATGGACATAGGGCAGCCGAGGGACTACATTGCAGGCCTGAGGCTTTATCTCGACTCTCTGAGGAAGAAGTGGCCTCAGAAGCTGGCATCTGGGGCCCACGTGATAGGGAATGTTCTGGTGGACGAGGGTGCGCGGATAGGGGAAGGGTGTTTGATTGGGCCGGATGTGGCGATTGGGCCGGGCTGCGTTGTGGAGTCGGGAGTGAGGCTGTCGAGATGCACGGTTATGAGAGGAGTGAGGATCAAGAAGCATGCGTGCGTCTCGAGCAGTATTATAGGGTGGCACTCGACGGTCGGGCAGTGGGCCCGCGTGGAGAATATGACGATATTGGGTGAAGATGTTCATGTTGGGGATGAGGTTTATAGTAATGGAGGAGTGGTTTTGCCTCACAAGGAGATCAAGACGAGCATCATGAAGCCAGAGATTGTGATGTGATGATCCCTTCTTTAATTTTGTGGAAATTTCAAGTGTAAAGTCTGCATTTTTTTTGTTGGTTGCAACTAATATTACTGTATTACATTTTTTGTGGTATTTTTTCTTGAATTTTTTTAGAAAAAAGTGTAATGTGGGTTTATGCTATTATAACTTATCCCCATAAATTTCCGTTTATAATTTAATATTCAATTATTTTATGTGTTTTATTAACGAGGGTAGTTTTAAAATTTTAATTATAATAAAGTGTACTAATCGTATAATAAATTTAAGTTTACTACTGTTATTTATAATTTAAAAATAAATAAATTATTTAATTCTAAAAAAACTTTAAATACTCATTTTTATCCAAAATATTTATTTTTTTAATTTGTTCTTAAGTAATATATTTATGTTATTTTAAAAACAAAAAAAAAAAAATTGTTTTTAACTAATAAATAAATAAAAATTATGATATCTGATAGTTGATTTACCCTTATCGTTTGACTTGAGCTGCAAGAAACAGGGTAGCTATTAAAACCACCCTTGTGCATTAATTTCTTCCTCACGCAAACAATAAATGGCCGCGATTTACCGATCAGCTTCAAGAGTTGTACCTTTGACCATGAGGGCTTCCGCCGCCGGAAGTCAAAGGTACATGCACCACCAAAGGTCAGCCCTTTTGGCCGCCGTGAACCGGCGCCCTTCCAACGGCAATATCTGGCAGAGGTCACTTTCGTCGTATCTCGAGCGATATTCTAGCAAAAACAAGATCAAACCAGATGCCTCGCTCCTCCGAGCCATCAAGACCGAGATTCAGAATGTAGAGGATCACGAGTCTGCCAACAAGGTGTTGTTGTGTTTGTATTCGTTTTTGTTTTTTGTTTAATATATATATTAATTGCGATTAATGTGATTCATGTTATATAGGGTGAGGATCATGAGGAGAAGGTTCGAAAACCACATGACTTCCCCTTTGAAATCGAGGATCATCCAGGTCAGCAGACTATAACACTTAAGAGATTTTACCGAGGAGAGACCATAACCGTCCAAGTTCACGTGCCTGAACTTGATGACGACGACGATGATGAGGATAGTAACTCCGATTATAGTGAGGAAGACGAAGAAGAGGAAGGAAACGGGAAACAGAGTATACGGTTGGTGGTTAGGGTCTCCTTCAAGACGAGGGGCCCATCTCTGGAGTTTGATTGTACTGCTTATTACGATGATCAGATTTGTATCGACAATTTGGCTATCAAGGATCCTGCAGCTCAAACTTTATCCGAGGATGAAATAGCTTATGAAGGGCCTGATTTTGGGTATGTTTTATTATTATTTCAAACATCACTTTACACCATAAGTATTTATCCCTTTGACCTTTAATTTTATTTCAGTGATTTGGATGAGAATCTGCAAAAGCCTTTCTACAAGTATCTGGAGACGAGGGGAATCAAGCCAAGCATAACCAATTTCTTGCATGCTTACATGCTCGACAAAGGCACGCGAGAGTATATAACATGGCTCGATAACCTCCACAAGTTTTTCGACGGCCACAAATGATCGAGTTGCAGGATTAATTGTTAGAAAACACAATTTTAATTTTGATTTTTTTTTTATATTTCAATATTTGTGTTGAATTTTATGCTATCATCTTGTTTACAAATCATCATCTATTTGGTTAATTGATTGTTTGAAAACTAAAAAGGTTCTTTAGAGATTTGGTTGAAAGTCATGTTGCATATGAACCAACACGAGTGGTTTTGCCTGCTGTCATCAACAATGTGTGGATTATCTTGTTTATTCATTCGCAACAAAATATTTTCTTTGTGCGGTCGTCAACAATGTGTGTTCATTGTCTCGATTTGTCCTGCTCCCTACTTTTTTTGGAAATTTCAGTTACCATCTTACAAGAAAACAGTCACTGATTGTTACTCTTGCATTTTATTTTTTATAAGATGGAGAGACGAGAAACTCCACCCCACCCGATTGTTATGATGGAAAGACGAGGAACTCCACCTCACCCGATCTATCAAGGTGATACACTCCACGCCCACCAGATCGATAAGATGGAGAGACGAAAATCTCTACCCCATCAGATCTGATAAGATGGAGAGACGAGAATCTCTACCCCACGAGAATCTCTACCCACGAGATCTGATAAGATGGAGAGACGAGAATCTCTACCCCATCAAGACAAACTCTTACTACTCAGTTATGCTCCTTTTACTCGCATTTTTGTGTGAATGTTTCATAATTGTTTTGAATGTGATTTAAAAGAAAACAATATGGTCAAATTTTTATTCAAACTCATATTTAATTTCGATATGCATATAAAAATTGACAATTGATTTTAAATGTCTTACATGAGGGTGGAAAAAAATACATTTGATTCAAACAAATATACTCCATACAATGTTATCACTTTAAGTAACTTCCTATAAAATGTTAGTAGTTCAACTTTAATCTGGTATGAGAATGAATTTTTCGGTTTTAGAATTGACAAAATCGAATTACAGTAGAAACTCTATATAGTAATACTCTATATAAGAATAAACTTCCTATTGTAATAAAAAATTCAAGTCTATATAAGAATAAACTTCCTATTGTAATAAAAAATTCAAGTCCCGACTTGGGACCAGTTATAATTAGGAATAAACTCCACATTGTCATAAGTCATACATTTTTCGAGTCCACCTTAAGGATTTATACCTCTATATAAGAATAAATGATTAATATAGAGTAAAAAATATTTATTAATAATATTTTTGTTTATTAAAATCTATAACATGTTTAAAATGACTCAAAATATTTATCAAAATCAATTATATATACTATATGATCAATGTTTATAGTCTTTAGATTAATTAGTATTTTATTTAATATATGTTAAACACAATTTTTACATATATATATATATATATATATATATATATATATATATATATATATATATATGGTCAAATATTCATAGTCAAAACTATTAAATTTGTTATATGAACTTAAAGATAGATAAATATAATGTATGTTATTTTTATATTTATTATTTTATATTCGAAAAAAATATTTTTATTTTGTAAAACTCTATATAAGAATAAATTCTCTATAGTAATATTTTTTCCTGGTTTCTACTGTACTTGGGAGGAGGAACCATGTTAAATATTTAATTCAATTAGAAAAATAACATTGAAAAAAATATAAGTTATAGGAGTACAATCTTATTATCACTTTAATAAAAAAAATTAAAAACTATGAGCTTCAGGCTTCGGTCTTTTGAGTTTAAAATTTTCAAGCTTAAGCCCAACTAGTATTTTATTTATTTATATGGACAAATTAATAAAATAATATAATTTTTGTATAATATGATTATTATAAAATGGATCCTGGCTGTATAAGGGGTCTTTGAGTTTGAAAATTTCAAGCCTAAGCCCAACTAGTATTTTATTTATTTATATGAACAAATTAATAAAATAATATAATTTTTTTATAATATAATTATTATAAAATGGATCTGGCTGTTTAAGGTCGAACTTAGGAAAAGCTCTGTATATAATTCATTTCAGGCTTAAATTTCATGTCCAAACCCGATTCGATCCTAACAAATTTAAAACAGAGTTTTTATTAAGTTCGAACGAGCCTAGTTCGGGTCGACCCGGCCTAATTAACAGGCCCACTCAAATTTAATAACGTACTACGGTACTAGTATAGAACAGTATAATTTTGGGGAAAATGGCAATAAGGCTATTTTTCAACATTTTTTGATCGATAAAGCTTTTGAGAAATTACGCGTGTCAATTAGGCCGCCTAAAATGTGTAAAAACACTATTACCCTTTTTTCCCAAATTCACTTTCTCCCCCAAATTCATCCACCCAACAAATCAAAGGCTCATTCGCTTGCCGGAACTGCGACATTCTCAACGAAAAGAAGAGTCGGTGGCCGAGATCCGACGCAAGGTCGATGCCACCACAAACATCGTCATCGGGAAGGACGTCTTCGTGCTCACGCTAAAGGCCGGGTTCGACGGGGCCTTCGTCATGGCAATGGTCTTTGTGCTCGATTAAATCCACGACGGTGACGGCGAAGGCGAAGAAGGCCCTCACGATCTCGGTGATGGCGAAAGCCCAGGTCAGGCACTTCGTGGAGGCCCAGATCCTCGAGGCGATCGGCGTCGACTACATCGACGAGAGCGAAACCCTTGCCGTTGTCGACGACTGCCACTTCGTGAACAAGCACACCTTCCGAGCCGCCTTCGTCTAGGAAATAATTAGTATGTTTGGGTTTTGAGATTGCTGCGATGAAGAACAAGAGTTGGGTGGACTTGGAGGAGCCCAACACGTTTTCTTTGCCTTCACCCCTTCCACAATGGCCTAAAGGTAGGTGTGCGTGTGTGTTTCAGCTTTTTAGATATTAATTCAATTTCTGAAGTTGTGTGAATTCATTAGGAACAATCCCAAGTAATCACTGAATTGCAATTACAGGTAGAAAATTTCGAAGAAAGCACGGAAGGTGTTTGATGATATTGCCGAGAGAAAGTATTTTGTGTTTTTGTTTTGTTTTTTTAATTTTGTTGTGCGGTGAATTGATGATTTTCGATGATAGGAGGGGATGATCATGGAGTCGACGATTAGTCGTTTAAGAGGATGGTGGACGAGAGCGACCTGAGGGTGTACCTGGAGAAGTGGGACAAGACGTACTGGCCCACGTACAAGGTGCTCGAGTTCATGCCTTCGCCTCCGCCTACTAATTACTGGAACCTGAAGAGTAGGGCCGGAGACGTTTTGAGTGAGGAACAGATTGAGGAGTGTGAGAACTGAAATGCATGTATGCACTATGTGTGGATTTTATTATGCATTTAAGTGTTTTGTCGTTGCATTCAGTGTTCATTCAACATGCATTCAGTGTTTATTGAGCATGTATTCAGTGGTTGTGCATTGAGCTTGCCACTCAGTGTTTAATTCGTTCAGTCAGTGTGCATCCACCATGCACTTGGTTTCATTATGCTTTCATTCAGTGTTTAATTGCTTGATTCAGAGTGCACTGATATTTATAAATGTGTCGTGGTACCTCACATTATTGTGCAAGGACTTGTTGTTTTTGTTGATCTTTGCAATTAGTTTTTTATGATTTATTGGAATTGATTATCCATTATGTGGAGAAGTTTTGTTTTCAGTACATGATAAATTGATAATGCATTATTGTTCGATTTCTCCGGTTTACGAGGTTTATTTACTCTTTTCGGTGTTCTTCATTTGGCAGTATAAGGAAGTACTAGGCAGAGGAGCTTTCAAGAAAGTGTATCCTTTGATTATTCAAGAAAATATCATGAAAGCTATGATTTATTTTACTTTTTGGTGAAATGCGAGCTTGAGTTGTTTAATGTATATGTTGCATTGGTACCGGAGAAAACATAAGCATGTTGATGTGAGGGCTTTAAAGAAATGGTTGAGGCAAATCCTAGAGGGTCTTTTGTATCTTCACAGTCACGATCCATCGGTTATTCATCGTGACTTAAAGTGTGATAATATTTTTGTTAATGTGAACCAAGGGGAGGTCAAGATTGGTGATCTGGGACTTGCTTCTATTCTTCAGCAGGCTCGGCCGGCTCACCGTGCGGAGAAGAATTTCGTCTGGAACCAGTTCTAAAGAATGGAGGCCGACCTCAACAAAGAACTAAAAAAGAAAGACGAAGATGCCTCGTTAATTTGTGCAGGTCTCGGTCTTTGATGTTGACTCGAAGGGCGTATATGGCTCGGATGCAATAAGGCCACTTGGGGTTGTTTTTCCGGCCCCAGTTCGGGTTCACGAGTTTTTTCTTGATCGATATCACGTTAATTGTCGTGTTTTGTAATTGATATTGTCATGTGATACATTTTGTTAAATATGTTCGAAATGGTCAAATTATGGATTTTTTTTGGAATATTTATTTTATTTTCAGTGTTTTTTTATGACGTTCAGTGTTTTTTATAACATTCAGTGTTTTGGCCATTCAACATGAAACAAGTTAATGAGAGTCAACACACTGAATAGGACTTAAACACACTGAATATGACTTAAACACACCGATCAGGATTAATATACAATGAATAACACTTAAACACACTGAGTAGGACTGAAACACACTGAATATGACTGAATGTCACACGAATACACTGAATAGGATGAAACACACTGAATAAGAATGAAAAACATTGAATGTCACATGAATACACTATTTGATTAAAAAATACACACTTAAACACACTGAATAGGACTGAAACACACTCAATATGACTAAATGTCACACGAATACACTGTTTGATTAAAAAATACACTGAATAGGATGAAATACACTGAATAAAAATGAAAAACACACACTGAATAGGACTGAAACACACTGAATATGACTGAATGTCACACGAATACAATGTTTGATTAAAAAATACACTGAATAGGATGAAACGCACTGAATAAGAATGAAAAACACTGAATGTCACACGAATGCACTGTTTGATTAAAAAATACACTGAATAGGATGAAACACACTGAATAAGAATGAAAAACATTGAATGTCACATGAATACACTGTTTGATTAAAAATACACTGAATAGGACTAAAACACACTGAATGTCACATGAATACACTGTTTGATTAAAAAACACACTGAGTGCGACTGAAATACACTGAATATCATTAAAAAACACTGAATGTCATTAAAAAAAACTGAATATCATTCACATTTACAATTAAAAAACACATTCTAAAGACGGTTTTGATAACATGAACACAAACGCCTAAATCATGGTATTACGAATCTAATTGTTGATTCTATCAACTGATACAATGAAATCCCGGTTGCGACAACACGACGCCGACTGTCGTCTTCACCTCCCCACCAGAAATCTCCCGAATCCACCCCTGATGCCCATCCCCCGTCGTGATCCTCCACACCGTTGACACAGGAGAAAGCTATTGATGAAGTTCCCGGCCCCAAGGCTGACCATTGAGTACGCGATCCCCAAACTCTTCATGCTCTCAGGGCGCCTGATCGTGAAAGAACTCGATCTTCGCCACCTCGAGAAAAGCGTCGGCGGACCCCATCAGCACGAACTGCGGGAGCAGGATGAAGATGGACACGTGGACCTGCTTCCCGCTGTGGGCCACGCCGTGGGCCCGGGCGGCCCCGAGCTTGAACTGCTCGTGCGATCTGCGCTTGATCCTTCGCGAGTTTCTAGAGGTTTATATGTAATGGATTTCTTCTTCCTGACTTATGATTTGAAGCATGAACATTGTTTTGGCTCGTACAAGATCCCAACCAAACAAACATGCGCAACTAAAGGTGGATCGATCGGGGAAGGGAATGACTCCGGAAAAACTCGTCGCCGATACCTCGCCCGTGTCGAATACACGAGGGTCTGCGCTGGCGGGGGAGGAGAGGAGAGGAGAGGAGGATCTGGCCGTGGGAGTGGGGTGGGGCCGTCGGCGTCGCGGCGGTGGGGTCGGCGGGGTAGAAGGCGGCGGAGGCTGCTGGTCGATTTCCCGATCGCGATTTCCCGATCGTGGATCTGGGGGCGTAGATTAAGGGTTTGGGGGTTGGGGGTGGGGTATGATATGTCGAGGGTAGTTTCGTCTTTCTAGATACAGTTTTTTGGCCCAATTGGAACAAAAAGACCTAATTTACACGAAAATTAGAGATTGGCTTTATTGGTCAAAAAATGCTGAAAAATGACCTTTTTGCCATTTTTCTCTATAATTTTCTCCAAATAAAATATACAGAAGTACAAAACGAAGAAAACTTATTTGTCTATTCAAACCCTTTTGTTCCAACTTTCCAAATTTTTACACCAAAACAAACACATTAATCTCTTGAAATAACAAGAACAGAATTTGTGGATACATCACTTAACCGAAAAACAGGGACAAAGAGATAATTTACGTGCTAGGAATGATCAGGCAGCCGCTTCAGGTCCATCTCAACTTGGTGAATGGTCCATTGCATATTTTCCAATTTCTGCATATGAAATCTTAGTTAAGAGCTAACCCTCCCTAATCTATCCCTAGCTTTTATATAAGATTTGACTCTTTGCAAGTTTTACCTTCACTATGTCATGGTATTGCCTAGCAATGGTATCAAAGTGAGGATCAACACCTTGATACTCACGTAGTCGTGTGACCTGACCAACAAACTCAACGTTAGAATTGGTTTTGATTTACCTTTCTAATCTGCGCTCACAGCCTCACACGACAAGATGCAATTTCATACATAACAATGTCTGAGAGACGAATATAATATAAATACAAAATGACTACAAGAGCAAGCTTACCGCTTTGCTGTATGCAAGTGAAGCTTCTTCTGTTGATTCAACAAGATATTTTCTATGGAAATAAGTTGGTTAATATTACCACCAGGAAAGTAAAGTAAAAACGAACAGGTACTGTATGCTAGTTTACCTAATTCTGTGAAGTGCCGGAATGGTTTCCCTGGTATAGGTCTCAAGGAGGAGAATGTGTTCTAGAGCTCTTCAACCACAAATCAAAACAAGTAATATTGTAAGCCAATTCAAATTCTGATCAGGCGCTATTAAGAAATGACTTCTCAAAGTCAATGATCAATATCAAGAACCAGGTCAGCAGCAGGAAAAAACAAACCTTAATTTAGCACTCATGGTCTCACATCTTTTGCATAGCCACATCTTCTGTAGTTCATCCTAAGAAATAAAGAAGCATTCGTTGTTGGATTCTGAATTGAGGCTACCACAAGATGGCTCAAGCACGGTTTATAACAACTGACATATTAAGCAGCTTACATATTTATGTTGATGTCGAAATTTTACATCTTTGACAAGCTTAATAAGCACCCCTAGAATCTGCTCCAAAACCTTGGATAGACAAAATTCAACTTAGAAGTAATTCCAAAACATACATCAAGGTCCTACAAGTCAAGGATATACTTGGCCACGTAAACCCATTCCAGAATATTACATCACCAGGGGAATACAATGAGTCCTTACATTATAGTACTCCGCAAATTTTCGGTCCGAAGAATACAGATCCTCCCTCCATGACAATTCTTCTCTTTCAATCTCCTCAATTATCAATTTTACCCTATTATATGTGAATTCAAACGGTAAAAAAGGTTCACTAGTAAAATAATTTTCACATACTGAGATCGCATTTTTAACTCACTACTGGGAAAAATTGTAGGGAAAGACCACTACTTGTACACAAATTAATGGTGAATAAAAAATGATATTTCAAGAAATTAAATTCACAGAAATACCTAAAAGAAATCATATTTTGAGGAGTATAGTGTGAAAAAGGCATCTGAATTGACGTTGAAATATTTCAAGAAGGGTTTAGAAACAAGAGGAAAACTTTTAAATCATCCATCTTTCCAATTGTTTAAGGATGGAGAAGGTCATTTTACAGCTCACAAGTTGTGTTGATTGATTCTTCTCTTGCAATTTGTTTATATTTCCTTATAAAAGGCATAATAAAACATCACTAGGTGTAGGTGGCCAAACTTTATTCCAACATGTAAGAATCCACAGTACATTGAACAACTCGGCAAAACATCAGTCGAACTCAAGAATCTTTGGCCAAATTAGAATCTTAAATTGGAAATTGGACTAAATGTGCCAAACTTTTATAATTCACAAACTAATAAAAAACGTTAAACAATTCAGGGGGTCAAATCTCTACATGAGCCGCAAGGTAAAGTTACTGGTGGAATTGAATAATTTTCCCCAATTACCACACAGTTTAAATTCAATATCAAGTTGAGCAATGTTAATGTTCTATTATAACCTAGGAAATATTTCAAGCAGTTGCTCATCAAAAGGTGTTTCTATTCATAAGAAACTGAAGAATGCATTCTCTACATTCTCAATATTCTTGCAACATTAGTTGCAGAATAAGTGAGTCATTAGCATAGCATCTGTCTAGAGAGTCAAACATCTAGCCCCAAAAAAATTACCAGAGAAAAGTTCAAACTTCTGGTTGACTAAAGACGAGAAGCAAGCATGCACACCACTAGTATATCAATAAATATGATGCAGGGAACTTCAGGGATTGTATAAGAGAGACCTTTCTGGAAGTCGCGAGGTCAGATTCTGATGACCAGTTGATGGTTCTGAAAAATAAAGAATTTAGATAAGTAAATTAAAAGCTGCATATGCATACAAAAGATTTATATCAAAAAGCATAAAGTATTTAATACGACATTTGCAGTAAAACATATCTATGCAAACAGAAGCAAAGTAAAATAAGTTCAGATAACTAAAATACATCACGTCTCAGAGAAACAAATCATTTGTAATAACTAACAGGACAGGTTGCATCAAGTTAGAAGTTTAGTTTGATAGGGCTAAAAATTGATGATAGATAAGCAAGAACCAAACAGTTAATGTATGCATAGCAATACACCTAAGAGACAAGCGAAGCATGAAATATTCATCAAAATATGACTAAGTAATGGAGATAGTGGAAAGATAGAAGATTTAGCTGACCGATGTCATCTATGACAAGAGCATATGATAACTTATCACATTTAGCATCTAATCGACTTGCAATCTCACGGGCAAGCAACACCTGGTATTCTGCGATGTCCTACGTTCAAGAAACTCAAATCATTATTTTAGGTGTCAGAGAGTAAACATGAGTTAAGTACAGCATAACAATTATTTGGTTGTCATCATGAATGATCCCAATATACCATAGATAGTGGTGACCGTTGAAGCTGTGTGTGCCATAAATAGGCTGGTGTTATCCCAAGAAACCTATTTGGGACACCACCAACTTCAGGTTCAGACGAATCAGTTCCGCCGACAGAGAAAAGAGTATTTGCTGGAGCCCCTACTCCGACGGCAGATACATTTGTATAATTGGTTGAATTTGTGCTCGAGCTCATTGTGATGCTAGTACTTGTACTGTCAAGCGAGCTTCTCGATATGATGTTCCATTTTTCGATTTCTTCCTCGTGAATCTCACCGTCCTTAGGGATGAGAGGAAGCCTCAATCGTTGAGCTGTTTCTGCGACCACCATTCGATGCTCTAGAGCCTCATAAACCTGAAAAAAATGCATCTTACTCAACCATCTTTTTAGACAACTTAGAAACCAACTGTAATATCCAAAATCACTTTGGATCAAACCCAATTCGGTTAATTTCATTCTACCTGAATTTTAAAAATCACCACAGAAATGTTAATCGCTAGATTCTTAAAGAGAGTAATTTAACCAAAATCGAGGACCTGCGGTACGTTCTTCAACCCGAGCTGCGGATAAAGACCCTGAACATCACGAATGCCGCCCAAATTAGCGACGGACACTGCCTGCTGATACTCCTCCACCATCGCCGTCATCTCAATGTACACTGCCTGTACAATTAATTTTCCATCTCCATAACAAAAATATTAAAAAAAAAAAAAAACTCGTAATCATCAGTATTCATCGGCGAATACCAGAGCTTCCAAGTAACGCTGCCTCTCTTTGCACATTTCTTCTCTGGCCTGAATCAAGCAAAAAACCCCATCAATTTTAGGAAGATGAAAATTGGAGAGAAGAGAGAACGCGTAGTACGTGTTGGAGATCGTGGTAAGTGGATTTGGAAATGAGAGATCCATCGGGGGCTAAGCAGTGCCGCTCCAGCTGATCCATCAATTGACTCACGTCCACCGGAAGATTTTGAGCTGCTAATATTTTCGCCATTTTGTTTCCGGAGAAAAGTTCAGTTTAGAGTTCAAAATACTGCATCATCTTTATTCATTTCCCTGTATTGGAATTCAAGTCACTACAAAACGACAGCGTTTTGTTAGGTTTTTGAAAAATAATTTAAAATATATTTGAAAATTATGAATAGTAGGAGTAGGGGTGACTATTCGGGTTCGGGTATTTGGGTTTGTACCGAAATACCCGCACCCGTTAGGGTTTTTGGGTACCGTACCCAATAAATTTGGGTAAAGGGTAGGGTTATGAAATTCATTTAAAAAAATATTGGGTATTAGAGTACCCGATTACCCGTTCGGGTATACCCGAAATACCCGATTAATTATTTAAATTAAAATAATAAATATATTGATATATTAATTAAAAATCTAAAACATTATATATATAATAAATGACATATTTTTATTATTTTTAATTATAATTTTTGTTTTTTATTGCAATTTTAAACTTTAATTGATAATTTTTTATTGTTTGTTAATGAAAATAAATAATTGAATTTGAATATTATTATTGATTTTTTGTAAATTAAAATTTTAGGGTAATTTTGGGTACTCGATTACCGTACCCGTTTACCCGGCCCGGGTATTGGGTACCCGATTTACTAAAGAGGGTCGGGTTATGGGATGAATTTTTTTGATAATTAGGGTACGGGTACCCGAAAAATTCGGGTACGGGTACCCGTCCGTACCGAATAATAACCCCTAAGTAGGAGTATTTGTTTGATTAATAAGAGTAAAAAAAAACATTTAAAATTTTTGAATGATATTTTATCAAACTACACTTTGAATTATATAGAAACAATAAAATGCAAACACTTATTTAACTTAACATATATACATATATTAGTGTACATTTTTTAAATGATGCTCAAAATGTTATTATAAAGTAATTAACATTTAAATATTTATTATTTATTAGATTAGAGAAACTTCTTGATTAACAAAAGAGGAGTAATGATGATTGATGTCAATTGGTGTTGGGCTTTGATTGACCTTAACTCATCCTATATAATTTTAAGAGCTATGAGCTTCATCCTATATAATTTTAAGAGCTATGAGTTTTAAGAGCTATGAGCTTTCGGGCTTCGATCTTTAAGTTTGAAAATTTCAATCTTAAGTTTGGCTTATATAATGTGGGTTTTGGGCCATATCGGGCTAAGCCCTGGCTCAATACCTACAATATTTTTTTGTCCAAATAAATATATCAATTCTAAAGATATTACATAAATAATACAATACTATTATTTAAATAAATAATATAAATTATATTTCAAAATGCTTTTTACATGTTAATCATGAACAATTAATAAATTACAAATAAAATAAATTAACAATTTTAAATTTATAAAATCTCATACATACAATTTTATCAAGTTAAAATAATTAATTTATCAAAATTCAAAATAATATAATATAATTTAATATTTTTAATCATATTTATATATAAATAAATACTATTTTATTTATTTATATGAACAAATTAATAAAATAATATAATTATTTTTTAGGGAAAAATGGCAATAAGGCTATTTTTCAATCTTTTTTAACCAATAAGGCCAATTTCTAATTTTGGTGTCAATTAGGCCAAAATGTTCCAATTAGGCCACAAAAATGTATATGGAAGGACGAAATTACCCTTCCATATTATTTTGCAATCGAAATCGAGCTGGGGGAAAAATCGACACATTCAATTCTGCTCTCTCTCTCTCTCTCTCTCTCTCTCTCTCTCTCTCTCTCTCTCTCTCTCTCTCTCTCTCTCTCTCTCTCTCTCTCTCTCTCTCTCTCTCTCTCTCTCTCAACTCCGCCGCCGCTGCTGCTATTCACAATCGAGCCGAGGGAATTCATCTCCGTCGCCGCCGCGCGTTCAATTCTCCGCCAACAGTGAGCAGCTTCAATTCTCCGCCGAAGGAGAATAGGTTTCATGCAGTCCGTCTCCCTTGGCATCGATCGATCGATCGATTTCATCTCCGCCGCCGCCGCCGCCGTTCCTGTCTCAGTTCAAATGTCAGATGCGCCGCCGCCCTCCTTGCCGTCGATTTCGAATCCACGTACGCGATTTCAAATCCACGTACCCGATCAGTGCTTAAAAGCTTCATTCAGCATGCATGCACAGTGTGTGTGTGGATTGATTCAGTGTGCATTGATCATGCATTCAGTGTTCATTGTTTTTTATTATGCATGTTCAGTGTTTTTTCGTTGCATTCAGTGTTTCATTCACCATGCACTTAGTGTTCAGTGTGCATGCATTCAGTGTTCCTGCACTGAGCTTGCCATTCAATGCTTATTTTGTTCAGTCAGTGTCTAATTCACCATGCACTCAGTGTTCCTGCGCACTGAGCTTTCCATTCAGTGCTAAATTGGTGCAGTCAGTGTCTAATTCACCATGCGCTTTTTTCAGTCAGTGTTTAATTGCTTGATTCAGTGCATTGAGATGGACTAATTGCACTTACACATTGTACACACCTGTTGCACACTGAATCCATATTCAACCATGTGGATTCAGTGTTGATTTGATTCATTCAGTGTTTAATGGCTTTGTTCAGTGTGCATTGAGCTTGGCTAATTGCACTTACACACTGTACCCACCTTGTTGCACACTGAATCCATATTTACACAATATGGATTCAGTGTTTATTTGCTTCATTCAGTGTCAGAATGAATAACAGCTTGTTTCCC
Organism: Euphrasia confusa; assembly: GCA_954870475.1. NCBI lineage: Eukaryota > Viridiplantae > Streptophyta > Magnoliopsida > Lamiales > Orobanchaceae > Euphrasia > Euphrasia confusa. The sequence goes on from OX940949.1 coordinate 19,891,014, forward strand.
CTAGGATACTCTGTTATCTTTGTTGGAAATGAAATGTGTTACAGGAATCAGTGTGTGTTGACTTTGTTTTCTTTGAGGCATTGACCTGTCTCCTTTTCAATAAATGCCTGCCATGTTAATTGAGGGTTGAGGGCATTTACTGCCATGTTAGTGTGATTACGGTTATAAATATCTCGTCATTTCTCTGGTTTCCTCATCTCATTTCTGTTCGATCGGGGGGCAGCCAGCAGCAACGATGCCGAGGCGAAGGGGAACACTCGATCGAGAGCCAGGACCGACACCAAGTGAGGCTGAATTTTTCAATAACAGTCCTCCTCCCTCGCCCGAACAAAGATTCAATGGCGGGCCAATCCGTCGGGGGCCACCAATGATGCCTAGGCGACCGGGCACACACGATCGGAAGCCAGGACAGACGGCAAGAAGTCGGGGGGTTGAGTCTTGGAATGGTTCTCACTGGACCGAGCAAAGATTCAATGGTCGTTGGCATAAAGAAAAGTTTCCCCTCCCGGCTGTCTTTGTTCGTCCGATCAAGGATGAAATGGGGAATTTCATCGTTCTGACGCACTCCCTGGACCAGAAATGGCACGTTCCTCTCACCACTCATCGGAATCAAACGGCCATCCACGGATTTCACTGGGAACGCCTCGTTCGAGAGTTTGGAGTGCAGGAAGGCTGGAACATCCGGGTTACCTGGACCGGAGGAAGTAGTTTCTTGGTTGGCGTATTCGATCAAAATGGCCAGTCGATGGTGCGCCCGGTCAGGGACCCCCCTCGTCGTGACCCAAGACTTCCTCCATCTCATTATTATTGTTGTTAATCTCTTTTGTGTTTTTTTTTTTTTTGGTGTTTCCTGTGATTTGACGACTTGTCTTCGTTGTACTGCTCGTCGTGAATTACTTGCTGCTTGCTATTAATAAGACTTTGAGTTTCAAATAAACAAGCTGTTTGACTGTGCATTTAACACTGAACAGGCCTTAAAAACACTGTTTGACTGTGCATTTAACACTGAACAGGTCTTAAAAACACTGTTTGAGGCAACACACAATGAATCACACAATCAAACACTGATCACACTTTTATGGCACTGAACACACTCCAATAGCACTGAACAGCACTGAACACACTTTAATAGCACTGAACACCCTTTTTTAGCACTGAACACACAGAGACACACATTGAATCACACTGTTTGAGTTCAATGTTCATTTCATGCATTCCAGCCATTCCTTAAAAAATCGTGCGCTGACTGTGAGTCGTTATTTTTGTGTTTTTTCAGCAGCAGGGGCCGCTGTTTTCGCATTTTGTGCATTCGGCGGTGAGAATTTGGTGTCCAGAATCGATTCCTCCCGTGCGGCCGCCCTTCACCAGCTGAAGGAAACAGTCGAGCTTCAGTGGCCTGAGCTCCGAGACGTTGCGTACGGCATGCATTACTCTGTACCCGATTTCCCAAACTGTGTGCTCTCAACCGATGCGGACATGTCGAACATGGTATCCCTAGCTGCGCTTCACAAGCTGCCTCGGGTGAGCATCGACATTTCCGTCGCGACTGAAGACCACACCTCTAGTTCTGTGTTCTCGACGGTGTCCAACAGTACCGCTGTCAGTGCGACTGGAACAGAAAACAACGAGGGCTTCGAATCAGAAGATATGTTCCGCCTGTTTGGTCCGTCGAGTTCTAAAGTGTTGCTAACCGATGGCTGGGACAAAGAGATTTCGGGTGTCGGTCAGATGTTCCAAGGAGGTGCCCCGGACTTTCGAAACGCGCTCTGTAAGGTGGCAGTCGAAGTGGGATTCGATTTCGAGTACGTGAAGAACAGACCCGAAAAGGTTTCTGCCATGTGCTCAAAGAAGAGCAGCACGGGATGCAACTGGTCTGTGTGCGCCGTGATGGATCGAAGCAACGGCTTCTTCTACGTCAAGCATCTGAGTAACGAGCACAGCTGCGGCGCGTGCTTTCGATCCCTGAAGCACAGGCGCGTCTGCTCGGACTTGGTTTCCAGTTTGATAGTCGAGGAGGTACGGAAAAGCACACTGACTCGTCCGATCCAAATCGTGAGAAACTTCCAGCATCACTACGGCCTGGAGATCTCGTCTGGCCTCGCTCTGGATGCGCTCGAGAAGGCCAGGAAGCTGATTCACGACGACGATAAAGATTCCTTCGGCGCACTGACTAAGCACCTGCAGGCAATATCGGATTCCAACCCTGGGTCGCACCTGCTGCTCGAATTCAACGAGGCGTCCAAGAAGTTTCGCAGAGTCTTCATCTCGATGAAGGCTTGTATCGACGGGATGAACCACTGTCGCCCTTTGCTGTTTCTGGACGGCACGTTTCTGAAGGGAAGGTTCAAGGGCCATTTGCTCGCTGCTACGGGCAAGGACGGCGATGGAGGTATGTGTACTACAGTTTTGAGCACTGAACACCCTTTATTAACACTGACTGGTCTGAAATGCACACTGAAACTGACCCTTGTTGCTTGCAGCACTGAATCTGTATTTTCAACACTGAATGAGTGATATTCACACTGACTGAAGTGTTTTTTTCACCTTTTTTACTTTTTTTTTTTTTTCGTTCGTGTCTCGTGAATGAGCAGGGTTGTACCCACTGGCTTACGCCGTTGTCGATTCCGAGAACTATGCTAACTGGAAGTGGTTTCTGGACAACCTGAAGCACATCCTATCTCCTTCTCGCACTGTTACGTTCGTGTCGGACAGGAATCTCGGGCTGCTCGAGGCGATGAGCAGGGTGTTCCCAGGGTCCCCGCACGGCTACTGTATCAATCACTTGAAGTTGAACCTGAAAGACAAATTCAGAGGCAGATGGGCGACCAAGATGTTACGAAACGGCGTGGTGTGGAATTTCCTGAAATGTGCGTACGCAACCACCGTCGAAGCCTACCAACTGAGTATGGACAAGCTGTTGGAGAGGGAGGCCAGACAACGAAAGTGTTTTTCGAGAACATGGATCCAAAGAATTGGGCCAACGTGTACTTCTCAGGGAAGAGATACGGGGAGATGTCGTCCAACGCCGCGGAGTCGTTCAATAAATGGATCATGGAAGCCCGACATCTTCCGATCACGGCGTTGGTCAACAACATCAGGCTGAAGCTGATGACCTTTTTCCACGGTATGAAGAATTATCAATCTCAAACACTGATGGCCCTTTTTTAAAACTGTTGCCCCTTGTTCAAACACCGTCTGGCGTTGTTTAACACTGATGGCCCATTTTTAACACTGACTGGCCCTTGTTCAAACACTGTCTGGCATTGTTTAACACTGATGGCCCTTTTTTAACACTGACTGGCCCTTGTTCATGATGGTACCGGTATACCGATCCGATCGATATACCGTGTGTGCGGAAGCGTGTAAAGCGTATAAATCTATCATGCTTGGATCTTAGTGCACACAAATATGTATAGACACACATATATTTATATATATATACATCCAATATATATATATATAGAGATCAACGAGTTCTTACATGTGATGATGAAATGATTCGTCGTTGTCGATGAGGTGGTGTTGAGTCGATTGAACCACCTCAATGGATCACCTCGAAATGTTCACCTTGGAATGACCTCGTCACTCCTTTGGATCGCCCGGATGTTGAAGCCGCACAAATGGCCCGGCCTCTACGTGTTGCACACGAACCCGGATGAGTTTCTGAAATAGCCGGTTGAACTTTGAGACGAAGAACACTATGTTCTTGCTCTCCTTTTGGTGATTTCGAAATTATGTGAATTAGCTTAGATGAAAATCTGATTTTCATCATCTATATCATCCCATAATGTGCCTCATTATGTCCATAATAATGCCACATTATTATGAGACCATAATGCCTCATTAGTGGGCATGTGAAGAGACACCATGTTCTCTTATGCCACATATGCTCAAATGTTCTCCAAGAGACATGTATAAGTGGCATGACATGTCACTCCAAGTGACATGTACACATATTAAATCACTCATTAATACAACTCTAGTTTATATATTAATATCTATACATATTAAATATAAACCTAGTTTATATTAACGCATGTATAATAATATAAACCTTAGTTAGTATTAATATACCTACATTGATTTCTAAAATCAATATAAATTCAACCAATTTAATATAAACCAAGTTTATATTAATACATATATATGTTGATTTCTAAAATCAATATATATAATCAACTAATTTCAGTCCTTAATCTGATTCATGTGTGACCCTGTAGGTTTGATTATTGATAAATATATTATTACTCTAAGAAATAACATTATCAATACATCAATTAACATCCGGAGACGACCTTATGACTTAATCGATTGCACACATGGGATCGAAGGACATACACCAACAATCTCCCACTTGGCCTTCAGAGCCAGTGTGCTGCCAATTTCCTGTTGTCACTTTATGTCTAAGTTTGAACTTGAGGCAAGACTCGAGTCATCCTCAATCGGTTCAAACCTTTCTTGGACTTTGAGACAGAATGTAAAACCAGATTTATCACTATGATACGAATCTGGACGTGGCCACGTATTTTCCACAGTCTCGACTCTCCAAGTGGCCGGTAAGACATGTATCCCATTATAAAATGGAGGACAATCCCATCTTGTCAATCCAAGCTCTCCCACTTGCTTCCTGATATACCTAATAACAAGTTTTATAACCTCCTTTTACGAAAGGCGTTTACTTGTATCAAAGTACACTATTTCACAATGGAATCACTCTGGACTACTCAGGTCAGAGGAAATTGCTCGACAGTCAATGAAATAGTATTATGACTCAAAATCTTAAATACTATTCCAGTCGGGTCTGTTCGATTATTAGCTCCCAGCTAATATCTATGCAATTGTACTTGACGTCCCACGTCACTAGCCCATGAAGTGGCGCTATAGTACACATTGCAATCTAGTTCATTGTATTATCGGTTTGTCCGTACTCGATGATACGAACCAGGAACAATCATATGATTCAAGTATATCAGTTCAACTATTGGGACTTCATTATGCGGTAAGTCGACCTCATAACCCAATTGATATCACTTAATCATTTGGACAATTCATATAAATTAAACCATATTTATATGAAGAAATATGTATTATACATATGAGTGAATGTTTACCAAATCTCCAAAAGTATCTAATACAGTAATAGAAATCACAACCCATCTCTAAGATGTCTGAATTCTATTGCAGTCGTGAAAGCCTCAAGCTTAAACTGCTGGAGAGGTTTAGAAAACGGGTTTGCAACCTTACCAAAAGTTGCAACTTTATTATCTCGATGTCTCCACAAAACTATCTCCCATATAATGTGGAACTTCCTGAGCACTAGTTTTAGACTTGTGGTGCTTCCTAGCTCATTGGCTTGCGCGATAACTCTACTATAAATAGAGAATTATCGGATGGGCTAAGCTAGTTACGCCACCTAGTTCATTCAAGAACATTCAAATCTTAACTGCCAACATTACTGCATCCAATGCAATACTGTGCTCAGCTTTTGTAGTTTAATCAGCTATATTGCATTGCATGGAACTATTCCAGCAAATATCACCTCTAACCAGACAAAAGATATAACCAGATTAAAATCGGAAATTATCTTAGTTTGTTTTGAAGTTAGCATTCAAACAACTTGTTAATATCAACTCTTTTTGTCTTCCAAAGACAACAAAATTCTTTTGTCCATCTAAGGTACATAAGAATATTCTTGGTCGCAGTCTAACGCGCCTCACCTGGATTTCCTTGAAACTGACTCGTCATGCTCAAAGCATACGATACGTCCGGTCGTGTACATATCATGGCATACATTATAAACCCTATTGCCAAAGCATAAGGAATGTTTTCCATCCTCTTTTGCTCATCAAGTCCCGTAGGGCCTTGCATCTTGCTAAGAGATGTGCCATGACTCATTGGAATGAGACCCTTTTTGGCGTCTTTCATTCTGAACTTATCAAATACCTTATCAAAATAGGTCACTTGACTAAGTCCAAACATCATTTTCGATCTGTTCCAACAGATCATGATGCCCAATATGTACTGTGCTTCTCCAAGATCCTTCATTAAAAAACATCTACCAAGCCATTCTTTAACAGAATTAAGCATAGGAATATTGTTTCCAATAAGGAGTATGTCATCGACATACAACACAATGAATACAACGTAACTCCCACTGATCTTCTTGTAAAACACGACTCTTTCGAGTTCCTCTGAAATCCAAATCTCGATATGGATTCATTGAACTGAAGATTCCAACTCCGAGATGCTTGCTTTAATCCATTAAGATCTATTAAGCTTGCATACTCTCTCAGCCTGATTAGGATCGATAAAACCCTCTTGTTGTGTCATAAACACATCCTCTTCTAGAATCCCATTCAAGAAGGCGGTTTTAACATCCATTTGCCATATCTCATAATCATAATGAGCAGCAATGGCTAAGAGAATCCGAATGGCTTTGATCATAGCAACTGGTGAAAAGCTTTCATCATAATCCACTTTGTGAATTTGATTAAATCCTTTTGCCACCAACCTTGCTTTGAAAACACTAGGTTTTCCATCCATGTCTGTTTTTATCTTGTAAATCCATTTGCATCCAATGGGCCTAGCCCCTTTAAGCAAATCGACCAAGTTCCAAACTTGATTTTCAGACATCAATTCCATTTCGGATTTCATGGCACCCTGCCATTTCTCGGAATCTGGACTCGTCATAGCTTGGGTATAGGTCGAAGGTTCATTGCTTTCTAAAAGCATGAATTCATATCTCTCATTGGCCACAATATCTAAGTATTTGAATAATAGAGATAGATTTATTCCTTTCGGACCTACGAGGGCTGGTATGGCTTCCAAAACCATAAGAATACTCTCAACCTAGTCTTGAGTATTCATCATTGGTTGTTTCACTTGAACCTCGTTCAAGAAAACCGATCTCCCACTGAATTTCTAGGAAAGATAACTCTTTTCAAGAAAATCACTATCTCGAGCAACAAAAACTTTGTTCTCGGATTGGTTGTAAAAGTGGTACCCTCGTGTTTCTTTTGGATAACCAACAAAGAAACATTTATCCGATTTGGGTTCAAGCTTTGTAGAGATATTTCTCTTCACATAAGCTTCACATCCCCAAACCTTGATATAAGACAAGTTAGGGACCTTCCCTTTCCATACCTCGTATGGTGTCTTATCAATAGCTTTTGACGGTGTCCTATTCAGTGTATAAGTTGAAGTCAAGAATTGTGTGTTCCCAAAAGAGACCAGTAGTTCATTTAGACCTCTCATCGAATGGTCGAACTATATCTAATATAGTTTGTTTTCTCTTTTCCGAAACATAACCTTCATGTGCTTGTGAACTAATAGGTTCCACTTACATCAGTATGTATCATCCCTAATTACTCACATGTTCTCCTTTCTCCAAGAAAGATGACATTGTTATCTTTTCAATCACACATCATTCACATGTATCAAATGACTCCAAGTCAAATGATTCTAAAATTCCTTCTAAAAGAAGTTTCGTTACATGTTTAGATTTTGATTTGATCTAATCAACAATGTTTCAGTTATGTCTCATCGATACTTATTCGATTTGGCCTTTGGTCTTAATGATATATATGATTTGTCAAGTTTAAAGTATACATAAACAATATAATAATCGTACCAAAACAAAGAATAATTCACAATTAAAATAGTTACCAAACTATTTAATAGTGAAAAACTAATCCATCAGTATCTAATACTGAACCAATATTCATTGTTTATTGAAGGTACGAAATTACATAGTTATAATACTCAAACAAGGCCCTAAGGCAAAACAACATCATATGATCATGCGGCTAATGCAACGACATTCGCTTCATTTCTCGCCCGTAGATCGACATCTCTACTCACCAAACTTACACTTCTATGTAGTTCCTCCACATACAAATGTTAGAACCACATTTGACATCCAATACCCAAGAAGTAGAATTTGTGAAGTTTAATGTCTATATCATTAATACCTGAAGATGAAGCAACCACGTTCTTCACATCTTCTTTGAACTTTGGGCAAATTCAATTATTCCCAATAATTGAGTCTCATTCAAATTTCCCATTCAAAATTATCTCAATGTCAAAACGTGATAAATCGTAAGTGAAAAATTGAAGTTTTCTAACCAGCGATATTATCATGCAATTGAAGCCCTATCTCTCATAAAATATGAGGGAGCCAACCAGACAATCGATTCACGCCATCCAATGGCTCGAAAGTCTCTAATTTGTGTCATTGATGAACTTAAGTGTTTTGGATTAAATCACTCCCCGAGGTGAAAATAATCATAACCTTATAATCCATCAAATGAAAGACAAATTAGGCATTTGTTTTGAAATTGAATAAAATATGAACTTTTATATGTTTGCAAGTAGTGTCCAACACTTTTGTAGTAGACGCATTGAGATTCCCTAGGAACCCTAGTAGCCTTCTTGCCCATGCTCTTTTGACTACCCTATCCCATATCATAAGAATTTCCCTCTTAGGGTCCTTTTCTATCGCCGGCTCAACAGCCTTGAGCATCCCGTGGAGCTCACGAAGCGATTTCTTCAAACCATTCATATGGAAAATTTAGCCTAAAGGCATTATAACCATAATGAGATTGAAGTATGAAATCGGTTGCCAAATAATCATCATAGGAAAAATCTAGGCGGTCACTTGAAACAAATAATCCAATCATTTGTTGTACATGTGATTCCATAGATTTCCATTTTTCCAGCCTAGCTGAAGCGATGACCCTGGTCATACCGAACCGCTCAATCTTAGCATATTCCCCGAACATGCTATTGAGTTGTTCAATGATATCTTAGGATGTGGTTATCTAACACATTTTCATTGTCTTCGTATTTGAGGACCATCCTCGAATTACGTTGTGAATCAAGAAAATGTATGTTGTTCAATTTTTCATAATCAAGAATTGAACCAAACTTGAATCGAGTTGAAATTAACATGATAAACTACAAAAGAAAGATAAATAAAGTATGTAAACATCCACAAAGCGGTAAACAAATAAGGTTGTCTAACAAGTTACTTATTTATTCCATTTTGTTCAATCGATATCTAATATCGTTGTTCCCTTGAACAAAGCGATCCCAAGACCCTCATCTTGCGAATCCTTAAGCCGATTGAGTCCGCACTTAAGAAAACCAAGATAGGTAGACATCCCATGTCAATGACATCTAATGTCATTCTCGGTCGATAAGAATCACATTCTTATCTCATGTCTCGATAGCCACGCCTGCAGTGGATCTATCGATGAGAAAACCAAACTCACGTGTAAGGGTCTAACCCTTACTCCCACTATCCCAAGATAACAAGTAGTACCCCGCTGAGGCGGACCTACCAACTTATGATCGAGGGCTTCATGAGTGTGACGTTTTGGACAAGACATTATACTCATTATTATTGAGAACTTGCATGCATAGGTTTGTTTATATGTAAGTTGAACATTTATAACATAAAACAACCTATAACTAGCAAAGCATATAAATACGAAATCGAAAGGCCCCTAGAACCTCACAACTCTCAAACGAAAAGAATTAAAGTAATAACAAAAGCCTTGAACATCTTCTGGACTGGTCCTCGCCCTCCGTTTTAGTTCCGTGCTCGCCGATTTTGGTCAAAACAAGTCATTACCTCAAAAACCACGAACAGCGCCCGCCGTTTTACAACCAGCGGTCGCTGAACACCACCGGCGGTCGCCGTTTCCAAAACGGCGCCCGCCGAAAAGGAAAAAAACCCATCTGCCCAAAAAAAGGCCTTTCGGCGGTCGCCGTTTCCAAAACGGCGCCCGCCGAATCAAAACGGCGCCCGCCGGAGCTCAAACGGCGACCGCCGTTTGGCTCCAGCAGCCCGGTTTGCTTCGTTTTGCTTCGTTTGGCTTCGTTTTGCTTCGTTTCTTCTCGTTTTCGCCGGAGAGCTGAGATCCTCCATCGAACCATGGACCAAGTCCATCGCTTACAAGTTTGAACAATACAAATTGAAATAGAAAACCTATCTATTACAAATGATTCCAAGGGACGCAGCCCTCCAAAACTATGGCCAATCGAAACGTAAAAAACGACAATTTCATTCACCCGACCACTAACGGTGGCCGGCCTTACATCTAATCACATAATCACAATTAAACAAATAAGTCAATTATGTTGATTAAAATTTTTGTGTCCAACACAAAAGTGTGCACGAGCCCTAGGCTCTGATACCAATTGATGGTACCGGTATACCGATCCGATCGATATACCGTGTGTGCGGAAGCGTGTAAAGCATATAAATCTATCATGCTTGGATCTTAGTGCACACAAATATGTATAGACACACATATATTTATATATATATACATCCAATATATATATATATAGAGATCAACGAGTTCTTACATGTGATGATGAAATGATTCGTCGTTGTCGATGAGGTGGTGTTGAGTCGATTGAACCACCTCAATGGATCACCTCGAAATGTTCACCTTGGAATGACCTCGTCACTCCTTTGGATCGCCCGGATGTTGAAGCCGCACAAATGGCCCGGCCTCTACGTGTTGCACACGAACCCGGATGAGTTTCTGAAATAGCCGGTTGAACTTTGAGACGAAGAACACTATGTTCTTGCTCTCCTTTTGGTGATTTCGAAATTATGTGAATTAGCTTAGATGAAAATCTGATTTTCATCATCTATATCATCCCATAATGTGCCTCATTATGTCCATAATAATGCCACATTATTATGAGACCATAATGCCTCATTAGTGGGCATGTGAAGAGACACCATGTTCTCTTATGCCACATATGCTCAAATGTTCTCCAAGAGACATGTATAAGTGGCATGACATGTCACTCCAAGTGACATGTACACATATTAAATCACTCATTAATACAACTCTAGTTTATATATTAATATCTATACATATTAAATATAAACCTAGTTTATATTAACGCATGTATAATAATATAAACCTTAGTTAGTATTAATATACCTACATTGATTTCTAAAATCAATATAAATTCAACCAATTTAATATAAACCAAGTTTATATTAATACATATATATGTTGATTTCTAAAATCAATATATATAATCAACTAATTTCAGTCCTTAATCCGATTCATGTGTGACCCTGTAGGTTTGATTATTGATAAATATATTATTACTCTAAGAAATAACATTATCAATACATCAATTAACATCCGGAGACGACCTTATGACTTAATCGATTGCACACATGGGATCGAAGGACATACACCAACAGTTCAAACACTGACTGGCCATTTTTCAAACACTGAACCAGACAGGGGGTCCAGGAGAAAGGGATGGACTTCGGATTTCTGCCCGTCCGTTGAGAAGAAGCTGAGTAAAGCCATCAACAAAGGCAGAAAATGGGTGGTTGTGGGGTCGTCCGAAACGGTTTTTGAGGTGCAGTGCGTTCCGTCCGTCGTGGTCAATATTGCGGATCAGACGTGCACCTGCTGTCAGTGGCAGATTACAGGGGTTCCGTGTTCCCACACAGCTGCGTGCATTCTGCGGTCCGGGAAGCCGATGGCCTCGTTCGTGGACAAGTTTTACCATGCAGAGAGCTATGCCAGGTCTTATGCCGATCCCCTTCAGCCGGTTTCCATGTTTTATCAACCTTCGAACGTACCAGAGAACGTCATGATCGAGCCGCCAACATCGAAGAGGCCTCCTGGAAGACCTAAAAAGAAGAGGATTCCGTCCAGGGGTGAGCACATCCTGAGAGCCATGAAGTGTGGGAGGTGCGGACGTGTCGGCAATCACAACAAGAAAACGTGCACGGAGCCTATACAGTAGTTAGTTAGTAGCAGATGCACCCTAGTTAGTAGGCTTTTTCTCTTATCGGATTTTTCTTATCGGTTTTTTTTTTTTCCGACATGATTTCTGTATTCAGTGACACTGAATGGGGTGAAAAAACACTGACTGTCAGTGACAGACACTGTTTGGCTCATAAATACACTGACTGACTGTCATTTATTAAAAAAACCACAGGATTTTAACATTATGTGATTTGTTTCTTGATCAATTATGCTCTTAGAGTGTTTTTAATTGTTCTTGTATTGTAATTTTTGCATTTGCTTGTTTTTTAATGTTTCAATTCAACAAGTCTTAATTGCTGACACTGAGTGGACAAGATTAACACTGATGGCACTGAATTGGAAGAATAAACACTGCCAACACTGAACAGACAGAATTAACACTGAACAATAGACAATATCAAACACTGAATAATAGACAATATCAAGACTGCCCAGAAATATGAAAAAAAACATGTTTTGTTTTTTACAGAAACTAAAATCCAAAAGACAATCACAATCATGTTCATACATTTACAGAAAAACACTTCTTGTTTTTTTGTTCCAAATAGAACTAAACAAAAAACACACAACCCTCAATCACTACTTTTCCTTCATGGTCAGGATGGTTCGTATCACGTGAGCCTTGAATACTTGGAACTCTTCTGTCCTGACCTTCTCCGGAATGGCCTCTTTCTTCATAATCTTCTCCATGTAGTAGCATACGTACAAAGCACATTCATTCCTGGACACACACAGACGTGGAGGAGTCAAAGAAAAAAAAAAAAGAAACACTGACACTGAATGCACAAATATAACACTGAACAGGCATAAACACTGAACACAGAAACACAACATTGAAATGGGTTAATTAATAAGCACTGATACTTACAGAGTTGGGGCTTGCTGTGGGAGAGGCTTCACGGCCTCGATTTCATGTATCGGGAAACCACACTTCCCCGCTTTCTCCAGCATTTGGCTCACGTTGGTTTCCACCTTTTCCTTCTGAAACGTATGAAACAAAACAGTTTGTCAGTTATCGTTAGAAAGGGAACATTTTTTAAAAAATCGACTAAAATACAGTAGACGTACCAATTCCACTGCATTCGCCATGTAATGGTCCTTCGATTTCGCCCCCCTGGGTTGAATAGAGTTGTAGAATCGCCATTTCTGTTGGACGAAGTCGCAGACGAGCAGCGTCCAATGGTTTGGTGATGTATTCTTTCTCGACCCAGGCGACACAATCGGGAAAATTATAATCCCTTTCCGCACACACGGGATCATATCTGTGATTGTTTTGTACAGTTTCTGGTGGTCATGACGTTCCATGACAATGGAGGTCTGCGAGAGGAGAAAAAACAAAAAAAAAACAGAGTTTTTATTAAGGAAGAATGAATTCAATGAGCACTGAACATGACATTATAACACTGAATGTCACATAAAAGCACTGACTGTTGATGAAAAACACTGATCAACCATCAATAACACTGAACAGAGCATACAAACACTGAGTAGCACATTAAAACACTGAACATCACACACAAACACTGAGTAGCACATTAAAACACTGAACAGCATGTACAAACACTGATCAACCATCAATAACACTGATCAGCACACACAAACACTGAGTAGCACATTAAAACACTGAACAGCATGTACAAACACTGATCAACCATCAATAACACTGAACAGGCCTTAAAAACACTGACAACCCCCCTAACACACTGTATAACCACAAAAAACACTGAATACAAAGGCAGAAAGACTCACCCAACAGTGCCCAGGGAGTATCAGAGCCTCCAACATCTTGTTGTGGTCTCGATGCAGCGACTCAGCAAAGGCGTCGACCACATGGTTGCTGATGAAGGTGCACTTCATCATGTCGGTCATGTCAGACACCGAAACAACTGTGGATATACGGGGAAAGTACTTCATTGTCCACCTGATTGTGAAAAAAAGGAAAAAAAAAAGAAAAAACACATTCTTAACTAGCACAAAAAATAAAAGAAAGAAAGAAAGACAGAAAGAAATAAACGAAACTTCACTTACATTTTTTGTTCGCTGCTGTGCAGGATGATTTTGTCGAGGACTTCCGGCTCCAAATCGAATCCGCAGTTCTGGTCAAATTTCTTGTTCACGGAGACCAAGAACTCGACATGTTCGTCATTGAAATCACTGCGGATCGGTTTCTGGCTTGCCTCCACCTTTTTACCCTTCTTGATCGCCTTTTTCTTTGCGGCAGGGGCAGGGGGATCATACTGAAAATCATCGTCATCGCCGTTGGCTGGCTTCCTTTTCCTGCCCTTGACCAGTCGTACCATCGACCTGGTCTTCGCCTTGCTCGAAGACTCTATTTTTTCGGCTTCTGGTCTCAACGGGCTTCCTTCTTCTTCTTCATCATCCTTGTTGCCGTCAATCTCATAGACGCACAACTCAGCCTGGAGACTCAAGATTTCATCATCCCGTGCCTTGACGATGTTCTGCAGAGCCTCGATCTGGGATCTGTGGACCGTTTCTTGTGCTTTCATGTCCGCCTCCAGAGTCTCGAGTTGGACTTTTTCGTAGTCGTTCATAAACGACGACATCTGAAGGTCAGCCAACGCATTCTTCAAGAATGCCACTTCATCCTCGAGCTCTTTCACTCTAGCCCTCAGAAGTCGCACTTCCTCCTCACCAGAGCTTCGATCCCCGCCCGCCCCGGGGTCCTCGGTCACTGTTGGATGAGTCTGATCATTCGCCTTCTTGATCAATTCTTCCTCGAGCTCTTTCACTCGCGTCCTCAGAAGTTTCAACTCCTCCTCCTCCTCGGAGCTTCCACCTGCGTCGCCTGCTGCCACCTCCGTCTCCGTGTCGATCTTCGCAAGCTGCTCCGAAAGCTCGCTCTTCAGTCGCTGTTTATCACCTTCCAGCTCGACGTTAGCACTTGTCAGATCGTTCAGCTGAGAAGTCGTGCTCTGGAGCTTGGATTGGAGATCCCTCACAGTGGCGGAGAGATCTTGATTCTCCGACAGGAGGTTGTTGAGCAACTTCTCGGCTTCGGCAGCAGAAACAGCAGAGCGTTCCTCATCGGGCTGCTGTTCGGAAGGCCGCCCACCCTCCTCCGGCTCCTGGACTACGCAGGTCATCTCCATCGGATGCCCCCCGGAAGAACTGTCGTCGTCATCCCCATCGGACGACTGCTCGTCTTTTCCAGAAGGCCCGCCCTCCGGGCCTTTTCCTTTTCGTTCCTCTTCCTCGCTCGACGAATCAGAGCCCGGATGCTCGTCATCGTCACTGCTGTCCTCTCCAGAAGGCAGCTCCTCAGACTGCTCTTCGTCCTCGCTCTCCGCCGCACGCGGAGTGTTCACGATTGCTTTATAAGAAAGGTGGCCTCTGTACGCCTGGGTCTCCGCCACCGTCTTGCCGTGTTTCAGAAGACGAGCATCCACCTGTCAGACACGGATAGCTCGCGTTAGAACTCAAACAAAAAAAACATCATCCTCAAGTGAGTGACAGTGAACAGCATTAATAAGCACTGAACATCACAGTTATCCTAATTGACACTGAACAGCATTAATAAGCACTGAACATCACAGTCAGTTATCCTAATTGACACTGAACAGCATTAATAAGCACTGAACATCATAGTCAGTTATCCTACTTTGACACTGAACGGCATAAATAAGCACTAAACAGACAGACTTTGACACTGAACAGCATAAATAAAGGAGAAGAAGAAAAAGAAAGAGAGAAGATATTTACCGCCTCGTCCGCAAGGCCCGCTAGAGTCTCCTTGGTCACATTCGAAAGATCAGGGAGATGCCAGTTCAGGACCCGGGGGAGGTGCTCGTTCTCTAGCCTCTTTGCCAGCTTCGTGTGCTCACAAAGTCAGAACTGCACAAAAATAAAAAAACTCAAGGTAAATATCAAGGAATGAAAAATAAAAAAAAGACGGCAAGTAGAAGTAAACAGCAAGACGAATGTGAAGAACAGCAAGTAGAAGCACATACCAGTAGCAGTATCGTGCAGCCTTGTGTTTTCTGCGGGTTGTCCCTGTGCAGAGCTGCCGAGTCGCAAAGGGCCTTCATAATCGCCTTGCCCCAGTTGTAGCTCTGCATCGAGTCCAAATCCACCACATAATCCAACCATTTCCATTGGATTGTGACGGAGGAAGTGGAGAAGAAGACAGTGCCGATCAGTATCAACGACAGGAGCCGAGCTACATCAGCAAGAGCCTGAGGCGTGCGACTCCGACGCTTCACCAAACTATCAAGCTTTTCCTTCAGCACCTTCGGGTTTAGCGTCTTCTCTCCTGGGAACATCCTCTCCCTGAATCTTTTATTATTACTCTTGGACCTCGAACTGATATCGAGCTTCCTACTGCCGCCTACGATTCCAAAAATGAGATCGACATCCTCGGGAGTGATCCGGACATCTTTGCTGCCCAGCTTAATAGTACGAGCACCGACATCCATCTGCTCCAGCACGGCAGCTATCGCAGCGTCGCTCTTTCGGGTGTGGAGGATGGTCAGCCTCTGATCCTTTGTTCCCTTGAAGAGATGGTAGAAGGGGGTCATCTTCAAGTACTCGTCGTGCCTCGGTTTCAGATTGTCCTTGATATCATCAATAGTTCGGATGATGGTCAGCAAGTTGGACCTCACCTGTTCATAGGACCTGGAACACCAAAAAAACACACACCGATGTGAGTACAAACACTGAGTGGCACAAACAAGGCACTGAACAGGCATATACAACACTGAACAGGCACATACAACACTGAGTGGCCATGTAATTGCACTGAGTGGCATGCAGAGGCACTGAACAGGCATGAAGAGGCACTGAACAGGCATACACAACACTGAACAGAACATTTTAACACTGAACATACACCAACACACACAATCAAAAAACTGAGTGGCCATGCAATGACACTGAGCGGCATGCGTAGGCACTTAAATGGCATGTACAACACTGAACAGGACAATTTAACACTGAACAGGACATATTAACACTGAACAAGCACCAACACACACAATCAACACTGAGTGGCACACACAAGGCACTGGGTGGCATACAGAGACACTGAACAGGCATAATTTAACACTGAACATGACATATTAACACTGAACAGGCACCAACACACACAATCAACACTGAACAGGACATAATCACACCGAACCTCCATCAAAACATTACACATTCAGGCATGCAATGGAAATAAACCGATTGAAAGTGAAAATCGATTGAATTAGGGTTCGAAATACTTACTTCCTCTCCTTCTTCTCGCCGGCGGCAGGCTGAGGGATAGGGCTCGCCTGCTCTTCACTCGAAGGAGTGTACTGAACAAGCCTCCGTTCAGTGTTTTCGGAAGCAGCAGCGGCGGTTGGAGTCGATTTCTTCCCGACGGTTTTCTTCGCGGCGGCGGTTTTCTTCGACGGAGCCATTGATAATCGAACAGGTAGCTGAGAGATGAGAGTATTTCGTGTGTTGGCTGCGGTGGTTACGTTGCTTGGTTTCGGTTTTCTGTGAGTTGTTGTAGCGGGAGCCGAGAGAGAAAAAAGGAGAGAGTAATTGGAGGTGTGGGTTTCGTGGGGGAGTTCGTGCGCGGTAAATGAAATTAATGCTGAAACCGTTTGTTCAAATGTTTATATATGCGAGGGCAACGATGTCTTTGCACATTTTAGACGGCCTAATTGGCACGCGTAATTTCTCGAAAGCCTTAATGCCGAAAAAATGTTGAAAAATGGCCTTATTGCCATTTTTCCCTATTTTTTAATATAATTATTATAAAATTGGACGGGTTTATATAAGGCCGAGCTTAACAAAGCTAAAGTCTGGCCCTATATATATTTGGGACTTAGATTTTAAGCTCAAACACGATTTTACCTTAAAAAAATTAAAACGAACGGGTTTTTGTTAGGGCTGAACGAGCCGAATTCGGGTCAGCCCGACCTAATTGACAAACCTTATTAGGCAGGCCTGAGTACTTCACCAAGCATGACCGACTTATTCAGAGATAATGAAGTTGCATGTTCGGGACTTCGGAAAATAAGTCTTATAATGAAGCCGCTATGAGAGGTTACAAATATATTATCCTCGTGACACACACAAACCCTAATTATCCACATGTAAACACGAGCCAATCTCAAGCATCTTGTGGCTCAGCTCACGCTCTTAAATCAATTACAGATGTTGTTTAAACTAAGTAAGATAGGTACGTGTAAGATTAGGGAGATTCCATCTCGAATTCTAGTGCAAATGATAATAATGAAAGAAGGATAAAGAGTCTCTCAATAGAATTATACTTAGGTAAATCATTAAGGATATGGGTATTAAAAAAAAGAATTTTAGGGTATTAAATATTTGGTACTAACTAGATACAAATTGGTTTTTTTGTCTTATATTGTGGCCCCACATTCATAAAAAGTGTATAATTCTACCTCAAATTATTAGTATGTTAAGATATAAATTGATAAATACAATAATTATTTGTGATTTGTCAAATCACACGTCGCTAAATTGCACATATCTTTGGGTACACTATTGAAGATGCTCTAAAAAAAATAAAAATGAAAGAGATAAGTACTAGTATGTAGGGGTGGGCACGAGCAGCCGAGCCCAAAATTCTCAAGGCTCAGCCCAAAACCCGTTCTCGCGGTCCGAGTCGTGCTGGATTTTTTTGGAGTTAAAGTTCGGCTTGAGACCGAGTTCGCGATTCGATGCGTGTTTTCGGGCTTTTTTTAGCTTGATTTTTAATAATATTTTTTTTAAATAAAATTATTTTATTTGAATTAAAAAATATTATAAAATATACAATTTTAAATATTAATATAAAAATATAAAATTTAAGTTTTAAATTTACAATTATAAATTAAAATAAAAAAAATCATATAAAAATATATAAATTATTAAAATATAAATTAAAAATAATTAAAAAGTCGCCAATTCCCAGCAACAAAATTTTTAGACTGAAACAAATCCGGGGATTTGGAGTTACGAAGGTGTAGCTGGGGCGCATATTGTGTTTTTTGGCTTATGCTTTTTGGCAGCTATCTAGCATTGGGTCTATTGGGATCTAGCAATATTTTGTGATGACCGTACAGGGAAACCTTCTTTGGATTTGTCCAAGATCTTTGGAATTCATTTATTTCTATCCGGGGTGGCTTGCTTTGGTTTTGGTGCATTTCATGTAACAGGCTTGTACGGTCCTGGAATATGGGTATCCGATCCTTATGGACTAACGGGAAAAGTACAACCCGTAAATCCGTCGTGGGGCGTGGAAGGCTTTGATCCTTTCGTTCCGGGAGGAATAGCTTCTCATCATATTGCCGCCGGTACGTTGGGCATATTAACAGGTTTATTCCATCTTAGCGTCCGACCGCCAGTGCAAGCCCGGGTATTCGAGCTCAAACGGTCAACCCTAGTCCCTAGTACCCTGCTAGTATAGTAGTATGCTCAATTTGTAATGAGATAATACTGGTAAATGAATTTATTCAGATAAGTTTAAAAATGAATTATAAAAAGTCTAAAATAATGAAAATGAGATATTTTCTCTTTCCTAAAACCCTAGTTGAAACCCTTCGGCCTTCACTACTAATCAAAAAACCCTCGTGTCTTTTTCTCTCGACGAACAACAAAAATGGCTCTGAACAACGCAATTCGCAGAGCAGCTTCAAGAGTTGTGCCTTTGGCCATCAGGGCTTCCGCCGGAAGTCAAAGGTACCTGCACCACCAAAGATCAGCCCTTTTGTCCGCCGTCAACCGTCCCTCCGGCAATATCTTGCAGAGGTCAGTCCCGTCATTTCTCCACCGCTATTCTAGCAAGCCCAAATCAGACGCGTCGCTCCTCCGAGTCATCGAGGCCGAGATTCAGTGTGCAGCGGAGTCTCAGGATGCCGACGACGAGGTTTGTTTTGTATTCAATTTTCCTTCAATAAATTATAATTGGATCTTAG
This sequence comes from Euphrasia confusa, assembly GCA_954870475.1. Lineage (NCBI taxonomy): Eukaryota > Viridiplantae > Streptophyta > Magnoliopsida > Lamiales > Orobanchaceae > Euphrasia > Euphrasia confusa. Next base: position 19,910,746 of record OX940949.1, read on the forward strand.
ATATTATTAGTTCCGACGCTCTGTTTATTTATTTTTCTGGAGAAATAGGTTTCTTGATTTTCACTGTTTTCTTTAGATTTTAGGGTTATTTGTTAGATTTGTGGCTTTTATTAGAGAATTTATTATGGATTTCGTTTGTGTTTTGGCCACACTGTTTTGTGCAAGTGCTCAGATTTTTTGGAAGTACTCTGTTCAGTGTTGGCTTGTGTAAATACTTTCATTCCTTAACATTGTATGGATTGTTTAGTCGATTTTCTGATGTAGGTGTTTTCCTTACCAGTATTCTGATCTGGATGTGAAATTGTTCACTTACTCCCCGTTGCATTATAACTAATGAACCAAAATCCGATATCTTAAAGATCCAAACGGTCCTACTCTTATGCTATAATATTTAGGCACTAAACATGGAAACTTGAATATGATTCTTTTTTTTGTCCGATTTCTGTTTATACTTTATAGGCTGAGGAGGTTCCGCAGGGCTTCCCCTTTGATATCGAGGACCACCCAGGTCAGCAGACTATAACACTGAGAAGAGATTACGAAGGAGAGGCTATAACCGTTGAAGTTCACATGCCCGACCTTGGTGGTGAGGATAATGAAGAAGATGAGAATGATGAAGAAGGGGAGGGAAAGGGGAATCAGTCGAGTATACCATTGGTCGTTAGGGTCTCCAAGAAGAGTGTCCCCTCTCTGGAGTTTGGTTGTACTGCTTACCCAGATGAAATTTCTATCGACAGCTTGGCTATCAAGGATCCTGATACGTCCGAGGATCAAATAGCTTATGAAGGACCTGATTTTGGGTAAGTTTTATCTCAATGACCCGACACCATGATGTTTATAAAATAATTTTTTGTTTTCAAAAAGTCGCCTTTTATGAAGCTGATATTACATTTGTTTTTGGAATTTATGAACAACTCCACATTATCTATTAAATTTGTTGTTTTCCTTGCACTGCTCATTTTGTGCTTAAGAACTGTTCTGTATTTTCCCTTTCACAGTGATTTGGATGAGAATCTGCAGAAGGCTTTCCTTAAGTATCTGGAGGTAAGGGGAATCAAGCCAAGCACAACCAATTTCTTGCACGGTTACATGCTCGACAAAGACGGGAGAGAGTACACATCATGGCTCAAGAACCTCCAGGAGTTTGTCCAGGCATAAGTTGCAGGAATTATTACAGAAAAAACAAGTTGGTTGCTTTTATTTTCACATGAACAAACTTAAAATACTTTGGTATTATCGACTTATTCCTGATTTTGCGTTATTACCAAGAGAGAAATGATGAAGCTATCAATATGAGTATGTAATGTTAATTTCAAGGAGTGGGAATGATTTGTTCGTTGCTGCCGGGTCAAAAAACCTTTATTTTTCCTACATTCAATTAGTATTTCAATTCAATATTGAATCAGCATTCACTAATGAAATATAATTTGGGATATGGAAGATAAATTTCAGATACCCTCCAAAATCTATCTGTTTTCTCTGTGTCACCATAAATTAGGTAGCTAGATTTGTCAATATATGCATGCACAATCGATGTGGAAGCTTGAAAACGCGAACCCCCAACACGTACGTAGCCATGAATCCAGCATAAATAGGCCTCCATTCTCACACCAAACTCATCACCAACTATAATCTACATTAATCTAGCTATATCTAATTATACCATGGCAGCAAATAAGATAACTCTCGCAGCAGCTCTCCTTGTGGCCCTGGTTGCCGTATCCACGGCCACATCCTACACCACCACCGTCACCACCACCACTGTCGAAGACGAGCGTAGCCAGAGGGAGCAGCAGCAGCAACAACAGTGCCAGCGCCAGCTCCAGGGCCGTCAATTCCGGTCGTGCCAGGCCCACTTGGCCCAAAGGAGCAGCAGAGGCCCATCTACGGACGAAGAAGAAGATGTCCTTGAGTTGACCACCGGGCAGTCCGGTCAGCAGCAAAGGAACCTGAGGGAGTGCTGCCAGCAGCTCCAGAACGTGAACGAGCAATGCAGGTGCGAAGCCATCAGGCAAGCAGCCAGACAGGTGCAGCAACAGGCCGAAGAAGGGCAACAGCGCCGTCAAGAAGGATCAAGACAATCCCAGCAACAACAACAGGTTTACCAGAGGGCTACTGAACTCCCACGCAGGTGCAACATCAGGCCCCAGCAATGCGAGATCAGGGTTATCTTTGTGTAAGCATTGATCGGATCTAATCGATCACGCTTATGAATAAATAAATGGTTTGAGTCTGCGAGTATGTTTTGTAATAAGTGAGTTTGTACACATGATCTGTGTGTATCATCTCTGAAATTAAACAGTTGGTGTTTAGTTGTTGTTGATGATCCATCTCTGAAAATTATATTTTACACTCTAAACAGAAACTGCAATCATCCCTTCATTTTACGTTTCAAATCATCAAATTTAAATGATATTTTCGTCATTCAACATTGCTCTAAATATATTTTGAATTTGGATATGTGCCATAACTTCACTTTTACATATAGTGTTTCCCACTTTTTTTTTAAATAAAATTATAAAAGTATACACTTCTTTTAAATGTGAGTAATTAAAATGTGAATTAGGTATATTTTGAGTCAAATTAAAATCTATTAGTGTGAAATAACATCGAGATATTCATTTTACAAAATTATAATCATGTACAAAAGTTAGTAATAGCAGGAACTTTCTGAAAATAACCAATGTTTTGGTTGAAAGTAAATGGTTTGGTGTGGTTTATAAATTTTTTGGTTGGTGTGGCTTATAACAAAATTATAATCATGTACAAAAGTTAGTAATAGCCAAAGCTTATAAATTTTTTGTAATGAGGAAAACTATATTAAAAAAAAAATACACATTTCAATTTTATTTTAAGCTTCAATAAAAATTGTAAAAGACTTTTTACAATTTTTAAAATATAAATATTTAAGTATTTTCAAAATAAATTATATAAAAAATAAATTATTATAATATTTGTGAAAATATATTAATTAATAAATAAATTTAATTGAAAGTGTGATTAATATTTTGATATTTATATTAATTTATGTGAAAAAAAAATATTTTTATGTAAATTAATAAATTTGCGGGGCGGACGGGATAAAACGGGATCGTCGTCCCGATCTCATCCCGTCCCATTATGAAAAAAATAAATCGAGACGGGACGGAACGCGATTGCCATTTTAAAAATTGATCCCGTCTTATCTCGCTAATTTTCGGGATGAGATCGAGACGGGATCGAAATTCCGAGATAAATTATCCACCCCTACTAATTTGTAAACTTGTATTGAATCTCATTATCAATCGTTATCTCAAATATGAAATGTTTTATTTAAATTGAAAGGTTATGCATGTTTAAAGTAATAAACAACATTCAAAGTTTTATTTGTGAGTGTTTCATTTTAATTACAACATAAAAAATTTAAAAATAATTAATAATGTATAATGATCGTATCAAAAATATTATTAAAATTTAATTACATATATTTTTTCATAGTTTACAAATATATATTTGTTAATTATAATAACTGAATCATATTTTTTGGGCAATTATTAATAATTATAACTGAACAATATAAAAAAATCTTTTTTTAATTAAGTTATATTAGTATTAATACTAATACAAAATTCAAAAATATATTTTAAAATTTGTTTTCAATAATAATTTCGAATATTTCATCGTTCATTTAAATCATACTCCGTATAACTTTCTCGAATAATTAGAGTAAAAGATTATATGGCTAATAAAATTAAATTTTTTATTATATTTTTTATTGTGTTTCTATTATCTCGTTAATCAATTTTTCAACGTGTTTATTGATCTCTTAAATCATATAACTCATGTGATTTATAAATTAAATTGTTGAATTATTATTTCTATAAGCCAACTATTTTTTTATAATTCAAACTTCATAAGTATATAAGGTGATCTATTAAATTAAATTGATAAATAATTATTATTACTTGTGGTTAAATTATATCTCATTCTCAACGAAATAATAATAAAATTATGAAAATAAAATATAAAATCTCATTATAGAAAATATTTTATTTATTTGATTATTTTTAATATTTAAAAATTCGACACCATCATATTGACGTGGATCGAAAATTCGACACCATCATATTGACGTGGATCGAATCGTTATGGACTTCTTGGACCGCTTGGACCGACGTAAAAGAATTTAAGCCCATGCATGCGGGCTGCATGTTTGGAAACCTTATGCTATTTTTAGTTTTGATTTATTGCATCTTTTATTTTATGCTTTGATTTTTATTTCCTTTGTCGAATATTTTCTCTCTTTGGACTTGCAACTAGCTGTTAGTTGTTTTTTAGGACGATTCCTTTTGGCAAAATATTATTGAAATTAATCTCTTCGTCGCAATTGAACGGCATAATCTTTGTTATCAACGTTTAATTGTTCTTCGTTCTTGAGAGTGTTACTTCCGCTGTGCATCATCTGGTATCAGAGCAAGACGATCAACAGAAGATGCCGCCGCGTAATACCCGCAACCAACGAACTGTTCCCATTGAAGAAGTACAATACCGAGACGATGTGGCCCAACTCCGACGTCAGATGGAGCAACTAACAACCCAATTCGCAGGTTTGCAAGCGGCACTCCCCAATCCCAACCCCATGGCAGATTCCGATGAAACTACAGATGAGGTCGATGATGACATTAACATATTCGCCAACGATAATCAACGAGATCCTGCTCGTCGTTTCCCACCCCGTGCATATGATCGTCGTTGGGAAGCAAGGATGCGCATTGAGATTCCTGAATTTTCAGGCGAATTACGGCCTGATGACTTCATAGATTGGTTATCTACTGTAGAAGAAGTTATGGATTTCAAAGTTGTTCCTCCAGCATTTCGTGTGCCGCTAGTCACAACTCGTTTTCGTAGCCGTGCACAAGCATGGTGGCAACAATTAAAAGGTTTACGAGAACGTTCAGGCAAGCCGAAGATTGTCCACTGGGAAAAATTGCGTAAATATATGAAAGCCGAGTTTGTACCGTACAACTATGAGAAGGATTTGTATCAGCGTCTGCAACACTTACGACAAGGTCAAAAATCTGTGACCGAATACACGGGAGAATTTTATGCTTTGTTGTCCCGTAACGATCTTTTTGAGACACCCGCTCAACTTGTTTCTCGCTACATCGGGGGTCTCCGTCTTCCTATTCAAGATTTATTGAATTTTTGTGATCCCTTTACTGTATCAGAGGCCCATCAAAGAGCAATCCAAGCTGAAAAACAATTGTTGCGCCGATCACAGACCACTACACGGCCAACATCTAATCCTGCGGCGAATCCCTCGCACACGCAGGGTCCTCCACCTCGCTCTGACCTTACTAGCCAGCGTAGTCCCAGTTTACAAGGTGTGAGTCGTAACCCCACCTTCAAGTGCTTTAATTGTGGGGAACCTGGACATAGGATGTCCGAGTGTCGTCAACCATTAAATCGAACCTTGGCAATGTTAGATCAGTTGACGATCGATGAACATCAAGATGCTATCATAGACCCAAATGAGGAATTAGAGATCGTTGAAGGTGATACTGGTCCACTACTTATGATGCGTCATACTTTTCTCAGCCCACGAGCATCATCCGGCGATTGGCTTCGAACGACAGTGTTCCAATCTACTTGTACCATTTCGGGTAAAGTTTGTTCTTTTATTATTGATTCGGGAAGCTGTGAAAATGTTGTCTCTCAGTCTGCTATAGACAAGTTGGGTCTCCTCACTGAAAGTCATCCACGTCCATATAAGTTATCTTGGTTGAGTAAGGGTACTGATCTTTTGGTTTCTCACCGCGCTTTGGTCTCTATTGCTATTGGGTCAACATATTCTGATGATATCTATTGCGACGTGGTGCCCATGGACGCTTGCCATCTCTTACTCGGAAGACCTTGGCAGTTTAATCGGTCGGCATTTCATGATGGCAGAAATAATACTTACTCTTTTCTCTTCAAAGGAAAGAAAATTATTCTCATGCCAAAGCGAGACAAAGTTACAGATTTGGTTGATAACCAAATTTCTTTATTGACACAAAAACCCTTTGAATGCTCAATGTCAGAATCTGGAGTTGTTTTCTTGCTTTGTACAACATTCACTACCTTGGCCACCCTAATTTCTCCGGATATACAGCTCTTACTTGATGAGTTTGTTGATGTATTTCCACCGGATTTACCAGACGGTCTTCCTCCTCTTCGCAGAATCCAACATCGCATTGATCTCATTCCAGATGCTGCTCTTCCCATTCGACCCCACTACCGCATGAGCCCTGCGGAACATGAGGAACTTCGTCGACAAGTTGAACATTTACTTTCTACTGTACATATTCGGGAGAGCATCAGCCCTTGCGCTGTACCTGCTCTCTTAACCCCAAAAAAAGATGGCACTTGGAGGATGTGTGTCGATAGTCGTGCTATAAATAAAATTACTGTTCGCTACCGGTTTCCCATTCCACGTCTCGACGATCTCTTGGACCAACTACATGGTGCTTCTTGTTTCATTAAAATCGACCTCAAAAGCGGCTACCACCAAATTCGTATCCGGCCCGGGGACGAATGGAAAACTGCCTTTAAAACGCGAGAAGGATTGTATGAATGGAAAACTACCTTTATGCACATCATGAACCAGACTCTTCGACCATTTATTGGTAAGTTCGTCGTCGTATACTTTGATGATATTTTGATTTATAGTACTACTGTGGAGATGCACAAACAACACCTACGGGATGTTTTGGAGGTTTTGCGACGTGAAAAACTCTTTGTTACACTTCCCAAATGTGTCTTTTGTTCCCCGTCAGTCACTTTCTTGGGATATATTATCTCCGCTGCCGGACTTGCCGTCGATCTTTCCAAAGTTACGGCACTTCAAAATTGGCCTACCCCAAAAACCATCACAGAGATCCGAAGTTTTCACGGCTTGGCCTCTTTCTACAGGCGGTTCATTCCACACTTCAGTGGTATTATGGCACCTATTACAGATTGCATGCAAGGTTCACATTTCTCTTGGTCTCCTTCTGCTCAGTCGGCTTTTGATGATATTAAACAACGGTTGACGTCTGCTCCCATCTTAATACTTCCTGATTTCCTCCAACCTTTTGAACTACACTGTGACGCTTCTAAAGTAGGAATTGGAGCGGTGTTGAGTCAAGGCGGACGACCGATTGCTTATTTTAGCGAAAAGTTGAAAGGCTCGAAGTTGCGATTCAATACTTATGATGTTGAATTATTTGCCCTCGTACAAGCAATCAAGCACTGGAGACACCATTTATTTCACAAAGAGTTTATTCTTTTTACAGACCATAATGCATTACGCCACATTGGTAACCAAGATAAAATCTCTTCTCGACATGCATCTTGGCATGCTTATTTGCAACAATTTACATTCGTGATCAAGCACAAGTATGGGGTCACCAATCGTGTGGCTGATGCCCTGAGCCGACGCACAAATCTTCTCATCGAAATGCGTAATCGTGTCCCTGGTTTTGACACACTCCGAGCACCTATGCCACTGACCCATTTTTTTTCCAAGGTTCTTACACAACTTCAACACGACTCCCGCTCAGAGTTTAGGTTGGTTCATGGGTTTCTTTATTTCGGTTCACGCTTATGAATCCTCGAAGGCAGCCTGCGTCTTTTTGTTATTCAAGAATTGCATAACTTGGGTCATGCGGGTCAGGATCGACCTGCCAGTTGATTGCAAAATCTTATTTTTGGCCGACCTTACGCAAGGATGTGAACCGCTTTGTGAGTAGATTTTGTATTTGCAATGTCTCGAAAGGGCAAGCTTCGAATGCCGGACTTTATTTACCACTGCCCATTCCCACATTACCATGGAGTGATATTAGTATGGATTTTGTAGTCGGGTTACCTCGGACTCAACGTGGCAATGACTCCATCTTTATTATCGTCGATCGTTTTTCTAAATGGTTCACTTTGTCGCTTGCAAGAAAACCACTGATGCTGAAGCAGTAGCTCAATTGTTCTTTCAAAATGTGTATAAATTACACGGCCTTCCCTCCACGATTGTCTCCGATCGTGATACCAGATTTCTTAGTCATATTTGGCGCAATTTATGGCGCATGGTGGCTACTAATCTACACTTTAGTTCCGCATATCACCCTCAAACTGATGGGCAGACAGAGGTCGTGAACCGGTCGTTGGGAACATTGCTTCGCGCTCTTGTGGGTGAACACATTAAATCATGGGATACCAAATTAGCTCCGGCTGAATTTGCGCACAACAAGGTTGTTAATCGCTCTTCTGGCTTTGCCCCGTTCGAAGTGGTCTATGGCTTCCTTCCACGGGGGCCCTTGGATTTCTTGCCGTTGCCCGATATCGTTCGACCGCATGGTACTGCACAGGATCTCATCACCGATATTCAACGCATTCATCAGCAAGCACATGCCAACCTACTCTCCGCTACTGCAGCTTACAAGTCCAAGGTGGATAAAGGGCGTCGTCAGGTAATCTTTGAGGTAGGTGATTTTGTTTGGGCCATTTTAACCAAAGATCGTTTCCCTGCTCATGCCTACAATAAGCTCGCTGCTTTGAAGATTGGCCCGGTGGAAATTCTGGAACGCATCAACCCGAACGCCTATCGCCTTGATTTACCCTCCCACATTCAGACTTCAGACGTCTTCAATGTTAAACATCTTCAACCCTATTATGGCGACTCCTCAGATGAGGACAATTCCGATTCGAGGGCGAATCTTTCTTACCCTAGGGGGAGATGATGTGGATCGAATCGCTAAGGACTTCTTGGGCCGCTTGGATCGACGTAAAAAAATTTAAGCCCATGCATGCGGGCTGCATGTTTGGAAACCTTATGCTATTTTTAGTTTTGATTTCTTGCATCTTTTATTTTATGCTTTGATTTTTATTTCCTTTATCGAATATTTTCTCTCTTTGGACATGCAACTATATTAGGTTGCTGTTAGTTGTTATTGAGGACGATTCCTTTTGGAAAAATATTATTGAGATTAATCTCTTTATCGCAATTGAACGACATAATCTTTGTTATCAACGTTTAATTGTTGTTCGTTCTTGAGAGTGTTACTTCCGCTGTGCATCACATATTGATCTCACTTACAGTGAAAAAATATATAGAACAAAGAGAGCAAGAGTCGACAATCATGATTAAGCTGTGATGGGGGCAGGTCAAGGTCGAGAACCACAGCGGCCAGAACCTGTACGTAATTATTAATCGAAAATAGAACTGTAAAATAGAAAATGTTAATTTATTTCTCTTCCGATCGATTAACACTGCAATAAGCAAATAAATATGCAAACTTTTCCATAGTCTTGTTTGTCAAATTTTGTATCAATTATACCCCTACTTAAAAGAATCTCATTCCAAATGGACTATAGACTAAAATTCCAATTCAATTTAGGAGATATTGAAAAATAAATCTACTAATAAATTATACCTTAATTTGATTATGAAAAAAAAATTCAAATTTGAATTAGAGAAAAACGAAAAAAAATACATAATGAAATAATTAAAGCGTACATGAAATTCTGGAAAAGATAAGAAAAATTTGACGAATATATATACGCAGAAATATTGAAACATGAGAACAACCTCGGCGAATTGATCTCGAGATGTTCTATGAAAAGCGGTCGAATTTTTCTTGGGAAGATGAGCGAATGGGTTGAAATTTGGAAATAGGAGGAGAATGTGTTTGATGAGAATCAAAAAAATATTTATGCAAATGAAAGAAATAAAAAAACTTATCATTAATTAGAATTACATATTCCTAAAACGTGAAAATTTACTGAATATAAAAACCTACCAAAAATTATATTAATGTATAAATTTTAACTTAATAATAATATAATTATTTTTATTTATAATTTATAATTAATATTATTGTTTGTATTTATAATTTATTGTGTGAACACAACAATATTAAATATCTTTTTTATTTGTCGGAGAGATTAGGAATTATATATGTATAGATAGATGAGGAAAATTATATTCAATAAAAATACACATTTCAATTTTATTTTAAGCTTCAATTAAACACCAACGTGTATATTTTTTGTGAATTTAAGTCTATATTTCTAGAATTTAAAACTTTACTTTGTAATAATCATTTTTAAATTTGTAGAATATGTATAAGTAATGTTTTAATTAGATATATTTTTAGAATTTATATTTTAACCACAATTATCTAATATAAAAGGTAAGATATTAATTGTTTAGTATATTTTTTAAATAAAGATTTTTTTATGTATTTTTATTTTAAATTATACTATATATATATATATATATATATATATATATATTATACTATCTTTAGACTCAATTTGTGATTCGATTTGACTTTTAGTGATTTCTATTCGAAAAAATAAATTACGAATACGAATATAATATTTTTTGATCGAATCACACTTAAATAAATTGTTCAAGTTAGTATGTTTTGTAATAAGTAGCTAGGTTTGTACACATGGATCATGTGTGTATGATCTTTGACATAAAATGGATGGTGTTTGTTTGTTGTTGATGATTGATCTCTAAAAAATATCTTATGCTCTAAGCAGATTGAAATTATCCCTTCATATTATTTCAAAATTGATGTTAGATCCGTCGTCTCACTACAAGGTTGCACGGTAAGAGTTACATTTTCATTTTTTAGCATCCCATTAGTGGTGTGCACCAGTTTGAACCGGGTCGGAGAAAACCATTAGGAAAGAAATCAATATAATCTTCTAAAATGTTCAAAAAATAAAAATAATATATAATATTTTCAAATATTGAATATTACTTAAAATTTATTTACATTATTTTCACCTACAATATAATTAAATAATAAAATAAATTAATATAGATTTACTTAATTGTAAAAAACATTGTAACTAAAAAATTTTATTTTTATTTTTACAAATTAGTTTAAATTGGTTAATTTATAAATAATTATATTAAAAAAATTAAATAGGAATAATATGTAGTATATGTGTCACGTCCCGTTATATTTTATTAAATAAATAAATAATATTATTAATTTTGTAAAGAAATCAATGGCGGAGAATTTGAAAATCCAAAATACACGGCATGATAAATTTCAACGGCTAACTTTTCAAATAAACATTTATGCAGCGGAATTAATTAATACTTTTAACACGTCAACACGCACTAAAATAAATTAATATATTAAACGTTTGTACGAATCACGGCGCAGAAGCATCCTCGCCTACTCCGGTTAAACAAAAGTAATCATTTGTATTAACAAGGGTCAGTCCACTGACTGACAAGTAGGCATGCATTCTATATGCTTTAATGTTATCACTTGTCGTCTTAGTTTGTATTTTAAACGTTGATCTTTACTGCAATGCAATGACGCACTTACCTTAGACTTAGAACATAAACTTTAACTTGAAACGTTTACGTAACTTTTCTTTAACATTAACATTCATTCATATCTTTAACGATTAGACGCGAGCCCACTTGACATCGTAAGGGCTACCCCAGTCCATTGAGGCCATTCGTTTGTTAGTTGCACACCCTGTCTAGAGGCCCTTTCGCACTCTAGCCATTGAGGCCATTCGTTTGTTAGTTGCACCCTGGTCTAGATGCCCTTTCGACGCTCTAGCCATTGAGGCCATTAAAGTTAGTGTCACCCTGCTTAAGGTAGTTCCTTACGATGCCCAACATTACATTCTTTAAGCATTTAACTTTCGTTCTTTAAATATTTTGACCGTGACATTGACTTCTAATGCAAATGAATCCTTACGTGCATGCATGACCTAATGACATGAATAAACTTATATTAAGATGATCATTGGAACGAACATAAATAAATATGTAAACCATTCAAGTAGACATTTAAAATCGTACAAATTAATACATGACTTAGGAAGGTATACATATAAGTATATACGATCAATCATTATAGGCATTTCACATAGTACATATTACATATCATTTACTTGCAAGCACATAGCATATAAATGAAGTTACATATTTTAATTGCTAGTGATGCTTTCATACACATATAGATTACATTTATACATATTTGCACATACATAAAGTTACTGCTACAAGCCGCAACTATTATTAGTACTTTATACATTGATATACATGCCACATACATGCACTCACATATACCTAGAGATACAACGTAATATATGGCCTATATATGCTGCTGCTAAAGCCTGCACCTAATATATACTTACCTATTACATGTATAATACATACGGCCATGTATATAGATTATATATACTTGTTAAGTATCCCACATCGGTTGGATATCGATTCTAAAGCTCAAATATAAGTTGGACAACCTTAATACCTTAACAAGGCCTTTTAAGGTGTTATTGGCCCAACTTTGACATGGTATCAGAGCTTCTCATCGTAACCCTACATGGTATTCTTCATCGCATATCTTGTCCCCACACTTTACAACAAAATGGTCGCGCTGAACGCAAACACCTTCATGTCACAGAAATCGGGCTTTCCATGCTATTTCATGCCTCTGCACCAGCTTCATAATGGTTTGATGCCTTTGGCACCGCCGTGTTCGTCATCAATCGCCTTCTCTCTAGTATTCTGGCCGGTAAATCTCCGTATGAGTTACTATTTCACATTACACCGAGTTATGCAGTTTTTAAACCTTTCGGTTGCCGAGTGTTTCCTTATCTAAGGACTATGCACCACATAAGTTGTCCCCACGCAGCCGTGCTTGTATATTTTTTGGGGTACAGTTCTACACATAAGGGTTTTCGATGTTACGATCCTTCTTCGGCCAAGATATTTGTCACAAGACATGCTCAATTTGATGAGCACTCTTTTCCATTCTCTGGTGGCATCATCTCCTCGCCCGCAACGTTACCATTTGCGTCCTTCCTCGACGACGCTATTTTGCCATGCTCTCCTGCCCAACAGCCACCATCTCAACCCTCCTCTCGTCTGTTGCATCTGGAGCCTGACTCGGAAGGTCCTCCGGCAGCCCTCGCTCCAGCCCTAGAAGTCGCAGCTCCTGCCCGAGCAGCCCTCGAACCTGCCGCAGTAGCCCCTGCGCAAATTCCAGCAGCCCCCGCGCAAATTCCAGCAGCTCCCGAGCATGCTCCAGCAGCCAACGAGCTAACCCCAGCAGCTCCAGAGCCTGCCCCGGCAGCACCCGTGGCTCCCATGCCCGCTTCCTCTTCCTCGTCGACTCATCCCATGACCACTCGTGCCCGCTCTGGCATCTTCAAACCGAAGTATCCGGTAAATCTTGCATCCACCGCTCTCCTGGCATCTCTTTCCACCGCATCCGTCCCTAAGGGTTTTCGGTCCGCCTCCAAATTTCCTCATTGGGTTCGCGCCATGCAAGACGAGATTGATGCTCTCAAACATAACTCCACTTGGGATCTGGTTCCATGTCCTCCTAAAACAAATGTTGTTGGTTCCAAATGGGTCTTTCGTACCAAGTTTCTACCCGACGGAACCATTGAGCGTCACAAGGCTCGACTCGTCGCTCAAGGATTTTCCCAGGTACCTGGCTCTGATTTTCATCATACTTTCAGTCCTGTTGTGAAAGCTACTACCGTCCGCACCATTCTTGCTCTCTCGATTCACCATAAATGGTCGTTGCATCAGTTGGACGTGAAGAATGCATTTCTCAACGGTATTCTCCCACAGCCCGTCTACATGGCCCAACCACCGGGCTTCGTTGATCCGTACTATCCTAATCACGTATGTCATCTCAAGAAGGCGATCTATGGCCTTCGGCAGGCCCCTCTTGCTTGGTTTCAGCGATTTAGCTCGTATCTCATGTCCTTGCGATTTCACCAGTCTCGTTCAGACTCTTCTCTTTTCTACTTTATTGAAAGCTCTACGGTTATATACCTTCTCCTTTATGTCGACGACATTATCCTGACCGGCAATGACCCTTTACTCCTTCGCCGCTTCATCGATCGCACCACAAAGAATTCGCAATCAAAGACCTCGGAAAATTAACATATTTCTTAGGGCTTGAAATATCCTATACGTCGACTGGTCTCTCTCTTGGTCAAGCAAAATATGCACACGACATTCTCGAGCGTGCTAACCTGCTTGAGTGTAAACCGACCACTACACCACTTGTCCCTGGCTCGTCTCTAGTTCGCACTGGTTCCAGCTTCTCCGACCCGACATTATATCGCTCCCTCGTCGGTGCCCTTCAGTACCTGACCATCACTCGACCGGACATCTCCTATGCCGTCAACACGGTCAGCCAATACCTTCAACAACCCACTGACAATCATTTCTCCGCGGTGAAGCGTTTCCTCCGATATGTCAAAGGTACACTATACAACGACCTCACTTTCACGCACAGCTCTGATCGGTCCCTTATAGCTTATTCAGACGCCGACTGGGCCCGTTGTGTTGACACACGTCGTTCGACCTACGGCTACTCCATTTTCTTGGGAGGAAACCTTGTCTCGTGGAGTGCCAAAAAGCAGCCTACAGTCGATCACTCCAGTTGTGAATCCGAATATCGGGCCTTAGCCAACACTGCTTCGGAAACTGTCTGGCTTACTAATTTATTACGCGAACTACATCAGCTTCCGCCAACACGCCCGCTATTGTTGTGCGACAACAAAAGTGCAATCTTTCTCAGTCAAAATCCTATAGCTCACAAGCGCGCTAAACACATCGATCTTGACTATCACTTCGTTCGCGAACTCGTCTCCTCTAGCAAGTTAGCTACTGCCTTTGTTCCTAGCCATCTTCAACTTGCCGATATTTTCACCAAAAGTCTTCCTCGACCCGCATTTGAATCTTTGCGCTCCAAGCTTTGCGTTTGCTTGCATCCCACGTCGCGCTTGACGGGGGGTGTTAGGGAATAGATAAATATGTAGTATTTATTATATATTTCATGTATATCTTTAGATAGAATAGGACCGACTGTTACGTTAAATTTGTTGTGTTTTTTGTATATATATTCTGTAACTCACGTTCCTTTCAATTAATCAAGAGAAAATATTTCCTCTCAAATGGTATCAGAGCAGGCCCAACACGATAATGGGTGCCTCAGCCGATGAAATTTCCGGCTTGCCCAAATGTGGCACTATGTCCACGAGTAGAGCCGACAAAAACGAGCCTACTCGTGAAGGGGCGTGTTAAGTATCTCATATCGGTTGGATATCGATTCTAAAGCTCAAATATAAGTTGGACAACCTTAATACCTTAACAAGGCTTTTTAAGGTGTTATTGACCCAACTTTGACAATACTTGCTGTTACTGCTACTCTATAGATACATACACATATTACATAAACGTGCAGAGAGGTTACACACACAAATATATATATATATACATGACTACACATACATACAAAATTATATATATCGACACATACCTCTAAATCTACACATTAAAAAGATATCCATACAGAGGCACAACAAACTTATATGAATCGCATCAATTATAAAATAATAATAATAAACCCTAAATTCAAACATAAACCTAATTACGTGAATCTTAAAAACCTACTTGCCTTGTAATTATGAGATCGGATTAAAGAGTTAAAGAAACCCTATATATGACGATCAACATCTCCTCCTTGCTCCTCCTTCCGGGTCGTCTCTTCCGTCTTGATTCTCCCCTTGGGTCGTCTCCTCTTTATTTCTCCTCCCCGTACGCACGATCCTTTCTCTTCTTCTTTTCTTTTATTCTCTCTCTCTCTCTCTCTCTCTCTCTCTCTCTCTCTCTCTCTCTCTCTTTTCCAGCTATTTTTTCCAGCGTAAACCCCCAAACCCTTTTTAATCTTTATTTAGTTAATTACGGTTATTATGTAAAAATTAAAATCTTGGGCTATCCATGTAAAGATCTTGGGTTATCCATTAAAACTAAAGTGATATTTCAGCCCATTAAAGATATAAAGTTAATTACATTTAGTTAACTTTAGTTAATTACATTTTATAAATGTCCATTAATTTAAAGTCCAATCTATAAAAAATTGAAATCCAATTTACAAACGAGCTATTTTAAATTACTTAATTTTTATTGTAAAAATTCGGGTTATTACAATATGTGTATTTGATAAATTTGTTCTAACAAAATTCTATTTTGGAGTAAGGGAGATGCTCCAACCGATACCAAAACATAAACTTATTATAGGTTTTATGGTGTGACTCACATAAAAAATACTTAAATTTACATTTACAACTCAAACCAAAAACTATTTATTGTTTATAAAATAATCCTTTTATTTTACAAATTAATAAAAAAGACCTATTAACCTTTTATTTTAATTTTTTATTTAATATATTTTGTAATGTAACTTTTTTTAATAACCATATCATTAATAATTAAAATAAAATTTTATTTTAAAAATAAAAATAAATATTTATAATTAAATATTAAATATTTCATATTTTTGCAATTTTGTCATATTTAATTAATATTTTATTTTGTATCTTTTATATTTATTTTTTTTGAAATTTTAAAGTGAAAATAATATTTATTAGATTTTTTAAATTTAATGTTAAAAGGTACGGGGTTAAATTATAAATTTGTAAAGATATTAGTTATTTATAAAAATAGTATAAAAAATTGTATAAAAAGAATAATTTAAGAATATTCTTTTAAGTTTGAGTATTGGAATCTCGGTTGGAGCCAAATTACTGTAAACTTAAAACTAAACTTATTTTTCAATTTAAGTTTTTGTGTTCGGTTGGAAATGTAATGAAATTAATACATGCAATCAATCAGATTATATTGAACAAATAATAATTTAAAAAATGAATATATCTTTTTAACGATATATTTTATCAATTTAATTAATATTTAATGAATATAAAAATTAGTTAATTTACGTAATTATATTTATTTTATTTAATATTCACTTTTTAATAAATTATTTTATTGTATTATAATTTTTAGTGCTAATATCACAATTTGTCAAGTAAAATAAATTTATTTCATATTTAATATTGAATTTTAAAAAATTAACATTTAATTTATTTTTTTAACAATTTTAGTTGAGTTGTCTTTCTTGTCTTTTATGACATTTGTGTCACTATCACGCAAATATAATTTTAAATCTGGTCAATGTGTGAAACAAACATATATACGATTTAAAAATGTGAAAATGTAAAAAAATACCATTATGCATATAGTCCACATGCTTTTCTGCCATCCCATATAAAATACATGCTTTCTTGCACTAAAGGACGGAAATACCCTTATTATAACTTTTTTCCGGTATTCCATTAAGCAGATTGAGTTCCACACATTGTGGGTCGAATTATACTCATTTTGTGTCGAATCCTGCTCATGGTTTGTCGAATAAATTTAACCATTTTTGAATTTAAGCCTTGTCGATTGATATTAAATTGAAGTTCATACCTTTATCGAATGATATTTAACCTTTGTCGAATGATATTTAACCGTTGTCGAATGATATTTAACCTTTGTCGAATGATACTTCATGTTTGTCGTATGGTAAACTGTTGTCTTATGTTCTCGATTGCAAATTTATTGAATTATTAAGTTGAAACAAAAAACAAGAAACATAATAAAATGAAAAAGCCATAAACACACGAACAACATATTATTGACCTAACCATAATTGTTCTAGAATTTTCCAATCTCGCACTCGTCTGCACCAAAAACTTGAACCAAGTATGTGGTTGCATCTTTCCTTTCAAACACTAGAACCTTACCAAAACATAATGAATGATCTTTGAAAAACTTTGGCCAACTTTGTTTGAAATGCAACTCACCGTCCGCCTCTCTCGTTAAATTGACTCCCCAAGTTTTGCCTTCTGCATCCTCAAGCGTGAAAGTCTGATCCTTCAAATGAATCATGCTCGGCTTGCCTGCTGGTGGTAGCATCATTTTCTCAGCATGATCATGAGGATTTATGGTGCGATAAAATAATTCCATTGGTGAAACTCAGTAATTGTTAATAATATATTTTCCTGAGGACTAGGTTTTTATACACAATTGGGGATTCAATGCACTAGGCTTTGAATGTGGGTAGATACAACCAACTTATTGTAGTAGGTATATTATGGTAAACCCTAATTTATTGCGATATTGACACCCTAATTTATTGCGAGATTTACTGTTATTTATTACGAATCCTCCAACCATATATTTTAACTTCGTCGAATGGAAGTTTACCCTTAGCGAACGCGAAATTACTCATGTCGAATGGGAGTTAGCCCCTGACGAACGAGTAATATCTACTGTCGAATGAGAAATAAGTTTGGCGAACGAGAAATCATTCATGTCGAATGTTAGTTAAACCTTGTCGAACGAGAAATAATTCATGTGAAATAACTCATGTCTAAAGACAATTATCACTTGTAACGTAACGTAACCATTGTCGAATGAATAATTCTCATTAAATTGATGGCAGAACGTGGTAGATTAGGTATTAAATTACATCCTGCCATAAGGCAGAACTCTATTTAATGGGTGTATTGGAATCGATTCTCATACCTTCCTCATCAAACGAAATTTCATGCTCTCAATCTCAATCTCAAAACATGGAAAGGAAATTCTTTAAAGTTATGTTTGGGGACTGGCAACCCATCTTCTACTTCCTCCACAATTTGCAAGGCACGCCGAATACCTAGAGAACAAGGTGGTCCAGTTTTACGATGTTAACAACGACCATTACGACATCACAGTAACCCGAGTAAACGGCAATTTATACTTTGGTCGGGGTTGGCCCCGTTTCTATAGGGATCACCGCGTTCAGGAAGGTTGGTTACTCGTGTTTCACTACTTCCCGAAGACTCGACAAAATCCAGTGGACAAATTTGAAGTCGTTGTGTTTGACCGCAGCGCCTGCGAAGTTGTAAACTTTCGCAGGAGGATTGGTCAGCCACCGCACTCGGTGGACGATATTGATGTCTGATCGTACTCACTGTTGGTCGAATGCGTTGTCGAATGCTTTGTTGAATGCTTTTCTTTATCGAATTTTGAGTAGTTTGTCGATTGCTATCCTACCTTTGTCGAATGATGAAATTTGTTTGTCGAATCATTATGGGTAGATACACCAAACTCATGAATAGGTAAACCCTAAAATTCAATACTACAAATCAAAATGAGAAGGCATACATTCCAAACGAAGACTACCTATGGTTTATCGAATATTACAATCGAAAACAGTGCATAATACGTTACGTTAATCAAAATGAGATGATGAACCAACACACTTATTAGTGAATGTCTCCAGTCTTCCTTTGAGCAGTCTGTTATCATGCTCCAACTTATCAATTTGCGCTTTCAATCTTGCTACAATACCATTGTGTAGTTTAGCTACTTCACCATCAATCAGGCGGAAAAATTCACAATCATCGTACTAGAAAATCATTCACATTAGTCATCAACATGTTAGAATAAAAACAAGACAAGAATGTAACTGTGATTTAAATTACCTCTTGAACGCCACAACGTAGATGTCGTGTTGTTGTAGTTAGTAGTTCGGCCTCTCAACCGTGGTGACAATGCTGGAAATCGATATCCCGGGCCATTAAAATTTGCGGAAAATAATAACCCGACCGAAATCCTTGATCGCCGGAGATCCGACCACGAACCACCGCACGAGCCGGAGCTCAACCGAGCACCACCACGGTCCGCCCGTGGTGCCCAGCCAAGCCCCCGCACGGGGCTCGCGATCATCTCGCGATGATCGCTGGGATGCCTCACGGCATCCCCGGGGCTGCTCGTAGCAGCCCCCGCAGCGAGTCGCTGACTCGCTGCCCCAGCGAGGGCGTCGTCCTCGCACGACCGCTGCGGGCGAACCCGTAGCTCATGCGAGGCGGCTACGGGTGACCCCGCAGCACCCCGCGATCGATCCTCGTGATCGATCGCACCCCTCTGCTCCAGCCGAGGGTTCCTCGCGTTCCGGCGGTCCGAACCCTAGGGTTCGACCGCCACCTTCGATCCTCGCCGGGGATCTCGAATCCCCGTCCCCGAGGTTCGTCGTTTTCCCGGATCGTGCGTTCATGTATGTATCACAATCATATTCACATAAAATCATAGAAGGGAGTTTATGATTTTACCTTTCGATTCGTTGTGCGGAGAAACGAAATCAAGATGATGACCTTACGATCTTCCCACGTATTCCTTGCACTAGCTTGAACGTCGGGTGGGCGACGATCTTCTAAGCTTATGGATCCTCTTCTCTTTTCTCTCTCTACTTTCTCTCTCTAGAAGAATATGATCTTCAAGTTATGATGTGTGTAGAATAGAGAAGACCATGTAGTGCTTTTATAGGCTACGTAGGGGATCTAAAGGAGGTGGAATATTGGGCTTCCAATATTAATGATTAAATTGAGCCCAAGCCCAAATCTATTAATCTCCCATTAATATTAATTAATTTATTTTCCACTATATAAATTAATTGCACTCCCAATATTAAACCATATTATATCAAATAATATTTCTCCGGTAGTATTATTTATTCCGTGTATTTAAGATTTAAATATCCATGAATAAAATTAATTTATTGCTAATTAATTTATTCATCTCTTGAATCTGAGACTAGTACCATTCAACCTTAATTATTGTGCGGAACGAATCCACTCATGAGGTTTACACAATAATTCCTTATGAACATCTCGGGGATATTATCAACCCTTCCGGGATACACTTTCCCGTCAAGTATTCACGGCATGCCATATATAAAATATAGTGACCCAACTTAACCGGTAATTAACCCAATAATTAAATCGGCTAATTCCTTTGGAAAATCAAAGTCACACATATTAAATATACACACCCGCAATAGTATCGGGGATTAAGAATAAAATACTCCGAGACTTGGATCGATTATCTAAGGCAATCCTAATCGATAAATCTCAAGCGATCCGCCCAATACACCAAGTGTACAAGTGTGATAAAATAATTAAGACAAATTATTTTCTCTCTCACACAACGACTATACCGATGGATTGGTCCGTGTCCATCTAGGTCATGAGCAACTGTTCGATTAAATACGAGTAACCGATAGTATGATCTTCTGTGTGGGCCCGCACACCATACTAACTACAACGTATAGAATCCAGGACTATATTTTGCATATATTTAATCATCAATAATTAAACGCAAACAATTGTTTATTAATTAAATAGATTAAATGCTATGACCGGGAGTTTACCGTTACTTAAATCTAGACATTAAGTACACAACTCCAACAATCTCCCACTTGTACTAAGGTCTAGTCATTTCCTCCAAACACCCGACTCCCATACTCATCACGTGCTTAGAGTTGTACTTCCAAGAAGTACTGTGTGAATGAGCACTCTAGGTTGCCGCTCTGAAGTTATCTTGGTGACTACTGCGTCGTCTCCCTCGACGATGACTCCTATCAAGTGGTACTTGCTCTATGTGTTAATCATCACTTTTGACTTATGACTTCTTCCAGTTTACCGTGCACCGCTATCCAATAGCCTTTGGTAAACTAAGAGTCATATCCAAGTCAAGAGGTTATCCCGGAACCCAACCAAAACTTCCGCTGCCTCTGAGGC
The DNA here is from genome assembly GCA_954870475.1 of Euphrasia confusa. Classification (NCBI taxonomy): domain Eukaryota; kingdom Viridiplantae; phylum Streptophyta; class Magnoliopsida; order Lamiales; family Orobanchaceae; genus Euphrasia; species Euphrasia confusa. The sequence continues at coordinate 19,932,196 of OX940949.1, forward strand.
TGCTATTCGGTTACGAGAGAGTCTGAGAAGTGTCCTGCTTATCACTCTTTCATTTCATGGTTCCACCTCTTTCTAAAAGTGAACACATAGCCTGATATCGACTTACACTGGTCCTTCTCTGATTTGAGATCTGAGAACATGTAATCCAAGAAGATTTCGTCTTGCTTAGTAATCCAGTACTTCGCAAGTACTATTACAGCATCCGAAAATCTCTTGTCTAGATTACCTTGATATCCTCCCACTACGCAAACCGCATAGTTGATATCAGGTTCTCGTTTTACAACATTGCATCTATAAGGCTTTCCACACTTGAAGTGTAGGAAACTGCTTTGTCCTCATCTATCTCCTTTATGCGTTCGAAACACATACCCTTTAGATAGATGTATATTCTGTCTCTGAAAGGCAATAACCTTTCTCAGAAGTATGCATGTTTAAAACAAACCATAATCGTATAAGATATCTAGGAGAAGTACAATGTTCTTATCCTTAGATCGAAAGATCTTAAGAACATGCTCTAACTTCTACTCAATCTTATATCTTGATTCATTTAGACAACCATTATCTCATGTCTGACAACATCTTTTCATTGTTGCCAATGATAGAATGTTTTCTACATAAAATCTTCGAGAAACACCACCTTGTTTCCATTACGTCTCCAATACACCTTTTGTGTATGCCTTTTGATGAATCCATCAAATGGACTATCCCATCAATTCGCAAGTTCCACGATTTATAGCTTTGTTTTAATCCATAAATGGATTTACTAAGCTTGTACTCTAAATGATCTTGCCTCTTAACAATAATCCTTATTGTTTTCTCGAAGCAGGCACATTTAGATCTAGTACCGCCCTCGTGCAGAGCTAGGGATCGATTTCATCTTTACTAGATCCAGAGTCCGAAACTCTTCTAGTCTTATGAACATCTCTGGTTGTTTAACAACCTCCCACTGCAATGGCGTCCCGGTGTATAACAGTAATAACAGTAGGTGCTGTGTGTGGTGTAATACTACTCGGTTTGGATGGTTCCTAGTCTTTTGTCCTTCTTCTCATTCCAAGGTATTACGTCAGTTAGGGCTTTGTAGTTCATCTAATAGTCTTCCTCTAAGAACCGGACGAAATGTCCTTCTGGTTCATAGTACTATAGAACACACAATATCTTGTTCATCTAGGATATCCTACAACCACATTGAATGTGCCGTTGTCTCTAGAAATATCCATAGAACATAGGTACTTCCGAACAACTTGTTCTATTAGAATTCTATTTCTTATTGACTCACCATCTCTACACGTAAGTGTATGGTGCAGTTATTTGAGACTTAATCTCAATCTTTGATTATGCTATGTGTTATTCAGATAGGTGATAGCCTCCGCGATTTTAGTCGCAGGCTTCCAATGGATATACTTAGAAGGTTACCCATAATTGCTTTGTGACTAAAACACTTTGCTTTTATGGCACATCAAGCATCCTAATCCATTTTCCGAGTATTCTGAAAAGAACTACTCACACCTTTCTAATTACACATATGTCTGCATATACCATTGATTATTCTCAATACTTGTCCGAATTCTATCCTTTACCGAAAGGTATGCTTAGTTGTATTATGTTCCAAATTCGATTCTTAGGTCGGAAGGTCCATTCCTTCAACTATAATTGATCAAATCAATTTCGACCCTTTTGAATCTCATTTGAATCAAAACTACTAAGTATAAGAATTCACAAGTATAATGATTTAATAAAGAAATTGTTGGAGTTGTGTACTTAATGTCTAGATTTAAGTGACAGAAACTCACGATCCATTGCCACTAATCTATTTAATTAAATAAACAATTATTTGCGTTTAATTATTTATAATTAAATATATGCAAATTATAGTCCTGGATTCTATACGTTGTAGTTAGTATGGTGTGCGACGTCACACGGAAGATCATACTATCGGTTACTCGTATTTAATCGAACAGTTGCTCACGACCTAGATGGACACGGACCAATCCATCGGTATAGTCGTTGTATGAGGGAGAAAATAATCTGTCTTGATTATTTTATCATACTTGTACACTTGGTGTATTGAGCGGATCGTTGAGATTCATCGATTAGGATTGCCGGCGATAATCGATTCGAGTCTCAGTGTATTTTATTCTTAATCCCCGATATTATTGCGGGTGTGTATATTTAATATAAGTGACTTTGATTTACCAAAGGAATTAACCGATTTAATTATTGGGTTAATTACCGGTTAAGTTGGGTCACTATATTTCATATATGACATGCCGTGAATAATTGACCGGAAAGTGTATCCCGGAAGGGTTGATAATATCCCGAAATGAGTTCATAAGGAATTATTATGTAAACCCTGCAGGTGGATTCGTTCCGCATAATAATTAAGGTTGAATGGTACTAGTCTCGGATAAAAGAGATGAATAAATTAATTAGCAATAAATTAATTTTATTCATGGATATTTATATCTTAAATACACGGAATAAATAATACTACCGGAGAAATATTATTTGATATAATATGGTTTAATATTGGGAGTGCAATTAATTTTATATATAGTGGAAAATAGAATTAATTAATATTGATAAGGATTAATGGACTTGAGCATTGGACTCAATTTAATCTTCAATATTGGAAGCCCAATATTCCACCTCCTTTAGATCCCCTACGTAGCCTATAAAAGCACTACATGGTCTTCTCTATTCTCATAACTTGAAGAACACAATTCTAGAGAGAGAAAGTAGAGAGGAGGATCCATGGAGTTCGGTAGATCGTCGCCCACACGACGTCCGGGCTAGTGCAAGGAATACGTGGGAAGATCTCAAGGTCATCATAAGATCTCGTTTCTCCGCACAACGAATCGAAAGGTGAATTAAATTTCCTCAATTTAATTCATGTATATATTGAAATCAATTATCGAAAAACAAGATCCAAGAGTCGAACCCGGATTAGACGAACGATCACGCGGTGGTGGCGAAGCCACCGGACCGCGGGATCGCCCGCTAGGGTTTGGCGGCGCGCGGAGGAAAGGAACCCTCGGCTGGGCCGAGGGCTCGCGATCGATCACGGGGATCGATCGCCGGGGGCGCGGGCTGGTGCCGCACCCCACCCGCCGTGAAGGCGGGGCTCCTCCAGGCGGCGGCGAGTCGCCGGACTCGCCGCGGGGGGGCTGCTGGGCAGCCCCATCGATCGCGAAGATCGAACGCGATCCTCGATCGCGTGAACCCCGTCTCGCGGGGGTTCGGCTGGGGGCGGGCTGCGTGCCTTCGGGTGCGTGGTCTCCAAAGGCTGAACTCCGGCGGATGAGTCGGCGTTCATGTGATCTCCGGCGAAGGGTTTGATCGGGTTATTGGTTTCCGCAAATTTAAATAACCCGGGATATCGAATTCCAACAATTGGTATCAGAGCGTACGGTTACGTTTTTCGTTAATTGTTTCGATAATCGATTCTCGATGTATATGGCCATAGATTAATTTATTTTATTAAATTATTGTGCTATATTGTTCTACGTCTATGTTTTCTCTCTTGTATGAATTGTGTTTGTCGGAAAAAATTAAATATTAAAAATCGAGGGTTTTTCGGAAAAAATCGAACCTTGTCGATCGCGGCATGGGCACGCCTTTGTGCGGGCTGCTGTGCGGGCTGTAAGGGCTCGGAGCGGGCTGCTGGGCGCGACATGAACACAGCTGGGCATGCCGGCGTGTGCCACCAGTGGTGGTGGTTCGCCGGCAGCCGGCGGTTGTGCTCGGTGGTCGCGCTGGAGACGCATAAACGCGGGACGTGAGTCGCGGCTTCGCTGCGATCTCGGACGGTCGGCGTGTGGCAGCAGCTGGGCATGCTGCTGGAGCATAGTCGATGGCGTGACGTCGGTGGCGGCGTCATACCGGGAATCGGCTGCTCCGGCGAAGCTCTAGACGGGCGCCGGCGCGATCGATCGAACGACGTTTCGCTCGACTCGATCGAGGGCTGCTCGTGGGTGGCTGCACCATGGGTCGATGGCATGAGTCGTCAGTGGAGACGTCGTGCCGGAAATCGACCAGGGCTGGTGCGGAACCTAGCCGGAGAAGACGATCGAAAAAGCGGGCTGCTGAAATTTATTAAAGGTGTCGGCCGACATTGGTTTTGTCTTTGGCCGACACCATGTGATTTTGGTAATTATGCATGTGTGTTAATTGCATGGTCTCAAAATCTTGCATGCGATGGTGATCATGGCATGACGTGGATTATGGTGCTGTGCATGGAGAAACACACGGGTATGCATGGGTTCGATTGGGATGACCGGAATTTGTTTCGATTCGTCCCGGTAAATCCGATCTTTCCGGAAATAATTTAATCTTTCTAATTTTATTTAATTTAATTTTGGAATTAATTCAAATTCTATTTGGATTAGATTTCTTAATTATGGAATTAAATAATGGAATTAGATGGAGAGTTAAATTAGGAAAGAAAATCCTAGTTTCTCTAGATATCCTATACCTACTTGGATTAGAAGTCTTAAGAAGAATCAAAATTCGATTTTGATTAGGATTCTTGAGATCTAATTTAAATAGGATTGAGAAATTATTAAAATATTGATTTTATTTAATTTAAGTATTTTATTTAAAATCATTAGATTAATTCAAAATTTATTTTGGATTGGAAAATCTTGGATTTTATTTAGAATAGAATTAAATATGGAGATCAATGGATTTTAATAATATTGATTTTATTTAATTTAAGTATTTTATTTAAAATCATTAGATTAATTCAAAATTTATTTTGGATTGGATAATCTTGGATTTTATTTAAAATAGAATTAAATATGGAAATCAATGGAATTGATTTTATTTAATTGGAGCAAAATTAAATATGAGAATCAAAGAATTTTTCCGTCGCTCGGCAAAGTATTCAAGACGTAGAATGGAGGCTCAAGACAAGCATGCTGGAATTCATCAAGGTACGAATAGTCGAGAAATAATTTTACTTGAGTAATTATTTGATTATTTGTGAACGTACTTGCATGAAATGTATGTTTGTTATTATGCTTATGTGTATTTAATTATGCATTAGATAGCGTATCCCTTTGTTATAAAAAGCTAAGTGGGAGAGGGTATGGAAACATATCCATGGTCTCCATTGCTGTTCTCTTGGTGACTTTTATGGACTTTTGAAGTTCGTATAGATAAGTCATTGGAGGAGAATTCTTGTAATTCTTTTTACGAGAAACATTGATTAAGTCTATCAAACAATGCCTAATTTGTCTTTCCAAAACTGACTTCAAGTCGACTCATTCTCACCCCGGGGAGTGGAATGGAGCCAAAGCCACTTGGTCATGTCGAGGACACAAATTAGAGGCAGTCGTACCATCTTTTGAAGGTGGATCGATTGTCTGCTCGGCTCCCTCATTTTATGAGAGATAGGGTTGTTCGCATGGTGAATCACTGGTTAGAAACTTTGAGTTTCACTTATGATTCTCCGCGTCTTGATTTACAAGATTAAATGATTCAAGTAATTGGGAGTCAATTGTAAAAGTCTTTTGGTGTAGTAAACGTCCACACTATCGTGGCTTGCTACATTGAATGGGATTTTGGAACGATTGATGTAGACAGTTATAGAAGGGAGTAAAGGAGTGTATGTTAACGTAAACGTCCACACTATCGTGGCTTGCGGTGAATATGCGTATCCCAAACAAACTTCTTAGATACTGAGTAATGGTTTACACTTAGGTACGCTTCTTAGTATTCTTCCCATCGAAGTAACGCTAATGATGATGTACGACCGAAGGAAATCTAATTGCTAAATCATTTGGGTAGGTAAACGTCCACACTATCGTGGCTTGCCATATCTGATGGGATTTTAGATGCGATTAGTGGTTTAATGATATTATTTGAGGGAGATAATATCGGAGATTAAATCGATTGTTTGTTGTTATATGTGCTCATAGATTAGGAGATGGTTTTGAACCCACTTTATGTGATAACTAAGGATTATTTAAACTCACTGGTCCCTAAATGTAATGATTGGAATAGAGATCTAGACATTACCCAAACTGTTAAAGAGTACTAGTTAGTGCTCAGTGATCTTTGTCCTCCCGAGCCTATTGACATAGGCGGCTAGACAAGAGGCGATGTGGATACTCATAAAGGGCAGTCGCTTCGAGGAAACGCTTAAACACGTTTTTGAGATGATTGACCTTTTAGACGAGTTGAGACGGAGATCGCAAGCTCTTGTAGCCAATGCCAAAGGTTTCGAACCTAAAGGCAAACGGGGAAAAGAAAAGCAAAGAAACCCAGTGGTTCTTTTTGGACCACGAGATGGGACGAGAAAGCCATGAGGCAAGAGTTCTCGATGCAAACAGTATGGGTACTGGAAGTCTGATTATCCTCTCAAAGAAAGTACGAAATTCTTCTTTAGTCGTAAAACATAGTCAGTGGTATTATCTACCGGAACCTGGTGTGTAGATATGGAACCACTGACGGTATGTGCATTTTAAATGCAAGGGTTCCAGGAAACCCGACGACTTAGAAAAGAAGAAATCGTAGTCTACATGGGCAATGCTGTGGAGGAGGCAGCAGTTGCAGTGGAGGACATTTTATAGGATTTCATTTTGAGTTATTGCTTTTATGTACCTTTCATATTAGAAAGAACTTTGTTCTGGATTTCTAATGAATGGATATTTTATTTCTTTTAATCATTTGATGGTTATAAGAAGAAATAATGATAGTATCTGTTCTGGTACATTAGCTAGCAATATATAAATGATGAATCCTGAGTCCACCACGATGCAACGAACCGTAGTATAAAACTCGTTTTACTAATAAGAGATTTCTTTATTAAATCAGTTATACTTGTGGATTCTTATGCTAAGTCATGCTTATTCAAATAAGAAGTTCAAAGGTCGAAAATTGATTTTTGATCAATTAAGTTGAAGGAGTGGACCTTCCGACCTAAGAATCTTATTTGGAAGATAACATGACTAAGCAATCCTTTATGGATATAAGATGTAAGATCCGGACAAGTATAAGAATTGATTGACTCTGATGTATGCAGACCTATGCCTACTCAGACAATAAGGTACGAGTACTTCATTTTATGATTACTCAAAAAATGGATTAGAATACCTGATGTGCCACAAAAGCAAGTGTTTTGACAAGTCAATGGACACTAAGCAATTGTGGAGAGCCATCAAGGTATATCCATTTGTAGCCTGCGATTTGATCGCGGAGGCAAGTACCTGTCTGAGGAATGCATGGCATACTGATCAGAGGTTGGGATGATCCCAAATGACTACACCATACACTTTTTGTGTAGAAATGGTGTGTCGTAAACAAGAAATGGAACTCTTATAGAAATAGTAAAAGCATGAGTTATACGGAACTACCTATGTTCTATGGATATGTCTGGAAACAACAGCGCATTCAAATGCGGTTGTAGAATATCCTGGAAGAACAAAAGATGTGTGTTCAATAGTACTATGAACCAGAGGGACGTTATAAGTTCTAACGCCCGGTTCTTAGAGAAAGACTATATGATGAACCACAAAGCCCAAGGTGACGTAATACTTTGAAATGAGAAAGATTAAGACTTAGAACCAGCCGAACCGAGTAGCGGTACACCACTAACTGCACCTACTGTTATCACTGTTTATACACCGGAATGCCATCGTAGTGGGAGGTTGTGGGACAACCGGAGATATTCATAAGACTAGGAGAGTCTTCGGACTCTGGACCTAGTATACATGAAATCGATCCCTGGATCTACATGAAGGCCGTACTAGATCTAAATGTGCCTTCTTGGAGAGCAATAAGGATTATTGCTAAGAGGCGAGATCATTTAGAGTACAAGCTCAGTTGATCCATTTATGGATTGAAACAAAGCATTGAGTTCGTGGTACTTGCAAATTGATGAGATAGTCCATTTTATGGATTCATCAAAAGCATAGTCGAATCGTGTGTATGGGAAACGTAATGGAAACAAGGTGGTGTTTCTCGGAGGTTTTATGTAGATGACATTTTATCATTGGTAACAATGTAAAGATGTTGTCAGACATAAAATGATGGTTGTCTAGAAAAATCGATATATGAGATAAAAAAGAAGTTAGAGCATGTTCTTAAGATCTAGGATCTCAAGAAAAGAACATTGTACTTCTCTAGATATCTTGTACGATTATGGTTCGTTTTAACATGCAAGATTCCGAGAAAGGTTCGTTACCTTTCAGAGACGGAATGCATCTATCTAAGGATATGTGTTTTGGGAACACAAAAGGAGATAGAAGCAATGAAAGCAGTTTCCTACACTTTGAGTGTGGAAAGCTTAATAAATGCAATGTTGAAAAACGAGAACCTGATATCGGCTATGCGGTGAGCATAGTGGGAGGATATCAAGGTAATCCTGGAAAGGAATATTCGACTGCCGTAAAAGTACTTTCGAAGTACTGTTCTAGACTACGAAGCAGACGAGCATTTCCTTTGGATTACATTCTCTTAGATTTCTAATCAAATGAGGACCGGTGTAAGTCGATATCAGGCTATGTGTTTCACTATTGAAGGAGAAGGAGTTTTAACATGGAAGAGTGATAAGCACGATGCTTTTCGGACTCTGCCATGGGTAACCAAATAGCGGCCTCAGAGGCAGCGGAAGTTTTGGTATAGCTCCGGGATAATCTCTGGGACTTAGATGTGATTCTTAATTTGCCAAAGGCTATGTAAATAGCGGTGCAATGGCAAATGGTAAGAAATCACAAGTCCATAAGTGTAAGATAACACATAGTGCAAGTACCACCTGATACGAGTCATCGTCGAGGGAGACGACGCTGTAGTCACCAAGATAACTTCAGAGCGGCAACCTAGAGTGCTCATTCACATAGTACTTCTTGGAAGTACAACTTAAGCACGTGATGAGAATGGGAGTCGGGAGTTTGGAGGAAATGACTAGACCGTAGTACAAGTGGGAGATTGTTGGAGTTGTGTGTTGGAGTTGTGTACTTAATGTCTAGATTTAAGTAACGGTAAACTCCCGATCATAGCATTTAATCTATTTAATTAATAAACAATTATTTGCATTTAATTATATGCAATATGGTTCTGGATTTTATACGTTGTAGTTAGTATGGTGCTGCATGGGCGCACAGAAGATCATACTATCGGTTACTCGTATTTAATCGAACAGTTGCTCACGACCTAGATGGACACGAACTAATCCATCGGTATAGTCGTTGTGTGAGAGAGAAAATAATTTATCTTAATTATTTTATCACACTTGTACACTTGATGTATTGGGCGGATCAATTGAGACTCATCAATTAGGATTGCTCGGCGATAATTGATTTGAGACTCGGAGTATTTTATTCTTAATCCCTGAAACAATTGCGGGTGTGTATATTTAATATAAGTGACTTTGATTTACCAAAGGAATTAACCGGTTTGATAATTGGGTTAATTACCGGTTAAGTTGGGTCACTATATTTTATATATGGCATGCCGTGAATTCTTGAAGGAGCAGTGTATCCCGTAAGGGTTGATAATATCCCCGAGATGAGTTCATAAGGAATTATTGTGTAAACCTCATGAGTGGATTCGTTCCGCACAATAATTAAGGTTGAATGGTACTAGTCTCGGATTCAAGAGATGAATAATATTTATTAAGCAATAAATAAATTTATTCATGGATATTTAAATCTTAAATACACGGAATAAATAATACTAAGATGGAGAAATATTATTTGATATAATATGGAATAATATTGGGAGTGCAATTTTATTTATATAGTGGAAAATAAATAAAATTAATATTGATAAGAATTAATAGATTTGGGTTGGACCCAATTTAATTTTCAATATTGGAGCCCAATATTTATTCTCCTTATGATCCCCTTCGTAGCCTATATAAGCACTACATGGTCTTCACTTTTATTAACCTACGTTACGCCAATCATAAAGTTCTGAGAGTGAGGAAGATCCATAGGAATCCGATAGATCGTCGCCCACACGACGTTCGGACGAGGTGCAAGGAATACGCGGGAAGGTCACAAGGTCGTCAACCGATTTCGTTTCTCCGTACAACGAATCGAGGTAATAATCGAGAAACCCCCTTCTTTGATTATGTGCGTTGAATAATTGTGATGTATACATGAATACGCGATCCGGGAAAGCGTCGAAACCGGGATACGGGGATCGTGCGATCCCCGTCGGAATCGAGAGGGGCGGCCGAACCCTAGGGTTCGACCGCCGGTACCGCGCCGCAAAGGGGAGCCCCGGCTGGACGCCGGGGCATGCGATCGACCTAGGGTCGATCGCCGGGGATGCCACGGGCTGGTGCCGTGGCGGATCCCACCGCCTCCACGGCGGCGTGCGCAAACGGGGGCAGCCGCGGCTGGATGCCGCGGCTGGAGCGATCGAGCCCTAGCTCGATCGCGGGGGCTGTCGAGGGCTGGTGCCTCGACTAGGCGCCCCCTTCCCGTCGGATGGCGGCGGTGAGTCGCCGGACTCACCGCCAAGGGGCTGTTCCGAACAGCCCCAGCGATCGCCATGCACGGCGATCGCGAACCCCGCGATGGGGTTCGGCTAGGGTTAGCCGCGGGTTCATCCCGCGGCGACGCTCTTGTCGAGCCCGGTTCTTCGTGTGGTGTTCGCGTTCGTGATTTCCGACTCGTGGGAGAAAATCGGCTGGGGGCGGGCTTCGTGTCTTCGGATACGTAGTCTCCAAAGGTCGGACTCTTGCGGATGAGTCGGTGTTCGTGCGATCTCCGGCGAGAGGGTTTTGATCGGGTTATCGGTTCCGCAATTTTGATAACCCGGGACATCGAATCCCAACAAGTGGTATCAGAGCGTTCGGTTTCGTGTTCATGTATATGTTCGATTATTGTTCTACCTTGCAGGATTTCCGGCTATCATGGTTGGATTTAATTAATTGTTTTTTAATTAATTATCATGATTATTAAACTCTCGGACATGTCGAGATTCGTTTTGTGTGGTTGAATGTTTGTAATAGTAAAAATTCGGGGGTTGACCGAATTTAGGATTTATTATTACGTACTTTATTTTCCGGAAAATGTATAGGGTCGATTTCATGTATAGAATCGATACCGGATAATTGTAATTTAATTCTTGTAATTTTAATTACGTTGGTTCGATGATGAGACGATCACCGGAAGACGAAGACGTGTGACGAAGACGAAGAGGACGAAAAACCGGGGGGTCGATCATCCCCATGATCGATCCCCATGAGGATCGATCGACCCATCCCGGGGGCTGCCCGCTAGGGCTTCTAGCCACGCCGGCCACCGGTGGTGGTGGCGCGTGGGCTGGGGGCGGCGGTGGTGGTGGTCCCGGGCGGTGGAGGTCGACGGTGGAGATGGCGTGAGATCTCCCGATCTCATGCTATTCCTACCAAGATCCACTTTCCAAATTAATTCGGATTTTTCCTATTTGAGTATTTTCTTTTTGGAAACTCTCATGGATTAGGAAAAGAGTTAATTTAAATTAATTTTATTTTCTATTGATTTATTTCCTTCATGGAAATATTCATAGATTAGAAATTTAATTAATTTAGTACTAAATTTATTTTTCCTATTTGATTATTCCTACTCATAGAAATATTCATGGATTAGGAATAAAAATAAATTTGAAAAGTAGTAGTCCTAATTTATTTTATTTCCTTGTTCTATTATAGATATCTTCTAGAATATTCCAATTTTTAATTGGATAGATTATTCTAAAGATTTAATGAGAACTAGATAGGAAAATAAATAAATAAAAATATTAATGATATTTAATTTTATTTTTGATATATTCGATTGACTTAATTTTCGAATTAAGTAACTTTTGGATTAATTGAAAATAAATAGATTTAAATATTAGAGATTAATATTCTCGTCACATGGAGCATTCAAGAAACGAAGACTGAAGACTAGAAGATGCATATGAAGATAAAGCCATGATAGTCGGAGAAAAATAATTTCTCTAGCATTATTTTTGACTATGTGCTATGTGCTTTATTGCTTTCATGCATGCTTATGTGTTTAATTATGCATTAGATAGCGTATCCCTTTGTTATAAAAAGCTAAGTGGGAGAGGGGATGGAAACATTCCCATGGTCTCCATTACTGTTCTCTTGGTGACTCTTATGGACTTTTGAAGTTCGTATGGATGTGTCATTGGAGGAGAATTCTTGTAATTCCTCTTATAAGAAACATTGATCAAATTTATCAAACAATGCCTAATTTGTCTTTCTGAAACTGACTTCAAGTCGACTCATTCTCACCCCGGGGAGTGGAATGGAGCCAGAGCCACTTGGTCATGTAGAGGACACAAATTAGAGACTTCCGTGCCATTCTTTGATAGATGGGTCGCTCGTCTGCTCGGCTCCCTCATTTATGAGAGATAGGGTCGTTTGCATGGTGAATCACTGGTTAGAAACTTCGAGTTTCACTTATGATTCTCCACGTCTTGATTTACGAGATTAAATGGATCGAGTAATTGGGAGTCAATTATAAAAGTCTCTTAGTGAAGTAAACGTCCACACCACGTGGCTTGCTGCACTGACGGGCTTTGGATTAATTGATGTAGACAGTTGTAAGGAATTGTGAAGAGTTGTGAAGTTGTCGTAAACGTCCACACCACGTGGCTTGCGGTAATGTAGCAATTCCAAGCGATTCACTTTGGTGCTGAGTAATGGTTTACACTTAGATACGCCTTGTAGTATTCCTCCCCACGAGGTTCCGCTATAAGCGATGTATGACCGAAGAAAAACTAATTGCTAAATCATTTGGGTGGGTAAACGTCCACACCACGTGGCTTGCCTTACCTGATGGGATTTTAGATGTGATTAGTAATTTAATGATATTATTTAAGGGAGATAATATCGGATATTAAATTAATTGTTTGTTTAAATGTGCTTATAGGTTTAGAGAATAGCTATGAACCCACTTTCTATGATACTCAAGGAGCATAAGCTCACTGGCACCAACTATATTGATTGGAAGAGAAATTTAGACATTGTCCTAACTTCGGAAGAGTACAAGTATGTACTCCATGAAGTGTGCCCTGCCGAGCCCACGGCTGCCTCAACTGATGAGGAAAAACTGGCATATCGGAAGTGGAAAAAGGCTGATGAAATGGCTAGGTGCTATATTTTGGCTTCCATGTCAAATGTACTCCAAACCCAACATGAGCCAATGGACACTGCCTTTGATATGATGTTTAACCTCAAGGAGATGTTTGGGGAGCAGGATCGTGCGGCTAGGCAAGAAGCCATGAGAGTCCTTATGTCGACTACTCAGTCTGAAGGAACGCCCGTAGGGGAGCACGTTCTTAAGATGATGAGTTTGTTGAATGAACTTGAGGTCCTAGGAGCTTCTATTGATGGTGAGACGCAAGTCGACATCATACTCCAGTCTCTGACCCCTAGTTTTGAGCAGTTTCGTATGAGTTATAATATGGGTAAACTATCTTATACTCTTGCGCAACTCCTGACTGAACTGAAGGCGGCAGAGGGGATCTACAAGAAGGGCAAGTCTCAAGCGCTTGTAGCTACCAAGTCCAGAGGCTTTAAGCCTGATGGAGGTAGGGGCAGGAAAAGGAAGCAAACCTGGAAACCCAGTGGTGTCAAGAGGACTGCACCACGAGTGGGGGCTGCAAAGCCAAAGGGTAAGTGCTTCCGATGCAACAAGATGGGACACTGGAAGTCTGAATGTCCTCTCAGAGGGGTTCCAGAAAACCCGGCGACTTAGAGAAGAAGAATTCGAGTCTACATGGGCGAAGCTGTTGGGGTAGCAGCGGTTGCAGTGGAAGACATTTATCTGTTTTAAGTTTTCATTTCAGTTATTGCTTATGTACCCCTTTATTTTGAAAAGAACTTCGTTCTGGTTTTCTTTATTTATGGATATTTTATTTCTTTAATCATTGGATGGTTTGGATAAGAAATAATGGTGATATCCATTATGGTACATTAGATAGCAATATGTGAATGATGAATCCTTAGTCTACCACGATGCAACAAACCGTTATATATAACTTGTTTTACTTATTAGATATTTCTTTATCATTATACTTGTGAAATCTTATGCTTAGTAGTATTTTCAAATAAAATTCATATGGTCGAAATTGATTTGATCAATTATAGTTGAAGGAATGGACCTTCCGGCCTAAGGATTGAATTTGGAGGATAATACGTCTAAGCAAACCTTTCTGGAAAAAGGATAGAATTCAAACAAGTATTGGAAATGATTAGATATGCAGACATATGTGTATATTAGAGAGGTATGAGTAATTCTTTCAAAAAGAATACTCAGTGATGGATTAGAATGCTTGATGTGCCATAAAAGCAAAGTGTTTTGACTTGTCAATGGACACAAATCTATTATGGGGAACCATCAAAGTATATCCATTAGAAGCCTGCGACTCGGTCGCGGAGGCCATCACCTATCTAGATAACACATAGCATAATCAAAGATTGGGATTAAATCCCAAAGAGACGCGCCATACACTTACGTGTAGAGATGGTGCGTTGTAAAGAAATAGAAATCTAAAAGTAAGAGAACAAGTTGTTCGGAACTACCTATGTTCTATGGATATTCCTGGAGACAACGGCATATTCAATATGGTTGTAGGATATCCTAGATGAACGAAGTATTGTGTGTTCTATAGTACTATGAACCAGAGGGACGTTTTGTCCGGCTCATGGAGGAAGACTATTAGATGAACTACAATGCCCTAATTGACAAAATACTTTAAAATGAGGAAAGGGAAAGACTGAGAACCAGCCTGACCGAGTAGTAGTACACCACTAACTGCACCTAATGTTGTTACTGTTATACACCGGGACGCCATTGCAGTGGGAGGTTGTTAAGCAACCAGAGATGTTCATAAGACTGGAGGAGTTTTGAACTCTGGATCCAGTATACATGAAATCGATCCCTAGGTCTGCATAGATTAGCGAAGAAGGTGTGTTAGAGGCGTAATGGAAACAAGGTGGTGTTTCTCGGAGATTTTATGTAGATAACATTTTATCATTGGCAACAATGTAAAAGTATTGTCAGACATAAAATAGAGGTTGTCTAAATAAATCAAGATATGAGATTGAGTAGAAGTTAGAGCATGTTCTTAAGATCTTATGATCTAGAGGTAAGAACATTGTACTTCTCCTAGACATCTTATATGATTAAGGTTTGTTTTAAACATGCATACTTCTGAGAAAGGTTATTGCCTTTCGGGAACAGAATACATCTATCTAAAGGTATGTGTTTCGAACACATGAAGGAGATGGATATAAACAAAGCAGTTATCTACACTTCGGGTGTATGGAAAGCTTTATAAATGCAATGTTGTAAAACAAGAACCTGATATCAACTATGCGGTTTGCGTAGTGGGAGGATATCAAAGTAATCTGGATAAGGGATGTTCGAATGCTGGAAGAGTACTTTTTTAGTACTGGCTTGAGCAAGACGAAATCTTCTTAGATTACATATTCTCAGATCCAAAAATCAAAGAAGGACCAGTGAAAGTCGATATCAGGCTATGTGTTCACTTTTAGAAAGAGGTGGAACCATGAAGTAAAAGAGTGATAAGCGGGACGCTTATCAGAGACTCTCATAACCGAATAGCAGCCTCAGAGGCAGCGGAAGTTTTGGTTAGGATCCGGGATAACCTCTTGACTTGGATATGACTCTTAGTTTACCAAAGGCTATTAGATAGCGGTGCATGGTGAACTAGAAGAGGTCATAAGTCAAAAGTGATGTTAACACATAGAGCAAGTACCACCTGATACGAGTCATCGTCAGGGAGACGACGTAGTAGTCACCAAGATAACTTCAGAGCGGCAACCTAGATTGCTCACTCACATAGTACTTCTCGGAAGTACACTTTAAAGCACGTGATGAGTATGGGAACCGGGAGTTTGGGGAAATGACTAGACCTTAGTACAAGTGGGAGATTGTTGGAGTTGTGTACTTAATGTCTAGATTTAAGTAACGGTAAACTCCCGATCATAGCATTTAATCTATTTAATTAATAAACAATTATTTGCATTTAATTATATGCAATATGGTTCTGGATTTTATACGTTGTAGTTAGTATGGTGCTGCATGGGCGCACAGAAGATCATACTATCGGTTACTCGTATTTAATCGAACAGTTGCTCACGACCTAGATGGACACGAACTAATCCATCGGTATAGTCGTTGTGTGAGAGAGAAAATAATTTATCTTAATTATTTTATCACACTTGTACACTTGATGTATTGGGCGGATCAATTGAGACTCATCAATTAGGATTGCTCGGCGATAATTGATTTGAGACTCGGAGTATTTTATTCTTAATCCCTGAAACAATTGCGGGTGTGTATATTTAATATAAGTGACTTTGATTTACCAAAGGAATTAACCGGTTTGATAATTGGGTTAATTACCGGTTAAGTTGGGTCACTATATTTTATATATGGCATGCCGTGAATTCTTGAAGGAGCAGTGTATCCCGTAAGGGTTGATAATATCCCCGAGATGAGTTCATAAGGAATTATTGTGTAAACCTCATGAGTGGATTCGTTCCGCACAATAATTAAGGTTGAATGGTACTAGTCTCGGATTCAAGAGATGAATAATATTTATTAAGCAATAAATAAATTTATTCATGGATATTTAAATCTTAAATACACGGAATAAATAATACTAAGATGGAGAAATATTATTTGATATAATATGGAATAATATTGGGAGTGCAATTTTATTTATATAGTGGAAAATAAATAAAATTAATATTGATAAGAATTAATAGATTTGGGTTGGACCCAATTTAATTTTCAATATTGGAGCCCAATATTTATTCTCCTTATGATCCCCTTCGTAGCCTATATAAGCACTACATGGTCTTCACTTTTATTAACCTACGTTACGCCAATCATAAAGTTCTGAGAGTGAGGAAGATCCATAGGAATCCGATAGATCGTCGCCCACACGACGTTCGGACGAGGTGCAAGGAATACGCGGGAAGGTCACAAGGTCGTCAACCGATTTCGTTTCTCCGTACAACGAATCGAGGTAATAATCGAGAAACCCCCTTCTTTGATTATGTGCGTTGAATAATTGTGATGTATACATGAATACGCGATCCGGGAAAGCGTCGAAACCGGGATACGGGGATCGTGCGATCCCCGTCGGAATCGAGAGGGGCGGCCGAACCCTAGGGTTCGACCGCCGGTACCGCGCCGCAAAGGGGAGCCCCGGCTGGACGCCGGGGCATGCGATCGACCTAGGGTCGATCGCCGGGGATGCCACGGGCTGGTGCCGTGGCGGATCCCACCGCCTCCACGGCGGCGTGCGCAAACGGGGGCAGCCGCGGCTGGATGCCGCGGCTGGAGCGATCGAGCCCTAGCTCGATCGCGGGGGCTGTCGAGGGCTGGTGCCTCGACTAGGCGCCCCCTTCCCGTCGGATGGCGGCGGTGAGTCGCCGGACTCACCGCCAAGGGGCTGTTCCGAACAGCCCCAGCGATCGCCATGCACGGCGATCGCGAACCCCGCGATGGGGTTCGGCTAGGGTTAGCCGCGGGTTCATCCCGCGGCGACGCTCTTGTCGAGCCCGGTTCTTCGTGTGGTGTTCGCGTTCGTGATTTCCGACTCGTGGGAGAAAATCGGCTGGGGGCGGGCTTCGTGTCTTCGGATACGTAGTCTCCAAAGGTCGGACTCTTGCGGATGAGTCGGTGTTCGTGCGATCTCCGGCGAGAGGGTTTTGATCGGGTTATCGGTTCCGCAATTTTGATAACCCGGGACATCGAATCCCAACATTGTGTACTTAATGTCTAGATTTAAGTGACAGAAACTCACGATCCATTGCCACTAATCTATTTAATTAAATAAACAATTATTTGCGTTTAATTATTTATAATTAAATATATGCAAATTATAGTCCTGGATTCTATACGTTGTAGTTAGTATGGTGTGCGACGTCACACGGAAGATCATACTATCGGTTACTCGTATTTAATCGAACAGTTGCTCACGACCTAGATGGACACGGACCAATCCATCGGTATAGTCGTTGTATGAGGGAGAAAATAATCTGTCTTGATTATTTTATCATACTTGTACACTTGGTGTATTGAGCGGATCGTTGAGATTCATCGATTAGGATTGCCGGCGATAATCGATTCGAGTCTCAGTGTATTTTATTCTTAATCCCCGATATTATTGCGGGTGTGTATATTTAATATAAGTGACTTTGATTTACCAAAGGAATTAACCGATTTAATTATTGGGTTAATTACCGGTTAAGTTGGGTCACTATATTTCATATATGACATGCCGTGAATAATTGACCGGAAAGTGTATCCCGGAAGGGTTGATAATATCCCCGAGATGAGTTCATAAGGAATTATTATGTAAACCCTGCAGGTGGATTCGTTCCGCATAATAATTAAGGTTGAATGGTACTAGTCTCGGATAAAAGAGATGAATAAATTAATTAGCAATAAATTAATTTTATTCATGGATATTTATATCTTAAATACACGAAATAAATAATACTACCGGAGAAATATTATTTGATATAATATGGTTTAATATTGGGAGTGCAATTAATTTTATATATAGTGGAAAATAGAATTAATTAATATTGATAAGGATTAATGGACTTGAGCATTGGGCTCAATTTAATCTTCAATATTGGAAGCCCAATATTCCACCTCCTTTAGATCCCCTACGTAGCCTATAAAAGCACTACATGGTCTTCTCTATTCTCATAACTTGAAGAACACAATTCTAGAGAGAGAAAGTAGAGAGGAGGATCCATGGAGTTCGGTAGATCGTCGCCCACACGACGTCCGGGCTAGTGCAAGGAATACGTGGGAAGATCTCAAGGTCATCATAAGATCTCGTTTCTCCGCACAACGAATCGAAAGGTGAATTAAATTTCCTCAATTTAATTCATGTATATATTGAAATCAATTATCGAAAAACAAGATCCAAGAGTCGAACCCGGATTAGACGAACGATCACGCGGTGGTGGCGAAGCCACCGGACCGCGGGATCGCCCGCTAGGGTTTGGCGGCGCGCGGAGGAAAGGAACCCTCGGCTGGGCCGAGGGCTCGCGATCGATCACGGGGATCGATCGCCGGGGGCGCGGGCTGGTGCCGCACCCCACCCGCCGTGAAGGCGGGGCTCCTCCAGGCGGCGGCGAGTCGCCGGACTCGCCGCGGGGGGGCTGCTGGGCAGCCCCATCGATCGCGAAGATCGAACGCGATCCTCGATCGCGTGAACCCCGTCTCGCGGGGGTTCGGCTGGGGGCGGGCTGCGTGCCTTCGGGTGCGTGGTCTCCAAAGGCTGAACTCCGGCGGATGAGTCGGCGTTCATGTGATCTCCGGCGAAGGGTTTGATCGGGTTATTGGTTTCCGCAAATTTAAATAACCCGGGATATCGAATTCCAACAAAAATATATCTAACAAGTAAAACAAGTTATAGAACGTTTTGTTGCGTCGTGGTAGACTAAGGATTCATCATTTACATTATTGCTATCTAATGTACCAGAATAGATAATACCCATTATTTCTTATCAAAATCATCACCATGATTAAAGAAATAAAATATCCATTCATAAATAATAGAAATCCAGAACAAAAGTTCTTTCTAAAATAAAGGGTACATAATGCAATAAACTTGAAATGAAATCCTATTTAACTACTAAAGCAGATAAATGTCTTCCACTGCAACAGCTGCCTCCTCTACAGCTTTTGCCCGTGTAGACTCGAACTCTTCTTCTCTAAGTCGCCGGGTTTTCTGGAACCCCTACATTTAAAATGCACATACCGTCAGTGGTTCCATATCTACACACCAGATTTCTGGTAGATAATACCGCTGACTATGTTTTTACGACTAAAGAAGAATTCGTACCTTTGAGAGGACATTCAGACTTCCAGTGTCCAGACTTATTACATCGGAAGCACTTGCCTCTTGGCTTTGCAGCCCCCACTCGTGGTCCACTCCTCTTGGCACCACTGGGTTTCCAGGCTTGCTTCCTTTTCTTGCCCCTACCTCCACCAGGCTTTAAGCCTTTGGACTTGGTAGCTACAAGCGCTTGAGACTTGCCCTTCTTGTAGATCCCCTCTGCCGCCTTCAGTTCAGTCAGGAGTTGTGCAAGAGTATAAGACAGTTTACCCATATTATAACTCATGCGAAACTGCTCAAAACTAGGTGTCAGAGACTGGAGTATGATGTCGACTTGCGTCTCAGCATCAATTTGAGCTCCTAGGATCTCAAGCTCATTCAACAAACTCATCATCTTAAGAACGTGATCCCCTACGGGCGTTCCTTCAGACTGAGTAGTTGTCATGAGGACTCTCATGGCTTCTTGCCTTGCCACACGATCTTGCTCCCCAAACATTTCTTTGAGGTTAAACAACATATCATAGGCAGTGGCCATCGACTCATGTTGGGTTTGGAGTACATTTGACATGGAAGCCAAAATATAACACCTAGCCATTTCATCAGCCTTTTTCCACTTCCGATATGCCTCTCTTTCCTCATTAGTTGAGGCAGCCGTGGGCTCAGCAGGGCACAATTCATGGAGTACAAACTTGTACTCTTCAGAAGTCAGGACAATGTCCAAATTTCTCCTCCAATCAATATAATTGGGGCCAGTGAGTTTATGCTCCTTAAGTATCACAGAAAGTGGGTTCATAGCTATTCTCTAAACCTATAAGCACATTTAAACAAACAATTAATTTAATATCCGATATTATCTCCCTCAAATAATATCATTAAATTACTAATTACACCTAAAATCCCATCAGGTAAGGCAAGCCACGTTCGTGTGGACGTTTACCCACCAAAATGATTTACTAATTAGATTTGCTTCGGTCGTACATCATTATAGCGTTACTTCTTTGGGAAGAATACTATAAAGCGTACCTAAGTGTAAACCATTACTCAGTACTAAGGTGAATCATTTGGAATTGCTACGTCACCGCAAGCCACGTTAGTGTGGACGTTTACGATAACTCACAATCCTTCAAAATTCCCTATAACTGTCTACATCAACTATTTCCAAAAATCCCATTCAGCATAGCAAGCCACGTTCGTGTGGACGTTTACTACACCAAAAGACTTTTATAGTTGACTCCCAATTACTTGAAGCATTCGATTTTCGTAAATCAAGACGCGGAGAATCATAAGTGAAACTCGAAGTTTCTAACCAGTGATTCACCATGCGAACAACCCTATCTCTCATTAGATGAGGGAGACGAGCAGACAAACGATCCATCTTCAAAAGAATGGTATGAATGTCTCTAATTTGTGTCATCCACATGACCAAGTGGCTTTGGCTCCATTCCACTCCCCGGGGTGAGAATGAGTCGACTTGAAGTCAGTTTCAGAAAGACAAATTAGGCATTGTTTGATAGACTTAATCAATGTTTCTCGTAAAAGGAATTACAAGAATTCTCCTCCAATGACATATCTATATGAACTTCGAAAGCTCATAAATGTCACCAAGAGAACAGTAATGGAGACCATGGGAATGTTTCCATCCCCTCTCCCACTTAGCTTTTTATAACAAAGGGATACGCTATCTAATGCATAATTAAACACATAAGCATGCATACAAGTAATAAAACACATAGCACATAGTCAAAATAATGCTAGAAAAATTATTTTTCCGACTATCATGGCTTTATTCCATCTCCGTATGCGTCTTCTAGTCTTCAGTCTTCGTTCTTGAATGCTCCATGTGACGAGAATATTAATCCAATATTAATATCTATTTATTTTTAATAAATCAAAAAGATACTCAATTCGAAAATTAAGTCAATCGAATAAATCAAAAATAAAATTAAATATTATTAATATTTTTTATTTATTTGTTTTCCCATCTAATTCTATTAAATCTCTAGAATAATCTATCCAAGTAAAACTTGGAATATTCTAGAATACTTCTATAATAGAATAAGGAAATAAAATAAATTAGGACTCTTCTACTTTCCAAAATTAATTAATTTCCATGTCTATGAAAATTCCCATAAAATAGGAATAATCAATTAGGAAATAAAATTAATTTATTAATTATTTTCCTTCCAATTCTATTAAATCTCTAGAATCTTATTCCAAGTAGAACTTGGAATATTCTAGAAGACTTCCATAATAGAATAAGGAAATAAATAATATTAATTAATTCTTTTCCTATCTCCATGAGAGTTCCCAAAAAAAAAGGAATACTCAAAATAGGAAGACCGAATTAATTAGGAAAGTGAATCTAGGTAGGAGTAGCACGAGATCACGAGGACCCCGCACCCCCACCTTGATCGCCGGCCGGGAGCACCACCGCCGCCGTCCCCAGCCCACGCGCCACCACCACCGGTGGCCGGCGTGGCCGAGGTCCACCGCGTACAGCCCCCCCGCGGTCGATCACCATGGGATCGATCACAAGATCGATCCCGAGCCCTAGTTCTCCCTCTCATCTTCTCCTTCGTCACATGAGTTCTCCGGCGGTCGTCTCGGCATCGATCCAACGTAAATAAATTACAAGAAATAAATTTACAATTCCGGTATCGATTTTATACATGAAATCGACCCTATATACTTTCCGGAAAACATAGAACAATAATAATAAATCTAAATTCGGTCAACCCCCGAATTTTTACTATTACAAGCATTCATCCACACAAAACGAATCTCGACATGTCCGAGAGTTTAATAATCATGGTAAAATTAAATAACAATTAATTAAACAATTAATCAATTAATTAACCATGATAGTCGGAATCCCTGCAAGGTAGAACGATAATTGAACACATACATGAACACAAAACCAAACGCTCTGATACCAATTGCTGGAAATCGATATCCCGGGCCATTAAAATTTGCGGAAAAATAATAACCCGACCGAAATCCTTGATCGCTGGAGATCCGACCACGAACCACCGCACGAGCCGGAGCTCAACCGAGCACCACCACGGTCCGCCCGTGGTGCCCAGCCAAGCCCCCGCACGGGGCTCGCGATCATCTCGCGATGATCGCTGGGATGCCTCATGGCATCCCCGGGGCTGCTCGTAGCAGCCCCCGCAGCGAGTCGCTGACTCGCTGCCCCAGCGAGGGCGTCGCCCTCGCACGACCGCTGCGGGCGAACCCGTAGCTCATGCGAGGCGGCTACGGGTGACCCTGCAGCACCCCGCGATCGATCCTCGTGATCGATCGCACCCCTCGGCTCCAGCCGAGGGTTCCTCGCGTTCCGGCGGTCCGAACCCTAGGGTTCGACCGCCACCTTCGATCCTCGCCGGGGATCTCGAATCCCCGTCCCCGAGGTTCGTCGTTTTCCCGGATCAAGCGTTCATGTATGTATCACAATCATATTCACATAAAATCATAGAAGGGAGTTTATGATTTTACCTTTCGATTCGTTGTGCGGAGAAACGAAATCAAGATGATGACCTTACGATCTTCCCACGTATTCCTTGCACTAGCTTGAACGTCGGGTGGGCGACGATCTTCCAAGCTTATGGATCCTCTTCTCTTTTCTCTCTGTACTTTCTCTCTCTAGAAGAATATGATCTTCAAGTTATGATGTGTGTAGAATAGAGAAGACTATGTAGTGCTTTTATAGGCTACGTAGGGGATCTAAAGGAGGTGGAATATTGGGCTTCCAATATTAATGATTAAATTGAGCCCAAGCCCAAATCTATTAATCTCCCATTAATATTAATTAATTTATTTTCCACTATATAAATTAATTGCACTCCCAATATTAAACCATATTATATCAAATAATATTTCTCCGGTAGTATTATTTATTCCGTGTATTTAAGATTTAAATATCCATGAATAAAATTAATTTATTGCTAATTAATTTATTCATCTCTTGAATCCGAGACTAGTACCATTCAACCTTAATTATTGTGCGGAACGAATCCATTCATGAGGTTTACACAATAATTCATTATGAACATCTCGGGGATATTATCAACCCTTCCGGGATACACTTTCCCGTCAAGTATTCACGGCATGCCATATATAAAATATAGTGACCCAACTTAACCGGTAATTAACCCAATAATTAAATCGGTTAATTCCTTTGGAAAATCAAAGTCACACATATTAAATATACACACCCGCAATAGTATCGGGGATTAAGAATAAAATACTCTGAGACTTGAATCGATTATCTAAGGCAATCCTAATCGATAAATCTCAAGCGATCCGCCCAATACACCAAGTGTACAAGTTTGATAAAATAATTAAGACAAATTATTTTCTCTCTCACACAACGACTATACCGATGGATTGGTCCGTGTCCATCTAGGTCGTGAGCAACTGTTCGATTAAATACGAGTAACCGATAGTATGATCTTCTGTGTGGGCCCACACACCATACTAACTACAACGTATAGAATCCAGGACTATATTTTGCATATATTTAATCATCAATAATTAAACGCACAATTGTTTATTAATTAAATAGATTAAATGCTATGACCGGGAGTTTACCGTTACTTAAATCTAGACATTAAGTACACAACTCCAACAGACAATTCACAGGAGGTCCATCTACAGAAGATGAATAGGTGGCATACCCGTCTGTGCACTCGGGAGCGGGTTTCATTTCATATATTGTAGTGTAGGAATTTGCAAGCAAGCTATGTGTTGTGAAGTATATCTATCATGTATTTATTAGTGGCAGTGCAACGGCTAGTCACTTTACCGTTGCTTTGATGGTTAGGAAATTCAAATTTGAATTTGAATTCAAAACCCATGTCGAATGGAAATCATTCGACAAACCATAGATGCTATTCGACAATCCATAGATACTATTCGACATGACATATTTTTTTTCAATAAAAGGGTAATCGAATGACAGGAACTCTTGTCGAATCTGCTGTAATCCTTGTCGAATCCTTAATTATGCTTAATTTGCGTGTGCAACCCCAACATAGGAGGGGCATTTTCTGCGAGTGTGATTAGTTGATTTACACAGCGAGCATTTCTTAGGAGCACGACTTTTCTGTTGTTGTGTTGGCGTAACCGTAGGTTGAGATATTAGCACAACACATGTTTTAATGTTGTGTTCTTTTCCAACACAACGTGAGCAACTTTGCTCTGCCGGTGTCCTTGATGCACTTCTTGATCTACCTGCTGTGAACTTTGATTGACGCGGTCGACCTGCTTGCCTCTGCCTATCTGGAGGAAGGCATATTATACCTCTCACATCTGATGGTACCACCCAAGAGCCTTTATCGGGGATAGGCATTACTATACCAGACCACATACCACGTAAAGTGGACGTCTTGAAACAGTCTCCAACATACGCATTGATGTCGTGATTAATTGTCCTACACAAAAATTACATTAGCGGCATCCAACAAGAAAAGAATCCATAAATTATCATAATATCATGTCCATACCGTATAGCTGCAGCTGCATGGCTACAAGGTATCAACATTTGTTCAAAGGAAGCACAACTGCATGTTCTTTCATGTAGATCAACAACAAATATTTTGACGTGATGCCTGACTTTAAATCTTGTTGCATCTATGCGATCAACACTCATTGATGAGCCGAGTCGGATGGCGTCTATCAAATCTTTGGCAGCGGCTTCGGTGACTTCATGCTCTCGCGATAATGCCTCAGTCCTTCGCTCGTAGAACCACCTCTCAATAATAGCGCGCATTACTTCAAGAACAGAAGTAATTGGCAGTTTACGTGCCCACAAAACTGATTTATTAAATGCCTCGGCGGCGTTCGAGGTCATAAACTCATACCGAAAAACTGGACATAAACTTCTCGCCCACTTAGCAGGACCTATATGCCACAACTTTTAAAACAATGATTCGCTCTCAGTCTGAATGCTTGCGAAAGCAAGTTCATAATCCGATTCACTAGAAGCAAAGGCCGCTTGCTAGAACAAATTAACCATATCTTTACCATATGACTTCATGTTGGTTGACATATGATAATAGCAATGGCAATGGTGAGCCTCTGGGTACACCGCACGCACAGCGTTTCCAATACTCTTATGTGCATCTGAAACTATCAACAAAATTTCTGGACAATCCAAAGCCCTCCTAACACGTTCCAAAAACCATGTCCAGGTGTAGTCGTCCTCCACATGACCTATTCCTATAACCAACGGAAATACTTGTCTATTACCATCTTGGGTGACTGTGACAAACATGATACCATTGTATTTTCCTTTAAGGTGTGTGTTGGAGTTGTGTACTTAATGTCTAGATTTAAGTGACGGAAACTCACGATCCATTGCCACTAATCTATTTAACTAAATAAATAATTATTTGCGTTTAATTATTTATAATTAAATATATGCAAATCATAGTCCTGGATTTTATACGTTGTAGTTAGTATGGTGTTGCATGGGCGCACAGAAGATCATACTATCGGTTACTCGTATTTAATCGAACAGTTGCTCACGACCTAGATGGACACGGACCAATCCATCGGTATAGTCGTTGTGTGAGAGAGAAAATAATTTATCTTAATTATTTTATCACACTTGTACACTTGGTGTATTGAGCGGATCTGCTTGAGATTTATCGATTAGGATTGCCGGCGATAATCGATTCAAGTCTCAGTGTATTTTATTCTTAATCCCCGATACTATTGCGGGTGTGTATATTTAATATAAGTGACTTTGATTTACCAAATGAATTAACCGATTTAATTATTGGGTTAATTACCGGTTAAGTTGGGTCACTATGTTTTATATATGACATGCCGTGAATACTTGACGGGAAAGTGTATCCCGGAAGGGTTGATAATATCCCCGAGATGAGTTCATAAGGAATTATTATGTAAACCCTGCAGGTGGATTCGTTCCGCATAATAATTAAGGTTGAATGGTACTAGTCTCGGATATAAGAGATGAATA
The DNA here is from genome assembly GCA_954870475.1 of Euphrasia confusa. NCBI lineage: Eukaryota > Viridiplantae > Streptophyta > Magnoliopsida > Lamiales > Orobanchaceae > Euphrasia > Euphrasia confusa. The sequence continues at coordinate 19,959,026 of OX940949.1, forward strand.
AATTAATTAGCAATAAATTAATTTTATTCATGGATATTTATATCTTAAATACACGGAATAAATAATACTACCGGAGAAATATTATTTGATATAATATGGTTTAATATTGGGAGTGCAATTAATTTTATATAGTGGAAAATAGAATTAATTAATATTGATAAGGATTAATGGACTTGAACATTGGGCTCAATTTAATCTTCAATATTGGAAGCCCAATATTCCACCTCCTTAAGATCCCCTACGTAGCCTATAAAAGCACTACATGGTCTTCTCTATTCTCATAACTTGAAGATCACAATTCTAGAGAGAGAAAGTAGAGAGGAAGATCCATGGAGTTCGGTAGATCGTCGCCCACACGACGTCCGAGCTAGTGCAAGGAATACGTGGGAAGATCTCAAGGTCATCAAATTGAGTTCTACGTTTTTCCGAACAACGAGAACGAGGTAAATCGTAAAACCCTCTTTATGATTTTATCGTTTAATTATCGTAAAAATATCGTGAACCAAGATCCGAGGTTTGGGATCCTCACCGGGGTCGAGCCGAGCGGTGGTGATCGAGGATCACCGGACCGCCGCGGCTGGAGCGACCCGGCGGCAAGGATCGCGCGAAGGAGCTTCGCTGGGAGCGAAGCGCCCGCCTGGTCCATGTCGCGCACGGTCGCGCGACTACCAGGCGCCCGCCTCGTGTGGCTGGCAGCAGCGGGCTGCGGGACTTCCCGCAGCGGATCCGCGTAGCTCTGCGGATCGCACACGGGGTCTTCGCTGGTTGTGTACGAGGGCCATGCGGATGGAGCCCTAGCGCTCGCAAGAAGCGAGCGCGCGCCTCGATTGGGCAGCCGCGGTTCGACCGTGGCTAGGGCTTGATTGGGGCGAACCTCCGGGAGGTTTTAGGGCTGTTCGTGTGGTCTCCCCGGCACATCCAACGGGCTGTTTTGAACAGCCCCTCACGCCATCTAAAGAGATGCGATCGATCGCCTCGGGTTCGCCCGTAGACGGTGATCGATCGGGCTTCTCCCCGCGTCAGGCGACGTGGGATTTTTCCGGTGGCGGGATTTCGATTGGGTTGTCGGTTCCGCAATTTTGACAATCCGGATATTCGATCCTCAAAGGATTTCGGTCGGAATTAATTAGATAATTTATTTATTTAAATTTATTAATTCCGGGATATCGATTTCCAACAATTGGTATCAGAGCGTTGGTTTTAGTTCATGGTATTTTTCGATAAATTGTTCTACCTTGCAGGGTTTCCGATTATTATGGATAGATTTAATTCTTGTTAATTAATGTCATAATAATGTTCTTGATTATTAAACTCTCGGTGATGTCAATATTTGTTCTTGTGTGGTGAATGCTTGTTCTTATTTTTCCGGAAATTGTTTGAGGTCGTTTTTGTAGAGAATCGATACCGGATAGCGTAGTAATAAATTTGTAATTTATTTACGTTGGATCGATTCCGAAACGACGACCGGAAAATTGTGACGGAGGAGACGATGAGAGGGACGATTCCGGGGATCGATCAACCCCATGATCGAACCCCAAGGAGGATCGATCGATCGATGGCGAAGAAGGGGGCTGCCCGCGGTTCTCGGCCTCGCCTAGCCACCGGTGGTGGTGGCGCGTGGCTTGGGCGGCGGCGGTGGTCTCCCCTCGGTTCGACCGGCGATCGATGGTGGGGGCGCGGGGATCCCCAACCCGTGCTCTTCTACCGAGATCCAACTTTCCTAAAATTATTCGGTTTTCCTATTTTGAGTATTCCTATTTTTGGGAATTCTCATGGAATAGGAAAAGAATAAATTTGGAATAAATTTATTTTTCCTTATTGATTATTCCTATTCTTGGGAATTTTCATAGATTAGGAAAAGAGAATAAATTTATAATTAATTTATTTTTCCTATTTAATTATTCCTTTATGGAATTTTTAATGGATTAGGAAAATAATTAATTTGGAAAGTTTAGGAGTCCTAAATTAATTTTTCCTTATTTAATTATTCCTTTATGGAATTTTTAATGGATTAGGAAAGGAATTAATTTGGAAGGACTAGGAGTCCTAAATTATTTTATTTCCTTATTTCATTATGGAAATCATCTATAATATTCCAAGTGGGTCTTGGATAGATTATTCTAGAGATTTAATGAAGTAGAAAGGGAAAATAAAATAAATTATTTTATTTCCTTATTTCATTATAGAAGTCTTCTAGAATATTCCAAGTGGGTCTTGGATAGATTATTCTAGAGATTTAATGAAGTAGAAAGGGAAAATAAAATAAATAAAAATATTAATAATATTTAATTTTATTTTTGATTTATTCGATTGACTTAATTTTCGAATTAAGTGTCTTTTGGATTTATTAAAAATAAATAGATTTAAATATTGGAATTAATATTCCCGTCACATGGAGCATTCAAGAACGAAGACTGAAGACTAGAAGACGCATACGGGGATGCGATAAAGCCATAATAGTCGGAAAAATAATATTCTAGTATTATTTTGATTATGTGATAATATTCTATGTGCTTTATTTCATGTATGCATGCTTATGTGTATTTAATTAAGCCTTAGATAGCGTATCCCTTTATTATAAAAAGCTAAGTGGGAGAGGGTATGGAAACATATCCATGGTCTCCATTGCTGTTCTCTTGGTGACTTTTATGAACTTTCGAAGTTCATATAGATAAGCCATTGGAGGAGAATTCTTGTAATTCCTTTTACGAGAAACATTGATTAAGTCTATCAAACAATGCCTAATTTGTCTTTCCGAAACTGACTTCAAGTCGACTCATTCTCACCCCGGGGAGTGGAATGGAGCCAAAGCCACTTGGTCATGTCGAGGACACAAATTAGAGGCTTTCGTACCATTTGTTTTAAAATGGATCGATTGTCTGCTCGGCTCCCTCATTTGATGAGAGATAGGGTCGTTCGCATGGTGAATCACTGGTTAGAAACTTTGAGTTTCACTTATGATTCTCCGCGTCTTGATTTACAAGATTAAATGAATCAAGTAATTGGGAGTCAATTATAAAAGTCTCTTGGTGTAGTAAACGTCCACACCACGTGGCTTGCTATGTTGACGGATTTTGGATTAATTGATGTAGACAGTTGTAAGAAATTGTGAAGAGTTGTGAAGTTGTCGTAAACGTCCACACCACGTGGCTTGCGGTAATGTAGCAATTCCAAACGATTTACTTTGGTACTGAGTAATGGTTTACACTTAGATACGCATTATAGTATTCCTCCCCACAAGGTTACGCTATAAGAGATGTATGACCGAAGAAAATCTAATTGCTAAATTATTTGGGTAGGTAAACGTCCACACCACGTGGCTTGCTTTACCTGATGGGATTTTAGAGGCGATTAGTGATTTAATGATATTATTTGAGGGAGATAATATCGGAGATTAAATCGATTGTTTGTTGTTATATGTGCTCATAGATTAGGAAATGGCTTTGAACCCACTTTATGTGATACGTAAGGATTTTAAACTCACTGGTCCCGTAATGATTGAAATAGAGATCTAGACATTACCCAAACTGTTGAAGAGTACAAGGTTGTACTCAATGAGCTTTGTCCTCCCGAGCCTATTGATATAGGCGGCTAGACAAGAGGCGATGTGGATACTCATAAAGGGCAGTCGATTCGAGGAAACGCTTAAACACGTTTTTGAGATGATTGACCTTTTAGACGAGTTGAGACGGAAATCGCAAGCTCTTGTAGCCAATGCCAAAGGTTTCGAACCTAAAGGCATGAATCGGGGAAAGGAAAAGAAAGCAAAGAAACCCAGTGGTTCTAAGATTACTTGAACCACGAGATGGGACGAGAAAGCCATGAGGCAAGAGTTCTCGATGCAAACAGTCTGGGTACTGGAAGTCTGATTATCCTCTCAAAGAAAGTACGAAATTTTCTTTAGTCGTAAAACATAGTCAGTGGTTGTTGGAATTCGGTATCCCGGGCCATTAAAAATTGCGGAAAAATAATAACCCGACCGAAAACCTCTCGCCGGAAACCGATCACGAGCACTACGGTATCCGGAGCTCAACCGGAGAATCGCCGCGGGGTGAACCCGCGGACGAAACCCTAGCCGAGCCCCACCGCGGGGCTCGCGATCGAAATCGATCGCGTGGGGCTGCCTAGCAGCCCCCGGCGGTGAGTCCGGCGACTCACCGCCACCACCGGCCGGGGAGGGAGCGCCCAGCCGCGGCGCGAAGCCGCGGCAGCCCCCAGCGATCGACCCTAGGTCGATCGCTCGCCCCGGCGTCCAGCCGGGGCTCCCCTCGCGTGGCCGCTGCCGGCGGTCGAGCCCTAGGCCGACCGCCACCCCCTCGGCTCCCAGCCGAGGGCTCTCTTGATACTTCGCCGGGGATCTCGAATCCCCGTCCCCGAAGTTCATCGTTTTTCCCGGATCGTCCGTTCATGTATGCATCACAATTAATCCACATAAATTCATAGAAGAGAGTATGTGATTTTACCTTTTAATTCGTTGTGCGGAGAAACGAATCTAAATTGAAGACCTTCGAATCTTCCCACGTATTCCTTGCACTAGCTTGAACGTCGGGTGGGCGACGATCCTCCAAGCTTATGGATCCTCTTCAACTCTCTAGAACTATCAACTATTGATATTCTTGTCTTATGAAAAAGTGAAGACCATGTAGTGCTTTTATAGGCTACGTAGGGGATCTAAAGGAGGTGGAATATTGGGCTTCCAATATTAATGATTAAATTGAGCCCAAGCCCAAATCTATTAATCTCCCATTAATATTAATTAATTTATTTTCCACTATATAAATTAATTGCACTCCCAATATTAAACCATATTATATCAAATAATATTTCTCCGGTAGTATTATTTATTCCGTGTATTTAAGATTTAAATATCCATGAATAAAATTAATTTATTGCTAATTAATTTATATTCATCTCTTGAATCCGAGACTAGTACCATTCAACCTTAATTATTGTGCGGAACGAATCCACTCATGAGGTTTACACAATAATTCCTTTTGAACTCATCTCGGGGATATTATCAACCCTTCCGGGATACACTGTCCGGTCAATCATTCACGGCATGGCATATATAAAATATAGTGACCCAACTTAACCGGTAATTAACCCAATAATTAAATCGGTTAATTCCTTTGGTAAATCAAAGTCACTTATATTAAATATACACACCCGCAACAATATCGGGGATTAAGAATAAAATACTCTGAGACTCGAATCGATTATCGCCGGCAATCCTAATCGATGAATCTCAACGATCCGCTCAATACACCAAGTGTACAAGTGTGATAAAATAATTAAGATAAATTATTTTCTCTCTCACACAACGACTATACCGATAGATTAGTTCGTGTCTATCTAGGTCGTGAGCAACTGTTCGATTAAATACGAGTAACCGATAGTATGATCTTCTGTGTGCCCATGCACACCATACTAACTACAACGTATAAAATCCAGAACCATGGTTTGCATTTATTTAATTATCAAGTAATTAAAAGCAAAACAATTGTTCGTTAATTTAATAGATTAAATGCTATGACGGGGAGTTTACCGTTACTTAAATCTAGACATTAAGTACACAACTCCAACAATCTCCCACTTGTACTAAGGTCTAGTCATTTCCTCCAAACTCCCGGTTCCCATACTCATCACGTGCTTAAGGTGTACTTTCAAGAAGTACTATGTGAGTGAGCAATCTAGGTTGCCGCTCTGAAGTTATCTTGGTGACTACTACGTCGTCTCCCCTGACGATGACTCGTATCAGGTGGTACTTGCTCTATGTGTTAACATCACTTTTGACTTATGACCTCTTCTAGTTCACCATGCACCGCTATTCAATAGCCTTTGGTAAACTAAGAGTCATATCCAAGTCAAGAGGTTATCCCGGAACCTAACCAAAACTTCCGCTGCCTCTGAGGCTGCTATTCGGTTATGAGAGAGTCTGAGAAGCATCCTGCTTATCACTCTTTTATTTCATGGTTCCACCTCTTCTAAAAGTGAACACATAGCCTGATATCGACTTTCACTGGTCCTTTCTTTGATCTTTGGATCTGAGAATTTTGTAATCAAAAAGGATTTCGTCTTGCTTAATAATCCAGTACTTTGCAAGTACTATTACAGCATCTGAAAATCTCTTGCCTAGATTACCTTGATATCCTCCCACTATGCAAACCGCATAGCTGATATCGGGTTCTTGTTTTACAACATTGCATCTATAAAGCTTTCCATACTTGAAGTATAGGAAACTGCTTTGTCCTCATCTATCTCCTTCATGTGTTCGAACACACAACTTTTAGATAGATGTATATTCTGTCTCTGAAAGGCAATAACCTTTCTCAGAAGTATGCATGTTTAAAACAAACCTTAATCGTATAAGATGTCTAGGAGAAGTACAATGTTCTTATCTCTAGATCATAAGATCTTAAGAACAAGCTCTAACTTCTTCTCAATCTTATATCTCGATTTATTTAGACAACCACTATTTTATGTCTGATGACACTTTTACATTGTTGCCAATGATAAAATGTTATCTACACAAAATCTCCGAGAAACACCACCTTGTTTCCATTACGTCTTCAATACACCTTTCGTCTATGCCTTTTGATGAATCCATCAAATGGACTATCCCATCAATTCGCAAGTTCCACGATTCATAGCTTTATCTCAATCCATAAATGGACTTACTAAGCTTGTACTCTAAATGATCTAGCCTCTTAACAATAATCCTTATTGTTCTAAGCAGGCACATTTAGATCTAGTACTGCCCTTATGCAGAGCTAGGGGTCGATTTCATCTTTACTAGATCCAGAGTCCGAACTCCTCTAGTCTTATGAATATCTCTGGTTGTCCAACAACCTCCCACTGCAATGGCGTCCCGGTGTATAACAGTAATAACAATAGGTGCAGTATGTGGTGTACTTCTACTCGGTTTGGCTGGTTCCTAGTCTTTTGTCCTTCTTCTCATTTCAAAGTATTACGTCAGTTCAGGCTTTGTGGTCCATCTAATAGTCTTCTTCTATGAACCGGACGAGAGACGTCCCTCTGGTTCGTAGTACTATAGAACACACAATACTTCGTTCATCTAGGATATCCTACAACCATATTCAATATGCCGTTGTATCTAGGAATATCCATAGAACATAGGTAGTTCCGAACAACTTGCTCTATTTACTATTAGATTTCCATTTCTTATTTATAGCGTACCATCTCTACACGTAAGTGTATGGCGCGCCCTTTTGGGATTGAATCCCAATCTTTGATTATGCTATGTGTTATTTAGATAGGTGATGGCCTCCGCGACCGAGTCGCAGGCTTCTAATGGATATACTTTGATGGTTCCCCATAATCGCTTTGTGTCCATTGACTAGTCAAAACACTTTGCTTTTATGGCACATCAAGCATTCTAATCCATCACTTGAGTATTCTTGAAAGAATTACTCATACCTTTCTAATATACACATATGTCTGCATATCTAATCATTTCCAATACTTGTTTGAATTCTATCCTTTTACAAGGAGGTTTGCTTAGACGTATTATCCTTCAAATTCAATCCTTAGGTCGGAAGGTCCATTCCTTCAACTATAATTGATCAAATCAATTTCGACCATTTGAATCTTATTTGAAAAATACTACTAAGTATAAGAATTCACAAGTATAATGATTAATTAAAGAAATATCTAACTAGTAAAACAAGTTATAGAACGGTTTGTTGCATTGGGGTAGACTTAGGATCTATCATTCATATATTGCTATCTAATGTACCAGAATAGATAATGCCATTATTTCTTATCAAAATCATCCAATGATTAAAGAAATAAAATATCCATTCATTAATAGTAGAAATCCAGAACAAAACGTTCTTTCTAAAATAAAGGGGTACATAATGCAATAACTTTGAAATGAAATCCTATTTGACTACTAAAGCAGATAAATGTCTTCCACCGCAACTGCTGCCTCCTCTACAGCTTTGCCCGTGCAGACTCGAATTCTTCCTCTCTAAGTCGCCGGGTTTTCTGGAACCCCTGCATTCAAAAATGCACATACCGTCAGTGGTTCCATATCTACACACCAGAATTCTGGTAGATAACACCGCTGACTATGTTTTTACGACTAAAGAAGATTTCGTACCTTTGAGAGGACATTCAGACTTCCAGTGTCCCATCTTGTTGCATCGGAAGCACTTACCCTTTGGCTTTGCAGCCCCCATTTGTGGTACAGTCCTCTTGACACCACTGGGTTTCCGAGTTTGCTTCCTTCTCTTGCCCCTACCTCCACCAGGCTTAAAGCCTTTGGACTTGGTAGCTACAAGCGCTTGAGACTTGCCCTTCTTGTAGATCCCCTCTGCCGCCTTCAGTTCAGTCAGGAGTTGCGCAAGAGAATAAGATAGTTTACCCATATTATAACTCATGCGAAACTGCTCAAAACTAGGGGTCAGAGACTGGAGTATGATGTCGACTTGCGTCTCAGCATCAATTTGAGCTCCTAGGATCTCAAGCTCATTCAACAGACCCATCATCTTAAGAACGTGCTCCCCTACGGGCGTTCCTTCAGACTGAGTAGTTGTCATGAGGACTCTCATGGCTTCTTGCCTTGCCGCACGATCTTGCTCCCCAAACATCTCCTTGAGGTTAAACATCATATCATAGGCAGTGTCCATCGACTCATGTTGGGTTTGGAGTACATTTGACATGGAAGCCAAAATATAACACCTAGCCATTTCATCAGCCTTTTTCCACTTCCGATATGTTAGTTTTTCCTCATCAGTTGAGGCAGCCGTGGGCTCAGCAGGGCACACTTCATGGAGTACGAACTTGTACTCCTCAGAAGTTAGGACAATGTCTAAATTTCTCTTCCAATCAATGTAGTTGGGGCCAGTGAGCTTATGCTCCTTGAGTATCATAGAAAGTGGGTTCATAGCTATTCTCTAAACCTATAAGCACATTTAAACAAACAATCAATTTAATATCCGATATTATCTCCCTCAAATAATATCATTAAATTACTAATTACATCTAAAATCCCATCAGGTAAGGCAAGCCACGGTGTGTGGACGTTTACCCACCCAAATGATTTAGCAATTAGTTTTTCTTTGGTCATACATCGCTTATAGCGGAACCTCGGTGGGAGGAATACTACAAGGCGTATCTAAGTGTAAACCATTACTCAGCACCAAAGTAAATCGTTTGGAATTGCTACATCACCGCAAGCCACGTTGTGTGGACGTTTACGACAACTTCACAAATCTTCACAATTCCTTACAACTGTCTACATCAATTAATCCAAAATCCGTCAGTACAGCAAGCCACGTTGTGTGGACGTTTACCATACTAAGAGACTTTTATAATTGACTCCCAATTACAAGATGCATTCGATTTTGTAAATCAAGACGTGGAGAATCATAAGTGAAACTCGAAGTTTCTAACCAGTGACTCACCATGCGAACAACCCTATCTCTCATTAGATGAGGGAGCCGAGCAGACAATCGATCCATCTATCAAAGAATGGTACGACTGCCTCTAATTTGTGTCATCCACATGACCAAGTGGCTTTGGCTCCATTCCACTCCCCGGGGTGAGAATGAGTCGACTTGAAGTCAGTTTCAGAAAGACAAATTAGGCATTGTTTGATAAACTTAATCAATGTTTCTCGTAAGAGGAATTACAAGAATTCTCCTCCAATGACACATCTATATGATCTTCAAAAGTTCATAAGAGTCACCAAGAGAACAGTAATGGAGACCATGGGAATGTTTCCATCCCCGCTCCCACTTAGCTTTTTATAACAAAGGGATACGCTATCTAATGCATAATTAAACACATAAGCATGCATACAAGTAATAAAGCACATATCACATAGTCAAAATAAGCTAGAAAAATTATTTTCCGACTATCATGGCTTTATTCCATCTCCGTATGCTTCTTCTAGTCTTCAGTCTTCGTTCTTGAATGCTCCATGTGACGAGAATATTAATCCCAATATTTAAGTCTATTTATTTTTAATAAATCCAAAAGATACTTAATTCGAAAATTAAGTCAATCGAATAAATCAAAAATAAAATTAAATATTATTAATATTTTTATTTATTTATTTTCCTATCTAATTCTATTAAATCCCTAGAATAATCTATCCAAGTCAAACTTGGAATATTCTAGAAGACTTCTATAATAGAATAAGGAAATAAAATAAATTAGGACTCTTCTACTTTCCAAGATTAATTAATTTCCATGTCCATGAAAATTCCCATAAAATAGGAATAATCATAATAGAAATAAATTATTTTCCTATCTAATTCTATTAAATCTCTAGATTCCTATTCCAAGTAGAACTTGAAAAATCTAGAAGATTTCCATAATAGAATAAAGAAATAAATAATATTAATTCTTTTCCTATCTAATTCTATTATATCTCTAGATTCCTATTCCAAGTAGAACTTGAAAAATCTAGAAGACTTCCATAATAGAATAAGGAAATAAATAATATTAATTCTTTTCCTATCTAATTCTATTATATCTCTAGATTCCTATTCCAAGTAGAACTTGAAAAATCTAGAAGACTTCCATAATAGAATAAGGAAATAAATAATATTAATTAATTCTTTTCCTATCTCCATGAGAGTTCCCATACTTAGGAATACTCAAAATAGGAAAACTTGAATCAATTAGGTAAGTAGTATCTTGGTAGGATTAGGAGTAGCACGGGTTGGGGATCCCCGCACCACCACCACCACCGACCGCCGCCACCACCGGAGAGGGCACCGCCGCCGCTGCCCCAGCCAGCCGGCCACCACCTTGCCGGCGGCAGCCCCAGCCGAGGGGCGATCGACCCCTCCCCATGGCTTCGGTCATGGGGTCGATCATGGGGTTGATCGACCCCCCCGGTCCTTCGTCCTCTTCGTCTTCTTCGTCACACGAGTTCTCCGGCGGTCATCTCGGCATCGATCCAACGTAAATGAATTACAAGAAATAAATTTACAATTCCGGTATCGATTCTATACATGAAATCGACCCTATACACTTTCCGGAAAACATAGAACGTAATAATAAATCCTAAATTCGGTCAACCCCCGAATTTTTACTATTACAAGCATTCATCCACACAAAACGAATCTCGACATGTCCGAGAGTTTAATAAACGAACAATCATGGTAAATTAAATAGCAATTAATTAAACGAATAATTAACAATTAATTAAACCATGATAGTCGGAATCCCTGCAAGGTAGAACACAATTGAACACATACATGAACACGAAACCAAACGCTCTGATACCAATTGTTGGAATTCGGTATCCCGGGCCATTAAAAATTGCGGAAAAATAATAACCCGACCGAAAACCTCTCGCCGGAAACCGATCACGAGCACTACGGTATCCGGAGCTCAACCGGAGAATCGCCGCGGGGTGAACCCGCGGCCGAAACCCTAGCCGAGCCCCACCGCGGGGCTCGCGATCGAAATCGATCGCGTGGGGCTGCCTAGCAGCCCCCGGCGGTGAGTCCGGCGACTCACCGCCACCACCGGCCGGGGAGGGAGCGCCCAGCCGCGGCGCGAAGCCGCGGCAGCCCCCAGCGATCGACCCTAGGTCGATCGCTCGCCCCGGCGTCCAGCCGGGGCTCCCCTCGCGTGGCCGCTGCCGGCGGTCGAGCCCTAGGCCGACCGCCACCCCCTCGGCTCCCAGCCGAGGGCTCTCTTGATACTTCGCCGGGGATCTCGAATCCCCGTCCCCGAAGTTCATCGTTTTTCCCGGATCGTCCGTTCATGTATGCATCACAATTAATCCACATAAATTCATAGAAGAGAGTATGTGATTTTACCTTTTAATTCGTTGTGCGGAGAAACGAATCTAAATTGAAGACCTTCGAATCTTCCCACGTATTCCTTGCACTAGCTTGAACGTCGGGTGGGCGACGATCCTCCAAGCTTATGGATCCTCTTCAACTCTCTAGAACTATCAACTATTGATATTCTTGTCTTATGAAAAAGTGAAGACCATGTAGTGCTTTTATAGGCTACGTAGGGGATCTAAAGGAGGTGGAATATTGGGCTTCCAATATTAATGATTAAATTGAGCCCAAGCCCAAATCTATTAATCTCCCATTAATATTAATTAATTTATTTTCCACTATATAAATTAATTGCACTCCCAATATTAAACCATATTATATCAAATAATATTTCTCCGGTAGTATTATTTATTCCGTGTATTTAAGATTTAAATATCCATGAATAAAATTAATTTATTGCTAATTAATTTATATTCATCTCTTGAATCCGAGACTAGTACCATTCAACCTTAATTATTGTGCGGAACGAATCCACTCATGAGGTTTACACAATAATTCCTTTTGAACTCATCTCGGGGATATTATCAACCCTTTCGGGATACACTGTCCGGTCAATCATTCACGGCATGCCATATATAAAATATAGTGACCCAACTTAATGAATGGATATTTTATTTCTTTTAATCATTTGATGGTTATAAGAAGAAATAATGATAGTATCTATTCTGGTACATTAGCTAGCAATATATAAATGATGAATCCTGAGTCCACCATGATGCAACGAACCGTAGTATGAAACTCGTTTTACTAATAAGAGATTTCTTTATTAAATCAATTATGCTTGTGGATTCTTATGCTAAGTCACGTTTATTCAAATAAGAAGTTCGAAGGTCGAAAATTGATTTTGATCAATTAAGTTGAAGGAGTGGACCTTCCGACCTAAGAATCTAATTTGGAAGATAACACGACTAAGCAATCCTTTATGGATATAAGATATAAGATCCGGACAAGTATTGGAATTGATTAACTCTGATGTATGCAGATCTATGTCTACTCAGACAATAAGGTACGAGTACTTCATTTTATGATTACTCGAAAAATGGATTAGAATACCTGATGTGCCACAAAAGCAAGTGTTTTGACAAGTCAATGGACACTAAGCAATTGTGGAGAGCCATCAAGGTATATCCATTTGTAGCCTGCGATTTGATCGCGGAGGCAAGTACCTGTCTGAGAAATGCATGGCATACTAATCAGAAATTGGGATTTGATCCTAAATGACTTCACCATGTTGTGTAGAAATGGTGTGTCGTAAACAAGAAATGGAACTCTTATAGAAATAGTAAAAGCATGAGTTATACGGAACTACCTATGTTCTATGGATATATCTGGAAACAACGGCGCATTCAAATGCGGTTGTAGAATATCCTGGAAGAACAAAAGATGTGTGTTCAATAAACTATGAACCAGAAGGACGTTATAAGTTCTAACGCCCGGTTCTTAGAGGAAGACTATTTGATGAACCACAAACCCAAAGTGACGTGATACTTTGAAATGAGAGAGAAAGATTAAGACTTAGAACCAGCCAAACCAAGTAGCGGTACACCACTAACTGCACCTACTGTTATCACTGTTTATACACCGGAATGCCGTTGTAGTGGGAGGTTGCGTGACAACCAGAGATATTCATAATACTAGGTGAGTCTTCGGACTCTGGACCTAGTATACATGAAATCGATCCCTTGATCTACATGAAGGCAGTACTAGATCTAAATGTGCCTTCTTGGAAAGCAATAAGGATTATTGCTAAGAGGCAAGATCATTTAGAGTACAAGCTTAGTTGATCCATTTATGGATTGGAACAAAGCATTGAGTTCGTGGTACTTGCGCATTGATGAGATAGTCCATTTGATGGATTCATCAAAAGGCATTAACGAATCGTGTGTATAGGAAACGTGATGGAAACAAGGTGGTGTTTCTCGGAGATTTTATGTAGATAACATTTTATCATTGGTAACAATGTAAAGATGTTGTCAGACATAAAATGATGGTTGTCTAGATTAATCAATATGAAAGATAAAGGAAGAAGTTGGACATGTTCTTGAGATCTTGGATCTCTAGGAAAGAACATTGTACTTCTCCTGGACATCTTACATATATATGATTATGGTTCGTTTTAACATGCAAGATTCCGAGAAAGGTTCGTTACCTTTCAGAGACGGAATGCATCTATCTAAGGATATGTGTTTGAGGAACACAAAAGGAGATAGAAGCAATGAAAGCAGTTTCCTACACTTTGAGTGTGGAAAGCTTAATAAATGCATTGTTGAAAACAAGAACCTAATATCGGCTATGCGGTTGGCATAGTGGGAGGATATCAAGGTAATCCTGGAAAGGAATATTCGACTGCTGTAAAAGTACTTTCGAAGTACTGTTCTAGACTACGAAGCAGATGAACATTTCCTTTGGATTACATTCTCTTAGATTTCTAATCGAATGAGGACCGGTGTAAGTCGATATCAGGCTATGTGTTTCACTATTGAAGGAGAAGGAGTTTTAACATGGAAGAGTGATAAGCACGATGCTTTTCGGACTCTCCCATGGGTAACCAAATAGCGGCCTCAGAGGCAGCGGAAGTTTTGGTATAACTCCGGGATAATCTCTGGGACTTAGATGTGATTCTTAATTTGCCAAAGGCTATGTAAATAGCGGTGCGATGGCAAATGGTAAGAAATCACAAGTCCATAAGTGAAAGATAACACATAGTGCAAGTACCACCTGATACGAGTCATCGTCGAGGGAGACGACGCTGTAGTCACCAAGATAACTTCAGAGCGGCAACCTAGAGTGCTCATTCACATAGTACTTCTTGGAAGTACAACTTAAGCACGTGATGAGTATGGGAGTCGGGAGTTTGGAGGAAATGACTAGACCTTAGTACAAGTGGGAGATTGTTGGAGTTGTGTACTTAATGTCTAGATTTAAGTGACGGAAACTCACGATCCATTGCCACTAATCTATTTAACTAAATAAACAATTATTTGCGTTTAATTATTTATAATTAAATATATGCAAATCATAGTCCTGGATTTTATACGTTGTAGTTAGTATGGTGTTGCATGGGCGCACAGAAGATCATACTATCGGTTACTCGTATTTAATCGAACAGTTGCTCACGACCTAGATGGACACGGACCAATCCATCGGTATAGTCGTTGTGTGAGAGAGAAAATAATTTATCTTAATTATTTTATCACACTTGTACACTTGGTGTATTGAGCGGATCTGCTTGAGATTTATCGATTAGGATTGCCGGCGATAATCGATTCAAGTCTCAGTGTATTTTATTCTTAATCCCCGATACTATTGCGGGTGTGTATATTTAATATAAGTGACTTTGATTTACCAAATGAATTAACCGATTTAATTATTGGGTTAATTACCGGTTAAGTTGGGTCACTATGTTTTATATATGACATGCCGTGAATACTTGACGGGAAAGTGTATCCCGGAAGGGTTGATAATATCCCCGAGATGAGTTCATAAGGAATTATTATGTAAACCCTGCAGGTGGATTCGTTCCGCATAATAATTAAGGTTGAATGGTACTAGTCTCGGATATAAGAGATGAATAAATTAATTAGCAATAAATTAATTTTATTCATGGATATTTATATCTTAAATACACGGAATAAATAATACTACCGGAGAAATATTATTTGATATAATATGGTTTAATATTGGGAGTGCAATTAATTTTATATAGTGGAAAATAGAATTAATTAATATTGATAAGGATTAATGGACTTGAGCATTGGGCTCAATTTAATCTTCAATATTGGAAGCCCAATATTCCACCTCCTTAAGATCCCCTACGTAGCCTATAAAAGCACTACATGGTCTTCCCTATTCTCATAACTTGAAGATCACAATTCTAGAGAGAGAAAGTAGAGTGGAAGATCCATGGAGTTCGGTAGATCGTCGCCCACACGACGTCCGAGCTAGTGCAAGGAATACGTGGGAAGATCTCAAGGTCATCAAATTGAGTTCTACGTTTTTCCGAACAACGAGAACGAGGTAAATCGTAAAACCCTCTTTATGATTTTATCGTTTAATTATCGTAAAAATATCGTGAACCAAGATCCGAGGTTTGGGATCCTCACCGGGGTCGAGCCGGGCGGTGGTGATCGAGGATCACCGGACCGCCGCGGCTGGAGCGACCCGACGGCAAGGATCGCGCGAAGGAGCTTCGCTGGGAGCGAAGCGCCCGCCTGGTCCATGTCGCGCACGGTCGCGCGACTACCAGGCGCCCGCCTCGTGTGGCTGGCAGCAGCGGGCTGCGGGACTTCCCGCAGCGGATCCGCGTAGCTCTGCGGATCGCACACGGGGTCTTCGCTGGTTGTGTACGAGGGCCATGCGGATGGAGCCCTAGCGCTCGCAAGAAGCGAGCGCGCGCCTCGATTGGGCAGCCGCGGTTCGACCGTGGCTAGGGCTTGATTGGGGCGAACCTCCGGGAGGTTTTAGGGCTGTTCGTGTGGTCTCCCCGGCACATCCAACGGGCTGTTTTGAACAGCCCCTCACGCCATCTAAAGAGATGCGATCGATCGCCTCGGGTTCGCCCGTAGACGGTGATCGATCGGGCTTCTCCCCGCGTCCGGCGACGTGGGATTTTTCCGGTGGCGGGATTTCGATTGGGTTGTCGGTTCCGCAATTTTGACAATCCGGATATTCGATCCTCAAAGGATTTCGGTCGGAATTAATTAGATAATTTATTTATTTAAATTTATTAATTCCGGGATATCGATTTCCAACAGTGTGTACCATCGACTACAATCACCGGTCGAGCAAAATTCTTAAACCCCTTGATTGACGCCGCTAATGCATAGAAAGCATTTGAGAACACATTGGTACTTGGGTCTATTTCAACATCCGTAACTGACCCCGGGTTGCACTCCTTCAACATATACAAATAATATGGCAAATTAGCAAAATATTCTTTCTCATCACCAAAAATATACTTAATCGCATGATGCTTAGCTCGTAAAGCTTGGTCATAGGTAGCATGAATGGAATTGCGTTGCTGAAGTTCACTCATCATGGATCTTGTATTTAATGTTGAATTTTGTTCAAGTAGCCGCGGGGCAAAATAAGCACCAAGTATTTTGGAAGGCAGTCTACGTGGACCACTACGTGTCGGGTCTAACGTGCAAGTATGATCTATCATTTTATACACACTCCAAATACCGCGGGCCGCACTAGAAGCAACTGTGAAATGGCATTGTTTTGACTTGCATACTACCTTCATTCTCTTCTTGCCCGAGTACTTGACTCGGTATTCACCGAATTTGTCCACGTGGTATAACCCAATGGCTGTGGTCAGTTGTTCCTTAGTTGAGTACATTGCGCCTACCTTTATAACACCACTATTCAGAAACAATCCTCCTTCTACAGTCGGGCCATTATCAATGAAAGTAGTTGGAGCTCCAGGAATTAGCCACCTGCTATTCCTTAACACATCGGAATCTAAAGATGTGTTACCAACTGAAGTAGGTTGTTGTCGCCGGTATGGAGGAAATGTGATAGGATTGATACTATTATGCGTTTCAGAACTGGGGTTAGTGGGACGGTAGTACCATGCGATGAAGTCCTCAAACTGTGCACGTACATTAATAATGTCTCCCTGACGTGTGACATTACCATCTCCCTCTACCGGATGATCAACTGGAGGTTCAACATTAGCTTCAGTAGCAGCCTCAGGTATGTCATCTTCATCCATATTTAAATCTCTATGACCATGCAACCCCCACTCATCACCAAAGTCAACATGCAATTCAGAATTATTTTCCATCTGATTTTCATACACATGCAATTCTCTTTGACCATCCAATTCAAAATTATTTTCCAACGGTAGAATTGCATGTTGTGTTCGGTTAAGTCTTGTAGCGTGTTTGTCGTATGAATAAGATGTACCTTCATCCACGTAGATGTTTGTGTTCGACACGAAATTTGTTGTTGGTCGGATACTTCTAACTGATACAAAGACAACGGGGTAGCGCTCTTTCCGAAATAATTCAAAAACATCGTCGTCCGTCTTTAATTTCCTCTTGCGTATTTGGTTGTCGTTCATATCAACATACGCTTCGAAAATATACCTGAACATTCGACAAAGCTATTTTATACACTCGACATACAATTGAACACATTCGACAAGTTATTTTATACATTCAACATACAATTGAACACATTCGAAAAGCTATTTTATAAACTCGACATACAATTGAACACATTCGACAAGCTATTTTATACATTCGACATACAATTGAACACATTCGACAAGCTATTTTACATTAGTTAAACAATTTTTGCACATTCGACAGACTATTTTTGCACATTCGACAAGTGTATTTTTAACAAATAATTTAGTACATAGGTTGTGTATACCTGTAAGTATTGGTGTCGACATTTATACAATGGTGAACACTGTCCCAGAGTGCCTGATAACCACCCTCTCCAGGAGGTACAAAGGCAATGTCATCTTCCCCACCGATGTATTCCAAACCAGACCAATGACCATCGTATTTCACATCTAGTTTCAGCGTAGACATCATCTAAAATATACCATAACAAATGAATAAAAACATGTATAATTTTCGAATAAAAAAAATGTATAATTTACAAAGTATAATTTACAAAGTATAATAAAAAAAATAAAAAAATGTATAATTTACAAAGTATGAAACTGAAGAAAAAATGCAACAATCCATACTTACATGTAGTTTTGGGGGTTTTTGGTTTTTGGTTTTTTTGAGGTTTTTCATACTTCCGCCATTGTATTTGACTTTGATTTTCAGAAACTTTTGAGAAAGAGTTGATTTCCCATGTATAAACTATAAAGTATTGAAAAGACTGGACAAGAAAAATATAACTTTTTTTCAGAGGAAATCGAATATTCTGATATTCTGCCATACCGAAATCTTTTCTCTGACATTCTCCTTTACTAAAATGTTAGATTAAGATATGTTTTCACATTCGACAAACACATTTAAGTATGGATTGTTGGTCGGATACACGCCATTTTAAATCTTCTCAATGAACACATTCGACAAACTATTGAACGCAGTCGACCAACATTAGATCCCATTCGACCAAATATAGATCCCATTCGACCAACAATAGATCCCATTCGACAAACAATGGATCCCATTCGACAAACTATTGAACGCATTCGATGGACAATAGATCTCATTCGACAAACAATGGATACCATTCGACAAACTATTGAACGCATTCGACCAATAATAGATCCCATTCGACCAACAACGAACTAACAAATTTACAAAGTACCAGTCACAAGTTTCATTTTTTCCAACGCCGCGTAAGCGTATATTCGCTCGGAGATCCGAGATCTAATCTTCTGTATATTCGGATGTGTTACGTCTGCTAGGTCTCTTCCAACAAGGAACTGCTCAACACACTTCAACGAAAATGGCCCACAAGAATGATTATATGTCTGTTTAAAGCATTTATCTGTGGGACCAAGGCCTAATTCCCACGTCTTTGTGCCGTCGGTTTTATCATCAAAAATGCCACTATGAAACAGTATTTGCGGTAGCATCCTTTTCAGGGGCAGGGTGGATTCCTTTCTTTTTTCATCTAGCTCAGGCGACCACCGGAAGGCGAATGAGTCGTAGACGTATATGCTCTTCCACTTCAGGCGAATGAGCAGAACTACCCAATGGCTGCCCGTATTCCAAGGGGTAACAACCTACAATTCAAAGGATACTCAGTACGACGACAACAACCATTGAAATTGCTTGAGCAAAAATTAAGGGTACTAACATATGTCACTTTATTCCAACTTCTCATATTTTTCCAGCCTTCGATTGTCTCTTCACCACGAACGCGCTTTATCAACGGTTGAAGTTTCTGTTTTGTGAATACCACCTCGGTGGGACTAACACCTTCGGCCATCTTTTCATCCCACAACGCCTTAACAGTATCCTGAATCATGGTCTTGAATGTTACGGATAATTTAACATAATATATCACGGTCTTAAATATAATATTTTCAATAAAACATTACCGCAAACTGCAAGTCCAAGATCAAATATATATTGTGATTGCTGGCTGGTGTGCAAACAAAGTGTGGGTAGTTATGCAATATACGCAAGTAAGCATTTATTTGCTGAAAAAAACAGTGTAGTTAGCAGATAATCGGGTATGATAATTAATTAATAAGCTCGTAACATCTACATCGTAAAACAACATAACAATACCTCATTGTCCATATCATGCTTAGGGTTAGCGACACTCAGAAACCAACTTCTACTCACTTCAATTGCATTTCGGCCTAACACGGTAATTCTGCAAAAAAAAATACACAGTAGATCATTACTACGCATAATATGATGATTATCAGTTCATCTAGAATATTATTTGAGGTAATGTAAACGTACGTCTCTTCACTTTTGGCATTTATCCATCTCTTGAACGCATTGTCAATTTTCCTCTGGTTTGGATCATCTTTCTCGAATGGCGATTTCAGTGCTTGGGAAGGGATCAGAGCTCTTTTCGTTTCTGGCAATTTCGTGCTAGAACTACTGGCACCAACATGCTCAACTGCCTTGCGTAATACACCTTTGGGGGGCGGTTGGTCGTTCTTGCATCAACGAAGTCGTCATCCTCCTCGAGACCACTGACATTATCACGGACTCTGTTCGGAGCCTCCTGAATGGGAGAAGGGACATTCTCATTCAAACCACCAGTTCTTGGTGTATTCGGGCGCTGCATTTGTGCATTATGGCGCTGCCTCTGTTCAGATATCATTGAAGGTGACTGACCAGCAGTCGGTTGAGAACCGACTTGTTGTATTAGGGCACGCATCCCATTCAAAACTGCACCCGTGATATTTGGAAGGACTGCTTCCTTTAATCCTGAACTCAAGGACGGTATTGTGGTAGATAATCCTCGGGTTACGGCAGCATCAACAACCGATGGTATTGAGACTTCCAAACACTTCAAACAGTCATTCATCCGTTCTCGAACTATCGCGGGAATCTCAGCCCGGAGGTCAGAAAAATGCTTTGCGCTCTCTTGCCGGACCAACTCGATAGCAGAAGCTGTTTCAGTACTTACGTCAGAAAAATGTTTCGCGCTCTCTCGTCTAAGGGCAGCAACAGATTCTACCAACGAGAGGATAACCGAGTTTGTGGACTCTGGGGGTACTAGTTGAGCCGGCATTATTCATTGGATTAAGAGGTGGAACAGCTTCATTAGGTGACGGTGGATTCATGTCTCTCTCAAACTGTACATCGATTTCAGGCAAAATGACAACATCGTTTAGATTCATGTGAATTGCCTCATCTGCCAAGGTATGCAGCTGCTCATTAATTGGGGAACGTGGAATGGCACTCTCAACCGGCCTTCCCCTCGTCCTTCGGGCAGGGCCACCATGGCGGGCCTTCTTACGTGGCCTAATACGCAACTCGTTATCATGATCTTCGACATACGGCCACCAAGCTTCGTAGCATACTGTCTCTGCCTCTTTAGGCTCCAAATGAGTATGACAAACACTCTGCAAAACACAGTTGTTAGATAATCGTACGAAGAAGAATGAATACAATAACAATTAATACCTGATCCAGGAAGATGTAATCCAAGTCTATATTTGACATTTTTTTATCAAATGACCATTTCGAGGCATCTGTTCACCAGGATTGGTGGTGTGTTGTGCACATTTGAATCCTAAACGAGGGATAGCCTCAAATGCCCAAATCTGCATATAAACAATGTGATTTTCGTATCAGTGAAATAAAAGTAGATGATTGTACGTAAGTGTTTAGGATCAGTAACATACCAAAAACGCAAAACTGCACCCGTATACATAGTATTTGGACGCCCCAGCAGTTGTCCGCACCGCGCCGATATGTTGAATCAAGGTCTTGAAAGCTAATGATCCCCATGGAAATTCATTCCACCTATCATTGTCCTCAATCAACGCCCACACCCACGAGTCTACTTTCTTCTTACCATTGTCTACCCCGAGTAAGATCAGATGAACGAACAAAATGTTTAACACCTTCAGTTGGTCTTCATTGCTAGGGACAGAGGATAGAAACTGGCCACTCTTATATCGCTCTAATATGTGTTTCACCTTTGTTGAGGTACCTGGTGCGGAGAAAAAACGGTCATATAAACCACCGGGCGGTGCATCGTGATTTACAGTGGTGTCGAATGTCGTTTTGCCAAAACGAAGTCCTGTAACAAGCGCAAATTCGGCTGGCCCAAATCATATCCTCTTTGATCCAACCCTAAACCACACTTCATCCTCTCCAGCACCTGTGAAACTTATTTCACGACTTAGAATCGCATGAACAACACTGTTTGGCAACTCAATCTGGTCCCGTTGCATTCTAAAAAAATATTTGAATGATGAGTTGTACATAAGCTTCTGACACAAGCCGAGATCATCCTTTATGCCATCGAGAAGAACATCCACGTTCTTTAGCCTGTTGTATAGACCGGCCCTGCTTCCAGTTCCATGGAAATCCTCCCTCACCCACCACCAGTCATGTTACCAACTCATAATTAAATCCAACATATATTTGACAAAGGACATTCGACAAAGGCTATTCGACATACTGTATCCCTAATTCAGAAAACCCTAAATCCCCAATTACCCAAATCGGAAACCCTAAAACCCAAGATCGCCAAATCGGAATGCCTAAATCCCCAAATCCCAAAATCGGAAACCCTAAATCCCACTAATAAATCAAAAATCACAGATAATATACGCACCAGATTCGATTCCTCCTGTACGGGCTGCGCGCACACATTTTGGCTTGCCTCTGCCCAGGCTGCTAAATCCTCGACTGCTTGCGTCGACATATAACTATCCTGTGAATCGTTCAATTCATCAAATTTCGGATTATCGTCGTCGGGATTTTCGGATTGTACAGTATCGACGGCGATGTCTACGGATGGGTAGTGTTACCGGTGGGGTTGTCGGATTGTACAGTCTCGCCGGATGGGCCCATACGGCCGGCGGGGTTTTCGGATGGGATAATGTTGCCGGCGGGGTTGTCGGATTGCGGCGAGGATTCCATGTCGTACTGGAATTTTTACGGGTTACGGAGTCGAATGATATCAGAAACTGTTATCGACACACATTACTTTTTTTTCGACAAGCCTTGCGAGTTTATATATACAATTAAATTTTATTTTTAATATTAATTGGCTATGTACAAAAACCTTATCGAATGTACAATAATGCTTGTCGAATGAATATAATCTAAAATGGAGTGATTAAAAAATTGAGAAATTACAAATTAATTGTTTAAAAGATTAAAAAAGTTGAATGTCGACTGTTTAAAAGTTGAATGTTTGTCGAATTAAATGTCGAATGTACAAAAAGTTGAATGTCGAATGTTTGTCGAATCATTAATTGTGAATGTCGACTGTTTAAAAGATTAAAAAAGTTGAATGTCGAAAGATTAAAAGTTGAATGTTTGTCGAATTAAATGTCGAATGTACAAAAAGTTGAATGTCGAATGTTTGTCGAATCATTAATCGTTAATGTTGACTGTTTAAAAGATTAAAAAAGTTGAATGTCGACTGTTTAAAAGTTGAATGTTTGTCGAATTAAATGTCGAATGTACAAAAAGTTGAATGTCGAATGTTTGTCGAATCATTAATTGTGAATGTCGACTGTTTAAAAGATTAAAAAAGTTGAATGTCGAATGATTAAAATTGTTTGTTGAATGCTTAATATTGTTTGTCGAATGCCGTACGGTGTTTGTCGAATGCTTAATATGTTTGTCGAATGCTTAATATTGTCTGTCGAATGCTGAATTTTGTTTGTTGAAATATTAAAACATTGCAAAAATAGTATTTTCATTAATATTGAAAATTAAAAAAAAATAAACATACATAATTCCGATTGAAAAAATTTAACATTAACAGTGCATCAGTAAAATGATTACTCATCACCGTCGTCATCCACTCCGTCATCGTCATCCTCGTCCTCGCCGTCATCCTCCTACATATCGCATTCCTCGCTGTCCTCGCATTCGGCGATGTCCTCCTCCCCATCGAACGACAATACATCGTCGTAGTAGACGTCAACAAAAGCTTGATTATCACGCATGATGGACTGTACAACATCAGTGAATTTGGGCAACGCCTCGGATCCACGAGCCTGTGGATTATTGAAATCCACAATCTCCTTGCCATCTCTCCCATAGATGGACACGAGAAAGCTACTGAACAAAGAATGTTCGAAGAGAACCACATTCCCCAGGACCAGATGATGCGCAGGACGAAATTGGGACCACCCACGATTGAACGTCAGATAACCATGAGTTCAGGACAGATGCACAATCTAGACGAGGCCGGATTTGTCTCTCAATTCAACATCCCGGCCAGCGAGGTGCTCGTTTTCCTGTGCAAAATCGGCGTCCAGGCGAAGCAATTCCTTGAAATCATCGGACACAATAGTTTTCCAGAACTTGTTAATTGCCAGACCCACGTTAGCCATTGTGTTTTTTTATTTAATGGATTTAATTACAAGTAGAGGGGCACAAAGGATAATATGATCGTGTGTGTTTTGATCAGAAAGTAAACGCCCTAATTTATACCAAATAATTAGAGCTTACTGGGCGGTCCTTTTGCATCGCTTAGTGAAAGGTTTCCTGAATTAAATTCGCTCCATTCAATGCACTAGCCAACCACCACGCCACTCATTCGCCCCATTAACTACATCTGAATTGTTCAATCACATTAACTCCTATTGCGTGCTGATATACACATCACATTAATTCAGTTAATTTCGATGAAACACATTCGCCATACATTGATAATGTATTCGACAAACACTCGCCCTACAATCTAAGTGAATTAGACAATGAAATTATACATTCGACAAACACTACACAATTGTAAAGATTCGACATACATTCTTGTCGAATAACAAAGACATGCAGGGCGAATTACTAACGCATACATTCGACATGTAGGGCGAATACATTATACATGAACAAGCAATGTAAGTTGGCAATGCAGGGGGATTTAATGTGGCGAATGAGTGTTGGGGTAGTTGGCGAGTGTATTGGGTGAATTTAATTAAGTAAGGCAACCTTTCACCAACCGACGTATCCAGTGAACCCTAATTTTTGCTATAAATTAGGGCGTTTATTTTTTGATGAAAACATGCCCTATCTTATTTCTTCCAAAATATATTATCTCCTCTTTTCCCCTCGAAGTAGCAAAGCAATGGCAAACGTGGGGCATGCGATTAAAAAATTCTGGAAAATCCTGGTATCCGACGAATTCAAGGATATGCTTCGCCTGGACTCAGATTTTGCACATTCCCACGAGTACCTAATTGGCGATGTTGAACTCAAGGACAAATCTGGCGGTGTGTGGATTGTGCATGTGTCCTGGACTCATGGTTATCTAACGTTGAATACTGGGTGGCGGGAGTTTCGTGAGGCCCATCATCTGAAGATGGGCAAGGTGGTCCTCTTCGAACATATAAGCTTAAGGACCTTTGTCGTGACCATTTACGGGCGGAATGGCAAGGAGATCGTGGATTTTAATAATCCGGTGGCCCGTGGATCCGAGAGTTCGCCCAGTTTCGGGGAAGTTATACAATCCATTCTGCGTGACAATCAAAACTTTGCTGACGTGTACCTAGATGATGATTCAGTCGATGAGGACGACAGCGAGATGGAAGATGACAGGGATGACGATGATGACGGCGAAGATGATGGTGACGGTGATGTTTGATCTGCTTGATGACGGTTTTATGATGTATTTTTATTTAATCTGTTGTGTTTGATTTTAATTGAAATTAAGTTTGAATTTTAGTTTTCTCATGTATTTTAATATTAATTTCAGTTTTTGTTGTGTTAATATTAATTTTAATATTAATTTCTGTTTGATTTTCTAATGTTTTAATCTGATTTCATTATAAAACTATTGACAATCATTCGAGACTGGTATTGTTATGGCGCTACATTCGCCCTACATTCGACAAACAATTCGCCCTACATAAAAAAGTTATTCAACACACAATTCGCCCGACATTCAAACAGTTAATCTTGAAAACAATTCGCCCTACATGAAAGCAGTTATTCGACAAACAATTCGCCCTACATGTAAACAGTTATTCGACAAGCATTCGACAAGTAATACCTTCTCGACAAACATTTATAAGTACATTAGTCAATTCGCCCAGTAGTACCTTGTCGATAATATTAATTCGCCCAGTAGTACTTGTCGAATTCAGGTAGGTGTGTAAGATTCGATGCCATGTGAGGGTAGTTTCGGTGTATCACAACTTTTTAGTGCAAGAAAGCATGTTTTTTATATGGGATGGCAAAAAAGCATGTCCACTATATGCATAATGGTACTTTTATTTTTTTCCCTTTGAAAATAAACAAAATTCAAATTATTCATTTCAAACACTTAACTCACTCGAATTAACGTCACACAATATTGAACTAAATATACAAGGTAAGATGTCGTGTAATCCTCAAATATAATCAACAACCATATTAAATTATAAATTAGGGAGATTTTGAAAAAGAGTAAATATCTTACTCTCTATTATACATTAAGAACAATTTTTACACTATTTATAAAAAATAAGGATTTACCAAATCAAAATAGTTTAATAGTATTAAACTATCTAATATTTTATATACAATGTATATTATATAGAATCACATAATTAGTGAAACAATAATACACTTTTCATGTTGTGTCACTACCAAAAATAATCGAGGAATATCTTACCACAAAACTCTCGCTTCACATATTTTCAAAAGAAACTGACGTTCAAGATTGTTCAGACAGCAGTGTTTTTGTGATTTGTGAAATTTGAATGCTCTAAATTTCTTCAAAACCGGTAAGATTTATATTTCCCGTTACACTATTTGTAATTTTCGTTTCTTCTCTATGTGCAATAACTGACTAAATACTATATAGTTCATAGATTACGTTCAAGATTTAGGGTTTTTCGTTTTTAGGTTAAATTCCACCCACAGACGGCCGAACGGGTTCTGAAAATTTTGAGAAGGGATCAATGTCTAAATTGGTTGAGACCTTCGCGCAACCTAGGTTTTCTTAAGAATTGCCACCGAACCATGAGACACCACTGAAAATTGGCGGCGATCTCGACTTTAAGGTAATGTATGATATTTAGATTTGATTTCACCATGTGGTTCTTGGGGTTATTTGGTTGAAATTATTCACATAAAGTGATTTTTCAAGTGCAACTAACAATAGGTTTTGGGATTTTTTTTCAATATTGTTGAGATTTTTTTCCAATAGTTTTCACATTGAATAGGTTTTGGGATTGTTCCAGATTTTTTTCAATAATTTTCGCCTAGCTTCAGGTCGTTCGTGGCTGAGCCCAGATTTATTCCTTCGCTGTTCATGTATCCAACATTTGATGTCGAAGATAGGCTTGTAGCTGAAAAGGTAATTTCTTGGAGAATTTCATAAAATTTTCGTGTTATATCCCCAAGTCATCTTTATAGATTAGTGGGAATTGAGTAATTAATACTGAAAAATATCACTCTAAAGGCTCTGCATTCTATGCAGGAAGTCATGGAGGAGAGATATCAATTAGTTTGCCATTTTTTCCTTCTTTCTTTTGATGCTTGCTTATTTTCATTGCTAGGTCTCGTATTATTTTCGGAAGCCCTGTCCAAACGATATTGTTATTTTCAAAAACCCACCTGTGCTTCAAGACGTCGGCTACACAGATGTCGATGTTTTTATTAAGCGGATAGTTGCGAAAGAAGTTGATCTCGTTGAGGTGAGATCATGAAAACTCAACATTTTTTTTTCTTTAGAGTGTTTGAATCCTTCGGCATATGAACTATATGATGAAATAGTGGGCTTGTATGTGCTGTTTTTTTTTTCTTTTTCATGGAACTTTGAATGTTATTTTGAAATGATAAATTGGATTTTGGATAATGACGTGGCTGCGCTTAACGTTAGACCTTTAGCTTAGTCGATTTCTTTCTGTTGTGAGATATCATTTGCTAATAGTTTCTTGAAATTTGTTTACTACTTGGGCTTTTGTGAAAAGCATACCTACAATATGATATTCACATCACTGATTACACTTTCCATCTTTAATTCTTGTTTTGATGTTGTATCTGTGCTGGAAACTCGATGTATCAATAATTCTTGGGGACAGTTCAGTCAGGATGTTTATTTATTTTTTGTTGTTAATAGCGTATTGTTCAATTTCGAGCTATATTTTTTGTTGTATAAAATACAGTACTTGCGATTTGTTCGTAGCTAAAAACACATATTAGTTTGACCTAGCTTATAAGGTTGTCTTTCAATACTGAAACAACTTGTACTATATCACTAGCTATTGTATGGTTAGTCATTCTTACCATGATACACAGTTTATATAATTCGTTTGTTAAACATACACCAATTAGTCACAATATTTATTTGCATTTCATAATCTATTATCTACACTGATATTATCTTATGCAGTGTAGTTGGTAGATTTGAATGCATAATAGTTTACGAACAAGTAGTGTAATAGCTTAATAGTTACACTTCGTCAAAACTTAGTCGAATACATAACACCTATTAGTAAAAATAGATAAAGCTTGAATATAGGGGTATGTTTGTTAATATCTCTCAATTTAAACTTTCTCCACTGATACTTATTATTTTATATTCATGTACAATTTTATATTTTTCAGTGAAAGTTTCTGGAAGGATAATGACAACGAACTGACCAACATTTCATACCATGAGAATGATGTCTTGTTATCAAAGAATGTTGTGACGACCACAATAATCGATGCATTTTCAAGCCTTCTAAAAGAAGAGGTGAAGTCCAATGAGGAAGTACTCCTGGAAACGATGTTTCTTCTTTCACACACATGGGTAGGTATTTCAAAACTGTTAAAATTAAAATAATAAGTACTACTAAATTCATAGAAATGGATTACACTAATATCAACTGGACTACATGATTAATTATGCTACAGGAAATTATGGAGACTGAAAAGCTTATTAAGGCATTTGTTGTATTTGGTTATATTGTCGTAATAGTTTAACCTTTGAATCGACCTTGGTTTGAGTGAGCTTTTAAAGGATCTTACTTTTCAAAAGTTACATAATCTAGTTCGTACACTTCATAAGTGTAGACATTGTATTTGATAGGTCAAGAGCTATCAATAGGACTACTAGTTTACGAACTTGTATTGTAGTCGTGTAATAGTGTAATTTAAAATTAAAAAAGCACTATTGATCAATTCTGTGAAGTGTATTATGTAGTGTATAAAATATTATGGTTTAATAATTTGCGCACAATGTGGTAACTGAGAAACTTGTTCGTGTACATGTTTTATATTAGTGTCAAACCTTGTAACATTGATTACATTATTGGACAAGCACTTGTAATTGTCCATTTGCATGTAATTGTATATTTGCATCTCATAATATGAGATACTTATGTAATTGTCCATTTGCATGTCATAATCTACTACATACACTTTATACGATTAGGCAGTGTAACCTGTAGTTCAAAAATATATTCTGGATTTCTAGCTAACCTGGAAGTGTTGTATTAGTTTAATCGATTAATTTCAAACTACGGTAACATATAGTGTAACTTTTATGGATTGGGTGATAACATACACTGCATAAGATTAAAATTTGTAGGATCTACTACAAACACTGCAAAGGAGTGAACAAGTAATGTATTAGTGTTACATTAAATGCCAAACCATGTAAACTTGTTTACATAGTTTGCTTGGCTGATGACTAATAAATTGTTTAAATGCATGTAAGAATCAATTATATAGACTGTAAATTTTTTGTACAATTTGATCGGTGTTTCGAACTTAACTCCACAAGTATTTTATTAGCTTAAATTCATCATCTTTTTCATACACTGTACTTTGATACGTTGTGTCTTTTGTTGTTCTGAAGTCATTTCAATATACAAGGACTATAACTTGTTCTATGACCATTGTAGTTGATAAACTGTGTTTAACATCAGTCTAAGTTTGTGATGGTTTGATCTATTCCGTGCAAAGATATTTTCCAACAAACTGTTAATGATGTACATTTACGTACTTTTTACCCTTATGCAGGTAGCGGCCGAGAATTTGGACACAAAGGCAATGCATTCTTTTATATTCGAGCCGCTATACGAGTATGTGGGGAGCGCGCATCTAATCATGATTCCGCTAACCCACAGAGGGAAATTCCACTTCACGCTGTTAACGTTCGACACAGTGTTAAAGTGTTTTATCCACTATGACTCTATGTCTTCAAGGCAATCAAGTCCTGATGTATGCTTAAAAGAGGCGGAAATTATGGTATACATGAGTAACAGTGTTATTATTGAATTTGTTGATAGTGTTTTTTCTATTTAAATTCAACATTGTTGACGTGCGCATCTAAATAGTGTTATAATCAGTTTGTGTTAGAAGAAGTTATATATGAAAGTTCTGATTATTGTTGTTTATTTCCGTGATGTACACAGATCCACATGATAAATCTGTGGATGAGAGGGGTAGAGTACCAATCCGAGGAAATGCTGAGAACAGGCAACAGAAGAAATTCAACAAAGGCGAAAGCACGAATGTATTGTTGAAGATGGATATGGAAGATATGTCCGAGAAAGAGATCCTCACTATCAAATGGGCGCAGAAGAACTACAAGTCTGATTTCAAACTGTTTGATGAGAGTAAAGTTGTTCCTAAGCAGGCTTTCGGATTGTAAGTATAATAAGTAACACGATAATCAATTGAATTGTATAATAGACAGTCATGTGTTTACATACTAATATATTATTGCGAAAACATAGTGGATTGCAGTGTATACCTGATGCACTACATGGACTTCCTTGCTCATGAAAAATATTTGGGTTGTTCATTTGACGATACAGATGCAACTCGTTTCAAAGGTGATGTTGTCAACAGGTTCGCGAGAAGTTCGAAGTGCTGGAGGGCAACCGAATAGAAAGATCGTGGGAGCTGATTTATATTTATGAAGAAATATTAAGTACCAGCTAGTGCTTTAAACAATAACTGTACAATTATGTCAGTTGCTTTACAATTCTCTGAATGAACAGATGGTTTTACTAGTATACTCCAACAAATGTTAGTAGGGCAATTGAGCTGATTGCAACCACATTTTGATACAGGGAAATTTGATATTTGTGATCTTAGTTTTGGATAATGTGTGTTGGCCATTAAAGATTTCATATTACATGTAAAAAATTATTTGTAACAAAATTCAAATATGAAAAACGCAGACACTATTTCCAGACAAACTATATTTTCTTCATGAATTAGCAGACACTGGACATTTAAAGACCACACGTTATATGCTCATCTGAGCTACATAATGCACAAAACAATGTTCAACAATTTGTACGCAAAGAAACAGATATTGTTGTGCTTTATTGAGCAGTATAGTGTAGTTCCACGATTTAATTTTATTTGTATGAATAGGTAATTCATGCACTACCTAAAAACAATATGTTTGATGCCTTCGTAAGTTATATAAATGACAAGATCCATGATAAGGCTTATATGTCCCTAATGACAGCGGACTATCATCTCAGAATGATAACCTGATGTTCGTGAATATCCGAGGAAGATAACTACAGTTTTCTGTATATAACAAATAGATCAACACGAGTTGGGTCTGTACAAACATGAGTCTCACACTATTCAAAGGTGTAAGTCATTGTCCAAGAAGTATATGTAGAAAAAACCATCCAAGTAGTTTTCTGTATCAGATTTATTTAACACTAAAAGGTTTCCAATCAAGAGTTATCTCTGTACTTGTTTCTTAATCACAGAATCCAAAATAAAATGAAAACAATAAAAATTAATCAAGCCGGTAAAAACTATCAAGAAAGAGGAAAATATTGTTCCTGGATTTTTATAAACCATCCAACACAAAAATTCATATTCAACCTCGGTTGAAAAAACATGCGCACAACAATTTAAAACATAAACGTTGGCAATAAGAATTCAAAAACACGCATGAACTATAAGGATCTACAACATACTAAATAACTTCTTTGCAGGGGGTTAGTTGTTCCCAATAGTGCTTTCGGTCAGTGTTGTAACATTAATATCAACCCAAGACGACTTTAGATGACCAAGTACCATAAACAAAATGGACATGTCGACGTCGTTACGTAGACGATAGATGGTTGAATCAGGAAGCACCGAGAATTTGAGTTGTAAAGCTTTTTGTCAATCAAAGCAGGGAATTGAGAACAAATACTCTCGCATAGTTCGGTGTAGGAAAGGTTGACTCCAAATGATATTGCTGCGCCCTCACCGGGGTAGACAATCTTAGCAACATATGAAACCATAACACTTTTTGGGAAAACATTCATTTGTTATATTAAGAAAAATGTGGCAAAAGCCATAACTCCTGCAAGCAACATATGAAGCCAACCATGTTGTCACGTGAACCAAAATATAATTGACGGTTAGAAGATTTTGAAACTACAAATACACTGTGCCGATTTTAATGTATTCCTCAAGTATTCTAACTAGCGACCCAATAACAGAAACCAACAAATAACTGTTGGGGATCGTGCATGTATACGCAGCGGAAAACAAAAATTTTTATGAAAAACCGTTTTTCATTAATGTAAACATTTTACATTATATTTATTTTATTTTATTGAAAATCATATTTTCAATATTACATGCATTAATTGATTTAATTCAAATCTATTAGAATCAATAATTCACCATTTAATTTAATTATCAAATAATTAAATATTTAATTCATGCATCCCATACTACACAAATTAAATCTAGCGCAATTATATTTATCATATAAATTAATTACATATTAATATATTTATGTAGCGCAATTATATTAATCATATTAATATATTAAAATTAATTACGCAACATAATTAATTTGCGTCAAATTGACCATTAACATAATCTTATTATTAATTCTAATCAACTTGAGTTTATGTAAACATCCGCACATAATTAATTTGCATCAGATTGACAATTAACATAATCATATTATTTAATTCTAATCAACTTGAATTGTGCAATTAAATTAATCAAATTAATTAATTACACATATATAATTAATTAATGTGCACATAATCAGTTTGCGTCAAATTGACAATTAAGATAATCATATTATTTAATTCGAATCAATTTGAATTTAATTGACATTTAAATTAATCACAATTAATTTTTCTTTATCAATTAAAAATCCCATAGCGCAAAC
Source organism: Euphrasia confusa (assembly GCA_954870475.1). Classification (NCBI taxonomy): domain Eukaryota; kingdom Viridiplantae; phylum Streptophyta; class Magnoliopsida; order Lamiales; family Orobanchaceae; genus Euphrasia; species Euphrasia confusa. The sequence continues at coordinate 19,992,073 of OX940949.1, forward strand.
ATTAACAGTACATAGCGCAAACATTTAACGCAAACAATTAAATCTAAATTTAATCGTAAGTACCTCAGGAATTCATCGGACGAAACGAGGTTCGTCGGAAGTCGCGCGGATGCGACGCGGGGACGGCACGGGTCGTGTGCGGGGAGAGCCGGGCGAGTGGCGGGGCTCTCGGCTGGACTCGTGTGTCACGGCTGGAGCGCACGGGCGCGACTCGGGCTGTGCTCGGGCGTTCCTTCGGCGTCTCTCGTCTAATCAGGTTTCACCTTGTATAGGTAATCCAACTTACGTATTGCACTAGAAACACGTAAGGTAGAATACGACGGGAAAAACGGGCCGGAAAAACGGTGCCGGAATCGGATTCCGGCGAGGGGAGGCGGCTGCTGGCAGCGGCACTAGGCGGCGGCGGGCGGCGGCTCCGGTTGTCGGCGGTCCTCCGAGGAAGGAGCCGAGGGGGCGGACGAGAGGGAGAGAGGAGAGGAGAGAAAGTGAGGCTAGGTTTTTTAGCTCTTCACTTTGGTGTGTTTATTCTCATGCCTATGGAGCTCCTTTTATAGGTGAAGAAAGGAGCTTGTTGGGCTCAAACCCTAATGGATCGGATCCATTAACCCTAGCCGGCCCAATACATTAGCCGTCATTACGTTTCTCCAAAATTGACAATCAATTTCATCTCCGAAAAATATAACGATTATATTTTCTTTCTCGTTTTAATTTTCTCATCAATATGAGATAAAAATAAAATTTTCCAATTTCACAAAATCGGAAAGCCCATTTCAGGGGTACTGCTAAATCGGGAAATTTCCCAAAATAGAAAGTGCACACCATCGTGTCTGTTTTCTTTAGCTCATTATTATTTCCAACTCATAATCACAATTATGAATCTCGGATTCAATCATATTGACCTCCGACTATATGTACTTAATTAACAGTTAATTAATACATGATCGTATTCAAGGATCGGTTTACACGAGAATGTGACCCTCAATGGTTCAGGTGTATAACTAGCCGTGGGCTCACAACATATTGTGATTCGAACAACATATTGTTCTTATTTCAACTACTCCCAAGAGTTTTAGATTAATAATCATATTATTTAATCTCCGAACAAGTCGGTGCCCAACGAATCAGTGACGAGCGTCTAGCAGCCACGCTTCACTAATTCCCTAAATACAAATGAAGTGCCTGCAAGAACCTTGTAATATAGTTAGCGTACAGTACGATCCCTCCGATACATATGTCCCGATCAAACTAGAGATATTGGTTAATCGAGATCTCTTGTTGAGTTTGATAACTGTGCGTACGTTCTAGGTTTCGTAAAATCCAGTCGTGATTGATTCAGAGAAACACATTTCTCTAATCACCTCACTATTCAACTCTGGCCAGAGATTCCGGGACTACGAACCATCAGAACACACAGGACATCCATGATCTATATCAAGCGATCAGATCCCCTACTACCATGCACAGACTTCACATCAGATTTCGAACTGCACGAACATTGTCTCCTTTTTCGACTTACTCCCTTTCCAGGGAATCAGAGACACGTCACGATACAGCTAGTCCTCTGATGAAGTCACGGTGATGTCTGGGTCTTAAGGATTAATTGTGTACAACTATATTATGGAATTCTCTACTCGATCAGTGATAACCACTTAGAGATTCCAGGGAGAGGGGGTTCAGTGAACTCATCAACAGTGAGCACCCACTCAAGTATGTCGATGTCCCAACACCGAGGCTCGAGATTAGCCCACATACACTAAGTGCTAGTCTCAAGGGGGAAAGGCCGGGTATCCTTGTTATTGGCGTAACCCATCGACTATGAACTGAGTTTGACCAGTTACGTTGCGTTAACAGAATTATCTCTCGGTTTCCACAAAACCGAATTCATACAACATGTGTAACTGTACAGGACTATATCTATGATTCAACATTGGGAGCAGATATAGTATATGCCATTAATATAGGTTTCATTAATTAACGAAATAAACCGTTATATAACGAAATATGGTTAACCGCTCGGCCAACCGTTGGCTCGCCGGTCACCTATTCCAACAATCTCCCACTTGACCTAGAGCCAACTCTCCATGAATCTTAGTCCCATCGACTCTCGATGTTTCTCGCGGACATATTCAGATAAAGGCCTGGTACAGGGATCTACAAAGTTATCTTCCGAAGTGACACTCTCGACTCAGACGTCACCTCTGTCATTGATCTCTTGGATCACATGATATTCTCTCAAGTACATGTTTGGACTTCTGATGAGATCTCGGTTCCTTAGCATTCGCTACAGGACACCGTATAATCACAGTACAAGTTACTTGATTATTTGCGTCCGGAACTATAACCAACATTTGGATAAAGTTCCGTGTCCAAAACAGTCTCTTTTACAGCTTTAGATGCTGCAACATATTCAGGTTCTCGTGGTAGAATCATTAGTCGTTGCAGGAACCATTCCAGCATACGACACCACCTCTAAGTTCGAATATGAATCCCGATATTGACTTTTAGTCATCCACATCCAGTTGAAAACTAGAGTTCGTAAGTACCTCTAAATTCAATTCGGACCTCCCATAGACTAAGAACAATTCCTTAATGCTTTTGATTGCTAGTGCTCAAGGATTTCGTCCTTCACGACTTCAAATAAGCCGGTCTTGGGTTCGACTGATATTCACTTGTGACACTCACAACATTTATAATATCACGTCTAGTACACAGCATGCCATACATAATGCTCCCTAGTGCGGAGATATATGTGTTGTCCATTTCATCTCCTCGAATTCCATCACATTACAGTCACACGAATTACGAGAGATGAACCCCATGGGACATTGGCAAGAATCTCTTCAGGATTCTTCCATGCTAAACCATTTCAGAAACAGTTTCTATGTACAAGGATTGAGAAGATTTTGCATTCTTCTAGATCTATATCTATAGTGACGTATCACAATACGTAGGATGCCTCTCCTCAAATCCTTTATTCGAGAAACGTGTGGACAACCGTGCTTTCGTTGATTGCAACATCACTCAATCATCCCTATGATTAGTATGTCATCAACGTACAACACTTAAATTTCACTGCGCTCCCACTAACCTTCTTGAATACAAGGTACCTTCAAGTTTTATACCAAGTCAACGCTTTGACTATTGTATTTAAAACACATGTTCCATTTTAGGGATGCTCGTTTCCATCCATAAATGGATCGCTGGAGTATGCAAACCTTTTGCTCCTTTCCAGAAAATATGAAGCCTTCCGGCTGCGCTACAACTCTTCCATAATATCACATTCAAGGAAAGTAGACTTCATATCTATTTTCCATATCTCATAGTCGTACTATGCAGAAATGGCCAGCAAAATTGTAATGGACTTAAGCACAGCGATTGATGGAAAGATTACATCATAAACAATACATTGTCTTTGAGTAACTTCTTTCGCCATCATCCTTGCTTTAAAGGTCACACCTTTCTATATATACTCTTACGTCATAATTAATAGATCAATATGCAACCTTTGGGAACGATTCCCTTTGGTGGATCTACCAAGGTCAAACCTTGTTGGAGTACATACAGTCCATTATGAATTTCATGGCAATAAGCCAATGTCCCATATTCGTATCCAATACGAATCAGTTGAAGTTTATTGGATCATATCCATCGTCAACTTTATCTTGATCATTATCAAGATGGAACCGTCTACCAGGTACCTTCCGAACATTTTCGGATTTACGAACCGATAGATGAAGAGGTATATTAGTGGTTTGTTGAATTGGTTCATCTCCAAGTACTTGTGTTTGAACTTCATAGTGTGGTTCATATTCTCGAACTATTTCGAGATTTACTATATTGCCTTTTCTATCGAATAGAAACTTCTTCTCTAAGAAGGCAACATTTCTTTAAACAAACATTTTGTTTTAGAAATATAGTAGAACAGGTATCCTTGTGAATGTTCAGGATACCCCACAAAATGGCATAAGCCGGATCTACTATCCAACTTATCTCCCACTAGCCGCTTCACGCAAGCAGGATACGGGAGTGCCCAAGTTCATATGGTGTGGTTTTAACTGCTTTGGTGGTAACACTATTCAGCAATTGGACGACTGTCAAAAGTGCAGGACTTTTACAGTTTCGTCGACAATTTGGTGAACCCCTTTGTGGATTGAACCATGTCCAACAATGTTTGATTCCATCATTCGGACACTCAATACAATTAAGGAGTTCCAGACGGAGTCCATTGCCAGAGAATCGTATTCTCTTTTAGATAGTCAATAAGCTTGGTGCTTAAATATTTATTACCACGATCATATCGTAATATAGCAACCAAGTTGGTTTCCTACTTTGATGTCTATAATTATTGAACACTTCAAAATTAGAGACGTGTACTTCATAAGTACATTTGGTAGTTGAAAACCACCCCCACCAGTAACACATTAGTGGATCACACATCTCCGTTTGGATCAAATCCAATAGATCTTCAACACACTCAACTAGCGTGCTAAAGTTGTGCGGGGATTTGACTTCTATCAATTGCTGATATTTGGGTTTAGTTCATTCTTGTTTATTTGTTTATCGTCTTTAGCAAATCATATTTGCTTTCTTTTGTATAAAGGAAATCGGATTTCCAAAACAAAATTAAAACCTTTACCTTCTATATCAAATATAGAAGTAAGATCTAATAATAGAACATTTCTATTAACAGCAGGTTTCTAAATTTAGACGAAACAAATAATCAATTGTTCAAAACAATAGAATAACTATAACCCAATACGAACCTTTGTCAGAACGTTTCTGCCTAAGGTATTTTAGCAGTTATGGCCCTATGGCCTTTATTCACACAACGATGGCAAGCGTCATCAACTCATTTGTTGACCTTGTTCTTAGTCGCCCTTCTAGTTGTTGGAAATCGACTACCCGGGACATGTCCGTTCGACTACTCGAACTTCCGGACAAGCCCAGTCGACCCTCGGCGTCCCTACTGACCTCGACGCGAAGCCCCAGACCCGAAACACGCCCAGCCATTGCACCGAAGGTGCAACCGCGCGTTTCGAGGGCTTCTGCCCTCTCTGTCGGCCGACGCCGTAAGGCTGTCGCCCGACAGGGCTGTGTCGGCCGACACATATAGCTGTCGACCGACAGCGTCGCGATTCCAGCAGCGGATCGCGCCCGTTCAGCCCTTTCCGACGTGTTTTTCTCGATCCGACCACCGTGCTGGAAGTCAGAAACTTCCCAGCGGTCCGAGGAACACGAATCCAAGCCACGGAAACCAATCGATGATTTGTTGTGCAATTACGTAGAAAGTAGAAACGAAACGAAGCGGAATTAGGGTTTCGATTCTATACCTTTGTTGCGTGATTCGGAGAAGCCGAATAGGCGAACACCCTGAGATCTTCTAGTGTGTATCCTAGCCCTCGTTACCGGACGTTGTGTGGGCAACGATCCTCCGGTTCTCTTCTCTTCTTCTTCTCTCTTGAACCTTTCTCGCTATCTTTATTTTCTTACGCAGAAAAAATAAAAGACTGCGTTCTGTAGGTTTAGAGAAGAGAGAAATAGGGATATATATATAGGCCACACTAGGGACCTTAGGACAATTAATTAATTAGGCTAAATTGTGATTTAATTAAACCGGTGTCCTTAAAAGAAAACCATTAATTAAATCCAATTATAATTATAATTAATTCCACTATAAAATTATAATTGAATTCCCAATTAATTAATCTATATTATTTTACCAATAATATTTCCGCCGAAATTACATATATGATTTTCCCCGTGTTTAAGATATCGCATGTCCATGAATTAATTAATTACTAATAATTAAATTAATTCATTTCTTATTATCCGAGACTAGTACCACTCATCCTTATTATCATGTGGAACAAATCCACCTGCAGGGTTTACATGATAAACTTTATGAGCTCATCTCGGGGACATCATCAACCCAATAAATGGGACACGGTTTCCTGTCTATAATCTATAGCATGCCGTGTGTACAATTCCGATTCCCAATATACCGAGGATATTGACTAATCAATTAGTCTCACTCATTGGTACATTAAAGAACCGAGCATTGGACACACGCACCTATAATTATATAGGGATTAGGAACTCATATATCCATAATATCTGAGGTCTAGGACTAGGAACTCACGCCATACTGTCTACAACGTATACATCTAGGACTATAGCATAGAGTGTATATAAAACAAAATGCGAACTGTTTGATTAATAGATAATGAAAAACACAGATAAGGAGTTTCCATATTGTCACTAAACTAGACGTTTAGAATATAACTCCATCAATCTCCCACTTATACTAAAAGTCTAGTTGCCCTCTCCCATACATCCGATACCCATCCCCTTCACGTGTCTCTTGAACGCTTCCGCTGGAAGTGCCTTCGTAAAGGGGTCTGCCAGGTTATCCGCTGATGCAATCTTGGTGACAACCGCATCGCCTCTCTTGACGATGTCTCTAATCAGGTGATACTTGCGATCTATGTGTTTACTCGCATTGTGGGCTCGTGGTTCCTTCGCATTTGCCACTGCACCGCTATTGTCACAATAAATTGTAATAGCTCTAGGCAAATCAGGAACCACATCTAAGTCCATAAGGAAGTTCCGGAGCCACACCGATTCTTTAGCTGCCTCAGAGGCTGCTACATATTCGGCTTCCATGGTAGAGTCCGAAATGCATTTCTGCTTGACACTCTTCCATGAAACTGCTCCACCTCCCAATGTGAACACATAGCCTGATGTGGACTTTCGCTTGTCCTTATCAGATTGGAAATCCGAATCTGTGTAACCCACAGGGATCAACTCAGACGCTTTGTAACTCAGAACATAATTCCTAGTCCTTCGCAGGTACTTAAGTATGTTCTTTACAGCAGTCCAGTGACCTTGTCCGGGGTTACTCTGATATCTAGCTACCATGCCTACGGCATAGCAGATATCAGGTCTCGTACACAACATGGCATACATTAGACTTCCTACTGCCGAAGCATAAGGAACCGTCTTCATGTAATCTATCTCCTTTTGTGTCTTGGGACACATATCCTTAGATAGATGAATTCCATGGCAGAAAGGTTGAGAACCTCTCTTGGAATTCTGCATATTGAAACGAGCCAGAATCGTATCAATATATGAAGCTTGGGACAAGCTCAATGTTCTTTTCCGGCGATCCCTTATAACCTTGATCCCAAGAACATGCCCAACTTGTCCTAAGTCTTTCATATCGAATTGCTTGGACAACCATCCTTTTATGTCTGATAACATCTTCACATTGTTGCCAATTAGAAGGATGTCGTCTACATAAAGCACGAGAAACGCCACACTGTTTCTGTCACTTCTCCGGTATACACACGACTCGTCCATGCTTTGAATGAATCCATAAGACTGGATGACCTCATCAAACCGCATGTTCCAAGATCTAGAAGCTTGCTTCAATCCATAAATGGATCGGTTTAGCTTACACACTAGATGTTCTTGGCCTTTCTCGATGAAACCCTCTGGCTGTCTCATATAAATGGTCTCGTCAAGATTCCCATTCAAGAATGCTGTCTTGACGTCCATTTGCCACACCTCATAATCCATATAAGATGCTATAGACAAAAGAATCTGGATCGACTTTAGCATAGCTACCGGCGAGAAGGTTTCCTCATAATCGATCCCTTCTTTCTGAGTATACCCTTTCGCAACAAGCCTAGCTTTGAAGGTTTCAACCTTCCCGTCAGATCCTCTTTTCCTCTTGTACACCCACTTGCAACCAATGGCTTTTACACCTTTGGGCGGTGCTACAAGATTCCAGACCTGATTTGAATCCATTGATTCAATCTCAGATTTCATCGCCTTTTGCCAAGACTGAGCATCATGATCTTTTACCGCCTCGTCATAGGTCCAGGGGTCGGCTTCATGTTCTCCAGGTAACAAGTCCGAAGACTCACCTATAAACATGAACCTGTCGGGTTGTCGGACAACCCTCCCACTACGACGACGCTCCGGTGTAACCTCAGTAACTACAGGTGCAGACTGTGGTGGCGTATCACCCGGTTGGGTTGGATCTAAGCCTTGATCGTCCCCTCTCAGTTCATTAAGTATTATCTTACTCTTGGGCTTGTGGTCCATTACATAATCCTCTTCCAAGTACCGAACGTTGGTGCTAACAACGATCTTCTGGTCCTTAGGACTATAAAATAAACCAACTTTCGTTCCTCTAGGATATCCTACAAACAACCGAATATCTGAACGTGATTCCAACTTATCAGCCCCATGCTTCAGCACATGTGCTGGACTACCCCAGATCCGAATGTGTTTCAAGTTTGGCTTACGCCCTGTCCACAATTCCGAGGGTGTCTTAGGGACTGTTTTAGAAGGAACTAAGTTCAGGATATACGCCGCTGTTTCCAAGGCATATCCCCAGAACGAAACTGGTAAGTCTGAATAACTCATCATAGATCTTACCATTTCCATAAGAGTCCTATTCCTTCTTTCTGCTACACCATTCTGCTGGGGCGTGTATGGTGCAGTCATTTGGGAGTCAATCCCATTCTCTAATAAGTACGCCTTAAACTCTCCCGAGAGGTACTCCCCTCCACGATCAGATCGTAGAGTCTTTATGGATTTACCATGAAGGTTCTCCACAAGAGCTTTGTACTCCTTGAACTTGTCAAAGCACTCGCTCTTGCGGCGCATCAGGTATATAAATCCATACCTTGAGTAATCATCAGTGAAGGTCACAAAATATTCGTAACCTCCTCTCGCTTGGACAGATAAAGGCCCGCACAAATCAGAGTGAATCAATTCTAGTACTTCCTTGGATCTATACCCTTTATCACTAAAAGGTCGCTTGGTCATTTTTCCTTCCAAGCATGATTCGCAGATTGGAAAGTCCTCATCTTTCACATCACTGAGTATTCCATCAGTTATCAATCTTTGAATCCTACTCAAGTTAATATGACCTAGCCTAAGATGCCATAAGTACTTTTGATTCATTCTAGAAGGCTCCTTTCTCTTATTGGTACTAGATGTGTTATACGACTCAACTCTTTGCATCGTGGGATTCAGTATATATAAGTTGTCTATCAATGTACCAGAACAGATATAATCACCATTCTTCTTGACAATAACAGAATTATCAAAAGAAACAGAATATCCATTCAAAACCAACTTAGAAACCGAAACAAGGTTCTTTCTAAAATTCGGTACATAAAGACAATTATTCAATACTAAAACTTTATTATTAAAAGATAAATAAACATCTCCCACTGCAACCGCCGCCACTTTCGTAGCGTTTCCCATGTAGATGGTGATCTCTCCCTCTCTAAGCCGCCGGGTTTTCTGGAACCCCTGCAAAGAATTGCAGACATAATCAGTGGCTCCCGTATCCACACACCAGGTACCGGTGGATAACACCGCTAAACATGTTTCAGTGACTAAGGAAAAGTTCATACCTCCTTGTCTGAGAGGACAATTAGACTTCCAATGTCCAGACTGCTTGCAACGGAAACACTTGCCCTTAGGCTTGTTCACTCCATTCCGTGGTCCACCATTTCTGGGTCCACTGGGTTTCCGTCCTTGCCTCTTCTTCCTTTTACCGCCCGGAGGCCCAGGAAGAGTCGATTTCACAGCCACAAGTGCTTGAGGGCCCTTGAAGATTCCCTCTGCCGCCTGAAGTTCAGTCAGGAGTTCCGCCAATGTATAAGACCTCTTATTCATGTTATAGTTCAGGCGGAACTGCTCAAAACTTCTTGGCAGAGACTGGAGTATGATGTCGATTTGGGTATCCGCATCGACAGATGCTCCTAGAATCTCTATCTCATTCAGATAGCCCATCATCCTAAGAACGTGATCCCTTACGGGCGTTCCTTCGGACATGGTGGCCGTCATGAGTTGCCTCATGGCATCTTGCCTGGCTGCCCTGTCCTGATGACCAAACAAATCCTTGAGGTTAAGCATCATATCATAGGCAGTGTCTATGGCTTCATGCTGATGTTGCAGCACATTTGACATAGAAGCCAAAATGTAGCACCGCGCCATCTGATCAGCCTTGTTCCACTTCCTAAATGATTCTTTTTCCTCATCAGTGGAAGTGTCAATTGGTTCAGCAGGACAAACCTCACGGAGTACATATTTGTACTCCTCAGCAGTTAGGACAATGTCCAAGTTTCGTTTCCAATCAATATAGTTCGGACCAGTGAGTTTGTTTTCTTTTAGTATCATAGACAGCGGGTTGAGTGCCATATCTATAAAAGAGACAAATCAAACAGTCAAATTTAATTCGATATTAACTCCCTCAATTAATATCATTAAATTTACCAATCAATCCTAAAATCCCATCAGACTAGCATGCCACTTTCTTGTGGACGTATACTAATCCAAACGATTTTATAACTGGACTTTTACTTCGGTCGTACATCATTATAGCAGTGACTCCGATGGGGAGGATACTATAAAGCGTACCTAAGTGTGTACCATTTCTCAGTACTAAGTCAACCGCTCGGGAACTACATATCCACCGCAAGCCACTTTCTTGTGGACGTTTACGTTGACATGCGGTCCTTTACGATTTTCTATAACTGTCGAGCCTCAACTAACCCAAAGTTCCGTTTCCATTCAGTAAGCCACTTTCTTGTGGACGTTTACTAAACAAACAACTTTGTTAATTGAATTCTATTTATTAAATTTCACAATTTTATTAATCAAAGCTTGATATCTCGTAAGTGAAACTCGAAGTTTCTAACCAGCGATCAATCATGCAATTGAGCCCTATCTCTCACAAAGTGAGGGAGCCAATCAGACAATCGATCTAGTCATCGAATGACTCGAAAGTCTCTAATCTGTGTCATCGACATAACCAAGCGCTTTGGCTCCATTCCACTCCCCGGGGTGAGAATGAGTCGAGTTGAAATTAGTCTTTGAAAGACAGATTAGGCATTGCTTTTGAAAAATATGATTGTTCAATTCTATAAGTAGAATTTAATTCGAATTTTGATCCAGTGATATCCGTGTGTCGACTTTATCCGATAGGGAGGATGACACTAAAGCCAACTCGTAAGTCAACACACATCACCATCAAAACAGAGAATGGAGACTGCGGGATTGTTTCCAATCCCTCTCCCACTTAGTATTTTACGATAAGGGATAGCATGCATAAACAAATAAGCATAATAATAAAGCACGTAAAACAAGCATAAAGCATTTAACGTGGTCCCGATTATTATGGCCTTAAGTGTTCTCCAATGCACGTCTCTTGGATCTCGTTGCTCGTCTCGGTCTCGGTCCACCACCGACTCGCTCGAGGGTCAAGAGACGAACTCCTCCCACTGGAGCCTCGTCTCGAGCCTCGTTGAGTTGCTCGTGGGGCCGAACGAACCCCAGCCTCGCTGCTGCCCGTTGCCGGTTCGTCTCCTCGACTCTCGTTTCTCCGGGTTTCGATCTCGTCTCGATCCACCAAAATTAGCAAGAAAAATTACAAGAATAAATCTACTAAATCCGGCATCGATCCTATACAGGGTGATCGATCCTATACATGCCCGGAAAAACAACGGAAATAAATAAATAAACCTAACGACTCAACCCGTCGTTTTTATCTATTACAAACAAGCAACGTTTTCCAAAACAAAACAATCTCGACAAGCCCGAGAGTTTAACAAACCACAACAAAATTATCATACAACATCCCATAATGTTGGCCATAATAATCGGGTTCAACCTGCAAGCAATTCGTACGAACAACACAACAAACCGAATAACCGGCTCTGATACCAATTGTTGGAAATCGACTACCCGGGACATGTCCGTTCGACTACTCGAACTTCCGGACAAGCCCAGTCAACCCTCGGCGTCCCTACTGACCTCGACGCGAAGCCCCAGACCCGAAACACGCCCAGCCATTGCACCGAAGGTGCAACCGCGCGTTTCGAGGGCTTCTGCCCTGTCTGTCGGCCGACGCCGTAAGGCTGTCGCCCGACAGGGCTGTGTCGGCCGACACATATAGCTGTCGGCCGACAGCGTCGCGATTCCAGCAGCGGATCGCGCCCGTTCAGCCCTTTCCGACGTGTTTTTCTCGATCCGACCACCGTGCTGGAAGTCAGAAACTTCCCAGCGGTCCGAGGAACACGAATCCAAGCCACGGAAACCAATCGATGATTTGTTGTGCAATTACGTAGAAAGTAGAAACGAAACGAAGCGGAATTAGGGTTTCGATTCTATACCTTTGTTGCGTGATTCGGAGAAGTCGAATAGGCGAACACCCTGAGATCTTCTAGTGTGTATCCTAGCCCTCGATACCGGACGTTGTGTGGGCAACGATCCTCCGGTTCTCTTCTCTTCTTCTTCTCTCTTGAACCTTTCTCGCTATCTTTATTTTCTTACGCAGAAAAAATAAAAGACTGCGTTCTGTAGGTTTAGAGAAGAGAGAAATAGGGATATATATATAGGCCACACTAGGGACCTTAGGACAATTAATTAATTAGGCTAAATTGTGATTTAATTAAACCGGTGTCCTTAAAAGAAAACCATTAATTAAATCCAAATTTAATTATAATTAATTCCACTATAAAATTATAATTGAATTCCCAATTAATTAATCTATATTATTTTACCAATAATATTTCCGCCGAAATTACATATATGATTTTCCCCGTGTTTAAGATATCGCATGTCCATGAATTAATTAATTACTAATAATTAAATTAATTCATTTCTTATTATCCGAGACTAGTACCACTCATCCTTATTATCATGTGGAACAAATCCACCTGCAGGGTTTACATGATAAACTTTATGAGCTCATCTCGGGTACATCATCAACCCAATAAATGGGACACGGTTTCCTGTCTATAATGATGGGATTCGATGTCCCGGGCTATCAAAAATTGCGGAACCGATAACCCGACCGAAACCCCGTCGCCGGAGATCGCACGAACACCAACTCATCCGCAAGAGTCCGACCTTTGGAGACTACGTATCCGAAGACACGCAGCCCGCCCCCAGCCGATTTTCTCCCACGAGTCGGATCTACGAACGCGAACACCACACGAAGAACCGGGCTCGACAAGAGTGTCGCCGCGGGATGAACCCGCGGCTAAACCCTAGCCGAGCCCCATCCGCGGGGTTCGCGATCGCCGTGCATGGCGATCGCTGGGGCTGCTCCGGCAGCCCCCGGGTGGCGGTGAGTCCGGCGACTTCACCGCCGTCGCCATCGAGGGGAGGGCGGTCAGCCCAGCTGACCCGCCGCGGCCTAGCCGCGGCTGCCCTAGCGATCGACTTCCGAGTCGATCGCTCGCCCCGGCTTCAGCCGGGGCCCCCTTCGAGCGCACGCCGCCGTCGAGGGCGGCTGGGGTCCGCCACGGCACCAGCCCGTGGCACCCCAGCGATCGACCGGAGTCGATCGCATGCCCCGGCGTCCAGCCGGGGCTCGTCCCTCGTCGCGCGCGCACAGCGGTCGAACCCTAGGGTTCGGCCTCACCTTCGATCCTCGCCGGGGATCTCGAATCCCCGTCCCCGAGGTTCGTCGTTTTTCCCGGATCGCGTCGTTCATGTATACATCACAATTATTCAACGCACATAATCAAAGAAGGGGGTTCTCGATTATTACCTCGAATCGTTGTACGGAGAAACGAATTCGGTTGACGACCTTGTGATCTTCCCGCGTATTCCTTGCACCTCGTCCGAACGTCGTGTGGGCGACGATCTATCGGATTCCTATGGATCTTCCTCACTCTCAAGACTTTATGAATTCCGTAGGTTTTCTTGTGTTATGAAAAGTGAAGACCATGTAGTGCATATATAGGCTACGCAGGGGATCATAAGGAGAATAAATATTGGGCTTCAATATTGAAAATTAAATTGGGTCCAACCCAAATCTATTAATTCTTATCAATATTAATTTTATTTATTTTCCACTATATAAATAAAATTGCACTCCCAATATTATTCCATATTATATCAAATAATATTTCTCCATCTTAGTATTATTTATTCCGTGTATTTAAGATTTAAATATCCATGAATAAATTTATTTATTGCCCAATAAATTATATTCATCTCTTGAATCCGAGACTAGTACCATTCAACCTTAATTATTGTGCGGAACGAATCCACTCATGAGGTTTACACAATAATTCCTTATGAACTCATCTCGGGGATATTATCAACCCTTCCGGGATACACTGCCCCTTCAAGAATTCACGGCATGCCATATATAAAATATAGTGACCCAACTTAACCGGTAATTAACCCAATAATTAAATCGGTTAATTCCTTTGGTAAATCAAAGTCACTTATATTAAATATACACACCCGCAATTGTTTCAGGGATTAAGAATAAAATACTCCGAGTCTCAAATCAATTATCGCCGAGCAATCCTAATTGATGAGTCTCAATCGATCCGCCCAATACACCAAGTGTACAAGTGTGATAAAATAATTAAGATAAATTATTTTCTCTCTCACACAACGACTATACCGATGGATTAGTTCGTGTCCATCTAGGTCGTGAGCAACTGTTCGATTAAATACGAGTAACCGATAGTATGATCTTCTGTGCGCCCATGCAGCACCATACTAACTACAACGTATAAAATCCAGAACCATGATTTGCATATAATTAAATGCAAATAATTGTTTATTAATTAAATAGATTAAATGCTATGATCGGGAGTTTTACCGTTACTTAAATCTAGACATTAAGTACACAACTCCAACAATCTCCCACTTGTACTAAGGTCTAGTCATTTCCTCCAAACTCCCGGTTCCCATACTCATCACGTGCTTTAAAGTGTACTTGTGAAAAGTACTATGTGAGTGAGCAATCTAGGTTGCCGCTCTGAAGTTATCTTGGTGACTACTACGTCGTCTCCCTTGACGATGACTCGTATCAGGTGGTACTTGCTCTATGTGTTAACATCACTTTTGACTTATGACCTCTTCTAGTTCACCGTGCACCGCTATTTAATAGCCTTTGGTAAACTAAGAGTCATATCCAAGTCAAGAGGTCATTCCGGAACCTAACCAAAACTTCCGCTGCCTCTGAGGCTGCTATTCGGTTATGAGAGAGTCTGATAAGCGTCCCGCTTATCACTCTTTCATTTCATGGTTCCACCTCTTTCTAAAAGTGAACACATAGCCTGATATCGACTTTCACTGGTCTTTTCTCTGATTTTTGGATCTGAGAATCTGTAATCTAAGAAGATTTCGTCTTGCTCAAGCCAGTACTATAAAGGTACTCTTGCAGCATTCGAACATCCCTTATCCAGATTACTTTGATATCCTCCCACTACGCAACCCGCATAGTTGATATCAGGTTCTTGTTTTACAACATTGCATCTATAAAGCTTTCCATATTTGAAGTATAGGAAACTGCTTTGTCTTCATCTATCTTCTTCATGTGTTTGAACACACACCCTTTAGATAGATGTATATTCTGTCTCTGAAAGGCAATAACCTTTCTCAGAAGTATGCATGTTTAAAACAAACCTTAATCATATAAGATGTCTAGGAGAAGTACAATGTTCTTATCTCTAGATCATAAGATCTTAAGAACATGCTCTAACTTCTTCTCAATCTTATATCTCGATTTATTTAGACAACCTCTATTTTATGTCTGACAACACTTTTACATTGTTGCCAATGATAAAATGTTATCTACATAAAATCTCCGAGAAACACCACCTTTGTTTCCATTACGTCTCTAACACACCTTCTTCGCTAATCTATGCAGACCTAGGGATCGATTTCATGTATACTGGATCCAGAGTTCAAAACTCCTCCAGTCTTATGAACATCTCTGGTTGCTTGACAACCTCCCACTGCAATGGCGTTCCGGTGTATAACAGTAACAACATTAGGTGCAGTTTAGTGGTGTACTACTACTCGGTCAGGCTGGTTTTCAGTCTTTCCCTTTCCTCATTTTAAAGTACTTTGTCAATTAGGGCATTGTAGTTCATCTAATAGTTTTTCCTCTATGAACCGGGCGAGAACACCCTTCTGGTTCGTAGTATTATTGAACATACAATTACTTGTTCTTCTAGGATATTCTACAACCACATAGAATGTGCCGTTGCGTCCAGAAATATCCATAGAACATAGGTAGTTCCGAACAAACTTGTTCTTTTACTATTAGAATCCCATTTCCAATTCCTGACATACCATGTCTACACATCAGTGTATGGTGTAGTCGCTTGAGACTTAATCTCAGTCTTTGATTTATGCTATGTGTTATTTAGATAGGTAATAGCCTCCGCGATCAAGTCGCAGGCTTTCAATGAATATACTTTGAAGGATCCCCATAATGGCTTTGTGTTGAAAAACACTCTGCCTTAATGGCACATCAAGTATTCTAATCCATCTTCGAGTATTCTTGAAGGAATGACTCGTACCTTACACATACCGCATTAATCATCAATTTCTATACTTGTCTGAATTCCATCCTTTATCCAGAAAGGTTAACTCAGTTGTATCATCTTTCAAGATAGATTCTTAGGTCGGGAGGTCCATTCCTCCAACTATAATTGATCAAATCAATTTCGACTCTTTGAATCCCTTTTGAATAGATACTACCAAGTTCAAGAATTCACAAGTATAATGATTGACAAGAGAAATGTATCTAATAAGTAAAACAAGTTATACATAACGGTTTGTTGCATCGTGGTAGACTAAGGATTCATCATTCACATATTGCTATCTAATGTACCATAATGGATATCACCATTATTTCTTATCCAAACCATCCAATGATTAAAGAAATAAAATATCCATAAATAAAGAAAAACAGAACAAAGTTCTTTTTCAAAATAAAGGGGTACATAAGCAATAACTGAAATGAAAACTTAAAACAGATAAATGTCTTCCACTGCAACCGCTGCTACCCCAACAGCTTCGCCTATGTAGACTCGAATTCTTCTTCTCTAAGTCGCCGGGTTTTCTGGAACCCCTGCATTTAAAGAAATGCACATACCGTCAGTGGTTCCATATCTACACACCAGAATTCTGGTAGATAATACTGCTGACTATGTTTTTACGACTAAAGAAAAATTCGTACCTCTGAGAGGACATTCAGACTTCCAGTGTCCCATCTTGTTGCATCGGAAGCACTTACCCTTTGGCTTTGCAGCCCCCACTCGTGGTGCAGTCCTCTTGACACCACTGGGTTTCCAGGCTTGCTTCCTTTTCTTGCCCCTACCTCCATCAGGCTTAAAGCCTTTGGACTTGGTAGCTACAAGCGCTTGAGACTTGCCCTTCTTGTAGATCCCCTCTGCCGCCTTCAGTTCAGTCAGGAGTTGCGCAAGAGTATAAGATAGTTTACCCATATTATAGCTCATACGAAACTGCTCAAAACTAGGGGCCAGAGACTGGAGTATGATGTCGACTTGCGTCTCAGCATCAATAGAAGCTCCTAGGACCTCAAGTTCATTCAACAAACTCATCATCTTAAGAACGTGCTCCCCTACGGGCGTTCCTTCAGACTGAGTAGTCGACATGAGGACTCTCATGGCTTCTTGCCTAGCCGCACGATCCTGCTCCCCAAACATCTCCTTGAGGTTAAACATCATATCATAGGCAGTGTCCATTGGCTCATGTTGGGTTTGGAGTACATTTGACATGGAAGCCAAAATATAACACCTAGCCATTTCATCAGCCTTTTTCCACTTTCGATATGCCAGTTTTTCCTCATCAGTTGAAGCAGCCGTGGGCTCGGCAGGGCACACTTCATGGAGTACAAACTTGTACTCCTCCGAAGTTAGGACAATGTCTAAATTTCTCTTCCAATCAATATAGTTGGTGCCAGTGAGCTTATGCTCCTTGAGTATCATAGAAAGTGGGTTCATAGCTATTCTCTAAACCTATAAGCACATTTAAACAAACAATTAATTTAATATCCGATATTATCTCCCTCAAATAATATCATTAAATTACTAATCACATCTAAAATCCCATCAGGTAAGGCAAGCCACGTGGTGTGGACGTTTACCCACCCAAATGATTTAGCAATTAGTTTTTCTTCGGTCATACATCGCTTATAGTGGAACCTCGTGGGGAGGAATACTACAAGGCGTATCTAAGTGTAAACCATTACTCAGCACCAAAGTGAATCGCTTGGAATTGCTACATTACCGCAAGCCACGTGGTGTGGACGTTTACGACAACTTCACAACTCTTCACAATTCCTTACAACTGTCTACATCAATTAATCCAAAATCCGTCAGTGCAGCAAGCCACGTGGTGTGGACGTTTACTTCACTAAGAGACTTTTATAATTGACTCCCAATTACCAGATCCATTCGATTTTCGTAAATCAAGACGCGGAGAATCATAAGTGAAACTCGAAGTTTCTAACCAGTGATTCACCATGCAAACGACCCTATCTCTCATAAATGAGGGAGCCGAGCAGACAAGCGACCCATCTATCAAAGAATGGCACGGAAGTCTCTAATTTGTGTCCTCTACATGACCAAGTGGCTCTGGCTCCATTCCACTCCCCGGGGTGAGAATGAGTCGACTTGAAGTCAGTTTCAGAAAGACAAATTAGGCATTGTTTGATAAACTTGATCAATGTTTCTTGTAAGAGGAATTACAAGAATTCTCCTCCAATGACACATCTATACGAACTTCAAAAGTCCATAAGAGTCACCAAGAGAACAGTAATGGAGACCATGGGAATGTTTCCATCCCCTCTCCCACTTAGCTTTTTATAACAAAAGGGATACGCTATCTAATGCATAATTAAACACATAAGCATGCATGAAAGCAATAAAGCACATAGCAGATAGTCAAAAATAATGCTAGAGAAATTATTTTTCCCAGACTATCATGGCTTTATCTTCATATGCATCTTCTAGTCTTCAGTCTTCGTTTCTTGAATGCTCCATGTGACGAGAATATTAATCTCTAATATTTAAATCTATTTATTTTCAATTAATCCAAAAGTTACTTAATTCGAAAATTAAGTCAATCGAATATATCAAAAATAAAATTAAATATTTTTAATATTTTTATTTATTTATTTTCCTATCTAGTTCTATTAAATCTCTAGAATAATCTATCCAATTAAAATTTGGAATATTCTAGAAGATATCTATAATAGAACAAGGAAATAAAATAAATTAGGACTACTACTTTTCAAATTTATTTTTATTCCTAATCCATGAATATTCCCATGAGTAGGAATAATCAAATAGGAAAAATAAATTTAGTACTAAATTAATTAAATTTCTAATCTATGAATATTTCCATGAAGGAAATAAATCAATAGAAAATAAAATTAATTTAAATTAATTCTTTTCCTAATCCATGAGAGTTTCCAAGATGAAAATACTCAAATAGGAAAAATCCGAATTAATTGGGAAAGTAGATTTTTGTAGGAATAGCACGGGATTAGGAGATCCCATGCCATCCCCACGAGATGGATCGGCCGGACACTCGGGAGGAGCGCCGCCGCCGCCTAGTCACCGCCGGCTAGGCCATGGGTCGATCACCATCATGTGATCGATCCCAAGCCCTTGTTTCCTCGTCACTTCTTCGTCTTCCGGCGATCGTCTCATCATCGAACCAACGTAATTAAAATTACAAAATTTAAATTATAATTCCGGTATCGATTCTATACATGAAATCGACCCTATACATTTTCCGGAAAATAAAGTACGTAATAATAAATCCTAAATTCGGTCAACCCCCGAATTTTTTACTATTACAAACATTCAACCACACAAAACGAATCTCGACATGTCCGAGAGTTTAATAATCATGATAATTAATTAAAAAAAAATTAATTAAATCCAACCATGATAGCCGGAAATCCTGCAAGGTAGAACAATAATCGAACATATACATGAACACGAAACCAAAACGCTCTGATACCATTTGATGGGATTCGATGTCCCGGGCTATCAAAAATTGCGGAACCGATAACCCGACCGAAACCCCGTCGCCGGAGATCGCACGAACACCAACTCATCCGCAAGAGTCCGACCTTTGGAGACTACGTATCCGAAGACACGCAGCCCGCCCCCAGCCGATTTTCTCCCACGAGTCGGATCTACAAACGCGAACACCACACGAAGAACCGGGCTCGACAAGAGTGTCGCCGCGGGATGAACCCGCGGCTAAACCCTAGCCGAGCCCCATCCGCGGGGTTCGCGATCGTCGTGCATGGCGATCGCTGGGGCTGCTCCGGCAGCCCCCGGGTGGCGGTGAGTCCGGCGACTTCACCGCCGTCGCCATCGAGGGGAGGGCGGTCAGCCCAGCTGACCCGCCGCGGCCTAGCCGCGGCTGCCCTAGCGATCGACTTCCGAGTCGATCGCTCGCCCCGGCTTCAGCCGGGGCCCCCTTCGAGCGCACGCCGCCGTCGAGGGCGGCTGGGGTCCGCCACGGCACCAGCCCGTGGCACCCCAGCGATCGAACGGAGTCGATCGCATGCCCCGGCGTCCAGCCGGGGCTCGTCCCTCGTCGCGCGCGCACAGCGGTCGAACCCTAGGGTTCGGCCGCACCTTCGATCCTCGCCGGGGATCTCGAATCCCCGTCCCCGAGGTTCGTCGTTTTTCCCGGATCGCGTCGTTCATGTATACATCACAATTATTCAACTCACATAATCAAAGAAGGGGGTTCTCGATTATTACCTCGAATCGTTGTACGGAGAAACGAATTCGGTTGACGACCTTATGATCTTCCCGCGTATTCCTTGCACCTCGTCCGAACGTCGTGTGGGCGACGATCTATCGGATTCCTATGGATCTTCCTCACTCTCAAGACTTTATGAATTCCGTAGGTTTTCTTGTGTTATGAAAAGTGAAGACCATGTAGTGCATATATAGGCTACGCAGGGGATCATAAGGAGAATAAATATTGGGCTTCAATATTGAAAATTAAATTGGGTCCAACCCAAATCTATTAATTCTTATCAATATTAATTTTATTTATTTTCCACTATATAAATAAAATTGCACTCCCAATATTATTCCATATTATATCAAATAATATTTCTCCATCTTAGTATTATTTATTCCGTGTATTTAAGATTTAAATATCCATGAATAAATTTATTTATTGCCCAATAAATTATATTCATCTCTTGAATCCGAGACTAGTACCATTCAACCTTAATTATTGTGCGGAACGAATCCACTCATGAGGTTTACACAATAATTCCTTATGAACTCATCTCGGGGATATTATCAACCCTTCCGGGATACACTGCCCCTTCAAGAATTCACGGCATGCCATATATAAAATATAGTGACCCAACTTAACCGGTAATTAACCCAATAATTAAATCGGTTAATTCCTTTGGTAAATCAAAGTCACTTATATTAAATATACACACCCGCAATTGTTTCAGGGATTAAGAATAAAATACTCCGAGTCTCAAATCAATTATCGCCGAGCAATCCTAATTGATGAGTCTCAATCGATCCGCCCAATACACCAAGTGTACAAGTGTGATAAAATAATTAAGATAAATTATTTTCTCTCTCACACAACGACTATACCGATGGATTAGTTCGTGTCCATCTAGGTCGTGAGCAACTGTTCGATTAAATACAAGTAACCGATAGTATGATCTTCTGTGCGCCCATGCAGCACCATACTAACTACAACGTATAAAATCCAGAACCATGATTTGCATATAATTAAATGCAAATAATTGTTTATTAATTAAATAGATTAAATGCTATGATCGGGAGTTTTACCGTTACTTAAATCTAGACATTAAGTACACAACTCCAACATATAATCTATAGCATGCCGTGTGTACAATTCCGATTCCCAATATACCGAGGATATTGACTAATCAATTAGTCTCACTCATTGGTACATTAAAGAACCGAGCATTGGACACACGCACCTATAATTATATAGGGATTAGGAACTCATATATCCATAATATCTGAGGTCTAGTTCGATTACTTCGATTAGTACAAATCGAACGCCCTCCCGTGGTCCTGCTCAATACACCGAGTGTACGAGTGTAACATAATAGTCAAGACCAACCATTACCCAGTCACACTACGACGTACCGATGGATTGTCCCTGTCCATCTAAGTCGTGAGCTACTGTTCGATAGTATACGAGTTACCGACAGTATGATCTTCCGCGTGTCTCCTCACGCCATACTGTCTACAACGTATACATCTAGGACTATAGCATAGAGTGTATATAAAACAAAATGCGAACTGTTTGATTAATAGATAATGAAAAACACAGATAAGGAGTTTCCATATTGTCACTAAACTAGACGTTTAGAATATAACTCCATCACTAGTATCACCTTTATCCATCTTTACACTTAGACCGGAAACCATTTCCGTCATTTTCTTCAAGAAGAACACTTCTTTCATGAAGAAGCAATAATGAGAACAAATTTCTCGTATTGATGGTTGACTCTTTGATCAACATCTTGAACAACTTGTCCATTGAAGGATCGAGCTTTGTTCATGTTGTAGTTCATAATGAACGATTCATAAGAACTAGAAATCCACTTCTCATAAGTGGCATTCCTCAGCAGTCAAAGGTTGAGTGAGATTATCAAATAATCTATTCTCAAGTACATAGAGGCACTCATCATTTTAAATCACAAGATTGAGATTCCAATTCAAATGGTTTGGGCCAGTGAGTTTGGATTGGTCGAGTATCGATGTTACGGGATATCTTAGAGAATATTACTGAGAAATATTAAGAAGATTAACATTGAGATAATTCGTCATTAACGATTACAATTAAATGTTTGGTCTTTATCATTTAATTGCCTCCCACTAAATTTTTCGAATTCCGCTATCCTCTAGCAGACAGACGGGAAAACTTATTTTTCCTTAGTTGGGCTTTAGGTCCAATAGCGTGAATATAACCCGTAGTTAATCTAGCCCGATTACATTCACCTAAAGGTAGAAACATTTTCAATCACATCTCTATGTGACCCTAAAGATTACTTTTCCTCACCATGACAATGAACTACGTTAATCGTACCCTTCAAAGTCAACCATGTGTCAAGACCGACCTACCGATCTGAGAAGTGAAAGTTGGACTCCGGTAAACATGTGTAAGCCCATAGTTAATCTATCCGACCACACACATTTAAAAGAATCGTAGCTAACACCTCTCCATCTTATGTCAATAAATTACAGCTTAACTCACAAGTAGTACTCCCCGCTAACACGGCATACCATACTACTTGTAAGTGGCTTTCACATAATTTATTGTCGGTAGAAGGAAAGGAGAAAGAACGACACATCGGTTCTCCTTTAAGGCTTGATATACATTCTCGGGAGAGAATGGAGGAGTATAGGTTTGTTATCTCATCAGAATAATCGTTATACATTCTCAGGAGAGAATGAAGTGAGTGATCGATTGTTGATTCTTAACAACTATGTCCTCTATAGGTCATCCTAACGAGCACATAGGATCATAACATATATCACAATATATATCTCACATAATTCACATAGCATTTAATCACAATTAAAACGAGGTATGCAAATTAAATGGTGCTCTATTAATTAACTTGATTTAACAATTAAATCAATTAATTAATCTATCACCTTGTTGATCGAATATTTAAATCTATTATGTAATTGGTCAATAAATAATTTCACTAAATTAAATATTGATACTTCCTTTCTATTTCAATTTATTAATATCTTAATAATCAAAACGTGATGTCTCGTAAGTGAAACTCGAAGTTTCTAACCAGCGATTCATCATGCGAGCGACCCTATCTCCCATAAATGGGGGAGCCGAGCAGACCATCGATTCATGCCATCAAATGGCTCGATGTCTCTAATTTGTTTTAACAAAAACAAGTCTAGATGAATCACTCCCCGAGGTGCATTCATGTTCGACATTGAATTGTTACTTGATAACAAATTAGGCATTGTTTCAATCTATTAGATAAAAATAAATATCTTAATAGAAACAACTGAGTCCCAATTAAACAACATTAAATCAATCAATTCAACAAACAGCATGCTTTAGGCGATTATATTCATAGACAATTAATCAATTTCAGAACCTACGCTCTGATACCACTGTTGGGGATCGTGCATGTATAGGCAGCGGAAAACAAAAAAATTTATGAAAAACCGTTTTTCATTAATGTAAACATTTTACATTATATTTATTTTATTTTATTGAAAATCATATTTTCAATATTACATGCATTAATTGATTTAATTCAAATCTATTAGAATCAATAATTCACCATTTAATTTCATTATCAAATAATTAAATATTTAATTCATGCATCACATACTACACAAATTAAATCTAGCGCAATTATATTTATCATATAAATTAATTACTTCTAGCGCAACTATATTAATCATATTAATATATTACTTGTAGCGCAATTATATTAATCATATTAGTATATTACAATTAATTATGCAGACATAATTAATTTGCGTCAAATTGACCATTAACATAATCTTATTATTAATTCTAATCAACTTGAGTTTATGTAAACATCCGCACATAATTAATTTGCATCATATTGACAATTAACATAATCATATTATTTAATTCTAATCAACTTGAATTGTGCAATTAAATTAATCAAATTAATTAATTACACATATATAATTAATTAATGTGCACATAATCAGTTTGCAATTAAGATAATCATATTATTTAATTCGAATCAATTTGAATTTAATTGACATTTAAATTAATCACAATTAATTTTTCTTTATCAATTAAAAATCCCATAGCGCAAACATTAACAGTACATAGCGCAAACATTTAACGCAAACAATTAAATCTAAATTTAATAGTAAGTACCTCAGGGATTCATCGGACGAAACGAGGTTCGTCGGAAGTCGCGCGGATGCGACGCGGGGACGGCACGGGTCGTGTGCGGGGAGAGCCGGGCGAGTGGCGGGGCTCTCGGCTGGACTCGTGTGTCACGGCTGGAGCGCACGGGCGCGACTCGGGCTGTGCTCGGGCGTTCCTTCGGCGTCTCTCGTCTAATCAGGTTTCACCTTGTATAGGTAATCCAACTTACGTATTGCACTAGAAACACGTAAGGTAGAATACGACGGGAAAAACGGGCCAGAAAAACGGTGCCGGAATCGGATTCCGGCGAGGGGAGGCGGCTGCTGGCAGCGGCACTAGGCGGCGGCGGGCGGCGGCTCCGGTTGTCGGCGGTCCTCCGAGGAAGGAGCCGAGGGGGCGGACGAGAGGAAGAGAGGAGAGGAGAGAAAGTGAGGCTAGGTTTTTTAGCTCTTCACTTTGGTGTGTTTATTCTCATGCCTATGGAGCTCCTTTTATAGGCGAAGAAAGGAGCTTGTTGGGCTCAAACCCTAATGGATCGGATCCATTAACCCTAGCCGGCCCAATACATTAGCCGTCATTACGTTTCTCCAAAATTGACAATCAATTTCATCTCCGAAAAATATAACGATTATATTTTCTTTCTCGTTTTAATTTTCTCATCAATATGAGATAAAAATAAAATTTTCCAATTTCACAAAATCGGAAAGCCCATTTCAGGGGTACTGCTAAATCGGGAAATTTCCCAAAATAGAAAGTGTACACCATCGTGTCCGTTTTCTTTAGCTCATTATTATTTCCAACTCATAATCACAATTATGAATCTCGGATTCAATCATATTGACCTCCGACTATATGTACTTAATTAACAGTTAATTAATACATGATCGTATTCAAGGATCGGTTTACACGAGAATGTGACCCTCAATGGTCAGGTGTATAACTAGTTGTGGGCTCACAACATATTGTGATTCGAACAACATATTGTTCTTATTTCAACTACTCCCAAGAGTTTTAGATTAATAATCATATTATTTAATCTCCGAACAAGTCGGTGCCCAACGAATCAGTGACGAGCGTCTAGCAGCCACGCTTCACTAATTCCCTAGATACAAATGAAGTGCCTGCAAGAACCTTGTAATATAGTTAGCGTACAGTACGATCCCTCCGATACATATGTCCCGATCAAACTAGAGATATTGGTTAATCGAGATCTCTTGTTGAGTTTGATAACTGTGCGTACGTTCTAGGTTTCGTAAAATCCAGACGTGATTGATTCAGAGAAACACATTTCTCTAATCACCTCACTATTCAACTCTGGCCAGAGATTCCGGGACTACGAACCATCAGAACACACAGGACATCCATGATCTATATCAAGCGATCAGATCCCCTACTACCATGCACAGACTTCACATCAGATTTCGAACTGCACGAACATTGTCTCCTTTTTCGACTTACTCCCTTTCCAGGGAATCAGAGACACGTCACGATACAGCTATTCCTCTGATGAAGTCACGGTGATGTCTGGGTCTTAAGGATTAATTGTGTACAACTATATTATGGAATTCTCTACTCGATCAGTGATAACCACTTAGAGATTCCAGGGAGAGGGGGTTCAGTGAACTCATCAACAGTGAGCACCCACTCAAGTATGTCGATGTCCCAACACCGAGGCTCGAGATTAGCCCACATACACTAAGTGCTAGTCTCAAGGGGGAAAGGCCGGGTATCCTTGTTATTGGCGTAACCCATCGACTAGGAACTGAGTTTGACCAGTTACGTTGCGTTAACAGAATTATCTCTCGGTTTCCACAAAACCGAATTCATACAACATGTGTAACTGTACAGGACTATATCTATGATTCAACATTGGGAGCAGATATAGTATATGCCATTAATATAGGTTTCATTAATTAACGAAATAAACCGTTATATAACGGAATACGGTTAACCGCTCGGCCAACCGTTGGCTCGCCGGTCACCTATTCCAACAATAACGACCCTTTTATAGATTTTCATATATCACAGCTGACATATGATGATCGAGCTCCGAGTAAATCACTGTAAAAAAACACTGCTCATAGATTTGAATCGGAATTTAAAGTCACTGCACTATTCCTTTTTTCATGTCGCTTTTGTGCTTGATTGATAGAAACATCAGAGAGACGGAGAGGAGGCGAGACAGATGAAAAAAAATGATTTACCTGAGGGTTACAGAGGAAACACTACCCGGATCAAGAACAAGATCAAATTCCCGGACTAAGAGAAATACTACTTGCGGATTACAGTAGAAAAATCTCACGGTTAGTTGGTACAAATTTTGAAAAAAAAAATCAAATCTCATACCTAAACTACTTACCGAAAGAAGATTCAGATTTGATATGGAAAATCTCCAGCTACAACGTTTAATAAGGTATGTAATAAAATCATATAATATTTATTTAAGATATAAGGTATGTAATACAAAGGTTAAAAATGACTTTTCAAATTTCAATACACTACCTTAATTTGTGATTGTCTTAAAATTTATGGTATTAAATTATATAAATGCCATAAATTATTTACCTTTTTTAATAAAAAGGTAAAATATGTTCTTTTTTTTAAAAATTTAAAAACCATTCTAATTTTTTCTCTAATTTATCCATTATAAATTATCAAATATAGAAATAATTATTGATTTTTGTTTCACAAAATTCAAAAACTAACATATTTCATTCAATCCTCAAATATAATCAACAAACTATAATAAACTAAAAATTATACAATATAATAATAATTATTGATTTTTGTTTCACATAAAATCTAATTAATTATTATTTTTAATTAAATATTGATTTTTTGCTTAAATATACGTTTTAGTTCATTCTTTTTTTAGTTAAATATTGATTTTTTGCTCAAATTTATTGTTTCCAAATTTATGTTAATTCAAATCTTAAATATCAAATTATATTTAGTTACCAAATTTAGTTAGTTTAAAAATTCACATAAAATCTTTAATTATACTTATCAAATTTATGGTAGTTAACTTATATAAAACCCACATAATATATAATATAATATAATATAAAAATATATAAACGTGTCAAATAATAAATCATGACATGTGTCATTAATTATTACATTAATTAATTAAATAAATAATTACTAATTAGTAATAAATCGTGAGAATCTTTCAAAATATCTACAAAATAAAAGTAATTAGTATAATCTTTCCAAGAGAATAAATATTGCCAAGATTAATATAGCCAACAAAATAAAAAAAATATATATATATAATTAATTTCGTAGTTGATATATATTACCAAAAACAAAAAAATCATAGAAAAATATTGGCGTAACTAGGATTCATGAATTACGTATTTTTAAAAAGGTAAAATTAACAAAATCTTTTTTTTCATTAATGGCGAATGTTGATTATTCCTGGGATCTAAATGAAGATTACACTGAAGTTAGTGCAACTAGCGAGACACCAACCATTGAACATGATGAAGAAGTCGAGTCGTTAGATGTGGAACCCTCGAGTTTAGTCTCCAAAGCAATTGAAATTTTCGAAGGTAACAATAACATTGAGAATGATGAAATAAAAGAACCCAAAGTAGGTATGAGTTTTCAATCATGTGACGATTATAGCGCATTTTGTTTTACTTATGCATTGAAAATCGGGTTTGAACTTTATACAAGATCAAATATTTTTATGGATGAATATAAAGCTCAAGGCATTACTCGTAACCGTGGAGGAAACAAGGAACCTCAATACTACATGATGAGTCGGCTACGTTTTGCTTGTAGGAAGGGTGCAAAAAAATCTACAAAAAATCATAATGTTACGGGATGTCCAGTATTTATCGAAGGTCGTATGAGAGATGGTTTAATGGTTATCAGGACGTGTAATTTATCTCACAATCATCCAGTTGATCCGGAGAATATTCGTTTTATGATAAGTGTTCGAGAGATGGGAGAATACTTTAAGAAACGAATGATGCTTAATGATCGTGTCGACATGTCTATCCCTAGGAATGTAGTGAATCTTGAAAGAGGTTTAGAAAGGATAAACGGTGACGCGGCTGCTTTAGAAGATTATTTCATTAAAATGAAAATGGACTACCCTGATTTTTTCTATGCTATTAAGAAGGACAAGGATGACAGTTTGATGTGCGTGTTTTGGGCGGATGCTCGATGTAGGGCGCAATTTAAAGTCTTTGGCGATGTGGTGACGTATGATACAACTTTTTTGTGTAACAGGTAATATATATCATAAACAAAAATATAATAACCTTTTAGGGTCTATTTTCTAACAATTTTTTTTTATATAATTTTGATTTTCAGGCACCGTTTGCCTTTTTCGCCTTTCATGGGTGTGAATCACCATGGCGATTCTGTTTGTTTCGCTGCTGCTTTGATTAAGAACGAAGATGCAGAAACATTTATATGGGTGTTCGAACGGTGGTTAGAATGCATGGGAAGACCTCCATCGGTTATACTCACTGATCAATGTAAAGCAATCGGTAAGGCTATTGAGACGGTATTTCCCGATATTCCACATAGGCTATGTTTGTGGCACATCATGGAAAACGCCGTGAAAAACTTGGGGCGTTTTAGTTTTTGGAATGAACTCATTGTCGATTTCAAAGCAGCAGTTCATGATAGTTTGACTGAGGCCGACTTCAAGGAGGCATGGGAAGCCATGGTCGAGAAATTCAGTTTGCGCGACAATCATTGGATGAAAGAATCCTATCTTGTAAAGGAAAAATGGGTTCCTGCTTATTGGAGGGGAACATTTTGTGGAGGAATGTCTTCGATGCAGCGGAGTGATCAAGGTTGTAATCGTTTTTTTAAAGTGCATGTTAGCTTCGAGAAGGGGTTGCTGCATTTTCTAACACAGTTCGAGATTGCCCAAGAAACGAGGGTAGCGGAGGAAGAGCATCAGAATTTTCTTTCAAAGGAAAGACCTTTTAGCTATGATAACACGATTCTTGCCGAGGTGGTATTTAGTGCGAGGTACACTAATAATAAGTTTAAGGAAATACAAGAGCAGGCCTCGTTGCTGAAGTATACAAATGTTGCTGTTATCCTGAGGGTTGGGTCGTTAATTAAATTTCGGGTGGATGAGAAGATAATTGTTCCTAGTTGGAAGCAAGGGAGAAGGAGCTTTGAGGTGAAGTTTGACAAGGCTGAAAATGTGTTGGAATGCATGTGTAAATTGTTTGAGTTCAAGGGTATATTGTGCGCGCACATCATCGCGTGTATTGAGTTTGAAGATATGAAGTACATCCCGGATAAATACATTTTGGAGCGTTGGTGTAAGGATTTGGTGAGGGGGTACGAGACGATTCGGGTTGGGTATTATAATCCGGAAGATTCGGCTCGTGCAAGGAGGCGTATGGAAGTGAGTTCGACGAATGAGTACATATCGAAACTGGCGTTGCAGGATGAGGGGAGTTACGCAATATATCAACGCTGGACTGAGAATTTAATCAAGGAGCTTGAGAGTTGTTCAGGTATTGAGACGATTAATAGAGCAAAGGTATGGTGTGGTAAGAGGATGGGTGGAGAAATTCCTCAAATGCCTTTGAGCCAACGTAATCGTCATCGTGTATCATCAGCAGATGTTATAGACTTGAACCATTGACTCAAGTTTGGATGTATTTCTTGCTGATGATCATTTGGTTGTATGGTTCAGATTTTATTTTCTACTTTCTTGCTGACAATTTGATTAACTAACTTAATTGGTTGTTATCATCATTATTATTATTATTTGAACTTTCATAAGCAAAAACATAGAGTACAAATAAACATCAGTCTCAATATACTATACATTCGAAGCTCTGAGTGTTAATGAAATATAATAATGATACAATGCAAACACTCAATAAAATTTAGTATTAACACTTTCAAAGATTATCAGGATGTAATGTTGTACATGTGGTTGGGGAGTTTCGTCAAACAGGTGGTGTGCGTATTGAAAGGAGACAGAGAACAGATTTGAGGCCACCAAAGATCAACCACCCCTCCGGCCATATATATCTTGCAGGTCATTTCTCCACAGCTATGTTAGCTTGTGTGAATATCTGTTAGCTTTAAGACAAATTCACGGTGCAGATGTGCTTCATAAATTTTAAAAATTAAAATTTTTATTTTTATTTTTAAACATGAGTTTTAATTTTAGTTTTTAAATGTGAGTTGAGTCGAGTATACTCATGTGACAAGTCCAAATTGTGGATTTCGAATTAGTTAAAGTATGGTTTGTGAATTGTTGTTGTTTTAGAATTCGAGTCAATTTGTTTGAGCAAGATTAATTGTAGGAGTTTACAAAATAATGAATCCAAAGATGCTAGTAAAATCTTTTTTCTTTTTACTTTTTCCATACATTCAATAGTATTCAATATTCAATAATTAATCAATGTTCAATAATGAAATATAATAAGTTGGGATATGAATGCATGGAAGATAAATTCCAAAACCCCTCCAAAATCTATCCGTTTTCTCCTCCATCTGTCACCATAAATTAGGTAGGTAGATTTGTCAATATATGCATGCACAATCGATGTGGAAGCTCGAAAACGCAAAGCCCCAACACGTGCTTAGGCAAGAATCGAGCATAAATAGGCCTCCATTCTCACACCAAACTCATCACCAACTCTAATATTCTACAATCTCTTAATTACTATAGCTACCATGGCAGCAAATAAGATAACCCTCGTAGCAGCTCTCCTTGTGGCTCTGGTTGCCGTTGCAACAGCCACATCCTACACCACCACCGTCACCACCACCACTGTCGAAGACGAGCGCAGCCAAAGGGAGCAACAGCAGCAACAACAGTGCCAGCGCCAGCTCCAGGGCCGTCAATTCCGGTCGTGCCAGGCCCACTTGGCCCAAAGGAGCAGCAGAGGCCCATCTACGGACGAAGAAGAAGATGTCCTTGAGTTGACCACCGGGCAGTCCGGTCAGCAGCAAAGGAACCTGAGGGAGTGCTGCCAGCAGCTCCAGAAC
The DNA here is from genome assembly GCA_954870475.1 of Euphrasia confusa. NCBI lineage: Eukaryota > Viridiplantae > Streptophyta > Magnoliopsida > Lamiales > Orobanchaceae > Euphrasia > Euphrasia confusa. The sequence continues at coordinate 20,023,810 of OX940949.1, forward strand.
GTGAACGAGCAATGCAGGTGCGAAGCCATCAGGCAAGCAGCCAGACAGGTGCAGCAGCAACAGGGCCATCGTCAGGAGGAAGGATCGAGGCAATCCCAGCAACAGCAACAGGTTTACCAGAGGGCTACTGAACTCCCACGCAGGTGCAACATGAGGCCCCAACAATGCGAGATCAGGGTTATCTTTGTGTAAGCATTGATCGAATCTAATCGATCACGCTTAAGAATAAATAAATGGTTCTGAGTCTTTTCTCTATGTTTTGTAATAACTAGGTTTGTACACATGGATCTGTGTGTGCAAATGTTCTCTGAAAATAAACGGATGCTGTTTGGTTGTTGTTGATGATCCATATATCTCTGAAAATATCTTACGCTCGAAATTGCAATCATCCTTTCATTTTACGTTTCAAATCATCAATTTTAAATGAAACCTGGCCATTCCATGTTGTTCTAAATATATTTTGAGTTCCTGATATGTGCCATAACTTCACTTTCACTTATAGTGTGACACTTTTTTTCAATAAAAATATACACCTTTATTAATTGTTTGTATATAATCCAGCTACTTATAAAATGTGAATTAGAGTAATTAAAATGTGAATTAAGTATATTTAGAGTCAAATCCAATCATCCAAGATGAATGAGCTGAATTAATGAATAACAATGAAATTTATAAAACTTGAGAGAAAACTAAGATTGAATTATGGAATGTTGTAGAATGTTATGGAAAATGTGAAGGGTGATGTGAAGTTGTTACAAATACACGGTAAACACTTATTTTATACCCTTGTTTAGTGAAAAAAAAAAAAACATAGCCTTAGGATGACACCGTTCTTTCTTACATTCAGTTACTTAAGTCTAAATTTGTAGAATTATGTATAAAAAATTAGAGAGTAGTGGTATATTTCTAGAATTTAAAATTTTACTTTGTAAAAATCATTTTTAAATTTGTAGAATATGTATAAGTAATTAGATTTAGATAATGTGTAAAGATATATTTCTAGAATTTATATTTTAACCACAATTATAAGTAAGATATTGTATTATTTTGTATATTTTTTAATAAAGATTTTTATGTGTTTTTTGTTCTAAATTATACTCCATATAGTACATATTTCTAGAATATTAGACTATTTTATACTATTACATGATTAGTTGACTAGGGAGTAAATGACATTTTGACTCGATTCGTGGTTCGATTTGACTATGTTAATGACATTTTGACTCAACTGGTGGTTCAATTTGATTTTTAATAATTCGTATTCAAAAAAAATAATATCAATACAAATATAAATATTTTTTGATTGAATTACGCTTAAATATATGGTTCGAAAAATAAAGAGAGCTGGTGTGAGAGATAGAAAGAGTCGAACCATTGACGAATGTGACGAGATCGGTACGAGGACACATTATCAAGACTGTTAGGGTCGGTAGCCATGTGAGCCGAAGCACATGTATCTAGAAATCAGTCGAACGAGGTGGATGAAGACACGCTGCAGCCGACGGAAAAAGCCTCCGCAAGATTCGTCGTGTGGAACGTGCGACAAGAGCGGTCGTAAGCACGATCAAAACGCTAGGGACAGTCAAAGGCGTCATGATCAGTTTCTCGACAAAAATAGCACAGTGAGGCGTGAATTTTCGACGGCCTCGGTAATTGCTAGAAATACCATAGGTGCTGCCGGAGCCACCACGATCTCTGGAGGTGCTGGTACCACAGTCGTTCGTACTGACGTAGCCGCGACCACGTTCGCGTGTAGTGGCTGTGAAAGCTTCTGCCTGTGATATGTGGGAAGGAGCATTAGTGTTATCAATAGATTTTCGAAACAATTCACGTGATTGTGCCATGAATGCGCGCGATTAACGAGCGAAGGAGAAGAAGAAGAAGAGAAGGTTTCTAGCCAAAGATTAAGCTGAAACCATGATAGTAAATAAAAAATATTGCCTCAAAAAATGTTTTTATTGAACATCAAAATATATACACAAAATCAGTCCGTAAGAAGAGGAGGAATAGAAATAAATATTAAGCGGAAAATAATAATAAATATAGTAGACTTAATTAACCTACATGTCACTTGTTTATTCCCCCTTTGATCTTACTATACTTATTTTTAAAGACAATTACGGGGATAAATAAAGAGAACAAATATATATTTTCTTGATCCAAATCATGAAAGTCACTTAAAATAAATAAAATGAAAGTCACTCATTATATTTTTGCAACATTTTCATATTTTTTTGTCTTTAATTTTTTGAATACAATATAAATAGATTTTTTCTTAAATTTTTTTTTTCTCATGATATGACATTTTTATTTTTCAAATAAAGTAATAGTTGGCATATTAGTAGTTTGAATACATTTTTTAGAAATAAAGTATTTGAAAAAATTGTTAGAAAAAGTGAAAAAGGAAAGAACTCTGTTAAACTTAATCCTCGCAGATATGGAAATTAAGCAAACATCAAGATAACCATAATCCCCAAATCTATAATCCCAGATTTTAAAAATCGAAGCGTAAATATATTCAAGCATTAATTTTCAACAAACTAAAACCCTAGTTAAAACCCTTCGTCTTTCCTTCATTCGTCCAAACACTCATCCTCTCTTTTTCTCTCGAGTGAACAACAAAAATGGCTCTGAGTCTGAGCAACGCGATTCGCAGAGCAGCTTCAAGAGCTGTACCTTTGGCCATCAGGGCTTCCGCCGGAAGTCAAAGGTACCTGCACCACCAAAGATCAGCCCTTTTGGCCGCCGTCAACCGCCCCTCAGGCCATATCTTGCAGAGGTCAGCCCCGTCATTTCACCATTGCTATTCCAGCAAGCCCAAATCAGATGCGTCGCTCCTCCGAGCCATCCAGACAGAGATTCAATGTGCAGAGGAGTCTGAGGATTCGGACGAGGTTTGTTTTGTATTCATTTTTTCTTTAATAAAAATTATTACTATAATGGATCTTATTATTTTGGATGCTTTGTATATTTATTCTTCTGGCGAAATGGGCTTCTTGATTTTCACTATTTTCTGTGGGTATTCTGGAAGTAGTATTTGTTTGGTTTGATTACCATTGAACATTTGAACCCACTTTCATTCTTTCACATTGTATGGATTGTTTAGTCAATTTTCTGATGGAGGTATTTTCGTTACAAATATTCTTATCTGGATCTGAAAATGGTGCACTTAATATCCAACTCATTGTAATTATTGTACCCAAATCCGATATCTGAAAGATTGAAAAAAAATCTGTGTTATGCTATAAAATTAAGTCATTGAATGTGGAAAGTAGAATGTTGCTCATTTTTTTCCGATTTCTGGTTATACTTTATAGGATGAGGAGGTTCCAGAGGGCTTTCCCTTTGAGATCGAGGACCATCCAGGTCAGCAGACAGCTATAACACTGAGAAGAGAATACCAAGGAGAGACCATCACTGTTGAAGTTTCCATGCTTGAAGTTGATGTTGGCGAGGATTATGAAGAAGATGAGAACAACGATGAAGAAGGGAAGAAGAATCAGTGGAGTATACCGTTGGTCGTTAGGGTCTCCAAGAAGAGTGGCTCCTTCCTGGAGTTTGGTTGTACTGCTTACCCTGATGAGATTTCTATCGACACCTTGGCTATCAAGGATCCCGAAGCCTCCGAGGATCAAATAGCTTCTGAAGGACCTGATTTTGGGTAAGTTTTTATCTCAAGGGCTCGACCCCATGAAATTTATGAATTAATTTTTCAAAAACTCGTCTTTTATATGGAGAAAATGAGTAGCTGTTGTTTTTGGAATTTATGAACAAGCCCATAGTATCTATGGAATTTCTTGTTTTCCTATTTGAAGCTTAGAATTGCCTTCCTTACACTGCTCATTTCTGCCTAAGAATGTTTCTGTATTTTCCCTTTCTCAGTGATATGGATGAGAATCTGCAAATGGCTTTCTATAAGTATCTGGAGACGAGGGGAATCAAGCCAAGCACAACCAATTTCTTGCGTGGTTACATGCTCCACAAAGACAGGAAAGCGTATATAGCATGGCTCGAGAACCTCCACAAGTGTGTCCAGACATAAGTTGCTGCGGGAATTATTCGAAAAAACAAAATTCGTAGTGAATTTTATGTTTATCTTGTTTATAAATCACTATCTATTCTGTTTGTTGTTCGACAAAAGAGTCTTGAGATTTGGTAGAATGTCTCCTTGTGAGAAGTTGTAGTTGGTTGAAATGCAAAACCTCTATTTTCCCAAGCGATGAAAATTTGTTCAAAATGAAATCCTTAATTTTCATTCAAACTCTAATTGGAAAAATTGTACAAAAAATGCAAAAAACTTTCGGAACAAAATCTTCAATTTTTAAATTGTGCCATAGAGTGTGGTGCCCACTTTTTATTTTATTTTAACAAAAGTAGTTTTTATAATTAAAAGACTAGTAATTAAATGTGAATTAAATAGTTGTATATAATTCAGTTACATAAAAAAAATGTGAATTATTAAGAAGAGTAATTTATTAATATTTATATTTAATTTCAACTACATTTTAAAAATATTTTTATCAATATATTTTTAAATTAATATTTATATTTAATTTCAACTACATTTTAAAAATATTTTTATCAATATATTTTTATCAATAAATTTAACATTTCTATCCAATGTGAATTAATTAGAAGAGTAATTTACTAATATTTATATTTAATTTCAACTACATTTTTAAAATATTTTTATCAATAAATTTAATATTTGTATCCATAAAATAAAATAACATGTAAATATTTTTTTCATGTAACTGTGATTAAGGTACCTATTTCAAAGTAATATAAGAACAAAACTATTATTGAATAACAAAAACGAGAAAAGGATTTCAAAATTATTTTATGGTCTGTTTGGATGGAGCAATTTCATTTGACAATTCGGATTAGAGTTAAATTAGTTGTTTGGCAAATACACGGATTTGGATTTGGTATTTGGCCCAAATCCCAGGAAATTCCCACCTTACCAAAAAGAGCCCATTTAGAATCCCACCCTTTACACCCCCATTTGTAAATCCACAGCCCATCCACACTCACTTACCCAACTCACCAATTCACCAACTCATAATTATTTCCAAACATTAATTTTGGATTTGTAATACGGATTTGAGTTTTCTTCATTTTAATTTCAAAATCTTAATTCTAAATCAAGTATTTGAAATGAATTGTTGGTTCCCAAACGCAATCTTAAGGTTAAAACACTATCTCATATGTATTATTTGTGAATTTATATACCACACTTGTCATAAATTTTTTATTTTAGAATTATGTACAAATAATTTTTTAGAACTATGTATAAATAATTAGATAGGTGTAATGTTATGTTCCTAGAATTTAAAATTTTATTTTGGGATAATTATTTTTAAATCTGTACTAGTATACATGTAATTAGATAATATGTTAAGATATATTTTTAGAATTTATATTTTAATCACAAACATAAAGTGTTTTTTTTAAAGTATACTTTTTTTTTTTAATTTAACTTTTCTAAAATTTGTTTTACAAAATTTGTTTCAAATTTAAAGAAAAAAGAGAAATTTCATTCTAAAATTACTCTTATATTAATTGGTGTATTTAGTAAAATTTAAAATTTTATTTTAAAATTTACTAAATGTTCAATATCAAGTAATGACTAAATGTTCAATATCAAGTAATGAAGTGTATTTGAAAAAAATAGGGGTGCATGTACCCAAAATATATTTCATACTTGAACCTACTGAGAAGTGAGAACCCAGTAAAAACTATAGTGAATCGAAAGCCATAGATGCTTATAAATATATAAAATCAACACCAATTCCACCAAACATATTCCCAGCATACATTATACACTCCGCATCCTCTTATTCTCATATAATATGACAAGTCGATGAATTGTTTTTTTTCTCATGCCTCGTAGTTTTTAAATAACTATATAATACATGCACCGGAGGAGACATTAGTGTGTCCTTGATAATATTTCAAATCATCCATCCCATTAAAGTTTTGCTCAGTCCTGCAAAATCAAGTCTTTGTGACTGTACACAATGTCTTTATCACCGTTGACTACTTGTCCACTGCCTCTTGCAAGCCTGCATCGTATTATGAGAACCGATCAAATAAACCGAAGATAGCTAGTAGCAAAATCTAGTTCAGTTTGTTAGAGACTTACCATCGGGTTGTAAGCAATCCTTCAACACCAACAGGACCACGAGCATGAATGCGACTTGTACTAATTCCAACCTATTCGGCAATTCAAGAAACAAAATGCATTCTTAGATAACAGCTGGCTACAAGAGATAGCAAACTACAAAGCAAGCAAACATTGTGTAGCATGCATTACCTCTGCACCTAATCCAAAACGGAAGCCATCGCAAAATCTTGTACTCGCATTATGGAATACAGCAGCACTGAAATAGTACATAACTCATTTTTATTTTATTAGAGAATTTGGCACAAAATGATTAGAGGTATTTCTTTCGTGTTTGAGGCGAATAATCTTCAAGGCTTAATTTTTATTTCAAATTTGGTGTTGCAATGTGAAATTATTATAATAGACTGGTAAAGAGAGAAAAAATTACCTGTCAACATTTCGCAAGAAGATACCCGCAACTTCTTTATCTTCGGCTACAATGCAGTCCGTATGTCCACTGTCATTAAGAGATTTTGATTGTTTTATTTATGCGCAACACTCATATTGACAACAAGGAAACGAGATTTGTTGTGCACATAATATTTGATAAGAAGATAACGTAACGTGCCTTCCATGCTGATGTATATGATCGATGGCAGCATCTACATCATCCACAATTTCTACGGTGCAGGAGAGAGAGCTGTATTCATGGTGCAATGAACTTGCCTCTGGAATATTCAGCAAAGCGCTCGCTTGAGGTCCACCGAATATTGTGACACCTGAAATACGAACCGAGCATTATACCACTGCTACAAAGTCGAGATGTTTCTAATTTCCAAAGAAGCCCAACCTATGATTTGAAGTTCCACAATAAGTTCGTTTAGTCTGCCATCGTGAACCAAGTCCTTGTGAACAAGCAGTGTTTCCTTATGAATGAAAAGAGAGTAACGCGGTTAGGAGTGTATCGTATTATAATGCATAAAATATAAATCATATTGGAAATCCAGCACACCATAGCATTGCAGGCAGCAGGGTAATCTGTTTTTGCATCCAAAACAATCTGCTTTGCCATATTCCTATTAGCAGACGTATCAACATAAACATGACATATTCCATCTGGAAAAGCAAAAGAAAAAACAGCTTTATATTTCTAATTAATATGGATACACAATTACTTGATAAAAATAAATGAAGCGCATAATGTATACCAGCATGACCCAGAACGGGAATTTTTGTCGAAGTCTTAATTTGAGAAACAAGCTTGTTGCTGCCTCTTGGAATCACAAGATCAATTACATCATCCAGCTTCCCAACAAAACATAGATTTTCAGTTTCAACGCACGTGGTCATGTGTTTATAATAAACGCTTTTGCATTAAGCACAATGTAAATTTAATTAACCTTAAGCAGCTCAGGTATATCTTCTCTGGAAGTCACGAGTCCAATGAGTTGTTCCCCGACACTTTCTGGAATGGCGGAAGTTATAACCTAACGATAAGATTTTTCTTGTTGTTAATTTTCAGAAACAGAACAAAATCCAATCTTCTACCATATCGAAAGAGAACATTAGGTTAAAAAAATCTAAGAATCTAGTGTTCGAATATAACCTGATGCAGGATCGCATTTGATCGTCTAGCTTCTTTTCCTCCTTTTAGCAGCAGTCCATTCCCACTCCGCAGTGCCAATGATGCTATCTGTTACAAATCAGATTTCAACTTTAGTATGAGGGTTTCACTGAAACGAACTGTAAGAAACAGTACTGCATGTGCATTCGGTAAATAAGATAGGAAAAAATGTGAAAAGTAATAATGTCCTCGGAATCATAGAGAGACATGTACTGAATTCACTCAATTCAGAACAACAAATTTCCCCTAATGCAGTACGTTCGTTCCTCTGCAACAAATTGAACCAAATTCATATAATTTACCTGAACTAGTGCATCAGGTCGAGACTCAAATATGATCAAGAGAACACCCAAAGGAGACGACGTCTTCTCCAATATGAACCCTTCTGAAAGCTGCAGTAAATAACTTCAGAATGTGACTACCATAGGCCATAACAATATAATATACGCTTCCTAAAACATATTGCTAACACTCATTTCTCATTCACATAATTTTCAACTCGTATTGCAAGACACATAAGCACATAGAGATCGTTATACACTACACATAATTACCTCCGTTCTTTTCAAAATGCGACCAACAGGCTCCTCCATGTTGGCAAGCATGCGAATGGCACTTGCAAGACTTCTAATCTACAACGTTAGACAAAAACAGAAAAATAATACTCCATAGTTCTATAGTTCTATTGCAGCATTTCCAGTCTTGAAAGAGCACTTAGTGTCGTACCTTACTAGGCGTCAAGGACAGCCTAGAAACCAAAGACTTTTCGTATCCGGCCTGCTGGGCCTCAGCAACATCAGTTTCATTTTCGGAAATAATAAGTTTCTCACTTGCTTCCAAAGCATCGGCTACATCCAGTAAAATCTTACTCCTTTCTTCCGAAGGCATAGCCTGCAATCCAAGATATCAGCATGCTTATTGACTGAACTTGGTTTACTTGAGCAGAAATTACAAAAAGGATCACCTGCAGTCGTCTGGAACTTTCTCTAGCTGCTACTGCCATTTCACGAGCACCGATTTCTCCTTGTGTGACCCACTCGTTTGTATCACGATGGAACAACGTACCAACACGCTTTCCGTCTAGGACTTTTATGATATTATCACCAGCAAAACCACTTCATTGGAGGAGTATAAAGTCAGTGAAACATTCTACTATAAAAGAGCCAGAGACGAAAATATCTACCAAAATAAACATTATGCAAAAATAAAAATGCTGCCTTATTTTCCATTAGTTCCCCGTCAAATAAGGTCAGATGGAATTGACTCGTCTATTAACAGGTTTCATATGGGTGTAGCAGTATGTTTCAAAAAGATTCATCACCAGTCAAATTTTCAAAATTTAATTCGATAATTTCTATAGAAACTAGAAAGTCAGATTTACCTGGTTATAACAACAGGAATTCCAGCATAAGCGGCATAAACAGCAGCTTTGACTTTAGCAGTCATTCCCCCTCTTCCTACCCTCGACTTGTCTCCAAAGGTTATTGTTCCCTCGTGCCTTTCCTTAATATACGTGTGAATTAATTCAGATTTTGAATCATTCGGTGGGCCACTGTACAGACCATCTACATCACTCAATAGTACAAGAAGGTCAGCCTTTAGCTCGAGCGCTAGTAGCGCTGATAAACTGTCATTGTCCCAAAATATTCCAGACGCATCCTGCAAAATAGTTCAAAGTTAGAAAAAAAGGCTGTGCAAACAGATCTCAACTCTTTTTCTCAAAGTTCGTCAAATGGAAACAAAAGTAAAGTTACCTCATACGGAGCTTTCCTGGTACTGATTGCATCATTTTCGTTAAATATAGGGACAACCTTCAGAGACAACAATGATTTAACAGTCTCGTCGAGCTGTTTCCTGAAAGCGGGATCTCTGAAATCGTTGTCGGTAACTAGAAGCTGCGCAGACGTCATATCCAACTGCACGAGAAAAATACTAGTAGCATTTAATGAGACGAACATTTAAATCTTATAACTAAAACGAGGCGGCAATTAAGGAAGTGAAATTGTAAATGTGACCTGGCTGAACAAAATATCGTAAAGAGCCATAAGGCCGTTTTGTCCAACTGCGGCACAAGCTTTTCCATCGAGCTCAACCTGCGGCTTTTGGAGGTCCACGAAGCTATACGGAAATATAACAAACAGATTCAAAGCGCTTTTCGTATCATTGAAATTTCAAAAAAAGGATACTAGGAGTGTATTTGTTAAAAGTAAGAGACCTGCTGTTAATTAATTTCCGGTATCTAAGGCGTTGACGGCCAACGCCGACGGCACCGGAAGACACCAAAATAACCTCATATCCTTGAGAGTTGAGTTCATGAATCTGCATTTTTAATTAAAACGATGTTTGTTTGTGGGTAGAAAATGATAATATGATAAAGTTTTGGGTTATAAATGAGAATATAAAAAACCTGCTCGCAGAGAGCCCCTACTCTTCCCAGAGCCAACCTACCACCAGGTCCAGTCACAACAGCAGTCCCAACCTTAATCAAACCGGGAAAAAATATATGAGAAAATGAAGGAGAAGAAACAACCTTAATTCTGGGACAATCGAAAACATAACAAAATCGACATTTTAAAATCAATTGAAAATGATGATGATGATGATGTGTTTGTTACCTTGATGACGACACGCTTAACGTCACTCAGAAACGCACGTGTTGAATCTACTGCTTCCATAGCTGATAATAACTCTCTTTCTCTCTCTCTCTCTCTCTCTCTCTCTCTCTCTCTCTCTCTCTCTCTCTCTCTCTCTCTCTCTCTTAAACAGGAGTAGAAAGCAGAAACAGAGAGGGCAGGGACTTGTAGTGTTTGAAGCTCTGGAAATGTGGAAACCCGTGAATGGGTATTTTTGTATTTATAGTGCTGCGCGTGTGCCTACGCGCGCGCGAACGTAGTGGGGGAATCATATTTACGCGAGGGTTTGTCCCGGCGATTTTAGCGAACTCATCGGCAAATTCCACGTGGATATCACGTGTCGGGGCGGGTCGGGGCGGATTTGGAATAGGATCCCGCTATCGTCATCGTATCGTATCTTTTCCTATCGTTTTGACGAACGGGGGAGAGGCCGCCCGGGTCGTGCGGGCAACGGCAGCCAGCTGCTCAGTTTGTTTGGGTTTGCTATTGCCAGAACTATTTTGATAGTGGCGGACCATTTTTTATTTTATTTTTCACAAGAATTGTTCTGATTTTTATTTTTAATGTACTGTATAAGTATGTAAAATAATAATTATAACAAAAAATAAGAAAAGAAATAATAATATTTGAATATTAATTAGTTATAATAATAATAATAAATTATTTATAACTTCATTTATTAAAATGATTCTTAACTTTGACTCTTATTGCACTTTCCACCATTTAATTACATCAAATTTAACAAAAAAAATATACTTGACCCAAATGAAATATTGTATGTGACCAATATTTTTTGGGTATACATCTAATTCTAGCTAAACTTGTTACATACGTGTCCTCACCCTTGTATTAATTTGACTATAAATCCCCAAATCATAATTTTAGGGAAATGGATTAGTAAATTTCAATCCAATAAAGAACTCTAAAGAACCCTAAAAGTGTGTTCCCCTAATAAGACTTTGAAAAAACCCTAAATTTGAATTCCTCAAAATATGTGAAAAAATTGTCTCCCTCAATCGCCTTGAATAATTGTAAATCTATCTACATTGATGAAGTTTGTCTGTTGACGACGACCAATTGTCAAACATATTTCTTAATTGGTTCAATGTTTATGGCATGCAAAAAATTTCAATTATATAGTTTTCATCTTTTATTATTACATTTGTTTCAACTATATATGCACAAGTGGTGAACTTGTTTCTTATTTAACAGTTTTACTTATAATAAAAAATATATAAAAATTATATTAAAAAAATTAAAATAAAATTTATACAATAAAATATAGCTCACATATAAGTTGAATTACCTTTATTATTTTAACAAAGATTTTTAAAGTGTTATTGACATGAATCCCCTAACTTTTGAATGTAATGTAACACTACATTATGATGAAGATTAAAACACATAATTACCAATGTTTTAAATTAAGCGACTCGTATTTGAGGCGTTTTTCTCTTGAGGCGTTAGGCGTATGCCTAGAGGCGGAACGAGACGTACGCCTCAAAAAATTATATTTTTTTTTATAAAAAATCAATAATATTTTAATAAATTATAAATAAATCAAATAATTCTTAAAATAAAATCTATTTGTTCAAAAAGTCATTAAAAATTGAAATTAGTCTATTTTCGGTTGATCCCTTCACCATTTTCAATAATTTTCTATATAATAGTATTTTAAAGTGCATCCATTATATGAAGAAAAAAAAATCAAATATCATAATTTCATAAACATATAAGAATGAACTTTAGAATATATAATCATTTTTTATGCTTTTTTTTTCATAATTGTTGGCTTGTTGTATTTAAGTTAAAAAAATAAGGATTTAAAATATTTCAAAATAAAAATATAAAAATAGGTGTAAAAGCAAGATAAAAGAAGAGAAAACATAAAAATATGTACTGTGAGAAAATTTTGTGAAATATTATGATTTTTTGAGTTGCCGGACAAGAATGTAGACGATAAAAATTCTATGGTTAAACAAAGATGGAACAAAACTAAAACTAAAACGTCTTTGACTCCTCCGCTTCATCACACGAAACCCCTGAGCCGGCGGGCCTCGAGGCGGACACCTCGACCGTTTTTTAAAACATTGATAATTACTATTATTTATATATTTTCTAGCTTATCAAATCGATTTACTACAAAAAAAATTGTTTTTCATTTTTTCTACATAAATAAAAATAAAAAAAATTCATAATTCATTTCACATCATGTATCCCCACATTCACAATGCTTATCTCTAAATTCTTATATGTGTTTGTTTTTGTCTGTTTTGAACAACAATATATATATATATATATATATATATATATATATATATATATATATATATATATATATATATATATATATATATATATATATATATATATATATATATATATATATATATATATATATATATATATATATATGTTGAGCGTGGAGGTCGAATTCACGCCGAGAAGACGAGAAAACGACGAAGGGAGAAACGGCGGTCGCCGGAGGAGCATCGGCGACCGCGGGCCATGTTTGGCGGGCGCCAAATGAGTTCCGACGGGCGCCGAATTAGGAGGAAACGGGCCTGGATAATCTGCCAAGGATTTGGCCTTTCGGCGGGCGCCGATTGGCCTTCGGCGGTCGCCATTTGATTTCGGCGATCGCCAATTGCAAAACGGCGGTCGCCGTTTTGCGGTGTACTGCCAGCGGGATTTTTCTTCTCCTCCAAGTTTCCCTCCCTTATAAATAAACTCTATGCGTGTAAAATTGGGTTAACACCTCCAGAAAGTCTAGAGTCGAATTATAGCATTACAAGGTCGTGTAATCAAGTCCTATAATCGTTCTAGTGAATTATTGCAGCGGCAAGAAGTGGACGTAGCCCTCGTTAACGGGTGAACCACTATAAATCTCGTGTCTCTTTTATTCCGTATTTTTCGTTCTTGCTTGTTCGTATTGTTTTTCAAGAGGGGAATTCGGACGCGAATTATCCCAACAACTGGTATCAGAGCGCTAGGGTTATAGCGATCGGGGAAAAGCGATGACGGACACCACCACCTCGTTCGGGGTTACGAAATTTGACGGGAATAACTATGGGCACTGGAAGATGCAGATCGAGGACTACCTTTACGGGAAGAAACTCGGAATTCCTTTGAAGGGTAGACCGGAGAAGATCAAGGATGACGAGGAATGGGAAAGCCTCGACAGGCAGGTGTTGGGATTGATACGTTTGTCCTTGGCTTCAAACGTGTCATTCAACGTGCGCTCAATTACCACAACCAAGGATTTGATGGCTGCCCTATCAAACATGTACGAGCAACCTTCATCGAACAACAAGGTGTATCTCATGAAGCAGTTGTTCAACTTGAAGATGTCGGACAATGCAAACGCAGCCAACCACATCAACGAGCTGAATTCCATCTTGGATAAATTGAAAGGAGTCGGGGTGAATTTCGATGATGAAATTTACGCTTTGATCCTACTTGCGTCTTTGCCGGATAGTTGGGAGCCCATGCGGGCAACTGTTAGCAACTCTATGGGAAAGGAGAATCTGCAGTTCTCCGAAGTTAGAGATAAGATCCTAGCCGAGGAAATCCGGAGAAAGAATTTCAAGGGAAAGTCTTCTAGTTCGGCCTTGAGTGTGGAGAACCGGGGGAGAAACTCGGGTAGGAATGCTAACAGGAACAGAGGGAGATCCAAGTCTAGGAGTGGAAGAGATAGCTCAAAGTCCGAGGATAATGAGTGTTGGAATTGTGGGAAGACGGGGCACTTCAAGAGGGATTGTCGCTCTCGGGGGAAGAGTGACAACAAGATTAAAGGGAACCGCCAATGCGGTGACACAAGAGGATGACGATGATGGGGACGTCCTTCTCTTATCGGTCGACTCACCGATCGATTCCTGGGTGCTGGACTCAGGGGCTTCTTTCCATACTACTGCACAGCGAGAGGTAATGCTGAATTACGCCTCGGGTGATTATGGAAAGGTCTTTCTTGCAGATGACGAGCCACTCGATGTAGTCGGGATGGGAGATATCAACCTAAAGATGTCAAATGGGCAAACTTGGAAGATCTCCAAGGTCAGACATGTGCCGGGGTTGAAGAGGAACCTAATTTCGGTGGGCCAGCTTGATAGTGATGGTCACCGGGTGTCATTTGGAGATGGGTCGTGGAAAGTTTCTAGGAACGCCATGACCATAGCTCGAGGTCATAAGACGGGCACACTTTACATGACGACGAACGTGAGGGACTCGGCTGGTGTTGTTGATAACACCAAGAAGACCGAGCTATGGCATTGCAAGCTGGGGCACATGAGTGAGAAGGGGATGAAGATCATGGCAAAGAATGGGCTGCTGCCCGAACTCAAGGCGATTGAGTCTCACGTGTGCGAGAGCTGCATTCTTGGAAAGCAGAAACGAGTGAGTTTTTCCAAAGGTGGAAGGGAGCCCAAGGCGGAGAAGCTGGAACTAGTACACACGGATGTTTGGGGTCCAGCTCCCGTCGCCTCACTCGGAGGATCACTCTACTATGTTACCTTCATCGATGACTCCACAAGGAAGGTATGGGTGTACTTCATGAAAAATAAGAGTGACGTGTTCTCTGTTTTCAGGAAATGGAAAGCCGAGGTTGAGAATGAAACAAATCTCAAGGTGAAGTGTTTGAGGTCCGACAACGGTGGTGAGTACGTTGACGCCGACTTCAAACAATATTGTGTCGAGAGTGGGATCAAGATGATGAAGACTATTCCGGGGACCCCACAACAAAACGGAATAGCGGAGCGAATGAACAGGACGCTAAATGAGAAGGCCCGGAGTATGCGGTTACATTCGGGGATGCCTAAAATGTTTTGGGCATATGCCATCGACATGGCGGCTCATTTAATCAACAGAGCACCGTCGGTTCCTCTGGAATATCGGATTCCTGAGGAGGTTTGGAGTGGGAAGAAGCTGAATCTGTCCTACTTGAGGGTGTTCGGGTGTCTGGCGTATGTCCATATCGACGAAGCTGCTCGTAGCAAGCTTGATCCTAAATCCAAGAAGTGTTTCTTTCTTGGATATGGCGGCACGGAGTTCGGGTACCGATTTTGGGATGCCGAAAATCATAAGGTGATCTGAAGCAGAAATGTGATCTTCAACGAGGCGGTCTTGTACAAGGGTAAAGACGAGGTTGTTGAAGAAGGCGTTGATCCCGTGGGAGAAACGGAGGAGGTTCCGGTGAAGGTCGTGGAGACCGAGGAGATCGAGGAGGGAAACACGAGCAGCGAGGATGAGCAAGATGAGAATGCTCATCCCAACATCGATCCAGTCACACCGAAGCCGTGGAGGTCGACTAGGGTAAGAAGACCTCCCCATAAATTTTCACCTTCCCTTAACTATATCTTGCTGACTGATAGGGGTGAGCCGGAGAGCTACACCGAGGCTATACAAGCGAGGGATTCGATCAAGTGGGAGTCTGCCATGAAAGAAGGATGAGCTCATTGATGTCGAATCAGACTTGGGAACTAGCCGAGCTTCCGAAGGAGAAGAAGGCCTTGCACAATAAATAGGTCTTCCAGGCAAAGGAAGAACACGATGGAAGCGTTCGGTACAAGGCGAGATTAGTGGTGAAAGGATTCCAGCAGAAGGAAGGGATCGACTACACGGAGATATTTGCTCCGGTAGTCAAGATGGTAACCATCCGGGTGGTGCTTAGCTTGGTGGCGAAGGAGAACTTACATCTTCAGCAAATGGATGTAAAGACCGCATTTCTTCACGGGGATCTAGATGAAGAAATCTACATGAAGCAACCGGAGGGTTTCGAAGTTCGAGGCAAGGAGAAGCTGGTGTGTAAGCTTCAAAAGAGCTTGTATGGGTTGAAGCAAGCTCCTAGGCAGTGGTACAAGAAGTTCGACATGTTCATGAAGCAAGTCGAGTTCACGCGGTGCGAGGCGGACCACTGCTGCTATTTCAAGAGCCTTGGAAGAGGTACCTACATAATATTGCTCCTTTATGTAGATGATATGCTGATAGTCGGGGCGAGTTTGGCGGAGATCGACAAGCTCAAGAAGAGTCTATCGAGGGAGTTCTCTATGAAGGATTTGGGTGCTGCCAAACAAATCCTGGGCATGAGAATCACGAGGAGCAAGGATGGTCTTGAGTTGTCTCAAGAGGAGTACCTGAAGAAGGTACTAGCACGGTTTAGCATGGAGGATGCGAAACCCGTGGGCACTCCTTTGGCTAGTCACTTCCGTTTGTCAAAGGAGGACTCGCCGACGAGCGAGAAGGAGATGGAGCATATGGATAAGGTCCCTTACGCCTCTGCGATTGGGAGCCTTATGTATGCAATGGTGTGCACGAGGCCTGACATTGCCCATGCAGTGGGAGTGGTCAGCCGGTTTATGAGTAATCCGGGGAAGCAACACTGGGAAGCCGTCAAGTGGATCTTTCGATACTTGAGAGGGACTTCCGGTTTTGTTTTGAGGTTCCAAAATTCAGACTTGGGGTTACTCGGGTTCATGGACGCGGATAACGGAGGTGACGTGGATAGTAGGAAGAGCACTACTGGGTACGTGTACACTTTCGGGGGTACAGCGATTAGCTGGGTGTCGAGATTGCAGAAGGTAGTAGCACTATCGAGCTGTGAGGCGGAGTACGTTGCCGTGACGGAAGCCGCGAAGGAAATGATGTGGCTACAGACATTTCTGCTAGAGTTGAGACAAGACCACTCGGGGAGTGTCTTGTATTGCGACAGTCAGAGCGCCATTCACTTGGCGAAGAATCCCGTGTACCATGCTCGAACGAAGCATATCCAGCTAAGATATCACTTCATTCGATCAGCCTTGGAGGAAGGCGTTTTGGTGTTGGAGAAGATTCTTGGGAGTAAGAATCCGGCCGACATGTTTACGAAGGTGGTGCCGTGCGAGAAGTTGAGGTTGTGTTCAACCTCGGTTGGTCTTCTGGGATGAGGATCGGGAACGCCGCTGCAATTGGAAGAGAAGATAGGGGTCGTGAATTAGCTCCAAGTGGGAGATTGTTGAGCGTGGAGGTCGAATTCACGCCGAGAAGACGAGAAAACGACGAAGGGAGAAACGGCGGTCGCCGGAGGAGCATCGGCGACCGCGGGCCATGTTTGGCGGGCGCCAAATGAGTTCCGACGGGCGCCGAATTAGGAGGAAACGGGGCTGGATAATCTGCCAAGGATTTGGCCTTTCGGCGGGCGCCGATTGGCCTTCGGCGGTCGCCATTTGATTTCGGCGATCGCCAATTGCAAAACGGCGGTCGCCGTTTTGCGGTGTACTGCCAGCGGGATTTTTCTTCTCCTCCAAGTTTCCTTCCCCTATAAATAAACCCTATGCGTGTAAAATAGGGTTAACACCTCCAGAAAGTCTAGAGTCGAATTATAGCATTACAAGGTCGTGTAATCAAGTTCTATAATCGTTCTAATGAATTATTGCAGCGGCAAGAAGTGGACGTAGCCCTCGTTAACGGGTGAACCACTATAAATCTCGTATCTTTTTTATTCCGTATTTTTCGTTCTTGCTTGTTCGTATTGTTTTTCAAGAGGGGAATTCGGACGCGAATTATCCCAACAATATATATATATATGAAAATATAAAAATGCAAATCAAATTATATTTTTAATAATTTAATATTATTTTTTTAATGATTTAATTATAGTACGATTTACCTACTTGTTACACTCGAAATATTTCGATTTGATTTAATATAAATATAATTTTTAATTTAAGTATAATAATATTTATTTAAAAAACACAATTATATTTATTTATATTTAAAATTAGTATATTCATGATATCATTGTTAGTAATTTAATTATGAGTGTTATAAAAAATCATAAATTTATTTTGTATATAATAATTGAAGATACAAAGTTTCAATCAAGTGGGTATAAATAAATTTCATATTTAAATATTTTATTTTCAATAATTCTATTTTAATTTCTTGCTCATTTTATTTTTTAATTATTTTATTTTAATATAAAAATATATCATTCAAATACTTTTTGTCGTTGTACAGTACTGTGTTACACTTAATACTGATAAATAATTTTTTAATTTTAATTTTATTGAGAGATGTAATTTGACTGAACACTTATTACAAACTAAACAAAATACTGTAGATGAAACACGTTACTTTATTTATAATCACTGCATTTTAGTAAATTTTACTAACATCGTTAAGTTTATTCTTGAAAATTTTCGGTAAGCCCTAAGTGAAACTATAAAATGTGCGACAATAATATTTAAAAAATCAATTAATTATCTTTTGTTACATATTTAAAGATACACTTATTTTTTTAAGTTAGTAAGAAATTAGTTCTTAATAAATATTAAATTAATGAGATAAAGTAAAATAAATTTATATTATTTAAAAAAAATGATGTATAAATAAAAAAGACAGTAAAACATATATTGTGTGTAACTTTAATATGTTTAAGAGAAATATACAAATATGATTTTTTTTTTAATATTTTTAGTCAAGTATAATTTTTTTAAAATTTTTATTATGGTTTCATATTATTCATCAAGTATAAGTAAATTTTATATTATTGTTTAATATTATAAATCAAGCATATAATTTGTTTTAATTTAAAATAATTTAATATATTTTATTTAAATAATATCAATATTATATTAAAAATTAAATAAATAAACTTAGTATAACATATGTGGTATGCAAGGTTCTAAAAGGCGGTAGGCGGTAGGCGGCCTACGGCCTAGAGGGATTAATCCGGGATTAGGCGTGATCAATCGTTTTACATTTTTTTATTTAATTAATTAATATTATATTTCAAAAATAATTTATATATATTTTTTGAAAAAATAACAAGTTTTTTACTTTAATTATAATAATTAGTTATATCATATTTGTTTATATATTTAATAAAGTTAAAATATTACACAAATTTTCAATCATATTTCACAAATCACATCAAATATTATTTTTTAAGCTCTCTAACACAAGAAAATATCATTTTTAAAATTTTTGTAGTCAATAAAAACGTTAAATTCGCAACGAGACGAAAAAAACATTATTCTAATTTTTTTTATTAAAAACCGCTTAGGCCCGATTAATCTCCGCCTAGGCCACCTAAATCCGATTGATCCCCGCCTAAATCCGCCTGGACCCCCATAGCCGCCTAGGATGGAAACTCTGGACGGTTTACCTCCGCCTAGCGCCTAGGCCCCGCCTAGGCCCGATTTTTAGAACATTGCTTACATGTGATCGAAAAAAGAAGGTGACATGCTTACGTGGGCATTAATACCTATATTATACTAGAGTACAATATAATTAATGGTGCTCTCACCCTTTAAAATATAAAAATCATCATTTAATAATTAAGAAATCTTCATTTCAAAAAACAATTACTATAAACATTAAATTAGCGTACCAATGAATATATTAGTATATGTAATGAATATTTATTCAAAAATACATGAAGATATACTCATATTTATTCAAAATACATAAAATATACTTATGAGTGTACAATTAGAATCGTACTCATAGGAACAAGATATAAATTACCTGTGGGCATACATAGTGGGACTAACTCCAAAACATGTACATGATCGGAAATAAGTATGATCGGAAAATGCTTACGTGGGATATGATCGGAAATAAGTATGATCGGAAATAAGTGTGTCACTTAGAGCATCTCCAGTTGTGAGTTCCAGTTTTGGGTGATAAGTAAGCTTGTGAGTTCAGTTTTGGTGATAAGTAGGCCACATGTGCGTCAACTCATATTTTTTCTATTTCTAAAAAAAAAATTTAACTCATCCAACTATTCTACCTACAAAATAAATTTTACAGATCTAACCACTTACTTATTTATTATTTATTATTTATTATTTATTATTTATATTTAAATAATAATAATAGTAAAATACCAATTATAGTTTATATTTTTATTTTAAAATTTTTATTTTTAATTAATTTTTATATAAAATACGGTTTATAATTTATAGAAATAATGATGTACTTATTTTTAAATTTTAAATATTTCAAAATTTTAATTTTTAATTAAATTTTATATAAAATAAAAAATAATTTATAAAACTAAAAATTTAACTATTTCAAAATTTTAATTTTTAATTGAATTTTATATAAAATAAAAAATAATTAATAACACTAAAAATTCAACTATTTAAAAATTCTTATTTTGTATTAAATTTTATATAAAGTAGAATAATTCGTTAAAATACAGAATAAGTTAAAATTTAATAATTTCAAAATTATTAATTTTATATAATATTTATATAAAATAACAAATAACAAAGGAAGTGTGATTATTAAAATGGAACAAAAGTAGTAATATTTATATAAAATAAATAATAATATGTTACCTTGAAAATTACAATGACAATATTAATTTTGTTATGTCACTTAAAATTTTTGACTGAAAAGAACGATTTGTGATTTTTTACATTACACTTATTTTGTTACGAGAGACAGTTGTTGAAGAAACTATTGATTAAGTTTTATCATCACCTATGTATCAAATCAATAACAATAGTGAATTAATTTTTTTTATTAAAAGGTAAAAAATTGAAAATTATTTTTAAATAAAATAAAAATATAAGTAAAATCTCTCACCACGTATTAATGAAAAAATTGCAATATTTCCCTCCTAGTGCAAATTATTCACGCGATCAAGTATTAAAAAAAAAAAATCTTTGGTAATATTAGGGTACGGGTCAGATTGGTTTTTAATATTATTTTGAACACTCATTGTTTTTCACCCTCATTTTTAGAGGTTGTATATTGTTTACTTGTTTATTTATTAGGATATTTGTATTCTTTAAATAATAAGTAAGTGCATTTTTTTAAATGTATAAAGTTGTAAATATCCTTACGATACGATAATATTAAAGATTTTTTAAATAATAGTACGGTACATATATTAATTTATTTAATATTTACTAATATTAAGCGTTACTAAATATATATAAATATATTTGCGTAAGAATGTAAATATATTTGCGCAATAATATATTTGGTAAAATATATTTGCGCAACCAGATTATATATATGTATATAATATCAAAATATATTGCGCAAACAAAATATATTTGCATTACATAATTTGCTTACATAAGTATTTATATTATAGTTGTTGTATATACTATATTACGGTAAATTATATTGATCGTTTTCAAACTAATTTTAGTTGATAGTACTATGATAATTTTTTTTTATTTTAATATTGGTGTATATGTTTAATTTTTTTGTACTTATTTTTGTATATATTTATGGTAGATTTCAATTTATGATAGATTTCTAATTTCTAATTATTTGATATTTATGAGAAATCTTTCATATCTATGATAGATTTCTATAATATTATTTTACAAAGTTTGATATGTATGACAACTAATAATTTATATCTATGATAGATTTCTATAATATTATTTTACTGAGTCTGAACAACTTCTTAATATCTATGATATTTTTAGTTTGGTATTTGGTTTCTATAACTTCTTAATATCTACGATAAATTTTTTGTATTTGATTTCTATCAACTTCTTAATATCTATATTAGATATAAGTTTCTTGTATTGTTTCTGGAAAATTGTTGTGGTATTTCACTTTTAATGAATTGATTGTTATAATTTCAAGCGCAAACTACGAATGAACAAACTACAGGATTTTTCTCAAAATTTGACAAATTTAATTGTAAAAAATATGAATATATCGATCATAGAACAACTTAGAACAACAAATTCTTAAAAAAACTGATGTTTAGATCTGCGATAATCAATAGATTTCTCACCTGATCTCGTTTGCAGACTACGTACGCAAGAACTATGAAAATTGGTTTTCGTCGAGGTGCTGTTGGGGAGTGAGTAGGGTTTTCGTCTCCAGGCCATGGATATTATGGGAGTGATTTACTCGGCTCCCATAGTTTAGTGTGTAGTAAGGAATAAACGGGTGACATGTTATAATACGATTTCTACCGTAGTTTTGTGAAAAATTTGAGCGAGATATATTAGAAACATTTTTTTTGTATATTAGGTTTTGATAAGTAGTTATTTTAATTAATATAGGTAGTAGATATAATACTAAGGTGCCCCATCCATAATTCCCCCAAATTCTTTTGTAATTTACAAAAAATTAGGTTATTTTTCTTAAGATTGAGATGTATGAACAATCACTAATAGCTTAAGTCGTAAATCTTACACTGTGAACTCCATTTTGTTTTTATCATATAATCCAAAATTATTAATAATTAATAATAGGAGTACGATATTAAGGATTAAGATACATTTTTCACTCAATTATTGAGTCTAATGTTTCCCTCTTTTTTCTCCACATATACGTAAAAATATTATTGGCTTAATTGACGTAATAGAATGTACCATCAATTAATATTGAAAATTTTGTAAATTTATTGATTAGATTGGGCATGTCAAATGTACAAGGTTTAATTAGCAGTAGTATTAATTTATGCATTATTGAATAGTTTAATAAAATTAATTTTGAATTATAAAGTTCCATGGAATTGTTTTATATTTTTATTTGGATTGCGGCGTTGCTCGTCCTAAGTAGGTACACTACTATTTTAATAATTAAAATAATAAATAATTTTAAGTACTGTATGTAATGAAACCCATGTTAGTCCATCACTAACTTACGACATCACTAATAGTATAATAATCCAATAATTACTTACTGGGTTTTTCAGGCGAAAACTATCGTAAGAAAAAACAAAAGCAATCGTTTTCCAGCACAACTTTTAATGCAGATATTCCTCTACGATACGCCCAATCACATACTATTATATATTAGTATATATGAAAATATGAAAACGTCGTATTCGTATAAAATTTTCACAATCAACGCACAATATAATATTTGAAAACTCTTTTAAGGGTTGACAGTTGGAAATAATTCATTTATCGCTAAAAACAACACGAAAAAAGGAACGACTTTTAAGCTAGTCGTGTTGGCCTTAGCTTATGACATGAACGATCAAAATGGCTAATAATTTATACTCCAGTTATTAATTGTGTGGTTATATTTGATTATACACCCTAGTTGAAAAATACAGTATATAATTAATGCAATTTTTTTTAATTCCGAAAAAAAAAGTACTAATATCAATGGCGAATTTACTTGATATTATCGGGGGCGCTACAGCTAGTCTTGGTTAATTATTATTTTTTTCCATTTTTTCTTGTTATTTTTTTTTTTATTAAAATGACGTTAAAATGTGTTTAACCTCATTGACCTGACCACATTTTTTTGCAACCATGCTTTAATTGTAAACCACTTTAGACTTTGATGAGGGACCTGTGGGCTAATAGTAAACTATAGTTGTATTGCGACAATTTAGATCGACACGTACGTTAAAAAAACAAAAAAGAGTGTTGGACCTCACACTATAGCCTCGATCAATTGGCCTCGTATATATTGATTGAAATCGAAAGAATATAGTTGGTGTTTCTCCAAAACATTTTGTAAGATTTTCTTTAGTAGTTGTTGAATTTAAATAAATTGAGTATTAAAATAAATAGAAAGAATCTTGAAAAATGTCGTGTTTTCATAAAAAGAAAATGATAAAATAATACAAAATAATAGACCACATGCACATGATTCGTTCTTTTGGACTTAATTTTAGTTCATTTGAGTTCAATTCAAATCCTTTCAGTTCAGATCAGATTGTTTCATTCCTCGATAAAAAAAATTCAAAATAAATTAAAATAAAATAAAAAATAATTTGAATCAATAATTTTAGGTATACAAGTTAATAATAAAATATTATTCATATTTTATACAAGTTAATAATAGAATATTATTCATATTTTATAATAATATTTAACAATTTACGAAATCTATTATTATATTTATAAAAAAATCAATTCATTTTACTTTTGATTGGTTTAAGTTTAAATTCATTCAGTTCAGTTAAGACGCTTTCAGTCCAAAAGAAAAGATTCAATGTATATAGAAAAAAATATCAACTTCTTTTGTAATTTACAAAAGAAATTGACCATCTTTTATAAAGTTTATTCTTGAATGTGCTAAGGGCACTACCCACCACATTGTGTGGTGTGTGTTGAGTGCTGATTTTTTTTTTTGTATCTATATGATAAAAAAAGTTTAACATTCAACACACATTGTGTGAGAGTGCCCTTTGAACATCCAAGAATAAACCCTTTTATAAATCAAGAGTACATGAATATGCGATTTATGGGCTATAATTGGAATAGGCAAAAGTGAGATATCCATAGCCTTGTGGGATTAATTATAGTAATACAAATCTTTTGAGTCATGTTACTTTGTTATGTGTACTTTATAGTTCAACACACATGTGTTTCTAATTGCATTCATTACTAAAAATCACGCCATTCCATTTAAAAAAGCATCCACAAACCACAATGGATGGTCCGAGTTCAAAAGATACATACAACTTAGATTTTTGAAATAGGTATCAGTCATTATCATAAATTTGTGTTATCAATGTATTATACCTCAAAAGCAAAAAAAGATTCGCATATATATGCCGCGGGGTTGAAGGGGTATCCAGTGCTATTTTGTATGGATTACTAAGCAGAAACATGCAATCTTTCAATATTGTTCATCCTTAAAATATGATTAGATACAAAGCTTATTAGACAAATACATCAATTTAGTTCACCTAAGTTCAAATCGCTTAAGTTTAAAATTGATTAAGTTCACTTTAAAATAAATTAATATAAAATAAATAAAAAATAATTTCAATCTATAATTTTAAATATATAATCTAATTAGTGTCTTAATATTATTAATATTTTTTAAAAAATATTAAAAAATTTATAAAAATTATTATTATTTTTATAAAAAAAATCAATTCAGTTCAGTTCAGATCGTTTCAATTCGGTTCAATTCAAATCGCTTCAATTCGGTTCAATTCAAATCGCTTCAGTTCAGTTCAATTCAATCGGTTTCAATCCAAAAAACGATACTTAATGTCAAGATTTGATGGGACTTATAAAAAAAACTTGATTGATATGAAATTTGAAAGGTAAGAGTGCATCAACAATAAGAATAAAAAATCAATGATGACTGCAATTAGAAAAAAAATGTGCATAAACTTTTGAGGTAGATTTGAAAAACATAACAAACATATTATTTGAAAAAACACAAAACACTGTGAAAAACTACATTAAGAAACAAAAGCCAGGAAGCATCAACTTTCTGTAATACCAATCCCGTATAGATTGTTTTTAACTTTGGATTATTTGGAACGTTAGAGGATTTCAAACTAACGCATAGGCGCATAGCACACTAACATAAATTGCAGCTAAATTGTGGTAATTACTTTCATTCAATATACAACAAACATCAAATAAGTCTGTACCTCAATTTTAATATTTCAGAAAAACACGTCTTGAAATCTAAGCTAAGCGAAGAAGCACATTTTGATAAAGAGCGACGATCCCATTTGGAGCACGAAAGCTGAGGTCACTGGTTTGTATGTAAGAACTCAGGGTTCAAACCAACGAATTAAGCTGGCTGAGGAACCACCCGCAACTATTATGATAACCCACCGTACAAGTCCGTTCACGCAAATAAATTAAAGTAAGGGTTAGTTACAAGAATTACCCGTAATTAAGATTTAAACTCATTACAAGGAAATCCTCTGAACTTTCAAAACTACAAATATGACCCCTCAAATTGTGCGTAGAAACATTAAAGACATAGAGCAAATCGGGTGGAGTAATGAATATATATAGGACTTGAACACATGAAAGAGAAAGAGAGATACTCACAGAAGTCAGGATAAAAATGAAACATTAAAGACATAGAGCAAATCGGGTGGAGTAATGAATATATATAGGACTTGAACACATGAAAGAGAAAGAGAGATACTCACAGAAGTCAGGATAAAAATGAAAAGCAAATATCCCCACAAGCACCAAAGGCGTACGAGACTAATGCTTGAATCCAAATACTGAAGCAAAACGTAATATCCGAGTGGAACTATGAGCGCATAACCTTAAATGGAGCCAGCTGCCACATTTACATAGTTGACGTCAAATGTCCACAGAGGACTGCCGACTCTTTTTCTTTGCAATTTCCGAGGGAGTCAACCACCAAAACCAGCGTGTTGTAGATATCCATATGAGCCCATAGCTGAAAAGAAGATAAATCATAAATATAATGAGCTCAAAAGTGCATCAATTAAGACAGACAGGTCCATGAGCATGAGAGCAGCACGGGTTTCATCAACCTGAGCAACTGTTGATTTTACGAAGGAAATCCTGAGAGAGATATCAAACAACCATATACTGGTTGATTTCGAGCAAGAAAAATATATTGTAACAAAACAAAACATGTAATAATTATGTTCTGTAATAATGATGTTATTATAGGAAAAGACCCGATGTTTAACAAACAATTCGCCATCAAATATAACACATTTCCTGGTACACACCCAAATCTTTTTAAACCGATGCCCAGAGTTCCATTTACTATCAGCGTGTATTGCTGCTACGGAAAAGAATCCAAGATCTTATTGAACAAACGATCCTTGAAATAAAAGTCGTGAACTCTATTCATTACAATAAAACTGTTCACCACTCCAATATCCAAACATATAACCATTAAGCTAAATTCATTCTCCCAATTTGGATACAAAAGAAGTCAGTTATGTATATGCTGGAGGAACCATTTTTTCTCTATTGAAAACAAACCTGTGTAGTTCACAATACCGAATGTACCTTCCACACGTCAAAAGAGCAATTACACAACTCTGCTATAAATTTAGTCAAATTCTACGCTTGCTTGATATTATATACATTTGCAAATCTATTTATAATACAGTAAATGTAAAGTGTGTGTTCATAAGCTCGAAAACTAGTGTAAAGTGATTTTTAAATAATAATTTACCTACACCCCCTTTCCATCAAAACAAACAAATTCGTCCGAGTTGCTGAATACGGTGCGGGGCTAGTGGAAGAAGAAATTCACGCCGTGAAGTCCCAATCCACCTTCCCTCGACCGCTGACAAACCCCAAAGACAATTCATGCCGTGCCTCATCTTCCCTACTGGAGAAGATAGCCAAAGACTTTCGAGCCCTATTAGAAACCGTTGCTCCGCTTGCCTCTATGAACCACCGCAGGTCGAAGATGATGAGAGCATCCCGATTCACCATCGGACTATAGAAGTTCTGATGAAAAGGGCGTAGGTAGTAAGTACTGTATCAGTGTATTGTGGAGTCCAGTATTTAAAAAGGGGGGCAAATTAGACATTTCATAAATTTATAAAATAAAATAGGAATGTGTAAATCTAATTATCCGTAACCATAACTATATTGTCATGATGTATATATTTGTAGCCAATTTCAAAAGTACGAACTTTGAAGCCCATTGCACGAAACGTACTCGGGGTAAGTTGCAGGCCCATCAAGCCCATGTCGCCAATCAGTCTTTATTTTGAAACTTTATTTAGGCCCTCTTCTTTTCAACTTTAATTAGGGATGGGCTTGCAGGCCCATCAAGCCCATGTCGCCAATCAGTCTTTATTTTGAAAGTTTATTTAGGCCCTCTTCTTTTCAACTTCAATTAAGGATGGACGTGATACGGGATGGGACGGGATTAAGAGAATCCCGTCACGTTCGAAAAAAAATTATCGGAACGGAACGGGATTTTAAAAATTCGTCCCGCACGTTTCAGTCCCGTTTAGGTTTGGATCGAGATCGAGACAGGATCGGGGGATGTTCCAAAATTTTAAATAAAAGATAAAATTAAGATTTGAAATAAAATAATAATATTACCGACTTATAACAATCAAAATTTAAATAAAACAAGAATAATATGTTTTTTGACATACTATATATATATTGAATTGATTTAAATTTTTAATTTTAAAAATAAATTATTAAGTATGTTAAATAATTCTTATTTTTATTTAATTAAAATTTTCAAATTATAAATGTTAATATTTTTCAGAAAAATATATAAATAAAAATTAAATTATTTTGAAATGTTATTAGATTGTATAAATATAATAAATTTAATTGAAACTATAATTAATATTTTGATATTTTTATTAATTTGTGTGAAAAAATAAAAATATTATTGATATTAAAAAATAAACGGGACGGGACGAGATTAAAAGAGATCGTTCCGATCCCGTTGTAAAAAATTTAAAACGGGACGAGACGGGACGGGATTGTCATTTATAAAATCTATCCCGTCTCATCCCGCAAGTTTTCGGGATGGGATCGGGACGAGATCGGGATTCCGGGACGAAGTGCCCACCCCTAACTTTAATATCAGTCCATTTCAGTTCAACTTAATTTAGTTTAGTTTAATTCAATTCAAATTGTTTCAGTTCAGTTTTCAACTTTATTAAGTTCGTTTCAAAATAAATTAAAATAAAATAAATAAAAAATAATTTAAATCTATAATTTTAAGTATACAATCTAGTTCATGTTAAAATATTATTAATATTTTTTTAAAAATATTTAACATTCTATAAAAATTATTATTATTTTTATAAGAAAATCCATTCAGTTCACAATTCAGCAAGTATTTTAGTTAAAAAGAAAATGTCCTAAAACAACAGTCTTAGGACCTAATCTTTTGGACTTATTCTCAAGTTTGCTTTAGTTCAGTTCATTCATTTAATTTTTCATTTTTTTATTCATATTTTAATATTTTAAAATTAAATTAAATTGAACTTAATTTTAGTTCAGTTCAGACCTATTAAGTTTGAAATTGTGTTTAAGGCCCTACAGTGTTAGGAACTGCAGGACTAGATAGACCTGTAGTGTAAAACCAGCTGGGTCTATGTACTTTGATAATATGTAAACACAATGTAGAGGTTCTTGAAAAAAAGTTTTGTATTGAACACTTCAATCAAACATCTACAAGTCCTTACGAAGTCACACGACCAAAAACAAAGTCTAGTACTTCAAAGTCCTAGCGGCCTATGAACTTTCAGACTACACAAAGTACACTACGAACTCCTTCTAGCGAACTCGTTCTAAGCTTACTAACAAGAGTGAGCACCGGAGCTTTCTAGCGAATACTCTCGGATTACAATATTTCTCTCTCTAGAAATTCCAATTAAAAGTGTTCAAGTCTAAAAACAATCTAGCGACTATTTATAGACCTCGTGAGTGAAACCTAATGGGCTTCCGGAAATTGCGCTTAATGGGCCGAGCCCAAAGCATCTTCTATGAAATCTCGAATATTCCAACACCGACATTGTTCTCGTTTCATTGTCTCTCGCGAGCCTTCGAACCTTCGAACTTGGAGTGCATAGCATCTCTTTGATTTTCCAACTGTGAGTTCGAAGTCCTCTAGCAAGGCCTTCTCACTCTTCGCGCTTCTGGCTTCATTGCCCTAGCAGGATGAACTCCAGAGCTAACAGCTACAGCACTCCTTCGGTGGACGGTGTCAAGGAGTTCGAACTCCTGTGGTCTTCGAACTCCAGGGACTAGAGACAGCCAGGCTTCCAAGTCCCACAGTGTATTTTGCATTTGCTTGAGGCTCGGACTTCCAAGTACTAGCATACTTAGAAATACTTAACCTACACAAATAGCAAAATCACATAAGAATGAAGTTCATTCAAAAACCATAGTGTGAAGTTCAAGCTAGTTCACAAGAGTCCGAAGACTCTATGTGAACGAGAGCGAACTACACACTAACAATCTCCCCCTTTTTTAGTCAACTTCATAATTGGGGATTCGAAGTGAATCTCCCCCTCAAATTAGTATCATACTCAAAAAGTTGTAAATAAAAACAAGTGCAATAACATTATGATAAACACAAAGAAGGTTCAAGTAGCAATTCGAACTATCAGGGAGTTAAATAAAGATATAGCAAGAATAAGATATATAGAAAAAGTAGCATGCTCAAACCGAGCCCAAAAACAAGAAGTAGAGTAAAACCATTGTAGCTGTTCGAACAAAAAAAAAGAATAAACAAGAAGTTCGAAGGTTGATCAATCTGAGGCTGCAGAATCATCAATCGGGGTGTCAGGTCTTCGATCATCTGTGTTAGACAGATCTTCTTCATCTTCACTAAAAACAATGTCAACATCGCCATCACCATCCTCTTTTTGTTCTTCATTCTCATCATCACCATCTTCGAACCAGGAGTAGGGGCAGGTAGCTCTTCTGGCTTCTTCTTCGAAGGTCTTTTGTTAACCACTTGCTTCCTTGGTGCTTTCTTCACAGACACACCATTTTTCTGATTTATAACCAGCCTTGTGGAATCTTTAGTCTTCTCGAACCTGCAAAAAGAACATCAGAAGATTTCGTAGAGCCTTTTCCCAAGCCCTTGCCACTTTCATTTAGCAGGAGAAGTTCATCAGCCGACTTCGATCCACTAGCATCCTTATCTTTATTTTCATTTTTCTCACCAACATTCTCTGTGATGGGGAACCCATCAGAATCGTACTTCGAACGTACAGTCTTTGCTCTCTTAGCAATAGGAACTTCATCCTCATCCAACACTGTCACATCATCTGCCTTTCTCTTATTTTCTTTCAACTTCGAAGTCTTTGCATCCCTTGCTCTGTCAGCCTGATCTTTTTGTCTTTTGTGATGGAGTTGTATACTTAATGTCTAGATTTAAGTATCGTAAACTCCCGGTCATACTATTTAACCTAATTAAATAAATAATCGTTTGCTTTTAATTATTTATAATTAAATAAATGCAAATATGGTTCTGGATTATATACGTTGTATTTAGTATGGTGTGCGTCGTCACACGGAAGATCATACTATCAGTCACTCGTATATAATCAAACAGTAGCTCACGACCTAGATGGACACGAACTAATCCATCGGTATAGTCGTTGTATGAGAGAGAAAATAATTGGTCTTGATTATTTTATCATACTTGTACACTTGGTGTATTGAGCGGATCGCTGGAGATTTATCGATTAGGATTGCCTTGGATAATCGATTTAAATCTCTGAGTATTTTATTCTTAATCCCTGATATTATTGCGGGTGTGTGCATTTAATATTAGTGACTTTGATTTTCCAAAGGAATTGATTGATTAGAATAACCGATTAATTACCGGTAAAGTTGGGTCACAGTATTTTATGTATGACATGCCGTGAATTCTTGATGGGAAAATGTGTCCTCGAAAGGGTTGATAATATCCCCGAGATGAGTTCATAAGGAATATAATTATTATGTAAACCTCATGAGTGGATTTGTTCCGCATAATAATTAAAGTTGAATGGTACTAGTCTCGGATATAAGAGATGAATAAATTAATTAAGCAATAAATTAATTTTATTCATGGATATTTATATCTTAAACACATGGAATAAATAATACTACCGGAGAGAATATTATTTGATATAATATGGTGAATATTGGGAGTGCAATTATATTTATATAGTGGAATTAATCATATAATTAATATTAATGGATTAATAGATTTGGGTTTGGGCTCAATTTAATCATTAATATTGGAAGCCCAATATTCCACCTCCTTTAGATCCCCTACGTAGCCTATAAAAGCACTACATGATCTTCACAATTAGAACACACCTACAAGACAAGAATATCATTAGTTGATAGTTCTAGAAAGTTGTGAAGGAGATCCATAAGCTTGGAGGATCGTCGCCCACACGACGTTCAAGCTAGTGCAAGGAATACGTAGGAAGATCCGAAGGTCTTCAAATCAATCTCGTTTCTCCGCACAACGAGATCAAAGGTAAAATCGTTCAACACCCTCTATGATTTTATGTATGATATAAATCGTAATATATACATGAACGAAGATCCGGGACGTATGAACTTCGGGGATGGGGATTCGAGATCCCCGGCGAAGGTCAAGAGGAACCCTCGGATGGGAGCCGAGGGGGCGATCGAGCCCTAGGGCGTCGATCGCGGGCCCACACGAGGATGCCCCGGCTGGACGCCGGGGCATGCGATCGACCAATCTGTCGATCGCGGGGGCAGCCGCGGCTGGGCCGCGGCGGGTGCGCTGGGCGCACCGCCCTCCTCGGCGGTGGCGGTGAGTCGCCGGACTCACCGCCGGGGGCTGTTCCGAACAGCCCCACGAGGATGCGCGTGCATCCCCGGCGATCGCTAGGGCAGCGATCGCGAGCCCCTCTCGGCGGGGGCTCGGCTAGGGTTAGCCGTGGGTTCGCCCATGGCGACGCTCCGGTCGAGCTCCGGCGTCGTACGGTGGTTCGCGTGTTTTCCGGCGATGGGATTTCGGTCGGGGTTATGTTTTCCGCAATTCCGTTAACCCCGTGATATCGATTTCCAACAATTGGTATCAGAGCGTTGGTTCTAGTTCATGTATATGTTCGATTTTGTGTTCTACCTTGCAGGGATTCCGACTATTATGGCTTGTTAATTATTTGTTAATTATTGTCATAATTTTTTATTAAACTCTCGGACATGTCGAGATTCGTTTTGTGTGGTTGAATGCTTGTAATAGTAAAAATTCGGGGGTTGACCGAATTTAGGATTTATTATTATTGTTCTTGTTTTTCCGGAAAGTGTATAAGATCGATTTCATGTATATAATCGATACCGGAATTGTAATTTAAATTTGTAATTTAATTTTACGTTGGTTCGATGTTGAGACGATCACCGGAGAACGAGATGTGACGAAGGAGACGATGAGAGGGAAGGACCGGGGCCGATCATCCCCATGATCGACCCCATGCATCGATCGATGGGGAAGGGGGCGACGCGCCCTCGGCTGGGGCTGCCGCCGACGATGGTGGTGGCATGCCGGCTGGTGGCGGCCGCGGTGCTCCTCTCTCTTGGTCGGTCGATCGGTGGGGGTGGTGCGGGGATCCCCACCCCGTGCTACTCCTACCGAGATTCGCTTTCCTAATTTAATTCAGTTTTCCTATTTTGAGTGTTCTTATTTTTAGGAACTCTCATGGAATAGGAAAAGAATTAAACTGAAATTAATTTATTCCTTATTGAGTGTTCTTATTTATGGGAACTCTCATGGATAAGGAAAAAAATTAATTTGGAATTAATTTAATTCCTAATTGATTATTTCTATTTTATGGAAATTTTCATGAAGATGGAAATTAATTAATTTGGAAAGTAGAAGAATCCTAATTTATTTTATTTCCTTATTCTATTATGGAAGTCTTCTAGAATGTTCCAAGTTTGACTTGGATATGATTCTAAAGATTTAATAGAATTATAAAGGAAAATAAATAAATAAAAATATTAATAATATTTAATTTTATTTTTGATTTATTCGATTGACTTAATTTTCGAATTAAATATCTTTTGGATTTATTAAAAAAATAGATTTAAATATTGGAATTAATATTCTCGTCACATGGAGCATTCAAGAACGAAGACTGAAGACTAGAAGATGCGTACAAGGATGGAATAAAGCCATAATAGTCGGAAAATAATATTCTAGTATTATTTTGACTATGTGATAATATTTATGTGCTTTTATTTCATGTATGCATGCTTATGTGTATTTAATTATGCATTAGATAGCGTATCCCTTTATTGTAAAAAGCTAAGTGGGAGAGGGATTGGAAACAATACCCATGGTCTCCATTGCTGTTCTCTTGGTGACTTTTATGAACTTTTGAAGTTCATATAGACAAATCATTGGAGGAGAATTCTTGTAATTCCTTTTACAAGAGACATTGATTAAGTTTATCAAACAATGCCTAATTTGTCTTTCTGAAACTGATTTCAAGTCGACTCATTCTCACCCCGGGGAGTGGAATGGAGCCAAAGCCACTTGGTCATGTGGATGACACAAATTAGAGACCTTCGTACCATTTCTTGAAATGGATCGATTGTCTGCTCGGCTCCCTCATTCTGTGAGAGATAGGGTCGCTCGCATGGTGAATCACTGGTAAGAAACTTCGAGTTTCACTTATGATTTACCACGTCTTGATTCACAAGATTAAATGTCTCGAGTAATTGGGAGTCAATTATAAAAATCTCTTGGTGTAGTAAACGTCCACACAACGTGGCTTGCTATATCGACGGATTTTGGATTAATTGATGTAGACAGTTATAGGGAGTTGCGAAGGATTGTGAGTTATCGTAAACGTCCACACAACGTGGCTTGCGGTGATGTTGCGGTTCCAAACGACTCACCTTAGTACTGAGTAATGGTTTACACTTAGGTACGCGTTATAGTATCCTTCCCAACGAAGTTACGCTATAATCGATGTACGACCGAAGTAAATCTAATTACGAAATCGTTTGGATAGGTAAACGTCCACACAACGTGGCTTGCCTTATCTGATGGGATTTTAGATGTGATTAGTAATTTAATGATATTATTTGAGGGAGATAATATCGGAAATTAAATTGATTATTTGTTTATGTGCTTATAGGTTTAGAGAATAGCTATGAATCCACTTTTTGTGATACACAAGGAAAATAAACTCACTGGCCCCAATTATATTGATTGGAGGAGAAATCTGGACATTGTCCTAACTTCTGAGGAGTACAAGTTTGTACTTCATGATCAATGCCCTGCTGAGCCCACGAATGCCTCAACTGATGAGGAACGAACGGCATATAGGAAGTGGAAAAAGGCTGATGAAATGGCTAGGTGCTATATTTTGGCTTCCATGTCAAATGTACTCCAAAACCAGCA
The DNA here is from genome assembly GCA_954870475.1 of Euphrasia confusa. Taxonomy (NCBI): domain Eukaryota; kingdom Viridiplantae; phylum Streptophyta; class Magnoliopsida; order Lamiales; family Orobanchaceae; genus Euphrasia; species Euphrasia confusa. Next base: position 20,058,719 of record OX940949.1, read on the forward strand.
TCAGTCGATGGACTCTGCCTATGATATGCTGTTTAACCTCAAAGAGATGTTTGGGCATCAAGACCGTGCGTCTAGGCAAGATGAAATGAGAGTCCTTATGACAACTACTCAGTCTGAAGGAACGCCCGTAGGGGAGCACGTTCTTAAGATGATGGGGTTGTTGAATGAGTTGGAGATCCTAGGAGCTCAAATTGATGGGGAGACGCAAGTCGACATCATACTCCAATCTCTGGCCTCTGGTTTTGAGCAGTTCCGCATGAGCTATAATATGGGTAAACTATCTTATTCTCTAGCGGAACTCCTGACTGAACTGACAGCGGCGGAGGGGATCTACAAGAAGGGCAAGTATCAAGCTCTTGTAGCTACTAAGTCCAAAGGCTTTAAGCCTAATGGAGGTAGAGGGAAGAAAAGGAAGCAAGTTTGGAAACCCAGTGGTGCCAAAAGGCAAGCACCGCGTGAAGGGACCAGCAAGCCTAAGGGCAAGTGCTTCCGATGCAAGAAGTCTGGACACTGGAGGTCTGATTGTCCTCTCAAAGGTACGAATTCTTCTTTAGTCATTAAAACATAGTCAGCGGTATTATCTACCAGAATTCTGGTATGTAGATATGGAACCACTGACGGTATGTGCATTTTAAATGCAGGGGTTCCAGAAAACCCGACGACTTAGAGAAGAAGAGTTCGAGTCTACATGGGCAAAGCTGTAGAGGAGGCAGCTGTTGCAGTGGAAGACATTTTATCTGCTTTTAGTAGATTTAGGATTTCATTTCAAAGTTATTGCTTTTATGTACCCCTTTTATTTTAGAAAGAACTATGTTCTGGTTTTCTATTATTAATGAATGGATATTTATTTCTTTTAATCATTTGATGATTATTGAGAAGAAATTATGATATTATCTATTCTGGTACATTAGTTAGCAATATGTGAATGATGAATCCTAAGTCTCCACGATGCAACAAACCGTAGTATATAATTCGTTTTACTTGTTAGAGATATTTCTTTACTAAATCATTATACTTGTGAATTCTATGCTAAGTAGTATTTATTCAAATAAGATTCAAAGGTTGAAAATTGATTTGATCAATTAAGTTGAAGGAGTGGACCTTCCAACCTAAGAATTGAAATTGGAAGATAATACAACTAAGCAAACCTTTCTGGATAAAGGGTGTGGAATCCGGACAAGTATTGAAATTGATTAAACACTGATATGTAGACCTATGTCTACTCAGACAAGAAAGGTACGAGTACTTCATTTGATGAATGCTCTAAATATGGATTAGAATACTTGATATACCACAAGAGCAAGTGTTTTGACAAGTCAATGGACACAAGCTATTATGGAAGAAGTATCAAAAGTATATTCATAAGTAGCCTGTGATCTAATCACGGAGGCTAGTACCTGTCTGAAGACATAGCATAATCAGTGATTGGAATTAGATTCCAAATGACTAACACCATACACTTCATGTGTAGACATGGTGTATAAAAAAGAAATAGATCTCTAAAAGAAAAGTAAAAGAAAGAGTTAGTCGGTACTACCTATGTTCTATGAATATTTATGAAAGACAACGACACGTTTCGATGTGGTTGTAAGATATCCTGGAAGAACAAAAGTTGTGTGTTCAAATAGTTCTATGAACCAGAAGGACGTTATAAGTTCTAAACGCCCGGTTCTTAGAAGAATACTATTAGATGAAACACAAATCCCAAAGTGACGAGATACCTTAGAGCGAGAGAAAAGGACAAGGACTAGAAACCAGCCAAACCGAGTAGCGGTACACCACTAACTGCACCTACTGTTATTACTGTTTATACACCGGAACGTCGTTGTAGTGGGAGGTTGTGGATCAACCGGAGATGTTCATAAGACTAGAAGAGTTTTGAACTCTGGATCTAGTATAAATGAAATCATTCCCTAGTACTACATGAAGGGCAGTACTGAATCTAAATATGTCTTCTTAGAGAGCAATAAGGATTATTGCTAAGAGACAAGATTATTTAGAGTACAAGCTTAGTTGATCCATTTATGGATTGTAACAAAGCTATAATTCGTGGTACTTGCGAATTAATGAGATAATCCATTTGATGGATTCATCAAAAGGCATGGACGAATGATGTGTATTAGAAACGTAATGGAAACAAGGTGGTGTTTCTCGGAGATTTTATGTAGATAACATTCTAACATTGGCAACAATGTAAAAGTGTTATCAGACATAAAATAATGGTTGTCTAAGATAAGAATCGATATATAAGATAAAGAAGAAGTTAGATCATGTTCTTAAGATCTAGGATCTTATGAAAAGAACATTGTACTTCTCTTAAAAAACTTATACGATTAAGGTTCGTTTTAGCATGCATCATTCCAAGAAGGGTGTGTGACCTTCAAGAAGGAATGCATCTATCTAAAGTATGTGTTTGGAACACATAAAGGAGATAGAAGCAGAAAAAGCAGTTTCCTACACCGGATGTGTGGAAAGCTTTAAAATGCAATGTTGAAAAACGAGAACCGGATATCGACTATGCAGTTGGCATAGTGGGAGGATATCAAAGTAATCCTGGAAAGGAATATTCGACTGCTGTAAGAGTACTTTCGAAGTAGTGTTCTAGACTACGAAGCAGACGAACTTTTCCTTTGGATTACATTTCTCAGATCTCTAATCAAATCAGGATCAGTGTAAGTCGATATCAGGCTATGTGTTCACTTGTAAAAAGGAGGTAAAGCTTTAGAATGGAAGAGTGATAAGCAAGATGCTTTTCGGACTCAACCATGGGTAACCAAACTGCAGCCTCAGAGGCAGCGGAAGTTGTGGTAAAGCTTTGGGATAACCTCTGGACTTAGATATGATTCTTGGTTTACCAAAGGCTATTAAGGTAGCGGTGCAATGGCAAACTGAAAGAAATCATAAGTCCATAGTGATGATAACACATAGAGCAAGTACCACCTGATACGAGTCATCGTCAAGTGAGACGACGCTGTAGTCACCAAGATAACTTCGGAGACGGCAACCTAGAATGCTCATGCGCGAGGCACTTCTTTGAATGTGCAGATTAAGCACGTGATGGGTATGGAAGTCGGGAGTTTGGATGAAATGACTAGACCTTAGTATAAGTGGGAGATTGATGGAGTTGTATACTTAATGTCTAGATTTAAGTATCGTAAACTCCCGGTCATAGTATTTAACCTAATTAAATAAATAATCGTTTGCTTTTAATTATTTATAATTAAATAAATGCAAATATGGTTTTGGATTATATACGTTGTATTTAGTATGGTGTGCGTCGTCACACGGAAGATCATACTATTAGTCACTCGTATATAATCATACAGTAGCTCACGACCTAGATGGACAAGAACTAATCCATCGGTATAGTCTGTTGGAAATCGACTATCCGGGACACACCGTTCGAACCCTCGAACATCCGGACGTGCCCAATCGACTCCAGGAGTTCACCTCCGAACAGCCATGGCCACCCGCCAAGCAGATCGCGCATCCGCCACAGCCAAAGCCGTGGCTCGCAATCTGCCCGGAGCAAGCGGCCGCCTGCCCACCAGGCGAGCGCTCGCGCAGCACCGCAAGCGAGCGCTTGCTGCCCAGGCGAGCGCCTGCTGCCTGACGCGAGCGGGCGCTTGCCCCTCAAGCGGGCGCTTGCCTGCTTCGAACAGCAGCGCGATGCTGCTGTTCCGGGCCGTTTCCGATCCGTTTTTCTCCGTCCAGCCACCGATCCGGCGGTTCTCAACCGCCCAGAGGCTGGAGAAAAACTATCCTTAACCCCGATTACCAATCGATGGTCCGTTGTATAATTACGTACGAGATCGAATCGAAACAATGCGGAAGAGGGTTTCGATTCCATACCTTTGTCGCGTGATTCGGAGAAGCCGAATTGACAGAGACCTCGAGACTTCTAGCGTATGTCCTAGCCCTCTTACTCCAGCCGATGTGTGGGCATCGATCCGCTTGGAGCTCCCCGTCTCTTCCCTTCTCAACCACCGTGAATATATTTCTCTGTCTCAGAAATATATTTGCGCTAACAAATAAATTTCCACAGAGAACTTCTGTCTCAGAAATATAATTGCGCAAGCAATTAATTTCTACAGAATGTTTCTTGCGCTAATCTGAATTAATTAGGCAGAAAAGATAATTGCGCTAACAATTAATTTTCTCTGCAGAATTAATAATAGCGGCGAAACGTAGGTTACAGAGAGAGGGGGGAGGGATTTATATAGGCTACACTAGAGGACCTCTAGGCAATTAATTAATTAGGCTTAAATTGTAATTTAATTAACTTGGTGTCCCAAAAGGAAAACCTTAATTAAATTCCACAATTTTATTTATAATTAATTCCACTATAAAATTATAAATGATTTCCCAATTAATTAATTCAAATTATTCCGTCAATAATTTTTCCACCGTATTACATATGTGACATTTCCCCGTGTTTAAAATATCGCATGTCCACGAATTAATTTTAATTACTAATAATTAAATTAATTCATTTCTTATGATCCGAGATTAGTACCACTCATCCTTATTATCATGTGGAACGAATCCACCTGCAGGGTTTACATGATAAACTTTATGAGCTCATCTCGGGGACATCATCAACCCAGTAAATGGGACACGGTTTCCTGTCTATAATCTACAGCATGCCGTGTGTACAATTCCGATTCCCAATATACCGAGGATCTCGACTAATCAATTAGTCTCACTCATTGGCACATCAAAGAACCGAGCATTGGACACACGCACCTATAATTATATAGGGATTAAGAACTCACATATCCGTAATATCTGAGGTCTGGTTCGATTACTCCGATTAGTATAAATCGAACGCCCTCCCGTGGTCCTGCTCAATACACCAAGTGTACGAGTGTAACATGATAGTCAAGACCGACTATCTACCAGTCACACTACGACGTACCGATGGATTGTCCCTGTCCATCTAAGTCGTGAGCTACTGTTCGATAGTATACGAGTAACCGATAGTATGATCTTCCGCGTGTCTCCTCACGCCATACTATCTACAACGTATATATATCTAGGACTGTTGCATTAAATGCAATCATGCTTGAATCATACATAGATTAAGGCATAGATAAGGAGTTCCGTATTTGCACTAAACTAGACATTTAGAATACAACTCCATCAATCTCCCACTTATACTAAAAGTCTAGTCGCCCTCTCCCAAACATCAGATTCCCATAACCACATCACGCCTATCCAACGCTTTCGCTGGAAGAGCCTCTGTGAACGGGTTTTACCAGGCAATCCTCTCGATGCTATCTAGGTGACAACTGCATCGTCTTACTAGACGATCTCTCGAATCAGGTGGTACTTGCGCTCTACGTGTTATCTCCCACTGTGGACTTGTGGCATTTCAAGTTTGCCAATACCGCTATTCAAAATAGCTTTGGGTGAACTAGAAACCACATCTAAGTCCCTTAGGAAGTTCTGGAGCCACACTGACCTTTTAACTGCCTCAGAGGCCGTTATCCTTTCAGTTTCCATGGTAGAGTCCGTAATGCATTGCTGCTTTACATTCTTCCATGTGACTGCTCCACTTCACAGTGAGAACACATAGCCTGACTTCGACTTTCGACTGTCCCTGTTTGATTTGGAAATCCAATTCTATGTAATCCAAAGGAAACAACTTGACTGCTTTGTAACTCAGAACATAAATCATGGTCCTCTGCAGGAGCCTAAACATGTTCTTTACATCAGTCGAGTGATCCTTTCCAGGATTACTATGATATCTCACCACCATGCCCACGGCATAGCAGATATCAGTCTCGTGCATAGCATTACATACATTAAGCTTCCCACCATTAAGGTGCAGGGAACTGCTTACTCTTCATCTATCTCCTTTATTGTGTCAGACACAAAACTTTAGATAGATGAATTCCACATCTAAAAGGTGAAGACCTTTCTTGGAATTCTGTATGTTGCAACGAGTAAGAATTGTGTTTACGTATGAGACTCGAGATAAGTTCTATGTTCTTTTCTGGCGATCATTTATAACTTTGATCCCAAGAACATTCCCGACATCTCCTAAGTCTCTTACATTGAATTACTCGGGCAACCATCCCTTTATGTCCGATAACATCTTTCATATTGTTGCCAATTTAGAAGGATGTCGTCTACATAAAGAATGAGAAAACACCACATCTTTTCTGTCACTTCTTTATTACACACAGGACCTAAACATGCCTTGAATGAATCCATGAAATGGATTTTCTCATAGGTCCGCATGTGTCCAAGATCTTGAAGCTTCCTTCAATCCAAAGATCGATTAAGCTTTCTTTACAAAATGCTCTCGGCTCTCTTTGATGAATCCCTCTGATTGTCCCATACAGATGGTCCCGTCAAGACTTCCATTTAGGAAATCCGTCTTGACTTCCATCTTTGAATCCAAAGATTCAATCTCAGATTTCATCGCCTTTGCCAAGACTGAGCATCTTGATCTTTCAGCGTCTCGTCATAGGTCCAGGGTTCGGCTTCATGTTCTCCAGGTAATAAGTCCGAAGGCTCACCTATAAACATGAACCTGTCGGGTTGTCTAACAACCCTCCCACTACGACGACGCTCCGGTGTATCTTTAGTGACTAAAGATTATAGTAGTGAACTACTCAGTTAGGCTGGTTCTAAGTCTTTATCAGTCCCTCTAAGCACATTTAAGTATTACTCTACTCTTGGGCTTGCGATATTGCATATACATATAGTCCATGTCTAAGAACCGAATCGTTGATTCAATCAACGGACATCTGGTCCTTTGGACTATATTACATATCTCAATTCATTTTCTTAGGGTATCTTATAAACAGCCGAATATCTGTACAAGTTTCCAAAGGAATCAAGTTCAGGATAAACGCCGCTGTTTCCAAGCCATATCCCAAAAACGAATTAGGTAACTCCGAATAACTTATTGTTTACTTTCCCATATCTATAAGAGTCCTATTCCTTCTTTACAACACATTATTTTGCCGAGGCATAAATGGTGTAGTCTGTTGGGAGTTAATCCCATTTTCTGATAAGCATGCCTTACTCCTCAAAGAGGTCTGCATATATCAGAGCGAATCAACTCTAGTACTTTCTTGGATCTTTTCCCTTTAACAGTAAGGGGTTGCTTGGTCATAAAAACTTCCAAGTATGATTCGAAGGTTGGAAAGTCCTTTCCTTCAACCTGGCTGAGTAGTCCATCAGCTTTCACCCTTTGAATCGTACTCAAGTTAAAATGATCTAGCCTAAGATTCCATAAGTACATTTGATTCATCCTAGAAGGATCTTTACTCTTATTGGGGTTCGACAATGTGTTATTAGCTTCGGTGTGTTGCATCGTGGAAGAACACGGATTCAGTATTAAATTGTCTATCAATGTACCAGAATAGATAATATCCCCGTTTCCTACTCTGATAGGTATAAAACTATCAGAAGAAACGGAATATCCATTCTAAGCCAATTTAGAAATCCGAAATGAAAATTCTTTCTAAATACCGGCACATAAAGACAATTTATTAGAACTAAAATCCTACCGTTAAAACATTTAACATCTCCCACTGCAATGGCTGTTACCTTAACAGTATTGCCCATGTAGATTATAATTTCTTCCTTTCTAAGTCTCCGGGTTTCCTGGAACCCCCGCATTTAGGTGCAGACATGATTAGTGGTTTCCGTATCCACACACCAGGTACTGGTAGATAACACCACTAAACATGTTTCGGTGACTAAGGAGGAGTTAACTTCTAGTTGCTTTGAGAGGACAATCAAAACTCCCAGTATCCAAACTGCTTACAACGGAAGCACTTGCCCCTTGGGCTTGCTTGTCCCATTCCGTGGTCCAGATATATTAGGCCCACTGGGTTTCCGTATTTGCTTCTTCTTCCTTTTGCCGCCCGAAGGCTCAGGAAGAGCCAATTTATCAGCCACAAGTGTTTTGAGAGCCCTTAAAGATTCCCTCAGCCGCTTTGAAGTTCAACCAGGAGCTCCGCCAATGAATAAGACCCCTTATTCATATTATAGTTCAGGCGGAACTGCTCAAAACATCTCGCCAGAGACTGGAGCACAAAATCAATCTGGGTTACCCCTTTGATAATTTCTCCCAGAACCTCTATCTCATTAGATAGCCCATCATTCTAAGAACGTGATCCCTTACGGGCGTTCTTTCCGACATGATGGCCGTTATGAGTTGCCTCATTTCACTTTGCCCGGCTGTCCTGTCCTGATAACCAAAACTTCTTGAGGTTAAGCATCATATCATAGGTAATGGTCATGGCATGATCCCGATGTCGCAGCACTTTTGACATGAAAGTCATAATGTTGCTCCGCGTCATCTCATAGCCTTGATCCATTTCCAATGAGCTTCCTTTCCTCAGTAGTGGAAGTATCATTTGGTTCAGCATGTCAATTGACTTGGAGTACATATTTGTACTCCTCTGCAGTTAGGACAATGTCCAAGTTTCTTTTCCAATCCATACAATCAGGTTCAGTGAGTTTGTTGACTTTTAATGGGAATAATACCATATAAAACAAACAATGAGTTTAATTCGATATCATTTCCCTCAAGTGATATCATTAAACTACCAATCATTTCTAAAATCCCATCAGACATAGCAAGCCACGTTCTTGTGGACGTTTACCAGTCCAAATGATTTTATGATTGGATTTCACTTCGGTCGTACATCATTATAGCAGTGACTCCGATGGGGAGGATACTATAAAGCGTACCTAAGTGTGTACCATTTCTCAGTACTAAGTCCGCCGCTCGGGAACTACACGCCCACCGCAAGCCACGTTAGTGTGGACGTTTACGTTGACATGCGGTCCCTTTACGATTTCCTATAACTGTCGAGCCTCAATTAACCCAAAGTTCCGTTTCCATTTAGCAAGCCACGTTCTTGTGGACGTTTACTAAAACAAACAACTTTATTAATTGAATCTCACTTATTTAAATCTCATAGAATCTTAATTAACCCAAAGTACCGTTTCCATTTAGCAAGCCACGTTCTTGTGGACGTTTACTAAAACAAACAACTTTGTTAATTGAATCTTACATTTATTAAATTTCACAATTTTATTAATCAAAGCTTGATATCTCGTAAGTGAAACTCGAAGTTTCTAACCAGCGATCAATCATGCAATTGAGCCCTATCTCTCACTAGGTGAGGGAGCCAATCAGACAATCGATCTAGTCATCGAATGACTCGAAAGTCTCTAATCTGTGTCATCGACATAACCAAGCGCTTTGGCTCCATTCCACTCCCCGGGGTGAGAATGAGTCGAGTTGAAATTAGTCTTTGAATGACAGATTAGGCATTGCTTTTGAGAAATATAATTGTTCAATTTTATAAGTGGATTTTAAATTCGAATTTTGATCCAGTGATATCCGTGTATCGACTTTATCCGATAGGGAGGATGACACTAAAGCCAACTCGTAAGTCAATACACATCACATTCAAAACAGAGAATGGAGACCGCGGGATTGTTTCCAATCCCTCTCCCACTTAGTATTTTACGATAAGGGATAACATGCATAAACACTTAAGCATAATAATAAAGCACGTAAAACAAGCAAAAAGCAATTACCGTGGTCCCGATTATTATGGCCTTAATTGTTCTCCAATGCACGTCTCTTGGATCTCGTTGCTCGTCTCGGTCTCGGTCCACCACCGACTCGCTCGAGGGTCAAGAGACGAACTCCTCCCACTGGAGTCTCGTCTCGAGCCTCGTTGAGTCGTCCGTGGGGTCGAACGAACCCCAGCCCCGCTGCTGCCCGTCACGAACACGGGGTGTGTTCGATGGCTGCCCGTTGCCGGTTCGTCTCCTCGACTCTCGTTTCTCCGGGATTCGATCTCGTCTCGATCCACCAAAAATAGCAAGAAAAATTACAAGAATAAATCTACTAAATCCGGCATCGATCCTATACAGGGTGATCGATCCTATACATGCCCGGAAAAACAACGGAAATAAATAAATAAACCTAACGACTCAACCCGTCGTTTTTATCTATTACAAACAAGCAACATTTCCAAAACAAAACAATCTCGACAAGCCCGAGAGTTTAACAAACCACAACAAAAATTATCATACAACATCCCATAATGTTGGCCATAATAATCGGGTTCAACCTGCAAGGTAAATCGTACGAACTATACAACAAACCGATAAACCGGCTCTGATACCAATTGTTGGAAATCGACTATCCGGGACACACCGTTCGAACCCTCGAACATCCGGACGTGCCCAATCGACTCCAGGAGTTCACCTCCGAACAGCCATGGCCACCCGCCAAGCAGATCGCGCATCCGCCACAGCCAAAGCCGTGGCTCGCAATTTGCCCGGAGCAAGCGGCCGCCTGCCCACCAGGCGAGCGCTCGCGCAGCACCGCAAGCGAGCGCTTGCTGCCCAGGCGAGCGCCTGCTGCCTGACGCGAGCGGGCGCTTGCCCCTCAAGCGGGCGCTTGCCTGCTTCGAACAGCAGCGCGATGCTGCTGTTCCGGGCCGTTTCCGATCCGTTTTTCTCCGTCCAGCCACCGATCCGGCGGTTCTCAACCGCCCAGAGGCTGGAGAAAAACTATCCTTAACCCCGATTACCAATCGATGGTCCGTTGTATAATTACGTACGAGATCGAATCGAAACAATGCGGAAGAGGGTTTCGATTCCATACCTTTGTCGCGTGATTCGGAGAAGCCGAATTGACAGAGACCTCGAGACTTCTAGCGTATGTCCTAGCCCTCTTACTCCAGCCGATGTGTGGGCATCGATCCGCTTGGAGCTCCCCGTCTCTTCCCTTCTCAACCACCGTGAATATATTTCTCTGTCTCAGAAATATATTTGCGCTAACAAATAAATTTCCACAGAGAACTTCTGTCTCAGAAATATAATTGCGCAAGCAATTAATTTCTACAGAATGTTTCTTGCGCTAATCTGAATTAATTAGGCAGAAAAGATAATTGCGCTAACAATTAATTTTCTCTGCAGAATTAATAATAGCGGCGAAACGTAGGTTACAGAGAGAGGGGGGAGGGATTTATATAGGCTACACTAGAGGACCTCTAGGCAATTAATTAATTAGGCTTAAATTGTAATTTAATTAACTTGGTGTCCCAAAAGGAAAACCTTAATTAAATTCCACAATTTTATTTATAATTAATTCCACTATAAAATTATAAATGATTTCCCAATTAATTAATTCAAATTATTCCGTCAATAATTTTTCCACCGTATTACATATGTGACATTTCCCCGTGTTTAAAATATCGCATGTCCACGAATTAATTTTAATTACTAATAATTAAATTAATTCATTTCTTATGATCCGAGATTAGTACCACTCATCCTTATTATCATGTGGAACGAATCCACCTGCAGGGTTTACATGATAAACTTTATGAGCTCATCTCGGGGACATCATCAACCCAGTAAATGGGACACGGTTTCCTGTCTATAATCTACAGCATGCCGTGTGTACAATTCCGATTCCCAATATACCGAGGATCTCGACTAATCAATTAGTCTCACTCATTGGCACATCAAAGAACCGAGCATTGGACACACGCACCTATAATTATATAGGGATTAAGAACTCACATATCCGTAATATCTGAGGTCTGGTTCGATTACTCCGATTAGTATAAATCGAACGCCCTCCCGTGGTCCTGCTCAATACACCAAGTGTACGAGTGTAACATGATAGTCAAGACCGACTATCTACCAGTCACACTACGACGTACCGATGGATTGTCCCTGTCCATCTAAGTCGTGAGCTACTGTTCGATAGTATACGAGTAACCGATAGTATGATCTTCCGCGTGTCTCCTCACGCCATACTATCTACAACGTATATATATCTAGGACTGTTGCATTAAATGCAATCATGCTTGAATCATACATAGATTAAGGCATAGATAAGGAGTTCCGTATTTGCACTAAACTAGACATTTAGAATACAACTCCATCATAGTCGTTGTATGAGAGAGAAAATAATTGGTCTTGATTATTTTATCATACTTGTACACTTGGTGTATTGAGCGGATCGCTGGAGATTTATCGATTAGGATTGCCTTGGATAATCAATTTAAATCTCTGAGTATTTTATTCTTAATCCCTGATATTATTGCGGGTGTGTGCATTTAATATTAGTGACTTTGATTTTCCAAAGGAATTGATTGATTAGAATAACCGATCAATTACCGGTAAAGTTGGGTCACGAAATTTTATGTATGACATGCCGTGAATTCTTGATGGGAAAATGTGTCCTCGAAAGGGTTGATAATATCCCCGAGATGAGTTCATAAGGAATTATTATGTAAACCTCATGAGTGGATTTGTTCTGCATAATAATTAAAGTTGAATGGTACTAGTCTCGGATATAAGAGATGAATAAATTAATTAAGCAATAAATTAATTTTATTCATGGATATTTATATCTTAAACACATGGAATAAATAATACTACCGGAGAGAATATTATTTGATATAATATGGTGAATATTGGGAGTGCAATTATATTTATATAGTGGAATTAATCATATAATTAATATTAATGGATTAATAGATTTGGGCTTGGGCTCAATTTAATCATTAATATTGGAAGCCCAATATTCCACCTCCTTTAGATCCCCTACGTAGCTTATAAAAGCACTACATGGTCTTCACAATTAGAACACACCTACAAGACAAGAATATCATTAGTTGATAGTTCTAGAGAGTTGTGAAGGAGATCCATAAGCTTGGAGGATCGTCGCCCACACGACGTTCAAGCTAGTGCAAGGAATACGTAGGAAGATCCGAAGGTCTTCAAATCAATCTCGTTTCTCCGCACAACGAGATCAAAGGTAAAATCGTTCAACACCCTCTATGATTTTATGTATGATATAAATCGTAATATATACATGAACGAAGATCCGGGATGTATGAACTTCGGGGACGGGGATTCGAGATCCCCGGCGAAGGTCAAGAGGAACCCTCGGCTGGGAGCCCTAGGGCGTCGATCGCGGGCCCACACGAGGACGCCCCGGCTGGACGCCGGGGCATGCGATCGACCAATCGGTCGATCGCGGGGGCAGCTGATGGGGTATATAAATGCCCTAGAGACACGATTTCAGATTCAACCGCTCAGATTTTGCCACGTGTAAAATCTGTCAGCGAGGGTTCGAAAGGTTTGATGACAAAGAACTGTGGAGACCGAACTCACTGACAAAGAAATAAGCAAGCAAGAAGAAAACCAAATTCGAAGTCCAGGCAGTAGGAAATAGAAAATTCGAACCCCTTAAACAACTTAATGACAATTATAGAACAAGGTTATGCAACAAGGAATACACAAATACCAGGAAAGTTCGAACCACCAGAGATAGGCAACAAAGGCAAACCAACAATAGATTAATCAAGAGAGAATACGAAGTAATGAAAAGAAAAATAACAACTGAATAAACCAAAACTCAGAATTCAAATACACATGAAAGTAGTCTCCAAGTTCGAAGTCCCAGAGAGAAATCTACTATTGTGAACATGTAGGCTTCGAAGCAGTGCATTTGCGAGTAAAATGGAATAAGATAGAGAGTTCGAACCTCCATACTTTGGTATGTCCCATTGATGTTACTCCCACAAGATAGTGACAAGGAGACATCGAACTCTTAGAGCACTGGGAAATGAACAAGTTCGAAGCAGCATGCAAGCAAGTATGTAATATGTAGTATTAAAATGAACATTTTTGAAAGAAATTAACTTATCAATCGTCACAATCCCAAAGTCGTATTCGTGTTTCATCGAAACATATTGGATGAGCTAATGCTACACAAGTGATTTAAAGATCATAAGTGCTGAGAGAACATGAAAGGCCAACTAATTACATAGCTATTTACTTCAATCAGAGGGGAGCAAGGTTTTCCTGCGTCCTCCAGACGAGTTTATAAGCTTTAGAATGAAATGCAATAGATGCACTTATTACAGTAGTCAGAGGGGAGCAAGGTTCACTTGCGTCCTCCAGAAGTGTGTTTGAGTGTGCATCTTAGGAAATACGTGCTCATGTGTTACTATTTTTCGAAGAGGGGAGCAAGGGTTACCTGCGTCCTCCGTTACTTGGTTATTATGAGTCTATGCAATATGTAGCAATATATAGTTTAAGGCCATGAAATCATAGTAGCACTCAGAGGATAGAAATACATTTGGGTCCGAAGACTAAAGTAGCCTCAAAACCATGTTCAACTGACAAGACTAATCCACGAAAAGTTCAAAGTGCATATTCAGAGAGTAAGAAAATGAACTTTCAAATTTATCATAGTTATATGTATAAGGAGTATATGTATATTGCAAATACCATTGTTCAAGCACTTTCAACATCCAAGCAAAGTGAGTCATACTCCCTTGTCAATCTATCTGTGGGGCTACCTGCAAAGTGACACACAAAAAGACGGAAGCCGTAGCCTGCGACATCCAACTTTTTCATAGAGCACACATGCATAAATATTTTCTGAGAGAAATGAATCTCTCCGAAGCCAATGGTTTAGTAAAGAAATCTGAGAGTTGTTTTTCCGTAGGAACATGTTCCATAATAACTTCACCTTTTTCAACTAAATCACGGATAAAATGATGTTGAATACTAATGTGTTTAGTTTTAGAGTGTTGTACCGGATTTTGGCTCATTTTGATGGCACTCTCATTGTCACAGAGAAGGGTTAGAGGGGTACTCACAATTTGATAGTCTGCCAACATTTGTTGAAGCCATAAGAGTTGTGTGCAACAACTTCCCGCGGCTACATACTCTGACTCAGCAGTAGATAGAGCAATGCAATTTTGTTTCTTAGAGTGCCACGAGACCAAGTTGTTACCAAGAAAACAACATCCTCCACTTGTGCTTTTCCGCTCATCTGCATCTCTAGCCCAATCAGCATCTGCATATCCAACAAGAGAGGCAGTGGTGTCTTTTGTGTACCAAAGCCCAAACTCAAATGTTCCAGCTATGTAACGCAAAATACGCTTGACAGCTGCAAGGTGTTCTTCTTTAGGTTCAGCTTGATATCGGGCACATAGACACACACTAAACATGATGTCGGGTCTAGTAGCAGTAAGATACAACAAACTCCCTATGAGAGAACGATAGTTGGAGATGTCCGTGTCTTTACTCTTGGAAGCCCTAGAGAGTTTATCAGTAGTTGCTATGGGAGTCTTCATAGGCTTAGCCTCTGCCATATCAAATTTTTGAAGCATGTTCAAAGCGTACTTGGTTTGAGAGACAAATGTTCCATTTTGTCGTTGAGAAATTTGAAGTCCAAGAAAATAATTTAGTTCACCCTCGAGACTCATTTGAAAGGACGATGACATAGCCGTAGAGAAGTCTTTCACCATCTTAGGATTGGTGGCACCAAAGACAATGTCATCAACATATATTTGTGCTATGAGCATGTCTCTTCCCATCGTTTTTACGAAGAGTGTAGTATCAGCATTTCCTCTTGTGAAGCCATATTTGAGTAGAAACTCCGTTAGGCAGGAATACCAAGCTCGTGGTGCCTGCTTTAGACCATAGAGGGCCTTATGAAGGCGAAAGACATGATCTGGCTTCTTTGGATCTACGAACCCTTTGAGCTATTCAACATACGCTTCTTCATCCAAAACACCATTCAAGAATGCGGCTTTGACATCCATTTGTCTTAGTGGAATATTTCGATAACATGCAATAGCAATAAGAAGCCGTATGGATTCAATTCGAGCTACGGGAGCGAAGGTCTCATCAAAATCCACTCCCTCCACTTGAGTATATCCCTGGGCTACAAGACGAGATTTGTTTCGAACAATTTGGTTATGTTCATTAGTCTTGTTTTTATAGATCCATTTAGTCCCAATGACATTAATATTCTTGGGACGAGGTACCAAGGACCACACTTTATTTCGTTCAAATTCGTTCAACTCCTCATGCATAGTAGCAACCCAGAATTATTCTAATATGGCCTCCTTGATATTTTTTGGTTCTATTTCAGAGACGAAGCTCATAATCCCAATATCAGGAGATAGGAAGGCCAAGTTAGAGGTCTCACTCCAAGAATTCAAAGGCCCAGATGATCGAGTTGTTCTTTGATCCAAAGTCCCAATAATAAGTTGAGAAGGATGTCGTTTTCTGATATGAGCTGGAGGTCCAGAGTTCGGGACTCCAGTTGAGTTCGAAGGTCCAATATCAGAAGATGGAAAGTTCGAAGTTTCCGTGGGAAATTCATCATCAGAGGAGGACTCGGTAGTAGAACCTGAGTTCGAAGCTGTAGTAGGTTCAGTAGGAATTTCGACTTCAGAGTTTGAAGTACTGGTAGTTCCATCTTTTTCATTTGAGGTTTGAACCTCGGCCACAACCTCTGTGATCTTTCCTTTGAAATCATGTTCATCAAACTTGATGTTTGTGGATTCTTGGACAGTAAGAGTTCGAAGATTGAAGACTCGACATGCATGACTGTTAAGAGCATAGCTAATAAACATAGCTCTGTCAGATTTAGAATCAAACTTTTTCAACGGGTCACGATCATTCAAGATGTATTAAAGACAACCAAACACTCGTAGATGAGCAACGTTTGGCTTTTTGCCCGTGAGAAGTTCATAGGCAGTCTTCTCTGTCCCACTTCGAAGACTGATCCTATTGATCACATAGCAAGCCGTGCTAATAGCCTCTGCCCAAAAACCTTTAGGCATTTTCTTAGAAACCAACATCACTGTAGCCATCTCCTTCAAGGTTCTATTTTTCCGTTCAACAATACCATTTTGTTGAGGAGTTTTAGGGGAAGAGAATTCATGATGAATGCCCTTTCGGGTGCAATATTCTAAGAAGGCTTGATTTTGGAACTCTCCACCATGATCACTTCGAATTCTTTGAATACGTGCCCCATATACATTTCGAACTTTTCTTGCCAAAATTTGAAAAGCTTCGAAGGCCTCATCTTTGGTAGCCTAAAAATTTACCCACGTGAATCTTGAAAAACATCAACAATCACTAGAGTGTACCACTTGTGACCCAAACTATGAACTTCCATTGGTCCCATTAGGTCCATGTGCATAAGCTCAAAGCAGTTGGAAGTCCTAAAATTCAGAGTGAGGGCTGGGTGTGAACTTCTGGTTTGTTTTCCCATCTGACACTCACCACATACTCTCTTCTCGATCTTTGGTAGGGATTCAATTCCTCTCACTTCTTTGAGACGAATGAGATTTTCCATGTTTCGGAGGCTGGTATGACCCAACCTTTGATGCCATAAGTCTATCTCATCAGTAGCCTTGGTAGATAGACACGTCTCTTCAATTGCATAACAGTTATTTTTAGCACGGACTCCGGTCAATATGCACTTCCCTTCTGCATTGTAGACTTCACATTTATCTTTGTTGAACTTCACATCAAGTTCATCATCACACAACTGGCTTATGCTAATTACATTAGCACACAACCCTTCCACATGTAAAACATTTTTCAGAGTTGGAAGACCCTTCACATTCAATGTGCCGCACCCAATAATGTTACCTTTGGCACCTCCTCCGTAGGTAACAGGACCCCAGAATGTGGTACATAGTCAATGAGACTATCTTTCACACCAGTCATATGCTTGGAGCATCCGCTATCAAAATACCAAGTTTCTTTGGTTCCGGTTTTGGCAGCTGTGAATGCAACATTGCATACAAAATCTTCTCGGCGCTTCCACACTCTCTTCTCAGCAGGCTTCGAAGGGATAGGCAATTTTACTTTCTCCTTCCATATTTTCTTGACATAAGACTTAGAAGTCACATTACTTTTCTTTCTCCAAATTTGATTAGTAGTGCGTACTTGTGACCCTTTTAGATCTTTAGTTCTTTTGTAACAATATTGTCTTATATGCCCTGCCAAGCCACAGTAGTGACAAATATACCTTCTTGTGAAGTTTTTCAGAGGCTTGGTAGATGGAAGTGCCTTGTTTGTAAACTTTTCAGACAGGGTGTCTTTAGACTTCATGGACCTGGATTTTTCACACGGTGTCTTTGTACTTTCGGGGTCAAAAGACTTTGATCTATCTGTCACATTGTGTGTTTTGACAAACTTAGAAGCTTCAGTCTTGGTCTTCGATCTTGAAGGAGTAGAATTAGATGTGGAAGCTAGGTTTTCTATTGATATCTGAGAGTCTTCCGGCTTATCATCACATACTCTATGATCTTCCTATTTTTTGGGCGAATAAATTTCGGTGGAAACTTGATAGGTTCTGTGTAGACAGTATTAAGAGTTTCTTTAAAACCAAGTCCATACCTTTTAGGATTCACACAGTTTATGAGATAATCAAGCTTAGAAGTTCCAGTGTTCAATTTTTTGAATAAGGAATGTGTAACTTCCATTTTGTCTTTTAACTCATAGAGTTTTTTAGTTCTCATTGCGAATGCTTCTTCCATTTTAGTCAAAGAGTTTCTAAGAAAGTCTTTCTCAGAGTCTTCTTTCTTTACAATCTCTCTCAGTTCATTTACTTCATTCAGAGCTCTTTGTAGTTCGGTTTTCACGATCTTGAACTCTTTTAAGCTAACAGTTTCAGACTTTGAAGTCAACACAGTCTTGTAGGTTGGTGAGTTCGAACAATTAGTAGACACAGAGTTCGAACTTTCTGCAATATTCGAGGAGAAGCAGAAAATGTTATCATAAGTAGCAACGTCCTCCATTGCTATTTCATACTCGCCTTCATACTCATTGTTAAAGAAACCCACAAAAGCATTCACATTCTTTGCATCCTCCCGGGCACCATCTTTCTCATCATCAAAAGAGAATAAAGGATTTTTTTCATCAAGGACTAGGTAGCTCACATCAACATTGTTCTTTCGATGTAGATTAGGACACTCATTTTTGACATGTCCCATCCCTTTGCATTCAAAACACTTGATTTTGGACATGTCTTTACCAGAAGTACTAGGCACGAACTTCCTGAAATTTGAAGAGCGATTTCCAGAGGAACTAGAGTAAGGGGAGTTCGAACTCCCAGAAGGTCTTTGATTCCGAGACTGCTTGAATATCCTTTTTCTTCGGATATCTTGACGAACAATATAATTCACAGTGTCTTGAAGAGCAATGAGCTTATCTGGATTCTGAGAGCTTAGAAGTGCCATGGCTTCTGACTCATCATCCGAATCTTCGGCGTAGTAGGCACTAACTTCCATATTTAGAGAGGAGTTCGAACTCTGAGGTGCAGAAGAGTTCGGACTCACTTTCAGAGCTCTCATAGAGTTCTCAAGCGGAGACATATAGTTGTCATCTTTAAGTTTCTTGTTCAACTCATAGTCTTTGAATACACACATTAGGTCGTTGTAGTTCGAAGTATTTGCCAATTTAGTACTTTCTACAACAACCACTTTAGGCTCAAAAGAGGCGTTTAGAGTTCGAAGCACTTTGGTGCAAATATATGAGGGATGAATAAGATCCCCCAGTTCATGACATTCACTTACAATAGACATGATCTTGTTGTAGTAGGTGTCCAAATTCTCATCATCACGCATATGAAGCTTTTGAAAAGCCGTGTTTAGTCCTCTAATTTTAGACTTTTTGATGCTCTCACTACCTTCACATATATTTTCAAGGATATCCCACACTTGTTTGGCAGAAGTAAGATGTTTGATGACTTGAAACATGTGAATGTCAATATACTCCGTAATGATGTGGATAGCCCGATCATTAAAGGTGGCAGCTTCATGCTCAACAGTTGTCCAGGTGGACTCATCTTTAGGGAGGGTATCTCCATCATTATCTCTATACTTGGGGACTTCCCAGCCTCTGACTACTGAACCCCATACTCTTGAGTCAGATTGCTTAAGTCTCATCCGGGTCTTACTTTTCCAGTAAGAGTAGTTTTCGGCATTTAGAATAACGGGTTTCACAACTGTGTATGTCTCCATGATTAACAAACCTCTAGCAGGATCTCACCAAAGAAGAAAGGTGAACTTGCTCTGATACCAATTGAAATTGTGTTTAAGGCCCTACAGTGTTAGGAACTGCAGGACTAGGTAGACCTGTAGTGTAAAACCAGCTGGGTCTATGTACTTTGATAATATGTAAACACAATGTAGAGGTTCTTGAATAAAAGTTTTGTATTGAACACTTCAATCAAACATCTACAAGTCCTTACGAACTTATAGAAAGGTCACACGACTAAAAACCAAGTCTAGTAGTTCAAAGTCCTAGCGTCCTATGAACTTTTAGACTACACAAAGTACACTACGAAATCCTTCTAGCGAACTCGTTCTAAGCGTACTAACAAGAGTGAGCACCGGAGCTTTCTAGCGAATACTCTCGGATTACAATAATTCTCTCTCTAGAAATTCCAATTAAAAGTGTTCAAGTCTAAAAACAATCTAGCGACTATTTATAGACCTCGTGAGTGAAACCCAATGGGCTTCCGGAAATTGCGCTTAATGGGCCGAGCCCAAAGCATCTTCTATGGAATCTCGAATATTCCAACACCGACATTGTTCTCGTTTCTTTGTCTCTCGCGAGCCTTCGAACCTTCGAACTTGGAGTGCATAGCATCTCTTTGATTTTCCAACTGTGAGTTCGAAGTCCTCTAGCAAGGCCTTCTCACTCTTCGCGCTTCTGGCTTCATTGCCCTAGCAGGATGAACTCCAGAGCTAACAGCCAGTGGCGGACCTAGCCATAGGCGAGGGTGGGCCTTGCCCACCCTGAGATTTTACAAATTTTTACCTATATAACTATATTCCTTTAATAAATATAAATATAAGGTGTGTTTCCCTATTAGTTGGGAATTGGGATACGTCATACACTTGATATGCATCTAAGTAAATTTTACTGCTCTCCACTTACTCTTTTCAATCATTTTAATACTTTTTTAATTGTAATTTTAATATTTTAGTTTTAGAAAACACTAAATCAATTTTTTAAAATAAATTGCACTACTACACCAACTTTAATGAGAAAAATGTATTAATTTTTTTTATATTATACATTTATAATAGGGAGTATTAATTTTAGTTTTAATTATCATTATATTTATTTTATTAATTAATAAGAAATACATTTTTTTTCTAAATATCATAGTTTAAATATATATTAGCTACCATTAAAAATATTTTTATTGTAATATGTTACTTGTTTTTGGAATATTCACACTTTTTTACGAAACATTTTCATAATAATAGACTTACATTTTTTATTTTTTTTTAAACTTACATTTTAGTCTTTACAAAATGAATTTATTTTTGTTTTCTTAGTTTTTAAATTTTATTTGTATTCTCGGACATTGATTTTCAACTTAAAAAAATATACTTTTTTAATAATTATTTTGTTAAAAATATAAATAAAAAATGCTACTCGCTTTTTTCATTTTAAAATAAATTTTATTCTTATTTTATTGAGCTACCTTTTAACTTTAATCACAATTATTTTATTTTTGAATTAAAATTAGATTTTTACAACATTGTTGTTAAAAAAATTAATTTTTGTTCTTGAAAAATGTGTCAATTTTTTCAAGACAAATGATATATTTTCAACCCTGATATTCAAAGACATATTAGTATGCTTCAATAAGTAGATAGTATGTTTTACATTAGGCCCACCCTCACTTCAGATCCTAGGTCCGCCCCTGCTAACAGCTACAGCACTCCTTCGGTGGACGGTGTCAAGGAGTTCGAACTCATGTGGTCTTCGAACTCCATGGACTAGAGACAGCCAGGCTTCCAAGTCCCACAGTGTATTTTGCATTTGCTTGATGCTCGGACTTCCAAGTACTAGCATACTTAGAAATACTTAACCTACACAAATAGCAAAATCACATAAGAATGAAGTTCATTCAAAAACCATAGTGTGAAGTTCAAGCTAGTTCACAAGAGTCCAAAGACTCTATGTGAACGAGAGCGAACTACACTAACAAAGTTCAGTTCAATTCAGTTCAGACCTATTAAATTCAGTTCAGTTCAAACGATTTCAGTTAAAAAAAACAAGTTCTTATTCATGTAAATTAGACTTATCCTACATTTTGTCAATAGTCATGTAAATTAGACATATCCTACATTTTGTCAAAAAAGAAAAATTCAAAAATCAATTGTAGTTCTTTCCTGTCAATTATCGTCGGAAAAGTGCACTCTTAGTCATGTAAATTATCCTACATTTTGTCAATTTTTTATTTTCAAAGATAAATTGTAGTTATGTAAATTAGACCTATCCTACATTTTGTTAATTTTTCTTTTCAAAAATCAATTGTAATTCTTTCTTATCAATTATCGCCGGAAAAGTGCAGTCTTAGGACTTGTTCTTTTGGACTGAAACTGACTGAACTGAACTAAACTAAATTTAATATGTCTGAACTGAAACTGAACTGAACTGAACTTAATAGTTCTGAACTCAATTATAGGTTTGAACTGAATTGAAATGAACTTAAAAGATATTTAGAACTGAACTAAAATTAAGGTGAATTTAATTTAATTTTAAAATATTGAAATATGAATAATAAAAATTAAATAAAATAAAATATTGAATGGCTGAACTGAAATTAATGGAGCTGAACTGAACTGAAATGAACATAATGGATCTGAATTGAGCTGAAATAAATTGAACTTAATAAGTTTGAACTGAACTGAACTGAACTGGAGCGAACTGAGAATAAGTCTAACAGAACAGATCCTTAGTCCAGTTGTTTCATACCCTTCAAGCCTCGCCTCCACCCGAGTTCGATTCCCAAGGGAAGTTGTCACGTAATTTTTCCGGCGATAATTGAAAGGAAAGAACTACAATTGATTTTTGAAAAAAATTCGACAAAATACAGAATAGGTCTAATTTAAATGACTAAATTTGATATTATTTCTTAGATAAATATATTTTTGAAACCAAATTATTTAATAGACTTAAATCTCTTACACTAATGTCTCACCATATGGTATATTTTGAATAAAAATGACTTTAATAACATAACAAGAGCTTTAGGGTTTAGTTTGTTGATTAATTTGATAAAAAAAAGATTTTTAGGGAAGTTTGATTAAATTATTTTGGTAAACATAATATTATATATTTTTGGGATTTTGTTATAATTATCATCTTCTCATCTAAATACTTTTTAAATTTCTTACATTATTATTAACGATATATAAATAATATTTCTTTTGTCTAACTATTTATACACTGTATTTTGTAATTAAAAATAATTAGTGTATATATAGTTGAGACATAAAAAGTATATATATACAAGTGGGGGTTCGTCTTGCGATGCAAGACGAACGCCCATGCTTCTCGATACAACCACAGTGCAAAACACGTTTAACAATCTGTAAGTGCACATTATAATTATCGAAAGTATTCATTGAGATCATCATAATTTCTCCATGCAGAATGACGTGATTTTCCATTTTTGTGTCTCTTAACTTCCTTTAAAATTAAAGATTGGTGAATTAGAAACAAAAACATATACAGTAAAATCAAAATATCAAAAAGTAGCATCAGTCCATTGAAAATTTTAAAAAATAACCATGTATCTGCTCACAAATCGTGCACGTCTGCGGAATTACACGAAAAAATATTACGTAAACTTAGAGAAAAATAACATAAAAACACAACTGAATGACGAGAAGAATAAAAAAAACACCTATCTATTTTACTTTAGTGAACGAGCTATTTTCATTGCCAGTTCGGTAGTATTATGAACTTGATCTGCAAATTACTTAAAATAGCTTAAGAAAACTCGAAAATTTTGATGAACGAATAAAATAAGTAAGTAAATAAATAACCATAAATTAATTAAGGTCACACCTTGTGAAGACGGAAACATGAATCGACACATCTGGATCACTCTTCGGCTCGATTTGCTAAAATCAAAATATAAATTAATTATTACTATAATGAATTCGAATAAATGAAAAAAAACCAAGAGATGGGAGAAGGAGTGAGCTCTTTCCAATATTTTGATTCTGGTATGAAAAGTTCTTTCCTTGATATGTAGGCGTCAATTTTTATGCTCTGAAGCCTGTCCGGTGGATTCTGCAAGCGTTCGGGCCAGGCTGTAACATTGGAGCGATATCCTTCCTCAGGTAAACGTGCTATGCATGCCTTCAACTTAACATACCAATTATGAAAACTAAGAATTAAATTTCAATATAATGCAAAAGATCAGTACTAATCATATTGTAAATAAATAAAAAGCAATGTAATCCACAAGCAATAATATTTTACAAAACACTTTAATTTGGATTGTGACTTGCTCTTGCATTGTCCTTCAAATGTGACCGCTCTTCCGTGGAGTGATTCATATTTTATGCAGTAAATTTAGGGTGCAATTGAATACAATTTCATGTTGAAAATGCGAGAAAAATGAATACTAAATTGAGATGGAGGGAGTACAATACTCCCGGTCCAACAACAAATTCTACATAAAATATTACAACAACATTCATCATACTGCACTACACATAAAATATTATTTTTCTTAATCTAGGTGCCCAAAAGAAAAATAAAATTAGCATTTAACAGGCAATAATAAGAAATAAAGCAGCCAATAAATATAACTGATAGTGATGAATATAGAATTAATTTGGTGTTATAAATTTGATCGTCTATAGAAAAGATCAAATGTAAATGGCATCATTTTATAATAACTAAGAAAAAAAGAAGCTTACCAAACATTGTATGGATTGTCTTCAGCTTCACACAAAGGCGTTTTGGTTCCTTCCGCGCGGCTCAAATAGCAGCTGTTATTTAAGGGCTTTTTCCATATCTCAATGTACCCCTTCTTCTTTACAAGTACCCAACAGAGGCGACTGGTAAGGTTAACCATTTCTAGAAGCAACAAAAAATTTAAACAAGGGCACAAGGTCAACATAAGACATAATAGGGTATGCGGTTGGACCCATCCCCGACCCAAGTTAAATAATTACCTTCCCATTGCTATTCAAGGGCTGCCTCGCGTTTATAAACGGGCTGTGCTGTCAAAGCAAAATATCCTCCAGCACGGAGCATTCTAGTGATCTCTAGTGGCAAAATCTCATCCGTACAAGAATATGCAGAGTTTATCATAGATCATAAATCCATTCAGAACTATTCTGACTGTGAGCCTCATCAAACAAAAGGAAAATAATAATTAGGAAAAATGAAAGTCTATGTTGTGTAACTGATGTGAATAAAATATAGAGCAACAATATATGGTATATCACCAAGTTACGATAATGCATCAGTTGGCTTGTGCTCGCTGACGGGTCATCCTAAATAGAATCTATAATCAAGCAAGCAAGAAAACATGCAACTCAAAAATAGTCGACACATATATAAGTACGACAACTGACTTCTTACGACGTTACCTTCGGAGTGGGCCTCGCAAATGCTTTGATCTAAAGGAGTACTGCTCCTTTTCAGAAGAGGGATTCTCATCAACAACAGAAAAGATATATAAACAACCCCAACCTCCCCTTGAAAAGAAAATGTGCACACTGAACCAAAACTGAAAAGAAAGGAAAACAAAAAACAAAATAGTCGCAAATACATGATTTTGTACATGACTGAGCATCTTCACATTGTTTTTTCAGCAGAACCCCGTTGAGAAACTCACGGTTACATATATTGTCATCAGGTGCAATATATACGCCACAAAACAATTTTATTTCACGTGTGATATGATTTTCAAAATATTTGTTGGAAATCGATATCCCGGGGTATCAAAAATTGTGGAACCGATAACCCCGATCGAAATCCCATCGCCGGAAATCCAATCGCGAACACCACGAAAAACCGGGCCCGACGAGAGCATCGCTGCGGGATGAACCCGCGGCTAAACCCTAGCCGAGCCCCACCGTGGGGCTCGCGATCGAAGTCGATCGCATGGGGCTGCCTTGCAGCCCCCGGCGGTGAGTCCGGCGACTCACCGCCACCACCGACCGGGGAGGGAGCCGCCAGCCGTGGCGCAAGGCCGCGACGGCTCCCAGCGATCGACCATAGGTCGATCGCTCGCCCCGGCGTCCAGCCGGGGCTCCCCTCGCGTGACCGCTGCCGGCGGTCGAAGCTCTAGGGCTCGACCGCCACCCCCTCGGCTCCCAGCCGAGGGTCCTTTCGATCCTTCGCCGGGGATCTCGAATCCCCGTCCCCGAAGATCGTCGTTTTCCCGGATCGTGCGTTCATGTATATATTACAATTAAATATCACATAAAATCACACAAGGGTTTTATGATATTACCTTCGATTCGTTGTGCGGAGAAACGAAATCAATTGAAGACCTTACGACCTTCCCACGTATTCCTTGCACTAGCTTGAACGTCGGGTGGGCGACGATCCTCCAAGCTTATGGACCTCCTTCACAAACTCTCTAGAATATCAAGTATGATAATCTTATGGTGTATTGAGATAATAAATTGTGAAGATCATGTAGTGCTTTTATAGGCTACGTAGGGGATCTAAAGGAGGTGGAATATTGGGCTTCCAATATTGATGATTAAATTGAGCCCAAGCCCAAATCTATTAATCACATCAATATTAATTAATTTATTTTCCACTATATAAATTAATTGCACTCCCAATATTAAACCATATTATATCAAATAATATTTCTCCGGTAGTATTATTTATTCCGTGTATTTAAGATTTAAATATCCAAATAAAATTAATTTATTGCTAATTAATTTATTCATCTCTTATATCCGAGACTAGTACCATTCAACCTTAATTATTATGCGGAACAAATCCACTCATGAGGTTTACATAATAATTCCTTATGAACTCATCTCGGGGATATTATCAACCCTTCCGGGATACACTTTCCCGTCAAGTATTCACGACATGTCGTATATAAAATATAGTGACCCAACTTAGCCGGTAATTAACTCAATAATTAAATCGGTTAATTCCTTTGGTAAATCAAAGTCACTTATATTAAATATACACACCCGCAATAGTATCGGGGATTAAGAATAAAATACTCTGAGACTTGAATCAATTATCAACGGCAATCCTAATTGATAAGTCTCAAGCGATCCGCTCAATACACCAAGTGTACAAGTGTGATAAAATAATTAAGACAAATTATTTTCTCTCTCACACAACGACTATACCGATGGATTGGTCCGT
This sequence comes from Euphrasia confusa, assembly GCA_954870475.1. Classification (NCBI taxonomy): domain Eukaryota; kingdom Viridiplantae; phylum Streptophyta; class Magnoliopsida; order Lamiales; family Orobanchaceae; genus Euphrasia; species Euphrasia confusa. The sequence continues at coordinate 20,085,728 of OX940949.1, forward strand.
GTCCATCTAGGTCGTGAGCAACTGTTTGATTAAATATGAGTAACCGATAGTATGATCTTCTGTGTGGGCCCGCACACCATACTAACTACAACGTATAGAATCCAGGACTATATTTTGCATATATTTAATTATCAATAATTAAATGCAAATGATTGTTTATTAATTAAATAGATTAAAAGCTATGATCGGGAGTTACCGTTACTTAAATCTAGACATTAAGTACACAACTCCAACAATATTAATGCATAGTATATATTCTGTTTGCATTACAGAACGAAGATGGAGGGTGGGGTTTTCACATAGAAGGTCATAGCTCAATGTTCTGTACTGCACGCAGTTACATATGTATGCGAATATTAAGGGTGGGCCCGAAGGAATATAAAAGAGATCAAGAATTATTATAACCTTCTGAGATAGCATTTTGGATATCAGCGACGACGCTCGAGCTGACGATGCGTGTTGGAGGTGTAGGTTCTAACAACGCGGAACTCTGTAACCACCATACTTCCCGTTCTTTTTAGCCGATGCGGCACCTCGCTCCGGCTTGACCTTGACTTTGGAAACCAGGTACCACTGCACGAGCGAGAGCGAGAAGACGATGTCGATAACGGTGCACACTTGAATCACGATTTCCATCCCTATATATGGCATTAAAGCCATTTCTCAACAGATACAAGTCGGGATCGGGATCGTTTCTGGGCATAGATATCGTCGATTTCAAGGTTTTGTGTACCTTACTAAAAATAAGAAGCTTGAATTTGCGGGCAATTGCAGAAGCATAACGTAACCCTAACAAATATCGGTGAAATCCCCAAAATTAAACGAATTCGAAAAACCCAAGCAGACAACATTACTAAGACCCTAAAAATAATTGATAATTCCTACAAAGCAAATGAACCGAACAAGAATGGAATTTCCACAACAATTTAATCACAGGAAAAAGGAGTTTTCTTCCCGACAAACTGAGTGCAAATTAAACGGGAATAAAACCCTTAGGCACCTGAAATTGCAGAAGCTGGACGACCTCCGTTAAGCTGAAAGAGGCGTCGCGGATTCAACTGCAGAAGGCGATTAAGCAAATCGCAAGAGGAAGATCAGGCCCGGCGTTTTTTTTTTTTTTTTTTTTTTTTACTTTAGCGATAAAGAAAGATTTACACGAAGCTGTAAGCACACAACTGGAAGCTATACGTGGCGTGCTGTGGTGAAGTGCATGTGATTTTTTTTATTTTTTTCACATTATTTAATTGTCCGTAATTTAAATACAAACAAGTACATACAGAATACATAAGACATGGACTGTAGCGGATGACACGTGGTACAAAAACCTTCTCTTTATATATATAATGATATATATATATATATATATATATATATATATATATATATATATATATATATATATATATATATTTGAATTTTGTATTTCACAAAGTGTGAAAATTCGGTGAGTCGAAATTATTTTATTGATTTTGACTCTGTTTTTCTGGTGTAATGTTTATTAAGGAATTGCATTAGTTATTAATCAAAAGAAAATCAATGTTTAAGAAAAAAAATATATTCTAGATTTACAAGTAAAAACAATATCTTTTAGTTAAATATAGACAAAATTCTCTTACTTTAAGAAAACAATTAAGAAAACAATTACTTGGAGATATAAGAAAAATGTTTGTTTTATAAATACAAAACATACATGGAGATTGAAGACATAAGAGAAATTTTTATAATGCACGATTTTAACTTTTATAATTTACTTTATTTTGAGTATTGACTGACTGAATAGTTCGTAAATGTTTAGTTTTTCGTTGTTATTTGTTTTCTAAGATTTTTTTTTGGTCATTCGTAATAATGCATATATATATATATATATATATATATATCAAATTTCAAAAACTTGTGTTAGAGAGTAGTACTACATCTGAACACCGATCCGATTTGTTTCTTTTTGCCTATCTGGATATGAGGAATAATGCTCTTTATTCAATTTATATACGGAATATTTTTTACAGAGGAAAAAAAGTAATATTCCAAGGCTTAACTTTTTAAAAATTATAACTTTAATTTATTGTGATCAGATTCAAAAAATGAAAATCTGAGGCACGCTACTATACCTTGTGAGCTTCTCATTATAGCATCCGGCCACTTTATTTTAAACATACACTAAGTAATTAAAGAACTGCAATATGTATTGCCAAGACCAAACACTTTATTTCTCTTCTTAATTTAGTATTGTACCAATAAATAAAGAAATGTCTATTGATATCATTTTTAAACAAATACTATTAATTAACGACTACATATTTTATATCAACAATATATGTCACTAAACAAAAAAATGTAGAACTGACGAATCCATAGATAAATTATTTGGTAAGACGTTTACTAATTGATCCGAGTTGTCGGTAAAAGGCTCTCAAAAAATCATCAGACAAAAAATTATTGTCCGTTGGTAAATTGTTGGTAAATTACGTACATACCGATTTACCAATTGATTAGTAAAAAAAATAATAACACACTAGAGTAATCGTAGGCAAAAAAATACCGGTTGAAAATTATCTTTCAGTATGTAAATTATCGATCAATTTACTGATGAATTTGATCAATTGGTAATTTAGTGACAACATGTTTTCTGATGTATCAGTTGGTTTATTGATTACTTTCAACATGTCATCAAACCGTTGCGCCTCAGGATTTCCTGGTTGGCTGGTTCATCAAACTTAGACCATCTCCAGCAGCAAATATTTCAACTCCTAAATATTCTTTGCCACATCAGCTTATTCCACTTTACACCTTATCAAATATCTTCAATTATCCTTCAAATATCTCATACTCTACAATAGAAAATATTTCAAAAAATATTTCATTTCTCTTTCCTACACATCATTATTCCACTATACCCTACTATATATTACTTTTTTATTTTTAATTGCATGTTTTATAAAATTTTAATTAATAATAATATTTGTTAAATAATAATTGATATAAAAATAATTAAATTATTTATTTATTATTTAATAAAAATAATATAATTAGAAAAATAGTGAGGATGATAAAGTGTTTGTGCTGTGATGAAGTCGTTCACTGGTGGAAAAGTAGTGTAAAATATATGGATAATTATAGTTTAGTACCTGAACTATAGGCACTTTCGGGGTTTAGTAACTCATCTTTTTTTTTTTGTGATTTAGTACCTGAACTAAGGCTTAATTAGACTTTGGTGGCTGGATTGGCGGATCCCGGCGACACGTGCAAAACACGTGATTTCAGTTAACAAGTGTCACAATTTCGTTGGTTGAAAGTGAGAAATTACTCTTTTAACCTTTTCATTATATATTCGATTTTTTTTAAAACAAATTAATACGTATTTTAATTTATATACAGTCCAAATCATAGACATATGTATATATTGTGTATTTGGGACAAACGGGTTTGTCCCCAATTCAGAAACGAAAGAACCCTAATAAAGGAGCCCGCATAGATCTTCTACCAGCAGCCTCTCCATGTCGTCCCTCTCCGCAACCTCTGGATTCGATTACCCCAATTTTCAGAACCCTAAATTCAATTTGAAGAGCAAAAATCTACATGGAGGATTCGATAATTTGCGTGATTGTTTTTTGTTTTGTGTAATTTGCAGGGAATGGAATTTGGGGATAGCGGTTCCGGCGCGGATACTACGGCGGCGGTAGAAGATCTCTGCGGGGTTAACGGCGGCGGACCGGGGGACGACCTTTTTGTCGACGAGCTCCTCTATTTCTCGAATGGATTTTCTGAAACTGAGGGGACGCTGGAGGAGCCGCCAGAGAATGGAAGCGCCCGGTTCGGGGAACGACGCGCCGCCGCCGACAGAAAATGATAATCTTGAATTTGAGTTTTCTCGCATAAATTGTTTTCTCGAATTTGTTTCTTCTCGGCAATCAATGTACTGTGTGTTATATATGTAGATGACTTCCATTGAATTTTTTATTTTGCGATAAAAAATAAATTTGTTGCTATATAATTTGGAAGGTGGTTTTTAAATTAAATGCCATCAATAAAAATGATTTTAAATTATTTTTATAATTATTTATAAATATTTTTAATTATTTTTATAATTATTTATAATTATTTATAAATATTTTTAATTATTTTTATAAATATTTTTAATTATTTATAATTATTTATAAATATTTTTATAATTATTTATAAATATTTTTAATTATTTTTATAATTATTTATAAATATTTTTAAATAATTTTATTTATTTATAATTATTTATAATTATTTATGGAAATTTCGATAATACCCTCATGAGCCCGCAACTGGCATTAAAATAAGCACGTGTTTTGCACGTGTCACCGGGATCCGCCACTCTAGCCACTAAAGTCTAATTAAGCCTTAGTTCAGGTACTAAACCACAAAAAAAAAAGATGAGTCACTAAACCCCGAAAGTGCCTATAGTTCAGGTACTAAACTATAATTATCCCTAAAATATATAGTATGTTCTTTTGTGTTGTGTTTCGTGTTCAAAACACACAACCTGTGAAAATATGTGTTTTAAAAACACCGAAATGTGTTTTTACGGAATCGCGAATAGTTGAACGTTTTTCTTTAAAATCTGAATAGGCCCTTTTACAAACCCGAATAGGCCCTTTTACAAACCCGAATAGCCCTTTTACAAACCCGAATAGGCCCTTTTACAAACCCGAATAGCCCTTTTACAAACCCGAATAAGCCATTTTACAAACCCGAATAGCCCTTTTACAAACCCGAATAGGCACTTTTACAAACCCGAATAGCCTTTTTGCAAAAAAAAATATCAATTATACATCCACATCATTAAAATATCAAAAATCGAGGAAATTGCAAAAGAAAAAAAATTTGGTATCCCAATCAAACAAATCTAGTCTCTATTTAAAGATCTTGAGAAATAAAATATATTGATGTAAAAAAATATAAATTTATTATTAATTATACATACAAAATATCATTTCCAAAGGTAAAATAAAATTAAATGTATTTCATTCTTTCTTGTGGACCCCACATCTTCACCTTTTGTCAGAATAATCGAAAGTTATTGAATAATTTTTTAAAAAATGAACTAAAAGATACTCCTATCAAATGTCTTCTATTGGATGAGAACATCACTTCAAATAAGTCCTATTGGAGTTGGTCTTATCAACAACGTTGAAATATGGGCCATTTGTATGGGAAATCTCATCATATATGTTGTCAATATGATTAGTATTGAGATAATGATGTTCTTAATTACATTTGACTCGGTTACATGTCATTTCAATTTAACAATTCTTTCATGAGATCTCGCAAATTCGAAGAATCTCTTAATTCTTTCAATAATTTCTTGGACATGTGTCCGTTCACCCTCCTTTTGTACATTAAAGCACGTTCAAAATTTATTACATATAATAAGAGAGAAAATAATAAAACTTTGGATGATTTTCAAAAGAATTTAAGTTATATAATAATTTGAGTATACCCCATGTAATAAGATAATTTAATAACACTTAGAATAATTATATGGTAGCACTTATGTTTTTTTTTTTTAAATCTCAATCGCATAAAAAAGAAAAAAAAGTACATGATACAAAACAGCAAAGAAAAAAAAGTACATGATACAAAACATCAAAGAAAACATGAAACTCCCATCGCAACACCTAGCTAACAGAGTAGCTCTCCAATCCACCATACTACACATATAACACTAAACACAAACAATACAAACACAATCACCAGGCATATGCCATACCTTCTTCAGTGCACGTGCCTGAAGAGAGTCTGGAAGATGTAACGAGCGAATCCTCTTCTAGATGATAGAAATCGCCTGAGAAGTCACCACTCCAAACGACACCGAACGAGCCTCATGAATCTTCGTGTTCCTCTTGAGCCAAATAAAGTATATCAGAGCAGCGAGAAGTCCAAGATACGCGCAAGATATCAAGTGTTTCCCACGCCATCGACTAGAAGCCCGTAATACAACACTATGTCACTTACCACGTGGCCATATAAATCTCACCTCCACCTCTAGTTTCCGCAAGCAATCCTGTAAGAAGGGGCAATCAGAGAAAAGGTGAGAGTGTGTGTCCGCGCTCTCCCCACCACATAGAACACACGAGTCATTCCCCTGTCCAATCCAACGCTTATCCCTAGTCGGCAACCGACCACGGATAGACATTCAAAGAATTAAACAATGTCGTGGGATACGTCCTAGTCCAGTCAAAAGAGCGGCCCACGGCACTCTGGGACCCTCTGGGTGGAAAAGAGTATATGCCGAGTGATTAGACGTTTTCGTGCGCGTCTCTCGTCAAAATCCGAGGTCAATTGTAGTTGACTCGGTATCTATCCAAGGAAACGAAAGAGATAAGTTCTAGTGTATGAAAAGCAATAGAAACGTATTTCATTGTAATAAATCCTAGATTCATTTTGGTGATTCTCAATTAAAAGCAAGTTTGAAAATAAGTAATTAGGAAAAGCACTCGGATGGTAATAATCTAAACTTAGTTCTTAAATTGTATTACTATTTATCAACTCGATATAATCGACACACGAAAGTCAAGTTCCCGGTCGGGTTGCTTAACTCGTTTGAAAACGGTTAATTCACTTGAATTCTCGCTCCCGGTCGGGTTACGAGTTCAAGACTATGTCGTTTATATACGGTCTTCTGAATCCCACAATTATTCAACTACGTTCTTCATATTATCATCCAAGCCAAATATTTAGTTCATCATCTTCATTATAAAACGAACAACAAAAATAACAACTAAAGAAATGATCGACTTTAAAATATTTTCGACAATAAATAAAAAGTTAAGCAAGAGAATAAAGCAAATAAATAATCTCAAGAAATCTTTAAACAACAAAGCATTCATTAAAAAAAACATTCATAAGCATTCTCATATTCTAAGCTTCCAAAGTTTTGCACGAAATGAAATACATGAAAAGAAAATTAACTAATAGTTTAGAAAATGAAATAACAACTAAAATTACGATAATTGAAATGGCTCGTGATTTGAACGTGATCTCGTAGTTGTCGGCTACGAGTGGATCTCTCATTTTTCCCCTACTCAATTCCCAGGCAAAAGTTGTGAAAAATTACTCCTTTTCCTCGCCTAAATCCATCCTCAAATCCGCTGGAAATCGCTGCCAACCTTCGCAGAACAGCGCCCGCTGGCCTTAAACCAGCGCTCGCTGGAAGTATTTCAGCGACCGCTGAATCTCAAACAGCGGTCGCTGTTTCAGCTATTTTTCTGTTGGAAAATATGGTGCGATTTCCTAGATTCAGCGCCCGTTGTTCTGGCTCCAGCGCTCGCCAATGTCCACCAGCGACCGCTGGTACACTTCAGCGGGCGCTACAGCCCCTTGTTCAGCTCGTTTTTCCCGATTCTTTGACTTCTCTTCAACTTCCGACCTGAAACATGACTAAACATGCAACTCCAACCCAAGTGAGATCCAACACACACATAAACATCAAACCTAAACTAAAAAGACACAAAAACGAAAAAACACGACTCACATTCAACACGAAACATAAACGAAATACACACACACGTGACAAAAATCACCGAGTCAGAGGTGTAGGTCCCTGATCGATGCAGTATCCTCCGCACTGTATCGGTCCTCACATCTATATTGGGCAATCTATGCATAATATCAACGAACTCCATCGCAAAGTCTGCTGGCCACCGCCACACCCATCAACTATAACCATACTCAACGCCGCAGCCCTAGGAAGCCTCCTAATCCACGGTGCCAACTAACACACCTCCTCCAATCGACCTAGAGGATGCCATAGGTCTCGGCAGAGGAAAAACTGTCGTCCATCTCCGACCTGCATTAGAATGGCTGGTAACACAGCTGGGCTTAGCTTAAGAAGCTGACGCCAAGTCTAGGAGCAAACCTCCGGCACCTTGGCACTCCAAAAAGAATGCCTCCTTAGTCGATTCTCCTGAATCCAACTGGCCCAAACCGATTACGAATCCTGACTCAGAATAGCCCAGATGTGTTTGGTCATAAGGGCTTGATTCTGGACAGTGATATCACATATACCCAGACCACCCTCACTAGCAGGCCGGCATATATCAATCCATCTGACTTTAGCGTAAAGAATATTGGAATGAATTGATTTCATTTCTATAATTTGGTATACAATATATAGAGGATTGTGTGATGACGGAAAAGGAATATACATATTAAGGGAGCCTAATTACATTCGTTAATTGGGTTAATATTGATTTCTAGAATATTCTCTTATACGCCCCTGCAAAATAGACGTTCCATTGGCAATGGATATTTTGGAACGGAGATCCTCGAACCTAGCCCGAGGAAGGGACTTTGTGAGCAGATCTGCAAGTTGATCGAGGGTGTTGAAGTACGATACCTCAAGGAGGCCTTTGGAAGACAAATCTCGCACAAAATGTATATCGTTGGCAATGTGTTTCATTACAGAGTGTTGTACGGGGTGTAGCGCAAGTCGTGTAGCTCCCATGTTGTCGCAGAGAAGGCGTGGCGTAATATTTACAGGTATGCCAAGTTCGCCAAAGAGATTAACTATCTAACATACTTCGGAAGCAACGAAAGCAAGAGCACGGTATTCAGCTTCAGTGGATGATCGGGCGACACCAGTTTGCTTTCGAGAATGCCAAGAGATTGGGTTTTGTCCAAGAAAAACAATATAGGCAGAGGTTGATTTCCGTCCACTACGTCACCTCCAAAGTCTGAGTCGGAATATGCTGTGATTTGGAGCTGCGGGGAAGGGCGATGGAGAAGTCCATGATGAAGGGTACCTTTAAGGTACCTAAATAATCTTTTTACAGCAGTCCAGTTGGAGGTAGTGGCGGATGCCATGGATTGTCCAAGACGATTAACTGTGAAGGAGATGTCGGGGCGCGTGAGTGTGAGGTATTGAAGACCACCAATGGCACGCCTATATTCGGTTGCATCAAATGATTCAGTGGTAGAGATCACCTTGTGTGTGATGGGTGTCCTTATTGGTTTAGAGTCATCCATATTATGTCGACGTAGAAGATCAATTGTATACTTGTGTTGTGATAGAAATAATCCCTCTTTGCATTTTGCAACTTCAACACCAAGGAAGAAACTGAGTGTCCCAAGGTCCTTAACTGCGAAATGTGTTTTCAAGTAACCTGTAAGAGAGGCAATATATGATTTATTAGATCCCGTAATAATCAGGTCATCTACGTAGACGAGAACCAGTAGTCGAACATTGGCACGGTCATATGTGAAAAGAGAGGTGTCAGCACGGGATTGTCAAAATCCAAAAGCAATGAGAGATGAGCTCAATGCTTGGTACCATGCTCACAGAGCTTGACGGAGGCCATATAGAGACTTGTGAAGGAGACACACGTGTGAGGGATTATTACGATCTATAAATCCGGGTGGTTGTGACATATAAACAAGTTATTTAAGATTTCCATGAAGAAAGGCGTTGCTAATATCCAACTGGCGGAGAGGCCAATTTGATGATAATGCGAGCGTGAGGACAATGCGAATGGTAACCGTCTTAATTACAGGACTGAAGGTTTCGGTGTAATCAATGCCAGGACGTTGATGAAAACCTTTTGCGACTAAGCGAGCTTTGTATTTGACAATTGTGCCGTAGGGTTTCCTTTTAATGCGAAAAACCCATTTGCAGCCGACAATGTTCGCATCAGGTGGTGGTGATACTAAGTCCTAAGTACCATGCTTTTGAAGTGCCGTAAATTCATCGGACATAGCCATTCGCCACTGAGGATGAGCTAAAGCTTTGGAGACGCAAGTGGGCTCAATATCATCAGGTAGTAGATGCTTTGAGGTATAAAAAAATTGCTTGGGCTTGAAAATCTTGTTTTGGGCTCTAGTAGTCATTTTATGTGCTCGACTGGTGTGAAGTGAGACCTCAGGCTGAGTTTCCTGGTCATTAGGAGATAAGGGAGCCGGAATAATCTCGGATTGAATTTCCTGGGCAATAGGAGATAAGGTGTGATAACCCAAATTATTTTAGTCATGCATGCATATACTTTTAATATTTTATGTAGATAATTAATAGTATTTAATTTTCTTGCTAATTTAATTATTTATATAATATCACTAATAACCATTAATAATAGTAATAAACAAAAACATTTTTGAAAATCCTTTCAAATATTTTGGTCCAGCCGTGATTAGCACTTAAGGGGGGACTTTATGTCACATTAAATGGAATTAATATCACATATTTTTGATGAGAATAGCCCATTTTTAGGAGGGATTTGTAAATCATTTTGGTCCCTCGATTAATTATCATTTTATGAGAAAATATCTTTAATAGAGACTTGTTTTCACATTTCTCTTTTCTTCAACCGTGAGTGTTGTCAATTAGCAATTATTTGATTACCGATCATTCTCCCAAAAATAAAGTCTCTCAAAATAAATTTTGATTTCAAATTTATTTCCTTCATAACCTAGCTTATCTATATATATATATATATATATATATGCATGCCCCTTTACCCTTGAAAAGAGGAAAGAGGGGGGGGGGGGGGGGGGGGGGAAACACCACGCATATAATTCGAAATAGGATAGGCGTCATTTGCTTGCATAGTAAGAGCACACGCGACAAGAGGTAGGGATTTCTATCTTCTAACATAGTCGTGTAATTGTTCATATGTGTACTCTTGTTTACGAGATATGATTTTACTGTTATTGCATGAATCCGGGACCCCTTTACAGGTCAATGACTTCGGTCATCGGGGTTAGGCCCACTGTGTTTATACTGACGCAAAATTACAGATATTGTTAATTATTACGTAAATCTCGTAATTTGTACGGATGTTTTGTATTGTTTTAGTTTAAATGATTATATCTCTACTGAGCTTTAAAGCTCACCCTGGATTGAATATGTTTTGTCAGGTACCGATGGCGGGTTCGATAACCACGAGAAGTCATGAATGGGGTGATGACGAGAATAATAATTTGGAGTTTTTATTTATTTCTACTTTATCTTGCAAATAAAAATACTTGGAGAGTACTATGTCTTTTATGCTCATTTTGAGTTGATTTATTTTTAAATAATTATGATACATTTGAATTTATTTACAAAATGGTAACGTCGACGTGGAAAATCGAAAAGTCATTACAGTTATTCTAAGGTTTTTTTTCTTTTTATGAATTTATATTTTTATTTAAATACCACGGGCGTTACAAATGGTATAAGAGACCTCAATATATATAATTATATATATTTATACATTTGTTAATTTATTATTTTAAATAAATATGTATATACAGCTATACATTTCTGGGAAAACAGTACTTATGAACATATTCAAACAAGTTTTGCTCCCATCACCTCCATGACCTCGTGGCTCATTGATTCCCCAAAGGTATTTTTTTTTTACACTGAACTTAGTATGTAAATAATGATTTGAATTTAGATGCCACCTCGAGCCGCTAGAAAACTTGGTTTCTTTATAAGCGATGAGTTATTTTTCGGACGAGTCTTTTCGAATGAGGATACAGTGGGCACCTATTTAACCAACAAACAGAGGCTTTGGCGTTTGGCTTTTGAGGAACGAAAGTACCCCTGTGGATATGACGCAGCTCAAGCTACAATTTCTCACCTCCCAAAAAGGTGGAAAATTTCGGGCATGGAACTTTTGGCTCAGTTGATGAGAGATGAACCAGGCAATCCCCAAGTAACATTAAACTATGATAGATTCACTTGGAAGCTCATTAACGAGTGGTACGACTTCGATATTAATATGAAGGAATTAATCGAGAAAACTAAGAAGAGAGATTTGAATAAGATCACTAGCACTTTCGTCGAGACGGACCCAGAAGATGATGAAGACTACGAGACCACTGGAGAATCGACCACGAAGAAGCCCAAGCTGCAAGCTGGAAATTAAAGTAACAAGTGTTGTTGACTAAATGATTTCAACACAAACACCTGAATCCTTTCTCTATGAATAACTCATTATGAGATATGAGCTTATTAATAAATAAAAATAAAAATAAAATAGATTTTTTTTTTTTTAGACTTGTGTGGAAATCGTTGAATTTTTAATTCGATTGCAATTTTGGGTAAATTAAATCGAATACTAATTAGACATCCTTTCATGACAGTAAGTAATGGCGAACCGAAGAAACGTGAATCGAGCTGGAACCGCAAATGCACCCCCGACAGCTGACATGGGAGTTTTATTTGCCGAGTTTCTCCAAAATCTTAGAAACAATGGAGGCGGTAATGAGAACAATAGAACCATCGCTCAATTTCGCAGCTATCAACTGTTGGAAAAGATAGAGCTCGTAAAGAGCTTCAAATCGATATCTCATTTACTCGAATCGGAGGTGAAATGAATGAGAAATTAATTGTTGAATATAAACAAAAATATTGGGAAAAAAAAATTTAACAAAGTGGGTTGTTATCCCACATTGGAAAAATATGCAAAAACAAGTGGGCATATATAGTGCTTGCACTTTAGTGGCTTATGAATGACTTGCTATAGTATTGCTCCGCCTCCTATGTGCGCGCAGGGGGGAGGGGGTGCAAACCAAGTCCGAAATAGCCTACGAACCCCCAGACTTGTGTGCGAGCGCGACCTGCGTACACGAATGTCAGTTCTATTTGGGGGCAGTTAAGAATGTCGATTCTTAACTTTGTAACGGTTAAGTTGACTGATTTTATTTATTAAGTAAATAAAATAAAATCATTTTATTGATTATATATTTTGAAATTCAAAATGACAATTAAGGTGGCCTTAATGCTGAGACATTATTGCATGGACGTTACGTGTTGACTGTCCAGGTTCATTGCATGAATCGATCATAGTCCCTTGCTCAGCCTATAAATACGAGATCGTATTTGTGAAATTGTATAGCATTACCACTCCAGCAATCTGCTACTTCCCTTCTCCTTTTCTTCTGATTATCCTTGGCCCTCCGGTGAAACTTTCAGGCAACTCTTGCTTCGACGTGCAACGTAGTTGCTTGAGACGTTGTATCCTGGGAAACAAACGATCGGTAGAGGTCGAATTTTGTTTTAAGGAGATTGTGTCTAACACAAGCCTCGTCTTTTTCTGTCCTTTGCCATCTCTGTAAAACCGATCTCTACAGTCTTGTTGAGCCACAAAAATCTCCCACAGACAGGTGTCATGGGCCCACCTACCAGCTCACTTCTACGAGAAGTCGGGTCGAGCGAAATGACCACCCTTAACGGAGCACAGGTGCAGCCCGCGTCGGAAAGAGATTATCCTTAGAAGACTTCTACCATACCCGGGGCCAAGCACATGAAATAACGGGACCCGGGACCATATCCCGAGACCGTACCCCAGACCTCTCCACGGGCTTCGAGCACGGACGAAGAAGACCATGCATGCGGGTCCCGGGAACGTACCCCGGATCGCGCCCCAGCACCCGGCACGGGCAACCCTGACCATACATGCGGGACGACGGGGCTCCGAGACCCAGGACCGCGTTCGAGCACCAAGCACGGACGACGCCAAGCTTACATGCGGGACGATGGGGCTCCGAGACCCAGGACCACGCCCGAGCACCGAGCAAGGAGAATGACAACCCAGCATACACAAGGACCGCGCCGCGAGCACCCGGCACGGGCGACCACAACCGTATATGCGGGACGACGAGCTTCGAGCCCCCCGAGCACCAAGCACGACAAATGAAGACCGCACCCGAGCTTACATACGGGACGAAGGAGCTTCGAGACCAAGGGCCGCACTCGAGCTACGTGCGGGACGACGGGAGTCCGAGACCCAGAACCGCTCCCGAGCACCATGCACGGGTGCCGACAACCCGCCGTGCACAAAGATGAGGATGATGGGCCCCGGACTCCGGGACCGTACCCCGGGAAACACGCAGATAAGACCTACACCAGCTAGAAGTGGACAAATAGAATACGTTCTTATCTTTGCATGCGTAGGTTACGTGTCGATAATAAACAGGTGTGTAGTCTACTTAATTCTCCTATAAATAGGGGCGATCCGGGACAACGGAAAGGGGACCGGGGAAGAAACCCACTGTAATAGTTCTCAAGGAAGAACAAGATAAAATACCAGTAAATAAATAGAGATATTAATCTCGGGCATTCAAGCCTAGTCTCGGTGTGATTTCATTTCAGTTCCCTTCTACATATAAATATCCTTGTTTTTTGTGTCGTCTCCAAACCCTACCAAGCGCGTATAATATATAATAATCCCCGACAAAAACGACCCAAAACAGTTGGCGCGCCAGGTAGGGAACTGAGAAATCTAACCATCCGAGATCCGGCTACGAGATGTGGAGCAGTGAAGAAGGACGAGCCACGGTGTCAGAACCCTCACCGTTTCTCGAGAGACGGAAGCTGGAACGGGGAAGGATGCTGGCCGGAGAAGATGAAGACGCCGTCCCGATCTCAGATCTAGAGCAAGATCCAACGGAGATGGAGGAAGATGTTCGAGAAGAAGGCCGAACGGGGTACCTTACAACCGAGAACCGAAGGGACGATGCCTTGGTTGCGCGAGTTATGCGCCGCCCACGGCCCAATCGTCGACAACGCTTGGCGCGTGCTGGGCAAGGTCCGCCACCACCGTTGACTTCGGACCCGGGTACCGAAGGCGCGGATGAACTTCAACGTCGCAGGTACGTGTTCACTACACCGCTTAATCACGCAGGTAGCAGGTCCGCGCGACCGAAGGCGCAATACCGGACCCCGGATGCCGACCCACTTGTCCCGGAGCCCGGTCCCGGTCTCGCGGACTCATACAACATTCAAGCACGTCCGGGTGCGCTGATGGAGTAGTATACTTAATGTCTAGATTTGAGTATTCTGAACTCTGTATGCACTTTCATTTACCTATTAATTACAGACATTCATTTGCTTTTAATTATTGTTAATTAAATAAATGCAAATCATAGTTCTGGATTTTATACGTTGTAGTTAGTATGGTGTGTCGGGCCCACACAGAAGATCATACTATCGGTTACTCGTATTTAATCAAACAGTTGCTCACGACCTAGATGGACACGAACTAGTCCATCGGTATAGTCGTTGTGTGAGAGAGAAAATAATTTGTCTTAATTATTTTATCACACTTGTACACTTGGTGTATTGAGCGGATCAATTGAGACTCATCAATTAGGATTGCTCGGCGATAATTGATTTGAGACTCGGAGTATTTTATTCTTAATCCCTGAAATAATTGCGGGTGTGTATATTTAATATAAGTGACTTTGATTTACCAAAGGAATTAACCGGTTTGATAATTGGGTTAATTACCGGTTAAGTTGGGTCACTATATTTTATATATGGCATGCCGTGAATTCTTGAAGGGGCAGTGTATCCCGTAAGGGTTGATAATATCCCCGAGATGAGCTCATAAGGATTTATTATGTAAACCTCGCGAGTGGACTTGTTCCGCATAATAAATAAGGTTGAGTGGTACTAGTCTCGGATATAAGAGATGAATAAATTTATTAAGCAATAAATAAATTTTATTCATGGATATTTAAATCTTAAATACACGGAATAAATAATACTAAGTTGGAGAAATATTATTTGATATAATATGAATAATATTGGGAGTGCAATTTTATTTATATAGTGGAAAATAAATAAAATTAATATTGATAAGAATTAATGGATTTGGGTTGGACCCAATTTAATTTTCAATATTGAAGCCCAATATTTATTCTCCTTTTGATCCCCTTCGTAGCCTATAAAAGCACTACGTGGTCTTCACTTTACTAACCTACGTTACGCCAACAATAAAGTTCTGAGAGTGAAGAGGATCCACAAGTTCGATAGCTCGTCGCCCACCCGACGTTCGAACAAGTGCAAGGAATACGCGGGAAGGTCACGAGGTCGTCGATTTCGTTTCTCCGAACAACGAATCGTAGGTACAATTCTCAACCCCCTTGTTAATTGTTCGATTTGGTTTTATCGAGAATACCGTAGGACGAAGATCCGAAATAAGAAACCATGAACGGGGATGGCGAAGCCACCGGACCACAAGGCGATCGCCCGGGCTAGGGTTTCGCGGGGATAGGGGCGAACCCTCGGCTGGGCCGAGGGTGTGCGATCGACCACGAGGGTCGATCGCTGGGCACGGGCTGGAGCCGTGCCCTACCCCGCCGAGAAGGCGGGGGCCTCCTGGTGGTGGCGGGTCGCCGGACCCGCCGCTGGGGCTGTCGGAACAGCCCCACCCCGATCGATCGCCGGCGCGCGATCGATCCTTCGATTATGCGAACCCCGGCTCGCGGGGGTTCGGGTGGGGGCGGGCTGTGCGTCTTCGGATGCATGGTCTCCAAAGCCCGGACTCCGGCGGATGAGTCGGCGTTCGTATGATCTCCGGCGAAGGGTTCGTTCGGGTTATCGTTTCCGCAATTTTGATAACCCGGGATAGCGAATTCCAACAATTGGTATCAGAGTGTGGTTTACGTTCGCGGTATTTTCGATAAAATTGTTCTACCTTGCAGGGATCCGACTATTATGGCTTGATGATTATTCGTTTAATTATTTTGTCATGTGATTGTTGGTTTTATTAAACTCTCGGACATGTCGAGATTCGTTTTTGGTGGTGAATGCTTGTAATAGTAAAAAATTCGGGGGTTGACCGAATTTAGGATTTATTATTATGTTCGTTGTTTTTCCGGAAAATGTATAGAATCGATACCGGAATTGTAATTTAGTTTTTTGTAAATTTATATTTTGCGATTGGATCGAATCGAAGACCGCCGGAGAAGACGAAGTGACGAGAGGGAGAGGGCAAGGGATCGATTGGATCGATCCCCATGGACGCCCGATCGAAGGCGTGGGGCGGGGCGGCTGTTGCCCTAGCCGCGGCTGCCACCGGTTTCGGTGGTTGGCAGCGTGGCTGGGCGGCGGCGGTCCTCCCCGTGGCTGGGCGGTCGGCGAAGGTGAGGGTGGTTCGGGGTTTCCCAACCCGGGCTACTCCTACCGGAAATATACTTTCCTAATTAATTCGTTATTTCCTATTTTGATTATTTCTTTATGGAATATTCTAGAAAAATAGAAAAAGAATTATTTTAGTACTAAATTTATTTTTCCTATTTGATTATTCCTACTCATGGGAATATTCATGGATTAGGAATAAAATAAATTTGGAAAAGTATAAGAGTCCTAAATTATTTTATTTCTTTATTTCATTATGGATATCATCTAGAATATTCCAAGAGGATCTTGGATAGATTATTCTAGAGATTTAATGAGGTGGAAAAAGAAAATAAAATAAATAAAAATATTAATAATATTTAATTTTATTTTTGATATATTCAATTGACTTAATTTCCGAATTAAGTAACTTTTGGATTAATTGAAAATAAATAGATTTAAATATTGGATATTAATATTCTCGTCACATGGAGCATTTAAGAAACGAAGACTAAAGACTAGAAGATGCGTACGGGGATGTGATGAAGCCATAATAGTCGGAAAATAATATTCTAGTATTATTTTGACTATGTGATAATACTATGTGCTTTATTACATGTATGCATGCTATATGTGTTTACTTTTATGCACTAGATAGCGTATCCCTTTATTGTAAAAAGCTAAGTGGGAGAGGGTATGGAAACATACCCATGGTCTCCATTGCTGCTCTCTTGGTGACTTTTATAAACTTTTGAAGTTTATATAGATAAGTTATTGGAGGAGAGTTCTTGTAATTCCTCTTACGAGAAACATTGATTAAGTTTATCAAACAATGCCTAATTTGTCTTTCCAAAGCTGATTTCAAGTCGACTCATTCTCACCCCGGGGAGTGGAATGGAGCCAGAGCCACTTGGTCATGTAGAGGACACAAATTAGAGACTTTCGTGCCATACTTTTATAGATGGGTCGTTTGTCTGCTCGGCTCCCTCATTTATGAGAGATAGGGTCGTTCGCATGGTGAATCACTGGTTAGAAACTTCGAGTTTCACTTATGATTCTCCACGTATTGATTTACGAGATTGAATGGATCAAGTAATTGGGAGTCAATTATAAAAGTCTCTTAGTTGGTAAACGTCCACACCACGTGGCTTGCTATACTGACGGACTTTGGATTAATTGATGTAGACAGTTGTAAGTAATTACGAAGAGTTGTGAAGTTATCGTAAACGTCCACACCACGTGGCTTGCGGTGATGTAGCAATTCCAAGTAATTTACTTTGGTACTGAGTAATGGTTTACACTTAGATACGCGTTATAGTATCCCTCCCCACGAGGTTACGCTATGATTGATGTATGGCCAAAGAAAATCTAATTGCTAAATCATTTGGGTGGGTAAACGTCCACACCACGTGGCTTGCCTTACCTGATGGGATTTTAGATGTGATTAGTGATTTAATGATATTATTTGAGGGAGATAATATCGGATATTAAATTGTTTGTTTGTTTTATGTGCTTATAGGTTAGGAATGACTGTGACCCCACTTTGTGATATACTTAAAGATGAAAACTCACCGGTTCCATATGGTGATGATTGGAAAAGAAATCTGGACATTGTCCAGACTGTTGAGCTTTCTGAATCCACTGTTGTTCCAACTACGTTGAGACATGGTGTGGAAGCTAGACAAGAGGTGTTTAACATACCCACGGAATCGTTCCTCAACGAGTCCCTTAAAACTGGCTCAGCGAAGGCGATTTTTGTGCGTAAGTTAAGAGAAACACGAGCTCTTGTGGCTAGGCTAAAAGAAAAGCGTGCAAAGAGACCCAGTGGTTTAAAACCACGGATTGGGGTAAGCAAGCGGTTTCGCAGATGCTTTCGATGCAAACAGTTTGGGCACTGGAGGTCTGATTGTCCTCTCATCAAAGGTACGAAATTTTCCTTAGTCACTGAAACATTGTCAGCGGTGATATCTACCAGCACCTGGTGTGTAGATACGGGTGCCACTGACCATGTCTGCAATTCATTGTAGGGGTTCCAGGAAACCCGGAGACTTAGAGAGGGAGAAATCGTGGTCTACATGGGCAATGCCGCGAAGGTGGCGGCTGTTGCAGTGGGAGACGTTCACTTACGTTTCAGTAGTGATAGGGTTTTGGTTTTACGTAATTGTCTTTATGTACCCAACTTTAGAAAGAATTTAATTTCGGTTTCTAAACTTATTATGAATGGATATTCTGTTTCTTTTGACCACTCTGTGATCATAAGAAGAAATAGTGAAATTATCTGTTCTGGTACATTGATAGATGATTTGTATGTGCTAAATCCTGAGTCTAACACGATGCAACTAACCGAGAGTAATAACACATCTACGAACACCAATAAGAGGAAGGAGCCTTCTAAGATGAATCAATTATACTTGTGGCATCTAAGGCTAGGTCATATAAACTCGAATAGGCTTCAAAGGTTGAAAGCTGATGATTTAATCACTGGCGTTGAAGGAGAGGACCTTCCAACCTGCGAATCCTGTTTAGAGGGAAAAATGACTAAACGTCCTTTTTCTGGTAAAGGACGAAGAGCTGAACAAGTATTGGATTTGATTCACTCTGATGTATGCGGACCTATGTCTACTCAGGCAAGGGGAGGGTACGAGTACTTCATCACTTTCACCGATGATTACTCAAGGTATGGATATATTTACCTGATGCGCCACAAGAGCGAATCCTTTGGCAAGTTCAAAGAGTTCAAGGCTCTTGTGGAGAACCTTCGTGGTAAATCCATAAAATGCCTGCGATCTGATCGCGGAGGCGAGTACCTGTCTGGAGAATTCAAGGCATACTTGGCAGAGAATGGGATTGAATCCCAGCTGACCTCACCATATACTCCTCAGCAGAATGGTGTGTCAGAAAGAAGGAATAGGACTCTTATGGAAATGGTGCGATCTATGATGAGTTACTCGGACTTACCTGTTATGTTCTGGGGACATGCCTTGGAAACAGCGGCGTATATCTTGAATAGGGTTCCAACCAAAACGGTACCAACAACACCCATGGAATTGTGGAGTGGGCGTAAGCCTAACTTGGGACACATTCGGATCTGGGGTTGTCCAGCACATGTGTTGCGACAAGGTGCCGATAAGTTAGAACCTAGATCAGAATTACGGCTGTTTATAGGATACCCGAAAGGAACTAAGGGTGGCATGTTCTATAGTCCTACGGACCAGAAGATCGTTATAAGTACTAACGCTCGGTTCCTAGAGGAAGACTATGTCATGGACCACAAGCCCAGAAGTGATATAATACTTGATGAGTTGAGAGGTAACGAGGAAGACCTGGATACAGCCGAACCGAGTATAGATACACCACTAGAACCTGCACCTAATACTGTCACTGTTAATACACCGGAACGCCGTCGTAGTGGGAGGGTTGTTAAACAACCAGATAGATGGATTGGACTGGGTGAGTCTTCGGACTCTGGACCTGGAGTTCATGAAATCGATCCCTGGACCTATGATGAGGCGGTACAAGATATAGATGCGCTTTCTTGGAAGAAAGCAATGAAATCCGAAATAGAATCTATGGATTCTAATAAAGTCTGGGATCTTGTAGAACCACCAAGCGGCGTGAAGCCAATTGGGTGTAAATGGGTTTACAAGAGAAAGAGAGGATCTGACGGAAAGGTTGAAACCTTTAAAGCTCGGCTTGTTGCGAAAGGATATACTCAGAAAGAGGGAATCGATTATGAGGAGACCTTCTCGCCGGTAGCCAAGATAAAGTCGATCCGGATTCTCTTATCCATAGCAGCTCATATGGATTATGAGGTGTGGCAAATGGATGTCAAGACAGCTTTCCTTAATGGAAGTCTTGACGAGACGATTTATATGAAACAACCAGAAGGATTCATTGCTAAGGGGCGAGATCATCTAGTGTGCAAGCTTAATCGATCCATTTATGGATTGAAACAAGCCTCGAGATCGTGGAACCTGCGGTTTGACGAAGTGGTCCAATCTTTTGGATTCAGTCAAAGCATGGACGAATCGTGTGTGTATTGGAAACGTGATGGAAAGAAGGTGGTGTTTCTCGTGCTTTATGTAGACGACATTCTTCTCATTGGCAACAGTGTGAAAATGTTATCAGACATAAAGGGATGGTTGTCTAGACAATTCGATATGAAAGATTTGGGAGAAGTCGGACATGTTCTAGGGATCAAGGTTATAAGGGATCGCCGGAATAGAACATTGTACCTATCCCAACAATCTTACATAGACACGATTCTGGCTCGTTTTAACATGCAAAATTCCAAGAAGGGTGAACTACCCTTCAGTAAAGGAACTTATCTTTCTAAGGATATGTGTCCTCGGACACAAAAGGAGAAAGATGAAATGAAAGCAGTTCCCTACGCTTCGGCTGTGGGAAGCTTAATGTATGCAATGTTATGTACGAGGCCTGATATCTGCTATGCAGTTGGCGTAGTAGCGAGATATCAGAGTAACCCTGGAAAGGCTCATTGGACTGCCGTAAAAAGCATTTTCAAGTATTTGCGAAATACTAAGGATTATGTTCTAAGTTACGGGGCAGACAATCTGATTCCTTTGGGTTATACGGATTCGGATTTCCAAGCTGATAAGGACCGGTGTAAGTCGATATCAGGCTATGTGTTCACTTTTAGAAAGAGGTGGAACCTTGAAATGAAAGAGTGATAAGTAGGATGCTTATCAGACTCTCTCATAACCGAATAGCAGCCTCAGAGGCAGCGGAAGTTTTGGTTAGGTTCCGGGATAACCTCTGGACTTGGATGTGACTCTTAGTTTACCAAAGGCTATTGAATAGCGGTGCACGGTAAACTGGAAGAAGTCACAAGTCAAAAGTGATGATAACACATAGAGCAAGTACCACCTGATTCGAGGCATCGTCTTGGGAGACGACGCTGTAGTCACCAAGATAACTTCAGAGCGGCAACCTAGAGTGCTCATTCACATGGTACTTCTCGGAAGTACAACTTAAGCACGTGATGAGTATGGGAGTCGGGAGTTTGGAAGAAATGACTAGACCTTAGTATAAGTGGGAGATTGATGGAGTAGTATACTTAATGTCTAGATTTGAGTATTCTGAACTCTGTATGCACTTTCATTTACCTATTAATTACAGACATTCATTTGCTTTTAATTATTGTTAATTAAATAAATGCAAATCATAGTTCTGGATTTTATACGTTGTAGTTAGTATGGTGTGTCGGGCCCACACAGAAGATCATACTATCGGTTACTCGTATTTAATCAAACAGTTGCTCACGACCTAGATGGACACGAACTAGTCCATCGGTATAGTCGTTGTGTGAGAGAGAAAATAATTTGTCTTAATTATTTTATCACACTTGTACACTTGGTGTATTGAGCGGATCAATTGAGACTCATCAATTAGGATTGCTCGGCGATAATTGATTTGAGACTCGGAGTATTTTATTCTTAATCCCTGAAATAATTGCGGGTGTGTATATTTAATATAAGTGACTTTGATTTACCAAAGGAATTAACCGGTTTGATAATTGGGTTAATTACCGGTTAAGTTGGGTCACTATATTTTATATATGGCATGCCGTGAATTCTTGAAGGGGCAGTGTATCCCGTAAGGGTTGATAATATCCCCGAGATGAGCTCATAAGGATTTATTATGTAAACCTCGCGAGTGGACTTGTTCCGCATAATAAATAAGGTTGAGTGGTACTAGTCTCGGATATAAGAGATGAATAAATTTATTAAGCAATAAATAAATTTTATTCATGGATATTTAAATCTTAAATACACGGAATAAATAATACTAAGTTGGAGAAATATTATTTGATATAATATGAATAATATTGGGAGTGCAATTTTATTTATATAGTGGAAAATAAATAAAATTAATATTGATAAGAATTAATGGATTTGGGTTGGACCCAATTTAATTTTCAATATTGAAGCCCAATATTTATTCTCCTTTTGATCCCCTTCGTAGCCTATAAAAGCACTACGTGGTCTTCACTTTACTAACCTACGTTACGCCAACAATAAAGTTCTGAGAGTGAAGAGGATCCACAAGTTCGATAGCTCGTCGCCCACCCGACGTTCGAACAAGTGCAAGGAATACGCGGGAAGGTCACGAGGTCGTCGATTTCGTTTCTCCGAACAACGAATCGTAGGTACAATTCTCAACCCCCTTGTTAATTGTTCGATTTGGTTTTATCGAGAATACCGTAGGACGAAGATCCGAAATAAGAAACCATGAACGGGGGACGATCGCGTGGTGGTGGCGAAGCCACCGGACCACAAGGCGATCGCCCGGGCTAGGGTTTCGCGGGGATGGGGGCGAACCCTCGGCTGGGCCGAGGGTGTGCGATCGACCACGAGGGTCGATCGCTGGGCACGGGCTGGAGCCGTGCCCTACCCCGCCGAGAAGGCGGGGGCCTCCTGGTGGTGGCGGGTCGCCGGACCCGCCGCTGGGGCTGTCGGAACAGCCCCACCCCGATCGATCGCCGGCGCGCGATCGATCCTTCGATTATGCGAACCCCGGCTCGCGGGGGTTCGGGTGGGGGAGGGCTGTGCGTCTTCGGATGCATGGTCTCCAAAGCCCGGACTCCGGCGGATGAGTCGGCGTTCGTATGATCTCCGGCGAAGGGTTCGTTCGGGTTATCGTTTCCGCAATTTTGATAACCCGGGATAGCGAATTCCAACATGCGCAACGCCGGACCTCGGAGGCAAACCCAAAATCCCCGGGGCCCGATCCCGGTCTCTCAGACATACTGGTCCCGGGGCCCGAGCCCCACCGACCAACCCCGGGTCCCGATCCTGGTCTCTCAGACTTATGCGATAGAATAGCAGGGATGGAGCAAAGGCTAGCCGAGACCCAGGTCCAGCCCACACTTACAAATTTCCATAAAGAGCCTTTGGCTCCGGAGGTAGTAGAGGCATACTTCCAGGATGAGGTCCACCCACTCCAGACCCCTCTCTACGATGGGAAGACGGACCCGGAGACTCACCTGAGTCGGTTCCGAACGCGCATGTCCGCTAGAGGAGCCACCGACGCCACCCGTTGCCGTCTTTTCCCGCTCACCCTAGGGGACATGGCCTTTAAATGGTACACATGTTTATCGTCAAATTCCATACATAATTTTGATGAACTTGTACATCGTTTCCTTGCACACTTTGCGTCCAAGATCAACCAGCTGAAGCAGAGCCAGAGGTTGATCGGCATCCAACAAAAGATCGGAGAAACAGATGAGGTTTACGTGGACCGAGTAGGGGATATTTTGCTCGAGGGTGAAGAGGTCAACGACTCATTAAAATTGCACGTCGCGATGTCCGGCCTCAGGAGAAACTCGGAACTGTTCAAACACCTTATGCTGAGTTGTCCCCAAAGCTACGAAGATTTTGAAGTCAAAGCCGGGGCTCACTGTCGTTACCAACGCCTTATGAGAAGTGATGAGCCCTCCTCGCATGCCCCGAAGAAGGAGAGCTACGGGGCCTAGTAACCCATCCCGGGGACCGGGACAGTTAGCTTCGGCCACCCCGGGCCACTGTATTAAAATCTCTAACCCTTACCGGCGCACGGTGCACGGTTAGGGGAAACCAATAAGAGACTAATCAGTATTTTGTCATACTTGTACTCCTATGTTGAAAATGTTTTTGCAGACCCCGTAAGCTCAATATCGACTAAACTGGGGAAGCACGAAGAAAAGACCCGTAGGCTTTCGCGGCTCCGAAAGGATCCCGGGCCCGGTCTCGTCGTAAGAAAAGACCCGTAGGCTTTCGCGGCTCCGAAAGGATCCCGGGCCCGGTCTCGTCGTAAGAAAAGACCCGTAGGCTTTCGCGGCTCCGAAAGGATCCCAGGCCCGGTCTCGTCGTAAGAAAAGACCCGTAGGCTTTCGCGGCTCCGAAAGGATCCCGGGCCCGGTCTCGTCGTAAGAAAAGACCAGTAGGCTTTCGCGGCTCCGAAAGGATCCCGGGCCCGGTCTCGTCGTAAGAAAAGACCCGTAGGCTTTCGCGGCTCCGAAAGGATCCCGGGCCCGGTCTCGTCGTAAGAAAAGACCCGTAGGCTTTCGCGGCTCCGAAAGGATCCCGGGCCCGGTCTCGTCGTAAGAAAAGACCAGTAGGCTTTCGCGGCTCCGAAAGGATCCCGGGCCCGGTCTCGTCGTAAGAAAAGACCCGTAGGCTTTCGCGGCTCCGAAAGGATCCCGGGCCCGGTCTCGTCGTAAGAAAAGACCAGTAGGCTTTCGCGGCTCCGAAAGGATCCCGGGCCCGGTCTCGTCGTAAGAAAAGACCCGTAGGCTTTCGCGGCTCCGAAAGGATCCCGGGCCCGGTCTCGTCGTAAGAAAAGACCCGTAGGCTTTCGCGGCTCCGAAAGGATCCCGGGCCCGGTCTCGTCGTAAGAAAAGACCCGTAGGCTTTCGCGGCTCCGAAAGGATCCCGGGCCCGGTCTCGTCGTAAGAAAAGACCCGTAGGCTTTCGCGGCTCCGAAAGGATCCCGGGCCCGGTCTCGTCGTAAGAAAAGACCAGTAGGCTTTCGCGGCTCCGAAAGGATCCCGGGCCCGGTCTCGTCGTAAGAAAAGACCCGAAGGCTTTCGCGGCTCCGAAAGGATCCCGGGCCCGGTCTCGTCGTAAGAAAAGACCCGTAGGCTTTCGCGGCTCCGAAAGGATCCCGGGCCCGGTCTCGCCGTAACGAATGACTTATAGGCTTTCGTGGTGCGAAAGGAGCTCGCGCCCAGCCTTGCAGATTTATTTATCACGCTGCACGACCTGAGGGTTGCCGCGGTCCCGACAGGGGCCCACGCCCCATCCCGCAGATATTATCCCACCTCGATTTAGCCGACGTGCGAGCTAAACAAGCAGGCAACACCAATGGCAGTCTCCTCGGGCCAGCGTAAGCACCTCGAGACAAACGGGATGACGTGCGGCTCCCTATGTGAAAACGTACTCGGAGCTCGGGAGACCTGGGTCCCGGGCCACGCACACCTGTAATAACGGTATTCACATATATTTTTATGATATATATATATATATATATATATATATATATATATATATATATACTTGACATCGTTGAAAGCCCAAGTGAAAGAAACTTATATTATATCTTGAACTCGGGTCTCGGGAAGGAAGAAAGGAGGAAGCGAAAATTTATTTCCTAGAATTACACCTGGGGCCCAAGAAAATAAAATAAAATATACTGTGTAATATATATGTGTAGTGTATAAATACTACTAGTATATTAATGCATATATAGATTACTTACTATATTAATATTAAATATAGTGGAAAGGTGTTACTGTATGCAGCACATGCATATGCATATACTTTGGTGTGAAAAGTTTAACCCGTGGCCCGGGAAGAGAAAAAACACAAAGAAATTGCATGTGTGATGGTATGTGTATATAAACTTGTGTATATAAACTTGAGCCCGGGGCCCAGGAAGAATAAATACAAAATGTGTGCATGAGAATTATACTTGGGGCCGGGAGCCGGAAACCGGGAGCCAGAAACCGAGAGCCGGTTGTCGGTGAAAGATCAAAACAAAGTAAATAAATTATTTTGACTTCACCCATGTATATATATACAGTATATATGTTGTGGCCAGGTATACGACAAACGAAGAGTGAGACGAGACGAAGCTCGGCCGAACCATAGTCGATCGAGCCATGGAACGCCATCCACCGCGACAAGCCGCTACAGCCCGTATCAGCCGCGACACACACACACCCGAGCTGCTGCCACGATCGTCAACGAAAGACGACACTTAGTCACGCCCAACCATTCCATTAAAGAAAACAAGCGAAAAGTCCATGAACCAAAGACCAGAACCAACTCAACCTACAGAGAAATCAGCGGAGTTCCTCCACGGACTTCTCTGGGGGCCAATGTTGAGCCACAAAAATCTCCCACAGACAGGTGTCATGGGCCCACCTACCAGCTCACTTCTACGAGAAGTCGGGTCGAGCGAAATGACCACCCTTAACGGAGCACAGGTGCAGCCCGCGTCGGAAAGAGATTATCCTTAGAAGACTTCTACCATACCCGGGGCCAAGCACATGAAATAACGGGACCCGGGACCATATCCCGAGACCGTACCCCGGACCTCTCCACGGGCTTCGAGCACGGACGAAGAAGACCATGCATGCGGGTCCCGGGAACGTACCCCGGATCGCGCCCCAGCACCCGGCACGGGCAACCCTGACCATACATGCGGGACGACGGGGCTCCGAGACCCAGGACCGCGTTCGAGCACCAAGCACGGACGACGCCAAGCTTACATGCGGGACGATGGGGCTCCGAGACCCAGGACCACGCCCGAGCACCGAGCAAGGAGAATGACAACCCAGCATACACAAGGACCGCGCCGCGAGCACCCGGCACGGGCGACCACAACCGTATATGCGGGACGACGAGCTTCGAGCCCCCCGAGCACCAAGCACGACAAATGAAGACCGCACCCGAGCTTACATACGGGACGAAGGAGCTTCGAGACCAAGGGCCGCACTCGAGCTACGTGCGGGACGACGGGAGTCCGAGACCCAGAACCGCTCCCGAGCACCATGCACGGGTGCCGACAACCCGCCGTGCACAAAGATGAGGATGATGGGCCCCGGACTCCGGGACCGTACCCCGGGAAACACGCAGATAAGACCTACACCAGCTAGAAGTGGACAAATAGAATACGTTCTTATCTTTGCATGCGTAGGTTACGTGTCGATAATAAACAGGTGTGTAGTCTACTTAATTCTCCTATAAATAGGGGCGATCCGGGACAACGGAAAGGGGACCGGGGAAGAAACCCACTGTAATAGTTCTCAAGGAAGAACAAGATAAAATACCAGTAAATAAATAGAGATATTAATCTCGGGCATTCAAGCCTAGTCTCGGTGTGATTTCATTTCAGTTCCCTTCTACATATAAATATCCTTGTTTTTTGTGTCGTCTCCAAACCCTACCAAGCGCGTATAATATATAATAATCCCCGACAAAAACGACCCAAAACAAGTCTTAAAACAAAAATCTCTACGAGATGGCTGCTTCTGACTCTCCCATCATCACCGAGATAGCGACTGATTCCACTGTTCAGAAGAAGGACTCGATCCCTATTACCCCTACTGGACCCAATGGATCTACTGGTCCTACTGGACATACTGTGATTGTTCCTTCTTCGGGAACTGGTGGTGGTGCGCCACACCAGATGACTTTTCCGGTCGTAAACCATCACGATAAACCGGAGAAGTTCAACGGCTTGAATTTCAAGCGTTGGCAGCAGAAGATGTTGTTCTATTTGACAACATTGAATCTGGCGAGGTTCTTGAAAGAAGACCCTCCTCGCCTACCGGAAGATCCGGACATGCAAGCGGTGAACGCGCTTGATGCGTGGAAGCATTGTGACTTCTTGTGCAGGAACTATTTGATGAATAGTCTTGCAGATGACTTGTACAATGTGTACAGTCAAATCCGCTAAAGAGTTGTGGGAGACTCTGGATAAGAAATACAAAACCGAGGATGCCGGTGCCAAGAAATTCATTGTTGGGAAATTTCTTGATTATAAAATGGTTGATACTAAATCTGTGACGTCTCAGGTGCAGGAGTTTCAAGTCATTATTCATGATATTCATGCCGAGGGGATGGTGATCAGCGAGACCTTTCAAGTTGCTGCCATCATCGAAAAACTTCCCCCCGGGTGGCAAGACTTCAAGAACTATCTGAAGCACAACCGAAAGGAGATGAACGTGGAAGAGCTGATCGTTCGTCTTCGCATTGAAGAGGACAACAAGAAGAATGCTCGTCTCTATGGCCATGAACCCAAGGCAAATGTGGTTGAGGCCAGCTCCAAGCTACCTACAAAGAGTAAGGCAAAATGAAGGTTGACCAGATGCTTGCTCCGAAAAAGGGAGACTTCAAAAAGAAGTTTGCTGGAAATTGTCACAACTGTGACAAACCTGGTCATCGGGCTTCCGAGTGCAGGAAGCCGAAAAGAAACAATGCACTTGTTATTGAAAATAATAATAATTTTGCTGCTGTTGTTTCAGAACTGAACATGGTGGGGTCTAACCCACGTGAGTGGTGGATCGACACAGGGGCTACCCGCCACATCTGCTCATCCAAGGAGCTGTTCCACACTCTTGATGAAAGTGCTACTGGAGAAAAGCTCTTCATGGGGAATTCAGAAACTTCTGATGTCAAAGGGAAAGGAAAAATAATGCTGAAGTTTACTTCTGGAAAAGAATTAACTCTGAATAATGTTTTGTATGTGCCTGAGATTCGTAAGAATTTAGTGTCTGAGTCTCTTCTGAATAAGCATGGTTTTCGTATCGTAATCGAGTCGGATACTGTTATAATATCCAAGGGTGGGGTGTATCTGGGCAAGGGGTATGAGAATGATGGGTTGTTCAAGCTCAATGTAATGACTATCAACAAGAACATGAATAAGACTGCTTCTACTTCCGTTTACTTGCTTGAGTCATCGATAACTTGGCATGGCCGTTTAGGACATGTAAACTTTAATTCATTAAGATAATTAATGAACTTAAAAAGCATACCCACACTCCAAATTGATACAAATCACAAATGCGAAATTTGTGTAGAAGCGAAAATGACTCGATCATCTTTTCGAACTATTGAAAGAAATAGTGAACCCCTCGATTTAATTCACACGGACGTGTGTGGTTTAAAAACCGTGCAAACACGTGGTGGAAATAAATATTTTATCACGTTTATTGACGATAGCACAAAATATTGCTATGTATATCTCCTAAAAAGTAAAGACGAGCTTTCGAAAAGTTTGTACTTTACAAGACAGAAGTTGAAAATCAACTTAATCGGAAAATTAAACGATTAAGAAGTGATCGAGGAGGTGAATATGAGTTTCCGTTTGCTGATTTTTTTGAAAAACATGGAATCATGCATGAAACTACTGCACCTTATGATGGAGTTGTATACTTATTATCCTATTTAATAATAAACAATCATTTGCATTTAATGCAAACCATAGTCCTAGATTATACACGTTGTAGTTAGTATGGTGTGCGACGTCACACGGAAGATCATACTATCGGTTACTCGTATATAATCGAACAGTTGCTCACGACCTAGATGGACAAGGACCAATCCATCGGTATAGTCGTTGTATGAGTGAGAAAATAATTTGTCTTAATTATTTTATCATACTTGTACACTTGGTGTATTGGGCGGACCGCTTGAGATTTATCGATTAGGATTGCCTTAGATAATCGATTTAAGTATCAGTGTATTTTATTCTTAATCCCTGATATTATTGCGGGTGTGTGCATATAATATTAGTGACTTTGATTTTCCAAAGGAATTGACTGATTAGAATAACCGGTCAATTACCGGTAAAGTTGGGTCACTATATTTTATGTATGACATGCTGTGAATTCTTGACGGGAAAGCATGTCCTCGAAAGGGTTTATAATGTCCCCGAGATGAGCTCATAAGGATTATCATATAAACCTTGAAAGTAGATTTAATCCGCATGATAATAAAGTTGAGTGGTACTATTCTCGGAATTATGAGAGATGAATAAATAATATTAGCAATAAATATAATTTATTCATGGACATTTATATCTTAAACATGTGGAATAAATAATACTACCGGAGAATATTATTTGATATAATATGGATAATACTGAGAGTGCAATTATATTTATATAGTGGATTTAATATATAATTAATAATAGTAAGGATTAATAAATTTGGGCTTGGGCTCAATTTAATCACTATAATTGGAAGCCCAATATTCCACCTCCTTAAGGTCCCCTACGTAGCCTATAAAAGCACTACATGGTCTTCTCTATTCTCATAACTTGAAGATCACAATTCTAGAGAGAGAAAGAAAGAGAAGGAGATCCATAGAGTTCGGAAGATCGTCGCACACACGACGTTCGAGCTAGTGCAAGGAATACGTGGGAAGATCTCAAGGTCTTCAACTAAGTTCTTCGTTTTTCCGAACAACGAGAATGAGGTATAAATCGTAAAACCCTCTTTATGATTTTTATCGTTTTATTATCGTGAAAATACCGTAGAACAAGATCCGAGGTTCGGGATCCTCACCGGGGTCGAGCTGGGCGGTGGTGATCGAAGATCACCAGACCGCCGCGGCTGGAGCGACCCGGCGGCGAAGGATCGCGCGTAGGCCTTGACTGCCCAGGCAAGCGGCCGCCTGGGGGGTCAAGCGGTCGCTTCGTGCGTGCTGGTAGCGAGCTACGAGTTTTCTCGTAGCGGACTCGCGAGCCATGCGAGTTACGCACGGGGCTGCTACGGGCAGAACTTTAGCGCGCGCCCGGTGGCGTGCGCTCGCCTCGATCGAACAGCGGCGGCTCGAGCTGCTGCTAGGGTTCGGTGGGGGCTGTTCCGCGAGGGTTCGGGCACGTTCAACGGGCTGCTACGAGCAGCCCTAGGCGGCTGTCGCGAACAGCCGCGAGCCCACGCAGGGTCTCAATCGGGCAGCCACGGGTCTCCCCGTGGCGGGTTGGTTGGTTGGGTTATCCCCGTGGAGGTTCGTGGCGTGTTTCCGGCGACCGGGAGTCGATTGGAGTTATTGTTCCGCAACTTTGACAACTCCGGATATTCGATCTCCAAAGAATTTCGGTCGGAATTAATTAGATAATTTATTTATTTAAATTTATTAATTCCGGGATATCGATTTCTAACACATTATTCCCCTCAACAAAACGGTGTTGTCGAACGCAAAAACCGAACATTGAAAGAAATGTTAAATGCGATGTTGCTTGATTCTGGGCTACCTCCGAACATGTGGGGAGAAGCGTTGTTAACCGCAAAATACCTTTTAAATAAGGTGCCCCGAAAGAAAATCGACAAAACTCCATATGAATTATGGTTTGGTCGAGCACCGTCGTATAAATACTTGAAAGTATGGGGGTGTTTAGCAAAAGTGGCAATTCCACTACCGAAAAAGGTTAAAATATGCCCCAAAACTGTTGACTGTGTATTTATCGGATATGCACATAATAGTAGTGCCTATCGATTTCTTGTGTACGAATCAAAAATCGACGATATACACAAAAATACTATTATGGAATCAAGAAATGCTCAATTTTTTGAACATATATTTCCATGGAAGACGTGCATTGATAATAGCAATGAAGCTAGTTCCTCGCGCATGCATGCAAACCCAACAATTACAGAAACTGTTAATGACGTAAATGTTGAACAAAGACGAAGTAAACGAGCTAGTATAGAAAAATCGTTCGGTCCTGATTTTTTAACGTACATGCTCGAGAGTGAACATCAAATCTTTAAAGAAGCTGTAAACTCTTCTGATGACCCTCAATGGAAAGAGACAATTCAAAGTGAAATTAACTCTATTTTGCAAAATCATACTTGGGAATTAGCGGACCTTCCTCCGGGAAGTAAACCCCTAGGTTCTAAGTGGATTTTCAAAAAGAAAATGAAAGCCGATGGGACAATCGATAAATACAAGGCGAGACTTGTAATTAAAGGTTATAGACAAAAAGAAGGTCTTGACTATTTTGATACGTATTCTCCTGTGACGAGAATTACGTCAATTAGATTAATTATCGCCATAGCAGCGCTAAGAAATCTCGAAATACATCAAATTGATGTAAAAACGGCCTTCTTAAATGGTGATCTAGGTGAAGAAATATATATGAATCAACCAGAAGGATTTTCTGCTCCCGGGCAAGAAAATAAAGTGTGTAAATTGGTGAAATCCTTGTACGGATTAAAACAAGCACCAAAACAATGGCATGAAAATTTTGATTATGCTATGTTAGAATATGGCTTTCGAATAAATGAATGTGATAAATGCATTTATATAAAAAATACGGACGATGATTATTTAATCATGTGCTTATATGTTGACGACATACTTATCGTGGGAAGTAACGATAATATGGTCAAATCAGTGAAAAATATGTTAAATTCAAAATTTGACATGAAAGATATGGGCAATGCTGATGTTGTACTTGGAATTAAAATTCATAGAACATCAGACGGCTTTGCTTTGAGTCAATCTCATTATGTCGACAAAATCTTAGAGAAGTTTAGCAAAGATGATACGGGTCTTGCTAGAACTCCAATAGATACAAGTCAACACCTCGCTAAAAATAGAGGTGAAGGAGTGAGTCAAGTAGAGTACTCAAGAGTGATCGGCAGTCTAATGTACTTAACGAGTTGTACAAGACCAGACATAGCCTATACAGTAAATAAGCTAAGCAGATACACTAGTAATCCAAGTGAAAGCCACTGGAAAGCTATTGTACGGTTACTTAGATATTTACGATATACTCGAGATTATGGGTTGCATTATACTCGATATCCAGCTGTTATTGAAGGTTACACTTGTTGGAGTTGTGTACTTAATGTCTAGATTTAAGTAACAGTAAACTCCCGGTCATAGCATTTAATCTATTAAATTAATAAACAATTGTTTGCGTTTAATTATTGATAATTAAATATATGCAAATCATAGTCCTGGATTTTATACGTTGTAGTTAGTATGGTGTGTATGGCCCACACAGAAGATCATACTATCGGTTACTCGTATGTAATCAAACAGTTGCTCACGACCTAGATGGACACGGACCAATCCATCGGTATAGTCGTTGTGTGAGAGAAAAAATAATTTGTCTTAATTATTTTATCACACTTGTACACTTGGTGTATTGGGCGGATCGTTTGAGATTTATCGATTAGGATTGCCGGCGATAATCGATTCAAGTCTCAGAGTATTTATCGATTAGAATATATACACTATTGCGGGTGTGTATATTTAATATAAGTGACTTTGATTTACCAAAGGAATTAACCGATTTAATTATTGGGTTAATTACCGGTTAAGTTGGGTCACTATATTTTATATATGACATGCAGTGAATACTTGACGGGAAAGTGTATCCCGAAAGGGTTGATAATATCCCCGAGATGAGTTCATAAGGAATTATTATGTAAACCTCATGAGTGGATTCGTTCCGCACAATAATTAAGGTTGAATGGTACTAGTCTCGGATTCAAGAGATGAATAAATTAATTAGCAATATATTAATTTTATTCATGGATATTTAAATCTTAAATACACGGAATAAATAATACTACCGGAGAAATATTATTTGATATAATATGGTTTAATATTGGGAGTGCAATTAATTTATATAGTGGAAAATAAATTAATTTATATTAATGGGAGATTAATAGATTTGGGCTTGGGCTCAATTTAATCATTAATATTGGAAGCCCAATATTCCACCTCCTTTAGATCCCCTACGTAGCCTATAAAAGCACTACATGGTCTTCACTTTTTCATAAGAAAAGATTATCATACTTGATATTCTAGAGAGTTGAAGAGGATCCATAAGCTTGGAGGATCGTCGTGTTGGGATATGTCCTTCGATCCTACGTGTGCAATCGATAAAGTCATAAGGTCGTCTATGGATGTTAAATGATTATTTGATAATATTAAATTGTTGGGAACAATATAATATTGATCAATAAATCATACCTACAGGGTCACACACGGACTCAAAGATGATGTACGATGCTTGTTAATTATATTGATTTAGAATCAATATTTACGTGAATTTATATGCATGAATGGGATGCATTGCATGGCTTGCATGGATGCATGTCACATAGTGTGACATGGCATGCCACACAAGCAAGAGAGACCACATCTTATGCCATTGTGGCATAGTGATGTGTACTTGACCTTTCATCTCCCCATTACCCACCCATTATGTGATATAATGGTGCATATTCATTATGGGGGTTACAAGAGGGTAATGGAGATGGAAATGAAGGTATTAAGTAGTGAAAATCTGATTTTCACAATCACTTAATCACCACCCACGAAATTCACAAGTGAAAGAGAGAAAAGAGGTTGTTCTTGGAGAATCAACTCGATCAAGCAAGCAAGTAATCATCCGGGTTCGTGTGCAACACGTAGAGGCCGGGCCATTTGTGCGGCTTCAACATCCGGGCGATCTAGACAAGAGAAGTGACGAGGTCATTCACAAGGAGAGCTTCGAGAGGCTGATCCATTTGAGGTGGTTCAATCGACTCAACACCACCTCAACGACATCAACGAATCACTTCGTCACCATAAGTAAGTAATCGTTGAACCTTATATATATATTGGATATGTATATATATATATATATGTTTATATGTGTTCTTATACACATTAAGTGTGCACTAAGATCATGGCATAGTAGATCTATTGCTTTACACGCTTCCGCACACACGGTATATCAATTGGATCGGTATACCGGTACCTTCAATTGGTATCAGAGACTAGGGCTCGTGCACACTTTTGTGTTGGACACAAAGGTTAAAACTACATAATTGGATTATTTGTTTAATTGTGATTATGTGATTAGATGTAAGGCCGGCCACCGTTAGTGGTCGGGTGAATGATTTCGTCGTTTTTTACGTGTTGAATGGCCATAGTTTTGGAAGGCTGCGTCCCTTGGAATCTTTTGTAATAGATAGGTTTTTCTATTAAAAAATGTATTGTTCAATATGTAAGCTATGGATTTATCCATGTATCGGAGTTGGATTTCGAAGCCCAAGCGAAAACGAGAAGAAATGAAGCAAAACGGAGCGAAACGGACGAAACCGGGGCCACTGGAGCAAAACAGCGGGCGCTGTTGTGGCACCAGCGGCTGCTGGTACATGTTCGGCGACTGCCGTTTCAAAACAGCGGTCGCCGTTTGGGTCTTTTTGGGGCAGAATGTTGTCCCATGTTTTGTGCCTTTCCAGCGAGCGCGGTTTTGGAATCCGCGACCGCTGGAGTGTGTTCAGCGGGCGCTGTTATAGTAACAGCGACCGCTGTTCGTGGTTTTTGGGCACAAAATTATATTTGACCTAAACGGCGGGCGCGGAAAGGTGGCAGCGGGCGCGGATCTTCCATGAAGTGTCTCCAACCGGTTTTAATGCTTTATTTCATTTTGTTTGAGGGTTGTGAGGTTCTAGGGGCCTTTCAATACGTATTTATTTGCTTTGCTAGTTATAGGTTGTTTTATGTTATAAATGTTCAACTTACATATAAACAAACCTATGCATGCATGTTCCCAAAAAATAATGAGTATAATGTCTTGTCCAAAACGTCACACTCATGAAGCCCTCGATCATAAGTTGGTAGGTCCGCCTCAGCGGGGTACTACTTGTTATCTTCGGATAAGTGGGAGTAAGGGTTAGACCCTTACACGTGAGTTTGGTTTTCTCATCGATAGATCCACTGCAGGCGTGGCTATCGAGACATGAGATGAGAATGGGACTCTCATCGACCGAGAGTGACATTAGAATGTATTGACATGGAATGTCTACCTATCTTGGAGTTTCTTAAGTGCGGACTCAGTCGGCTTAAGGATTCGCAAGATGAGGGTCTTGGGATTGTTTTGTTTAAGGGAACAACGATATTAGATATCGATTGAACAAAATGTAACAAATAAGTAATTTTGATAGACAACCTTATTTGTTTACCGCTTTGTGGATGTTTACATACTTTAGTTATCTTTCTTTTGTAGTTTATCATGTTAAATATCAACTCAATTCAAGTTTGGTTCAATTCTTGATTGTGAAAAATTGAACAACACAAATTTTCTTGATTGGCAACGTAATTTGAGGATGGTCCTCAAATACGAATACAAAGAGAATGTGTTCGATTACCAATTCCTATGATATCATTGAACAACTCAATAGCATGTTCGGGGAACATACTATGATTGAGCGGTTCGGTATGACCAGGGTCATCGCTTCAGCTAGGCTGGAAAAATGGAAATCTATGGAATCACATGTGCAACAAATGATTGGATTATTTGTTTCAAGTGACCGCCTAGATTTTTCCTATGATGATTATTTGGCAACAGATTTCATACTTCAATCTCATGATGGTTATAATGCCTTTAGGCTAAATTTTCCATATGAATGGTTTGAAGAAATTGCTTCGTGAGCTCCACGGGATGCTCAAGGCTGCTGAGCCGGCGATAGAGAAGGACCCTAAGAGGGAAATTCTTATGATATGGGATAGGGTATTCAAAAGAGCAGGGGCAAGAAGGCTACTAGGGTTCCTAGGGAATCTCAATGCGTCTTTGCAAAAGTGTTGGACACTACTTGCAAACATATAAAAGTTCATATTTTATTCAATTTCAAAACAAATGCCTAATTTGTCTTTCATATGATGGATTCTAAGGTTATGATTATTTACACCTCGGGGAGTGATTTAATCCAAAACACTTAAGTTCATCAATGACACAAATTAGAGACTTTCGAGCCATTGGATGGCGTGAATTGATTGTCTGGTTGGCTCCCTCATATTTTATGAGAGATAGGGCTTCAATTGCATGATAATATCGCTGGTTAGAAAACTTCGATTTTCCACTTACGATATATCACGTTTTGACATTGAGATAATTTTGAATGGGAAATTTGAATGAGACTCAATTATTGGGAATAATTGAATTTGCCCAAAGTTCAAAGAAGATGTGAAGAACGGGATTGCTTCATCTTCAAGTATTAATGATATAGACATTAAACTTCACAAATTCTACTTCTTGGGTATTGAATGCCAAATGTGGTTCTCACATTTTTATGTGGAGGAACTACATAGAAGTATAAGTTTGGTGAATAGAGATGTCGATCTACGGGCAAGAAATGGAGCGAAGGTCGCTGCATTAGCCGTAT
This sequence comes from Euphrasia confusa, assembly GCA_954870475.1. Taxonomy (NCBI): domain Eukaryota; kingdom Viridiplantae; phylum Streptophyta; class Magnoliopsida; order Lamiales; family Orobanchaceae; genus Euphrasia; species Euphrasia confusa. Next base: position 20,123,263 of record OX940949.1, read on the forward strand.
GATCATATGATGTTGTTTTGCCTTAGGGCCTTGTTTTAGTATTATAACTATGTAATTTCGTACCTTCAATAAACAATGAATATTGGTTCAGTATTGGATACTGATGGATTAGTTTTTCACTATTAAATAGTTTGGTAACTATTTTAATTGTGAATTATTCTTTGTTTTGGTACGATTATTATATTGTTTATGTATACTTTAAACTTGACAAATCATATATAACATTAACACTAAAGGCCGAATCGAATAAGTCTCAATGAGACATAACTATAACATTGTTGATTAGGTCAAATCATCATCTAAATATGTAACGAAGCTTCTTTTAGAATGCATTCTAGAATCATTTGACTTGGAATCATTTGATACATGTGGATGATGTGTGATGGACAAGATAACAATGTCATCTTTCTTGGAGAAAGGAGAACATGTGAGTGATTTATTAGGGATGATCCATACTGATGTATGTGGAACCTATCAGTTCACAAGCACATGAAGGTTATGTTTCGGAAAAGAGAAAACAAACTATATTAGATATAGTTCGACCATTCGATGAGAGGTCTAAATGAACTACTGGTCTCTTTTGGGAACACACAATTCTAGACTTCAACTTATACACTGAATAGGACACCGTCAAAAGCTGTTGATAAGACACCATACGAGGTATGGAAAGGGAAGGTCCCTAACTTGTCTTATATCAAGGTTTGGGGATGTGAAGTTTATGTGAAGAGAAATATCTCTACAAAGCTTGAACCCAAATCGGATAAATGTTTCTTTGTGGGTTATCCAAAAGAAACACGAGGGTACCACTTTTACAACCAATCTGAGAACAAAGTCTTTGTTGCTCGAGATGGTGTATTTCTTGAAAAGGAATATCTTTCCGAGAAAGTAAGTGGGAGCTCAGTTGAATTGAACGAGGTTCAAGAAGATCAAACTGAGATGGACACTCAAGAACAAGTCGAGAGTGCTCCAGTGGTTTTGGAAAACACACCTAACCCTCGAAGGTCCGGAAGGATTAGAACTCAACCTGACAGATACTTAGGTATTCTGAAAAACGAGAACTATGAAGTCATGCTTTTAGAAAGTAATGAACCTTCGACCTATATCCAAGCTGTGACGAGTCCAAATTCCGAGAAATGGCAGGGTGCCATGAAATCCGGAAATGGAATCAATGTCTGAAACTCAAGTTTGGAACTTGGTCGATTTGCCTAAATGGGCTAGGCCCATTGGATGCAAATGGATTTACAAAATAAAACAGACATGAATGGAAAACATAGTGTTTTCAATGCAAAGTTGGTGGCAAAAGGAGTTAATCAAATTCACGGGGTGGATTATAATGAAACTTTTTCACCAGTAGCTATGATTAAATCCATTCGGATTCTCTTAGCCATTGTAGCTCATTATGATTATGAGATATGGAAAATGGATGTTAAAACCGCCTTCTTGAATAGGATTCTAGAAGAGGAAGTGTTTATGACACAACCAGAGGGTTTTATCGATCCTAATCAGGCTGAGAGAGTATGCAAGCTTAATAGATCTATCTATGGATTAAAGCAAGCATTTCGGAGCTGGAATCTTCGGTTCGATGAATCCATACAAGAGTTTGGATTTCAAAAGAACATGGAAGACTCTTGTGTTTACAAGAAGGTCAGTGGGAGTTACGTTGTATTCATTGTGTTGTATGTCGATGACATACTCCTTATTGGAAACAATGTTTCTATGCTTAATTCTATTAAAGAATGGCTTGGAAATTGTTTTTCAATGAAGGATCTTGGAGAAGCACAGTACATATTGGGCATCAAGATCTGTCGGAACAGATCGAAAAGGATGTTTGGACTTAGTAAAGCGACCTATTTTGAAAAGGTGCTTGATAAGTTCAGAATGAAAGACGCCAAAAAGGGTCTCATTCCAATTACTCATGGCACATCTCTTAGCAAGATTCAAGGCCCTACAGGGATTGATGAGCAAAAGAGGATGGAAAACATTCATTATGCTTCGGCAATAGGGTCTATAATGTACGCCATGATATGTACATGACCAGACGTATCGTATGCTTTGAACATGATGTGTCAGTTTCAAGGAAACCCAGGTGAGGCGCGTTAGACTGCGACCAGGAATATTCTTATGTACCTTAGATGGACTAAAGAATATTTTGTTGTCTTTGGAAGACAAAAAGAGTTGATATTAACAAGCTGTTTGAATGCTAACTTCAAAACAGACTAAGATAATTTCCGATTTTAATCTGGTTATATCTTTTGTCTAGTTAGAGGTGAAATTTGCTGGAATAGTTCCATGCAATGCAATATAGCTGATTAAACTACAGAAGCTGAGCACAGTATTGCATTGGATGCAGTAATGTTGGCAGTTAGGATTTGAAAGTTCTTGAATGAACTAGGTGGCGTAACTAGCTCAGCCCATCCGATAGTTCTCTATTTATAGTAGAGTTATCGCGCAAGCCAATGAGCTAGGAAGCACCACAAGTCTAAAACTGGTGCTCAGGAAGTTCCACATTATCTGGGAGATAGTTTTGTGGAGACATCGAGATAATAAAGTTGCAACTTTTGGTAAGGTTGCAAACCCGCTTTCTAAACCTCTCCAGCAGTTTAAGCTTGAGGCTTTCACGACTGCAATAGAGATCAGACATCTTAGAGATGGGTTGTGATTTCTATTACTGTATTAGATACTTTTGGAAATTTGGTAGACATTCACTCATATGTATAATACATATTTCTTCATATAAATATGGTTTAATTTATATGAATTGTCCAAATGATTAAGTAATATCGATTAGGTTATGAGGTCGACTTACCGCATAATGAAGTCCCAATGGTTGAACTGATATACTTGAATCATATGCTTGTTCCTAGTTCGTATAATCGAGTACGGACAAACCGATAATACAAAGAACTAGATTGTAATGTGTACTATAGCGCCGCTTCATGGGCTAGTGATGTGGGACATCGAGTACAATTACATAGATATTAGCTGGGAGCTAATGATCGAACAGACCCGACTGGAATAGTATTTAAGATTTCGAGTCATAATACTATTTCATTGACTGTCGAGCAATTTCCTCTGACTTGAGTAGTCCAGAGTGATTCCATTGTGAAATGGTGTACTTTGATACAAGTAAACGCCTTTCGTAAAAGGAGGTTATAAAACATGTTATTGGGTATATCAGGAAGCAAGTGTGAGAGCTTGGATTGACAAGATGGGATTGTCCTCCATTTTATAATGGGATACATGTCTTACCGGCCACTTGGAGAGTCGAGACTGTGGAAAATACGTGGCCACGTCCAGATTCTTATCATAGTGATAAATCTGGTTTTACAGTCTGTCTCAAAGTCCAAGAAAGGTTTGAACCGATTGAGGATGACTCGAGTCTTGCCTCAAGTTCAAACTTAGACATAAAGTGACAAAAGGAAGTTGGCAGCACAATGGCTCTGAAGGCCAAGTGGGAGATTGTTGGGATATGTCCTTCGATCCTACGTGTGCAATCGATAAAGTCATAAGGTCGTCTATGGATGTTAAATGATTATTTGATAATATTAAATTGTTGGGAACAATATAATATTGATCAATAAATCATACCTACAGGGTCACACACGGACTCAAAGATGATGTACGATGCTTGTTAATTATATTGATTTAGAATCAATATTTACGTGAATTTATATGCATGCATGGGATGCATTGCATGGCTTGCATGGATGCATGTCACATAGTGTGACATGGCATGCCACACAAGCAAGAGAGACCACATCTTATGCCATTGTGGCATAGTGATGTGTACTTGACCTTTCATCTCCCCATTACCCACCCATTATGTGATATAATGGTGCATATTCATTATGGGGGTTACAAGAGGGTAATGGAGATGGAAATGAAGGTATTAAGTAGTGAAAATCTGATTTTCACAATCACTTAATCACCACCCACGAAATTCACAAGTGAAAGAGAGAAAAGAGGTTGTTCTTGGACAATCAACTCGATCAAGCAAGCAAGTAATCATCCGGGTTCGTGTGCAACACGTAGAGGCCGGGCCATTTGTGCGGCTTCAACATCCGGGCGATCTAGACAAGAGAAGTGACGAGGTCATTCACAAGGAGAGCTTCGAGAGGCTGATCCATTTGAGGTGGTTCAATCGACTCAACACCACCTCAACGACATCAACGAATCACTTCGTCACCATAAGTAAGTAATCGTTGAACCTTATATATATATATATTGGATGTGTATATATATATGTTTATATGTGTTCTTATACACATTAAGTGTGCACTAAGATCATGGCATAGTAGATCTATTGCTTTACACGCTTCCGCACACACGGTATATCAATTGGATCGGTATACCGGTACCTTCACGTCGCCCACCCGACGTTCAAGCTAGTGCAAGGAATACGTGGGAAGATCGTAAGGTCATCATCTTGATTTCGTTTCTACACACAACGAATCGAAAGTTAAAATCATAAACTCCCTTCTATGATTTTATGTGAATATGATTGTGATATATACATGAACGCACAATCCGGGAAAACGACGAACCTCGGGGAAGGGGATTCGAGATCCCCGGCGAGGATCGAAGGGGGCGACCGAACCCTAGGGTTCGACCGCCGATTGCACGCGGGCTAGGGAGCCCCGGCTGGACCGCCGGGGCATGCGATCGACGTGAAGTCGATCGCGGGGAGGTTCGCCGTGGGCTGGTGCCACGGTGGGTGAACCCCCCCAGCCACCTCGCCCGGCGGCGTGCAAAGGAGGAGCCCCGGCTGAAGCCGGGGCAGGCGATCGATCGGGCGATCGATCGCCGGGGCGAACCGCGGCTGTTGCCGCGGTGGTCAGCTGGAGCTGACCGCCCCTCCTGGCGGTGGCGGTGAGTCGCCGGACTCACCGCCGGGGGCTGCCCCATGCAGCCCTATGCGATCGCCATGCACGGCGATCGCGAACCCTAGCAAGGGTTCGGCTAGGGTTTAGTCGCGGGTTCATCCCGCGGCGACGCTCTTGTCGAGCCCGGTCTTGCGAGGTGTTCGTGATCGGTTTCCGGCGATGGGATTTCGGTCGGGGTTATCGGTTCCGCAATTTTTGATACCCCGGGATATCGATTTCCAGCAATTGGTATCAGAGCGTTTGGTTTCGTGTTCATGTATGTGTTCAATTATCGTTCTACCTTGCAGGGATTCCGACTATCATGGTTAATTAATTGTTATTTAATTTTACCATGATTATTCGTTATTAAACTCTCGGACATGTCGAGATTCGTTTTGTGTGGATGAATGCTTGTAATAGTAAAAATTCGGGGGTTGACTGAATTTAGATTTATTATTATTGTTCTTTGTTTTCCGGAAAGTGTATAGGGTCGATTTCATGTATAGAATCGATACCGGAATTGTAAATTTATTTCTTGTAATTTATTTACGTTGGATCGATGCCGAGACGACCACCGGAGAACGCATGTGACGAAGAAGACGACGAAGGACCGGGGATCGATCAAACCCCTTGATCGATCCCGAGCGATCGACCGCGAGGAGGGGGCCGATCGCCCTCGGCTAGGGCTGCCGCCGGTCACGGTGGCGGCCGGTCGGCTGGGCTGGGCGGCGCCGCCTCTCCGGTGGTGGTGGTCGACGGTGGGGGTGGTGTGGGGATCCCCAACCCATGCTACTCCTACCAAGATTCACTTTCTTAATTGATTCGGTTTTCCTATTTTGAGTATTCCTAAGTTTGGGAACTCTCATGGAAATAGGAAAAGAATTAATTAATATTAATTTATTTCCTTATTCTATTATAGAAGTCTTCTAGAATATTCAAGTCTTACTTGGGTAGGATTCTAGAGATTTAATGGAATTGGAAAGGAAAATAATTAATAAATTTATTTATTTATTTCCTAATTGATTATTCCTATTTTATGGGAATTTTCATGGACATGGAAATTAATTAATTTTGGAAAGTAGAAGAGTCCTAATTTATTTTATTTCCTTATTCTATTATAGAAGTCTTCTAGAATATTCCAAGTTTTACTTGGATAGATTATTCTAGAGATTTAATAGAATTAGATAGGAAAATAAATAAATAAAAAATATTAATAATATTTAATTTTATTTTTGATTTATTCGATTGACTTAATTTTCGAATTAAGTATCTTTTGGATTTATTGAAAATGAATAGATTTAAATATTGGGATTAATATTCTCGTCACATGGAGCATTCAAGAACGAAGACTGAAGACTAGAAGACGCATACGGAGATGGAATAAAGCCATGATAGTCGGAAAATAATTTTCTAGCATTATTTTGACTATGTGATACTATGTGCTTTATTACTTGTATGCATGCTTATGTGTTTAATTATGCATTAGATAGCGTATCCCTTTGTTATAAAAAGCTAAGTGGGAGAGGGGATGGAAACATTCCCATGGTCTCCATTACTGTTCTCTTGGTGACATTTATGAGCTTTCGAAGTTCATATAGATATGTCATATGAGGAGAATTCTTGTAATTCCTTTTACGAGAAACATTGATTAAGTCTATCAAACAATGCCTAATTTGTCTTTCTGAAACTGACTTCAAGTCGACTCATTCTCACCCCGGGGAGTGGAATGGAGCCAAAGCCACTTGGTCATGTGGATGACACAAATTAGAGACATTCGTACCATTCTTTTGAAGGTGGATCGATTGTCTGCTCGTCTCCCTCATCTAATGAGAGATAGGGTTGTTCGCATGGTGAATCACTGGTTAGAAACTTCGAGTTTCACTTATGATTCTCCGCGTCCTGATTTACGAAAATCGAATGGATCTTGTAATTGGGAGTCAATTATAAAAGTCTCTTGGTGTAGTAAACGTCCACACCACGTGGCTTGCTATACTAACGAATTTTGGATTAATTGATGTAGACAGTTGTAAGAAATTGTGAAGAGTTGTGAAGTTGTCGTAAACGTCCACACCACGTGGCTTGCGGTGATGTAGTAATTCCAAACGATTTACTTTGGTGCTGAGTAATGGTTTACACTTAGATACGCATTATAGTATTCCTCCCCACGAGGTTACGCTATAAGTGATGTATGACCAAAGAAAATCTAATTGCTAAATCATTTGGGTGGGTAAACGTCCACACCACGTGGCTTGCCTTACCTGATGGGATTTAGTAATTTAATGATATTATTTTAGGGAGATAATATCGGATATTAAATTGATTGTTTGTTTAAATGTGTTTATAGGTTTAGAGAATAGCTATGAATCCACTTTCGTTAATACTCAAGGAATTCAACGCACTGTTTCCATACTGTGTGGGATGGAATAAAGAGTTAGACATTACTCAGACTGTAAAAGAGTACAAAGATGTACTCAGTGAAACTTGTCCTCCTAGACCCACTATTGTCTCATCTGATGAGGAAATAGCTGACTTTGAGAAGTGGGACAGTGCTCTAGCACTAGCCGCTAATCATGATGTCATGATCAAACTCAAGTTGATGTTTAGACACGATGTAAAGGCTAGAAAAGAGGCGATGAGGATACTCATAAAGGTCAGTTGCTTCGAGGAAACGCTTGAACACGTTTTTGAGATGCTAGACCTTTTGGATGAGTTGAGACAATCGCAAGCTCTTATAGCCAAGGCCAAAGGTTTCGAACCTATAGGCTTACATAAAGGAAAGGAGAAGAAGGCAAGAGAATCCAGTAGTCCTAAAGGACTTGGACCACGGGGTGGGATAAAGAAGCCTTCTGGCAAATATCCTCAAGGAAGACAGTCTGAGTACTGGGGGTCTATATCATGTCCTCTCAAAGGTACGAATTTTTCTTTAGTCGTAAAAACATAGTCAGCGGTATTATCTACCAGAAATCTGGTGTGTAGATATGGAACCACTGACGGTATGTGCATTTTAAATGCAGGGGTTCCAAAAAACCCGGCGACTTAGAGAAGAAAAGTTCGAGTCTACACGGGCAAAGCTGTAGAGGAGGCAGCTGTTGCGGTGGAAGACATTTATCTACTTAGTAGTTAAATAGGATTTCATTTCAAGTTTATTGCATTATGTACCCCGAGATGAGTTCATAAGGAATTATTGTGTAAACCTCATGAGTGGATTAGTTCCGCACAATAATTAAGGTTGAATGGTACTAGTCTCGGATTCAAGAGATGAATAAATTAATTAGCAATAAATTAATTTTATTCATGGATATTTAAATCTTAAATACACGGAATAAATAATACTACAGGAGAAATATTATTTGATATAATATGGTTTAATATTGGGAGTGTAATTAATTTATATAGTGGAAAATAAATTAATTAATATTAATGGGAGATTAATAGATTTGGGCTTGGGCTCAATTTAATCATTAATATTGGAAGCCCAATATTCCACCTCCTTTAGATCCCCTACGTAGCCTATAAAAGCACTACATGGTCTTCACTTTTTCATAAGAAAAGATTATCATACTTGATATTCTAGAGAGTTGAAGAGGATCCATAAGCTTGGAGGATCGTCGCCCACCCGACGTTCAAGCTAGTGCAAGGAATACGTGGGAAGATCGTAAGGTCATCATCTTGATTTCGTTTCTCCACACAACGAATCGAAAGGTAAAATCATAAACTCCCTTCTATGATTTTATGTGAATATGATTGTGATATATACATGAACGCACGTTCCGGGAAAACGACGAACCTCGGGGACGGGGATTCGAGATCCCCGGCGAGGATCGAAGGGGGCGGCCGAACCCTAGGGTTCGACCGCCGATTGCGCGCAGGCTAGGGAGCCCCGGCTGGACAGCCGGGGCATGCGATCGACGTGAAGTCAATCGCGGGGAGGTTCGCCGTGGGCTGGTGCCACGGCGGGTGAACCCCCCTAGCCACCTCGCCCGGCGGCGTGCAAAGGAGGAGCCCCGGCTGAAGCCGGGGCAGGCGATCGATCGGGCGATCAATCGGGCGATCGATCGCCGGGGCGAACCGCGGCTGTTGCCGCGGTGGTCAGCTGGAGCTGACTGCCCCTCCTGGCGGTGGCGGTGAGTCGCCGGACTCACCGCCGGGGGCTGCCCCATGCAGCCCCATGCGATCGCCATGCACGGCGATCGCGAACCCTAGCAAGGGTTCGGCTAGGGTTTAGTCGCGGGTTCATCCCGCGGCAACGCTCTTGTCGAGCCCGGTCTTGCGAGGTGTTCGTGATCGGTTTCCGGCGATGGTTTTTCGGTCAGGGTTATCGGTTCCGCAATTTTTGATATCCCGGGATATCGATTTCCAGCAACACTGACGCAAATTGGATTTCTGACATAAAAGACTCCAGGTCCACAAGTGGATATGTATTCACTCTCGGTGGAGCTGCTATTTCTTGGAAATCATCTAAGCAAACAGTAATTGCTAGATCCACAATGGAATCAGAGTTCATAGCTCTAGATAAATGTGACGAAGAGGCCGAGTGGCTCAGGAATTTCATAGAAGATATTCCAAAGTGGACGAAACCTGTGCCTCCAATTCGTATACATTGTGATAGTCAATCTGCAATTGGGCGAGCACAAAGTAATATGTACAATGGTAAGTCTAGACATATACGTCGCAAACATAATACCATTCGACAACTACTTTCGACTAGAGTTATCTCAATAGACTACGTAAGATCTAAAGATAATATCGCAGATCCATTAACCAAAGGGTTAAATCGAAAGTTAGTAATGTCGCCATCTACAGGAATGGGACTAAAATCCTTAAAGAAAGAGAGTTGAGACGATGGAAAACCTTACCTATATGACTGGAGATCCCAAGAACTAGGTTCAAAAGGACAACCTAACCGTCTAAACTTCTTTATCACTGTCCTGGGGGGAATTTGATTTCCACCAAAAGTCCATTGCCTAAAAGATGTTACAGTGATTGTGTGTGAGGATTAGCAAATGGCCATTAATGATTCAAAAGAGATATTATGAATACTCTTGAAAGAAATCACCTATGTAAGAGAGAAGTGGGGTCGCTTCGAAGAGAATACAGTAAGGCATATTCTTAAACACTCTTACAGAACCAGGCTGATGTTCAGGGCCAAAATGAACATAATCATGAGAACTGAGAGTTGTTAGAAAGAACGTGAGTGGATTATATTACCATTTACAAAAATGGTGAATAGTTGAAAGACATCGTGTCTACTATTTAATCAGTAAAGCTAGTATGCTTTCACAAGGGAAGGTTCAAAGGGTAACACCTACATATCCTATGCACGTTTCTAACGTTAATTGTTTCACCAAACTACTTTTGGTATCTGTATAATTTTCATTCATGGGGAGGACTGTTGGAAAACATAGAGCTTGTAAAGAGCTTCAAATCGATATCTCATTTACTCGAATCGGAGTTGAAATGAATGAGAAATTAATTGTTGAATATAATAAAAAATATTGGGAAAAAGAAAAGAAAATTAACAAAGTGGGTTGTTATCCCACATTGGAAAAATATGCAAAAACAAGTGGGCATATATAGTGCTTGCACTTTAGTGGCTTATGAATGACTTGGTATAGTATTGCTCTGCCTCCTACGTGCGCGCAGGGGGGTGCAAACCATGTCCGAAATAGCCTACGAACCCCCGGACTTGTGTGCGAGCGCGACCTGCGTACACGAATGTCGGTTCGATTTGGGGGCAGTCGAGCGAGCCACGTTTTGCAAATTTTCTTTTCGATTCTTAACTTTGTAACGGTTAAGTTGACTGATTTTATTTATTTATTAAATAAAATAAAATCATTTTATTGATTATATATTTTGAAATTCAAAATGATAATTAAGGTGGCCTTAATGCTGAGACATTATTGCATGGACGTTACGTGTTGACTGTCCAGGTTCATTGCATGAATCGATCAAAGTCCCTTGCTCAGCCTATAAATACGAGCTCGTATTTGTGAAATTGTATAGCATTACCACTCCAGCAATCTGCTACTTCCCTTCTCCTTTTCTTCTGATTATCCTTGGCCCTCCGGTGAAACTTTCAGGCAACTCTTGCTTCGACGTGCAACGTAGTTGCTTGAGACGTTGTATCCTGGGAAACAAACGATCGGTAGAGGTCGAATTTTGTTTTAAGGAGACTGTGTCTAACACAAGCCTCGTCTTTTTCTGTCCTTTGCCATCTCTGTAAAACCGATCCCTACATCAACCACCCACCTTTAATGGACGGGCCGGACCGGAAGCGGTGGAAGAATGGTTTCGTGCCTTGGAAAGAATTTTCCTCATGGTAGAATGCAACGATGCACAAAAGATAACTTGTGCCACCTTCCAACTTGTCGAAGCCGCGGACCACTTGTGGGAGAGCGTATGAAGAAACAAAACGGACGCCGAAAAGAACGCTTTCACGTGGGTTGAATTCAAAGCTAGAGTGCTGGGAAAATTCTTCACGCGATCTTATAAAATTAAAAAAGAGACTGAGTTCCTTAATCTACAGCAAGGGACCTCGTCAGTCACTGAATATGAAAGGAAGTTCAATTAACTAAGTCGTTTTCCCCCACACTTGGTGGATACGGAGGAAAAGAAGTCCATGAGGTTTTGGGGAGGCCTCAATTCCCAACTCTCCGGTATTTTGGCCGCCCAAGGGGATTTAGACTATACGGATATGGTTAACCGAGCTCAGAACGTCGAACTAGGGTTGGAGAAAGGTGAAGTGAAGCCCAAACCCATGTCGACCAATGATAAAAGGAAATGGAACGAAGGTGTTCAACTTTTTAGCAAACAACTTAGGGTCGAGACGAACGTCAATCCTAACACCCGAGTTATACCTACTTGTCAATCTTGTGGAAAGCCCCATTTTGGGGAATGCAACAAGGCGCTAAATCGCTGCTACAGATGCCATAAGGAGGGTCTGTTAGAAATCGATATCCCGGAGTCGACAGAATTGCGGAATCACGACTCCGACTGAAATCCCTTCGCAGGAAACCACCGCGAACCACCACGCGTAACCGGAGCCCGACCAAAGCACCACGCGGGGAGAACCCACGTGCCCTAGCTGAGCCCCCGAATGGGGCTCGCGATCGCGGTGGGCGATCGCATGGGGTTGCGCGTGCAACCCCCGGGGCTGCTTGTAGCAGCCCCCGGCGGTGTGTCCGGCGACTCACCGCCACCGCATGTGGAGGCGCGGTCCGCCCATCGGACCGCGATCGGGCCAGCCCCGCGGCTGCCCGGCGATCGAGCCTAGCTCGATCACATGCCCTGGCGTCCAGCCAGGGCTCCTCCCGTGTGCGCGCCGGCGATCGTGCCCTAGGGCCGATCGCCACCCTCGGCCCAGCCGAGGGGTTTTGCCTTCGATCCCGGCGGGGATCTCCCGACCTCCCGCAGTCCGGTGATCTACGATCACCACCGCGAGGTCGATCCCCATCCCCGGGTTCGTCTGTTTCCCGGATCTTCGTTCATATGTATATACGAATTAATTTAAAATCATCGAAGGGGGATCAACGATTTTACCTTTGTTCTCGTTGTACAGAGAAACGAGATCTTTGAAGACCTTTGAATCTTCCCACGTATTCCTTGCACTTCGTTCGAACGTCGTGTGGGCGACGATCCTCCGAACTCTATGGATCTCCCTCTCTACTTTCTCTCTCTAGAATTGTGATCTTCAAGTTATGAGAATAGAGAAGACCATGTAGTGCTTCTATAGGCTACGTAGGGGATCTAAAAGAGGTGTAATATTGGGCTTCCAATATTAATGATTAAATTGAGCCCAAGCCCAAATCTATTAATCCATTAATATTAATTATTTTTATTTTTCACTATATAAAAATATGTGCACTCCCAATATTATACCATATTATATCAAATAATATTATCTCTCCGGTAGTATTATTTATTCCGTGCGTTTAAGATAGAAATGTCCATGAATAAATTATATTATTGCTAATTAATTTATTCATCTCTTGAATCCGAGAATATTACCATTCAACCTTAATTATTATGCAGAACAAATCCACCTGCAGGGTTTACATAATAATTCCTTATGAACTCATCTCGGGGACATTATCAACCCTTATCGGGACACACTTTCCCGTCAAGAATTCACGGCATGTCATACATAAAATACAGTGACCCAACTTTACCGGTAATCGACCGGTTATTCTAATCGGTCAATTCCTTTGGAAAATCAAAGTCAGTAATATTAAATGCACACACCCGTAATAATATCAGGGATTAAGAATAAAATACACTGAGATTTAAATCGATTATCAAAGGAAATCCTAATCGATAAATCTCAAGTGATCCGCCCAATACACCAAGTGTACAAGTATCATAAAATAATTAAGACAAATTATTTTCTCTCTCATACAACGACTATACCGATGGATTGGTCCTTGTCCATCTAGGTCGTGAGCAACCGTTCGATTATATACGAGTAACCGATAGTATGATCTTCTGTGTGACGTCGCACACCATACTAACTACAACGTAGATAATCTAGGACTATAATTTGCATATATTTAATTATAAATAATTAAACGCAAATAATTGTTTATTTAATTTAAATAGATTAATGACAATGGATCGGGAGTTCATATCACTTAAATCTAGACATTAAGTACACAACTCCATCAATCTCCCACTTATACTAAGGTCTAGTCTTTTCTTCCAAACTCCCGACTCCCATACTCTTCACGTGCTTAATATGCACTTCCAAGAAGTGCCTTGTGAAAGAGCAATCTAGATTGTCATTCTGAAGTTATCTTGGTGACTACAGCGTCGTCTTCCCTGACGATGACTCGTATCAGGTGGTACTTGCTCTATGTGTTATCTTACACTTATGGACTTGTGATTTCTTACCATTTGCCATCGCACCGCTATTTACATAGCCTTTGGCAAACTAAAAATCACATCTAAGTCCCAGAGATTATCCCGGAGCTATACCAAAACTTCTGCTGCCTCTGAGGCCGCTATTTGGTTACCCATGGTAGAGTCCGAAAAGCATCGTGCTTATCACTCTTCCATGTTAAAGCTCCTCCTCCTTTAATAGTGAAACACATAGCCTGATATCGACTTACACCGGTCCTCATTCGATTAGAAATCTAAGAGAATGTAATCCAAAGGAAATGCTCGTCTGCTCCGTAATCCAGAACATTGTTTCTAGTACTTCGAAAGTACATTAAATGTTCATTACAGCAGTTGAATATTCCTTTCCAGGATTACCTTGATATCCTCCCACTATACTAGCCGCATAGCAGATATCAGGTTCTCGTTTTTCAACATTGCATTAATCAAGCTTTCCACACTTAAAGTGTAGGAAACCGCTTTCATTGCTTCTATCTCCTTTTGTGATTCAAAACACATATCCTTAGATAGATGCATTCCGTATCTGAAAGGTAACGAACCTTTCTCGGAATCTTGCATGTTAAAATGAACCATAATCATATCTATGTAAGATGTCCAGGAGAAGTACAATGTTCTTTCCTAGAGATCCAAGATCTCAAGAACATGTCTGTTGGGTTGTGACCTTCAAATCCTACGTGTGCAATCGATTAAGTCATATGGTCATCTCCGGATGTTAAATGATGTATCAATAATATTATATATTACATAGAGTAATATTATATTGATTGATAATCATACCTACAGGGTCACACACGAACGAGAAACTGAATGAGATAATTGTTGAATATTTATATTGATTTTAGAAATCAATAAATATATAAACTTGGTTTATATATATGTGTAATTAAAGAAATTGACATGTCACATGGTGTGACATGTCATGCCACATGGAATAATGACTTGGAGTCATTAGTGCACATTTGGCAATGATGTGGCATGGAGTTAGTGGGTGGGAGTTACATTTTGACCATTAACTCTCACCATAATCACACCTTAGTGGGGAGGTTATTTTGACATAATGATGGTGCATTATTGTGAAGATAAAGGAGTGAAAATCTGATTTTCTCTCATTCCAACACTTGAATTTCGAGATTACACCAAGAGAGAAAGAGAAAACATAGTGTTCTTCCCATTTTTCTAAAGAATAATCAGCAATTTTCAGCACTCGTCTTCCGTTCGTGTGCAACACGTAGAGGCCGGGCCATTTGTGCGGCTACACATCCGGGAAGACCAGAAGCAAGACAAGAGGCTTGGGAAGATTTTCTATTCAAGGTTCGCTGCGAGAAGATCGAATCTTCATCAACGAACAACCATCGACATCAACGAGGCACGCGTCAACCAATGTAAGATTCGTTGACCTTTATATATATATATATATTGGATATGTGTATATATATAAATATAAATGTGTTTATACACTCTTGTGTGCACTAAGATCCAAGCATGGTAGATCTATATGTTTTACACGCTTCCGCACACACGGTATATCGATCGGATCGGTATACCGATACCTTCAATTGGTATCAGAGCCTAGGGCTCGTGCACACTTTTGTGTTGGACACAAGAAGTTTAATCAACATAATTGGATTATATGTTTAATTGTGATTATGTGATTAGATGTAAGGCCGGCCACCGTTAGTGGTCGGGTGAATGAAATTGTCGTTTTTTACGTACGATTGGCCACAGTTTTGGAGGGCTGCGTCCCTTGTAATCTTTTGTAATAGATAGGTTTTTTCTATTCAAAAATGTATTGTTCAATGTGTAAGCAATGGATTGAATCCATGGATCGACATTGGATATCGGCTCTCCAGCAAAAATGAGAAGAAACGAAGCAAAACGAAGCGAAACGGGCAAAAACCGGGCTGCTGGAGCAAAACGACAGGCGCCGTTTGTGCTCCGGCGGGCGCCGAATGTATTCGGCGGGCGCCGTTTTGAAAACGGCGACCGCCGAAAGGCTGTTTTTAGGTCAGCCCCGTTCTATACCCTTTTGGCGACCGCCGTTTTGGAAACGGCGACCGCCAGTGGTGTTCGACGACCGCCGTTTGTAAAACGACGGGCGCCGTTCGTGGTTTTTGGGGTACGGACTAAGGTTGACCTAAATCGGCGAGCACGGAACTGATACGGCGGGCGAGGACCAGTCCAGAAGATGTTCAAGGCCTATTTTGTTGCTTTTAATCTTTTCGTTTGAGAGTTGTGAGGTTCTAGGGGCCTTTCGATTTCGTATTTATTTGTTTTGCTAGTTATAGGTTGTTTTATGTTATAAATATTCAACTTACATATAAACAAACCTATGCATGCAAGTTCCCAAAATAATGAGTATAATGTCTTGTCCAAAACATCACACCCATGAAACTCTCGATCATAAGTTGATAGGTTCGCCTCAGCGGGGTATCACTTGTTATCTTGGGATAGTGGGAGTAAAGGTTAGACCCTTACACGTGAATTTGGTTTTCTCATCGATAGATCAACTGCAGGCGTGGCTATCGAGACAAGAGATGAGAATGAGATTCTCTTCGACCGAGAGTGACATTAGATGTCATTGACATGGGATGTCTACCTATCTTGGAGTTCTTAAGTGCGGACTCAGTCGGCTTAAGGATTCGCAAGATGAGGGTCTTGGGATCTTTTTGTTCAAGGGAACAACGATATTAGATATCGATTGAACAAAATGTAATAAATAAGTAGTTTTGATAGACAACCTTATTTGTTTACCGCTTTGTGGATGTTTACATACTTTAGTTATCTTTCTTTTGTAGTTTATCATGTCTAATATCAGTTCAATTCAAGTTTGGTTCAATTCTTGATTGTGAAAAATTGAACAACATACATTTTCTTGATTCACAACGTAATTTGAGGATGGTCCTCAAATACGAAGACAAGGAAAATGTGTTAGATAACCACATCCTAAGATATCATTGAACAACTCAATATCATGTTCGGGGAATATGCTATGATTGAGCGGTTCAGTGTGACCATGGCCATCGCTTCAGCTAGGCTGGAGAAAGAGAAACCTATAGGGACCACATGTGCAACAAATGATTGGATTATTTGCTTTAAGTGATCTCCTAAATTTTTCTAAGATGGTGTGTCGTCAATTAAAAAGGACACTAAAAGGGATGTGGTAATCCAAAGAGCATGGGCAAGAAGTCTACTAGGGTTCCTAGGGAATCTGAATGCGTCTATTGCAAAGGTGTTGGACACTACTTGCAAACATATAAAAGTTCATATTTTATTCAATTTCAAAACAAATGCCTAATTTGTCTTTCATTTGATGGATTATAAGGTTATGATTATTTACACCTCGGGGGGTGATTTAATCCAAAACACTTAAGTTCATCAATGACACAAATTAGAGACTTTCGAGCCATTGGATGGCGTGAATCGATTGTCTGGTTGGCTCCCTCATATTTTATAAGAGATAGGGCTTCAATTGCATGATAATATCGCTGGTTAGAAAACTTCAATTTTTCACTTACGATTTATCACGTTTTGACATTGAGATAATTTTGAATGGGAAATTTGAATGAAACTCAATTATTGGGAATAATTGAATTTGCCCAAAGTTCAATGAAGATGTGAAGAACGGGGTTGCTTCATCTTCAGGTATTAATGTTATAGACATTAAGCTTCACAAATTCTACTTCTTGGGTATTGGATGTCAAATGTGGTTCTCACATTTGCATGTGAAGGAACTACATAGAAGTATAAGTTTGGTGAATAGAGATGTCGATCTATGGCGATAAATGGAGCGAATGTCGCTGCATTAGCCGTATGATCATATGATATTGTTTTGCCTTAGGGCTTTGTGTTTAGTATTATAACTATGTAATTTCGTACCTTCAATAAACAATGAATATTGGTTCAGTATTGGATACTGATGGATTCGTTTTTCACTATTAAATAGTTTGGTAACTATTTTAATTGTGAATTATTCTTTGTTTTGGCACGATTATTATATGGTTTATGTATACTTTAACTTGACAAAATCACATATATCATTAAGACCAAAGGCCAAATCGAATAAGTCTCAATGAGACATAACTGAAACATTGTTGATTAGATCAAATCAAAATCTAAACATGTAACGAAGCTTCTTTTAGAATGAATTTTAGAATCATTTGACTTGGAGTCATTTGATACATGTGAATGATGTGTGATTGAAAAGATAACAATGTCATCTTTCTTGGAGAAAGGAGAACATGTGAGTAATTAATTAGGGATGATCCATACTGATGTATGTGGAACCTATTAGTTCACAAGCACATGAAGGTTATGTTTCGGAAAAGAGAAAACTAACTCTATTAGATAGAGTTCGATCTATCGATGATGAGTCTAATTGAACTACTGAACTCTTTTGGGAACACACTATTCTTGACTTCAACCTATACACTGAATAGGACACTGTCAAAAGCTGTTGATAAAGACACCATACTAGGTATGGAAAGGGAGGGTCCCTAAATTGTTTTCATCAAGATTTGAGGTTCTATAGCTTCTATGAAGAGATTTATCTCTACAGGGCTTGAACTCAAATGGGATAAAAGTTTCCTTATGGTATGTCCATACGAAACTCGAGGGTACAAATTCTACGATCTATCTGAGAAAAATATTTTGTTGCTCGAGATGGTGATTTTCTTGAAAAGAGATATCTTTCCTAGAAAGTCAGTGGGAGCTCGGTTATCTTGAACGAGGTTCAAGTGGAACAACCAATGATGAATACTCAAGACTGGGTTGAGAGTATTCCTATAGTTTTGGAAACCATACCAGCCCTTGTAGGTCCAGAAGGCATATATCTCTTTTAGTCAGATACTTAGGTATTGTGATCAATGAGAGATATGAAGTCATGCTTTTGAAAAACGATGAACCTTCGAACTATATCCAAGCTATGACGAGTGCAGCTACTAAAAATTGGCATGGTGCCATATAATCCGAGATGATTTCAATGTCTGGTAATCAAGTTTGGAACTTGATAGATTTGCATCAAGAGGCTAGACCTATTGAGTGCAAATAGTTCTTCAAGATCAATATAGACATGAATGGAAAACCTAGGGTTTTCAAAGCAATTTTGGTGGTAAAAGTTTTATATTCACGAGGTGGATTATGATCAATCTTTTTCACCAGTTGTTGTGATTTATTCATTCGGATTAACTTAGCCATTGCGACTCATCTTGATAATGAGTTATGGTAATATTGGATGTTAAAACTAACTTCTTGAATTGGATTCTAGAAGAGAATGTGTTTTAACACAACCAAAGAGTTTTATCGATCTTAATAAGGCTGAGAAATTATGCAAGCTTATAGTTCTATTTATGGAATAAAGAATGCATATCGGAGTAGCAATCTTCAGTTCAATGAATCCATACTGGGATTTGGATTTCAGAGGAACTCGGAAGAGTCTTGTTTTACAAGAAGATCAGTGGGAGTTACGTTGTATTAATTGTGTTGTATGTCGGTGACATACTCCTTATTGGAAACAATGTTTCTATGCTTAATTCTATTAAAGAATGGCTTGGGAATTGTTTTTCAATGAAGGATCTTGGAGAAGCACAGTACATATTGGGCAACAAGATCTGTCGGAACAGATCGAAAATGATGTTTGGACTTAGTCAAGTGACCTATATTGATAAGGTACTTGATAAGTTCAGAATGAAAGACGCCAAAAAGGTTCTCATTCCAATGAGTCATGGCACATCTCTTAGCAAGATGCAAGGCCCTACGGGACTTGATGAGCAAAAGAGGATGGAAAACATTCCTTATGCTTCGGCAATAGGATCTATAATGTACGCCATGATATGTACACGACCGGACGTATCGTATGCTTTGAGCATGACGAGTCAGTTTCAAGGAAATCCATGTGAGGCGCGTTAGACTGCGACCAAGAATATTCTTATGTACCTTAGAAGGATAAAAGAATATTTTGTTATCTTTGGAAGACAAAAAGAGTTGATATTAACAAGTTGTTTGAATGCTAACTTCAAAACAGACTAAGATAATTTCCGATTTTAATCTGGTTATATCTTTTGTCTGGTTAGAGGTGATATTTGCTGGAATAGTTCCATGCAATGCAATATAGCTGATTAAACTACAGAAGCTGAGCACAGTATTGCATTGGATGCAGTAAAGTTGGCAGTTAGGATTTGAAAGTTCTTGAATGAACTAGGTGGCGTAACTAGCTCAGCCCATCCGATAGTTCTCTATTTATAGTAGAGTTATCGCGCAAGCCTATGAGCTAGGAAGCACCACAAGTCTAAAACTGGTGCTCAGGAAGTTCCACATTATTTGGGAGATAGTTTTGTGGAGACATCGAGATAATAAAGTTGCAACTTTTGGTAAGGTTGCAAACCCGCTTTCTAAACCTCTCCAGCAGTTTAAGCTTGAGGCTTTCACGACTGCAATAGATATAAGACATCTTAGAGATGGGTTGTGATTTCTATTACTGTATTAGATACTTTTGGAGATTTGGTAAACATTCACTCATATGTATAATACATAATTCTTCATATAAATATGGTTTAATTTATATGAATTGTCCAAATGATTAAGTTATATCAATTGGGTTATGAGGTCGACTTACCGCATAATGAAGTCCCAATGGTTGAACTGATATACTTGAATCATATAGTTGTTCCTGGTTCGTATAATCGAGTACGGACAAACCGATAATACAAAGAACTAGATTGTAATGTGTACTATAGCGCCGCTTCATGGGCTAGTGATGTGGGACATCAAGTACAATTACATAGCTATTAGCTGGGAGCTAATGATCGAACAGACCCGACTGGAATAGTATTTAAGATTTCGAGTCATAATACTATTTCACTGACTGTCGAGCAATTTCCTCTGACCTGAGTAGTCCAGAGTGATTCCATTGTGAAATGGTGTACTTTGATACAAGTAAACGCCTTTCGTAAAAGGAGGTTATAAAACTTGTTATTGGGTATATCAGGAAGCAAGTGGGAGAGCTTGGATTGACAAGATGGGATTGTCCTCCATTTTATAATGGGATACATGTCTTAACGGCCACTTGGAGAGTCGAGACTGTGGAAAATACGTGGCCACGTCCAGATTCGTATCATAGTGATAAATCTGGTTTTACAGTCTGTCTCATAGTCCAAGAAAGGTTTGAACCGATTGAGGATGACTCGAGTCTTACCTCAAGTTCAAACTTAGACATAAAGTGACAACAGGAAGTTGGCAGCACACTGGCTCTGAAGGCCAAGTGGGAGATTGTTGGGTTGTGACCTTCAAATCCTACGTGTGCAATCGATTAAGTCATATGGTCATCTCCGGATGTTAAATGATGTATCAATAATATTATATATTACATAGAGTAATATTATATTGATTGATAATCATACCTACAGGGTCACACACGAACGAGAAACTGAATGAGATAATTGTTGAATATTTATATTGATTTTAGAAATCAATAAATATATAAACTTGGTTTATATATATGTGTAATTAAAGAAATTGACATGTCACATGGTGTGACATGTCATGCCACATGGAATAATGACTTGGAGTCATTAGTGCACATTTGGCAATGATGTGGCATGGAGTTAGTGGGTGGGAGTTACATTTTGACCATTAACTCTCACCATAATCACACCTTAGTGGGGAGGTTATTTTGACATAATGATGGTGCATTATTGTGAAGATAAAGGAGTGAAAATCTGATTTTCTCTCATTCCAACACTTGAATTTCGAGATTACACCAAGAGAGAAAGAGAAAACATAGTGTTCTTCCCATTTTTCTAAAGAATAATCAGCAATTTTCAGCACTCGTCTTCCGTTCGTGTGCAACACGTAGAGGCCGGGCCATTTGTGCGGCTACACATCCGGGAAGACCAGAAGCAAGACAAGAGGCTTGGGAAGATTTTCTATTCAAGGTTCGCTGCGAGAAGATCGGATCTTCATCAACGAACAACCATCGACATCAACGAGGCACGCGTCAACCAATGTAAGATTCGTTGACCTTTATATATATATATATATTGGATATGTGTATATATATAAATATAAATGTGTTTATACACTCTTGTGTGCACTAAGATCCAAGCATGGTAGATCTATATGTTTTACACGCTTCCGCACACACGGTATATCGATCGGATCGGTATACCGATACCTTCAATGTCCACCTTCTTCCTATATCTTTCATAATGATTTATCTAGACAACCATCATTTTACATTTGACAACATCTTTACATTGCTACCAATGATAAAATGTTATCTACATAAAACCCGAGAAACACCACCTTGTTTCCATCACGTTTCCAATACACACGATTCGTCTATGCTTTGATGAATCCATAAAATGGACTATCTCATCAATTTGCAAGTACCACGAACTCAATGCTTTGTTTCAATCCATAAATGGATCAACTAAGCTTGTACTCTAAATGAACTCGCCTCTTAGCAATAATCCTTATTGCTCTCCAAGAAGGCACATTTAGATCTAGTACTGCCTTCATGTAGATCCAGGGATCGATTTCATGTATACTAGGTCCAGAGTCCGAAGACTCTCCTAGTCTTATGAATATCTCCGGCTGTCACACAACCTCCCACTACAACGGCATTCCAGTGTATTAACAGTAATAACATTAGGTGCAGTTAGTGGTGTACCGCTACTCGGTTCGCCTGGTTTCTAGTCTTCTTCGTTCTCTCTCATTTCAAAGTATCACGTCACTTTGGGCTTGTGGTTCATCATATAGTCTTTCTCTAAGAACCGGGCATTAGAACTTATAACGTCCTTCTGGTTCATAGTACTATTGAATACACATTTTTTTTTGTTCTTCTAGGATATTCTACAACCGCATTTGAATGCGGCGTTGTTTCCAGACATATCCATAGAACACATGTAGTTCCGTATAACTCATCTTTTACTATCTCTATTAGAGTTCCATTTCTTATTATCGACACACTATTTCTACACAAGAGTGTATGGTGTAGTCTCTTGAGATCAAATCCCAATCTCTGATCAGTATGCCTTGCATTCCTCAGACAGGTACTTGCCTCCGCGATCAAATCGCAGGCTTCTAATGGATATACCATGAAGGTTCTCCACAATAGCTTTGTGTCCATTGACTTTTCAAAACACTTGCTTTTGTGGCACATCAGGTATTCTAATCCATTTCTCGAGTAATCATTAAATGAAGTACTCGTACCTTCTTGTCTGAGTAGACATTGGTCTACATTCATCAGAGTCAATCAATTCTAATACTCGTCCGGATCTTATATCTTATATCCATAAAGGATTGCTTAGTCATGTTATCTTCCAAATCAGATTCTTAGGTCGGAAGGTCCACTCCTACTTAATTGATCAAATATCAATTTTCGACCTTTGAACTTCTTATTTGAATAAACATGACTTAGCATAAGAATCCATAAGTATAAATGATTTAATAAAGAAATCTCTTATTAGTAAAACGAGTTATATAAAACGGTTCGTTGCATCGTGGTAGACTCGGGATTCATCATTTATATATTGCTAGCTAATGTACCAGAATAGATAATATCATTATTTCTTCTTATAACCATCAAATGATTAAAAGAAATAAAATATCCATTCATTAGAAATCCAGAACAAAGTTCTTTCTAAAATGAAAAGTACATAAAAGCAATAACTCAAAATGAAATCCTATAAAATGTCCTCCACTGCAACAGCTGCCTCCTCCACAGCATTGCCCATGTAGACTACGATCTTTTCTTTTGCAAGTCGTTAGTTTTCCTGGAACCTCTGCATTTAAAATGCATATACCGTAAGTGGTTCCATATCTACACACCAGGTTCCGGTAGATAATACCACTGACTATGTTTTACGACTAAAGAAAATTTCGTACTTTCTTTGAGAGGATAATCAGACTTCCAGTACTCAGACTGTTTGTATCGAGAACGCTTGCCTTCGGACTTTCTCGTCCCATCTCGTGGTCTAAGCAACTTAGGATCACTGGGATTTTTTGCTTGCTTTTCCTTTCCCCCGATTTTACCCTTTGGTTCAAAACCTTTGGTATTGGCTACAAGAGCTTGCGATTTCTGTCTCAACTCGTCCAAAAGGTCCATCATCTCAAAAACGTGTTTAAGCGTTTCCTCGAGATGACTGGCCTTTATGAGTATCCTCATCGCTTCTTGTCTAGCCGCCTATGTCATGTCTAAATACCAACTTGAGTTTGAACATGATATCATAATCAGTGGTCATTGCATAAGCATTTTCCCACTTCTTAAAATCAGTCCATTCCTCATCAATTGAGACATTGATAGGCTCGGGAGGACAAAGCTCACTGAGTACAAACTTGTACTCTTCAACAGTTTGGGCAATGTCCATATTTCTATTCCAATCTGCTGGGATTCGATGTCCCGGGCTATCAAAAATTGCGGAACCGATAACCCGACCGAAACCCTATCACCGGAGACCGCGAACGCGAACCATCGTACGACCCGAGGCTCGACCGAGCACCGCACGGGCGAACCCGCACGCCCAGTCGAGCCCCCGCACGGGGCTCGTGATCGCTCTCGTAGCGATCGCTGGGATCGCTCGTAGCGATCCCCGGGGCTGCTCGCAGCAGCCCCCGCAGCGAGTCGCTGACTCGCTGCTCGCATGGGGTCAGCCCCGTGCGCCTCTGCTACGGGAACTCCCGTAGCGCGCACGAGGCAGCTGCGGGTCATCCCCGCAGCGACCCGCAATCGAGCTCACGGGCTCGATCGCCCCTCGGCTTCGGCCGAGGGCTTTGCATCCGAAGCGCCGCCGGCGATGGCGGCTGGGATCCGCCGTGGCACCAGCCCACGGCATCCCGGACGATCGACCGTAGGTCGATCGTGCCCCTTCGCCGCGCGTCTTGGCGGTCCGAACCCTAGGGTTCGGCCGCACCTCTCGATTCCGACGGGGATCTCGAATCCCCGTATCCCGGTCTCGATGTTTTCCCGGATCGTCTTGTTCATGTATATATCACAATTATTACGAACAAATAATCATAGAGGGGTTCATGATTATATTACCTCAATTCATTGTGCGGAGAAACGAATTAAACGTTGATGACCTTGCGATCTTCCTACGTATTCCTTGCACCTTGTTCGAACGTCGTGTGGGCGACGATCTATCGAACTCCTATGGATCTCCTTCAACTCTCTAGAACTATCAAGTATTGATATTCTTGTCTTATGAATATATGAATTATGAAGGCCATGTAGTGCTTTTATAGGTTACGTAGGGGATCATAAGGAGGTGGAATATTGGGCTTCCAATATTGAAGATTAAATTGAGCCCAATGCTCAAGTCCATTAATCCTTATCAATATTAATTAATTTATTTTCCACTATATAAATTAATTGCACTCCCAATATTAAACCATATTATATCAAATAATATTTCTCCGGTAGTATTATTTATTCCGTGTATTTAAGATTTAAATATCCATGAATAAATTTATTTATTGCTCAATAAATTATATTCATCTCTTGTATCCGAGACTAGTACCATTCAACCTTAATTATTGTGCGGAACAAATCCACTCATGAGGTTTACACAATAATTCCTTATGAACTCATCTCGGGGATATTATCAACCCTTCCGGGATACACTTTCCCGTCAAGTATTCACGGCATGTCATATATAAAATATAGCGACCCAACTTAACCGGTAATTAACCCAATAATTAAATCGGTTAATTCCTTTGGAAAATCAAAGTCTCTAATATTAAATATATACACCCGCAATAGTATCGGGGATTAAGAATAAAATACTCTGAGATTTAAATTGATTATCCAAGGCAATCCTAATCAATAAATCTCAAGCGATCCGCCCAATACACCAAGTGTACAAGTGTGATAAAATAATTAAGATAAATTATTTTCTCTCTCACACAACGACTATACCGATGGATTGGTCCATGTCCATCTAGGTCGTGAGCAACTGTTCGATTAAATACGAGTAACCGATAGTATGATCTTCTGTGTGCCCATGCAACACCATACTAACTACAACGTATAAAATCCAGGACTATATTTTTTGCATAATTAATTAATAATAATTAAATGCAAATAATTGTTTATTAATTAAATAGGTTAAATGCTATGACCGGGAGTTTACCGTTACTTAAATCTAGACATTAAGTACACAACTCCAACAATCTCCCACTTGTACTAAGGTCTAGTCATTTCCTCCAAACTCCCGACTCCCATACTCATCACGTGCTTAGAGTTGTACTTCCAAGAAGTACTGTGTGAATGAGCACTCTAGGTTGCCGCTCTGAAGTTATCTTGGTGACTACTGCGTCGTCTCCCTTGACGATGACTCGTATCAGGTGGTACTTGCTCTATGTGTTATCATCACCTTTTGAACTTATGACTTCTTCCAGTTTACCATGCACCGCTATACAATAGCCTTTGGTAAACCAAGAGTCATATCCAAGTCCAGAGGTCATCCTGGAACCTAACCAAAACTTCCGCTGCCTCTGAGGCTGCTATTCGGTTATGAGAGAGTCTGAGAAGCGTCCTGCTTATCACTCTTTCATTTCATGGTTCCACCTCATTCTGATAGTGAACACATAGCCTGATATCGACTTACACTGGTCCTTCTTTGATTTTTGAATCTGAGAAACTGTAATCTAAGAAGATTTCGTCTTGCTCCGTAAGCCAGTACTATGAAAGTACTCTTACAGCATTCGAACATCCCTTATCCAGATTACTTTGATATCCTCCCACTACGGAAACCGCATAGTTGATATCAGGTTCTTGTTTTACAACATTGCATCTATAAAGCTTTCCATACTTGAAGTATAGGAAACCGCTTTGTCCTCATCTATCTCCTTCATGTGTTCGAACACATACCCTTTAGATAGATGTATATTCTGTCTCTGAAAGGCAATAACCTTTCTCAGAAGTATGCATGTTTAAAACAAACCATAATCGTATAAGATATCTAGGAGAAGTACAATGTTCTTATCGTTAGAACGAACGATCTTAAGAACATGCTCTAACTTCTACTCAATCTTATATCTCGATTTATTTAGACAACCATTATTTTATGTCTGACAACATCTTTACATTGTTGCCAATGATAAAATGTCATCTACATAAAATCTCCGAGAAACACCACTTTGTTTCCATTACGTCTCCAATACACCTTTCGTCTATGCCTTTTGATGAATCCATCAAATGGACTATCCCATCAATTCGCAAGTTCCACGATTCATTGCTTTGTTTCAATCCATAATGGATTTACTAAGCTTGTACTCTAAATGATCTTGCCTCTTAACAATAATCCTTATTGTTTTCTAAGCAGACACATTTAGATCTAGTACTGCCCTTATGCAGAGCTAGGGATCGATTTCATCTCTACCAGATCCAGAGTTCAAAACTCTTCTAGTCTTATGAACATCTCTGGTTGTCTTAACAACCTCCCACTGCAATGGCGTCCCGGTGTATAACAGTAATAACAGTAGGTGCAGTATGTGGTGTACTCCTACTCGGTTTGGCTGGTTCCTAGTCTTTGTCCTTTTTCTCATTCCAAGGTACTGCGTTAGTTCGGGCTTTGTGGTTCTTCTAATAGTCTTTCTCTAAGAACCGGGCGTTACACGTCCTTCTGGTTCATAGTACTATAGAACACACAACACTTTGTTCATCTAGGATATCCTACAACCATATTGAATATGCCGTTGTCTCCAAGAATATCCATAGAACATAGGTAGTTCCGAACAACTTGTCCTTTTACTATTAGAATTCTATTTCTTATTTACTCACCATCTCTACACCTAAGTGTATGGTGTAGTCATTTGAGACTTAATCTCAATCTTTGATTGTGTTATGTGGTAGCCTCCGCGACTAAGTCGCAGGCTTCCAATGGATATACTTTGAAGGTTCCCCATAATTGCTTTGTGACTAAAACACTTCGCTTTTATGGCACATCAAGCATTCTAATCCATCTTCGAGTATTCTTAAAAGAACTACTCGCACCTTACACATATCATTGATCATTCTTAATACTTATCCGAATTCTATCCTTTACCGAAAGGTATGCTTAGTTGTATTATCTTCCAAATTCAATTCTTAGGTCGGAAGGTCCATTCCCTCAACTATAATTGATTAAATCAATTTCGACCCTTTGAATCTTTATTTGAATAAATACTACTAAGTATAAGAATTCACAAGTATAATGATTAATACAGAAATACATCTAATAAGTAAAACAAGTTATACATAACGGATTGTTGCATCGTGGTAGACTAAGGATTCATCATTCACATATTGCTATCTAATGTACCAGAATAGATAACACCATTATTTCTTATCCAAATCATGAAATGATTAAAGAAATAAAATATCCATTCATAAATAATAGAAATCCAGAACAGAAGTTCTTTCTAAAATAAAGGGGTACATAATGCAATAAACTTGAAATGAAATCCTAAAACTACTGAAAGCAGATAAATGTCTTCCACTGCAACCGTTGCTACCCCAACAGCTTCGCCCATGTAGACTCGAACTCTTCTTCTCTAAGTCGCCGGGTTTTCTGGAACCCCTGCATTCAAGAATGCACATACCGTCAGTGGTTCCATATCTACACACCAGAATTCTGGTAGATAATACCGCTGACTATGTTTTTATGACTAAAGAAAAATTCGTACCTTTGAGAGGACATTCAGACTTCCAGTGTCCAGACTTGTTGCATCGGAAGCACTTGCCTCTTGGCTTTGCAGCCCCCACTCGTGGTCCATGCCTCTTGGCACCACTGGGTTTCCAGGCTTGCTTCCTTTTCTTGCCCCTACCTCCAACAGGCTTCAAGCCCTTGGACTTAGTAGCTACAAGCGCTTGAGACTTGCCCTTCTTGTAGATCCCCTCTGCCGCCTTTAGTTCAGTCAGGAGTTGCGCAAGAGTATAAGATAGTTTACCCATATTATAGCTCATACGAAACTGCTCAAAACTAGGGGTCAGAGACTGGAGTATGATGTCGACTTGCGTCTCAGCATCAATCGAAGCTCCTAGGACCTCAAGTTCATTCAACAAACTCATCATCTTAAGAACGTGCTCCCCAACGGGCGTTCCTTCAGACTGAGTAGTCGACATGAGGACTCTCATGGCTTCTTGCCTAGCCGCACGATCTTGCTCCCCAAACATCTCCTTGAGGTTAAACATCATATCATAGGCAGTGTCCATCGGCTCATGTTGGGTTTGGAGTACATTTGACATGGAAGCCAAAATATAACACCTAGCCATTTCATCAGCCTTTTTCCACTTCCGATATGCCAGTTTTTCCTCATCAGTTGAGGCAGCCGTGGGCTCGGCAGGGAACACTTCATGGAGTACAAACTTGTACTCCTCAGAAGTCAGGACAATGTCTAAATTTCTCTTCCAATCAATGTAATTGGGACCAGTGAGCCTATGCTCCTTGAGTATCACAGAAAGTGGGTTCATATCTATTCTCTAAACCTATAAGCACATTTAAACAAACAATTAATTTAATGTCCGATATTATCTCCCTTAAATAATATCATTAAATTACTAATTACATCTAAAATCCCATCAGGTAAGGCAAGCCACGTGGTGTGGACGTTTACCCACCTAAATGATTTAGCAATTAGATTTTCTTTGGTCATACATCGATTATAGCGTGACTTCGTGGGGAAGAATACTATAACGCGTATCTAAGTGTAAACCATTACTCAGCACCAAAGTACATCGTTTGGAATTGCTACATCACCGCAAGCCACGTGGTGTGGACGTTTACGGTAACTTCACAACTCTTCACAATTACTTACAACTGTCTACATCAATTAATCCAAAATCCGTCAGTATAGCAAGCCACGTGGTGTGGACGTTTACTACACTAAGAGACTTTTATAATTGACTCCCAATTACAAGAACCATTCGATTTTTGTAGATCAAGACGCGGAGAATCATAAGTGAAACTCGAAGTTTCTAACCAGTGATTCACCATGCGAACAACCCTATCTCTCATTAGATGAGGGAGCCGAGCAGACAATCGATCCATCTATCAAAGAATGGCACGAAGGTCTCTAATTTGTGTCATCCACATGACCAAGTGGCTTTGGCTCCATTCCACTCCCCGGGGTGAGAATGAGTCGACTTGAAGTCAGTTTCAGAAAGACAAATTAGGCATTGTTTGATAAACTTGATCAATGTTTCTTGTAAAAGGAATTACAAGAATTCTCCTCCAATGACATATCTATATGAACTTCGAAAGCTCATAAATGTCACCAAGAGAACAGTAATGGAGACCACAGGAATGTTTCCATCCCCTCTCCCACTTAGCTTTTTATAACAAGGGATACGCTATCTAATGCATAATTAAACACATAAGCATGCATACAAGTAATAAAGCACATATCACATAGTCAAAATAATGCTAGAAAATTATTTTCCCGACTATCATGGCTTTATTCCTTCTTCATATGCATCTTCTAGTCTTCAGTCTTCGTTCTTAAATGCTCCATGTGACGAGAATATTAATCCCAATATTTAAATCTATTTATTTTTAATAAATCCAAAAGATACTTAATTCGAAAATTAAGTCAATCGAATAAATCAAAAATAAAATTAAATATTATTAATATTTTTATTTATTTATTTTCCTATCTAATTCTATTAAATCTATAGAATAATCTATCCAAGTAAAACTTGGAATATTCTAGAAGATTTCTATAATAGAATAAGAAAATAAAATAAATTAGGACTCTTCTACTTTCCAAGATTAATTAATTTCCCTTACTATGAAAATTCCCATAAAATAGGAATAATCAATTAGGAAATAAATCAATCCTAAATTAACTTTTATTCCTTTCCAATTCTATTAAATCTCTAGGATCCTATTCCAAGTAGAACTCGGAATACTCTAGAAGACTTCCATAATAGAATAAGGAAATAAAATAAATTCCAATTAATTCTTTTCCTAATCCATGAGAATTCCCAAAAAATAGGAAAACTCAATTAGGAAAACCGAATTAACTAGGAAAGTAAATCTTTGGTAGGAGTAGCATGGGTTGGGGATCCCCACACCACCCCCACCGCCGACCACCACCATCACCGGGCACCACCACCGCCGCCCCCTTAGCCACGCGCCACCACCACCGGTGGCCGGCGTGGCCGGAAGCCCTAGCGGGCAGCCCCCATGGTGGGGTCGATCGATCCTCATGGGGATCGATCATGGGGATGATCGACCCCCCCCCCCCCCCCCGGTTTTTCGTCCTCTTCATCTTCTTCGTCACACGTGTTCTCCGGCGGTCGTCTCGGCATCGATCCAACGTAAATAAATTACAAGAAATAAATTTACAATTCCGGTATCGATTCTATACATGAAATCGACCCTATACAATTTCCGGAAAACATAGAACGTAATAATAAATCCTAAATTCGGTCAACCCCCGAATTTTTACTATTACAAACATTCAACCACACAAAACGAATTTCGACATGTCCGAGAGTTTAATAAACGAATAATCATGATAATTAATTAACACAATAATTAAATCCAACCATGATAGCCGGAAATCCCTGCAAGGTAGAACAATAATCGAATATATACATGAACACGAAACCAAAACGCTCTGATACCAATTGATGGGATTCGATGTCCCGGGCTATCAAAAATTGCGGAACCGATAACCCGACCGAAACCCTATCACCGGAGACCGCGAACGCGAACCATCGTACGACCCGAGGCTCGACCGAGCACCGCACGGGCGAACCCGCACGCCCAGCCGAGCCCCCGCACGGGGCTCGCGATCGCTCTCGTAGCGATCGCTGGGATCGCTCGTAGCGATCCCCGGGGCTGCTCGCAGCAGCCCCCGCAGCGAGTCGCTGACTCGCTGCTCGCATGGGGTCAGCCCCGTGCGCCTCTGCTACGCGAACTCCCGTAGCGCGCACGAGGCAGCTGCGGGTCATCCCCGCAGCGACCCGCGATCGAGCTCACGGGCTCGATCGCCCCTCGGCTTCGGCCGAGGGCTTTGCATCCGACGCGCCGCCGGCGATGGCGGCTGGGATCCGCCGTGGCACCAGCCCACGGCATCCCGGACGATCGACCCTAGGTCGATCGTGCCCCTTCGCCGCGCGTCTTGGCGGTCCGAACCCTAGTGTTCGGCTGCACCTCTCGATTCCGACGGGGATCTCGAATCCCCGTATCCCGGTCTCGATGTTTTCCCGGATCGTCTTGTTCATGTATATATCACAATTATTACGAACAAATAATCATAGAGGGGTTCATGATTATATTACCTCAATTCGTTGTGCGGAGAAACGAATTAAACGTTGATGACCTTGCGATCTTCCTACGTATTCCTTGCACCTTGTTCGAACGTCGTGTGGGCGACGATCTATCGAACTCCTATGGATCTCCTTCAACTCTCTAGAACTATCAAGTATTGATATTCTTGTCTTATGAAGATATGAATTATGAAGGCCATGTAGTGCTTTTATAGGCTACGTAGGGGATCATAAGGAGGTGGAATATTGGGCTTCCAATATTGAAGATTAAATTGAGCCCAATGCTCAAGTCCATTAATCCTTATCAATATTAATTAATTTATTTTCCACTATATAAATTAATTGCACTCCCAATATTAAACCATATTATATCAAATAATATTTCTCCGGTAGTATTATTTATTCCGTGTATTTAAGATTTAAATATCCATGAATAAATTTATTTATTGCTCAATAAATTATATTCATCTCTTGTATCCGAGACTAGTACCATTCAACCTTAATTATTGTGCGGAACAAATCCACTCATGAGGTTTACACAATAATTCCTTATGAACTCATCTCGGGGATATTATCAACCCTTCCGGGATACACTTTCCCGTCAAGTATTCACGGCATGTCATATATAAAATATAGCGACCCAACTTAACCGGTAATTAACCCAATAATTAAATCGGTTAATTCCTTTGGAAAATCAAAGTCTCTAATATTAAATATATACACCCGCAATAGTATCGGGGATTAAGAATAAAATACTCTGAGATTTAAATTGATTATCCAAGGCAATCCTAATCAATAAATCTCAAGCGATCCGCCCAATACACCAAGTGTACAAGTGTGATAAAATAATTAAGATAAATTATTTTCTCTCTCACACAACGACTATACCGATGGATTGGTCCATGTCCATCTAGGTCGTGAGCAACTGTTCGATTAAATACGAGTAACCGATAGTATGATCTTCTGTGTGCCCATGCAACACCATACTAACTACAACGTATAAAATCCAGGACTATATTTTTTGCATAATTAATTAATAATAATTAAATGCAAATAATTGTTTATTAATTAAATAGGTTAAATGCTATGACCGGGAGTTTACCGTCACTTAAATCTAGACATTAAGTACACAACTCCAACACAATCATTACATTCAGGGACCAGTGAGTTTAAAATCCTTAAGTATCACATAAAATGGGTTCAAAGCCTTTTCCTAATCTATGAGCACATATAACAACAAACAATTGATTTAATCTCCGACATTATATCCCTCAAATAATATCATTAAACCACTAATCACATCTAAAATCCCATCAGATATGGTAAGCCACGATAGTGTGGACGTTTACCTACCCAAATGATTTAGCAATTAGATTTGCTTCGGTCGTACATCATCATTAGCGTTACTTCGATGGGAAGAATACTATGAAGCGTACCTAAGTGTAAACCATTACTCAGTATCTAAGAAGATCGTTTGGGATACGCATATTCACCGCAAGCCACGATAGTGTGGACGTTTACGTTAACATACGCTCATTTACTCCCTTCTATAACTGTCTACATCAGTTAATCCAAAATCCCATTCAGTGCAGCAAGCCACGATAGTGTGGACGTTACCACACCAAAAGATTTTTATAAGTGACTTCCAATTACTTGAATCATTCAATCTCGTTAATCAAGACGCGGTAAATCATAAGTGAAACTCGAAGTTTCTTACCAGTGATTCACCATGCGAACAACCCTATCTCTCATAGAATGAGGGAGCCGAGCAGACAATCGATCCACTTAAAAAAATTGTACGAAAGTCTCTAATTTGTGTCATCCACATGACCAAGTGGATTTGGCTCCATTCCACTCCCCGGGGTGAGAATGAGTCGACTTGAAATCAGTTTCAGAAAGACAAATCAGGCATTGTTTGAAAACTCAATGAATGTTTCTTGTAAAAGGAATTACAAGAAATCTCCTCCAATGACTTGTCTATACGAACTTCGAAAGCTCATAAAAGTCACCAAGAGAACAGCAATGGAGACCATGGGATTGTTTCCAATCCCTCTCCCACTTAGTTTTTTACAACAAGGGATACGCTATCTAATGCATAATTAAATACACATAAGCATGCATACA
Organism: Euphrasia confusa; assembly: GCA_954870475.1. Lineage (NCBI taxonomy): Eukaryota > Viridiplantae > Streptophyta > Magnoliopsida > Lamiales > Orobanchaceae > Euphrasia > Euphrasia confusa. The sequence continues at coordinate 20,157,394 of OX940949.1, forward strand.
TGAAATAAAGCACATAGAATATTATCACATAATCAAAATAATAGTAGAATATTATTTTCCGACTATTATGGTTTTATTCCATCCCCGTACGCATCTTCTAGTCTTCAGTCTTCGTTCTTGAATGCTCCATGTGACGAGAATATTAATTCCAATATTTAAATCTATTTATTTTTAATAAATCCAAAAGATACTTAATTCGAAAATTAAGTCAATCGAATAAATCAAAAATAAAATTAAATATTATAAATATTTTTTATTATTTTTATTTTCCTCTTATAATTTCATTAAATCTCTAGAATCCTATCCAAGACCCACTTGGAATATTCTAGAAGATTTCCATAATGAAATAAGGAAATAAAATAATTTAGGACTCTTCTACTTTCCAAATTAATTAGAATCCTAATCCATTAATATTCCCATAAAATAGGAATAATCAATTAGGAAACAAATTAATTCCCAATTAATTATTTTCCTAATCCATGAGAGTTCCCAAAAATAAGAACACTCAATAAGGAAATAAATTAATTCCAATTTAATTATTTTCCTATTCCATGAGAGTTCCCAAAAGTAAGAACACTCAAAATAGGAAAACCGAATTTAATTAGGAAAGTGTATCTCGGTTAGGAGTAGCACGGGGTGGGGATCCCCGCACCACCCCAATAAATCTCAAGCGATCCGCCCAATACACCAAGTGTACAAGTATCATTAAATAATTAAGACAAATTATTTTCTCTCTCATACAACGACTATACCGATGGATTGGTCCTTGTCCATCTAGGTCGTGAGCAACCGTTCGATTATATACGAGTAACCGATAGTATGATCTTCTGTGTGACGTCGCACACCATACTAACTACAACGTATATAATCTAGGACTATAATTTGCATATATTTAATTATAAATAATTAAACGCAAATAATTGTTTATTTAATTTAAATAGATTAATGGCAATGGATCGGGAGTTCATATCACTTAAATCTAGACATTAAGTATACAACTCCATCAGGGTCACCAAGTTCGAGATTGCCCTCAACCTTACCGACCGATTGGTATGTCTCAGGGGCAAGCAAACAGTGGACGACCTACTGGTGGGAACGCTGGGATGCACTCAATGGCGCAAGGAAACATAGAAAAGGATCCCGGAGTCATGACATGTATGTTAACTACCTCCGGACTCCCCGCCTATGTGTTATTCGATACAGGTGCATTATATTCTTTCATTTCTAGAAAGTTTCATAACATATGCAGACGTAGTAAAACAATAAGTGGTATGTCAGAAGTGAGTCTACCTTCAGGGGACACTATTACCGCAAATGAGTTGGACGAAGAGATAGAAATTGATATTGAAGGGAGAAAACTTACGGCCAATGTGTACATAATTGAAATGAAAAGTTTTGATCTCATTCTCAGGATGGACTGGCTTTCAAGATACGATGCACACATTTCATGCGATACACGAGAAGTCACTTTCAACTTAGAAGGAAGAGAAGTAAAATTCTTCGGATCAAATACAAGAACTATGACATGAGTAATCACGGCTATGAAGGCTCTAAAATTAATACAAGGAGAGGAATGTCGCGGTTTGCTCGTGAGTTTGTGCAGCGAAATGAAGACGAACGATTTAGCTCCACGCGACATACCTGTAGTTCAAGATTTCCTTGATGTTTTTCCAGAAGACTTACCCGGAATACCTTCACGCCGACAAGTAGATTTCATAATAGATTTGATACTAGGGGCAGCTCCCACGTCAAAAGCTCTATACAGAATGGCACCGAAAGAATTGGAAGAATTAAAAGCTCAAGTTCAAGAACTCTTAGATTTGGGTTTTATACGACCTAGCGTGACGCCTTGGGGAGCACCGGTGTTATTTGTAAGGAAAAAAGATGGGTCTCTCCGCATGTGCGTCGATTATAGAGAATTAAATCGACTCACGGTGAAAAATAAATACCCTCTGCCAAGAATCGAAGATCTTTTCGACCAAATTAAGAGGAGTTGTTATATTCTCTAAGATCGATCTCAGGTCAGGGTACCATCAACCAAGGATCAAGGAGAACGATATCCCAAAAACGGCGTTTAAAACACGGTATTGACACTACGAGTTTGTAGTTATGCCGTTTGGCTTAAGCAACGCGCCAGCCGTATTCATTGATTTAATGAATAGGGTGTTCCACTCTTATCTAGATAAGTTTGTCATAGTGTTTATTGATGAAATTTTAATCTACTCCAGAAGTCACAAGGAACATGAGGAGCACTTGAGAATCACTCTGGATACACTTCGCACGGAAATTCTCTACGCAAAATTTAGCAAATGCGAATTTTGGATAGAACGCGTAGTTTTTATGGGACACATAGTTACAGCCCAGGGAATAGAAGTTGACCCCAGCAAGATTGAAGCTGTGAAAGAATGGGATACTCCTACTAATCCTAGTGAAATTCGGAGCTTCTTGGGCTTAGCTGGCTACTACCGAAGGTTTATAGAATTTTTTTCCAAGATAGCGTCACCTTTGACCAAACTAACAAGAAATAATGAAAAGTTCGTCTGGAACGAAGAGGCCGAGGAGAGTTTCCAAGAACTTAAGAGGAAACTCACCACAGAACCAGTCCTAACCATTCCAGACCCCTCTAAAGATTTTGTCATATACAGTGATGCGTCAAAACGTGGACTGGGGTGTGTCTTAATGCATCATGGTAAAGTGGTTGAATACGCCTCAAGGCAATTAAGACCACATGAGAAAAATTATCCAACCCATGATTTGGAACTAGCTGTAGTGATTCACGCATTGAAAATATAGAGGCATTACTTGTACGGGGGCAAGTGTGAAATTTTTACAGACCACAAGAGCCTAAAATATTTGTTCACTTAGAAGGAGTTAAACATGAGACAGAGGAGGTGGATAGAATTGGTGAATGACTACGATTGCAATATTAATTATCATCCAGGTAAGGCCAACGTAGTGGCAGATGCTCTTAGTAGGAAGGGAAAACTACACATGGTCACAGATCAAGGAAGTTTAATTGAAGACATCCAAAACAGTCTCTTTTACAGCTTTAGATGCTGCAACATATTCAGGTTCTCGTGGTAGAATCATTAGTCGTTGCAGGAACCATTCCAGCATACGACACCACCTCTAAGCTCGAATATGAATCCCGATATCGACTTTTAGTCATCCACATCCAGTTGAAAACTAGAGTTCGTAAGTACCTCTAAATTTAACTCGGACCTCCCATAGACTAAGAACAATTCCTTAATGCTTTTGATTGCTAGTGCTCAAGGATTTCGTCCTTCACGACTTCAAATAAGCCGGTCTTGGGTTCGACTGATATTCACTTGTGACACTCACAACATTTATAATATCACGTCTAGTACACAGCATGCCATACATAATGCTCCCTAGTGCGGAGATATATGTGTTGTCCATTTCATCTCCTCGAATTCCATCAACATTACAGTCACACGAATTACGAGAGATGAACCCCATGGGACATAGGCAAGAATCTCTTCAGGATTCTTCCATGCGAAACCATTTCAGAAACAGTTTCTATGTACAAGGATTGAGAAGATTTTGCATTCTTCTAGATCTATATCTATAGTGACGTATCACAATACGTAGGATGCCTCTCCTCAAATCCTTTATTCGAGAAACGTGTGGATAACCGTGCTTTCGTTGGCTGCAACATCACTCAATCATCCCTATGATTAGTATGTCATCAACGTACAACACTTAAATTTCACTGCGCTCCCACTAACCTTCTTGAATACAAGGTACCTTTAAGTTTTATACCAAGTCAACGCTTTGACTATTGTATTTAAAACACATGTTCCATTTTAGGGATGCTCGTTTCAATCCATAAATGGATCGCTGGAGTATGCAAACCTTTTGCTCCTTTCCAGAAAATATGAAGCCTTCCGGCTGCGCTACAACTCTTCCATAATATCACATTCAAGGAAAGTAGACCTCATATCTATTTTCCATATCTCATAGTCGTACTATGCAGAAATGGCCAGCAAAATTGTAATGGACTTAAGCATAGCGACTGATGGAAAGATTACCTCATAAACAACACATTGTCTTTGAGTAACTTCTTTCGCCATCATCCTTGCTTTAAAGGTCACACCTTTATATATATACTCTCACGTCATAATTAGTAGATCAATATGCAGCCTTTGGGAACGATTCCCTTTGGTGGATCTACCAAGGTCAAACCTTGTTGGAGTACATACAGTCCATTATGAATTTCATGGCAATAAGCCAATGTCCCATATTCGTATCCAATACGAATCAGTTGAAGGTTATTGGATCATATCCATCGTCAACTTTATCTTGATCATTATCAAGATGGAACCGTCTACCAGGTACCTTCCGAACATTTTCGGATTTACGAACCGATAGATGAAGAGGTATATTAGTGGTTTGTTGAATTGGTTCATCTCCAAGTACTTGTGTTTGAACTTCATAGTGTGGTTCATATTCTCGAACTATTTCGAGATTTACTATATTGCCTTTTCTATCGAATAGAAACTTCTTCTCTAAGAAGGCAACATTTCTTTAAACAAACATTTTGTTTTAGAAATATAGTAGAACAGGTATCCTTGTGAATGTTCAGGATACCCCACAAAATGGCATAAGCCGGATCTACTATCCAACTTATCTCCCACTAGCCGCTTCACGCAAGCAGGATACGGGAGTGTCCAAGTTCATATGGTGTGGTTTTAACTGCTTTGGTGGTAACACTATTCAGCAAATGGACGACTGTCAAAAGTGCAGGACTTTTACAGTTTCGTCGACAATTTGGTGAACCCCTTTGTGGATCGAACAATGTCCAACAAAGTTTGATTCCAACATTAGGACACTCAATACAATTAAGGAGTTCCAGACGGAGTCCATTGCTAGAGAATCGTATTCTCTTTTAGATAGTCAATAAGCTTGGTGCTTAAATATTTATTACCACGATCATATCGTAATATAGCAACCAAGTTGGTTTCCTACTTTGATGTCTAAAATTATTGAACACTTCAAAATTAGAGACGTGTACTTCATAAGTACATTTGGTAGTTGAAAACCACCCCCACGAGTAACACATTAGTGGATCACACATCTCCGTTTGGATCAAATCCAATAGATCTTCAACACACTCAACTAGCGTGCTAAAGTTGTGCGGGGTTTTGACTTCTATCCATTGCTGATATTTGGGTTTAGTTCATTCTTGTTTATTTGTTTATCGTCTTTAGCAAATCATATTTGCTTTCTTTTGTATAAAGGAAATCGGATTTCCAAAACAAAATTAAAACCTTTATCTTCTATATCAAATATATAAGTAAGATCTAATAATTAGAACATTTCTATTAACAGCAGGTTTCTAAATTTAGACGAAACAAATAATCAACTGTTCAAAACAATAGAATAACTATAACCCATTACGAACCTTTGTCAGAACGTTTCTGCCCAAGGTATTTTAGCAGTTATGGCCCTATGGCCTTTATTCACACAACGATGGCAAGCGTCATCAACTCATTTGTTGACCTTGTTCTTAGTCGCCCTTCTAGTATCACCTTTATCCATCTTTATGCTTAGACCGGAAACCATTTCCGTCATTTTCTTCAAGAAGAACACTTCTTTCATGAAGAAGCAATAATGAGAACAAATTTCTCGTATTGATGGTTGACTCTTTGATCAACATCTTGAACAACTTATCCATTGAAGGATCGAGCTTTGTTCATGTTGTAGTTCATAATGAACGATTCATAAGAACTAGAAATCCACTTCTCATAAGTGGCATTCCTCAGCAGTCAAAGGTTGAGTGAGATTATCAAATAATCTATTCTCAAGTACATAGAGGCACTCATCATTTTAAATCACAAGATTGAGATTCCAATTCAAATGGTTTGGGCCAGTGAGTTTTGATTGGTCGAGTATCGATGTTACGGGATATCTTAGAGAATATTACTGAGAAATATTAAGAAGATTAACATTGAGATAATTCGTTATTAATGATTACAATTAAATGTTTGGTCTTTATCATTTAATTGTCTCCCACTAAATTTTTTCGAATTCCGCTATCCTCTAGCAGACAGACGGGAAAACTTATTTTTCCTTAGTTGGGCTTTAGGTCCAATAGCGTGAATATAACCCGTAGTTAATCTAGCCCGATTACATTCACCTAAAGGTAGAAACATTTTCAATCACATCTCTATGTGACCCTAAAGATTACTTTTCCTCACTATGACAATGAACTACGTTAATCGTACCCTTCAAAGTCAACCATGTGTCAAGACCGACCTACCGATGTGAGAAGTGAAAGTTGGACTCCAATAAACATGTGTAAGCCCATAGTTAATCTATCCGACCACACATATTTAAAAGAATCGTAGCTAACACCTCTCCATCTTATGTCAATAAATTACAGCTTAACTCACAAGCAGTACTCCCCGCTAACACGGCATACCATATTACTTGTAAGTGGCTTTCACATAATTTATTGTCGGTAGAAGGAAAGGAGAAAGAACGACACATCGGTTCTCCTTTAAGGCTTGATATACATTCTCGGGAGAGAATGGAGGAGTATAGGTTTGTTATCTCATCAGAATAATCGTTATACATTCTCAGGAGAGAATGAAGTGAGTGATCGATTGTTGATTCTTAACAACTATGTCCTCTATAGGTCATCCTAACGAGCACATACGATCATAACATATATCACAATATATATCTCACATAATTCACATAGCATTTAATCACAATTAAAACGAGGTATGCAAATTAAATGGTGTTCTATTAATTAACTTGATTTAACAATTAAATCAAATAATTAATCTATCACCTTGTTGATCGAATATTTAAATCAATTATTTAATTGGTCAATAAATAATTTCACTAAATTAAATATTGATACTTCCTTTCTATTTCAATTTATTAATATCTTAATAATCAAAACGTGATGTCTCGTAAGTGAAACTCGAGGTTTCTAACCAGCGATTCATCATGCGAGCGACCCTATCTCCCATAAATGGGGGAGCCGAGCAGACCATCGAATCATGCCATCATATGGCTCGATGTCTCTAATTTGTTTTAACAAAAACAAGTCTAGATGAATCACTCCCCGAGGTGCATTCATGTTCGACATTGAATTGTTACTTGATAACAAAGTAGGCATTGTTTCAATCTATTAGATAGAAATAAATATCTTAATAGAAACAACTAAGTCCCAATTAAACAACATTAAATCAATCAATTCAACAAACAGCACGCTTTAGGCGATTATATTCATAGACAATTAATCAATTTCAGAACTTGGCTCTGATACCACTGTTGGGGATCGTGCATGTATACGCAGCGGAAAACAAAATTTTTTTATGAAAAACCGTTTTTCATTAATGTAAACATTTTACATTATATTTATTTTATTTTATTGAAAATCATATTTTCAATATTACATATTCAAATCTAATTAGAATAAATAATCCACCATTTAATTTAATTATCAAATAATTAAATATTTAATTCATGCATCACATACTACATAAATTAAATCTAGCGCAATTAAATTTATCATATAAATTAATTATTTTTAGCGCAATTATATTATCATATAAAATAATTACTTCTAGCGCAATTATATTAATCATATTAATATATTATATTAATCACATTAATATATTACAATTAATTACGCAAACATGCAGACATAATTAATTTGCGTCAAATTGAGGATTAACATAATCTTATTATTTAATTCTAATCAACTTGAGATTATGTAAACATCCGCACATAATTAATTAATTGAGATTATGTAAACATCCGCACATAATTAATTTGCATAAGATTGACAATTAACATAATCATATTATTTAATTCTAATCAACTTGAATTGTGCAATTAAATTAATCAAATTAATTAATTACACATTTATAATTAATTACGTAAACATGTGCACATAATCAGTTTGCGTGAAATTGACAATTAAGATAATCATATTATTTAATTCGAATCAATTTGAATTTAATTGACATTTAAATTAATCACAATTAATTTTTCTTTATCAATTAAAAATCCCACAGCGCAAACATTAACAATACATAGCGCAAACATTTAACGCAAACAATTAAATCTAAATTTAATCGTAAGTACCTCAGGATTCATCGGACGAAACGAGGTTCGTCGGAAGTCGCGCGGATGCGACGCGGGGACGGCACGGGTCGTGTGCGGGGAGAGCCGAGCGAGTGGCGGGGCTCTCGGCTGGACTCGTGTGTCACGGCTGGAGCGCACGGGCGCGACTCGGGCTGTGCTCGGGCGTTCCTTCGGCGTCTCTCGTCTAATCAGGTTTCACCTCGTATAGGTAATCCAACTTACGTATTGCACTAGAAACACGTAAGGGAGAATACGACGGGAAAAACGGGCCGGAAAAACGGTGCCGGAATCGGATTCCGGCGAGGGGAGGCGGCTGCCGGCGGCGGCACTAGGCGGCGGCGGGCGGCGGCTCCGGTTGTCGGCGGTCCTCCGAGGGAGGAGCCGAGGGGGCGGACGAGAGGGAGAGAGGAGAGGAGAGAAAGTGAGGCTAGGGTTTTGAGCTCTTCACTTTGGTGTGTTTATTCTCATGCCTATGGAGCTCCTTTTATAGGTGAAGAAAGGAGCTTGTTGGGCTCAAACCCTAATGGATCGGATCCATTAACCCTAGCCGGCCCAATACATTAGCCGTCATTACGTTTCTCCAAAATCGACAATCAATTTCATCTCCGAAAAATATAACGATTATATTTTCTTTCTCGTTTTAATTTTCTCATCAATATGAGATAAAAATAAAAATTTCCAATTTCACAAAATCGGAAAGCCCATTTCAGGGGTACTGCTAAATCGGGAAATTTCCCAAAATAGAAAGTGTACACCATCGTGTCCGTTTTCTTTAGCTCATTATTATTTCCAACTCATAATCACAATTATGAATCTCGGATTCAATCATATTGACCTCCGACTATATGTACTTAATTAACAGTTAATTAATACATGATCGTATTCAAGGATCGGTTTACACGAGAATGTGACCCTCAATGGTTCAGGTGTATAACTAGCCGTGGGCTCACAACATATTGTGATTCGAACAACATATTGTTCTTATTTCAACTACTCCCAAGAGTTTTAGATTAATAATCATATTATTTAATCTCCGAACAAGTCGGTGCCCAACGAATCAGTGACGAGCGTCTAGCAGCCACGCTTCACTAATTCCCTAGATACAAATGAAGTGCCTGCAAGAACCTTGTAATATAGTTAGCGTACAGTACGATCCCTCCGATACATATGTCCCGATCAAACTAGAGATATTGGTTAATCGAGATCTCTTGTTGAGTTTGATAACTGTGCGTACGTTCTAGGTTTCGTAAAATCCAGTCGTGATTGATTCAGAGAAACACATTTCTCTAATCACCTCACTATTCAACTCTGGCCAGAGATTCCGGGACTACGAACCATCAGAACACACAGGACATCCATGATCTATATCAAGCGATCAGATCCCCTACTACCATGCACAGACTTCACATCAGATTTCGAACTGCACGAACATTGTCTCCTTTTTCGACTTACTCCCTTTCCAGGGAATCAGAGACACGTCACGATACAGCTAGTCCTCTGATGAAGTCACGGTGATGTCTGGGTCTTAAGGATTAATTGTGTACAACTATATTATGGAATTCTCTACTCGATTAGTGATAACCACTTAGAGATTCCAGGGAGAGGGGGTTCAGTGAACTCATCAACAGTGAGCACCCACTCAAGTATGTCGATGTCCCAACACCGAGGCTCGAGATTAGCCCACATACACTAAGTGCTAGTCTCAAGGGGGAAAGGCCGGGTATCCTTGTTATTGGCGTAACCCATCGACTAGGAACTGAGTTTGACCAGTTACGTTGCGTTAACAGAATTATCTCTCGGTTTCCACAAAACCGAATTCATACAACATGTGTAACTGTACAGGACTATATCTATGATTCAACATTGGGAGCAGATATAGTATATGCCATTAATATAGGTTTCATTAATTAACGAAATAAACCGTTATATAACGGAATACGGTTAACCGCTCGGCCAACCGTTGGCTCGCCGGTCACCTATTCCAACACACTGCACACCCTATACAACTCATCCAGGTGGAACAAAAATGTACCGAGACTTGCGAACGATGTTTTGGTGGAGATCAATGAAGAGAGATATTGCGTCATTCGTAGAAAGGTGTTTGATATGTAAACAAGTCAAAGCCGAACACCAATGACCTTCAGGATTACTCCATCCCTTGGATATACCGGAATGAAAGTGGGAACACATCACGATGGATTTTGTGTTAGGCCTACCACCCTCGATTAAAGGAAACAAAGCAATATGAGTTATAGTAGATCGTTTAACAAAATCAGCACACTTCCTTCCAGTAAAGATGACTTTCAGCATGGAACAGTATGCCCAATTATATATTCGGGAAATCGTCAAATTGTATGGGGTACCGGTGTCCATTCTGTCGGATAGGGATACGAGATTCACCTCAAATTTTTGGAAGAGCCTACAATCTGCTTTAGGAACGAAATTGAAGTTCAGTACTGCATATCACCCCAAACAGATGGTCAATCCGAAAGAACAATCCAAATCTTAGAAGATATGTTGCGAACATGCGTTCTCGATCTCGGAAGCCAATGGGAAACACTCTTACCCTCAGTTGAGTTCTCCTACAACAATAGCTTTCAGTCAACTATTGGAATGGCACCATATGAGGCATAATATTGCAGAAAATGTAGGTCCCCATTGTATTGGAGTAAGGTAGGGGAGAAGAAAATCTTAGGACCAGAGATGATCCAACAAACTGTGGAACTCGTGGCTATTATACAAAAACGAATAAAAATTGCCCAAGATCGACAAAAGTCCTACGCAGATCGTCGAAGGAGAGAACTTAGCTTTGAAACTGGTGAGCATGTGTTCCTCAAGGTAGCCCCGATAAGAGGGATAGTGAGATTCGGAGACAAAGGAAAATTGAAACCACGTTTCATTGGACCTTTCGAGATTCTTAAAAGAGTTGGAGATCTCGCTTATAAATTAGCACTCCCTCCTAAACTTTCTGGAGTGCATAATGCATTTCACGTGTCCATACTAATAAGATATGTCCACGATCCGAGTCACGTGGTGAAGTACGAAGAACTAAATTTCAACGGAGATCTAACATACGAAGAGGCTCCTGACACCATACTCGATCGGAAGGTGCATCAACTAAGAAATAAATAGATTATCTTGATTAAAGTACAATGGAAGAACTAGTACGTTTACCAATTTCGAGGACGAAATTTCTTTTTAGGGGGGAGTGTTGTGATAACCTAAATCATTTTAGTCATGCATGCATATACTTTTACTATTTTATGTAGATAATTAATAATATTTAATTTTCTTGCTAATTTAATTATTTATATAATATCACTAATAACCATTAATAATAGTAATAAACAAAAACATTTTTGAAAATCCTTTCAAATATTTTGGTCCAGCCGTGATTAGCACTTAAGGGGGGACTTTATGTCACATTAAATGGAATTAATATCATATATTTATGATGAGAATAACCCATTTTTAAGAGGGATTTGTAAATCATTTTGGTCCCTCGATTAATTATCATTTTATGAGAAAATATATTTAATAGAGACTTGTTTTCACATTTCTCTTTTCTTCAACCGTGAGTGTTGTCAATTAGCAATTATTTGATTACCGATAATTCTCCCAAAAATCAAGCCTCCCAAAATAAATTTTGATTTCAAATTTATTTGCTTCATAACCTAGCTTATCTATATATATATATACGCATGCCCCTTTACCCTTGAAAAGAGGAAGGGGGGAGAAAAACACTACGCATAGAATTCGAAATAGGATAGGCGTCATTTGCTTGCATAGTAAGAGCACACGCGACAAGAGGTATGGATTTCTATCTTCTAACATAAGTCGTGTAATTGTTCATATGTGTACTCTTGTTTACGAGATATGATTTTACTGTTATTGCATGAATCCGTGACCCCTTTACAGTTCAATGACTTCGGTCATCGGGGTTAGGCCCGCTGTGTTTATACTGGCGCAAAATTACAGATATTGTTAATTATTACGAAAATCTCGTAATTTGTACGGATGTTTTGTATTGTTTTAGTTTAAATGATTAGATCTCTAATGAGCTTTAAAGCTCACCCTGGATTGAATATATTTTGTCAGGTACCGATGGCGGGGTCGATAACCACGAGAAGTCATGAATGGGGTGATGACGAGAATAATAATTTGGAGTTTTTATTTATTTCTACTTTATCTTGCAAATAAAAATACTTGGAGAGTACTATGTCTTTTATGCTCATTTTGAGTTGATTTATTTTTAAATAATTATGATACATTTGAATTTATTTACAAAATGGTAACGTCGACGTGGAAAATCGAAAAGTCATTACAGTTATTCTAAGGTTTTTTTTTCTTTTTATGAATTTATATTTTTATTTAAATACCACGGTGTTACATAAGGGAGCCGGAGTGATCTCATTCTGAGTTTCCTGAGCAATAGGAAATAAGGAAGCCGGAATTTGTGTAGGCATAATTGATGAAGTTGTACCTGATGACTGAATTATGGTGGAGGGCAACCTGGACCGTGATATGGATGGAACATCGGCATGCGAAGTGGTCCTCGGGTCAGGTGGTGCAGATGCAGTTGATTTGCCCCTCATGGAAGGTATGTCATGTGGTATTAGAAGATGAAGTGTAGTGGGGCTAGTCGGAGGTGATAGGTCAGAAGGTGTGGGTTGTGTAGGCCAAAATGTGAACTCGGGGAATTTTACATGTCGTGATACGAAAACTCTCTTTGTTTCTGGATCAAAACACTTGTGTGCACTTTGACTTGTGGAGTAGCCCACAAATATGCATGGCTTGGATGGAAAGTTAAGCTTACCCGAAAAATAAGGGCGAAGCCAAGGAAAGCAAATGCACCCGAAGGTACGTAACTTCAAATAATTTGGTGATGTCTTGAACAATATTTCAAATGGACTTCGATTAGAGAGTACCGTTGATGGTGTGTGATTGATCAAATAGACGGATGTTTGAACGGCGAAGCTCCAAAATTGTTGGGACAGACTAACATGATGAAGGAGGGCACGGGTGACTTCCAAAATATGGCGATTTCTCCTTTCTGATATTCCATTTTGTTGAGGTGTACGAGGAGCTGTTGTAAGCCAATTGATGTCGTGGGTGTTCAAGAATGGTTTCAAGGCCAAAAACTCACCTCCATTGTCTGTGTAGAAATTGTTTATTGTTGTATTGAATTGTTTTTCCATGAGGCCCCGAAATTGCGAGAAGATGGTTTTGACCTGCGATTTTGTGTTAAATGTGTACACCCAACAATAACGACTAAATAAATCAAAAATTAATAGAAAATAACGACACCCATCATGAGAGCAAACTTGGGCAGGTCCCCATAAATCTGCATATAAAAATTTCAAAAGTCTGATCGCTTTAAATGAAGAATTCCCAAAAGGTAGACGATGCGACTTGCTAACATTGCAAGAAGGGCAATCCTTGTCTAAGAGATGAGCCGTAGACGGCCCGTAGTATTCAAAATAGGTAAATGAAAACGAGAAATAATATTAGCACTAGTCTTTGACGACGGATGACCGAGTCGAGCATGCCAATTACTTGAAGAAGTGTGTACACCCAAGGCTGCTACTTTAGGAGTGGAGTTGGTAAGGGGTGGTTGAATCAGATAAATGCCATTTACACATGGTCCTTGCGCTAGACGCGCCCCCGTGAGTGGATCCTTTATAAGAAAATAAGAAAGAAAAAATTCCATAGATGTTGGAAACCGATATCCCGGGTTATCAAAAATTGCGGAAATCGACAATCCGACCGAAATCCTCGATCACCGGAGACCAACCGCGAACCACCGCGCGAGCCGGAGCCCAGCCTAGCACCGCCACGGACGAACCTGCGGCTGCCAGTCGAGCCCCCGCACGGGGCTCGCGATCGTCTCGTGGACGATCGCTGGGGATGCACGAGGCATCCCCGGGGCTGCTCGTAGCAGCCCCGCAGCGGGTACACGGACCCGCTGCCCAGCGCACGGGATCACCCCGTGCAAGCCGCTACGAGCGAACCCGTAGCATGCACGGGGTCGCTGCGGGACTTCCCGCAGCTGATCCGCGATCGAGCTCACGGGCTCGATCGCCCCCGGCGTCCAGCCGGGGCTTCTCCCGTAGCCACGCCGGCGGTCGGAACCCTAGGGTTTTCGACCGCCACCCTCGATCTCCGCGGGGATGTCGACCTCGCGGTCCATCCCCATCCGCGGAGTTCGTTCGTTTCCCGGATCTTCCGTTCATGTGTATATCACGATAAATACGCATAAAATCATATAAGGGGGTTTATGATTTTTACCTTAGTCTCGTTGTGCGGAGAAACGAGATTAATTTAACACATTTGAATGTTCCCACGTATTCCTTGCACCTCGTTCGAACGTCGTGTGGGCGACGATCCTCCAAACTCTTATGGATCTTCTTCTCTCCTTTCTCTCTCTAGAATTATGATCTTCAAGTTATGAGAATAGAGAAGACCATATAGTGCTTTTATAGGCTACGTAGGGAATCTAAAGGAGGTGGAATATTGAGCTCCCAATATTAATGATTAAATTGAGCCCAAGCCCAAATCTATTAATCCATTAATATTAATTATATTTATTTTCCACTATATAAATATAATTTCACTCCCAATATTATACCATATTTTTAAATATTTATATTTCGTTTTTTAAATAAAATTAATTTATATCTTATTAAATTTTATATACACTAGTTTAATTATTTAATTTATAAATAAAAATATTAAAAAATATGAATAATATATGTGTAGGTGATAATTATTGTTTTAATTATATATGTAATATGAAATAAAAATGAATTCATAATTATTAATTTATATATTGAACAAATAATACATAATAATATTCATTTTAGCATTTAATTTTTTAAGAACTATAAAAATTTGAATCAAATCTAGAATTGAGTCAAATAATTCTATTATTTCAATAAAATAAGAATATCATAGTATTTAATTGGAATATTATTATGTTCAATTTTAAAATATTGTCGCAATTGAGATATGGTTTTATAAGTTTATTTCGTTTCAAACAAAAATAACATTTTCAATTTATTCATTTTTGTTAGCAATAACTCACTTGATTTGTAATCACGCAAGATTAAATTAAACAACATAGTAAAATGTCGTTTAATTTTCAAATATATATTATAAACTTGTGAAATTAAATAAATATATTAAATAAAATAAATATTGATTTTTCACAAATTAAAGAATTCATGATTTATTCATATTAAGTTTAGAAAACTACATATATTATTATAATTTTTAATACCTAATTATAAATTCAAAAACACTAAAAATTAATTTTCTTATAAAAAATATAAATTTTCTATGTAATGTAGATAGTAAAAATAAAATAAAATATAACTATTTTAATTCAATGAATACATTGTATGTTTTTAATTTTAAAATTAGGTATTAGAGAAAAATTAAATGTAATTTTCAAATATTAAAACATTTAAAAAAAAACTCAATCAATGAATGAATGTGACATTTTCTAAAAATAATACAAAAATAAACTTATAAAAATCATTTTTACCTGAATAATCATAAAAGATAAAATGATAAAGATAACTTGCGCGTAGATTTCTATTACGATAATATTTTTAAATTGTATATAGTATTTGAAATTGAATATTATTATTTTTTTGAAATAAAAAATAATAATTTAAATAAAAATAGCATAATATTTGATTTAAATATTATAATAATAGCTCAATTTTTAATATTATATTATTATTATTATTATTATTATTATTATTATTATTATTGTTAAGTATATATAATTTTTTAAAAATAAAATATGTTTTTTTACTTTAAATATTATTTTTTAAAAATTGACATTTTTTAAATTTAGTGTGAATTATAATTTTAATATAAAATTAAAAAATTAATTATGTTATATTATTTTATTTTTAAAAAATAAAATATTTTTTAATGTTTTTTTTATTACGCTATTTTTTTTTCAATTTAGTATATATATATATATATATATATATACTAATTTGTTTTATTTTGTTAGTAATAATATAATAAGAAAAAATCTTATAGATTTTGTAGTATATTTAATATTTGGAAATATAATATTGATTTTATTTTTTTGACTATTTTAGAAGATTTTAAAGATTTATTTTCCTAATTAATAATTCAATTTAATAATAATTAAAATACTAATTATTTAATTAATTAATGTTATAATTCCAAGTGGCTTATTTTAATTGGCGGTGTACCGAAAGCCTGTAATTGTATCATCTTCCATAATATTCATACATGCCGTCATGAAAATTATTCTAAAATTTTTGACATTACAGATTTATCCATATTAAACGTGTAAGTAAATACAGTGTTTTTAATTTTTAGTAAAAACATCATATTTATATATTTGTCCATGGTCTAACGTTGAGACAAAACACAAATCCCCTTTTTGAATAGTAATTAAGTAATCCATACTCCATAGTCAAGAAAGTGTTGTGTGTGCAATTTTAGAAAGTGTAAGAAACATATCTTACCACAACATATACTCCATCTTCTTGTGGGGTTAATCGATCGAACATTAATTTGATATATATGCACCACAGACAGATCTATCTATCTATTAATCTTCAATTTTTAGGCTCCATCTTTTATCATCCCTTCTTTAATAAAGCAAACTTTCATACATCACCTTTTGCGATGTCATTCTATTTTCACTTAGTAAGAAATTAAACACGACAACTCATCCCCCCATCGTGTTATGAATATATATAGATATTGAAAAAGTTAGATAACATGTTGATATTCGGTCCTATGGAAAAACATAAAACACAAAAAGATTATAACGTTGTAAAAGTTCTTGATTTCGACTCTAATTAAAGATGAGTAGCGTTGTCACTAATTATTTTACACAATAAATTTATAGATCATCTCTGTTTAAACGTTCGATTCATATATTCAACTCGACAAAAATATACTTGCCATATATTGTTTTGAAATGAATTCGTTTGAACTATTTCCTAATAAATAATTAAATTAATTATTATGTACATTAATTATTTTTTATTTTACATTTTTTTAAAATTTGAACTTTTGAAATATTCACGTACTTGTACCACTAACTATACTGGGTAGAATTGATCACGAACTTGTAGGATTTTGTTAAAGGCATATTAGGATTCATTCATCTACTTTGAAATTTGGTTATTGTGACATCCACGATCCAACTTGAGGGGATGTTAAGATATTCACGAAGTTGTACCCGGTAATTGTACACTTTACAAATTGATGATCACAACTTCCTTAATTTGTATATTTAAGTTTTCTTATGTTATGTGGTATATAAATTAAGATTTGATTTAACATGATTTAAAGAATATGGTTTAATTTATGTTATTATCTCCGTTCTGAATCCTGTGACAGCTGGTCACGGATTCAAGGCGTGGTTTCGGTTCGATAACCACATCCCAGACAAGGAGGAATTTATCCCACAGACGAGGTGCATTTGGGATCACTCGATTTACGGCATGCCGATGTACTCAGTTGTTAAGAAGCTTAAGCTTCTTAAGGGGGTGTTTCGGCAGATGAGGAGGAGGCAGGGGCACCTAGGAGCGAATGTGACGAGAGCGAGAGAGTTTCTGCTATTTGTCCAGTCGTGTTTGAGATCAGATCATACGTTTGAGTCATTACTTGTGTTGGATGGCATTTGTCGTCGGTTGTATGCACGGGCAGTTGAGTCAGAGCAAGATTTATTTACGCCAGCGGGCGAAGACTTCATGGCTTCGAGATGGGGATCTATGCACGACCTTCTTCTTTAGGAGTATAGCGGTCTGACGGGCTCGGTTGCGTATACTTCAGGTCGAGACGGCAGAGGGAGACATAGTTCATGACTCATCACAGATCAGTAGCACGATTGTTTCCTTCTTTCAGGGCTTGCTGGGCACCTCGAGCCATCCGGTGGTGGGGGATTTGAGACCTTTCGTGACGAGACGATTGACAGTTGAGGTGGTGGAGCATATGATTCGACCAGTGACTGCGGCAGAGATACAGAACGTGCTTTTTGCGTTCGATGATGATAGAGCGTCGGGCCCTGACGGCTACTCTTCGGCCTTCTTCAAACAAGTGTGGCCGGTGATTAAATATGAGTGCCTCACAGCTATCTCAGATTTTTTCCATACCGGTAAGCTTGTTAGAGCGGTCAACTCTAAGATTATCTCGCTCATTCCGAAGGTTGCTGCCCCGAAGCATCCTAAGGACTTTTGTCCCATCTCGTGCTGCAATGTGTTGTACAAGGTGATTTCGAAGATAATTTCGAATCGTATGAGTGGTAGTATGACGTCCTTGGTGGATAGATCGCAGACGACCTTCGTCCCTGGTAGACGCATCGGGAATAATATCTTCCTGGCGCAGGAGATTATGCAGGGATACGGACAGAGGTGACTTCCAGCCAGGTGTGTGCTGAAAGTCGATCTTATGAAGGCCTATGACACGGTTGAGTGGGGATTCGTCCGGGCGACGTTGGAGACTATGGGTTTCCACACGGTGTTTATCGGTTGAATCATGGAGTGCCTCACTACTCCGGCCTACTCAGTAAACATCAATGGTTCGACTGAGGGTTATTTTAGAGGTGCCAGGGGACTGCGAAAGGGAGACTCGATGTCTCCTTTTCTTTTTGTCTTGGTGATGGAGGTCTTACATGGGATCATAGAGAGACATATTCAGGCAGAGCCGAGGTTCCAGTATCATTGGAGATGTGAGCGTACACGGACCTACATGCTTTTCTTTGCAGATGATCTACTCCTCGCATGCCATGCAGATCCGGTATCGATTGATACCCTTAGGCAGGGGGTGCAGCTCTTCTCTCTTTACTCGGGTTTGCATGCAAATGTAGAAAAGAGTAAAATTTACCTTTCGCTCCAGGCACGGGAGAATGAGTCAGAGCTACAGGCAGTTTTCGATTTCCCTATTGGTGCTCTACCTGTGAGGGACTTGGGTGTTCCTTTGATCACCTCCCAGCTGAGCTTGCGGGCATGTGCACCCTTGCTTCAGAGGGATTGACGCGAGGCTGGGCTCGTGGACTTCTCGTTCCCTATCTTATGCAGGTCGCCTCCAGCTGATCCGCTCAGTTCTTAGTACTCTTTACGTCTACTGGGCTAGTATGTTCATACTACCAAGGGGTATCATTCGAGAGATTGAGAAACGGATATGGAGGTTCCTTTGGTATGGGACGGGCACCCAGGGGTATGCCAAGGTCCGGTGGGTTGATGTGTGCTGCCCAGCCAGTGAGGGAGGGCTGGGAATTCAGGATCTCGCTGCACAGAATCAGGCCTTTATGACCAGACATATATGGGCAATCCTTAGTCGGGATCCGGAATCGGCTTGGGTCAGCTGGATTCATGAGAATAGATTGCGGAGGCATTCCTTTTGGAGTGCTAAGGTGCCTCAGGCGTGCTCATGGAGTTGGAGACAGCTCCTAAAGCTACATCCGGACGTCCTACCAGCATTCGAGTCGAGTTGCAGGTTGGGGATGGATCGCAGTTTTACCTCTGGAGGGACCCATGGCATGGACTCAGTTGTTTGGAGGAGGTATGTCCGATGGGGCCGCAGCTTACTGGACTCCCTAGCGCTGCGTCGTTAAGTATGGTCATTGTTGATGGGTAGTGGAGATGGTCGGTTGACTTTGCAGAGGAGTTCCATGATCTTATGCGTGAGATGCCGCAAATTGTTCAGAGTACAAATACAGTACGATGGCGAGTGCATAGTTCCGGGGCATACACTTCTGCCTCGGCCTATTCTCTCTTCCACCCTGAGGGTCCTCGGGTGCCGTGGGCTGCCCTTTTGGAGGGACCAGGGCGTATCACGAGACACTGCTTCATTCTATGGCTTGCTATTCGAGGTCGGCTGCCGACTCAAGATAAGCGTTGGATAGGTAGGTGAGGACTCGTGTGTACTGTGCGGAGGGGAGAGTGTCGAGACGCATACTCACCTCTTCTTTGAGAGCCCATTTTCCCAAGATTGTTTGCAGAGAGTGCAGGGAGAGGTGACGGGCTTTTTGTGGCCACATGGTAGTTGGCATATTGCTGTCTTACGGGCCGCCAGTCGGTGGCGGGGGAAGCACTGGATATCTTGCACTTATCGTGAACTTCTCGCTGCACTGGTTTATTTTATTTGGTAGGAGCGGAATACGCGGATTCAGGAGGCTCGTTCGGTGTCGTCTGGGGTGGTTGCGGCCCATGCTGTTTCTATTATACGGGTGAAGATTATCTCATTACGACTTCCGGACTCGCTTCAGACACGTGCGCTGAAGAGGGTGTGGCATATAGCTTGATAGTAGCTCATTTTGTGTTATAGTGCTTCATGAATGATTGGTTGTTTTCACATTTCTTTTATTATTTAAAAAGTGGTTACGCACTATTTTGTAGGATGGAAGTACTATTTAGTTCATTGTAATCTCTCTGTCCCGTACTTATAGGTACATTGATTTTTTTTTTTACCCTCCAATACATATCATAAACATTTACCCCAAAATTATGAAAAAATAACTAAAACAAAATTTAATAGTTAAATTTTATTTTAATTATTTTTTCACAATTTTTTATAAAGTTTATCATATGTATTATATGTATTAGACGGTAAAAATAGTCAATGTGTCTATAAGTATGTGACAAAAGGAGTATATAATAAAAAAAATGTTATTTTTTATTTTTTTTTATCAGGAAATGAAGGTTAAAATATAATTATAATAAGTAAAATAGTTGTGAGTATTGTTTAAAAAATACTACCTCTGTCCCATAATTATAGTCATACTTTCTTTGTTATTTGTGAAGGAAGTATGAACTATTGCTTTGAGATAGAGATAGCAGTGAATAAAATACCGATAAAATTGTATTTAAAAGTGAAAAAATAAAAACATCAATTCTTTTTTAAGGTGTTGCATATTAACTTGAGACATAAAAAAAAAGTTTGAGAGAATGATTATTTTTTAAATTTGAACAAAAATAAATCAGTAAAAAAAATTTGGATGTTCCATTTATATTTTTACACTAAAAAAATTATATTTACATTTTTACATTAAATATAATTATATTATTACTTTTTTTTACTTATTGATTAACTTTACCCACCGCATCTACTTTTACTTTTTTTTACTTTAATATTAATATTTTATTTTTCAAAATAATAAAATACTAAAAACACATTTTTTTTCGATTTTGGAGATTAAAAAAATGTTTTTTTAAACTTTTTACCAAATATAAAAAGTAAAATATGTGTTTTTAAGTTAAAAAAATAAAATAATTGTAAATAAAATTTAAAAAGTAAATTAAAAACTAAATTAAAATTATATTTTAAAGTAAAAAATAAAAATATTGAATTCAATTTTAGAGATATTGCTATTATGAGATGTTTAACTGAGAAAATTGTGTTTGTTATTATAAGATGAGAATATTAAGATATGGTAGTATTTTTTGTAATAAGATATTTTCTGGACAACAAAAATACACACTATGATTTTAATTTTTTTTTTTTAATAATGACTTTAAAATGTAATACCCAAAAATAAAAGAAAAATAGATATGCTAATTATATTAAAAATATTTTTTTTTTTATCTTTTTCACATGCATTTATAAGAATTTCAAATTTAAGTGTGTATTGGTAACTATGCTAACTATGGAGTAATTTATAATATGATTCTTGAGAAGTATTTCAAGTGATTATTGCTAACTCGTAAGTATTGGTAACTGAGATAACTCATAATAATCGGTTAACACACTTGAAATACTCATTACAAGTAAAATTTATAATATGATTCTCAAGTAAAATTTATAATATACTTCAATGCAACTCATAATATGATTCTTAAACAAATTTCATTACAAGTAAAATTTAATTCAAAATTCAACTTTAAAAGTTTTAGAATTAAAAAGACCTAAAGGTTTTAGGACCAAATTTGCATTTGTCAAAACCTAAGGAGCCAAAATTATGAAAAAGAAAGACACGAGAAGGTCTGGTTATGGCTTTTCTTCTCCAGCGGCAGGAATAATATACAGTCTCCTGTACTCAAAATCTCAGCCGTCCAAACTGCAGCCACCACAGCTTTACCCTTTTTTTCTTTCTTTAAATAAAATATCATCTCAATCGGCATCATCAGCATCAGCATCCTCCTCATCAGATTCTCTCGCCCATTAAACTTTCTTGATTTCTTTCCCCCAAGCCAAGAATCTCTTTGCCTCCTCACATATTCCTTCCTTTCCCTTTCTTTCTTTCTCTAAAAATCGTAGCTTTATCAACGATGCCATTCCTCTGTTTCTACCCTCTCTCTCCTCCTCTCCCATTTTCCTCCGCCTCTTCTTCTTCTTCTTCATCAACATCAACATCTCTCTTTGTCCTTTTCACCCTTCACCCCGACCCCCCCTGGAAAAACCCCTTTGCCTTATGTCTTCTTCAAACGTCAACCACCTTTCTCAGCCTTGCATTTATGGTGTGTGCTTTTTTCCTTTTCACTTTTTTTTTAATTGTTAATTTTAATGCCTGAAAGATGATTTTTTTTTTTGGCGTTTTGGTTGATTCCCCTTGTAATTTTTGGCTGTCTTTCTAATTTTTGCGATTATGATTTTAGAAAATTAATTTATGTGTTTGGTAGTTAGTTATGCATGAAGCTTGTTTCTTAGTAAGGATTTTGAAGTTTAGCTGTTGAATCTTGACTGCGTGCTCAATTGAATATGAAGATGAAATAGTAACATAATTAGCAGGGCATGTTGTTTCTTCAAACGCAGAGCGAAAGTCGGGGTTTATGAAATGGGTAAGTAGGCTTTTCAAGGGTGGGCCCGCTGGTAATCGGAGGGTCCCGGCTGGCCCTCAGTCGTTTGGGGATGAAAATACGGTCTGGAGTGCTCCGGTCAGATCATTGGTAATTAATTACTCTTGATATTCTTTTTCCCATATTGTAGTTGTTACTGATCTTGTATCATATCTAGAAATTATGTTCTTTTATCATACTCGTTTACTATTTTCAAAGTGTGTAATATAATAAGAAATCTTGTGAAACCCGATCTGCAGGATGACCGCCGATCTAGGGCCAATAAAGAAAAAGAGGAATTGGATCGTGCGATTGCACTTTCTATGGCTGAAGATTTAAAGAAACCAAATGGTAAACTTTGTATTTTCGTATTTCCTATAGAGAAGCTCCATGGCCTGAAAAACTTTTCTTTAAGTGCGTAAAATTTAATATGCAGGGTACAAATGGAGAACGGAATATGATGAAGATCTAGCCCGAACAGTTAATGATGGTTTCAATTCAGCACTATATCCTCCATATACAGCCCCTAGTGAGTACTATCATAGGGGCTACAGGTATTTTTTTTCTTATGTTCTTTTTTGTTCGTGTGATGCAATTTAGTTTCCTCTACTTGAATTATTTTATCCGGCAAGCCTAAAAATCGATTTTTTATGCACACACAGTTATGTTGTTAGGGCATGTTAGAGAGCCTCATAATGGAAACTAGTTCAGTTAAAAAGATTCTTAAAATCCTTCTTTCATTCCTTATCATTTTCAGTTAACAAGATCAGATCGAAGTGTTGCTATTTATGCTATTTTTGGTAATGATGAATTTGCAGATTGTGCGGCGGTTGCAAAAAAGAAATCGTGCATGGGAATTATCTTGGGTGTATGGGAATGTTTTACCATCCAGAATGCTTTCGTTGCCGTGCATGTCATTATCCTATTACCGAACACGAGGTAGAAGCTCTTTGAAGAGTTTTTTTTTTTTTTTTTTTATTCCTGAATTTTCTTGTCTTAGTCGAGTAATCATGTCTAACAGAACTTAGTTTATTTTTTCTTTTGAAATATCTAATTCTTATTGATTTCTTTTATGATTCAAGTTCTCTTTGTCAGGAAGAGATACATACCACAAGTCCTGCTTCAAAGAGCTCACACATCCTAAATGCGAAGTTTGTCATCAATTTGTATGTAATTTCATCCAATTGACTACAAACCCCTTCATATTTTTGAAATTTACAGAAACTGCCCCTACGAAAGGAAAAAAATTCAATTAGTTACCTTGAGGGGCTAAATATTTGTTGTACTAGGCTATGTTCAATGATAGTGTATAACTGATGCTAATTCTTAGGGGTGAAATGGCAAAACGACCCCCGAGGTTTGATTCCGTGTTAAATGTTGGAGGGTAACTGTTGTAAAATGTAGAACAGATGTTGAAATGTTTTACTACGAATCAAACCGAGTTTTTTTGTCGCTTGTTAATTTTTCCAGAGTAGGAGGTAGTCTTTTTAGTTCACCTCATAATTATAATAGTGACCCTTACTAATCAGCTTTAATGTTCTACTGTACGTAAATTTTACAGATCCCTACTAATGGAGTTGGCTTGATCGAGTACAGATGCCATCCGTTTTGGGCTCAGAAGTATTGCCCTTCGCATGAAAACGACTGCACGGCCCGGTGCTGCAGTTGTGAACGTTTGGAGGTAATTTACAAAGAAACTCAGACATTTAAAAAAATACTTCAAAAAAAAAAATTGAGGTTTGTTTACATGTGATACGTTCCCCTTCTACCCAAAAAGGAAACATTTCGAAAACCGACAAGAAACCTCGATGCTTAATTTATTCTGTCTAATGTAATGACCCATGCCTAAGGGAGTGATTTGTTTTCAATTGCCAATTTTGTTAAACATATTACCGGAACCGATATTTCCTATTCTATCACGTCAAATTCTTCAACTTATACCATCAGTTTTTTTTTTTTTTTGAAGTCGTTGAAAACTAGATATATATCACTGGGGGACGGACGTAGTATATGCTTGGAATGCATGGAGTCAGCTATTATGGATACCGGTGACTGTCAACCATTGTACCATTCCATCAGAGACTTCTATGAAGGAATGAATATGAGAATCAATCAGCAAATACCGATGCTTCTTGTCGAGAGGCATGCCCTTAACGAGGCTATTGAAGGGGAGAAACACGTAATTAATTTCTCTCCCTTTTTTTTCAATTACATATTTGTAGATATTTTTCTGAAGAATATTTATTTATTTATTATTAATTTTATCGGGCAGGGTTTTCATCACATGCCTGAGACGAGAGGTTTATGCCTGTCGGAAGAGCAGACCGTTACAAGTGTAAACTCTTCAGTATCACTCCATCTCTCTCCCAGGTGCATAAATAATTGTATCGAGCAGTTAATACTAAATCTGTACGTGATAAATATGCAGGTACTTAAAAGGCCGAGAATGGAGCGTGCTGGACTAGTCGGGATTAGGACACAACCTCAGAAGCTGATTCGCAAGTGTGAAGTTACAGCCATTCTGGTTTTATATGGACTCCCAAGGTAACTCGAAATTCATACTATATACACTTTAAGATGCCTCGTTTTTTTTCTTTATATAGTTTTGGAACACTAGTTGTTTATGCTTCAGTACAATTCAACTCTTGATTCAGGTTGCTAACCGGAGCAATCCTGGCACACGAGCTAATGCATGGATGGTTACGTCTTAATGGTAATACATGCTCCTCTTCAAATGTTTCTCCAATTTGAGCTTTTTGTTCACTCTTATATATGAGTCGAGAACATTCCTAAAATACAGGCTACCGTAATCTGGCACCTGAGGTAGAAGAAGGTATCTGTCAAGTGCTCTCCCACATGTGGCTCGACTCAGAAGTATTGCCCGAAACAAGAAACATGCCATCCACATCATCAGCATCCACATCATCATACGGATCGACAAGCATGATGTCATCTTCTTCTCACTGGTCTTCATCCAAGAAAGGTGGTCGGTCGAGTGTCGAAATCAAGCTGGGCGAGTTCTTCATGCATCAGATAGCGCACGATGCTTCTCCTGCTTACGGGGGAGGGTACAGGTCTGCCATATCATCGGTCAATAAATACGGGTTGCGTCGAACTTTGGATCACATTCGGTATACGGGAACTTTTCCAGAGTGATTCTGTTTTTCTCTATAATTTATTTCGAGGGTTCTGGGAATTGTATGTATTGTTTTGAAAGCTTTTGCTTTTATCTGTCGGAGCTCGAGGGGGGTTGAGTTAGTATTTGTGCAAGTGTATCGGCCCTCTCGATCAATAGTTTTTTCTGAGGATGCGTACACATGCGGAATAAGTGTGGGAAATGTTGCTGACTAATATAGCTTCTTTCATTTAATAAGAATAGGATTGGAAACTCGGTATACAGTCGAGAAGTTGAACTTCTGGATGGGATTTGATATTATGGGAACTCCAATATACAGGACTGTTATATTGACAGATTATTGAATACTACACAGCTTATATTTTCATGTTCTGTAGGAGTTAAACTTTGTGTTTCTTTGTTATAAGTGTTGGAAAATAAAGAGATAGAGTAGAGAGAGTAAAAATGAATAAGAAATTAATATTTGAAAATATAATCAATGATAGGAATTGGAAAAGGGAAACCAAAAGGAAATGTAGAATTTCACATCCAATGACTAACAAATTATACATGATAGGAGTATATTTAATTAATTATAAAAAATTAGTTGATGCACGAATATATACTCAATCAAATATATATGAATTCATTTATTTTTCAATACATAATATACTTTAATTTGATAGGTTTAATCTCTATTTTAATTAATAAAATATTAACTTATTGATATACTAATATCTCTATAAATTTGCTTTAGTTTTTTTAAATTATTTTAGAATGAAGAATTATTTAGATAAACAAGATTAAAGATTGTTGTATGTGACTTAATAAAAAATTTGATTTGTTAGATTTTGATAAACAATTTTTTTGTTGGGAAGTATAATAATTAAAATTACAAAATTTGAGGTTTGTTGGTGATTAATATAGAGTAATTAAAATTAAAAAAATTGAAATTTGTTGTGGAAAAATATAAAATAATTAAGATATATATTATGAAGTATATATATTAAATAAATTTGTTTTTCAAAATTATAAAGATATACTGTAGAAATTATATATAATAATATTATATATAGGAATAAACTACCTATAATAATAAAAAATTTAAATCCCAACTTAGAATCAGTTATAAATAAAATTATATATAATAATATTATATATAGGAATAAACTACCTATAATAATAAAAAATTTAAATCCCAACTTAGAATCAGTTATAAATAAAAATAAACTCTCGTCATGTCTTAAGAATTTATGCCTCTATATAAAATTAAATAATTAATATATAATAAAAATATTTATAAATAATATTTTTATTTATCAAAATCAATAATATATTTAAGATGACTTAAAATATTTATCAAACTTTATAACATATAGTATATGGTTAAAGTTTATAATCTTTACTCCTTAAATTCATTAATATTTTATTCAATTTGTATGTTAAACAAAATTGTTAAACATATATGATCAAAATTTATTAATCAAAACTATTAAATTGATTATCTGAATTTAAAAATAGATAATATTCAATATATATTATTTTATATTTATATTATTTTTATACGAAAAAATTATTTTTATTTTGTAAAACTCTTTTAAGAATAACTCTTTATAGCAATATTTTTTCTCGGTTCCAACGATATTTATGGAGTTCTTATTGTACTATCGAGTATTTTTTTTTTAAATGGGGCTATGGGGCGTCGCACTCTGGGCCTATGCTCAAGGTCGGCCCCGATAATTTGTCAGATATGGAGAATAAGACAAAATGTTATTTTTATTATACTCAGAGAAATTCGAACAAGATCAAAACAAACCAAATAGCGCGCGCTCAAAAGCTTCGAAATCGAGCTCCGAGCTCAACAATGGTGAAATTGAGATCCAACGTCGAACACGCGATCAAACACACCTAAAAGTATCTCTGAACTCGTAGGAGTATAAATAAAAAAATCAGGCAAAATGAACAAGAAATTTACGAGCTCCGTTCGACTGAAAATCGATTTACGTGCTCGGGAAGAGGGGGTGGTGCTTTGATGATATTCAAGCTCTCAAGGCTATCGGAATATGTTCAGTATCAACTCTAGATCAGACACAACTCGTGAATTGAATTACATATACGCACGCGAAATCTCTTAAATCCCCTTAGCATATGAACCCTACTATCATCACGAATTGAAATATACTACAGATTTCTAAACAAAATTGTGATGCACATGATGTGCGTGAGCTAGCGAGGATCTAGAGCACTTGAAAACTCAAATTGACATTAATTAACACGTGAAAAATCGTTCGATCAATGCATTGACCTATCATGCGCAGCTCAGGTGAAACGGCGTCGTTTAAGACCAAAATAACGTCGTTTTTCGATTGGCGGCAGAATTCAAATGGCTAAAATGTCCTTGCGTCCAAAATGTGAAAAAACATTTCTAAAATCCAAATTTTGTGTACATTTCAACGCTCAAGAAAAATGTATATATATATATATTTAAAGTGAATATGTAATAGTTGTGAAAGATAAGTGAAAATGTATTGGTATAATTATATTTTAAAGTGAAAATGAAATAGAATATTTCTATTATAGTGAAAAAATAAGTATAATTTTTTTTTTGAAGTATATAAGTTGAATATTTATTTAAAAAATAAAATAATATAACAAATTAGTAGAAAGGGAGTATTACTAGTATATTATTTAATCTGTAATAATTATATTTTAGATATATTTTTTAAACTCGTGTTCAATTTAGTTCAGACAAATTTTCAATATTTGAATGTTGAAAAAAATGATTTCAATTAAGTTTAGTTAACATCAATATATAGTCTAAAAAATGTTAATAAATTTACTTTTACTCGATCTTATTTAATACTAGCATTGATTTTATTCTCCATGGGGATAAGTCATTGACTTTTTGTACTTTATTAGTTGCAAGAATATAAATAAGGTCAAATATTTTTTTTAAATAATTATAAACTGAGTGTAATTGAACTATTCCAGATATTGTTCCAAAGATCTTATGGGTCCATTCCATCTTTAGAATTTAGGTTTTAGCAAATGTAAATGTACCATATCCATATGTCAATTTATAAAAGAGAAAGAGAATACAAAGAACATAAATTAGGTTCTAGTTAGGGATGGGCGTTTGAGCTCGAAAACTCAGGCTTGTACTGAAAACTCGCGAAATAGCCCGTCACGGGCTGAGTTCAAATTTTTTTGGGACCGACTCACTATAAGACTGACCCGTGAAGTGTATATGCGATCCGAGCTTGGGCCCAAAAAAAATTAAAACCGTACGTAAATCCGGCTCGGGTCGTTAATTTCATTTTTTAATATATATATATATATATATATATATATATATATATATATATATATATATATATATATATATATATATATATATATATATATATATGTGTGTGTGTGTAGTATAAAGTAAAAAAAAAAAGTTTTACATTATTATTATTTATTTTTATTATTACTATTATTGCAAGATGGACTTTCAAGGTAGAATTGAAGTGGAATTGAGCAAACAACGCAACATGCCACAAAAACTAAGAACTTTGTTTTTATTTTTGACTTTCATTTGAGTAAATAACCAAAAACATTATTTTTGTTTTTATCTTTGAACTTTCAGTTTAGCAATATTATGTGATTCAAGTGTTTTAAATTTTTATTGAATTATGAAATGAATAAAATTTGTAATAGAAACTCTGTAAAATTTAAGACCGAAAACTCGAAAACTCAGCTCGAGCTCGTCATGATCGGTCCCGAGCCGAGCCCTTTTTTTTTTTCTGAACATTGAATCGATTTACATGTATACGTTCTTCTATTCATTCATTTTTGTCCTCGATTTTTTTAATTTTATGTATTAATTATGAGTTTTTTGCAGATTCCATAATCAAATTGTCGAGTTATTAATTATGTTCGACTAGATTTTTTTTTAAATATTTTTAGTTTATCCCTAATTCAGTTATGTTAAATTTGTTTTGCAAGTTAACATACTTTATATTAATATTATTGCATTTCTGCCATCTCATGTCCTTCGTGTTCACCAATTAAATTCAATTTTTTTATATTTCTATTTATTTTCCAGTTTTATAATTTTTATTTTCCATTTATTTGGATTTTCCTCCAGCGATTTTAAGTATTTGTTGGATGCGTTTGACACTCGAGAACTCCTCTTCCACCAGATCAGAGACTCCTCGATCGGGTAGGATGAGACGAGAAACTCCTCTTCCACCAGATCAGAGGCTCCTCGATCGGGTAAGATGTAAATCGAGGGATGCGCCCGAGTAGCAGACACATGTGGAATTGAGCTCCAGTCTCGCATTGATCCTATGTGCTTTCTTCCTCACTTAAAGATTCACCCATCGTCGATGCACGTCAATTCTTAGCGGATCTTTATCTAGCGAATAGCTTACGAAATCGCATGACTGTAATATGTAGTTGTTCAGTTCATTAATATAAAGAGGGGAGAACTAGGAAATGTAGGAACCAGCATATATAGCTAAAAAAAATTATCGATGCTATGTGGGTGTGGTTTATGCCGGTGTCTTCAGAACGGTCTATTTGCCGTTTGATTTTAGTAAAAGATAACTTAAATATGATGTTAGACTCATCAATTGTTTATGCGGTTTTTGGTTATTTATGACAATCAGGGTTAGTATTTAATGAAATATTTTTTTTAGGCGATCGTTAGTCTACACGGGAATTTCCTTGGACCCATTTCTTAGTAGTCCGAGCCGGAAGCGGTTTATATTGCTTTAGTGGTGTGCTGAGGACAGTTGTTTTAGATTGTGTATCTGAACTTTATTGGTATAGTTTGTTGGCTTTTGGTGCGTATTTTTGTACCGAATTTGTGTCAAGAGGCTTTAGATTTTGCATTTAAACTTATGGTGATCAATGAAATTTCATTGTCACATTATCTTATGCTTATAAAAAAAACTTGGCATCCAAAATGTGTTTTAAGATTTTTTAGCATCATAGTCCTCTATTTTTTTAAATACAGTATATAAATAACTCTCAATTTTTAGTTGGAGTTTAAAAATTTTCAAGGTAGTTTTTGTAGTTCACTCTTCAAACTCATCCATGTTTTAAATATTTATTCTTACTTTTAGATTTTAAATATTTAAATATGAAATATAGTTGATAATTAAAATTTATTTTAATATTTACGTTAAATACTTGAATACAACACTAAATATTAAAATAAAATTAAAAGAAAAATATTTTTATTTTTTTATGATAAACTAATATATTAATTGAATACAATTAGTCATAAGAGAAAAAGTACTAAAAATGCATTTCTACAAGTAATTTAATTTTAGTAGTTATAAAATTATTCAATTTTTATATTTTATCGGGATATATAATCATTCTATCTTTTTATAAGTATTCAATACAAGTTATTATAATACAAGTTATTATAATTCAAGTGAACGATGAAAATGAAACACCCCAAATAAAATTATAGTAATAGTATCATATGACTATAACCATTAATCAAAGTCATGGGTAATCTTTATCAAACGTTGGAATTTTTCAATTTTAATAAACATTTTATGTTATGTATTACTTCAGACATAACATTTCAATTTTAATAAGTATTTCATAAATTGATAATGAGATTTAATACGAGTTTACAAATTTGAGTGAGGGGTCGATTATAAAATAAAATATCTTAAAAGATTAATAAACTTTTAGCCGAATAAATTGCGAATTGAATAAAATTAATAGATTATTTCATACTTATTAATTAAAAAAAAATACTACGTGCATCGCACAGTGGGTACCAGTAGTGTTTAATTAAGATATTTCACACGTTTGATTTCCTCAGCCAAATCAAATATTATCTGAAGATTCGTGGATTGAAAATATACCAATTAAATTCGTTAATTATTTGGAAAGTATCATGAATTCAAATTGAAGATGATATCCGAATAATATGGCTGCATGCCTTAACATGTGTGATCGTTGAACAAGTGGGGAGACAATTTAGGAGATGCCCACGAACGAACAAGATAGTCATGGATAATTAATTGGATAAGGTTATTCTTTCTCTCCCAATGCGGAAACATATATAGATATGGATCTAAATCATAATATACGTGAATGCATGCTCTTGTTCCTTTTAATTTTAAGTTAATACGTTTACTATAATGTCCATTGAAATTAAATACTATATATTGTTTCAATATTTATATCATATATTCGTATAACATAATATTGAAATTGAAGTTTGGAGCAGAATATCAAATTCTGTTGGAGAGAAGCAGTTGAAGTATATGGATGTTGATGTTTTATTTTCAGCTCAATAAAGTTGCTACTTAGTGTTATTAAGTTGCTTTTTAATATTGAGTAGCACTTTTAGTCTTCAGCACTTTTAGCTATTTTTGTAATAGTATATAAGTGGGACTTGTACGTTTTTGTATTTTCAAGTTTTGGGGAAATAAAATTTGATTTTCATTTTTCCCGCTCTTCACTTTTCGTTTGTGAGCTCTTTGATCAGCTCCTTTTTCGTGTGAATCGATTGTTGAAATTTGATATGGTATCAGAGAACAGTTCTTCCGCCTGTGTTTTTTACTGATTTATCTCTTGTTAATTGATCTGTTCTTCCTCTGTTTTTTGTCTTTGCGACTCGAAAATGGTGCGAGGTGTTCCGAACAGAGAGGTTTTGAGCTTCGCCGATGATCATGCCAATCCTTTTTATTCGCATCCGAGCGATAATCCTGGAGCTGTGTTGGTGGTCCAGCTTCTAAATGGATCAAATTACAACATATGGAGCAGATCCATGATTACTGCGTTGATGGCGAAAAACAAATTAGGTTTTGTTGATGGATCAATTTCACGACCGGATTCTGGTGATTTGTTGTTCTCTGCTTGGCTGCGATGCAATTCCATGGTGGTTTCATGGATTCGCAACGCTACCACACCAGAAATCTGCTCAAGCTTAATGTATCTCGATGATGCTTTTGAGATATGGAATGATTTGCGTGACAGGTTTTCTGAAGGTAATATTGCCAGATTTTTTCAACTGCGTCAGCAATTTATGAATCTAACTCAAGGTTCATCTGATGTGAATGCTTATTTTACCAAACTTAGAGGTATCTGGGATGAGTTTAAGAATCTGCAACCTATTAGTTGGTGTGCCTGCCCTGTCAGTGGCAAAAAGTGGTCTGAATATCAGTTGCAGGAGTGTGCTATGCAGTTTCTTATGGGTTTAAATCCCTCATATGCTCAGTTGAGATCTCAAATTATGTCCATGGTGCCCTTTCCACCTCTGTCTAGAATTTTCTCTTTGGTTATTCAAGAGGAAAGGCAAAGAGGCTTAGGAGGAGTTCCTCAGAATTTTGGTGCCAGTGAACAACCTGGAAATCTGATTAATGCTGTTGGTTATTGTTGGGATATGTCCTTCGATCCTACGTGTGCAATCGATAAAGTCATAAGGTCGTCTATGGATGTTAAATGATTATTCGATAATATTAAATTGTTGGGAACAATATAATATTGATCAATTAAATCATACCTACAGGGTCACACATGGACTCGAAGATAATGTACGATGCTTGATATATATTGATTTAGAATCAATATTTACGTGGATTTAATATACATGCATGGGATGCATGGCTTGCATGGATGCATGTCACATAGTGTGACATGGCATGCCACACAAGCAAGTGGGACCACATACAATGCATTGTGGCATGTGTATGTGGCATGACCTTTCACCTCCTTTGTAACCCCTTTTGTGTGTTAAATGGTGCATCTTTATGCACATTATGAAGGAGGTTACAAGGAGGTGTAATGGTGTGCATAATGAAGTGATTATATAGATGAAGATCTGATTTTCATCACACACAATATTCAGCCACGAAATTCCACACAAATAGAGAGAAAAGAGGTGATCTTGGAGATCCATTCTCAAGCAAGCAAAGGTGTTCATTATCCGGGTTCGTGTGCAACACGTAGAGGCCGGGCCATTTGTGCGGCTTCCACATCCGGACGATCTAAAGGAGTGACGAGGTCATTCACAAGGAGAGTTTCGAGAGGCTGATCCATTTGAGGTGGTTCAATCGACTCAACACCACCTCAACGACATCAACGAATCACTTCGTCACAAAATTAAGTAATCGTTGAACCTTATATATATATATATATATATATATATATATATATATATATATATATATATATATATATATATATATATATATATATATATATATATATATATATATATTGGATGTGTATATATATATATTGGATGTGTATATATATATGTTTATATGTGTTCTTATACACATTAAGTGTGCACTAAGATCATGGCATAGTAGATCTATTGCTTTACACGCTTCCGCACACACGGTATATCGATTGGATCGGTATACCGGTACCTTCAATTGGTATCAGAGCCTAGGGCTCGTGCACACTTTTGTGTTGGACACGAAGGTTAAATCAACATAATTGGATTATATGTTTAATTGTGATTATGTGATTAGATGTAAGGCCGGCCACCGTTAGTGGTCGGGTGAATGAAATTGTCGTTTTTTACGTACGATTGGCCATAGTTTTGGAGGGCTGCGTCCCTTGGAATAATTTGTAATAGATAGGTTTTCTATTTCAATATGTATTGTTCAAACTTGTAAGCGATGGACTTGGTCCATGGTTCGATGGTGGATCTCGGCTCTCCGGCGAAAACGAGAAGAAACGAAGCAAAATGAAGCGAAACGGGCGAAAATCGGGCTGCTGGAGCAAAACGGCGGGCGCCGTTTCTGCTCCGGCGGGCGCCGAATGGATTCGGCGGGCGCCGTTATGGAAACGGCGACTGCCGAAAGGCTGTTTTTTGGTCAGCCTGTTTTGTACCCTTTTGGCGGGCGCCGTTTTGGAAACGGCGACCGTCGGTGGTGTTCGGCGATCGCCGTTTGTGAAAAGGCGGGCGCCGTTCGTGGTTTTTGGGGTATGGACTAAGGTTGACCTAAATCGGCGGGTGCGGAACTGAAACGGCGGGCGCGGGCCAGTCCAGAAGATGTTCAAGGCCTATTTTGTTGATTTTAATCTTTTCGTTTGAGAGTTGTGAGGTTCTAGGGGCCTTTCGATTACGTATTTAATTGCTTTGCTAGTTATAGGATGTTTTATGTTATAAATGTTCAACTTACATATAAACACCTATGCATGCAAGTTCCCAAAATAATGAGTATAATGTCTTGTCCAAAAACATCACACTCATGAAGCCCTCGATCATAAGTTGGTAGGTCCGCCTCAGCGGGGTACTACTTGTTATCTTGGGATAAGTGGGAGTAAGGGTTAGACCCTTACACGTGAGTTTGGTTTTCTCATCGATAGATCCACTGCAGGCGTGGCTATCGAGACATGAGATGAGAATGGGACTCTCATCGACCGAGAGTGACATTAGATGTCATTGACATGGGATGTCTACCTATCTTAGACTTCTTAAGTGCGGACTCAGTCGGCTTAAGAATTTGCAAGATGAGGGTCTTGGGATTGTTTTGTTCAAGGGAACAAAGATATTAGATATCGATTGAACAAAATGAAATAAATAAGTAGCTTGTTAGACAACCTTATTTGTTTACCGCTTTGTGAATGTTTACATACTTTATTTATCTTTCTTTTGTAGTTTATCATGTTAATTTCAACTCGATTCAAGTTTGGTTCAATTCTTGATTATGAAAAATTGAACAACATAAATTTTCTTGATTCACAACGTAATTTGAGGATGGTCCTCAAATACGAAGACAATGAAAATGTGTTAGATAACCACATCCTAAGATATCATTGAACAACTCAATAGCATGTTCGGGGAATATGCTAAGATTGAGCGGTTCGGTATGACCAGGGTCATCGCTTCAGCTAGGCTGGAAAAATGGAAATCTATGGAATCACATGTACAACAAATGATTGGATTATTTGTTTCAAGTGACCGTCTAGATTTTTCCTATGATGATTATTTGGCAACCGATTTCATACTTCAATCTCATTATGGTTATAATGCCTTTAGGCTAAATTTTCCATATGAATGGTTTGAAGAAATCGCTTCGTGAGCTCCACGGGATGCTCAAGGCTGTTGAGCCGGCGATAGAAAAGGACCCTAAGAGGGAAATTCTTATGATATGGGATAGGGTAGTCAAAAGAGCATGGGCAAGAAGGCTACTAGGGTTCCTAGGGAATCTCAATGCGTCTACTGCAAAAGTGTTGGACACTACTTGCAAACATATAAAAGTTCATATTTTATTCAATTTCAAAACAAATGCCTAATTTGTCTTTCATTTGATGGATTATAAGGTTATGATTATTTTCACCTCGGGGAGTGATTTAATCCAAAACACTTAAGTTCATCAATGACACAAATTAGAGACTTTCGAGCCATTGGATGGCGTGAATCGATTGTCTGGTTGGCTCCCTCATATTTTATGAGAGATAGAGCTTCAATTGCATGATAATATCGCTGGTTAGAAAACTTCGATTTTTCACTTACGATTTATCACGTTTTGACATTGAGATAATTTTGAATGGGAAATTTGAATGAAACTCAATTATTGGGAATAATTGAATTTGCCCAAAGTTCAATGAAGATGTGAAGAACGGGGTTGCTTCATCTTCAAATATTAATGTTATAGACATTAAACTTCACAAATTCTACTTCTTGGGTATTGGATGCCAAATGTGGTTCTCACATTTGTATGTGGAGGAACTACATAGAAGTGTAAGTTTGGTGAGTAGAGATGTCGATCTACGGGCGAGAAATGAAGCGAATGTCGCTGCATTAGCCGCATGATCATATGATGTTGTTTTGCCTTAGGGCCTTGTTTTTAGTATTATAACTATGTAATTTCGTACCTTCAATAAACAATGAATATTGGTTCAGTATTGGATACTGATGGATTAGTTTTTCACTATTAAATAGTTTGGTAACTATTTTAATTGTGAATTATTCTTTGTTTTGGTACGTTTATTATATTGTTTATGTATACTTTAAACTTGAAAAATCATATATAACATTAACACTAAAGGCCGAATCGAATAAGTCTCAATGAGACATAACTATAACATTGTTGATTAGGTCAAATCAACATCTAAATATGTAACGAATCTTCTTTTAGAATGCATTATAGATTCATTTGACTTGGAGTCATTTGATACATGTGGATGATGTGTGATGGACAAGATAACAATGTCATCTTTCTTGGAGAAAGGAGAACATGTAAGTGATTTATTAGGGATGATCCATACTGATGTATGTGGAACCTATCAGTTCACAAGCACATGAAGGTTATGTTTTGAGAAAACAAACTATATTAGATATAGTTCGACCATTCGATGAGAGGTCTAAATGAACTACTGGTCTCTTTTGGGAACACATAATTCTAGACTTCAACTTATACACTGAATAGGACACCGTCAAAAGCTGTTGATAAGACACCATACGAAGTATGGAAAGGGAAGGTCCCTAACTTGTCTTATATCAAGGTTTGGGGATGTGAAGCTTATGTGAAGAGAAATATCTCAACAAAGCTTGAACCCAAATCGGATAAATGTTTCTTTGTTGGTTATCCAAAAGAAACACGAGGGTACCACTTTTATAACCAATCCGAGAACAAAGTCTTTGTTGCTCGAGATGGTGTATTTCTTGAAAAGGAATATCTTTCCAAGAAAGTAAGTGGGAGCTCAGTTGAATTGAACGAAGTTCAAGAAGACTTGAATGAGGTTCAAGAAGAACAAACTGAGATGGAGAATCAAGACTTGGTCGAAAGTACTCCAGTGGTTTTGGAAACCACACCTAACCCTCGAAGGTCCGGAACGATTAGAACTCAACCTGACAGATACTTAGGTATTCTGACAAATGAGAACTATGAAATCATGCTTTTAGAAAGCAATGAACCTTCGACCTATATCCAAGCTATGACGAGTCCAGATTCCGAGAAATGGCAGGGTGCCATGAAATCCGAAATGGAATTGATGTCTGAAAATCAAGTTTGGAACTTGGTCGGTTTGCTTAAAGGGGCTAGGCCATTGGAAGCAAATGAATTTACAAGATAAAAACAGACATGGATGGAAAACCTAGTGTTTTCAAAGCAAGGTTGGTGGAAAAAGTTTTTTTTCACAGGGTGGATTATAATGAAACCTTTTCAACAGTTGCTATGATTAAATCCATTCGGATTCTCTTAGCCATTGTAGCTCATTATGATTATGAGATATGGCAAATAGATGTTAAAACCGCCTTCTTGAATGGGATTCTAGAAGAGGATGTGTTTATGACACAACCAGAGGGTTTTATCGATCCTAATCAGGCTGAGAGAGTATGCAAGCCTAATAGTTCCATTTATGGAATAAAGCAAGCATATCGGAGTAGCAATCTTCAGTTCAATGAATCCATACTGGGATTTGGATTTCAGAGGAACTCGGAAGAGTCTTGTTTTACAAGAAGATCAGTGGGAGTTACGTTGTATTAATTGTGTTGTATGTCGATGACATACTCCTTATTGGAAACAATGTTTCTATGCTTAATTCTATTAAAGAATGGCTTGGGAATTGTTTTTCAATGAAGGATCTTGGAGAAGCACAGTACATATTGGGCATCAAGATCTGTCGGAACAGATCGAAAATGATGTTTGGACTTAGTCAAGTGACCTATATTGATAAGGTACTTGATAAGTTCAGAATGAAAGACGCCAAAAAGGGTCTCATTCCAATGAGTCATGGCACATCTCTTAGCAAGATGCAAGGCCCTACGGGACTTGATGAGCAAAACAGGATGGAAAACATTCCTTATGCTTCGGCAATAGGGTCTATAATGTACGCCATGATATGTACACGACCGGACGTATCGTATGCTTTGAGCATGACGAGTCAGTTTCAAGGAAATCCAGGTGAGGCGCGTTAGACTGCGACCAAGAATATTCTTATGTACCTTAGATTGACAAAAGAATATTTTATTGTCTTTGGAAGACAAAAAGAGTTGATATTAACAAGCTGTTTGAATGCTAACTTCAAAACAGACTAAGATAATTTCCGATTTTAATCTGGTTATATCTTTTGTCTGGTTAGAGGTGATATTTGCTGGAATAGTTCCATGCAATGCAATATAGCTGA
Source organism: Euphrasia confusa (assembly GCA_954870475.1). NCBI lineage: Eukaryota > Viridiplantae > Streptophyta > Magnoliopsida > Lamiales > Orobanchaceae > Euphrasia > Euphrasia confusa. The sequence goes on from OX940949.1 coordinate 20,196,520, forward strand.
TTAAACTACAGAAGCTGAGCACAGTATTGCATTGGATGCAGTAATGTTGGCAGTTAGGATTTAAAAGTTCTTGAATGAACTAGGTGGCGTAACTAGCTCAGCCCATCCGATAGTTCTCTATTTATAGTAGAGTTATCGCGCAAGCCTATGAGCTAGGAAGCACCACAAGTCTAAAACTGGTGCTCAGGAAGTTCCACATTATTTGGGAGATAGTTTTGTGGAGACATCGAGATAATAAAGTTGCAACTTTTGGTAAGATTGCAAACCCGCTTTCTAAACCTCTCCAGCAGTTTAAGCTTGAGGCTTTCACGACTGCAATAGATATCAGACATCTTAGAGATGGGTTGTTATTTCTATTACTGTATTAGATACTTTTGGAGATTTGGTAAACATTCAATCATATGTATAATACATAATTCTTCATATAAATATGGTTTAATTTATATGAATTGTCCAAATGATTAAGTTATATCAATTGGGTTATGAGGTCGACTTACCGCATAATGAAGTCCCAATGGTTGAACTGATATACTTGAATCATATAGCTGTTCCTGGTTCGTATAATCGAGTACGGACAAACCGATAATACAAAGAACTAGATTGTAATGTGTACTATAGCGCCGCTTCATGGGCTAGTGATGTGGGACATCAAGTACAATTACATAGATATTAGCTGGGAGCTAATGATCGAACAGACCCGACTGGAATAGTATTTAAGATTTCGAGTCATAATACTATTTCATTGACTGTCGAGCAATTTCCTCTGACCTGAGTAGTCCAGAGTGATTCCATTGTGAAATGGTGTACTTTGCTACAAGTAAACGCCTTTCGTAAAAGGAGGTTATAAAACTTGTTATTGGGTATATCAGGAAGCAAGTGGGAGAGCTTGGATTGACAAGATGGGATTGTCCTCCATTTTATAATGGGATACATGTCTTACCGGCCACTTGGAGAGTCGAGACTGTGGAAAATACGTGGCCACGTCCAGATTCGTATCATAGTGATAAATCTGGTTTTACAGTCTGTCTCAAAGTCCAAGAAAAGTTTGAATCGATTGAGGATGACTCAAGTCTTGCCTCAAGTTCAAACTTAGACATAAAGTGACAACAGGAAGTTGGCAGCACACTGGCTCTGAAGGCCAAGTGGGAGATTGTTGGGATATGTCCTTCGATCCTACGTGTGCAATCGATAAAGTCATAAAGTCGTCTATGGATGTTAAATGATTATTCGATAATATTAAATTGTTGGGAACAATATAATATTGATCAATTAAATCATACCTACAGGGTCACACATGGACTCGAAGATAATGTACGATGCTTGATATATATTGATTTAGAATCAATATTTACGTGGATTTAATATACATGCATGGGATGCATGGCTTGCATGGATGCATGTCACATAGTGTGACATGGCATGCCACACAAGCAAGTGGGACCACATACAATGCATTGTGGCATGTGTATGTGGCATGACCTTTCACCTCCTTTGTAACCCCTTTTGTGTGTTAAATGGTGCATCTTTATGCACATTATGAAGGAGGTTACAAGGAGGTGTAATGGTGTGCATAATGAAGTGATTATATAGATGAAGATCTGATTTTCATCACACACAATATTCAGCCACGAAATTCCACACAAATAGAGAGAAAAGAGGTGATCTTGGAGATCCATTCTCAAGCAAGCAAAGGTGTTCATTATCCGGGTTCGTGTGCAACACGTAGAGGCCGGGCCATTTGTGCGGCTTCCACATCCGGACGATCTAAAGGAGTGACGAGGTCATTCACAAGGAGAGCTTCGAGAGGCTGATCCATTTGAGGTGGTTCAATCGACTCAACACCACCTCAACGACATCAACGAATCACTTCGTCACAAAAGTAAGTAATCGTTGAACCTTATATATATATATATATATATATATATATATATATATATATATATATATTGGATGTGTATATATATATATTGGATGTGTATATATATATGTTTATATGTGTTCTTATACACATTAAGTGTGCACTAAGATCATGGCATAGTAGATCTATTGCTTTACACGCTTCCGCACACACGGTATATCGATTGGATCGGTATACCGGTACCTTCAGTTATAATAGAGGAAAGGAAAGGTTTCATTGCACACACTGTGGTAAAACAGGACATACAGTTGATAGATGTTTTGCTCTTCATGGTCTTCCACCTGGTTTTGGAAGAGGCAAAGGCAAACCTGAGAATCAGTTAGGGCAAGCTAATGCTACTCAGGGATCAGTAAATACTGCAGATTCTACTGATCAGCCTAATTCTTCTGCAGCCCCTTCCAGTGATAACTTGACAATGCAGCTGATTCAATTGCTTCAGAATCAACTTCAGTTCAATGCTAATTCACAGCAAGCTGCATCTTCCAGTACTTCAACTGCTGCACCTGCACCTGCAGCTAATTTTAGTGGTACCATTTCTCTATCACTTACTCCTTTTGCTGGTTCTGCAGTTCATACCAGTGCACAATGGCTTATTGACACAGGTGCCACACATCATGTCTGTTGTGTGGATACCATGTTCATAAAATCCCATAATGTCTCCAACACACATGTTAACCTCCCAAATGGGGATAATGTTATTGTTACCAAAATTGGCTCTATTCAGCTCAATGAGCACATCATTCTCCATTCAGTCCTGTTTGTTCCAACTTTCACTCATAATTTGCTTTCTGTGAGTGCCTTGACCTTAAGTTCTCATTGTTCCTTCTCTTTTACACATGATTCCTGTGTGATACAGGAAATTTCAAAGGGGAATCAGATTGGGATGGGTAAGAGAATTGGTAACCTTTATGTCTTATCCACTTCAGGTTCTTTTTCTCCTTATACCTTTGTTGTTTCTTCAGTTGCTTCTGATCTCTGGCATGCCAGGTTAGGCCATTTATCTCCTGGGAAACTCAGTCTTTTATCTGATGTATTGCATACCAGCTGTAATAAAAACCTTGTTTGTGAAATTTGTCCTTTGGCCAAACAAAAGAAGTTAAAATTCCCTAACTCTGTTTCACATTCTAAGCATTCCTTTGACATTATACACTGTGATGTGTGGGGACCCTTTCACACTCCCACACATGAAGGTTTTTCATACTTCCTTACCATAGTTGATGATCATAGCAGATTTGTATGGACCTTTTTGATGAAATTGAAATCTGATGTTGGTGCTGTGTTGACTCAGTTTTTCACAACAGTCCATACACAATTTGGTAAACATGTCAAATGCATGAGAAGTGATAATGCACCTGAGTTTAATCTCACTCATTTATTTTCTCAAACTGGTACCCTTGCTCAAAAATCTTGTGTTGGTACACCTCAGCAAAATGCTAGGGTAGAAAGGAAGCATCAACACCTTCTGAATGTTGCTAGAAGTCTTTTGTTTCAGTCTCATTTTCCTTTGGAATTTTGGGGGGACTGTATTCTCACAGCCTCATACCTCATTAATAGAATTCCCTCCTCTGTCCTTCCTAATCACAAAACCCCTTTTGCTGCCCTTTTTCATAAGCCAGCCAATTATACACACCTGAGAGTCTTTGGTTCACTGTGTTTTGCCTCTACTCTTGATAGAAATAGAGACAAGTTTTCACCTAGAGCTGTCAAATGTGCCTTTCTGGGATATCCATCTGGTTATAAAGGGTATAAACTTCTTAACCTTACAGATCACACTACCTTTATTTCCAGAGATGTTGTTTTTCATGAAACAATATTTCCTTTCTCCCACTTACCCTCACAAGATTGCTTTCCCTTTCTGGACACCACACCTATCACACCTGAACTTACCAAAAATTCAACCACTCAGCCTTGCTTCCCATCAACTGAACCAACCACTGTTTTACCACTCTCAACAACCTCAGGAAGAATCATTAAAAAGCCTTCACACCTCAATGACTTTGTCTGTAATTCATCCATCAGTTCCTGTATCCATCCCATTTCTACATATATTTCTTCTGCTCATCTCAGCCCTTCCTACTCAAATTTCATTGCATCCATTACCTCTGTTCCTGAGCCTAGCTACTACTCACAGGCCATTCTTTTTCCAGAATGGTGTAAGGCTATGCAGACTGAGTTGGATGCCTTGGAGGCCAATAACACTTGGACCATTACCACTTTACCCCCCTCTAAAACTGCCATTGGCTGTAAGTGGGTGTATAGAGTCAAATTCTTGGCTGATGTCTCCATTGACAAGTATAAAGCCAGATTGGTAGCTAAGGGCTATACTCAACAAGTTGGTTTGGATTTCCTGGATACTTTCTCTCCTGTGGCAAAGCTCACCTCTGTCAAAATGCTACTTGCCATTGCTGCTGTGAAACACTGGACTCTAGGTCATCTTGACATCAACAATGCCTTCCTGTATGGCTCACTGGATGAGGAGATCTACATGGTGTTACCTCCTGGTTTGCTCAATCAGGGGGTGCCATATCCTGAAGGATCAGTTTGTAAACTGCAAAAATCATTGTATGGGCTCAAACAAGCCTCAAGGCAATGGTACATTACTTTATCCACTGCTCTATCTCACTTTGGATTGCAGCAATCCCCTCATGATCATTCCCTGTTCTTTAAACATGATGAGACTTCTTTTCTGGGCTTGATTGTCTATGTGGATGACATCCTAATTGCCAGCAATTCAGACCAAATAATCCTTGATTTTAAGAACTTTTTGGGCACACAGTTCAATTACAAAGACCTTGGAGCTTCAAAATATTTTTTGGGATTGGAAATTGCAAGAAATGATTCTGGAATTTTCTTATGCCAGAGAAAATATGCACTGGACCTTATAACTGATGCAGGATTATTGGGTTGTAAACCTGTTACAACTCCTATGGATGCAGTTCATCATTTGAGTATTGATGATGGAGTTCCTCTTGTTGACATTAGTGCATACAGAAGACTCATAGGCAGGCTTCTATACTTGTGCATTACCAGAGTAGACATCACTTATGCAGTCCATACACTTAGCCAATTTTTGGCTAAACCCACTGATGTGCACTTGAAAGCTGCAGAGAGAGTAGTGAAGTATTTAAAAGGAAGTCCAGGACATGGTTTGTTCTTTTCCAGCTCAAATCAACTTGAATTAAGCCTCTTTGCAGATGCTGATTGGGCAGGATGCCCTGATTCTAGAAAATCAGTAACTGGATTCTGTGTATTTGTTGGAGCTTCACTGGTCACCTGGAAATCTAAGAAGCAGCATACCATTTCTAGGTCATCTGCTGAGGCTGAGTATAGAGCTATGGCTCAAGCTACATGTGAAGCTGTCTGGTCAAAAGGGTTATTTTCTGATTTTGGGATTGAGCAAAACAGGGCAATACCTCTTTACTGTGATAATCAAGCTGCCATCTACATTACCTCAAATCCAGTGTTTCATGAAAGGACTAAGCACATAGAAATTGATTGTCACACTGTGAGAGAAAAGTATAAGGAAGGTGTTATAAATCCACTGCACATAAGAAACACTCTACAGGTTGCTGACATTTTAACAAAACCTCTTGCTGCAGCTGAGATGAAAACAATTCTGGTCAAGATGGCTTTTGGCAGTATCCACTCTCCATCTTGAGGGGGTGTATTGAAATTGAAGTTTGGAGCAGAATATCAAATTCTGTTGGAGAGAAGCAGTTGAAGTATATGGATGTTGATGTTTTATTTTCAGCTCAATAAAGTTGCTACTTAGTGTTATTAAGTTGCTTTTTAATATTGAGTAGCACTTTTAGTCTTCAGCACTTTTAGCTATTTTTGTAATAGTATATAAGTGGGACTTATACGTTTTTGTATTTTCAAGTTTTGGGGAAATAAAATTTGATTTTCATTTTTCCCGCTCTTCACTTTTCGTTTGTGAGCTCTTTGATCAGCTCCTTTTTCGTGTGAATCGATTGTTGAAATTTGATACATAATCATCTATCTTTAACACTTTTGTCATAAAATTCACACTTTTATCAACTTAAATGTGAAAAATATTTATTCACAAAAAAATAATCCTGGCATATTCTACACGGTGCATGCAATCTCAAAATTAATTTATAACACTTAAAATGTACACACGTTTATAAACATACGTTAAATATCTCATATCAATTGTATTTAGATTTTAAAGTTCAAATATAAGTTTGATAACATTATCACCTTAATAAAGCTTTTTAAAGTGTTATATTGGTCAATTTTGACGCATGATGGCGGGTGTCCAATATGATGATGGGTGCTCAGCCGATGTAATTTCCGACTTTCCAAAAAATGGCACTATATGTCCACTAGAGCCAACAAAATTGAGCCTACTCGTGAGCAGGGGCATGTTAAATATCTTAAATCGGTTAAAATTAGATTTTAAAGGTCAAAGATTATAATTTGTATAACATCCCAACTTTGACAACATATATAAAGAGGTTTCGAAAAACCAATATCTCTTGTTTGATCGAGACATATGTATCGGAAAGATAGTACTGTACACTAAATCGCTAATCATACTACACACATTGTTATATATTGCAAGACACTTCATTTGTATTTAATGATGTTGAGATTTTCAATATATTCTAATATAATTTTTATCATTCTAAACAAAGAAAATGATCTAACTTGGTCTCTAAGCTAAGAAAATCGCATACCACTCAAAATTAACGCACTAGAATAATCTCGCACAATGGCGTTGTTCATGTAACAACCTCTACTTGATCCACATAGCGTCCGCTATTTGGTCAACGGCTGTTATTTTCTTGAATCTTTCGTGCTAAAACTCTCTGAAGTTTGTCTCATTCGAAGCATACACAATTAGCTTTGATGCGGTACACAGACCAACACAATCTCGACAAAAAAAATGAACGGAGAAGCAAGACAACAACCACTATGTCACCCATTGACCGTTGTGTCCTCTTGAACAGTAATACACTCGTTTTCTTCTTTTACTTGTTTCAATCTCGAATTCGAGCCATAACTATGTTGAGGAATAAGATGAGGAAGAAAAGAATTTGAGCCATAACTATGTTGAGGATCTTTTACTTGTTTCAATCTCGAATTCGAGCCATAACTATGTTGAGGAATAAGACAAGAAAGAAAAGAATTTGAGCCATAACTATGTTGAGGAATAAGATGAGGAAGAAAAAACAATCAAAATAAAATATTTATTAGTTAGAAAATATATTTTAAATATTTTTCATATCATAATTAGCTTGATATACTATTTTTCTATTCTTTGGAGATTCTTTATATATTTTTTAAGAATTCTTTGCACTCAACAATTGCATCGCAAATAATGTCATTCAGCATCGGATATATGACAAATCTTGCAATGTATGATACTGAATGGCAAATTTTCATGGTCCTAAAAGGGTGTGATCGCATCCCTTTGTTTTACACTTATCTTTTAAATCAAAATTAAAATATAAATGACAATTTTTATTTGTTTTTCGTTAAAATTTTAACAATTTTAATAAATTATCAATAAATTATTATAAAATGAACCTTAAATTTTATAATTTATTCTTTTACGATTATATTTCTAGCATTTTATATACCATAATAAACCTATACTGTTATGAATATTATTAATTAGTGAATGACTAGTTTACCCTTTCTTGGTGAACAAGACAGAAACCCTACTTTGTATCCTATATAAAGGGGTCTCCCCATATGAATGAATACAACAATTGATAACAATTCTATTCTCTCTCCATATTCTCTCTTACTCTAATATATTATTCTCTCTCAATTCTTTTGAGTTTATAACACGTTATCAGCACGAAAGCTCAACCGCGTTCTTCATCGAAATTCTACCCATCCAAGATCCAAGATCCGAAGTATAAGGCAAGAATTTATATTTTTTGTTTATATTCATTAATAATTATAAATATATCTACTTCTTCTCCCTTCTTCTTAATATCATATGTTCCTGAAGAACATTATAATCTTATATTCCTGAAGTAATATCATATGTTCCCGAAGAACATTATAATTTGATATTCTTGATATGATATCATATGTTCCCGAAGAACATTATAATCTGATATTTCTGAAGTAATATCAAATTAATTATGCCTAAGTTCCTGAAGAAGATTATAATATGATATTCTTGAAGTAATATCAAATTAGTTATTCTTAGTAAAATCAAAATTAAATTTTAATGTTCCTGAAGAACATGATATGATATTCCTGAAGAAATATTAAAACTAAATTAAAGTAAATGTTCCCAAAAAAAAACATATTCCGGAAGAAAAATATCAAAATTAAATGTTCCTGAAGAACATCGTGCGAGTCTTTCGTGGTCAATTCATGTATGTGCGAAGTCGACCCATGAATCAATTGATGTATTTCTTGAATTCTAAAGTGGGTGAAACTTTAGGAAAAGTTAATCCAAACCTTATTGAATAGCCCGATGATTATTTGCTTGGATATTGGGATAGCACATGAGTTTGAATCCCCATGAAAATTTGATATTCCTGAAGTATTATCAAATTAATTATTCTTAATATATCAATTAAAATAAATGTTCCTGAAGAACATATACTCCGATTTAAAATATTATATTGATCGTTCTGGAAGAAAATCATGATTTGATATTATTCGATAAATATCTAAATTGCTCCCGTAGTAGCAATAAATTTAAAATATCAAATTAAATTGCTCCCGTAGAAGCAATAAGTTTTAAATGTTCCCGAAGAACATTATGATATGATATTCATGATTAAATATCAAAATTAAATTCTAAATGTTCTTGGAGAACATCATGACATGATATTCCCGCAGAAATATCAAATCAAATTGCTTGTAGCAATTAAAATTTAAATATTTTAAATCGATATTGATACTATACAAAATATTTCTGAAAGGATATTTTTATTGATTGCTCCCGAAGAAGCAAAGTTTAAACATTAAATGTATTTGAATAAAGTTACATCGATTGTTCTCGTTGAAACAATGATTACATATGAATTATCCCTGAAGTATATCTTTTGAAAATCGAGAACAAATGTATCTTATTATGTGGGTACTAATGGAATATCGAAAAAGTCGATTCCAATTTAATGTAATTTCTGAGAAAATTATATGAGATTTATTTTTGTTCTCCAAAAGGTTGGAGTGAAACAATCAAAGAAGAGAAAACGGAATCCCTGCAGGATCGTGCAAAATCATTATTCCCCGAAGGATCATTGATAAAACTTAATGTTTTGATCCCCGAAGGATCATTGGTAAAGATATTGTATATCCCTGAAGGATGATTGGTAAATACATATTGTTATGCAAATGATAACATATTAAAAGTTGGCTCCGGAAGAGTTTTACTAATTATCTCCACGAGTACTACAAATGTACTTAAACATGAAAATGATGCATATCATGATGCGTGAAAATGAATCAAACATTTCTCATCTGCGAATTATTTTTATATATGCAAGTTATATTCACCATTAAAGTGTATTTTTATGAACGGGCATAGTAAAAAAATAAGGTACATTAAATATCTTGAGCCCGCGATCCTGAAGATCGGTTTACAGCAATAATGCTGATTTGCATATTTAACGAAGATCATTTCCCGGCATTAGGGGGAGATAAAAATATAAAAGATGTAAATGCCGAGAAATTTCATAGAATGAAAACGATCTTTAATTCTAGATTCACGCATCAATCATTTGAACCCGAAGTTCATGAAAATAAGTGACTTGCAATATTCAGCAAGTAATCTGCCAAATTAATGAAGGTGTGACAAAATCACATATATTTGTGATAAAATGAACTATAAGAGTTCAAATACCAAAGAGATCAACTCAAATGTTGATTCTAATATACGCCTGAAGCGTAGTAGATCGATCTCAAGATATAAAATAAATCCGCGGTAATAAAATTTAGTCACCCTCAAAATCTCCTGAAGAGAGTTAGATGGAAATCCCATTGAAAAAACATGTGCACATGATGATAGAAAATCGTGGGATTGCGGAACAACCAAATTAAATATTTTGGGAAATGATGAAAGATTTGGTTGATAGAATGAATTGTCATCAACATGGAAAAAGTCGTCAACGACATATTTGCCTCCAGAGTTGCTCTAGAAAATTTGGATCCAAAACTTAAATCAATAATAGTGTGCCGGCAGCACTCAAGAAAATAGAAATGAGCAATTGAGGCTGAGCATTACTCGCTGGATAAAAATATTATCCCAGAAGGATATACGTGGGTGTTCGTACGAAAACGAATAATTGTGTGGTGAGATATAAAGGCGAGATTAGTTGCTCAAGAGTTTTTCGAAGAAACTCGATATTTTTAAGGATGACATTAAGTTCCGCTACCTTATACTTCTGGCAGCAACAACGATAAGTATAGATATGCATGAATGTATGATTTGAACATGTAGAAATCATTCGAATGATACATACATGAAAATCCTCGATGGATTTTAAGATTCCTTAAATGAAAGGAAATGAAAATCAGAACATGTATAGTATCATATTACATATGTCATTATAGACAAAAATGATATTGAAGACAAGGTCCCGAAGACCAGTGATTGCACTCTTTTTCCCTCTACTAAGTTTTTCCCACGGGGTTTTCTTAGTTAAAGGTTTTTAACGAGACAATCACCACAATATAAATGTGAATGCCATGTACTCTTTTCCTCGAGTATTTTTTTCCTACAGGGTTTTATAATGAGGTTTTTAACGAGGCATGTACATCACTCGATAATAATTAATGAGGACATCAGAATGTTCCATATGAGTTTGTTTTCGAGATAAAGTGAGATATTGAACCTGAAGTTCAAATGATTGTGAATTGAAGTTCACATTATTGTTCATTTGTCAAGAAATGTATATTGAACACTAGATGCATCTCAAATACTCCAGAAGAGTTACCGGCCGGTTATAGCAATTGCGAATGCTCTAGTCAATATAGATGTCTGGTAAAGGCATGTCCCTGAAGGACAAAAAATATACAATAATACAAATGAATGTGAAACTCGAAAATTCAAAGGTTGTGTCCTGAAGACCAAAATGTATACTTGAATAACTAAGTTTTTCCTATATGGTTTTATTAGTTACATGTTTTAATGAGACTGATTGATCACAAAGTCAAAGATTTTCGGTGATTACAATCAGGGGGAGCAAGTTGTACTCTTTTTCCTTCGTCGAGGTTTTGTCCCACTGGGTTTTCCTGGCAAGGTTTTAACGAGGCAACAAATCCTGTAAATAGTCATTCAAGGGGGAGTGTTATGAATATTATTAATTAGTGAATGACTAGTTTACCCTTTCTTGGTGAACAAGACAGAAACCCTACTTTGTATCCTATATAAAGGGTTCTCCCCATATGAATGAATACAACAATTGATAACAATTCTATTCTCTCTCCATATTCTCTCTTACTCTAATATATTATTCTCTATCAATTCTTTTGAGTTTATAACATATACAAAATATATATGATAATTATATGTAATTAATCAAATTTTAAAATTGAATTATATAAATAATTAATCTAATTATTATAAATAATATTGTAAAAATTTAAAATATCAAATTTTCAAATATTAAAAAAAATATATAATTATAAAATATTGTACACAATTTATAATTAAAAAAAAATTAAAACATAAAATCTCATGAATGTTATTGTAATATTAATAAAAAAATTGTTTCTAAATTTATTTTGCTAAAAATGTGAATACTTAGTTAGGAAGGAGAGTGTGTTGTATTTTTCTCATCAAATTTGCACTCTCTACTACTCCCACGTCTTTTAGAAAATGTCACATTTTTTGCTTTTATTGATGTCCCAAATTAATTGTCACACTTTTTTAATTTACACGCTTTACACCTAAAAATAACTTTATACCTGTCAAAAAATAAAAAAAAATCATTTTACTTAATAACCACCTCTTATGAGCAATTTATACCTTGTTACTAAGAGTATGATTATAATTGTACACCCAGTATTATATATTCATGTATTTATTGATAAATATTCATAGCGTATGTTAATATATTTAGTAGTATGCTAATTTAAAGTTTAAAATCATCCACGTCAAATTGAAAACTAGAGTACAATACGCCTCTATATTTAGATTGACATTGAGGGCCCACTTTCTTATAATGAAAGGTCGAAGCCCGCTCACCATGATTCAGTGTGTGTTGAGTGTTGTTGACCTGACACTCTCCTATCTTATTCTCAACTGGCCTTCACTCTAGGTCGGCACCCTTCTTCAGTCCTTCTTCCTCTTTCGTCCTCCGTCAACTCCCTTTGTTCCTTTTAATTATCAATCCTTTTCAATTCACTTTTTCATTTTCTTAATTTTATATCAATAGATAGTTTAGTTAGAAGAGTTCAATTTATGAATTGATTAATTAATTAATATAGATTTGAATTGATTTGGTTCTTTCATAATTCTAAGTTAACAAATGAAGTAATTATGTTGACATATATGTATCCATTGTTGTTGTATTTATATAAAACATAATTAAATTACAACTTTAAAGTACCATATATTATAAATTATACTACTCCGTAAAAAAACAAGTAGGTTAAATAATATTCCACCAATATATATCCTCCTCAATATAATCTACACGTACCGACATGATGATTTTTCTTTCTTTCTTTCTTATATATTTACAATTAATATTGGAATATTTGGATCGAGAGAAGCTTAGCCTTGAAGTCAGTTGACCGAGATGGGCCAAACAATATACTGTATATGTGTATCTCTCTTGTCAACGGTTGCCTATAAATATGGGCAACACGCCCTTCTTTTTCTTCACACTCCAAAATTTATCTTCTTAATTAATTCCAAAAACAAAACTAAATATGGATAAAAAAGGAAAGAAAGTGGGGCCATCTTCGTCCTTCGCCGTTGACCTATTCGGTCCCAAAGACTCCTCAGCAACCTCGACCGGTTACTATGGGTCCATGTTCGGTCCGCCAACAACTATGGTAATGATATTACTATTATTAATGACGTGGTTGTGATAATTAAATTATTTTACAGTACATTTTACATGCATGAAAATATATATAATTTAAAAATAAAATTCTTCAAACTTCAGGTACGTGGTAGAGACACCAACACTCGCCAAGATTATCAATATGCCAAACACGACACGGCTACAACAGGTAATTTAGCAAACTAATTAACTGTATATAACCATTTTTAATTTTGATTACATGATCAATTTAATTTATCATCCTGTAGTATAATGCAATATTGTATTTTCGTTAAATTGTTAGATACTCGGAAGAAGGAGAAGAGTTATGAGGGCGAAAGATCAGTGGAACCTAATTGCTACTATAACTCGTCCATTTACTATGGTGGCCAGGAAGTGTATACTCCAGCAGCTTCTCATAACATTAGTCCTCCACATAATTATGTAAGATTCATTTTATTTTTATCGTATTTTTATTCTCTCTGTTGTATTTAGTTTATTTTTCCATAATTAATTTTGTATACTCTTTCCATCCACTAATAATCACGTTGATTTTTTTTTATTTTTTTTTTATAATTTTTGTATAATGTTGTTTATCATATGTATTGGACTGTAAAAAAATAATCAACGCGACTATTATTTGTGAATAAAGAGAATATATCTTATACAGCAAATAATAACCATCAGTTCCGTATGAATATATTTATTTAATTTTTATTGAACATGAATTTGACCAGTACAAAAAAGATGGAGAAAATGATGAAAACGAGAGCAACTCAAGTGGTGTCTCTAGAGGAAATTGGTGGAAAGGTATGTAATAATAATAATAATAATAATAATAATAATAATAATAATAATAATATCAGATTTTAACACGTTACATGTACTGCAGGATCACTCTACTATTAAGGACCTTGCATCAAAATCCCATTCTACGAAAAAGAAAAGGTGATTCAACAATATATTTTCACGCTTCCTTATCTCATCAGCCCGCTATATATATAAGAAATTAATTAACTCAACAATACATTTTCTTTTCAGGATTAAAAATTAATGTGCGGGCAGAAGAATGATAAATATTAAGTCAGTACTCCAGTACTTGCGTAGTATATGTAATTAATTAAGAAATTTACAGCTACATGTATGGTGTTGTTGTAATGGATCTACATTGTCGAGCATCGTATCTTTTGTTTCGTCCGAAGAACAGATGAAAAGAAAGTCTCGTAGAATTAACTTACTTCTTGCTATGTTTATTGATTTCATATTCCAAACGCTTCGATCTGAAAAATGAAAGTTAACAAACAATTTAAACGACTTTACAATCAGCGGAAACACAATCAAGAGGTGGTGAGTATCTGAAAACAATGAGGTATAAACAGAAAACAACAATAAACAACACAATCAACATCGTTTAAAAATGATATGCAATGAGGTGTAAACATCAAGCAACATCAAGAACACACAAAACATCGATAATTATACCTTGCAACATAATTACACAATTGAGAGTCTCTCAGAGTCTCGTCCAGTCTTGTTAGTATTACATAATAGATATCTCATTAAGAAAACAAGAAAGAAATACTCCTTCTGTCCCGCAACAGTTGTCGTAGCTCTGTATAAAGAAGCTACGAAAATTCTGCTGCGGGACAAAAGGAGTAAAACATTTAGATAGATCGAATAAAACTTGGATCTTCAAAAAAAAATCTATCAAATTCCTCGCTCGCTTCAACCTCTTTTTCCCGCTGTAAGGTTAGTATAGTAACTACTAAAAAACTAAGCTATTTCATAGATGAATACATAAAATATCGGTCTAGGCTTTGTCGCCTCGTCTCATTGACGACAGACGACGATGATTCCTTAGGCAACTTCCCTTCAATTGTCCCACGTGAATTGGGTTTGGGAGGCTCACTATCTTTCACATCCTCATCACCACTAATATAGTTAACGACGACTCTTTTTGGTCCCAATACACGGATCGTGGGCTTGTCACAATTAATCGGCATTTTCTCTCCTCCAGCAGGCGAGAAGATGGGTGTGGCATATGCCGTTCGATTAGTTCCAGAGATGGGCACTGGAAACGAGACAGGGGGAGGAATTGAACAAGTTACCGACAAGGGTTTGTGCTTATTTATGTCGTCCACATAAAGTAGGTCTTCTATTCGAGCAATAATGCTGAATGCCAAACTCTCCAAGACCCTCGAGTAGCTCTCCAATATGGACTTCCCGATATCCTGCACAAGACACCAAGAACGTATTATTATTACAAAAAGGTATTTTTATTTATCCTTAATTACAAACACTGCCCTATGATTGGGTAATTTACAAAAGATAAAAATTATGAAAACCACCCTTGCAGTTTGATAGTGTCAAAATTTTCTGACTTGTTCAAATATTTTACAATCCCCCTCAACTTTTCAAATATTTTACATCCATATGGTATTTTTGTATTGCTTCGATAATTCGAGCGATGGGAATGTAAAATGTAAGGCGAAAACATTTGATAAGTTGAGGGATGAAATTGTAAAATTGTATGTCAAAATGTAAGACAAATATAATCTCAATTCTCAAGGATAGTTTTTTTACCATCCCTTAAATTAATATTATTTCCACAAAACAAAAATGAACACCTTGTTGCAGTGAATCTTGCATGAATCCAAAGAAGTCTGTGTGAGTCCTGGGAAGCGTTGCTTTATGGACAGCAGGAGATTTTCAGCTCTTTCGACGAGCAATCCTCTCTTGTCCCCATCCTGCACGAGATGTCTAATGATTTCCCATGATGACTTGGAAGAACAAGATTCATTCGTCGAATGCTTGGGACGTAGCTTTCTCACCCAAACATAGATTGCTGACTCCACTCGGTTCGCCATCTCCAAGGCAGCGTGCTCAGATGAAATGTCGAGACAGTCGAGCAAGCAATCTGAGGAGAACTTTTCGGAAGTTATGTAACGGTGGATGACGTTCCCTAGGCAGGTTTTCCCACTCTGAAATGTTAAGAATACGCATTTAAAACTGTGGCAATGGAAAATTTGGTGACATATTTCTGAGCCAAATTCAGAAACTTTATTCAATTGCATATTATTATCGGTAAATCCAGCTAAGAATGGTTGGTTGGTTGCAGACCTTTGGAAGATTTTCCGAGTACGAGTCTGGAACTTCCATGTCAGCTAAAACAGAGCTGTTAATTGCCGAGACAGCTTTGAGAATCTGATTCGCGCATTCGAGCTTGTGAGTCAAGTGATTTCTGGTGCCCTCAGTAAGACAAGTGGGAGGAACCCGTGGCACGGGCAACCACCATTTACCTTCTTGTCGCTCCATAGCCTTCCGGAAAGAAACTGATTTACGAGTTTCTGGTGCTGCTATGCCTTGATCAACGTACCAGAATTCCGGATCAGTAAATCCATCGAGTATTTCCTGCAATACAGAAAGGATGGGGGATTTAGAGATATGCCATTTTAACTAGATCCAATTAAAAGAGAAGAAAAATGGAAACAAAAAATATTCAAATCTTACAAGTAGCATGTTGTCGAGTTTACAAAGGGCTGGCAGATTCATAACTAGATCCAATCTCTGGCGACTAGACATAATCTGAAAATAAAGAAAGGATAATTAGTGACACGTAGCGACTTCACAGAATTAATTTTGTTTAATAGAGTTCTTTTGCGTTTGGATATTTGGTTGCATATTAAGTATTATTATAATATCACACAAGTTGTCGACAAAAGAAATCTGAGTGTCGATTATTCAATCAAAGGTACAAAAGGGAGCTAAGTTCAAGATAACTGAAACACAACTAAGCAGTTTTTCACTTTAATCGTGTAAATCTATGTGAAAACACACTTCATTCATGATAACCGTGCAACCCTAAGTTGAAAAACACACATCAAAAACTCTTATAAGGAAGGAAGTATACTTTTTCATTTTTTCCATCCCTGGAAACGAAACACTTCCATACAAGGCTGGCCAATCTTCAACCGAAAACTTAGGATGTATGACGTGTCCACCGTGAATAATGATGGTCACACAAACTAAGGATGCATCCTATTCATAACAATCAAACTAGGCTTCTGTTTCAGATTTTTATTTACTAAAGTTAGTCGTTAGACATTGTGAACAATTCCTATTGTCCTATTTATTTATAAGAAAAAAACACGAATCTGAAACTCATACCACACATCGACATAGGTAAGTGCCTGTGCGTCTATCAAAAAATAAAATGAAAATCACCTCAACTCTATCTCCATCAGGCAACTTATGCCAAGCCGGTATCAACTCAACAATATAATCACTCACACAAAGAAACCATTCCATCTCTCTTCGCCACATAGACTTCTTCTCGGGCAGCAATGGCTCCAATCTCCACAGTTGGCCGAAGACGGTGGCTACAAACAATGCAGATAATTAATTAATTAACTAATTAATTCCTATTTTGAGGCATCAACAATAGATAGCATAAGCAGCACGACGTCGATCTTCAACCCACACAAAATAACCCATTCCATTTTCATACCGTATAGATTTGTGATAGCATTCGAAATGGCCAATGCAGTGCAAACTCCCTTACCGCTTCCCGACATGTCTTCACCGAGCAACAGCTTCGAAAACCTCTCTTTCATCATCTCCGATTCTATTCGATTCAAATCAAAACCCATTCTCTTTTCATTTTCTTACCTTCCTAACTCGATTTGAAGAAACAGAATTAAGAAACCCAGAACATACCTGAAGCTTCTGAGCCCTGTTCATCGACACTCGGAGTTGGTTTCAATTTTACATCCAAATCGACCGAGGGCTTGCGAATCAGCCAATCCACCTGGGGCGCCGGCGAAGAGAGACCAGAACTTGATCTGCTGTTAAAACTCCATCTGCTGCTCTCATCGGACCCATCTTCCTTATTGCGCCTCTCAGCTTCCGTTACCATTTTCTCGAAAAAAACCATGTGCTAAAACACGCGGTTTTTGCTCAATCAAGAAAAGGGTCGCCCTAGAGTTTATAAAAAAGCTCACAAATTTTTCAAAGAAATTATTTTCGTATTGACAAAAAAACAAAATTGGCTTTTGGGCACGATTTTATTCGGGGTTTATCCAAGAACCGTGTAAAATTTTCATTTCATACAAAAATCTCTGTTTGGTCCCAGGAAATTAAGCTTATCATAATTTTTTATTCCGTGATTTTCTTTTGTGAAAATTGGTACAAATAGTACTCCGTATAAAATAAAAATTACTGTAATAATTTTATTTTCACAATACTTATTTATTTAATTTGATAAGAAATGATAACATGATATTCATCATATCAACCAACAATCATATGAGAATATATAGATCTATAGTGTAGTTAATTAAATATGATTAATTTAGTGTAAGAAAGCATAATTTTCAAACTATTATTGCAATTTTCAAACTAAATGTTGTATATTTATTTGAAATGTAGTATGACCTCTTTGTAAATGATGCAACTTCATAATAGTTTGTGCGTAAATTAAAATAAATGTAAATGTTTCAACATAACTGAAAGTACTTTGGAAATAAGTGTATTGGTAGTTATTTTAAAATACAAACTTTTACTTGTATGAGTTGCTCTTCCGGAAGTCAAGATCACAAATAGAATTGGAAAACTTTTCAAAGGTCATTTATTAATAATTCAATTTTGAATGGACTTTTCTTGAAGTGTGATTAGGAGTGAAAATTGTACAGTGTTATATTATGATTGGAGTTTAATTTTTAATTCATAGTGCTACAAACAAATGTGATTCAGGAGAAATTGATTTTATTTGTTTTTCGGGTGCAAAGTTTAAGAAAACATTTATGTTTATGTTGTAATTTTTAAATAATGGAGTATTTTATTTATGTAGTGATATTAATTAGAATTATTTAGCGAGAGGGATATTATAGTTTATAATATTTTAAGTTTTACAGCATGAATTAATGTTTACAAATTAATGTTTCATTTTTTTAGATTTTTTATTAATAAAAGTATTTTAAAATTATAATTATAATATGGTGTAATAACTGTCTGCCTAATATAATAAATATTAATTAATAACCGCCGTGTAAATTAATAAAATTAAAATAAAATTATATAAACTACTTTTATTAATAATTAGGAAAAATTGAGTTCTTTAATTTTAATGAAACTTAAAAAAATCCCCTTTATCCAAAATCACCATATTAATTAATCAATTAATCATTGATTTATAATTAGGAAAAACTATTTCATTTAACTTTAATGAAATTTATGAAACTATCATATATCCAAAATCTTCAAATTTAGAAGTATTTTGAAAAAATGAGATTGAAAAAATGAGAGTATGATATATAAAATTACATTTAATATTTCACAAAATAAACTTTAAAATTTAATATTTATTATATTTTTATTTTTTATTAATTAAAGTGTCATATAGTTATAATAATATAAAAAAGGAATTAACATCATTTTATTAACTACCCTTAATTAAAATAAATTATTCTTGATTTATAATTAATTAATCAATTAATCACTGATTTATAATTAGAAAAAACTATTTTATTTAATTCTAATGAAACTTATGAAATTACCTTATATTCAAAATCTCCCAATTTAAAAGTATTTTAGAAAGAAAAAGAGTATGATTTATAAAATTACATTTAATACCTCACAAAATAAACTTTAAAATTTAATATTCATTATATTTTTATTTTTTATTAATTAAAGTATAATATAGTTATAATTATAAAAAAGGGAATTAACCGCATGTTATTAACTATCCCTAATTAAAATAAATTATCATTAATTTATAATTAATTAATCAATTAACCACTGATTTATAATTAGAAAAAATTATTTCATTTAATTCTAATGAAATTTATAAAACTACCCTATATCTAAAATCCCCTTAAATTTACAATTATTATATGTATGATGTATTTCATTAGGTGTAGTATAGATAAAACTTTATAATTAGTAAGTTAAAAAAAAATTGAATAGTAAGGAGTATAAATAAAACTTTAGAATAAGTTAAAATTAAGGGAAAATTGACAAATAAGAAATTTTATAAATGTATATGATAATTACAATTCATATTTTTTACTATTGGCAAATAGACCACACAACTTGATAATTTTTCCAAAATACCATTATTTTTTTAAAAGAAGTAAATAATGGTGGGGACATTTCCGTCCCACAAAAGAAAAAGTGAAGACAAAAATATCCATATATACTGAATGTCCCAATTTTCATACTGAATGTCCCAAACCCCAGGATTCCACACTGAATGTCAACATACTGAATGTTCCATTTTTACACTAAATGTCTACTGGAACAGAAGATCACAATAAATCTTTCCACACTGAATGTCCCCGACAACAGAAAACCACATTGATTATCATAAAAATACACTGAATACCATTATATTAAATGTCCTATTTTCACATTCTATTAAAAATATATGTTAATATATACTTTTAATAGCATGTGCTAGGGAAAGTACAAAGATATTTTTTGGACGAAGTACAAATATCTTTGTACTTTCCCTAGCACATGTTGTTAAAAAAAATATATATTAATTTCATAAAAAAAGTAAAGTAATTGGGTATTTAAATTAAAAATACTTATCGTAAAAGTACAAAAGTAACTGAATAGCCCAGCCCAGATCACCAGCTAAGGCCCCTAAATGATCGCTCAGTGATAAAGGAGGTAGGGGTGCAGAGACAGCCATGAGGTTTGCCTAGAAGCAGCCACCCTTGAAAGAGTGCGTAATAGCTCACTGATCGAGCGCTCTTGCGCCAAAGATGAACGGAGCTAAGCGATCTGCCGAAGCTGTGGGATGTAAAAATACATCGGTAGGGGAGCGTTCCGCCTTAGAGGGAAGCCACCGCGTGAGCGGCGGTGGACGAAGCGGAAGCGAGAATGTCGGCTTGTGTAACAAAAACATTGGTGAGAATCCAATGCCCCGAAAACTTAAGGGTTCCTCCGCAAGGTTCGTTCACGGAGGGTGAGTCAAGGCCTAAGATCAGGCCGAAAAGCGTAGTCGATGGACAACAGGTGAATATTCCTGTACTACCCCTTGTTGGTCCCGAGGGACGGAGCAGGTTAGGTTAGCCGAAAGATGGTTATCGGTTCAAGAACGTAAGGTGCCCCTGTTTTTTCAGGGTAAATAAGGGGTAGAGAAAATGCCTCGAGCCAATGTTCGAGCACCAAGCGCTACGGCGCTGAAGTAACCCACGCCATACTCCCAAGAAAACTCGAACGAGCTTTAAACAAAAGGGTACCTGAGTGTGAAGATATGTGTAAGACAATTTAATTTTTTTTTAATATTTTGCATTTTGTATTTTACCATTTTAAAAAATATCTTTTTTAGTGTGAAGGTATATATGAGAGACAATTCAAAAATAAAAGTAATTATATAATTTAATTATTTATGTAACTATAAATCATGAAGTGTAGCCCTTGCATTGTGAGGCAAAAATGAAAAATTAACATTTACCTGACATAAAGAGAGTTGCTATAAATTATTGATAATTCCTCTAAAAACAATTCTCATACATAATTTTTAACTCTTATTGTCGGTTCAATTATCAATAAATGCTATTGTCAATGATATTTTAACCCTACAATTATAACAAATATTTTTTCACCAAATTTTGTCACAAATGCCAAATTTTGTCTTCACTGATGCAAACTTTATGTGCCTCCTGTGTTTAGAGGAAGATGACATAAAATAAAAGGAGACTTGAGTTGAATAATGAAGTGTAATCTTTTGAGCATTTTTTTGTGAAAGCATACTTATTTTAGGTAATTTAAAGCTATAAGGCCTATTAGTTTTTATTATTATAAAAAGTACTTATAGTTTTTCACATAAAAAATAAAGGCATTATATTTTTAATTAGTCTTTTTATTAATAAGAGTTATTATATTTTTTATATTCTAACAAGGGGCAATTTTTGAGATGGATGAAGTCTAAAATACCCTTTATGATTTAAAGGATAAGACTGTATTTCTTAGTTAATCTTTTTTTACAAATATTGTACTCAATTAAATATTATCAAAATACAAATTAATTTTTTAAAAGAATTATTCATAACGTGAGAAAGATGAAAAATATTACCGCACAATGTTGATACTATGCAATCGATAAAGTCATAAGGTCGTCTATGGATGTTAAATGATTATTAGATAATATTAATTGCTGGAGCAATATAATATTGATCGATAATTATACCTACAGGGTCACACACGAGCTCGATATTGATATACATTGTTTGATAAATATATTTACGTGGATTTAATAAACATGCATGGATGCATGGCTTGCATGGATGCATGTCACATAGTGTGACATGACATGCCACACAAGCAAGTGGGACCACATACAATGCGCATAGTTTAAATAATTCAAGTGTATTTTTGACCGAAGTTTGTAATTTTTTATGGCTAATAAAATGTATTCGATTTCGAGTTTAATCGTTACTATAATTATCTACGTGTTACTAGGTAATTATGAGACTTTATTTCGTCAAAATCCGTTAATCGGTGAGTGAGAAATAAATGTGTAAAGATTGCCATAAATACTACTTTGGTAAATGAAGCAATTATTATTTTATTGGGATTTATGCTATCCCACATAGAAAGAATACCAAAAGTCATTTCTCTTTAAATGTCATAAGAGAGTATGAGTGTTCAACAAGTTCACTAAGTCCATGCACCCCTAGCGGTACATGGCAAGGGCCACACGCGCGCGCCTCGACCCGACCCGTCCCGACCCGGGCCCGGGCTTGGGCTCGGGCTTGGGCCTGGCTCCTTGGTGATTTGGTCAATTGGACTCTGGGCTTCCCGGGGCCCACTGGGCCAATTGGGATTATTGGACCGGCCTGTACCTATCTTTTTGGACACGGTCCGATTGAAGTTTTGGGCTCGATTTTATTCGGCTTCGGCCCAGTTGAACATTTGAAAGGCTATTTGAATTATTGTGTTTTGGGCTCGTGGTTGATTGGCCCAACTGAACACATTAATTAATATACTTTGGGCTCGTTTATAAGCCCAGGTGCTTTTGGAATATTAATTAATTCATTAATTAATGGTTTAATAAGTGCTTTAGTGGGCAGCAGCAGTTGGAGTGATGTTTCCCTCCACTAGGTGGAACTGCCCTCAACCACTCCAAGTGGTGTAACTCCCTCTGAGTGATGTCTATAAAAGGAGTCGAGCATGCATCATTTCACGCACGAAAAAATACAGCATCTCATACCATCACTTGCATAGTTGCTCAGTTCTCAACTTTTTCCATTCAAACCGAGAGGGTTCGATTCTGTGTGCAAAAGTTCGATCCCCGCTTCGCAGTTGTATCTTTGGGGTTAGAAAGCCTGTTAACCGTAGCATACACGGGGCTTTACTGATTTGCGGAAAGTGCAAACGCCTCGGCAGCATCCTAGCATTTACTTTCCGTTCTTTCGTTTTAATTTTCCGGTCGTGACTAATCCCGTTTGTTACATTATTTTTCTAACATTAAGTTAAGACTTAGGAGGGTGTATTCAATTAGGATTTAATTGGATTTTTTTGGACTTTAAAAAGTCTATTGACTTTCGTGGATTTAAAAAATCCACAGAGTCTATATAGAGTTTGAATGACTTTTATATGGATTTTCATAGAGTTTGAATGACTTTTTTTATTGATTTATATTAATTTTTATATTTTATATTTTTAATTTTGAAATTCAAAATTCAATTTTTACTTAAAAATAAAATGTTTAATTTTAATTTTTTTGTTAGTTTTTAGAAAACTTAAAATTTTAATTTTCGACCAAATTTCAATTTTGAAATAATAAATTCAAATGTAAACTATATATATATATATATATATATATATATATATATATATTTTAAATTACAAAAAATATTTATTTTTTTAAAATAAAATGTTAAATAATTTTTTTTTTATTTTTACAATTATTATACAAGTATAATTTTTCACCAAATAAAAATTTATTAATATATTCAATAATTTTAATATTATTTTTATATATATCAACATATACTAACATATTAATTTTTAATATTATTATAATTTATTATTATATATTCAATATATAATAATATATTATTTTTTGAAAATTTTATTTTATTTTGTTTTTTATTTTTTTCATGTTTTTAATTGTATTATGTTTATTTATATTTTTTTTATGTTTTATTATTTTTAAATAATAAATTAATAATTAAAATAGAAATCCATAGAAATCTCACGTAATTAGGAGAGATTTTAAAGACTTGAATTCTTTTGTATTTTGAAAATGAAATCCATAAAAATCCATAGACTTTTAAAATCCATTAACTTTTGAATACCGGTAGATTTTTAAAGACTTTTTAAAATCCGTATTTAATACCTCAAGATTTTAATGGACTTTTAAAAATTCGGATTGAATACCCCTAGACTTTAAAAGTTCATTAAAATCCTATAGAGTTTTGAATGAATACAACCTCCTTATAAGAAAAGAGTTGGGTGTTTCAAACGTACACCTTAATACAAAGTTCTTTCATAAGTCTAAACGTTGATATTAAATAATTAAATCTAAAGGTTGAAATTGAATGAAATATACCAGTGAATGTACTGTAGAAGCGCCATATATATATATATATATATATATATATATATATATATATATATATATATATATATATATATAATCATTGAAAACTAATTTTATTTTACGTTAAAAAATATTTATAATTTTTTTTTTATTTTAAATAAAATTAAGATAAATTTAGAAAGAAATATGAAGTGAACAAATAAATGTTTAAATCATTTAACGGTAGATGAATATATCTAAATAAATATACGGTCTAAGATTAAACTTGTTATTGTGCAGTGCAAAATGATTGGCCGTGAATCTGCATAGAATTAACTGAATCTGCCAAAACAAAATTATGGTTAAATTATTATTTATATTAATGGGTGTCATTATTTACTCTATTACTACAATTTACAACAATTAATTTTAAATCATTACGACAAAGAACAAACAATACTAGTATAAATTATTTATTATTCCTTTTATTCTTTATAAGTGTGCTTCTACTCATTTGCACGATCGATTTGTTAGAAACTTTTTTTTTTTCAAATCAACCTCCCATTAACGCTATTTATTTTTAGAATTTAAAAATGAAAAAAAAAAATGGGAGTTTTGTAGTATAATATTAAAAACTAATTGACCCTAAACCTTAATAGTAGTATATCCTTAATTATTTCACATTCGTCTTTTCTCCTCTCTCTTTCAAGAAACTCATGCACAATTTATAGCCATAATTTTTCTAATTGAGTTGTAAACAAAATAACTTTCAAGAAACTCATGCACAATGTCAAAATCTTATAGCCATAATTTTTCTAAATGAATTGTAAACAAAATAAAAAAGGTACAGCAAAGCAATAAGAACAAAATACCAAAGTCAGAGAAGGGATAAAAAAAAGAACAAAATACCAAAGTCAGAGAAGGGATAAAAAAAATCAACCAAATATGATAACCAAGAACAAAATATCAAAGTCAGAGAAAGGATAAAAAAAAATCGACCAAATATGTTAACGGCTATGAGTCAAATTTGTATGAAATCTCGCACAAATTAACGGGTTAAAACACACAATAATTACCACACATAAATATAATAAAAAAATTACATAATTAAAATTTTGAATATTTGTGAATTTAAAGATAATTCACCGATTTAATTGTTTTTGTCTTCACAATTTGAAGAAGATCGATAGAATTTCAAAGAATTAAAAAGAGAGAAAATTGTCCAACAATTATTTTGAATTAAAGAAAAAAAAATCATAATTAATGAGAAAAAAAATATAAGAGTATAAGAAGTACAGATAATCTCAAAAAGACACTTAAAAGATAAAAAATAAAGAAATACTTAAAATCATACTTATAATTTATAAAGAATAGAGTATTATATTTTAATATTTCCTTATATATATAATTCAATATTTCAATATATATTTCCATATACAAAAAATTATTATACATAGTTTAAGACTTTCAATATACACTTTTTTCTTAAATTAATTCCATGTACCAAATTGTTATTAAATTTTGTTATACGATATGATGAGTATATATATTTGAATAATTATTAGTAATCATAATTGTAAAAACATGCAATCTAATCTAATTATTAAATAATTTGTTTAATGTTAAGACATTTATAAAAATTGAGCAACATAACGCATGCAAGAATACACTATATAAGTAACTATAAGTCATTTGACGTATCACGCGTTCAATAAATTATGTTTGAACTAAAGATACATTTAATCTGTAAATCTTGAATTTGCAAGTTTCAATCTCTCTTGACTCCTTTTTTAATTAATTAGTCAAAGAATCATGGGTTAATAAATCACGCTGCTTCACCCACTATTTATTTTTTACTCCATTGTTTTAGAGAAATAAAACATTTTTTTATCTTGTTTCTCTTGAATAATTGTTTTGTTATAAATATATATAAAATGGTGGTAAAATTATATAAAATGGTAAAACTAAAAAAAATGTGATTAATTAATACTGTTAAAATTGAGTCTATAACATTTAAATTTTTTTTAATGTAATAAAATTATTCAACTTATACGTGAATTCAAAGTTATTTATCTAATCGATGTACGATATTTAATATAAATTATTGTATTATATAATAAATGTATTTTAGTAAATTTTAATATACGATTATAATCTAATTTAAGAAATTTAATTTTTTAACAATGCATCAATAATATTTAATTTTCTTTAGATTCTTAACTAAAATAAATAAATAAATAATAGATTTTGTTATAGTGTTAACACAAATTAAATTGACACGTTGACTAAAAAAATGATTATTATAATTTTATAAATGTGAGACAATTAAATATAGAATTATGTTACAAAATTAATATTTATCTCATAAATAAAAACATAATTAATGTTAGTTTAATTAACTTGAAATAAGATATATGGTACATTTGTTTATCGTTATAGAGATATATAATAAAATTATAATTATACATAGATTTGAGTAAATATTAATCAACATAATAACAAAATATATTTAAATATTAACAATTATAATTTTGTATAATTGATTTTTTAATTTTCTTATTGTATATTTTAAAATTATACAGTAATTTATATAATGAAAATTGTGAAGATTTTGAAGAAGTAGAAATTAGTTAAATTGGAGTATATATACGAGTCATTAAATGATCAAATAAATTTATCTACTTATATAATTAATTTATTAATCGAATTGATGACTAAAGATCAAAATTATGTTCATTTGCGAGTCATTAAGGACATGTTGTTTTGGACTGAAACCGTCTAACTGAAATTATCGGAACTGAATTGAATTAAGCGACCAGAACTGAATTGAACTGAATTTTTATAAAAATAATAATAATTTGAATAAATTATTAAATATTTTTTTAAAAATATTAATAATATTAAGACGGTAACTAGATTTTATATTTAAAATTATAGATTCAAATTATTTTTTGTTTATTTTATTTTAATTTATTTTAAAAAGAACTGAACTGAACTGTTTTATATTTAAAATTATAAATTCAAATTATTTTTTATTTATTTTATTTTATTTTATTTTAAAAAGAACTGAACTGAAACTAAAGAACAGTTACTAACTGATCAATTAAATTTATTTCCTTATATAATTAATTTATTATTAATTGATGACTAAAGATCAAAATTATGTCCATTTGCGAGTCAATTCAATTGTCGGCGAATTGAAAACGTTTTAATCACGACCCTCATCCGACAAAAAATTAAGTTTATATATTCGCTGTAAAATAATTAAATAATAATAATAATAAATACAAATTGAATTAAATAAAAGCACTTGCCCGTCTCCGATAGGCATTTTCTTGTGTTTCTTCTTCTTTAATCATCAGAAACAAAGATTCCATTTCATAGCCAAAGGCCGAATCAAACTCGTTTCCTGATAGGCCCTTTTGCTCTCTCCGTCAATAAAAGAAAGAACCCTTTTTGTTTCCTTCGAAAAAAATCTGGATTTATGCAGGTACACGATTCACTGATCTTTGGTTCGAATTCTTGTGCAATTTTATGGTTGTTGGTTGCGTTGACCATCGTGCGAACAAAAGTTTTCACTTAATTCGTTCCCGTATTCGATTTCATTTTAAACGTTCTGATTTTTTTTTGTTTGTTGGATGGTTGACTTTGAAGGTTCGATTATTGTTGAATGATTTTGATAGTGAAATTTTCATAGATGGCAGAAGCGTAATTTTGATTTTCAAGTGTAGCTTTTTTTGGATTGTCTTTCTAGTTCTCTGTTATTGTGTATGGTTATGGGGTTCCATGTAGATAGTCATGATATGTGTCTCAGTTATAAATAGCTTTCCCACCAATAATGTTGGAAAATTGAAAACAAAGGAAAAGATGGCAAGAAAAAAAGACCATCTTGGTTCATTGCAAAGGGCCAAACAAAACTCGAGTTATTTAAAGCTTTCACTTTGAGAGAGATTTTTGAGATAATTGAGATCGATCCGTGCTGTTACTTTTCTACCGTATAGAGAATACCGAGAGATATGTGGTCTATACCTCTCCTCATGAACAAAATCGTGAAAGCATATGAAGAGAAACTCGAATGGGCTGCTGCAAATCACTTTAACTTCATTGAAGCTTATGCTATCCTACAGTCGACTACTGAGAAAGACCAACGCAAGAAACCCGCATTGTCTCACTTCGTCGAAGTAAGCCTCGAATATTTTTTTTTTGTTTATGTGGAATTTTATTTATTATTTGGCGTTCGTGGGGTATTTTAAAATTTCACTAATTAGCTATATGTCTACTGTCGTTAGTTTTGTAAATTAATTCGAAATATCATTTAATACGTGTATTGATGATGGTAGGTGCCACATATAAATCAACAGCGCAATTGGGATTGTGGTATTGCTTGTGTTCTAATGGTTTTGAGAGCTCTTGGTGTTTGTGATTGTGATATTGAGGAATTGGGGGACCTATGTTGTACTTCAAGGTATCTTATTTTCATGAAAACCTTAAGTTCTCTGGCCATAGGACTTAGTTATGTCCCAATGCGGTCATGACTGATAATTATGACCTTTTTTACTTTTATGTTATTTTCCAACCTTTTCTGCAAGATATATGTATTTGAGATGTATGGATAAACTGATTTCTTGTAATCTTGTTAATTATGTAGTCAGCTAACGTGATATTTGTCTACATATTCTTGAATAAGCATGCTAAAAAACGAGTTCCGATCGTTATGTTCAAAATTGTCAGCTAAGTTCTTCTTTAAAGCAATGTGGCAAATTTTATATTTATATGTAATGTTCACAACTGCAATGTTGAGTTTTCTTTTCTACAAAATAAAACCCACTTAACTACAATGACATTAATTTTAAGGATGTGAAACCCTTACTATGTTAAAGGACGTGGAGGCACCAGTGACTAACGAGTCTTTTCTTGTTGCTCCTGTGTCAAATGGCTGCTTTCTTGTCTTGAGAAAAAAATGAAGTTGAAGATGCTTTTGTGACATTTTTTTTTTGGGAAGTTCACGAACATGGTGGTGGTCACTGCTGGTCACACACAGAAATAGGAAATCTAGACCACTAGGCCCCTCTGTAAATATTGCCAAAAAATTTCCAATTTTTCTTGAAATATAAAGAAGGCATATTTGATGTAACCCATAAATACAGGAGACACATATACTAAAGCTCACCTGTATACTAAAGATCTACAAAATATACAAAAGCTCCCCTATGCTAGATTTTTTGCGTATGTAAATACCTCCTTTATATGAATATATGGACTAGAGAAAGATATGTATTCAAGTGTTTTCTTGTTCTGAAGCCTATTTTATTCTTTATGTTTCAGTATTTGGACAGTCGACTTGGCATATTTGCTGCAGAAGTTTTCTGTAAGCTTTACATACTGCACAGTGACATTAGGAGCAAATCCGGAATTTTCTGTTGAGACATTTTACAAGGTAAAATGTGTTCATATCTTAAAAAATAGATGCATGGTCGAGTACTTGTTGTAGATATTTTAACATGTTTTGCTTGTGCAGAGGGTAAAATGTACAACAAAATCATATATCCATTTTTTTTTGCATTTTCAAATGTGCTTGCTAATAGTTAGCCGGCTAGCCCAAACCTTATGGTAATATTCCCGCGAACACCTCTAGATCCAATTTCAATGTTGAAGACATTAATTTGCAGGACCAATTACCTAATGATCTAGTACGAGTAAATATGCTGTTCCAGGAAGCTCGTGAAGCGGGAATCGATATAGAGGTAAAATCCTCTCTCACAAGTTGATCATTATTTTGACCATTGCACAATTCAAGAATTTGGTTAGACTTTTCGTACTAATCCATATTTTCAGTTGTCAGGAAACTAGTATTTGCATTACTGTTTGGATAATCATAATCATGTTATTAGTTCTATCCATGATAACTTCATATGTTACTTCCATTTCTACTGTTATTTTGAAAATAAAATAAAATTACTGGTTTGGTAATCGTAATTTCTTTCATTGGCATTTCTTACATCTTTTTATTGGTGAATAATTTTGTGACATTTTCTCTCATCTTCTCTTCGAATTCACAGTCTCTTGGTTGGCTAAATGATTTGAAAGTTCAATATTTATCATTCATATTCAATTCTATCAGTCATTATACTGTACATAATTTTGGAAAATATGTATTCTCTGTGCATTACACAATGTGCTCTTCTTTACAGTGCAGATCAGTTAGTGCCACTGAAATAGCCGACTTTATCTTGTCTGGAAAATTTGTTGCTATTGCTCTAGTCGATCAGTATAAACTAAGGTACATTGCACTGTTATCTCATTGAATGTTTGAGAAGACTAGGCCACACATTGTTTTTTTTTATATGATTTTCCACGTGAGATTTTAATTGTATATGGGATGAACGAATCAAAGTTTAATGCTACATTGAATTTAGGAAATAGCAAATACATAAAGTACGCCATAAAAATGAGATGATGCTTTTTTGTGAATTTAAATTGAATATATAATATAATTCTTTTTTTGTAAATCTGTAGATGGTGAGATCGATTAAATTGATGTAAATTAAAAATTGCAATATATTACGTGGATATATATAGTAGTGGGTCCAATAAGTGTAGGTCAAATGAAAATATTAGCTTGTGATTGCTTGTTGTTTTGTTCCATTTTTTTTTCTTTTTCCATAATTCTTTTTAGAAAATGGAAGTGAATGAATAGAGCATGTGGCTTTGTCATCTATGGACTTATTTTGTTGTTTCTGTTTTTCTCGTACACAGTCATTCTCAGCTAGAGGATGTTTGTGTCTCAGACTTTTATGGTGGTAGCCCTAGTTACACTGGTAAGAAACTAAGAATCAACTGAATCATGCATAGTGTATACCTAGAAGAGCATTCTTTCTCCAAGTACAATCATTGGATTCAACTTCTGTCTCAATTCTTGTTTCATACCTCGTTCGAAAAATCTTATCCGAGCACTAGAAATCTGAACAAGACATGTTATCTCATTACTTTTGTTTTCGTTCTTGTCACACTCGACTCATTGTAGGTCACTATGTCGTTATATGTGGCTATGATTCTGTTACAAACGAGTTTGAGATTCGTGATCCCGCCAGCTCAATGTAAGTAAATGTTTGGTTTGTTCATGAGAAAATAGATTAAAAAAAAAGGTCAAATTAATTGAAATCAAACATAACTCTTCAACTCTGCAGACAATTTTTTTTTTTTCTCATTATTATTATTTTTTTATTTTATTTGTAGAAAACACGAGAGGATTTCTTCATGGTGTTTGGAGCAAGCCCACAAGTCTTTTGGTACTGATGAGGATCTTCTGCTGGTAAATTTGCATACTATATAGCTCCTTATCTTTTATGCATTTTGAACACGTTCAATAGGTTCATATTTGTTACTTATATATATCGACACATTCATATGATGTGTTGTGATTGATCGCTCTGTAAAAGTAAATCTTGCAGATATCTGTGGAGAAGAGAGGAGGAGACGACGAGGGGGATTCCCTGTGACATTGTTATATACTATGTACGGAGTACTTGTCAAGGTTTTACTTGTACATTGAATGTATATAGTCCCCATACTCCCAACTGATGCAACGCTTGCTCTGTGTATATTTGTCTCGGCTATGTAAATGTAACTCAGAAATCCATATCGATGTAATTATGGTTTAGGAAGATATATTGTTGATGATTTCTTCCCTTTATTTTTTTATTATTTTTTTATTATTATCATTATGAAATATAATGTGGTCAGGCCAAAATTGATTTTAACATATATTATGACAGATTATTAGGAATAGTTACTACTTACTAGGTTGTCAAACATACCCATTTGATTTCAAGAGTTGTTTATGAAACAAAGCATTAACTAGTTTTGTCAGAAAGCTGTTGTACTTGGAAACTAGGTGCAATGAATAAAAGCCTAATAAACGCTTTAGGGAGTTTTTACACAAATTCAGATGAAACATCCTTTTAGTCCCAAAGTTAGTTCATGGAGTACTTATCTTTTAACCTCTCATTATTTATTTTAGATGCATGAGCACTAATTCTAGTCTGTATAAACATATGTACAATTTAGTTGACACAATTCACAAATTATTTGTACTTATCAATATGTGCTTCAACATTTCAATAGTATTAATTATTCATCGTTATACATGTGAATCTCACAATATAAAACACGTTAAATTTGTTGATGATTTAAGTGAAATCATTGTTCGTTTAATGTAGTTGGAATCATTCAAGGCTTTGGATTAATCCTAGTAAGTAGAATATGAATTTGGAGAAGTGTGGAGTACACGTTCATATAAAATTGATACGGATTAATACTTTGAATAAGCATGTTGATGCATGTCGAGTTTAATCTCGTGGTTGGATTAATACTTTGAATAAGCATGTTGATGCATGTCGAGTTTAATCTCGTGGTTGCATGGTTGCATGGATAGATAATATGATTTAATATCATATATTGTATGCAAATTCGAAATTGCATGAATAACCATGCAAAACAACATGAATATGTGTCATTTGAAAGGGTGATTTCACTAAAAGGTACATATTCAACTAAAGGGTGCTTATGTTCAAAGAAAGGGGTGTCTAAAACCTATATAAGGGAGTGAAATTCATTTTCTGAATACACACAACATCTCCTACGAAATTGAGAGCTTTGAAGCAACAAATAATACATAAAGTTCCATAAGTTGCTCGTGTTCTAAGCCTAAGACTCGAGTGTCGTTATTGTCTTATCCTGCGAGGGATTTCGTGATACCCAGGCTAAATAAGGGTCGAAATACTCTTTAAGGAAAGCGTTTTACGCGATTTAATAAATATCCAAGCCTCTTTCTTCTTTCAGTAACCTAAATATACAACAATCTTAAAGAGTATTTCCATATACTGAAAGATGGATGCGGTTCGAGAGATGACCAACAAGTTTGGCAAGTTGGAGAAATTTGAAGGCGTGAACTTTAGAAGATGGTAAAAGAAGATGCATTTTATGCTAACAACATTAAAGGTGGTGTACGTGCTAAGCACTCCACAACCGGAAGCAAAGGATAACGAAATAGCGGAGGAAACTCGGAAAAGGTGAAAATGGGAAAACGACGACTATATATGTTGTGGGCATATATTAAACGGTATGTCTGACTCTCTTTTCGACATATATCCAAACGTTGAATCTGCTAAAGAACTCTGGGATAGTCTTGAATCCAAGTACATTGACGAGGACGCTTCTAGTAAGAAGTTCCTGGTTAGGAATTTTATGAATTACAAAATGTGCGACGGAAGGCCGGTAATGGAGCAATATAATGAATTGCTGCGAATATTGGGTCAATTTTCCCAACATAATATGAAGATGGATGAGTCCATCTCGGTGTCTAGTATTATAGATAAATTACCGCCGTCGTGGAAAGACTTCAAACACACCCTGAAGCAAAAAAAGGAAGAGTTGTCTTTAGTACAACTCGGTAGTCACTTGCGCATAGAGGAATCTCTAAGGGCGCAAGAGGGTGAAAAACCCAAGGACAAGGAACCTATAAGGTCTGCAACTATCAATATGATGGAAGCAGGGGAGAGTTCGTATAAGAACCGAGGGACAAAGCGTCCCTATAACAACAACAACAATAATGCTGGGAGTAAGAAGTCTAAGGGCGCTTGCTGGATATGCGGAAAAGCGTGTCACTTTAAAAGTGATTGTCGTGCAAACAAGAATAAGAAGGGAACGATGAATAATCGCTCGGGACAAAGGTCTAATGACCAGGGTCCGAACACCAATCAAGGTGAGACTAAGACTCATAATTTAGTTGTTGATATAAATTATGTGCCTATAGTTTCTGAAGCATTTTATATGCAGGATGATTCGGTGGCATGGTGGATTGACTCGGGTGCAACCAAGCATGTATGCAAAGATCGTCATTGGTTTCAGAAGTATGAACCGGTTAAAGATGGATCAGTGCTTTACATGGGAAACGAGTCAACTGCCCCTATTCTTGGTCGCAGAGAAGTGTTGCTGGAATTTAGTTCCGGAAAGTCCTTAGTATTATTAGATGTATTACATGTACTCGGAATAAGGAAAAACCTTGTATCTGGTAGTGTTTTATCCAAGTACGGATATAAACAAGTGTATGAATCTAATAAATATGTATTGACTAAGAACGGTGTGTTTGTCGGCTTTGGATATCAATGTAATGGGATGTTCATGTTGAATATTATAAATAAAAATTCTGATTCGGTGCTTATTATTTCTTCTAATGTTAATGATTCATTACTTTGGCATGCTAGACTAGGACATGTTCATTATAAGCGTATGATTGAAATGTCTAAACTTGATCTAATTCCTGCCATGAACTTAGAAGAAAATAAGTGTAATACATGCATGCTAACTAAAATTGTTAGACAACTTTTTAAAGATGTTCAACGTGAATCTTGTATGCTTGAACTTGTGCATAGCGACTTATGTGATTTCCATGCTACACCTTCGTTGGGGAATAAGAAATACTTAGTAACTTTCATAGATGATTATTCTAGATTTTGCTATGTATTTCTGCTAAGTACTAAAGATGAAGCGCTAGAAAAGTTTAAGGTATTTAAAACTGAAGTTGAAATACAACAAGAATGCATGATTAAAAAGTTGAGAACTGATAGGGGAGGCAAATATTATGATCCTGTTTTATTTAAATCATGGAGTATTATTCATGAAATTACTGGGCCCTATACTCCTCAACAAAACGGTATATCCGAAAGGAATAACCGAGTACTAAAGGAAATGGTGAATTCCATGTTATCCTATTCGGGTTTGAATAGTGGATTCTGGGGAGAAGCTGTGTTAACGGCTTGCTATTTATTAAATAGGGTTCCTAACAAAAGGAACAAGGTTATTCCCTATGAACTTTGGTACAAAAAGAAGCCTAACCTGAATTACCTAAAGGTTTGGGGCTGTCGAGCAGTCGTAAGACTACCAGATCCTAAAAGGAAAACTTTGGGAGAAAGAGGCATTGATTGCATCTTTGTTGGATATGCTGTGCATTCCAAGGCGTATCAATTCTACGTGATTGAGTCGATTGATTCAGTGGCGATTCATTCTATCATAGAACCGAGGGACGCAATATTTGATGAAACTCGTTTTACATCAATGGTTAGGCCCAAGGATTTGGTGCCTAAGGTGGCTGAAAATTCGGACTTAACCGTGCCCCAGCCTGAGTCGCTTGAACCTCTTCGAGGCACGAGGATAAGGACTAAGAAATCGTTCGGTCCCGATTTCCAGACCTTTCTTGTTGAAGGATCAAGGGACGAAGTTGGCTTCCAATACTCGTATTGCTATCATGTTGATGATGAGCCTAAAACATACGAGGAAGTCATGAAATCGCAAGATGTTGCATTTTGGAAAGAAGCCATCAATGATGAGATGGATTCCATTATGGGAAACAACACTTGGGTGCTTGCTGATTTACCTAATGGTTGTAAGCCATTAGGATGCAAGTGGATCTTCAGGAAGAATATGAAAGTCGATGGTTCAATCGACAAGTATAAAGTCCGATTGGTTATTCAAGGCTTTAGGAAAAAGGAAGGCATTGATTATTTCGATACCTATGCCCCTGTTGCGAGAATAACTACGATTAGATTATTGATAGCCTTGGCTGCAATAAATAATCTAGTGATCCATCAAATGTATGTAAAAATGGCATTCCTTAACGGTGAGTTAGAGGAAGAGATTTACATGAAACAACCTGAAGGGTTCGTTATGCCTGGTAATGAGCATAAAGTATGTAAACTCGTTAAATTCTTGTATGGATTGAAACAAGCACCTAAGAAGTGGCATAAAAAATTTGATGAAGTAATCTTGTCGAATGGATTTAAATTAAATCAACCGGACAAGTGTGTGTATAGCGAATTCGATGACTTTGGCAAAGGAGTCATCATTTGTCTATATGTTGATGATATGCTTATCTTTGGTATTGAACAAAGACAAGTGGACCTTACTAAGGCATTTATATCATTAAGCTTTGAAATGAAGGATATGGGGGAGGCGGATGTGATTTTGGGAATAAAAATCAAACGTGAGAACAATGCTATTACTTTAACACAATCTCATTACATTGAGAAAGTGTTGAAGAAATTTCATTGCGATGATTATTCTACGGTTAGCACCCCTTATGATCCAAGTGTGAAACTTATGCTTAATACGGGTGATGCGGTTTCCCAGTTGGAATACTCCAAGGTAATCGGATGTCTTATGTATGCTATGACTAGCACAAGACCGGACATTGCATTTGCGGTGGGCAAACTAAGTAGATACACAAGTAATCCTAGCACGCATCATTGGCAAGCTGTTAGGCGTGTATTAAAATACTTAAAGGGAACCAAAGACCTTGGTTTGACGTATGTCGGATATCCTTCGGTACTAGAAGGGTATTCTGATGCGAGTTGGATAACCAATATAGAGGATCATTCCTCTACTAGTGGTTGGGTTTTCTTACTCGGAGGCGGTGCTATAAGTTGGGCTTCAAAGAAGCAAACTTGTATTACGAGTTCCACTATGAAATCGGTGAACAAGAAGAAGCAAACTTGGTTATCTTCCATTATTGCAGCTGGTAAAGAAGCTGAATGGCTAAGGAATTTGGTGTATGAAATTTCTTTGTGGCCGAAGCCTATTTCGGCATTTTCTATTCATTGTGACAGTGCAGCCACTTTGGCTAAGGCATACAGTCAAGTATACAATGGCAAGTCAAGGCACTTTGGCGTTAGACATAGCACGATCAGTGAGCTGATCACTCATGGAGTAATCTCAATAGATTTTGTGAGATCTCAACATAATCTCGCTGATCATTTGACCAAGGGATTAGCGAGGGACTTGCTAGCAAAGTCGGTAATTGGATGAGTCTTAAGCCTCTCTGAATTTTCAAATATGGGATACCAAATTCATTTCTAATTGTATTAGAACCAGAATTCAATTGGGAAGCCTATATTTGAGATTGAAACACATGGAAATTATCACAAAGGTATGTGTTTGAACCTGCATGTTAAGGTTGAATTTAATTCTTAATGAGTCTTTTGACAAAGTGCATTGTGCAGGTGCACGAAGAAAAGATTCACCTATATGAGTGGGAAGTGTGGCAACTTCAAGAGTCGTGGCTAAGCTCTATATACGCTCAAAAATGGATAGGGACACAAGGCCTATTTTGTGTCGGTTTTCCTTATGGAATTGTAATAAACTTGTGTGTGTTTTGTCTTCATGTATTCAGATGGGTTGAACGGTTCAATCTTTAAGACACCGTTATTCTCGAATATTTTTAAAGTATAAATCACTAAGATGAAAATTCAATCTTTAAGACATTTTAATTTTATGCACGAGTTTGGTTTTATTTGTTGAATTTGTATGATTCAAGGATTACACTTAAATGCGGGAGGAATGTTGATGATTTAAGTGAAATCATTGTCCGTTTAATGTAGTTGGAATCATTCGAGGCTTTGGATTAATCCTAGTCAATAGAATATGAATTTGGAGAAGTGTGGAGTACACGTTCATATAAAATTGATACGGATTAATACTTTGAATAAGCATGTTGATGCATGTCGAGTTTAATCTCGTGGTTGCATGGTTGCATGGATAGATAATGATTTAATATCATATATTGTATGCAAATTCGAAATTGCATGAATAACCGTGCAAAAGAACATGAATATGTGCCATTTGAAATGGTGCTTTCACTAAAAGGTACATATTCAACTAAATGGTGCTTATGTTCAAAGGAAGGGGTGTCTAAAACCTATATAAGGGAGTGGAATTCATTTTCTGAATACACACAACATCTCCTACGAAATTGAGAGCTTTGAAGCAACAAATAATACATAAAGTTCCATAAGTTGCTCGTGTTCTAAGCCTAAGACTCGAGTGTCGTTATTGTCTTATCCTGCGAGGGATTTCGTGATACCCAGGCTAAATAAGTGCCGAAATACTCTTTAAGGAAAGCGTTTTACGCGATTCAATAAATATTTAAGCCTCTTTCTTCTTTTAGTAACCTAAATATACAACAAAATTTTATTTGGTATATATATATAAACTTTGATACTCTTTTTTCTCTTTTGAGTTGTATTTCACTCATTAAGTGAGCCGAATATATTCTCCAACAACTTTTTTTAAAAAAATTGGAGCCATCTTGATCATCATTGAAGAAGACTACTAAAATTAAACACAACATCAGAAGATCACATATAACTACTTCTGTCAACATATCAATTGATTTCTTATTCCTAAGATTTTTGTCACGTTACCAAAATGTTTTCCTCTTAGAATTTAATTAGCTTCTCATGAAAGATCAACCCAGACTTTTTTTGGGCAAGTTGATGCAGCAACATTGGTGTTATCTTACTTGGAAGCTCACGATCGAGTCTTCAAGTTTAAGAAATAATCGTTTTATTTATTTCGTTATTTTTATAGTCTTTTATTAAAGCTCATGCTTATTAGGGTTTCTTGTTGCACTATTTATATTTGGTTTCATTCATGTATTCCACAGTCTTTTTTTAATATGAAATAAAAGAGTTTTCTCTCTTTGTTTATCAATTATCGGTATTCGAAAGAATCAACGATTTTTTATCGATTAATTCTCAGTATTCCGCGGAATCAACGAGTCTTAATCTTGTTTATTAAGCTTCCGCTACGTCACAAGTACTAGTTCGGTTATTTGTAATCGAAAACTTGGTTAATGGTCAGCTGTATGTGTTTTTCATATGCATGATTACTCATCAATATACTCTTTTGTTTCATAATAATAGAATTATGTTTTCCGTGGGAAAGAAAATGTGACGTTGTTAATTTGTTATGAAAGAAAGAATATATAATTAACTTTTTACAAATTTAGCCGCTATCAAAGGAATGGCTATGATGAATAATGATTATAAGAAGATGAATATATAGCTCATTTCATTTTTTATGTCATCTTGTCTCCAAGGAAGTAATATGTACGTAACCAACCATCATTTTATTGCACAACACAACACAACACAATCATTTTCTCATACTCTTTCTGTTACGCAGTAGGCACATACATTTGATAGGCACACGTAGTAAATGTTGATTTTTTTGTCCGCCCAATACATATGATAAACAATATATTAAAATTATAAAAAAAATAATTAAAATTAAATTTATCTAAAATAAAAATAACTATTAAATTTTATTATAATTATTTTTTTATAATTTTTGTATATTATATATTATATGTATTGAAATGACAAAAAAATTCAATATTGACAATTGTACCTAAAGAGGGAGTATATAACTTGTCATTGTTAATGTCTTCAACTTGCTTCCCTACATAGTATCATTTACCTCGCATTGTGTGGTTTTAATGATTTTTTTAATTATATTTTAACCAAAAATTTCATTTTGGTTCATTTGATAATTTGATTTTAAATAACAATTTTTTTATTTTAAAATAAGTATAAGATTTTGATTTGTTTCTAACTATTTAACCAATCTCATTTGATTGAAGTTAAATAAATAGTTTGTCAGCATAATTTAGATAGTACAAACACAAATTATATACTACTCATATATAGTTGTAAATTGGTGTATTTTCAAAACAAAATTTTAATCTATCAGGGAATATAATGCATCAAGTTTTTTTAATTTAAAAAAGTCGATACAAATATAATTTTTGAGTATTTTTGAGAGAGGGTACTATTCTTTCTCATTCAAATTAAGAGAAGTGTATTGGTTTACTATTCTTTTGAATTTATTTTCAGTTCGTTTCAAGTCAGACTAATTAAGTTTTGTTCAGTTTAAATTCATAATTTCAGTTCAGTTCAAATCCATTAACTTCAGTTTAGTTCAATTTTATTTTATTTCAATATTTTAAAATTAAATTAAATTTAACTTAATTTCAGTTCAGACTTCAATTCAGTTCAAATATATTAAGTTAAATTCAGTTTAGCCAATTTCAGTTCAAAAGAACATGTCCTTTAAGACTCTGTAGGTTTAGTGTGGACGTTAAAAGTCTAAAGGTATTTAATTTTGATTTTTAAAAGTCTATTACAATCGCAGGTATTCAATAAAGAATTTTAAAAGTTTATTAAATCTATGAATATTCAAAACTCAATAGAATTTAAAAAATAATTGGTTTTTATTGATTTTATACCAAAAATATAAAATAATTAAATTATTTGATATATATCTTAAATACATGAAATTTTTAATAATTTCTTTTTTTATTGACTAATTAATTATTTAAAAATAATAAAATTTAAAAAATATATAAATAAACCTAATAATAAATAAAAATATATATACATAAAGCTAATAAAAAATAAAAAATAAAAAAAATAATACATAAATTATATATATATATATATATATATATATATATATATATATATTCTGTGTACGTCAAAATTTATTATAATAAGGAACAAAGTTAATTCATTGAGAAATTGCTATGTGGAAAATGAGGTTAATACACAATAATGATGTAAATGAAGATGAGAGTCATAATAATAAATAATAATATTTTTTTATTTTAGAACTAATGCCTTTTTGTATTTTATTTTTCTAAATAATTTGTATTTTTTTTAAAACTATTTAGATTTTTTTTATATATACAAGTCTATGAAAATTCATGTAAATCAATTAAAAAATGTACTTATTTCACAATTATGTGAAGTTTACGAAAATTCATAAAAGCCAATAGAAAAAATCAGTCAAACTCATCATAAACTCGTGAATTTTGAAAATCCTTCTTTAATTAAAAGTTCCGAAAAAATTATAAAAATCCTAATTGAATACACTCCTAAAAGTCGGTTTGACCTTTTATTTTCTTTTGGCAAAATATATGTTATTTTGCATTTTTCAATGCTAATTAATGACGATTTTTCCTAAATTGCCTTCAAAATAATTTAATTTACTTAAATGAGTAATTGTTTTAATATTGAATTTAAAATTTCAAAGTAATTAATGAAGGATAAAATAAGAAATTAATATTTTTCTTAATATATGTGTACGAGCTTATGATGATTTATATTTTAAATCAAATAGAGTAATATTTTTTATTGAAATTTAAAATTTCAATATAGTCCATTCGTTCCATAAGAATAATTACATTTTCTTTGTAAATTGCACATACAATCTGACCAATCTCTATAGGAAAAAATAATATTAATTGTCATTTCCAAAATACTATTTGGTACAATTTATTATCCATTGAAATGCATAACCACAAGTTGAATTGAATTTAATCAAGAACAATGATATAACTAAAATTTTGAAATGATTGTTTATTACTATTTCAATTTAAAACATTATTAATCAACATTTTAGTAGAGTAAAATTGAATATAAAATTATATTTTTACTTGACGAACTTGTGTGAGTAAGTTTGAGATTTGACGATTCAGCGCCAGCACCACCTGTAAGCGGCGCCGCCTTCTTCACTTGACGCCAAGTCTCCAGGCGCCAGTTTTGTGTACTTGAGCTGGAGTTTTTGAAGTTCGTTATTTTCGACCAATTTCGCGAAAGTTGGTATCCTAAGTCGAAAGACGTAATTTCAGTATATGAACGTCCATGACAATATATAAAAAGTTCGTCGCAACTAATAGAACTTTCGTTGCAACCTACTAGACTAGAACTTCAAAAAAAAAATAAAAAATAAATAAAAGTACACTATATGATATAGTGATACATCTTATTTACACTAGGACATAAAAAAACCGGTTATTTGCACACAAAAGCGGTGAACATCCGAAAATACCCTCCGTTACATTCGACATGTCGAATCCACATTCGACACACACCTTCGACATGTCGAATGCGCACATTCGACATATATCCACATTCGACACACATTCGACGTGTCGAATCACATTCGACGTGTCGAATCACATTCGACGTGTCGAATCACACTCGACATGTATAATTCGACACACATATTTGACATGTCGATTCCTTATCCCACTTTTCATATTGTAATTCTAACATATTTAAATATCTCTTTAGATGAGATATTTTAAAATATCTCCCATTTAAAAACAATTAAAAATCAATTAAAATGGAAAAAATATGAATCACGTTTATTAAAAACATGAATCAGATTTATTAAAATTAAAAATTAAAATAAATTAAAACTAAATTAATTGAACCTGATCTAAATATGAATCAGATTTATTAAAATTAAAAATTAAAATAAATTAAAACTAAATTAAATTGAATCAGATCTAGATCTGTGAAACTTAGATCTATATCGGTAATTCTCTACGAAAGGGTCTTTCGTAGTCATAAGCATCAGCCGCCGAGTACCATTGGAAGCGAGGCAGCGGTGGGTGTCCAGACTATGTCGGCCGTCGAGGACCATTGGCAGTGAGGCGGGGGTGTCGAGACGACGTTGGCCTTTTGGTGGAGGGACTATGCTAGCTTCGAGCTGTGGGTGGAGAGCGGAGGTGGAGGCGTTGAGACGACGCGGCCGTTTGGTGGAGGGACGATGCTAGCTCCGAGCTGTGGGTGGAGAGAGGAAGTGGAGGCTGCAAATTCGAAAACGAAGAGAGAGATTTAAAAATGAAATATTAGGGTTTACGTCAAAAAGGAATATATATATATATATATATATATATATATATATATATATATTAATTGTGTGGGGATAGATACGTAAATTTGTGTAAGAAACCGTCTTTTTTAAGTGCTAGTGTGTAAGAAAGTAGTATTACTATCTAGTACAGTGTATTTTTTAACATTTCTCAAAAAAAAAAAATGCCTATAGTTAATTCGAAAAGGATTAACATATAAATTAAAAATGTGCAAGAAAAAAAAAACACGCAAGAGTAAAAACTTTTCGAAATGTTTATAAAAAACAACTAGCAAATGACTTCAAGATTACAAATCAGATGTACAAGTTGTATGTATATTTTTTTCATATATTATTACTCAAAGGAAGCTCAAGAAAAATTACCTAACAAAACCAGATTTTTCTTTCATAGCAAAACACTAAAAGAGAGCGAAATCAAAATCGAAATTGTAACGTGAAGGAAATCGTCCACATTCACGCGTGATTAGTTCTTATTTTTGGAGTGTATCATTCTGTATATTTTTGATTTGCCTTCTTTGGTTACATATTCCCTCTTTCCTTTTAATGCTGCGTCATTAAAGGATAGTTCCGTGTATATATATGTGTATTCCCTTGTCTTGAAACAATACACAGAAGTATAATTTTTATCTTTATACTTTTATATTCTCATTTTCTTCATGGTATCAGAGAAAGAAAACGATCAACAAATTTCCGCAATATAAATCACATACACCATATATATATATTTTTTTTCACCTCCTCACCTTTCATATCATGTCCAAGGAAGGCGATGAAGCAATCAAGAAATCCTCCGGACCTACTGTGGTTGACGTAATGTCACCATATTTTATTTCTGGATCTGATAACCCAAATATTATTTTCACTAGCGATCTTCTTCGTGACGACAATTATGCAGATTGGGCGGACGAGATGAGCAATGCCCTCTATGCCAAAAATAAATATGGTTTTGTCGATGGGTCAATTCCTATTCCGAAGGAGGACTCGTCAGAATGGTCACTATGGAAACGGTGCAATGCGATGATAAGGGGTTGGCTCCAAACCTCTATGAACAAGGAAATACGCTCGAGTGTAAAACATGCCAAAACCGCCCAAGAAGTTTGGGAAGACTTAAGGGAACGGTTTGGTAATGCTAGTGCACCAAGGGCGTTTGAATTAAAGCGTGAAATAACGCTTACTCGGCAAGGAAAGCTCTCAGTTTCAGCTTATTACACAAAACTTAAAGGTTTGTGGGATGAATTTCAAGCCACATCTCCAATACCCAAATGCAAGTGTGGAAATTGCGCTTGTGATATTGGTAA
The DNA here is from genome assembly GCA_954870475.1 of Euphrasia confusa. NCBI lineage: Eukaryota > Viridiplantae > Streptophyta > Magnoliopsida > Lamiales > Orobanchaceae > Euphrasia > Euphrasia confusa. The sequence continues at coordinate 20,240,815 of OX940949.1, forward strand.
ACAATTGACGGAGATGAGGGATAAAGAGCGTCTCTACGAATTCCTTATGGGATTGGACGACATTTTCGGTACCGTAAAAACTCAAATTTTAAGTACTAGACCGATGGTCTCTCTTGGCGCTGCTTTTCACATTGTCTCGGAAGATGAGAGACAAAAACAGATTACCACGGCTGGGAGAGTTAACGTTGACGTATCTGCCTTTCAAATTGCACGCCGGGAAGAACGAGAAGCGGGAGATAGAAAAGATAATCAGAGGGAGCCAAAGAAGTGCACTCACTGTGGGAAGCTTTATCATAACAGAGATGAATGTTATGAATTGAAAGGGTACCCTAAGCCCGGCGAGAAGGGATACCGCGAAAATGGAAAGAAAGAAGAGTCTTGGAAAAAACAGAAAAACACGCCGAAAGGAGTGCACATGGTTTCCACTGTAAGCCCCATTCCAGGAATTTCTAATGACCACTTTGCACAGTGCTGGGATTTCTTTAAGAAGCAAGAAGATGTGACAAGAGAAGAGACTCTCAACAATGAGAAATTACCAACAGTGAACATGGCTGGTAAGATAAACAACCTAAAGTCTTGGATTATTGATTCAGGCGCCACGGAACACATAACGTGTGACGACGGTATACTCACAAACCAAACGAGAATTGGGACAGAAACACCCGTTAAAATTCCTAATGGTGAAAAGGTCCCTGTCGTAAGCATTGGCGAAACGAATCTTCCCAATGGAATAAAATTAACCGGAGTGTTGAATATTCCTAATTTTGAGTGTAATTTAATGTCCGTTAGTCGACTTACAAGAGATTTGAACTGCTCTCTTACTTTTTTTGCCGACTATTGTATTCTACAGGACTTACCTTCGAGGAAAATGATTGGGATGGGTAGGAACTGCGATGGTCTATATTGCTTGGAGCCGATGAATAAAGAAAAGATAGCCATGTCAGTTAGCGTTGATTCACAGACTTGGCATAAAAGATTGGGTCATGCGTCGAGTTTGAAATTACCTCAGTTTACAAGGTTTAATAATGATTCTGGAAAGCACGGTGAGCATTGTGACTCATGTTTGAGGGCTAAGTTTACTAGACTTCCATTTCCTAATAGTAATATACGCACTTTGTCTTGTTTTGAACTTATTCACTGTGACATTTGGGGTAGTTATCGCACCCCGTCTTCTACCGGTGCACATTATTTTTTATCTGTGGTCGATGATTTTAGTAGAGGTGTGTGGGTATTTCTCATGAAACATAAGTCCGAGGTTTGCAACTTCCTTATCATGTTCTGCAACATGGTAAAAAACCAGTTCGGTAAATGTGTTAAAAAAATCCGGACAGATAATGGCGTCGAATTTCAGTCTAGATGCATGCTTGATTACTATAGTGACAATGGGATTATTCTTGAAACATCTTGTACGGACACGCCACAACAAAATGGGGTAGTTGAGCGCAAACACAGACATATATTAGAGGTCGCTAGAGCGTTACGTTTCGAAGCAAATTTACCGATAAACTTCTGGGGTGAGTGCGTTTTAACTGCTACATACATCATAAATAGACTACCTTCTCGAGCTATTCAACACAAAACCCCCTATGAAATCCTTTTCAACAAAATGCCTATTTATGAACACCTTCGTGTGTTTGGGTGTTTGGCATATGCGAAAGATAATCGGAGAGGGGGAGATAAATTTGATGTAAGAGGAAGACGATGTATTTTTGTTGGGTATCCACATTCTCAAAAGGGATATCGCATGTTCGATTTGGAGACTGAAAAAATATATACATCTCGAGACGTTAAGTTTGTAGAGAATGTGTTCCCTTTCAAAACCTTGAATAATGAAAGTGATGGAAGAAATATAAGTCATTCTCGACAACAAGATTGGAATGAAGATGTTTTGCAGCCAATTGAAATTGAAAATATGAGTCAGGTTGAAGGAGAACTTACACATGATCAAAATATGGGTCAACATGAGGACATACACAGTACCACTACAATACAACTTCCGACAGAAGGCCATCGACGAAGTGAGAGGACCAAGAAACAACCAAAACATCTTGAGTTATATGAGATCGAGTTGCCTAATTCAGTCGACCACTCGCTGCCCACTCCCAACTCAGACGCCTCGGAGGTATATCCTTTATCGCACTTTGTTTCTTATAATAAATTTTCTACCACTCATAAGGCTTTCCTTGCGGCCATTACTTCACGGGATGAGCCTACATTTTTTCACCATGCGGTAAAAGATGAATTATGGCGCGAGGCCATGAAAAAAGAGATCGAAGCCTTGGAGCAGAATGGTACTTGGACTCTAGAACCACTACCCCAAGGAAAAAAGGCTGTTGACTCAAAATGGGTTTACAAAATAAAATATAAACCAAGTGGGGAGATCGAACGTTACAAAGCACGCTTAGTGGCGAAAGGTTTCACTCAAATTGAAGGTATTGATTTTCATGAAACCTTCGCACCCGTTGCAAAATTGGTCACGATGCGGAGTCTTCTAGCTATCGCAGCAAAGAAAAATTGGGAAATACACCAATTGGATGTGAACAACGCTTTCTTACATGGTGATTTGTCCGAAGAGGTATATATGAAAATTCCTCAAGGTTTCGCAAAGCATGGAGAAACACGTGTATGCAAACTACATAAGTCGATATATGGCCTGCGACAAGCTTCAAGAAATTGGTACCACAAGTTCACTCAAGCCTTGATTGACGTTGGTTTTAGAGAATCTCGAGCAGATCATTCTCTGTTCATTTTCAAGAGAAATGGTACTTTTGTGGCAGCACTAATTTACGTTGATGACGTTATTTTAGTGGGAAATGACAACAGTAAAATTGTGAGTGTAAAGAAACACTTGGACACGTTATTCAGCATCAAAGATTTAGGACCCTTAAAGTACTTCCTTGGCATCGAAGTCGCACGCTCGACAAAAGGTATAGTTCTTAGCCAAAGGAAATATACACTTGACATTTTAGAAGAAAGTGGTTTACAAGGTGGTCGCCCCAGCCCATTTCCAATGGAACAAAATTTGCGATTGACCAACGATGATGATAGTCCTCATGTCGAACCTCTCCGTTTTCGTCGACTGGTTGGACGACTCCTCTACTTAACGGTCACTCGTCCAGATATTCAGTTTGCCGTGAATTATTTAAGTCAATTCGTTACAACCCCACGTCAAACACACATGGAGGCGGCCATGCGTATCCTTCGGTTCCTAAAATCAACAGCAGGTCAGGGGCTTTTTCTTCCAGCAAATGATGATTTTCAACTTGCAGCCTACTGTGACGCTGATTGGGGAGGATGTACTATGACGAGGCGTTCTTGTACAGGATATTTTATAACCTTGGGTGGAGCCCCAATCTCATGGCGCACAAAGAAACAATCGGCCGTATCTCGCTCCTCGGCTGAAGCCGAATATCGAGCAATGGCTACCACCGTGAGCGAAATTCTATGGCTTCGATAGTTGTTAAAAGACATTGAAGCAACCCAAACCACAGCCACCTCTCTTTTCTGTGACAACCAAGCGGCATGCCATATTGCAAACAACCCAGTTTTCCATGAACGGACAAAACACGTTGAGATGGATTGCTATTTCGTTCGAGAACGTGTTGCATCAAAAGATATTATTCCATGTAAAATCTCAACGGAACAACAGGTTGCTGATGTTTTTACGAAGGCTTTAGGAGCAGCGCGCTTCCGATTTCTTGTCGACAAGTTGGGCGTTTGTAATCTTCACGCGCCAACTTGAGGGGGAGTGAAGGAAATCGTCCACATTCACGCGTGATTAGTTCTTATTTTTGGAGTGTATCATTCTGTATATTTTTTATTTGCCTTCTTTGGTTACATATTCCCTCTTTCCTTTTAATGCTGCGTCATTAAAGGATAGTTCTGTGTATATATATGTGTATTCCCTTGTCTTGAAACAATACACAGAAGTATAATTTTTATCTTTATACTTTTATATTCTCATTTTCTTCATAACGCTCCAGAAAATTTAAAGGCTTAAAGGAATTGAATATGCTACTCATAACAACAGATGCATCTTCCTTTCTGGGCATCCTTCTATAAGAACTTCAAAGTTAAGCGTGCTGGGTGAACCCCTGGGAAGTGCCTCGGGTGCGCACGAGTGAGGACAAAGAGCGCTGGGAAAGACAAGTGTTGGTACAGTGTGGGGCCAAAATATCACTCCCGACAGTAGTCATGGTAACCGAGCCGGCCCATTAGGTTTGAGCTTCGACCCCACAACGGGTCGGGGCATTACAAAAATAAATACTTTGAAAAAATGAATCACTTTTCATTTGTAATTTACAAATGAAAATAAATTATCTTTTATGAGATAGATGGAATACTAATTATTTCTCTATTAAAATATAAAAATATATGTGAAACATTTACAAAAAATGTAAAATTATATAAATTGAAATAAAAATATATATATTTTATCATTCTCATAGCAAAGTACTCATTTTTCTTTTTGGTTGTCTCACTTACAAGTACTACTTTCCTTTTCACAACGAAAGTCGTGAAATTGGCAGAAAAACAAAACGAACGAGCCGTGCTTTTGAAATCGGGACCAAGTTTCAAATTTTCATACGAAAAAACTAATCCAATCATAACGATTGGCTATCCTCGACTAATCTCTAGCTCTAGGCACTAGGACTTTGCGCATTCGTAGAAGAATATACATTCCCGATAATCCATCCGTTGGATCGTCTCCAAATTTACACAAAATATGTAAAAGACTTCTATATTTACAATATGAACGGTGGGATTGACGAAATAACAATCGAATATGAATATATAGGGCACATACTGAAGCAGTAAAAATCAGCCTAGAGACTGACGCGTTTGCGCCATCCTGGCACGTTCGAGCCAAAGTGCTGAGAGTCTGGCGCGTTCGCGCCAACCTGCCGAGAGCCTAGTGCGTTTACGCCGTCCTGGCGTGTTCCCGCCACGTGACATTGACCTATATTTGACTTGATTTAGAGGCCTTTTATCAAGGGATTTTATAGCTTTTTAGTCATTTGGGTTATTTATAAATAGTTGTTTATAGCTTCGAGAGAGGAGAATTGTTGGAAATTTTGGAATAAAATATTTGGTTTGACCAATATTTTACTGATTTTTTATGGCTAAATATTAATTCAAGATGGAATTAATTTGTTGATAATTTTCTACGGAGTTGCGTAGTTAATTATAGTATTTTATTTCGTCTAGATCCGATTTTTCGGTGAGTGAGAAATAAATAATTGAATTAGCCAAGTGATAAAGACATTATTGAATGAGAATTTGAAAGTCTCATCCCACATCGGAATGTGGTGGATAATGGGTTTGTGAGAACCATTATAAAAGATCTTTTGTATTAATTATTGAGAATATGAAAAGTCTCAATCCCACATTGTATGTGGAGAGAAAGTTAATACTTGTGTGATGTTATGTGAGGAGTTAGAAGATGTTCAACTTTAAGTAAATTAAATTGACTTGAATTATTATTCTTGGTCAATTGAGAGATGATTATTTGGACTTGGGCTTCCGAGATTTTTCTTGGGCCTATACAAGTCTAAAAAGTACAAATAATTATATTTGTAGTGGGCCTATAAAATAATACTTGGGCTTCCGAGATTTTTCTTGGGCCTATACAAGTCTAAAAAGTACAAATTATATTTGTAGTGGACCTATAAAATAATAACACGTTGTTTATTATGACTTGAATTTATCAGCTTTTGAGCTGAGTAAATTAGTTGAAACATTTTAGTTGGCTTCAGCTGTTGGGATAGCCTAAAATGGGTTGTACGGAATTTGAATAGACAGCCCAATGACTAGAAAAGTCATCAGTATTATATTTATATATTTAATAAAATATATAAATTATTCCTCATAATTGGTCTGATGCTTAAGACCTTTGGGTTGCCTTTGTCTTTTGATACTCCCCCTTGATGGGTATAAATATAACCTTTTAGTTGAGAGAGATTCATTCCATAACACAACAATATAGAATCACTTCTATCCTACATCTAAAATCTCTTCTCTCTAAGTTCATAAGCATTCTAGTGTTAGAAATATTATGTAGGCAATATTTAGTTCCTTGCATTTGTATATGCTCGGTTCTCTCTCTTTCTCGTTCGACAGAGCTTCTAACTGGTGTGCCTAAGACTAGAAGATTATTGAAAGTCGTTGTATCTTTGGGCACTAATTAACGTCGCAAAATCGTAGCATACACGTTTTAGTCTTGCGGATAGCGAAAGCGCCTCGACTACCCGCAATTAAAGGTTATATTATTTAATTATTTTATTCTAAAATTGTAAAGATCAGTAGTACTGTTCTAGTCCAGATTTTATTTTTATTTTATGTTTCAGATTTAGACATTTGTACAAAAATAACCAACAACGCAAGACTAAAGTTTCGTATAAAATGTCTATCTCCGAAACTGATGATTTCGGTAAGGTATCTCAAAGATGGACCTTTGGTCATCTACGAGAATGAGAATGATGCTGAGAAACGTGTAACGTTTGAAGCATAAGAGCAAGGTTTTACCTTTGCCGGAATATTATCCTAAACGGACTGAATATTGAACTATACGATGTGTATAAAGTATGACTTCGTCCAAAGCACTTTGGGTTGCTGAGGAGAAGAAATACAAGATTGTGGACGTTCGAACTAAAATGTTCATCGTCGGTATGTTCTTGAATTATGAAATGTTTGAGACTAAGACCATGATATTTTAATTTCAAGAGTACCAATTGATCATGTATACATAGCCGCTGAAGGCATGTCGATCAGTGAGTATTTCCAAATGGATGTTGCATTTGAGAAGTTAATTTTATTCTGAATATGAGATAATTTATCAAACGACGGTTCCATATTCACCACAATTGAATGATGTGGTTGAAAAAAAAATTAATAACAATAATATTAATAATTATTAAAACTCTTGAAGAGTTGATGAACCTCGTGTTGATTAATTCTGAATTATTTCAGAACATGTGGGGGGAAGCTGTTTTGACAAGCTAACCACATATTGAATAAATACCCACTAAAAATAAAATAAAAAGTAAGAGGTGTTACTGTAACGCCCCGACCCGTTGAGGGGTCGAAGCCCGACCCTAATGGGTCGGCTCGGTTACCAATGACTGCCGTCGGGAGTGATATCCTGGCCCCACTGTACCGACACTTGTCTTTTCCAGTGCACTTTGTCCTCACTCGTGCGCACCCGGGAGACTTCCCAGGGGGTCAGATGCCCAGAAAAGTAGATGCATCTGTTAGTATGAGTGGCATATTCAATCCTTTTAAGCACTTAAATTTTTTGGGGCGTTACAGTTACGGATTTTTGAAAAAAATAAAAATCGTAAACCGTTTTATAAATATTTTTAAATGTGGAGGTGTTTGGCTAAGGTGTATATACCTGAACCAAAGTAATGGAAAAGGCTTGTGTCTTCTGTGATAATTCACCGTGATAGCTAAGTTGCTATATGAAGAGCACAAAGCATTATGTATAACGGTAAATTTCGACATGTTCATCGGAGAATTAACACCGTTAGACAATTGATCTCAAATTGAGTAATTTTCTTAGAGTGTGTGAAATCTAAGGAAAAAAACTAAAAAAACTAAAAATTGATTGATCCTTTGACGAAAGGAATTGATAGAGATCAATTGAATATGTGCTAAAGGGGTCGAGTTTGAAAAACCACAATTTAATGAAGCATCATAACGGTAACCCTACCATGATGAATGGAGATCCCACGAACTTGGTTCAAAGAGAAAACAAAGTTATGAGAATTCAGTTGAGCACTTGAAAAATATATTTATATATTTAATATATTTATATATTTTTGTGAACTCATCCCTAAGGGCAAATCGAGTGCTAAAGCCTGATGTGTGGTAAATATTAAGTCTTCGCAAAAGCTTTTAATGAATCTCTACCGTTGAAATGTGAAGTATGTCAAAATACTTTGGATGATATGTCACCTATATAAATGTGAAGTGAGGGCCGCTCTCATTTAATAAATAAAATCAAAATAACTTACAAATATTAAATATTAAATCATTTCTATTATTTTTTTAGTATTAATGGAATGTTGATCTTATACTCAAAATTTATCATAACACTAATCTATTTCATTCGATTGATCATGTTTTGCATCAAATTTGAATCTTTCGATTAAGCTTACTAGAGTATCGTCTTAGTGGGTATAAAGTCGAATTTAGGCTGATCAAGGCGAGTTTATGCGGATTTAGGTTATTGGGGGACTAAGGCCTAAGTGAGACTAAAATATAGGAGGTTGACCTCTGTCTAAGAGCCTAGGTGGAGCTAACAAAGAATTTTTAGAGCAATGTTTTATTCATAAAACAAAATAGCATCAATTTTTATTACACTCTTGTTACTCTAGTTAAAAAAAATCACAAAAAAATAATAATAAAAATATACTCCATTTCTTTAGGTATGTTTTTTATAATAAAAGATTTCATTTCGGTACAAGAAGAAAGTATTTAACTCTTTTCCAATCACAAGAGTTTGCGCATATAAGTTATCACGTAAGTTAAAATAATATTTTTTTTATATAGAAACTCTATACAGTCATATGGTTGAGATAGAAAAAAATATTACTATATATAGTTATTCTTATATAAAATTTTACAAAATAAAAATAATCTTTTATTATAAAAAATAATATAAATATAAAAATAATATACATGAAATATTATCTATTTTTAAATATACATAATCAATTTAATAATTTTGAATAATAAAATTTGACTATATGTGTAAAAATTGTGTTTCACAAATAAAATATTAATAAATTAAACTTTGACCATAAACTATATGTTATTGATTTTAATAAATATTTTAAATCATCTTAAACATGTTATTAGTTTTAATAAATTAAAATAATATTAATATATATTTTTATTATATATTAATCATTTATTCTTAAAACAAACTTAAAAAATGTATGATTTATAACAATGTTGAATTTATTCATATTTTTAATTAATTTCGAGACTTTAATTTTTTATTATTATAGAAAATTTATTTTTATATAGAGTACATATTACAGAGTTTTTATTGTATGAATGTTAAGAGTTTTGTGAAACAAACAAAAAGAGAAAAATGTTCAAATTTTTGTGAAAGATGAAATAAGAGGAGGTGATAAATATAATGACAGATGTCTTCCACCACAAGTGCCACCCTTCCATTTTCATGCATGAATTTTATAACATGCTTAATTTTCTTCCATTTCTAAATTCAAATTGAAGTTTTTGAAAAACGAATACTAGTAGTATTACAATAAAACCCAAAAAATAAAAATAAAGTGTGTAATTTTCTCTTTCCCCCAAAATAACCTTAATAAAAGCAAAAGCCCTCTGCCTCCCTCTCTCTCTCTCTCTATATACATTTACCGCCTCATTATTATATCTTCCTGAATCAGCAACAACTGCCTTTACCAAAATACACTCAACCTCGCACTCAACACTCCTCTCTCTAAATGGGTGCTACCGTTGAAACCGCCGGCTACTGGTTGCCCTCCGAGTTTTTCGATGATTCCGTCATGGACAAAACCGACCCGGCCGAGTTTTGCTTCCCGACCGAGTTCCCTTACGACCTTCAAATTTCGCCCGGACCGGAGGTTCTACCGGTTCGTCTTTCTTTCACTCTGTTTACTTGCTACTATTTTTCTTACTTTTATCCCCATCCGCAGAAAGGGCGCGTGATGTCCACGTCGCCTCAGTCGACCCTGGCCCACATGTGGAGCTTCAGCGGCGGAGGGTCGAGCCCCAACGGGCCCACCCCACCTCCGTCGCCGGGGGGAGACGCGGTCGGAGACCTCCTCTTCCGCGCCGCCGGTCAGGTCACGAAGCTCAAGCTCAACGACGTCGTAACGCCAAGGCCCGCCGCTAAGATTTCGGGCCTTGTAGGCCCGAACCATTACCCCTCCGTTTATCAAAATTTCCACGTAATAATAAAATTACTCTGTTTTCGCCCTTTGTTTTTTTTTTTAATTTTCCATTGATTAATTTTTTTTCTTTAATTCGTGCAGTTGGAGGAACAAATGGTGAGTCGGCAGAAACAGGGCGGCGGAATGTGGTGCGGTGGGCCCCGGCCATGGCCCGTGCAGCGAAACCCGGCCCATTTCGGGAGACCCGGCCCGAGTGCGGGTTCGCTCGGCGGATCTGGTTCGGCGGTGAAAAGGAAGTGCGTGGGGACTGGCGTTTTTCTTCCTCGGAGATACGACAACACTCATCATAATGACTGCAACAACAACGCTTATTCCTCCTCTGGTAATTAGTCATTTTTTTCAAAACACAATTATTGTCCTAATTAATTACAGTTGTTACTCATTATGAAAAACCCGCAAGAATTGCTCTGCTAATTCGAGAAAAAAGTAGGGCCCACTTCCGTCGATTTCTTCTGTGGGAAGAGTGGGTCCCGCACACCTTGACCATTTTATCTTCTTTTTATGGTTTCAGGTTTTGGAGCCTTCTCTTTTCATTCTTTTTTTCCCTCCAATACCATCCCTTTTGACTGCATCACTTTTGTTTTCAAATAAATTCAAATTTCAAATATAACAAATAAAAATTATATGTTCAGGTTATCCATCTAGTACTGCTTCATTCATTCCTCAAAGGAACAGCTTTACCCCATCTCAACCCATACACTTCAACACGGGCTTCGTCACGGAATACGGTATGGAAACGAAAGTTATATGTTTATTAATTAGCTGCATTGTGACACTCTTTGCGTTTGTTGTTACCAGATCTTCTGATGGCTCGGAGGAACGCTTTACTCATGCAACACAGACAGAGTTTACTACTCGAGGGTTCGTCTCGTGTGGGTCGACGTGTTTGCCTCCCGCAAGAGTGGACTTACTGATGATCTATTATTAAGAATTAATCTTAAATTAAACAAAAAAAAAACTCCAAAATCTAATCTAGGTACTTATTTGCAATAAGTCTAAATGGATGGTGTGTGTAAGTAGGGATAATAAGTAGGATTATATCCCCCAAGTGTTTTGTTATTGTGTAATAGTAAGGAGATGAAAATAAATGTAGGGAAGCAAGTAGCTTTGGTGCACATGGTGTGGGAGGATTTTTTGTTGTGTTATATCTTAAATAAGTTGGTAAAATGTTAGTAATGGTTTTTGCTATAATATTGTAATTCAATTATCATTGTAATAAGAAGGGTAGTTTTGCTATTAATGCGGAATTTCAAATATTTATAGTCTTTTCCTACTTTTTCTCAATTATTATTTTTTTAATTATTTTTCTGTGTGGTAGATGAACATTATTTATGGGTTTTCACATTCTTATGTATGTGGAGTTGAAATAATAAATGTAACGCGTCTATTTTTATGAGGCCATGGGTTGTGTTTTTTCTTCTCATTGGAACTTGAAGTCCAATTAGTTAAAATTTTGAGTTGCCCCTCATTGATTGCTAAATGGGCTGAATTCTTAATCAACGGTTGTTTCACAGAATCATATTTGATGTAAAAATACATCATAAACTATAATCTCAATGTTACAAATTTATGTAACTTTATGAAGACAATTGATTAACAAAATTATTTTTAAGAAGAAATAATACTGTAATATTGTACTATGTTTCTTAAAACAGAGTACAATCCTCTAAAAATTGATCTTAGAGGATTGAATTTGAAGACAACTTGTAAGGGAGAAAGATTCAATCAATGTTAAGCACAAAGTTGGAGAAGACGGCCCAGACGAAGTGGCCTTTTGATCACAATTTTGAACTTGATGTTTTGAGAGTGTATTGAAACACAAAATCCAAAAACTTCAATTCATAAACACATAGTAGAATTTTATAATTCACTCCAAAGTTGAAAACATTATTAATATAAGAAGAAGCATATAACTGCCCCTCTAAAACTCACACAAACATAGCAAAGGATACAAACTCCCAATCCATACATAGATTCTCAACCAGAGATGTCGATAGCCTTGACCTCAGGTTTCTTGACTTCTGTCTTGGGCACGGTGACGGTCAGCACCCCGTTCTCCATGGCCGCCTTCACCTCATCCAGCTTGGCATGCTCCGGCAGCCGGAAGCGGCGGAGGAACTTGCCGGAGCTCCTCTCGACGCGGTGCCAGGTGTCCTTCTTCTCCTCCTCCTCGCGGGTGCGCTCGCCGCTTATCTGGAGGACATTCCCATCCTCCACCTCGACCTTGACTTCCTCCTTCTTCAGCCCAGGAACATCAGCCTTGAACACGTGGGCCTCGGGAGTCTCCTTCCAGTCAACACGTGTTGCCGCGAACTGCGACGTCGTTTCGTTGTTGCTGCCGCGGAATGGGTCCCACAGGTCCAGAGAGAATGGATCGAAGACGCTGCTGCTGTTGCCTTGTCGACCGAATATGCTTGGGATTAGAGACATTTTTTGCTTTTGGTTTTTTCCGAACTTAACTAAGAGTAATGCTTTTATGAATTGTTCTGTGATGATGAATGAATGAAAGGAGAGATCGAGCAATACTTATATAGAGAGTAATGGCGGTGAAATCTGAAGAATTGAGACTCTTCCGGATATTTTTAGTTGAGAGAAATCGAGACTATCAAAGAAACATCTAGAGAAAGCTTTCCCAAACTCTGACACGTGTAGTGTTAAGAAAACGGGTTACCCCACTCACCGTTTCATATATCCATCTACAGTAGTATATTTTAATACTACATTACATACAGTATGAATTAAAGATGTCAATCCGGTTGCTTCTTTTCCATCCAACCAATTCGGAATATCGGGCTAATTAGATTTGATTAATGGGGTCCGATTGGAATTTTTCAAATTAGAGATTTGTAGTCCTAATTATGAAGTCTTCATTTGAGCTATCCTGCCACTCATATATTATTGTTAATGTCAATTTAAGGTTATTATTATTTAATTATAATATTTAAATTCCGTGAAATTTTATTTTTTTATCTAGTAATATTTTAAATTGAAATTTATTTTAATATTTTTAATATTTTAATTTGTTTTTATTCAAAAATATTTGTATCAATAAACAAAATAAATTTTAATGTAGAGAATTAAATCAAATTCTCGAGCTAACTCAAACGGTTTGTCGAGCGATTTTGGTTCAGATCGATTCAATTTTATTTTATTTTTTGGCTAAAAATATTCGAATTTAACTTTTACATTTTTTTCGAGATTGGTTGAATTAACTCAAAAATTCGAATTAAATTGACATCTCTATTTGTGATGAGTACGATATTGCAAAAATATTTTGTGGCCGAAATAAACAACACTTAAAGTAAATGAACACTAAAAATATTATGTCAAAAATTTTATTCCAACCACTCAATGTTCATTGTACTTGTTGAGAAGTAGAGTTCAAATCGTGGACGAAGACGGACGAGAGATCTTTTGACGCGATGTTTTGAGATTTTGTGTTTTTTTTCGTGGACTCTTATCTTAATTGGGTTTAGTATTTCTTATAGGTTTAGCCTATAAATATGAGTCTCTAACAATGTAATTGTATCATCTCATCATCGTGAGAATTACTAAAGTCATAGAATAGTCGAGGGCGTGAGAATACTGAGATACGCGTGTGCATTTGTAAACTCTCCGGAGTTGATTATTGAGTATTATAGTTTGATCTGCAGAGACAAGTGGATGTAGCCTTGTTAATACTATAATTTTTTGTGTCGTTTATTTTCTCGTACAATTTTCGTGTTCGTATTCGTTTTTTGCAGCGACAAAATTGGCCGCAAATCTTAATAGTACCATGTTTTGAACCACATAATTCCTCTCAAATCAATTCTCTTGTTGACCTGAATTCGGAATTATGGCCTCCATTTGGATGTCATCATTCTTCAATGAATTTATGGGATAATCTCGAACGATTTATTGCACATTATTCTTTAGTCAGACTATAGGAGGAATTAAGTTCTAATAGATTAGGTCATCTCAGCCGTGAACAAGCCCAACATCCTCATGGGCCAACAATATCCTTTTGGGCGTGCCGGGTGCCACTACCTTGGGTAATTCGGATTGAGGGGCCGTGCAGTGCACTTTTGCACCGCACAATAACAAGTGCAATATATCACCGTGACACCGTTCATTTATTAAAATTATTTATTGCACCGTTAGATGTTAAAGTAAAGTACTTAAACTTATTTCTTTATCAATTAAAATTTACAATTGTGATTATATTTTAAAGCAAATTAAAAAGTAAAATTAAGTACTTAGACTTATTTTTTTATCAATTAAAATTTACAAGTGTAATTATATTTTAATGCAAATTAAAAAGTGATTACAGTTTAATGCAAATTGAAATTATTTTTTAAATTTAAAATACACTTATCTTTTAAATTTAATTCATTTTAATTCTAAATTAAAATTATACTTTAACATAAATTAAAATTATTTTATAATTTAATAAAAATTAAAATTATTTTCTAAATTTAAAATACATTTATAATATTTTAATAATTTATATATTAATTAAAAATATATATAGATTTCTCTAAAATAATAATATAAAATATTAAAATATATTTATGTTATTTTATTTAAGTATTACCCTATAATTTTTATATTTAAAAAATAACTTTAATTTGCGTTAAACTATAATTTTAATTGAGAAGAAAAAGAAGATAAATCTAATAAGTGTATAATTTTTATACTTAAAAAATAACTTTAATTTGCGTTAAACTATAATTTTAGTTGAGAATAAAAAGAAAATAAGTCTAAGTGTGTATAGTAACATCTAACGGTACAAAAATAAATTTAATAAATGAACGATGAGATATTGCACTTATTATTGTGCAGTGCAAAAGTGCACTGCACGGCCCCTCAATCCGGGTAATTCCACCGTGCCCATATCCAACTTTTTCTTAGAAATTTTATTCTTAATTGGTGCATGTGTTTAAGTAACTAATAAATGAGTTATGACATAGTCGGTTGTGACATTGACGTACTTTTTAATCAATTTAAATTCAATAAATTTTTTTTAGGTAAAGATCAATTGCATATATAAAAGGAAAAGTAAATGTACAACAAATCGCATAAGAAAACCTTATCACCCCACACTAGCTAACAAGGCAGCTCACCAAACAATCAACATGAGACATAAAGCTATAAAAATAACAAAATAACCAACCACGCTATATGCCACACTCTACAAAGGCGAGGTATGTATATGAAATAGACATGTTACGTATTTACACAACACGTGTAGAATTAATTAATTTGGGTTTTATCGAGGATGTTCTTCTCTTGTGTGGACATCTCGATGGATGAAGGAGAGATTTCCTTCGTATCCTCTCAATTATGGCTTGTTTGACTACGGATTGTTTGATTGAGTGCTTGATCATGGCTAGCTAAATTCTTAGTAAGGGTTTTTGATGAAATGTCACAATAAATTCGAGTTGATTTATTAATTTGTTTGATTTCTATTAATTGGATAATTGCACGTCTCGATTTGTGTGGTCTCGTGTTGAACAACCCCCGTGTATATCACTAGTGGACCATACGATTGAACGTGTAATGTCGAGCCTTGAAATACCGGCACGCCGAGTAGAGGACCTCGAGGGGTGAAGCTCTCGTGTGTGTCGTGATTGAGTGTAGACGATCATTGGTGGAGGTTAGCGTGACAACACTTTGGTCTCTAGTCCAATTCTTAGTTAGTGTTGGAAAATGAGCGTCTCGTAGAGAGCTTCGATTTGATATCTCATACGCTCAATTTCGAGTAGTATTGAATGATAAATTAATTTTCGAATATGTAACTATTTGGAAAAGAATTCCAAAGGAGATTGTGTGTTACATAAAAAAAATATACAAAGTGTAGTAGATAAATATAAGTGAGTACCTTATTATGCACACTTTTGTTATTTGTTTCTAAGTAATATTTGTCAATTATTGACAAAATAATAATAATATAATAATAATTAGATATTATTATTATAAGTTACATGTTGATTTTTAATTCATGAATAATGGTTATTAAGTGACCATTAGTGGTGGTTTGAATGAGGAACGTTACATTTGTTTCATTTTTAATCAAATCGACCACATTCAACGTATCATCGTCTCCAACATCTCTATATAAAGTGCAATAGAGAAGCACTTGAAATATACGAAGAAAATCAAAGATGAAAAAGAGATTATACAAACATCTTCCGAGCAATCGCTCTCTTATTTATTTTGTTATCTTCGTTTCTTGACTCTCCGGTGATATTATTCAGGCAACATTTTAGTTCGCCGAAAGCATTTACGTGCTACATAATCGTTGTATCCTAGGAAATTCGTACCCGTAGAGGACGAATTTGTTTTAAGGAAATCGTAAATACACGAGCCTCGATTATTTATTTATTTCGTTTCTTTCATCTTCCTCTAATGGATACACACCGCCAAACACAAAACTTACTACAAACTTAAAACAAATTGTGTTTTGATGCTTGAAATGATTTTTTTTTGCGTACGATCGGAGATGGTTCAAACTATTTTCTTT
Organism: Euphrasia confusa; assembly: GCA_954870475.1. NCBI lineage: Eukaryota > Viridiplantae > Streptophyta > Magnoliopsida > Lamiales > Orobanchaceae > Euphrasia > Euphrasia confusa. The sequence continues at coordinate 20,257,264 of OX940949.1, forward strand.
GATTGAGTGAACGAACATGAATCCTTCGTGACCTAGTGGTGGTGTGCCACACTAGATGATAATTTTCGTTTAATCATCGTGATAAACCAAGTAGAAAAATTCAACAACGTTGTTGAAGTCGAAAAAAAAAATGTTGTCACATGTGATATACAAAAAATGTTCAATGGTGAACAAATTATTTCGAGCGAACATTATTGAAAATGTTGTGTAATAGCTTGATCTAAATGTGAAGTCACTAGATATTGGTGTAAATATCTTTTGAAATAATTAAATAATAACAATTTGCATTTTATGCACATTTTATTATTTTATGTGAAAAAATAATAATATGGTTATTATTATTATTTATGTGATAATGATTTAATTATTATATGATAATTATGGTAGAACTTATTAATACCATTAAAATATAATAAATAGTCAAATTTATTATATTATTATTATTGGTTGAAAATAATAAATAATGAAATTTATTATTGGTTGAATATAATAAATAGTGAAATTTATTATATTATTATTTTTTGAAATAAAACCTTTGAAATTCATAAAGAGTTATGGATGTGGTATAAAGATTTATTGAATAAAAATAAATAAATTATTGAAATTCATATAATAATATAAATGAGGTAATAATAATTTATTCTTACAATTAATAGTATTTACTTAATGAGAAATAAATAAAATAGTCAAAATTATTATTGATTGATATTTATCAATAAAATTTAGAAAAGTAATATTAACTTAATGAGAAGTATATATTAGACTTTTGGAAATCATATTGAAATATGAATTATTTGTAAAATAAATATTCGGAAGTTAAAAAGAACATCCGAAGTGGACGAAACATGTGTATTCAATTAGTATTAATTGTGATTGTCAATTTGCAATTGGAAGAACACATTATATGACAACTACAATGTTAAATCAAAGAAAAGGTTAAATTGAGAGTTAGTAATGTCGTCATCTAAATGATTTGACTTAAAGCCTTAAAGAAAGAGAGTTGAGACGAAGGAAAACCTTATCTATATGACTGGAGATCCCAATAACTAGGTTCAAAAGGACAACCTAATTGTCTTACTCTAATATCACTATGTTATACTCTTTACGATTCTCTGACACCACTTGTTGCGATATTGAAACTAAATCTCTCACGGCTCTCGAAATATATATAAGATGCGAAGAAAAGATAAACGAAAAGAACGAACACACAAATTTACGTGGAAAACCAAAACACGGGAAAAAACCACGGGAAGAAAGAACCAATCGACTACATCGTTGAGGCTTACAATAATCCACTCTATGATTTTCGTCTATCGGAGAACCCCAATTTATAGGTGTAGCAAACAAATCAAATTGGAAACAATTAGAATTAGGAATAAATCCTTTTCCTAATATATGACTCCTAAATTAATAAGGAATAAAATTATATTCAATATAATTCTTATTCCCTAATTAAAACAAATAATCCACGCAATAACTCCCACGCGAAAAACCCACGCAAAAATACCAGCGCAAATCTGCGCTGAATTTATGCGCAAAAACTCACGCTGTCGGCCGACAGTCCCACAGTGTCGGCCGACAGGTCTGACGCGTTCGCGCTACAGCCCCAGTAGTTTGACGCAAACGCTGGAGAAAACTGGAGTTGTCGGCCGACACTCCTTGTTGTCGACCGACGCCTTTGCTGGGCCAGATTCGATTCATACACAACAAATCTCCACCTTGACGAGAATCCCCGCGACTTCAAGCCGCACCATCCTCTAACGATCATAAACCAATTTTTCTTCCTTCCAACCAGCCCCGCGGGACTCACTCAAAACATGAGCAACCTAGTTTGAACCGCACCAAACTTAGTACAAGAATGCGAAGTTGCACCGATCATCCCTTGGGTACCACCAAGCTCTATGACCTCCACGTAATCTCCATTCTCAAATCTCGCCTTCCCACTACTATCAGCACCACCTGCATTCGCCAATACTCCAGTGCTATCCATAGCATGCCTAGGCTCGACTCTCCAAATTTTGAATACTATTCGGGTTAGTATTCCCGGTGTCCCCGACACCAACACACATGCGCATGACTTTTAAAACCAAGGTGATCCCGACTCACCTTCCAGTGACTTTCTTAGGCAGAGGCAGTTGCCCACTTGGTAATTGTGTTGCCGCATAGCTCATACAATCCACCAAATCTTTCTCTCGCCTCGCAAAATAAGTCGTCCCGACTTACTTTCAACACTCCACCTTTACCGAAGTTGGTACCCATTCAGGACCGGAACGTACCTTGCAGTACCGAGGGTTCGAATATGCCAATCGACCATCTTGATTCTCACAGTTCACGTGCCGCGTATCTCACACGATGTGTCATGCCCCATGACCACCGTTCCACCGACACTGTCATCAAACCTGTCAAACAAATCTTTGTTTCGACACATGTGATGCGAACAACCAGAATCCAAGATTCACCCCTCACTCGTTCCCCAAATCGGAGACAACCAGGAGTTCCTCATCGATGAAACCTCCGTCTCCGGAATCGGCCACCTTCGATTTCTTTTCTCCGATTCTTCAGGGCCTGACAGTCCCCCTGTTGGAGTAGTATACTCAATGTCTAGATTTGAGTATTCTGAACTACTTGTGCACTTTCATTTATCTATTAATAATGAACATTCATTTGCTTTTAATTATTGTTAATTAAATATATGCAAATAATAGTCCTGGATTATATACGTTGTAGTTAGTATGGTGTGCGGCGTCACACAGAAGATCATACTATCGGTTAATCGTATTTAATCAAACAGTTGCTCACGACCTAGATGGACACGGATCAATCCATCAGTATAGTCGTTGTGTGAGAGAGAAAATAATTTGTCTTAATTATTTTATCACACTTGTACTCTTGGTGTATTGGGCGGATCGCTTGAGATTTATCAATTAGGATTGCTCTTGATAATTGATTTAAATCTCAGTGTATTTTATTCTTAATCCCCGATACAATTGCGGGTGTGTATATTTAATATAAGTGACTTTGATTTTCCAAAGGAATTGACCGATTTAATTATTGGGTCAATTACCGGTTAAGTTGGGTCACTATATTTTATATATGACATGCCGTGAATTCTTGACGGGAAAGTGTATCCCGTAAGGGTTGATAATATCCCCGAGATGAGCTCATAAAGATTTATTATGTAAACCTCGCGAGTGGATTTGTTCCCGCATAATAATAAAGTTGAGTGGTACTATTCTCGGATATAAGAGATGAATAAATTTATTAAGAAATAAATAAATTTTATTCATGGATATTTAAATCTTAAATACACGGAATAAATAATACTACTGGAGAAATATTATTTGATATAATATGGTTTAATATTGGGAGTGCAATTAATTTATATAGTAGAAAATAAATTAATTAATATTAATGGGATTAATAGATTTGGGCTTGGGCTCAATTTAATCATTAATATTGGAAGCCCAATATTCCACCTCCTTTAGATCCCCTACGTAGCCTATAAAAGCACTACATGGTCTTCACAAATCATAAGACAAGATTATCCCACTTGATATTCTAGAGAGTTCGTGAATTAGATCCATAGAGTTCGGAGGATCGTCGCCCACCCGACGTTCGAACGAGTGCACGGAATACGTGGGAAGATTCAAAGGTCATCTTGATTTCGTTTCTCCGAACAACGAATCGAAGGTATAAAATCTAAACACCCTTGATGATTTTATTCGATTTAATTATCGAGAATACCGTAGAACCAAGATCCGAGGTACGAGACCATAAACGGGGGACGATCGCGTGGTGGTGGTGAAACCACCGGACCACGGGCGATCGCCCGATTAGGGTTTCATGCGCGCGAGGGGTCGAACCCTGGCTGGACGCCGGGGGTGCGATCGATCACTTGGATCGATCGTGGACCGCGAGGGCTGGGCCCGCGGTGGTCTGCTGGAGGCGGACCGACCACCCAGCGGCGGCGAGTCGCCGGACTCGCCGCGGGGGCTGCTGGGCAGCCCCAGTCGATCGCGATGATCGACGCGATCATCGATCGCGAACCCCGCCTCATGCGGGGGTTCGGCTGGGCGTGCGTGCGCGGCTTCGGCTGCGTTCGGTTGGACTCCGGCGCGTGTGGTGGTGTTCGTGTGATCTCCGGCGAAGGGTTTTTGATCGGGCTATGGTTTCCGCAAATTTTAATAGCCCGGGATATCGAATTCCAACAATTGGTATCAGAGCGTGGTTTACATTCGCGGTATTTTCGATAAAATTGTTCTACCTTGCAGGGTTTCCGACTATTATGGCTTAGTTAATTATTCGTTAATTATTTTGTCATGGTTGTTGGTTTTATTAAACTCTCGGACATGTCGAGATTCGTTTTTGGTGGTGAATGCTTGTAATAGTAAAAATTCGGGGGTTGACCGAATTTAGGATTTATTATTATTGTTCTATCTTTTTCCGGAAATTGTATAGGGTCGATTTTATGTATATAATCGATACCGGAATTGTAATTTAAATTATTGTAATTTATTTACGTTGGATCGATCCCGAAACGACCGCCGGAGAAGACGTGTGACAAAGGAGATGATCGTGAGGGATCATGGCTCAGATCGACCATCCCCATGGTCGATCCATGAGGATCGATCGATCGCTTGGAGAGGCGCCGAACTCGCGCCTCCCGGCGGCGATGTCACCGGCGGTGGTGACGCGCCGGCTGGGTGGTGGCGGCCCGTGGCTCTCGGCCGGCGATGGGCGGTCCGGTTGGGGTGGTGCACCCCGTGCTACTCCTACCGGAAATCTATTTTCCTATTTTAATTCAGTTTTCCTATTTTGAGTATTCCTATTTTTGGGAATATTCATGGAATAGGAAAAGAATTAATTTAATATTAAATTTATTTTCCTATTTGATTATTCCTATTGTTGGGAATATTCATGGATTAGGAATAAAATAAATTTGGAAAGTAGAAGAGTCCTAAATTATTTTATTTCCTTATTTCATTATGGAAATCTTCTAGAATATTCCAAGTGGGTCTTGGATAGGATTCTAGAGATTTAATAAAATTGGAAAGGAAAATAAAATAAATAAAAATATTAATAATATTTAATTTTATTTTTGATTTATTCGATTGACTTAATTTTCGAATTAAGTATCTTTTGGATTTATTAAAAATAAATAGATTTAAATATTTGAATTAATTTCTCGTCACATGGAGCATTCAAGAACGAAGACTGAAGACTAGAAGATGCGTACGGGGATGCAATAAAGCCATAATAGTCGGAAAATAATATTCTAGTATTATTTTGACTATGTGATAATACTATGTGCTTTATGTTGGAAATCGATATCCCGGAATTAATAAATTAAATAAAATTAATTATCTAATTAATTCCGACCGAAATCCTTTGGAGATCGAATATCCGGATTGTCAAAATTGCGGAACCGACAACCCAATCGAAATCCCATCGCCGGAAATCACACGAACACCTCCTCACGATCCGGGGTCCAACCGAACGCACGACGCGGCCGAAACCGCGCACGCACGCCCAGCCGAACCCCCGCGAAGTGGGCTGCGATCGATCGGAATCGATCGCCTTGTGCGCTCGATCGGGGCTGCATGGGCAGCCCCCGCGGCGAGTCCGGCGACTCGCCGCTCACGGTGGGGAAGGGCGCGGCACCAGCCCGCACCCCGCGATCGATCTTCACGATCGATCGCACCCTCGGCGTCCAGCCGGGGATCGACCCCATGCACGTGTCGCGATCCCCACGGGGATCCACGAGCTGCCGCGGTCCGGTGGTTCGACCACCACCGCTCGGCTCGTTCCTCGTTTCCGGGGTTCGTCCTTGGATCTTGGTTCATGATATTCTCACGATAAATAAACGATAAAATCATAAAGAGGGTTTTACGATTTACCTCGTTCTCGTTGTTCGGAAAAACGTAGAACTCAATTTGACGACCTTGAGATCTTCCCACGTATTCCTTGCACTAGCCCGGACGTCGTGTGGGCGACGATCTACCGAACTCCATGGATCTCCTTCACGAACTCTCTAGACTAATCAAGTATGATTATCTTATCTTGTCAAATTGTGAAGACCATGTAGTGCTTTTATAGGCTACGTAGGGGATCTTAAGGAGGTGGAATATTGGGCTTCCAATAATAGTGATTAAATTGAGCCCAAGCCCAAATCTATTAATCCTTACTATTATTAATTAATTCTATTTTCCACTATATAAAATTAATTGCACTCCCAATATTAAACCATATTATATCAAATAATATTTCTCCGGTAGTATTATTTATTCCGTGTATTTAAGATATAAATATCCATGAATAAAATTAATTTATTGCTAATTAATTTATTCATCTCTTATATCCGAGACTAGTACCATTCAACCTTAATTATTATGCGGATTAAATCCACCTGCAGGGTTTACATAATAATTCCTTATGAACTCATCTCGGGGATATTATCAACCTTTCCGGGATACACTTTCCCGTCAAGTATTCACGGCATGTCATATATAAAATATAGTGACCCAACTTAACCGGTAATTAACCCAATAATTAAATCGGTTAATTCCTTTGGTAAATCAAAGTCACTTATATTAAATATACACACCCGCAATAATATCGGGGATTAAGAATAAAATACACTGAGACTCGAATCGATTATCGCCGGCAATCCTAATCGATGAATCTCAAGCAGATCCGCTCAATACACCAAGTGTACAAGTGTGATAAAATAATCAAGACAGATTATTTTCTCTCTCACACAACGACTATACCGATGGATTGGTCCGTGTCCATCTAGGTCGTGAGCAACTGTTCGATTAAATACGAGTAACCGATAGTATGATCTTCTGTGTGGGCCCGACACACCATACTAACTACAACGTATAGAATCCAGGACTATAATTTGCATATATTTAATTATAAATAATTAAATGCAAATAATTGTTCATTTAGTTAAATAGATTAATGGCAATGGATCGTGAGTTTCTGTCACTTAAATCTAGACATTAAGTACACAACTCCAACAATCTCCCACTTGTACTAAGGTCTAGTCATTTCCTCCAAACTCCCGACTCCCATACTCATCACGTGCTTAAGTTGTACTTCCAAGAAGTACTATGTGTATGAGCACTCTAGGTTGCCGCTCTGAAGTTATCTTGGTGACTACAGCGTCGTCTCCCTCGACGATGACTCGTATCAGGTGGTACTTGCACTATGTGTTATCTTACACTTATGGACTTGTGATTTCTTACCATTTGCCATCGCACCGTTATACACATAGCCTTTTGGCAAATTAAGAATCACCTCTAAGTCCCAGAGACTATCCCGGAGTTATACCAAAACTTCCGCTGCCTCTGAGGCCGCTATTTGGTTACCCATGGCAGAGTCCGAAAAGCATCGTGCTTATCACTCTTCCATGTTAAAACTCCTTCTCCTTCAATAGTGAAACACATATCCTGATATCGACTTACATTGGTCCTCATTTGATTAGAAATCTAAGAGAATGTAATCCAAAGGAAATGCTCGTCTGCTTCGTAGTCTAGAACAGTACTTCGAAAGTACTTTTACGGCAGTCGAACATTCCTTTCCAGGATTACCTTGATATCCTCCCACTATGCTCATCGCATAGCCGATATCAGGTTCTCGTTTTTCAACATTGCATTTATCAAGCTTTCATTGCTTCTATCTCCTTTTTGTGTTCCAAAACACATATCCTTAGATAGATGCATTCCGTCTCTGAAAGGTAAAGAACCTTTCTCGGAATCTTGCATGTTAAAACGAACCATAATCATATATATGTAAGATATCCAGGAGAAGTACAATGTTCTTTTCTTGAGATCCTAGATCTTAAGAACATGCTCTAACTTCTTCTTCATCTCATATATCGATTTTTCTAGACAACCATCATTTTATGTCTGACAACATCTTTACATTGTTACCAATGATAAAATGTCATCTACATAAAACCTCCGAGAAACACCACCTTGTTTTCCATCACGTTTCCAATACACACAATTCGTCTATGCTTTTGATGAATCCATAAAATGGACTATCTCATCAATTTGCAAGTACCACGAACTCAATGCTTCGTTTCAATCCATAAATGGATCAACTAAGCTTGTACTCTAAATGATCTCGCCTCTTAGAAATAATCCTTATTGCTTTCCAAGAAGGCACATTTAGATCTAGTACTGCCTTCATGCAGATCTAGGGATCGATTTCATGTATACTAGGTCCAGAGTGCGAAGACTCTCCTAGTCTTATGAATATCTCCGGTTGTCCCACAACCTCCCACTACAATGGCGTTCCGGTGTATAAACTGTTGGAGTTGTGTACTTAATGTCTAGATTTAAGTAACGGTAAACTCCCGATCATAGCATTTAATCTATTAAATTAATAAACAATTATTTGCATTTAATTATCATTAATTAAATATGCAAAATATAGTCCTGGATTTTATACGTTGTAGTTAGTATGGTGTTGCATGGGCACACAGAAGATCATACTATCGGTTACTCGTATTTAATCAAACAGTTGCTCACGACCTAGATGGACATGGACCAATCCATCGGTATAGTCGTTGTGTGAGGGAGAAAATAATTTATCTTAATTATTTTATCACACTTGTACACTTAGGTGTATTGGGCGGATCACTTGAGATTTATTGATTAGGATTGCCTTGGATAATCAATTTAAATCTCAGAGTATTTTATTCTCAATCCCCGATACTATTGCGGGTGTATATATTTAATATTAGAGACTTTGATTTTCCAAAGGAATTAACCGATTTAATTATTGGGTTAATTACCGGTTAAAGTTGGGTCGCTATATTTTATATATGACATGCCGTGAATACTTGGCGGGAAAGTGTATCCCGGAAGGGTTGATAATATCCCCGAGATGAGTTCATAAGGAATTATTGTGTAAACCTCATGAGTGGATTTGTTCCGCACAATAATTAAGGTTGAATGGTACTAGTCTCGGATATAAGAGATGAATATAATTTATTGAGCAATAAATAAATTTATTCATGGATATTTAAATCTTAAATACACGGAATAAATAATACTACCGGAGAAATATTATTCGATATAATATGGGTAAATATTGGGAGTGCAATTTTATTTATATAGTGGAAAATAAATAAAATTAATATTGATAAGGATTAATGGACTTGAGCATTGGGCTCAATTTAATCTTCAATATTAGAAGCCCAATATTCCACCTCCTTTAGATCCCCTACGTAGCCTATAAAAGCACTACATGGCCTTCACAATTCATAACGTAATATAAGAGAAGAATATCATACTTGATATTCTAGAGAGTTGAAGGAGATCCATAGGAGTTCGATAGATCGTCGCCCACCCGACGTTCGAACGGAGTGCAAGGAATACGTGGGAAGATTCAAAGGTGTTTGATTTCGTTTCTCCGAACAACGAATCGAAGGTATAATATCTAGAACCCCCTCGATATTATTTCGGTTTTGGTTTATCGAAATTACCGTAGAACGCAAGATCCAAAGTTCGAACCCGGAGTAGACGGAAGATCACGCGGTGGTGGCGAAGCCACCGGACCGCGTGGATCGACCCGCCTAGGGTTCGGCGGGCGCGGAGGAGGCGACCCTCGGCTGGGCCGAGGGCGCGCGGTCGATCGCGGTGATCGACCGCCGGGGCGCGGGCTGGAGCCGCACCCCACCCCACCTCGACGGTGGGGACCTCCAGGCGGCGGCGAGTCGCCGGACTCGCCGCGGGGGCTGCTAGGCAGCCCCTCCCCGATCGATCGCCGGCGTGCGATCGATCCTTCGATCATGTGAACCCCGACTCGCGGGGGTTCGGCTGGGGGCGGGCTGCGTACCTTCGGGTGCGTAGTCTCCAAAGGTCGGACTCCGGCGGATGAGTCGCCGTTCATGTGATTTCCGGCGAAGGGTTTGATCGGGCTATGGTTTCCGCAATTTTAATAGCCCGGGATATCGAATTCCAGCAATTGGTATCAGAGCGTGGTTTACGTTCGCGGTATTTTCGATATTGTTGTTCTACCTTGCAGGGATTTCCGGCTATCATGGTTGGATTTAATTATTGTGTTAATTAATTATCATGATTATTCGTTTATTAAACTCTCGGACATGTCGAGATTCGTTTTGTGTGGTTGAATGTTTGTAATAGTAAAAATTCGGGGGTTGACCGAATTTAGGATTTATTATTACGTTCTATGTTTTCCGGAAAATGTATAGGGTCGATTTCATGTATAGAATCGATACCGGATAGTGTAATTTAAATTCTTGTAATCTTTTTACGTTGGATCGATGCCGAGACGACCGCCGGAGAACTCATGTGACGAAGAAGACGAAGAGGACGAAGAACCGGGGATCGATCAAACCCCTTGATCGACCCCATGTGATCGACCAAGGAGAGGGGCCGATCGCCCTCGGCTGGGGCTGCCGCCGGCGACGGTGGCGGCTGGTGGCTGGGCGGCGGTGCTCCTCCCATGGAGGTGGTCGAAGGTGGGGTGGCGTGGGGTCTCCCGATCTCATGCTACTCCTACCAAGATTCACTTTCCTAAATTAATTCGGTTTTCCTATTTGAGTGTTCTTCCTTTAGGAAACTCTCATGGATTAGGAAAAGAATTAATTGGAATTAATTTTATTTCCTTATTCTATTATGGAAGTCTTCTAGAGTATTCCGAGTTCTACTTGGAATAGGATCCTAGAGATTTAATAGAATTGGAAAGGAATAAAAGTTAATTTAGGATTGATTTATTTCCTAAATTGATTATTCCTATTTTATGGGAATTTTCATAGTAATGGAAATTAATTAATCTTGGAAAGTAGAAGAGTCCTAATTTATTTTATTTCCTTATTCTATTATAGAAGTCTTCTAGAATATTCCAAGTTTTACTTGGATAGATTATTCTAGAGATTTAATAGAATTAGATAGGAAAATAAATAAATAATAATATTAATAATATTTAATTTTATTTTTGATTTATTCGATTGACTTAATTTTCGAATTGAGTATCTTTTGGATTTATTAAAAATAAATAGATTTAAATATTGGGATTAATATTCTCGTCACATGGAGCATTCAAGAACGAAGACTGAAGACTAGAAGATGCATATGAAGAAGAAGTAAAGCCATGATAGTCGGGAAAATAATTTCCTAGCATTATTTGACTATGTGATATGTGCTTTATTACTTGCATGCATGCTTATGTGTTTAATTATGCATTAGATAGCGTATCCCTTTGTTATAAAAAGCTAAGTGGGAGAGGGGATGGAAACATTCCCATGGTCTCCATTACTGTTCTCTTGGTGACATTTATGAGCTTTCGAAGTTCATATAGATATGTCATTGGAGGAGAATTCTTGTAATTCCTTTTACAAGAAACATTGATCAAGTTTATCAAACAATGCCTAATTTGTTTTTCTGAAACTGACTTCAAGTCGACTCATTCTCACCCCGGGGAGTGGAATGGAGCCAAAGCCACTTGGTCATGTGGATGACACAAATTAGAGACCTTCGTACCATTCTTTGATAGATGGATCGATTGTCTGCTCGGCTCCCTCATTTATGAGAGATAGGGTCGTTCGCATGGTGAATCACTGGTTAGAAACTTCGAGTTTCACTTATGATTCTCCGCGTCTTGATCTATGAGAATCGAATGGATCTTGTAACTGGGAGTCAATTATAAAAGTCTCTTAGTGTAGTAAACGTCCACCCCACGTGGCTTGCTATACTGACGGATTTTGGATTAATTGATGTAGACAGTTGTAAGTAATTGTGAAGAGTTGTGAAGTTATCGTAAACGTCCACCCCACGTGGCTTGCGGTGATGTAGCAATTCCAAGCGATGTACTTTGGTGCTGAGTAATGGTTTACACTTAGATACGCGTGATGAGTTAGTTTTTGTGTTCTTTTATCGTGTCGTATTGTATTGTTTTGTGTCAGTTTGTGTCGTGTCGGTAGTTTTCCTCTTGGTTTTGGTGCGTTTCACGTGTTTGCGTAGTGTGCAGGGCATATGGGATTATTGGCGACTTTAGAGGAATTTTCGGTTGGACGAGGCGACGAGTGGACGAAGCGACGAGTCGACGAAGCTGAAAACCCAAGCAGGAGGCCGCTTGACCCCCCAAGCGGCCGCCTGGTGCCCTTGGCAGAACGGGCTGGAGCAAGCCTCACGCGGCCGCCTGACCCCCCAGGCGGCCGCTCCGCTGGATGGTCCGAGAGTTCTGGAGTGCTGGGCAAGCGGCCGCTTGACCCCCCAGGCGGCCGCTTGGTCCCCGATTTCTGAAGATGTTGACTTTTGTTGACCGACGTTTTTTGTACAAGAATAGGGTTTTACCCTATTCCAAAACACTTTTTGATTCGCTGATTTTCGAGGCACGAATTCCCAGACCTAGACTCGAGTCTCGAGAATTTTTCTTAGCTTTTGGTTTGTCTTTTCTTTTGGATTCGAATTCGGTAAAAGTCGGAGTTCACCGCCGATAGATGCTTTGTTTCGGTTATTGATCTTAGTAAGTTTTCCATTCAATTTGTGTTCGTTCTTTTCTTGCTTTTATTGTTTCGTGCTTTTCTTTTCTTATTTATTCATGACTTCGTACAATTCAACATTTTCGTTTTCGATTCTAAATATGAGTAACTAAACTTGTCTGATTAGGGTTAGGGAGATTTAATTCTCTTGAGTAGATGTTTGATTTGTGAGCGCTTTAAAGGTGTTTGATAAAACGACACGTGCTATATTTCAAAATAATCAAACCACAATTAAGCCAACCGGTAACGGGCGTTTTCTTGTGACTTTTGCAAACAACGTCAAATCTCGAAATTGAGAATTAAAAATCCCGACCCCTAATCCCTTTCTCCTTTGATTCAAACTTGTTTCACTAGCTCTCGTTTTCTCTTTTAATTAGTTAACTCTTAGTTTAAAAACAAAATAAAAAACAACTCAATGCATTATGCTATTCTATTCCTCTTCCTAGTTGCAAATAAATAAACATTTCTACACGCCGATTGTAGTGTTCCTCGAGACCGACTCGGGCGAGTTGTTTCGACAACTAGTTCGATTAAAAATTTAATTGATTTAACCCGTTACTAAAAACGACTTATCAATTTGGCGCCGTTGCCGGGGAACACTTTAGGCATTAGTATTAGTGTTTGAGTGTTTGCAACTTTCTGTTTTTTTTTTCTTTTTATATGATTATTAAATCTCCCACCGGTGCGTTTAATGTTTTTGTCAAGTGTTTGTGTAATCAGTGATGAATTCATACAACAACTATGCGTGGGAGTTTGCAAGGCCTGAGACGAGGACATACTACGAGCCTTCCCAATATGACACGACAACACAGTTTGGCTCTCAGTCTCAGGCATACAATCCGGAGTGGAAGTCTCAATCGAGTTATTATTTTGATCCACCTCAACAACAATGGCCTCCTCAGAATTTGGCGTATCCTCCACCATATTCGTTGCAACAAGAGCAGCCATGCAAGCCCTCTTTAGATGCCATTTTCCAAGATTTCATGCAGACGGCTCAACAAATAACGAAATCAAATGAAGCGGCGATCAAAGCGAATGAAGTGGCGATGGCCAAAAATGTTGAAGAAAATTTTGCCTACCCTCCACCATATTCGATGCAATCGGAGCCGCCGTGCAAGCCATCTTTGGATGAAATTTTTCACGATTTCATGCAATCGACCCAACAGATGATGAAAGCAAATGAAGAGGCGATGGCAAAAAAGGAAGAAGCAGAGGAAATGTCAATTGTTTTCGATGATGAGATATGTATGTTACCTACCCCAATGCGCGAGTGGGAACAAGATGAAGAAAATCATACGCGCCAACTGACGAAAGTGCAGGCCCTCGCGATTCTCCAAGGTGACTACGAAGATGATGAAGTAGAACCAAATGAGGTCGAGTTCAAAAAGGAGCATGTGTACTTTGATGACCTAAATTTGGAAGGAGACGATGAAGAAGAGACAATTGAGAGCATGGTGTTGGAGGAGATTACACCAAAAGTGTCACATCAAGACGAAGACCCATACAAGTTGTCAATTCCACTCCCTAGAGAACTAGAGCAAGAGACATTGAGTATCAATATAGTTGTCGACAATCATGAGGTAGTGCATTTACAAGAAGAGGAGTCATCAATGCTAGATATCTCTCTTGAGTCTCAAATCTCAAATATCGATGACACGAGAGTCGAGGGCAAGGAGGTTGAGGATGTAGTTCCCAAGCTTACATGTCTGATCAAATCACCCTTTTCCTCTCCGAGTTGTCAGGTACATAAAAAATTAGAGCTTACTCGTTCCGAACTTGAGATGGTAGATCTTATTTATGTTGAGGAGTCAAGAGTTCTTCGTGCTCACCACCCACCCAAACCACATGATCCAAGTATTTTCAAATTTAATTTTGCTTTGGGTGGGGATAAAACATCTTCTGTTAAGGTTGATTACAATGAAGTTATTAATTCTTTTGATGCCTACATCGTAAATTGTCTTTACATTTATGCTATTGATCTTTTGGTCGAGATGGTGTTCTTGCAGAAAAGTAGCTCGATATTTTTATTTCTCGGTGTTCAAGCCACGCGAGACGAGCATGTTGAAGATAGTGTGGAGATGATTGAGATACTCAAAATCGATAAAGAAAAAGAATCACCTCCTCCAAAATTAGAGCTCAAGGGATTGTCGAAGCAATGGAAATATGTTTACATAGAGGACGAGGAGCACGCCTGCCATGCTTCCTGGTACAACAAGATTATGGGCGTACTTCGGGGGCCACATTACCCATTATCCCAGCCATGAGGATAGGCCGTAACTTCTTACGGCCTAGGTTTGTGTCTTTTTCTTTTTCTTTTGTGTGTGTGAGTTGTTTGTGTGTTTCGTTGTTTGTTTGTTCTGTGTGAGCATGCTCTTGTATTGAATGATTTTTTCCCATGATTTGTCGTGCCGATTAACCATGTGGACATGGTTTCTTACTAAGTGTGGGGGGAGATTTATTGATTTTGATGCATGCTCGGGTTTAGTTTTTGTTTTGTCCTTTGTGTGTCTATGTGTTTGCCAAATCGCTTTACGTCGCTTCTTGAAATTATGGATAAATCTTTGGTGCTTTTATGTTGGATGTGAATAGTTTAGACCCCTTGTGTAGTCACCTTGATGTGATGGTGAGTTATATGCATGTTGACTTCTCCTTGTCCAATTGCCCTTGTGAGATTTTGAGCCTTTCTATCTTTCTTCTACATGTATAAACACTTTGTTGTCTATTTGAGCTTCTTTTCTTTCTTGTTCTATATTATGTGCGCCCGTATGAACTAAAGATAGCTAGGCCGTGCTTTGGTTGTGCTTGAGACTTGTATGTCATAACTTGCTTGATTTTGAAAATGATTGGGAGATGATCGATTAGGTTAGCCTTTCGAGCCACTTTACTTTTGTCCTTGAGCCCGTCGTGGGACACCCTAGATAGCCCCGTTGAGCCTACATTTAGCCTTTCCTTCTTGTCCTAAACACCGTCGAGGAGGGAGTGGATGTATTTTGTTGGGGTGTACATAAATAAATGAAGGGTGTTGAGTAGTGTTTTTCGTTAGCCTTCTTATGTAATAATCGAGACATGTTATAAGTCTCCAAAAAAAAAAAAAAAAAAAGAGAAAAAAATAGAAAATGAGACGTACTATTAGTCTCCAAAAAAGAAGAAAAAATTGAGACATGTTATAAGTCTCCAAAATAAAAAGTGTATTAGTCAAATAATGATAGTATATCTTGCTCGGGCATTTGTTGTGGCTTTGATGTGTTCATGTTCTATGATTGGAGTTGTCGGGGGTTGTGGTGTGAAATAAAAAGATGTTCGGTTGTGGCGACGCGTGATTGAATAATTAGTCCACTTTTCCCAAATTATCCCGAATACCCTAAGCCTAGCCCCGTTACACCCTATTTATCGATCGCCCATGATTCTTAAGATGGTAGACCTTGATTAGTGGAGAACACAATCGAGTAACGTGTTTAGTTTTTGTTCTTAGGCGTATATGATATTATTTGAAGCTCTTCCATGTTCCATATATGATCGTCTTTCTTTGAGTGCACAAGTATACCTTGATTATCTATCCTTCTCTTGTGCACACTTTTGAGTGGAACCATATATACTTCGAGTGTAAAAGAAGAGAGTGAACCTTTGTGAGGGACTTCGCATTGGTCACATGTGTTGAAACTCACTTGATTGTCTTCGTGCTACTTATTTGGGGTCGAGGCTATTCAGTAGGATTGTTTTGGAAGCACTGAAAATTTGTTTTTAATTTCGGGAGATTGAATGGGTGATAGGCATATTTGTGTTCTTTGTTTGCTTTGTTTGTGTTTTCCTCTACTCTTAGACTTTGCTAGGGACTAGCAAAAGCTTAAGTGTGGGGGAGTTGATGAGTTAGTTTTTGTGTTCTTTTATCGTGTCGTATTGTATTGTTTTGTGTCAGTTTGTGTCGTGTCGGTAGTTTTCCTCTTGGTTTTGGTGCGTTTCACGTGTTTGCGTAGTGTGCAGGGCATATGGGATTATTGGCGACTTTAGAGGAATTTTCGGGTGGACGAGGCGACGAGTGGACGAAGCGACGAGTCGACGAAGCTGAAAACCCAAGCAGGAGGCCGCTTGACCCCCCAAGCGGCCGCCTGGTGCCCTTGGCAGAACGGGCTGGAGCAAGCCTCACGCGGCCGCCTGACCCCCCAGGCGGCCGCTCCGCTGGATGGTCCGAGAGTTCTGGAGTGCTGGGCAAGCGGCCGCTTGACCCCCCAGGCGGCCGCTTGGTCCCCGATTTCTGAAGATGTTGACTTTTGTTGACCGACGTTTTTTGTACAAGAATAGGGTTTTACCCTATTCCAAAACACTTTTTGATTCGCTGATTTTCGAGGCACGAATTCCCAGACCTAGACTCGAGTCTCGAGAAATTTTCTTAGCTTTTGGTTTGTCTTTTCTTTTGGATTCGAATTCGGTAAAAGTCGGAGTTCACCGCCGATAGATGCTTTGTTTCGGTTATTGATCTTAGTAAGTTTTCCATTCAATTTGTGTTCGTTCTTTTCTTGATATTATTGTTTCGTGCTTTTCTTTTCTTATTTATTCATGACTTCGTACAATTCAACATTTTCGTTTTCGATTCTAAATATGAGTAACTAAACTTGTCTGATTAGGGTTAGGGAGATTTAATTCTCTTGAGTAGATGTTTGATTTGTGAGCGCTTTAAAGGTGTTTGATAAAACGACACGTGCTATATTTCAAAATAATCAAACCACAATTAAGCCAACCGGTAACGGGCGTTTTCTTGTGACTTTTGCAAACAACGTCAAATCTCGAAATTGAGAATTAAAAATCCCGACCCCTAATCCCTTTCTCCTTTGATTCAAACTTGTTTCACTAGCTCTCGTTTTCTCTTTTAATTAGTTAACTCTTAGTTTAAAAACAAAATCAAAAACAACTCAATGCATTATGCTATTCTATTCCTCTTCCTAGTTGCAAATAAATAAACATTTCTACACGCCGATTGTAGTGTTCCTCGAGACCGACTCGGGCGAGTTGTTTCGACAACTAGTTCGATTAAAAATTTAATTGATTTAACCCGTTACTAAAAACGACTTATCAATTTGGCGCCGTTGCCGGGGAACACTTTAGGCATTAGTATTAGTGTTTGAGTGTTTGCAACTTTCTGTTTTTTTTTTCTTTTTATATGATTATTAAATCTCCCACCGGTGCGTTTAATGTTTTTGTCAAGTGTTTGTGTAATCAGTGATGAATTCATACAACAACTATGCGTGGGAGTTTGCAAGGCCTGAGACGAGGACATACTACGAGCCTTCCCAATATGACACGACAACACATTTTGTGATATGTGCTTTATTACTTGCATGCATGCTTATGTGTTTAATTATGCATTAGATAGCGTATCCCTTTGTTATAAAAAGCTAAGTGGGAGAGGGGATGGAAACATTCCCATGGTCTCCATTACTGTTCTCTTGGTGACATTTATGAGCTTTCGAAGTTCATATAGATATGTCATTGGAGGAGAATTCTTGTAATTCCTTTTACAAGAAACATTGATCAAGTTTATCAAACAATGCCTAATTTGTCTTTCTGAAACTGACTTCAAGTCGACTCATTCTCACCCCGGGGAGTGGAATGGAGCCAAAGCCACTTGGTCATGTGGATGACACAAATTAGAGACCTTCGTACCATTATTTGATAGATGGATCGATTGTCTGCTCGGCTCCCTCATTTATGAGAGATAGGGTCGTTCGCATGGTGAATCACTGGTTAGAAACTTCGAGTTTCACTTATGATTCTCCGCGTCTTGATCTATGAGAATCGAATGGATCTTGTAACTGGGAGTCAATTATAAAAGTCTCTTAGTGTAGTAAACGTCCACCCCACGTGGCTTGCTATACTGACGGATTTTGGATTAATTGATGTAGACAGTTGTAAGTAATTGTGAAGAGTTGTGAAGTTATCGTAAACGTCCACCCCACGTGGCTTGCGGTGATGTAGCAATTCCAAGCGATGTACTTTGGTGCTGAGTAATGGTTTACACTTAGATACGCGTTATAGTATTCTTCCCCACGAAGTCACGCTATAATTGATGTATGACCAAAGGAAATCTAATTGCTAAATCATTTGGGTGGGTAAACGTCCACACCACGTGGCTTGCCTTACCTGATGGGATTTTAGATGCAATTAGTAATTTAATGATATTATTTGAGGGAGATAATATCGGACATTAAATTAATTGTTTGTTTAAATGTGCTTATAGGTTTAGAGAATAGCTATGAACCCACTTTCTGTGATACTCAAGGAGCATAAGCTCACTGGTCCAAATTACATTGATTGGAAGAGAAATTTAGACATTGTCCTGACTTCTGAGGAGTACAAGTATGTACTCCATGAAGTGTGCCCTGCCGAGCCCACGGCTACCTCAACTGATGAGGAAAAACTGGCATATCGAAAGTGGAAAAAGGCTGATGAAATGGCTAGGTGTTATATTTTGGCTTCCATGTCAAATGTACTCCAAACCCAACATGAGCCAATGGACACTGCCTATGATATGATGTTTAACCTCAAGGAGATGTTTGGGGAGCAAGATCGTGCGGCTAGGCAAGAAGCCATGAGAGTCCTCATGTCGACTACTCAGTCTGAAGGAACGCCCGTTGGGGAGCACGTTCTTAAGATGATGAGTTTGTTGAATGAACTTGAGGTCCTAGGAGCTTCTATTGATGCTGAGACGCAAGTCGACATCATACTCCAGTCTCTGACCCCTAGTTTTGAGCAGTTTCGTATGAGCTATAATATGGGTAAACTATCTTATACTCTTGCGCAACTCCTGACTGAACTAAAGGCGGCAGAGGGGATCTACAAGAAGGGCAAGTCTCAAGCGCTTGTAGCTACCAAGTCCAAGGGCTCGAAGCCTGTTGGAGGTAGGGGCAAGAAAAGGAAGCAAGCCTGGAAACCCAGTGGTGCCAAGAGGAATGGACCACGAGTGGGGGCTGCAAAGCCAAGAGGCAAGTGCTTCCGATGCAACAAGTCTGGACACTGGAAGTCTGAATGTCCTCTCAAAGGTACGAATTTTTCTTTAGTCGTAAAAACATAGTCAGCGGTATTATCTACCAGAATTCTGGTGTGTAGATATGGAACCACTGACGGTATGTGAATTTTTGAATGCAGGGGTTCCAGAAAACCCGTCGACTTAGATAAGAAGAGTTCGAGTCTACATGGGCGAAGCTGTTGGGGTAGCAGCGGTTGCAGTGGAAGACATTTATCTGCTTTCAGTAGTTTAGGATTTCATTTCAAGTTATTGCTTTATGTACCCCTTATTTTGAAAAGAACTTTTGTTCTGGATTTTCTTTATGAATGGATATTTTTATTTCTTTAAATCATGGTGATGATTTGGATAAGAAATAATGGACATTATCTATTCCGGTACATTAGATAGCAATATGTGAATGATGAATCCTTAGTCTACCACGATGCAACAATCCGTGATATATAACTTGTTTTACTTGTTGGATGTGTTTCTTTAATTGATCATTATACTTGTGAATTCTTATACTTAGTAGTATTTTCAAATAAGATTCAAAAGGTCGAAATTGATTCAATCAATTATATTTGAAGGAATGGACCTTCCGACCTAAGGATTGAATTTGGAGGATAATACATCTAAAGCAAACCTTTCTGGATAAAGGATAGAATTCAGACAAGTATTGGAAATGATTAGATATGCAGACATATGTGTAAATTAGAAAGGTACGAGTAATTCTTTCGAGAATACTCGATGATGGATTAGAATACTTGATGTGCCATAAAAGCATAGTGTTTTGACTAGTCAATGGACACAAAGCCATTATGGGGAACCATCAAAGTATATCCATTAAGAGCCTGCGACTCGATCGCGGAGGCCATCACCTATCTAAATAACACATAGCATAATCAAAGATTGGGATTCAATCCCAAAAGGCCGCGCCATACACTCACGTGTAGAGATGGTGCGTTGAAAATAAGAAAAGGAAATCTAATAGTAAAAGAACAAGTTATTCGGAACTACCTATGTTCTATGGATATTCCTAGAGACAACGGCATATTAAATATGGTTGTAGGATATCCTAGATGAACAAAGTGTTGTGCGTTCTATAGTACTATGAACCAGAAGGACGTGTAACGCCCGGTTCTTAGAGGAAGACTATTAGAAGAACCACAAAGCCCGAACTAACGTAATACCTTGGAATGAGAAGAAGGACAAAAGACTAGGAACCAGCCAAACCGAGTAGAAGTACACCACATGCTGCACCCAATGTTATTACTGTTATACACCGGCACGCCATTGCAGTGGGAGGTTGTTAAGCAACCAGAGATGTTCATAAGACTAGAAGAGTTTTAACTCTGGATCTGGTAAAGATGAAATCGATCCCTAGCTCTGCATAAGGGCAGTACTAAATCTAAATGTGCCTGTTTAGAAAAAACAATAAGGATTATTGTTAAAAGGCAAGATCATTTAGAGTACAAGCTTAGTAAATCCATTATGGATTGAAAGAAAGCTATAAATCGTGGAACTTGCGAATTGATGGGATAGTCCATTTGATGGATTCATCAAAAGGCATAGACGATAGGTGTATTGGAAACGTAATGGAAACAAAGTGGTGTTTCTCGGAGATCTTATGTAGATGACAATTTCATCATTGGCAACAATGTAGAAAAAGTTGTCAGACATAAGAAAATGGTTGTCTAAATGAATCGAGATATAAGATTGAGTAGAAGTTAGAGCATGTTCTTGAGATTTTTTCGATCTAAGAATAAGAACATTGTACTTCTCCTAGATATCTTATTCGATTATGGTTTGTTTTAAACATGCATACTTCTGAGAAAGGTTATTGCCTTTCAGAGACAGAATATACATCTATCTAAAGGGTATGTGTTCGAACACATGAAGGAGATAGATGAGGAAAAAGCAGTTTCCTATACTTCAAGTATGGAAAGCTTTATAGATGCAATGTTATAAAAGCAAGAACCTGATATCAACTATGCGGTTTGCGTAGTGGGAGGATATCAAGGTAATCTAGAAAGGAATTTTTTCGAATGCTGTAATAGTACTTGCGAAGTACTGGATTACGAAGCAAGACGAAATCTTCTTAGATTACATTCTCTCAGATTCAAGAATCATAGAAAGACCAGTGTAAGTCAATATCAGGCTATGTGTTCACTTTTAGAAAAGGGTGGAACCATGAAAGAGTGATAAGCAGGACGCTTCTCAGACTCTCTCATAACTGAACAGCAGCCTCAGAGGCAGCGGAAGTTCTGGTTAGGTTCCGGGATAACCCTTTTGGCTTGGATATGACTCTAAGTTCACCACAGGCTATTGGATAGCGGTGCATGGTAAACTGGAAAAGGTCATAAGTCAAAAAGTGATGTTAACACATAGAGCAAGTACCACCTGATATGAATCATCGTCGAGGGAGACGATGTAGTAGTCACCAAGATAACTTCAGAGCGGCAACCTAGATTGCTCACTCACATAGTACTTCTCGGAAGTACACTTTAAAGCACGTGATGAGTATGGGAACCGGGAGTTTGGAGTAAATGACTAGACCTTAGTACAAGTGGGAGATTGTTGGAGTTGTGTACTTAATGTCTAGATTTAAGTAACGGTAAACTCCCGATCATAGCATTTAATCTATTAAATTAATAAACAATTATTTGCATTTAATTATCATTAATTAAATATGCAAAATATAGTCCTAGATTTTATACGTTGTAGTTAGTATGGTGTTGCATGGGCACACAGAAGATCATACTATCGGTTACTCGTATTTAATCAAACAGTTGCTCACGACCTAGATGGACATGGACCAATCCATCGGTATAGTCGTTGTGTGAGGGAGAAAATAATTTATCTTAATTATTTATCACACTTGTACACTTAGGTGTATTGGGCGGATCGCTTGAGATTTATTGATTAGGATTGCCTTGGATAATCAATTTAAATCTCAGAGTATTTTATTCTCAATCCCCGATACTATTGCGGGTGTATATATTTAATATTAGAGACTTTGATTTTCCAAAGGAATTAACCGATTTAATTATTGGGTTAATTACCGGTTAAAGTTGGGTCGCTATATTTTATATATGACATGCCGTGAATACTTGGCGGGAAAGTGTATCCCGGAAGGGTTGATAATATCCCCGAGATGAGTTCATAAGGAATTATTGTGTAAACCTCATGAGTGGATTTGTTCCGCACAATAATTAAGGTTGAATGGTACTAGTCTCGGATATAAGAGATGAATATAATTTATTGAGCAATAAATAAATTTATTCATGGATATTTAAATCTTAAATACACGGAATAAATAATACTACCGGAGAAATATTATTCGATATAATATGGGTAAATATTGGGAGTGCAATTTTATTTATATAGTGGAAAATAAATAAAATTAATATTGATAAGGATTAATGGACTTGAGCATTGGGCTCAATTTAATCTTCAATATTAGAAGCCCAATATTCCACCTCCTTTAGATCCCCTACGTAGCCTATAAAAGCACTACATGGCCTTCACAATTCATAACGTAATATAAGAGAAGAATATCATACTTGATATTCTAGAGAGTTGAAGGAGATCCATAGGAGTTCGATAGATCGTCGCCCACCCGACGTTCGAACGGAGTGCAAGGAATACGTGGGAAGATTCAAAGGTGTTTGATTTCGTTTCTCCGAACAACGAATCGAAGGTATAATATCTAGAACCCCCTCGATATTATTTCGGTTTTGGTTTATCGAAATTACCGTAGAACGCAAGATCCAAAGTTCGAACCCGGAGTAGACGGAAGATCACGCGGTGGTGGCGAAGCCACCGGACTGCGTGGATCGACCCGCCTAGGGTTCGGCGGGCGCGGAGGAGGCGACCCTCGGCTGGGCCGAGGGCGCGCGGTCGATCGCGGTGATCGACCGCCGGGGCGCGGGCTGGAGCCGCACCCCACCCCACCTCGACGGTGGGGACCTCCAGGCGGCGGCGAGTCGCCGGACTCGCCGCGGGGGCTGCTAGGCAGCCCCTCCCCGATCGATTGCCGGCGTGCGATCGATCCTTCGATCATGTGAACCCCGACTCGCGGGGGTTCGGCTGGGGGCGGGCTGCGTACCTTCGGGTGCGTAGTCTCCAAAGGTCGGACTCCGGCGGATGAGTCGCCGTTCATGTGATTTCCGGCGAAGGGTTTGATCGGGCTATGGTTTCCGCAATTTTAATAGCCCGGGATATCGAATTCCAGCATAAACAGTGATAACAGTAGGTGCAGTTAGTGGTGTACCGCTACTCGGTTCGGCTGGTTCTAAGTCTTAATCTTTCTCTCTCATTTCAAAGTATTACGTCACCTTGGGCTTGTGGTTCATTATATAGTCTTTCTCTAAGAACCGGGCGTTAGAACTTATAACGTCCTTCTGGTTCATAGTACTATTGAACACACATCTTTTGTTCTTCTAGGATATTCTACAACCGCATTTGATGCGCCGTTGTTTCCAGACATATCCATAGAACACAGGTAGTTCCGTATAACTCATCTTTTACTATCTCTATAAGAGTTCCATTTCTTATTTACGACACACCATTTCTTACACAAAAGTGTATGGTGTAGTCATTTGGGATCAAATCCCAATCTCTGATCAGTATGCCATGCATTCCTCAGACAGGTACTTGCCTCCGCGATCAAATCGCAGGCTACAAATGGATATACCTTGATGGTTCTCCACAATTGCTTAGTGTCCATTGACTTGTCAAAACACTTGCTTTTGTGGCACATCAGGTATTCTAATCCATTTTTCGAGTAATCATAAAATGAAGTACTCGTACCTTATTGTCTGAGTAGGCATAGGTCTGCATACATCAGAGTCAATCAATTCTTATACTTGTCCGGATCTTACATCTTATATCCATAAAGGATTGCTTAGTCATATTATCTTCCAAATTAGATTCTTAGGTCGGAAGGTCCACTCCTTCAACTTAATTGATCAAAATATCAATTTTCGACCCTTGAACTTCTTATTTGAATAAACATGACTCAGCATAAGAATCCACAAGTATAATTGATAAAGAAATCTCTTATTAGTAAAACGAGTTTCATACTACGGTCGTTGCATCGTGGTGGACTCAGGATTCATCATTTATATATTGCTAGCTAATGTACCAAAATAGATAATATCATTATTTCTTCTTATAACCATCAAATGATTAAAAGAAATAAAATATCCATTTATTAGAAATCCAGAACAAAGTTCTTTCTAAAGGTACATAAAAGCAATAACTCAAAATGAAATCCTATAAAATGTCCTCCACTGCAACTGCTGCCTCCTCTACAGCATTGCCCATGTAGACTATGATTTTTTCTTTTCTAAGTCGTCGGGTTTCCTGGAACCCTTGCATTTAAAATGCACATACCGTCAGTGGTTCCATATCTACACACCAGGTTCCGGTAGATAATACCACTGACTATGTTATACGACTAAAGAAGAATTTCGTACTTTCTTTGAGAGGATAATCAGACTTCCAGTACCCAGACTGTTTGCATCGAGAACACTTGCCTATTGGCTTTCTCGTCCCATCTCGTGGTCCAGGAAACTTAGGACCACTGGGTTTCTTTGCTTGCTTTTCCTTTCCCCCGATTTTGCACTTAGGTTCGAAACCTTTGGCATTGGCTACAAGAGCTTGCGATTTCCGTCTCAACTCGTCTAAAAGGTCAATCATCTCAAAAACGTGTTTAAGCGTTTCCTCGAAGCGACTGGCCTTTATGAGTATCCTCATCGCTTCTTGTCTAGCCGCCTATGTCAATAGGCTCGGGAGGACAAAGCTTACTGAGTACTAACCAGTACTCTTTAACGGTCTGGGTAATGTCTAGATCTCTATTCCAATCATTACATTTAGGGACCAATGAGTTTTAAAATCCTTACGTATCACAGAAAGTGGGTTCAAAGCCATCTCCTAATCTATGAGCACATATAACAACAAACAATCGATTTAATCTCCGATATTATCTCCCTCAAATAATATCATTAAACCACTAATCACATCTAAAATCCCATCAGATATGGCAAGCCACGATAGTGTGGACGTTTACCTATCCAAATGATTTAGCAATTAGATTTCCTTCGGTCGTACATCATCATTAGCGTTACTTCGATGGGAAGAATACTAAGAAGCGTACCTAAGTGTAAACCATTACTCAGTATCTAAGAAGATTGTTTGGGACACGCATATTCACCGCAAGCCACGATAGTGTGGACGTTTACGTTAACATACGCTCCTTTACTCCCTTCTATAACTGTCTACATCAATCGTTCCAAAATCCCATTCAACGTAGCAAGCCACGATAGTGTGGACGTTTACTACACCAAAAGACTTTTACAATTGACTCCCAATTACTTGATTCATTTAATCTTGTAAATCAAGACGCGGAGAATCATAAGTGAAACTTGAAGTTTCTAACCAGTGATTCACCATGCGAACGACCCTATCTCTCATAGAATGAGGGAGCCGAGCAGACAATCGATCCACCTTCAAAAGATGGTACGACTGCCTCTAATTTGTGTCCTCGACATGACCAAGTGGCTTTGGCTCCATTCCACTCCCCGGGGTGAGAATGAGTCGACTTGAAATCAGTTTTGGAAAGACAAATTAGGCATTGTTTGATAAACTTAATCAATGTTTCTCGTAAAAGGAATTACAAGAATTCTCCTCCAATGACTTGTCTAAACGAACTTCAAAAGTCCATAAAAGTCACCAAGAGAACAGCAATGGAGACCATGGATATGTTTCCATACCCTCTCCCACTTAGCTTTTTACAATAAAGGGATACGCTATCTAATGCATAATTAAATACACATAAGCATGCATACATGAAATAAAGCACATAGAATATTATCACATAATCAAAATAATACTAGAATATTATTTTCCGACTATTATGGCTTTATCGCATCCCCGTATGCGTCTTCTAGTCTTTAGTCTTCGTTCTTGAATGCTCCATGTGACGGGAATATTAATTCCAATATTTAAATCTATTTATTTTCAATTAATCCAAAAGTTACTTAATTCGAAAATTAAGTCAATCGAATATATCAAAAATAAAATTAAATATTATTAATATTTTTATTATTTTTATTTTCCTTTTCTACTTCATTAAATCTCTAGAATAATCTATCCAAGACCCACTTGGAATATTCTAGATGATTTCCATAATGAAATAAGGAAATAAAATAATTTATTTTATTTTCCCTTTCTACTTCATTAAATCTCTAGAATAATCTATCCAAGACCCACTTGGAATATTCTAGATGATTTCTATAATGAAATAAGGAAATAAAATAATTTAGGACTCTTAATCCTTCCAAATTAATTCCTTTCCTAATCCATTAAAAATTCCATAAAGGAATAATTAAATAGGAAAAATTAATTAATGACTCTTCTACTTTCCAAAATTAATTAATTTCCATGTCCATGAAAATTCCCATAAAATAGGAATAATCAATTAGGAAATAAATTAATTTAATAATTAATTATTTTCCTTTCTAATTCCATTAAATCTCTAGAATCCTATTCCAAGTAGAACTTAGAATATTCTAGAAGACTTCCATAATAGAATAAGGAAATAAATTAATTCCAATTAATTCTTTTCCTATTTCCATGAGAATCCCCAAAAATAGGAATACTCAAAATAGGAAAACCGAATCAATTAGGAAAGTGAATCTAGGTAGGAATAGCATGGGTTGGGGATCCCCACGCCATCCCCACCATCGACCGCCACTACCACCGCCGGCCAAGGCTCACGCGCCACCACCCTTGGTGGCCGGCGTGGCCGAGAGCCCTAGGGCAGCCCGGGCGATCGATCCTCATGGGATCGATCCTCGTGATCGATCCCCGGTCCTCCCTCTCTTCGTCTCCTCCGTCATACTTTTCCGGCGGTCGTTTCGTCATCGATCCAACGTAAATAAATTACAAATTTATTACTACGTTCTCCGGTATCGATTCTCTACATGAAATCGACCTCATACAATTTCCGGAAAAATAAGAACAAGCATTCACCACACAAGAACAAATATTGACATCACCGAGAGTTTAATAATCAAGAACATTATTATGACATTAATTAACAATAATTAAATCTAGCCACAATAATCGGAAACCCTGCAAGGTAGAACAATTTATCGAAAAATACCATGAACTAAAACCAACGCTCTGATACCAATTGTTGGAAATCGATATCCCGGAATTAATAAATTAAATAAAATTAATTATCTAATTAATTACGACCGAAATCCTTTGGAGATCGAATATCCGGATTGTCAAAATTGCGGAACCGACAACCCAATCGAAATCCCATCGCCGGAAATCACACGAACACCTCCTCACGATCCAGGGTCCAACCGAACGCACGACGCGGCCGAAACCGCGCACGCACGCCCAGCCGAACCCCCGCGAAGGGGGCTGCGATCGATCGGAATCGATCGCCTTGTGCGCTCGATCGGGGCTGCATGGGCAGCCCCCGCGGCGAGTCCGGCGACTCGCCGCTCACGGTGGGGAGGGGCGCGGCACCAGCCCGCACCCCGCGATCGATCTTCACGATCGATCGCACCCTCGGCGTCCAGCCGGGGATCGACCCCATGCACGTGTCGCGATCCCCACGGGGATCCACGAGCTGCCGCGGTCCGGTGGTTCGACCACCACCGCTCGGCTCGTTCCTCGTTTCCGGGGTTCGTCCTTGGATCTTGGTTCATGATATTCTCACGATAAATAAACGATAAAATCATAAAGAGGGTTTTACGATTTACCTCGTTCTCGTTGTTCGGAAAAACGTAGAACTCAATTTGACGACCTTGAGATCTTCCCACGTATTCCTTGCACTAGCCCGGACGTCGTGTGGGCGACGATCTACCGAACTCCATGGATCTCCTTCACGAACTCTCTAGACTAATCAAGTATGATTATCTTATCTTGTCAAATTGTGAAGACCATGTAGTGCTTTTATAGGCTACGTAGGGGATCTTAAGGAAGTGAAATATTGTGCTTCCAATAATAGTGATTAAATTGAGCCCAAGCCCAAATCTATTAATCCTTACTATTATTAATTAATTCTATTTTCCACTATATAAAATTAATTGCACTCCCAATATTAAACCATATTATATGAAATAATATTTCTCCGGTAGTATTATTTATTCCGTGTATTTAAGATATAAATATCCATGAATAAAATTAATTTATTGCTAATTAATTTATTCATCTCTTATATCCGAGATTAGTACCATTCAACCTGAATTATTATGCGGATTAAATCCACCTGCAGGGTTTACATAATAATTCTTTATGAACTCATCTCGGGGATATTATCAACCCTTCCGGGATACACTTTCCCGTCAAGTATTCACGGCATGTCATATATAAAATATAGTGACCCAACTTAACCGGTAATTAACCCAATAATTAAATCGGTTAATTCCTTTGGTAAATCAAAGTCACTTATATTAAATATACATAGGGGTGACTATTCGGGTTCGGGTATTCGGGTTTGTACCGAAATATTCGCACCCGTTTGGGTTTTTGGGTACTCGTACTCAATAAATTTGGGTAAAAGGGCAGGTTATGGAATTTAATTTTAAAAATATTGGGTATTAGGGTACCCAATTACCCGTTCGGGTATACCCGAAATACCAGATTAATTATTTAATTAAAATAATATATATTTTAATATATTAACTATAAATCTATAATATTATATATATAATAAATGATGTTTTTTTATTGTTTTTTTATTGCAATTTTGAACTTTAATTGATATTTTTTGGGCAATTACTACCGTAATCTATATGTATGATAAATACAAAATAAATGATTGAATAATTATTAATGAATATTATTTTGATGAATAATAAATATTTTTGTAAATGATGATTTATGTTTTATGTTATGATTATTTTAATTTTTGTGAATGAATACTTATTTTTTGTACAAAGTATGATACACATAGTATATATGATTGAATAATTATTAATGAATATTATTTTGATGAATAATAAATATTTTTGTAAATGATGATTTATGTTTTATGTTATGATTATTTTAATTTTTGTGAATGAATACTTATTTTATATTTTATTTTGTATTTTTTGTATTTGTATTTAATAATGATTATTTATTTTCACAATGAATCATGTAATGAATTTTTATATTTATTTATATTTTGGGTAAAATGTATAGACTGTAATTTTTATTGTTGGTTGGTTAAAAATAAACTAATATTGAATTTGTATATTATTATTGAATTTTTGTTAATTAATAATTTAGGGTAATTTTGGGTACCCGATTACCGTAATCGATTACCCGGCCCGGGTATTGGGTACCCGATTAACTAAAGAGGGTCGGTTATGAGATGAGTTTTTTTGTTTTTTAGGTACGGGTACCCGGAAAATTCGGGTGCGGGTACCCGTCCGTACCGAATAGTCACCCCTAAATATACACACCCGCAATAATATCGGGGATTAAGAATAAAATACACTGAGACTCGAATCGATTATCGCCGGCAATCATAATCGATGAATCTCAAGCAGATCCGCTCAATACACCAAGTGTACAAGTGTGATAAAATAATCAAGACACATTATTTTCTCTCTCACACAACGACTATACCGATGGATTGGTCCGTGTCCATCTAGGTCGTGAGCAACTGTTCGATTAAATACGAGTAACCGATAGTATGATCTTCTGTGTGGGCCCGACACACCATACTAACTACAACGTATAGAATCCAGGACTATAATTTGCATATATTTAATTATAAATAATTAAATGCAAATAATTGTTCATTTAGTTAAATAGATTAATGACAATGGATCGTGAGTTTGTCACTTAAATCTAGACATTAAGTACACAACTCCAACACTTTATTACATGTATGCATGCTATATGTGTTTATTTTATGCACTAGATAGCGTATCCCTTTATTGTAAAAAGCTAAGTGGGAGAGGGAATGGAAACATTCCCATGGTCTCCATTGCTGCTCTCTTGGTGACTTTTATAAACTTTTGAAGTTTATATAGACAAGTTATTGGAGGAGAGTTCTTGTAATTCCTCTTACAAGAAACATTGATTAAGTTTATCAAACAATGCCTAATTTGTCTTTCCAGAACTGATTTCAAGTCGACTCATTCTCACCCCGGGGAGTGGAATGGAGCCAAAGCCACTTGGTCATGTCGAGGACACAAATTAGAGACCTTCGTACCATCCTTTTGAAGGAGGATCGATTGTCTGCTCGACTCCCTCATTTATGAGAGATAGGGTTGTTCGAATGGTGAATCACTGGTAAGAAACTTCGAGTTTCACTTATGATTCTCCGTGTCTTGATTTACAAGATTATATGGATCAAGTAATTGGATGTCAATTATAAAAATCTTTTGGTATAGTAAACGTCCACACAAACGTGGCTTGCTATACTGAATGGGATTTTGGAATAATTGATGTAGACAGTTATAGGGAATTGTGAGGAATTGTGAGTTATCGTAAACGTCCACACAAACGTGGCTTGCGGTGACGTAGCGATTTCAAACGACTCACCTTAGTACTGAGTGATGGTTTACACTTAGGTACGCTTTACAGTATTCTTCCCAACGAAGTAACGCTATAATGATGTACGACCAAAGCAAATCTAATTGCTAAATCATTTGGGTAGGTAAACGTCCACACAAACGTGGCTTGCCATACCTGATGGGATTTTAGATGTGATTAGTGATTTAATGATATTATTTGAGGGAGATAATATCGGTATTAAATTGTTTGTTTGTTTTATGTGCTTATAGGTTAAGAATGACTGTGACCCCACTTTGTGATATACTTAAGGATGAAAACTCACTGGTTCCATATAGTAATGATTGGGAACGAAATCTGGACATTGTTCAGACTGTTGAACCTTCCGAATCCACTATTGTCCCAACTGATGAGGACATTGAAAATGACCTCAAGGAGATGTTAGGACATAGTGTGGAAGCCAGACAAGAAGTGATTGACATACTCATTAAGTTCAGTCCTCTTGAGGAATTGTTGGAAATCGATATCCCGGGGTTAACGGAATTGCGGAAAACATAACCCCGACCGAAATCCCATCGACGGAAACATGCGAACCTCCATACGACGCTGGAGCTCGAAGAGAGCATCACCGCGGGATGAACCCGCGGCTAAACCCTAGCCGAGCCCCCGCCGCAAAGGGGCTCACGATCGCACATGCGATCGTTGGGGCTGCTCCGGCAGCCCCAGGCGGTGAGTCCGGCGACTCACCGCCACCGCCTCGAGGAGGGCGGTTTGCCCAGCGGCGAACCCGCCGCGGCTCCAGCCGCGGTTGCCCGGCGATCGACCGTCGCGGTCGATCGCATGCCCCGGCGTCAAGCTGGGGCTCCTCCTGTGCGCCTCGCGATCGAGCCCTAGCTCGATCGCATCCCTCGGCTCCCAGCCGAGGGTTCGACCTCCGCGGGGATGTCGACCTCGCGGTCCATCCCCATCCGCGGAATCTTCGTTTCCCGGATTTTCGTTCATGTATATATCACGATTTAATTCACGTAAAATCATAGAGGGTGTTTATCGATTTTACCTTTGATCTCGTTGTGCGGAGAAACGAGATTGATTTGAAGACCTTCAGATCTTCCTACGTATTCCTTGCACTAGCTTGAACGTCGTGTGGGCGACGATCCTCCAAGCTTATGGATCTCCTTCACAACTCTCTAGAACTATCAACTAATGATATTCTTGTCTTGTAGGTGTGTTCTAATTGTGAAGACCATGTAGTGCTTTTATAGGCTACGTAGGGGATCTAAAGGAGGTGAAATATTGGGCTTCCAATATTAATGATTTAATTGAGCCCAAGTCCAAATCTATTAATCCATTAATATTAATTATATGATTAATTCCACTATATAAATATAATTGCACTCCCAATATTCACCATATTATATCAAATAATATTCTCTCCGGTAGTATTATTTATTCCATGTGTTTAAGATATAAATATCCATGAATAAAATTAATTTATTGCTTAATTAATTTATTCATCTCTTATATCCGAGACTAGTACCATTCAACTTTAATTATTATGCGGAACAAATCCACTCATGAGGTTTACATAATAATTCCTTATGAACTCATCTCGGGGATATTATCAACCCTTTCGAGGACACATTTTCCCATCAAGAATTCACGGCATGTCATACATAAAATACCGTGACCCAACTTTGCCGGTAATTGATCGGTTATTCTAATCAATCAATTCCTTTGGAAAATCAAAGTCACTAATATTAAATGTACACACCCGCAATAATATCAGGGATTGAGAATAAAATACTCAGAGATTTAAATCGATTATCCAAGGCAATACTAATCGATATATCTCAAGCGATCTGCTCAATACACCAAGTGTACAAGTATGATAAAATAATCAAGACCAATTATTTTCTCTCTCATACAACGACTATACCGATGGATTAGTTCTTGTCCATCTAGGTCGTGAGCTACTGTTTGATTATATACGAGTGACTGATAGTATGATCTTCCGTGTGACGACGCACACCATACTAAATACAACGTATAAAATCCAGAACCATATTTGCATTTATTTAATTATAAATAATTAAAAGCAAACGATTATTTATTTAATTAGGTTAAATACTATGACCGGGAGTTTACGATACTTAAAACTAGACATTAAGTATACAACTCCATCAATCTCCCACTTATACTAAGGTCTAGTCATTTCATCAAACTCCCGACTTCCATACCCATCACGTGCTTAATCTGCACTTCCAAAGAAGTGCCTCGTGCATGAGCATTCTAGGTTGCCGTTTCCGAAGTTATCTTGGTGACTACAGCGTCGTCTCACTCGACGATGACTCGTATCAGGTGGTACTTGCTCTATGTGTTATCATCACTATGGACTTATGATTTCTTTCAGTTTGCCATTGCACCGCTATCTTAATAGCCTTTGGTAAACAAAGAATCATATCTAAGTCCAGAGGTTATTCCAAAGCTTCACCACAACTTCCGCTGCCTTTGAGGCTGCAGTTTGGTTAACCATGGTTGAGTCCGAAAAGCATCATGCTTATCACTCTTCCATTCTAAAGCTTTACCTCCTTTTTACAAGTGAACACATAGCCTGATATCGACTTACACTGATCCTGATTCGATTAGAGATCTGAGAAATGTAATCCAAAGGAAAAGCTCGTCTGCTTCATAGTCTAGAACAGTACTTCGAGAGTACTCTTACAGCAGTCGAATATTCCTTTCCAGGATTACTTTGATATCCTTCCACTATGCCAACTGCATAGTCGATATCTGGTTCTTGCTTTTAGACATTGCATTTTAAAGCTTTCCACATCCACAGTGTGAGAAACTGCTTTAACTGCTTCTATCTCCTTTATGTGTTCACAACACATGCCTTAGATAGATGCATTCCACTTGAAAAGTATCATACCCTTCTTGGATTTAATGCATACCAAAAACGAACCTTAATCATATAAGATTTCTAAGAGAAGTACAATGTTCTTTTCATAAGATCCTAGATCTTAAGAACATGATCTAACTTCTTCTTTATCTTATATATCGATTCTCTCTTAGACAACCATTATTTTATGTCTGATAACACTTTTACATTGTTCCCAATGATAGAATGTTATCTACACAAAATCTCCGAGAAACACCACTTTGTTTCCATCACGTTTCCAATACACAGTATTCGTCCATGCCCTTTGATGATTCCATTTAATGGATTATCTCATCAAATCGCAAGTACCACGAATTATAGCTTTGTTACAATCCATAAACGGATCAACTAAGCTTGTATACTAAATAATCTTGTCTCTTAGCAATAATCCTTATTGCTCTCTTTAAGAAGACATATTTAGATTCATTTTCGCCCTTCAAGTAGATCTAGGGAATGATTTCATATATACTAGATCCAGAGTTCAAAACTCTTCTAGTCTTACGAACATCTCTGGTTGTCTAACAACCTCCCACTAAAATGGCGTTCTAGTGTATAATCAGTGATAACAGTAGGTGCAGTTAGTGGTGTACCGCTACTCGGTTTGGCTGGTTTCCAGTCTTTGTCCTTATTCTCTCGTTCTAAGGTATCTCGTCATTTTGGGCTTTGTGCTTCATCTAATAGTACTCTCCCAAGAACCGGGCGTTTACTACTAACGTCCTTCTGGTTCATAGTACTATTGAACACACAACTTTTGTTCTTTCTAGGATATTTTACAACCACATCGAATGTGCCGTTGCTTTCATAAATATTCATAGAACATAGGTAGTACCGAATAACTCTTTCTTTTACCATTCCTTTAGAGATCTATTTCTTATCTATACACCACATCTACACTTTGAAGTGTATGGTGTAGTCATTTGGAATCTCATTCCAATTACTGATTATGCTATGTCTTTAGACAAGTATTAGCTTTCGTGATTAGATCACATGCTTACTTATGAATATACTTTGATAGCTCTACCACTATAGCTTGTGTCCATTGACTTGTCAAAACTCTTGCTTTTGTGGTATATCAAGTATTCCAATCCATACTTAGAGTATTCATTAAATGAAGTACTCGTACCTTTCTTGTCTAATTAGACATAGGTCTACATATCAGTGTTTTAATCAATTTTAATACTTGTCCAGATTCTATATCCTTTATCCAGAACGGTTTGCTTAGTTCGCATTTATCTTTCAAATTCAACTCTTAGGTTGGAAGGTCCACTCCTTCAACTTAATTGATCAAATCAATTTTCAACCTTAGAATATTATTTGAATAAATACTACTTAGCATAGAATTCACAAGTATAATGATTCAGTAAAGAAGTATCTCCAATAGGTAAAACGAATTATATACTACGGTTTGTTGCATCGTGGAGACTTAGGATTCATCATTCTCATATTGCTAACTAATGTACCAAAATAGATAATATCATAATTTCTTCTCAATAATCATCAAATGATTAAAAGAAATAAATATCCATTCATTAATAATAGAAAACCAGAACATAGTTCTTTCTAAAATAAAGAGGGTACATAAAAGCAATAATTCTGAAATGAAATCCTATAGCTACTAAAAGCAAATAAAATATCTTCCACTGCAACATCTGCCTCCTCTACAGCTTTGCCCATGTAGACTCGAACTCTTCTTCTCTAAGTCTCCGGGTTTTCTGGAACCCCTACATTTAAAATGCACATACCGTCAGTGGTTCCATATCTACACACCAGAATACTGGTAGATAATACCGTTGACTATGTTTTAATGACTAAAGAAGAATTCGTACTTTTGAGAGGACAATCAGACCTCCAGTGTCCAGACTTCTTGCATCGGAAGCACTTGCCCTTAGGCTTGCTGGTCCCTTCACGCGGTGCTTGCTTCTTTGCACCACTGGGTTTCCAGACTTGCTTCCTTTTCTTCCCTCTACCTCCATTAGGCCTAAAGCCTTTGGACTTAGTAGCTACAGGAGCTTGAGACTTGCCCTTCTTGTAGATCCCCTCCGCCGCTGTCAGTTCAGTCAGGAGTTCCGCTAGAGAATAAGATAGTTTACCCATATTATAACTCATGCAGAACTGCTCAAAACCAGAGGCCAGAGATTGGAGTATGATGTCGACTTGCGTCTCTCCATCAATTTGAGCTCCTAGGATCTCCAATTCATTTAACAACCCCATCATCTTAAGAACGTGCTCCCCAACGGGCGTTCCTTCAGACTGAGTAGTTGTCATAAGGACTCTCATTACATCTTGCCTAGCCGCACGATCTTGATGCCCAAACATCTCTTTGAGGTTAAACAGCATGTCATAGGCGGTGTCCATCGACTGATGCTGGTTTTGGAGTACATTTGACATAGAAGCCAAAATATAGCACCTAACCATTTCATCAGCCTTTTTCCACCTCCTAAATGCCGTTCGTTCCTCATCAGTTGAGGCATTCGTGGGCTCAGCAGGGCATTGATCATGAAGTACAAACTTGTACTCCTTAGAAGTTAGGACAATGTCCAGATTTCTCCTCCAATCAATATAATTGGGGCCAGTGAGTTTATTCTCCTTTAGTATCACAGAAAGTGGATTCATAGCTATTCTCTAAACCTATAAGCACATAAACAAATAATCAATTTAATTTCCGATATTATCTCCCTTAAATAATATCATTAAATTACTAATCACATCTAAAATCCCATCAGATATGGCAAGCCACGTGGTGTGGACGTTTACCTATCCAAACGATTTCGTAATTAGATTTACTTTGGTCGTACATCAATTATAGCGTAACTTCGTTGGGAAGGATACTATAACGTGTACCTAAGTGTAAACCATTACTCAGTACTAAGGTGAATCGTTTGGAATTGCTACATTACCGCAAGCCACATGGTGTGGACGTTTACGATAACTTCACAATACTTCCCAATTCCCTATAACTGTCTACATCAATTATTCCAAAATCCGTCGATATAGCAAGCCACGTGGTGTGGACGTTTACTACACCAAGAGATTTTTATAATTGACTCCCAAATACTCGAGACATTTAATCTTGTGAATCAAGACGTGGTAAATCATAAGTGAAACTCGAAGTTTCTTACCAGTGATTCACCATGCGAGAGACCCTATCTCTCATAGAATGAGGGAGCCGAGCAGACAATCGATCCAAAGATACGAAAGTCTCTAATTTGTGTCATTCACATGACCAAGTGGCTTTGGCTCTATTCCACTCCCCGGGGTGAGAATGAGTCGACTTGTAGTCAGTTTCAGAAAGACAAATTAGGCATTGTTTGACAAACTTAATCAATGTCTCTTGTAACAGGAATTACAAGAATTCTCCTCCAATGACTTGTCTAAATGAACTTCAAAAGTTCATAAAAGTCACCAAGAGAACAGTAATGGCGACCATGGGTATTGTTTCCAATCCCTCTCCCACTTAGCTTTTTACAATAAAGGGATACGCTATCTAATGCATAATTAAATACACATAAGCATCCATACACGAAATAAAAGCACATAAATATTATCACATAGTCAAAATAATACTAGAATATTATTTTCCGACTATTATGGCTTTATTCCATCCTTGTACGCATCTTCTAGTCTTCAGTCTTCGTTCTTGAATGCTCCATGTGACGAGAATATTAATTCCAATATTTAAATCTATTTATTTTTAATAAATCCAAAAGATACTTAATTCGAAAATTAAGTCAATCGAATAAATAAAAAATAAAATTAAATATTATTAATTTTTTTATTTATTTATTTTCCTTTCTAATTCTATTAAATCTTTAGAATCCTATACAAGTCAAACTTGGAACATTCTAGAAGAGTTCCATAATAGAATAAGGAAATTAAAATAAATTAGGACTCTTCTACTTTCCAAATTAATTAATTTCCATGTCCATGAAAATTCCCATAAAATAGGAATAATCAATTAGGAAATAAATTAATTCCAAATTAATTGTCTTCCTTATCCATGAGAGTTCCCATAAATAGGAATACTCAAATAAGGAATAAATTAATTCCAATTTAATTCTTTTCCTATTCCATGAGAGTTCCTAAAAATAAGAACACTCAAAATAGGAAAACCGAACTAAATTAGGAAAGTGAATCTCGGTAGGAGTAGCACGGGTTGGGGATCCCCGCACCACCCACACCGATCGACCATCAAGGGAGAGGAGCCGCCGCCTCCACCACCCCAGCCGGCCAGCCACCACCCACCGGCGGCAGCCCACGGCCGAGGAGGGGCGTCGCCCCCTCCCACTCGATCGATGCTTGGGGTCGATCATGGGGATGATCGGCCCCGGTCCTTCCCTCTCATCGTCTCCTTCATCACACCTCGTTCTCCGGTAATCGTTTCAACATCGAACCAACGTAAAATTAAACTACAAATTTAAATTACAATTCCGGTATCGATTCTACTTACCGGAAAAACAAGAACAATAATAATAAATCCTAAATCTGGTCAACCCCCGAATTTTTACTATTACAAGCATTCATCCACACAAAACGAATCTCGACATGTCCGAGAGTTTAATAAAATTATGACAATAATTAACAAATAATTAACAAGCCATAATAGTCGGAATCCCTGCAAGGTAGAACATAAAATCGAACATATACATGAACTAGAACCAACGCTCTGATACCAATTGTTGGAAATCCATATCCCGGGGTTAACGGAATTGCGGAAAACATAACCCCGACCGAAATCCCATCGCCGGAAACATGCGAACCTCCATACGACGTCGGAGCTCGACGAGAGCATCACCGCGGGATGAACCCGCGGCTAAACCCTAGCCGAGCCCTCGCCGCAAAGGGGGCTCACGATCGCACATGCGATCGTTGGGGCTGCTCCGGCAGCCCCGGGCGGTGAGTCCGGCGACTCACTGCCACCGCCTCGAGGAGGGCGGTTCGCCCAGCGGCGAACCCGCCGCGGCTCCAGCCGCGGCTGCCCGGCGATCGACCATCGCGGTCGATCGCATGCCCCGGCGTCCAGCCGGGGCTCCTCCCGTGCGCCTCGCGATCGAGCCCTAGCTCGATCGCATCCCTCGGCTCCCAGCCGAGGGTTCGACCTCCGCGGGGATGTCGACCTCGCGGTCCATCCCCATCCGCGGAATCGTCGTTTCCCGGATTTTCGTTCATGTATATATTACGATTTAATTCACGTAAAATCATAGAGGGTGTTTATCGATTTTACCTTTGATCTCGTTGTGCGGAGAAACGAGATTGATTTGAAGACCTTCGGATCTTCCTACGTATTCCTTGCACTAGCTTGAACGTCGTGTGGGCGACGATCCTCCAAGCTTATGGATCTCCTTCACAACTCTCTAGAACTATCAACTAATGATATTCTTGTCTTGTAGGTGTGTTCTAATTGTATAGACCATGTAGTGCTTTTATAGGCTACGTAGGGGATCTAAAGGAGGTGGAATATTGGGCTTCCAATATTAATGATTAAATTGAGCCCAAGCCCAAATCTATTAATCCATTAATATTAATTATATGATTAATTCCAATATATAAATATAATTGCACTCCCAATATTCACCATATTATATCAAATAATATTCTCTTCGGTAGTATTATTTATTCCATGTGTTTAAGATATAAATATCCATGAATAAAATTAATTTATTGCTTAATTAATTTATTCATCTCTTATATCCGAGACTAGTACCATTCAACTTTAATTATTATGCGGAACAAATCCACTCATGAGGTTTACATAATAATTCCTTATGAACTCATTTCGGGGATATTATCAACCCTTTCGAGGACACATTTTCCCATCAAGAATTCACGGCATGTCATACAT
This sequence comes from Euphrasia confusa, assembly GCA_954870475.1. NCBI lineage: Eukaryota > Viridiplantae > Streptophyta > Magnoliopsida > Lamiales > Orobanchaceae > Euphrasia > Euphrasia confusa. The sequence continues at coordinate 20,297,093 of OX940949.1, forward strand.
AAAATACCGTGACCCAACTTTGCCGGTAATTGATCGGTTATTCTAATCAATCAATTTCTTTGGAAAATCAAAGTCACTAATATTAAATGTACACACCTGCAATAATATCAGGGATTAAGAATAAAATACTCAGAGATTTAAATCGATTATCCAAGGCAATACTAATCGATAAATCTCAAGCGATCCGCTCAATACACCAAGTGTACAAGTATGATAAAATAATCAAGACCAATTATTTTCTCTCTCATACAACGACTATACCGATGGATTAGTTCTTGTCCATCTAGGTCGTGAGCTACTGTTTGATTATATACGAGTGACTGATAGTATGATCTTCCGTGTGACGACGCACACCATCCTAAATACAACGTATAAAATCCAGAACCATATTTGCATTTATTTAATTATAAATAATTAAAAGCAAACGATTATTTATTTAATTAGGTTAAATACTATGACCGGGAGTTTACGATACTTAAAACTAGACATTAAGTATACAACTCCATCAGAATCGCTTAAAAACGATTTCAAAAGAATGGAACTTTTAAGTATGACCAGAAAATCACAAGCTCTTGTGGCCAAGATGGAAGTACAAGCAAAGAAACCCATTGGTTTTAAACCACAAATTGGGAAGAGCAAGCCGCGAGGCAAGTGCTTTCGATGTAAGCAGTCTGGGCACTGGAGGTCTGATTTTCCTCTCGTCAAAGGTACAAAATTTTCCTTAGTCACTGAAACATTGTCAGTGGTGTTATCTACCAGCACCTGGTGTGTAGATACAGGGGCCACTGATCATGTCTGCAATTCATTGCAGGGGTTCCAGGAAACCCGGAGACTTAGAAAGGGAGAGATCGTGGTCTATATGGGCAATGCTGCAAAGGTGGCGGCTGTTGCAGTGGGAGACGTTCACTTACGCTTTAGTAGTGATAGGATTTTAGTTTTACAAAATTGTCTTTATGCACCGAATTTTAGAAAGAATTTAATTTCAGTTTATAAACTAATTCTGAATGGGTATTCTGTTTCTTTTGATCACTCCGTGATCATAAGAAGAAATAGTGAAATTATCTGTTCTGGTACATTGATAGATGATTTGTATGTACTAAATCCCGAGTCTAACACGGTGCAACGAACTGAGAGCAATAACACATCTACGAACACCAATAAGAGAATGGAACCTTCTAAAATGAATCAATTATACTTGTGGCATCTAAGGCTATGTCATATTAATTCAAATAGAATTCAAAGGTTGAAAGTTGATGGTTTAATCTGCGGTGTTGAAGGAGAGGACCTTCCAACCTGCGAATCCTGTTTGGAGGGTAAAATGACCAAGCGTACTTTTTCTGGTAAAGGACGTAGAGCCGAACAAGTATTGGATTTGATTCACTCTGATGTATGCAGACCTATGTCTACTCAGGCAAGAGGAGGGTACGAGTACTTCATCAATTTTACTGATGATTACTCAAGGTATGGATATGTATACCTGATGCGTCGCAAGAGCGAATCTTTTGACAAGTTCAAAGAATTCAGGGCTCTTGTGGAAAACATCCATGGTAAATCCATTAAATGCCTGCGATCTGATCGCGGAGGCGAATACCTGTCTAGAGAATTCAAGGCATACTTAGCAGAGAATGAGACTGATTCCCAAATGACATCACCATATACTCCTCAGCAAAATGGTGTGTCGGAACGAAGGAATATGACTCTTATGGAGATGGTACGTTCAATGATGAGTTACTCGGACTTACCTGTTATGTTCTGGGGATATGCCTTGGAAACAACGGCGTACATTCTAAACATGGTTCCAACAAAAACGGTACCCACTACACCCATGGAACGGTGGAGCGGGCGCAAGCCTAGCTTGAAACACTTTCGGATCTGGGGATGTCCAGCACATGTGTTGCGGCAAGGGGCCGATAAGTTAGAATCGAGATCAAAAGTACGATTGTTTATAGGATACCCGAAAGGAACTAAAGGTGGCATGTTCTATAGTCCTACGGACCAGAAGATCGTTATAAGTACTAACATTCAGTTCTTAGAGGAAGACTATGTCATGGACCACAAGCCCAAAAGTGACATAATGCTTGATGAGTTGAGAGGTAACGAGGAGGACTTAGACACAGCCGAACCGAGTAGTGATACACCACTAGAACCTGCATCTGACACTGTCACTGTAAATACACCGGAACGCCGTCGTAGTGGGAGGGTTGTTAAACAACCGAACAGATGGATTGGACTGGGTGAGTCTTCGGACTCAGCACCTGGAGTTCATGAAATCGATCCCTGGACCTATGATGAGGCGGTACAAGATATAGATGCGCCTTCTTGGAAGAAAGCGATGAAATCCGAAATTGAATCTATGGATTCTAATAAAGTCTGGGATCTTGTAGAACCACCAAACGGCGTAAATCCAATTGGGTGTAAATGGGTCTACAAGAGAAAGAGAGGATCTGACGGAAAGGTTGAAACCTTTAAAGCTCGGCTTGTTGCAAAAGGATATACTCAGAAAGAGGGAATCAATTATGAGGAGACCTTTTCGCCGGTAGCCAAGATAAAGTCGATCCGAATTCTCTTATCCATAGCAACTCATATGGACTATGAGGTGTGTCAAATGGATGTCAAGACAGCTTTCCTAAATGGAAGTCTTGGCGAGACGATTTATATGAAACAACCAGAAGGATTCATTGCTAAGGGGCGAGATCATCTAGTGTGCAAGCTTAATCGATCCATTTATGGATTGAAACAAGCCTCGAGATCGTGGAACTTGCGGTTTGATGAAGTAGTCCAATCTTTTGGATTCATTCAAAGCATGGACGAATCGTGTGTGTATTTGAAACGTGATGGGAAAAGGTGGTGTTTCTCGTGCTTTATGTAGACGACATCCTTCTCATTGGCAACAGTGTGAAGATGTTATCAGACATAAAGGGATGGTTGTCTAGACAATTCGATATGAAAGATTTAGGAGAGGTTGGACATGTTCTAGGGATCAAAGTTCTAAGGGATCGTCGGAATAGAACATTGTACCTTTCCCAGCAATCTTACATAGACACGATTCTGGCTCGTTTTAACATGCAAGATTCCAAGAAGGGTGAGTTACCCTTCACTAAAGGAACTTATCTTTCTAAAGAAATGTGTCCTCAGACACATAAGGAGAAAGATGAAATGAAAGTGGTTCCCTATGCTTCGGCTGTGGGAAGCTTGATGTATGCAATGTTATGCACGAGGCCTGATATCTGCTATGCAGTTGGCATAGTGGCAAGATATCAAAGTAATCCTGGAAAGGCTCATTGGACTGCAGTAAAGAGCATTTTCAAGTATTTGCGAAATACTAAGGATTATGTTCTGAGATACGGAGCAGACAATCTGATTCCTTTGGGTTACACAGATTCGGATTTCCAAGCTGATAATGACCGGCGTAAGTCGACATCAGGCTATGTGTACACTTTGGGAGGTGGAGCCGTATCATGGAAGAGTGTTAAGCAAAAGTGCATTTCGGACTCTACCATGGAAGTTGAATATGTAGCAGCCTCAGAGGCAGCGAAAGAATCAGTGTGGTTCCTTAATTTCCTCCAGGACTTAGATGTGATTCCGAGTTTGCCCAAAGCTATGAGAATTTATTGTGACAATAGCGGTGCAGTGGCAAACAGTAAGGAACCACGGTCCCATAGTGCTACGAAACACATAGAGCGCAAGTACCACCTGATTCGAGACATCGTCAAGAGAGGCGACGCTGTAGTCACCAAGATAGCTTCAGATGACAACCTAGCAGACCCCTTCACCAAGATACTTCCTAAGAAAGTATATTTCAAGCACTTGGAGGGTTTGGGAGTCAGAAGTTTGGAAGATAAGACTAGACCTTAGTATAAGTGGGAGAATGTTGGAGTAGTATACTTAATGTCTAGATTTGAGTATTCTGAACTCCTTGTGCACTTTCATTTATCTATTAATAATGAACATTCATTTGCTTTTAATTATTTTTAATTAAATATATGCAAATAATAGTCCTTGATTATATACGTTGTAGTTAGTATGGTGTGCGACGTCACACGGAAGATCATACTATCGGTTACTCGTATTTAATCAAACAGTTGCTCACGACCTAGATGGACACAGACCAATCCATCGGTATAGTCGTTGTTTGAGAGAGAAAATAATTTGTCTTAATTAATTTATCAGACTTGTACACTTGGTCTATTGGGCGGATCGCTTGGGATTTATCAATTAGGATTGCTCTTGATAATTGATTTAAATCTCAGTGTATTTTATTCTTAATCCCCGATACAATTGCGGGTGTGTATATTTAATATAAGTGACTTTGATTTCCAAAGGAATTGACCGGTTTAATTATTGGGTCAATTACCGGTTAAGTTGGGTCACTATATTTTATATATGACATGCCGTGAATTCTTGACGGGAAAGTGTATCCCATAAGGGTTGATAATATCCCCGAGATGAGCTCATAAGGATTTATTATGTAAACCTCGCGAGTAGATTTGTTCCCGCATAATAATAAAGCTGAGTGGTACTATTCTCGGATATAAGAGATGAATAAATTTATTAAGCAATAAATAAATTTTATTCATGGATATTTAAATCTTAAATACACGGAATAGATAATACTACCGGAGAAATATTATTTGATATAATATGGTTTAATATTGGGAGTGCAATTAATTTATATAGTGGAAAATAAATTAATTAATATTACTGGGATTAATAGATTTGGGCTTGGGCTCAATTTAATCATTAATATTGGAAGCCCAATATTCCACCTCCTTTAGATCCCCTACGTAGCCTATAAAAGCACTACATGGTCTTCACAAATCATAAGACAAGATTATTACACTTGATATTCTAGAGAGTTCGTGAAGTAGATCCATAGAGTTCGGAGGATCGTCGCCCACCCGACGTTCGAACGAGTGCAAGGAATACGTGGGAAGATTCAAAGGTCATCTTGATTTCGTTTCTCCGAACAACGAATCGAAGGTATAAAATCTAAACACCCTTGATGATTTTATTCGATTTAATTATCGAGACAACCGTAGAACCAAGATCCGAGGTACGAGACCATAAACAGGGGACGATCGCGTGGTGGTGGTGAAACCACCGGATCACGGGCGATCGCCCGATTAGGGTTTCATGCGCGCGAGGGGTCGAACCCCGGCTAGACGCCGGGGGTGCGATCGATCACTTGGATCGATCGCGGACCGCGAGGGTTGGGCCCCGCGGTGGTTTGCTGGAGGCGGACCAACCACCCAGCGGCGGCTAGTCGCCGAACTCGCCGCGGGGGCTGCTGGGCAGCCCCAGTCGATCACGATGATCGACGCGATCATCGATCGCGAACCCCGCCTCATGCGGGGGTTCGGTTGGGCGTGCGTGCGCGGCTTCGGCCGCGTCGTGCGTTCGGTTGGATCCCGGCGCGTGTGGTGGTGTTCGTGTGATCTCCGGTGAAAGGTTTTTGATCGGGCTATGGTTTGCGCAAATTTTAATAGCCCGGGATATCGAATTCCAACACCCCCTTCATGTGGCCTTTTTCCTTGCAGTAGTGACAAATCCCCTAGAATTTCTCCCATGCTCCACCTTGGCCATTAAGAAATTCACCTAGATTTTCACCACTCCCTTTTTCCTTGTAGTAATGACAAACCCCCTGGAATTTCTTCATCTTTGCCCAACCCTGGACATCAAGACATTCCCCCGGGTTTTCACTACTCAAAACCTCCTTCATCGTCTCCCTCGATCGCAAAGTTGCGACCGCATAAAATAAATCACCGGAGGGATAGAGTGCAATTATACCTCACCTTTCTATTCTTCCATACCTTCTCTTATGGCTCCATCGCGCTTGACATCGTCCATGCTCCAGCAACGCATCATCAAGATCCATGTTGGTTAGAACCACTGAACCAACTCCACCTTGAATCGCCATGAAGAGAGCCACGTGTTCTGATCTAACACCGAATATCAACCATCGTCGCCATCTCCCAAAATATTCTCGAGCTCCACCTGGATCTAGAAACACCAATATCCGCAACGCCCGCCTTGTATGGATTCCCCGTCCGGGATCCCCACGAAAGCTCTTGATAACAAGTCACAGGATCGTAAACTAGCTCTGATACCACTTGTTATACTCTTTACGATTCTCTGACACCACTTGTTGCGATATTGAAACTAAATCTCTCACGGCTCTCGAAATATATATAAGATGCGAAGAAAAGATAAACGAAAAGAACGAACACACAAATTTACGTGGAAACCCAAAACACGGGAAAAAACCACGGGAAGAAGGAACCAATCGACTACATCGTTGAGGCTTACAATAATCCACTCTATGATTTTCGTCTACCGGAGAACCCCAATTTATAGGTATAGCAAACCAATCAAATTGGAAACAATTAGAATTAGGAATAAATTATTTTCCTAATATATGACTCCTAAATTAATAAGGAATAAAATTATATTCAATATAATTCTTACTCCCTAATTAAAACCAATAACCCACGCAATAACTCCCACGCGAAAAACCTGCTGGGATTCGATGTCCCGGGCTATCAAAAAATTGCGGAACCGATAACCCAACCGAAAACCCGTCGCCGGAGATCGCACGAACACCAACTCATCCGCAGGAGTCCGACCTTTGGAGACTACGCGCCCGAAGACACGCAGCCCGCCCCCAGTCGATTTTCTCCCACGAGTCGGATCCACGAACGCGAACCACACGCGAAGAACCGGGCTCGACAAGAGCGTCGCCGCGGGATGAACCCGCGGCTAAACCCTAGCCGAACCCCATCGCGGCTGGGGTTCGCGATCGCCGTGCATGGCGATCGCTGGGGCTGCTCCGGCAGCCCCCGGGTGGCGGTGAGTCCGGCGACTTCACCGCCGTCGCCACCAGGAGGGGCGGTCAGCTCCCGGCTGACCCGCCGCGGCATCAGCCGCGGCTTTCCCATGCGATCGACCACGCGGTCGATCGCTCGCCCCGGCTTCAGCCGGGGCTCCTCCCTTGCGCACGCCGCCGTCGAGGGCGGCTGGGGTCCGCCACGGCACCAGCCCGTGGCACCCCAGCGATCGACCGAAGTCGATCGCGTGCCCCGGCATCCAGCCGGGGCTTCGCCCCTCGTCGCGCGCGCCGGGCGGTCGAGCCCTAGGGTTTCGACCGCCCCCTTTGATCTTCGCCGGGGATCTCGAATCCCCGTCCGCGATGATCGTCGTTTTTCCCGGATCGTCTTGTTCATGTACATATTACGATTAACAAGCACAAATAATCAAAGAGGGGGATTCTCGATTATTACCTCGATTCGTTGTACGGAGAAACGAATCTTGTTGATGACCTTGCGACCTTCCCGCGTATTCCTAGCACTTCGTCCGAACGTCGTGTGGGCGACGATCTATCAGATTCCTATGGATCTTCCTCACTCTCAAGACTTTATGAATTGGCGTAGGTCAGTTAATTCTCTCTTTAAAAGTGAAGACCATGTAGTGCTTATATAGGCTACGTAGGGGATCATAAGGAGAATAAATATTGGGCTTCTAATATTGAAAATTAAATTGGGTCCAACCCAAATCTATTAATTCTTATCAATATTAATTTTATTTATTTTCCACTATATAAATAAAATTGCACTCCCAATATTGTTCCATATTATATCAAATAATATTTCTCCGATTAGTATTATTTATTCCGTGTATTTAAGATTTAAATATCCATGAATAAATTTATTTATTGCTCAATAAATAATATTCATATCTTATATCCGAGACTAGTACCGTTCAACCTTTATTATTGTGCGGAACGAATCCACTCATGAGGTTTACACAATAATTCCTTATGAACTCATCTCGGGGATATTATCAACCCTTCCGGGATACACTTTCCCGTCAAGTATTCACGGCATGTCGTATATAAAATATAGCGACCCAACTTTACCGGTAATTAACCCAATAATTAAATCGGTTAATTCCTTTGGAAAATCAAAGTCTCTAATATTAAATATACACACCCGCAATAATATCGGGGATTAAGAATAAAATACTCCGAGATTTAAATTGATTATCCAAGGCAATCCTAATCAATAAATCTCAAGCTGATCCGCCCAATACACCAAGTGTACAAGTGTGATAAAATAATTAAGATAAATTATTTTCTCTCTCACACAACGACTATACCGATGGATTAGTTCGTGTCCATCTAGGTCGTGAGCAACTGTTCGATTAAATACGAGTAACCGATAGTATGATCTTCTGTGCGCCCATGCAGCACCATACTAACTACAACGTATAAAATCCAGAACTATGATTTGCATATATTTAATTATAAATAATTAAATGCAAATAATTGTTTATTAATTAAATAGATTAAATGCTATGATCGGGAGTTTACCGTTACTTAAATCTAGACATTAAGTACACAACTCCAACAATCTCCCACTTGTACTAAGGTCTAGTCATTTCCTCCAAACTCCCGGTTCCCATACTCATCACGTGCTTAAGGTGTACTTCCGAGTACTATGTGAGTGAGCACTCTAGGTTGTCGCTCTGAAGTTATCTTGGTGACTACTACGTCGTCTCCCTCGACGATGATTCGTATCAGGTGGTACTTGCTCTATGTGTTATCATCACTTTTCGAACTTATGACTTCTTCCAGTTCTCCACGCACCGCTATGTACATAGCCTTTGGTGAACCAAGAATCATATCCAAGTTCAGAGGTCATTCCGGAACCTAACCAAAACTTCCGCTGTCTCTGAGGCTGCTATTCGGTTTATGATAGAGTCCGAGAAGCATCATGCTTGTCACTCTTTCATCCTTAGGTTCCACCTCTTCTAAAAGTGAACACATAGCCTGATATCGACTTACATTGGTCCTTCTCTGATTTGAGATCTGAGAACATGTAATCAAAGAAGATTTCGTCTTGCTTAATGTCCAGTACTTTCGCAAGTACTATTATAACATCTGAACATCTCTTGTCTAGATTACATTGATATCCTCCCACTACGCAAACCGCATAGTTGATATCAGGTTCTAGTCTTTCAACATTGCATCTACAAAGCTCTCCACACAAGAAGTGTAGGTAACTGCTTTGTCCATATCTATCTCCTTCATGTGTTCGAAACACATGCCTTTAGATAGATGTATTCTGTTCCCGAAAGGCAATAACCTTTCTCAGAATTGTGCATGTTTAAAACAAACCATAATCGTATAAGATATCTTAAGAGAAGTACAAATGTCCTTACCCAGAGATCGAAAGATTTCTAAGAACATGATCCAACTTCAACTTAATCTTATACCTTGATTTATTTAGACAACCTCTATTTTATGTCTGACAACATTTTACATTGTCGCCAATGATAAAGTGTTATCTACACAAAATTCCGAGAAACACCACCTTTGTTTCCATTACGTCTCTAACACACCTTCTCGCAAATCTATGCAGACCTAGGGATCGATTTCATGTATACTGGATCCAGAGTTCAAAACTCCTCCAGTCTTATGAACATCTCTGGTTGCTTAACAACCTCCCACTGCAATGGCGTTCCGGTGTATAACAGTAATAACATTAGGTGCAGTTAGTGGTGTATCGCTACTCGGTCAGGCTGGTTCTCAGTCTGTCTTTTCCTCATTTTAAAGTACTTTGTCAGTTAGGGCATTGTAGTTCATTTAATAGTTTTTCCTCTATGAACCGGGCGAGAACACCCTTCTGGTTCGTAGTACTATTGAACATACAATTACTTGTTCTTCTAGGATATTCTACAACCACATAGAATGTGCCGTTGTGTCCAGAAATATCCATAGAACATAGGTAGTTCCGAAATATCCATAGAACATAGGTAGTCCAGAAATCTCCGCAGTCTCTTCTCAATCTCCTCAATGATCCCCTAGGGGAGGATGAACACACTGGCCCAGTAGATATGCAGAGTAGCGAGGACAGATCGGATCAACTGTAGTCGCCCAGCATAAGAAAGGGTACGAGAAGTCCATGAACCCAACCTAACATCAATCTTATGTAGCAGGAGAGCACAATCCCGCAGTCTCAACTGAGAAGAAATCAAAGGAACTCCCAGATAACGCACCTGAAGAGTACCAACCGGGAAGTCAAAGACTGGCTGAAGTATCGAAACATAATCCTGCGCCTGGAGAGATAAATATGTTGGAAATCGATATCCCGGAATTAATAAATTTAAATAAATAAATTATCTAATTAATTCCGACCGAAATCCTTCGAATATCCGAATTGTCAAAATTGCGGAACCGACAATCCAATCGAAATCCTATCGCCGGAAACCACCGCGAACCACCATACGCGTAACCGGGCTCGACCGAAAACACCACGCGGGGATAACCCCACGCGTGCCCTAGCCGAGCCCCGCGAGGGGCTCGCGATCACACGCGGTGATCGCCGGGGATGCGTCGTGCATCCCCCGGGGCTGCTCGTAGCAGCCCCCGGCGGTAAGTCCGACGACTCACCGCCACCGCTCGTGGAGGAGCGGTCCGCCCAGCGGACCGCGATCGGGCCAGCCACGCGGCTGCCCGGCGATCGAGCCCAGCTCGATCGCATGCCCCGGCGTCCAGCCGGGGCTCCTCCCGTGTGCACCGGCGATCGAGCCCTAGGGCTTCGATCGCCACCCTCGGCGTCCAGCCGAGGGTTCTCGTTGCATGCGATCCCCGCCGTGGATCTCTCGGCCTCCGAAGTCCGGTGATCCTCGATCACCACCGCGAGGTCGATCCTCGTCCACGGGGTTCGTCCCTCGGATCTTGGTTCATGATATTTTTACGATAATTAAACGATAAAATCATAAAGAGAGTTTTACGATTTACCTCGTTCTCGTTGTTCGAAAAAACGAAGAACTCAATTTGACGACCTTGAGATCTTCCGACGTATTCCTTGCACTAGCTCGGACGTCGTGTGGGCGACGATCTACCGAACTCCATGGATCTCCCTCTCTACTTTCTCTCTCTAGAATTGTGATCTTCATGTTATGAGATATGAGAATAGAGAAGACCATGTAGTGCTTTTATAGGCTACGTAGGGGATCTTAAGGAGGTGGAATATTGGGCTTCCAATAATAGTGATTAAATTGAGCCCAAGCCCAAATCTATTAATCTTTACTATTATTAATTAATTTATTTACCACTATATAAATTAATTGCACTCCCAATATTAAACCATATTATCTCAAATAATAATTCTCCGGTAGTATTATTTATTCCGTGTATTTAAGATATAAATATCCATGAATAAAATTAATTTATTGCTAATTAATTTATTCATCTCTTATATCCGAGAATAGTACCATTCAAACTTAATTATTATGCGGAACGAATCCACCTGCAGGGTTTACATAATAATTCCTTATGAACTCATCTCGGGGATATTATCAACCCTTACGGGATACACTTTCCCGTCAAGTATTCACGGCATGCCATATATAAAATATAGTGACCCAACTTAACCGGTAATTAACCCAATAATTAAATCGGTTAATTCCTTTGGTAAATCAAAGTCACTTATATTAAATATACACACCCGCAATAGTATCGGGGATTAAGAATAAAATACACTGAGATTTAAATCGATTATCGCCGGCAATCCTAATCGATAAATCTCAAGCAGATCCGCTCAATACACCAAGTGTACAAGTGTGATAAAATAATCAAGACAAATTATTTTCTCCCTCACACAACGACTATACCGATGAATTGGTCCGTGTCCATCTAGGTCGTGAGCAACTGTTCGATTAAATACGAGTAACCGATAGTATGATCTTCTGTGAGGGCCCGACACACCATACTAACTACAACGTATAGAATCCAGGACTATAATTTGCATATATTTAATTATAAATAATTAAACGCAAATAATTGTTTATTTAATTAAATAGATTAGTGGCAATGGATCGTGAGTTTCCGTTACTTAAATCTAGACATTAAGTACACAACTCCAACAATCTCCCACTTGTACTAAGGTCTAGTCATTTCCTCCAAACTCCCGACTCCCATACTCATCACGTGCTTAAGTTGTACTTCCAAGAAGTACTATGTGAATGAGCACTCTAAGTTGCCGCTCTGAAGTTATCTTGGTGACTACAGCGTCGTCTCCCTCGACGATGACTCGTATCAGGTGGTACTTGCACTATGTGTTGTCTTACACTTATGGACTTGTGATTTCTTACCATTTGCCACTGCACCGCTATTTACATAGCCTTTGGAAAATTAAGAATCACATCTAAGTCCCAGAGATTATCCTGGAGTTATACCAAAACTTCCGCTGCCTCTGAGGCCGCTATTTGGTTACCTATGGCAGAGTCCGAAAAGCATCGTGCTTATCACTCTTCCATGTTAAAACTCCTTCTCCTTCAATAGTGAAACACATAGTCTGATATCGACTTACACCGGTCCTCATTTGATTAGAAATCTAAGAGAATGTAATCCAAAGGAAAAGCTTGTTTGCTCCGTAATCCAGAATATTTCCAGTACTTCGAAAGTACTTAAAATGTTCATTACAGCAGTCAAGTATTCCTTCCCAGGATTACCTTGATATCCTCCCACTATGCTAACCGCATAGCCGATATCAAGTTCTTGTTTTCAACAATGCATTTATTAAGCTTTCCACACTTAAAGTGTAGGAAACTGCTTTCATTGCTTCTATCTCCTTTTGTGTTCCCAAAACACATGTCCTCAGATAGATGCATTCCGTGTCTGAAAGGTAACGAACCTTTCTCGGAATCTTGCATGTTAAAACGAACCATAATTATATGTATGTAAGATGTCCAGGAGAAGTACAATGTTCTTTTCCAGAGATCCAAGATCTCAAGAACATGTCCAACTTCTTCCTATATCTTTCATATTGATTTATCTAGACAACTATCATTTTATGTCTTGAGAACATCTTTACATTGTTACCAATGATAAAATGTTATCTACATAAAACCCGAGAAACACCACTTTGTTTTCCATCACGTTTCCAATACACACGATTCGTCTATGCTTTTGATGAATCCATAAAATGGACTATCTCATCAATTTGCAAGTACCACGAACTCAATGCTTTGTTTCAATCCATAAATGGATCAACTAAGCTTGTACTCTAAATGATCTCGCCTCTTAGCAATAATCCTTATTGCTCTCCAAGAAGGCACATTTAGATCTAGTACGGCCTTTATGTAGATCCAGGGATCAATTTCATGTGTACTAGGTCCAGAGTCCGAAGACTCTCCTAGTCTTATGAATATCTCCGGTTGTCCCACAACCTCCCACTACAATGGCATTCCGGTGTATAAACAGTGATAACAGTAGGTGCAGTTAGTGGTGTACCGCTACTCGGTTCGGCTGGTTCTAAGTCTTAATCTTTCTCTCTCATTTCAAAGTATTACGTCACCTTGGGCTTGTGGTTCATCATATAGTCTTTCCCTAAGAACCGGGCGTTAGAACTTATAACGTCCTTCTGGTTCATAGTACTATTGAACACACATCTTTTGTTCTTCTAGGATATTCTACAACCGCATTTGAATGCGCCGTTGTTTCCAGACATATCCATAGAACATAGGTAGTTCCGTATAACTCATGATTTTACTATTTCTATAAGAGTTCCATTTCTTGTTTACGACACACCATTTCTACACAACAGTGTATGGTGTAGTCATTTGGGATCAAATCCCAATCTCTGATTAGTATGCCATGCATTCCTCAGACAGGTACTTGCCTCCGCGATCAAATCGCAGGCTACAAATGGATATACCTTGATGGTTCTCCACAATTTCTTAGTGTCAATTGACTTGTCAAAACACTTGCTTTTGTGGCACATCAGGTATTCTAATCCATTTCTCGAGTAATCATCAAATGAAGTACTCGTACCTTATTGTCTGAGTAGACATAGGTTTGCATACATCAGAGTCAATCAATTCTTATACTTGTCCGGATCTTACATCTTATATCCATAAAGGATTGCTTAGTCGTATTATCTTCCAAATTAGATTCATAGGTCGGAAGGTCCACTCCTTCAACTTAATTGATCAAATATCAATTTTCGACCTTTGAACTTCTTATTTGAATAAATATGACTTAGCATAAGAATCCACAAGTATAATCGATTTAATAAAGAAATCTCTTATTAGTAAAACGAGTTTCATACTACGGTTCGTTGCATCGTGGTGGACCCAGGATTCATCATTTATATATTGCTAGCTAATGTACCAGAATAGATAATATCTTTATTTCTTCTTATAACCATCAAATGATTAAAAGAAATAAAATATCCATTCATTAGAAATCCAGAACAAAGTTCTTCCTAATATGAAAGGTACATAAAAGCAATAACTCAAAATGAAATCCTATAAAATGTCCTCCACTGCAACTGCTGCCTCCTCCACAGCATTGCCCATGTAGACTACGATTTTTCTTTTCCAAGTCGTTAGGTTTCCTGGAACCTCTGCATTTAGAATGCACATACCGTCAGTGGTTCCATATCTACACACCAGGTTCCGGTAGATAATACCACTGACTATGTTTTACGACTAAAGAAAATTTCTTACTCTCTTTGAGAGGATAATCAGACTTCCAGTACCCAGACTGTTTGTATCGAGAATACTTGCCTTATGACTTTCTCGTCCCATCTCGTGGTCCATGTAACTTATGACCACTGGGTTTCTTTACTTGCTTTTCCTTTCCCCCGATTTTGCCCTTAGGTTCAAAACCTTTGGCATTGGCTACAAGAGCTTGCGATTTCCGTCTCAACTTGTCCAAAAGGTCAATCATCTCAAAAACGTGTTTAAGCATTTCCTCGAAGTGACTGGCCTTTATGAGTATCCTCATCGCCTCTTGTCTAGCCTCTACTTTATGTCTAAACATCTCCTTGAGTTTGAACATGATATCATAATTAGTGGTTATTGCAAAAGCATTTTCCCACTTCTTAAAATCAGTTCTTTCCTCATCAGTTGAGACATTAGTAGGTTCGGGAGAACAAAGCTCACTGAGTACAAACTTGTACTCTTTAACATTTTGGGCAATGTCTAGATCTCTATTCCAATCAATTCAATCAGGGACCAATGAGTTTAAATTCCTTACGTATCACACAAAGTGGGTTCAAAGCCATTTCCTAATCTATGAGCACATATAACAACAAACAATCGATTTAATTCTCCGATATTATCTCCCTCAATAATATCATTAAACCACTAATCACATCTAAAATCCCATCAGATATGGCAAGCCACGTGGTGTGGACGTTTACCAATCCAAATGATTTAGCAATTAGATTTGCTTCGGTCATACATCACTTATAGCGTAACTTCGTGGGGAAGAATACTATAATGCGTATCTAAGTGTAAACCATTACTCAGTACTAAAGTAAATCATTTGGAATTGCTACATCACCGCAAGCCACGTGGTGTGGACGTTTTTCGACAACTTCACAACTCTTCACAATTCCTTATAACTGTCTACATCAATTAATCCAAAATCCGTTAGTATAGCAAGCCACGTGGTGTGGACGTTTACTACACCAAGAGACTTTTATAATTGACTCCCAATTACTTGATCCATTCGATCTTGTAAATCAAGACGCGGAGAATCATAAGTGAAACTCGAAGTTTCTTACCAATGATTCACCATGCGAACGACCCTATCTCTCATAAATGAGGGAGCCGAGCAGACAATCGATCCATTTCAAGAAATGGTACGAAGGTCTCTAATTTGTGTCCTCGACATGACCAAGTGGCTTTGGCTCCATTCCACTCCCCGGGGTGAGAATGAGTTGACTTGAAATCAGTTTTGGAAAGACAAATTAGGCATTGTTTGATAAACTTAATCAATGTTTCTCGTAAAAGGAATTACAAGAATTCTCCTCCAATGACTTGTCTATACGAACTTCAAAAGTCCATAAAAGTCACCAAGAGAACAGCAATGGAGACCATGGCATTGTTTTCAATCCCTCTCCCACTTAGCTTTTTACAATAAAGGGATACGCTATCTAATGCATAATTAAATACACATAAGCATGCATACATGAAATAAAGCACATAGAATATTATCACATAATCAAAATAATACTAGAATATTATTTTCCGACTATTATGACTTTATCGCATCTCCGTATGCTTCTTCTAGTCTTTAGTCTTCGTCTTTGAATGCTCCATGTGACGGGAATATTAATTCCAATATTTAAATCTATTTATTTTTAATAAATCCAAAAGTTACTTAATTCGAAAATTAAGTCAATCGAATAAATCAAAAATAAAATTAAATATTATTAATATTTTTTATTATTTTTATTTTCCTTTTCTAATTCCATTAAATCTCTAGAATCCTATCCAAGACCCACTTGGAATATTCTAGAAGATTTCCATAATGAAATAAGGAAATAAAATAATTTAGGACTCCTAGTCCTTCCAAATTAATTCCTTTCCTAATCCATTAAAAATTCCATAAAGGAATAATTAAATAAGGAAAAATTAATTTAGGACTCCTAAACTTTCCAAATTAATTATTTTTCTTATCCATTAAAAATTTCATAAAGGAATAATTAAATAGGAAAAATAAATTAATTATAAATTTATTCATTTTCCTAATCTATGAAAATTCCCAAGAATAGGAATAATCAATAAGAAAAAATAAATTTATTCTAAATTTATTCTTTTCCTATTCCATGAGAATTCCCAAAAATAGGAATACTCAAAATAGGAAAACCGAATAATTTAGGAAAGTTGAATCTTGGTAGGAGAGCACGGGTTGGGGATCCCCGCACCCCCCACCATCGACCACCCCCGGAGGAGCACGCCGCCGCCGCCCAGCCGGCCAGCCGCCGTCGCCGGCGACCCAAGGCCGAGAAGCCCGCGGGCAGCCCCCTTGGTGGTCGATCGATCCATCCCTTGAGTCGATCATGGGGTTGATCGATCCCCGGAATCCTCCCTCTCATCGTCTCCTCCGTCACTCTTTTCCGGTCGTCGTTTCGGCATCGATCCAACGTAAAATAAATTACAAATTTATTATTACGCTATCCGGTATCGATTCTCTACATGAAATCGTCCTCATACAATTTCCGGAAAAATAAGAACAAGCATTCACCACACAAGAACGAATATTGACATCACCGAGAGTTTAATAATCAAGAACATTATTATGACATTAATTAATAAAAATTAAATCTACCCGTAATAATCGGAAACCCTGCAAGGTAGAACAATTTATCGAAAAATACCATGAACTAAAACCAACGCTCTGATACCAATTGTTGGAAATCGATATCCCGGAATTAATAAATTTAAATAAATAAATTATCTAATTAATTCCGACCGAAATCCTTCGAATATCCGGATTGTCAAAATTGCGGAACCGACAATCCAATCGAAATCCCTTCGCCGGAAACCACCGCGAACCACCATACGCGTAACCGGGCTCGACCGAAAACACCACGCGTGGATAACCCCACGCGTGCCCTAGCCGAGCCCCGCGAGGGGCTCGCGATCACACGCGGTGATCGCCGGGGATGCGTCGTGCATCCCCTGGGGCTGCTCGTAGCAGCCCCCGGCGGTGAGTCCGACGACTCACCGCCACCGCTCGTGGAGGAGCGGTCCGCCCAGCGGACCGCGATCGGGCCAGCCACGCGGCTGCCCGGCGATCGAGCCCAGCTCGATCGCATGCCCCGGCGTCCAGCCGGGGCTCCTCCCGTGTGCACCGGCGATCGAGCCCTAGGGCTTCGATCGCCACCCTCGGCGTCCAGCCGAGGGTTCTCGTTGGGTGCGATCCCCGCCGGGGATCTCTCGGCCTCCGTGGTCCGGTGATCCTCGATCACCACCGCGAGGTCGATCCTCGTCCACGGGGTTCGTCCCTCGGATCTTGGTTTATGATATTTTTACGATAATTAAACGATAAAATCATAAAGAGGGTTTTACGATTTACCTCGTTCTCGTTGTTCGGAAAAACGAAGAACACAATTTGACGACCTTGAGATCTTCCGACGTATTCCTTGCACAAGCTCGGACGTCGTGTGGGCGACGATCTACCGAACTCCATGGATCTCCCTCTCTACTTTCTCTCTCTAGAATTGTGATCTTCATGTTATGAGATATGAGAATAGAGAAGACCGTGTAGTGCTTTTATAGGCTACGTAGGGGATCTTAAGGAGGTGGAATATTGGGCTTCCAATAATAGTGATTAAATTGAGCCCAAGCCCAAATCTATTAATCCTTACTATTATTAATTAATTTATTTTCCACTATATAAATTAATTGCACTCCCAATATTAAACCATATTATATCAAATAATATTTCTCCGGTAGTATTATTTATTCCGTGTATTTAAGATATAAATATCCATGAATAAAATTAATTTATTCATCTCTTATATCCGAGAATAGTACCATTCAACCTTAATTATTATGCGGAACGAATCCACCTGCATGGTTTACATAATAATTCCTTATGAACTCATCTCGGGGATATTATCAACCCTTACGGGATACACTTTCCCGTCAAGTATTCACGGCATGCCATATATAAAATATAGTGACCCAACTTAACTGGTAATTAACCCAATAATTAAATCGGTTAATTCCTTTGGTAAATCAAAGTCACTTATATTAAATATACACACCCGCAATAGTATCGGGGATTAAGAATAAAATACACTGAGATTTAAATCGATTATCGCCGGCAATCCTAATCGATAAATCTCAAGCAGATCCGCTCAATACACCAAGTGTACAAGTGTGATAAAATAATCAAGACAAATTATTTTCTCCCTCACACAACGACTATACCGATGAATTGGTCCGTGTCCATCTAGGTCGTGAGCAACTGTTCGATTAAATACGAGTAACCGATAGTATGATCTTCTGTGTGGGCCCGACACACCATACTAACTACAACGTATAGAATCCAAGACTATAATTTGCATATATTTAATTATAAATAATTAAACGCAAATAATTGTTTATTTAATTAAATAGATTAGTGGCAATGGATCGTGAGTTTCCGTTACTTAAATCTAGACATTAAGTACACAACTCCAACAAAATATATATTACTCTTATCTACATTCTCATGTAGACCCGAGTAAGTCGAGAAAAGCTGCACTCCTCGTCTGAGTGTAGTAATAGAGACAGGATTCGCGTGACAGACAAGAAGTAGATCATCAGCAAAACTCAGCATATAGGTCTGGGTCCTCTCACATCTCCAATGATACTGGAACTCCGGCTCAGCCTGAATATGCCACTCCAAAATCCCGTGAAGGACCTCCATAACAAGGACAAATAGAAAGAGTGACATCGGATCCCCCTGCCTCAATCCCCGAGCGATGAGGGGATATTTTGGAGGATGCAAATAATACGTACTTTAAACTTAATTACATCTTGGACCCATCGAATTCCTTCCGCGATGATACAAAAAAATTTAAGAGAAAAAGCATGATCTCAAATCAGAAAACATTTACAGTTAAAAACCTCTATTAATTAATACTCGATACATTAATAACCTCTTTAAACTAATAGAATCTCTGGATCCCGATTTGGTGGTTAAAATGAAAAAAATACCTCGATAAATTAATAATCTCTATAAATTAATAAAATTTCACGATACCGAAGCTATTAAGAAATTAACACCTTAAATTAAAACTTGTTTTTGTTTTTTAGAAAACATTTGCTTTGAATAGATAGGATCTATTTAATTTGTGAGTATCTTCTATATTTAATCTAATTAATTCAATTGATTTTTTTTCCAGAAATTGTTTTCGAAATTAATATATCTGTGTATATTTATTTATTTATTTATTTTGAATAATAATAATTTTTTTATATTTTAATCTATTTTTTTCTTATCATTCCTGGCATCATGTTTTTTTTTTCTTACTTAAATAAATTAACTCAAACATTTAAGATTTATATACATTTTTTTCAACGATTAGATTGGAATAAATGTATCAAAACTTATAATAGTAATACACCTTAAATTTCTAACTCTAAAATTTCCCTAAATGTATATACATCACTCTCTTGTAACAATATGTAGTATATATATATATATATATATATATATATATATATATATATATATATATATATATATATATATATATATATATATATATATATATAGAAGAGAGAAATGGAGACCAAGAATAATAATAATTGTTTCTCATCGGTCATACTTCTTCTCTTGATTTTGTCAGAAGCCGCCGCTGCATCGAATGAAGTGAGCTCGTTCTGCACGGACGAAGCGATGAAACTGGACCAAAAAGCTCGGGAGAGCCGGATAAATGGCCGTTTTGAAAGAACTTTTTGTGAAAATGTCTTTTTGAGATTTAGTTAGACTTATTAAAATGGCCTGAATTCAAATTATTTATTAAAAATAATAAAATAATAAATAAATTACTAGATTTAACCTTCTAATATTTATAATTATAATATATAAAGTAAATGGACCCACGCTACTTTAATTTTCACCAAAAAATTTGAATTCATTCGAAAAAAATTTGATTCCAAAATTTCAAAAAAAAAAAGTGGGACCCCCAAAAAAAATAATTAATTTATTTAAATTTATTTTAATTTTATTTGGTTTTTTCTTTTATTTTCATAAATTCAAACTAAATATATTTTGGATAGAGTACTTCTCATTGCTATTTATTAATGAAATTTTGTATGGAAAAGTAAAAAAATATTTTAAAAACATCTAACGGATCGGATCGTTCATATTATATTTAGATAAATCACTGTAGTCGAAACATGTAGTTCAAACTCGATAATTAATATATTTTTCTAGCTAATAGTCTTGAGATAAATAATTTGAACCGTTGGATGTTTTTAAAATATATTTTTACTTAACCATACCAAATATCATAAGAACATATTATAGGAAAATATTTGCCTAGAAATTGATTAAAGCACAAACAATATTTGTAAGAAATCAAGTTTCTATGTAATAATTATGCCTAATAATTGATTTCAATTCTATGCTAAAAATTATTTTAAGATGCTAGTAATAATTATTTGGGAGTTGAATTTTTAACTAATTAAATTTGGTTAAATTAATTTAATTATCATAAATTTAGGGAAACGCCTACACTGGTTGTAGAGAGACCACTTTCCACTGCCAATAAAATTTCAACAAGTAAATTTTTTAATGTATTGTATAAAAATTCTCAGTTGTTACTTTCTAATTATTTACTATGATAATATTTGATAAATAAATTAATCTTAAAAAATTAAATTTATATAAATCTAATTATATTTGAATAACCTACATTCCAATTCTAACGTAAATATTAAAAAAATTACAATTGTTCAATTATAATTTTACGCCAAATATTATTTTTTTATTACAAATATATTATGGAAATATATATAATATCATACCATGAATTTATTTGGTGTGAAGAATTTAATATGATTTTTTAAAATAATTAAATTTGGTAAAATTAATTTAATTATCATAATTTTACAAAAATGCTTAAATTTACATGAAAAAGGCTATTGTTATATCAGGTGTATAAAGTATTCTATACCGCATTCTATACACCCCAATAATATTAAGCCACGTGTAATTATTTTGAATTTATATATATTATGAATTTTTTATAAAATAAAATAAAATTTAATTAGATTTTGCTGATTTTTAGGATAATTAAATTTAGTAAGAAGATTTTAATTATCATACAAAAACTTAGTAGTAAATATTATAATGTAATTAATTAAATATATGGGACATTTTCAAAAAAGTTTATTTAAATTTATCAATTAAATAAGAAAAAAATGAAACTCTCATATGAATTGATGAAATAATTAAATTAAAGTTTAATTAATTTTAAAACTTTGTATGTAATAGTACTAAGTAATGATTGATTAATTAAATGGATAACATTAAAAAATTAATAAATTTCAAAAATGTCTCAATAAAATTAATTTAATTAATTAATTAAAATGAATAGTATTGAAAATGACTTATTTGCTAAATTTTCCTATGAAATTTAATAAATTACGAAAATAAATTGTATATTTTTTCAATTCAATTCAAATATTAAATTTATTAAATAGAAGATTTTGTTATGCAAAATAAATATGATTTCAATGGTATTAGTATTATTCAATGATGATTTTTTTTATTTAACAAAACATTAAAATAGTTTTTTAATTTTATTTTTAAAATTTGATCATATAAATTAGATCTATTTAAAAAAAATTACAACGTTTGAAATCATGCATAAAATTATTTTTACAAACATAAATTTATAAATTATCTCTATTTTTATAAGAGAAAAAACACATTTCTTAATAAATGGCCGGTTAATTCATGATTAAACATGTGATATATAAATACATATTGCTTTAGATTAAACTATATGTTTAATTTATACTCATATAATATAATGAAAAAATACATTTTGATTATATTATACACAATTACATTAAAAAGTTGTTATTTTCCATAGCAATTTGTTTTATTTGTTTTATTTTTGTAATTTAGTACTACAAATTCTAAAAATATATGTAATTTCCTACTTAAATAAATTGACTCAAACATTTATGATTTATATACACTTTTATCAAAGATTAGATTGAAATAAATGTATACTCTCTCCAAGTATAGGTAATATATAAACCTCCCTTATATACACAATTCAGAAGAAAATATAGAAAAAAATGGGGACCAAGAATAATAATAATAATTGTTTATCAATCATACTTCTTCTCATCCTGATTTTTTCCGAAGCCGCCGTAGCAGTGAATGAAGTGAGCCCGTTCTGCACGAACGAAGAGATGAAACCGGACCAAAAAGCCCTCTGCACGAAATTTGTTAAAGGCGCAAAAACATGGCCAAACGCAATGACTAACGCCATCAAAGCCGTGATCCAAATCAGTATCGAGGCCAAACCTTTGGTGAACGGGTTGCGAAAAAAGCTCCCACACGGGAGAGAAGACGTAGCTGAAATTTGTAAAGAGGCGCTCGATGATCAAATTTCCTACTTTCGACGGTGCATCGGCCTCGTGAAGAATGACCCAACTCACGCACTCGAGGGATTCCTTGGAGGGATCATGTTCAGTGGTTGCAAGAATGCGTTTGAGGACGACCATATCGATAATCCGGATGTTGATCGATTCCTCGACACCACCATCAACTTTACCGAAATCCTCATGTACGTTTTTCGGAAGAAGCCTAGAAATTGATTAAAGCACAAACAATATTTGTTAGAAATCAAGTTGCTATTGTAATAGTTATGCCTAATAATTGATTTCAATTTTCATGTGCTAATAATTATTTCAAGATACTAGTAATAATTATTTGGCAGTTGAATTTTTAAAAAATTAAATTTGGTAAAATTAATTTAATTATCTTAAATTTAGCGAAAAACCTACATTTACATAAGTTGTAGAGAGACCTAGCTCTTTCCACTGTCAATAAAATTTCACAAATAATTTTTTTAATGTTATATATATTATTAAGTTTATATAAATATTGTATAGTATATATAAAAAAATCCGGTTGATACTTTCTAATTATTTACTACAATGATATTTGATAAAAAAAATTATTATATATATATAAGTCTCCACGTCATGTAATTGGCATGAATAAATAAATTAAAAAAATAATTAAATTACACATTGTCCAGGCTTATTTGGATTTTTTGTAATTACTTTCGTCCGATCGTACTTTGAGACGTTGATCACACTAATTTTTCTCACCGCATTCCTCCAAATTGACTGCCACGTCTTCATCGATCAACCGATTTCTAGCTAATTTTAATTTTTGGGACTGAAAAGTGACTAAATTGACCACGTTTTAAATTTTACGAGACTAAATTGAGACAGTGAAACAAAATTTGACCGAATCGAAAAAAAGAATTCTTTATTTATGAGACTAAAATAATTTTTATCCCATTAATAATTTGAGACCGGGATTCTCTCGGGTAAATTTTCAAATAATTTTTTATCACAAAATCTGACTTCCATTTTACATGAATAGTCAAGCTTTAATTTTAAAGATACATTGATCCTTCATTTAATATGGAAGATTCGATTTTATAATCAGAAACAAATAAAAGATTTATTATGAGGAGAGAACGAGAGAACCCTAAATTTGGCAGCAAAAATTTAATGAAATAAATTAATTTATTTTTTAAAATGAAAATGTATTATTAACTCTAAATAATTAATAATTTCACTCTTAATATTACTATCCTTAATTAATTAGTATTTTGTACTAATTATGGTAAATTAATTATTTATCCCTAAAGAAAAAAAAAATTGACGATAATTTAATTATTCCAGGAAATTAGATAAGAATGTAAATTAAATACTTGTTCTCTTGGACTTATTTTAAGTTTGTTTCAATTCAGTTCAACTCATTAAGATCATTTTTGTTCAGTCATTTAATTATTTATTTATTATTATTTTATTATTATTTTAATATTTAAAAATTAAATTAAATTGAACTTAATTTCGGTTCAATTCAGACTTATTAAGTTCAGTTCAGACCAATTCTTTTCAGTTCAGACTTATTAAGTTCAGTTTAGACATATTAAGTTCAGTTCGGTTGTCCAAAAGAACAAGTCATAAGCGGGCGGCTAAGCCTCTGTTCTTTTGTACTTAATTTCAGTTCAGAACGTTTCAGTTCAATTCAGCTGGAATAAGTTCGTTTCAAAATAAATTAAAATAAACAAATAAAAAATAATTCGAATCAATAATTTTAAGTATACTATCTAGTTAATGTTAGAATATTATTAATATTTTTTAAAAATTATTAAACAACTTATAGTAATAATTATTGTTATTATTATTATTATAAGAAAATCAATTCAATTAAATTAAGTTCAATTCAAGTTCATTAAGTTCAGTTAAGTTCAACTAGTTTTATTCCAAAAGAACATAGCCTAGCTAAATGGTATCACATGCCCTGATTATTAAAATTAGATAGATAAAAAATACTCCTTATTATTAATTTATCGCGTATTTTTTTCTTCATTTAAAAGACCTTGAGAGAAAGATTGTATTAAATTAGAGATATTATTAATTTATCCTCTATTAATTTATAAAGGTTTTATTTTATATTAAATCGTATAACATTATTCCATAATTATTCAAATTAGATAGATACATAAAAATTTAGATTAAACCGTATCATATTCCATAATAATTATTCAAATCTAGATTAAACCGTATCATATTCCATAATAATTACTTTTCTGATGTTATAACAACTTACAATTCAAAAGATTGAAATATGATAAGCTCAGATGATTGGAACTCGGGGACTTATCAAGGCCTTCACGATTATAAAAAGTTTTTTTCAATTTTCAGCCGATTAATGAAATGAATCCTCGAGTAAAATAAAATAAGCAGTTGATAAACGTGTATATGCCGATGAGTGTTATTATAAGTACTTCTTTCCCTTACCATGGTTTCTTCACCAATGTTTTTGTGTGTTGTTTAATAATTGGATTCGTGTATACAATAAATTCATTGTATCTGAATACCCTATAAGATTAATTAGTTTTTGACATCTATCAGACTATTCTAATTATAAGTATGTTTATGATTATCATATTCACTGCATTTACATCCCTTACTTTGTCTGTTTTTACTTTTCCGATATTATAACAACAATTTACAAATCAAAAGATTGAAATATGATAATCTCAGATGATTGGAACTCGGGGACTTATCAATATCTTAATGTATTAAAAAGAAAGGAGTTCAATTATCAATGGATTAATTAAATTAATCCTCGAGTAAAATAAAAATCTTGGTTGATAAACAGTTATCTGTCGAGAAGTGTTATGATAAGTTCTTCTTTCCCTTATCATGGTTTATCTGCCGATGAATGTTATGATAAGTTCTTCTTTCCCTTATCATGGTCCACCCCCCCCGATCGCGTAAGATGTAAATCGAGGAATGCGCCCGAGTAGCAGACACATGTGCGAGTAGTTATAAATTACAAATGGAGTGAGTAGTCTTTCTTGAAAGAGAGAATATTTAAATAAATACTATACACAGTTTTTTTTCTCTCTCTATTTAGGTACTATACTACATAATCAAATTTTTGTAGCTAAGCAAAGTTTTAATATTCATAAAATTTACAATTTACACACGAGCAGTGTTTTTGGGTATGTTTCAAGTAACAACAATTCTTTGGCCAATTAGAGCTATGTTTCATTTATTTCTTATTCTTACGAAGTTGAAGAGTTTTCTTGCACTCAATTATGAAGTTTAAGATTTTTCTTTTAATAGTTTTAAGAGTTGTACAAGTAATGCATTAAAATTTTAATTTAATAATATCTTATCAATTTTATAAAGATTTTAAACGTAATTAATTTCTGTTTTCAATGTAATTTTATTGGGTTTAAATATTTGTTTTAAAAAAGAATTATTAACCTTATTTTTATTTTAATAATGCAGTTTTATAAATAACTGAATGTAAATAATCAACTGAATTTAAATTTATTAATATAGTTTAATCTTTTGCAGATTTATTTACTTAATTAGTTACTTAATTATAGGAACCAATTAATGTTGATGTTTTCTCATATTCTAATTTCTATAATTATGTCTATACTATTCAATTAATTAATTAAATACAATTTTAGACTTACTTTAAATTAAGAATATATTTTAATGTATATATTTGTGGTATTGAAAGAGTATTTTATTTCTTGGCGACTCTTTACTTCCTTCATAACAAATTTGAATTTTTTTAAAACCAAACTAGGGTTAATCGTTGTTCTTCTCCTTCTCCAAAATTTGAAAAATACTCCTGCTGGACATGAATATCACCGTCGGGGAATCTGGAACTTCCGGTAGCACTTCGCCTAAAGGTCCCAGAAAGTTTAATATTGGTAGCACTTCCACTACACGTCGCAGAAAGATGAATCCCGATGTAGTTGATTGTTAGTATTCTCTTCTATTGTTATTGTAACTAATCGTTTGTTTCTGATTTTATTTTAATTTTTACATATTAACTTTCTGTTTCAAGTTTAAGTTAGGGTTTCATCGATTTTTTATTTAAACTCACATTCATTAAATTATTTTTTTAAATATTGATAGAACATTTTGAATATCAGTTTTATATCATTGTATCTTATTTCTGTTTTTGTAAAGTACTTCGTTGATTCGAAATGTTGATTCGAGATCATGTTAATAATTTGGTATAGGGCTTTAAATTTAATTTAAATTTAACCCGATTGATTGATTTATTGGTTTCTTCACTCATTTTTTGTTAAATTATACTTTTAATTATTTGTTTAAATCATTCATAATTCTGTTTTTGTAGTATTATCCACAATATTTTGCCACATATTTGTAAAGTTGTTATCATCTTAATTATTATCTACTTAGATGCTTTTTTTGTGTTTCTCAAGTAATAAGAAGAGTACCATGTCCAATGAGATTCCACATTACGATCAACGATGGAGATATTGATACTGTTGTGAGTATATATAATATGTTGTCTTCATGTTTTGTGGTTATATTCAACTCTGAATTTGACAAATTCTGTCTTTTGCTAAGCAAATACCTACATCATTCCTTGAAAAGTGCTCCTACCGTATGCCGTCCTTCGGCCAAATCAAGACACCTTATGCTCCTATGCATTCGGTTGCCTTGGGTGAAGACAAAGACGGTCTTCTGCATATATTCAGCGGTTGGCGAGAGTTCCGGGAAAAATATGAAATTAGAACGGGGCAGTTGCTGACTTTCCATTTTAAGGTTCCAATCTACTTCAATGTACACGTTTATGATATCGATGGTGTTGAGATAACATATGCTGCTGACCACAAAAAAAGAGTTCGCGAAGTAGACTTAAAGAGTCTCTCACACAAGTTTTCTAAAAGAATTGAAAAACATCAACACGCTCGACTGGTAATTTCTACTACAAACTCTTATACTGCATCAGCTATGTTGACATTAATTTGTAAGTTTTTTTCATGATTTACAGACGATTCCGAGGCCGTTCGCCATTAAGACTAAGCTTGAAGATAAAACTGAGTTGACTCTGTCAAATGGAAAAGGAATCAAGATGTCAGCCTCCTTGACTAGACGAAGTGACTCGGATAATAATAAAATCATTTTTATCGGCGATGGATGGAAGGACTTTTATGATATGAATAAGTTTGAAGTCGGCCCTAGGTTGGACTTCTACTACGATCGTACTTCAACGACGTTGTACGTCGTTCGACAATTTGAAATGTTCTCCGATTATGACTCCGAGTGAAAAGTCCAACCTGAATTTCAAATGTTGTCTGCTTCTAACTTTTATTGATAAATTTTAATATGTTTTAATTAGTATTTCTCTTATTATTTTGAACTGATACATTGTTAAATTTCTAAGATTTGTAAATTTGTGCTTGACTTTAATCACTTTCATTCGGTTCATTATGGGTTACTTATTTAGACATACTATCATACTTAATTAATAGACCTATTTAAGAATAAATTTTATCTCTATTTTGCACTTTTTTTAATGACAATAATCCTTTATAAGATTCTAAACATACAATATATTAAATATTAATAGTATAAGAATTCTATTTTTTTGGAATTCTAAATTAATATGGATTCTCATATCTTTCTTTAACCTTAATTTTCGGATTTTTTCTATAAAAGAGGTAAACATACTTTAGTATTTTTCAACACATTCGTAGTCTTATTCCTGATAAAAAATGTCTAATTTTTATTCTTCTTTGGCTGAAGTAAACCCGTCCAACATCGAATCGATTTTATCTATTCAAATATGTAGGAAATGGTATACGTATGGAGAAGATAAAATTGTGACGTCCTTTGAAATTATATTGGTTGATTTTTATGTAAGTCGCCGAATCTAATACTGTCTCATTACAGTTTATTGATTTTTTGTTCTTATAATATTTTACTCTAATTTTCTCATGAAAGGGCAATCGTATACAAGCCTCTGTGCAAAAATCCCTCTTTGGGTCTTTTGACAACCTGATTGAGGAAGGGATTATGTGCAATATTCGGCATTTTGATTTTGTAGAGAAACCTATTACGAACTGCATATGTGATCATAAGTACATGATACTATTTAAGTTTCATACTTACATTGAGAAGTCTGATTATCCTTTCTTATATCATAAAATATTTGGTTTCAAGAGTTACGCAGGCGTTAAAGATCCTTCAATTGTCGATGACGGTCCTTTATTTGGTAAAATTTATTTTGCACAATATTTATGTTTTTCTATGTTTCATGTTATATTTCCGTAATATTGCTCTTGCGTAGATGTAATTGGCCAGGTAATTGATCTCAAGGAAACTCCTTATGTCGACCGATTACACATTATTCTTCAAGATTTAAGGTATGTTTGTTATATTAACGCAATACTATCCCACTCTCATTAAATTTAAAGGTATACTTCACTTACTAATAACAACAATTCATTATTGTTCTTTTTATACAGCGGTAACTGTTTGCGTTGCATTTTCTTTCAACCTCCTTCTCCCAAGATATCCGAATTTATTCAATATTTGAAGAGTAATCAAATGTCTGTAATCGTTTTGGTTGTGCATCTCTGCAAAAAAGCAATCATCCATGGTATATTATTTGAAGTATTAATACTTACTACTTTTTTTTATTTTATTATTTGTAAACAGTCTTTTAATTGTATGATGTATTTCTTTGTAGGTGAAATTTGCGTGTCAAATCACGACAATGCAACTACCATAATATTGAACCAGGATTTGCCTGATATTCTTTTTTTTTTAAAGCAATGTAAGAGTTTATAAAAGTTTTATTAATTAAACAAATACTTACACTTTTGGAAAAAATTACTTAATAATCTTCTCTCATTTATATATGTACGGTATTTCTTATATGCTAGTTTTCAATTACTTATTCATTGCCCTTAATGATACTCAATATTAGGATGCCTATTAATATAGAAGCTCTTTCATTGGATGAATTTGAATTTAAGTCACCGTGTGTGATTACTGCCGAAAAGGAATTGCGCAGCAACTCACCAAATGTCTTATCTCTATTCCGTCTTAAACTTTGTCGGTAGGTATGTTACTGCGTTAATGTTTATTAAAATTTGAATTCCAATTGTATTTTTTGTTGGAATATGTCCTTCGATCCTACGTGTGCAATCGATAAAGTCATAAGGTCGTCTATGGATGTTAAATGATTATTTGATAATATTATTTGTTGGGAACAATATAATATTGATCGATAAATCATACCTACAGGGTCACACACGGACTCAAAGATGATGTACGTTGCTTGATAAATATATTGATTTAGAATCAATATCTACGTAGATTTAATTCACATGCATGGGATGCATGGCTTGCATGGATGCATGTCACACAAGCTAGTGGGACCATGTCTTATGCTAGTTGGCATGATGATGTGGTATGACCATTCATATTCACCATAAACCACCACATTATGTGTGTTTATGACACACATTAAGGTGGGGGGTTACAAGGTTGATAATGGGACAATTATGTGACCATAATGAGATGAATAAGAGGGTGAAAATCAGATTTTCACACAACTTAATCACATATTTCGAAATCCACACAAAAGAGAGAAATAAGAGAGTGTTCTTGGAGAACCGACTCGATCAAGCAAAGTGTTCGTCATCCTTGTTTGTGTGCAACACGTAGAGGCCGGGCCATTTGTGCGGCTTCAACATCCGGGCGATCTAGACAAGAAGAGTGACGAGGTCATTCTCAAGGATGATCCATGAAGGTGGTTCAATCGACTCAACACCACCTTAATCAACATCAACGAATCCATTCATTATCAAATGTAAGAACTCGTTGAACCTTATATATATATATTGGATGTGTATATATATATATGTGTCTATACATATATTGTGTGTACTAGATCAAGCATGATAGATTTATATGCTTTACACGCTTCCGCACACACGGTATATCGATTGGATCGGTATACCGGTACCTTCAATTGGTATCAGAGCTTAGGGCTCGTGCACACTTTTGTGTTGGACACAAAGGTTAAATCAAAATAATTGGATTATTTGTTTAATTGTGATTATGTGATTAGATGTAAGGCCGGCCACCGTTAGTGGTCGGGTGAATGATTTCGTCGTTTTTTCCGTTTCGATTGGCCATAGTTTTGGAGGGCTGCGTCCCTTGGAATCATTTGTAATAGATAGGTTTTCTATTTCAATATGTATTGTTCAAACTTGTAAGCGATGGACTTGGTCCATGGTTCGATGGAGGATCTCGGCTCTCCGGCGAAAACGAGAAGAAACGAAGCAAAACGAAGCAAAACGAAGCAAAGCGGACAAAACCGGGCTGCTGGAGCAAAACGGCGGGCGCCGTTTGTGCTCCGGCGGGCGCCGAATGGATTCGGAGGGCGCCGTTTTGGAAACGACGACCGCCGAAAGGCTGTTTTTGGGGCAGCCCCGTTTTATACCCTTTAGGCGATCGCCGTTTTGGAAACGGCGACCGCCGGATGTGTTCGGCGACCGCCGTTTGTGAAACGGCGGGCGCCATTCGTGGTTTTTGGGGTACGGACTGAGGTTGACCTAAATCGTCGGGCGCGGAACTGAAACGGCGGGCGTGGACCAGTCCAGAAGATGTTCAAGGCCTATTTTGTTGCTTTTAATATTTTCGTTTGAGAGTTGTGAGGTTCTAGGGGCCCTTCGATTACGTATTTATATGCTTTGCTAGTTATAGATTGTTTTATGTTATAAATGTTCAACTTACATATAAACAAACCTATGCATGCAAGTTCCCAAAATAATGAGTATAGTGTCTTGTCCAATACACCACACCCATAAAGCCCTCGATCATAAGTTGGTAGGTCCGCCTCAGCGGGGTACTACTTGTTATCTTGGGATAAGTGGGAGTAAGAGTTAGACCCTTACACGTGAGTTTGTTCATCGATAGATCCACTACAGGCGTGGCTATCGAGACATGAGATGAGAATGGGACTCTCATCGACCGAGAGTGACATTAGATGTCATTGACATGGGATGTCTACCTATCTTGGACTTCTTAAGTGCGGACTCAGTCGGCTTAAGAATTTGCAAGATGAGGGTCTTGGGATTGTTTTGTTCAAGGGAACAAAGATATTAGATATCGATTGAACAAAATAGAATAAATAAGTAGCTTGTTAGACAATCTTATTTGTTTACCGCTTTGTGAATGTTTACATACTTTATTTATCTTTCTTTTGTAGTTTATCATGTTAATTTCAACTCGATTCAAGTTTGGTTCAATTCTTGATTATGAAAAATTGAACAACATAAATTTTCTTGATTCACAACGTAATTCGAGGATGGTCCTCAAATACGAAGACAATGAAAATGTGTTAGATAACCACATCCTAAGATATCATTGAACAAATCAATAGCATGTTCGGGGAATATGCTAAGATTGAGCGGTGCGGTATGACCAGGGTCATTGCTTCAGCTAGGCTGGAAAAATGGAAATCTATGGAATCACATGTGCAACAAATGATTGGATTATTTGCTTCAAGTGACCGCCTAGATTTATCCTATGATGATTATTTGGCAACCGATTTCATACTTCAATCTCATGATGGTTATAATGCCTTTAGGCTAAAATTTCCATATGAATGGTTTGAAGAAATCGCTTCGTGAGCTCCACGGGATGCTCAAGGCTGCTGAGCCGGCGATAGAGAAAGACCCTAAGAGGGAAATTCTTATGATATGGGATAGGGTATTCAAAAGAGCATGGGCAAGAAGGCTACTAGGGTTCCTAGGGAATCTCAATGCGTCTACTGCAAAAGTGTTGGACACTACTTGCAAACATATAAAAGTTCATATTTTATTCAATTTCAAAACAAATGCCTAATTTGTCTTTCATTTGATGGATTATAAGGTTAGGATTATTTACACCTCGGGGAGTGATTTAATCCAAAACACTTAAGTTCATCAATGACACAAATTAGAGACTTTAGAGCCATTGGATGGCGTGAAACGATTGTCTGGTTGGCTCCCTCATATTTTATGAGAGATAGGGCTTCAATTGCATGATAATATCGCTGGTTAGAAAACTTCGATTTTTCACTTACGATTTATCACGTTTTGACATTGAGATAATTTTGAATGGGAAATTTGAATGAGACTCAATTATTGGGAATAATTGAATTTGCCCAAAGTTCAAAGAAGATGTAAAGAACGGGGTTGCTTCATCTTCAGGTATTAATGATATAGACATTAAACTTCACAAATTATACTTCTTGGGTATTGGATGCCAAATGTGGTTCTCACATTTGTATGTGGAGGAACTACATAGAAGTATAAGTTTGGTGAGTAGAGATGTCGATCTACGGGCGAGAAATGGAGCGAATGTCGCTGCATTAGCCGCATGATCATATGATGTTGTTTTTGTTGGGATATGTCCTTCGATCCTATGTGTGTAATCGATAAAGTCATAAGGTCGTCTATGGATGTTAAATGATTAGTCGATAATATTAATTGTTGGGAACAATATAATATTGATCGATAATCAAACCTACAGGGTCACACACGAACTCGATGTTGATATACGTTGCTTGATAATAATATTGTTTTAGAATCAATACATGTGGATTTTACGTGCATGGGATGCATTGAATGGCTTGCATGGATGCATGTCACATAGTGTGACATGGCATGCCACACAAGCAAGTGGGACCACATATCATGATTTGGCATGATTATGTGGAGGTGTCTTTTCATCTCCCCATTAACCACCATTACTTGTGCATTATGATGCACATAATGGGGGGGTTACATGGAGTGGTAAATGGACATGAGTATAGACATGAAAATCTGATTTTCATATCACTTCATGCTTACCCACGAAATTCACACCAAAAGGAGAGAATAGAGAGTGTTCTTGGAGAACCGACTCAAGCAAGCAATATATTCGACATCCGGTTTCGTGTGCAACACGTAGAGGCCGGGCCATTTGTGCGGCTTCAACATCCGGGCGATCTAGACAAGAAGAGTGATGAGGTCATTCTCAAGGCTGATCCATGAAGGTGGTTCAATCGACTCAACACCACCTTCATCAACATCAACGAGGCACGCTACACCGGTTGTAAGTGTTCTTGTTAATCTCTCTATATATATATATATATTGGATATATATATATATATAAATATGTGTCTATACATATTTGTGTGCACTAAGATCATGGCATAGTAGATCTATTGCTTTACACGCTTCCGCACACACGGTATATCGATCGGATCGGTATACCGGTACCATCAATTGGTATCAGAGACTAGGGCTCGTGCACACTTTTGTGTTGGACACAAAAATTTTAATCAACATAATTGACTTATTTGTTTAATTGTGATTATGTGATTAGATGTAAGGCCGGCCACCGTTAGTGGTCGGGTGAATGAAATTGTCGTTTTTTACGTTTCGATTGGCCATAGTTTTGGAGGGCTGCGTCCCTTGGAATCATTTGTAATAGATAGGTTTTCTATTTCAATTTGTATTGTTCAAACTTGTAAGCGATGGACTTGGTCCATGGTTCGATGGAGGATCTCAGCTCTCCGGCGAAAACGAGAAGAA
Organism: Euphrasia confusa; assembly: GCA_954870475.1. Classification (NCBI taxonomy): domain Eukaryota; kingdom Viridiplantae; phylum Streptophyta; class Magnoliopsida; order Lamiales; family Orobanchaceae; genus Euphrasia; species Euphrasia confusa. Next base: position 20,331,578 of record OX940949.1, read on the forward strand.
ACGAAGCAAAACGAAGCCAAACGAAGCAAAACGAAGCAAACCGGGCTGCTAGAGCCAAACGGCGGTCGCCGTTTGAGCTCCGGCGGGCGCCATTTTGATTCGGCGGGCGCCGTTTTGGAAACGGCGACCGCCGAAAGGCCTTTTTTGGGGCAGATGGGTTTTTTGCCTTTTCGGCGGGCGCCGTTTTGGAAACGGCGACCGCCGGTGGTGTTCAGCGACCGCTGGTTGTAAAACGGCGGGCGCTGTTCGTGGTTTTTGAGGTAATGACTTGTTTTGACCAAAATCGGCGAGCACGGAACTAAAACGGAGGGCGAGGACCAGTCCAGAAGATGTTCAAGGCTTTTGTTATTACTTTAATTCTTTTCGTTTGAGAGTTGTGAGGTTCTAGGGGCCTTTCGATTTCGTATTTATATGCTTTGCTAGTTATAGGTTGTTTTATGTTATAAATGTTCAACTTACATATAAACAAACCTATGCATGCAAGTTCTCAATAATAATGAGTATAATGTCTTGTCCAAAACGTCACACTCATGAAGCCCTCGATCATAAGTTGGTAGGTCCGCCTCAGCGGGGTACTACTTGTTATCTTGGGATAGTGGGAGTAAGGGTTAGACCCTTACACGTGAGTTTGGTTTTCTCATCGATAGATCCACTGCAGGCGTGGCTATCGAGACATGAGATAAGAATGTGATTCTTATCGACCGAGAATGACATTAGATGTCATTGACATGGGATGTCTACCTATCTTGGTTTTCTTAAGTGCGGACTCAGTCGGCTTAAGGATTCGCAAGATGAGGGTCTTGGGATCGCTTTGTTCAAGGGAACAACGATATTAGATATCGATTGAACAAAATGGAATAAATAAGTAACTTGTTAGACAACCTTATTTGTTTACCGCTTTGTGCATGTTTACATACTTTATTTATCTTTCTTTTGTAGTTTATCATGTTAATTTCAACTCGATTCAAGTTTGGTTCAATTCTTGATTATGAAAAATTGAACAACATAAATTTTCTTGATTCACAACGTAATTCGAGGATGGTCCTCAAATACGAAGACAATGAAAATGTGTTAGATAACCACATCCTAAGATATCATTGAACAACTCAATAGCATGTTCGGGGAATATGCTAAAATTGAGCGGTTCGGTATGACCAGGGTCATTGCTTCAGCTAGGCTGGAAAAATGGAAATCTATGGAATCACATGTGCAACAAATGATTGGATTATTTGCTTCAAGTGACCGCCTAGATTTTTCCTATGATGATTATTTGGCAACCGATTTCATACTTCAATTTCATGATGGTTATAATGCCTTTAGGCTAAAATTTCCATATGAATGGTTTGAAGAAATCGCTTCGTGAGCTCCACGGGATGCTCAAGGCTCCTGAGCCGGCGATAGAGAAGGACCCTAAGAGGGAAATTCTTATGATATGGGATAGGGTATTCAAAAGAGCATGGGCAAGAAGGCTACTAGGGTTCCTAGGGAATCTCAATGCGTCTACTGCAAAAGTGTTGGACACTACTTGCAAACATATAAAAGTTCATATTTTATTCAATTTCAAAACAAATGCCTAATTTGTCTTTCATTTGATGGATTATAAGGTTAGGATTATTTACACCTCGGGGAGTGATTTAATCCAAAACACTTAAGTTCATCAATGACACAAATTAGAGACTTTCGAGCCATTGGATGGCGTGAATCGATTGTCTGGTTGGCTCCCTCATATTTTATGAGAGATAGGGCTTCAATTGCATGATAATATCGCTGGTTAGAAAACTTCAATTTTTCACTTACGATTTATCACGTTTTGACATTGAGATAATTTTGAATGGAAATTTGAATGAGATTCAATTATTGGGAATAATTGAATTTGCCCAAAGTTCAAAGAAGATGTGAAGAACGGGGTTGCTTCATCTTCAAGTATTAATGATATAGACATTAAACTTCACAAATTCTACTTCTTGGGTATTGGATGCCAAATGTGGTTCTCACATTTTATGTGGAGGAACTACATAGAAGTATAAGTTCGGTGAATAGAGATGTCAATCTACAGGCAAGAAATGGAGCGAAGGTCGCTGCATTAGCCGTATGATCATATGATGTTGTTTTGCCTTAGGGCCTTGTTTTAGTATTATAACTATGTAATTTCGTACCTTCAATAAACAATGAATATTGGTTCAGTATTAGATACTGATGGATTAGTTTTTCACTATTAAATAGTTTGGTAACTATTTTAATTGTGAATTATTCTTTGTTTTGGTACGATTATTATATTGTTTATGTATACTTTAAACTTGACAAATCATATATATCATTAAGACCAAAGGCCAAATCGAATAAGTATCGATGAGACATAACTGAAACATTGTTGATTAGATCAAATCAAAATCTAAACATGTAACGAAGCTTCTTTTAGAAGGAATTTTAGAATCATTTGACTTGGAGTCATTTGATACATGTAAATGATGTGTGATTGAAAAGATAACAATGTCATCTTTCTTGGATAAAGGAGAACATGTGAGTAATTAGGGATGATCCATACTGATGTATGTGGAACCTATTAGTTCACAAGCACATGAAGGTTATGTTTCGGAAAAGAGAAAACAAACTATATTAGATATAGTTCGACCATTCGATGAGAGGTCTAAATGAACTACTGGTCTCTTTTGGGAACACACAATTCTAGACTTCAACTTATACACTGAATAGGAAGCCGTCAAAAGCTGTTGATAAGACACCATACTAGGTATGGAAAGGGAGGGTCCCTAAATTGTTTTCATCAAAATTTGAGGTTCTAAAAGCGTCTCTGACGAGATTTATCTCTATAGAGCTTGAACTCAAATGGGATAAAAGTTCTTTTATGGTATCCATAAGAAACTCGAGGGTACAACTTCTACGATCTATCTGAGAACAATATTTTGTTGCTCGAGATAGTGATTTTCTTGAAAAGAGTTATCTTTCCTAGAAATTCAGTGGGAGCTCGGTTGTTTTGAATGAGGTTCAAGTGAAACAACCAACGATGAATACTCAAGACTGGGTTGAGAGTATTCTTATGATTTTGGAAGCCATATCAGCCCTCGTAGGTCCGAAAGGCATAAATCTATCTCTATTATTAAAATACTTAGATATTGTGACCAATGAGAGATATGAATTCATGCTTTTGGAAAGCGGTGAACCTTCGACCTAATTCCAAGCTATGACGAGTCCAGCTACTGAAAATTGGCATGGTGCCATGAAATCTGAGATGATATCAATATCTGATAATCAAGTTTGGAACTTGATATATTTGCATCACAGGGTTAGACCCAATGAATGCTAATAGATCTTTAAGATCTAAACAGACAGATGGAAAACCTAGGGTTTTCAAAGCAAGGTTGATGGTAAAAGTTTTATTCACGAGGTGGATTATGGAAAAACTTTCACCAATTGCTTTGATTAAATCATTCAGATTATCTTAGCCATTACTACTCATCTTGATAATGAGTTATGGTAATATTGGATGTTAAAACTAACTTCTTGAATTGGATTCTAGAAGAGGCTGTGTTTTAACACAGCCAAAGAGTTTTATCGATCTTAATAAGGCTGAGAAATTATGCAAGCTTATAGTTCTATTTATGGAATAAAGAATGCATATCGGAGTAGCAATCTTCAGTTCAATGAATCCATACTGGGATTTGGATTTCAGAGGAACTCGGAAGAGTCTTGTTTTACAAGAAGATCAGTGGGAGTTACGTTGTATTAATTTTGTTGTATGTCGGTGACATACTCCTTATTGGAAACAATGTTTCTATGCTTAATTCTATTAAAGAATGGCTTGGGAATTGTTTTTCAATGAAGGATCTTGGAGAAGCACAGTACATATTGGGCATCAAGATCTGTCGGAATAGATCGAAAATGATGTTTGGACTTAGTTAAGTGACCTATTTTGATAAGGTACTTGATAAGTTCAGGATGAAAAACGCCAAAAAGGGTCTCATTCCAATGAGTCATGGCACATCTCTTAGCAAGATGCAAGGCCCTACGGGACTTGATGAGCAAAAGAGGATGGAAAACATTCCTTATGCTTTAGCAATAGGGTCTATAATGTATGCCATGATATGTACACGACCGGACGTATCATATGCTTTGAGCATGACGAGTCAGTTTCAAGGAAATCCAGGTGAGGCGCGTTAGACTGCGACCAAGAATATTCTTATGTACCTTAGATGGACAAAAGAATTTTGTTGTCTTTGGAAGACAAAAAGAGTTGATATTAACAAGCTGTTTGAATGCTAACTTCAAAACAAACTAAGATAATTTCCGATTTTAATCTGGTTATATCTTTTGTCTGGTTAGAGGTGATATTTGCTGGAATAGTTCCATGCAATGCAATATAGCTGATTAAACTACAAAAGCTGAGCACAGTATTGCATTGGATGCAGTAATGTTGGCAGTTAGGATTTGAAAGTTCTTGAATGAACTAGGTGGCGTAACTAGCTCAGCCCATCCGATAGTTCTCTATTTATAGTAGAGTTATCGCGCAAGCCAATGAGCTAGGAAGCACCACAAGTCTAAAACTGGTGCTTAGGAAGCACCACAAGTCTAAAACTGGTGCTCAGGAAGTTCCACATTATCTGGGAGATAGTTTTGTGGAGACATCGAGATAATAAATTTGCAACTTTTGGTAAGGTTGCAAACCCGCTTTCTAAACCTCTCCAGCAGTTTAAGCTTAAGGCTTTCACGACTGCAATAGAGATCAGACATCTTAGAGATGGGTTGTGATTTCTATTACTGTATTAGATATTTTTGGAGATTTGGTAGACATTCACTCATATGTATAATACATATTTCTTCATATAAATATGGTTAAATTTATATGAATTGTCCAAATGATTAAGTAATATCGATTGGGTTATGAGGTCGACTTACCGCATAATGAAGTCCCAATGGTTGAACTGATATACTTGAATCATATGCTTGTTCCTAGTTCGTATAATCGAGTACGGACAAACCGATAATACAAAGAACTAGATTGTAATGTGTACTATAGCGCCGCTTCATGGGCTAGTGATGTGGGACATCAAGTACAATTACATAGATATTAGCTGGGAGCTAATGATCGAACAGACCCGACTGGAATAGTATTTAAGATTTCGAGTCATAATACTATTTCATTGACTGTCGAGCAATTTCCTCTGACCTGAGTAGTCCAGAGTGATTCCATTGTGAAATGATGTACTTTGATACAAGTAAACGCCTTTCGTAAAAGGAGGTTATAAAACTTGTTATTGGGTATATCAGGAAGCAAGTGGGAGAGCTTGGATTGACAAGATGGGATTGTCCTCCATTTTATAATGGGAAACATGTCTTACCGGCCACTTGGAGAGTCGAGACTGTGGAAAATACGTGGCCACGTCCAGATTCGTATCATAGTGATAAATCTGGTTTTACAGTCTGTCTCAAAGTCCAAGAAAGGTTTGAACCGATTGAGGATGACTCGAGTCTTGCCTCAAGTTCAAACTTAGACATAAAGTGACAAAAGGAAGTTGGCAGCACACTGGCTCTGAAGGCCAAGTGGGAGATTGTTGGGATATGTCCTTCGATCCTATGTGTGTAATCGATAAAGTCATAAGGTCGTCTATTGATGTTAAATGATTAGTCGATAATATTAATTGTTGGGAACAATATAATATTGATCGATAATCAAACCTACAGGGTCACACACGAACTCGATGTTGATATACGTTGCTTGATAATAATATTGATTTAGAATCAATACATGTGGATTTTACGTGCATGGGATGCATGGATGCATGTCACATAGTGTGACATGGCATGCCACACAAGCAAGTGGGACCACATATCATGATTTGGCATGATTATGTGGAGGTGTCTTTGTTGGAGTTGTGTACTTAATGTCTAGATTTAAGTATCGGTAAACTCCCGGTCATAGCATTTAACCTATTTAATTAATAAACAATTATTTGCATTTAATTATTATTAATTAATTATGCAAAATATAGTCCTGGATTTTATACGTTGTAGTTAGTATGGTGTTGCATGGGCACACAGAAGATCATACTATCAGTTACTCGTATTTAATCAAACAGTTGCTCACGACCTAGATGGACATGGACCAATCCATCGGTATAGTCGTTGTGTGAGAGAGAAAATAATTTATCTTAATTATTTTATCACACTTGTACACTTGGTGTATTGGGCGGATCGCTTGAGATTTATTGATTAGGATTGCCTTGGATAATCAATTCAAATCTCAGAGTATTTTATTCTTAATCCCCGATATTATTACGGGTGTGTATATTTAATATAAGTGACTTTGATTTTCCAAAGGAATTAACCGATTTAATTATTGGGTTAATTACCGGTTAAGTTGGGTCGCTATATTTTATTGATGACATACCGTGAATACTTGACGGGAAAGTGTATCCCGGAAGGGTTGATAATATCCCCGAGATGAGTTCATAAGGAATTATTATGTAAACCCTGCAGGTGGATTTAATCCGCATAATAATTAAGGTTGAACGGTACTAGTCTCGGATATAAGAGATGAATAAATTAATTAGCAATAAATTAATTTTATTCATGGATATTTAAATCTTAAATACACGGAATAAATAATACTACCGGAGAAATATTATTTGAAATAATATGGTTTAATATTGGGAGTGCAATTAATTTATATAGTGGAAAATAAATTAATTAATATTGATAAGGATTAATGGACTTGAGCATTGGGCTCAATTTAATCTTCAATATTAGAAGCCCAATATTCCACCTCCTTTAGATCCCCTACGTAGCCTATAAAAGCACTACATGGCCTTTATAATTCATAAGACAAGAATATCAATATTTGATAGTTCTAGAGAGTTGAAGGAGATCCATAGGAGTTCGATAGATCGTCGCCCACACGACGTTCGAACGGAGTGCAAGGAATACGTAGGAAGATTTGAAGGTCTTCAAAGGTGTTTGATTTCGTTTCTCCGAACAACGAATCAAAAGGTAAAATCATAAACCCTTCTATGATTTTATGTGATGTTAATTGTAGCGTATACATGAACACACGATCCGGATAAACGACGAACCTCGGGGACGGGGATTCGAGATCCCCGGCGAGGATCGATAGAGGCGGTCGAACCTAGGGTTCAACCGCCGGGAGCGCGCGGACGAAGGGATGAGCCCCGGCTGAACGCCGGGGCGTGGGATCGACCTCGGGTCGATCGCCGGGGTTCGCCGTGGGCTGGTGCCACGGCGGAAGAACCCCAGCCCCTCTCGACCGGCGGCGTCGCGGGCTGAAGCCCTCGGCTGGAGCCGAGGGGGCGATCGAACCTAGGGTTCGATCGCCGGGTGAGCTGCGGGTTTACCCGCAGCGCCTCGTATCAAGCTGCGGGGTTTCCCGCAGCAGCGATGCGGGGAGGATCGAACCCCCCCGCGAGCAGCGAGCCCGTGAGCTCGCTGCGGGGCTGCTACGAGCAGCCCCGGGGATGCCTCGTGCATCCCCAGCGATCATCATGGAGATGATCGCGAGCCCCGTGCGGGGGCTCGGCTGAGTGCTCGCGGCCTTCGGGCCTCGCTGAGTATTCGGTCGGGCCTCGGCTCGTGCGGTGGTTCGCGTTCGGATCTCCGGCGATGAAGGATTTCGGTCGGGTTATTATTTTCCGCAATTTTTAATAGCCCGGGATATCGATTTCCAGCAATTGGTATCAGAGCGTTTGGTTTCGTGTTCATGTATATGTTCTGTTATCGTTCTACCTTGCAGGGATTTCCGGCTATCATGGTTGGATTTAATTATTGTGTTAATTAATTATCATGATTATTTGTTTATTAAACTCTCGGACATGTCGAGATTCGTTTTGTGTGGTTGAATGTTTGTAATAGTAAAAATTCGGGGGTTGACCGAATTTAGGATTTATTATTACGTTCTATGTTTTCCGGAAATTGTATAGGGTCGATTTCATGTATAGAATCGATACCGGATAGTGTAATTTAATTCTTGTAATTTATTTACGTTGGATCGATGCCGAGACGACCGCCGGAGAACTCATGTGACGAAAAAGACGAAGAGGACGAAGAACCGGGGATCGATCAAACCCCTTGATCGACCCCAAGCGATCGACCCAAGGAGAGGGGCCGATCGCCCTCGGCTATGGCTGTCGCCGGCGACGGTGGCGGCTGGTGGCTGGTTTGGGCGGCGGTGCTCCTCCGGTGGTGGCCGGTCGAAGGTGGGGGTGGCGTGGGGTCTCCCGATCTCATGCTACTCCTACCAAGATTCACTTTCCTGAATTAATTCAGTTTTCCTATTTGAGTTTTCCTATTTTTGGGAATTCTCATGGATTAGGAAAAGAATTAATTGGAATTAATTTTATTTCCTTATTCTATTATGGAAATCTTCTAGAGTATTCCGAGTTCTACTTGGAATAGGATCCTAGAGATTTAATAGAATTGGAAAGGAATAAAAGTTAATTTAGGATTGATTTATTTCCTAATTGATTATTCCTATTTTATGGGAATTTCATAGTAATGGAAATTAATTAATCATGGAAAGTAGAAGAGTCCTAATTTATTTTATTTCCTTATTCTATTATAGAAGTCTTCTAGAATATTCCAAGTTTGACTTGGATAGATTATTCTAGAGATTAATAGAATTAGATAGGAAAATAAATAAATAGAAATATTAATAATATTTAATTTTATTTTTTGATTTATTCGATTGACTTAATTTTCGAATTAAGTATCTTTTGGATTTATTAAAAATAAATAGATTTAAATATTGGGATTAATATTCTCGTCCATGGAGCATTCAAGAACGAAGACTGAAGACTAGAAGATGCATATGAAGAAGGAGTAAAGCCATGATAGTCGGGGAAATAATTTCCTAGCATTATTTGACTATGTGATATGTGCTTTATTGCTTGCTTGCATGCTTATGTGTTTAATTATGCATTAGATAGCGTATCCCTTTGTTGTAAAAAGCTAAGTGGGAGAGGGGATGGAAACATTCCCGTAGTCTCCATTACTGTTCTCTTGGTGACATTTATGAGCTTTCGAAGTTCATATAGATATGTCATTGGAGGAGAATTCTTGTAATTCCTTTTACAAGAAACATTGATCAAGTTTATCAAACAATGCCTAATTTGTCTTTCTGAAACTGACTTCAAGTCGACTCATTCTCACCCCGGGGAGTGGAATGGAGCCAAAGCCACTTGGTCATGTGGATGACACAAATTAGAGATCTTCGTACCATTCTTTGATAGATGGATCGATTGTCTGCTCGGCTCCCTCATCTAATGAGAGATAGGGTCGTTCGCATGGTGAATCACTGGTTAGAAACTTTGAGTTTCACTTATGATTCTCCGCGTCTTGATCTACAAGAATCGAATGCATCTTGTGACTGGGAGTCAATTATAAAAGTCTCTTAGTGTAGTAAACGTCCACACCACGTGGCTTGCTATACTGACGGATTTTGGATTAATTGATGTAGACAGTTGTAAGTAATTGTAAAGAGTTGTGAAATTATCGTAAACGTCCACACCACGTGGCTTGCGGTGATGTAGCAATTCCAAACGATGTACTTTGGTGCTGAGTAATGGTTTACACTTAGATACGCGTTATAGTATTCTTCCCCACGAAGTTACGCTATAATCAATGTATGACCAAAGAAAATCTAATTACTAAATCATTTGGGTGGGTAAACGTCCACACCACGTGGCTTGCCTTGCCTGATGGGATTTTAGATGTAATTAGTAATTTAATGATATTATTTGAGGGAGATAATATCGGATATTAAATTAATTGTTTGTTTATATGTGCTTATAGGTTTAGAGAATTGCTATGAATCCACTTTCGTTAATACTTAAGGAATTCAACGCACTGGTTCCATACTGTGTTGGATGGAATAAAGAGTTAGACATTACTCAGACTGTAAAGGAGTACAAAGATGTACTCAGCGAAACTTGTCCTCCTAGACCTACCATTAACTCAACTGATGAGGAAATAGTTGACTTTGAGAAGTGGGATAGTGCTCTTGCATTAGCCACTAATCGTGATGTCATGCTAAAACTCAAGTTGATGTTTAGACATGATGTAAAGGCTAGAAAAGAGGCGATGAGGATACTCATAAAGGTCAGTTGCTTCGAGGAAACGCTTGAACACGTTTTTGAGATGCTAGATCTTTTAGACGAGTTGAGACAATCGCAAGCTCTTGTAGCCAAGGCCAAAGGTTTCGAACCTAAGGGCATACATAAGGAAAAGGAGAAGAAGACAAGGGGATCCAGTAGTCCTAAGGGACTTGGACCAAAGGGTGGGATAAAGAAGCCTTCTGGCAAATATCCCCGAGGAAAGCAGTCTGAGTACTGGGGGTCTATATCTTGTCCTCTCAAAGGTACGAATTTTTCTTTAGTCGTAAAACATAGTCAGCGGTATTATCTACCAGAATTCTGGTGTGTAGATATGGAACCACTGACGGTATGTGCATTTAAAATGCAGGGGTTCCAGAAAACCCGGCGACTTAGAAAAGAAGAATTCGAGTCCACATGGGCGAAGCTGTTGAGGAAGCAGCGGTTGCAGTGGAAGACATTTATCTGTTTTGATAATTATAGGATTTCATTTCAAGTTTATTGCTTTATGTACCTTTTACTTTAGAAAGAACTTTTTGTTCTAGATTTCTATTATCAATGGATATTTTATTTCTTTAATCATTTGATGGTTTGGATAAGAAATAATGGTGATATCTATTCTGGTACATTAGATAGCAATATATGAATGATAAATCCTTAGTCTACCACGATGCGACGAACCGATGTATGACTTGTTTTACTTATTAGATATATTTCTTTATTAATCATTATACTTGTGAATTCTTGTACTTAGTAATATTTATTCAAATAAGGTTCAAAGGTCGAAATTGATTTGATCAATTATAGTTGAAGGAATGGACCTTCCGACCTAAGAACTAAATTTGGAAGATAATACAACTAAGCGGACCTTTCTGGATAAAGGATGGAATTCAGACAAGTATTAAGAATGATCAAAAATGATATATGCAGACATATGTGTAAATTAGAAAGGTATGAGTAGTTCCTTTTAGGAATACTTAAAGATAGATTAGAATACTTGATGTGCCATAAAAGCAAAGTGTTTTGACTAGTCAATGGACACAAAGCTATTATGGGGAACCTTCAAAGTATATCTGTTGAAAGCCTGCGACTTATTCGCGGAGGCTATTACCTATCTAATTAACACATAGCATAAATCAAAGATTGAGATTAAGTCTCAAAGAACTGCACCATACACTGAAGTGTAGACATGGTGTGTCAGGGATAAGAAATAGAATTCTAATAGTAAAAGGACAAGTTTATTCGGAACTACCTATGTTCTATGGATATTCCTGGAGACAACGGCATATTAAATATGGTTGTAGGATATCCTAGATGAACGAAGTATTGTGTGTTCAATAGTACTATGAACCAGAGGGGTGTTCTCACCCGGTTCTTGGAGGGAGACTATTAGATGAACTACAATGCCCTAACTGACAAGGTACTTAAAATGAGGAAAAGAAAAGACTGAGAAACCAGCCTAACCGAGTGATAGTACACCACTAACTGCACCTAATGTTATTACTGTTATACACCAGAACGCCATTGCAGTGGGAGGTTTTTAAGACAACCAGAGATGTTCATAAGACTAGAAGAGTTCTTGGACTCTGGATCTAGTAAAGATGAAATCGATCCCTAAGCTCTGCATAAGTGCGGTACTAGATCTAAATGTGCCTGCTTAGAAAACAATAAGGATTATTGTTAAGAGGCAAGATCATTTAGAGTACAAGCTTAGTAAATCCATTTATGGATTGAAACAAAGCTATAAATCGTGGAACTTGCAAATTGATGGGATAGTCCATTTGATGGATTCATCAAAAAGCATAGACGAAAGGTGTATTGGAGACGTAATGCAAACAAAATGGTGTTTCTCGGAGATTTTATGTAGATAACATTTTATCATTGGCAACAATGTAAAGATATTATCAGACATAAGATGATGGTTGTCTAAATGAGTCGAGATATAAGATTGAGTAGAAGTTAGAGCATGTTCTTGAGATCTTTCGATCTCTAGATAAGAACATTGTACTTCTCCTAGATATCTTATACGATTATGGTTTGTTTTAAACATGCATACTTCTGAGAAAGGTTATTTCCTTTCAGAGACAGAATATACATCTATTTGAAAGGGTATGTGTCTTGAACACATGAAGGATATAGATAAAGACAAAGCAGTTTCCTGCACGTTGAGCGTGGAAAGCTTTATATATGCAATATTGTAAAACAAGAACCTGATATCAACTATGCGGTTGGCATAGTGGGAGGATATCAAAGTAATCTGGATAAGGGATATTCGAATGCTGTAAGAGTACTTTCAAAGTACTGGCTTACGGAGCAAGGCGAAATCTTCTTGGATTACAGTTTCTCAGATCAAAAATCAGAGAAAGACCAGTGTAAGTCGATATCAGGCTATGTGTTCACTTTTAGAAAGAGGTGGAACCATGAAATGAAAGAGTGATAAGCAGGACGCTTCTCAGACTCTCTCATAACCGAATAGCAGCCTCAGAGGCAGCGGAAGTTTTGGTTAAGTTCCGGGATGACCTCTGGACTTGGATATGACTCTTGGTTTACCAAAGGCTATTGTATAGCGGTGCATGGTAAACTGGAAGTAGTCATAAGTTCAAAAAGTGATGATAACACATAGAGCAAGTACCACCTGATTCGAGTCATCGTCTAGGGAGACGACGCAGTAGTCACCAAGATAACTTCAGAGCGACAACCTAGATTGCTCATTCACATAATACTTCTAAGAAGTATAAACTTAAGCACGTGATGAGTTTGGGAGTCGGGAGTTTGGAGGAAACGACTAGACCTTAGTACAAGTGGGAGATTGTTGGAGTTGTGTACGTAATGTCTAGATTTAAGTATCGGTAAACTCTCGGTCATAGCATTTAACCTATTTAATTAATAAACAATTATTTGCATTTAATTATTATTAATTAATTATGCAAAATATAGTCCTGGATTTTATACGTTGTAGTTAGTATGGTGTTGCATGGGCACACAGAAGATCATACTATCAGTTACTCGTATTTAATCAAACAGTTGCTCACGACCTAGATGGACATGGACCAATCCATCGGTATAGTCGTTGTGTGAGAGAGAAAATAATTTATCTTAATTATTTTATCACACTTGTACACTTGGTGTATTGGGCGGATCGCTTGAGATTTATTGATTAGGATTGCCTTGGATAATCAATTCAAATCTCAGAGTATTTTATTCTTAATCCCCGATATTATTACGGGTGTGTATATTTAATATAAGTGACTTTGATTTTCCAAAGGAATTAACCGATTTAATTATTGGGTTAATTACCGGTTAAGTTGGGTCGCTATATTTTATATATGACATACCGTGAATACTTGACGGGAAAGTGTATCCCGGAAGGGTTGATAATATCCCCGAGATGAGTTCATAAGGAATTATTATGTAAACCCTGCAGGTGGATTTAATCCGCATAATAATTAAGGTTGAACGGTACTAGTCTCGGATATAAGAGATGAATAAATTAATTAGCAATAAATTAATTTTATTCATGGATATTTAAATCTTAAATACACGGAATAAATAATACTACCGGAGAAATATTATTTGAAATAATATGGTTTAATATTGGGAGTGCAATTAATTTATATAGTGGAAAATAAATTAATTAATATTGATAAGGATTAATGGACTTGAGCATTGGGCTCAATTTAATCTTCAATATTGGAAGCCCAATATTCCACCTCCTTTAGATCCCCTACGTAGCCTATAAAAGCACTACATGGCCTTCATAATTCATAAGACAAGAATATCAATATTTGATAGTTCTAGAGAGTTGAAGGAGATCCATAGGAGTTCGATAGATCGTCGCCCACACGACGTTCGAACGGAGTGCAAGGAATACGTAGGAAGATTTGAAGGTCTTCAAAGGTGTTTGATTTCGTTTCTCCGAACAACGAATCAAAAGGTAAAATCATAAACCCTTCTATGATTTTATGTGATGTTAATTGTAGCGTATACATGAACACACGATCCGGATAAACGACGAACATCGGGGACGGGGATTCGAGATCCCCGGCGAGGATCGATAGAGGTGGTCGAACCTAGGGTTCAACCGCCGGGAGCGCGCGGACGAAGGGATGAGCCCCGGCTGAACGCCGGGGCGTGGGATCGACCTCGGGTCGATCGCCGGGGTTCGCCGTGGGCTGGTGCCACGGCGGAAGAACCCCAGCCCCTCTCGACCGGCGGCGTCGCGGGCTTAAGCCCTCGGCTGGAGCCGAGGGGGCGATCGAACCTAGGGTTCGATCGCCGGGTGAGCTGCGGGTTTACCCGCAGCGCCTCGTATCAAGCTGCGGGGTTTCCCGCAGCAGCGATGCGGGGAGGATCGAACCCCCCCCCCGCGAGCAGCGAGCCCGTGAGCTCGCTGCGGGGCTGCTACGAGCAGCCCCGGGGATGCCTCGCGCATCCCCAGCGATCATCATGGAGATGATCGCGAGCCCCGTGCGGGGGCTCGGCTGAGTGCTCGCGGCCTTCGGGCCTCGCTGAGTATTCGGTCGGGCATCGGCTCGTGCGGTGGTTCGCGTTCGGATCTCCGGCGATGAAGGATTTCGGTCGGGTTATTATTTTCCGCAATTTTTAATAGCCCGGGATATCGATTTCCAGCAGTCTTTTCATCTCCCCATTAACCACCATTACTTGTGCATTATGATGCACATAATGGGGGGGTTACATGGAGTGGTAAATGGACATGAATATAGACATGAAAATCTGATTTTCATATCACTTCATGCTTACCCACGAAATTCACACCAAAAGGAGAGAATAGAGAGTGTTCTTGGAGAACCGACTCAAGCAAGCAATATATTCGACATCCGGTTTCGTGTGCAACACGTAGAGGCCGGGCCATTTGTGCGGCTTCAACATCCGGGCGATCTAGACAAGAAGAGTGACGAGGTCATTCTCAAGGCTGATCCATGAAGGTGGTTCAATCGACTCAACACCACCTTCATCAACATCAACGAGGCACGCTACACCGGTTGTAAGTGTTCTTGTTAATCTCTCTCTATATATATATATATTGGATATATATATATATATATATATATATATATATATATATATATATATATATATATATATATATATAATATGTGTCTATACATATTTGTGTGCACTAAGATCATGGCATAGTAGATCTATTGCTTTACACGCTTCCGCACACACGGTATATCGATCGGATCGGTATACCGGTACCATCAGTTTTGCCTTAGGGCCATGTTTTAGTATTATAACTATATAATTTTGTACCTTCAATAAACAATGAATATTGGTTCAGTATTGGATACTGATGGATTAGTTTTTCACTATTAAATAGTTTGGTAACTATTTTAATTGTGAATTATTCTTTGTTTTGGTACGATTATTATATTGTTTATGTATACTTTAACTTGACAAAATCACATATATCATTAAGACCACAGGCCAAATCGAATAAGTATCAATGAGACATAACTGAAACATTGTTGATTAGATCAAATCAAAATCTAAACATGTAACGAAGCTTCTTTTAGAAGGAATTTAGAATCATTTGGCTTGGAGTCATTTGATACATGTGAATGATGTTTGATGGACAAAAAAAAAATATAACAATGTAATCTTTCTTGGAGAAAGAAGAACATGTAAGTGATTAATTAGGGATGATCCATACTGATGTATGTGGAACCTAACAGTTCACAAGCAAATGAAGGTTATGTTTTGGAAAAGAGAAAACAAACTATATTAGATATAGTTCGACCATTCGATGAGAGGTCTAAATGAACTACTGGTCTCTTTTGGGAACACACAATTCTAGACTTCAACTTATACACTGAATAGGACACCGTCAAAAGCTGTTGATAAGACACCATACGAGGTATGGAAAGGGAAGGTCCCTAAATTTTCTTATATCAAGGTTTGGGGATGTGAAGCTTATGTGAAGAGAAATATCTCTACAAAGCTTGAACCCAAATCGGATAAATGTTTCTTTGTGGGTTATCTAAAAAAAACACGAGGGTACTACTTTTACAACCAATCTGAGAACAAAGTCTTTGTTTCTCGAGATGGTGTATTTCTTGAAAAGGAATATCTTTCCAAGAAAGTAAGTGGGAGCTCAGTTGAATTGAACGAAGTTCAAGAAAACTTGAACGAGGTTCAAGAAGATCAAACTGAGATGGACACTCAAGACAAGGTCGAGAGTGCTCCAGTGGTTTTGGAAACCACACCTAACCCTCGAAGGTCCGGAAGGATTAGATCTCAACCTGACAGATACTTAGGTATTCTGACTAATGAGAGCTATGAAGTCATGCTTTTAGAAAGCAATGAACCTTCGACCTATATCCAAACTATGACGAGTCCAGATTCCGAGAAATGGCAGGGTGCCATGAAATCTGAAATGGAATCAATGTCTGAAAATTAAGTTTGGAACTTGGTCGATTTGCCTAAAGGGGCTAGGTCCATTGGATGCAAATGGATTTACAAAATAAAAACATACATGAATGGAAAACCTAGTGTTTTCAAAGCAAGGTTGGTGGCAAAAGGATATAAACAAATTCACGGGGTGGATTATGATGAAACCTTTTCACCAGTTGCTATGATTAAATCCATTCGGATTCTCTTAGCCATTGCTGCTCATTATGATTATGAGATATGGCAAATGGACGTTAAAACCGCCTTCTAGAATGGGATTCTAGTAGAGGAAGTGTTTATTACACAACCAGAGGGTTTTATCGATCCTAATCAGGCTGAGAGAGTATGCAAGCTTAATAGATCCATTTATGGATTAAAGCAAGCATCTCGGAGCTGGAATCTTCGGTTCGATGAATCCATACAAGAGTTTGGATTTCAAAAGAACATGGAAGACTCTTGTGTTTACAAGAAAGTCAGTGGGAGTTACGTTGTATTCATTGTGTTGTATGTCGTTGACATACTCCTTATTGGAAACAATATTCCTATGCTTAATTTTGTGAAAGGATGGCTGGGAAGATGGTTTTCAATGAAGGATCTTGGAGAAGCACAGTACATATTGGGTATCAAGATCTGTCGGAACAGATCGCAAAGGATGCTTGGACTTAGTCAAGCAACCTATATTGATAAGGCGGTTGATAAGCTCAGAATGAAAGACGCCAAAAGGGGTCTCATTCCAATGAGTCATGGCACATCACTTAGCAAGATGCAAGGCCCTACGGTACTTGATGAGCAAAAGAGGATGTAAAACATTCCTTATGCTTCGGCAATAGGGTCTATAATGTACGTCATGATATGTACACGACTGGACGTATCGTATGCTTTGAGCATGACGATTCGGTTTCAAGGAAACCCAGGTGAGGCGCATTAGACTGCGGCCATGAATATTCTTATGTACCTTAGATGGACTAAAGAATATTTTGTTGTCTTTGGAAGACAAAAAGAGTTGATATTAACAAGATTTTTGAATGCTAACTTCAAAACAGACTAAGATAATTTCCGATTTTAATCTGGTTATATCTTTTGTCTGGTTAGAGGTGATATTGCTGGAATAGTTCCATGCAATATAGCTGATTAAACTACAGAAGCTGAGCAGTAATGTTGGCAGTTAGGATTTGAAAGTTCTTGAATGAACTAGGTGGCGTAATTAGCTCGGCCCATCCGATAGTTCTCTATTTATAGTAGGGCTATCGCGCAAGCCAATGAGCCAAGGGAGCACCACAAGTCTAAACTGGTGCTCATGAAGATCCACATTATCTAGGAGATAGTTTTGTGGAGACATCGAGATAATAAAGTTGCAACTTTTGGTAAGGTTGCAAACCCGCTTTCTAAACCTCTCCATCAATTTAAGCTTGAGGCTTTCACGACTGCAATAGACATCAGACATCTTAGAGATGGGTTGTGATTTCTATTACTGTATTAGATACTTTTGGAGATTTGGTAAACATTCACTCATATGTATAATACATAATTCTTCATATAAATATGGTTTAATTTATATGAATTGTCCAAATGATTAAGTTATATCAATTGGGTTATGAGGTCGACTTACCGCATAATGAAGTCCCAATGGTTGAACTGATATACTTGAATCATATAGCTGTTCCTGGTTCGTATAATCGAGTACGGACAAACCGATAATACAAAGAACTAGATTGTAATGTGTACTATAGCGCCGCTTCATGGGCTAGTGATGTGGGACATCAAGTACAATTACATAGATATTAGCTGGGAGCTAATGATCGAACAGACCCGACTGGAATAGTATTTAAGATTTTGAGTCATAATACTATTTCATTGACTGTCGAGCAATTTCCTCTGACTTGAGTAGTCCAGAGTGATTCCATTGTGAAATGGTGTACTTTGATACAAGTAAACGCCTTTCGTAAAAGGAGGTTATAAAACTTGTTATTGGGTATATCAGGAAGCAAGTGGGAGAGCTTGGATTGACAAGATGGGATTGTCCTCCATTTTATAATTGGATAAATGTCTTACCGGCCACTTGGAGAGTCGAGACTGTGGAAAATACGTGGCCACGTCCAGATTCATATCATAGTGATAAATCTAGTTTTACAGTCTGTCTCAAAGTCCAAGAAAGGTTTGAACTGATTGAGGATGACTCGAGTCTTGCCTCAAGTTCAAACTTAGACATAAAGTGACAACAGGAAGTTGGCAGCACACTGGCTCTGAAGGCCAAGTGGGAGATTGTTGGAATATGTCCTTCGATCCTACGTGTGCAATCGATAAAGTCATAAGGTCGTCTATGGATGTTAAATGATTATTTGATAATATTATTTGTTGGGAACAATATAATATTGATCGATAAATCATACCTACAGGGTCACACACGGACTCAAAGATGATGTACGTTGCTTGATAAATATATTGATTTAGAATCAATATTTACGTGGATTTAATTCACATGCATGGGATGCATGGCTTGCATGGATGCATGTCACATAGTGTGACATGGCATGCCACACAAGTTAGTGGGACCATGTCTTATGCTAGTTGGCATGATGATGTGGTATGACCATTCATATTCACCATAAACCACCCCATTATGTGTGTTTATGACACACATTAAGGTGGGGGTTACAAGGTTGATAATGGGACAATTATATGACCATAATGAGATGAATAAGAGGGTGAAAATCAGATTTTCACACAACTTAATCACATATTTCGAAATCCACACAAAAGAGAGAAATAAGAGAGTGTTCTTGGAGAACCGACTCGATCAAGCAAAGTGTTCGTCATCCGGGTTCGTGTGCAACACGTAGAGGCCGGGCCATTTGTGCGGCTTCAACATCCGGGCGATCTAGACAAGAAGAGTGACGAGGTCATTCTCAAGGATGATCCATGAAGGTGGTTCAATCGACTCAACACCACCTTAATCAACATCAACGAATCCATTCATTATCAAATGTAAGAACTCGTTGAACCTTATATATATATATATATATTGGATGTGTATATATATATGTGTCTATACATATATTGTGTGTACTAGATCAAGCATGATAGATTTATATGCTTTACACGCTTCCGCACACACGGTATATCGATTGGATCGGTATACCGGTACCTTCATTTTTTGCCTTAAATAAAAATATATAATGTTTTAATTTATTAATTTTTTGTTTAAGACAGGTTCAGAAAATTTGGACTGATGTTAAAGTAACTGAAATTACTTCGAAAAGCGGTTGGTTTTACACCACTTGCCCAGTTTGCAATGATTCAGAAGATGTCTCATCTTTCAGTTTGTTGTGTTATTCCTGTCGTCAAGATCTTATTCCTCACTCAAAATATAAAATTCATGTATGAGTTAACGATGGAAATAAATCTGCAAATTTTATCTTGATGAATGACCTTTCGAAATTTCTAATTCGGAAATCAGCTCTTGAAGTTATTCGTTCAATTATCACAGTAAGTAATTTGATTATTCACATATTTATGGTTTTAATTGAACCGTTTATTTTACTTTCTTGCACTTTTCTAACTACTTTTTTATTGTATTATTATAAGGATTCTCCCAACGATTCGTTTGTTACTTCGTGCAATGAAAGTATAAACAAAGTAATCCCCAACGTTGTATCTTCGCTCCTTGGAAAAGATTTGATATTAAAGGTCAGAGTTGATTCAGGCCATATACTTGGAAGATTGTCGGAGTACATTGTGGATATGGGTAGCGATAATTCTGACCTTCTCCCGCAGCTGAAAGAAGAATTAGTTCGGAATAAATACTACATTAAACTTGATTATGGAAATTCAAACAAGTAGTAGCAAGTTCAACGATGGTTCGTTCTATAATGGTGACATTTCAGCTACAAATCAATTTTTATAAACATACATTTATTTCTATGTTATTTAATTTACTCTTGAATTCGTTTTATTCATAAGACTAATCCAACGTAATCTCATGTCGCTGGATAATTGAAAGATTTTTTGAGTTATTATTGTACAGTTATTTTTATTTTTTGTACTAATAGATCAAAAATTGATAATGATCATTGATATTTATAGTCTGCATATTTATAGTACTGTCAAATATTTTTAATTTTTCATATTTAATATTCTAATTACTTACATAGGTCAAACTTTTGATGTAACGATTTTAATGGAAGAATCACAGAACATGAATATCGAGATACATGTCCGTTGTTAATTGTGTGTTTTGTATATACACGGGTAATAAAAGTATTCAACTTCAATTTTATATATTTACACTTAATTAATATAATTGGTCATCTTAATGGACAAAACTTACATAATGTATATTTAGAGAAGATTATGATTAGAATATATAGATAGATATATTTTATCTTTTTTAAATTAAACAAAAAAAAGGAATTTGTATCTGTTCAAAACATGTGTAATTAATAAGTCGTATATGTTCTGAAAGTTTGTATCCTTTCAAAAAAATCTATCTTTAAATATTAAGAGTAATATTGTGTTTCTATATATTATCCTTTTAGAATTAGACTTTTCAATTTGTTTCTCTTTTTTCCACAAGCATAATTATTTTATCAGTAAGTAATATTTAAATCGATTCTCTTTTCTTTAGACACTACCAAGATTCTTCAATGGCGGGTCACGATTTGCTTTGCGGTTTAACTACAACTGGGACGAACTGGAATATCGTTGTAAGGATCTGTCGAATATGGTTCTCATCAGAAGATTATCCATATAAGCCGGCGATGCATATTGTAATGATGGATCTCATGGTAAGCTAATCAATTTGACCTAAAAAATACCGTGTGTTATTTTTTTAATATATTCGCTTCACAATACAAAAGTGCCGTGATTATGATATTTGTTATGTTTTTTTTCTAGCGTGATTAAATTCATGCATTTGTAAAGACTGATCTATTCGATCAGTTCCACAGTAAGATCGTTGAGGGTGAACTCTACAGATTCAATAAGTTTCAAGTTATTGAGTTGCCTGTGAATGATATGGTTGCCGACAATAAATATACGATAATTCTCCAAAAAAGAACAATTGTGGAACCTACATGGTATTTAGATTTTCCTAAATCAATCTATAATTTCAGACCTTTTTGGTGTATCAACGAGCTTAACTTTCCATCGGAGGGTCCTCTATTGGGTATGTTTTGTTATTTTAAAAAATAACTTAACAATTATAAGACCTTATATTTTATACAGTATAAAAATACAACGTTTAATATGTTTATATTTGTTTTTTCTCACGTGTTACTTTCTTTTATACAAGACATCATTGGTCACATTGTTGACGTTGATTCTAAAAGGATGATTGGTATTCGCGGTCAAGGGCATAGATTTATACGTCTTCGTGTTGGAGATCTACAGTAAATTTCAATTTTATTAATTCAATTATCTAAATTGTATTATACTATGTAAAAATATATTGTTTACATACGATAACTGTGTCATCTTTATAAACAGTTTTGGTATCGTTGAGTTCTTATATTCCGAACCATTTTCAACCGAAATAATTGAAGTTGTCGATATGGCAAGAGATAACAGAATGGGTCTTGCTGTTATTATTATTCAGCTTGCAAGCACCATGATGTTCAACGGTAAATATGCTATTTACGTGGAATTTTAAATTTATATTTGATAATGTGTTAAATCATTTTTATATTCTCATATTGTATACTGTTTGTAGGTGATTTTGTTTTTTGTAATACTAAGAATGCTACAAAGGTTAAAATTTATCATCATATTGACAAGGCAGTTGCATACCATCGACGGTAAAACACTAATTAGCGAATGCGAAAATCTTACTTTTAACATTATATACGCTTTTCTTCTCCTAAATTTTCTTGATTCTAAATAAAAACAAAATTTTCATGTATAACAGATTTCAAGATAATTGGAGTCCCGTTCGTGATCATCTCGAAATGGATTCAAGTTGAACGACATTCGCGTTTTTTTTTAATATAATATTCATCAGAATGCTTATTTCATCTGTGGCGTTATCACTATAGAAACAAATCCATATTGACGAATGTTTATTTCACCTTCTTCAAGAAACTACTTTTAATAATTCGTATAAGCAAAAAAGAGATATAATTATTATGTAATCCTATTTTTATTTTTTCATACCGTAAAAGATTTGTATTCGATTTTGTTTTGCGTAATTCTATTTTTTTCATATCTATTTTTCATATTTTTAATAACAATGCTTATAAAGTAATTAATATTTTTATCCAATTAATATATTAAATAAGAAAAAAACTATTATTTCGTACTCCTTTTTTATAGGAAATTTATTTAGTGGATATTGACAAATTTATTTTCTACATAATCATAACAAATACGTCCATTTATTTCATAACTACTTTAAAATCTTTAAAATAAGTACAATAGATACACATTAATGTATATATTTTAAAATTGTGCATTAAAGTTATATGTAGTATCTATAAATTAAATAAAACGGTGGCCAAAGTTTAATTAAATTATTTCCAAAGTTTAATTTCTTTTAAACTTATTGTTATGTTTTTACTTATAATTAAATGTATCTTTTGGTATTCAATCGAAAATAAATCTTTTGTATGAGTTTTGAAGCTACTACAACTCACGGTTCCCGCTGTTACATTATTATTAATCATTGCATTTAATAAAGTATGTGTCTTATACATCGATTACCAATGCGGCCTTTCAAAAAGGTCTTCTTCCTCATGTCATTCAATTATCAGGCTTCTCCAGAAAACCTTTTCATCTTCTTTTTTCATCTCTCTGAACAATGGACCTCAATCGCCCCATCTCACATCTGACTACCGAAACAACAGATTGGAATGTCGTCGTCAGATGCACGCGGAAATTTTATAACTTTGGCCACAAGAATGTGCTTCTGAGTATGGAAGTTGTTCTGATCGATTCTGAGGTTTGTTATTTTCTGATTTTCTAAGCTGTTATTTTGTAAGTAAAAACATCAGATCTACAACTATTATTTTGTGCGGAATTTCATTTTTTAGAACATTTTCTTGCTCTGTAATTTTCAGTTTAATACTTAGACATACAAGTTTTTTTATTAATCAAAGTTTAACAATGGGGTGATGCTAGGTCTTCACACATGCATATACTCAAAATCGGATTTTTAGTAATATTGCTCTGGAAATTAGGGTTTCGATCTGTGTTGTTACATATTTGTTTTTTTACAGGGTACTCAGGTTCATGGATTCGTTGATGGTACACTGGTGGTTCGTTTCTCTGACGATATTCAAGAAGGTGACGTTTACAACATTAGGCATTTCCAAGTGTCAGAAAGCTCCCGTGTTAATCCTCTTTTGGTTAACCCCATCATGATTAACTTTCTTGATTCGGCGAGAGTTCTGAATGTTGTGGATCTGGGTTTTCCATTGACTCGCTACAAGTTTGTATCTTTTGATCAAATCATCGAACAAACTTATCCATATAATGGACCACTTTTTGGTATGTACACGATCATATTGTTCTCTACATGCAAGCTTTAAATTGTTATTTTGTTATGTTGATTTCATATATTTATTGGTTTTTATTTATTTTCTGATTTTGAAAGATCTCATTGGTCATCTTATCGACATTGACGACACAATGATGTATGGTGATGGTTCTGGAGGACACGAATATATCCGTTTTGTGATTTCTGATCTGAAGTAAGTAACTTTCATAATTTGTATTAATCAGTTGTAACATCCCATTTTTCATAAAATACTAAAGAGGATTCTCCTTAATTTTTAAAATAATTTTGAAACACTTAAAATAAATAAAAGCCAAATACTTTTCCAATAATACAAAAATCACTCCTCATTAGTTGAAATAAAATACTTTAAGGCAATATTTTTCAAAAGCGGAAAACGTAATAAAATAAAGTCTATAAAATAGACATTTGTACTACTATCATCGTCACCATCCTCCGCATCGCTCCGAATTCGCTTGACCTGAAAAGATGGGGTTTTAAAAAGGGGTGAGTTATTAACAACTCAGTAGGGATAACAATTCATATAACTATATGATACAGTGTTCACCGGATGGTTCATAACTCAGACCATCTTGAACTTGATAGACGGTGGGATAACCCAAGGACATGAATTTCCGAACGATTAAACGTTCCCGTCACATGACTTGCTTGATTACCGTGAACACGTCACTCGTCTACGTGAACACGGCCATGAATTTCGTCGCGCGACTAATATGTGCACATAACATGAATAGATCGTACATCACAAACCACCACGCAGTTTATCTACGTACCATAAATATTATGAACTGTGTTTAAAAAGGTTTTAGAATATCCCTACCTTGAAAATGTAGAACTTGACTTGAAAAAAAAGATGCGTGAATGAATGCTCGTGCAATCCTAATCCATACATCCTATTTGTAATATTAATATTATATTAATGCGCATAATGTATATAAATAAACCAATATTTATAATTATTTAAATGAAAGTAGTTGGATTGGCTGACCTTATTATAAATTAGCTGGGCTCGAGACACATGGGCTAAGTAAATTATTAGAGTTGGATAACTTAGGTGGGCCCGCAAACTTAGACCCACCTACATGTGCTTCACTTCCTGCCGAGGAATTGGGGATCTGTAGCATAAATCCCTTTCTTAATTTTGGATAAAATGACAGGTAGAGAGAGATTCTGTGAGGTATCGAGGGCTACGTCGTGGGTTCTGGCCTAAGATAACTGCGTCCTAGCAGAGGCGATGGCTGCGGTCCTCGAGAGCAGACGACGGCCGAGGCTTGGCTGGAAAGTTTGGTAGCGACAGAGGCGCCTTCGCCTCTTCTCCGGCGAATGAGAGTCGTGAAGTCCAGTTCCGGCGAGAGCACTATTGAGGGGTGGTCGACCTTTGGTTGAAAATTGTGGGCTTCGACGGGCTGATTTCGGGGAACAGCAGATCGACGGTCTTCAATGGATTCGCCGCGGCGGTGTGGATTACGGCAGGAGGCAACGACGATTCAATCCCGTTGGTGGCCTTCGATTTGATGCTACTGCTGGGCGGCGTTAATAAGATGTCTTCTCGAACGAGTTCCGGGCTTTGGTATCTATTTCGTTTCTTAACAGCGATCATCATCGGGCTCGATTCTTCTATTCATCGTGGTATGGTGACAGCAAGAGGTGGATCCGATGCTCGGACACGGACCGTGTGGTGGCTTCGGGCTGCAAGGACGTGCAAAGGTTTGAGATTCGTCAACGACATGGTGTGCGACATGGCTCGAGGCAACGGCTTCATCTGGGCGTGAGGGGAGTTAGGCATCGGCTACAGAAAGTGAGAGTGGATGGATCTTCGGGCTAAGCGAGGGTGGTTCACATTAGATTCTGGGCTCGGCATGAGGTTTTGCGGGTGATTAATGAATTGGCTGCTGATCATATAGGAGAAGATTTCTATGTATATATGTGTCAAGGGTAGAATATGTTGTTTCTGGTTTTGTGATTTGGGAACTTTGATCGTAGAGGACAAAAGGAAGAGGTAGGCTACCTTGGTCTCAAAGTTAATTAGGATAATTTAGAGAAAAAATAAGATTGGTTTTAAGATTTAGAATAAACTATCAATTTTTAGCTTAATATAAAAAAAGGTAATAAATGTTGAATCGGATCCTCTACTAATATTTGTTTTCTTAACATTTCCTAATAAATAAATTTTGACCATTAATTTAGTTAAACGGTCAAGATCTCTTCTAATAATTAAATAAACACAATATTTTTCTTTAATAAAAAAATCTCTATCAAATTAACACTTCTGTAAACAGCAGACGAGAGGGCAAAACACGCAGCAAGAGAGAGAGGTCGTTGGGTAATGTAGCTGGGCACGGACCATTTAGACAGAGTCGCAACACCCAGCGAAGTCTCCCCGCTTGAAATACGCCTCCCTTCAGCTGGAAAAAGCCTATTTTTGGCTGAAACTTTGAAAGGAGATAAATTTGCTTAGAAACGTCCCTTTGGGTGATTTATTTCTTTCCAAAGCCTAACCCAAACGGCCAAACCCAAATCATCTTCTGAGTAATCAGGGAAATAAACAGGAAAACGGCTCGACAAAACCTCTGTTCGACTGAAACGTATCGAGTGAAGTTCTACTGACAAATATGAATGCTACCGACCTCACCTCCAGCATTTTCAGCACGTCGCACAAATTAAACAAAAGAGGGACTTACTAAAACCATTTTCCCATTCTCCAAAAAGCTCTAAATTATCAAATACTAGTATCAAGTAAACCAACTCCCCATTCGTTTGACGCAAAATATGAGGCTTCAAAATACGGGCGATGCAAATGATTATCGTGTCTTAAGAGAGTTTTCAACTTGGTTGTCCGCTGTTGGTGATGGTACGTTTGGCGAGGAAAACGATGGAGAGGTACAAATCAAAATTCCGGAAGAGTTCTTGGTTACCAATTCTGATAATTTTATTGAATCGATGGTGCAATCAACGTATCCTTCTTTCCACGAACACATTGGTGATATTGATTTTTTGCAAGGAAGAGCGATTTTGGCTCCAACTCTAGATGAAGTCGATTCAATTAATGATTATATGGTTTCGATGCATGATACCGACGAAAGGATTTATCTGAGTTCTGATAGTGTTGCGCTTTCTAACAAAGGAGATAATATGTTTGAGCAGATGCATTCGGTTGAATTTCTTAATACTATCAAGTGTTCAGGATTGCCAAATCATCAGTTGAAATTGAAGGTTAGATTTGTTTTTTGTTTCAATAATATCTCAAGTTGTGAATGTTATTAAAGCCTTTTATTATTTATTTTTTTCTTTTAGGTTGGTGTCCCCATCATGCTTTTGCGGAATATGGATCCTTATGTCGGTCTCTGCAATGGCACTCGATTAGTAATAACAAAACTTGGAAAATATGTCATCGAAGCCAAAATTTTGGGAGGTAAAACTTCGGGTCACTTGGTATACATTCCTCGGATTAGTCTATCCCCATCATATCAAAAACTCCCCTTTACTTTTCAACGAAGACAATTTCCGGTGATGATATCGTACGCTATGTCGATTAATAAAAGTCAAGGACAATCTTTGTCAAACGTGGGTATATTCTTGAGGAAACCAGTTTTCACGCATGGTCAATTGTATGTTGCCCTTTCTAGAGTTACCAACAAGGTCGGGTTGAAGCTTTTACTTTGTGATGACAGTGGGAAGCTTACTAATAGAACGTCCAATGTAGTGTATAAGGAGGTCTTCTAAAATTTGTAATTTGATTTCTCGATAAGTTAATAATAATACAATTTCTCAATATGCAATGGCATCCAAACATCTCGCAAAATAACAAATATGTTTCGATTATAACATAACTGAAACATGTAATTTTTTCAAAATAACAAATACGAAGTACAAACAATTTACGAATAAGCTCCCCGTACATCGCACGGGTCTTTTACTAGTTTTATATTATATAGTATAACATTATTCCATAATTATTCAAATTAGATAGATACATAAAAAATCTAGATTAAACCGTATCATATTCCATAATAATTATTCAAATTAGATGGTTAAAAATCATTTAGGTATCAAATTCCAGATATAATTATTCGTGTTATCCGGATTCCTTTGTAGTTACGTATACCTTAAAACAACACAACACTTTGTTATTTCTAAGAAAATTCTGTACACCCTCCCAACCCTATATATACCACATCCAAACATCAGAACATCTATCACCATATAGAACATCACACATCAACAACAACAACAACAACAAAAAAAAAAAAAAAAGAATACTCAATCAATTCATATATATATATATGAAGCAGATGTTGTCCGGCGACATGGAGGTGGTGGTTGCCAAGGATGGCAGCGGCCAATTCACCACCATCGGGCAGGGGGTGGCCGCCTACCCTCCCAACCACCGAGGTGGAAGGTTCGTGATCCACGTGAAGGCAGGCGTATACGACGAGCACATTGTGATCGACTCCCACAAGCCTAACATACTCATCTACAGAACCATCGTGACCGGGAACAAAAACTACGGGAAGCAAGGGATAGGAACGAGCCACACGGCCACCTTTGCCAACGAGGCCGATGGCTTCGTGGCCCGCGACATGACCTTCCGGAACACGGCGGGCCCCGAGGGCATGCAAGCCGTAGCCTTCAGGTGCAAAGGTGACAAGTCGGCCATGTTCCGGTGCAGCTTCGAGGGCTACCAAGACACCTTGTACTACCAATCCAACCGCCAATTCTACCAAGATTGCAGGATCTATGGCACGATCGATTTCATATTCGGGCAGGGTCGAGCCGTGGTCCAAAACTGCGACATAATCGGGAGAGATGATAGTCGTACACCCGGGGGGTTGGTTATCCAGAACTGCACTATCTCCCTGGATGAGGACTTGGGCGCGGTGAAGACGTACTTAGGACGACCGTGGAAAAAGGCGGCTCTAACTATGGTGATGGAGAGCGACTTGGGGTTCGTCATCACTCCAGAGGGTTGGAGTGTGTGGGAAGGGTCGACAAACAACCAGACGTACGTGTGAGTTTTACGAATTCGCCAACAAGTCGCCCCCGACTAACACTGATCGGAACAACATTGATCAAGTGTTCCCTCATTTCAAAGCCGGAGTCTTTCTTTCTGGACAGGATTGGCTGCCCGCAACCGGCGTCCCTTGCAATTTGGGCCTCACACCACCTCACTCATTGCGGCTCTATTAATAATAATTTTCAAGTTTTTATTTTCAATGCAAATATTGTTTTTACATTTTAATATATATATTTATTCAATAGGCGTTCATTTAATATATATATATATATATATACTAGGATTTTCTTCGCCTTGCGATGCAAGACGGGGCCTAGTTTATTTTAGAAATCGAGAGAGGGCGAGAGTTGTCGAATTATATTCTTAGCAATCATTTGTTTTTCAATTACATTGTATTTCATCTTACTGCCCAAGACGATCCATAAGCCTTACGGTCGGAAGCTTTACACCTGCTTTCATCTGCTTGGTGATATCTGCTGATCAATTTTTCAATTCATTTGGCCATGGGAAGATGCAAAAGTAATGACACTTGCTATAGCAAACATTGCATGAGTTGCTGAAGCACCGCACACAATGAAAGTGCACCACAGAGCACTGCTTGCAAAGTTTTGGTGGCAACTTAGTAGTGGGGTCGCTTGGCCAAACCTCGTATCCTGCAGTGGCTACACGTACAGAATTCAAAGAAAGCTATCAACATCAGGTGTCGACAGCAAGTCATCGTTTAATGCACCAGATATAGTAAGATTACTCCCACAACATAGTATTACAATCAGTAGAGTCTTTATACAAAATAACCCAAAATTAAAATTAGAAAAAAAAATAAAAAGTTTGAAGGAAATATAAATTAATCGAGGAAATTTACCTTGATTTTTTTGAAATACTGCAATGTTTAGTATAAATTATCTATAAGAGTTCATTGTAAACAATATTAAGTATTTTATTAAATGTGGGCACGTAAATGCAAGCTGCAGTTTTTGCTCTAGACAATGCAACATATAATTGACCATGACTAAAAACGGGTTCTTTTAAGTATACTCCAACCATAAATTAGAAAAAATAAAATGTAATCAAATTAATAAATAAAAAATACCTTCATCGTTATGTACTCGGATATCAATTAATTCTCCTACTCCGACATTTCCTCTGCATTATATTAGCCTCACGAGACTTGGTTCTAATTACCTGAAAAATTCATCCAACGAAGTGTGTTAAAAATAATGAGAAGAGTAAAATCCAAAACAATTCTAAAAAGTATTCAAGTGGAGTGGAGATACAAATCTGACATTCCCGGGTGATAAATTCATGATATTAAATTTATTTAGAGTAAAGAGAGTAAATTCATAAAATATAGTAATAAGCTAAGATGTATCAACTAAATAAAAAACCAGATACAACATGTTGGTCATCGAGCTGTTAATGAGTTATTACATGAATACTATAATTATGTAGCATCAGTTAAATTATTGCGGAAATATATTACAGAAAAAAAAATTACCAAAACCACCAGCAGGGGGAAATTGGTGAGCAGGTACAAAAAATTACCAAACACATTATTGCGGAGTACAAAAAAAGATGCTCTGGATGTAACACGTACAAGAATTCCTTCAAGATCCTTAGCAGAATAAGCATTTACAAGCTTCCCCCCTCTTATCTTATACCTGTATACATTTATTTTAGTGGAAAAAACAAAACAAATAATTAATAAAAAAATATCAACACAATAAAAGTAAACCCCGACCAAAATTAGTGGCAACAAGTCAACAGTTGTGGCGCCATTGTCAGTTGTGCGGGTCGTGGATTTACCGGGTCAATATGGGCAGGACCTTGACTCGAAGACGAGACGATTAGAGCAAAGGCCAACTGGACCTAGTACTTAGACAGAAGATATAATGCTACAAGAAATCACCTTATAATCTGAAATTTTAAAGTACTCTGATTACACCCCAAATAATATTTTCTGGTTTCAAATCAGTGTGAATCAGGCATAAGATCATGCATAACTGCAAGGATAACCAACAATAATAAGCAATTAGAGGATAAATTAGCAATATCATTTGTTGGGTGGGTGGGTGGGGCTAAAAGCAGTGCACCAATACTAAAAACATGAAATCTGTTTTAGAGAACTTCAACAATAAAGAAGAAAGTAATAGAGTTGCAAAGATATGTCACACACATGCCACAGATTCCTAAAGTTGTCTGCCAAACTCGCGAACAAGATCAATGGGAAATGAACGATCGTTGTATTTGTGTAGGAAAGCATATAAGCTTGGACCAAACTTGTCAAATACCGGTTAAGAGCGTTTTATTTCATCCGTAGGTGAACTAACAGAATATAAGTGCATATGTACGAACATCATATACATTTAAAATTTAAGCAAACTATAAGCCACATTGAATACTTACAATAAAAATATGATTACGATGGTCAAACCAATTCCGTATTTGCACAACTACAAAGAATAAAAAAATTGCACTAAAATTACATCAGTTTTCTACAACTGATAAACTAAGAGTGATTTGGAAAAAAATAATCGTGCCGTGAGCCAGTGACATCATGTCTTGATCGTTTCTGTAACACACCAATCTAAATCATGGCAGCTTCTCGGTACTTTTGTATGAAACGGACAACTTTAATCGCAACAACCTCTTTCCTTTCATTATTTACACATTCTAGAAAGTTTCCAAACGTCCCTGCAACCATACAAATCAATGGTAAAAGAACCTATCAGATTACAAAATGAAGAGAAAATTTACAATTATTGATGGCGCAAGTAAACGCAACAACCTAACTCGACGGTAAGTAAACGTAACAAACTTTCTTATGATTTACTTTGGGTCGAGTGCGTATATTCATTCGCCAACAAATTGATCACGGCGGTGATTTTATAGTGATTCCCTGACATCGCCAATTGCTTCACTATCCCTTCCACCTAGATGCAACAAATTCAATACATAGCAACATCCATAGACGAAAAACAAAAAAAGGAAAATAAACAAAATTAGACTCACTGACATCCGAAACTCCATAAGTAATTAACAAAAAAATGCTTCATATTTGATTCACGCACCTCAAGATCAGTATTTTTCTGCTTCTCGTAGATAAGACTCCAGAAGTAATTAACAAAAAAATGCTTCATATTTGATTCACGCACCTCAAGATCAGTATTTTTCCGCTTCTCGTAGAGCTTATCGGAGAGATTACGGAGGACCGCCGCCGGAATCATAGATATCGCATCCGCCATGGAAAACCCCGCTCCGAAAATAAGGTTATTGTCCAAGTTTCAGCACAATTAGATGTACACAGTACCGAAATCACAATTGGAGTGGGAGAACGAAGCACAGAAGAAGAACATATATAATTATATAAGTATATATATATATATATATATATATATACTAGGGGCGCTCGTCTTGCCGTGCAAGACGAAGGCCCATGTGACTCGGTGCACACACAACGCTAAAGATAATACAAAATATTCAGTGTATGAACAAGCCAAAACTAAAACCGGTAGTGTGTGTACAATTCTGAAACCTAGAAGTAAGAACGGAATAGAAGATCCAAACTGTTCTCCAAGAAAAAGTCCAGGACAGTTGGTATGATTTGCAAGGAGAAGCACGAGAAAGTCACCAAATGAGGACCTGCAAAATGAAAAAAGGAGTTCAAGATGCCAAACATGTAGTAAAAAGGAATATCATTCCTAGTATCTTGGTGAGGCAATGATATAGCACAGTAGTATGAAAGAATTTTGAACCTAATATTAGGAATAGATTTGTAGCAAATTACATTTTGTAAGAGCTAATAAATAGAGATGCAGGAAGGGGAGTTTAGCAAAGCAGGTAGTCCAAAATAATTCGAAATATAGAATAACACAAGACGTTGCATTGAAAAAAGTTTAGATAACAAACAAAAAATGCAAGAGTCAACAATGTCACTATGAATCATCATAAATGAATTAAAATATTCTGGAAAGTAGGATGTCCTATATGAGGGATATCGTTACCGAGATATTAAATCGCATAAGATCTTGAATAGTATGATCGCAAAATGATGAAAAAACTCATTATCTTCAGCATTTATGGTCAACAAATAAACAAGCATCTCATGCATTCAATAAACCCAAATTAAAAATCTGTACAAAATCAGATGTATTTAAAGTGAGCTAATTTGGAATTTTTATTAAGCTGGAAACAAACAACTAAATACAACATAGTTGAAGAAAGAATAGGCTTGTAACAATAAGAACATACCTTGTCGAACAGGATACGCAACCCAGAAATATTAACTCAAAACAATCAAGCAGGCCTGCAATATTACACCAGGAGTGTCAAAAATGAAATAAAAGACATGAACACAACACGATTTATATATATTATGACTCACGAGATTCCTTAATTTATGTGTGAAAAATACCTCGCATGTAGCCGAACCTCTCAGGTCCATAGGATCACATCGCAAGCACCTACAATGTCATGATCATAGAGAGAGAATGTCTGTTACTCAGAATCCCTTAGTCTGCTATTCAAAAATAATAAGAACCATTAATTAAAAAAATCAAAAAAAAAAAAAAAAAACCTGACTCGATAATTGCACAAATAATATCTAAAATCAAAATTCTGTAAAATAAAAAAATGCAGCAATTAAAAAAAACTAACCTCAAAATCATCCATTACGATTTTAAGAGACGGGAATTATTGTTGTTAATTTTGTCAATCCAAGATCTGCATATATGAACACACGTATTCAATAATCGGGGAAACCATAATTATATGAACAATTTATGGGAAAACGAATAGACTTTATAGGAAAAATTCCAATGAAAAAAAGCATGAGATAATCGAGAAAAGCTTCTTGTACAACCCAGAAATAAGAACTCAAAAAAGCACAAGCAGACCAGTAATATTAGAACAAGGAATGTCAGAAATTAAATAAAGGCCACGAGAAATTAGGATGTCTCATATCGAGGATATGGTCAGCGAGAAACTGAATCGCATAAGATCGTGAAGGGCATGAACGCACAGTTACGAAAAAATAATAATCCCTCCAAAATTCACTGTAAAAATAAATAACGAATCAATGCACGCAAGGTTTTATTATCTTCATAAAAACTTTGCCAACAGCCATAACAACAAAAATATATCCCTTATGAAGCTTACATGTCTTAAAAGCTCTTATTATTTTTTGTAAAAGTTTGTTCCAAGACGAAGAGTACAGGGAATTTTTTATTTCGGTCGGTCTAGGTTTTTTGGTAAAAGAATGGTAAAAGAAAATGCAATCTCATCTATGAGGATGCAGAGGGACTATTTTCACTGGATTCCAATCACTTGACTCAAACATAAGTTGCAGGACTATTTTGCAATTTAATCAGCATTTCTCTCCTCGTGCACTCTCATCCTTCCGGTACTCATTTCTCTCCTCGTGGCCTCCACCATTACTCTCGGCATCCGATTTAATCCCGAGAGTAATGGTGGAGGCCACGAGGAGAGTAATGGTGGATGCCGAGAGGATGGTACTCATTGCTTTCTCTGTCTACTATTTCCCCATTGGGTGTACCGCCCAAGTGGATCTCTTTCGCGAAAACACACCCCACTTCTCAGCAACACAGAACCTCATCTCTCACAACATAATATACTCTCGGACCACATTCAAAACCCACTGGAAATGTCAGCTCCAGAAAACCAATATTCGAGCTCCCAAGTCAGATCAACCGAGTCAGCCCACGCTTACTTTAACATCTGTCAAAGAAACTCCACAACCAACGAACACGAAAATTCAAATTTAATTAATTAAAAACAAAAAAAATTAACCAACCAACCGATACTTCCACCGAGAGATGATCACAGAAAAAATGGGCTGAGGGGGGATTAAACCCTAGCCCCAAAAATCAGCACAATTATCAAAAATTGAAATCCCAGAATTCAAGGAAGTCAAGATTAATATGTTGAACAAGACAACGTGTCTACATACAGACAACATGTCTTTGCCGTTAATCAGAATTCAAGAGGCAGACCAGGTAATACTATTAAAACCCTCAATTAATTCCGACAAATTACAAATAATTCAAGTAAGAAAGTGATTGAAGAAAAAGAGGTCTCTACCTGGGTGCAACTTCAAGCGGCTCCATTGATGTTAAAAAATGCAACGATCTCGTGGATTCAACGTTAGTAAAAAAAAAAAAAAAGAATATCATCCGTGACCGTGAGGAAGACGAAGAAGAGCTCTCTGAATCTGTTTCTAGGGATTAGAGATAAGGTTGTGCAGTGGAGTAATTAATTAATCGATCTGAGATATTAGTATGGAGGTGGAATAATACGTGTCCTATTGTGGTGTATTTTGAGGCAATTTCTACCGTGCAACCATGGTGTATGGAGTATTGTATTGTACAAATAATATTTATTATAGTGTATTCTTGAAGAAGATTACTTTGATATATAATGAATATTCTAGTAATGAATATTTATATTTTTACTCAATGATGATTTCAAGAATGATGATTTTTAATTGTTCAATAATGATTATTCATTTTTAAAATGAATATCTTTTATATTTAACTTAGATTTTAGTTTATAATGTATCGTACACTTAGGTGTACGATAGACGGATTGGTATTTTGAGTACCACGTATTATCAATGTTTTTAATATTAATTAATTAAGTTAATTTAGATAGAGTAATTTAGAAAGAAAATTAAAATGGTTTTATGATTTTTAAAAAAATAACATAGTTTACATTCTTAATAAAAAAAGGTAATTAATTTTTTGAATATATATAATTTAATGTATTGATATTAAATGTATTCATAATTTAGGTAAGCTTTTCAAATTTGATTTGTCTATTTTAACCCTTTGTATTATATTAGAAGGACAGCAACTGAGGTTGCATTCCCCGTTCCAATCAGCCGTCAAGCCGGC
Organism: Euphrasia confusa; assembly: GCA_954870475.1. Classification (NCBI taxonomy): domain Eukaryota; kingdom Viridiplantae; phylum Streptophyta; class Magnoliopsida; order Lamiales; family Orobanchaceae; genus Euphrasia; species Euphrasia confusa. Next base: position 20,367,533 of record OX940949.1, read on the forward strand.
GAATTATCCGTTCCGGAGACCCATAATTATTCTCCTTAGATCCTCAAAACAGGTGATCGAGCCAATGTAAGAATTATTGGGGGTTTTCCCTTTCGATTTTCTGTGAAAACCATGTTATCGAGTGCTTTGGGTCGAGTTGGCTAAGGTGTCTTCAAACTGTTCGATGTTTTGCTTCACCGAGCTTCATCAATGGTGGCTGTCTTTCTGTTACAAAGTTTAATCAAACACATTACACCGATTAGAAATTTTAGGGCTTTGCCATTTGCCGCTCCGAGTAATTTATCAATTGGAAATCGGTCATCATTTTCGACACAAATATCTCCCGAAGAATCTACCATTGAAGTCCTGAATCAAATCCTAGCCGCAGACGATAACCCTTCGATTTCCAGAGAGGATATTTGTATCGATTACATCCGCAAGCTTTGCGCTGAGGGAAACCTTGTAGCCGCCTCCAGTATACCGGAAAATTTACGCGGTAAGCGCATTTTCCTCGGTCCCCGTGCTTATAACTACATTCTAGAAGCTGCCGATGAAAAAAACGACATCGAAGTACTCTCTCGAGTTTTCAAGGATCGGTTGTCTTGTGGCTCCATAAGATTAAACTCGTATCTCATCATTGCTCGAGCTATCGGAAAGCATAGTTATGATTCGGTTGTGCTGCTGAATTTCATCGAAGAAGTTTGTGAGTCGGAGTTGTTGAGAATCGACATAGTTTTGAACAGGCTTATATTCGCATTGGCTAAGTGTGGCTATATTGAGAAGGCCTTGTTGATAGTTGGTCATATGAGGAGCGTAAAATGTAATCCGAATTTGGTTACATACAATACAGTGTTGGCGATTTTGGGTCGCCTGGGCAGAGTTGATGACATGGTACGCGTATTTGAGTTTATGAAAACAGGTGATCTTGTTCCAGATATTTTCACGTACAATACTGTGTTAAACAGTCTGCGGAAAATGGGTAGATTAGAATCGTGCTTGTTGTATTTCAAGGAGATGAGTGAGAGAGGAATTCAGCCCGATTTGATGACCTATAAAGCTTTGGTCGAGAGCTTAGGTAGATCGGGGAATATCGGAGAAGCCTTGAAGATATTTGATGAGATGAAGCGTAAGAAGATGCCTCCTTCGGTTCATATCTACCGCGCTTTGATTTTTAGCTTGAAGAAAATGGGGAAGATGGAGTTAGCTTTAAAATTCGACACGGAGATGAAAAGACTCTGTCCAAAGGCTGTTGTTCCAAGGGATTTCCAATGTAAGAGCAGATAATCGCTTTAGCATTATGTATGATGCCTTACTGTTTCGGTATTTGTCTACGTGATTCAAATGATTTTACATTGGTTATGGAAACTAATAGCCCAATTTATGAATTTTGAACTACCAACTACACTGTCAAAGTTAGTAAAGTGTATTTAACAGATTCTGATATGCAGTTAAAATTTTAATGGATTAACACCCCAGTCATCCTTGTTATCAAGGTTAATCTATTGACACTATTAGATGTTATGATCATGAACAAGCTTTAGTTAGTGCATCTATTAATATAGTAATCTAATTGTGCGTAAACAATTAAACAACTTTATGCATTTAGAACTACAAAATACACTGCGCAAAAGATACAGTGTTTGTATTAGATTTTGACCTTTCATCTACAAAATACTATGGTTAGTTCACTAGCATATGCAGCATAAACAAAATCACTCAATACACCTCAAACATACATACCATGGGTAGTTGTGGTTGGACAACCTCTTTATGATGTTAGTATCCTCCGCCTTTTATTTCCGAATTACAAACATTGTGAAACAACTTCATTAGTTAGGCATCGTATGTGTATGCACAATCTAATATTTGATGTTTTCACCTTTGATAGCATGTCCCAGGTTCCCAGTTATTTATCACCTTAGCTTATAAAGTATTTTAATTTACACATATATTTCGACCTTGAATTGGTGTGTGTTGTTTTCATGATCCAAGTTTTTTGCAAGAGTTTTTTAAACCTGGTTATGATGTCTTTTATTATGTTATGAAAACTGACAACACATGTACAGCTTCAAGGTCAAACTCCAACGACACAATATATAACATGTGTCAAACATTTCAATGACAAAGTAATCTTTCAAACTCAAGAAGTAAAGTAACACTAATACTATTAATTATGACACAAAGCTTCAAGGTCAAACTCCAATGCCAAACTTTCAAAATGTTGTGACAATCATTTCAATGTCAAAGTAACACTCTCAACATTTAGTAGTTACTTAATTTGTGCTTAACTGGAACTAAAAAGGAATGTACAAGAATATAACGTTTCATAGAACAAAATCAGATCCGGCCTTTTGAAGCTCTATAGAGTCTAGCTAGCTGCCTACTTATTATATTGATTTCATAACACAAAATCATCTTCAACAACACTTCTAACAATCTGCCCTCCAGCACTTCGAATTTCTTGGAAATCATGACAAGATGCGCGCTCCCCAAATAGTCGTACAAAGGCTCAAATATAAAGGAATGCATTGCCACTGCTTCCAAATTATCGACTGCAACCTGCATAAGATTGCCAAGAATGCAGATGTAGATCATTGGCTCATTTTTGAAAAATCTCTTCGCACAATATACTCCAAACCATCATATACTTGGACTGATGTTAAACACAATTTTTCAACTACAATGAACACAGAAGTAGAGTTTGTTATAGTGTTTGAATTTAAACACTATTACCTATTACACGTAGTCAATACTTTTTCGTAAACAAGTAGTGTAATTGATGAAAATCTTGAACTACAAGATACACTGAAAAAACAAGTAATCAATTCCTTAAGGTTTCGAATAAATAACAAAAACTTAAGAAGTGTATGGAGTAGATTTTATTCAATGTAGTAGGTTTTAAAATAATTTACATAAGAACACTGGGAGGGTTACAGTGTTTGTTATAGTGTTTGACGATACACTATTAGAGATAGACAATACTTTTTAGTAACACTAGTAGTAATTGCATCAAGATACACTATTAGATACACCGAAGGATACACTATATGACTACGATACACAATACTGCTGAAGTTTTGTTAGTAACACTACATGGTACATGGTACACTGTAGTCATTTTGTAAAACAGGTGACATTTTGTACAAACCTTTTTCACAGCCAAAGCCTCTCGGGGAAACTTTCCACGTCCGATACCAATCTTGATTCCACTCTGCACCAAAAAAATATTAATGTCGTAAACAGATTATAGGCATTTAAGTAGTATCGGAGAAAACGACAGTAAACTGATAATTTCAAATCGAAATTTCGAATTTATTCCGACAGGTCACTTACACGTTTTTTTTTCTTATTAATCGACTGGTTTGTCTGGAAATCATCGTCACTTAGATAATCGGAACGAGTTGTTGGAGACATCTTCTCGAAACACTATTTCAAAATGGAAATTGATCAAAATTTAGGTAACCAAATAAGTTATCTACAGCGCATTAAGATCTACCAATATTGTAATCTATCATCCAAGAACTGGCATGTTAAATCAAAAGGTATATAAGAATGTCTTTAATCCAAACAACAACGATAAAGATAGAAACCACACATTCTAGTTTGTTAAATACAAGAATTTCAGTTTTTTTATTTGAAAATACAGTGCAATCGTATTATTATATTCCTTAACAGTTAACTGCTCAAAAAATCTAAAAAGAATGTATTTTTTTTACTACAAATCAAAGTGAACAATGGATACAAGAACAATATATCAACTCACAATTTCTCAAAAGAATATACATGGAGAATATCGATACTTCTCACTTTCAGATGTGGATTAATTTCAGGAAAATATCGACATGCATAAAAAAAAGAAATTGCACTAAGAGTCTTGATAATAAACTAGAAGTACACAAATAAGTCGTGGATTATTCATTCTCTAAGATAAAAAAAATAGAGGTAAACATATGCCCAGGATTCTGAGGATAGTATGTTCAAATAATCTGGCCCTTCACAAATCACTTTACGTTTGTAGCAACAATCAAGCCTCATAATAATAACTTAGTACTCATTTCACTTTTCACATACACACAACTGGAACCCAACATCATCAGCCAAGTTTGTAGCAACAATCAAGCCTCATAATAATAAATTAGTACTCATTTCACTTTTCACATACACACAACTGGAACAGCCAACCAAACGAAAATTTCTCACACCTATCCTTTACAGCTAAATAAGAGGAGATACCTTAATATATTATCAACAGATAATCATAAACATTTGCAACATAGGCGCAAGTCAAAAATTCAACAAGAAGCATTCTGAATACAACAACTTCGAGTTCAGGAAACCACCTCTTAATTATTGAATACAACATATAGCTTGGTCACATTCTTACATAAACGCAAAACAAATCTTGAATGTAATCTATGAACGGTAGACATTGGGGCAGTTATTGCACTAAACAAATCTTCCCAATTAAACTAGAATTCTAATAAACTTCAATGGGTAGATTGATTACCATATCAACACTTGCTCAAAAAAGGTAGAATTTAACCTAAAAACGAAGAACCCTAAATCTTAAATGTAATCTATGAACTGTAGACATTTGGGCAGTTATTGCACCGAGAAAAAAACGAGAATCACATATAGTGTATACGGAAACAGAAACCTTACCGATTTTGAAGAAATTCAGAAAGTTCAACTTTCACAGATTTTCAAAAACACTATCGCCGGAATAACTGTTTTGCGTCGATTTTTTTGGGAATATATGAAGTGAGAGTTTTGGTAAGAGATCACCTCCTTGTTAGTAACACTACATGGTACACTGTAGTCAAATTACAAGACTTGCCAATAACCAAATTTTGCACTATCCAAACACTATTACACTACTTGTTCGTAAAGTAACAGGAAATTATATGAATCTTGAAATAACTACAACACTGTCCGACCTACGCAGTGTAGCATATACATCTTGCAGTGTTATTAAGTAAGCCCGATTAAATCTTCACCCATCCCAACCTTTATATAAAATGTTACACTATTACACATAGTGTAACATGTATGACACATTAGTGTCTAACAGTTATATATGTCTCAGTATTATTTATCATGAATCAGGAGAAAAAAAAACATGTGATCTTTTGAATTTATAAGATATAATATGGTTGAAATTCTTACCCACGCGTGTGAAACAAGATACTTCGTGTCCAGGAGAACTTCGTCATTAGACTTCACCTCTTCTTCTAGAAGGCTAGAAAATACTGATCGAGTTGTTGGAGACTCTGATCGAGTTGTTGGAGACATATTGTCGAAATACTGTTTCAAAATGGAAATTCATCAGAAATTAGATAACACAATAAAACATCGTCTACACAATCAGATCTACCTATATCGTACGCTATTATCCAAGAACTGACTTGTTAGCTATTACACGCTGACTTAGAACCAAATAACAACGATTAAGATAGAAACTTCACATTATAGTTTGCTGCAAGCTTTTAAAATCAAAACTTTTTGAATTCTAAATTCTGTGCACTCAAATTATTTGATGCTACATGTATCTGCTCAAAACAAAGTGAACTATGGATACAAGACAAATTTGTCATCCCACAGATTCTCAAAAGAAAATACATGAAAACTATGAGCTGTGTAATAATTCCACGAAATAATCGACATGCATACAAAAAAAAAATTGCACTAAACAACACTGCCCAAATAATCTAGAATTCCAAAAGGATTCAACTGGTAGATTCATTACCCTATCAGTACTTGCTCAAAAAGGGTTGAATCTAACCTATAAACGAAGAACCCTAAATCTTGAACTAATCTATGTACTACGGGATTTAGACAGTAATTGCACAGAGAAAAAGAACGAGAATCACAATTAGTGCGTCGGGAATCATAAATCTTACCAGTTCTGAAGAATTTGAGAGCGTCAAAATTTCACAAATCACAAAGAAATGTTGTCTGAATATCACGTCGGTTTCTTTTGGGAATTGGTGAATTGAAAAAGGTAGGTGAATGGGGGAATCGGTTCCTTCTATTATTTTTTGTAGTGTATTTGATACACATGTAAAGTGTATGATTGTCCCATTAATTTGAGTGATTCTATATAATATACATTATATATGGTAAGTGTATATATAATAGAATTAATTAAGAGAAATTATATAATCGGTTAATAAAAACATATTACATAGTATACACTAATTCAAAAGGCTTTATAGGTAAATCTTGTTTTTTTATAAATTGTGTAAACATTGGTCTTAGAGTATAATTCACTTAAAGATATTTACCCTTTTTTAAAATACCCCATTTAGATACACAATATATACATATTACATACAAAATCTATTAAATATAAGATGGACACTTGGCACCTAAGTCTTCTCTTTATATATATAAAGATAAAGATAAAGATAAAGATAAAGAAAAGATATATATATATATATATATATATATATATATATATATATATATATATATATATATATATATATATATATATATATATATATATATATATATATATATATATATATAAGAATGTGTTTTTTAAACTTAATTTCAGTTCAGTTCAAATCGTTTCAGTTCAAATTCATTCAGTTCAACTCGATTAAATTCGTTTCAACATAAATTAAAATAAACTTATTTGAATCAATAATTTAAGTATAAAAATTAGATAATTTTAGAATATTATTAATATTTTTATAAATATATTGAGCAATTTGTAAAAATTATGTTCAATATCAAAATAAGTTAAAATAAAATTATTTGATTCAATAATTTAAGTATAAAAATTAGATACACTACAAGAAAATCTGTTTATCCCTACGGCCATTCCCGAATGTCGTAGGGAACAGGTTCCCTACGTAATTTGGCCGTAGGGGCTTACCTCGTAGGAACAGATGCTCTACGGCCATAAGGGCCATCCTTACGGGCATGCCGTAGGGGAACCCCTTGGAATTTTTTTGTTCCGGCTCCTTCTTTCCCGTAAGGGATGCCTACGGCATCGTCGTAGGTACGGCCGTAGGGGCTCCCTACGGCCTAAGCCGTAGGGAATACATTTTTATTAAAAAATATGAGCCAGGCGGCTTGAGCCACCAGCCCAACCCACCAGTCCGAACCACTAACCCGAGCCCACCACCCTAAGGTCCGACCTTAGCCCAGCCCTCAATTCAGGACTTTGAAATAATTATATATGTATATTGCATGACCCAGGGTTTTAACCCTAGACCGGGATCTTACGAGTGAAGAGAAGAAAGATAAGCTATATGAGTTATATGTACAATTTTTAAAGATAATATATATGTATTCATTAACTTATATTTATTATGTAATATAATATAATAATAAGATAAAATATAATATATATATAAATATAAATAGTGGTTTAAAAAAAGTTAATTTTAAATAAAAGATCATTTAAATATATTAAATTAAATAGAAGTTTCAATCATTTTTTATTAATTTTTAAGAACTTTTATTTTTAATTATATATGTGTATTGCATGACCCTGGACCTTATGAGTGAAGAGAAGGAAGATAAGCTTTTTAAAAGGATAATATATATGTATTCATTAACTTATATTTATTATGTAATATAATATAATAATAAGATAAAATATTATATATATATATATAAATAAATAGTGGTTTAAAAAAAGTTAATTTTAAATAAAAGATCATTTAAATATATTAAATTAAATAGAACTTCCACTTATTTTTTATTAATTTTTAAGACCTCTTATTTTTTAAATTTTTTGCTTTTACAAGTTTTACGTAAATTTAAATATTATTTAGTAGTAAATTTTGAAATTTGTTTACGTTTTTTATTATTTCTTGCGTAATTTTTGCGTTTGTAATAAATTATTTTTATAATATTGCGTAATTTGTTGAGTATTTACGTAATTTTTGTAATTACTTATTTTTATAAAATTTTACAAAAATTATTTTTATATAATTGTAATTAGCATGCGTAAAGTTAAAAGAAACTTTAATTGTAATTTTATTATTTAGTAAAATAGTGGTTTAAAAAATACATTTAAAAGAATTTAGCTTGCTTAGTGTGTTAAGTTAAAAGAAACTTTAACTGTAATTTTATTATTTAGTAAAATAGTGATTTAAAAAATACATTTAATAGAATTTAGCATAATAACATTTAATTAATTTATTGTTATATAAATTAATAGTTAAAAAAATAAATAAATAAAAATAAAAAAATAAAAACAATTCCACTAAGGCACATGCCGTAAGGAATAAGTTGTCATACTCCCCTACGGAAATAGGGGACTCCTACGGAAAAAATACCGCCCAGGATTTTTTATTGGGTTTGCCCGTAGGGCCTTTTGGAGGGAAGCTATGCGCGCGAATATGCGCGCAGTTCCCTACGGGGATTCCCTACGGGAGTCTCCCCTACGGCAGGAGCCGTAGGGGAACTCAGAATATGATTCCAGTAGGGATGTTGTAGGGAAACTCCTACAGAAAAAAGGTCATAGAGAATCCCGTAGGGATTCCCTGGTTTTGTTGTAGTGATAATAGAATATTAATAATATTTTTATAAATGCTCAGAGTTGTTAACTCAGTTGGTTGAACACTTGAATTAGTAAGATCCAAGATTACATGTGGATGAGTATTTAAATTTCTACATTTGACCTAAACAATAAATAAAATTGTAAAATATTTAGCAATTTATAATATTATTATTATTTTTATAAAATAAATAATTCAATTTCAACTCAATTCAGCTCAATTTAAATCAGTTCAGTCCAATTTTGTAAATTTCAGTATAAAAGAACATGTTCTTAGTATTCGATCCTCTCTACCATCAATTTACCATCACCCAAAATTTGAAAATATGTTTGAAATTCTAAACCAGACGATAAGGCAGTAGTTGTCACCAGTAATTCTGCGGGCGAAAAGGCAATCAATGTCGCAGCAGCAGAAACCGATTCTCTAGTAACATTTCTTATTATTTATGGTAGAAAATAAAAAATTAAATATTTTTCGATTGAAAAAATTCAAAAGGCAACATAATCTTTAAAGAATAAAAAACACAGTTCTACCAAGAGTCAATCTCTAAGTTGCCTATAAAATGATTAAAAAAACATAATTTTAAGATCATCTCCAATAGGGAGTATTTGGTCCGATATTCAGGTTCCATAAGAAATAATTTATCGAAGTAACTTTTTGATTGTTTTTTTAGAATTATTGAATAATTTTCTAATTATTCTGAACAAATATGATGACACGACAGCTTTGGGCACGGGGCAAATTCGGGCAAGTGTCCGGTTAATATAAATGGACATTTTATCTTTAAATGATATTTTTAATATATAATTAATAAAAGAAATTTAGTTTTTTAAATCAATATTTTTTATTTTTCAAGAGTTTTAAATAGAGATTGAGTTTATTTAATTTGGATATTATTTGTTTTTTCAAAAATTTTACTATTTTATAAAAAAAATCAATTTCTCAAAATTATTGATATATCAAATTAAATTAATTTATATATATTGAACTATATATATATATATATATGTTTATTACTTTAAAAATATAGAAAAGTTCGAAAAAATTATGGATAGTGAGAGAAAATGAAATACTTTTTAAAACATTTTTTATTGTAGAGTGAGATATTTGAAAGATAATTTTGATAATGTGTAAAGTGAAATAAGTTGACGTGGCAAAAAATATGTAAAATATGAAATATTTCTTACTGGAAATGGTTTAATAATAGTCGGTTTGCATGGTTTTTTCCATACTACCCTCATGGGATAGTACCCTGATTCATTGATATATTGACACGTGAATTTATTAAAATGTAATGATTCATTGGTATATTGACATGTAGATTTACTAAAATGTAAAAAATAAATTACGTGGTTGAAATTAAAAGTAAGTTACACATGTTTAAATATGTATGGAAGTATTATGATTTCAATACTTGTTATTTGGTTGTATTTAATTTTGAAGTGTTAAGTTGATATAAAAAATAATTTTGGAGGACATGGAATTTGAAGACAAGTTGTACGGGAGAAAGATTTTCATCAATTTTAAGCACAATGGAGAAGGAAAACGGACCAGACGGTCTTTTGATATGATCAATCTTGAACTTTTGTTGTTTTTGAGATTGTATATAAAACACAAAATGAATCCTGAAATTAACTTGTATTCATAAACAACACACATATTTTATAGTAATTCACTCCCAAGTTGAACACATTATTAATACAAGAAGCATATAAATTGCATTCACACACACGAACATTACAGAGGAGAACTCTCAACCAGAGATGTCAATGGCCTTGACCTCAGGTTTCTTGACTTCAGTCTTGGGCACTGTGACTGTCAGCACCCCGTTCTCCATGGCGGCCTTCACCTCATCCAGCTTTGCATTCTCCGGCAGCCGAAACCGGCGGAGGAACTTGCCGGAGCTCCTCTCGACGCGGTGCCACGTGTCCTTCTTCTCCTCCTCCTCGCGGGTGCGCTCGCCGCTTATCTGGAGGACATTCCCGTCCTCCACCTCGACCTTGACCTCCTCCTTCTTCAGCCCAGGAACATCAGCCTTGAACACGTGGGCCTCAGGAGTCTCCTTCCAGTCAACACGTGTTGCCGCAAACTGCGACGTCGTTTCGTTGTTGCTGCCGCGGAATGGGTCCCACAGGTCCAGAGAGAATGGATCGAAGACGCTGCTGCTGTTGCCTTGTCGACCGAATATGCTTGGGATTAGAGACATTTTTTGCTTTTGGTTTTTCCGAATTTAATTAATTAGGAGTTATTTGGAGCTTGAATATTATATTGATCGATTGTGTTATTCTGTGATGCTAAATGGGTGGAGAGAGCAATACTTATATAGGGAGTGATGCCGGTGAAATCTGAAGAATTGAGACTCTTCCGGAAATTATTAATTAATTACTAGTATTAAAATTGAGAGAAATCGAGACTATCAAAGAAACATCTGGAGAAAGCTCTCCCAAACTGTGACACGTGTTGTGTTAAGAGGTCACCCCACTCACCGTTTCATATATCAATCTATATTTTTAAATGAAAAATCAAATACTATTCAATGTGCATTAACATTATATTTCATTATTTCTTTCCCTTTAAAATACTTTGAAAATGTTAACTCGTCGATCATTTGTTTTTATTCCTTTGCATATTTTGTCAAAATATTATTCCTTAAACAATTCAAAAAATACTATTTTATGAGATCGCATTAAACATTGATTATTTTTTTTGTTATAAATGTACATAAAATTCAATTCCATGTGAAAATTCTAAAAAAACCGAGTACAGGGCATTCTGGTAATTTTCAAGAAATTTGAATTTTTCAAAGCGGAGAAACGAAGTTGTTTTGTCTGGATTTTGGCCACGGATGCACGGGTTAGGGCGAGTGATTACTCACTCGATTCTTCACCAAAATGCATGATGCTTGTTCGGTTATGATCCCTGCCAACTCATCTACATAATGCACAAGGAATCGCGTCGATTGATCACACTGTCGAGATTTGCGAGGTTGTTGCAGGCCGACGGTGTAGATGATGATATTGATTTTGTGCATTTCTGATTCAGCATATAATCACTCGTGTTTGTGATGAATATGCAAGCATTGAGCCAGAGAGAGTTTTGTACAATCGTTTTTCACTATCGAATAATACCAGAACACCTTTCCCCTCCTCCGTGCATGTAAATCGTCTTCCCGACGATCGAAGCACGGAAAATCGTTGTTGTGTGATTATTTTCTCTTCATGTTTGCGTTCGTAGTGTTCAATACAAGCTCTCGGTGAGATGTGTGTTGGGTGATTACAGTTCGTGTAAGATTTTAATTTTTACTCCGGTTATTCGATTTTATTGTTTGAGCTCGATAGTCGCCGGAGCTCGCGGTTGTTTCCGACGTAATTCTCAACATTTTTAAACCATATTGTGCTAAGATTTCTCGTTTTTTGCTGTTTGATTAATTTGTTTCGAATGTGTTTTAAGATACAATTATATTCATATTTTATTATTTTTATTTTACTTTCACAACTATTTTACATATTTATTTTAAAATACAAAATTATACTTCCTCTTTTATCAACATAATAAACAAAATTATCTTATAGTTTGTACCAAAAAGTATAAAAATATTATAAAATTAAACTACTAATTGAAATTTTAAAGTGGGTGTTTGTGGTGAGTAAGATGTTGAAAAAATATTGTGTAGTCAGCTAAATAACGTTACTTCAGTAAATGAACACCAAAAAATAAAAATTTCTCACTTTATATCAATTTTAACTAAGAATAAAAAATCTTAACGCCCAAAAAGAAGAAGCTAACCATACTATGTGTAGTAGACTCTATCTTCTAGACAAACAGTACATAAGATTAAGAAGCTCTATAAATGCTTATCAGTCAGACAACTATAAAACTAGTACTCCAGAATCATATTTTTTATACGATGATCTTAAATATTTAGATATATTACAAAGATACTATGATGCTATATCATATTGTTATTTCACAAGTGACTACGTCTTCTAAAACATGTACAACTAGATCTATAATTTTGAATTCATATTTTAGATGCAGTTATTGAAAAAGCATATAGCATTTTCGTTGGCATTATTTTTTAACAGCCACTATTGGATTCCAAGAAATAATCTTATCAAATAACAATAAATTTGTAACTAAAAAAAATATTTTACGTTGTAGAATATTAGAAATTATATTTATGGTGCATGTCTTTGTCAGACCCGTTCCTGACATTTTAAGGGCTCTAGGCAAATTATCGAAATTAGGTCCCTTTCATTTTATTATTTTTAAAAAAAATATATTTTAATTTTTTTTTATTTCAAAAGTATTTAAATATTAAAAGAACTACATATAATTTTTAAAGAATATATAAATAAATTAGATAAAAAAAAATTAATCTTTAAAAATGTTTCTCCTAGCATTTTCAGAAGCAAAATCATTTATAATTACATCAATATCAACATCTTCCAACATATTTTTCTCTATTGATAAATTGCCAAGCCATTCAGTCTCTCTTGTGACATTGACGACCTTAAATAAGTCTTTATTAACTTGAGCTTTGAAAAACTTCTTTTCGATTTAAATAATTTGCAACAAAAACAATATACTCTATCAATAATTTTAGAATAAACCAACCATTTTCGATCCCTAATCTCACAATTAGTTAATTTTATGGAATAATAAGAATATGAAAAATGTCTATTATTGTTGTTTAAGGGAAAATCAAGATTAATTCTCTAATAGGCCCCTTCTCAATTAAAATATCTTTCGATTTATTATCAAGATTTTCCCAATTTCTTGAATCATAAATATCAAAATAAAATTTTTTTGCTTCATCATCTTCTCTAGAATCATTAATATTGGATGTATTCAGAATATTATTAAGAACAATAGAATAATTAACTACATCATTTTCATTATTATCTAAAATTTCATCAACTTCATCATTTCCATTCAAATCTAAATTATCTAAATTTTCATTTGATTTATCTTGTGTACTTGATTTTTTTAAAATAAATTTATCAATAGCCCAATGTTGTGATTTTATTAAATATTCCGTTAATTTTCTTGTTTTTTTCTTTTTTCACTTACAGATAAATGTTTTTTAGGCAACATAATAAAACAAATCAAATACTAAGCAAAATAATACACAATTAAAAAAAATGAAGCAAAATAAAACACAATTCAAAAATATTACGCAAAATAATACACAATTAAAAAAATGAAGCAAAATAAAACATAATTCAAAAATATTACAGTAAAAGAAATAGAGAAAAAAACCCAACAATAATACACAAATAACAATTAATATATATATATATATATATATATATATATATATATATATATATATATATTATAGCAGAAATAGCAGAAATAAAACAATGACACCTGTTATTTGTGAATTGATCCGAGAAAGATTGAAAACGCCATAAACTTCTTTTTGATCCGTGAAAGATTGAAAACGCCAGAAATTCTCTTCTTAAGAATAACTAGTCCTCTTTCCCGTGCGATAGACGTGTATTTAATTCAACTTTTTATTACTCGAGTGTGCTCTTTCTGTGTTAGATGTAAACATTGATAATTGACAAATATAAATATTAAGTGAATTATATAATTGAAATAGTACAATAAAGAAATCATGATATTACAAATAATTCTTTATAGACTACCTTAAGTTCGATTTATATGTAATCAAATAGAGGTTTTGCTTTAAAAAATAGTTTTGTTAATAAAGTCATTGTCAATTAAGTCTGACTTATATTTAATAGAATAGATATTTTGCGTTAAAAAATAGTTTTGTTAATAAAATCATTCTCAAATTATAGGTATATAAAAGTCTATTAATATTAATATTGAAATAATTAAGTATCATTTCATAGTACTAATCAAATTTACAAACCAATTGGTTCAATAGTTCCATTTGAAAATTTCATATTAACAAATAAGTAAAGAAATTGACGGTAACTCAAATCAAAATAAAACAGAACATAAAATAAGTAAATAATTAGTCTTTAAAGCTAAAAACATAGCTAAGTTAATTGCAGTTATAGTTTACACTTGAATAACGATTTAAACTGTTCAACATAACCCAAAAAGTATTCAAAATATCAAAATAAATTGTTTCGGAAATACCAACTGACAAACTAAAAAAGATTTAAGTACAAATAACAAATTACTTAAACAATGATTATTTTTTCATTCGGCATGCATTCTATCACTCGATCAATTGTATGTCATCCTGAATTAATATTGATTGAATAATTGTTATATTTATAAAATTTAATTATTTTTTTGTTACTAATTACTTTATATTGATTGAATAATTGTTATATTTATAAAATTTAATTATTTTTTGTTACTGATTACTTTATGAACAGAAATTTAAACGAAACGTTACTAATAATCTGACAATTATAATACGGCCACATTGAGTATTGCTTGTCGATCAATTTTTGTTAGCTTTTAGGATCGTAACCTGGCTCTAATACCACTTGTTACGGGACAAAGCTCCGAATGCCACACGATCAAGACCAGTGCCACTAGATACTACTTGTAGAAGATCGACGATGTATAGTACGAATAATAATGCGGAACCCCGAAAATAACTCAACAATAAATAAAGAAGAAGGAGATAAGTAAAGAAGACAAGGAATTTACGTGGAAATCCAAATCGGGAAAAACCACGGGAGGAACGACGAGAACTTTCACTATAATATTGCCGATGATTACAAGAACTGATATACACTCTAAAACCCTCTAATCTCACACAATATTATCACATGGTGTCTCTCTTGGTGTTCAACACACAAATAATTGTGTATATGGAGATCCTTATTTATAGGAGTAGAAAACCCATAAATTAGGTAACCAATAGGAATAGGAATAAAACCTATTTCCTAATATATGACTCCTAAATCCATAAGGAATAGAATTATATTATATTAAATATAATTCTAATTTTCCTAAATAAGGAAACCAAATTCCTACGGATTCGAGTCATATTTTAACAATCTCCACCTTGACGAGAAACCGCGAAATCCCATCGCTAATGTGAAATCACATCACATGTAATACAAAGCCGCGAAATCCCATCGCGCATGCGAAATCTCATCGCACATCAAACCATAAAGCGAAATCACATCGCCCTCAATAGTCTCGTCCCTCGTCTTCCTCCAAATGCCCCCAACGGGCCTAGTTCCTAGAAGATTGGACCTTCAAAGGTCCCCATGAATCGGAACATACATACCCGAGTGTCTTCTTCGAGTTGTGAGCCCAATTCGAGATATACCCTCTCGACCGCTTTCCAAGCGCACAATGCTCACCAGATTTAGAAACACTCCGTAGATCGAAAAACACTCGATCCTTCAAATCGACTTTCCTCACATGCCCAAGCCGCACATGGTCTAGTCGTGTAGACTCTTCATCCGAGAGCCTAATTTTTCCCACGGTTACTTCGTTCACCGCTTCATCTTTAAGCTTGGTCACTCCGGTCTTCGTTTGCATGCCTCTATGCCGGATAGACTCTTCTACCAAGAGTCGGGTTTCGGCCCCGGTTACTTCCTTCACCGCGCCTTCATGGAGGACATAAGGTCGCATTGCCTTTTCGTCTCCTCCCAACACTACCAAAGCCGCTTTGGTAGCCTCAAAAACTCCACCTTCACAGGTGTAGCTAAACATAACTCCGGTTACTTCGTTCGCCGAGCTATAGTGACATACCTTATTCCCGTGTCGCGACTTCGAATTCCCCGAGTCGCTCCCTTTATCACGGTACTTCTTTTGGACGTCAAGTCCATCACACGATGTCACATTGGAGACACCCACACCAATTCTCTTCACGTTCTCCCCCGCAAATAGCGCCAATAACACGGCTACATAGGATATTATCTCGAAAAGTTGCCACAACTCTTCCAATAATTCCCACAACTCCTTTGCGGACCTTGTCTCTATGGTTTCCTCGGTCATGGAGTTCGATATATGAAGGTCAATTGAAATTACCTTCCGATCGAGCTCAATCCTTCTGGACTCCTCCATGTCGTGATGGTAAAGAGGAAACCCCCCGTTGAGACTTAAATTCGGTAAATCGTACCTCACGCTCGTCATCGAAACCTTGCTCCGGAAGGTAGTAGGATCGTAGTCTGGAAGGTCACGGGATCGTTGCCTGGCTCTGATACCACTTGTTAGCTTTTAGGATCGTAACCTGGCTCTAATACCACTTGTTACGAGACAAAGCTCTGAACGCCACACGATCAAGACCGGTGCCACTAGATACTACTTGTTGCAGATCGACTATGTATAGTACGAACAATATGCGGAACCCCGAAAGTAACTCAACAATAAAAAGGAAGGAGACAAGTAAAGAAGACAAGGAATTTACGTGGAAACCCAAATCGGGAAAAACCACGGGAGGAACGACGAGAACTTTCACTATAATATTGCCGATGATTACAAGGATTGATATACACTCTAAAACCCTCTAATCTCACACAATATTATCACATGGTGTCTCTCTTGGTGTTCAACACACATCTCATTATGTCTATGGAGATCCCTATTTATAGGTGTAAAAAACCCATAAATTAGGTAACCTATAGGAATAGGAATAAACCTTTTTCCTAATATATGTCTCCTAAATCCATAAGGAATAGAATTATATTATATTCAATATAATTCTAATTTTCCTAAATAAGGAAACAAAATTCCTACGGATTCGAGTCATATTTTAACAATCTCCGCCTTGACGAGAAACCGCGAAATCCCATCGCGCATGCGAAATCACATCGCACATCAAACCATAAAGCGAAATTGAAGGTACCGGTATACCGATCCAATCGATAAAACGTGTGTGCGGAAGCGTGTAAAGCGATATATCTACTATGCCATGATCTTAGTGCACACTTAATGTGTATAAGAACACATATAAACATATATATATACACATCCAATATATATATATATATATATATATATATATATATATATATATATATATATATATATATATATAAGGTTCAACGATTACTTACTTTTGGTGATCGTTGATTTTGGTTAAGGTGGTGTTGAGTCGATTGAACCACCTTAATGGATCAGCCCCTCGAAGCTCTCTTTATGAATGACCTCGTCACTCCTCTTGTCTAGATCGCCCGGATGTTGAAGCCGCACAAATGGCCCGGCCTCTACGTGTTGCACACGAACCCGGATGACGAACACCTTTGCTTGCTTGAGAATGGATCTCCAAGATCACCTCTTTTCTTTCTATTTGAGTGGAATTTCGTGGCTAATGCAATTGTGTGATGAAAATCTGATTTTCATCTATATAAGTGCATCATTATGCATCCCATTACACCCCTTTGTAACCTACAACATAATGGGCATCATAATGCACCATAATCATGCAAAGGGGTTACAAAGGAGGTGAAAGGTCATGCCACATACACATGCCACTATGCATTGTATGTGGTCCCACTTGTTTGTGTGGCATGCCATGTCACACTATGTGACATGCATCCATGCAAGCCATGCATCCCATGCATGTTAATTAATTCCACGTAAATATTGATTCTAAATCAATATATTTATCAAGCAACGTACATCATCTTTGAGTTCGTGTGTGACCCTGTAGGTATGATTTAATTGATCAATATTATATTGTTCCCAACAATTAATATTATCAAATAATCATTTAACATCCATAGACGACCTTATGACTTTATCGATTGCACACGTAGGATCGAAGGACATATCCCAACAATCTCCCACTTGGCCTTCAGAGCCAGTGTGCTGCCAACTTCCTGTTGTCACTTTATGTCTAAGTTTGAACTTGAGGCAAGACTCGAGTCATCCTCAATCGGTTCAAACCTTTCTTGGACTTTGAGACAGACTGTAAAACCAGATTTATCACTATGATACGAATCTGGACGTGGCCACGTATTTTCCACAGTCTCGACTCTCCAAGTGGCCGGTAAGACATGTATCCCATTATAAAATGGAGGACAATCCCATCTTGTCAATCCAAGCTCTCCCACTTGCTTCCTGATATACCTAATAACAAGTTTTATAACCTCCTTTTACGAAAGGCGTTTACTTGTATCAAAGTACACCATTTCACAATGGAATCACTCTGGACTACTCAGGTCAGAGGAAATTGCTCGACAGTCAATAAAATAGTATTATGACTCGAAATCTTAAATACTATTCCAGTCGGGTCTGTTCGATCATTAGCTCCCAGCTAATATCTATGTAATTGTACTTGATGTCCCACATCACTAGCCCATGAAGCGGCGCTATAGTACACATTACAATCTAGTTCTTTGTATTATCGGTTTGTCCGTACTCGATTATACGAACTAGGAACAAGCATATGATTCAAGTATATCAGTTCAACCATTGGGACTTCATTATGCGGTAAGTCGACCTCATAACCCAATCGATATTACTTAATCATTTGGACAATTCATATAAATTAAACCATATTTATATGAAGAAATATGTATTATACATATGAGTGAGTGTCTACCAAATCTCCAAAAGTATCTAATACAGTAATAGAAATCACAACCCATCTCTAAGATGTCTGATCTCTATTGCAGTCGTGAAAGCCACAAGCTTAAACTGCTGGAGAGGTTTAGAAAGCGGGTTTGCAACCTTACCAAAAGTTGCAACTTTATTATCTCGATGTCTCCACAAAACTATCTCCCAGATAATGTGGAACTTCCTGAGCACCAGTTTTAGACTTGTGGTGCTTCCTAGCTCATTGGCTTGCGCGATAACTCTACTATAAATAGAGAACTATCAGATGGACTGAGCTAGTTACGCCACCTAGTTCATTCAAGAACTTTCAAATCCTAACTGCCAACATTACTGCATCTAATGCAATATTGTGCTCAGCTTTTGTATTTTAATCAGCTATATTGCATTGCATGGAACTATTCCAGCAAATATCACCTCTAACTAGACAAAAGATATAACCAGATTAAAATCGGAAATTATCTTAGTTTGTTTTGAAGTTAGCATTCAAACAGCTTGTTAATATCAACTCTTTTTGTCTTCCAAAGACAACAAAATTCTTTTGTCCATCTAAGGTACATAAGAATATTCTTGGTCGCAGTCTAACGCGCCTCACCTGGATTTCCTTGAAACTGACTCGTCATGCTCAAAGCATACGATACGTCCGGTCGTGTACATATCATGGCATACATTATAGACCCTATTGCCAAAGCATAAGGAATGTTTTCCATCCTCTTTTGCTCATCAAGTCCCGTAGGGCCTTGCATCTTGCTAAAAGATGTGCCATGACTCATTGGAATGAGACCCTTTTTGGCGTCTTTCATTCTGAACTTATCAAGTACCTTATCAAAATAGGTCACTTGACTAAGTCTAAACATCATTTTCGATCTGTTCCGACAGATCTTGATGCCCAATATGTACTGTGCTTCTCCAAGATCCTTCATTGAAAAACAATTCCCAAGCCATTCTTTAATAGAATTAAGCATAGAAACATTGTTTCCAATAAGGAGTATGTCACCGACATACAACACAATTAATATAACGTAACTCCCACTGATCTTCTTGTAAAACAAGACTCTTCCGAGTTCCTCTGAAATCCAAATCCCAGTATGGATTCATTGAACTGAAGATTGCTACTCCGATATGCATTCTTTATTCCATAAATAGAACTATAAGCTTGCATAATTTCTCAGCCTTATTAAGATCGATAAAACTCTTTGGCTGTGTTAAAACACAACCTCTTCTAGAATCCAATTCAAGAAGTTAGTTTTAACATCTAATATTACCATAACTCATTATCAAGATGAGTAGTAATGGCTAAGATAATCTGAATGATTTAATCAAAGCAATTGGTGAAAGTTTTTCCATAATCCACCTCGTGAATAAAACTTGTACCATCAACCTTGCTTTGAAAACCCTAGGTTTTCCATATGTCTGTTTAGATCTTAAAGATCTATTAGCATTCATTGGGTCTAACCCTGTGATGCAAATATATCAAGTTCCAAACTTGATTATCAGATATTGATATCATCTCAGATTTCATGGCACCATGCCAATTTTCAGTAGCTGGACTCGTCATAGCTTGGAATTAGGTCGAAGGTTCACCGCTTTCCAAAAGCATGAATTCATATCTCTCATTGGTCACAATATCTAAGTATTTGAATAATAGAGATAGATTTATGCCTTTCGGACCTACGAGGGCTGGTATGGCTTCCAAAACCATAAGAATACTCTCAACCCAGTCTTGAGTATTCATCGTTGGTTGTTTCACTTGAACCTCGTTCAAGACAACCGAGCTCCCACTGAATTTCTAGGAAAGATAACTCTTTTCAAGAAACTCACTATCTCGAGCAACAAAATATTGTTCTCAGATAGATCGTAGAAGTTGTACCCTCGAGTTTCTTATGGATACCATAAAGAAACTTTTATCCCATTTGAGTTCAAGCTCTATAGAGATAAATCTCGTCAGAGAAGCTTTTAGAACCTCAAATTCTTGATGAAAACAATTTAGGGACCCTCCATTTCCATACCTAGTATGGTGTCTTATCAACAGCTTTTGACAGCTTCCTATTCAGTGTATAAGTTGAAGTCTAGAATTGTGTGTTCCCAAAAGAGACCAGTAGTTCATTTAGACCTCTCATCGAATGGTTGAACTATATCTAATATAGTTTGTTTTCTCTTTTCCGAAACATAACCTTCATGAGCTTGTGAACTAATAGGTTCCACATACATCAGTATGGATCATCCCTAATTACTCACATGTTCTCCTTTCTCCAAGAAAGATGACATTGTTATCTTTTCAATCACACATCATTCACATGTATCAAATGACTCCAAGTCAAATGATTCTAAAATTCCTTCTAAAAGAAGCTTCGTTACATGTTTAGATTTTGATTTGATCTAGTCAACAATGTTTCAGTTATGTCTCATCGATACTTATTCGATTTGGCCTTTGGTCTTAATGATATATATGATTTGTCAAGTTTAAAGTATACATAAACAATATAATAATCGTACCAAAACAAAGAATAATTCACAATTAAAATAGTTACCAAACTATTTAATAGTGAAAAAACTAATCCATCAGTATCTAATAGTGAACCAATATTCATTGTTTATTGAAGGTACGAAATTACATAGTTATAATACTAAAACAAGGCCCTAAGGCAAAACAACATCATATGATCATACGGCTAATGCAGCGACCTTCGCTCCATTTCTTGCCTGTAGATCGACATCTCTATTCACCAAACTTATACTTCTATGCAGTTCCTCCACATAAAAATTGTGAGAACCACATTTGGCATCCAATACCCAAGAAGTAGAATTTGTGAAGTTTAATGTCTATATCATTAATACTTGAAGATGAAGCAACCCCGTTCTTCACATCTTCTTTGAACTTTGGGCAAATTCAATTATTCCCAATAATTGAGTCTCATTCAAATTTCCCATTCAAAATTATCTCAATGTCAAAACGTGATAAATAGTAAGTGAAAAATCGAAGTTTTCTAACCAGCGATATTATCATGCAATTGAAGCCCTATCTCTCATAAAATATGAGGGAGCCAACCAGACAATCGATTCACGCCATCCAATGGCTCGAAAGTCTCTAATTTGTGTCATTGATGAACTTAAGTGTTTTGGATTAAATCACTCCCCGAGGTGTAAATAATCCTAACCTTATAATCCATCAAATGAAAGACAAATTAGGCATTTGTTTTGAAATTGAATAAAATATGAACTTTTACTTGTTTGCAATTAGTGTCCTACACTTTTGCAGTAGACGCATTCAGATTCCCTAGGAACCCTAGTAGCATTTTTGCCCATGCTCTTTTGAATACCTCATCCCTTATCATAAGAATATCCCTCTCAGGGTCCTTTTTAATTGACGACTCATCATCTTAGAAAAATTCAGGAGATCACTTAAAACAAATAATCCAATTATTTGTTGTACATGTGGTCCCTATAGGTTTCTCTTTTCCAGCCTAGCTGAAGCGATGACCCTTGGTTATTCAGAACTTTTCAATCTTAGCATATTCCCCGAACATGCTATTGAGTTGTTCAATGATATCTTAGGATGTGGTTATTTAACACATTTTCCTTGTCTTCGTATTTGAGGACCATCCTCAAATTACGTTGTTAATCAAGAAAATTTATGTTGTTCAATTTTTCACAATCAAGAATTGAACGAAACTTGAATTGAGTTGATATTAGACATGATAAACTACAAAAGTAAGATAAATAAAGTATGTAAACATCCACAAAGCGGTAAACAAATAAGGTTGTCTAACAATTGTACTTATTTATTTCATTTTGTTCAATTGATATCCAATATCATTGTCCCTTAGAACAAAACGATCCCGAGATCCTCATCTTGTAAATATTTAAGCCGACTGAGTCCGCACTTAAGTATTTCAAGATAGGTAGACATACCCGTGTCAATGATATCTAATATCACTCTCGGTCGACGAGAATCTCATTCTCATCTCATGTCTCGATAGCCACGCATGCAGTGGATCTATCGATGAGAAAACCATACTCACGTGTAAGGGTCTAACCCTTACTCCCACTTATCCCAAGATAACAAGTAGTACCCCGCTGAGGTGGACCTACCAACTTATGATCGAGGGCTTCATATGTAACAACCTAAAATTTTATTTACTAAAATCTTGAATTCACTTAATTAAATTTAAAATTTATAAACTAATTTAATAAATTAAAACTACAAAATAAAATAAAATAAACATTTATTTTAATAAATAATATAACAATAATTTTTGTAATTAATATTTTTAATTTAATCCAATAATAAGTATAACTTAAACTTTGATCTAAATATATAAATAAAATAACTACATTAATCCAAACTAATAAAATAAAACTTAACGTACAAGAAATTATTATTCTTTATTAAACTAATACCTAATAAATTAAACCCTAAACATCCCTATAAATATATATCTTCTCCTATCCGCACACATAACCCAAAACAAACAATAAAAGGTGTAACCTTTCTCCCTCTCTTCATCTCCTTTCGCCCAAGAAACCCACGTCTAGGAGAACCAAGCTTTTGCCGCTGCCGTGATGGACCGATCGAGTATCTCCTCTACCATTTGAAGTCGGAGAAGATGAAGCCCGCAACTACGGCCCTCTCTCGCCTCAATCGTAGTGAACGATCAGACCTCCAAGACAAAAATCCAATCCAGTAGTGCCGACATCTCCATGTTCCCTCTGCTGTACCTCGGTATCATCAATAAAGAAGGAAGAAACGGATTTTGCATCTCAACTACAATAACGTAACTTTTCTATTAAATAATACTAAATTGCATAGAGGTCCTTGAAATTTAAATTATTATGGGCCACTACACTTTAAACTACATAATAATATTATTTAATCCATTGAAGTTTCAGAAATTATAATTCTCACCCATGAAGATTTGGAAGTTGCTAGTTCAACCTCTAAAGCTTTAGACGCACTTTGGATTTGCTCGTTCACATCCCAGCTCATCGAGGTATGTGTCATGTTGTCGATTTACCTCTTTTATTACTTGTTTCACTATGTGTGTTTCTATGTGTGCATTTATGTGAATTTATTAAAAATATATTTTTTCGTTGTAACCGGAGACTGGGGAAAAGGGTCGAAGGGGACCAACGCAATAGTTGGCGCAACTCGCAATATCCAGATTATTAAATGGATCTCATGTTTATTAAAATTATAATATTTTCATGTTATCCAGATTATTAAATGGATCTCATGTTTTTATTAAAACTACAATATTTTCATGTTATGTTCATTGGTTATACATGTATTTGATTCTGGTATTAGATGAGGTAATGACCCTATTGAGCGCGTTGAGCTCACCCTATTGACAACAACTATTTTTAGGTACACCCGAGGATGCCGAGCGAGGAGAGTGATCAAGGATGGAGGATAAATTAAACTATATAAATGTATCTTTATGCTTTATTTGTTATTAACAATTTTTATCATGAAATCGTCTATTGTTTCAAAATCTTGAAATGTAATCTATTGATTTTATTTTACTTTTTTTGTAATTGATTCAAATTGGTTATTTGTGTGTCGTATGTTCAGTTAGTACTTTTTGATTAGTTATTATGATATTCAATAATAGTTTTATATACACTTATGTAAATTATATATGATTAACGTGCTGATTAGTATAAGAAATAAGAATGAGTACGCATGATGTGTAGTATAAGTATATGTGTGTATGTTTCTTTTGGAGTTGACCATTATATGTAAATATAAGTACATGCTCAAACTATGTTCCTATCATAAACATGTACTAATTATATGAATAGTATATTTATGTGTTAAAGTATTAGGCTTGTTTTGTTAACGTTTTGAAAATAAGTTTATTAAATAAAATTTTGTAACGCCCGCACTTTATTAAATGTTATTTTCGAAAATAACACCTTCCGCTGTTTTAAAAATACGGGTTCCTAGAAGATTGGACCTTCAAAGGTCCCCATGAATCGGAACGTACATACCCGGGTGTCTTCTTCGAATTGTGAGCCCAATTCGAGATATACCCTCTCGATCGCTTTCCAAGCGCACATGGCTCACCAGATTTAGAAACACTCCATAGATCGAGAAACACTCGATCCTTCAAATCGACTTTCCTCACATGCCCAAGCCGCACATGGTCTAGTCGTGTAGACTCTTCATCCGAGAGCCTAATTTTTCCCACGGTTACTTCGTTCACCGCTTCATCTTTAAGCTTGGTCACTCCGGTCTTCGTTTGCATGCCTCTATGCCGGATAGACTCTTCTACCAAGAGTCGGGTTTCGGCCCCGGTTACTTCCTTCACCGCGCCTTCATGGAGGACATAAAGTCGCATTGCCTTTTCGTTTCCTCCCAACACTACCAAAGCCGCTTTTGTAGCCTCAAAAACTCCACCTTCACAGGTGTAGCTAAACATAACTCCGGTTACTTCGTTCGCCGAGCTATAGTGACATACCTTATTCCCGTGTCGCGACTTCGAATTCCCCGAGTCGCTCCCTTTATCACGGTACTTTTTTTGGACGTCAAGTCCATCACACGATGTCACATTGGAGACACCCACATCAATTCTCTTCACGTTCTCCCCCGCAAATAGCGCCAATAACACGGCTACATAGGATATTATCTCGAAAAGTTGCCACAACTTTTCAAATAATTCCCACAACTCCTTTGCGGACCTTGTCTTCATGGTTTCCTCGGTCATGGAGTTCGATAGATGAAGGTCAATATTAATTTCCTTCCGATCGAGCTCAATCCTCACGGACTCCTCCATGTCGTGTGGGTAAAGAGGAAACCCCCCGTTGAGATCTTAAATTCGGTAGATCGTACCTCACGCTCGTCATCGAAACCTTGCTCCGAAAGGTAGTAGAATAGTAGTCTGGAAGGTCACGGGATCGTTGCCTGGCTCTGATACCACTTGTTACGGGACAAAGCTCCGAATGCCACACGATCAAGACCAGTGCCACTAGATACTACTTGTAGAAGATCGACGATGTATAGTACGAATAATAATGCGGAACCCCGAAAATAACTCAACAATAAATAAAGAAGAAGGAGATAAGCAAAGAAGACAAGGAATTTACGTGGAAACCCAAATCGGGAAAAACCACGGGAGGAACGACGAGAACTTTCACTATAATATTGCCGATGATTACAAGAATTGATATACACTCTAAAACCCTCTAATCTCACACAATATTATCACATGGTGTCTCTCTTGGTGTTCAACACACAAATAATTGTGTCTTTGGAGATCCTTATTTATAGGTGTAGAAAACCCATAAATTAGGTAACCAATAGGAATAGGAATAAACCCTATTTCCTAATATATGACTCCTAAATCCATAAGGAATAGAATTATATTATATTAAATATAATTCTAATTTTCCTAAATAAGGAAACCAAATTCCTACGGATTCGAGTCATATTTTAACAATTTTTTTTAATGATTGTTTTATGTATGCTTATAAATATAATAATTTACTTTTGCTTGTAAATATAATAATGTCCCACACTTTTTCAACGTTCATATCCGTAATATATTGCATGTTCGTGAAAAACTCTTTATTTGATTTACTATATAATTTTTTTGGTGTTTTAGAATATTTTTAATTTAATATGAGTTTGTTGATATTTTTTAACCTGTTATTTAATTTATCGAGATTCTATATTTGGTATATTTGCTCAAAAAGTAATACACAAAATTTTAAAATGTTTAATTATAATTATAGAAACAGTATGATGGCATTTTATGGTTCTCCAATGTTGAATTCTAATTTTTGAAATGGTAGTCAACAATTGAGGGAATTTTAGGACGCTTAGTATAATTTAGTGTATAAAAGGTAATTTCTTAAATAATGATATCCAATATATAATTTGAGATACAAAATTCAAAGTTACATGCAAATTTTGATTAAGCAAACAACAATGTATATTATATTAATTGTACATGAATATAATAATTATTATATAAAAACGTCATTTAATATTTATATAAAAAAAAAGAAGAGAAGAAAAAAAAAACAATGTCAATAATAAATCTGATAAAAAAGAGACGACATGATTTTATAGCTTTTATTATGGTATATTTGGTGGTATAAATAATATTTTTAATAGACGGATTTAAGGGAGATTAATAAGGAAAAAACGTGTTAAAAATTAATAGATACATTAAAAATGATTTATTTATTATTTTAAATTTATTAAAGTCAATATTTACTATAATTAAGGAGATTATAAATGTATGAATAATATTATCTTTAATAGAATAACGGATTTAAAGGAGATTAAAAAGGAAAAAATCGTGTTGACTAATTGACTAAAAAATTATTTTTGTAATTTATTACTTTAAAAAACAATTATTTTGTACAAAAATAATAATTATAGATTGTATTATTGTCTTTTAAATTATTCCAATATTTATTAAATACAATTTTATTTCATTAACTTAATTAATTATTTTAATTATATTTTAGTGATATTTTTATGTAATACAAATACAAATATTGTTCGGTAAGTTACAACATAAACAAAATTAGAATGAAATTAAATAGAATTATTGTAAATTGTAAATTTTATAAATTACAGTAAATTGAGTAAATTAAATCATAAATAAAATTAACACATACTATCTTATTAGAAAACATGAAATTACGCCTTCAGCGTAGGATACCAATTTTTCGTGAAATTGGTCTTGAACTCACAGACAGCAGCTTGCGTCAAAGTAAACACTCACACAATTCGTAGAATAAAAAGTGGAGACAAAGTTATGTAATAGTTTTCATTTCATTGATCAACAAAACTAAACTATTACACTTGAAGAGTATGGTAGGCAAAACGATTACAAGAAGTTTCCCGAGTGTCGCAACAACTCCCACTAACTTGCAATCTAGCACACGAGTACCTAGAGCTAAATCTCCTAACTCTAATCTTGGCACACGGCGCAAAAGCTACTACACAAACTCGAAGCTCGAAGCTCTCGGTTACGATTCTATAAATCAGATTTCGTTCTCTCAAAATCGTCAAATGATAAAACTCAAATCCATAGGTATATATAGTAGAGCCACACATGTGAGAGTGATGACGTGGCACGTTCTCATTCGTCGCATGCTTGGTCTATGTCACTTTTCCATGGATGACATCATTATTGTAGAACTTGGATTCTTGAATCTTGGAATCTTGAATCTTCGATTCTTGAATCTTCGAATCTTGAATCTTCAATTTCAAAATCAAACTTCAATTTCAATCTTGACTCCATCGATCTCAATTCTTCATCTTCAATTTCTTGTAAAAATCTCTAAGTGTTGAAGCCTCGGAATTTCATCGTCTTCATGGTCGTCGATATTGTTGAAGTTGCAAACTTGGAACAATTCTTCATTTCTTTGAACTGAGTACCTGGTGAAAGAAATCACGTTGAAAGTACTTAGTCTTTGAAATCATGGCAAAGGAACATGAACTGCTGAAAATACCACAAGGGACAAAAACCGGCGACTCCTGTCGCCGGATTAAAAGCACGTCCCCAAAACCAACGACTCCAGTCGCTGGAAATTTTCCAAGTACCAAAAACGGCGACTGGAGTCGCCGTTTCTCCAACGCCCCAAAAACAGCGACTCTTGTCGCTGGAAACCTGTCATGCACCAAAACCGGCGACGCTGGTCTTCATTTCCTCGTGCACCAAGTACAGCGACTCTTGTCGCTGGAATTTTCCTCTTGCATCAAAACCGGCGACTCGAGTCGCCGTTTCCATGCAACTCCAAAAGCGGCGACACGGGTCGCTGGAAAAGTTCCCTTGCACCAAAAGCGGCGACACGAGTCGCCGTTTCCTCGCGTCACCAAAAGCGGCGACTGCTGTCGCCGTTTCCTTGTCCTTGCATCCAAAGCGGCGACTCTGGTCGCCGTTTCCGTGTCATTTCAAAAGTGGAGACTCAAGTCTCCATTTCCATGCGCAAGGTAGTTGACTTCGGATTCTTAACTTGTAAACCTGAAAATCAACAAAAACAAAAACACAAGGAAAAATACGTTGTCGCCAAAACCAACATTTACAATCTCCCCCTTTTTGGCACAACTCATAAAAACAAAGTTAAGTAAACAGGAGATACAAGTAACTCCCCCTCAACTAAACAAACCATCAAAAATAACTAAGTAATAAGATGGAAAAACATCAATCATACAATCAATGAAAAACCATAAAAATACTTAGACACATTTCAAACCAATCATCAAAAAATTAGATAGAAAATTCAAAGTAGGAAAAACCAAGTTTCAACAAGTATTCAAGAGTTAACCAAATATGAAAAACCATGCATGGACGAATAGGTTCAGTGTTGAATGCATGCAAAACAAAACAAGAAAAACGAAGTTCAGGAGTTATAAAAGCAGAAATTAAAAACTTGAACTTGAACTTGCACTTCAGTCTTGTGGCGAGGCTGTTTGTGAAGGATCACGTTCCGGACTTCCAATCAACTCTTCTTCATCGTCTTCATAACTGAAGCCATCATCAGAGCTAGAGTCATCACTTTCATCGGACTCGGTTTCCGGATCCCCGAAAATTTCTCGCTCGCCCAAACCGTCACCAGCACCGTCGTCAACGTCCACAACGTTGACATCATCTTTGTCTCTCAGACCATCAGACGACATCGCGAACGACGCCCCTGGATTTGTGGTATCCTCCATCTTCCCTTTACCTTTGTCACGAAAGTTCAACATTCCCTCGAAGATGTCTTCATCCGTCTTCTCTCCATCATCACTCACAACTTCAATAAGTTTGTTTTTGGACAGCTGCGCATGAGCTTCCTGAATCGCATCCCTAACCATCTTCAAAATAAAAGTATCCTTCAAACTTGCATCTGGGGCTCCAACATCTCCAAGTCCTCCCCCTTGTTGGATCTCCCGTTGAAGTTTCTTGAATGATTGTTTCTGTTTCTCTTGCGCTTCAATCATCCTGTTGTACGCGACAACATGTTCAGCTTGACGCTTTTCAACAACCAAGGAATCGGCATAAAATTCCTGAACCACAGCCGAAGGAACCACAACACGGTGACTATGGATCGGATGATGAGGGTTAAGGTAGGAAGGAATACTTGATGTCGGACCAAAGCCTTGAGGCACAACTCTTGGTGACTTAGCACCCTCAGTTTCAGTTTCATTGCCAGCAGCTGTCGTCTGTGATTTCTGGCGCTTTGCAGCTGGTGACTTAGTTTTCTGAGTTGCAGGCTTGCGCTTCCTTGACGACTTAGGCGACGGAGGTGGAGTCAAAATTTCTGGAAGTGCATTCCTGTCAACAAGTTCGTGCCAAGGTAAGTCGATAACTCTTTTGGTCGGATTCAAATACTTGCCCGTAATCTTGACAGCCCCGTTCTTTTTCATCTTTTTCTCGGTTGTAGTTTCAGGAACAAAACCCTGGTCATGAAGCATACCATAGATCAGACACGGATGCGTGAGATGAATTCTTTGCTCTACTCAGCTTGCCGAATGATGGTCTCATCCGATGTTTTTGCGATTTTGCACAAGTCAGCGAAGATAATTTTTCCAATGTTAACTTGTTCGCCGCAACTGAGACGGAAGATGAGGTGCATCAGGTCAGCGTTTATGACACTCGGGTCCCGATAAGCAATCCAGTTAGACATCCCAAGACGATGCAGAATTCCATAGAAAGCTGACAGCTTGGACGGCGGTGGCAGTTCGGACTTAACCTTTTTCTGGGTAATGAAGGTGCCAACCTTCAAGTCTTCAGCCCTTTCCTCAGCTGTCGGTGATGTCCATCTGGAATCAATTTCCAATCTTTCCAAAAATTTGTTGATGGAGAACGGACGGAACTTGTACAACTTTTGACGAAACACAAAACACCCAAACATCCGACTCTTCGGATTAGCAAAGTCTGGGGACAAGCTAGCATAGAATTTGTAGAGTATGGGAATGGAGTACCGATAGGTTAGATTCACAGACTTGAGCATGTGCATCTTAGTCAGGAATTGTGTGATGCCATGATTTTCATAGTCCTCCTTGAGGATAGTTCTATCAGTATGAATTGGTAGCTTCTGAATCAGTTTGTGGCGGCGTTCAGCAGTTGGAGTGAAGAATTCATCTGAGTGAGCTTTCAGACACTCTAAGTATTCCGAAACGTACTCGAAACCATCAGTCGAGATTTGGGATCCAGCTGATCCCGAGGAATGAGGTGCCAAGGGTGGTTTTTGAGAGCTATGGGTTTTGGATTTTTCAATCGACCCACCACCAGAATTTTTTGGAGTCGAAGGTTTGACTCCACTGCCACTGACGACAGGTTTCTTTCCAGCAGTACTCCCAGTTGGAGTCTTTGGGTTCGTTTTCTTTGGATTAGTATCCGCAGTCACAGACGCGGTCGATGGAATTTTCATAACTTTCTTTCCATCCTTAGTTATCTCGCCAGCTGTGAGTAACTTGTTGTATTCTTCTCTAGAGACAGTGCCTTTGTAGATGCGAAGTGAAGTATCTCTTTCTTTGCCAGATTTTCCTGACTTCGAATCCTTGCCCGGATGACGAGCAGAAGAGTGAGCAGGAGTTGCAGTTTTTGTTAAGTCAAGTTCTGCAGAGATTGACTTGCCAGCGCGTCGCTCAACTTTGTCCAAGTGAGCTTTCAGTTCCGCATACGCCTCTTTCTTGGATTGAGGAGAAGCGGCATTCTCAAACTGTTCGTTCAGATAGACAGTCATGTCAGCCATCATGTCATCAAAGTTCTTGGCAGCCATTACAAAGTTAAGGAAACTGAGAGTTAGCAACTGTGAGATCGGTAACCACGAAAACGAACTTGAACTACAGAAAGAACAGGGCGCCGGTTGCGCAAAGCTAGAGTTGTCGAATGCAACGGAAAAAACAAGAACTTAAGAACTAAGAGTTTCGGACGCTGAACTTGCAGTTGAGAGTTGAGAGATCGAGAGCTTGAGAGTTAGAGAATTCGATGTAAGCGTGAATGAATGAGATTATCAACAGGACCTATATATAGGAGAAATTTTGGGCCGCCCGTCGGAATGAAAAAGCCCAGTCCAAGACCTGCAAACAGCTCATCTCAAGAAGGAAAATTAGGTCTAAAAGACGAACACAAATTTATTAATTTGAAAATATTATTAAAATAATGATTTTCAATTTAATAAATGATAAAATAAATAAAACAAAGAAAATGAAAAACAAATCGAGGCATGAAAAACGAAGTTGAGAGCCATCGGTTGAGTTGCAAAGTTTGAGTCTCCAAAAAAGTCAGCAGCTAGGAGTCGCTGTTTTTGGAGTAAGTTGAGTTGCCAAGAAATGGAGAATGGAGTCTCCGTTTTTGTCACAAAGGTTGAGTCTCCATTTTTGTGGCATAGGTTGAGTCGCCACTTTTTCGGCGACTGGAGTCTCCGGAATTTTGCACAGCCTGGGTTGACAAGGAAAACAAAGACACGAGTCTCCGGTTTTGTGCCGAAATGTGAGTCGCCGTTTTTCTGGCGACTTGAGTCTTCGGTATTTTGCATTCTCCGTTTTTGGAGTGAGTCGCCGGTTTTGGCGTAGTCTCCGTTTTTGAGGTGTGTCTCCGATTTTGTGGAGTCTCCGTTTTTTGGTCATCTCAAACCTTGTCACTTGAATTATGCATGTTGGTCGTCGCTACACTCAAAATAGACTTCAGAGATGGTAAACCACGTAGCGCTGAATATGAACTACAAAAATGCAAAATCAAAAACAACACATCCCGAGTTAGACATTCAAGTGTTCAACACACTACAAACATTCAAACACATTTTAGTGGAGATTCGAGGGGTGATAAAGGCAATGAAGAGCAAATATTTTCCCAGAAAAGAGTCCACATTTTCATCAGTTCCCAAAAACCAAAAATTTCACACGAGGTGATAGCAACTTTGAGGTATAATGAAAAATCTCTCGAATTAAAAACCGGTGAAACGGACCGAAGTATTTGATAGAATTTTAACTTGTCCTTCGTCACAATCACATGAACACATGCTGTGTTTCGTCGAAACATATTTGATGAGTTTGCACCACACAAGAGATTTTAATTCATGAGTGCAAGGTGAACTTTTAAGGCACTCCACTTGGGACTAGCTTTACTACATCAGAGGGGAGCCGGCGGACAATGTGACCCGGCGTCCTCCAGACGAGTTTTAGCTTTATATGAAATGAAACAGATGCTCTTACAGCAGTCAGAGGGGAGCAAGGATCATCCTGCATCTCCGAAGTGTGATAGTAGAGCATCTTAGATTAGAGCGTCCATGTGCTACCTTTCGAAGAGGGGAGCCGGCGGACAAAGTGACCCGGCGTCCTCCGTTACTTGGTATTATGGATCTATGCAAATGATAGCTATGGGAGTTATATGCCAAGTTCACATGTCTGCACTTAGAGGAATAAATCCACTTGGGTCCGAAGACTAAAGCGGCCTCAAATCGATGTTCAACTTATTAGACTAATCCACGACGATTCAGCGTGCATATTCAGAAGTAAAGAAAATAATCTTTCAGACTTCAAAATTTTCGTGAACTCTTAGAGAGAACACATGCAGAGAGAATTTCTTAGAGTTTGAAATCTCTCAAAGTCAAGTGGTTTGGTAAAGATGTCAGCGAGCTGTTTTTCTGTTGAAATATGCTGTAAACTGACTAGATCACGATCAACCAAATCTCTAATGAAATGATGTCGAATGTCGATGTGTTTAGTTCTTGAATGATGGACAGGATTTTCGCTGATTTTGATAGCACTCTGATTATCAAAAAACAGCACCAATGGAGCACTCTCGATGAGATAGTCATTCAACATTTGTTTTAACCACAACAATTGAGTGCAGCAACTTCCACCTGCAACATATTCAGACTCGGCAGTTGAGAGCGCAATGCAATTTTGTTTGCGACTATGCCATGACACGATATTATTGCCAAGGAAGCAACAACATCCGGAGGTGCTCTTTCGTTCATCCGTATCGCTTGCCCAATCCGCATCGGAGTAACCGACAAGATTTGATGAAGTGTCGCATGCATACCACAATCCTAGTTCAGAAGTTCCAGAGATGTAGCGGAGAATCCGTTTGACAGCTCGTAGATGGTCTTCCTTTGGATCAGCTTGGTACCTGGCACACATACAAACACTAAACATAATGTCATGGCGAGTAGCGGTTAGATAAAGTAAACTTCCAATCATGGAACGAAAAAGAGTTTGATCAACACTTCGACTTTTAGTCGACTTAGATAACCGTACAGTCGTTGCCATGGGAGTTTTTGCGGGCTTAGCATGATGCATCTCAAATTTTTCGACCATGTTTTTCGCATATATGCTTTGAGAAACGAAGATGCCATCCGGTCGTTGAGAAATTTGTAGCCCAAGAAACTGATGTAGCTCTCCTTCAAGACTCATCTGAAATGTTGAAGACATAGATTCCGTGAAAGCTTTCACGAGTTTAGAGCAGGTAGCACCAAAAACAATGTCATCAACGTAAATCTGAGCAACCATCATGTGTTTGCCATCCCGTTTAATAAAAAGAGTTTTGTCCACAGAGCCCCGTTCAAAACCGAACTTCAGAAGATAGTCCGTCAAACATTCGTACCAAGCACGAGGCGCCTGTTTCAAGCCATAGAGAGCTTTGTGAAGTTTGTAGACATGATTTGGTTTCTTAGGATCCTCAAAACCTTTCGGTTGAGCTACATATACTTCTTCTTCCAATACTCCATTTAGGAATGCAGCTTTGACATCCATTTGTCTAAGTTTGATGCCGAGGTGGCATGCAATAGCAATTAAGAGTCTGATGGATTCAATTCGTGCAACTGGAGCAAAGGTTTCATCAAAATCAATACCCTCAACTTGGGCATAGCCTTGTGCAACAAGACGAGCTTTGTTTCTAACAACTTGGTTGTGTTCATCTGTCTTATTTTTGAAAATCCATTTAGTTCCAACAACATTCATGTTTGACGTTCTGGGAACTAAGGACCAAACATTGTTTCTAGTAAACTCATTCAACTCTTCTTGCATGGCCATGATCCAGAAGTCCTCCTTCATAGCTTCCTTATAGTTTTTCGGCTCATTCTCAGAGAGAAAGCAAGAGATGCCGATTTCATTATAAATTGCAGAAGTGCAGATGTTGTAGAGTTCATTTGGAGAATTTGTCGGTTTCTTCGAGCGCGTAGTTCGCTCATTCAAGCTTCCAATCATTTGGGTTTGCGGATGCTTCTTTTGAATAAGTCTGGGTGGCTCTCTAGGAGCATTTGCTGGGTTTTCAATGTCTACCTCATTTTCATCATCCTCAGAAGAAGAAGTATCATTGTTTTGGTGACTAGTTTCTCCAACTTCAGGTGAAGTGTTTGGAGTAGAATTTTCGGGTGTCACATTTTCAGAAACTACAGTTGAGGGTGATGATGGAAAAGTCTGATATTCCAGAATTCCCTCTTTAACCCAATCTTCCTCAGCATCTTTTCCCAGAAAGTCTTGTTCATCAAAATTGATATTCACGGTTTCCATGACTTTCTTGGTTCGAAGGTTGTAGGCTCGATAAGCATGGCTATTCTGGCTATAACCAACAAAAATTTCACGATCAGCTTTGGCTTCAAATTTCTTCAAGGGGTCACGATCCTTCAAAATATAGCAAGTACAGCCAAAAACTCGAAAGTGTGCAACTGAAGGTTTCTTGCCATTTACTAGTTCATAAGCAGTTGCGGTCGTCCCAGATCGAATACTTATCCGATTCAAAATATACCCAGCAGTGGAGACAGCTTCTGCCCAAAAAGTTCGTGCAAGATTTTTCGAGATTAACATCACACGAGCCATCTCTTGTAGCGTTCCGTTTTTGCGTTCGGCAATCCCATTTTGTTGAGGCGTTTTTGGGGCCGAATATTCATGATGAATTCCCTTCATCATACAAAATTCATTGAAGCTTGCATTTTGAAATTCAGTTCCGTGATCACTTCTGATCCTCTTTACCTTAGCTTCATGATTTGTTTTAATCCATTGCACAATGCCTTTGAAGGCATCAAAAGTTTCATCTTTGGTAGCCAAAAATCTTGTCCAAGTATAGCGAGAAAAATCATCAACTACAACCAACACATATTCTTTCTTTGCTATACTTTTAACTTCCATTGGACCCATCAAGTCCATATGTAGCAGTTCAAATGGAGCCGAAGTGCTCATTAAAGTTGGCAGTGCAGGATGAGAAGTTCTCGTCAGCTTACCTTTCTGACAGTCACCGCACACTCGCTTTTCAATTTTGGGGAGTTGAGAGATTCCTCGAACTATCTCCCCCTTAACTAGTTTACTCAAATTTCGACTTCATCAGGAACGGTCACAGAAAAACAACTATACTCAGTTGTATAGCAATTATTTTTAGCTCGTGGACCTTCCATTATACACTTTCCTTCACCATCAAACACTCTGCACGACTCCTTATCAAAACTCACATTCAGTCCTTCATCGCACAGTTGACTGATGGAGATAAGATTTGCAACAAGTCCCTTAACATGGACTACAGGAGCCTTTGGTTTGTAGAGTCCCCTTTCCCTTTACGACGCCTTTCGCTCCCCCTCCAAACACCACGGGAGCTCCAGTCATAGGCTCGTAATTTTTTAGAAACTTTTTCGTGCCAGTCATATGGCGGGAACAGCCACTATCAAAATACCAAATTCCTTTGGTTCCAGTCTCAGATGCGTTAAGTGCAACATTGCAGAAAATGAGTTCTCTTGGTTGCCAACAACTTTTGGAGTTAGAGTTAAGTTCAACTTTACTCTTTTGAGACTTAGGCACCCATATCTTCTTTTCATTCGAAATTTGGACATTTCTCTCAGTCACAGTCTTCGGATTTGTCTTAGTTTTCAAGATTGGAGAAATGGGTTTCTTCAAGTCCTTAGCAACCTCAACCTTCTTCACATCAACAATTCATGAGTTTGTCATATTTTTCTCAACTTTCAGCTTTTGAGAAATTTGTGATTTGTCATCCTTAGTCATCAACTCACGGTTCATGTCAGCTCTAAGCTTGTAGCAAAATGGTCTTATGTGTCCATGCACATTGCAGTAGTGACAGACATATTCTCGTTTTTGACGAGTTTCAACTTTCACAGGTGTCCTGACCAAAGCATTTTTAGAGTGAAGAGTTTTTCTGTTCAACTTTACGTTCTGATGTTCATCCAACTTTTTCAGCAACGTTTTCTCATATGGCAAGATGCCACGAGGATGTTTAACAATATTTTTGGGGAATTGATATGTCTCAGATTGTAGTGTCTCAGATTCAAAGTTCGAGGTCGAGACCGACTTTTGAGGTTTAGATTCAGGAGACTTAGCAATCTTCTTCCCTTCAGCAATGTCCTTCCGTTTGGATGATTCGGCGTCATCCTTACCTTTATTCTCCGGCTGATCGTTGGATGCTTTGACAAAAGTCACATCTTTCTTCTCAGGTGTAGAGTAAATAGCGATTAGGATTCATGTACGAAGCAGCATTATCAAACACAGAAGAATTCGTATTCATCTTCCTCAAAAGTTCGTCAGTCATGTGAAGTTTTTCCTTCAAAACATAGCGTTCCTTGTCTGTCATGGCAAAGTCAGTCTGAGTTTTCAGAAGGGATGACTTTAGTTCATCATTCTCTGCATCGGAGTTTTTGAACAAAATTTGAAGTTTCTTAACTTCTGCAGTTTCCTTCTTCAGGAGAGCTTTCAGTTTCGAATTTTCAGAATTCGATTTCTCAAAGGATTCTCTTAGTTCGACAACCTCTTTGTAGTATTTATGTTTTTCTTCGAATAGAGTATCAAACTTGATTTTCAGAATTGTTAGAGAATTATTCAACCTTTGTTTTTCATCCTTCGTCTTCTCAACTGAGTTTTTCAATTCAACAACGTCATCATACATCTTTCGGTTAGCAGTCGAGAGTTCATTACAAGATTCTGTAAGAACTTTCAGAGACACTTCCAGAGTGCTATTCTCAGTGATAGCAGTGTCATAAAAAGTTTTGAGTTCAGAAAGACTCTCTCTTAGAGTGAGTAACTCAACACATCCATCTTCAGTTGGAGATACTTCTGATGTCTTCACAATCTCTTCTGTCTCAGACACGGATTCAACATCCGAGAAAATATCATCATCACAGAAGTTTCGATTTGCTGAAGCTACACGAAAGATGTTGTCTGCAGTTGCAGTATCTTTCAGAAAACCATCAAAAACAAAGTTCTCAACCTCCACGTTCGAGAGGTCAGAGTTTTCACCAAAAGTGACAACTAGAGCGTTGTCCTCCTCGTTATCAGAATTTTCATTCTCAGACTCCTCGCTTTCTGAGATTACATTTTCATCATCGAAAACAACATAGCTCACTAGCAGTTTCTTTTTGCGATGCAAGTTGGGACACTCATTTTTGACATGTCCAAATCCCTTACATTCAAAGCACTGCATTTTAGAAACATCTTTGCTAGTTGATGAATATGGAGGTAGTTTTGTCTCCTTAAATTTTTTGTCAGAGAATGAAGTTTGATTTCGGTTGTCTGAGTTTCTCTGAAATTTGTTAGATTTTTCTGAAATTTTCGAAAATTTCGAGCACGGTTCTTTCTCTTAAACTCTTGTTTCACAAGATACGTGACTATCTCAGTCAGTGCAGCAAGTTTGTCCGGATTGTTAGAGTTCATCAGTCTCTCAATATCCTCAGCTTCCTCATCATCAGATTCACCCAGATCAGCAGAAAAACTACTTTCAGTTTTCTCATTTTTCACATGAGTTTTTCGTGAGTTCGAGCTTCTTGAACTCTTCACTTTCTCAGAAATCTTGAGAGCAGTCATCGGTTCGTAGACAAGTGACATATCTGGGTTGCTTCGAACTTTGAGAGTCAAGTCATAGTTTCTCAAATCGGCCATCAAGTCAGCATAATCCCAGTTTTGGTTCTCGTCGGTGCGTGCTTCGATAGTCAGCACTTTGCTTTCGAATCTAGTGCTCACACTGGATAAAACCTTCTCATAGACCATGGGAGCAGGAAAGATTTCTCCGAGTTCGAATGCCTCATTTACGTATCTCATGATCTTGTCCAAGTAGTCATTTATGTCTTCATCTTCCCTCATCCGGAGTTGATGGAATTGAGCAGTGATAGTTCGGATTTTTGATCGCTTAACTGCATGACTTCCCTCACATGTTCTTTGTAGAGTCTCCCATGCATCTCTGGCAGATGTGCAATTTTTGACCAGCTGATACATACTGAGGTCCAGCCATTCACAGATAAGAAGTAGAGCTTTGCTGTTAGCCGTAGACAAGTCATGCGCTTCTCTCGTCCAACTACGTTCCGGTTTCGGAATTCTTACACCATCGGCATCTTCAGTATATGGGCGTTCCCATCCTTCTAACACTGCCATCCAAGATCTAGAGTCAAAACCCTTAATTCTAGCAGAAACTTTGGCCTTCCAGTTTGAGTAGTTCTGATGAGTAAGCATAATCGTTTTCTGGACAAACATTGACGACTCCATTGTAGCGGAAATATGAAGTCAAGAAACGGATCACGTCTTATACGTATGACGTCCCGCTCTGATACCAATTGAAATTACGCCTTCAGCGTAGGATACCAATTTTTCGTGAAATTGGTCTTGAACTCACAGACAGCAGCTTGCGTCAAAGTAAATACTCACACAATTCGTAGAATAAAAAGTGGAGACAAAGTTATGTAATAGTTTTCATTTCATTGATCAACAAAACTAAACTATTACACTTGAAGAGTATGGTAGGCAAAACGATTACAAGAAGTTTCCCGAGTGTCGCAACAACTCCCACTAACTTGCAATCTAGCACACGAGTACCTAGAGCTAAATCTCTTAACTCTAATCTTGGCACACGGCGCAAAAGCTACTACACAAACTCGAAGCTCGAAGCTCTCGGTTACGATTCTATAAATCAGATTTCGTTCTCTCAAAATCGTCAAATGATGAAACTCAAATCCATAGGTATATATAGTAGAGCCACACATGTGAGAGTGATGACGTGGCACGTTCTCATTCGTCGCATGCTTGGTCTATGTCACTTTTCCATGGATGACATCATTATTGTAGAACTTGGATTCTTGAATCTTGGAATCTTGAATCTTCGATTCTTGAATCTTCGAATCTTGAATCTTCAATTTCAAAATCAAACTTCAATTTCAATCTTGACTCCATCGATCTCAATTCTTCATCTTCAATTTCTTGTAAAAATCTCTAAGTGTTGAAGCCTCGGAATTTCATCGTCTTCATGGTCGTCGATATTGTTGAAGTTGCAAACTTGGAACAATTCTTCATTTCTTTGAACTGAGTACCTGGTGAAAGAAATCACGTTGAAAGTACTTAGTCTTTGAAATCATGGCAAAGGAACATGAACTGCTGAAAATACCACAAGGGACAAAAACCGGCGACTCCTGTCGCCGGATTAAAAGCACGTCCCCAAAACCAACGACTCCAGTCGCTGGAAATTTTCCAAGTACCAAAAACGGCGACTGGAGTCGCCGTTTCTCCAACGCCCCAAAAACAGCGACTCTTGTCGCTGGAAACCTGTCATGCACCAAAACCGGCGACGCTGGTCTTCATTTCCTCGTGCACCAAGTACAGCGACTCTTGTCGCTGGAATTTTCCTCTTGCATCAAAACCGGCGACTCGAGTCGCCGTTTCCATGCAACTCCAAAAGCGGCGACACGGGTCGCTGGAAAAGTTCCCTTGCACCAAAAGCGGCGACACGAGTCGCCGTTTCCTCGCGTCACCAAAAGCGGCGACTGCTGTCGCCGTTTCCTTGTCCTTGCATCCAAAGCGGCGACTCTGGTCGCCGTTTCCGTGTCATTTCAAAAGTGGAGACTCAAGTCTCCATTTCCATGCGCAAGGTAGTTGACTTCGGATTCTTAACTTGTAAACCTGAAAATCAACAAAAACAAAAACACAAGGAAAAATACGTTGTCGCCAAAACCAACATTTACAAAACATAAACAAAATTTGGTTACATTTAAAACTTGTGCAATCTAATAAACAGAGTATTTTACTTATAAAGAAACTTACAAAAAAAACAAAAAAAAAAAAAAAAAAAAAAACAGTAAGAAATACAAAATTTCTGCAAAAAAATGAATCATTAAAAAGCATAAAAAAATCCAAAAAACCTGGAAAAAAAATACGAAAATCATTACCAAATAAATTGTTATATTTACAATATAATTATAATCAACAAAATATATTAACTAAAATTCAAATTAGTAAAAAA
Organism: Euphrasia confusa; assembly: GCA_954870475.1. Classification (NCBI taxonomy): domain Eukaryota; kingdom Viridiplantae; phylum Streptophyta; class Magnoliopsida; order Lamiales; family Orobanchaceae; genus Euphrasia; species Euphrasia confusa. The sequence continues at coordinate 20,408,706 of OX940949.1, forward strand.
TACTTTAATGATCAAACAATAATATTAAAACTAAAATTTAAATTAGTAAAAAATACTTAATTAAAGGCTGCAAAAAATAAAAATATTAATAATTAAACGATAAAATATTAATATTAAAATTAAAATTCGAAGATACTTAGACATTTGAAGGCTACAAAAAATAAAAACATTAATTATCAAACAATAATATTTAAATTAAAATCGAATTAGTAAAATAATGCTTACACCTGCAAAAAATACAAAAAACAACAAAACTTAGATATGCAAAAGAAAGTCTGAGAATGAACAAATTAAAAAATATAATAGTGAGAGCTAGGAAGTGAGTGAAGATAACGTCCTTTATATAGACACGAATTTGAATTATTCATTATAGTAATATAAATTCAAATTTATTTAGTTGCTTAAAATAAGGAGTAGATTTACCTTATTGATATTATGATATTATTGTTTATATAATATAAATTAATTAATTAGCCGGTTAAATATATTAATAAAAAAATGCAGATTCTCTCTACGCTAATTAATTTTAGTACTGTAAATAAATAGTATTATAATATAATAAACGTAATTAAATAAATAGTAGTATAATATAATAAACGTAATTAAATAAATAGTAGTATAATATAATAAACGTAATTAAATAAAGGGCTAAATACACTTTGCAACCCAAGGATATGGGGTTTTTACACTTTGCAACCTCGTCGGAAAACTTTTATCGATCAGTACCATAGGATAAGGCATATTACATTTTGCCACCTCCGAGCTGCCGGATCGGAATATTCCGTTTTGTAGGGTGTTTTGGTAAATTTCAATAAAAAATTTTTTTGATTACAGTTTTACCCCTCACTCAAATATCACCATTTATTTTTTATTTAAAAAAAGTAAAATTATTTTTTCTCTCTCTCAATCCACAGAAGCAAGAAAGAAGATTGACCGATTTTTTTTATTTAAAAATAAATTAAATTATTTTTTCTGCTTCTCAATCCACAGAAGCAAGAAAGAAGATGGACGAATTGATGCTACAGGGAAATTCGCTACTCCGCTACAAGTGGGGTTTCAATCAAAAAATCAGTGTCTCATTTCAAAACTTCAGACTACAATTTTTAATTCCTAAAAAAATAAAAAATAACAAAGGGGAAATAAACCTTCCACGAAGAATCCAAGACCTTGATGGTCGATTCGCACGCGCAGACGAGGAACGAACCGTCAGATGAGACGGTGTAAGCACCGCCTCAGCCCTTCACGTTGGACGATACGACGGCGGTGCGCTTCTCTGGTTTCACGGTTGTCTGCGACAATCACCATGGGTGGATTCTCCGGTGACTAAAATCAAAAGTAAATTGGGGCTTTAATATCAATTGGGGGGTTCAGACCCTGTGCATCACTTTCAACATAAAATTGGAATTCGAACGCCTGAAGAAGAGATTGTTTCACAAACCAACAGCGACGGAGAAAGAGAATTCGATATACAAATATACTACCGAGATTTTGGAGATGGAAGATTTTGAGGATTGAAGCTTCTTAGCGTTTCTTTGAATTGGGGATCGGACATAATTCATTTATCATTAATTTATTTTTTTAATTAATGTTCGTGTAAGTACAAGAATACCCTCCAGCTCAAATATTAAATTTAATCTCTTACGCTTCACTGGAGCGTGAATGTCAATCACACGGAATATTCCACGGAATATTCCGATCCGGCAGCCGGCAGATTGCAAATTGTAATATTGTTTATCCTGTGGTACTGATCGGTAAAAGTTTTCCGACTAGGTTGCAAAGTGTAAAAACCTCATATCCTGGGTGGCAAAGTGTATTTAGCCCTTAAATAAATAGTAGTATAATATAATAAACGTAACTAAATAAATAGTAGTATAATATAATAAACGTAATAAAAGGAGATAAATAAGGAAGAAATGTGATATTTTGAATATTTCAAGTTAATATTTCTAATTAATTTTAGTACTGTAAATAAATAGTATTATAATATAATAAACGTAACTAAATAAATAGTAGTATAATATAATAAACGTAATAAAAGGAGATAAATAAGGAAGAAATGTGATATTTTGAATATTTCAAGTTAATATTTCTAATTAATTTTAGTACTGTAAATAAATAGTATTATAATATAATAAACCTAATTAAATAAATAGTAGTATAATATAATAAACGTAATTAAATAAATAGTAATATAATATAATAAACGTAAGATAAATAAAGAAGAAATGTGATATTTTGAATATTTCAAAGTTAATATTTACTATAATTAAGGAGATTATATATATAAATTATATTATATAAATAAATAAATAATTATGCTAATTAATTAAAAATAATTATGCTAATTAATTAACAGCGTGAACACAAATTTAATTTAACGGTTTTGATTTATTAATAGGTGTGAACACAATAAAATCTGACGGGTAAAAATATGCCATCTAGGACAATTGCTAGCTGAATTATATATTATAAGGATATAATAATATAATAATATTTTAATATTACAATAATAAATATTAACGGCAGATTGCGAATTACAAAGCGGAACTCAAGAGTCAGTTTTATTTTATATATTTTTATAAAGCAAAACTATTTAATACAAAGCGGAACTATTTTTTAATTTATATATTTTTATAAAGCAGAACTATTTAATACAAAGGCTTTATTTTTATACCGGCAGATTGAAAACGATATTTTACAAAGCGTAACTATTTAATACAGTATATATATATATATATATATATATATAAAGAAAAAATTTGGGCCCCTAGAAAAGTTGAGCCCTGGGCCTAGGCCCAGGGCCGGCCCCGGTCTTTGTTAAGCAATTGGGTTATATTGTGATTTGTCAATCACCGTCACCGAGTGATGCTTTAGAATATAATGTAGTACATTTGATAATTTGGAAAAGAGACTGATGTGTGCGGAAAAATAGTTTGTGTTTATTTCATGAATCGGAAATAGTTATATAGATATTGTTAGGATTTTCGCCTAACTTCGTCCTCGATTTCAACTCCACATCCTAAAAATCTCCCACTTGGAGGCGAAACTCAATCACCTCCCACTGCAGCGGCATCCCCGGTCATTACCAACATCGCCCAGTCGAAGTTTCCACCAACTTCGACGCATCGCAACTTCTCAGGTTCTTCAAGGCCTTCTTCAACATGCACTTCGACTTTTTCATAAACTCTCCTCCAGTAGAGACGCAAGAATGTTTACCCGAACGCATCTGCTTGTTTTCCACAGACAAGGAACCGTGTGACAATAACGAGGTCGCCTCGTTTCTCATTGCCAACTCCCACTTGCTCGATTTCCCAGCCAACATTGCCCCACTTCTTGACTTGAAAGCTCGTGACTGGTCTTCAAGATCTCATTCGGTTGGTCTTCTCTCACCAGAAAATCTTCCACGTCACTTCTCAGCTCTCCACTCTTCGACTCTCTCTTGATCACCGAGAATTGATCTTTGCTCTGCTCTTTGAGAAACGAACTCCGATCCATGTGAGACTTCCCCGAATCCTCACTCAAACGACCCAGTTCACAATGCTCAGGCGCATTGGTGTTTTCGGCTCCACCAATATCGACATGACCTCCAGCCGTAGTGTAAAGGGTGCCCGTCTTACGACCACAAGCAATCACCATCACACCCTTCGTCACTTTCCAAGACCCATATCGAAGGTCACTCTATGGCCGTCTCTCGCAAGCTGACTGACTGAGATCATATTTCTCCTAAGTTTTGGCACATACCTCACCTTCGAAAGCTCCAACGCCTGTCTACGAGACGTCTTCAGTGTCATGTTTCCAATACCACCAATCTTCAAAGTTTGACCATCCCCGAGGCGAACTTTCCCACGATTCCCAGCAATGAAACCCTTCATGCAATCGCGCCTTGTCGTGGTGTGAAACGACGCTCCCGAATCCAGCACCCAGGAGTCTTCAGAATTCTCAGAGGATGTTAGCAAGACATCTCCATAATCCTCGTCAGTCACCGCATTGGTTTGAGCCTTCGCAGGCTCCCTGCAATGTCGCTTGGTATGCCCCTCCTTCTTGCAATTCCAACAAACCACCTTCTTGCCATCTCTCATCTTCGACCCTCCGCTGCCATGGTTAGTGTCGCTCCTTCGTCCTCGTCCTCGGCTTTCAGTACTCAGAACAGAACCAGACGGTGCCTGTTCACTCAGATCAAGCTGACTGACTGAGATCATATTTCTCCTAAGTTTTGGCACATACCTCACCTTCGAAAGCTCCAACGCCTGTCTACGAGACGTCTTCAGTGTCATGTTTCCAATACCACCAACCTTCAAAGTTTGACCATCCCCGAGGCGAACTTTCCCACGATTCCCAGCAATGAAACCCTTCATGCAATCGCGCCTTGTCGTGGTGTGAAACGACGCTCCCGAATCCAGCACCCAGGAGTCTTCAGAATTCTCAGAGGATGTTAGCAAGACATCTCCATAATCCTCGTCAGTCACCGCATTGGTTTGAGCCTTCGCAGGCTCCCTGCAATGTCGCTTGGTATGCCCCTCCTTCTTGCAATTCCAACAAACCACCTTCTTGCCATCTCTCATCTTCGAACCTCCGCTGCCATGGTTAGTGTCGCTCCTTCGTCCTCGTCCTCGGCTTTCAGTACTCAGAACAGAACCAGACGGTGCCTGCTGAAGATCCTTCTTTCGCAGTTCCTCGGCCAGGATGCTATCCCTGACATCAGTGAACTTCAGGTTCTCCTTCCCCATTGAGTTACTAACCGCAACCCTGATGGGCTCCCAGCTGTCCGGCAAAGACGCCAGCAAGATCAGTGCACACACCTCGTCTTCGAACGAAATTCTGACCGCTTTCAACTTGTTCAACACAGAGCTCATCTCATGTATATGGGCAGTGGCATCCGTTTCGTCCCTCATCCTCAAGTTGAACAGCTTCTTCATCAGGTGTATCTTGTTGTTGGAAGTAGGCTTCTCATACTTAGTGGCAATGGCCTTCATCAAGTCTTGAGTTGTGGTCTCATCAACCACGTCATCCGCTACACTCATCGACAGAGATAAACGGATTATCCCCAGAACTTGTCCGTCGAGCTCAAGCCATTTATCATCTTCCAACTTCTCCGGCTTCGGACTCAATGGTTGATACATCTTACTCCCGTACAGGTAATCATCGATCTGCATCCTCCAGTGCCTGTAGTTCTTGTTGGAATTCGATATCCCCGGCTATTAAAATTTGCGGAAACAATAACCCGATCAAAAACCCATCGCCGGAGATCACACGAACGCCGACGAACGAACCGGAGCACGAGCCGAACGCACAACACGACCGAAGTCGCGTGCGCGCCCAGCCCGAACCCCCGTCCACGGGGTTCGCGCGATCGAAGGACCGATCGCACGAGGCGATCGATCGGTGAGGGGCTGCCCAACAGCCCCCGCGGCGAGTCCGGCGACTCGCCGCCGCCTGGGGTGGCCCGCGTCCAGCTGGGCCGTCGTGCCCAGCAGCTGCCCGCGATCGATCGGTTGATCGATCGCGCCCCGGCGTCCAGCCGGGGATCGTCCCACGCCCACGCCGCCGAAACCCTAATCGGGCGATCGCCCGTGGTCCGGTGGCTTCGCCACCACCACGCGATCGTCCCCCGTTTATGGTTTCGTACCTCGGATCTTGCGTTCTACGGTATTTCACGATAAATCAAAATCGAGTAATATCAAGGGCGTTTAGATATTGTACCTTTCGATTCGTTGTTCGGAGAAACGAAATCAAGATGACCTTTGAATCTTCCCACGTATTCCTTGCACTCCGTTCGAACGTCGGGTGGGCGACGATCTATCGAACTCCTATGGATATCCTTCAACTCTCTAGAACTATCAAGTATTGATATTCTTGTCTTATGATTTATGAAGGCCATGTAGTGCTTTTATAGGCTACGTAGGGGATCTAAAGGAGGTGGAATATTGGGCTTCCAATATTGAAGATTAAATTGAGTCCAATGCTCAAGTCCATTAATCCTTATCAATATTAATTAATTTATTTTCCACTACATAAATTAATTGCACTCCCAATATTAAACCATATTATATCCAAATAATATTTCTCCGGTAGTATTATTTATTCCGTGTATTTAAGATTTAAATATCCATGAATAAAATTTATTTATTGCTTAATAAATTTATTCATCTCTTTTATCCGAGACTAGTACCACTCAACCTTATTTATTATGCGGAACAAATCTACTCGCGAGGTTTACATAATAAATCCTTATGAGCTCATCTCGGGGATATTATCAACCCTTCCGGGATACACTGTCCCGTCAAGAATTCACGGCATGCCATATATAAAATATAGTGACCCAACTTAACCGGTAATTAACCCAATAATTAAATCGGTTAATTACTTTGGAAAATCAAAGTCACATATATTAAATATACACACCCGCAATTGTATCAGGGGATTAAGAATAAAATACACTGAGTCTCAAATCAATTATCGCCGAGCAAACCTAATTGATGAGTCTCATTCGATCCGCTCAATACACCAAGTGTACAAGTGTGATAAAATAATTAAGATAAATTATTTTCTCTCTCACACAACGACTATACCGATGGATTGGTCCGTGTCCATCTAGGTCGTGAGCAACTGTTTGATTAAATACGAGTAACCGATAGTATGATATTCTGTGTGCCCATGCACACCATACTAACTACAATGTATAAAATCTAGGACTATAATTTGCATATATTTAATTAACAATAATTAAAAGGAAATGAATGTTTGTTATTAATAGGTAAATGAAAGTGTACAAGGAGTTCAGAATACTCAAATCTAGACATTAAGTATACTACTCCAGCAATCTCCGACTTATACTAAGGTCTAGTCTTATCTTCCAAACTTCTGACTCCCAAACCCTCCAAGTGCTTGAAATATACTTCCTTATGAAGTATCTTGGTGAAAGGGTCCGCTAGGTTGTCCTCCGAAGCTATCTTGGTGACTACTGCATCGCCCCTCTTGACGATGTCTCGAATCAGGTGGTACTTGTGCTCTATGTGTTTTGTAGCACTATGGGACCGTGGTTCCTTACTGTTTGCCACTGCACCGCTATTATCACAATAAATTGTCATAGCCTTGGGCAAACTCGGAATCACATCTAAGTCTTGGAGGAAATTAAGGAACCAAACTGACTCTTTCGCTGCCTCTGAGGCTACAACATATTCAGCTTCCATGGTAGAGTCTGAAATGCACTTTTGCTTAACACTCTTCCATGATACGGCTCCACCTCCCAAAGTGTACACATAGCCTGATGTCGACTTACGCCGGTCCTTATCAGCTTGGAAATTTGAATCTGTGTAACTCAAAGGAATCAGATTTTCTGCTCCGTAACTCAGAACATAATCTTTAGTATTTCGCAAATACTTGAAAATGCTCTTTACGGCAGTCCAATGAGCCTCTCCAGGATTACTCTGATATCTCTCTACTACGCCAACTGCATAGCAGATATCAGGCCTCGTGCATAACATTGCATACATCAAGCTTCCCACAGCCGAAGCGTAGGGAACTGCTTTCATTCTATCTTTCTCCTTCTGTGTCCGAGGACACATCTCCTTAGAAAGATAAGTTCCTTTACTGAAGGGCAGTTCACCCTTCTTGGAATCTTGCATGTTAAAACGAGCCAGAATCGTGTCTATGTAAGATTGCTGGGAAAGGTACAATGTTCTATTCCGGCGATCCCTTATAACCTTGATCCCTAGAACATGTCCCACTTCTCCCAAATCTTTCATATCGAATTGTCTAGACAACCATCCCTTTATGTCTGATAACATCTTCACACTGTTGCCAATGAGAAGGATGTCGTCTACATAAAGCACGAGAAACACCACCTTCTTTCCATCACGTTTCCAATACACACATGATTCGTCCATGCTTTGATTGAATCCAAAAGATTGGACTACTTCATCAAACCGCAGGTTCCACGATCTCGAGGCTTGTTTCAATCCATAAATGGATCGATTTAGCTTGCACACTAGATGATCTCGCCCCTTAGCAATGAATCCTTCTGGTTGTTTCATATAAATCGTCTCGTCAAGACTTCCATTTAGGAAAGCTGTCTTGACATCCATTTGCCACACCTCATAGTCCATATGAGCTGCTATGGACAAGAGAATCCGGATTGACTTTATCTTGGCTACCGGCGAAAAGGTCTCCTCATAATCGATTCCCTCTTTCTGAGTATATCCTTTCGCAACAAGCCGAGCTTTAAAGGTTTCAACCTTTCCGTCAGATCCTCTCTTTCTCTTGTAGACCCATTTACACCCAATTGGCTTCACGCCGCTTGGTGGTTCTACAAGATCCCAGACTTTATTAGAATCCATAGATTCAATTTCGGATTTCATCGCTTTCTTCCAAGAAGGCGCATCTATATCTTGTACCGCCTCATCATAGGTCCAGGGATCGATTTCATGAACTCAAGGTCCAGAGTCCGAAGACTCACCCAGTCCAATCCATTGGTCTGGTTGCTTAACAACACTCCCACTACGACGGCGTTCCGGTGTATTAACAGTGACAGTAGGTGTAGGTTCTAGTGGTGTACTACTACTCGGTTCGGCTGTATCTAGGTCTTCCTTGTTACCTCTCAACTCATCAAGTATTATGTCACTTTTGGGCTTGTGGTCCATGACATAGTCTTCCTCTAAGAACCGAGTGTTAGTACTTATAACGATCTTCTGGTCCTTAGGACTATAGAACATGCCACCTTTAGTTCCTTTCGGGTATCCTACAAACAGCCGTAATTCTGATCTAGGTTCTAACTTATCGGCCCCTTGTCGCAACACATGTGCTGGACAACCCCAGATCCGAATGTGTTTCAAGTTAGGCTTGCGCCCACTCCACAATTCCATGGGTGTTGTGGGTACCGTTTTAGTTGGAACCCTATTCAAAATATACGCCGCCGTTTCCAAGGCATGTCCCCAGAACATAATAGGTAAGTCCGAGTAACTCATCATCGATCGCACCATTTCCATAAGAGTCCTATTCCTTCTTTCTGACACACCATTCTGCTGGGGAGTATATGGTGAAGTCAGTTGGGATTCAATCCCATTCTCTGCCAAGTATGCCTTGAATTCTCCAGACAGGTACTCGCCTCCGCGATCAGATCGCAGGCATTTTATAGATTTACCTTGAAGGTTCTCCACAAGAGCCTTGAATTCTTTGAACTTGCCAAAAGATACGCTCTTGCGGCTCATCAGGTATATATATCCATATCTTGAGTAATCATCAGTAAAAGTGATGAAATACTCGTACCCTCCCCTTACCTGAGTAGACATAGGTCCGCCTACATCAGAGTGAATCAAATCCAACACTTGTTCAGCTCTTCGTCCTTTACCAGAAAAAGGACGCTTGGTCATTTTACCCTCTAAACAGGATTCGCAGGTTGGAAGGTCCTCTCCTTCAACATTGCTGATTAGACCATCAGCTTTCAACCTTTGAAGCCTATTCGAGTTTATATGACCTAGCCTTAGATGCCACAAGTATAATTGATTCATTTTAGAAGGTTCCTTTCTCTTATTGGTGTTCGTAGATGTGTTATTACTCTCGGTTAGTTGCATCGTGTTAGACTCAGGATTTAGCACATACAAATCGTCTACCAATGTACCAGAACAAATAATCTGACTATTTCTTCTTATGATCACAGAGTGGTCAAAAGAAACAGAATATCCATTCATAATTATTTTAGAAACCGAAATTAAATTCTTTCTAAAGTTGGGTACATAAAGACAATTATGTAAAACTAAAACCCTATCACTACTAAAACGTAAGTGAACGTCTCCCACTGCAACAGCCGCTACTCTTGCAGCATTGCCCATGTAGACCACGATCTCTCCCTCTCTAAGTCTCCGGGTTTCCTGGAACCCCTGCAATGAATTGCAGACATGATCAGTGGCCCCCCGTATCTACACACCAGGTGCTGGTAGATAACACCACTGATAATGTTTCAGTGACTAAGGAAATTTTCGTACCTTTGATGAGAGGACAATCAGACCTCCAGTGCCCAAACTGCTTGCATCGATAGCACTTGCCTCGCGGCTTGCTTTTCCCATTCCGTGGTTTGGAACCACTGGGCTTCTTTGCTTGCACTTCCATCTTAGCCACAAGAGCTTGTGATTTTCTGACCATACTTATAAGTTCCGCTCTTTTGAAATCGTTTTTAAATGATTCCTCAAGAGGACTGAATTTATAGAGTATGTCAATCACTTCTTGTCCGGTTTCCACACTATGTCTCAACATCATTCTGAGGTCATTCTTAATGTCCTCATCAGTTGGGACAACAGGAGATATAGAAGGCTCAACAGTCTGGACAATGTCCAGATTTCGTGCCCAATCAGTACTATATGGAACCAGTGAGTTTTCATCTTTAAGTATATCACAAAGTGGGGTCACAGTCATTCTTAACCTATAAGCACATAAAACAAACAAACAATTTAATATCCGATATTATCTCCCTTGAATAATATCATTAAATCACTAATCACATCTAAAATCCCATCAGGTAAGGCAAGCCACGTTGTGTGGACGTTTACCCACCTAAATGACTTAGCAATTAGATTTTCTTTGGTCATACATCACTTATAGCGTAACCTCGGTGGGAGGAATACTATAATGCGTATCTAAGTGTAAACCATTACTCAGTACCAAAGTAAATCGTTTGGAATTGCTACATCACCGCAAACCACGTTGTGTGGACGTTTACGATGACTTCACAACTCTTCACAATTTCTTACAACTGTCTACATCAATTAATCCAAAATCCGTCAGTATAGCAAGCCACGTTGTGTGGACGTTTACTATACTAAGAGATCTTTATAATTGACTCCCAATTACTTGATCCATTCGATCTTGTAAATCAAGACGCGGAGAATCATAAGTGAAACTCGAAGTTTCTAACCAGTGATTCACCATGCGAACAACCCTATCTCTCATAAATGAGGGAGCCGAGCAGACAATCGATCCACCTTTAAAAGAATGGTACGAAGGTCTCTAATTTGTGTCCTCGACATGACCAAGTGGCTCTGGCTCCATTCCACTCCCCGGGGTAAGAATGAGTCGACTTGAAATCAGTTTTGGAAAGACAAATTAGGCATTGTTTGATGAACTTAATCAATGTTTCTCGTAAGAGGAATTACAAGAACTCTCCTCCAATGACTTATCTATACAAACTTCAGAAGTTCATAAAAATCACCAAGAGATCAGTAATGGAGACCATGGGTATGTTTCCATACCCTCTCCCACTTAGCTTTTTATAACAAAGGGATACGCTATCTAGTGCATAAAGTAAACACATATAGCATGCATACATGTAATAAAGCACATAATATTATCACATAGTCAAAATAATTACTAGAATATTATTTTCCGACTATTATGGCTTTACTCCATCTCCGTACGCATCTTCTAGTCTTCAGTCTTCGTTCTTGAATGCTCCATGTGATAAGAATATTAATTTCCAATATTTAAATCTATTTATTTTTAATAAATCCAAAAGATACTTAATTCGAAAATTAAGTCAATCGAATAAATCAAAAAATAAAATTAAATATTATTAATATTTTTATTTATTTTATTTTCCCTTTCTACTTCATTAAATCTCTAGAATAATCTATCCAAGACCCACTTAGAATATTCTAGAAGACTTCCATAATGAAATAAGGAAATAAAATAATTTATTTTACTTTCCCTTTCTACTTCATTAAATCTCTAGAATAATCTATCCCAGACCCACTTGGAATATTCTAGATGATTTCCATAATGAAATAAGGAAATAAAATAATTTAGGACTCTTCTACTTTCCAAATTAATTAGATTCCTAATCCATGAATATTTCCATAAAATAGAAATAATCAATTAGGAATCCTAATTAATTCCAAATTGATTCTTTTCCTAATCCATGAGAGTTCCCAAAAATAGGAATACTCAAATAGGAAAAACCCGAATCAATTAGGAAAGTAAATCTCCGGACCGGGATAGCACGGGGTGGGGATCCCCGTGCCACCACTCGACCGCCGCCTCGGTGCCGCCGCCGTCCAGCCCACGCGCCACCTCCCTTGGTGGCCGGCGTGGCCGGAGCTCCCGCGGACAGCCCTCCTCCGGCTAGGGTCGATCGATCCTCATGGATCGACCATGGGGCGGTCGATCCAAGCCCTAATCACCCTCACGTCATCTCCTTCGTCACACGTCTTCTCCGGCGGTCGTTTCGGCATCGATCCAACGCAAAATAAATTACAATTTAATTTTACACTATCCGGTATCGATTCTATACATGAAATCGACCCTATACATTTTCTGGAAAAAGATAGAACAATAATAATAATCCTAAATTCGGTCAACCCCCGAATTTTTACTATTACAAGCATTCACCACCAAAAACGAATCTCGACATGTCCGAGAGTTTAATCAAAACAACAATGATGACAAAATAAATTAAACGAATAATAAATTAAGCCATAATAGTCGGAAATCCTGCAAGGTAGAACAATTTTATCGAAAATACCGCGAACGTAAACCACGCTCTGATACCAATTGTTGGAATTCGATATCCCGGGCTATTAAAATTTGCGGAAACCATAACCCGATCAAAAACCCATCGCCGGAGATCACACGAACGCCGACGAACGAACTGGAGCACGAGCCGAACGCACAACACGACCGAAGTCGCGTGCGCGCCCAGCCCGAACCCCCGTCCACGGGGTTCGCGCGATCGAAGGACCGATCGCACGAGGCGATCGATCGGTGAGGGGCTGCCCAGCAGCCCCCGCGGCGAGTCCGGCGACTCGCCGCCGCCTGGGGTGGCCCGCGTCCAGCTGGGCCGTCGTGCCCAGCAGCTGCCCGCGATCGATCGGTTGATCGATCGCGCCCCGGCGTCCAGCCGGGGATCGTCCCACGCCCACGCCGCCGAAAACCTAATCGGGCGATCGCCCGTGGTCTGGTGGCTTCGCCACCACCACGCGATCGTCCCTCGTTTATGGTTTCGTACCTCGGATCTTGCGTTCTACGGTATTTCACGATAAATCAAAATCGAGTAATATCAAGGGCGTTTAGATATTGTACCTTTCGATTCGTTGTTCGGAGAAACGAAATCAAGATGACCTTTGAATCTTCCCACGTATTCCTTGCACTCCGTTCGAACGTCGGGTGGGCGACGATCTATCGAACTCCTATGGATCTCCTTCAACTCTCTAGAACTATCAAGTATTGATATTCTTGTCTTATGATTTATGAAGGCCATGTAGTGCTTTTATAGGCTACGTAGGGGATCTAAAGGAGGTGGAATATTGGGCTTCCAATATTGAAGATTAAATTGAGCCCAATGCTCAAGTCCATTAATCCTTATCAATATTAATTAATTTATTTTCCACTATATTCCGTGTATTTAAGATTTAAATATCCATGAATAAAATTAATTTATTGCTAATTAATTTATTCATCTCTTGAATCCGAGACTAGTACCATTCAACCTTAATTATTGTGCGGAACGAATCCACTCATGAGGTTTACACAATAATTCCTTATGAACTCATCTCGGGGATATTATCAACCCTTCCGGGATACACTGTCCCGTCAAGAATTCACGGCATGCCATATATAAAATATAGTGACCCAACTTAACCGGTAATTAACCCAATAATTAAATCGGTTAATTCCTTTGGAAAATCAAAGTCACATATATTAAATATACACACCCACAATTGTATCGGGGATTAAGAATAAAATACACTGAGTCTCAAATCAATTATCGCCGAGCAAACCTAATTGATGAGTCTCATTCGATCCGCTCAATACACCAAGTGTACAAGTGTGATAAAATAATTAAGATAAATTATTTTCTCTCTCACACAACGACTATACCGATGGATTGATCCGTGTCCATCTAGGTCGTGTGCAACTGTTTGATTAAATACGAGTAACCGATAGTATGATCTTCTGTGTGCCCATGCACACCATACTAACTACAACGTATAAAATCTAGGACTATAATTTGCATATATTTAATTAACAATAATTAAAAGCAAATGAATGTTTGTTATTAATAGGTAAATGAAAGTGTACAAGGAGTTCAGAATACTCAAATCTAGACATTAAGTATACTACTCCAGCAGTTCTTTCTATCAAATCTCGTCACCGAGAAATTCGCAAGATCCCCCATCGTTTCTTCAATCGCTTCCCTTGAACCTCTGATACCAGTTGTTAGGATTTTCGTCTAACTTCGTCTACAAGAAACGATAAATATGAAATGAGAAACGCATGAAATTAAAAGCAAAATAAAGAACACGAATTTATAGTGGTTCACCCGAATAGGCTACGTCCACTTTGTCGTTGTAGATCTTTTCACTGGAATAATAATTGACTCTGTGTGAATAATCTTTTCACACGCTCTCAACTATTTCTCTATTCTAGTTTTTTCAAGTGTGCTGATGCTCTCATAGCCCTAAAACACGAGTAGAGTTATATTTATAGGGATAGGAAACTTAACGGACAAGAAAACACGTACGCAGCTAAAAGCTCCCTCTTGTCGGCCGATGCCGAGAACCTGTCGACCGACAACATATTGGCGCCCGCCAATAACACTTCGGCGCCCGCCGAAAGTGCCAAAAATCGCCCATTCCGCTGAACCCAATTTTCCCAGGTTTCGGCGCCCGCAGAAACCACTTTCGCGCCCGCCGGCAGTGCCCCGCGACCGCCGGACCCCCTCCGGCGACCGCCATTTCCGTTCTTGGCGATTTCGTCCTTCTTCGTCCTCTACACATCCCAACAGATACACGAAAAGATAAACATGAAAAGATATGAAATCGTATAAACAAAGAAACTGAATAAATTTAAAGATACAGTAATATCTCGTAATATCTTGCAATACTCCCCCTCAAGTTGAACCAAGAGGTTCAATATGTTGGAAATCAGCATCTCGAGGTCGTCGGAAAACGCGGAAAAGACAACCCCGACAAAAATTCCCGATCGCCGGAGAAACCGCGAGCCATCGTCAGAACCGGGCCCGACCGAACGCACCGCACGGCTGAAGCCGTGCGCGCCTAGCTGAGCCCCTGCACGGGGCTCGCGATCGCACAAGGGCGATCGCTAGGATGCTCGTAGCATCCCCGCAGGGAGCTCACGGGATCGCTGCCAGCGGGGGGTGGAACCCCGCACGCCCAGCTGCGGGAACTCCCGCAGCACGTACGGGGCGGTTGCGGGTAAGCCCGCAGCACACCCGCAATCGAGCCCTAGGCTTGATCGCACCCCCGGCGTCCAGCCGGGGTTCCTCGACCACCACCGCTCGGTCGACCATCGGTCCGGGGCTCGTCCCTCGGATCTTGGTTCTCAGTATTTCACGATAAATAAATTAAAATCACCGAGGGGGTTTCATGGTTTTACCTTGTTCTCATTTGCTGGAAAATCGAGATATATCGATGACCTTGAGATCTTCCCACGTATTTCTTGCACTAGCTCGAACTTCGGGGTGAGCGACGATCCTTCAAGCCTTATATGGATCTCCTTCTCTCTAGAACAATCAAGTATGATTATCTTGTCTTATTAAAATAGAGATGCTTTTATAGGCTACGTATGAGACCTAAAGGAGGTGGAATATTGGCTCCTAATGGATTCAATTAAATTGAGCCTTAGCCCAAGTCTATTAATTGATCCATTAATTATATTAATTTCACTAAATAAATATAATTGCAACTCCTAATATTAAACCATATTATATTAAATAATATTTTCCGTAGTATTATTTTATTCTATGTGTTTAAGATAAAAATGTTAATGAATAAATTTTATTTATTGCTAATTAAATTTATTTATCTCTTATAACCGAGAATAGTATCACTCAACTTTAATTATTATGCGCAACAAATCCATTCATGAGGTTTACATAATAATTATTTATGAGCTCATCTCGGGGACATTATCAACCCTTATCGAGACACATATTCTCGTCAATAATTCAAAGCATGTCATACATAAAATACAGTGACCCAATTTACCGGTAATTGTTCAATAAGCATATTAGTCAATTCCAATGGAAAGTCAAAGCTTGCAATAATATTAGGTATTAAGAATATAATACACTGAGATATAAATCGATTACCCAAGGAAATCCTAATCGATTAATCTCAAGCGGTCCGCTCAATACACCAAGTGTACAAGTATAGTAAAATAATTAAAAAAATTATTCTCTTAATTATACAACGACTATACCGATGGATTGGTCCCTGTCCATCTAGGTCATGAGCGACTGTTTGATTATATACGAATAACCGATAGTATGATCTTCTGTGTGACGTCGCACATCATACTAACTACAACGTATATAATCTAGGACTATATTTTGCACATATTTAATTAAACATAATTAAAGGAAAATAATTGTTTATTAATTAAATAAATTAAATGGCAATATACACAAAATTTATATCACTTAAATCTAGACATTTTTAAGTATAAACTCCATCAATCTCCCACTTATACTAAGGTCTAGTCTTCTTCCAAACTTCTTACTCCCATTCTGATGCAACCCAAGGTTCGGCAATCGACGTTGGAGCTCGAATTCAGGCTAGAATGGCGAAGAAGACGTCGGAACGAGAGTCGGGCGTACGTCAAGACGAAGACGAAGAGTTCGGTCGAAATTTTGGCTTGGTGTCGGCCGACACCAAGGCCTGTCGGCCGACACCTTCACAAAAGTGCAAGTTTGGGCAGGAGATCAAGGCCGCGCTCGGAGGAAAACCCGCGAACGAAGATTTTGCCTTGGTGTCGGCCGACACCCTATACCTGTCGACCGACATCTTCACAAAATCAGCAGCGTCGGCGGATTTTTCAATATTCAGCGTTTTAATCGTTTTTATTCCTTATTTTCGAGTTTTAGGGTTTGTCTGCCTATTTAAAGGCTTTTCTATTTCATTATGAACAGCCAACCATGAATTGATAAATAAAAGTATGTTTTGTGAGTTTTACTAAATCTCTCTCGGGTTCGAATTCTATCCCGATTATCCAAAAGAGTTCAACCGACGAATCAACGAGCCAGTCAAATCTCGTTTGTGTGTCTTCATCATCCCCGAGTTGCTGCATCGATCGCGTGTTGGGGTCTAGGGTTCCGTCCTTAGATTATTTCACGAATCAGATTCAGAGGTTTTGGGACTTCCGCCGGTATCTTTTTTATCTTTCAATTCTTGTTCTTCTTCTATTCTTCGTATCCCAACGAGGTTCGTATCACATTCCCTTCATGTGCTTGTTGTACACTTCCGCAGGAAGTGCCTTTGTGAACGGGTCTGCTAGGTTGTCATCTGAAGCTATTTTGGTGACTACAACGTCGCCTCTCTTGATGATGTCTCGAATCAGGTGGTACTTACGCTCTATGTGTTTGCTTGCACTATGGGACCGTGGTTCCTTACAGTTTGTCACCGCACCGCTATTATCACAATAATTGTCATAACCTTTGGCAAACCTGGAATCACATCTAAGTCCTAGAGAAAATTCACGAGCCACACCGATCCTTTCACTGCCTCTGAGGCTGCTACATACTCGACCTCCATGGTAGAGTCTGAAATGCACTTTTGCTTAACACTCTTCCATGTTACGGCTCCACCTCCTAAAGTGAACACATAGCTTGATGTCGACTTACGCCGGTCCTTATCCAATTGGAAATCTGAGTCAGTGTAACCCAAAGGAAAAAGCTCGGATGCTCCGTAACTTAGAACATAGTTTCTAATCCTTCGCAGGTACTTTAAAATGTTCTTTACAGCAGTCCAATGTTCCTATCCAGGGTTACTTTGATATCTCGCTAATATGCCAACCGCATAGCAGATATCAGGTCTCGTGCATAACATTGCATACATTAAGTTTCCCACAGCCGAAGCGTAGGGAACTGCTTTCATTGCTTCTATCTCCTTTTGTGTTTTAGGACACATGACTTTAGATAGATGGATTCCATGTCTGAAAGGTAAAGAACCTTTCTTGGAATCTTGCATGTTAAAACGAGCCAGAATCGTGTCTATGTAAGATGCCTGGGAAATGTACAATGTTCTTCTCTTGCGATCCCTTATAACTTTGATCCCAAGAACATGTCCAACCTCTCCTAAATATTTCATATCGAATTTTCTATACAACCATCCCTTTATGTCTGATAACATCTTTACATTGTTGCCAATGAGAAGAATGTCGTTTACATAAAGCACGAGAAATACCACTCTGTTTCCATAACGTTTCCAATACACACACGATTCGTCCATGCTTTTAATGAATCCATAAGATTGGACTACTTCATCAAATATCCCAAGTTCCATGATCTCGAGGCTTGTTTCAATCCATAGATGAATCGATTAAGCTTGCACACTAAATGTTCTCGCCCCTTAGCAATGAATCCCTCTGGTTGTTTCATATATATAGTCTCGTCAAGACTTCCATTCAGGAAAGTTGTCTTGACATTCAGTTGCCACACCTCATAGTCCATATGAGATGCTATGTATAAGAGTATCCGGATTTAATTTAGCATTGCTACCGGCGAGAAGGTCTCTCCATAATCGATTCCCTCTTTCTGAGTACATCTTTAAGCAACAAGCCTTGCGTTAAAGGTTTCGACCTTTCCGTCAGATCCTCTCTTCCTCTTGTAGACCCATTTACACCCGATTGGCTTCACGCCTTTCGGTGGTTCTACAAGATCTCAGAATTTACTAGAATCCATTGATTCTATTTCATATTTCATCGTTTTCTTCCAAGAAGGCACATATAGATCTAGTACTGCCTCATTGTAGGTCCAGAGATCGATTTCATGTACTCCAGGTGCCGAGTCCGAAGACTCACCCGGTCCCATTAATCTGTCTGGTTGTCTAACAACCCTCCCACTACGTCGGCATGCCGGTGTATTAACATCGATAACAGTTGTAGGTGCTAGTGGTGTACCGCTACTCGGTTCGGCTGGTTCTAAGTCCTTCTCGTTCTCTCTCAATTCATCAAGTATCACGTCACTCTTGGGCTTGTGGTCCATCACATATTCTTCTTCTAAGAACCAGGCGTTAGTACTTATAAAGACCTTCTAGTCCTTAGGACTATAAAACATTCCACCTTTAGTTCCTCTAGGATATCCTATAAACAGCCGCACTTGCGTACGAGGTTCTAACTTATCGGCTCCTTGTCTCAACACATGTGTTGGACATCCCCAGATCTGAACGTGTCTCAAGCTAGGCTTGCGCCCGCTCCATCGTTCTATGGGTGTTGTAGGGACCGTTTTAGATGGAACCAAGTTTAGGATGTTCGCCGCTGTTTCCAAGGCATATCCCCATAACATAACAGGTAAGTCCGAATAACTCACCATTGAACGCACCATCTCCATAAGAGTCCTATTTCTTCTTTCTGACTCACCATTCTGCTGAGGAGTGTATGGTGCAGTCAGTTGGGAGTCAATCCCATTCTATGATAATTATGCCTTGAATTCTCCAGACAGGTACTCGCCTCCGCGATCAGATCGCAGGCATTTAATGGATTTACCATGAAGGTTCTCCAAAAGAGCTTTGTATTCCTTGAACTTGTCAAAACACTCGCTCTTGCGGCGCATCAGGTACAGAAATCCATACCTTGAGTAATCATCAGTAAAAGTGATGAAGTACTCGTACCCTCCTCTTGCCTAAGTAGACATAGCTCCGCATACATCGGAGTGAATCAAGTCCAATACTTGTTCGGATCTATATCCTTTATCCAGAAAGGATCGCTTGGTAATTTTGCCCTCCAAACAGGATTCACAGGTCGGAAGGTCCTCTCCTTCAACACCGCTGATTAAACCATCAGCTTTCAACCTTTGAATTCTATTCGAATTAATATGACCTAGCCTAAGATGCCACAAGTTGATGGTGGTGTCGAGGAATCGATCAACATCCGGATTATCGATATGGTCGTCCTCCAACGCATTCTTGCAACCACTGAACATGATCCCTCCAAGGAATCCCTCGAGTGCCTGAGTTGGGTCATTCTTCACTAGGCCGATGCACCGTCGAAAGTAGGAAATTTGATCATCGCGCGCCTCTTTACAAATTTCAGCTACGTCTTCTCTCCCGTTTGGGAGCTTTTTTCGCAACCCGTTCACCAAAGGTTTGGCCTCGATACTGATTTGGATCACGTCTTTGATGGCGTTAGTCATTGCGTTTGGCCATGTTTTTGCGCCTTTAACATATTTCGTGCAGAGGGCTTTTTGGTCCGGTTTCATCTCTTCGTCCGTGCAGAACGGGCTCACTTCATTCGCTGCGACGGCGGCTTCGGAAAAAATCAGGATGAGAAGAAGTATGATTGAGAAACAATTATTATTATTATTCTTGGTCCCCATTTTTTTCTATATTTTCTTCTGAATTGTTGTATATAAGGGAGGTTTATATATTACCTATACTTGGAGAGAGTATACATTTATTTCAATCCAATCTTTGATAAAAGTGTATATAAATCATAAATGTTTGAGTCAATTTATTTAAGTAGGAAATTACATATATTTATAGAATTAGTAGTACTAAATTATAAAAATAAAACAAATAAAACAAATTGCTATGGAAAATAGTAACTTTTTAATGTAATTGTGTATAATATAATTAAAAAGTATTTTTTCATTATATTATATGAGTATAAATTAAATATATAGTTTAATCTAAAGCAATATAGCCACTAAGGCTAAAGGCTTCAAGCCTATAGGCGGTAAAGGGAAGAAGAAGAAGCAAGAGAGAAAACCTAGTGGTCCTAGGCCTTATGGACCACGAGAAGGGACCAGCAAGCCGAAAGGCAAGTGCTTCCGATGCAAGCAGTCTGGGCACTGGAAGTCTGATTGTCCTCTCATCAAACAAGGTACGAAATTTTCTTTAGTCACTGAAACATTGTCAGCGGTGTTATCTACCAGTACCTGGTGTGTAGATACGGGAGCCACTGACCATGTATGCAATTCTTTGCAGGGGTTCCAGGAAACCCGACGACTTGTAGAAGGAGAGATCGTAGTCTACATGGACAATGCTGCGAAGGTGGCAGATGTTGCAGTGGGAGACGTTTATCTACGTTTTAGTAGCAATATGATTTTAATTTTTAAAAACTGTCCACATTTTAGAAAGAATTTGATTTCAGTTTCTAAATTAATTTTAAATGGATATTCTATTTCTTTTGATTATTCTGTGGTTATAAGAATAAATGATGATATTATCTGTTCTGGTACATTAGTTGACGATTTGTACATACTAAATCTTGTGTCTACCATGATGCAATAAACCGAAACTAATAACACGTCTACGAACACCAATAAGAGAAAGAAACCTTCTAGGATGAATCAATTATACTACTCAAAACCTATAATTGTGGATCCCCTCGGCCGTCTTAAGTTCACTCAGGAGTTCCGCTAACGTATAATTGTGCTTACCCATATTATAGTTCAGGCGAAACTACTCAAAACCTTCGGCCAGAGACTAGAGTATGATATCAACTTGCGTTTCAGCATCGATAGCAACTCCTAGGATCTCCAACTCGTGCAACAGACCCATCAACTTAAGAACGTGCTCCCCAAAGGGCGTTCCTTCAGATTGAGTAGTTGTCATGAGGACTCTCATTGCATCTTGCCTACCCGCACAATCTTTATGTCCAAACAGCTCCTTGAGGTTAAACATCATTTCATAAGAGGTATACATCGGTTGATGCTGGTGTTGGAGCACATTTGACATAGAAGCCAAGATGTAACACCTAGCCATTTTATCAGCCTTTTTTCACCTCTTAAATTCTGCTTTTTCCTCAACTGTTGAGACATTCGTGGGTTCGGGAGGAAACACTTCATGGTGTACATACTTTACTCCTCAGCAGTTAGGACAATGTCCAGATTTCTCTTCTAATCAATGTAATTGGGACCACTGAGTTTATTCTCCTTAAGTATCACAGAAAGTGGGTTCATAGCCATTCCCAAGCTATAAGCACATAAAACAAACAATCAATTTAATTCCGATATTATCTCCCTCAAATAATATCATTAAATCACTAATCACATCTAAAATCCCATCAAATATGGTAAGCTACGATATTGTGGACGTTTACCTATCCGAACAATTTCGCAATTAGATTTGCTTCGGTCGTACATCATCATAGCGTTACTTCGATGGGAAGAATACTATGAAGTGTACTTAAGTGTAAACCATTAATCAGTACTAAGGCAGATTGTTTGGGATTCGCATATTACTGCAAGCCACGATAGTGTGGACGTTTACGTGAACACGCGGTCCTTCACTTTCTCCTATAACTGTCTACATCAATTAATCCAAAAATCACATTCAGTATAGCAAGCCACGATAGTGTGGACGTTTACTACACCAAAAGATTTTTATTAATTGAAATCCAATTACTTGAATCGTCTAATCTCATTAATCAAGACGCGATGAATCATAAGTGAAAGCTCGAGGTTTCTAACCAGTGATTCACCATGCAATTAACCCTATCCCTCATAGAATGAGGGAGCCGACCAGACAATCGTTTTAGTCATGTAATGACTCGAAAGTCTCTAATTCATGTCTTCAACATAACCAAGCGCTTTGGCTCAAATCCACTCTCCGGGGTAAGAATGAGTCGACTTGAAATTAGTCGACAAATTAGGCATTTTTGATAAACTTGATCAAAAGATCTCGTAAGAGGAATTTAAAAAAATTCTCATTCAATAACTTATCTATATAAACTTCAAAAGTCTATATAAGTCACCAAGAGAACAACAATGGCAACCATGGGATTGTTTCCAATCCCTCTCCAACTTTGTATTTTAAGACAATAAGGGATACGCTATCTAATGCATAAATTAAATACACATAAGCATACATACTATGAAATAAAGCACATAGAATATTATCACATAATCAAAATAATACTAGAATATTATTTTCCGATTATTATGGCTTATCACATCCCCGTATGCGTCTTCTAGTCTTCAGTCTTCGTTCTTGAATGCTTCCATGTGACGGGAATATTAATTCCAATATTTAATATCCATTATTTTTAATAAATTCAAAAGTCACTTAATTAAAAAATTCAAGTCAATCGAATAAATCAAAAATAATATTAAATATCAATTAATATTTTTATTTATTTTATTTTTCTCTTCTATTTCAATCAAAACTCTAGAATCATATTCAAGACCCACTTTGAATATTCTAGAGAATTTCTAGATGGAAAAATGAAATAAAATAATTTAGGATTCTAAAACTTTCAAACTAATTCTTTTTCTAATCCATTAAAAATTCCATCTAGAGGAATAATTAAATTAGGAAACCGAATTTAATTAGGAAATTGGATCTTTGTCGGAGAGCACGAGATCATGAGGACCTCGCGCCCCCCCAATTGACCGCCGCTTAGAAGGGCCGCCCGCCGTCGCCGGTGAGCACCCTCATGGGGTCGATCGATCCTCATGGATCGGCCATGGGGATTGGCCGATCCCGTCCTCCCTCTCGTTTGTCTCCTCCGTCACACGTTTCTGGTCGTCGTTTCGTCCTCGATCCAACGTGAAATAAATTTAAAAAATATTTCTACACTATCCGGTATCGATTCAATACATAAAATCGACCCTATATATTTTTTTCGGAAAAACATGAACAATAATAATAAATCCTAAATGGGTCGACCCCCGATTTTACTATTACAAACATTCACCACACAAAAACATATCTCGACATCTCCGAGAGTTTAATAATCAAAACAAATATCATGACATTAATTAACGAAAATTAAATCTAGCCATAATAGTCGGAAACCCTGCAAGGTAGAATAATTTTATCGAAAATACCGTGAACGAAAACCACGCTCTGATACCAATTGTTGTAAATCGGCATCCCGAGGTCGTCGGAAAACGCGGAAAAGACAACCTCGACCGAAATTCCGGATCGTCGAAGAAATCGTGAGCCATCGCCGGAACCGGGCCCGACCGAACGCACCGCACAGCCGAAGCCGTGCGCGCCCAACGAGCCCCCGCACGGGGCTCGCGATCGCACGCGGGCGATCGCTGGGGCTGTTCGTAGAATCCTCGGGGCCGCTCACAGAAGCCCCGCAACGAGCTCACGGGCACGCTGCCAGCGGGGGATGGAACCCCGCACGCCCAGCTGCGGGAACTCTCGCAGCACGTATGGGGCGGTTGCGGGTAACCCCGCAGCACACCCGCGATCGAGCCCTAGGCTCGATCGCACTCCCGACGTCCAGTTGGGGTTCCTCGCCTCGCGATCCCCACCAGGGATCCTCGACCGCCAGCGGTCCAGTGGTCATCGACCACCGCCCGATCGACCGTCGGTCCGGGGCTCGTCCCTCGGATCTTGGTTCTCGGTATTTAACGATAAATAAATTAAAATCATCGATGGGGTTTTCATGATTTTACCTTGTTCTCGTTTGCTGGAAAATCGAGATCTATCGATGACCTTGAGATCTTCCCACGTGTTTCTTGCACTAGCTCGAAAGTAGGGGTGGGCGACGATCCTTCAAAGCATCTATGGATCTCCTTCTCTCTAGAATATCAAGTATGATTATCTTGTCTTAGTAAAATTTGAAAGACCATGTAGTGCTTTTATAGGCTACGTAGGGGACCTAAATAAAGTGGAATATTGAACTCTAATGGATTCAATTAAATTGAATCAAAGCTGAAGTCTATTAATTGATTTATTAATTATATTTAATTCAACTAAATAAATATAAATATAATTGTAACTCTCAATATTAAACTATATTTGAGTCACTGTTGTGATTAAACGCTTTCAGAAGATCATTTCTTTGTTTCTTTCACATGATATATTTGCTCTTGTGACTACTTATGTACGTTCATGCTAATCACTCTAAATGTTTCCCCCAAGACTGAAAACAAAAAAACTAATTGAAACTTAATTAGAGTTTACTTTATGACTAAAATCTTCATAGTTAGATACAATTTTTTTACTTTCAAATAATGATAATTTTCACTTTCCACAACACTTATTTTATTAATTAAATATTAATATAACAAAAAAAAAGTAATAAAGTTCAGGAGAAGTGATTTTGATCAATTTGGTGGTCATGCTCACATTATTTTTCATGCAATGTTTTTGTTTAAATGCTCAAGATCATTTTATTGGATCAATACGCTCGAAATCTCGAATGAAATTCATTGAAAGTTTAATATATACATGTACCTTCAAGAAAGATGAGAAAAAAAAAAGATAAGAATGATATATGATCACCTTTTTAATGTATTGGATGTAAATCTTTAATCATGCATGAAATTGCTCCCACCACTTCACATGCATTGCCTACCTCTCACATCTTTCACTCTTTCTCCTAACTTCCTTTAATTCATACGCATTCACTACATCACATTTTATAAGACTTGATAATAGAACTAGTCTAAGTAGTTAGGGGTGACTATTCGGTACGAACGATTACCTGTTGAATTTGTGATAGAGAGAAAAACAAGAAAGGAATAAAAAATAAAACTTGTTTATTGATTGATAATTGATGGATTTAAATTGAGTACATAGGCATCATTTATATAAGCAAACTCTAAACAAAATAAGGTACTGAATAAAATATAAAAATAAACTAATAAATAAGACAATTATTTAAAATAGGACTCGTATTCCTTGTACGCATAGGACTCCTTCCATGTACTCCTATGCGCATATTACTTCCATACGTGTATATACTTTAATACCCTCCCTCAAGATGAGAATACGAAATTCCATCTTGCTAAGAAGAGGATGAAAACAACCAATTATTTCCTTGAACCACTAGCCCGCCGATTTTCCACGTCACTGTCGAAAACCTTCCAGCCCCGAAAATAATAATAATAATAATAATAATAATAATAATGAAATAAAATAATCTTCGAGATCTTCGCGCGCCTCCGTAGTATCTATCGGTTTTGGTCGTCGCAGATTCGATCGCCTCGCGCCACTTGGTCGTCGCAATTTCGATTGTCGCGCGCCTCCTTAGTAACTATCGGTTTTGGTCGTCGCGTTTTTCGTCCCGAACTTCATATGCTACCCATGGAGTATTACCTTCTTTGGGTTCAAATTAAAATCTTCCGTTGTGGGGGACTTTCAACAGTGGTGGGGCAGCAGCAGCGGCAGGAGGGCGGAGGCAGCGGTTGTCGTCTTTTGATTTTGGAGGGAGCAGCGGTCTCTTTCTCGGTGGGAGCGGCCGAGTCTCACGTCTCTCTCTCTCTCTCTCTTTCTCACTTTTTTTTTTATTGCGGAAGCATAAGAATAATATGCTATGATACCATGGTGAATTTTGTGATAAAGAGAAAAACAAGAAATGAATCAAAAATAAAACTTGTTTATTGATTGATAATTGGTGGATTTAAATTGAGTAAATAAGCATCATTTATATAAGCATGCGCAAACTCTAAACAAAATAAAGTAATGAATAAAATATAGAAATAAACTAATAAATAAGACAACTATTGAAAATAGGACTCGTGTTCCTTTTACGCATAAGACTTCTTCCATGTACTCCTATGCGCATATTACTTCCATACGTGTATATACTTTAATAGTACCCGTACCCTAATAAGCAAAATAATACAGCCCGTAACTCGACTCTCTTTAGTAAATCGGGTACCCAATACCCGGGCCGAGAAATCGGGTACAGAAATCGGGTACCCAAAATTACCCTAAAATTTTAATTAACAAAAATCAATAATATTAATATTCAATTGTTTATTTTCAACTAACCAAGAATAAAAAATTATTAATCAATTTTCAAAATAGTAATAAAAAAATTAAAAACAATAAAAAAATGTCATTTTGAGATTTATATTTTACTTTTAAAGTAGATTTCTTACTATTATATATAGACTATAATTTTATTTTTTATATATAATATTTTAAAATTTTAATTAATATAGTAATATATTTATTATTTAATTTAAATAATTAATCGGGTATTTCGGATATACTCGAACGGGTAATCGGGTACCTTAATACCCAATATTTTTAAAAATGAATCCCATAATCCTACTCTTTACTCAAATTTTTTGGGTACGGGTACCCAAAAACCCAATCGGGTGCGGGTATTTCGGTACAAACCCAAATACCTTAACCCGAATAGTCACCCCTACTAGTAGTAGTTCTTTTTAATTCATCTTGAATTTTTATAACACGAAATATAATATTATTTTATGATATAGTGAAGTTGTATGATTTTAATTAGTGAATGCAATAATAATAAAATAATTGTTTAATAATTATTTAAATAAACAAAAATGTAAAAAAAAAAAATGCTAATTGAAAAATACGCTCAAAACGATAAATAAAATGAAGTAGTATCATTTTACATCTCTGATGTCAAGAATTTTCCAAAATTTTCAATCCGTCTGATTTGACAACCAAATATTCACCCAAATCATCTTGAAAGATGGTTAGTTCTATGCCACCCTATATACTATCCTGACTCCATACATACATTTACATATGTAAAAATTTGAATTTTTTCATTTATGTGATAGGTTAAAACATTTTTAGTGGCCACATGTTAAATTGTTTATGGATTAGGGTACTACCCATATAGAGTAGCATAGAATAAACCCTCGAAAGATGACATCTCAATTCTCGGTCCCCTTCAATAGAAATCATCACATATTTTGAATAATAAATTAAGTAATACAAATATATTTATCAATTAATTATAAGGGTTATATATTTATATAATTAATTATATAAAAGGTATTTTAGATATGGGAGCTGGTATTTGCACCCCAAAAGTTATAAGTACACTAACTTAATTTTATTTACAATTATGCCATTTAGATAAAAGACAATTATAACCTTACTAATCTAATTAAATAATTAACTTATCACACACCCCTTTCTTTTTTTTTTTTACTTGCGCAAGCACTTTTTTTTATAACTTTATATTTTGCACACATTTTTTTTATAATTCTTCTTTTCTAATAACTTTTTTTCACTTCATTCTTTACGCAATTTTTTTTTTTTTTTTTAAAATTTTCTCTTTTAATTTTTTTGCATATTTTTTATTTTATTTTCGCCTCTATCCATACATACATGAACAACAAGGAAGAATCAAATAGTTAGTAGAATGAATAAAAAATAGTTGATAAAATTAATAAGTACAACTAGTTTCACCACGTTCCTCAAATTTCCTTCTTCCAACATTCTGAATGAGTAGGTCGAGAAGTGCACCTTCTTGGAACCCTCCCCCGCTGTGGCGCTGCGCGGAAGGGTGGAAGTTATTTCGGCCCCGATCAGCTCGAGCAACACCATCCCGTAGTTGTACATGTTGGAAGTGTTTTACCAGCTCTTTTGAAATTGATTTACTTTTCAGTTTTTGGTTGTGGTTTTCAGGAAATGGACTTGACTGGACTCATGCTGGACATCAAAGATGATTGGGCTAAGAAGCTGTTGGGCCGGGACAAACAAGGAAATCGTGCTGACCCAAGGTTGACTTCGTGGTCATGATGTTGATGGTTGAGGAGTGGATTTAGTGGGCTAAGTCATGGGATGATGGAGCAAGGAAGTTGAGGCCCACTACATTCGAAGTGATGAAGTTGTACAAATAGCAGATCAATGGGAATCATCACTTACGGCTTACACCAAGGAAAATACAGAAGAAACATATAGTATCTCGAGTGAAGAGTTGTAATATTTTTCTTTTATCTTTTGTGAGCATCATTGTATTAAGTACTTCGACTTTGTGTAGTCTTAATACCGAGCTAATTCTGTAATTATTCAATGAGAAAGTTTGTGGCCTTGAGGCTATTGCGAATTGTTCGAGTGAAGAACAACTCGTGAATTTTTTATCCCCGTTGTCTTTTAATTTCCGCTGCTTTATTTAGTACAGGTACTTGTAGTTGCGTCTCCAGGTTCTAACAAGTGGTATCAGAGAGGTGCACTCAACTGACCGAGTGTTGATCGCTGGTCATGGATACCAACTACATGCAACAACGATTGATCGTTCTCGACGGGTCAAACTATTCTCACTGGAAAGTGCGCATCAGGTGCAAAATCAAATCCATAGACACACGTGCGTGGGACAAAATTGAAGATGGTTGGGAGCACCCGATGCATGATGATTGCGGCGATCAAGTCCTCAAACCATCTCGACTTTGGACGAAGGACGAACGCGAAGCCTCTTGTGCAAACGAAAAGGCATTATCAGAAATCTACAGTTCGGTGGACACTCACATGTTCCGGCTGATCAAGAACTCAAAATCTGCAAAGGAGGCCTGTGACACACTTCAACTTCACTGTGAAGGAAACAAGTCTGTTCGTGAGTCACGTCTCAGGATCCTTGCATCCAGGTTTGAGAACTTAAGGATGAAAAATGACGAATCTGCCTCAAGTTATTTCAACACGATCTATGATATTGCTAATGAGTGTGCAGAACTTGGTGAGCCTATTCTTAACAAAACTCTGGTTTCAAAAGCGTTACGAACCATGAATTCAAAATTTCTCACCAAAGTCATCACTCTTGAGACATCAAAGGGAGTAGATCTTGACTTTGGTGAGTTGATGAACATCATGAAGACACATGAGATGACCATGCTTGAAAGATAACAGTGTGACTCCAACATTTCACATGTCACGGCCCTGTATGGTGAAGGAACGTCAAAATCCAGATCGCTTAAGAACCAGTTAGACGACCTGCCTGAGAGTGATGAAGAAGAGTCAACCCTCATTGAATTGCTGAATGCCAAGAGCAATGACGACAAGCTGGTGCTGATTACAAAACAACTGAGCCACATGTTTAAGAAGAAAAGGTGGCAGTCAAGAGGTCAGAAGTTCACAGACCGAAATGATCCGTCAGGAACAAAGCTCACAAGCCCAAAATCTGAAGGCTTTAAACCAAGACCAAACAACCGGAACCTCATTGAAGGCACAAAGTCGAAGGACTACTCAACTGTTCAATGCTATGAGTGTAACGGCATTGGTCACTTTGCAAATGAATGCGCAAACACTTACCGATAGATGGGTAGAAAGGTGGCATTTGTTACACTCCCAGAAGATACTCTAAGTGAAAATGAAGAGGCTGATGGTTCAAAGACTCAAATCAAAGAAGAGAGTGCTCTTCTGACTGAACACATGGAATCTGCCCTTACTGACTCAGATATGGAAGGTTATGAAACTGAGTATTCAAATTTATTTTGTCTAACCTCGGTTGTGTCTGACTCAGGAAGATGAGATTCTGGTCACAGAACCAAGTAAATACCAGGTGGTTCCAAAAGAAGTGCGTTACTCTCTCAGAGGAAAGTACAGCAAACTAAGTGCTCTCAACAAAGTTCTCCAGACTGAGAATGACCACCACAAGTCAGATCTTGCCAAACTTGAAAGTCTGCTAACCAAGAAGGAGTTGGAGCTCAACAAAACAAATGAAACACTAAACAAGATCAAACACAGACTTGACAAAGCCAAGGCTACGTTCAGAAGGATGAACCAAGGTAAGATGACTCTTGATGAAATTCTTGTTGGAGTTGTGTACTTAATGTCTAGATTTAAGTAACGGAAACTCACGATCCATTGCCACTAATCTATTTAATTAAATAAACAATTATTTGCATTTAATTATTTATAATTAAATATATGCAAATCATAGTCCTGGATTTTATACGTTGTAGTTAGTATGGTGTTGCATGGGCGCACAGAAGATCATACTATCGGTTACTCGTATTTAATCGAACAGTTGCTCACGACCTAGATGGACACGGATCAATCCATCGGTATAGTCGTTGTGTGAGAGAGAAAAAAATCTATCTTGATTATTTTATCACACTTGTACACTTGGTGTATTGGGCGGATCGTTTGAGATTTATCGATTAGGATTGCCGGCGATAACCGATTTAAATCTCTGAGTATTTTATTCTTAATCCCCGATACTATTGCGGGTGTGTATATTTAATATAAGTGACTTTGATTTACCAAAGGAATTAACCGATTTAATTATTGGGTTAATTACCGGTTAAGTTGGGTCACTATATTTTATATATGGCATGCCGTGAATACTTGACGGGAAAGTGTATCCCGTAAGGGTTGATAATATCCCCGAGATGAGTTCATAAGGAATTATTATGTAAACCCTGCAGGTGGATTTGTTCCGCATAATAATTAAGGTTGAATGGTACTAGTCTCGGATATAAGAGATGAATAAATTAATTAGCAATAAATTAATTTTATTCATGGATATTTATATCTTAAATACACGGAATAAATAATACTACCGGAGAAATATTATTTGATATAATATGGTTTAATATTGGGAGTGCAATTAATTTATATAGTGGAAAATAAATTAATTAATAATAGTAAGGATTAATAGATTTGGGCTTGGGCTCAATTTAATCACTATTATTGGAAGCCCAATATTTCACCTCCTTAAGATCCCCTACGTAGCCTATAAAAGCACTACATGGTCTTCTCTATTCTCATAACTTGAAGAATACAATTCTAGAGAGAGAAAGTAGAGAGGGAGATCCATGGAGTTCGGAAGATCGTCGCCCACCCGACGTTCGAGCTAGTGCAAGGAATACGTGGGAAGGTCTCAAGGTCTTCATAGATCTCGTTTCTCCGTACAACGAGAACAAAGGTAAAATCGTTGAACCCCCTTCGATGATTTTAATTAATTCGTATATGCATATGAACGAAGATCCGAGGGACGAACCCGGGGATGGGGTTTGACCGCGCGGTGGTGATCCGAGATCACCGGACCGCGGGCTGTCAAGCGAGCCCCGCCGGGATCGATGGCAACGAACCCTCGGCTGGACGCCGAGGGTGGCGATCAAAGCCCTAGGGCTCGATCGCCGGCAGCGCACAAGGACCCCGGCTGGACGCCGGGGATGCGATCGAGCGCGTGCTCGATCGCGTGGGGTGGCGGGCTGGTGCCGCCGCTGCTCGCACGGCGAGCAGCCCCCTCCTCCGCGGACGGCGAGTCGCCGGACTCGCCGTGGGGTTGCCGTGCGCAACCCGGCAATCGCGATGTGCTATCGCGATCCCCATGCGGGGGATCCGGCTGGACGTGCGCGGCTTCGGCCCGGCGATGCGTTCGGTCGGAACCCCGGCTCGTGTGGTGGTTCGCGTGTACTCCGGCGAAGGGATTTTGATCGGGGTTATGTTTCCGCAATTCCGTTAACCCCGGGATATCGATTTCCAACAATTGGTATCAGAGAGTGGTTCTAGTTCATGTGTATATGTGATAAATTGTTCTACCTTGCAGGGTTTCCGACTATTATGGCTAGATATAATTCTTCGTTAATTATTGTCATAATTGTATTAAACTCTCGGACATGTCGAGATTCGTTTTATGTGTGGTGAATGCTTGTAATAGTAAAAATTCGGGGGTTGACCGAATTTAGGTTTATTATTACGTTCTACTTTTTCCGGAAATTGTATAGGGTCGATTTCATGTATAGAATCGATACCGGATAATTGTAATTTAAATTCTTGTAATTTATTTACGTTGGTTCGATGCCGAAACAACCGCCGGAGAAGACGTGTGACGGAGGAGACGATGGGACGAGGGATCGATCATCATGATCGATCCATGAAGGATCGATCAAGCCCTAGAGGCGGGGGCTGCCCGCGGGACTCCTCGGCCACGCCGGCCACCGGTGGTGGTGGCGCGTGGGCCGGGGTGGCGGCGGCGCTCCTCCTCGGCCGGGGATCTATGGTGATGGGGGGCGCGGGGTCCTCGTGATCTCGTACTCTCCCGCCAAGATTCAACTTTCCTAAATTATTCGGTTTTCCTATTTTGAGTATTCTCATTTTTGGGAACTCTCATGGAATAGGAAAAGAATAAATTTAGAATAAATTTATTTCCTTATTGATTATTCCTAGTATGGGAATTTTCATGGATAAGGAAGAAATAAATTTAGAATTAATTTGGTCTTCCTAATTGATTATTCTTTTTGGAATATTCATGGATTAGGAAAAGAATTAATTGGAATTAATTTTATTTCCTTATTCTATTATGGGAGTCTTCTAGAGTATTCCGAGTTCTACTTGGAATAGGATCCTAGAGATTTAATAGAATTGGAAAGGAATAAAAAGTTAATTTAGGATTGATTTATTTCCTAATTGATTGTTCCTATTTTATGGGAATTTTCATAGCAATGGAAATTAATTAATCTTGGAAAGTTTTGAAAGTCCTTAATTAATTTTTCCTATTTAATTATTCCTTTATGGAATTTTTAATAGATTAGGAAAGGAATTAATTTGGAAGGATTAAGAGTCCTAATTTATTTTATTTCCTTATTCTATTATAGAAGTCTTCTAGAATATTCCAAGTGGGTCTTGGATAGATTATTCTAGAGATTTAATAGAATTAGATAGGAAAATAAATAAATAAAAATATTAATAATATTTAATTTTATTTTTGATTTATTCGATTGACTTAATTTTCGAATTAAGTAACTTTTGGATTTATTAAAAATAAATAGATTTAAATATTGGGATTAATATTCTCGTCACATGGAGCATTCAAGAACGAAGACTGAAGACTAGAAGATGCGTACGGAGATGCGATAAAGCCATAATAGTCGGGAAAATAATATTCTAGTATTATTTTGACTATGTGATAATATTCTATGTGCTTTATTTCATGTATGCATGCTTATGTGTATTTAATTATGCATTAGATAGCGTATCCCTTTATTGTAAAAAGCTAAGTGGGAGAGGGTATGGAAACATACCCATGGTCTCCATTGCTGCTCTCTTGGTAACTTTTATAAACTTTTGAAGTTTATTTAGATAAGTTATTAGAGGAGAGTTCTTGTAATTCCTCTTACAAGAAACATTGATTAAGTTTATCAAACAATGCCTAATTTGTCCTTCCAAAGCTGATTTCAAGTCGACTCATTCTCACCCCGGGGAGTGGAATGGAGCCAAAGCCACTTGGTCATGTAGAGGACACAAATTAGAGACCTTCGTACCATTCTTTTATAGATGGATCGATTGTCTGCTCGGCTCCCTCATCTAATGAGAGATAGGGTTGTTCGCATGGTGAATCACTGGTTAGAAACTTCGAGTTTCACTTATGATTCTCCGCGTCCTGATTTACGAAAATCGAATGGATCTTGTAATTGGGAGTCAATTATAAAAGTCTCTTGGTGTAGTAAACGTCCACACCACGTGGCTTGCTATGCTGACGGATTTTGGATTAATTGATGTAGTCAGTTGTAAGAAATTGTGAAGAATTGTGAAGTCAACGTAAACGTCCACACCACGTGGCTTGCGGTGATGTAGCGGTTCCAAACGATTTACTTTGGTACTGAGTAATGGTTTACACTTAGATACGTATTATAGTATTCTTCCCCACGAAGTTCCGCTATAAGTGATGTATGACCGAAGCAAAACTAATTGCTAAATCATTTGGGTGGGTAAACGTCCACACCACGTGGCTTGCCTTACCTGATGGGATTTTAGATGTGATTAGTGGTTTAATGATATTATTAGAGGGAGATAATATCAGAGATTAAATCAATTGTTTGTTGTTATATGTGCTCATAGATTATGGATGGCTTTGAACCCACTTTATGTGATACTTAAGGATTTTAAACTCACTGGTCCCTAAATGTATTGATTGGAATAGAGATCTAGACATTGCCCGGACTGTTAAAGAGTACAAGTTCGTACTCAGTAAGCTTTGTCCTCCCGAGCCTATAAATGTCTTAACTGATGAGGAGAGGACTGATTTTGATATCATGTTCAAACTCAAGGAGATGTTTAGACATGATGTAGCGGCTAGACAAGAAGCGATGAGGATACTCATAAAGGCCAGTCGCTTCGAGGAAACGCTTAAAAACGTTTTTGAGATGATTGACCTTTTAGACGAGTTGAGTCGGAAATCGCAAGCTCTTTGAACCTAAGGGCAAAATCGGGGGAAAGGAAAAGCAAGCAAAGAAACCCAGTGGTCCTAAGTGTCTTGGACCACGAGATGGGACAAGAAAGCCATGAGGCAAGAGTTCTCGATACAAACAGTCTGGGTACTGGAAGTCTAATTATCCTCTCAAAGAAAGTACGAAATTTTCTTTAGTCGTAAAACATAGTCAGTGGTATTATCTACCGGAACCTGGTGTGTAGATATGGAACCATTGACGGTATGTGCATTCTAAATGCAAAGGTTCCAGGAAACCTGACGACTTAGAAAAGAAAAGATCGTAGTCTATGTGGGCAATGCTGTAGAGGAGGCAGCTGTTGAAATGGAGGACATTTTATAGGATTTCATTTTGAGTTATTGCTTTTATGTACCTTTCATATTAGAAAGAACTTTGTTCTGGATTTCTAATGAATGGATATTTTATTTCTTTTAATCATTTGATGGTTATAAGAAGAAATAAAGATAGTATATGTTCTGGTACATTAGCTAGCAATATATAAATGATGAATCCTGAGTCCACCACGATGCAACGAACCGTAGTATAAAACTCGTTTTACTAATAAGAGATTTCTTTATTAAATCAATTATACTTGTGGATTCTTATGCTAAGTCATGTTTATTCAAATAAGAAGTTCAAAGGTCGAAAATTGATATTTGATCAATTAAGTTGAAGGAGTGGACCTTCCGACCTAAGAATCTAATTTGGAAGATAATATGACTAAGCAATCCTTTATGGATATAAGATGTAAGATCCGGACAAGTATAAGAATTAATTGACTCTGATGTATGCAGACCTATGCCTACTCAGACAATAAGGTACGAGTACTTCATTTTATGATTACTCGAAAAATGGATTAGAATACCTGATGTGCCACAAAAGCAAGTGTTTTGACAAGTCAATGGACACTAAGCAATTGTGGAGAACCATCAAGGTATATCCATTTGTAGCCTGCGATTTGATCGCGGAGGCAAGTACCTGTCTGAGGAATGCATGGCATACTGATCAGAGATTGGGATTTGATCCCAAATGACTACACCATACACTTTTGTGTAAGAAATGGTGTGTCGTAAATAAGAAATGGAACTCTTATAGAGATAGTAAAAGATGAGTTATACGGAACTACCTGTGTTCTATGGATATGTCTGGAAACAACGGCGCATTCAAATGCGGTTGTAGAATATCCTAGAAGAACAAAAGATGTGTGTTCAATAGTACTGTGAACCAGAAGGACGTTATAAGTTCTAACGCCCGGTTCTTAGAGAAAGACTATATAATGAACCACAAGCCCAAGGTGACGTAATACTTTGAAATGAGAGAGAAAGATTAAGACTTAGAACCAGCCGAACCGAGTAGCGGTACACCACTAACTGCACCTACTGTTATCACTGTTTATACACCGGAATGCCATTGTAGTGGGAGGTTGTGGGACAACCGGAGATATTCATAAGACTAGGAGAGTCTTCAAACTCTGGACCTAGTATACATGAAATCGATCCCTAGATCTACATAAAGGCCGTACTAGATCTAAATGTGCCTTCTTGGAGAGCAATAAGGATTATTGCTAAGAGGCGAGATCATTTAGAGTACAAGCTTAGTTGATCCATTTATGGATTGAAACAAAGCATTGAGTTCATGGTACTTGCAAATTGATGAGATAGTCCATTTTATGGATTCATCAAAAGCATAGACGAATTGTGTGTATTGGAAACGTGATGGAAAACAAGGTGGTGTTTCTCGGAGGTTTTATGTAGATGACACTCTTATCATTGGCAACAATGTAAAGATGTTATCAGACATAAAATGATGGTTGTCTAGATGAATCATTATGAAACATAAAGGAAGAAGTTGGACATGTTCTTGAGATCTTGGATCTCTAGAAAGAACATTGTACTTCTCCTGGACATCTTACATAAATGATTATGGTTCGTTTTAACATGCAAGATTCCGAGAAAGGTTCGTTACCTTTCAGAGACGGAATGCATCTATCTAAGGATATGTGTTTTGAAACACAAAAGGAGATAGAAGCAATGAAAGCAGTTTCCTACACTTTGAGTGTGGAAAGCTTAATAAATGCAATGTTGAAAACGAGAACCTGATATAGGCTATGCGGTTAGCATAGTGGGAGGATATCAAGGTAATCCTGGAAAGGAATACTTGACTGCTGTAATGAACATTTTAAGTACTTTCGAAGTACTGAAAACTATGTTCTGGATTACGGAGCAAGCAAGCATTTCCTTTGGATTACATTCTCTTAGATTTCTAATCGAATAAGGACCGGTGTAAGTCGATATCAGGCTATGTGTTTCACTATTAAAGGAGAAGGAGTTTTAACATGGAAGAGTGATAAGCACGATGCTTTTCGGACTCTGCCATGGGTAACCAAATAAGCGGCCTCAGAGGCAGCGGAAGTTTTGGTATAACTCCGGGATAATCTCTGGGACTTAGATGTGATTCTTAATTTGCCAAAGGCTATGTAAATAGCGGTGCGATGGCAAATGGTAAGAAATCACAAGTCCATAAGTGTAAGATAACACATAGTGCAAGTACCACTTGATACGAGTCATCGTCGAGGGAGACGACGCTGTAGTCACCAAGATAACTTCAGAGCGGCAACCTAGAGTGCTCATTCACATAGTACTTCTTGGAAGTACAACTTAAGCACGTGATGAGTATGGGAGTCGGGAGTTTGGAGGAAATGACTAGACCTTAGTACAAGTGGGAGATTGTTGGAGTTGTGTACTTAATGTCTAGATTTAAGTAACGGAAACTCACGATCCATTGCCACTAATCTATTTAATTAAATAAACAATTATTTGCATTTAATTATTTATAATTAAATATATGCAAATCATAGTCCTGGATTTTATACGTTGTAGTTAGTATGGTGTTGCATGGGCGCACAGAAGATCATACTATCGGTTACTCGTATTTAATCGAACAGTTGCTCACGACCTAGATGGACACGGACCAATCCATCGGTATAGTCGTTGTGTGAGAGAGAAAAAAATCTATCTTGATTATTTTATCACACTTGTACACTTGGTGTATTGGGCGGATCGTTTGAGATTTATCGATACAGTAATAAATCAATTCTAGAGAGAGAAAGTAGAGAGGGAGATCCATGGAGTTCGGAAGATCGTCGCCCACCCGACGTTCGAGCTAGTGCAAGGAATACGTGGGAAGGTCTCAAGGTCTTCATAGATCTCGTTTCTCCGTACAACGAGAACAAAGGTAAAATCGTTGAACCCCCTTCGATGATTTTAATTAATTCGTATATGCATATGAACGAAGATCCGAGGGACGAACCCGGGGATGGGGTTTGACCGCGCGGTGGTGATCCGAGATCACCGGACCGCGGGCTGTCAAGCGAGCCCCGCCGGGATCGATGGCAACGAACCCTCGGCTGGACGCCGAGGGTGGCGATCAAAGCCCTAGGGCTCGATCGCCGGCAGCGCACAAGGACCCCGGCTGGACGCCGGGGATGCGATCGAGCGCGTACTCGATCGCGTGGGGTGGCGGGCTGGTGCCGCCGCTGCTCACACGGCGAGCAGCCCCCTCCTCCGCGGACGGCGAGTCGCCGGACTCGCCGTGGGGTTGCCGTGCGCAACCCGGCAATCGCGATGTGCGATCGCGATCCCCATGCGGGGGATCCGGCTGGACGTGCGCGGCTTCGGCCCGGCGATGCGTTCGGTCGGAACCCCGGCTCGTGTGGTGGTTCGCGTGTACTCCGGCGAAGGGATTTTGATCGGGGTTATGTTTCCGCAATTCCGTTAACCCCGGGATATCGATTTCCAACAATTCTTAGTATGGGTATTCAAGATAACGGAAATTGTGGTCTTGGTTTTCAGAAAGTTACTGATCAAGAAGAAATTCCAGTCAAGGTTGAAAAAATCAAGTCTTCAAAAGTTTCCGTCTCAGCAACTCAGTTTGTGAAATCATGTTCCAGTACTTCTGTTATTTCCAAAACAAATTGTAATGAAGTATGTACTGTTGATAAATCAAAATCCCCTTCTCTTCTAAAAAGAACTTCTGAGACGGACAAAAACCTTCAAAATAATTCCCAAAATCAAAAACACGAAAAAACGTTTGTGTGTAGCTATTGTTCTGTACAAGGACATATTAAACCTTTTTGTAAAGCAAGGATTTTTGATATGAAAAATCTTAAACTCTCCTCAAGCTCTTCCAAAACAGGTACCACACCAAAAACAATCCCACCTGTCAAGAAATGGGTTATGAAATCTAACCATGTGTGCAATGTTGTACTTTCAGCCTCCAATACTAATGTACAAGTTCATGGTACTTTGACAGTGGTTGCTCGAATCACATGACTGGAAACTCTAAGTTTCTAAAAGACTATTGCACAATAAACGGAGGTACAGTGACCTACGGTAGTGGTACTAAAGGTAAAATTGTTGGTAAGGGAACCTTGAATGTTGTTGGTTTACCTGAACTTACCAAAGTGTTTCATGTTGAAGGACTGCAGGATAACCTTATTAGTATCAGTCAGTTATGTGATGATGGTCTCCATGTTACTTT
The DNA here is from genome assembly GCA_954870475.1 of Euphrasia confusa. Taxonomy (NCBI): domain Eukaryota; kingdom Viridiplantae; phylum Streptophyta; class Magnoliopsida; order Lamiales; family Orobanchaceae; genus Euphrasia; species Euphrasia confusa. Next base: position 20,448,076 of record OX940949.1, read on the forward strand.
TGAACAAGGAGCTTGCAAAGTGTTTGATAAAAATGCAAAGTGTATTTTGACAGGTGATAGATCAGCTAACAACTGTTACACCACGGGAAACAGAAGTGCCTGTAATTTTCTTCAAGTCGATGATACATCCTTGTGGCACAACAAGCTGGGGCACACAAATTTCAAAAATCTCCAGAGACTGAGCAGACTCAAGGCAGTTATCGGACTTCCTGAAATCACCTCATGCAACACACGAATTTGTGAATCATGCCTCAAAAGCAAACAAGTCCGCACATCCCATCCATCAATTGATTCTACATACAGGTCAACCACAAGGTGCTTTGAACTGCTTCATATGGACCTAATGGGTCCTATGGAGGTAGAAAGCTGGGGAGGTAAATGGTACTCGCTCGTTATTGTAGATGATTTCTCTAGATTCACTTGGATTAAATTTCTTAATTCAAAAGCTGAAATGTTTAATGCTTTTAAAGAAACATACATGAGGATTCGTACATTATTCCAGGGCAAAGTTAGTCGACTCAGAACTGACCATGGAACAGAGTGTTGAAAACAGTCACGAAGACTGCAGAGTACTGCGACAGTCACGAAGACTGTTGAGTACTGCCAGGAACGTTGAGTTAGAAGACACAGATCTGTGAAGTACACGTATTGTACTTCAACCAGAGTATTCTGTGTTCAGGTACGAAACTGCAGAAGAACTCTGATGTTCTGGGACAGATTTGAAAATTGCGAAAGAACGAAAAAGAAATTGAACACGGAGATTTTTCTGGGAATATTTTCTGTATTCCTCTTCTTCTAATGCACGAAAATAAAAGACTAACTATGGCCTTATTATATAGCCTTACAAACATGAGAAAGAAGAAAACTCCTAAAATAAAGTCTCCTACCTAAAGCAGGACTCCTAAACTAGGAAACATAATCAAATAAAATCTACTCCTAATTAATAGTAAATTTATTAATTATGGACACAATCCAAACCATATTCGGATTATTTCCAACATTCACCCCCTTAATCCGAACTTGCATAGACGAGTTCCTTAACTCCAAGTAGCTCGCGCATTTCATCCGTCGGTTCGTTGGCTTGTCACGATCCTTCATTTGATATACCTCAACCTCGAGGTCATAAAACTCCCGATCAAGATCACCCATCTCGTTCTTGAACTCATCGACATAAACACCAATGTCGAGTGTCCCTCCAACCTTATGTTTTGCATAGGCAACCGCCTCTTGTGGACATTTGTAGATGTCAAACTCCGTTAGACATTCACCCAAACGTACACGCCACAGTCTGAGTACTTGATGTAGACTACACAAGTCTTTCTTCAGATCAATACTCTTTGTGTCTCCACGGTACGTCGACCGTTCATCATCTCCAAGAAGTAATAACTCATCACCGAGCTTATTATCCTTGGTACTCACATAGATATCTTTGAGAAACCTCATGTCTCTCTGTGTAGTTGACACACTGGATGTATCACTAGAAGTACTGCTGGAAGAACTGGTACTGGTACTAGAACCAGATGTACTGCTTATGTCTCCAAACAAAATTGGATTGAGTGTCCTTACTGGAAAATCTGTTGAGAGTACTGAAACAGATGGTTCTGTTGTTTTCTCAACAGGTACACATGTTGTCATGTCACTGACGTCACCTACGTCATACGGTGAAGTTGACAACTCCTCAACTTCATGTGACACCTTTTCACTCACGTCAACCTGTGTAGTGAACAACATCTCATCCTCAACCTTCTGTGTTAACACATCACCATCAGTAGTGATTGTTTTCTCCATAGGACACATAGGCTTGCAATCTTCAAGGGTGATTTTGTATAGCCTGTTTGGTGACTTCATTACCTTCATTAGCAGCTTCCCACATCTGTCACGTACCCACAACATCTCACCGTGGATAACAACTTTGTTTCCAGTCTCGGATAGTTGTCCAAGACTCATGATGTTACTACACAAACTTGGTATGTAACATACCTCTTGTAGCAACCTCAGTTCTCCATTCTTGCATCGAAAGAGAATGGACCCCTTTCCTTCAATTTGCACTGTTGACCCGTCACCGAACTTGACATGTCCCTTGACGCTTCTGTCTAAGTCCCTGAACTTGGACTCTTGACCCGTCATGTGATTACTTGCGCCATTATCCAAGTACCACTCGTTAGACTCCATCAAACTTCCCTTGTTTGAGCACACGTTCGGGACTACTTTCTGTTCTGTCAACATAACTCTGCTACGCACGTCTTGCGTACTCAGTACAGTAACCAGTTTCCTGTTGTGCATGACTTGCACATCTGGTCCTGAGACCAGATTCTTGGCACACGCTTCCTGTGTATGTTGTTCAGTAACCAGTGTAGTCTCATGCCCGTTTGGCGTACACTGTCCGTTAAGTAACAACAACGTTGGCTCATCATCCTCCTCTTCGGTAAGATTAGCCTCTTGGTTGCGTTCTCGTCGAGGTTTGCGACACTCCGACGCATAGTGCCCATAAATTTCACAATTGTAACATTTAATCTTGCTTTTGTCACGAAGACTCTTTCCCTTTCCATGGTTACGACTATCACCGTCGTTCTCACCACGTTCCTTAGGGTTAGAAGACATCACACCGCTGCCTTCTTTCTTCGACCTTGCTAACCACTCCTCCCGAGTGAGTAGAAGATGACCACCACTGTTGTCATCTTGACCACGAAGTCTCTCTTCGTGTGCTTTAAGACGTCCGATTGTCTCCTCAACGGACATCTTCTCCAAGTCTCCAAACTGCTCAATCACCGATGCAATTTGTAAGAACTTGGCTGGTACGGCTCGAAGAAGTTTCTTGACCACATAAGCCTCCTCCATCTTGTCACCTAACGCTCGAATGTTGTTGACAAGACTGTTCAATTTCATGGAGAAGTCATCAATTGACTCAGTCTCCTTCATGCTCAGCAACTCAAACTCAGCCTTTAGAGTTTGTACCTTCGCAACTTTGACACGATCTGCTCCCATGTACATCGTCTTCAAGGTGTACCACAACTCCTTCGCCGACTGCTTCTCTGCAAGTGACAACAACATCTCTTCAGGAATTCCTTGATAGATAGCCGCCATCGCCATCTTATCTTTCCTGGTCTCCACGCCGGCCTTCTCATCAGTTGGCTCGACAGCGTCCCAGACGCCTTGGGCTTGCATGAACACTTTCATCTTGATGGCCCAAGCGGTGTAGTTGTTTCTTGTCAGCATCGGATACAGAAGTGAGATTGGTCCCTCCTTGGTCTTCGACATAGCTATGGTCTCTGGACTTCCTTCTCAACCTTGACTCTCTGATACCAAATGTTGAAAACAGTCACGAAGACTGCAGAGTACTGCGACAGTCACGAAGACTGTTGAGTACTGCCAGGAACGTTGAGTTAGAAGACACAGATCTGTGAAGTACACGTATTGTACTTCAACCAGAGTATTCTGTGTTCAGGTACGAAACTGCAGAAGAACTCTGATGTTCTGGGACAGATTTGAAAATTGCGAAAGAACGAAAAAGAAATTGAACACGGAGATTTTTCTGGGAATATTTTCTGTATTCCTCTTCTTCTAATGCACGAAAATAAAAGACTAACTATGGCCTTATTATATAGCCTTACAAACTTGAGAAAAAAGAAAACTCCTAAAATAAAGTCTCCTACCTAAAGCAGGACTCCTAAACTAGGAAACATAATCAAATAAAATCTACTCCTAATTAATAGTAAATTTATTAATTATGGACACAATCCAAACCATATTCGGATTATTTCCAACACAGAGTTCGAGAACTCTATGTTTGCAGGTTTCTGTAACAAAAGAGGGATTCACCATGAATACTCTGCACCTAAGACTCCACAGCAAAATGGAGTTGTCGAGAGGAAAAATCGAACGCTAAAAGAGATGGCTAAAGTTATGATGAGCTCAAAACGAATGTCAAAGAAATTCTGGGCAGAAGCACTTAACACGGCCTGTCATGTGACTAACCGGGTCAACTTCAGACCTGGAACATTGATGAGCCATATTTTTTGGCTCATTTTTAGTTCTTTTAAGTCAAGTAATCGAGTCTTTATTTTTTCTTTTATTATTTTATTATGTCTGGGAGGACACATTTGGTGTAAGAGTGATGCAGGGCATAGCAGGCGACACATTGGGCATAAAAGGAGTGAATTACGTGAAAGATGAAGAAGTCTTGACAATTGGGCAAAAGACAGCACAAGCTGGCGGTTTGGGCATAACACCTACTTTGGCCTGATCACCCACTGTAGGCAAAACACTCACTTTCGACTGATCACCGACAGTTGAGCAAGCAGCCACTGTGGGCATACACCGCATGCATGAAGGAAACCAGTCCCTTGGACCAAAATCAAGGAATCAAAGCAACAGTGACTCAAACACTTGGGCCTACTTGGGCAAGCAACCATTATGGGCGAAGGCACTTTGCGGAGATTCGGAACTTCCAAACTCTCACACGTGATCCATGACTTAACCAAGGTAAAGAAAAGACCGAGGCGTAAAAGAGGCAAGGAAATCACCTTCGTGGTCAAGGGTGCATGTTGAGCAAGCTGGTCTGACTGGAACATCCAGGTCCCGTTGAGCAAGTTGGGACAGATTCAGAAAGTGGAGCAAGACCGATGCACGACCAAGTACCGCGCATGAACAGCTACCTCGTAAATAAGGCTATCAGAGATAAAGCAATTGGGCAAGAGCGACAATTGATCAGAGACGGACGTTGAGCAAGTAGTGTACGAAAGAGTCCTGGGAATCATGGAGTCCTCAAAGGCGACCAGATTCAGAGAAGTATCAAAGAAGGACTCTCATCCAACCTTAGAGTCATTGTCCAACACGTCTCTATCATATCAGAGTCCTATATACACACGAGTCTGTCAAGACGTCAGCATGGGCAGGCAGCTGTCCAGAATCCTGAAAATCTAGGAGTCTTCAAGAGAATCCTTATCCAATCAAGATCAGCGATTTTTTACTTGCTACCCAAGACTCCTATCATCTATAAATATATGAGGACGTGAAGAACACAAGGAGCGACGAAAAAGAGCCACGAAAAAGAGAGGAACAAACGCAACAACACACAACCCGAGCTCCACAAAACAACACAAAATATATGAGAGATTATATGTATTTGTTTTGAGAGTCGAGTGAGGAGGAACACCGCCCTTTTGGGCAGCCCGTTTGGGCGAAATTGTATATTATGTTTTTCTTAATTTATTTCTCTTTTGTTTCAGTTATTTAATTTCGTTTTTGCTTTCTTTCTTTATTTTAATTATGTATTGCTGAATTAACATCGTTTGGTCAAGTTCTGATCCTGATCAGGCTACTGTGTAAAATACTGTGAGGCTTCTTGATGACAGCAACTAGCTTAGCTTTGTTCCCGATTCAACAGGGTAGTATATCGAGGATGTTAGGGACTTGGGCAATCCTACAATGACCAGTGGGAACCCCGACTTGCCTAACACACAAGTACGTGGATCAACGCGACCGGGAGACTGGGCGTCCGCGAAGTACAACATGTTGCTGGAGATGTGGTCGTATGACTTGGGTCTGTCCAGGCATGCTATTGGCCATTCTGGGTTTGCTTGGAGGATGAAAGCGGCTTGATCAACTTAGACATGCGGTCACATAGTGTCGAATTGGTCAATGTCAGGAGACCTATTGAGAGAGATCTAATAGGACTTTAAACATAAGAGCGAATGAGGGTCAGGGGTATTGGCGTGCGTGACATCATAAGGACGTTAATATTTTGGGCCTATAACCGGAAGATGAAGCTGTTAGCAAAATGATATATGTGCCAGTGAACAGTAAACACTTGACCAGTGTGATCAAGGTAACGACTTGCCCAAATGTTTTTAATTCATTTTTATTTTGTTTTTGTTTTATTTCAGTCAAGGTAGCAAGGAGATCACGGAACCGCTGTGTCCACAGCGAACACAAACAAAATCCTTTTAAACGTGACAACCCCTTGGGCAAAGCCGGGGGAAAGTAACAATAAACTCCTCGTGGGATCGACCCTATACTTGCCACTAATACTTGTGTTGGTGAAAGGTCTAGGAAACTTACAAATTTATTTTGACCGGCGTTTGTTCCACGACAAACACGCGTCGTCGTCAAAATTGGCGCCGTTGCCGGGGAGTTTAAATTCCGGTTACTTTCTCCGTGCTATTTGACTTGTGATTTTTGTTTTTCTTTAGCTTGACCATACAGGACAATTGAGGGCAGAACAGAGAGAACAAGGCAAACAGCACGTGCAACCCAAAAACAAACGTCATGCCCATGACGCTAACTAAGGCGCTGGCCAGGAGGCAACCTGGTAGTATCTTTTCCCTTTTTAGTTTTATTCAATAAATAAGCCTTGAGCAGTGTTCTCCTCGAAAGGTAGTGTGTTTTGTGTTGCAGATCATGGGCAAGGAGCCTGAGCAGAAGGAGGAAGATGCGCGTTGAGCAAGAATAGAGACCTTGGGCAAGTGCCATGACCAGAAAAGACAGAATCGTATGGGCAAGCCAGCTGAGGTCAAACAATTAAAGATTTTGGGAAGGGCCTTGAATGAGACCAGGGGTATTGCCTGCACACAATGCCCACACTGGGCAAAGGTACCTTGCTGATCTCTCCTCTTGAATGCGTTCCTCCCATTGACATATTTTTATTTGAGTCTGAAGACCTTGGTCGATGGGGTCGACCTCCTTATTTGCACACTTTGCCTAAGGCAAAGTGTGTATGTGGGAAGGTGCGCCAACATCGTTTGGAGTCGGAGTATTGAGTCTGGGGAGATGCTTGCCCATCTTATTACTATTTGCACACTTTGCCAGAGGCAAAGTGTGTGAGTGGGGGAATGACAAGAGCAACCCCATAGTCTGATCGAGTCGCATGCTTGATAAATACTTGGTCAATTTGAACAGTTTTCAAAATTAATAGTCTATGCATGAAAAATATTAGGGACGATGGAATTGCATCTAGGTAAGCTGTGAGAATTTGAGCCTACATTTGTGTGATATATTTCTTTCTTGAGAGTAGCTGTTTAAAAATTTGTGATGTTGAAGCTTGCCCATGTTCTGACCATTGTGATAATTGAAATTGAGTTGATGTAGTAAATGATTTAGGCATTTTGTTCTGTATTATGAATAAAAAGAAGACACTTGTTAGCCCCTTGAGCCGAGCCTATATTTCTTGATCACCTGGGGGAAAACTCCCACTGCCCTGGCCAACCTGCAGATATGCTCAATTACATAAAAGAAGCAGGTTAGGGCAATTTCTTCTCAAAAAAAAAAAAAAAAGCGAAAAAAAAAAAAAAAAAAAGATCCATGAATAAAAGGGTGTGCTAAGGCCCGTGAGATAATGAGAAAATATTAGGAGGAAAAAGTTGCTAAGTAAAACGCAACCCTACCTGAGATCAATTCTGGGCATTGCCCAAGATAGCCTATACAGTCAACCCCAGAAAGCCCTAAAGATATTGCCCAACTCAACTGAAAATATTCACAGGATAGAACTTGGTCAAGCCCAAAACAAAGCTTCTTTTAAAACAGCATTGAGCGAAACACTACCCATACAATATGAGAGAGAAACACTTGAGAGAGCACCCAAAATCCTGTTGCAAACTCTTGACCGTTTTTTATGCATTACATTGACTATGATTTTGTCTGTCTCTTCACTTGATCAACTTCTGTATTTTGATAAGCATGCTTGAGTCTTCTGTTATTTTTTCTATCTCTACCTCCCTTTGATTTCTAATTGAGCAGGCAAGTCATACCACACGCTTGAGGACAAGCGTAGTAAAGTGTGTGTGTGTGATGAGCCATATTTTTTGGCTCATTTTTAGTTCTTTTAAGTCAAGTAATCGAGTCTTTATTTTTTCTTTTATTATTTTATTATGTCTGGGAGGACACATTTGGTGTAAGAGTGATGCAGGGCATAGCAGGCGACACATTGGGCATAAAAGGAGTGAATTACGTGAAAGATGAAGAAGTCTTGACAATTGGGCAAAAGACAGCACAAGCTGGCGGTTTGGGCATAACACCTACTTTGGCCTGATCACCCACTGTAGGCAAAACACTCACTTTCGACTGATCACCGACAGTTGAGCAAGCAGCCACTGTGGGCATACACCGCATGCATGAAGGAAACCAGTCCCTTGGACCAAAATCAAGGAATCAAAGCAACAGTGACTCAAACACTTGGGCCTACTTGGGCAAGCAACCATTATGGGCGAAGGCACTTTGCGGAGATTCGGAACTTCCAAAGTCTCACACGTGATCCATGACTTAACCAAGGTAAAGAAAAGACCGAGGCGTAAAAGAGGCAAGGAAATCACCTTCGTGGTCAAGGGTGCATGTTGAGCAAGCTGGTCTGACTGGAACATCCAGGTCCCGTTGAGCAAGTTGGGACAGAGTCAGAAAGTGGAGCAAGACCGATGCACGACCAAGTACCGCGCATGAACAGCTACCTCGTAAATAAGGCTATCAGAGATAAAGCAATTGGGCAAGAGCGACAATTGATCAGAGACGGACGTTGAGCAAGTAGTGTACGAAAGAGTCCTGGGAATCATGGAGTCCTCAAAGGCGACCAGATTCAGAGAAGTATCAAAGAAGGACTCTCATCCAACCTTAGAGTCATTGTCCAACACGTCTCTATCATATCAGAGTCCTATATACACACGAGTCTGTCAAGACGTCAGCATGGGCAGGCAGCTGTCCAGAATCCTGAAAATCTAGGAGTCTTCAAGAGAATCCTTATCCAATCAAGATCAGCGATTTTTTACTTGCTACCCAAGACTCCTATCATCTATAAATATATGAGGACGTGAAGAACACAAGGAGCGACGAAAAAGAGCCACGAAAAAGAGAGGAACAAACGCAACAACACACAACCCGAGCTCCACAAAACAACACAAAATATATGAGAGATTATATGTATTTGTTTTGAGAGTCGAGTGAGGAGGAACACCGCCCTTTTGGGCAGCCCGTTTGGGCGAAATTGTATATTATGTTTTTCTTAATTTATTTCTCTTTTGTTTCAGTTATTTAATTTCGTTTTTGCTTTCTTTCTTTATTTTAATTATGTATTGCTGAATTAACATCGTTTGGTCAAGTTCTGATCCTGATCAGGCTACTGTGTAAAATACTGTGAGGCTTCTTGATGACAGCAACTAGCTTAGCTTTGTTCCCGATTCAACAGGGTAGTATATCGAGGATGTTAGGGACTTGGGCAATCCTACAATGACCAGTGGGAACCCCGACTTGCCTAACACACAAGTACGTGGATCAACGCGACCGGGAGACTGGGCGTCCGCGAAGTACAACATGTTGCTGGAGATGTGGTCGTATGACTTGGGTCTGTCCAGGCATGCTATTGGCCATTCTGGGTTTGCTTGGAGGATGAAAGCGGCTTGATCAACTTAGACATGCGGTCACATAGTGTCGAATTGGTCAATGTCAGGAGACCTATTGAGAGAGATCTAATAGGACTTTAAACATAAGAGCGAATGAGGGTCAGGGGTATTGGCGTGCGTGACATCATAAGGACGTTAATATTTTGGGCCTATAACCGGAAGATGAAGCTGTTAGCAAAATGATATATGTGCCAGTGAACAGTAAACACTTGACCAGTGTGATCAAGGTAACGACTTGCCCAAATGTTTTTAATTCATTTTTATTTTGTTTTTGTTTTATTTCAGTCAAGGTAGCAAGGAGATCACGGAACCGCTGTGTCCACAGCGAACACAAACAAAATCCTTTTAAACGTGACAACCCCTTGGGCAAAGCCGGGGGAAAGTAACAATAAACTCCTCGTGGGATCGACCCTATACTTGCCACTAATACTTGTGTTGGTGAAAGGTCTAGGAAACTTACAAATTTATTTTGACCGGCGTTTGTTCCACGACAAACACGCGTCGTCGTCAAACATCTATGACATCATATGAAATTGTGAATGGTAAAAAGCCTAATGTCAAATACTTTCATGTGTTTGGATGTGTGTGTTTCATGGTGAATGACAGGAAACATAGGTCCAAGTTTGATGACAATGCTGAGGAAAGAGTATTTGTGGGATATTCAACTCATAGCAACGCATTCAGAGTTTTTAATCCAGTTACCAGAACAGTTCAAGAATCAGTAAATGTCAGATTCATTGATCAAAGTGAAAGTTCCTCAAATCCTACAGAAGGAGTCATTGAGCATCAACCTACCTCAATCAGTCAACTGACTGATGAAGACCCAATACAAGTCACTGAAACCGCTGAACCAGAACCAGTCACTGAACATCAAAACCCCAACACAGATGAAGAACCAAGTTCATCAGATGATTAATTAAGCCAAATAGAATCTGATCAAATCATGGTAGAGAATTCCACTAATACCGATCAACAAACTCGACTACGTGAAGCACCAGGACATATCCGAAGAAATCATCCCTCAACACAAATCATTGGAGGTATTAATGACAAGATACAAACTCGAGGTAAGAGGATTAACTATAGAGATATGATAAACAATATTTGCATGTCCCCTGTCTTTAATGAAGTTCGAAATATCACTTTCTTGTCTCTAACTGAACCTAAAAATGTTAAAATGGCTCTTGAGGATGAGTTCTGGGTACATGCTATGCAAGAGGAACTTAACGAGTTTGTCAGGAACAAAGTCTGGACTCTGGTCCCGAGACCACCTAATGCAAATGTGATTGGTACCAAATGGATATTTAAAAACAAAACTGATGAGTTTGAAAAGGTGATTCGAAACAAAGCACGCCTTGTAGCTCAAGGTTACACACAGGTTGAAGGCATTGACTATGACGAAACTTTCGCTCCAGTCGCCAGACTTGAGTCCATCAGATTACTGATTGCCATTGCATGTCTTCTCAACATCAAACTTCAACAAATGGACGTAAAGGCTGCCTTCCTCAACGGGGTGATCGAAGAAGAAGCATTCGTTGAACAACCCAAAGGATTTGAAGATCCAGATCATCCAGACTATGTCTACTATCTGTTGGAAATCGATATCCCGGGGTATCAAAAATTGCGAAACCGATAACCCCGACCGAAATCCCATCGCCGGAAACCGATCACGAACGCCACGAAGAACCGGGCTCGACAAGAGTAACGCCGCGGAATGAACCCGCGGCTAAACCCTAGCCGAACCCCATCTGCGGGGTTCGCGATCGCCGTGCATGGCGATCGCATGGGGCTGCATGGGGCAGCCCCCGGCGATGAGTCCGGCGACTCACCGCCACCGTCGGGAGGGGCGGTCAGCCCCGCTGACCACCGCGGCGAAGCCGCGGCTTGCCCAGCGATCGAGCCTAGCTCGATCGCTCGCCCCTGCGTCCAGCCGGGGCATCCCTTCGCGCACGCCACCGTCGAGGGGCGGGGATCCGCCACGGCACCAGCCCGTGGAATCCCCAGCGATCGACTCCCGTTGATCGCTCGCCCCGGCGTCCAGCTGGGGCTCCCTTCGTCGCGCGGTACTGGCGGTCGAACCCTAGGGTTCGGCCGCCCCTTTCGATCCCGACGGGGATCGCGTGATCCCCGTATCTCGGTCTCGACGTTCTCCCGGATCGTGTGTTCATGTACGTATCACAATTAAATCACATAAATTCACACGAAGGAGTTTATGATTGTACCTTTTGATTCGTTGTGCGGAGAAACGAAATCAATTGATGACCTTACAATCTTCCCACGTATTCCTTGCACTCCGTTCGAACGTCGGGTGGGCGACGATCTATCGAACTCCTATGGATCTCCTTCAACTCTCTAGAACTATCAAGTATTGATATTCTTGTCTTATCTTTTTATTTATGAAGGTCATGTAGTGCTTTTATAGGCTACGTAGGGGATCTAAAGGAGGTGGAATATTGGGCTTCCTATATTGAAGATTAAATTGAGCCCAATGCTCAAGTCCATTAATCCTTATCCATATTAATTAATTTATTTTCCACTATATAAATTAATTGCACTCCCAATATTAAACCATATTATATCAAATAATATTTCTCCGGTAGTATTATTTATTCCTTGTATTTAAGATTTAAATATCCATGAATAAAATTAATTTATTGCTAATTAATTTATTCATCTCTTGAATCCGAGACTAGTACCATTCAACCTTAATTATTGTGCGGAACGAATCCACTCATGAGGTTTAAACAATAATTCCTTATGAACTCATCTCGGGGATATTATCAACCCTTCCGGGATACACTTTCCCGTCAAGTATTTGTTGGAGTTGTGTACTTAATGTCTAGATTTAAGTAACGGTAAACTCCCGGTCATAGCATTTAATCTATTAAATTAATAAACAATTGTTTGCTTTTAATTATTATTAATTAAATATATGCAAATCATAGTCCTGGATTTTATACGTTGTAGTTAGTATGGTGTGTCGGGCCCACACAGAAGATCATACTATCGGTTACTCGTATTTAATCAAACAGTGGCTCACGACCTAGATGGACCCGGACCAATCCATCGGTATAGTCGTTGTGTGAGAGAGAAAATAATTTGTCTTAATTATTTTATCACACTTGTACACTTGGTGTATTGAGCGGATCGTTGAGATTCATCGATTAGGATTGCCGGCGATAATCGATTCGAGTCTCAGTGTATTTTATTCTTAATCCCCGATATTGTTGCGGATGTGTATATTTAATATAAGTGACTTTGATTTACCAAAGGAATTAACCGATTTAATTATTGGGTTAATTACCGGTTAAGTTGGGTCACTATATTTTATATATGGCATGCCGTGAATGATTGACCGGACAGTGTATCCCGGAAGGGTTGATAATATCCCCGAGATGAGTTCATAAGGAATTATTGTGTAAACCTCATGAGTGGATTCGTTCCGCACAATAATTAAGGTTGAATGGTACTAGTCTCGGATTAAAGAGATGAATAAATTAATTAGCAATAAATTAATTTTATTCATGGATATTTAAATCTTAAATACACGGAATAAATAATACTACCGGAGAAATATTATTTGATATAATATGGTTTAATATTGGGAGTGCAATTAATTTATATAGTGGAAAATAAATTAATTAATATTGATAAGGATTAATGGACTTGGGCAGTGGGCTCAATTTAATCTTCAATATTGGAAGCCCAATATTCCACCTCCTTTAGATCCCCTACGTAGCCTATAAAAGCACTACATGGCCTTCATAAATCATAAGACAAGATTATCATACTTGATATTCTAGAGAGTTGAAGGAGATCCATAGGAGTTCGATAGATCGTCGCCCACCCGACGTTCGAACGGAGTGCAAGGAATACGTGGGAAGATCCAAAAGGTTTTCAACTTGATTTCGTTTCTCCGCACAACGAATCAAAGGTATGATCATAAAACTCCTTGTGTGATTTTATGTTCAATTAATTGTGGCATATACATGAACGCACGATCCGGGTAAACGACGAACTCCGGGGACGAGGATTCGAGATCCTCGGCGGAGCTCGAGAGGAACCCTCGGCTGGGCGCCGAGGGAGCGATCGAACCTAGGGTTCGATCGCGTGCACACGCGAGGAACCCCGGCTGGGAGCCGGGGTGGGCGAACGACCGCGGTGGTCGATCGCCGGGCAGCCGCGGCTGGAGCCGCGGCGGGTTCGCCGCTGGGCGAACCACCCTCCTCGGGCGGTGGCGGTGAGTCGCCGGACTCACCGCCCGGGGCTGCCGGAGCAGCCCCAGCGATCGCTTCGTGCGCGATCGCGAGCCCCACGGTGGGGCTCGGCTAGGGTTTAGCCGCGGGTTCGTCCCGCGGCGATGCTCTTGTCGAGCCCGGTTCTTCGTGGTGTTCGTGATCGGTTTCCGGCGACGGGATTTCGGTCGGGTTGTCGGTTTCCGCAAATTTAGATAACCCGGGATATCGATTTCCAGCAATTGGTATCAGAGAGTTTGGTTTCGTGTTCATGTATGTGTTCAATTGTGTTCTACCTTGCAGGGATTCCGACTATCATGGTTTAATTAATTGTTAATTATTCGTTTAATTAATTGCTGTTTAATTTACCATGATTGTTCGTTTATTAAACTCTCGGACATGTCGAGATTCGTTTTGTGTGGATGAATGCTTGTAATAGTAAAAATTCGGGGGTTGACCGAATTTAGATTTATTATTATTGTTCTATGTTTTCCGGAAAGTGTATAGGGTCGATTTCATGTATAGAATCGATACCGGAATTGTAAATTTATTTCTTGTAATTTATTTACGTTGGATCAATGCCGAGACGACCGCCGGAGAACTCGTGTGACGAAGAAGACGAAGAGGACGAAGAACCGGGGGGTCGATCAACCCCATGATCGACCCCATGACCGAAGCCATGGGGAGGGGTCGATCGCCCCTCGGCTGGGGCTGCCGCCGGCAAGGTGGTGGCCGGCCGGCTGGGGAGGCGGCGGCGGTGCCCTCTCCGGTGGTGGCGGCGGTCGGTGGTGGTGGTGGTGGTGCGGGGATCCCCAATCCGTGCTACTCCTACTCCTACCTAGATTCTACTTACCTAATTGATTCGGTTTTCCTAATTGAGTTTTCCTATTTTTGGGAATTCTCATGGATTAGGAAAAGAATTAATTGGAATTAATTTTATTCCTTATTCTATTATGGAAGTCTTCTAGAGTATTCCGAGTTCTACTTGGAATAAGATCCTAGAGATTTAATAGAATTGGAAAGAAATAAAAGTTAATTTAGGATTGATTTATTTCCTAATTGATTATTCCTATTTTTTTGGAATTTTCATAGAAATGGAAATTAATTAATCTTGGAAAGTAGAAGAGTCCTAATTTATTTTATTTCCTTATTCTATTATAGAAGTCTTCTAGAATATTCCAAGTTTGACTTGGATAGATTATTCTAGAGATTTAATAGAATTAGATAGGAAAATAAATAAATAAAAAAAAATATTAATAATATTTAATTTTATTTTTGATTTATTCGATTGACTTAATTTTCGAATTAAGTATCTTTTGGATTTATTGAAAATAAATAGATTTAAATATTGGGATTAATATTCTCGTCACATGGAGCATTCAAGAACGAAGACTGAAGACTAGAAGACGCATACGGAGATGGAATAAAGCCATGATAGTCGGAAAATAATTTTTCTAGCATTATTTTGACTATGTGCTATGTGCTTTATTGCTTGTATGCATGCTTATGTGTTTAATTATGCATTAGATAGCGTATCCCTTTGTCATAAAAAGCTAAGTGGGAGAGGGGATGGAAACATTCCCATGGTCTCCATTACTGTTCTCTTGGTGACTCTTATGGACTTTTGAAGTTCGTATAGATGTGTCATTGGAGGAGAATTCTTGTAATTCTTTTTACAAGAGACATTGATTAAGTTTATCAAACAATGCCTAATTTGTCTTTCTGAAACTGACTTCAAGTCGACTCATTCTCACCCCGGGGAGTGGAATGGAGCCAAAGCCACTTGGTCATGTGGATGACACAAATTAGAGACATTCGTACCATTCTTTTGAAGATGGATCGTTTGTCTGCTCGGCTCCCTCATTTATGAGAGATAGGGTTGTTCGCATGGTGAATCACTGGTTAGAAACTTCGAGTTTCACTTATGATTCTCCGCGTCTTGATTTATGAAATCGAATGCCTCAAATAATTGGATGTCAATTGTAAAAATCTTTTGGTGTAGTAAACGTCCACACTATCGTGGCTTGCTGCATTGAATGGGATTTTGGAACGATTGATGTAGACAGTTATAGAAGGGAGTGAAGGAAACGTACGTTAACGTAAACGTCCACACTATCGTGGCTTGCGGTAATATACGAGTCCCAAACAATCTTCTTAGATACTGAGTAATGGTTTACACTTAGGTACGCTCTATAGTATTCTTCCCATCGAAGTAACGCTATAGTGATGTACGACCGAAGCAAATCTAATTGCTAAATCATTTGGATGGGTAAACGTCCACACTATCGTGGCTTGCCTTATCTGATGGGATTTTAGATGTGATTAGTGATTTAATGATATTATTTGAGGGAGATAATATCGGATATTAAATTAATTGTTTGTTTAAATGTGCTTATAGGTTTAGAGAATAGCTATGAACCCACTTTCTATGATACTCAAGGAACATAAGCTCACTGGCCCCAACTATATTGATTGGAAGAGAAATTTAGACATTGTCCTAACTTCGGAGGAGTACAAGTTTGTACTCCATGAAGTTTGCCCTGCTGAGCCCACGGCTGCCTCAACTGATGAGGAAAAACTGGCATATCGGAAGTGGAAAAAGGCTGATGAAATGGCTAGGTGTTATATTTTGGCTTCCATGTCAAATGTACTCCAAACCCAACATGAGTCGATGGACACTGCCTATGATATGATGTTTAACCTCAAGGAGATGTTTGGGGAGCAAGATCGTGCGGCAAGGCAAGAAGCCATGAGAGTCCTCATGACAACTACTCAGTCTGAAGGAACGCCCGTAGGGGAGCACGTTCTTAAGATGATGGGTCTGTTGAATGAGCTTGAGATCCTAGGAGCTCAAATTGATGCTGAGACGCAAGTCGACATCATACTCCAGTCTCTGACCCCTAGTTTTGAGCAGTTTCGCATGAGCTATAATATGGGTAAACTATCTTATTCTCTTGCGCAACTCCTGACTGAACTGAAGGCGGCAGAGGGGATCTACAAGAAGGGCAAGTCTCAAGCGCTTGTAGCTACCAAGTCCAAAGGCTTTAAGCCTGGTGGAGGTAGGGGCAAGAGGAGGAAGCAAGCCTGGAAACCCAGTGGTGTCAAGAAGACTGTACCACGAGTGGGGGCTGCAAAGCCAAAGGGCAAGTGCTTCCGATGTAATAAGTCTGGACACTGGAAGTCTGAATGTCCTCTCAAAGGTACGAATTTTTCTTTAGTCGTAAAAACATAGTCAGCGGTATTATCTACTAGAATTCTGGTGTGTAGATATGGAACCACTGACGGTATGTGCATTTTGAATGCAGGGGTTCCAGAAAACCCGGCGACTTAGAGAAGAAGAGTTCGAGTCTACACAGGCAAAAGCTGTAAAGGAGGCAGCGGTTGCGGTGGAAGACATTTATCTGCTTTAGTAGTTAAATAGGATTTCATTTCAAGTTTATTGCTTTATGTACCCCTTTATTTTAGAAAGAACGTTTTGTTCTGGATTTCTATCATTTATGAATGGATATTTTATTTCTTTAATCATTGGATGATTTTGAAATAATGACATTATCTATTCTGGTACATTAGATAGCAATATATGAATGATAAATCCTAAGTCTACCCCGATGCAACGAACCGTTCTATAACTTGTTTTACTTGTTAGATATTTCTTTATTAATCATTATACTTGTGAATTCTTATACTTAGTAGTATTTTTCAAATAAGATTCAAATGGTCGAAATTGATTTGATCAATTATAGTTGAAGGAATGGACCTTCCGACCTAAGGATTGAATTTGGAGGATAATACGTCTAAGCAAACCTTTCTGGATAAAGGATAGAATTCAGACAAGTATTAGAAAATGATTAGACACGCAGACATATGTGTAAATTAGAAAGGTACGAGTAATTCTTTCAAGAATACTCGGTGATGGATTAGAATGCTTGATGTGCCATAAAAGCAAAGTGTTTTTGACTAGTCAATGGACACAAAGCTATTATGGGGAACCATCAAAGTATATCCATTAGAAGCCTGCGACTCGGTCGCGGAGGCCATCACCTATCTGAATAACACATAGCGTAATCAAAGATTGGGATTCAATCCCAAAGGGCCGCGCCATACACTTACGTGTAGAGATGGTGCGTTGTAAATAAGAAATGGAAATCTAATAGTAAAAGAACAAGTTATTCGGAACTACCTATGTTCTATGGATATTCCTAGATACAACGGCATATTGAATATGGTTGTAGGATATCCTAGATGAACGAAGTATTGTGTGTTCTGTAGTACTATAAACCAGAGGGACGTCTCGTCCGGTTCATAGAGGAAGACTATCAGATGAACCACAAAGCCTGAACTGACGTAATACCTTGGAATGAGAAGAAGGACAAAAGACTAGGAACCAGCCAAACCGAGTAGAAGTACACCACATACTGCACCTATTGTTATTACTGTTATACACCGGGACGCCATTGCAGTGGGAGGTTGTCGGACAACCAGAGATATTCATAAGACTAGAGGAGTTCGGACTCTGGATCTAGTAAAGATGAAATCGACCCCTAGCTCTGCATAAGAGCGGTACTAGATCTAAATGTGCCTGCTTGGAACAATAAGGTTTATTGTTGAGAGGCTAGATCATTTAGAGTACAAGCTTAGTAAATCCATTTATGGATTGAAATAAAGCTATGAATCGTGGAACTTGCGAATTGATGGGATAGTCCATTTGATGGATTCATCAAAAGGCATAGACGAAAGGTGTATTGAAGACGTAATGGAAACAAGGTGGTGTTTCTCGGAGATTTTATGTAGATAACATTTCATCATTGGCAACAATGTAAAAATGTTGTCAGACATAAAATAATGGTTGTCTAAATAAATCGAGATATAAGATTGAGTAGAAGTTAGAGCATGTTCTTAAGATCGTTCGTTCTAACGATAAGAACATTGTACTTCTCCTAGATATCTTATACGATTATGGTTTGTTTTAAACATGCATACTTCTGAGAAAGGTTATTGCCTTTCAGAGACAGAATATACATCTATCTAAAGGGTATGTGTTTGAACACATGAAGGAGATAGATGAGGACAAAGCAGTTTCCTATACTTCAAGTATGGAAAGCTTTAAAGATGCAATGTTGTAAAATAAGAGCCTGATATCAACTATGCGGTTTGCGTAGTGGGAGGATATCAAGGTAATCTAGACAAGAGATTTTCGGATGCTGTAATAGTACTTGCAAAGTACTGAATTATTGAGCAAGACGAAATCTTCTTTGATTACAAATTCTCAGATCCAAAAATCAAAAGAAAGGACCAGTGAAAGTCGATATCAGGCTATGTGTTCACTTTTAGAAAGAGGTGGAACCATGAAATGAAAGAGTGATAAGTAGGATGCTTCTCAGACTCTCTCATAACCGAATAGCAGCCTCAGAGGCAGCGGAAGTTTTGGTTAGGTTCCGGGATAACCTCTTGACTTGGATATGACTCTTAGTTTACCAAAGGCTATTGGATAGCGGTGCACGGTGAATTGGAAGAGGTCATAAGTCAAAAGTGATGATAACACATAGAGCAAGTACCACCTGATACGAGTCATCGTCAAGGGAGACGACGTAGTAGTCACCAAGATAACTGATGGAGTTGTATTCTAAATGTCTAGTTTAGTGCAAATACGGAACTCCTTATCTATACCTTAATTCAAGATATGATTCAAGCATGATTGCATTTAATGCAATAGTCCTTGATGTATACGTTGTAGACAGTATGGCGTGAGGAGACACGCGGAAGATCATACTGTCGGTTACTCGTATACTATCGAACAGTAGATCACGACTTAGATGGACACGGACAATCCATCGGTACGTCGTAGTGTGACTGGAAGATAGTCGGTCTTGACTATCATGTTACACTCGTACACTTGGTGTATTGAGCAGGACCACGGGAGGGCGTTCGATTTATACTAATCGCAGTAATCGAACTAGACCTCAGATATTGCGGATATACGAATTCCTAATCCCTATATAATTATAGGTGCGTGTGTCCAGTTCTCGGTTCTTTGACTTACTAGTGAGTGAGACTAATTGATTAGTCAATATCCTCGGTAAATTGGGAATCGGAATTGTACACACGGCATGCTATAGATTATAGACAGGAAACCGTGTCCCGTTTATCGGGTTGATGATGTCCCCGAGATGAGCTCATAAAGTTTATCATGTAAACCCTGCAGGTGGATTTGTTCCACATGATAATAAGGATGAGTGGTACTAGTCTCGGATAATAAGAAACGAATTAATTTAATTATTAGTAATTAAAGTTAATTCGTGGACATTCGATATCTTAAACACGGGGAAAGTCGTATATGTAATTTCGGCGGAAATATTATTGTTGATATAATATTAAATTAATTTCGGGAATTCAATTATTATTTTTTAGTGGAGTGAATAATAATTAAAATTGTGGAATTTAATTAAAGTTTTTCTTTTAAGGACACCGGTTTAATTAAATTGCAATTTAGCCCCTAATTAATTTACCTAAGAGGTCCCTAGTGTAACTCTATAAATAACCCCCCCTTGCCTCTCTTAAACCTAAGAAACGCCGCAACTATTATTTCAGCAGAGAAATTAAATTGCTTAGCGCAATTATGTTTTTCTCTGTTTAAATAAAAGAGTTAACGCAGTTATTTTTCTGATGAAATTAATTGCTTAGCGCAATTATATTTCTGAGAAAGAAAAAATTATTCTTGCGCTGGTTTAGAGAAGAGAGATCAGAAAAGGAGAATCAAGCAGATCGTTGCCCACTCAACGGCTGGAATCGGGTTAGAGGCATACGCTAGAAACGTCTAAGGTTTCAACAATTCGGCTTCTCCGAATCACGCGACAAAGGTATGAGATCGATCCCTAATTCCGCAATTATCGATCTTTAAATTCGTTAAAAATACATCGGACGAACGATCGGGTTCCGGGAGTCGTGGTACGTGTTCCTCGACTACTGGGGGTTCAAGGACCTTCGGATCGGTAGTCGGAAGAGGAAAAACGGACCGGAAACGAGCCCGGAACAGCAGAACGCGCTGCTGTTCGCGGACGAACAGCGCCCGCTGAAAGGCAAACGGCGACCGCCGTTTTAGGCCTAAACAACGCCCGCTGTTTTGTGGGCAGCGCCCGCTGCCTGAGACAGAGCAGCGGCCTTGTCACGCGGTTGTCCTCCGGGGCAATGGCTGGGCGTGATTTGGCACACGGGCTGTTACGTGAACGGAGCAACGCTTCCGGAGGTCGACTGGGAGTGTTCGGATGTTCGAGTGATCGAACGAACACATCCCGGGTAGTCGATTTCCAACAATTGGTATCAGAGCCGGTTTTGTGCGTTCGTTGTATTTTTGCGAGATTTGTTTTGCAGGTTCGAACCCGATTGTTATGGCCATGTGATTGTGCTGTATGTTTGTGGTTTGTTAAACTCTCAGGTTTGTCGAGATCTTTGGTTTTGAAATCGTTGCATGTTTGTAATAGTTAAAACGACGGGTTGAGTCGTTTAGGTTTTATTACGTTTTTCGTTTTATCCGGATGTATAGGATCGATCAACCTGTATAGGATCGATGCCGGAAGTAGTATGTTTTACCTTTTTAATGTTACTGCTACTTGGTGGATCGAGAGAAGATCGAAGGACGGACGAACGAGGGTCGAGAAGTCGAACCCGCGGCTGCTGTGCTCAAACGGCGCCCGCTGGAGGGCAAACGGCGGTCGCCGTTTGCAGCTCCTCCAGCGAGCGCTGAATATAGGGCAGCGCCCGCTGCCCTAGGGTTGGCAGCAGCGGATCGGGGGATCGATGGACATCACGGAACGCTCGTCTTTGCCCGGGATGATACTCCAGTGGGAGGGGTTCGTCTCTTGGCACTTAGACGAGTCGGTGGTGAACCGAGACCGAGACGAGCAACGAGACGAAGATCCGAGAAGACGTGCATGGAAGATATTTAAAGGCCATAATAATCGGGGCCACGTTAAATGCTTTTTGTGTGTTAACGTGCTTTTATTATGCTTTATTTATTTGTGCATGTTATCCCTTTCGTAAAATACTAAGTGGGAGAGGGATTGGAAACAATCCTGCGGTCTCCATTCTCTGTTTTGATAGTGATGTGTGTCACTTACGAGTTGGCTTTAGTGTCATCCTCCCTATCGGATAAAGTCGACACACGGATATCACTGGATCAAAATTCGAATTTAAAATCCACTTATAAAATTGAACAATTATATTTCTCAAAAGCAATGCCTAATCTGTCATTCAAAGACTAATTTCAACTCGACTCATTCTCACCCCGGGGAGTGGAATGGAGCCAAAGCGCTTGGTTATGTCGATGACACAGATTAGAGACATTCGAGTCATTCGATGACTAGATCGATTGTCTGGTTGGCTCCCTCACCTAGTGAGAGATAGGGCTCAATTGCATGATTGATCGCTGGTTAGAAACTTCGAGTTTCACTTACGAGATATCAAGCTTTGATTAATAAAATTGTGAAATTTAATAAATGTAAGAGTCAATTAACAAAGTTGTTTGTTTTAGTAAACGTCCACAAGAACGTGGCTTGCTAGATGGAAACGGTACTTTGGGTTAATTAAGATTCTATGACATTTAAATAAGTGAGATTCAATTAATAAAGTTGTTTGTTTTAGTAAACGTCCACAAGAACGTGGCTTGCTAAATGGAAACGGAACTTTGGGATTAATTGAGGCTCGACAGTTATAGAAAGTCGTGGAGGACCGCATGTCAACGTAAACGTCCACAAGAACGTGGCTTGCGGTGGACATGTGGTTCCCGAGCGGTGGACTTAGTACTGAGAAATGGTACACACTTAGGTACGCTTTATAGTATCCTCCCCATCGGAGTCACTGCTATGATGATGTACGACCGAAGTGAAATCCAATCATAAAATCATTTGGACTGGTAAACGTCCACAAGAACGTGGCTTGCTATGTCTGATGGGATTTTGGAAATGATTGGTAGTTTAATGATATCACTTGAGGGAAATGATATCGAATTAAACTCATTGTTTGTTTTATATGGTATTATTCCCATTAAAAGTCAACAAACTCATTGAACCTGATTGTATGGATTGGAAAAGAAACTTGGACATTGTCCTAACTGCAGAGGAGTACAAATATGTACTCCAAGTCAATTGACCTGCTGAACCAAATGATGCTTCCACTACTGAGGAAAGGAAGCTCATTGGAAATGGATCAGGGCTATGAGATGACGCGGAGCAACATTATGACTTTTCAAGTCAAATGTGCTGCGACATCGGTATCATGCTATGACCATTACCTATGATATGATGCTTAACCTCAAGAAGTTTTGGTTATCAGGACAGGACAGCCGGACAAAGTGAAATGAGACAACTCATGACGGCCATCATGTCGGAAAGAACGCCCGTAAGGGATCACGTTCTTAGAATGATGGGCTATCTTAATGAGATAGAGGTTCTGGGAGAAATTATCAATGGGGTAACCCAGGTTGATTTTGTGCTCCAATTTTCTGCCGAGAAGTTTTGAGCAGTTCCGCCTAAACTAAAATATGAATAAGGGGTCTTATTCATTGACGGAGCTCCTGATTGAACTTCAAGCGGCTGAGAGAATCTTTGAGGGTCCTCAAAGCACTTATGGCTGAGAGATTGAATCTTCCTAGGCTTTCGGGCAGCAAAAGGAAGAAGAAAATACGGAAACCCAGTGGGCCTAATATATCTGGACCACGGAATGGGACAAGCAAGCCCAAGGGGCAAGTGCTTCCGTTGTAAGCAGTTTGGATACTGGAAGTTTTAATTGTCCTCTCAAAGCAACTAGAAGTTAACTTCTCCTTAGTCACCGAAACATGCTTAGTGGTGTTATCTACCAGTACCTGGTGTGTGGATACGGAAACCACTAATCATGTCTGCACTTAAATGCAGGGGTTCCAGGAAACCCGGAGACTTAGATAGGAAGAAGTAATAACCTACATGGGCAATACTGTTAAGGTAACAGCCGTTGCAGTGGGAGATGTTAAATGTTTTTTAACGGTAGGATTTTAGTTCTAATAAATTTTCTTTATGTGCCGGCATTTAGAAAGAAATTTCATTTCGGATTTCTAAATTGGCTTAGAATAGATATTCTGTTTCTTCTGATAATTTCAGACTTGTCGGAGTAGGAAACGGGGATATTATCTATTCTGGTACATTGATAGACAATTTAATACTAAATATGTGTTCTTCCACGATGCAACAGACCGGAACTAATAACACATTGTCGAACCCCAATAAGAGTAAAGATCCTTCTAGGATGAATCAAATGTACTTATGGAATCTTAGGCTAAATCATTTTAACTTAAGTACGATTAAAAGGATGAAGCTGATGGACCACTCAGCCAGGTTGAAGGAAAGGACCTTCCAACCTTAGAATCATACTTGGAAGTTTTAATGACCGAGCAACCCTTTACGGTTAAAGGGAAAAGATCCAAGAAAGTACTAGAGTTGATTCGCTCTGATATATGCAGACCTCTTTGAGGAGTAAGGCATATTTATCAGAAAATGGGATTAACTCCCAACAGACTACACCATTTATGCCTCGGCAAAATAATGTGTTGTAAAGAAGGAATAGGACTCTTACAGATATGGGAAAGTAGACAATAAGTTATTCGGAGTTACCTAATTCGTTTTTGGGATATGGCTTGGAAACAGCAGCGTTTATCCTGAACTTGATTCTTTTGGAAACTTGTACAGATATTCGGCTGTTTATAAGATACCCTAAGAAAACGAATTGAGATATGTAATATAGTCCAAAGGACCAGATGTTCGTTGATTGAATCAACGTTCGGTTCTTAGACATGGACTATATATATATGCAAGATCACAAGCCCAAGAGTAGGGTAATACTTAATGTGCTTAAGGGGACTGATCAAGACTTAGAACCAGTCTAACTGAGTAGTTCACTACTGTAATCTTTAGTCACTAAAGACACACCGGAGCGTCGTCGTAGTGGGAGGGTTGTTAGACAACCCGACAGGTTCATGTTTATAGGTGAGTCTTCGGACTTGTTACCTGGAGAACATGAAGCCGAACCCTGGATCTATGACGAGACGCTGAAAGATCAAGATGCTCAGTCTTGGCAAAAGTCGATCAGGATTCTTTTGTCTTCACATGGAAGATGGAAGTCAAGACAGATTTCCTAAATCGAAGTCTTGACGGGGCCATCTGTGTGGGACAGCCAGAGAGATTCATCGAAAAGAGCCAAGAGCATTCGGTAAGCAAGCTTAATCAATCTTAGGATTGAAGGAAGCTTCAAGATCTTGGACACATGCGGACCTATGAGAAAATTCATTTTCATGGATTTTTTTAAGGCATGTTTAGGTCCTGTGTGTAATAAAGAAGTGACAGAAAAGATGTGGTGTTTTCTCATTCTTTATGTAGACGACATCCTTTTGAATTGGCAACAATATGAAAGATGTTATCGGACATAAAGGGATGGTTGTCCGAGTAATTCAATGTAAGAGACTTAGGAGAAGTCGGGAATGTTCTTGGGATCAAAGTAATAAATGATCGCCAGAAAAGAACATAGAACTTATCTCGAGTCTCATACTTAAATACAATTCTTACTCGTTGCAGCATACAGAATTCCAAGAAAGGTCTTAACCTTTTTGATGTGGAATTCATCTATCTAAGGTTTTGTGTCTGACACAATAAAAGGAGATAGATGAAGAGTAAGCAGTTCCCTGCACCTTAATGGTGGGAAGCTTAATGTATGTAATGCAATGCACGAGACTGATATCTACTATGCCGTGGGCATGGTGGTAAGATATCATAGTAATCCTTGGAAGGATCACTTGACTGATGTAAAGAACATGTTTAGGCTCCTGTAGAGGACCAGGAATTATGTTCTGAGTTACAAAGCAGTCAAGTTGTTTCCTTTGGACTACATAGAATTGAATTTCCAATCAAACAGGGACAGTCGAAAGTCGAAGTCAGGCTATGTGTTCTCACTGTGAAGTGGAGCAGTCACATGGAAGAATGTAAAGCAGCGATGCATTACGGATTATACCATGGAAACTGAAAGGATAACGGCCTCCGAGGCAGTTAAAAGGTCAGTGTGGCTCCAGAACTTCCTGAGGGACTTAGATGTGGTTTCTAGTTTACCCAAAGCTATTTTGAATAGCGGTATTGGCAAACTTGAAATGCCACGAGTCCACAGTGGGAGATAACACGTAGAGAGCAAGTACCACCTGATTCCAGAGATCGTCTAATAAGACGATGCAGTTGCCACCTAGATAGCATCGAGAGGATTGCCTGGTAAAACCCATTCACAGAGGCACTTCCAGCGAAAGCGTTGGGAAGGCGTGATGAGGTTATGGGAATCTGATGTTTGGGAGAGGGTGACTAGACTTTTAGTATAAGTGGGAGATTGATGGAGTTGTATTCTAAATGTCTAGTTTAGTGCAAATACGGAACTCCTTATCTATACCTTAATTCAAGATATGATTCAAGCATGATTGCATTTAATGCAATAGTCCTTGATGTATACGTTGTAGACAGTATGGCGTGAGGAGACACGCGGAAGATCATACTGTCGGTTACTCGTATACTATCGAACAGTAGATCACGACTTAGATGGACACGGACAATCCATCGGTACGTCGTAGTGTGACTGGAAGATAGTCGGTCTTGACTATCATGTTACACTCGTACACTTGGTGTATTGAGCAGGACCACGGGAGGGCGTTCGATTTATACTAATCGCAGTAATCGAACTAGACCTCAGATATTGCGGATATACGAATTCCTAATCCCTATATAATTATAGGTGCGTGTGTCCAGTTCTCGGTTCTTTGACTTACTAGTGAGTGAGACTAATTGATTAGTCAATATCCTCGGTAAATTGGGAATCGGAATTGTACACACGGCATGCTATAGATTATAGACAGGAAACCGTGTCCCGTTTATCGGGTTGATGATGTCCCCGAGATGAGCTCATAAAGTTTATCATGTAAACCCTGCAGGTGGATTTGTTCCACATGATAATAAGGATGAGTGGTACTAGTCTCGGATAATAAGAAACGAATTAATTTAATTATTAGTAATTAAAGTTAATTCGTGGACATTCGATATCTTAAACACGGGGAAAGTCGTATATGTAATTTCGGCGGAAATATTATTGTTGATATAATATTAAATTAATTTCGGGAATTCAATTATTAATTTTTAGTGGAGTGAATAATAATTAAAATTGTGGAATTTAATTAAAGGTTTTCTTTTAAGGACACCGGTTTAATTAAATTGCAATTTAGCCTCTAATTAATTTACCTAAGAGGTCCCTAGTGTAACTCTATAAATAACCCCCCCTTGCCTCTCTTAAACCTAAGAAACGCCGCAACTATTATTTCAGCAGAGAAATTAAATTGCTTAGCGCAATTATGTTTTTCTCTGTTTAAATAAAAGAGTTAACGCAGTTATTTTTCTGATGAAATTAATTGCTTAGCGCAATTATATTTCTGAGAAAGAAAAAATTATTCTTGCGCTGGTTTAGAGAAGAGAGATCAGAAAAGGAGAATCCAGCAGATCGTTGCCCACTCAACGGCTGGAATCGGGTTAGAGGCATACGCTAGAAACGTCTAAGGTTTCAACAATTCGGCTTCTCCGAATCACGCGACAAAGGTATGAGATCGATCCCTAATTCCGCAATTATCGATCTTTAAATTCGTTAAAAATACATCGGACGAACGATCGGGTTCCGGGAGTCGTGGTACGTGTTCCTCGACTACTGGGGGTTCAAGGACCTTCGGATCGGTAGTCGGAAGAGGAAAAACGGACCGGAAACGAGCCCGGAACAGCAGAACGCGCTGCTGTTCGCGGACGAACAGCGCCCGCTGAAAGGCAAACGGCGACCGCCGTTTTAGGCCTAAACAGCGCCCGCTGTTTTGTGGGCAGCGCCCGCTGCCTGAGACAGAGCAGCGGCCTTGTCACGTGGTTGTCCTCCGGGGCAATGGCTGGGCGTGATTTGGCACACGGGCTGTTACGTGAACGGAGCAACGCTTCCGGAGGTCGACTGGGAGTGTTCGGATGTTCGAGTGATCGAACGAACACATCCCGGGTAGTCGATTTCCAACAATAACTTCAGAGCGGCAACCTAGATTGCTCACTCACATAGTACTTCTCGGAAGTACACCTTAAGCACGTGATGAGTATGGGAACCGGGAGTTTGGAGGAAATGACTAGACCTTAGTACAAGTGGGAGATTGTTGGAGTTGTGTACTTAATGTCTAGATTTAAGTAACGGTAAACTCCCGGTCATAGCATTTAATCTATTAAATTAATAAACAATTGTTTGCTTTTAATTATTATTAATTAAATATATGCAAATCATAGTCCTGGATTTTATACGTTGTAGTTAGTATGGTGTGTCGGGCCCACACAGAAGATCATACTATCGGTTACTCGTATTTAATCAAACAGTGGCTCACGACCTAGATGGACCCGGACCAATCCATCGGTATAGTCGTTGTGTGAGAGAGAAAATAATTTGTCTTAATTATTTTATCACACTTGTACACTTGGTGTATTGAGCGGATCGTTGAGATTCATCGATTAGGATTGCCGGCGATAATCGATTCGAGTCTCAGTGTATTTTATTCTTAATCCCCGATATTGTTGCGGATGTGTATATTTAATATAAGTGACTTTGATTTACCAAAGGAATTAACCGATTTAATTATTGGGTTAATTACCGGTTAAGTTGGGTCACTATATTTTATATATGGCATGCCGTGAATGATTGACCGGACAGTGTATCCCGGAAGGGTTGATAATATCCCCGAGATGAGTTCATAAGGAATTATTGTGTAAACCTCATGAGTGGATTCGTTCCGCACAATAATTAAGGTTGAATGGTACTAGTCTCGGATTAAAGAGATGAATAAATTAATTAGCAATAAATTAATTTTATTCATGGATATTTAAATCTTAAATACACGGAATAAATAATACTACCGGAGAAATATTATTTGATATAATATGGTTTAATATTGGGAGTGCAATTAATTTATATAGTGGAAAATAAATTAATTAATATTGATAAGGATTAATGGACTTGGGCAGTGGGCTCAATTTAATCTTCAATATTGGAAGCCCAATATTCCACCTCCTTTAGATCCCCTACGTAGCCTATAAAAGCACTACATGGCCTTCATAAATCATAAGACAAGATTATCATACTTGATATTCTAGAGAGTTGAAGGAGATCCATAGGAGTTCGATAGTTCGTCGCCCACCCGACGTTCGAACGGAGTGCAAGGAATACGTGGGAAGATCCAAAAGGTTTTCAACTTGATTTCGTTTCTCCGCACAACGAATCAAAGGTATGATCATAAAACTCCTTGTGTGATTTTATGTTCAATTAATTGTGGCATATACATGAACGCACGATCCGGGTAAACGACGAACTCCGGGGACGAGGATTCGAGATCCTCGGCGGAGCTCGAGAGGAACCCTCGGCTGGGCGCCGAGGGAGCGATCGAACCTAGGGTTCGATCGCGTGCACACGCGAGGAACCCCGGCTGGGAGCCGGGGTGGGCGATCGACCGCGGTGGTTGATCGCCGGGCAGCCGCGGCTGGAGCCGCGGCGGGTTCGCCGCTGGGCGAACCGCCCTCCTCGGGCGGTGGCGGTGAGTCGCCGGACTCACCGCCCGGGGCTGCCGGAGCAGCCCCAGCGATCGCTTCGTGCGCGATCGCGAGCCCCACGGTGGGGCTCGGCTAGGGTTTAGCCGCGGGTTCATCCCGCGGCGATGCTCTTGTCGAGCCCGGTTCTTCGTGGTGTTCGTGATCGGTTTCCGGCGACGGGATTTCGGTCGGGTTGTCGGTTTCCGCAAATTTAGATAACCCGGGATATCGATTTCCAGCAGTATTCACGGCATGTCATATATAAAATATAGTGACCCAACTTAACCGGTAATTAACCCAATAATTAAATCGGTTAATTCCTTTAGAAAATCAAAGTCACTTATATTAAATATACACACCCGCAATAGTATCGGGGATTAAGAATAAAATACTCTGAGACTTGAATCGATTATCGCCGGCAATCCTAATTGATAAATCTCAACGATCCGCTCAATACACCAAGGGTACAAGTGTGATAAAATAATTAAGACAAATTATTTTCTCTCTCACACAACGACTATACCGATGGATTGGTCCGTGTCCATCTAGGTCGTGAGCAACTGTTTGATTAAATACGAGTAACCGATAGTATGATCTTCTGTGTGACGTCGCACACCATACTAACTACAACGTATAGAATCTAGGACTATATTTTGCATATATTTAATTATCAATAATTAAATGCAAACAATTGTTTATTAATTTAATAGATTAAATGCTATGACCGGGAGTTTACCGCTACTTAAATCTAGACATTAAGTACACAACTCCAACAATCTCCCACTTGTACTAAGGTCTAGTCATTTCCTCCAAACTCCCGACTCCCATACTCATCACGTGCTTAAAGTGTACTTCCGAGAAGTACTATGTGAATGAGCACTCTAGGTTGCCGCTCTGAAGTTATCTTGGTGACTACTGCGTCGTCTCGCTCGACGATGACTCGTATCAGTTGGTACTTGCTCTATGTGTTATCATCACTTTTGACTAATGACTTCTTCCAGTTTACCGTGCACCGCTATCCAATAGCTTTTGGTAAACTAAGAGTCATATCCAAGCCAAGAGGTTATCCCGGAACCTAACCAGAAATTCCGCTGCCTCTGAGGCTGCTATTCGATTATGATAGAGTCTGAGAAGCGTCCTGCTTATCACTCATTCATTTCATGGTTCCACCTCTTTCTAAAAGTGAACACATAGCCTGATATCGACTTACATTGGTCCTTCTCTGATTTGAGATCTGAGAATTTGTAATCAAAGAAGATTTCGTCTTGCTTAGTAATCTAGTACTTCCAAGTACTTTTTCAGCATTCGAATATTTCTTGTCTAGATTACTTTGATATCCTCCCACTACGCAAACCGCATAGTTGATATCAGGTTCTTGTTTTTCAACATTGCATTTATCAAGCTTTCCGCACTCGAAGTGTAGGAAACTGCTTATTCTGTATCTATCTCCTTCATGTGTTCAAAACACATACCCTTAGATAGATATATATTCTGTATCTGAAAGGAAATAACCTTTCTAAGAATTATGCATGTTTAAAACAAACCATAATCGTATAAGATATCTAGGAGAAGTATAATGTTCTTATCCTTAGATCGAAAGATCTTAAGAACATGTTCTAACTTCTACTCAATCTTATATCCCGATTTATTTAGACAAGCATCATTTTATGTCTGATGACATCCTCTCATTGTTGCCAATGATAAAATGCTATCTACATAAAATTCCGAGAAACACCACCTTGTTTCCATCACGTTTCTAATACACCTTTCGTCTATGCCTTTTGATGAATCCATTATATGGACTATCTCATCAATTCGCAAGTTCCACGATTCATAGCTTTGTTACAATCCATAAATGGATTTACTAAGCTTGTACTCTAAATGATCTAGCCTCTTAACAATAAACTTTATTGTTCTCCAAGCAGGCACATCTAGTACCGCCCTTATGCAGAGCTAGGGATCGATTTCATCTTTACTAGATCCAGAGTCCGAACTCCTCTAGTCTTATGAACATCTCTGGTTGTCCAACAACCTCCCACTGCAATGGCGATCGAGTGTATAAACAGTGATAACAGTAGGTGCAGC
The DNA here is from genome assembly GCA_954870475.1 of Euphrasia confusa. NCBI lineage: Eukaryota > Viridiplantae > Streptophyta > Magnoliopsida > Lamiales > Orobanchaceae > Euphrasia > Euphrasia confusa. Next base: position 20,479,417 of record OX940949.1, read on the forward strand.
GTGTGGTGTACTTCTACACGGTTTGGCTGGTTCCTAGTCTTTTGTCCTTTCCCTCATTCTAAGGTATCATGTCAGTTGGGGCTCTGTGGTTCGTCTAATAGTCTTCCTTCTAAGAACCGGGCGATAAACGTCCTTCTGTTTCATAGTACTATAGAACACACAGTTCTTTATTCATCTAGGATATCCTACAACCACATATAATGTGCCTGTTGTCTCTAGGAATATCCATAGAACATAGGTAGTTCCGAACAACTTGTTCTTTTACTATTAGATTTCCATTTCTTCTTGCTGAAACACCATCTCTACACGTAAGTGTATGGTGTAGTCATTTTGGGATTGAATCCCAATCTTTGATTATGCTATGTGTTATTCAGATAGGTGATGGCCTCCGCGATCAAGTCGCAGGCTCCAAATGGATATACTTTGAAGGTTCTCCATAATCGCTTTGTGTCCTTTGACTAGTCAAAACACTTTGCTTTTATGGCACATCAAGTACTCTAATCCATTTCCGAAGTATTCTAAGAACTACTCGTACCTTTCTAATTACACATATCTCTGCATATATCAGTATTTAATCATTCTCCATACTTGTCCGAATTCTATCCTTCATCCGGAAAGGTTTGCTTAGTTGTATTACCTTCCAAATTAAATTCTTAGGTCGGAAGGTCCACTCCTTCAACTATAATTGATCAAATCAATTTCGACATTTTGAATCTTATTTGAATAAATACTACTAAGTATAAGAATTCACAAGTATAATGATTTAACAAAGAAATACATCTAACTAGTAAAACAAGTTATAGAACGGTTTGTTGCATCGTGGTAGACTCAGGATTTATCATTCATATATTGCTATCTAATGTACCAGAATAGATAATGCCATTATTTCTTATCAAAATCATCAAATGATTAAAGAAATAAATATCCATTCATAATTAATAGAAATCCAGAACAAAACGTTCTTTCTAAAATAGAGGGTACATAATGCAATAATCTTGAAATGAAATCCTATTAAACTACTTAAGCAGATAAATGTCTTCCACTGCAACAGCTGCCTTCTCCACAGCTTTGCCCATGTAGACTATTCCTCCATTTCCAAGTCTTTGGGTGTCCCTGCATTTTGAATGCATACATACCGTCAGTGGTTCCATATCTACCAACCAGGTTTCTGGTAGATAACACAGCTGACTATGTTTTAAAGACTAAGGAGAGAATCTCATACCTTCTCGAGGAGAACATACAGACTTCCAGTCCCCAGAAAGTTTTCTTTGAGAATGATTTCCCGAAGGCTTTCTCACCCTATTCCGTGGTCCAAGTGCAGGACTACAGGGCTTCTTTGTCTGCTTCTCCATTCCTTGGTCTATGCCCTTAGGTTCGAAACCTTTGGCTTTGGCCATAAGAGCTTGCGATTGTCTCAACTCATCCAAAAGGTCCATCATCTCGAAAACGTGTTCAAGCGTTTCCTCGAAGCGACTGACTTTTATGAGTATCCTCATCGCCTCTTTTCTAACCTTCTCGTTATCTCTAAACATAAGCTTGAGTTTCAGCATGATATCATGATTAGTGGTTAATGCAAAAGCACTGTTCCACTTCTCAAAATCAGCTTTTTCCTCAACAGTCGAGACACGTGTCGGTTCAGGAGGACAAAGTTCACTGAGTACTATCTTGTACTCAGCAACAGTCTGGGAAATGTCTAACTCTTTATTCCATCCAACACAGTATGGAACCAGTGCGGTGAATTCCTTGAGTATCACAGAAAGTGGGTTCATAGCTATTCTCTAAACCTATAAGCACATTTAAACAAACAATCAATTTAATATCCAATATTATCTCCCTCAAATAATATCATTAAATTACTAATTACATCTAAAATCCCATCAGGTAAGGCAAGCCACGTTCGTGTGGATGTTTACCCACCCAAATGATTTAGCAATTAGATTTGCTTCGGTCGTACATCATTATAGCGTTACTTCGTTGGGAAGAATACTATAAAGCGTACCTAAGTGTAAACCATTACTCAGTACTAAGGTGAATCGTTTGGAATTGCTATGTCACCGCAAGCCACGTTCGTGTGGACGTTTACGATAACTCACAATCTTTCACAATTCCCTATAACTGTCTACATCAACTATTCCAAAATCCCATTCAGTATAGCAAGCCACGTTCGTGTGGACGTTTACTACACCGAAAGATTTTTACAGTTGACTCCCAATTACTAGATCCATTCGATTTTAGTAGATCAAGACGCGGAGAATCATAAGTGAAACTCGAAGTTTCTAACCAGTGATTCACCATGCGAACAACCCTATCTCTCATTAGATGAGGGAGTCGAGCAGACTATCGGTCCACCTTCAAAAGGATGGTACGAATGTCTCTAATTTGTGTCATCCACATGACCAAGTGGCTTTGGCTCCATTCCACTCCCCGGGGTGAGAATGAGTCGACTTGAAGTCAGTTTCAGAAAGACAAATTAGGCATTGTTTGATAAACTTAATCAATGTTTCTCGTAAAAGGAATTACAAGAATTCTCCTCTAATGACACATCTATACGAACTTCAAAAGTCCATAAGAGTCACCAAGAGAACAGTAATGGAGACCATGGGAATGTTTCCATCCCCTCTCCCACTTAGCTTTTTATAACAAAGGGATACGCTATCTAGTGCATAAAGTAAACACATATAGCATGCATACAAGTAATAAAGCACATAGTATCACATAGTCAAAATAATGCTAGAAAAAATTATTTTCCGACTATCATGGCTTTATTCCTTCTCCGTATGCGTCTTATAGTCTTCAGTCTTCGTTCTTGAATGCTCCATGTGACGAGAATATTAATCCCAATATTTAAATCTATTTATTTTTAATAAATCCAAAAGATACTTAATTCGAAATTAAGTCAATCGAATAAATCAAAAATAAAATTAAATATTATTAATATTTATATTTATTTATTTTCCTATCTAATTCTATTAAATCTCTAGAATAATCTATCCAAGTAAAACTTGGAATATTCTAGAAGACTTCTATAATAGAATAAGGAAATAAAATAAATTAGGACTCTTCTACTTTCCAAGATTAATTAATTTCCATGTCCATGAAAATTCCCATAAAATAGGAATAATCAAATGGTAAATAAATTAATTCCTTATTAATTAAATTCCTTTCCAACTCTATTAAATCTCTAAAATCCTATTCCAAGTAGGACTCGGAATATTCTAGGAGACTTCCATAATAGAATAAGGAATAAAATTAATATTAATTAATTCTTTTCCTATTTCCATGAGAGTTCCCAAAAATAGGAATACTCAAAATAGGAAAACCGAATCAATTAGGAAAGTGAATCTAGATAGGAGTAGCATGAGATCGGGAGACCCCACGCCACCCCCACCTTCGACCGGTCGGCCCCCGGGGAGGAGCACCGCCGCCCAGCCACGCCGGCCAGCCACCAAACCGGCGGCAGCCCGCGGCTAGGGCGATCGCGCCCCCGCCCCTCGCCTTCGATCGATCTCGGGATCGATCATGGGGATGATCGATCCCCGGTTTTTCGTCCTCTTCGTCTTCTTTGTCACACGCGTTCTCCGGCGGTCATCTCGGCATCGATCCGACGTAAATAAATTACACAAAAATAAATTTACAATTCCGGTATCGATTCTATAAATCGACCCTATACACTTTCCGGAAAACATAGAACAATAATAATAAATCTAAATTCGGTCAACCACCGAATTTTTACTATTACAAGCATTCATCCACACAAAACGAATCTCGACATGTCCGAGAGTTTAATAACGAATAATCATGGTAAAATAATTAACAATTAATTAAACAATTAATCAACAATTAAATTAACCATGATAGTCGGAATCCCTGCAAGGTAGAACGATAATTGAACACATACATGAACACGAAACCAAACGCTCTGATACCAATTGTTGGAAATCGATATCCCGGGGTATCAAAAATTGCGGAACCGATAACCCCGACCGAAATGTTGGAATTCGATATCCCGGGCTATTAAAATTTGCGGAAATCATAGCCCGATCAAAAACCCATCGCCGGAGATCACATGAACGCCGACTCATCCGCCGGAGTCCGGCCTTTGGAGACCACGCACCCGAAGGCATGCAGCCCGCCCCCAGCCGAACCCCCGCGAGCCGGGGTTCACGCGATCGAAGGATCGATCGCACTCCGGCGATCGATCGGGGTGGGCTGCATGAAGCAGCCCCGCGGCGAGTCCGGTGACTCGCCGCCGCCTGGAGGCCCTCGCCTTCACGGCGAGGTTGGGCACGGCACCAGCCCGTGCCCAGCGATCGACCCCTTGCGGTCGATCGCACACCCTCGGCCCAGCCGAGGGTTCGCCCCTTTGCCCCGCCGAAACCCTAGCGGGCGCACGCCGTGGTCCGGTGGCTTCGCCACCACCACGCGTTCGTCCGTCTATTCCGGGCTTCGATCTTTTCCGGATCTTGCGTTCTACGGTATTTCACGATAAACAAAATCGAATAATATCAAGTTAGTTTAGATATCATACCTACGATTCGTTGTTCGGAGAAACGAAATCAAGATGACCTTTGAATCTTCCCACGTATTCCTTGCACTCCGTTCGAACGTCGGGTGGGCGACGATCTATCGAACTCCTATGGATCTCCTTCAACTCTCTAGAATATCAAGTATGATAATCTTTTCTCTTGATTTATGAAGGCCGTGTAGTGCTTTTATAGGCTACGTATGGGATCTAAAGGAGGTGGAATATTGGGCTTCCAATATTGAAGATTAAATTGAGTCAAATGCTCAAGTCCATTAATCCTTATCAATATTAATTAGTTTATTTTCCACTATATAAATTAATTGCACTCCCAATATTAAACCATATTATATCCAAATAATATTTCTCCGGTAGTATTATTTATTCCGTGTATTTAAGATATAAATATCCACGAATAAAATTTATTTATTGCTTAATAAATTTATTCATCTCTTTTATCCGAGACTAGTACCACTCAACATTATTTATTATGCGGAAAAAATCCACTCGCGAGGTTTACATAATAAATCCTTATGAGCTCATCTCGGGGATATTTTCAACCCTTCCGAGATACACTGTCCCGTCAAGAATTCACGGCATGCCATATATAAAATATAGTGACCCAACTTAACCGGTAATTGACCCAATAATTAAACCGGTCAATTCCTTTGGAAAATCAAAGTCACTTATATTAAATATACACACCCGCAATTGTATCGGGGATTAAGAATATAATACACTGAGTCTCAAATCAATTATCGCCGAGCAAACCTAATTGATGAGTCTCAATCGATCCGCTCAATACACCATGTGTACAAGTGTGATAAAATAATTAAGATAAATTATTTTCTCTCTCACACAACGACTATACCGATGGATTGGTCCGTGTCCATCTAGGTCGTGAGCATCTGTTCGATTAAATACGAGTAACCGATAGTATGATGTTCTGTGCGCCCATGCAACACCATACTAACTACTACGTATAAAATCCAGGACTATAATTTGCATATATTTAATTAACAATAATTAAAAGCAAATGAATGTTTGTAATTAATAGGTAAATGAAAGTGTACAAGGAGTTCAGAATACTCAAATCTAGACATTAAGTATACTACTCCATCAATCTCCCACTTATACTAAGGTCTAGTCTTATCTTCCAAACTTCTGACTCCCAAACCCTCCAAGTGCTTGAAATATACTTCCTTAGGAAGTATCTTGGTGAAAGGGTCCGCTAGGTTGTCCTCCGAAGCTATCTTGGTGACTATCGCATCGCCCCTCTTGACGATGTCTCGAATCAGGTGGTACTTACGCTCTATGTGTTTCGTAGCACTATGGGACCGTGGTTCCTTACTGTTTGCCATTGCACCGCTATTATCACAATAAATTGTCATAGCCTTGGGCAAACTCGGAATCACATCTAAGTCCTGGAGGAAATTAAGGAACCAAACTGACTCTTTCCTTGCCTCTGAGGCTGAACCATATTCAGCTTCCATGGTAGAGTCTGAAATGCATTTTTGCTTAACACTCTTCCATGATACGGCTCCACCTCCCAAAGTGTACACATAGCCTGATGTCGACTTACGCCGGTCCTTATCAGCTTGGAAATCCGAATCCGTGTAACCCAAAGGAATCAGATTGTCTGCCCCGTAACTTAGAACATAATCCCTAGTATTTCGCAAATACTTGAAAATGCTCTTTACGGCAGTCCAATGAGCCTTTCCAGGGTTACTCTGATATCTCGCTACTACGCCAACTGCATAGCAGATATCAGGTCTCGTGCATAACATTGCATACATCAAGCTTCCCACAGCCGAAGTGTAGGGAACTGATTTCATTTCATCTTTCTCCTTTTGTGTCTGAGGACACATCTTCTTAGAAAGATAAGTTCCTTTACTGAAGGGCAGTTCACCCTTCTTGGAATCTTGCATGTTAAAACGAGCCAGAATCGTGTCTATGTAAGATTGCTGGGAGAGATACAATGTTCTATTCCGGCGATCCCTTATAACCTTGATCCCTAGAACATGTCCCACTTCTTCCAAATCTTTCATATCGAATTGTCTAGACAACCATCCCTTTATGTCTGATAACATTTTCACACTGTTGCCAATGAGAAGAATGTCGTCTACATAAAGCACGAGAAACACCACCTTCTTCCCATCACGTTTCCAATACACACACGATTCGTCCATGCTTTGACTGAATCCAAAAGATTGGACTACTTCGTCAAACCGCAGGTTCCACGATCTCGAGGCTTGTTTCAATCCATAAATGGATCGATTAAGCTTGCACACTAGATGATCTCGCCCCTTAGCAATGAATCCTTCTGGTTGTTTCATATAAATCGTCTCGTCAAGACTTCCATTTAAGAAAGCTGTCTTGACATCCATTTGCCACACCTCATAATCCATATGAGCTGCTATGGATAAGAGAATCCGGATCGACTTTATCTTGGTTACCGGCGAGAAGGTCTCCTCATAATCGATTCCCTCTTTCTAGGTATATCCTTTCGCAACAAGCCGAGCTTTAAAGGTTTCAACCTTTCCGTCAAATCCTCTCTTTCTCTTGTAGACCCATTTACACCCAATTGGCTTTACGCCGCTTGGTGGTTCTACAAGATCCCAAACTTTATTAGAATCCATAGATTCAATTTCGGATTTCATCGCTTTCTTCCAAGAAGGCGCATCTATATCTTGTACCGCCTCATCGTAGGTCCAGGGATCGATTTCATGAACTCCAGGTCCAGAGTCCGAAGACTCACCCAGTCCAATCCATCGGTCTGGTTGCTTAACAACCCTCCCACTACGACGGCGTTCCGGTGTATTAACAGTGACAGTAGGTGCAGGTTCTGTTGGAATTCGATGTCCCGGGGTATCAAAAATTGCGGAACCGATAACCCCGACCGAAATCCCGTCGCCGGAAACCGATCACGAACACCGACGAACCGGAGCACGACCAAGGCGTCACCGCGGGCAAGTCCGCGGCTAAACCCTAGCCACGCCCCCGCCGGGGATCGCGATCGCCGTGCATGGCGATCGCATGGGGCTGCTCCGGCAGCCCGGGGCGGCGGTGAGTCCGGCGACTTCACCGCCGTCGCCGCCGTGAGGAGGGGCGCCAGCCGAGGCACCAGCCCTCGGCAGCCCCGCGATCGACCTCACGGTCGATCGCTCGCCCCGGCTCCAGCCGGGGCTTTCCTCTCGCGCACGCCGCGATCGAACCCTAGGTTCGATCGCACCCCTCGGCTCCAAGCCGAGGGTCCTTTCGATCCTTCGCCGGGGATCTCGAATCCCCGTCCCCGAAGATCGTCGTTTTCCCGGATCATGCGTTCATGTATGTATCACAATCAATTCACATAAAATCATAGAAGGGAGTATATGATTTTACCTTTTAATTCGTTGTGCGGAGAAACGAATTTAAGTTGATGACCTTACGATCTTCCCACGTATTCCTTGCACTCCGTTCGAACGTCGGGTGGGCGACGATCTATCGAACTCCTATGGATCTCCTTCAACTCTCTAGAATATCAAGTATGATAATCTTGTCTTATGATTTATGAAGGCCATGTAGTGCTTTTATAGGCTACGAAGGGGATCTAAAGGAGGTGGAATATTGGGCTTCCAATATTGAAGATTAAATTGAGCCCACTGCCCAAGTCCATTAATCCTTATCAATATTAATTTTATTTATTTTCCACTATATAAATAAAATTGCACTCCCAATATTAAACCATATTATATCAAATAATATTTCTCCGGTAGTATTATTTATTCCGTGTATTTAAGATTTAAATATCCATGAATAAAATTAATTTATTGCTAATTAATTTATTCATCTCTTTAATCCGAGACTAGTACCATTCAACCTTAATTATTGTGCGGAACGAATCCACTCATGAGGTTTACACAATAATTCCTTATGAACTCATCTCGGGGATATTATCAACCCTTCCGGGATACACTGTCCGGTCAATCATTCACGGCATGCCATATATAAAATATAGTGACCCAACTTAACCGGTAATTAACCCAATAATTAAATCGGTTAATTCCTTTGGTAAATCAAAGTCACTTATATTAGATATACACACCCGCAACAATATCGGGGATTAAGAATAAAATACACCGAGACTCGTATCGATTATCGCCGGCAATCCTAATCGATGAATCTCAACGATCCGCTCAATACACCAAGTGTACAAGTGTGATAAAATAATTAAGACAAATTATTTTCTCTCTCACACAACGACTATACCGATGGATTGGTCCGGGTCCATCTAGGTCGTGAGCCACTGTTTGATTAAATACGAGTAACCGATAGTATGATCTTCTGTGTGGGCCCGACACACCATACTAACTACAACGTATAAAATCTAGGACTATGATTTGCATATATTTAATTAATAATAATTAAAAGCAAACAATTGTTTATTAATTAAATAGATTAAATGCTATGACGGGGAGTTTACCGTTACTTAAATCTAGACATTAAGTACACAACTCCAACAATCTCCCACTTGTACTAAGGTCTAGTCATTTCCTCCAAACTCCCGGTTCCCATACTCATCACGTGCTTAAGGTGTACTTCCGAGAAGTACCATGTGAGTGAGCAATCTAGGTTGCCGCTCTGAAGTTATCTTGGTGACTACTACGTCGTCTCCCTGACGATGACTCGTATCAGGTGGTACTTGCTCTATGTGTTAACATCACTTTTGACTTATGACCTCTTCTAGTTCACCGTGCACCGCTATCCAATAGCCTTTGGTAAACTAAGAGTCATATCCAAGTCAAGAGGTTATCCCGGAACCTAACCAAAACTTCCGCTGCCTCTGAGGCTGCTATTCGGTTATGAGGGAGCCTGAGAAGCGTCCTGCTTATCACTCTTTCATTTCATGGTTCCACCTCTTTCTAAAAGTGAACACATAGCCTGATATCGACTTTCACTGGTCCTTTCTTTGATTTTTGGATCTGAGAATTTGTAATCAAAGAAGATTCCGTCTTGCTTAATAATTCAGTACTTTGTAAGTACTATCACAGCATCCGAAAATCTCTTGTCTAGATTACCTTGATATCCTCCCACTACGCAAACCGCATAGTTGATATCAGGTTCTTGTTTTACAATATTGCATCTATAATGCTTTCCATACTTGAAGTATAGGAAACTGCTTTGTCCTCATCTATCTCCTTCATGTGTTCAAACACATACCCTTTAGATAGATGTATATTCTGTCTCTGAAAGGCAATAACCTTTCTCAGAAGTATGCATGTTTAAAACAAACCATAATCGTATAAGATGTCTAGGAGAAGTACAATGTTCTTATCCTTAGATCGAAAGATCTTAAGAACATGCTCTAACTTCTACTCAATCTTATATCTTGATTCATTTAGACAACCATCATTTTATGTCTGACAACATTTTTACATCGTTGCCAATGATAAAATGTTATCTACATAAAATCTCCGAGAAACACCACCTTGTTTCCATCACTTCTCTAATACACCTTTCGTCTTTGCCTTTTTGATGAATCCATCAAATGGACTTTCTCATCAATTCGCAAGTTCCACGATTTATAGCTTTGTTACTATCCATAAATGGATTTACTTAAGCTTGTACTCTAAATGATCTAGCCTCTTAACAATAAACCTTATTGTTCCAAGCAGGCACATTTAGATCTAGTACCGCCCTTATGCAGAGCTAGGGGTCGATTTCATCTCTACTAGATCCAGAGTCCGAACTCCTCTAGTCTTATGAACATCTCTGGTTGTCCAACAACCTCCCACTGCAATGGCGTCCCGGTGTATAACAGTAATAACAATAGGTGCAGTATGTGGTGTACTTCTACTCGGTTTGGCTGGTCCCTAGTCTTTTGTCCTTCTTCTCATTCCAAGGTATTACGTCAATTTTAGGCTTTGTGGTTCATCTGATAGTCTTCCTCTATCAACCGGATGAGACGTCCCTCTGGTTCATAGTACTATAGAACACACAATACTTCGTTCATCTATGATATCCTACAACCATATTCAATATGCCGTTGTATCTAGGAATATCCATAGAACATAGGTAGTTCCGAACAACTTGTCCTTTTACTATCAGATTTCCATTTCTTTATAGCGCACCATCTCTACACGTAAGTGTATGGCGCGCCCCTTTGGGATTGAATCCCAATCTTTGATTATGCTATGTGTTATTCAGATAGGTAATGGCCTCCGCGACCGAGTCGCAGGCTTCTAATGGATATACTTTGATGGTTCCCCATAATAGCTTTGTGTCCATTGATTAGTCAAAAACACTTTGCTTTTATGGCACATCAAGCATTCTAATCCATCATCGAGTATTTTTGAAAGAATTACTCGTACCTTTCTAACTTACACATATGTCTGCATACCTAATCATTTCCAATACTTGTTCGAACTCTATCCTTTATCCAGAAAGGTTTACTTAGATGTATTATCCTCCAAATTCAATTCTCAGGTCGGAAGGTCCATTCCTTCAACTATAATTGATCAAATCAATTTCGACCATTTGAATCTTATTTGAAAAAATACTACTAAGTATAAGAATTCACAAGTATAATGATTAATAATGAAATATCTAACAAGTAAAACAAATTATAGAACGGTTCGTTGCAACGTGGTAGACTTAGGATCGTATCATTCATATATTGCTATCTAATGTACCAGAATAGATAATGCCATTATTTCTTATCAAAATCATCCAATGATTAAAGAAATAAAATATCCATTCATAAATAATAGAAATCCAGAACAAAACGTTCTTTCTAAAATAAAGGGTACATAAAGCAATAACTTTAAAATGAAATCCTATTTAACTACTAAAGCAGATAAATGTCTTCCACCGCAACCGCTGCCTCCTCTACAGCTTTTGCCCGTGTAGACTCGAACTCTTCTTCTCTAAGTCGCCGGGTTTTCTGGAACCCCTGCATTCAAAATGCACATACCGTCAGTGGTTCCATATCTACACACCAGAATTCTGGTAGATAATACCGCTGACTATGTTTTTACGACTAAAGAAAAATTCGTACCTTTGAGAGGACATTCAGACTTCCAGTGTCCAGTCTTGTTGCATCGGAAGCACTTGCCCTTTGGCTTTGTAGCCCCCACTCGTGGTACAGTCCTCTTGACACCACTGGGTTTCCAGGCTTGCTTCCTCCTCTTGCCCCTACCTCCACCAGGCTTAAAGCCTTTGGACTTGGTAGCTACAAGCGCTTGAGACTTGCCCTTCTTGTAGATCCCCTCTGCCGCCTTCAGTTCAGTCAGGAGTTGCGCAAGAGAATAAGATAGTTTACCCATATTATAGCTCATGCGAAACTGCTCAAAACTAGGGGTCAGAGACTGGAGTATGATGTCGACTTGCGTCTCAGCATCAATTTGAGCTCCTAGGATCTCAAGTTCATTCAACAGACCCATCATCTTAAGAACGTGCTCCCCTACGGGCGTTCCTTCAGACTGAGTAGTTGTCATGAGGACTCTCATGGCTTCTTGCCTTGCCGCACGATCTTGCTCCCCAAACATCTCCTTGAGGTTAAATATCATATCATAGGCAGTGTCCATCGACTCATGTTGGGTTTGGAGTACATTTGACATGGAAGCCAAAATATAACACCTAGCCATTTCATCAGCCTTTTTCCACTTTCGATATGTCAGTTTTTCCTCATCAGTTGAGGCAGCCGTGGGCTCAGCAGGGCACACTTCATGGAGTACAAACTTGTACTCCTCCGAAGTTAGGACAATGTCTAAATTTCTCTTCCAATCAATATAGTTGGGGCCAGTGAGCTTATGCTCCTTGAGTATCATAGAAAGTGGGTTCATAGCTATTCTCTAAACCTTTAAGCACATTTAAACAAACAATTAATTTAATATCCGATATTATCTCCCTCAAATAATATCATTAAATCACTAATCACATCTAAAATCCCATCAGATAAGGCAAGCCACGTTCGTGTGGACGTTTACCTACCCAAATGATTTAGCAATTAGATTTGCTTCGGTCGTACATCATTACAGCGTTACTTCGTTGGGAAGAATACTATAAAGCGTACCTAAGTGTAAACCATTACTCAGTACTAAGGTGAATCATTTGGAATTGCTACGTCACCGCAAGCCACGTTAGTGTGGACGTTTACGATAACTCACAATCCTTCACAATTTCCTATAACTGTCTACATCAACTATTTCCAAAAATCCCATTCAGCATAGCAAGCCACGTTCGTGTGGACGTTTACTACACCAAAAGACGGTTATAGTTGACATCCAATTACTTGAGGCATTCGATTTCATAAATCAAGACGCGGAGAATCATAAGTGAAACTCGAAGTTTCTAACCAGTGACTCACCATGCGAACAACCCTATCTCTCATTAGATGAGGGAGCCGAGCAGACAAACGTTCCATCTTTAAAAGAATGGTACGAATATCTCTAATTTGTGTCATCCACATGACCAAGTGGCTTTGGCTCCATTCCACTCCCCGGGGTAGAATGAGTCGACTTGAAGTCAGTTTCAGAAAGACAAATTAGGCATTGTTTGATAAACTTAATCAATGTCTCTTGTAAAAGGAATTACAATAATTCTCCTCTAATGACACATCTATACGAACTTCAAAAGTCCATAAGAGTCACCAAGAGAACAGTAATGGAGACCATGGGAATGTTTCCATCCCCGCTCCCACTTAGCTTTTTATAACAAAGGGATACGCTATCTAATGCATAATTAAACACATAAGCATGCATACAAGTAATAAAGCACATAGCACATAGTCAAAATAATGCTAGAAAAATTATTTTCCGACTATCATGGCTTTATTCCATCTCCGTATGCGTCTTCTAGTCTTCAGTCTTCGTTCTTGAATGCTCCATGTGACGAGAATATTAATCCCAATATTTAAATCTATTTATTTTCAATAAATCCAAAAGATACTTAATTCGAAAATTAAGTCAATCGAATAAATCAAAAATAAAATTAAATATTATTAATATTTTTATTTATTTATTTTTCCTATCTAATTCTATTAAATCTCTAGAATAATCTATCCAAGTGAAACTTGGAATATTCTAGAAGACTTCTATGTTGGAGTTGTGTACTTAATGTCTAGATTTAAGTGACAGAAACTCACGATCCATTGCCATTAATCTATTTAACTAAATGAACAATTATTTGCATTTAATTATTTATAATTAAATATATGCAAATTATAGTCCTGGATTCTATACGTTGTAGTTAGTATGGTGTGTCGGGCCCACACAGAAGATCATACTATCGGTTACTCGTATTTAATCGAACAGTTGCTCACGACCTAAATGGACACGGACCAATCCATCGGTATAGTCGTTGTGTGTGAGAGAAAATAATCTGTCTTGATTATTTTATCACACTTGTACACTTGGTGTATTGAGCGGATCTGCTTGAGATTCATCGATTAGGATTGCCGGCGATAATCGATTCGAGTCTCAGTGTATTTTATTCTTAATCCCCGAAACTATTGCGGATGTGTATATTTAATATAAGTGACTTTGATTTACCAAAGGAATTAACCGATTTAATTATTGGGTTAATTACCGGTTAAGTTGGGTCACTATATTTTATATATGACATGCCGTGAATACTTGACGGGAAAGTGTATCCCGGAAGGGTTGATAATATCCCCGAGATGAGTTCATAAGGAATTATTATGTAAACCCTGCAGGTGGATTTAATCCGCATAATAATTAAGGTTGAATGGTACTAGTCTCGGATATAAGAGATGAATAAATTAATTAGCAATAAATTAATTTTATTCATGGATATTTATATCTTAAATACACGGAATAAATAATACTACCGGAGAAATATTATTTGATATAATATGGTTTAATATTGGGAGTGCAATTAATTTTATATAGTGGAAAATAGAATTAATTAATAATAGTAAGGATTAATAGATTTGGGCTTGGGCTCAATTTAATCACTATTATTGGAAGCCCAATATTCCACCTCCTTAAGATCCCCTACGTAGCCTATAAAAGCACTACATGGTCTTCACAATTAGACAGAGACAAGATAATCATACTTGATTAGTCTAGAGAGTTCGTGAAGGAGATCCATAGAGTTCGGTAGATCGTCGCCCACACGACGTCCGGACTAGTGCAAGGAATACGTCGGAAGATCTCAAGGTCATCGATTGATCTCGTTTCTCCGAACAACGAATCGAAGGTAAAATCGTAAACACCCTTTATGATTTTAATCGATTATTTATTGAAAATACCGTAGAACCAAGATCCGAGGACGAACCCCGGAACGAGGTCGAACCGGGCGGTGGTGGCGAAACCACCGGACCGCCGCGGCTCGAGGACCCCGTGGGGATCGAACCAAGAACACCCCGGCTGGACGCCGGGGGTGCGCGATCGAGGAGAACCCCGGCTGGGCGCCGGGGTGCGATCGAACCCTAGGTTCGATCGCGGGGTGGCGGCTGGTGCCGCCGCGGCTCGCTGGGCGAGCTGCCCCCCTCCCCGACGGCGGTGAGTCGCCGGACTCACCGCGGGGCTGCCGCTGCAGCCCCAGCCGATCGATCGCACGACGCGATCGATCCTTCGATCGCATGAGCCCCGCGGACGGGGGCTCGGGCTGGGCGTGCGCGCGGCTTCGGCCGTGTCGTGCGTTCGGCTCGTGCTCCGGCGCGTTCATCGGCGTTCATGTGATCTCCGGCGAATGGTTTTTGATCGGGCTATGGTTTCCGCAAATTTTAATAGCCCGGGATATCGAATTCCAACAATTGGTATCAGAGCGTGGTTTACGTTCGCGGTATTTTCGATAAAATTGTTCTACCTTGCAGGGTTTCCGACTATTATGGCTAGATATAATTTATTCGTTAATTATTGTCATAATATGTTTTGATTAAACTCTCGGACATGTCGAGATTCGTTTTATGTGTGGTGAATGCTTGTAATAGTAAAAATTCGGGGGTTGACCGAATTTAGGATTTATTATTACGTTCTACTTTTTCCGGAAATTGTATAGGGTCGATTTCATGTATAGAATCGATACCGGATAATTGTAATTTAAATTCTTGTAATTTATTTACATTGGTTCGATGCCGAAACGACCGCCGGAGAAGACGTGTGACGAAGAAGACGAAGGACCGGGGATCGATCATGATGATCGATCCCATGAGGATCGATCGAAAGGGGGACGTGGGGGCTGCCCGCGGGAACCCTCGGCCACGCCGGCCACCGGTGGTGGTGGGGCGTGGGCTGAGGTGGCGGCGGCGCTCCTCCCCGGCCGGCGATCGATGGTGGGGGACGCGGGGTCCTCGTGATCTCGTGTTCTCCTACCAAGATCCAACTTTCCTAATTGATTCGGTTTTCCTATTTTGAGTATTCCTAGTTTTGGGAATTCTCATGGAAATAGGAAAAGAATTAATTGGAATTAATTTATTTCCTTATTCTATTATGGAAGTCTTCTAGAATATTCTAAGTTCTACTTGGAATAGGATTCTAGAGATTTAATAGAATTGGAAAGGAAAATAATTAATTATTAAATTAATTTATTTCCTAATTGATTATTCCTATTTTATGGGAATTTTCATGGACATGGAAATTAATTAATTTTGGAAAGTAGAAGAGTCCTTAATTAATTTTTCCTATTTAATTATTCCTTTATGGAATTTTTAATGGATTAGGAAAGGAATTAATTTGGAAGGATTAAGAGTCCTAGATTATTTTATTTCCTTATTTCATTATGTAAATCATCTAGAATATTCCAAGTGGGTCTTGGATAGATTATTCTAGAGATTTAATGAAGTAGAAAGGGAAAATAAAAATAATAAAAATATTAATAATATTTAATTTTATTTTTGATATATTCGATTGACTTAATTTTCGAATTAAGTAACTTTTGGATTAATTGAAAATAAATAGATTTAAATATTGGAATTAATATTCCCGTCACATGGAGCATTCAAGAACGAAGACTGAAGACTAGAAGATGCGTACGGAGATGCGATAAAGCCATAATAGTCGGGAAAATAATATTCTAGTATTATTTTGACTATGTGATAATATTCTATGTGTTTTATTTCATGTATGCATGCTTATGTGTATTTAATTATGCATTAGATAGCGTATCCCTTTGTTATAAAAAGCTAAGTGGGAGAGGGTATGGAAACATATCCATGGTCTCCATTGTTGTTCTCTTGGTGACTTTTATGGACTTTTGAAGTTCGTTTAGACAAGTCATTGGAGGAGAATTCTTGTAATTCCTTTTACGAGAAACATTGATTAAGTTTATCAAACAATGCCTAATTTGTCTTTCCAAAACTGATTTCAAGTCGACTCATTCTCACCCCGGGGAGTGGAATGGAGCCAAAGCCACTTGGTCATGTCGAGGACACAAATTAGAGGCAGTCGTACCATCTTTTGAAGGTGGATCGATTGTCTGCTCGGCTCCCTCATTTATGAGAGATAGGGTCGTTCGCATGGTGAATCACTGGTTAGAAACTTCGAGTTTCACTTATGATTCTCCGCGTCTTGATTTACAAGATTAAATGAATCAAGTAATTGGGAGTCAATTGTAAAAGTCTTTTGGTGTAGTAAACGTCCACACTATCGTGGCTTGCTGCATTGAATGGGATTTTGGAACGATTGATGTAGACAGTTATAGAAGGGCGTAAAGGAGCGTATGTTAACGTAAACGTCCACACTATCGTGGCTTGCGGTGAATATGCGTGTCCCAAACAATCTTCTTAGATACTGAGTAATGGTTTACACTTAGGTACGCTTCTTAGTATTCTTCCCATCGAAGTAACGCTAATGATGATGTACGACCGAAGGAAATCTAATTGCTAAATCATTTGGATAGGTAAACGTCCACACTATCGTGGCTTGCCATATCTGATGGGATTTTAGATGTGATTAGTGGTTTAATGATATTATTTGAGGGAGATAATATCGGAGATTAAATCGATTGTTTGTTGTTATATGTGCTCATAGATTAGGATATGGCTTTGAACCCACTTTATGTGATACTTAAGGATTTTAAACTCACTGGTCCCTGAATGTAATGATTGGAATAGAGATCTAGACATTGTCCAGACTGTTGAAGAGTACTGGTTAGTACTCAGTAAGCTTTGTCCTCCCGAGCCTATTGACATAGGCGGCTAGACAAGAAGCGATGAGGATACTCATAAAGGCCAGTCACTTCGAGGAAACGCTTAAAAACGTTTTTGAGATGATTGACTTTTTAGACGAGTTGAGACGGAAATCGCAAGCTCTTGTAGCCAATGCCAAAGGTTTTGAACCTAAGGGCAAAATCGGGGGAAAGGAAAAGCAAGCAAAGAAACCCAGTGGTCATAAGTTACTTGAACCACGAGATGGGACGAGAAAGCCAATAGGCAAGTGTTCTCGATGCAAACAGTCTGGGTACTGGAAGTCTGATTATCCTCTCAAACAAAGTACGAAATTTTCTTTAGTCGTAAAACATAGTCAGTGGTATTATCTACCGGAACCTGGTGTGTAGATATGGAACCACTGACGGTATGTGCATTTTAAATGCAAGGGTTCCAGGAAACCCGACGACTTGGAAAAGAAGAAATCGTAGTCTACATGGGCAATGCTGTAGAGGAGGCAGCTGTTGCAATGGAGGACATTTTATAGGATTTCATCTTGGGTTATTGCTTTTATGTACCTTTCATATTAGAAAGAACTTTGTTCTGGATTTCTGATAAATGGATATTTTATTTCTTTTAATCATTTGATGGTTATAAGAAGAAATAATGATATTATCTATTATGGTACATTGGCTAGCAATATATAAATGATGAATCCTAAGTCCACCACGATGCAACGAACCGTAGTATAAAACTCGTTTTACTAATAAGAGATTTCTTTATCAATTATACTTGTGGATTCTTATGCTGAGTCATTTTATTCAAATAAGAAGTTCAAAGGTCGAAAATTAATAGTTTGATCAATTAAGTTGAAGGAGTGGACCTTCCGACCTAAGAATCTAATTTGGAAGATAATATGACTAAGCAATCCTTTAAGGATATAAGATGTAAGATTCGGACAAGTATAAGAATTGATTGACTCTGATGTATGCAGACCTATGTCTACTCAGACAATAAGGTACGAGTACGTCATTTTATGATTACTCAAGAAATGGATTAGAATACCTATGTGCCACAAAAGCAAGTGTTTTGACAAGTCAATGGAAACTAAGCAATTGTGGAGAACCATCAAGGTATATCCATTTGTAGCCTGCGATTTGATCGCGGAGGCAAGTACCTGTCTGAGGAATGCATGGCATACTGATCAGAGATTGGGATTTGATCCCAAATGACTACACCATACACTGTTGTGTATAGATGGTGTATCGTAAACAAGAAATGGAACTCTTATAGAAATAGTAAAAGCATGAGTTATACGGAACTACCTATGTTCTATGGATATGTCTGGAAACAACGGTGCATTCAAATGCGGTTGTAGTATATCCTAGAAGAACAAAAGATGTGTGTTCAATAGTACTATGAACCAGAAGGACGTTATAAGTTCTAACGCCCGGTTCTTAGAGAAAGACTATATAATGAACCACAAGCCCAAGGTGACGTAATACTTTGAAATGAAGAGAAAGATTAAGACTTAGAACCAGCCAAACCGAGTAGCGGTACACCACTAACTGCACCTACTGTTATCACTGTTTATACACCGGAATGCCATTGTAGTGGGAGGTTGTGGGACAACCGGAGATATTCATAAGACTAGGAGAGTCTTCGGACTCTGGACCTAGTATACATGAAATCAATCCCTTGATCTACATGAAGGCAGTACTAGATCTAAATGTGCCCTCTTGGAAAGCAATAAGGATTATTGTTGAGAGGCAAGATCATTTAGAGTACAAGCTTAGTTAATCCATTTATGGATTGGTACAAAGCATTGAGTTCGTGGTACTTGCAAATTGATGAGATAGTCCATTTTATGGATTCATCAAAAGCATAGACGAATTGTGTGTATTGGAAACGTGATGGAAAACAAGGTGGTGTTTCTCGGAGGTTTTATGTAGATGACACTCTTATCATTGGCAACAATGTAAAGATGTTGTCAGACATAAAATTATGGTTGTCTAGAAAAATCGATATATGAGATAAAGAAGAAGTTAGAGCATGTTCTTAAGATCTAGAATCTCAAGAAAAGAACAGTGTACTTCTCTAGATATCTTATATGATTATGGTTCGTTTTAACATGCAAGATTCCGAGAAAGGTTCGTTACCTTTCAGAGACGGAATGCATCTATCTAAGGATATGTGTTTTGGAACACAAAAGTAGATAGAAGCAATGAAAGCGGATTCATACACTTCGAGTGTGGAAAGCTTGATAAATGCGATGTTGAAAACGAGAACCTGATATCGGCTATGCGGTGAGCATAGTGGGAGGATATCAAGGTAATCCTGGAAAGGAATATTCGACTGCCGTAAAAGTACTTTCGAAGTACTGTTCTAGACTACGAAGCAGACGAACATTTCCTTTGGATTACATTCTCTTAGATTTCTAATCGAATGAGGACCGGTGTAAGTCGATATCAGGCTATGTGTTTCACTATTGAAGGAGAAGGAGTTTTAACATGGAAGAGTGATAAGCACGATGCTTTTCGGACTCTGCCATGGGTAACCAAATAGCGGCCTCAGAGGCAGCGGAAGTTTTGGTATAACTCCAGGATAATCTCTGGGACTTAGAGGTGATTCTTAATTTTCCAAAAGGCTATGTATATAGCGGTGCGATGGCAAATGGTAAGAAATCACAAGTCCATAAGTGTAAGATAACACATAGTGCAAGTACCACCTGATACGAGTCATCGTCAAGGGAGACGACGCTGTAGTCACCAAGATAACTTCAGAGCGGCATCCTAGAGTGCTCATTCACATAGTACTTCTTGGAAGTACAACTTAAGCACGTGATGAGTATGGGAGTCGGGAGTTTGGAGGAAATGACTAGACCTTAGTACAAGTGGGAGATTGTTGGAGTTGTGTACTTAATGTCTAGATTTAAGTGACAGAAACTCACGATCCATTGCCATTAATCTATTTAACTAAATGAACAATTATTTGCATTTAATTATTTATAATTAAATATATGCAAATTATAGTCCTGGATTCTATACGTTGTAGTTAGTATGGTGTGTCGGGCCCACACAGAAGATCATACTATCGGTTACTCGTATTTAATCGAACAGTTGCTCACGACCTAAATGGACAAGGACCAATCCATCGGTATAGTCGTTGTGTGTGAGAGAAAATAATCTGTCTTGATTATTTTATCACACTTGTACACTTGGTGTATTGAGCGGATCTGCTTGAGATTCATCGATTAGGATTGCCGGCGATAATCGATTCGAGTCTCAGTGTATATCATTAAATCACTAATCACATCTAAAATCCCATCAGATAAGGCAAGCCACGTTCGTGTGGACGTTTACCTACCCAAATGATTTAGCAATTAGATTTGCTTCGGTCGTACATCATTACAGCGTTACTTCGTTGGGAAGAATACTATAAAGCGTACCTAAGTGTAAACCATTACTCAGTACTAAGGTGAATCATTTGGAATTGCTACGTCACCGCAAGCCACGTTAGTGTGGACGTTTACGATAACTCACAATCCTTCACAATTTCCTATAACTGTCTACATCAACTATTTCCAAAAATCCCATTCAGCATAGCAAGCCACGTTCGTGTGGACGTTTACTACACCAAAAGACGGTTATAGTTGACATCCAATTACTTGAGGCATTCGATTTCATAAATCAAGACGCGGAGAATCATAAGTGAAACTCGAAGTTTCTAACCAGTGACTCACCATGCGAACAACCCTATCTCTCATTAGATGAGGGAGCCGAGCAGACAAACGTTCCATCTTTAAAAGAATGGTACGAATATCTCTAATTTGTGTCATCCACATGACCAAGTGGCTTTGGCTCCATTCCACTCCCCGGGGTAGAATGAGTCGACTTGAAGTCAGTTTCAGAAAGACAAATTAGGCATTGTTTGATAAACTTAATCAATGTCTCTTGTAAAAGGAATTACAATAATTCTCCTCTAATGACACATCTATACGAACTTCAAAAGTCCATAAGAGTCACCAAGAGAACAGTAATGGAGACCATGGGAATGTTTCCATCCCCGCTCCCACTTAGCTTTTTATAACAAAGGGATACGCTATCTAATGCATAATTAAACACATAAGCATGCATACAAGTAATAAAGCACATAGCACATAGTCAAAATAATGCTAGAAAAATTATTTTCCGACTATCATGGCTTTATTCCATCTCCGTATGCGTCTTCTAGTCTTCAGTCTTCGTTCTTGAATGCTCCATGTGACGAGAATATTAATCCCAATATTTAAATCTATTTATTTTCAATAAATCCAAAAGATACTTAATTCGAAAATTAAGTCAATCGAATAAATCAAAAATAAAATTAAATATTATTAATATTTTTATTTATTTATTTTTCCTATCTAATTCTATTAAATCTCTAGAATAATCTATCCAAGTGAAACTTGGAATATTCTAGAAGACTTCTATGTTGGAGTTGTGTACTTAATGTCTAGATTTAAGTGACAGAAACTCACGATCCATTGCCATTAATCTATTTAACTAAATGAACAATTATTTGCATTTAATTATTTATAATTAAATATATGCAAATTATAGTCCTGGATTCTATACGTTGTAGTTAGTATGGTGTGTCGGGCCCACACAGAAGATCATACTATCGGTTACTCGTATTTAATCGAACAGTTGCTCACGACCTAAATGGACACGGACCAATCCATCGGTATAGTCGTTGTGTGTGAGAGAAAATAATCTGTCTTGATTATTTTATCACACTTGTACACTTGGTGTATTGAGCGGATCTGCTTGAGATTCATCGATTAGGATTGCCGGCGATAATCGATTCGAGTCTCAGTGTATTTTATTCTTAATCCCCGAAACTATTGCGGATGTGTATATTTAATATAAGTGACTTTGATTTACCAAAGGAATTAACCGATTTAATTATTGGGTTAATTACCGGTTAAGTTGGGTCACTATATTTTATATATGACATGCCGTGAATACTTGACGGGAAAGTGTATCCCGGAAGGGTTGATAATATCCCCGAGATGAGTTCATAAGGAATTATTATGTAAACCCTGCAGGTGGATTTAATCCGCATAATAATTAAGGTTGAATGGTACTAGTCTCGGATATAAGAGATGAATAAATTAATTAGCAATAAATTAATTTTATTCATAGATATTTATATCTTAAATACACGGAATAAATAATACTACCGGAGAAATATTATTTGATATAATATGGTTTAATATTGGGAGTGCAATTAATTTTATATAGTGGAAAATAGAATTAATTAATAATAGTAAGGATTAATAGATTTGGGCTTGGGCTCAATTTAATCACTATTATTGGAAGCCCAATATTCCACCTCCTTAAGATCCCCTACGTAGCCTATAAAAGCACTACATGGTCTTCACAATTAGACAGAGACAAGATAATCATACTTGATTAGTCTAGAGAGTTCGTGAAGGAGATCCATAGAGTTCGGTATATCGTCGCCCACACGACGTCCGGACTAGTGCAAGGAATACGTCGGAAGATCTCAAGGTCATCGATTGATCTCGTTTCTCCGAACAACGAATCGAAGGTAAAATCGTAAACACCCTTTATGATTTTAATCGATTATTTATTGAAAATACCGTAGAACCAAGATCCGAGGACGAACCCCGGAACGAGGTCGAACCGGGCGGTGGTGGCGAAGCCACCGGACCGCCGCGGCTCGAGGACCCCGTGGGGATCGAACCAAGAACACCCCGGCTGGACGCCGGGGGTGCGCGATCGAGGAGAACCCCGGCTGGACGCCGGGGTGCGATCGAACCCTAGGTTCGATCGCGGGGTGGCGGCTGGTGCCGCCGCGGCTCGCTGGGCGAGCTGCCCCCCTCCCCGACGGCGGTGAGTCGCCGGACTCACCGCGGGGCTGCCGCTGCAGCCCCAGCCGATCGATCGCACGACGCGATCGATCCTTCGATCGCATGAGCCCCGCGGACGGGGGCTCGGGCTGGGCGTGCGCGCGGCTTCGGCCGTGTCGTGCGTTCGGCTCGTGCTCCGGCGCGTTCATCGGCGTTCATGTGATCTCCGGCGAATGGTTTTTGATCGGGCTATGGTTTCCGCAAATTTTAATAGCCCGGGATATCGAATTCCAACATTCTATAATAGAATAAGGAAATAAAATAAAATAGGACTCTTCTACTTTCCAAGATTAATTAATTTCCATGTCCATGAAAATTCCCATAAAAATAGGAATAATCAAATAGAAATAAATTAATTTACTAATTAATTATTTTCCTATCTAATTCTATTAAATCTCTAGATTCCTATTCCAAGTAGAACTTGGAATAATCTAGAAGAATTCCATAATAGAATAAGGAAATAAATAATATTAATTAATTCTTTTCCTATCTCCATGAGAGTTCCCAAACTTAGGAATACTCAAAATAGGAAAACTTGAATCAATTAGGAAAGTGAATCTAGGTAGGAGTAGCACGAGATCATGAGGACCCCGCGCCCCCCCATCTTGATCGCTGGCCGGGAGCACCACCGCCGCCGTCCCCAGCCCACGCGCCACCACCTCCGGTGGCCGGCGTGGCCAAGGAGCCCCGCGGACAGCCCCCTCACGGTCGATCACCATGGGATCGATCATAAGATCGATCCCGAGCCCTAGTTTTCCCTCTCTTCATCTACTTCGTCACATGAGTTCTCCAGCGGTCGTCTCGGCATCGATCCAACGTAAATAAATTACAAGAAATAAATTTACAATTCCGGTATCGATTCTATACATGAAATCGACCCTATACACTTTCCGGAAAACATAGAACAATAATAATAAATCTAAATTCGGTCAACCCCCGAATTTTTACTATTACAAGCATTCATCCACACAAAACGAATCTCGACATGTCCGAGAGTTTAATAAACGAACAATCATGGTAAATTAAATAGCAATTAATTAAACGAATAATTAACAATCAATAAAACCATGATAGTCGGAATCCCTGCAAGGTAGAACACAATTGAACACATACATGAACACGAAACCAAACGCTCTGATACCAATTGTTGGAATTCGATGTCCCGGGGTATCAAAAATTGCGGAACCGATAACCCCGACCGAAATCCCGTCGCCGGAAACCGATCACGAACACCGACGAACCGGAGCACGACCAAGGCGTCACCGCGGGCAAGCCCGCGGCTAAACCCTAGCCACGCCCCCGCCGGGGATCGCGATCGCCGTGCATGGCGATCGCATGGGGCTGCTCCGGCAGCCCCGGGCGGCGGTGAGTCCGGCGACTTCACCGCCGTCGCCGCCGTGAGGAGGGGCGCCAGCCGAGGCACCAGCCCTCGGCAGCCCCGCGATCGACCTCACGGTCGATCGCTCGCCCCGGCTCTAGCCGGGGCTTTCCTCTCGCGCACGCCGCGATCGAACCCTAGGTTCGATCGCACCCCTCGGCTCCAAGCCGAGGGTCCTTTCGATCCTTCGCCGGGGATCTCGAATCCCCGTCCCCGAAGATCGTCGTTTTCCCGGATCATGCGTTCATGTATGTATCACAATCAATTCACATAAAATCATAGAAGGGAGTATATGATTTTACCTTTTAATTCGTTGTGCGGAGAAACGAATTTAAGTTGATGACCTTACGATCTTCCCACGTATTCCTTGCACTCCGTTCGAACGTCGGGTGGGCGACGATCTATCGAACTCCTATGGATCTCCTTCAACTCTCTAGAATATCAAGTATGATAATCTTGTCTTATGATTTATGAAGGCCATGTAGTGCTTTTATAGGCTACGAAGGGGATCTAAAGGAGGTGGAATATTGGGCTTCCAATATTGAAGATTAAATTGAGCCCACTGCCCAAGTCCATTAATCCTTATCAATATTAATTTTATTTATTTTCCACTATATAAATAAAATTGCACTCCCAATATTAAACCATATTATATCAAATAATATATCTCTGGTAGTATTATTTATTCCGTGTATTTAAGATTTAAATATCCATGAATAAAATTAATTTATTGCTAATTAATTTATTCATCTCTTTAATCCGAGACTAGTACCATTCAACCTTAATTATTGTGCGTAACGAATCCACTCATGAGGTTTACACAATAATTCCTTATGAACTCATCTCGGGGATATTATCAACCCTTCCGGGATACACTGTCCGGTCAATCATTCACGGCATGCCATATATAAAATTGTTAGGATGTGTCCTTCGATCCTACGTGTGCAATCGATAAAGTCATAAGGTCGTCTATGGATGTTAAATGATTATTCGATAATATTAATTGTTGGGAACAATATAATATTGATCGATAAATCATACCTACAGGGTCACACACGAGTCGGAATTACGTTGCTTGTCATATTGATTTAGAATCAATACGTATGGATTTTCACATGCATGGGATGCATGGCTTGCATGGATGCATGTCACATGGTGTGACATGGCATGCCACACAAGCAAGGGGACCACATCCATGCCAATTGGCATGGTGATGTGGAAATGACCCTTTACCTCCCCATTAACCACCATTATTGGTGCATTATGATGCACATAATGGGGGGGTTACAAGGAGAGGTTAATTGTGGTGAATAAAGAGATGAAAACATGGTTTTCATACCACTTATGATCAGCCACGAAAATCCACACAACAAGAGAGAAAAGAGTGAAAGAATCACTCAAGAACAAGCAAGCAAGTTCAATTCCGGGTTCGTGTGCAACACGTAGAGGCCGGGCCATTTGTGCAGCTTCAACATCCGGGCGATCTAGACAAGAGGAGTGACGAGGTCATTCACAAGGAGAGCTTCGAGAGGCTGATCCATTTGAGGTGGTTCAATCGACTCAACACCACCTCAACGACATCAACAAATCACTTCGTCACAATAAGTAAGTAATCGTTGATTTCTCTATATATATATATATATTGGATGTATATATATATAAATATATGTGTGTCTATACATATTTGTGTGCACTAAGATCATAGCATAGTAGATCTATTGCTTTACACGCTTCCGCACACACGGTATATCGATCGGATCGGTATACCGGTACCTTTCAATTGGTATCAGAGCCTAGGGCTCGTGCACACTTTTGTGTTGGACACAAAAAGTTTAATCAACATAATTGACTTATTTGTTTAATTGTGATTATGTGATTAGATATAAGGCCGGCCACCGTTAGTGGTCGGGTGAATGATTTCGTTGTTTTTTACGTTTCGATTGGCCATAGTTTTGGAGGGCTGCGTCCCTTGGAATCATTTGTAATAGATAGGTTTTCTATTTCAATTTGTATTGTTCAAACTTGTAAGCGATGGACTTGGTCCATGGTTCGATGGAGGATCTCGGCTCTCCGGCGAAAACGAGAAGAAACGAAGCAAAACGAAGCCAAACGAAGCAAAACGAAGCAAACCGGGCTGCTGGAGCCAAACGGCGGTCGCCGTTTGAGCTCCGGCGGGCGCCGTTTTGGAAACGGCGACCGCCGAAAGGCCTTTTTTGGGGCAGATGGGTTTTTTGCCTTTTCGGCGGGCGCCGTTTTGGAAACGGCGACCGCCGATGGTGTTCAGCGACCGCTGGTTGTAAAACGGCGGGCGCTGTTCGTGGTTTTTGAGGCAATGACTTGTTTTGACCAAAATCGGAGGGCACGGAACTAAAACGGAGGGCGAGGACCAGTCCAGAAGATGTTCAAGGCTTTTGTTAATACTTTAATTCTTTTCGTTTGAGAGTTGTGAGGTTCTAGGGGCCTTTCGATTTCGTATTTATATGCTTTGCTAGTTATAGGTTGTTTTATGTTATAAATGTTCAACTTACATATAAACAAACCTATGCATGCAAATTCCCAAAATAATGAGTATAATGTCTTGTCCAAAACATCACACCCATAAAGCCCTCGATCATAAGTTGGTAGGTCCGCCTCAGCGGGGTACTACTTGTTATCTTGGGATAAGTGGGAGTAAGGGTTAGACCTTTACACGTGAGTTTGGTTTTCTCATCGATAGATCCACTACAGGCGTGGCTATCGAGACATGAGATGAGAATGGGACTCTCATCGACCGAGAGTGACATTAGATGTCATTGACATGGGATGTCTACCTATCTTGGAGTTCTTAAGTGCGGACTCAGTCGGCTTAAGGATTCGCAAGATGAGGGTCTTGGGATCGTTTTGTTCAAATTTATTAAAATGTCAAAAACCAATGCCTAATTTGTTTTTCAAAGACTAAGTTCAACTCGACTCATTCTCACCCCGGGGAGTGGAATGGAGCCAAAGCGCTTGCTTATGTCGATGACACATATTAGAGACATTCGAGCCATTGGATGGCGTGAATCGATTGTCTGGTTGGCTCCCTCATTTTAATGAGAGATAGGGCTTCAATTGCATGATAAGATCGCTGGTTAGAAAACCTCGAGTTTTCACTTACGATTTATCACGGTTTTGATATTAAGATAATTGGGAACGACGATATTGGATATCGAATGAACAAAATGAAACAAATAATTGTAGTTATGCGAGACAACCTTATTTGTTTAAACGCTTTGTGGATGTTTACTTACTTAATTTATCTTTCTTCTGTAGTATAATATGTCTGTCTCAACTCAATTCAAGTTCAGCTCTATCTTGGATAGAGAAAAGTTGAACAACACCAATTTCCTTGATTGGCAACGTAACTTGAGGATAGTCCTCAAATACGAGGAAAAGGAAAGTGTGTTGGACAAATCCCTTCCCGTGCTTCCCGCTGATGGGGGCACGGATGCCCAAAAGGCATCATATGCCCTTGCTAAGAAAGCCTCGAATGAGGTGACATGTTTGATGTTGGCATCCATGGTACCCGAGTTGCAAAAACAATTCGAGTTCATGGAAGCCTATGACATCATAGAAGAACTCAAAAGCATGTTTGGGGAACAGGCTAGGATTGAGCGCTTCGGTGTCACCCGGGCTATAGCAACAGCTAGGCTGGAAAAGGGTAAACCCGTGGGACCACATGTGCAGCAAATGATTGGATTATTTGCTTCAAGTGCTCGCCTCGGTTTTGCATATGATGACGAGTTGGCTACCGATTTCATTCTCCATTCTCTTCATGATGGTTATGACGCCTTTAGGCTGAATTTCCACATGAATGGACTGAAGAAATCGCTTCATGAGCTCCATGGGATGCTTAAGGCTGCTGAGCCGGCGATTAAGAAGGACCCTAGGAGGGAAGTTCTTATGATTCGGGAAGGAGGTACCAAAAAGTTCAAGGGGATTAAGAAACCAGAAGTGAAAGGCAAAGGGAAAGGGAAAGTTGTGGCAACTCCTTCCAAAAGGTTCTTGAAAGCTTCTAAGGTTCCTGGGGAATCTGAGTGTTTCTACTGCAAGAGTGTTGGACACTACAAGCGAGATTGCCCCAAGTTCAAGGAAGATGTGAAGAACGGTGTCGTTCCTTCATCTTCAGGTATTTATGTCATAGACATAAACTTTACAAATTCTTCTTCTTGGGTATTGGATACCGGATGCGGTGCTCACATTGTTTCACATGTGCAGGGACTGCAAAGAAGTAGAACTTTGGTAAAGGGAGATGTCAATCTGCGGGTTGGAAATGGAGCGAGGGTCGCTGCATTAGCCGTAGGATCTTATGATTTGTGTTTGCCTTCGGGCCTTGTTATAGTATTGAATAATGTTTATTTCGTTCCAAGTATTACCAAGAACATCATTTCTATTTCAGTATTGGATACTGAAGGATTTTCCTTCACTATAATAAATGGTTTATTTACTATTTCAAAAAGTGGAGTGTTCTATGGTTCGGCACGATTAGAACATGGTTTATATATACTTCAACTTGACAATCATATATATAACATTGATACCAAAAAGGCCAAATCGAATGAATTCAATGAAACATACCTTTGGCATTGTCGATTAGGCCACGTCAACGTTAAACGTGTAGAGAAACTTCTTAAAGAAGGTATTCTCAAATCTTTTGACTTGGAGTCATTCGATACATGTGAAGGATGTTTGATGGGCAAAATGACAAAGTCACCTTTTCTAGGAAAAGGAGAACGTGCAAGTGATCTATTGGGTTTAATCCATACTGATGTATGTGGTCCAATGAGCTCACAAGCACGTGGAGGTTATTTCTACTTCATAACTTTTACCGATGACTTAAGTAGATATGGTTATGTCTATTTAATGAGGCATAAGTCGGAAGCCTTTGAAAAGTTCAAAGAATTCCAAAATGAAGTTGAGAATCAACTTGGTAAGAAGATAAAAGCCATTCGATCGGATCGAGGTGGTGAGTATCTTAGCCAAGAATTCGATGATCATCTTATGAGTTGTGGTATTCTATATCAACTCACTCCTCCTGGAACACCCCAGATGAATGGTGTTTCCGAAAGGAGGAATAGAACCTTATTGGATATGGTTCGATCGATGATGAGCCTTAGTGAACTACCAAAATCTTTTTGGGGACACGCACTTTTAACAGCGGCCTATACACTGAATAGGACACCGTCAAAAGCTGTTGATAAGACACCATACGAGGTATGGAAAGGGAAGGTCCCTAACTTGTCTTATATCAAGATTTGGGGATGTGAAGCTTATGTGAAGAGAAATATCTCTACAAAGCTTGAACCCAAATCGGATAAATGTTTCTTTGTGGGTTATCCAAAAGAAACACGAGGGTACTACTTTTACAACCAATCTGAGAACAAAGTCTTTGTTGCTCGAGATGGTGTATTTCTTGAAAAGGAATATCTTTCCAAGAAAGTAAGTGGGAGCTCAGTTGAATTGAACGAAGTTCAAGAAGACTTGAACGAGGTTCAAGAAGATCAAACTGAGATGGACACTCAAGACCAAGTCGAGAGTGCTCCAGTGGTTTTAGAAACCACACCTAACCCTCGAAGGTCCAGAAGGATTAGATCTCAACCTGACAGATACTTAGGTATTCTGACAAATGAGAGCTATGAAGTCATGCTTTTAGAAAGCAATGAACCTTCGACCTATATCCAAGCTATGACGAGTCCAGATTCCGAGAAATGGCAGGGTGCCATGAAATCCGAAATGGAATCAATGTCTGAAAATCAAGTTTGGAACTTGGTCGATTTGCCTAAAGGGGCTAGGCCCATTGGATGCAAATGGATTTACAAAATAAAAACAGACATGAATGGAAAACCTAGTGTTTTCAAAGCAAGGTTGGTGGCAAAAGGATATAAACAAATTCACGGGGTGGATTATGATGAAACCTTTTCACCAGTTGCTATGATTAAATCCATTCGGATTCTCTTAGCCATTGCTGCTCATTATGATTATGAGATATGGCAAATGGACGTTAAAACCGCCTTCTTGAATGGGATTCTAGTAGAGGAAGTGTTTATGACACAACCAGAGGGTTTTATCGATCCTAATCAGGCTGAGAGAGTATGCAAGCTTAATAGATCCATCTATGGATTAAAGCAAGCATCTCGGAGCTGGAATCTTCGGTTCGATGAATCCATACAAGAGTTTGGATTTCAAAAGAACATGGAAGACTCTTGTGTTTACAAGAAGGTCAGTGGGAGTTACGTTGTATTCATTGTGTTGTATGTCGATGACATACTCCTTATTGGAAACAATATTCCTATGCTTAATTCTGTTAAAGAATGGCTAGGAAGATGGTTTTCAATGAAGGATCTTGGAGAAGCACAGTACATATTGGGCATCAAGATCTGTCGGAACAGATCGCAAAGGATGCTTGGACTTAGTCAAGCAACCTATATTGATAAGGTGCTTGACAGGT
Source organism: Euphrasia confusa (assembly GCA_954870475.1). Classification (NCBI taxonomy): domain Eukaryota; kingdom Viridiplantae; phylum Streptophyta; class Magnoliopsida; order Lamiales; family Orobanchaceae; genus Euphrasia; species Euphrasia confusa. The sequence goes on from OX940949.1 coordinate 20,510,790, forward strand.
TCAGAATGAAAGACGCCAAGAAGGGTCTCATTCCAATGACTCATGGTACATCTTTAAGCAAGAGTCAGTGCCCTTCGGGACCTGATGAGCAAATAAGGATGGCAAATATTCCTTATGCTTCGGCAATAGGGTCTATTATGTACGCCATGATATGTACACGACCGGATGTATCGTATGCTTTGAGCATGACGAGTCGGTTTCAAGGAAACCCAGGTGAGGCGCATTGGACTGCGGCCAAGAATATTCTTAAGTACCTTAGAAGGACTAAAGAGTATTTTCTTGTCTTTGGAGGACAAAAAGAGTTGGTTGTGACAGGATATACGGATGCAAGCTTCCAAACAGACAAAGATGATTTCCGGTCTCAATCCGGATTTGTCTTTTGTCTGAATGGAGGTGCGGTGAGCTGGAAAAGTTCCAAGCAACCCACCGTAGTTGATTCTACTACAGAGGCTGAGTACATTGCTGCATCAGAAGCAGCAAAGGAGGCCGTTTGGATGAGAAAGTTCTTAGATGAGCTCGGTGTCGTACCTAGTTCGGCCCATCCGATAGCTCTCTATTGTGATAATAGTGGAGCTATCGCGCAAGCCAAGGAGCCTAGGGAGCACCACAAATCCAAACATGTGCTCAGGAAGTTCCACATTCTCAGGGAGATAGTTAGTCGTGGAGACATCGAGATAAATAAAGTTGCAACTGATGATAATGTTGCAGACCCGTTAACTAAACCACTCCAGCAGTCAAAGCATGATGCTCATACGACTGCAATAGGGATACGATATCTTAGAGATGGATTGTGATTCCTATTATTGTATTATCTACTTTTGGAGTTTATGTAAACATTCACGTATCTTTTATGATATTCAATAAATTTCTTCATATAATTGTGGTTTAAATTGTATGAATTGTCCAAATGATTAAATTATATTAATTGGGTTATGAGGTCGATTTACCACATAAATGAAGTCCCAATTGTTGAACTAATATAATTAAATCATAGAATTTTTTCTAGTTCGTATTATCAAGTACGGACAAACTGATAATACAATGAACTAGATTGTAATGTGTACTATAGCGCCGCTTCATGGGCTAGTGATGTGGGACATCAAGTACAATTACATAGATATTAGCTGGGAGCTAATGATCGAACAGACCCAACTGGAATAGTATTTAAGATTTTGAGTCATAATACTATTTCATTGACTGTCGAGCAATTTCCTCTGACCTGAGTAGTCCAGAGTAATTCCATTGTGAAATGGTGTACTTTGATACAAGTAAACGCCTTTCGTAAAAGGAGGTTATAAAACTTGTTATTGGGTATATCAGGAAGCAAGTGGGAGAGCTTGGATTGACAAGATGGGATTGTCCTCCATTTTAATATGGATCATATGTCTTACCGGCCACTTGGAGAGTCGAGACTGTGGAAAATACGTGGCCACGTCCAGATTCGTATCATAGTGATAAATCTGGTTTTACAGTCTGTCTCAAAGTCCAAGAAAGGTTTGAACCGATTGAGGATGACTCGAGTCTTGCCTCAAGTTCAAATTTAGACATAAAGAGACAACAGGAAGTTGGCAGCACACTGGCTCTGAAGGCCAAGTGGGAGATTGTTAGGATGTGTCCTTCGATCCTACGTGTGCAATCGATAAAGTCATAAGGTCGTCTATGGATGTTAAATGATTATTCGATAATATTAATTGTTGGGAACAATATAATATTGATCGATAAATCATACCTACAGGGTCACACACGAGTCGGAATTACGTTGCTTGTCATATTGATTTAGAATCAATACGTATGGATTTTCACATGCATGGGATGCATGGCTTGCATGGATGCATGTCACATGGTGTGACATGGCATGCCACACAAGCAAGGGGACCACATCCATGCCAATTGGCATGGTGATGTGGAAATGACCCTTTACCTCCCCATTAACCACCATTATTGGTGCATTATGATGCACATGATGGGGGGGTTACAAGGAGAGGTTAATTGTGGTGAATAAAGAGATGAAAACATGGTTTTCATACCACTTATGATCAGCCACGAAAATCCACACAACAAGAGAGAAAAGAGTGAAAGAATCACTCAAGAACAAGCAAGCAAGTTCAATTCCGGGTTCGTGTGCAACACGTAGAGGCCGGGCCATTTGTGCGGCTTCAACATCCGGGCGATCTAGACAAGAGGAGTGACGAGGTCATTCACAAGGAGAGCTTCGAGAGGCTGATCCATTTGAGGTGGTTCAATCGACTCAACACCACCTCAACGACATCAACAAATCACTTCGTCACAATAAGTAAGTAATCGTTGATTTCTCTATATATATATATATTGGATGTATATATATATATAAATATATGTGTGTCTATACATATTTGTGTGCACTAAGATCATAGCATAGTAGATCTATTGCTTTACACGCTTCCGCACACACGGTATATCGATCGGATCGGTATACCGGTACCTTTCAAAAATATAGTGACCCAACTTAACCGGTAATTAACCCAATAATTAAATCGGTTAATTCCTTTGGTAAATCAAAGTCACTTATATTAGATATACACACCCGCAAAAATATCGGGGATTAAGAATAAAATACACCGAGACTCGAATCGATTATCGCCGGCAATCCTAATCGATGAATCTCAACGATCCGCTCAATACACCAAGTGTACAAGTGTGATAAAATAATTAAGACAAATTATTTTCTCTCTCACACAACGACTATACCGATGGATTGGTCTGGGTCCATCTAGGTCGTGAGCCACTGTTTGATTAAATACGAGTAACCGATAGTATGATCTTCTGTGTGGGCCCGACACACCATACTAACTACAACGTATAAAATCTAGGACTATGATTTGCATATATTTAATTAATAATAATTAAAAGCAAACAATTGTTTATTAATTAAATAGATTAAATGCTATGACGGGGAGTTTACCGTTACTTAAATCTAGACATTAAGTACACAACTCCAACAGGTTCTAGTGGTGTATTACTACTCGGTTCGGCTGTATCTAAGTCTTCCTTGTCTCCTCTCAACTCATCAAGTATTATGTCACTCTTGGGCTTGTGGTCCATGACATAGTCTTCCTCTAAGAACCGAGCGTTAGTACTTATAACGATCTTCTGGTCCGTAGGACTATAGAACATGCCACCTTTAGTTCCTTTCGGGTATCCTACAAACAGCCGTAATTCTGATCTAGGTTCTAACTTATCGGCACCTGGTCGCAACACATGTGCTGGACAACCCCAGATCCGAATGTGTTTCAAGTTAGGCTTGCGCCCACTCCACAATTCCATGGGTGTTGTTGGTACCGTTTTGGTTGGAACCCTATTCAAGATATACGCCGCTGTTTCCAAGGCATGTCCCCAGAACATAATAGGTAAGTCCGAGTAACTCATCATTGAACGCACCATTTCCATAAGAGTCATATTCCTTCTTTCAGACACACCATTCTGCTGGGGAGTATATGGTGAGGTCAGTTGGGATTCAATCCCATTCTCTGCCAAGTATGCCTTGAATTCTCCAGATAGGTACTCGCCTCCACGATCAGATCACAGGCATTTTATGGATTTACCACGAAGGTTCTCCACAAGAGCCTTGAACTCTTTGAACTTGCCAAAGGATTCGCTCTTGCGGCTCATCAGGTATACATATCCATATCTTGAGTAATCATCAGTAAAGGTGATGAAATACTCGTACCCTCCCCTTGCCTGAGTAGGCAGGTCCGCATACATCAGAGTGAATCAAATCCAATACTTGTTCAGCTCTTCGTCCTTTACCAGAAAAAGGACGCTTGGTCATTTTACCCTCTAAACAGGATTCGCAGGTTGGAAGGTCCTCTCCTTCAACATCGCTGATTAGACCATCAGCTTTCAACCTTTGAAGCCTATTCGAGTTTATATGACCTAGCCTTAGATGCCACAAGTATAATTGATTCATTTTAGAAGGTTCCTTTCTCTTATTGGTGTTCGTAGATGTGTTATTACTCTCGGTTAGTTGCATTGTGTTAGACTCAGGATTTAGCACATATAAATCGTCTACCAATGTACCAGAACAGATAATCTCACTATTTCTTCTTATGATCACAGAGTGGTCAAAAGAAACAGAATATCCATTCATAATAAGTTTAGAAACCGAAATTAAATTCTTTCTAAAGTTTGGTACATAAAGACAATTATGTAAAACTAAAACCCTATCACTACTAAAGCGTAAGTGAACGTCTCCCACTGCAACAGCCACCACCCTCGCAGCATTGCCCATGTAGACCACGATCTCTCCCTCTCTAAGTCTCCGGGTTTCCTGGAACCCCTGCAATGAATTGCAGACATGATCAGTGGCCCCCGTATCTACACACCAGGTGCTGGTAGATAACACCACTGATAATGTTTCAGTGACTAAGGAAAATTTCGTACCTTTGATGAGGGGACAATCCGACTTCCAGTGCCCAGACTGCTTGCATCGATAGCACTTGCCTCGTGGCTTGCTCTTCCCAATCCGTGGTTTGGAACCACTGGGCTTCTTTGCTTGCACTTCCATCTTGGCCATAAGAGCTTGTGATTTTCTGATCACACTTATGATTTTCATCCTCAAGTCATCGTTTTTAAGCGATTCCTCTAGTGGATGAAATACAATGAGTATGTCAATCACCTCTTCAGCGGTATCCACGCTATGTCTCAACATCATATTGAGGTCATTCTTAATGTCCTCATCAGTTGGGACAACAGCAGATATAGAAGGCTCAACAGTCTGGACAATGTCCAGATTTCGTTCCCAATCATTACTATATGGAACCAGTGAGTTTTCATCTTTAAGTATATCACAAAGTGGGGTCACAGTCATTCTTAACCTATAAGCACATAAAACAAACAAACAATTTAATATCCGATATTATCTCCCTTAAATAATATCATTAAATCACTAATCACATCTAAAATCCCATCAGGTAAGGCAAGCCACGTGGTGTGGACGTTTACCCACCCAAATGATTTAGCAATTAGATTTTCTTTGGTCATACATCACTTATAGCGGAACCTCGTGGGGAGGAATACTATAAGGCGTATCTAAGTGTAAACCATTACTCAGTACCAAAGTAAATCGCTTGGAATTGCTACATTACCGCAAGCCACGTGGTGTGGACGTTTACGACAACTTCACAACTCTTTACAACTTCTTACAACTGTCTACATCAATTAATCCAAAATCCGTTAGTATAGCAAGCCACGTGGTGTGGACGTTTACTACACCAAGAGATCTTTATAATTGACTCCCAATTACTTGATCCATTCGATCTTGTAAATCAAGACGCGGAGAATCATAAGTGAAACTCGAAGTTTCTTACCAGTGATTCACCATGCGAACAACACTATCTCTCATAATTGAGGGAGCCGAGCAGACAATCGATCCACCTTTAAAAGAATGGTACGAAAGTCTCTAATTTGTGTCCTCTACATGACCAAGTGGCTTTGGCTCCATTCCACTCCCCGGTGTAAGAATGAGTCGACTTGAAATCAGTTTTGGAAAGACAAATTAGGCATTGTTTGATGAACTTAATCAATGTTTCTCGTAAGAGGAATTACAAGAACTCTCCTCCAATGACCTATCTATATAAACTTCAAAAGTTTATAAAAGTCACCAAGAGAGCAGCAATGGAGACCATAGGTATGTTTCCATACCCTCTCCCACTTAGCTTTTTACAATAAAGGGATACGCTATCTAGTGCATAAAAGTAAACACATATAGCATGCATACATGTAATAAAGCACATAATATTATCACATAGTCAAAATAATTACTAGAATATTATTTTCCGACTATTATGGCTTTACTCCATCTCCGTACGCATCTTCTAGTCTTCAGTCTTCGTTCTTGAATGCTCCATGTGACGAGAATATTAATTTCCAATATTTAAATCTATTTATTTTTAATAAATCCAAAAGATACTTAATTCGAAAATTAAGTCAATCGAATAAATCAAAAATAAAATTAAATATTATTAATATTTTTATTTATTTTATTTTCCCTTTCTACTTCATTAAACCTCTAGAATAATCTATCCAAGACCCACTTGGAATATTCAAGATGATTTCCATAATGAAATAAGGAAATAAAATAATGTAGGACTCTTCTACATTCCAAATTAATTAGATTTCTAATCCATGAATATTTCCATAAATAGAAATAGTCAATTAGGAATCCTAATTAATTCCAAATTGATTCTTTTCCTAATCCATGAGAGTTCCCAAAAATAGGAATACTCAAATAGGAAAAACCCGAATCAATTAGGAAAGTGAATCTACCGGGAGAGCACGAAGATCACGAGGACCCCCGCGCCCCCACCGAACCGCCATCGCCGGCCGAGGACCGCCGCCGCCGCCACCTAGCCGGCGCACCACCACCGCCGGTGGTTTCGCCGCCGGGAGGCGCGAATTCGGCGCCTCTCCTTCGATGGTTCGATCCTCCATGGATCGACCATGGTGGTCGATCCGAGCCCTAGCCCTCACGTCGTCTCCTTCGTCACACGTCTTCTCCGGCGGTCGTTTCGGCATCGATCCAACGCAAAATAAATTACAATTTAATTTTACACTATCCGGTATCGATTCTATACATGAAATCGACCCTATACATTTTCCGGAAAATGATAGAACAATAATAATAATCCTAAATTCGGTCAACCCCCGAATTTTTACTATTACAAGCATTCACCACCAAAAACGAATCTCGACATGTCCGAGAGTTTAATAAAACAACAATCATGACAAAATAAATTAAACGAATAATAAATTAAGCCATAATAGTCGGAAACCCTGCAAGGTAGAACAATTTTATCGAAAATACCGCGAACGTAAACCACGCTCTGATACCAATTGTTGGAATTCGATATCCCGGGCTATTAAAATTTGCGGAAATCATAGCCCGATCAAAAACCCATCGCCGGAGATCACATGAACGCCGAATCATCCGCCGGAGTCCGGCCTTTGGAGACCACGCACCCGAAGGCATGCAGCCCGCCCCCAGCCGAACCCCCGCGAGCCGGGGTTCACGCGATCGAAGGATCGATCGCACTCCGGCGATCGATCGGGGTGGGCTGCATGAAGCAGCCCCACGGCGAGTCCGGCGACTCGCCGCCGCCTGGAGGCCCTCGCCTTCACGGCGAGGTTGGGCACGGCACCAGCCCGTGCCCAGCGATCGACCCCTTGCGGTCGATCGCACACCCTCGGCCCAGCCGAGGGTTCGCCCCTTTGCCCCGCCGAAACCCTAGCGGGCGCACGCCGTGGTCCGGTGGCTTCGCCACCACCACGCGTTCGTCCGTCTATTCCGGGCTTCGATCTTTTCCGGATCTTGCGTTCTATGGTATTTCACGATAAACAAAATCGAATAATATCAAGTTAGTTTAGATATCATACCTACGATTCGTTGTTCGGAGAAACGAAATCAAGATGACCTTTGAATCTTCCCACGTATTCTTTGCACTCCGTTCGAACGTCGGGTGGGCGACGATCTATCGAACTCCTATGGATCTCCTTCAACTCTCTAGAATATCAAGTATGATAATCTTGTCTCTTAATTTATGAAGGCCATGTAGTGCTTTTATAGGCTACGTAGGGGATCTAAAGGAGGTGGAATATTGGGCTTCCAATATTGAAGATTAAATTGAGCCCAATGCTCAAGTCCATTAATCCTTATCAATATTAATTAATTTATTTTCCACTATATAAATTAATTGCACTCCCAATATTAAACCATATTATATCAAATAATATTTCTCCGGTAGTATTATTTATTCCGTGTATTTAAGATTTAAATATCCATAAATAAAATTAATTTATTGCTAATTAATTTATTCATCTCTTGAATCCGAGACTAGTACCATTCAACCTTAATTATTGTGCGGAACGAATCCACTCATGAGGTTTACACAATAATTCCTTATGAATTCATCTCGGGGATATTATCAACCCTTCCGGGATACACTTTCCCGTCAAGTATTCACGGCATGTCATATATAAAATATAGTGACCCAACTTAACCGGTAATTAACCCAATAATTAAATCGGCTAATTCCTTTGGAAAATCAAAGTCACTTATATTAAATATACACACCCGCAATAGTATCGGGGATTAAGAATAAAATACTCTGAGACTTGAATCGATTATCGCCGGCAATCCTAATCGATAAATCTCAACGATCCGCTCAATACACCAAGTGTACAAGTGTGATAAAATAATTAAGACAAATTATTTTCTCTCTCACACAACGACTATACCGATGGATTGGTCCGTGTCCATCTAGGTCGTGAGCAACTGTTTGATTAAATACGAGTAACCGATAGTATGATCTTCTGTGTGACGTCGCACACCATACTAACTACAACGTATAGAATCTAGGACTATATTTGGCATATATTTAATTATCAATAATTAAATGCAAAAAATTGTTTATTAATTTAATAGATTAAATGCTATGACCTGGAGTTTACCGTTACTTAAATCTAGACATTAAGTACACAACTCCAACACTATCTTCACAAAGCATTGTACGAACTGAAACAGGCTCCACGAGCATGGTACAGTTGCTTAACTGACTTCTTACTTTCTTTTGGGTTCAATCGCGGTACTGCTGACAGTACTTTGTTCATCAAGAAAAAGAACATGGATCTTTTAATTGCTCAAATTTATGTTGACGATATTGTGTTTGGATCTACCTGCTCTAAAATGTTGAATGAATTTTCACAAGCAATGTTTACTAACTTTGAAATGAGTATGGTCGGGGAGTTGTGCAATTTTCTTGGTTTGCAGGTTAAACAAAAAGAAAATGGAATTTTTGTGTCACAAAGCAAGTATGCCAAGAATCTGGTCAAGAGATTTGGGTTAGAAGGATCTAAATACACTAAGACTCCAATGTGTACCACAGAGAAACTATCCAGACACATGGCCGGACCCAATGTGGATCCAACGATGTATAGATCAATGATTGGTAGTCTTCTTTACTTAACTGCAACACGACCTGACATCATGTTTAGTGTCTGTACTTGTGCTAGGTACCAATCACAACCAACAGAACAGCACCTCAACGCAGTTAAACGAATCATCAAGTATGTGAACTCAACTACTGAAATTGGAGTTTGGTACACCAAAGACACCACATCAAACCTCATTGGGTACTCAGATGCAGATTGGGCAAGTGACTCAGATGAGAGGAAGAGTACCAGTGGTGGATGCTGTTTTCTTGGAAATAACTTAGTCAGCTGGCACAGCAAGAAACAAAACTGTATTGCCTTATCCACAGCCGAGTCAGAGTACATTGCTGCTGTTAGTTGTACTACTCAACTTCTCTGGCTCAAAAAGATGCTTACTGATTATTCACTCAAGTCCGATACACTGGTGATGAGATGTGATAACAACAGTGCTATCCAAATGACCAACAATCCAGTCCAACATCAGCGAACAAAACACATCAGTATAAGACATCACTTTATTCGGGACCTTGTTGCAGATAAGGTAATCAAACTTGAATATGTCCATACTGAAAAACAAATTGCTGATATATTTACAAAACCCTTGACTTATGAACGACTTACATTCCTGAAAAACTCTTTATGTCTGGGTACCATATGAATGGGCTGTTCGGGTTGGGATCTTGTCTTGAGACTTCTATGCTTATATGTTGTTCTATCACCGAATGTCTTTAGTAATCACACTGTCTATGCTTTCTTTGGAAAGGGTCCTCTTTGTTATCTGTGTGTTGATCTTTTTGTCTATCCTTCCCCTGAGTTAGTTTAAAAAAAAAAAAAGGATAGGGGTACTCGTTGTACTGGGAACTTAGATGATCTCACACTCGACTACTATTTTTAGAGTACTCGTTGACTTAGGATCTTGGCTGATCTTGGTTTCGACTACTATGATGTAGAGTACTCGTTGACTTGGGATTGTGATGATTTCAGTCTTGACTACTTAGTGTATATACTTAGGGGTACATGTTGATACGGGGACTTGACTGACCTCATTCTCATCTGCCTATTGTTGTTTGGCATTGTTGACTTGGATTCTTGGGTGAGTTCGGTCTCAACTGCGACTAGGTAGGCCTCGTTGATAATGGACCTTGGTTGGTTTATGTCTCGATTTGCCTTTTCAGGGGATAAACTGATTCGTTTGATCAAGCGGTTAGATAACTGGATTTACGTGTTTCAGTGTTGTGTTACTTGATGTTTTGTGTGTTAGATTCTATCTGATGTCTCTAGTAAGATCCTAACTCGAACATGTATGTAAGGTGGAGACCGATTGACATGACTGGGTACATTGGATTTGGTCTTCGTACTTCATGGTGTTTAAATACTCACTTGTTCTTTTTAGTTAACATATTCAGGGTTGATTATTCTTATCGTGGGTTATATGTTTTATGTGTGTTTTGATAATGATGGGCTGGTTGCATGTTCATGTGTTAGTGGGCTGAGTGGGCTATCAAGTTTTGATCAGCAGTCAAACCGTCACGTAGTGATGTCTTTCACGTATGCCCACAAAAGCGGTTCATCTTACCTCCATCACTACCGTCCACTACCACTACAAAAGGGAATCTTGATTCATCTTTCACTTTTTACTAACCCTAATTTCATCTTTCAGTTTTACAGCCGCACACCCAAAAATCACCATGGATCCAAGTATGCAAGAATACTTCAAACAACTACTAAAAGACGACCCAATCACTCTCCAAAGAGTCCTTTCTCTTGGTCTCGCGCCAGATCTACATACTCCAGACCTCCAACTTCCTATTGTCGTTCATCGTGAACTTTTTCCTAATCCTTTGTTGCAGGATAATGAAGAAATTCCAATTACTCTGGACGATGTCCCCACGGTGAATACTCCAACTCAACTCGCCACTGATGATGGTCGTGGCCAGCAAGAACAAGTTTTTCAATCACCACCAGCGAAACCAAAACGTATCAAACAGATGACTACTGGCCCTTATGGAAGACGTCGCCAAGCACGTGTCAAGAAAGAACCGTCTCCACCCAGTCGCCGAAGTGACCGACTTCAGAAGTCTGCATCACAGCCTCCACCTCCAGAAAAAGCCAAACCATTGGTGACACAGGTCGACTCCTCAACATCCGAGTCCAATGGTTCATCAAATTCTCCACAAGTTGATTTTGGCTATGGCACTGGTGACCCAGTGCTTGAACAACAACTGCATGATGAAGATCTCATAGCCAAGGCTGATTTTTATGAGACACCCCTGATGGAGGTAAAAAATAGCATGTCTAAAGACTTCTTTACAAATCTTGCTCGCTGTCACTATCAATGGTATGTCAAAAGATCATTCATCTCTGAGTGCAACATCAACCTTGACTCCTTTCAAAAGTACAATGTTTCTGAGTTTCTAGCTGCTTCTAATCTGCTGACTTCTGTAACCTTCGCTACTAAGTTCCCACTGAAAATTGTGAGGCAGTTCTATTGCAATGTCAAAGGCACTTGGACTGAACCAGATGACATCAACTTTGGACGTGTGTTAGTAAAGGGCCACATCTACAGAATCACACCTGATGTCATCAACAAATTCCTTGATCGCCCAATCTCTGGAAAGTTTTTCTTGGATGCCAAAGTTGACCAATGGGAGATGGCTCATGTCCTCACAGCTGGGCATGCTCACAAATGGTTTGAGGGTAACACATTTGTTCCTAATACAAATAACTTATCTGCCTTTCATGCTGTGTTGTTCAAATTATGCCTCTCTAACTGGATGCCAAATACTCACAAGTCCTCTCTCACTGTGGAGTATGCTACCTTCCTGTACCTGATTTCCACAAATCAGTCACTCAACCTTGGAGAGCTCATCTATAACCGCATCCATGAGTCATCACCAAATCAAACTCAAAGAGGTATTCAGTATCCCTCTCTCATTTATGGAATTCTTGTCAAACAAGGGTTTAAGTACTGTGAAGAAGAAGATGGTCCCATGTCTGAAACTCCAAAACTAGCTAATATACATCACACCTTCACTAAACCATCTACTGCTAGAGTACTTGATTTTCCTTGGGATCCCAAAAAGCCTCTTCCTCCTCTGGTCAAATATCAGAATACCATGGTTCCTATCTCTGTGTTGATTGATCACAAGAAAGCACTTGAAGATGCTCTGACTCTTCTTACTGCCCAAATTGCTGATGTAACAATCTCCACACCAGTCAGACATCAAGGGGGAGACTTTGCAGGTAACAGGAGGACTACTGGCAACTGGTCAGGGGGAGCAAGCAACAAGAAGGGTAAGGTGACTGCTGAGTCAAGTGACAAAGGAAAAGGCTTGATGGATGAGGACTCAGATGATGATGAAGAGGAACTAAGAGTAAAGCTGAAGACAAAAAGAAAGAGAACTGATGTAGAGTGTGATGACTGATGGTGTGAAGATTGATGTGTTGCTTCTTACTCAGAATTATCAAGAAGTTGTGTTTTGTTTTGGGTGAATGTTGTGAATGTTGGAACAATTGTCCTTTTTCTTTTCTGTTTTGGTTTTGTTAACCCTGAACATTGTGCTTGGTTGATGAAGGGTGTTATGCATGTTTGTCTTATTTCCAGTTTGCTCATCCTCTTGGTGTTTTTGTGGATTTCTGTTACTTATCCTTTTTGCAGGTTGATTCAAGGAAGTCAATGGTCATCAAGTTCAATACGGCTGGCAAAAAGGGGGAGTTTGTTGGAAGTGTTTTACCAGCTCTTTTGAAATTGATTTACTTTTCATTTTTTGGTTGTGGTTTTCAGGAAATGGACTTGACTGGACTCATGCTGGACATCAAAGATGATTGGGCTAAGAAGCTGTTGGGCCAGGACAAACAAGGAAATCGTGCTGACCCAAGGTTGACTTCGTGGTCATGATGTTGATGGTTGAGGAGTGGAGTTAGTGGGCTAAGTCATGGGATGATGGAGCAAGGAAGTTGAGGCCCACTACATTCGAAGTGATGAAGCTGTACAAATAGCAGATCAATGGGAATCATCACTTACGGCTTACACCAAGGAAAATACAGAAGAAAAATATAGTATCTCGAGTGAAGAGTTGTAATATTTTTCTTTTATCTTTTGTGAGCATCATTGTATTAAGTACTACGACTTTGTGTAGTCTTAATACCGAGCTAATTCTGTAATTATTCAATGAGAAAGTTTGTGGCCTTGAGGCTATTGCGAGTTGTTCGAGTGAAGAACAACTCGTGAATTTTGTATCCCCGTTGTCTTTTAATTTCCGCTGCTTTATTTAGTACATGTACTTGTAGTTGCGTCTCCAGATTCTAACAGTACACTGTCACTCTTCTCGGAGATGGCGTAGCTCGTGATCCACTCGGGCGCGAGGCACCCCGCGCCCCCCTCAGCGTCGTGAATACGTTGCGCTGCTCGACCTTCCACATGAGCTTCGCCAGCCGGAAATTCGAGACTAGCGTCGTGAAGACGCGACTCTGCTCCCTTTTTTTAAATGTTAACGATAGTACGATTTTGATTAATAGTATTATTTTTAAGTTAATATATAATTTAATAATGTTATATTTTTATAATATATTAAGTGATGTATTGTTTTTTAAAAGGGTAGTATTGATAAATGGAGCGGTGCATTAAATAAAAAATTTTAAAAAAATTACAATTTAAATAGGTGTATTTAGTAAATTTAAAAAAATTTACAATTTAAATAGGTGTATTTAGTAAACTGTGTACTTTTAACTTTTGAGAGTGTAAATATCAACCCTCTTTAGATATATTATTATATTATTTAAAAAAAAAAAAGAGGTGAGTTGTGTGAAATAATGTGTAGGTATTGGACTGACTACTAATGTTTGGGAGTGTATAATGGACCACAATCCAATAACAAAGATAGTTTGGGTTGGCCCAAGTATTGTAACAGTGTCCAACTCCAAATCATAATCCATTGGCAGGAAGAATACAGAAGCACCACGATTTCTCTAGAACACAAAAAATGAGAATACGCTTGAAATTGCCAGATCCTTCCACGCACCCTATAAATTAATTACCACAAACCCCAAATCACACAACACAAATCAATACAAACTCAAAGTAAATATCACAAATCGAGCGATTATTCAATTCGAAAGAAAAAAATGTCTCTGATTCCGAGTTTCTTTGGTAATCGGCGGAGCAATGTATTCGACCCATTCTCTTTGGATATTTGGGATCCGTTTGAGGGCTTCTCTTTCCCAGCTCCCTCCGGGAAGGCCTCTGCCACCGCCGCGGTGGCTAATGCTCGCATTGATTGGAAAGAGACGCCGGAGGCGCACGTGTTCAAGGTTGACGTTCCTGGATTGAAAAAAGAGGAAGTCAAGGTCGAGGTCGAGGACGGTTCTGTTCTTCAAATCAGCGGGGAGCGAAGCAAGGAGACGGAGGAGAAGAACGACACGTGGCACCGCGTGGAGAGGAGCTCCGGCAAGTTCCTCCGCCGTTTTAGGCTGCCGGAGAATGCCAAACTGGAGGAGGTGAAGGCCGGGATGGAGAACGGAGTGCTGACTGTGACTGTGCCCAAGGAGGAGGTTAAGAAGCCTGAGACCAAGGCCATCGACATCTCCGGTTAAATGCCATCAAATGGATATTTGAATTCAGTTGTTGAAATATAATAATAATAATATATATTTGAATTAAGTTGTTGAAATAATTCCGTAGTGTGCGTCTATGTTTTGTTAAATCTCTTGATTATCATTTACTCTAATGAAAACAAGTAACGGATCTATTAATGTTTCTGTTGTAATTTAGGAAGATAGAACACGAATTTAGGGAAATCCAAAATAAGTAAAAAAACAAGAGGAGAAAATATTATTATAATCGAATTAATAAAATTATAAATATAAATTTTTCAATAGATCTATTTCATAAAAATCTATATTTTCAATAATATCGATCTCGAATTAATGTTCTGATCTATCGAATTAATATTTTTAATAATATTAATCGAGTTGATCAAGTATGGAAATCCTTAGTTATGAATGTAACAAACTAATAAAGTAGTAATAATAAATTAGGAATAAAACTCTTTTATTCTTATTTCAAATATGGGTAATTACGTGCGAGCAGATTCTGCCAATAGGAAGAACACTTAAATTTTTTTATTTTTTTTTATTTTTATTTTTATATGACTTATAATATAATTAGTATAATAAATATCTAAAAATATAATTTTTATTTTTTATTATTATATGTTAAAATATATTTTTTCTATTTAATTGATTTTTTTAATATAAATATTAGAATATACATTATCTTTACCAAAACATTTTTTTATAAAAAAAATTTTTTGCAATATATATTTTATATAGTATAACTAATTATATTATATGTCAAAAAAATAATTAAAATATTTTTACATTTTATAAAATATTTTTTTAAGTTATTTTTGCCAATAGGCAGATTCGGCCCATTTAGCACTGTCCTTCAAATATAACTTAAATTCTAGTAGCAAAATAATATAATTATATTTCAATATAATTATATTTCCTAATTAAAAGAAGGGTGTTGCTATTCGCACACCTCTTTTTTATAAGTACACTGCTTTACTTAATACACTTCTATATGAAATATAAATTTTATAATTTTTACTTAGTACACCTATCAATCTACCTAATATACCCCTATATTAAAAAAACAAAAATATATTACTTTTTTACAAAATAAAATAAAAATCTACTATAAAAAAATAAAGCGCTATAAAAAATCAAACAAATTCGCGAATAATAAAAATAAAAATTGAAAAACATTAAAAAAAATGAGACAAATCTCTTATTTTAAAATAAAAATAATTATTAATAAAAAGATAATAAAAAGATTAAAAAAAAACACACACATCAAAATTAGTTGGAAAAATTATAATAAAAAAATATCATAAAAAAAATTGAAAAAATCATGATAAAAAAAACACAATAAAAAAAAATTTGAACTTGAGGAAAAAAAATCCATTAATAAAATGACAAAAAAAATAAAAGAATAAACTTTAAATTTTTACAATTTATATTTCAATAAAATACTTTTGAATTTGGATATTTTAATATTTTTAAACTAAAAAATTAATTAGACATAACCTAAACTTAAACTAATGTGTGTATAACCAAGATGAAAAGAAGAAATATAAAAAAATGTGCGCAAAATATAAAGTTATAAAAAAAAATTGTTTGCGCAAGTAAAAAAATAAATAAAGGGATGTATGATAAGTTAACTATGTAATTAGATTAGTAAAGTTATAATTGTCTTTTAACTAAATGACATTATTGTAAATAAAATTAAGTTGGTGTACTTATAACTTTTTGGGGTGCAAATAGCAACTCCCTTAAAAGAAACACATATATTGTTTTCTAAAAAAACGGACATATTAATATTACATAAAACATGAATTCCCAAAGTCCAACAGCAACTGAATTCCAAAATTTACGACAGCACCTTAATTCTCAAAGTCGCGTCTTCGACTCGTTCGGTCCAGCGTACATCTCATTTCGTCTGTCCGTTTTAATCCTCGTTTCTTTTACTTCGATTGGATTCGAGTCACGACTCAACAGTTTCTTATCAAGTAAAGAAGGTCAATATACAACTCATCACGGCCTAAATATTTCTTATCAAGCATGTTGGATAAGGTCAATGTTCCGGTCCTAGTCAAGACACGTTGGGAACACTAGCGAGTCGATTCAAACACTAGTACAATCGGTTACTTAAAGTGTTAACGCATAAAACACCAAACATACAACACAAAAGAAATACTAATACATCACCCTCTTAGGGTAGCACAATTGGCAACGTTGAGAAAATTGCAGAAGCGTGTGCATTGGTTAATTGGGTTACACCAATGTTATAATCAATGTTCAAAATGTATTCCAAGGCACACAAAATGGCCTCTATTAATTTCATCATACAACACACCAAATCCTTGGATTTCACTAGCACCACTAGGGCCAGTACCTAATATCTCTCTCCCTCTATGTACAAAAGGTTGAACAGCTTAAAACAATCCCAATCTCAATCCCAATTCCATTCTTCCTATGACACTTCCTCTGCCCCAAACATCTCCAAATTCTCCTCATCAATAGCCATTACTTTCGTCGTCCCTTTGGCACCCACATTGATCCTCGTCGAGTTCGCCAACACCTTACACGACAAGCCTCCTCCATTGCTGCTTTTCATCACCTCCCCATTCCCCACCACTCCTTCATCCTCCCTCTTCAAGTCCGAAGGCGGCAAAAAGCAATCCGTCGACAATCCCTTTATATTGAAATCAACTTCCTCAATACTCCACACCTCTTCCATCCTCGTCCGAGTGTGGCTCTCCGAGTTCTCCCCGAACCTAAAGAGCGAAACAAAAGTCCTCCCCGAATGCCCCACGTTGACCCCATCAATCGTCCTGTAATCCTGAATGTGCGACTCCATCGTAGTCTCCCAAAACACGTCGTTCCCTGGAGACTTTATTCTCAGCAAATGGGAGTCCTCCAGCTGGACCAATAGCCCCGTCTTCTGGCTGAAGCAGCCCCACACTGTGTGCCTGATTATCTCCACGTTCACGCTGCTCCTCGCTTTCAGGGAAGGGGAGTCGGCTTCCATCTTCAGGACGAAGCACTCCTCATCGTTCACTGTCTTCTCCCCTATGCAGACCGAATTCGTGAACAAGTTAGCAGTCGACCTCGGATCGAGCCCCTGTGAACGAAAACCGTGTGACGATTATTCAACCAAAATCGAATACGAGATAATACAGTATAATTGTAGAGATTTTAGTGTATGTTATCTTATCTAAACACATGTGAAAAGATTTACCATAAACAATAGCCTAAATGTCAACATGTGCATTTTCTAATTTTGACCGAGAATGATTCTGTTGTGGAATTTAAGCAAAGAGTGATTTGCGGCAGCAACAACATGATCTGTTTGACCTTTCAGCTACTATTTTTTACCAGAATGCGTTTGACTAAATCAGCATGCCCTGTGGGGTCCACAAAAAACAGCACATGGGGCCAGCTAGAAACGGGACAGGAAAAACAAAACCCATAAACACCATTTCAATCTGTTTCGAAAGCATGTTACCGAAAACCCACAAATTCAACCCTTCACCAACTGTCTCCCTAATTATTCCACCACCGAAGACCAACGCGAAATTCCGAAACTACCCCTAATTACTCAGCCTAATTGCGGAAAAAGAGAAGCCGTACCTGCAACGATCGTCGGAGGGGGCGGGGCGGGCCGCGGGAGGCGTGGGAGTTCTGCCAGGGAGTTTGCCGCCAGGCGACCTTGCCGTCGCTGCCGGCGCTCATCTTGTGTCCGGCCACCATCATCTCGAAGCTCCACAAATCCGGACGCTTCTGCCACAACACGAACCCCCCCATCTCGCCGGCGCCGTGCCTCATGTCCTTATTCATCATCCTCGAAGACTTGGTGTTGCTGTTGACGGCGAGGCTCAAGTCGTCTCCGGCCACGATCTCCGACGCCGACATCTTCACCTTCCCCATGGCGCACATGCTGTTGATCGAGTTCAGCGCGTGCTCTCCCCCCACCGCCGCTATGTACTGCTGCACTATGTACTTCGCCATAGAACTCTCCTATATTATATTATATTATATTATAATTTCAATTATGTTAAGTATTTTTTGGAATATATATTATTTCCTAATTAGTGTTCTTAAATTTTGGACTATAACGTAACATTGACATATGTGACTAAATTAAATTATACAGTATATGAGATCGACTTACAATGGGATGTCCCTTTATGTCTCGGGCGGTGGGAGGATCTGACCGGACGACGGGGAGGGGCACGAGTGGGGCCCCGATGACGCCGAGCAGGAACTGAATCTCGGCGGCGCGGCCGCCGAAGACGGAGGCGGCCCTGTCGGCGGGGTTGGGCTTGGTCGTCATCCGGGACTTGATGCCTTGCCAGGACTTGCTGGGCTTGGCCGAGGAGATGACCTCTTCGGGGATGGGGACCTCGAGGACAGTGTCGAGCCCATCTTCCCGGTCGAGGTTGGGGAACAACGTCCTCATGCTGTGAATGAAGTTGAGAGAGAGAGAGAGAATATTAAGCTGATGATGAATTCGGAAGGGAGACAAAACAAGAAAAAGAGAGAGAGAGGGCCGAATGAACATATGTAAGTAGAGAAAGAGAGAGAGAGAGTTTGCCGAGTGCCGACCGTTGGCCGTCAACAACGTGCGAGACTTTGTTCCTGTCGTGAATGCACGCTCAGTTCGGTTTCGTGGGTTTTGTCCGTAATTTTTTAATCATTGTTTTGTTTGGTAGGGGGCAATGTTTTTAATTGGCAAGAAAATATAATTACAGTATTTGCCTAATTTGTTCACTGAGTTATTTTTGGCGAATTAAATTGAGAGATTCCTCGAAACATCATGCAAGTGTGTTTTTTTTTTTTTTTTTTTTGGGCGGTTCTAATGAAGAGAGTATATAGGGAAAAATTAATTGATTAAATGTGGTGAGCGAGTTTTTATTAATCAGAGATAAGATACTACTAATATGGGAAGATCCTTTTGTGTCAGAAATAAAATACAGAGTATATCGACTAAAAATGTGAATAAATAATATACTGACATATTTGGATTCTGACTCCAAATTATGTGTGGACTTACTATTTAAATTCCGAAATACTACCATTTATAAATAGCCAAGAACACTCCCTTAAATATGAAGATATAATCTTATTTAGTTCTCTTGAAAAAGCTGATCTACTTAAATGTCTCTTATCAAATAGTCCTTACAATTCGATTCTCTGGCCATCACAAATAGTCCTTACAATCCGTGTAACGCCCCAGAAAATTCAGAGGCTTAAAATGATTGAATATGCTACTCATACCTGTTGGATTTATGTCCTTCAATCCATGTGTGTTGTATCGAAACAAGCTATGTAGTGCGTCCTGTGTAGATGGATCGATTGGGCGACGTTAAGTGTCGAGTCGTAAACTTGAACTTAATAGTCGACGATCAAGCCAAATGAGTCACACGACCCTATCGATCATGTATACTTGGAGTATATAAACCTTTGTTGGGAATCGAGGTTGAACGACGGAAGAAACGGAGAGAAAAACGGAGCCGAGCGACTTTTTGTACATAGTGTCGGCCGACACCCATTTTGCCTTTGGGTGATGTCGGCCGACACCATAAACAAAATGAGGCGGTTGACTTTTTCTAAGGGTGTCGGCCGACACCCAATTTTGCCTAAGTTGGTGTCGGCCGACAACGCGGTATATTTGGTAATTTTCGGCCGCGAGTTTCTTTTCTCCAATTCAACCCTAAACTCTCTTCCTCCTCCCTCCTATATAAAGGGGACTTTAGACCCACGATTTTGGTTGCTATTCTACATGAAATATATTATTTCACAAGCAACAAAATACGAGGGAGACGAGAGAATCGAGTGGGACTCGATATTGTTGAAGGGCTTCCACGTTCGTTGATCAAGGAGGGTTCGTGCAACGAATTGAGGCCGGGTACGTTCGCGGCTGTCCATCTACGCGTGAGCTATATACATACAAGAATTACAAGATACATAATTCTTTACTAACTCGATTAATTGTTCTTACTACATACGTGCGCACTAGATCCATGATTAGGGTTTTACGTGTTTATGCATGATTCTTTCTTCCGCACCTTTTCATGCTTGTAAAATACGTAAATCCATCTATTGGGTATGGATGAGATTCATACAAAATACCAACAGTGGTATCAGAGCCTTGGTCGTGCGTTTGCGTATGCGCGTAGAACAAGTGCCTATAAAATTGTTTTAATTTTATTTGTGAATTTTTCCGTGGACTATTTTTTGAAAAAAAATAGTATTTGATTGTATGTTAATTTAATTGAATTATTTTTCATAAATCAAGTGTCCATGAATTTTTTGTGATTTATTCATGTAATTTTTCATGGAATATTTTTTGGAAAAATAGTACTTGATTTGATGTTAAAAATTTATTCAATTATTTTTGTATGCATAAATCAAATCCCCATGATGTGAAATTCGGAATTGATAAATTTATTTGGAATATTATTTGTCAATTTTATCTCTCAATCATGATTAATAAAGAATTTAGAATTCTTGTATTTTTCATGAAGTTCATGTTTTATCAAATTTTCAAAACAATGCCTAATTAGTTTTTCAAAGATTAATTTCAAGCCGATCTATTTCTCACCTCGGGGAGTGGAAATGAGACCAGAGTGCTTAAATTAGTCAATGACGCAAATTAGAGACTTTCGAACCATGGAATGGTACGATCGTCTGGTTGGCTCCCCCATGTCACATGGGAGATAGGGCGCAATTGCATGATAAATCGCTGGTTAGAAACCTCGAGTTTTCACTTACGATTTATCGCGTTTTGATTATTGGGATAATTATGACGGGGATACAATTAAAAGCCGATTATTGGGAATAATCGTTATTGAACAATTAAAATCTGATTTTATTGAGAATAAAATTAATAGGCATATTTGAGTTATATGTTGCATCTTGCTTGCTATGAATTGAGAATTCTTGTTGCTTGCTAGATGTAAGGCCAACAACCGTTAGTTGTTGGATGAATGCCCTGCGTTTTTCGTACTCAATGGCCTTAGAGTTTTATATGGACTGCGTGCCATCAAATCTTTTGTAATAGTATAGATTTATTTTGCTATGGCCTGCGTGCCATTATACAATGTAAGATGTGGTGGGATCCACAATCGAAGGCCTTACAAGAAACAAAGATTTGAAGAGACGTTTACACGAGTGAGACTCGTCCAAGACGAAATCGTGCAAGACTCGAGGAGACGCAAAGCTATGATCGAGTGAGACTCGAGAAGACGAAGACGTGAGTGAGACTCAAGATTACAAGTACCTCGAGGAGGATACCAATTTTTAATTTATCGTTTTCATAGTATAGAACTTAGGGGCCATTGGAGTGCGTTTTATGTGCTGTGGTAGTATGCATGCTTTAGGTTTTATTTTGCGTTTAATATCATGTTCAATCGATTAAAACGTAACCTGCATGCTATGTCTCATAAAATGAGTTATCGCCTTGTCCAAAAAGGCACACCCCCTAAAGCTCTTGATCATCAATTGGTAGGTTCCGCCTCCGCGGGGTGCTATATTTTTGATCTTGAGATAAGGTGAGGGTAGAGGAACAACGAGGCCTCTACAACGTGTTTTTGGTTTCTCATCGACGAACCCACTGCAGGCGTGGTAGTCGAGGCGAGGAGATAAGAATGTGATTCTTATCGACCGAGAGTGTTATTGTCGATAGTGGGACTATTGAAATAACATTGACAATGAGATTGTCTACCTATCCTGGATTTTTTGAGTGTCAAGATCTCCTTGCCTCGAGAAATTGCGAGATGAGGATCTTGGAATTGTTTTGTCCTAGAGACACCAATGTTGGACATTGGAGGACAAAATAGACAACTAATTAAGTGTTCGAGGAACGACTTGTTGTCAAACTTTTGAATGTTTACTTAATACTTGCTTATTTCTTTATGTAGTTAATATATCTCATCTAAACTCTATCACCCAAGTTACTATGCGTTCAATCCTTGAGAAGGAAATCCTTGAGAAGGAAAAACTGAACGGTACTAACTTTCTCGATTGGCATCGAAACATGAGATTGGATCTCAAATTTGAAAAAACGAGAGAATGCTAATGAAACTCCAATTCCTGTGCTTTCCGAAACGAATATCGTTCTGCACTCGTTGCATGATGGTTATGACTCCTTGAGGACGAACTATCATGTGAACGGAGTACATAGATCGTTGATGGATCTACATAGTCATTTGGAGACTGTAGACCCTACGATCAAGAACAACTCTGGGAGAGATGTTCTTATGATAAAGGAATGTGGAATTTCTAAAAGGAAGAACAAATCCAAGTCCATTGGCAAGGGTAAAGATGTTGCTGCACCTAAGGCCAAAGACAAGAAGACTTCGGTGGGACCAAAGTGCTTCTATTGCGATGGTGTGAGCCATTTCAAAAGGGATTGTTTTAAATAAAAGGAAGATATGAAGAATGGGGTTTCCCCTTCATCTTCAAGTATCTATGTTGTAGATATACACCTTGCTAACACTACTTCATAGGTATTAGATACTGGTTGTGGGACTCACATTGTTAGATGTGTGGAGGGCCTACAAAGAAGTAAGAAGTTAGAGAAAGGTGAAGTCCATCTACGTGTGGGGAATGGAGCGAGGGTCGCTGCATTAACCGTAGGGTCTTATTGTTTATCGTCGCCCTCGGGGCTCGTGCTAGAACTTAATAATGTTTATTTTGTTCCTAGTATTACTATGAATATTATTTCCATTTCAGCATTGGATGTTGAAGGATTTAATTTTACGATTATTAACGGAATTTTTTTTCGTTGTTTAATCGTAATATATTCTATGGTATGACACGTCTAGAGCGGGGCTTATACGTGCTCGATTTAGATAAACGAATATACAACATAAATACCAAACGAGCTAAATCAAACGAGATTAACGAAACGTACCTCTGGCACTGTCATTTGGGCCATATAAACAACAAGCGTGTTGAGAAACTCCTCAAGGAGGGTGTTATAAAATCATTTGATTTGAAATCATTTGATACATGCGATATGTCTATTAGGCAAAATGACGAAATCACCACTTCTGGGAACTGGTGAGCGAGCTAGTGACCTATTGGGCCTACTACACACTGATGTGTGTGGACCAATGAGTTCACCGACACGAGGTGGTTACGTGAAAATCAACTTGGCAAGACGATAAAAGTTCTTCGATCGGATCGAGGCGAATATCTGAGTCAAGAGTTTGACGATCATCTAGTGAAGTGTGAGATTAGATCTCAACTCACACCTTCTGGAACTTCTCAGTTGAATGGAGTGTCTGAGAGAAGAAATCGAACTTTGTTGGAAATGGTTCGATCTATGATGAGCTCGGCTAAACTTCCTATATCCTTTTGAGGACATGCACTCTCTACTGCTGCTCTAATACTGAATAAGACACCGTCAAAGGCTGTGAGTAAGACACCATATGAGATATGGAGCGGGAGGGTCCCGAATCTGTCTTATCTTAAGATTTGGGGTTGCGAAGCCTACGTCAAGAGAATTATCTCTAGTAAGCTTGAACCCAAGTCTGACAAGGTTTTCTTTGTGGGTTAACCAAAAGAAACCCGAGGATATTATTTCTACAATCAATCGGAGAACAAAGCTTTTGTTGCTCGCGATGGTATCTTTCTGGAAAAGTTATTCCTTTCTAAGAAAGATAGTGGGAGTAAAGTTGTTCTGGAACGAGTTCCACGATGAACAACCAGTTACCGAGGAAACAAACGACGAGGTCGTGGTGATTCCTCAAGCCGTGGAGGTGGTAACTATTCCTCGTAGGTCGAAAAGAATTAGAACTCAACCCGATAGATACATAGGTATCTTAAGGGACGAGAGATATAAGGTTCTTCTCTTAGAGAGTAACGAACCATCGACCTATAGTCAAGCCTTGAATAGTCCGGATTCCGAGAAATGGCTGAGAGCCATGAAATCCGAAATGGACTCCAAGTCCGATAGGATACTTCTTGCCATTGCCACTCATTGATTATGAGATTTGGAAAATGGATGTTAAAACCGCCTTCTTGAACGGAGTTCTGAAGAGGATGCGTATATAACACAACCTAAGGGTTTTATCGATCCAAAAAGGGCTAAGAAGGTATGCAAGCTTAAGAGGTCCATTTATGGACTTAAGCAAGCATCTCGGAGTTATCTGCGTTTCAACGAAGCCGTAATGGGATTCGAATTTAAACGAAACCCAGAGGAATCTTGTGTATACAAGAAGATCAGTGGGAGCGCAATCGTTTTCTTGTGTTGTATGTCGATGACATACTTCTTATAGGAAATGACATTCCGATGTTGAACTCTGTGAAGGAGGGGCTCGGAAAGTGTTTCTCTATGAAGGATCTGGGAGAAGCACAATACAATACACATGACAAGTCTTTAAGCAAGACTCAGTGTCCGCAAGGAGCTGATGAGCAAAAGAGGATGTATAATGTTCCTTATGCTTCGGCAATAGGATCGATTATGTATGCCATGATATATATGAGGCCAGGCATATCGTATGCTTTGAGCATGACGAGTCGTTTGAAATCAAACTAGGGTGAGGCGCATGGGATGTGGCCAGAAATATTCTCAAGTGCCTTAACCGGACAAAGGAGAATTATCTTGTCCATTGAGGGACAAGAATAGTTAGAAATGACGAGATATACAGACGCGAGTTTTCAGACGATTTTCGATCTCTATCTGGATATGTCTTTTGTCTGAATAAAAGTGTTGTTTGTTGGAAGAGTTCCAAGCAAAGCACTATCGCTGACTCAACTACAGAGTCTGAGTACATTGCGACCTCGGAGGCTGCAAAGAAAAGTGTATGGATGAAAAAGTTCCTCGAGGAGCTTGGTGTCATCTCTAGTGCTGCCAAATCTTTAGTTCTCTATTGTGATAATAGTAGAGCTATAGCCTAGGCACAAGAGCCGAGGGATCACCATCTAAACACGTGCTCAAAAAGTTTCACATTCTTCGCGAGATCGTGGAGAGAGGTGATATTGAAATTTGCAAAGTGGCAACCGAGGATAGCGTTGCCGACCCATTCACCAAACCTCTCCCGCAGTCAAAGCATGAGGCTTTAAGTACTGCGATAGGAATTAAACGTCTTGGAGACTTAATTCTTATGTTGTAATTTATTTACAAACGGAGATTGTAAAGTAGACATTCAAGGTTGATTGAAAAAATCAACTTATTCATATTTTCATGGTTTGGATTATATGAACTGTTCAACGTAAATTTTAAATTTTATCTGAGTTATGTGATAATTTCACATAATGAGGCTCAGTGATTGAACAAAAAAAATTAAAATCAACTTAAGTCCCTAATCTAGATCGCCGTGTACGAACAGACACAATGGATCAATATAAAGATTAGATTGCAAGTTGTACTATAGCGCCACCTCATGGGCTAGACGTGGGACGTCGAGTACAATTGTATAGACAACAGCTGGGAGCTAGGTGTCGGACGTGACTCGCCTAAGAATGGTAATTAAGGCAGTGTGTCATAATATCGATTCTTATAGCTTTCGGACGTCTCCTCAGACCTGAGTAGTCTATAGTAGCTACATTGTGAAATGTTGTGTTTTGACGCTGTCAAACGTTCTCGGTAAAACGGAACTATAAAGATAGTCGTTGGATACCTCAAGAAGCAAGTGGGAGCACTTAGATTGACAAGATGGGATTATCCTCCTACGGGGTAGGATTAAATGTCTTAAAGGCCACTCGGAGAGTTGGGATTGCAAAACTGCGTGGCCACGCCCGGATCTGTATCATAGTGATCATCCGGTTCGCAATCCGCTCATATATCCGAGAAAGGTTCGAACGGAACGAGGGTGACACTGGTCTTACCTCTAGTTCGAACTTAGACATCAAGCGATAAGGGAAACGTGGATACACACTGGATCTGAAGTCCAAGTGGGAGATTGTTGGATTTATGTCCTTCAATCCATGTGTGTTGTATCGAAACAAGCTATGTAGTGCGTCCTGTGTAGATGGATCGATTGGGCGACGTTAAGTGTCGAGTCGTAAACTTGAACTTAATAGTCGACGATCAAGCCAAATGAGTCACACGACCCTATCGATCATGTATACTTGGAGTATATAAACCTTTGTTGGGAATCGAGGTTGAACGACGGAAGAAACGGAGAGAAAAACGGAGCCGAGCGACTTTTTGTACATAGTGTCGGCCGACACCCATTTTGCCTTTGGGTGATGTCGGCCGACACCATAAACAAAATGAGGCGGTTGACTTTTTCTAAGGGTGTCGGCCGACACCCAATTTTGCCTAAGTTGGTGTCGGCCGACAACGCGGTATATTTGGTAATTTTCGGCCGCGAGTTTCTTTTCTCCAATTCAACCCTAAACTCTCTTCCTCCTCCCTCCTATATAAAGGGGACTTTAGACCCACGATTTTGGTTGCTATTCTACATGAAATATATTATTTCACAAGCAACAAAATACGAGGGAGACGAGAGAATCGAGTGGGACTCGATATTGTTGAAGGGCTTCCACGTTCGTTGATCAAGGAGGGTTCGTGCAACGAATTGAGGCCGGGTACGTTCGCGGCTGTCCATCTACGCGTGAGCTATATACATACAAGAATTACAAGGTACATAATTCTTTACTAACTCGATTAATTGTTCTTACTACATACGTGCGCACTAGATCCATGATTAGGGTTTTACGTGTTTATGCATGATTCTTTCTTCCGCACCTTTTCATGCTTGTAAAATACGTA
This sequence comes from Euphrasia confusa, assembly GCA_954870475.1. Taxonomy (NCBI): domain Eukaryota; kingdom Viridiplantae; phylum Streptophyta; class Magnoliopsida; order Lamiales; family Orobanchaceae; genus Euphrasia; species Euphrasia confusa. The sequence continues at coordinate 20,538,046 of OX940949.1, forward strand.
AATCCATCTATTGGGTATGGATGAGATTCATACAAAATACCAACAATACCAACAGATACATCTTCTTTTCTGGACATCCTCTTATAAGAACTCCAAAGTTAAGCGTGCTGGCTCTGGGGTAATTCTAGGATGGGTGACCCCCCTGGGAAGTCTCCCTGGTGCGCACGAGTGAAGGCAAAGTGCGGTGCGCACGAGTGAAGGCAAAGTGCGCTGGAAAAGACAAGTATTGGTAAAGTGGGGTCAGAATATCACTCTCGACGGCAGTCATTGGTAACCGAGCCGGCCCATAAGGGTCGGGCTTCGGCCCGTTGTGTGTCTAACGGTTGTTGTCGTCCATGGACTACCTCCACAGTAAATAGCTATGCGGGTTAATTGTATTCGTCATCCTCACCTTCATCTAGATTATCATCGACATTCTGTTGATCAATTTTTAAAATTCAACAATAACAATTAAACATGTAAAAATTTATTCAAAATTTTGAAACGACACTTAATCCCGCACTAAGGCCCGCTTCATGGTAAAAAACAAGATTTGGATTTGTTCGAATATACTTAATTAATTTTGGCAAGCTTTCAAAAGTTATATTATCTCTCTTCTTATTTATTCCGATTGATGTGATTCAAAAGACATCATAATTCTTGCAAAATAAGAAATCTAGCCATTTTTTATTTTAATACTTGTTGTTATTTCCTTGAAAGATTAAACGTGAACTTAAATCAATAATATGCTTTGTTAACGGATGGAAAATTTGTTTACATGTTCTTGGTATTTTGAGGACTAATTTAGCTGGGGTTCTCTGTATTTTTCTTCTTTAGCTGAAAATGGAAAAATAAAGGTTTTAGTACAAAAATGGAGGTTTTTCTTGGGGGGAATTTGATTAGACGTTTTTGTGCGTCTCTCGTCAAAATCCGAGGTCAATTGTAGTTGACTCGGTATCAATCCAAGGAAACGAAAGAGAAATATTTAAGTGAAAGAAAAGTGTTAGATACGTAAATCATTTCACTAAACCCTAGGTTCATTTTGTTCGACAAGAAAAGTTAACAAATTAAACAAATAGCAATTACGAAAAGCACTTGAATAATAATAATCAGAACTAAAAGATAATTTCACAAACTCAAGATTCAATCAATACATTTTACACACGAAAGTCAAGCTCCCGGTCGGGTTACTTCACGCGTTTAAATAACGTTTAATTCACTTAGAGGTCCGCTCCCGGTCAGGTTACGATTCTAAGATCGTGCTAGTGTATTGAATTAGTTCAAGAGTTTGCTAGTTCTCTTATTCATTCATCCTATCATTATCCAAGTTAGAAAATTTAGTTCATCAACATAATCAAAGTAAAAGCAATAAATAAGTAACAACAAGAAAGCACAAGATCTTAAAGTTAAATTAACAAACACTTAAAGAAGAATTCAACTACAAGATGATTAACATTCTCAAACCAAATTCATAAGAAACACGAAGATAAAGAAAGCATAATCTGAAAATAGCAATTCAAACTTAAATTACAAAAATCATTACGAGTACGCTAAATGGCTATCGAACTATAACGTGTTTCCGAAGTTGTCGGCTTCGGATCGGACCTCTCCTACACCTTCCTTGAAGTTCCCCAGCGAAAAGATCTGTTTTTCTTCTTCTTTCCTCGCTTAAAACCATCTTCAATTCCGCTCATAACCGCCTGAAACTGCCCCCCCCCCCATTCAGCGCCCGCTGAGCTTGTAACAGCGCTCGCTGACTCTCTTTCAGCGGTCGCTGAAATGAATACAGCGACCGCTGTTTATGTAATTTATCCAAGGCAATGATCTGACTCTTTTCCGACCTTTTGGCGCCCGCTGTGATGGCTCCAGCGCTCGTCAATTTCAATCAGCGGCCGCTGATATGATTTCAGCGAGCGCTGTTTTCCTTTGATCAACTCGCTTTCTTTATTCTTCGATTCTTCGACTTTTCTTCGATAAAAGCCCTGAAATATGACAAAACACACAACTCCAACCCACGTGAGATCCAACACACACAAAAACATCAAACACGACGAAAAGACATGAAACTAAACAACACAACATACATTCGACACCAAAAACACAAACGAAAAACGCACAAATACTAAATAAATCACTCCCCCACACTCAAATCCTTGCTAGTCCCGAGCAAGGTAAAATCAACCAACACGTGTTTGCACAAATCACGTACTTTGAACTCACTAACAAACCACAACCCAACCACTTGTAAAGAACGAGAAAATAAGGATAATGATAACATGTCGCTCAATCTCGCCAAACTCTCAAAGTATATCTCTCGAAAATATGTAACTATCAACATGTCAAGCACAACGAGAATGTATAAAACAATATCATTACAAGAAAATCCGCATACTTTGACAAAGAAGAACTAAGAATCGGTACGAGATTACAATTAAGGTAGGCTAGGTCAATGGTAGGATTTGAAAGAATAATAACACAAATAAAATCGCCTCAACAACCTCCTACACCAAATGTACTCACTCACTCCCTCCATCACCAAATGTAATCTTCACAACTCCCCTTATAATAACAATACAACTCAATAAAATCATGTTCCCGTTAGGCTTTTATTATGCATATACTCCCCGCTTTTTACTTATTCTTATATATATATATATATATATATATATATATATATATATTTTTTTTTTCTTTTTCTTTCTTTTCTCAATTTTTATTTTATTTTCAACCCTCATCAATTGTTTTCACAACCGAAGAGTATTCGTTTTTTTTACTTTTTTTTTTATAGGGAGTATGCTTTTTCTTTTATAGTATGCCTTTATACGAGAAAACATGTTTCAATACATCATAATATCCCATATTAACCTTCACACAACAATCTCGTAATCCCTCATAATCTCACATCACTCGTGAAACTCTCGGCTACAAGAAAAAAGGTACAATGTAAGCTCAAAAGGTAATCTAGGGAGTCCCTCGACGGGCACAGTCATTTTGGTGAATTTATAAATGTGAAGGTAAATCCTAGCAATCTCGTACTTCATTTTCTCATTCTTAACCAAGGCAAAGTAACTTCATATTCATGCAATGACACAACAAAGTCCAATCATCCATTCTCAATCATCTCATGCTCACAACTCGAGAAAAATTATAAATACGCTCCAAGGAAAATAGGCTCAAAAGCTCACATGTATATATAGCAAGGTAAGAAACTCATGAATATCATATACTCATTTTCTCGACACTTAACAAGTGGTTCAACCAACAAACCAAGTGAGTTCAAGCAACAACTTAACCATATCCACATGCAAACACTACCACATTCGGGACAAATCAAATCTTTGAGCATAAGTGAGTAATTTTCAACAAACACACAAACTAAACCAACTACTAACCAAGATAAATCAAATAAGCACTACACATATATACAAAGACATAAAAGAAAAGAAAAGAAAACGTACCTAGGTCGTGCCTAGCACGACCTCTCTCACATGTCGGGTGGGAATTGGCCTCCTCCTCTAGCATAGGCCTCGTAGAGTTGTCGTTGCTCTTGTCGCATGTTCTCCATTGCTTCATTCACAATCCGGCAGGTAACTTGCTCATTGTAGCTCCTCTCGACCGCCATCCTATTAGTCCATGTAGCGTCGTCAAGAGCCATTCGATCCATCCTTGCATTTATCGCCTCAAATGCCGATGCATTCACATTTATTATAGCTTGGAGATCGTCGGGATGCATCCGTCCCGAATCCGAGTAATAGTTACCGGCTTGAGGCACTTCATATTGTTGATCGTTCCAATCCATTCCCGAGTTTGACCACCCGGGATCTTGATTTCCTCGAGCTCCATACTCGGTGTAAGCTTGCTCCCATACCGGATCTCTTGTCGACGTCCCGTCGAATACATTGTTTCCTCCTCCCGACGAAGAACCCGCTCTTGCAAGCATGAGGTTCTCCTCCTCCTGTCGAGCCTCTCTCAACAAACTAGAGCTCACTCTCTTTCCGGCCGACTCCAACTTCCATTTCTTAATTCGAGCCGTGTTCAAATCTTTATAATTTTTCCATACGTCCTTGCCCTTAGTTCGGATCTCGTGTGGAACAAAGTCACCGGACAGAATTAGACCCATTGCTTCCAACTCATCAACATCTATAGGCCTTAGAATTTCCCACGGCTCTCCATCATATGCCCCGGCATCATGCTTATCAATGATATTATTTTTAATTGCGAGAAGTCGAGCAAATTGAAACAATGATCCTCGAACTCGCTTCCCTCGAGCCGCTTGATCCATCACTCCCCATATTTTCCATAAAGGAGTCGATCCATATCCGTGCACCGCCGCATAAATAAAAGTACACTCCAAAGAGTTAACCTTATTACCTTCCGTTTTTCCGAAAACATTATACGTCATGAACTTGTGGACGATGCACAATACCGGATTAATAAAAGCAATAGTACGACCATTTTCCTTCCACTCCTCGTCCGGCCCGGCTAGCTCATGCCAATGTGTAATTTTGAGAGTAGCCTCGTCTCTTTCTTCGAATAGGAATCGTCGATCCGTACTGAAATTGAACACCTCATTCATCATTTCTTCCGTAATCACAATCTCTTGACCCTTAAGACGACATGTACAATACGTCGGCTTATTCCTCTCCTCGATCATCTTGAAAGTACAAAGCATCTCTAGCCCCAATTTGGTTGAATACCGAAAATCCATCTCCGAAAAATCATCAAGGCTCATGTGGTCGAATATCTTCAAAATTTCCTCTTTAACCTTGAGCTTTTCCATTAGCTCCCAATCTATCGGTCGAGGAAGCACATGGTCCGTTTTGAAGATCAATTTCATATACGCCTCGCCTTCCTCTTTATGGAAAATTAGAAACGGAGCACCATATTGATCGGAGATGTCCGAAGAACCCGTCGGTGCGGAAGTGCTCCCGGAACCACGTCCTTTCTTTCTTGCGGGCTGAGCTTGTCGTGGAGGATCTTGGGCTTCCTTATTTCCTCGAGTTTTCACCATTTTTAGAGTTGAAGAACTTGAAAAGTTGATTCGGGACTTTTATCGAACACCTTGCGTGCACACTCAAAATCCTCGAATTTCTTGAAACTTGGCCGATGTAATTCCCCAAAACCTGCAAATCAACGTTCTCAAGAGTAATCAAAATAATCTTGTGGAAGAAATTTGATTGGAAATGATAAAGTATTGAGAGGGAAAATCGCCAAGAAAATTGAAGAGAAAAGAGTGAAATAGAAATTGAGAATCTGCCCTAGCCCGCTTGGTTTTAATTCTGATTTTTCAAAAACAGCGACCGCTGTTTCTCAACCAGCGGTCGCGGAAGGATTTCAGCGGTCGCTGAACTGGCACCAGCGACCGTTGTTTGCACTTAAAAACGGGGCAGACTCTCTGTTACAATTTTACCATTTCAGCGACCGCTATTGACAAATCAGCGCCCGCTGATAGGTTTCCAGCGACCGCTGGTAGTAACTAGCGAGCGCTGAACATGCTTTTCTTTCGATTTTCTCTTTTTCGACTTGTTTCTTCGATTCTTTTGCCTTCAGAGTCCCTCCAAGTCCAATAGCCTTTATTCATGCTCAATTTAATGTCCAGAGCTGGACTTATTCTAATTTTCCAAGTTCAAACACCACTTCCTTTGTGTCGAAATTCTTCGACTCGTTCATTCTTGGGCACTTTCATTTTTGGAGGTATCCATTCATCTTCCGGTGCCAACGTCATCATTCCAGCTCTATTAGACTTCTCTGAATTATTCTTAAGTCGATGAGTTTCCCCCACACTCAAGTCTAAGAACCGAGATGCTCTTTTCTTCTTTTCAACTTTTTCACCTTCGACTTCATATTTGACCTTGTCGTCTTTATCTTTGGTCTCCAACAAAATCATAGTTGACGTTTGAATAACATCAACCGAAGCACATTCTTCCTTCTCGATAGCTACTTGTGCTATATTTTTCTTCTTAACCGAAATAGAGACCGTTTCTCCTAACACCGACATTTGAACTTGACCCTTCTTAACATCAATCAAAGTATTAGTTGTAGCCATGAATGGTCGTCCCAAAAGTAGGGAGTGATCTTGATTATTTTCTGATAATCCACTGACATCTAATACCACAAAATCTACCGGCACAATCAATCCTCCAACTTCAACAAGAACATCTTCTACTATACCCCGAGGATATCGAACCGACCCATCGGCTAATTGGAGACGAATTCCTGTCGGTTTTATGTTCTCTAACTCCAGCTTATCAAATACTACCGACGGCATTAAATTTATCTCAGCCCCCAAATCTAACATACCTGAAAGTTCATTTCCTGCTCCAATCACCATCTTCATCACAAAACTTCCCGGATCACTCTCTTTGGTTGGCACTTTGCATTGTATCACCTCACTAGCTCCTTCAAAAAAAATCACGTTCTCATTCTCTTCAAGTTTTCTTTTATTAGAAGCTAGCTTCTTGAAAAACTTGACATAAGAAGGAAAATTTTTAACTTTCTCCAATAACGGGACATTGATTTTGTCTTTAGCAAGCAAATCATATACACCTTTGAATTGATCATCTTGCCTTTTGTTTTCAAGTTGACTTGAAATTTGCATAGGAAGTTTATAAGGGTATTTAGACTTGTGAAATTCAACCTTCTCATTCACAACTTCTTTTTCAGCAATTTCTTCTTCTTTTTCTTCCGGTATTTCAACTTTATTGTCTACCTCTTTTCCGGACCTCACAACCGTGATAGATTTAGCATGTGCCGGTTGACTTGGGAGTCTACCGGTTTCATCCTTTGCTTGTATTCTTCCCAAGGTAGTAGCCATTTGACCCATTTGAGTATTAATACCATTCAAAACCGCATCAAATCCTCCAACCTTAACTTCAAGATTATCCATTCTCATGTCGTTTTTCTCAACATATTTCTTGATCCACTCTTCAAATTGAGATCCTGATGCTTGTGGTGGAGGTGTTGATTGTTGTTGAGTCGACATTTGATAAGGAGCTCTATATGACTGATTTTGAGGTTGAGTATATGGAGCTCGATATTGTGAAGATGATTGCCCTTGCTGAAAATTATTCCTCGGTTGCCATGTTTGATGTTGAGGCCTTTGTTGATACTGATTTTGATACCCATAATTCGGCCTTTGAACACCTCCTTGATTGTTATATGGTTGCACTACCGACACTTGCATTTCATTTGTCGCTCCACCTTCACTCGGTGGTTGATACGGTACACAAGCCATATTTCCTTGCTCTCCAACCATGGGCCCTTCGATCATCAACGGAGCTTGCATTTGAGGCATATGACAAGTAGATGGTCCATGCCCTTGGTATCCACACAATGTACACACTTCCATTTGGTTCAAAAGAAATTGTGTTTTTCGGTTCCCGTCCTCCAATTTCAGCTCTTTGATGTCCTTTGACATTTTCTCGATTCTAATATTGAGATTATTGGCTTCCACCTCTTTGACATCATTCACCACACGTCTCCTTGAACTCTTCCTTCTTGAATTTCCAGCAATGGTTTTATAGATAGTAACCATCTCTTCCGGTGATCGGTAAGTGATGTCGCCTCCGGCTTGATTATCCACCGACCCTTGCAAAGAATCTGTCAAAGAGTCATAGAAAATTTGATTAAGTAAGACTTGAGTAAAAGTATGGTGTGGACATTTAAGAAGTAAATCTTGAAAGCGATCCCAAGTCTCGTGGAAAAATTCTCCCAGACGACTAGTAAAACCACAAATTTGATTCCTAAAGTCCGTCGTCTTATGGTGTGGGAAGAATTGACTCATGAACTCGTCATAGATGTCGTTCCAATTTTGTAGAGAGTTTGGTGGCAATGCTATCCACCACGACTTGGCCTTATCTTTCAATGTCACCGGAAAGAACCGACATCTCAACTCGTCTTCTTGAAGTCCATTCAACGGAAAGGTATGAATGGTGTTGTAGAAGTCTCTGATAAAACTCAACACATCCTCGTTATTATTCCCATGATACTCCGGTAGTTGGTTGAAATCCATCGGATTCACCTTGTAGTTCTTCACCACCTCCGGTAAATCAACACATGCCGGAGTTGCTCCAATAATAGGCCTTGTGATGTCACCTTGTTGAACTCGTCGTGCCGCTGGATTTCCATATTGATTCCACTGATTTGGTTGCATCCCATAACCCCCATACGGCATCATATTAGGCATCATGTTTGGCCATTGTTGTTGTTGGAATTGACCTTGCATGTTTTGATTGACTTGAACTCCGGGTTGCTGAAATGGATACCCATAATTTGGTTGATATGCCATATTATTCATCATGTTCGGATTCATCATCGGTGGTTGGTTCATCATCTGAGGATTCATCATGTTTGGAGGATAACCAACATTAGGACTCATCACATTATGAGGAGTAGAATGATGATCTTCTTCTTGTGGATTTAGAGGTGTTGGAGGAGTAAGTTGTGCCTGAACATTGAATTGAGGAATTTGTATCTGTAAATTACTTCCTTCCGCTTGATTGTTGCTATTTTGAGAAGTTCCCAAAGGTAGAAGAGGTCCTTGAGTATTAGGAGATAGAACATATCCTTGGGAAGGTTGACATTTCTTTAATCCTGAAGATTCTTGTCCGGTTTCATCTTCAACATCAACCCTTTCTTTATTCTTCTCCATTCCTTCGGTAGATGAACCTTGTTGCTCACTAGCCGCCTTACTTCTTGTAGTGACCATACACACTCAAAGTAGAAGATTAGTAATAACAAGACAATTAACTAAATTAACTAAATGAAATACGATACTAAAAACTAAACGAACACTTAAACACATTATCCGTTTCCCCGGCAACGGCGCCAATTTTGATTAGACGTTTTTGTGCGTCTCTCGTCAAAATCCGAGGTCAATTGTAGTTGACTCGGTATCAATCCAAGGAAACGAAAGAGAAATATTTAAGTGAAAGAAAAGTGTTAGATATGTAAATCATTTCACTAAACCCTAGGTTCATTTTGTTCGACAAGAAAAGTTAACAAATTAAACAAATAGCAATTACGAAAAGCACTTGAATAATAATAATCAGAACTAAAAGATAATTTCACAAACTCAAGATTCAATCAATACATTTTACACACGAAAGTCAAGCTCCCGGTCGGGTTACTTCACGCGTTTAAATAACGTTTAATTCACTTAGAGGTCTGCTCCCGGTCGGGTTACGATTCTAAGATCGTGCTAGTGTATTGAATTAGTTCAAGAGTTTGCTAGTTCTCTTATTCATTCATCCTATCATTATCCAAGTTAGAAAATTTAGTTCATCAACATAATCAAAGTAAAAGCAATAAATAAGTAACAACAAGAAAGCATAAGATCTTAAAGTTAAATTAACAAACACTTAAAGAAGAATTCAACTACAAGATGATTAACATTCTCAAACCAAATTCATAAGAAACATGAAGATAAAGAAAGCATAATCTGAAAATAGCAATTCAAACTTAAATTACATAAATCATTACGAGTACGCTAAATGGCTATCGAACTAGAACGTGTTTCCGAAGTTGTCGGCTTCGGATCGGACCTCTCCTACACCTTCCTTGAAGTTCCCCAGCGAAAAGATCTGTTTTTCTTCTTCTTTCCTCGCTTAAAACCATCTTCAATTCCGCTCATAACCGCCTAAAACTGCCCCCCATTCAGCGCCCGCTGAGCTTGTAACAGCGCTCGCTGACTCTCTTTCAGCGGTCGCTGAAATGAATACAGCGACCGCTGTTTATGTAATTTATCCAAGGCAATGATCTGACTCTTTTCCGACCTTTTGGCGCCCGCTGTGATGGCTCCAGCGCTCATCAATTTGAATCAGCGGCCGCTGATATGATTTCAGCGAGCGCTGTTTTCCTTTGATCAGCTCGCTTTCTTTATTCTTCGATTCTTCGACTTTTCTTCGATAAAAGCCCTGAAATATGACAAAACACACAACTCCAACCCACGTGAGATCCAACACACACACAAACATCAAACACGACGAAAAGACATGAAACTAAACAACACAACATACATTCGACACCAAAAACACAAACGAAAAACGCACAAATACTAAATAAATCAGAATCGAATGAATCCTTTTTCCTCTTCTGGCCCCTCTATTTATAAGACTCTATTAGGGTTTACAAAGGGAAATTGGGCCTTTCTTTATTGGGCCTTTATACATGACAAATCATAACCTAAAAAAGGAAAAAAGACTGTTGCACCCTTTATCGCGCCGCCGTTATTTTAACCAAGTGGGTAGGGCCCTGACCGTCTCCTGACGTCATTGCTGCTTTGATTGCGATCGGACGGGCAGGTCCCTTCTCGGTGCTCACGCTCTTCTAGCCATCTTTAGGACGCCTGACGAGTCCAGAGGTCGGTCGGTGCTTGACAGTTGACCCTGCTGTTCGGTCGGACTCTTCCTGCAGGTCGGTCGGGGTTGTCTTCGACACATGATCCAGGAAAGACGCTCCGCTCCTAAAAAGTAGCAATAATAATAAAATAATAAAAACTAGGAAAAAATGGCAATAAGGCCAATTTTCAACATTTTTTCGGCAATAAGGCTTTCGAGAAATTACGCGTGTCAATTAGGCCGCCTAAAATGTGTAAAGACATTGTTACCCTTTCTTAAATTTCGTCTCCTTCTTCGATCCCAATTGAATCTCAGCCCCACTCCCTCGCCTTCTCCTCCTCCCCCGCCCCGGACGTAGTCATCATCATCGTTGCGATTATTCAACACGGGATCCAACTGTAAATCAACAACGGTCGCTGAAAGGTGATTTCCCCCCTTTCCTTAAACTTCAATTCTCTTCCGGTCGGATCGGACGAGGCACCGCTGACAGAGAATAGGGATTCAGAGAAGAGAAGCAGAGCCGAGGAGTCGGCTGCTGCTGGAGCTGGATCACTCAATCTCCAGCTAGGGGGAGGCAAACTTCAGCTCGAGGGCCGGGCCGGTAAAAAGCCCAAAGTTGCTTGTGCACTATTATCATCACCTTCGCCGTCTAGCGGGCAGGCCGTTTGCCAAGTAGACGACTGCAAATCGGACTTGAGTAACGCGAAAGACTATCACAGACGACATAAAGTGTGCGAAGTGCATTCTAAGTCTGCAAGCGCTTTGGTTAGAAACGTTACACAGAGGTTTTGCCAACAATGCAGCAGGTCGATCGATCGCCTTTTAACCAAACCCCGTTTTTTATTATCGCGATTTTCCCGTTTATTAATACATGTGTGTGTGTGTGTACACAGGTTTCATTATCTGCAGGAGTTTGACGAAGGGAAGAGGAGCTGTCGAAGGCGTCTGGCTGGACACAACAAACGACGGAGGAAAACGGGTCCCGAGAATAATGCAGCCCCACAAAACGACGAGCTTGTGGGTAGTAATAATTACTTGTTAATCAGTCTCCTAAGGATACTCTCCAATATACACTGTAAGTGTATCTAAATTCATCGTGTTGGGTATTTACTAGTATTTGATTCATCTCGTGATTCGAGTTTGGTTTTCAGCCAACGTCAGCTCTGACCAATCGAAAGATCAGGATTTGCTTTCGCATCTTTTGAGCAACCTAGCAAATCTCGCGAGTTCTACGAACCAGATAAATGGTGTTGTGTTATATATGCCTGTTCAGTGTTTTTATGTTCTGTTCAGTGTTATATATGCCTGTTCAGTGTCTTTACATGTCACACAGTGCCTCTGCATGCCACTCAGTGTATTTACATGGCCACTCAGTTTGATTGTGTGTTTTGGTGGTTGTTCAGTGTTTTTATGTCTTGTTCAGTGTTATATATGCTTGTTCAGTGTCTTTACATGTCACACAGTGCCTCTGCATGCCACTCAGTGTGCTACATGCCATTTTTACTGCATGTTTAGTGCCTTTGTGTGTCCTTGTGTGCCAGTCAGTGTATTTACATGGCATCCAGTGTCATATACATGCCACTCAGTGTCTATGAGTCTCATTTAGTGCCAACATGGTGTACTTGTACTGTCATGCAGTGTCTCTGCATCTCACTCAATCCTTTTATGTGCCATTCAGTGCTTTGTGTGTGCATTCAGTGTTGTACTCACATCAATGTGTGTTTATAACACGGTTGTTTTGCAGCTGGCTTGGTATAGAAATCTGTTCATTAAGTCTTGTTTGTTATTGAAATGACTTAGAAGTATAATATAATGTAGATAGATGTCCAAGGCTCCAAATGGGCAAATACATCATTTTGTTAATAATTTTTTTTTCTTTCTACTTGTTAACTTAATTGTTGAGACTATGAAAACTGTATACGGTAAATCTCCAACAAAAGAATAACATGGGCCATCAATTTCTCATATTTTGTTTCATATTATTATTTTTCATTTTTATAGAAGAAAAAATATGCAGACAGGAGGCAAGTACACAGTAGTGAAGTTACAAGAAAATGGAGCACATCCATCAGAATGAAACAATAGTTTCGATTTGTGACAAGGTTGTATCAGATTCTTCAGCATCATTGTACTCAACTGCTGGCGTCTCATATCTTGATATTGTTGTGTTGTGTTCTCTGTAAAAAGTAAAAGTATGGTTCTTTGTGCATTGATATATTGGCCTATTTTCTTAATGTAGTTGTACCATAAGCTGGAAAGAAAATACACCCAGCTCTTCGGCCCATCGTTTTCTGGGCGAATCCCAGATACCTTCTACAAGCACCCATTTTTGAAGAAAATGTAAGTTTTACTTATTAATTCATATGGAAATGTTAATTTCACTTTAGAGCTAATATCATCCCATGAGGTTATGAGCTATTCTACATTTTCTTTTTTCGATTTTAAACACAGGTACATTGAGGGAAATTCGTTCTGGCCAGGTGTGAAACCTATTGGTGACCACAAAGTCCTTTAACTTGCTGACTTGGAGTTCTTGTTTTAGGCAGATGGATCCACTCAATTCTCGAGAAAATGACCATGCACGAAGGATCTTCTGTTCTTGTATATGTAAAAATGTGGTTATGCTCGTGAACAACATTGTATATGTAAAAATGTGTATATGTAAAAATATGGTTATGCTCGTAAGCAACATTGTAATTGAAATTGTCATGTGATACATTTTGTTAAATATGTTCGAAATGGTCGAAGCATGGATTTTTTTTGAAATATTTATTTTATTTTCAGTGTTTTTTTATGACGTTCAGTGTTTTTTTATGACATTCAGTGTTTTGGTCATGAAACAAGTTAATGAGAGTCAACACACTGAATAGGACTTAAACACACTGAATATGACTTAAACACACTGAGTAGGATTAAAATACACTGAGTAGCACTGAATGCCCCATTTTTACACTGAAGCATAATAACACTGAATGCCAGAGTTTCACACTGAATGTTATAAAATTACACTGAATAACAACATACTGAATGCCATATTTTAACACTGAATGACATATTTTAACACTGAACATACTGAATGTCATATTTTAACAGTGAATGTCATATTTTAACACTGAATGACATATTTTAACACTGAACATACTAATTGTCATATTTTAACACACTGAATGTCATATTTTAACACTGAACATACTGAATGTCATATTTTAACACTAAATGACATATTTTAACACCGAATGTCATATTTTAACACTGAACATACTGAATGTCATATTTTAACACACTGAATGACATATTTTAACACTGAATAGCACTTAAACACACTGAATATGACTGAGACACACTGAGTATGACTTAAACACACTGACTATGATTAAAATACACTGAATAGCACTTAAACACACTGAATAGCACTTAAACACACTGAATAGGACTGAGACACACTGAGCAGGACCGTAACACTTAAACACACTGAATAGGACTGAAACACACTGAATATGACTGAATGTCACATGAATTCACTGTTTGATTAAAAAAATACACTGAATATCATTAAAAAAACACTGAATATCATCCACATTTACAATCGTGAGTACTCGCAGCAATCGAACACTTGGTCATTTTTATACTAGGGATGAGAACGGACTTGGAAGGCTTTGACCCCACTGCCAATATTTTTATTCGCCTCCAAAATGACCTTTCTCGAGCAGCTCTAGCAACATCAAGTGCTCGTACTGATTCAACAAGACACATTAAACAAGAGACAAGTAAGCACTAAGCATGTATTACTTAAATTACAAATTCCTAGTAAATATATTACTAACTCTCAACGAAACAGCGTATTAACACACACGCACACAGAGAGTCACATTTATACCGACATACAGCATATAAAATTGGCACAAACTGAAGGTACCGATATACCGATCCGATCGATATACCGTGTGTGCGGAAGCGTGTAAAGCAATAGATCTACTATGCCATGATCTTAGTGCACACTTAATGTGTATAAGAACACATATAAACATATATATATATACACATCCAATATATATATATATATAAGGTTCAACGATTACTTACTTATAGTGACGAAGTGATTCGTTGATGTCGTTGAGGTGGTGTTGAGTCGATTGAACCACCTCAAATGGATCAGCCTCTCGAAGCTCTCCTTGTGAATGACCTCGTCACTCCTCTTGTCTAGATCGCCCGGATGTTGAAGCCGCACAAATGGCCCGGCCTCTACGTGTTGCACACGAACCCGGATGATGAACACTTTGCTTGATCGAGTCGGTTCTCCAAGAACACTCTCTCCTTTCTCTCTTTTGTGTGGATTTCGAAATATGTGATTAAGTTGTGTGAAAATCTGATTTTCACCCTCTTATTCATCTCATTATGGTCACATAATTGTCCCATTATCAACCTTGTAACCCCCCACCTTAATGTGTGTCATCAACACACATAATGGGGTGGTTTATGGTGAATATGAATGGTCATACCACATCATCATGCCAACTAGCATAAGACATGGTCCCACTAGCTTGTGTGGCATGCCATGTCACACTGTGTGACATGCATCCATGCAAGCCATGCATCCCATGCATGTGAATTAAATCCACGTAAATATTGATTCTAAATCAATATATTTATCAAGCAACGTACATCATCTTTGAGTCCGTGTGTGACCCTGTAGGTATGATTTATCGATCAATATTATATTGTTCCCAACAAATAATATTATCAAATAATCATTTAACATCCATAGACGACCTTATGACTTTATCGATTGCACACGTAGGATCGAAGGACATATCCCAACACAAACAATGTCAACGGAATTTATATTACAGCACCGAGGCCGTATATCTTTTGGGACAAGAAGGTGGGATCAGATAGGTATACGAAATGAGAAATCGGTTAATTTTGAGGCGAGCCATGATATAGGTAAGTTCTCGGTATCCCTGCCAATTACCAGGAATCTTCATGTGTTCAGAAGAACATCAACTTTCTTTAAAATTCTAAAAAAAAAAACTAAAAAAAACCACAGTCTGTATTAGCAATATGCTAGTAAAATTAGTACAAACAAATGCGAGAAACCTCTACTCATAGAAACACCCGTCGACGCTCGATGTTTCAAATCTCGCTACAAAAGTCGAAGAACTGAGAAACCAATCAAGGAAACCAAATGGCGATCAATACTTACATTGAGGTTAGTTTCACCAATCGAAGGGGTAACAATGTTGAGTCTAACTGATGTTGAGTCTTCATCATCAATTCGAGGTCCAGAGCAACGACGAATGTATCAACGTAGACATTGAAGACAAGCTGATTCGTGGACGGGAGTCATATTCGGGACTTACTTAGCTGTGATGACAGTCATCTTCTTCTGGGCGGCTCAGGAGTCGGATTTCTTCACGGAGAGGTTCGGGGTGCACTCGATCAGGGACAACCACGAAGAGCTCAACTCGGCCGTTTACCTCCAGGTCAGCATCGTCAGCCAGGCGCTGATCTTCGTGACTCGATCCAGGAGTTGGTCGTACATCGAGCGCCCGGGGCTTCTTCTCGTGTTCGCCTTTTTTGTAGCGCAGCTGATTGCGACTCTGATCGCGGTGTACGCGAACTGGGAGTTTGCGAGGATCAGAAATTGAGGGAGGGTAGTTTCGTCCGCCAAAATATATTTTTTTGGCTTAATTGGAACAAAAAGGCCTAATTGACACGAAAATTAGAAATTGGCCTTATTGGCCAAAAAATGTTGAAAATTGGCCTTATTGCCATTTTTCCCTAAAAACTAAAATGGGGCACAACATGCTTAAGGTGTGTTGACTCAAAATTATCAAAAGTAATTGTAATCACGTTTTTGTTTAGTAAAATATATATATATATATATATATATATATATATATATATATATATATATATCATAGCACGTAGGTAGTAACTGTTATATACTGTATACAGTAATCTCGAAGCTCGTAAAAAAATTTGTCTTATATTTTTCTTTATTCATTTATGTTCTTGTGAGTTCAAATACACGTAAGTTATTAGATTGGTTTTGAGTTTTCACATTTTAGTAATTTAAGAAAGTTCAATTTGATCGAATTTATTCAGTTGATTTGATCTTGTTGTGCGAATTCTCAACAAAATACGAAGGTTGTGTCGTTGCGAGACAATCTAACTCTTTATGGCACGAGCTGAAGACAGCCATGCATTACATGTGTCCGCGTCAGCTTCGTGAAATGTCAAGCCCAGTAAGGTTCATTATTTTGCATCCAATTAAATCACATATTTCACCATGTTATTTTTTTTGTAAAGGTCAATCAAATAAAAAGTATACATTACATAATATAGGGAATAAAACCCCCAGCGCATGACCGAGCTAACAGACTAGCATATTTCACCAACTTGTGCAGCCAAGAGATAAGAGAAATAAATATATAAAAATGAATTAATTGTGAAAATATTGCTATATTGATTTTTATAACAAAAATTACTACAGAAAATATAATAATTTTAAATTAAACAAAATAAATAATTGTGATTAATAGTTAAATTATTTGTACAACAGAAAAAAGTAATAATTTTTTTAAAATTATTTTTTACAATACAAAAATAAAAATAACTTTTTTTTTATAGAATGTGACTATTTATAAGAAAAAAACTAAAAAAATATGTTTATTGATAAAATACGACGAGTAAAATATTAAAATATAATATTATTTTCATTCTAAATTTTTACTATTTTATATTAAAGCTTTCTTTTAAGTTATCTGCACTCCATTTATTGTTTATAATAAAAATCAATACAAAAAATTGAATTATTGTTTATAATAAAAATCAATACAAAAAATTAAAAGAGAGATTAGATAATATTCCCTCTCTCACATACCATGGATGGAGTGATTGAATAATATTTTATAATATTTTCTCTCTCTTACTAACATTTGTTTTTGGGGGTGTTACACAATAATTGATAATCTCAAAAATAAATCATAACTTTTTCACTTTAAATTACTATTTTATTTTTACTTTATTCATTTATCATACATAATATAATTCAGCTAGAAATTGGTAGACTATCTATCCATCTAAAACATGTTCACACTATGAAACTTAATCCTAATCGTCGTTTAATTTGTTAATTACATTTTAATTACATAAATGAGAAATAAATAATGGTCGGATTCTTAATATATATATTTATATATTAACCGCATGTTTAAATAATTTAATTAAAAAATCATTCCTTAATCGCGCTAATTAATTAATAATAATTCCTTAATTATGCTAATTAATTATAATTATTTCCTTAATTATAGGTCAACTACGCGTAGAATTCATGAATAAAATCTGTATATTATCTTTATTATTTGTTCCTATAATTAAGCATGATTTGAATTTAATTGACATATTTTAGTTATTGACTAAATAATAAAATACCAAAATTACCGAGATTATGCAAACCCTATTCCAAATCTACTACTATAAAAGCTCTCCATCTTCACCCATCTCAACTTCATACGTCATTTTTTTAATTTTCTTATACTATTATTACGCATCATTTTTTAAATTTTCTTATACTATTATTATAATTATTATTATTATTGTGAATGTTTTATTTTTTAAATTTTCTTATACTATTATTATAATTATTATTATTATTGTGAATGTTTTTTCTTTTGTAGGTGACAAGGTACGTTTTCAAACATTCTTTTTGCATTTCTAATTTATGCGTGTCTATATTTTTTTTTTTTTTTGCAGCTACCAAGGTAATTTCTATTTTGCATTTCTATTTTTTGATTTGCATCTAATATTTTTTGGTTTTATTTGTAGCTATCAAGGTACACATCTTTATATTTATTTTCTTTCTAAATTTTTTCATCTTCGTGTATTTTTTTTCAGCTATAATTTGTATGTTATAAGAAAATACTATAATTTAATTTATGCTTAATTACATCGCTTTTGTCTTTTGCAGGTATGAATTTAAGTATGCGATATTGGATTACTAATAAGAAGTGTTTATTTTTGCAGGTTATCAAAGGTTCTATTTTTTTTTAATTCGATTATTGTTTTTTATGTTTTTCATGAATTTAACAATTTTAATTTTACTAATTCCAGTACTCAATGTAAGTATTTCAATTTATGCATTTTATAAATGATTGATCTTATTCTACTTTTGTTTTTTTTGTAGGTTGCTTGATAAATTTGGAAGATAATGGAGAAAGTATTGAACTTTAAACTGAAGAAGTCTAATCGTCTCTTAGATTATTTGTTTGTGTTATAGTATTATTGTCCTCTTATATTAGTTTATTTGTATTATAATGATATTATTTTATTTGTATTTTCTTCTTTATTAATTAATAAAGTATCAACTCTTTTTTGAGATCATTTTTTTTTCTTTTTTTCTCTTTGAAGTTCAATAATTTTCTTTCTTAATTAAAAATTAGAAAATAATAAAACATTATTGACTTAATCTTTTTATTTTAATTTTATTTTAATTTAATATTTATTAAATGAACTAATTTAAAATCATTTCTTAATTATGCTAATTAATTTCTTAAAAGCGTTAATTAATTTAAAACAATTCCTTAATTATGCTAAAATCATTACTCTTAAAAGCGCTAATTAATTTAAAACAATTCCTTAATTATGCTAATCTATTAAAACAATTCCTTAATTATAGGTCAACTACGCTATGAATACAATCTATAATTATATTTTTTATTCGAATTTTTATATAAACATAATTATCCTTATTATTTATTGCTATAATTAAGCATAATTTGAATTTTTATATAAACATAATTATTCTTATTATTTATTGCTATAATTAAGCATAATTTGAATTTAAGTTATTGACTAAAGTTTAAAATAACAAAAATATCGATTTTTATTATGCTTATTATTTTTATTATTATTATTATTATTATTATTATTATTATTATTATTATTATTATTATTATTATTATTATTATTATTATTATTATTATTATTATTAATAATTGAAAAATCTGTTTTTTTGGTCCAAATTACTCGGCCGGTTTATTTAATAAAATTACTCGATTTAGCTTCCTTAATCTATATTTAAACCGGTTTAATAAGGTGAAATACGCGTCCTTAATTATAGCAACAAATCTGTTTTGTTTAACGCTAATAACATAATTATCAATTCTTTATATTAATAATTTATTTTATACTATAAATTATCTCCTTAATTTAATCAAATCAATAACAAAATTAATTGTAATCGTATCATTTAAATTCTATAATTGCGGGTATTTACTGAAAATTTGAATTCAAAATTTGTGGCCAAATTTGAAGAATCATAAATCTTCCCTATAAATATATCATTATCGATTCTCATTCCTCATTACCTCTCACTTTTTTTGCAGGGTTCATTTCATCATTCATTAATTTGTTTTCGATTAATAGCTTAATTATTATCTCCATTTCCTTTTGTGTTTGGAGGGATCATTGTATATGTATTTGCTAATTGATTGTTCTATTTGATTCATAAATATATCATATGCATTTCGTTTGTTTTTTTTTTGCAGGGACATTGTAAGTATCCCATTTAATTCAATGATCATCTTATTTTTTCCATTCTATTCGTAATTACTTCGTCTTCTATTCTATTCGTAATTACTTCGTCTTCTATCGTCACGCATTTCGTTTTTTTTTTTTGTTTTTGCAGGGACGATGGTAAGTATTTAATTCATTAATCATCCTTTTTTTTTATTTTGTCCATTCTAATTCATAGTTACTTATCGTTTATATTTTTTTTGCAGCGCCAAAAATATTTATTCTATTGATAACTATGGTATTCTTATGTTTTTACACGAATGTCTTTTTTTTGCAGCGATTTAATTGATTTATTTATTTTTTAAATTTTTTTTATTAAAGAATTTTGCGTTTACTAATTACTTAAATATTTTATATTTTTATTTTTACGTTAAATATTATTCATAATATAGTGTTTTCTTTCGAAAGTTTTATCTATAAAATATAGTGATCTGCTATTCAATAATGTCGTGTCCATTTTCTCCCGCTTTACTTGATGAAGCTGACTTTATAGAAAGTTTTGAAGATTAAGTCTTTTTGGAATCTTTAATGAGATGTAGATTTATACGACTATCGTGTCGAATTGATATTGTACAGTTTGTATAGTTTATGACGTACGGTTATGTCTTTCATTTAATAAATATTAATGTTTTGAACTTAATTTTTTTTTTTGCACTTAAATGTTTTGCGTTAATAACTATTTTTTTCTTTGTAGATGTTCTATTACAACACGAAGTAAAAGTTCAAGAAGAGAAAATAAATATATGCAGTCAAAGTTATTAGAAGTTTAATTTATGTTATTCACTTCATTGTTATGTAAAATTTTGAGACATGATTTACATTTATACTTCCCATATTAATCTCAATTTTGAGACATGATTTACATTTATACTTTCCATATTAATCTCTTAAGTTAGTTGATTTATATTTACGTTTTTAAACTTATTTATCTATATATGTATATATTATTATATATTAATTTCCATGAAACCTTCTATCTACAAAATATTTTAATTCAGTTTTAATTAATTGGTTTAGTGTAAGTATACAAAATATTTTAATTTGGTTGATTTAGCGTAAATATTTTAAATTTAGACAGATTTAGGGTTCATTATGGATTAATCAATACATGTCCATAATCATAGGAAAGAGATCTGTTTTGTAAAATTGGTTTAGTGTAAGTATACAAAATATTTTAATCCGATTGCTTTAGTGTAAGTATTTTAAATTTAGACAGATTAATCAGTAAGCATCCATAAATATAGGAAAGAGATCTGTATTGTAACGTATTTAGCCGATTCTTTAACTTTTTTAACTCAAATTAAATATTAAAATTTGAAAAAGAATAAGATTGAATATATTAACTTAAATAAACTTAAAAAAACCGCATATTATTTATTTAACCAATTTTTTGACGCAATTTAAATATGAAATTTAAATATGAGCAAGTTTATTTGATTAATTTAAAAAACAAATAAGAGTGACGTCCTATAGTTATGGTAACATTAATAATTATGACACTTAATAACATAAGTATTTCGTTCTTAATAATTGGAAGAAATTGATGTTATATACTTGCTCAAAAATTCTCATTCAATTGATATACTTTCTTTATAAATTTTTTTAATTATATAATAGTAAATATGCAGGCCATATATTATTTCTAGGGTATTTTGCCATGTGTATATGCAGGTTTGTTGGGTATCAAAATTTATTTATTAATTTCACGTGCAACAAAATTCGGAAATACGTTGATCCAAGATGTTTGAGTCTCGATAATATGTTGAACGATATTGGCAAGGACAAAATATTTTGGAGAAATAAGTGCTTGGTAGTTAAATTTTTTTATTTTATTTAACATTGTTATTTTCGTTATATTATTGTCCAGTTAATATTTTTAAATCCTTAGACTTAAATTACTGTTTATTCTTATTATTTAATATTCTTTGTTTATGCAGTTGTGTACACTATAGAGTTTCAAAAGCGCCGATTGCCAATGCTCATATTTTGCTGTTCATTAAGGATTTATCGGAATCAACGTGTAATAATGTTGTGGATGATTTAATTTCTGCTGATATTCCAGATGAATACGAGGATTCTGAATATTATGAAGATGTTAAAGAGTTCATGATGCACGGCCCGTGCGACCTGCAAACAAACAATCTCCCTGCATGGATGGAAATCGTTGCACTAAAAGCTTTCCAAAAAAAATTGTTCAGCGAACTACTTTAGACAATGATGGTTTCGTTGTGTATCGACGTAGGGATTTTGGTCGGCATATCAGTAAGAATGACATTTAACTTGATACTAGGTATTTAATGATTCCAATTATATGTTAATACTTCTAATTTTGTCATTTTATGCGTTCGTCTATGCGTATTAACGTTATTACGTGTTATTTTTTGCAGGTATGTTGTTCCGCATAACAAATTTCTTCTAAAGAAGTATCGCTCACATATAAATGTTGAATGGTGCAACAGAGCAAGATCTATAAAGTATTTGTTTAAATACGTGCATAAAGGTCATGATCGTGCAACTGCAGTATTCTATCAATCTCATAATCCAAATGGCGGAGATAAAGTCATTGACGAGATTAAACAGTACTTTGATTTTAGATACATATCTGCTTCAGAAGCTTCTTGGAGATTATTTGGATTTGAGATGCATTTTAAAGACCCACACGTTATTAGACTTGGTTTTCATCTTAAAGACCACCAGAGTGTATTGTTTAACCAAGATGATGATATCGAAGAGGTTATGGACAAGCTTTCATCGAAAGAATCCATGTTCACGAGTTGGATGGAAGCAAATAAAAAATACAGCGAAGGAAGGCAGTTGACCTATGCCGAATATCCAACGCGCTTCGTTATGGATGATAAGAGCAAAGAATGGCGACCGAGACAAAGAGGTGTAGCGTACGGAAGAATAGCGTATATGTATCCAGGAGCTGGAGAAGTGTACTATCTGAGGATATTATTGAACGTCGTTCGTGGTTGCACATCTTTCGATGATATTAGAACTTACAACGGTCGTGTATATGAAACCTTTCAAGAAGCGTGTTATGCCCTTGGATTGCTAGATGACGATAAAGAATATATTGATGCAATAAAAGAGTGTTCTGTTTGGGGTTCGGATCACATGTTGCGATCTTTGTTTGTGAATATGTTGACTTCGGATTCCCTGACCATTCCCAATACGGTGTGGGAGGATTGCAAAAAGTACCTCACTGCTGAAGTACTGTCGAGATATCGTACTGCAAATCAACGTCCAGGTATTAACAATTTCAATTTAGTTACTGTACTTTTAGTGTGTGCAACATATTTTTTTAAAACATTAGTATTTAAACACGAGCAATTGTACGTTGCTATTCAAAATATATTTACGCACGGGCAAAGTCAATATTTATGCAATATTTATGCACGGTATATATCTATAAATAATGATCCAGTTGAATAATGAAAGAATGCTAATTTTATCGACAATTATCACCCTTATGCTACTATAATTTTGTGAGACATGTGATAACGGGTGCAGATATATTTATAGAGTAATGTCGAGTCAAATTTTTATGACTCGAGCGTGGACACTAAATGTACTCATGGTCCACCTATTATTTGACAGGTTTTAAAATTTTAAACCGTTATTCATTTAAAAAAATCAACGGTTTTGGTGGCTACGAATCATGATAGCGTACGAGTTGATTTTTGTGGTATTTTTTAACATCAACATTTTATTATATAATATGTTATAGCAGTTAATACGGGTGGAGGCGAATTGCAAGTGAAATTTTGAATATGTTTTTTTAGTCGATCATGTACCCATAACCCACTCATTATGTGATATTTTCTAAAAATTTAAGCCATAATTCATTTTTATATATATAAAACCATGAGTTTCAGCGGCTAAGTGTGGATTTGGCGGACGAGTTAATATTATCATAAATAGAAAATAAATGTTTACAAATAAAACAATAATTGTAAAAAGAGGTTCCAAAATTTATTATTTTATTATAATTAATAATACAATTTATTTTTTAATTATTATTTAGGTTAACAGATTAAACGATTTATTTAAGCACGGGATAAATCAATATGTGTGCAACATATTTTTTTTAAGACGTTAGTATTTAAACACGAATTGTATGTTTCGATTTAAGATTAACTATGATATATTTACGCACGGGCAAAGTCAATATTTGTGCAAAATTGATTTATTTTCTAAAATGTCAATATTTAAGCACAAGCAATTCTATATTACGATTCATAAATTATTTTTGAAACGTTTGAATAAGCAGGTTTGGACAGGTATATCTATAAATAATGATATAGTTGAATAATGAAAGAATGTTAATTTTATCGACAATTCTGTGAGACATGTGATAACGGGTGCATATGGATTTATAGAGTAATATCGAGTCAATTTTTTATGACTCTAGCGTGGACAATAATGCACTCATAATCCACCCATTATTTGAAATGTTCTAAATTTTAAACATTTATTCATTTAAAATTTAAAATCAACGGATTGAGTGGCTACGGGTCATGATAGCGTGGTTTTTGTGGTATTTTTAAACATCCCTGTTTTATTATATAATATGTTATCAGAATATGGGTGCAGGCGGATTGCGAGTGAAATTTTGAGTTATTTTTTTAGCGAGTGATCGATCATGTACTCATGACCCACTCATTATTTAATAAGTTCTAAATTTTAAATCATAATTCATTTTTATAAATATAAAATCAGTGAGTTTCAGCGGCTAAGTACGGATTTGGGCGAGTTAATATTTTTATAAATATAAAATAAATGTTTACAAATAAAACAATAATTGTAAAAAGAGCTTCTAAAATTTCTTATTTTGTTATAATTAATAATACTATTTATTTTCTAAATATTATTTAGTTTAATGGGTTAGACGAACTATTTAAGCACGGGATAAATCAATATGTGTGCAACATATTTTTTTAAAATGTAGTATTTAAACACAAGCAATTGTATGTTGCGATTCAATAGTAACTATGATTTATTTAAGCACGGGCAATATTTGTGCAACATTGATTCATTTTTTAAAATGTCAGTATTTAAGAACGAACAATTGTATATTACGATTCAAAAACTGTTTTGAAACGTTTGAATAAGTAGGGTTGGACAGGTATATCTATAAATAATGATTCAGTTGAATAATGACAAAATGCTAATTTTATCGACAATTATCACCCTTATATTACTATAATTATGTGAGACGTGTGATAACGGTACAGATTGATTTATAGAGTAATGTCGAGTCAATTTTTTATGACTCGAGCATGGACAATAATATACTAATTATCCACCCATTATTTGACAGGTTCTAAAATTTTAAGCCGTTAATCATTTAAAAAAAATCAACGATTTTTATAGATATTCTTAAAAAGATTTTGATACTTAGTTAGATTATTTTAAAAAAATCAGTGATCAACGTTCTTATCATGAATACATTGTCGATATTAGTTTTTTGCAAGAACGAGATGAACGAACTAGATGGAATTAATGAAATAGATGGAATTAATGATTATGACGTCCATGTATGATACGCGCGAAATAATTTACCAGAGTTATGTATCTATTACGTTAATTGTTGATCGACTGTGAACTTAGTATATTTTAACAAATGTCTTTAGTAATTCAAAAATTAAATCGCATCTCTATGTGTAAAATGTTTTAATAGTTAGTTCTACTTTTAAAAATAAAATGTTTTTTAATATCTATTTTGTTAATTAATTCTTTGTATTTTATTTTTGTTTGTGAGGTTGGTGTTTCGGATAATACTTTTGAAGAATATCGATTCTTCTAATAGTTTGTGCAATTGAACTCGGTAATTATAACAAAACTTGGTAATTATGTTATCAAAACGAAAGTATTTAGAGGGAAAAATCTGATCAATAAATGTCAAGGTCAATCTTTGTCCAATGATAGTATATTTTTTAAGAGACCAATATTTACACACTGGAAAATTTATGTTGCCGTTTTGAGAGTGACCTACATAACCGGGTAGAAGCTCTTACTCTGCGATGAGTAAATGTGGGAATAACACGGGACGGTATGGGGTCGGATTTCGAGACCAGAAAATCACATCTTTACGTGCACAAAGTTTTAATAAGTATTTTGGTTAATTCTAATTTTATAACTAAAACGTTTTTTAATATCTTATTGTTAATTAATTCTTTGTATTTTATTTTTGTTGGTGAGGTTGGTGTCTCGATAATACTTTTACGAAATATATCGATCTTTCCAATAGTTTATGGAATTGAACACGGTAATTATAACAAAACTTAGTAATTATGTCATCAAAACTAAAGTATTGGGCGGAAAAAATTCTAGCGATAAGATTTATATTGTCGATTAATAAATGTCAAAGTCAGTCTTTCTCCAACATTAGTATATTTTTGAAGAGTATGTTGTAGTTTCGAGAGTGATAAAAACATTTGTCATTTGGTACATTATAAAACTTTTTCGTGTATCGCACAGGTGCAATTACTATCCACAAACTAAAAATTCTAGCTCGAATATTTTTGTTCATGCCACGATTAATTATTATAAATATATGAAGGCTTTGCAAAATTTTTAATTTTACAAAAAATATGAGGTTGGAAAATATTGACAATTAAAATGACAACCTTATTCCACGAGTGTTTTTTTTATTGAATTTTTGATGTTAGAGATGGTACTTTTGGAGATGACAACGACAGAAGAAGCCTATATAGATATTCATGAAAAGATTTTGACAACTTAGTCTGATTATTTTATAAAATCAATGTTCAAGCAACATTTCCTTTTTATCTTTAACACATTATCGATATTCGTTTTTTACAAGCACGAGCAAAGACCAATTTTAGCGTCAACTCTGAATGAAGTGGATGAAATTAACGATTATGACGTCCATGTATGATACGGGCGAAATAATCTACCATACTTCTGTATCTATTGCCATGATCAACCGTGGACTTAATATGTTTTAACAAATGCCTTCAGTAATTCAGAAAGTAAATTGCATCTCTATGTGTACAAAGTTTTAATAAGTATTTTGATTTGTTCTAATTTTAAAAATAAAACGTTTTTTAATATCTTATTGTTGATTAGGTCTTTATATTTTATTTTTGTTTGTGAGGTTGTTGTCTCGATAATACTTTTGCGGAATATCGATATTTTCAATAGTTTGTGGAATTGAACGCGGTAATTATAACAAAATTTGGTAATTATGTCATCAAAACGAAAGTAATGGGCGAAAAAAATTATAGCGATAAACTTTATATTGTCGATTAATAAATGTCAAAGTCAGTATTTGTCCAACGTTAGTATATTTTTCAAGAGTATGTTGTAGTTTCAAGAGTAACCAAATGCCTTCAGTAATTCAGAAAGTAAATGGCATCTTTATGTGTAAAATGTTTTAATAAGTATTTGGTAGTCCTAATTTTATAAATAAATAGTTTTGTAATATTTATTTTGTTAATTAATTCTTTGTATTTTATTTTTGTTGGTGAGGTTGGTGTTCCGGATAATACTTTTGCGGAATATCGATTCTTCTAATAATCAGTGCAATTGAACTCAGTAATTATAAAGAAAACTTGGTAATTATGTTATCGAGAATCACGTCCTGTCCAGAAAAGAAAAGAAAATCTTTATGTGTACAAATTTTTAATAATTATTTTGGTTAGTTCTAATTTTATAAATAAAATATTTTTTAATATCTTATTGTTTATTAATTCTATGTATTTTATTTTTTTTGGTGAGGTTGGTATCCCGATAATACTTTTGCGAAATATCGATCTTTCCAATAGTTTTTGGAATTGAACGCGATAATTATAAAAAAACTTGGTAATTATGTCATCAAGACGAAAGTATTGGGCGGAAAAAATTATAGCGATAAGATTTATATTATCGATTAATTAATAAATGTCAAAGTCAGTCTTTGTCCAACATTAGTATATTTTTGAAAAATATGTTGTAGTTTCGATAGTGACCAAAACATTTGTCATTTGGTACATTTTAAAACTTTTCCGTGTATCGCACTATACACAGACTAGAGATTCTAGCTCAAATGGAAAATATTGACAATTAAAATGACAACCTTATTCCACAAGTGTTTTTTTATTGAATTTCTGATGTTGGGTTGGAGATGGTACTTTTGACGATGACAACGACGGGAGAAGCATATACAGATATTAATTAAAAGATTTTGACAACTTAGTTTGATTATTTTATAAAATCAATGTTCAAGCAACATTTCCTTCTTATCTTTAACACATATTCGATATTCGTTTTTTGCAAGCACGAGCAAAGAGCAATTTTAGCGTCAACTCTGAATGAAGTGGATGAAATTAACGATTATGGCGTCCATGTATGATACGGGGGAAATAATCTACCAGAGTTCTGTATCTATTGCGCTGATCAACCGTGGACTTAGTATGTTTTAACAAATGTCTTTAGTAATTCAGAAAGTAAATCGCATTTCTATGTGTACAAAATTTTAATAAGTATTTTGATTTGTTCTAATTATATAAATAAAACGTTTTTAATATCTTATTGTTGATTAGTTATTTATATTTTATTTTTGTTGGTGGGGTTGGTGTCTTTATAATACTTTTGCGAAATATCAATCCTTCCAATGGTCTTTGCAATTGAACGTGGTAGTTATAACAACACTGGGTACGCGGTTGGTTGTAACTACGCGTACCAAGTGTTGTTATAACTACCGCATGTCGAGAGTCACTGAGAGACGGGTTGAAACTTTTAATTTGTGTCGAGAGTGAAAAGCTTAACAATAGAATAAAAATGTAGTGTATAAAGGTGTTTCAAATTTCGTAATGGTGAATTAACTCTTATCATTATCTTTGTTCACACAACAATTTAAATTTAATTGTTTAGAATTGAAACAACATCTATTCATGAAAAAAAAAAGCTTAAAACATAATACTAATACTTGAAAAAATACATCTCTAGCTAATATTGTATTAAAAAATACTAAAGTCTTATAAACTTCAACACCAAACTAATGGAGTATAAACATCATACATTAATTTTTTAATATGTTAAATTTTACATAATAACAATGTTAGCTAAAACTTTTCCGTGCATCGCACGGGTGTTGAAACTAGTTTTTTAAACTTCACTTACACTTACTTTATTTTTTCAGCTTAAAAATATATTTTAATATTATTCTTAATTTTCGTGCCCTTTAAAAAAAAGATATATATATATATATATATATATATATATATATATATATATATATATATATATATATTAAAATTTTAGGGTGGGCGAAGGCCCACCATGAGGCCTACGTAGGTCCGCCCCTGTGACGATGCTCGTTTATTGTAGGATCTTCATCGTCGCCTCGACGACAGGGGAGGTTTCCGCCACCTGCCCGTAATTTACTCTATGGCCAAGTGATAGTTGGCATAATGCTGTATTACGGGCTTCTAGTAGAAGGCGTGGGAAGCACTTGATATATTACGCGTATCGTGGACTTCTCGCTGCTCTGATCTACTTTATTTGGCTCGAGAGGAACACGAAGATTCATGAGGCTCGTTCGGTGTCGTCTAGAGTATGGCATATAGTCTGGTGATTGTGTTTGTATTCTTTAGTGCTATATGTTTAGTTTGGTTGGCTGGAGAGCTAGTCTATTAGCTCGGTATGCAGTGAGATTTATTATATTAAATATATATATATATATATATATATATATATATATATATATATATATATATATATATATATATATATAAAATAAAGATGTAAATATTTTTACCCGCGTAGGAATCACGGCACAAATGGTCTCTTTGTTAAGATTTTCACTTTAATTATTTCTTGATTTTTTTTATATTTTTTTTATATTTAATTTTTAGTATAGTATAATTACACTTTTGTCTTTACTTTGCTTTAAAGACGTAAGTATAAATAGTCTGAGCCGTAATTTTTGTATATTAATATTTTTTTTATATATGTCAATTACAATGTCTTAAGTTCGAACCTAAAATCTTTGATCCTCAATTGAAGTTGCATATGGTTTGATTTGAGACTTGTTCTTTGGGACTAAAATTGAATCGAATGAAATTGAAAACTCAATGATTTGTATTGAACTAAATGAACTAAATTGATTTTTTTTATAAAAATAATAATATTTTTTTTATAAATTGTTAAATATATATTTTAAAAATATTAATAGTATTCAAACTATACGGAAATTATTGATTTCAATTAATTTATTTATTTTATTATAATTTATTTTGAAACCAATTTGATCGAGTTGAATTGGACAGCCTTGAATAATAAACTTAAATTAAATCGAAAAACAAATTTAAGTGATTTTGGGAATATATTTTTATAATTGTTAGGATTTAGTTTCTTTTATATATCCTCTGATTGATACACCATACGATTAATAGAATTCAATTTTCGGGCTTCACATGATTATGTTAGATACCTATATCATAAAAATATAGTATCATAAAACTTATGTATATATAATATATGTTACAAACTTGTCATCTTAATAAGATATTTTAAAGTGTTATTAGTTATACTTTGACATGATACAAAACAGACCCAAACACAATATTGGTGTCAAAGCCGATGAAATTAATGAGTCTACTCACATTGTTAGAAAAGAGACCATAAAGCTCAAATACGTAAACTTTGCCAAAATAAAAAAAAAAAAAATTTAAATCTCTATGCTTGGCAAAGTAAGAATATATTGTCGATTCACTTTTTTTAACTTAAAATGAGAAATTAAGTATGTATAAATAACGTCATACACTCATACTATATACTTGGTAGGCACTAAGACGAGTGCATTTTTCTTATGCATTGTGACTCCTGGCAATGCATCCAAATCGACGTCTTCCGCCTCAATACCTTTAGGCAGTTCCCAGTCGAACGAATAGAGCAGGTTAGCAAGAGCCAGCTCCACATTCGCAAGTCCCATATTCATCCCGGGGCACATTCTCCAGTCCGACCCGAACGGGACCAAGATAAAAACTTGCCCTTTTACATCGATACCATTGTTCAAGAATCTTTCGGGAAAGAACTCGTAGGGTTTGCTTTTCCAGTACTCAGGATCTCTTCCTATCGCCCACGGCCCCACGCGTTAACATAGACGACGGTGTTCGGTTGGATTTCGTATCCCTCTAGCGTGCATTTCTCAGTTGTCTGTCTAGGCACGAGCAGTGGGGCGGGAGGGTACAAACGGAAAGTTTCGTTGACGACCGCTTTTAGGAAGGGCAGTTTAGGTAGATCATCTTCATCCACCTTGCCCTTGTTGCCTAGCTATCAGATCTCTCACCTCGGCTTGTACCTTGTGCATGACATGTGGTGCTTTGATTAGGGCTGTCATGGTCGAAATAATTGATGCCGCGCTTGTATCTGTTGCAGCGATAAATATGTCCTGCGCATGCATGTGTGCAAAGAGAAATATATCATAGTCATGGACCACTTTCCACATTCGAAATATTAGTTAGGTACACATTTATTTCACTTCATATTATGACAAATAAAATGTGCGATATTTCAGTTCATATTATGACAAATACATGTGCGACTATCCTCGTCGTCACCGTTTATCTTCGTACTTAAAGAAGTTGGGGGCAATTTAAATTTTATATCCCAACAAGTAGGCAATTAATTGGGTTAAGTACGTCGTTTTTTACGGAAGTCGAACCCAAGACCTGAAAATGTTAGAGTTCAAAAAGGATGAACAAAGAAATAAATATATTATTACAAGAAGAAAATAAAGAACTTACGGAGCACTCTTCAGTCCAAGTCAAAAGACTCCAAATTCCAATTGATTCAAAGATACGCTAACCAAATAAAAATACTGACTACTTATAAGAAAGAAGTAAATTTTAAACCCTAATAATAATAATAATAATAATAATAATAATAATAATAATAATAATAATAATAAAATTCTAATTAACTTGCGCATCACATCAACTCCCTTCCCCATAAAAATTGTCTTGTCCTCAAGGCGGAAATCTGGACGTGTAGCCATGAATTTCATTCCCATGCTCAGGTGGAAGAAATCTCATATGTTCGGTTTCTAAGCTCTCTTCACCCTCTCCCAAAACCATGATCCTTAGAGACTTGCTCGAACACACATGAGTTGGAGAGAATGACTCTTTGCATTTAAAACATAATCCTTTAGCACGAAAATCTGAGAATTCATTATGAGAAATTTTTCTAGAGCTGCGTTGGCTAGTCGAGTTTTAAGAACCCAATGATTCAGACTGAGAATTCTTGTAGGGCTGCTCCCTAGTGGGTTGTACGACTCCCTGGTCGCGCAAGTTTTGAGAATAACCCCAAGAACGGGACGAATTTGGCAGCCCGTTTGATCGACTTTCCCCCGACACGTCACCTTTGTTCGTTGGACCCCGATTCGTATACAACGAAACATGTGACCCATTAATTGCAACAATTTCATCCTCGATTTCCCTGGCTAAGTGCATCGCAGCACATATGTTTTCCGCGTCCTTCGAACAAATTCGGACTCGAATGTCCTCACGTAGGCTATTGAGAAATAAGTCGAGCGAGTGCGAGTCGGATAGATTTGTAACTGCTGCCATGCTTGTTATAAATCGCTCAACATAATCGTCGACAGTAGAAGTTTGACGGCAGGCCGCTAAAGCTTCGAAAGGATTTGTTCGAGGGTTATCTCCTTATCGGCGTACGAGCTCTAGCGTAAATTTTCTCCAACTCAAGCTCGGGTACCTATCCTGGAGCCACTGCATCCACTGTAGGGTTGTACCTTCCATTGCTATAAGTGCCACTTCCAGTTTCAAATCCTCGAGGGTAATGTCAATGAGAAAATATTGTTCTGCCCTAGAAATCCACGTCGAAGGGTTTTCGCCATTAAAACCAAGTAACGCCAATTTGGTTTGGCTCGTTTTCGGTACTTGGTCTGAACGTCTGGATGAATTTTGTCTAGCCGAGGACTCCGACGTATCTTGCACTCTATCCATAACTTTTAGCGTGGCTTTCACTCCATCCATACTCGCTTGGAGGTGTTCAAAACGATCATCCAACGATGCCTTCAAGTCTCCCATCCCTTTCTCTAACCTCTCGATGGCAGCTTCAGCAGCGATTAGTCGATCCTCGCTTCTCGTCATGGCAGATCCGGCAGATCGGACCAATTTGTTAGAGTTCAAAAGGGATGAACAAAAAAATAAATATATTATTACGAAAAAGAAAATAAAGAACCTACGGAAGCACTCTTCCGTCCAAGTCAAAAGACTCCAAATTCCAATTGATCCAAAGATACCTTACCAAATAAAAATACGAGTACTTATAAGAAGTAAATTTTAAACCCTAGTACTTAATAGGTCGGCTGATAATAATAATAATAATAATAATAATAATAATAATAATAATAATAATAATAATAATAATAATAATAATAATAATAATAATAATAATAATAATAATAATAATAATAATAATAAATAATAATAATAATAATAATAATAATAATAATAATAATATAATAATAATAATAATAATAATAATAATAATAATAATAATAATAATAATAATAAAATCCTAATTAACTTGCGCATCACATCAGAAAATCTCGGCGTTAACCTAACGCTCTGATACCATGTTCTGATACCATGTTAGAAGCCGCATCATCTAAAAATTCAATCGAAATATTAGAGAACTTGAACAACTTATATTAATGAATCGAATATATAATCCACCTGTTGAGTTTCTCCAAAAAGATTGAAATCGAGCTACATGAGTATTGAAAAGTATATATTCGACCAGCTAATATAAATATAAAATTTTCAAACTTTTCTAATCCGTTCAAACATTTAAATAATACCGTTTCTAACAATATACACGAAAGATTTTAAGATTTTTTTACCATGTTCATAAAAATGCCAAAACATCTCTTTGTTTACTCATTCATAGAAGATAGAAATGTATACTACATAACTTATAGTATATTTCTCCGTGGTTTTTAGTACATTTACTTTTCTCAATTTAATATAGAAATAAAAATAAAAATTCCAATGTATGTAATTTTTTTAGACATGTGAAGTTGAAAAAGGATACCGTTAAGAGCGCTTTAACAATCTCCCAATTGAGATCAATAGCACAAGCCTGGTCTTCCTTGAGTTGGATCAAGACATCAAGAATACAACCTTCACTCGAAACCCGTCTCTCTTCCTAGCCACGCATTCGTCGATGAGCTCCTGATAAAAGCGATCCAAATCATCGAAAACCGAGTCGAGCCACCCGATCGACCCCGTCAACTTATCCACCCAACCCAACGCCGAAAAATAATCGGACACGAAAAAGCCCACCAAAAGCGCCTGAGCCTCGTGCGAAAGCCCGTCAAACCTCGGCACCTCGCTCACACTCTTCCCGAACGCCGCTCGGACAATGAACCCGATTCCAAGCTCCATGGCCGTCTCGCTCAAGTCGACGAGAGCCGATCGAGATGAGATCTTCTCGACCATGCGAGAGATCTCTTCCTCTCGGAGAGTTCGGAAGGACTTGGCCTTGCTGGGGCTATTAGAGTTTATCATCTACTGGGCCTTAGTTTATGTATAGGTTATTTGGGCCAGTTCTATTCCTATTCTATTTCTAATTCTTTAGAGCTCACTTATTTTATTAAATAGGTTTACAGATTGTAAAACCAAAGGGACGGGATTTTATTATTGAATAACAACTTTACTTTTCTTCTTCCCCAAAACATCGTTTCTTATCTGAAAATTATCATGGTATCAGAGCTCCGGGTTTGGGTTTTCTGAAACTCCGATTGCCACCGCCCCTACCCCGTCGTCGTTGATCTGAATGGCGGAAGAGTCTTCCTCCACCTCCCTTTCTCTTACTTCTGGATCCATGAGCTCCTCGTCTACAGGCTCTCATAACTCCAGACCTATCTATGCCTCTCTGAATGAAGATCCCGCCTCACCATATTATCTACACCCATCCGATCATCCCGGCGTGCGAGTCATATTCGAAACCTTCAACGGAGACAACTACGGCACTTGGAAGAAATCTGTGGAGATGTCGCTCGCTATCAAAAACAAACTAGGTTTTCTGGATGGATCTATCGTGAGCCCTAACCCTCTGGATCCAATTATGTTTACAGCTTGGTATCGGGTGAATGCTCTCCTTCTCTCTTGGCTTATGTACTCGGTCAGCCCCCAAATTCGATCTACGCTTCTATCCTTCAACAATGCTAGAGAACTTTGGCAGAAGCTTCAACTTCGATATGAAAAGAGCGACGGACCTAGGGTTTTCCAGCTGGAGAAAAACCTCGGCACCATCTCTCAAGGAACTCAAAGCTTGACTGATTATTACAACGCCTTCAAGGCTCTCTGGGATGAGTATCTCAACTACAGGTCTCTGCCTCTGTGTACATGTGGGCGCTGTATCTGCAATCTCGGGGCTGCTTCTCTGGATTTGCAGCAAAAGGACTCAGTCCTCAAGTTCTTAGTGGGATTGAACGAATCCTACTCCAACCTCCGCAGTCATATTTTGACGATGATCCCTATACCGCCCCTGTCCAAAGTCTACTCTATCCTGCGTCAAGAAGAGGGTCAACGAATGCTGCAACCTCATACTACTTCTATGGGCCTCTTCAGTAGCTCTGTAGTTGATTCCTCCTCCTCAGCGCACCTAGTGAAGTCAACTACAAAACCTAAGTTCACTGGAAAATGTGAGTACTGTGGTTATACAGGACACTCTGCTGATAAGTGCTTTCAACTCAAGGGTTATCCAGCTAATTGGAAAGGAGCAAGGGCTACACGTATTGCTCCTGGTCATGTGCCCCCTGCCCACCTCCATCCTAGCACTCAGGCCACTGTTTCTGTTGGAGTTGTGTACTTAATGTCTAGATTTAAGTAACGGTAAACTCCCCGTCATAGCATTTAATCTATTAAATTAACGAACAATTGTTTTGCTTTTAATTACTTGTTAATTAAATAAATGCAAACCATGGTTCTGGATTTTATACGTTGTAGTTAGTATGGTGTGCATGGGCACACAGAAGATCATACTATCGGTTACTCGTATTTAATCGAACAGTTGCTCACGACCTAGATAGACACGAACTAATCTATCGGTATAGTCGTTGTGTGAGAGAGAAAATAATTTATCTTAATTATTTTATCACACTTGTACACTTGGTGTATTGAGCGGATCGTTGAGATTCATCGATTAGGATTGCCGGCGATAATCGATTCGAGTCTCAGAGTATTTTATTCTTAATCCCCGATATTGTTGCGGGTGTGTATATTTAATATAAGTGACTTTGATTTACCAAAGGAATTAACCGATTTAATTATTGGGTTAATTACCGGTTAAGTTGGGTCACTATATTTTATATATGGCATGCCGTGAATGATTGACCGGACAGTGTATCCCGGAAGGGTTGATAATATCCCCGAGATGAGTTCAAAAGGAATTATTGTGTAAACCTCATGAGTGGATTCGTTCCGCACAATAATTAAGGTTGAATGGTACTAGTCTCGGATTCAAGAGATGAATATAAATTAATTAGCAATAAATTAATTTTATTCATGGATATTTAAATCTTAAATACACGGAATAAATAATACTACCGGAGAAATATTATTTGATATAATATGGTTTAATATTGGGAGTGCAATTAATTTATAT
This sequence comes from Euphrasia confusa, assembly GCA_954870475.1. Lineage (NCBI taxonomy): Eukaryota > Viridiplantae > Streptophyta > Magnoliopsida > Lamiales > Orobanchaceae > Euphrasia > Euphrasia confusa. The sequence continues at coordinate 20,574,585 of OX940949.1, forward strand.
AGTGGAAAATAAATTAATTAATATTAATGGGAGATTAATAGATTTGGGCTTGGGCTCAATTTAATCATTAATATTGGAAGCCCAATATTCCACCTCCTTTAGATCCCCTACGTAGCCTATAAAAGCACTACATGGTCTTCACTTTTTCATAAGACAAGAATATCAATAGTTGATAGTTCTAGAGAGTTGAAGAGGATCCATAAGCTTGGAGGATCGTCGCCCACCCGACGTTCAAGCTAGTGCAAGGAATACGTGGGAAGATCGTAAGGTCTTCAACTTAGATTCGTTTCTCCGCACAACGAATAAAAAGGTAAAATCACATACTCTCTTCTATGAATTTATGTGGATTAATTGTGATGCATACATGAACGGACGATCCGGGAAAACGATGAACTTCGGGGACGGGGATTCGAGATCCCCGGCGAAGTATCGAGAGAGCCCTCGGCTGGGAGCCGAGGGGGTGGCGGTCGGCCTAGGGCTCGACCGCCGGCAGCGGCCACGCGAGGGGAGCCCCGGCTGGACGCCGGGGCGAGCGATCGACCTAGGGTCGATCGCTGGGGGCTGCCGCGGCTTCGCGCCGCGGCTGGGCGCTCCCTCCCCGGCCGGTGGTGGCGGTGAGTCGCCGGACTCACCGCCGGGGGCTGCTAGGCAGCCCCACGCGATCGATTTCGATCGCGAGCCCCGCGGTGGGGCTCGGCTAGGGTTTCGGCCGCGGGTTCACCCCGCGGCGATTCTCCGGTTGAGCTCCGGATACCGTAGTGCTCGTGATCGGTTTCCGGCGAGAGGTTTTCGGTCGGGTTATTATTTTCCACAATTTTTAATGGCCCGGGATACCGAATTCCAACAATTGGTATCAGAGCGTTTGGTTTCGTGTTCATGTATGTGTTCAATTGTGTTCTACCTTGCAGGGATTCCGACTATCATGGTTTAATTAATTGTTAATTATTCGTTTAATTAATTGCTATTTAATTTACCATGATTGTTCGTTTATTAAACTCTCGGACATGTCGAGATTCGTTTTGTGTGGATGAATGCTTGTAATAGTAAAAATTCGGGGGTTGACCGAATTTAGGATTTATTATTACGTTCTACGTTTTCCGGAAAGTGTATAGGGTCGATTTCATGTATAGAATCGATACCGGAATTGTAAATTTATTTCTTGTAATTTATTTACGTTGGATCGATGCCGAGACGACCGCCGGAGAACTCGTGTGACGAAGAAGACGAAGAGGACGAAGGACCGGGGGTCGATCAACCCCATGATCGACCCCATGACCGAAGCCATGGGGAGGGGTCGATCGCCCCTCGGCTGGGGCTGCCGCCGGCAAGGTGGTGGCCGGCCGGCTGGGGCGGCGGCGGCGGTGCCCTCTCCGGTGGTGGCGGCGGTCGGTGGTAGGGGGTGGTGCGGGGATCCCCAACCCGTACTACTCCTACTCCTACCAAGATACTACTTACCTAATTGATTCAAGTTTTCCTATTTTGAGTATTCCTAAGTATGGGAACTCTCATGGAGATAGGAAAAGAATTAATTAATATTATTTATTTCCTTATTCTATTATAGAAGTCTTCTAGAATATTTCAAGTTCTACTTGGAATAGGAATCTAGAGATATAATAGAATTAGATATGAAAAGAATTAATATTATTTATTTCCTTATTCTATTATGGAAGTCTTCTAGATTTTTCAAGTTCTACTTGGAATAGGAATCTAGAGATTTAATAGAATTAGATAGGAAAATAATCAATTAATTTATTTCTATTTGATTATTCCTATTTTATGGGAATTTTCATGGACATGGAAATTAATTAATCTTGGAAAGTAGAAGAGTCCTAATTTATTTTATTTCCTTATTCTATCATAGAAGTCTTCTAGAATATTCCAAGTTTGACTTGGATAGATTATTCTAGAGATTTAATAGAATTAGATAGGAAAAATAAATAAATAAAAATATTAATAATATTTAATTTTATTTTTGATTTATTCGATTGACTTAATTTTCGAATTGAGTATCTTTTGGATTTATTAAAAATAAATAGACTTAAATATTGGGATTAATATTCTCGTCACATGGAGCATTCAAGAACGAAGACTGAAGACTAGAAGACGCATACGGAGATGGAATAAAGCCATGATAGTCGGAAAATAATTTTTCTAGCTTATTTTGACTATGTGATATGTGCTTTATTACTTGTATGCATGCTTATGTGTTTAATTATGCATTAGATAGCGTATCCCTTTGTTATAAAAAGCTAAGTGGGAGCGGGGATGGAAACATTCCCATGGTCTCCATTACCGTTCTCTTGGTGACTCTTATGAACTTTTGAAGATCATATAGATGTGTCATTGGAGGAGAATTCTTGTAATTCCTCTTACAAGAAACATTGATTAAGTTTATCAAACAATGCCTAATTTGTCTTTCTGAAACTGACTTCAAGTCGACTCATTCTCACCCCGGGGAGTGGAATGGAGCCAAAGCCACTTGGTCATGTGGATGACACAAATTAGAGGCAGTCGTACCATTCTTTGATAGATGGATCGATTGTCTGCTCGGCTCCCTCATCTAATGAGAGATAGGGTTGTTCGCATGGTGAGTCACTGGTTAGAAACTTCGAGTTTCACTTATGATTCTCCGCGTCTTGATTTACAAAATCGAATGCATCTTGTAATTGGGAGTCAATTATAAAAGTCTCTTAGTATAGTAAACGTCCACACAACGTGGCTTGCTATACTGACGGATTTTGGATTAATTGATGTAGACAGTTGTAAGGAATTGTGAAGATTTGTGAAGTTGTCGTAAACGTCCACACAACGTGGCTTGCGGTGATGTAGGAATTCCAAACGATTTCCTTTGGTGCTGAGTAATGGTTTACACTTAGATACGCTTTATAGTATTCCTCCCACCGAGGTTCCGCTATAAATGATGTATGACCAAAGCAAATCTAATTGCTAAATCGTTTGGGTGGGTAAACGTCCACACACCGTGGCTTGCCTTACCTGATGGGATTTTAGATGTAATTAGTAATTTAATGATATTATTTGAGGGAGATAATATCGGATATTAAATTGATTGTTTGTTTAAAAGTGCTTATAGGTTTAGAGAATAGCTATGAACCCACTTTCTATGATACTCAAGGAGCATAAGCTCACTGGCCCCAACTACATTGATTGGAAGAGAAATTTAGACATTGTCCTAACTTCTGAGGAGTACAAGTTCGTACTCCATGAAGTGTGCCCTGCTGAGCCCACGGCTGCCTCAACTGATGAGGAAAAACTAACATATCGGAAGTGGAAAAAGGCTGATGAAATGGCTAGGTGTTATATTTTGGCTTCCATGTCAAATGTACTCCAAACCCAACATGAGTCGATGGACACTGCCTATGATATGATGTTTAACCTCAAGGAGATGTTTGGGGAGCAAGATCGTGCGGCAAGGCAAGAAGCCATGAGAGTCCTCATGACAACTACTCAGTCTGAAGGAACGCCCGTAGGGGAGCACGTTCTTAAGATGATGGGTCTGTTGAATGAGCTTGAGATCCTAGGAGCTCAAATTGATGCTGAGACGCAAGTCGACATCATACTCCAGTCTCTGACCCCTAGTTTTGAGCAGTTTCGCATGAATTATAATATGGGTAAACTATCTTATTCTCTTGCGCAACTCCTGACTGAACTGAAGGCGGCAGAGGGGATCTACAAGAAGGGCAAGTCTCAAGCGCTTGTAGTTACCAAGTCCAAAGGCTTTAAGCCTGGTGGAGGTAGGGGCAAGAGAAGGAAGCAAACCCGGAAACCCAGTGGTGTCAAGAGGACTGTACCACAAATGGGGGCTGCAAAGCCAAAGGGTAAGTGCTTCCGATGCAACAAGATGGGACACTGGAAGTCTGAATGTCCTCTCAAAGGTACGAAATCTTCTTTAGTCGTAAAAACATAGTCAGCGGTGTTATCTACCAGAATTCTGGTGTGTAGATATGGAACCACTGACGGTATGTGCATTTTTGAATGCAGGGGTTCCAGAAAACCCGGCGACTTAGAGAGGAAGAGTTCGAGTCTACACGGGCAAAGCTGTAGAGGAGGCAGCGGTTGCGGTGGAAGACATTTATCTGCTTTAGTAGTTAAATAGGATTTCATTTCAAAGTTATTGCATTATGTACCCCTTTATTTTAGAAAGAACGTTTTGTTCTGGATTTCTACTATTAATGAATGGATATTTTATTTCTTTAATCATTGGATGATTTTGATAAGAAATAATGGCATTATCTATTCTGGTACATTAGATAGCAATATATGAATGATAGATCCTGAGTCTACCCCAATGCAACAAACCGTTCTATAACTTGTTTTACTTGTTAGATATTTCTTTAATTAATCATTATACTTGTGAATTCTTATACTTAGTAGTATTTTCAAATAAGATTCAAATGGTCGAAATTGATTTGATCAATTATAGTTGAAGGAATGGACCTTCCGACCTAAGGATTGAATTTGAAGGATAATACGTCTAAGCAAACCTCCTTGTAAAAGGATAGAATTCAAACAAGTATTGGAAATGATTAGATATGCAGACATATGTGTATATTAGAAAGGTACGAGTAATTCTTTCAAGAATACTCAAGTGATGGATTAGAATGCTTGATGTGCCATAAAAGCAAAGTGTTTTGACTAGTCAATGGACACAAAGCGATTATGGGGAACCATCAAAGTATATCCATTAGAAGCCTGCGACTCGGTCGCGGAGGCCATCACCTATCTGAATAACACATAGCATAATCAAAGATTGGGATTCAATCCCAAAAGGGCGCGCCATACACTTGCGTGTAGAGATGGTACGCTATAAATAAGAAATGGAAATCTAATAGTAAATAGAGCAAGTTGTTCGGAACAACCTATGTTCTATGGATATTCCTAGATACAACGGCATATTGAATATGGTTGTAGGATGTCCTAGATGAACAAAGTATTGTGTGTTCTATAGTACTATGAACCAGAGGGACGTCTCGTCCGGTTCATAGAGGAAGACTATTAGATGGACCACAAAGCCTGAACTGACGTAATACCTTGAAATGAGAAGAAGGACAAAAGACTAGGAACCAGCCAAACCGAGTAGAAGTACACCACATACTGCACCTATTGTTATTACTGTTATACACCGGGACGCCATTGCAGTGGGAGGTTGTTGGACAACCAGAGATATTCATAAGGCTAGAGGAGTTCGGACTCTGGATCTAGTAAAGATGAAATCGACCCCTAGCTCTGCATAAGGGCAGTACTAGATCTAAATGTGCCTGCTTGGAACAATAAGGATTATTGTTAAGAGGCTAGATCATTTAGAGTACAGGCTTAGTAAATCCATTTATGGATTGAAATAAAGCTATGAATCGTGGAACTTGCGAATTGATGGGATAGTCCATTTGATGGATTCATCAAAAGGCATAGACGAAAGGTGTATTGAAGACGTAATGGAAACAAGGTGGTGTTTCTCGGAGATTTTGTGTAGATAACATTTTATCATTGGCAACAATGTAAAAGTGTCATCAGACATAAAATAGTGGTTGTCTAAATAAATCAAGATATAAGATTGAGAAGAAGTTAGAGCTTGTTCTTAAGATCTTATGATCTAGAGATAAGAACATTGTACTTCTCCTAGACATCTTATACGATTAAGGTTTGTTTTAAACATGCATACTTCTGAGAAAGGTTATTGCCTTTCAGAGACAGAATATACATCTATCTAAAGGTTGTGTGTTCGAACACATGAAGGAGATAGATGAGGACAAAGCAGTTTCCTATACTTCAAGTATGGAAAGCTTTATAGATGCAATGTTGTAAAACAAGAACTTGATATCATCTATGCGGTTTGCATAGTGAGAGGATATCAAGGTAATCTAGGCAAGAGATTTTCGGATGCTGTAATAGTACTTGCAAAGTACTGGATTATTAAGCAAAACGAAATCCTCTTTGATTACAAAATTCTCAGATCCAAAGATCAAAGAAAGGACCAGTGAAAGTCGATATCAGGCTATGTGTTCACTTTTAGAAAGAGGTGGAACCATGAAATGAAAGAGTGATAAGCAGGATGCTTCTCAGACTCTCTCATAACCGAATAGCAGCCTCAGAGGCAGCGGAAGTTTTGGTTAGGTTCCGGGATAACCTCTTGACTTGGATATGACTCTTAGTTTACTAAAGGCTATTGAATAGCGGTGCACGATGAACTAGAAGAGGTCATAAGTCAAAAGTGATGTTAACACATAGAGCAAGTACCACCTGATACGAGTCATCGTCAGGGGAGACGACGTAGTAGTCACCAAGATAACTTCAGAGCGGCAACCTAGATTGCTCACTCACATAGTACTTCTCGGAAGTACACTTTAAAGCACGTGATGAGTATGGGAACCGGGAGTTTGGAGGAAATGACTAGACCTTAGTACAAGTGGGAGATTGTTGGAGTTGTGTACTTAATGTCTAGATTTAAGTAACGGTAAACTCCCCGTCATAGCATTTAATCTATTAAATTAACGAACAATTGTTTTGCTTTTAATTACTTGTTAATTAAATAAATGCAAACCATGGTTCTGGATTTTATACGTTGTAGTTAGTATGGTGTGCATGGGCACACAGAAGATCATACTATCGGTTACTCGTATTTAATCGAACAGTTGCTCACGACCTAGATAGACACGAACTAATCTATCGGTATAGTCGTTGTGTGAGAGAGAAAATAATTTATCTTAATTATTTTATCACACTTGTACACTTGGTGTATTGAGCGGATCGTTGAGATTCATCGATTAGGATTGCCGGCGATAATCGATTCGAGTCTCAGAGTATTTTATTCTTAATCCCCGATATTGTTGCGGGTGTGTATATTTAATATAAGTGACTTTGATTTACCAAAGGAATTAACCGATTTAATTATTGGGTTAATTACCGGTTAAGTTGGGTCACTATATTTTATATATGGCATGCCGTGAATGATTGACCGGACAGTGTATCCCGGAAGGGTTGATAATATCCCCGAGATGAGTTCAAAAGGAATTATTGTGTAAACCTCATGAGTGGATTCGTTCCGCACAATAATTAAGGTTGAATGGTACTAGTCTCGGATTCAAGAGATGAATATAAATTAATTAGCAATAAATTAATTTTATTCATGGATATTTAAATCTTAAATACACGGAATAAATAATACTACCGGAGAAATATTATTTGATATAATATGGTTTAATATTGGGAGTGCAATTAATTTATATAGTGGAAAATAAATTAATTAATATTAATGGGAGATTAATAGATTTGGGCTTGGGCTCAATTTAATCATTAATATTGGAAGCCCAATATTCCACCTCCTTTAGATCCCCTACGTAGCCTATAAAAGCACTACATGGTCTTCACTTTTTCATAAGACAAGAATATCAATAGTTGATAGTTCTAGAGAGTTGAAGAGGATCCATAAGCTTGGAGGATCGTCGCCCACCCGACGTTCAAGCTAGTGCAAGGAATACGTGGGAAGATCGTAAGGTCTTCAACTTAGATTCGTTTCTCCGCACAACGAATAAAAAGGTAAAATCACATACTCTCTTCTATGAATTTATGTGGATTAATTGTGATGCATACATGAACGGACGATCCGGGAAAACGATGAACTTCGGGGACGGGGATTCGAGATCCCCGGCGAAGTATCGAGAGAGCCCTCGGCTGGGAGCCGAGGGGGTGGCGGTCGGCCTAGGGCTCGACCGCCGGCAGCGGCCACGCGAGGGGAGCCCCGGCTGGACGCCGGGGCGAGCGATCGACCTAGGGTCGATTGCTGGGGCCTGCCGCGGCTTCGCGCCGCGGCTGGGCGCTCCCTCCCCGGCCGGTGGTGGCGGTGAGTCGCCGGACTCACCGCCGGGGGCTGCTAGGCAGCCCCACGCGATCGATTTCGATCGCGAGCCCCGCGGTGGGGCTCGGCTAGGGTTTCGGCCGCGGGTTCACCCCGCGGCGATTCTCCGGTTGAGCTCCGGATACCGTAGTGCTCGTGATCGGTTTCCGGCGAGAGGTTTTCGGTCGGGTTATTATTTTCCGCAATTTTTAATGGCCCGGGATACCGAATTCCAACAGTTTCTGCCAACCAAACATCCACTGTGGACACCTCCTCAGACCTGGAATTATGTGACCCGGGGATGTATGAGCAGTTCAAGCAATTTATGAAGGAGAGAGTGTTGGAATTCGATATCCCGGGCTATTAAAATTGCGGAAACCATAGCCCGATCAAACCCTTCGCCGGAGATCACATGAACGCCGACTCATCCGCCGGAGTCCGACCATCGGAGACCATGCGCCCGAAGACGCACAGCCCGCCCCCGGTCGAACCCCCGCGAGCCGGGGTTCGTGTGATCGAACAAGGCGTTCGATGGGGCTGCATCCGGCAGCCCCCTGCAGCAGGTCCGGCGACCTGCTGCTCGCCATGGAGGAGCCCCCACCGTCGAGGTGGGGAGGTGGCGGCACCAGCCCGCCACCATCGGCGATCGCGCCTAGCGATCGCCCCCTCGGCCGAAGCCGAGGGCTCCCCTTGCTCACGCCCGAACCCTAGCCGGGCGATCCCACGCGGTCCGGTGGCTTCGCCACCACCGCGTGATCGTCCGTCTAATCCGGGTCCGAACTTTCGGATCTTGTTCTACGGTATTCTCGATAAATCCAAAACCGAATAAATCAAGGGTGTTTAGATTTTTACCTTTCGATTCGTTGTTCGGAGAAACGAATTCAAGACGACCTTTTGAATCTTCCCACGTATTCCTTGCACTAGCTTGAACGTCGGGTGGGCGACGATCCTCCAAGCTCTATGGATCTACTTCTCTCTCTACTTTCTCTCTCTAGAAGAATTATGATCTTCAATCACACTTGAGAATAGAGAAGACCATGTAGTGCTTTTATAGGCTACGTAGGGGATCTAAAGGAGGTGGAATATTGGGCTTCCAATATTAATGATAAAATTGAGCCCAAGCCCAAATCTATTAATCTCCCATTAATATTAATTAATTTATTTTCCACTATATAAATTAATTGCACTCCCAATATTAAACCATATTATATCCAAATAATATTTCTCCGGTAGTATTATTTATTCCGTGTATTTAAGATATAAATATCCATGAATAAAATTTATTTATTGCTTAATAAATTTATTCATCTCTTTTATCCGAGACTAGTACCACTCAACCTTATTTATTATGCGGAATTAAATCCACTCGCGAGGTTTACATAATAAATCCTTATGAGCTCATCTCGGGGATATTATCAACCCTTCCGGGATACACTGTCCGGTCAATCATTCACGGCATGCCATATATAAAATATAGTGACCCAACTTAACCGGTAACTAACCCAATAATTAAATCGGTTAATTCCTTTGGTAAATCAAAGTCACTTATATTGAATATACACACCCGCAACAATATCGGGGATTAAGAATAAAATACACTGAGTCTCAAATCAATTATCGCCGAGCAATCCTAATTGATGAGTCTCAATCGATCCGCTCAATACACCAAGTGTACAAGTGTGATAAAATAATTAAGACAAATTATTTTCTCTCTCACACAACGACTATACCGATGGATTGGTCCGTGTCCATCTAGGTCGTGAGCATCTGTTCGATTAAATACGAGTAACCGATAGTATGATCTTCTGTGTGACGTCACACACCATACTAACTACAACGTATAGAATCCAGGACTATATTTTGCATAAATTTAATTAACAATAATTAAAAGCAAATGAATGTTCGTTATTAATAGGTAAATGAAAGTGTACAAGGAGTTCAGAATACTCAAATCTAGACATTAAGTATACTACTCCAACAATCTCCCACTTATACTAAGGTCTAGTCTTATCCTCCAAACTTCTGACTCTCAAACCCTCCAAGTGCTTGAAATATACTTCCTTAGGAAGTATCTTGGTGAAAGGGTCCGCTAGGTTGTCCTCTGAAGCTATCTTGGTGACTATTGCATCGTCCCTCTGACGATGACTCGTATCAGGTGGTACTTGCCCTATGTGTTATCTTACACTTATGGACTCGTGATCTCTTAAAGTTTGCCACTGCACCGCTATTTACATAGCCTTTGGTAAACTAAGAATCACATCTAAGTCCCAGAGGTAATACTGGAGCCATACCAAATCTTCCGCTGCCTCTGAGGCCGCTATTTGGTTACTTATGGGAGAGTCCGAAAAGCATCGTGCTTATCACTCTTCCATGTTAATAACTCCTCCTCCTTTAATAGTGAAACACATAGCCTGATCACGACTTACACCGGTCCTTATCAGCTTGGAAATCCGAATCCGTATAACCCAAAGGAATCAGATTGTCTGCTCCGTAACTCAGAACATAATCCCTAGTATTTCGCAAATACTCGAAAATGCTCTTTACGGCAGTCCAATGAGCCTTTCCAGGGTTACTCTGATATCTCGCTACTACGCCAACTGCATAGCAGATATCAGGCCTCGTGCATAACATTGCATACATCAAGCTTCCCACAGCCGAAGCGTAGGGAACTGCTTTCATTTCATCTTTCTCCTTTTGTGTCTGAGGACACATCTCCTTAGAAAGATAAGTTCCTTTACTGAAGGGCAGCTCACCCTTCTTGGAATCTTGCATGTTAAAACGAGCCAGAATCGTGTCTATGTAAGATTGCTGGGATAGGTACAATGTTCTACTCCGGCGATCCCTTATAACCTTGATCCCTAGAACATGCCCGACTTCTCCCAAATCTTTCATATCGAATTGTCTAGACAACCATCCCTTTATGTCTGATAACATCTTCACACTGTTGCCAATGAGAAGAATGTCGTCCACATAAAGCACGAGAAACACCACCTTCTTCCCATCACGTTTCCAATACACACACGATTCGTCCATGCTTTGACTAAATCCAAAAGATTGGACTACTTCGTCAAATCGCAGGTTCCACGATCTCGAGGCTTGTTTCAATCCATAAATGGATCGATTAAGCTTGCACACTAGATGATCTTGCCCCTTAGCAATGAATCCTTCAGGTTGTTTCATATAAATCGTCTCGTCAAGACTTCCATTTAGGAAAGCTGTCTTGACATCCATTTGCCACACCTCATAATCCATATGAGCTGCTATGGATAAGAGAATCCGGATCGACTTTATCTTGGCTACCGGCGAGAAGGTCTCCTCATAATCGATTCCCTCTTTCTGAGTATATCCTTTCGCAACAAGCCGAGCTTTAAAGGTTTCAACCTTTCCGTCAGATCCTCTCTTTCTCTTGTAGACCCATTTACACCCAATTGGCTTTACGCCACTTGGTGGTTCTACAAGATCCCAGACTTTAGTAGAATCCATAGATTCAATTTCGGATTTCATCGCTTTCTTCCAAGAAGGCGCATCTATATCTTGTACTGCCTCGTCATAGGTCCAGGGATCGATTTCATGAACTCCAGGTCCAGAGTCCGAAGACTCACCCAGTCCAATCCATCGGTCTGGTTGTTTAACAACCCTCCCACTACGACGGCGTTCCGGTGTATTAACAGTGATAGTGTCAGGTGCAGATTCTAGTGGTGTATCTATACTCGGTTCGGCTGTGTCTAGGTCTTCAGTGTTACCTCTCAATTCATCAAGCATTATGTCACTCTTGGGCTTGTGGTCCATGACATAGTCTTCCTCCAAGAACCGAGCGTTAGTACTTATAACGATCTTCTGGTCCTTAGGACTATAGAACATGCCACCTTTAGTTCCTCTAGGATATCCTATAAACAACCGCACTTCAGTACGAGGTTCTAATTTATCGGCACCTACCTTCAACACATGTGCAGGGCACCCCCAGATCCGAACGTGTCTTAAGCTAGGCTTGCGCCCGCTCCATCGTTCCATGGGTGTTGAAGGAACCGTTTTAGATGGAACCAAGTTCAGAATGTGCGCCGCTGTTTCTAAGGCATATCCCCAGAACATGATAGGTAAGTCCGAGTAACTCATCATTGATCGCACCATTTCCATAAGAGTCCTATTCCTTCTTTCTGACACACCATTTTGCTGGGGAGTATATGGTGATGTCATTTGGGAATCAATCCCATTCTCTGCCAAGTATGCCTTGAATTCTCCAGACAGGTACTCGCCTCCGCGATCAGATCGCAGGCATTTAATGGATTTACCTTGAAGGTTCTCCACAAGAGCCTTGAACTCCTTGAACTTGTCAAAGGATTCGCTTTTGCGGCGCATCAGGTATACAAATCCATACCTTGAGTAATCATCAGTGAAAGTGATGAAATACTCGTACCCTCCCTTTGCCTGGGTAGACATAGGTCCGCATACATCAGAGTGAATCAAATCCAATACTTGTTCAGCCCTTCGTCCTTTACCAGAAAAAGAACGCTTGGTCATTTTTCCCTCTAAACAGGATTCGCAGGTTGGAAGGTCCTCTCCTTCAACACCACTGATGAGACCATCAACTTTCAACCTTTGAATTCTATTTGAGTTAATATGACCTAGCCTTAAGTGCCACAAGTATAATTGATTCATCCTAGAAGGTTCCTTTCTCTTATTGGTGCTCGTAGATGTGTTATTACTCTCGGTTAGTTGCATCGTGTTAGACTCAGGATTTAGCACATACAAATCGTCCACCAATGTACCAGAACAGATAATCTCACTGTTTCTTCTTATGATCACCGAGTGGTCAAAAGAGACAGAATATCCATTCATAATAAGTTTAGAAACCAAAATTAAATTCTTTCTAAAGTTGGGTACATAAAGACAATTTTGTAAAACTAAAACCCTATCACTACTAAAGCGTAAGTGAACGTCTCCCACTGCAACAGCCGCCACCTTCGCGGCATTGCCCATGTAGACCACGATCTCTCCCTCTCTAAGTCTCCGGGTTTCCTGGAACCCCTACAATGAATTGCAGACATGATCAGTGGCCCCCGTATCTACACACCAGGTGCTGGTAGATAACACCACTGACAATGTTTCGGTGACTAAGGAAAATTTCGTACCTTTGATGAGAGGACAATCAGACTTCCAGTGCCCAGACTGCTTGCATCGAAAGCACTTGCCTCGCGGCTTGCTTTTCCCAATCCGTGGTTCAAAACCACTGGGCTTCTTTGCATGCACTTCCAACTTGGCCACTAGAGCTTGTGATTCTCTGATCATATTTATCAGTTCATTTCTTTTGAAATCGTTTTTAAGCGATTCCTCAAGAGGACTGAACTTAATGAGTATGTCAATCACCTCTAGTCCGGCTTCCTTACTATGTCCTAACATCTCCTTGAGGTCATTTTCAATGTCCTCATCAGTTGGGACAATAGTGGATTCGGAAGGCTCAACAGTCTGAACATTGTCCAGATTTCTTTTCCAATCAGTACTATATGGAACCAGTGAGTTTTCATCTTTAAGTATATCACAAAGTGGGGTCACAATCATTCCTAACCTATAAGCACATAAAACAAACAAACAATTTAATATCCGATATTATCTCCCTTAAATAATATCATTAAATCACTAATCACATCTAAAATCCCATCAGGTAAGGCAAGCCACGATAGTGTGGACGTTTACCCACCCAAATGATTTAGCAATTAGATTTCCTTCGGTCGTACATCATCAATAGCGTTACCTCGATGGGAGGAATACTATGAAGCGTACCTAAGTGTTAACCATTACTCAGTACTAAGAAGTTTGTTTGAGACTCGCATATCACCGCAAGCCACGATAGTGTGGACGTTTACGTTGACACACGGATCCTTCACTCCCTTCTATAACTGTCTACATCAATCGATCTAAAGTCCCATTCGATATAGCAAGCCACGATAGTGTGGACGTTTACCATACCAAAAGACTTATACAATTGAAATCCAATTACTTGATCCATTCGATCTTGTAAATCAAGACGCGGAGAATCATAAGTGAAACTCGAAGTTTCTAACCAGTGATTCACCATGCGAACAACCCTATCTCTCATAAATGAGGGAGCCGAGCAGACAATCGATCCATCTATCAAAGAATGGTACGACTGCCTCTAATTTGTGTCCTCGACATGACCAAGTGGCTTTGGCTCCATTCCACTCCCCGGGGTGAGAATGAGTCGACTTGAAATCAGCTTTGGAAAGACAAATTAGGCATTGTTTGATAGACTTAATCAATGTTTCTCGTAAGAGGAATTACAAGAACTCTTCTCCAATAACTTATCTATATAAACTTCGAAAGTTTATAAAAGTCACCAAGAGAGCAGCAATGGAGACCATGGGTATGTTTTCATACCCTCTCCCACTTAGCTTTTTACAATAAAGGGATACGCTATCTAGTGCATAAAAGTAAACACATATAGCATGCATACATGTAATAAAGCACATAATATTATCACATAGTCAAAATAATTACTAGAATATTATTTTCCGACTATTATGGCTTTACTCCATCTCCGTACGCATCTTCTAGTCTTTAGTCTTCGTTCTTGAATGCTTCATGTGACGAGAATATTAATTTCCAATATTTAAATCTATTTATTTTTAATAAATCCAAAAGATACTTAATTAATAATAATTAAGTCAATCGAATAAATCAAAAATAAAATTAAATATTATTAATATTTTTTATTTATTTTATTTTCCCTTTCTACTTCATTAAATCTCTAGAATAATCTATCCAAGACCCACTTGGAATATTCTAGATGATTTCCATAATGAAATAAGGAAATAAAATAATTTAGGACTCTTCTACTTTCAAAGATTAATTAATTCCTATTACTATGAAAATTCCCATAAAATAGGAATAATCAATTAGGAAATAAATCAATCCTAAATTAACTTTTATTCCTTTCCAATTCTATTAAATCTCTAGGATCCTATTCCAAGTAGAACTCGGAATACTCTAGAAGACTTCCATAATAGAATAAGGAAATAAAATTAATTCCAATTAATTCTTTTCCTAATCCATGAGAATTCCCAAAAAAGGAATACTCAAATAGGAAAAACCCGAATCAATTAGGAAAGTGGATTTACCGGGAGAGCACGAAGATCACGAGGACCCCCGCGCCCCCACCGGACCGCCATCACCGGCCGAGGACCGCCGCCGCCGCCACCTAGCCGGCGCACCACCATCGCCGGTGGTTTCGCCGCCGGGAGGCGCGAATTCGGCGCCTCTCCTTCGATGGTTCGATCCTCCATGGATCGACCATGGTGGTCGATCCGAGCCCTAGCCCTCACGTCGTCTCCTTCGTCACGCGTCTTCTCCGGCGGTCGTTTCGGCATCGATCCAACGCAAAATAAATTACAAAATAAATTTTACAGTATCCGGTATCGATTCTATACATGAAATCGACCCTATACATTTTCCGGAAAAAGGTAGAACGTAATAATAAATCCTAAATTCGGTCAACCCCCGAATTTTTACTATTACAAGCATTCACCACCAAAAACGAATCTCGACATGTCCGAGAGTTTAATCAATCCAACATACATGACAAAATAAATTAAACGAATAATAAATTAAGCCATAATAGTCGGAACCCTGCAAGGTAGAACAATTTCATCGAAAATACCGCGAACGTAAACCACGCTCTGATACCAATTGTTGGAATTCGATATCCCGGGCTATTAAAATTGCGGAAACCATAGCCCGATCAAACCCTTCGTCGGAGATCACATGAACGCCGACTCATCCGCCGGAGTCCGACCATCGGAGACCATGCGCCCGAAGACGCACAGCCCGCCCCCGGTCGAACCCCCGCGAGCCGGGGTTCGTGTGATCGAACAAGGCGTTCGATGGGGCTGCATCCGGCAGCCCCCGGCAGCAGGTCCGGCGACCTGCTGCTCGCCGTGGAGGAGCCCCCACCGTCGAGGTGGGGAGGTGGCGGCACCAGCCCGCCACCATCGGCGATCGCGCCTAGCGATCGCCCCCTCGGCCGAAGCCGAGGGCTCCCCTTGCTCACGCCCGAACCCTAGCCGGGCGATCCCACGCGGTCCGGTGGCTTCGCCACCACCGCGTGATCGTCCGTCTAATCCGGGTCCGAACTTTCGGATCTTGTTCTACGGTATTCTCGATAAATCCAAAACCGAATAAATCAAGGGTGTTTAGATTTTTACCTTTCGATTCGTTGTTCGGAGAAACGAATTCAAGACGACCTTTTGAATCTTCCCACGTATTCCTTGCACTAGCTTGAACGTCGGGTGGGCGACGATCCTCCAAGCTCTATGGATCTACTTCTCTCTCTACTTTCTCTCTCTAGAAGAATTATGATCTTCAATCACACTTGAGAATAGAGAAGACCATGTAGTGCTTTTATAGGCTACGTAGGGGATCTAAAGGAGGTGGAATATTGGGCTTCCAATATTAATGATTAAATTGAGCCCAAGCCCAAATCTATTAATCTCCCATTAATATTAATTAATTTATTTTCCACTATATAAATTAATTGCACTCCCAATATTAAACCATATTATATCCAAATAATATTTCTCCGGTAGTATTATTTATTCCGTGTATTTAAGATATAAATATCCATGAATAAAATTTATTTATTGCTTAATAAATTTATTCATCTCTTTTATCCGAGACTAGTACCACTCAACCTTATTTATTATGCGGAATTAAATCCACTCGCGAGGTTTACATAATAAATCCTTATGAGCTCATCTCGGGGATATTATCAACCCTTCCGGGATACACTGTCCGGTCAATCATTCACGGCATGCCATATATAAAATATAGTGACCCAACTTAACCGGTAATTAACCCAATAATTAAATCGGTTAATTCCTTTGGTAAATCAATGTCACTTATATTGAATATACACACCCGCAACAATATCGGGGATTAAGAATAAAATACACTGAGTCTCAAATCAATTATCGCCGAGCAATCCTAATTGATGAGTCTCAATCGATCCGCTCAATACACCAAGTGTACAAGTGTGATAAAATAATTAAGACAAATTATTTTCTCTCTCACACAACGACTATACCGATGGATTGGTCCGTGTCCATCTAGGTCGTGAGCATCTGTTCGATTAAATACGAGTAACCGATAGTATGATCTTCTGTGTGACGTCGCACACCATACTAACTACAACGTATAGAATCCAGGACTATATTTTGCATAAATTTAATTAACAATAATTAAAAGCAAATGAATGTTCGTTATTAATAGGTAAATGAAAGTGTACAAGGAGTTCAGAATACTCAAATCTAGACATTAAGTATACTACTCCAACATAGAGGGCAACATTCAGTAGGAGTTGGTGTTCACAAGGCTGCAGTGGCTATGGAGATTTCACATTCATCAGAGGACACAAATTCACAAAACCCTAAAGGGGTCAGAGGTATCTCCAACTCTATCTCCTTATCTGCACACAACCCTTCTACTTGGATTCTTGATATTGGTGCCTCTGATCACATGGTTAACTCTGTGAATTTTTTTATTGGAACTCCAATTAAAATAAATACTAAAGTGCAACTCCCCACTGGAGAGTGCACTCTTGCCACTCATAAAGGAACAGTCCTTTTAACACCCTCTTTGACCTTACACAATGTGCTTTGTGTACCCTCTTTTAAATTCAATCTTGTTTCTGTTTCCCACTTGGCGATGATTGAGGGAATTTCTTTGAAATTTATCTCCAATCACTGTATCTTGCAGGACCAGAAGAACCAAATTATTGGTTATGCTGAGCCCTTGCATGGGTTATATCATCTGCAACCTGCACCTACAACTTTTCCTGACACTCATACAGAATCCTTTGTTTCTGCTACTATGACTCCCTCTGAAAATTCTCTTCTATGTCACTACAGATTGGGGCATATGCCTTTTAAGAAACTTAGAAACATTGCATCTTTACATATTAGTCAAAACCATACTGCACACCCTTGTGATACTTGTCACTTCTCTAAACAGAAAAAATTACATTTGTCTGAAAGTCATTCTCATGCCTCTTCTTGTTTTGATATTGTGCACATGGACATTTGGGGACCATTTAGGATTGAAACACACTCTGGTTATAAATATTTTCTAACAATTGTTGATGATCACTCTAGAGCAACTTGGATTTTCTGCATGAAAACTAAATCTGAAACAAGATTTCATATGCTTAATTTTTATAATATGGTTGCAACTCAATTTGGCCATAAAATTAAGATTATCAGAAGTGATAATGGTTTGGAATTCACTTTTTCTGAATTTTATCTGGAAAAGGGAATTCTTCACCAAACTTCTTGTGTTGAGACCCCTCAACAAAATGGAAGGGTGGAGAGAAAGCATCAACACCTCCTCCAAGTTGCTAGGGGTCTCTTGTTCCAGTCATGTCTGCCCCTGATTTTTTGGGGAGAATGTGTACAAACTGCTGCATATATTATAAATAGAACACCTTCTGCTATTTTGCAAAATAAATCACCTTTTGAGGTTTTATATGGTAAACCTCCTGATTATTCCTTCTTAAAAGTATTTGGTTGTCTTTGTTATGCTTCCACTCTTGCTGCGGATAGACATAAATTTGATAGCAGGGCTTCTAAATGTGTCTTTATTGAATATGATTTTGGGACCAAAGGTTATAAACTCTACGACATTTCTTCTCGTAAAATCTTTATCTCTACCCATGTGAAATTCTATGAACTGATTTTTCCCTTTCAGAAGGATCATGATGATAATGTTTTTCTAAATCCTAATTTTTCCAAAAACATATCTGAATCCACATCCATTCTGGACTCTCCTTTTGATTCTTTTTGGCAGGACAATACTTATGATATTTTACATACTGATTCACCTGTCATACCATCTGTAACTACTGATCCTACTTCTAGCTCTCTACAGCCCTCTCCTCTTGCAGAGTCTACTACTAGTACCTCAACAATCCCTGCAGCTCCTGAGGTCAGAAAGTCAACCAGGATCAGAAAGCCTCCATCACACTTGACTGATTATGAAGTTTCCAGCACTTTATCTTTCACTTCTGAAGCAGCCATTGGTAAGACAGTGAGGTACCCTATCTCCCATTATATTTGATATTCTGCTCTACCTTCTTCTTATCAGTCATATGCTGCTGCTGCACTTACTCTTGCTGAGCCTAAATCCTATAAAGAAGCTATTAAATATCCTGAATGGCAGCAAGCCATGCATGTGGAATTAAAAGCTTTAGAGTCAAATAAAACTTGGGAACTTGTTGATTTACCCATAGATATGCATGCCATAGGATGTAAATGGGTATTTAAAACTAAGTTGAAGTCTGATGGTAGTCTTGAGAGATATAAAGCGAGACTCGTAGCTAAGGGCTATACCCAGGAAGAAGGGGTTGATTATTTTGAAACATTTTCTCCTGTTGTCAAACTCACAACAGTTCGGGTTTTGTTGTCTGTTGCTTCTTCACTAGGCTGGCATTTAAAGCAACTTGATGTAAACAACGCCTTTCTGCATGGTGACCTTGATGAGGTTATTTATATGACCCCTCCCCCGGGCTATTGTTCCCCTACTGACCACAGAGTATGCAGGTTACTAAAGAGCCTTTATGGGCTTAAACAAGCTTCTCGACAATGGTTCTGTAAATTGTCTGATTCTTTACTTGCATATGGTTACAAAAAATCTGGAGCTGACTCTTCTTTATTTGTTAAGCACTCTGCACTTCATATTACTGTCATTCTTGTCTATGTGGATGACATAATTCTTGCTGGAAATGACTTCATCTCCATGCTGTGAAACTTCATCTCCATGCTCAGTTTAGTATAAAGGATTTAGGTGACCTCAAATTTATTCTTGGTTTGGAAATTATTCAATCCCCTGATGGTCTTTACATTTCTCAAAAACAGTATTGTCTTGATATTCTTGCCGACCACAGATATTTGGATTGTAAACCTTCTAAGAGCCCTATGGATGTCAATTTAAAACTTTCCAAAACTGATGGGGACTTACTTTCTGATCCCAAGTCTTATAGGGTTTTGATTGGGAAACTTTTGTACTAAACTGTAACTCGACCTGATATTTGCTTTGCTGTACAAACACTTAGCCAATTTTTGTCTTGTCCTACCAACATTCACCTAACTGCTGCTCATAGAATTCTGAGATACTTAAAGCAATCTGTTGGTCAAGGATTGTTTTATAGCAACCAGTCACCTCTGACTTTGTCAGGTCTCACAGATTCAGATTGGGTTGGTTGTGTTGATACAAGGAGGAGTGTTTCAGGTTATTGTTTTTTGTTGGGTACTTCTCTCATTTCTTGGAAATCCAAGAAGCAACCTGTGGTTAGCAGGTCCTCCACTGAGGCAGAATACCGGGCAGCTGCCAATGCCATTTGTGAGGGACAGTGGTTGCTTTATTTACTTGCTGATTTTCACATTGTCTCTTCCCCGGTCCAGATTTTTACAGATAATATGTCTACTTATTACTTGGCTCACAATCCTGTTCAGCACCAGAGGACCAAACACATTGAGCTAGATTGCCATCTTATTCGTGAGAAGATAGAATCTGGCCACTTCAAGCTGCTTCACATTTCCAATGACAAACAATTGGCTGATGTTTTCACCAAGGCTCTCCCCTCCGCCAGCTATTTGTCTTTACAGTCCTAGATGCACCTGAAGAACCTCCATGTACCTCTTGTGGGGGGTATTAGAGTTTATCATCTACTGGGCCTTAGTTTATGTATAGGTTATTTGGGCCAGTTCTATTCCTATTCTATTTCTAATTCTTTAGAGTTCACTTATTTTATTAAATAGGTTTACAGATTGTAAAACCAAAGGGACAGGATTTTATTATTGAATAACAACTTTACTTTTCTTCTTCCCCAAAACATCGTTTCTTATCTGAAAATTATCAGGGGCCGAATAGATGGACGGCCGAGATCTTTCGGAGCTCCCTCCAGTGGGGCCCGCACGAGGAGAAAACCATGTCCAGATGTCCTTGCCGGAGTTTGTGTGGGCCCAGAGAAGTCGGCTTGCCGGAGAAGGCTAGGTCTTGCGTTCGCATGGTTTCTTCGGCGAGTTTGGCTGAGGATATTACGAGGGTTGGGACGGAATCTAGGTTTAGTTGTACGATGGGACCGTGTTTTTGAGAGAGCTGCCAGAGGTAAATATGTCGGGCTTTGGCGGCGGCTAGCTGGTGGAGGTTTCCGATGAGCGGCAGCCCGGGTGGGCCCGGCAGTCGAGGTGAGAGGTTTGATGATTTCTTTAGGTATAGAAAGATTAGTAATGGAAGAGATAGTAAGAGAATGGTAAGCATTATGATTTTAGTAGGTTGTGGTTTGATTCGGGTGGGAAGGATTGATTAATTCATTCCAGTGTTATTATTATTATTATTATTATTTATATATATATATATATATATATATATATATATTAGTCCTAATTTTTTATAAGAGATAGTGCTCGTAAACTAAATTGTACTAACGGTCATAATAAATAAACGTATCCTATAGCTTGCTAGATAGATAGATATGTGTGTGGTGATTGGTGAACAATTGGACATCTAAATCTGACCTATACCTAAACGTGGACATTTACACGTTTTTATAGACGAAAATGGATTGAACGAAACTAAATAAGTTTGGAATGAACTAAAACATAATGATTTTATAAACAATAATTTTAAGGGTCCTGCTATTTGGGCAGAATCTGCCCAAGGCAGAATTTCTTTAAAAAATTATTTAAAAATTATTATAATATTTTTATTATTATTTTGTTATATATTATAATTAAGTACACTATATCAAATATATATTGCACAAAAAAAATAAAAAATAAAAATGTTTAGATAAAGATATTAAATATTTTTTTATTTATATTAAAATAATTAATTGATTAGAAAAAAATTATTTTAATATATAAAAATGAAAGATAAAAATTTTATTTTAATAAACTTATTAAGTTAATTATATTTATAATCATATAAACATAAAAAAAAAAAAAAAAACAATAATTTTGGGCAGTTCTGCCCACAAGGAATTACCTAATTTTAATAGATTATTAAATATTTGTAAAAATTATTTAGTAATATTATATTTCAGAACTAGATTGATGCTTGAAATTATTAATAACAATTTTTTATTTATTTATTTTGAAATAAAACTGAGGGGTGTATTCAATCAGGATTTTAATGGATTTTTTTGGACTTTTAAAAGTCCGTGGATTTTTGTGGATTTTCTAAATCCACGAAGTCTAGGAAGAGTTTGATTGACTTTTTCTTATTGATTTTCACGGATTTTGATAGACTTTACATAATTGTGAAATACATTTTTTTAATTGATTTACTTGAATTATCATAGGCTTTTACATATAAAGAAATCCAAATTGTTAAAAAAATTCAAATTGTTTAGAAAATAAAATACAAAAAATGCACTAGTTTAAAACTAAAAAATATAATTATTCAACATTATTATTCCTATTTTTATTTACATATTGTTATACGTCGACATCATTTTTCATATACCATTAGCAAGCAATACTCGTTGTATGAATTAGCTTGTTCATTTTTCAAATACCGTTAGCAAACAATACTCAATACTCGTTGAATGAATTAACTTGCGTTTTTTGTTTTGATGTAAATAAAATTCATGATATATATATCATACAAAAAACATACGTATTATTTTTTTATTTCTTTATTTATTAATGTTTTTTTAACTTTATTATGTTTATTTATATATTTTTAAAATTTTATTATTTTTTTTATAATTAATTAATAATTTTATTTTATCTATTTCATGTTTACTAATTTTTTTAATAATTAATTTGTCAATTAAAATAGAAATCCGTTGAAATCTCATGTATTTGGGAGAGATTTCAAATAATGGATTTCCTTTATATTTTTAGGATGAAATCAATATAGATCCATTGACTTTTAAAATCTTTTAAAATTTATTGAGTTTTGAATACCTATAGATTTTAATAATATTTTTAGGATGAAATCAATAGAGATCCATTGACTTTTAAAATCTTTTAAAATTTATTGAGTTTTGAATACTTATAGATTTTAATAGATTTTTTAAAATCTGAATTGAATTCCTCCGAATTTTAATAGACTTTTAAAAATCCGGATTGAATATCCCTGGATTTTAAAAGTCCTAACAAATCCTATAGAGTCTTAAACGAATACACCCTTTAAAGTGAATTGAATAGATTTGAATTGAAATAAATTGAACGAATAATTAAAGTGTGAATTGAACTAAATTAAACGGTTCATAAACTATTATTTTAAATTTGATTTAAAATTAATTTATTTAAATAATTTCACATGGTATTTAAAAGGTAATACAATAATACACATGACCTGCTACGCACACATTAATTTGTGTCTAGCTGACGCTTACATGAAATTTGCGATGACTTGACACCGCAAGCCATTATACATGCAACCTGGGTTAAATACGATCGATGATGGGCTAATCTGTAATAGTCCTAAAAAAAGTATGTCTAGGGGGCTGCACACAACTACACAAGTGCGGGACTGACCTTGGTCCGCCCACTACCCGGGCCCAAATTACGAATTTAAATAATATTGTAGTTAATTTATTTTTGTTATGAAATACTCCCTCCCATTTTTAATACTTGTGGTTTTAGCCATTTGCACACTTTTTAATGAATTTATTTTATACCCAAATTAACCTCCTTTAAATTCTAAAATTTTAGGACAGTAGAATTCTCTCTCCTTTCTTCCTCTTCCTCCCTCGTCTGTGTAAATCGTTTTCTCTTCCAAAGAAATTTCAAATTTGCAGTGTTCTTAATTTTAAAAAATAAAATCTTTGGTCTTCCTCTTCTAAAAATCTAATCTTTTAAAAAGTTTTGGTTCCAAAATTTTTAGTTGGAGCCAAATTTTTGAGGAAAATTCAAATTGAAATTAAAATTCTCATCATTTTTTTCTACAAATATGACGATTACATATTCTAAATTTCAATTTCTTATATATGAATTCCGAATTTATAATCGATTTGAATCAACCTCCTCCAATTTCTGAAGATGAATCATATATTGGAGAAGGAGAAGGTGAAATTTCAATTACCGTATCAAATTCTTCTTCCGGAAATTTGATAATAGAATTAAACGGAGATAATCATGAGATTGAATGTCCGATTATAGAACTCGACCTACAAGAGTTTGAAGTAAATAATTCTGAGGAAAATTCAGATTCTTCGGAAGAAGAAGTTATCGTTTCTCCGCCAACATACCAAGGTATCCTGTTCATATTTTTGTTAAATATTTTTAGACAAGTGGAAAGCTTCAATGAACCAAAATGAAATTCGATTCTAACCTCTAATGGTAAATTATTTTGAAGACGAAATGTCAGTTAACAACCTGAGATATATTGCTTTGTTTATGTGATGTAGTTATTTGATTTCGATGATTTAAAGTGAATGGGTCCGATGAGTAATTTCAAGTAAATAGTGTTTTTCTTTGATTATATTTATCCAACAAGACAATGCTATAGGACGCATGTTATTTCCAGTGACCCGGATTTTATAGTCGCAACATCACAGAGTGGACTTGACATTAAGTTAGTTTGTCAACCTACAAACTCTCCCGATTTCAATATACTCGACCTTGGTTTTTTCAGAGCCATACAGTCATTGCAACAAAAAATGCGAGCGAGAACTATCACGAAGCTTGTCTATGCGGTAGAGAAAGCATTTGATGACTATTCACCCGTCAAACTGAATTATGTATGGTTGACATTGCAATTGTGTTTGAAAGAGTCCATGAAATTATACGGAGGAAATCGATATAAAATCCCCCACATTAACAAAGGTCGACTTCAAAGGCTAGGTTATCTTCCTACACAAATTTCATGTGAGACTACCTTGGTGCAAATGACGATAAACTTCTTAGCGAATGGACTTGGTAAGTTATTTTTTAATACTGTATTTTTTTCTTGCATGTATGAGATGAGAAACATTGCTTTATACCCAATAACTGTTATTACTGATATTTTTAAATATGTTTTTGGTATACTGTAGAAGGAACAAATGAATAAGTGAAGCTATATGTTGAGAGATACAGGTTACATTGTTTCTTTCGGACAAAATAACTAGATTGGTTTAAAATTTATTAATATGGTATGTTTTTTGTTTTTTTTCCTTTGCAGGGTTGTTGATTATAAGCGGCAAAGAGGATACATAAATTGGTGTTACCTTTCGATTAAATTTGACTTGTGTATTTTTTAGAGCAATACTTGAATGAGGTTTTTTTGTTGCTCTTTATAATTATTCATTGAGAACGAGTATTTATATGATAAACTGATTTGGTGATGATGATGATACTACTTTGCTTTCTATGGATTTGTTAGTTCAGTTTTACTTCTGATAAATATGGGCAAATACAATGAAATTCTCTTATGATAAATATGGAGAAAAATACAACATCAACATCCTTTCTTCAACCTGCTTTGTATTCATATCTAAAGCATTAACAGAAAATTAACAAGACATATGAAAGTATATAAGTGAAGAGAAGAGAATATCGATTAATCATAACTGAATAACATTACATGATAAAATTCAATTATTATAACCGCATGAATATCGACTAATCATAACTGAACAAGAGAAGCAATTATTTTTTCTACTTCTTCTCAAACAGCGAGGGAAGAAGTGCTGGAGTAGTATACTTAATATCTAGATTTGAGTATTCTGAACTCCTTGTACACTTTCATTTACCTATTAATAATGAACATTCATTTGCTTTTAATTATTGTTAATTAAATATATGCAAATTATAGTCCTGGATTTTATACGTTGTAGTTAGTATGGTGTTGCATGGGCACACAGAAGATCATACTATCGGTTACTCGTATTTAATCGAACAGATGCTCACGACCTAGATGGACACGGACCAATCCATCGGTATAGTCGTTGTGTGAGAGAGAAAATAATTTATCTTAATTATTTTATCACACTTGTACACTTGGTGTATTGAACGGATCGATTGAGACTCATCAATTGGGTTTGCTCGGCGATAATTGATTTGAGACTCAGTGTATTTTATTCTTAATCCCCGATACAATTGCGGGTGTGTATATTTAGTATAAGTGATTTTGATTTTCCAAAGGAATTGACCGGTTTAATTATTGGGTCAATTACCGGTTAAGTTGGGTCACTATATTTTATATATGGCATGCCGTGAATTCTTGACGGGACAGTGTATCCCGGAAGGGTTGATAATATCCCCGAGAAGAGCTCATAAGGATTTATTATGTAAACCTCGCGAGTGGATTTAATTCCGCATAATAAATAAGGTTGAGTGGTACTAGTCTCGGATAAAAGAGATGAATAAATTTATTAAGCAATAAATAAATTTTATTCATGGATATTTATATCTTAAATACACGGAATAAATAATACTACCGGAGAAATATTATTTGGATATAATATGGTTTAATATTGGGAGTGCAATTAATTTATATAGTGGAAAATAAATTAATTAATATTGATAAGGATTAATGGATTTGGGCAGTGGGCTCAATTTAATCTTCAATATTGGAAGCCCAATATTCCACCTCCTTTAGATCCCCTACGTAGCCTATAAAAGCACTACATGGCCTTCATAAATCATAAGACAAGATTATCATACTTGATATTCTAGAGAGTTGAAGGAGATCCATAGGAGTTCGATAGATCGTCGCCCACCCGACGTTCGAACGGAGTGCAAGGAATACGTGGGAAGATTCAAAGGTCGTCTTGATTTCGTTTCTCCGAACAACGAATCGAAAGGTAAAAATCTAAACGCCCTTGATTTTGTTCGATTTGATTTATCGAGAATACCGTAGAACGAAGATCCGAAAGATCGAACCCGGAATAGACGGACGATCACGCGGTGGTGGCGAAGCCACCGGACCGCGTGGATCGACCCGCCTAGGGTTTGGCGGGCGCGGAGGAGGCGACCCTCGGCTGGGCCGAGGGCGCGCGGTCGATCACAAGGATCGACCGTCGGGGCGCGGGCTGGAGCCGCACCCCACCCCACCTCGACGGTGGGGACCTCCAGGCGGCGGCGAGTCGCCGGACTCGCCGCGGGGTCTGCCGATGCAGCCCCACCCGATCGCGTGGGACGCGATCCTTCGATCGCGTGAACACCCGGCTCGCCGGGGTTCGGCTGGGGGCGGGCTACGTGTCTTCGGGCGCGTGGTCTCCAAAGGCCGGACTCCGGCGGATGAGTCGGCGTTCATATGATCTCCGGCGATGGGTTTTTGATCGGGCTATGGTTTCCGCAATTTTAAATAGCCCGGGATATCGAATTCCAACAATTGGTATCAGAGCGTGGTTTACGTTCGCGGTATTTTCGATAAAATTGTTCTACCTTGCAGGGTTCCGACTATTATGGCTTGATGATTATTTGTTTAATTATTTTGTCATGTGATTGTTGGTTTAATTAAACTCTCGGACATGTCGAGATTCGTTTTTGGTGGTGAATGCTTGTAATAGTAAAAATTCGGGGGTTGACCGAATTTAGGATTTATTATTACGTTCTACGTTTTTCCGGAAATTGTATAGGGTCGATTTCATGTATAGAATCGATACCGGATAGTGTAAAATCAATTTTGTAATTTATTTTGCGTTGGATCGATGCCGAAACGACCTCCGGAGAAGACGCGTGACGAAGGAGATGATCATGAGGGTGAAGGGACAAGGATCGACCACCCCATGGTCGATCCATGAGGATCGATCGATCGACCCTTGGAGGGGCCGCCGGCGTCGGTGGCCGGCCACCTCCTAGGTGGCGGTCGAGGGTGGCGCGGGGATCCCCACCCCGTGCTATCCCGGTCCGGAGATTTACTTTCCTAATCAGTTCGGATTTTTCCTATTTGAGTATTCCTATTTTTGGAATTCTCATGGATTAGGAAAAGAATTAATTGGAATTAATTTTATTTCCTTATTCTATTATGGAAGTCTTCTAGAGTATTCCGAGTTCTACTTGGAATAGGATCCTAGAGATTTAATAGAATTGGAAAGGAATAAAAGTTAATTTAGGATTGATTTATTTCCTAATTGATTATTCCTATTTTATGGGAATTTTCATAGTAATGGAAATTAATTAATCTTGGAAAGTAGAAGAGTCCTAAATTATTTTATTTCCTTATTTCATTATGGAAATCATCTAGAATATTCCAAGTGGGTCTTGGATAGATTATTCTAGAGATTTAATGAAGTAGAAAGGGAAAATAAAATAAATAAAAATATTAATAATATTTAATTTTATTTTTGATTTATTCGATTGACTTAATTATTTTTAATTGAGTATCTTTTGGATCTATTAAAAATAAATAGATTTAAATATTGGAAATTAATATTCTCGTCACATGGAGCATTCAAGAACGAAGACTAAAGACTAGAAGACGCGTACGGAGATGGAGTAAAGCCATAATAGTCGGAAAATAATATTCTAGTAATTATTTTGACTATGTGATAATACTATGTGCTTTATTACATGTATGCATGCTATATGTGTTTACTTTTATGCACTAGATAGCGTATCCCTTTGTTGTAAAAAGCTAAGTGGGAGAGGGTATGGAAACATACCCATGGTCTCCATTGCTGCTCTCTTGGTGACTTTTATAAACTTTTGAAGTTTATATAGATAAGTTATTGGAGGAGAGTTCTTGTAATTCCTCTTACGAGAAACATTGATTAAGTTTATCAAACAATGCCTAATTTGTCTTTCCAAAGCTGATTTCAAGTCGACTCATTCTCACCCCGGGGAGTGGAATGGAGCCAGAGCCACTTGGTCATGTAGAGGACACAAATTAGAGACCTTTGTACCATTCTTTTGAAGATGGATCGATTGTCTGCTCGGCTCCCTCATTTATGAGAGATAGGGTTGTTCGCATGGTGAATCACTGGTTAGAAACTTCGAGTTTCACTTATGATTCTCCGCGTCTTGATTTACAAGATCGAATGGATCAAGTAATTGGGAGTCAATTATAAAGATCTCTTAGTGCAGTAAACGTCCACACAACGTGGCTTGCTGTACTGACGGATTTTGGATTAATTGATGTAGACAGTTGTAAGAAATTGTGAAGAGTTGTGAAGTTATCGTAAACGTCCACACAACGTGGCTTGCGGTGATGTAGCAATTCCAAACGATTTACTTTGGTGCTGAGTAATGGTTTACACTTAGATACGCCTTATAGTATTCCTCCCACCGAGGTTCCGCTATAAGCGATGTATGACCGAAGGAAATCTAATTGCTAAGTCGTTTGGGTGGGTAAACGTCCACACACCGTGGCTTGCCTTACCTGATGGGATTTTAGATGTGATTAGTGATTTAATGATATTATTTAAGGGAGATAATATCGGATATTAAATTGTTTGTTTGTTTTATGTGCTTATAGGTTAGGAATGACTGTGACCCCACTTTGTGATATACTTAAAGATGAAAACTCACTGGTTCCATATAGTACTGATTGGAAAAGAAATCTAGACATTGTTCAGACTGTCAAGCTTTCTGAATCCACTGTTGTTCCAACTACGTTGAGACATGGTGTGGAAGCTAGGCAAGAGGTGTTTAACATACCCACGGAATCGTTCCTCAATGAGTCCCTTGAAAACGGCTCGGCGAAGGCGATTTTTGTGCGTAAGTTAAGAGAAACACGAGCTCTTGTGGCTAGGCTAAAAGAAAAGCGTGCAAAGAGACCCAGTGGTTTAAAATCACGGATTGGGAAAGGCAAGCCGTTAGGCAGATGCTTTCGATGCAAACAGTTTGGGCACTGGAGGTCTGATTGTCCTCTCATCAAAGGTACGAAATTTTCCTTAGTCACTGAAACATTATCAGTGGTGTTATCTACCAGCACCTGGTGTGTAGATACGGGGGCCACTGATCATGTCTGCAATTCATTGCAGGGGTTCCAGGAAACCCGGAGACTTAGAGAGGGAGAGATCGTGGTCTACATGGGCAATGCCGCGAGGGTGGCGGCTGTTGCAGTGGGAGACGTTCACTTACGCTTCAGTAGTGATAGGGTTTTAGTTTTACATAATTGTCTTTATGTACCCAACTTTAGAAAGAATTTAATTTCGGTTTCTAAACTTATTATGAATGGATATTCTGTCTCTTTTGACCACTCTGTGATCATAAGAAGAAACAGTGAGATTATCTGTTCTGGTACATTGGTGGACGATTTGTATGTACTAAATCCTGAGTCTAACACGATGCAACTAACCGAGAGTAATAACACATCTACGAACACCCATAAGAGAAAGGAACCTTCTAAAATGAATCAATTATACTTGTGGCATCTAAGGCTAGGTCATATAAACTCGAATAGGCTTCAAAGGTTGAAAGCTGATGGTCTAATCAGCGATGTTGAAGGAGAGGACCTTCCGACCTGCGAATCCTGTTTAGAGGGTAAAATGACCAAGCGTTCTTTTTCTGGTAAAGGACGGAGGGCTGAACAAGTATTGGATTTGATTCACTCTGATGTATGCGGACCTATGTCTACTCAGGCAAGGGGAGGGTACGAGTATTTCATCACTTTCACTGATGATTACTCAAGGTATGGATTTGTATATTTGATGCGCCGCAAGAGCGAATCCTTTGACAAGTTCAAGGAGTTCAAGGCTTTTGTGGAGAACCTTCAAAATAAATCCATTAAATGCCTGCGATCTGATCGCGGAGGCGAGTACCTGTCTGGAGAATTCAAGGCATACTTGGCAGAGAATGGGATTGATTCCCAAATGACATCACCATATACTCCTCAGCAAAATGGTGTGTCAGAAAGAAGGAATAGGACTCTTATGGAAATGGTGCGATCGATGATGAGTTACTCGGACTTACCTATTATGTTCTGGGGACATGCCTTGGAAACAGCGGCGTATATCTTGAATAGGGTTCCAACCAAAACGGTACCAACCACACCCATGGAATTGTGGAGTGGGCGCAAGCCTAACTTGAGACACATTCGGATCTGGGGTTGTCCAGCACATGTGTTGCGACAAGGTGCCGATAAGTTAGAACCTAGATCAGAATTACGGCTGTTTGTAGGATACCCGAAAGGAACTAAAGGTGGCATGTTCTATAGTCCTACGGACCAGAAGATCGTTATAAGTACTAACGCTCGGTTCTTAGAGGAAGACTATGTCATGGACCACAAGCCCAAGAGTGACATAATACTTGATGAGTTGAGAGGTAACAAGGAAGACTTAGATACAGCCGAACCGAGTATAGATACACCACTAGAATCTGCACCTACTATCACTGTTAATACACCGGAACGCCGTCGTAGTGGGAGGGTTGTTAAACAACCAGACCGATGGATTGGACTGGGTGAGTCTTCGAACTCTGGACCTGGAGTTCATGAAATCGATCCCTGGACCTATGATGATGCGGTACAAGATATAGATGCGCCTTCTTGGAAGAAAGCGATGAAATCCGAAATAGAATCTATGGATTCTAATAAAGTCTGGGATCTTGTAGAACCACCAAACGGCGTAAAGCCAATTGGGTGTAAATGGGTCTACAAGAGAAAGAGAGGATCTGACGGAAAGGTTGAAACCTTTAAAGCTCGGCTTGTTGCGAAAGGATATACTCAGAAAGAGGGAATCGATTATGAGGAGACCTTCTCGCCGGTAGCCAAGATAAAGTCGATCCGGATTCTCTTATCCATAGCAGCTCATATGGATTATGAGGTGTGGCAAATGGATGTCAAGACAGCTTTCCTAAATGAAAGTCTTGACGAGACGATTTATATGAAACAACCAGAAGGATTCATTGCTAAGGGGCGAGATCATCTAGTATGCAAGCTTAATCGATCCATTTATGGATTGAAACAAGCCTCGAGATCGTGGAACCTGCGGTTTGACGAAGTAGTCCAATCTTTTGGATTCAGTCAAAGCATGGACGAATCGTGTGTGTATTGGAAACGTGATGGGAAGAAGGTGGTGTTTCTCGTGCTTTATGTAGACGACATTCTTCTCATTGGCAACAGTGTGAAAATGTTATCAGACATAAAGGGATGGTTGTCTAGACAATTCGATATGAATGATTTGGGAGAAGTCGGGCATGTTCTAGGGATCAAGGTTATAAGGGATCGCCGGAATAGAACATTGTACCTATCCCAGCAATCTTACATAGACACGATTCTGGCTCGTTTTAACATGCAAGATTCCAAGAAGGGTGAACTACCCTTCAGTAAAGGAACTTATCTTTCTAAGGAGATGTGTCCTCAGACACAAAAGGAGAAAGATGAAATGAAAGCAGTTCCCTATGCTTCGGCTGTGGGAAGCTTGATGTATGCAATGTTATGAACAAGGCCTGATATCTGCTATGCAGTTGGCGTAGTAGCGAGATATCAGAGTAACCCCTGGAAAGGCTCATTGGACTGCCGTAAAGAGCATTTTCAAGTATTTGCGAAATACTAGGGATTATGTTCTAAGTTACGGGGCAGACAATCTGGTTCCTTTGGGTTATACAGATTCGGATTTCCAAGCTGATAAGGACCAGTGTAAGTCGTAATCAGGCTATGTGTTTCACTATTAAAGGAGGAGGAGTTTTAACATGGAAGAGTGATAAGCACGATGCTTTTCGGACTCTCCCATGGGTAACCAAATAGCGGCCTCAGAGGCAGCGGAAGATTTGGTATGGCTCCGGTATTACCTCTGGGACTTAGATATGATTCTTAGTTTACCAAAGGCTATGTAAATAGCGGTGCAGTGGCAAACTTTAAGAGATCACGAGTCCATAAGTGTAAGATAACACATAGGGCAAGTACCACCTGATACGAATCATCGTCAGAGGGACGATGCAGTAGTCACCAAGATAGCTTCAGAGCGGCAACCTAGATTGCTCATTCACATGGTACCTCTTGGAGGTACAGTTTAAGCACGTGATGAGTATGGGAGCCGGGAGTTTGGAAGATAAGACTAGACCTTAGTATAAGTGGGAGATTGCTGGAGTAGTATACTTAATGTCTAGATTTGAGTATTCTGAACTCCTTGTACACTTTCATTTACCTATTAATAATGAACATTCATTTGCTTTTAATTATTGTTAATTAAATATATGCAAATTATAGTCCTGGATTTTATACGTTGTAGTTAGTATGGTGTTGCATGGGCACACAGAAGATCATACTATCGGTTACTCGTATTTAATCGAACAGATGCTCACGACCTAGATGGACACGGACCAATCCATCGGTATAGTCGTTGTGTGAGAGAGAAAATAATTTATCTTAATTATTTTATCACACTTGTACACTTGGTGTATTGAGCGGATCGATTGAGACTCATCAATTAGGTTTGCTCGGCGATAATTGATTTGAGACTCAGTGTATTTTATTCTTAATCCTCGATACAATTGCGGGTGTGTATATTTAGTATAAGTGACTTTGATTTTCCAAAGGAATTGACCGGTTTAATTATTGGGTCAATTACCGGTTAAGTTGGGTCACTATATTTTATATATGGCATGCCGTGAATTCTTGACGGGACAGTGTATCCCGGAAGGGTTGATAATATCCCCGAGATGAGCTCATAAGGATTTATTATGTAAACCTCGCGAGTGGATTTAATTCCGCATAATAAATAAGGTTGAGTGGTACTAGTCTCGGATAAAAGAGATGAATAAATTTATTAAGCAATAAATAAATTTTATTCATGGATATTTATGTCTTAAATACACGGAATAAATAATACTACCGGAGAAATATTATTTGGATATAATATGGTTTAATATTGGGAGTGCAATTAATTTATATAGTGGAAAATAAATTAATTAATATTGATAAGGATTAATGGACTTGGGCAGTGGGCTCAATTTAATCTTCAATATTGGAAGCCCAATATTCCACCTCCTTTAGATCCCCTACGTAGCCTATAAAAGCACTACATGGCCTTCATAAATCATAAGACAAGATTATCATACTTGATATTCTAGAGAGTTGAAGGAGATCCATAGGAGTTCGATAGATCGTCGCCCACCCGACGTTCGAACGGAGTGCAAGGAATACGTGGGAAGATTCAAAGGTCGTCTTGATTTCGTTTCTCCGAACAACGAATCGAAAGGTTAAAATCTAAACGCCCTTGATTTTGTTCGATTTGATTTATCGAGAATACCGTAGAACGAAGATCCGAAAGATCGAACCCGGAATAGACGGACGATCACGCGGTGGTGGCGAAGCCACCGGACCGCGTGGATCGACCCGCCTAGGGTTTGGCGGGCGCGGAGGAGGCGACCCTCGGCTGGGCCGAGGGCGCGCGGTCGATCACAAGGATCGACCGCCGGGGCGCGGGCTGGAGCCGCACCCCACCCCACCTCGACGGTGGGGACCTCCAGGCGGCGGCGAGTCGCCGGACTCGCCGCGGGGGATGCCGATGCAGCCCCACCCGATCGCGTGGGACGCGATCCTTCGATCGCGTGAACACCCGGCTCGCCGGGGTTCGGCTGGGGGCGGGCTACGTGTCTTCGGGCGCGTGGTCTCCAAAGGCCGGACTCCGGCGGATGAGTCGGCGTTCATATGATCTCCGGCGATGGGTTTTTGATCGGGCTATGGTTTCCGCAATTTTAAATAGCCCGGGATATCGAATTCCAACAAGAAGAACCCTAAGCATTTCGTTATATTTGCTGGATTTTTCAACTTTGGTGGATTTTTCTTCCACTTTAATTGCATCACGGCGAATGCAAGGAGTAGAAGATCGGTGAACATCGTCTTCAACGTCGGAATCAACCCTAAGCATTTCGTTATATTTGCTGGATTTTTCAACTTTGGTGGATTTTTC
Source organism: Euphrasia confusa (assembly GCA_954870475.1). Taxonomy (NCBI): domain Eukaryota; kingdom Viridiplantae; phylum Streptophyta; class Magnoliopsida; order Lamiales; family Orobanchaceae; genus Euphrasia; species Euphrasia confusa. The sequence goes on from OX940949.1 coordinate 20,609,231, forward strand.
TTCTACTTTAATTGCACCACGGCGAATGCAAGGAGTAGAAGATCGGTGAACATCGTCTTCAACGTCGGAATCAGACACGACCATATTACTCAACTCTGCATCCCGAATTTTCAAAGCAATTTCTTCAAGTTTTGTCACTGATGCTTTTGCCTCTTGAATAGCTTTCTCCATTAATATTACTGCTCTATCCGCATCATCCATGATATAGACCACTTAATTGTAGTAGCTCTACAAAAATAAATGTATTCCCGGCCTGCAACTCAAAACATAAAAAAAATGTCTAAATTAAAACCATGTAAATATACTATCCATAGACCTTCTAAAATAAATAAGATTTTCTCTAGTTCATGAAAATCAAATAATTTGATCACAAATTCATACGAGTTTGAGAATTCCTTCCCAATTTTAATTAAAAAAAACACTAAGAGAAAACCTAATTTCAAATTGAGGTAATCATAAAAAGAAAAAAAAATAGGTATATATGGATTCATTCACAAATATAAAGAAGATAACTTACCGTTTTAATTTTTTTGGTCTCTACAATCTGAATAAGCTTGATAGAAGTTGAAAGTATGTAAGAGAAGAGAAGAATACGATCCATCAAAATTTGGAATTTTAACAAGACGTAAAAAGTCGCTGGGGGAGAGAAGAAGAAGAGAGGAGAATTGAATTCTCACCATTAATGACAAAGAGGGTATAATAGGGATATAAAGCTAGAACGACAAATAAAAAGTAGAAAATAAAAATTGTAAAACGACAAGTATTAAAAATGGGAGGGAGTAATATTATGGATGTTCTTTGGAGTGCTCAAGTTAGTGGGAATTCATATGAACACAATATTGAATTCACCACTTTATGATAATATTTATATGCATGATGATGCATGTACTCATATATATATATATATATATATATATATATATATATATATATATATATATATATATATATATATATATATATATATATATATATATATATATATATATATATATATATATATATATATATATATATATGTGTGTGTGTGTGTGTGTGAGTCATTGTACTCCATTGGTACTTACTCATAATAAAAATGTCCTCCTTCTCCCTACTTCTATTCTCTTGCGTACTTTAGATTTTATATTATTCTGAGCTATTAAATTCACAACACGTTATCAGCACGAATAGCAAGATTCACAAGCATGCATAGCAAGATTCACAAGCACAAATAGCAAGATTCGCAAGCATGAATCGTAAGATTATTTAGGTACGCATTTTATTATTTTAATTTATTATTATTAAGGCTAACATCAATAAGGTTGATTTCACTCCCTTGATCTTAGTGGAAATGAATTTTTAATCATGAAAGATATCTTCTAACTTTGTGGAAGAATTTGAATGAAAGATACGATCACCTGAAGATGGTCGTACTTCCACAAACATGGAATAATTGGCTCCACATTTTAGGACAAGATTTTAAATCTGTCGAGGCATATAATTTCAGCTATCATGAAGTAGCTTCTCGATAAATTATGTGGTGAAACTATAACTGATGAAGACATGCTTGAGAAATATAATCTACTTATCACGTGTCGAATGTGCTCCTGTAGTAGCAATATCGACAAAAACAAAATACCAAATATTCTGAATAAATTGGTAAAAATCACGAAGCCCGACTCATAAATTTAGTCCATTTCTTGAAGCAAATGCGACTTAAACTCAAAATTATGAACGTGGTCGTTGTCGTGGTAAAAGTAGAGGACATGCAAAATATCATGTTCGTAATCATGTTTGGGGTATCCATATAATAAAGATAAGAATTTTGAAAAAAAAAATGTCTCCCAGAAGAGAGAACATGAAAAAATAAGAAATAATAATGAACAAAGAAAGTTCATTGATCTCGTGTATGCCGAACATCGGATCATTTTGTTGATCTTTATGAAGAAAAAAATCGATGAAATGAAACGAAAAATATGTGGAGAGAAATCATGTTGATGAAAAATATGTCAATGATGATGACATGAATTATGAAAGAAAATTCAATGATTGCATCATTTATGAATAATAATTTCTAAGAAGAAATAATGGATGTCAAATCTTTGGAATCAAATATTGATGGTGATATTTGCTTAATTGATAGTGCTGCAATACACACAATAAGCGGTAGTGCAAATCTGATTGATGTCTCCGGAAGAGTCACGCTTTTTCCCTGAAGGAACTAAATTTGTTATTGAAAATGCACTATTATCTTTCAAGTCTCCAGAAATTCGAATAAATTTGTAAAGATATCCGAAAAAATGGGTATTATATTGAGACTATAAACGAGAAAAATAAAAGAATGCTTATTGATTACAAAAATCAACTTGGAAAAGAAGTGCGTTTTAGAAACTTGTATTCACTATCTTCGGGCTTATATTATACGAAAATAAATTCAATAGAAACATATGACCTAATAGACCAGAAGTCGATTAATCCAAAGATTTTATGGTGAACGACTTTGACATCCATGTTCGACAATAATGAGAAAAATTATTGAAAGTTCTCATGGCCATATCTTGAAAAAATAAAAGCTGTTGAACACACATGAAATCAATTTTCCCGACATTAGGGGGAGGAAAGGATCAACCGAAAAAAGATTTCGATTGGAAAATAAAATTGGATTTTCTCGATCCAAGAACAAAAGAATGTGAACTTGAAGTTCAAATGAATACATTTGCAAAGAATTGCAAATCAATTACCGGATGTATTTACTGACTCCCGAAGAGTTACTAAATCGCATAATCCTGCAGAAAATGTTCCGATCAAAATTGATGTCCCCGAAGGACAAATAATAAGTGCTAATGAATCAAAAACACGCCTGAAGCGTGGAAGACCTATCGATTCCAAAGATAAAAATCCTCGAAAGAAAAAAAAGATTAAATAAAAGTGACGAATTAGAAAAAAAAAATTAAAAAATATTATCTCTTGAAAAGGTTTCTCCAGAAGAAAAAAAAGAACAAGCTTCTTAAGAAAATGAAACTATAGGAAATTCAATAAATTATGTCACTACGGGAAAATGTTGGAATAAAAAAGAAATTGGCGTTGATGCAATTTTTGCATATAATTTAGCACTTGATGTTATGGAAGAAATTGAGGATAATGAACCAAAATCGGTTGATTAATGTCGGCATAAAAATGATTGGCCAAAATGGAAAGATGCAATCCAATCTAAATTAGAATCGTTGATAAAACGAAAAGTGTTCGGACCAGTAGTCCAAACACCAGAAGGTGTAAATCCCGTTGGATATATATGGGTATTCGTGCGAAAAAGAAATGAGAAAAATGAAATTGTAAGAAATAAAGCACGATTGGAACTCCTGAAGAGCTTCAAGAATTCGTTGAATATTTGAAGAAAGAATTTGAGAATAAAGACTTTAGAAAAACTAAATTCTGTCTTGGTTTACACATCGAACATCTAGAAGATGGAATTTTAATTCACCAAACAACTTATACCCAGAAGGTATTAAAGCGTTTCAACATGGAAAAAGCACATCCATTAACTAGTCCAATAGTCGTTCGATCAGTTAATCCTAAAAATGATAGTTTTAGAGCTCGAGATAAAGATGATGAGATCATTAGTCCTAAAGTACATTATCTCAACTCAAATGAGAATATATTAGAGGAGATTAAATGAATTGCATAAGAAAGGTGAAATTGACGTGTAACAAATTCGATAAAGTGAGAATTTGGCAGAGCAATAACGACGCGACATTTGAAAAATGTGTGAGAAACATTAGAATGCTTCGGTTAAAAGATCTCAAATAAATACGCGTTGCACTCTTTTTGATTTTTTCTTTTAAGGTTTTACCTTGAAAGGTTTTTAACGAGACAACTTAGTAAGCGTATTAAATAAGTTTTCGTTTACTAAGGTTTTCCTACGGGTTTTACTTAGTAATTGGAAACGAAATATAAAAGCAATGCTTGAATCAGAGGGAGAAGTACGAAGATGAATAACGGACATTCAATGGGAAGTGTTATGAAATAATATTATGGATGTCCTTTGGATTGCTCAAGTTAGTGGGAATTCATATGGATACAATATTGAATTCACCACTTTATGATAATATTTATATGCATGATGATGCATGTACTCCTATATATATATATATATATGTGTGTCATTGTACTCCATTGGTACTTACTCATGATAAAAGACAATGTCTTCGTTCTCACTACTTCTATTCTCTTGCGTACTTTAGATTTTATATTATTCTGAGCTATTAAATTCACAACAATTTTTAATTTTTCAAATTGATATTTATTTTTGACTTAAAAATATATAATAAATTATTATATATATAGATTATTTTTTTTTAAGGTGAAAAGCCAAAGCTCATGTACATAGCCCGCACGAAGCTCGTATCCCTTAAAATTGCATAAACTGATTGGGCCAATCAAAACCCAATCCATATGCCCAATCCACAGGCCTACATTCCAAGAATAAACCCATGGATCAAGAAAAAGGATGAAGCGCGTGTACCATCATCATAATATTAATATTAAACTTAACAGAAAACACTATACTTACAAGACAAGAGAAGACAACAAAAACCAAAGAACATTGTTACCACAAAAACTTGAAACTCCCATCCCATGAACACTCTCTTTTAGCTAAACCCTTCCACCTCTGCTCTCAACGTGTGCCCTGGCCCCACCATCCGCGAGGATGATGATGATGTCGACAGCGACACCCCATTCTCGAGGCCTCTCCTCATCCGCACAATACTCTCCAAATCCCTAGCAATCAAATCCAACTCACGGCTACTGGAAAAGCCAGGCACATCCTCGTATTCCACAAACTCTGGCCCCATCAACGAGCCACCATCACAAGAACCTTTTTCACAGCAGCCATAACCACACTTCAACCGGACCATCGGCTCACGAAACTCCCTCTCAATAAGTAACCTCGACATCTCATTATCTCGTCCAGCCAATTTAAGCAAAGATCCTTCCTTTTCAACTGCTCTCGAGAATGCAGAGTGCGGATTACAAACCGTAAATGCTCCGACTTTGGGAATCAGGTGGGAGGGGCGAAATCTTTTTTCGATCAGGGGTTGATTTATTTTTATTTCCACAGCAGTACTGCTTTTGTTAACGTCCCCACTTGACAGTGGAATATCGGGCGTGTGTTCGCGTTTTTTTGATTCTCCGACTGTTGAGTAATCAAAGGTTTCGTCTGCAGAATAAGTGCTAATCGATTTGTACAGTTCCTCCGGAGTCGCTGATGGGTTTGAGATTTTCAATCTGAGAAGCCGGCGCCTAAGCGTGGAATTCCAGTGGTTCTTAATTGCGTTGTCTGTTCTACCCGGGAGGAGTTTGGCGATTGCAGCCCATTTGTTTCCATGTGTCTCGTGGGCTCGTAAAAGGATACGGTCCTCCTCATCTGGAGATCATATAAAACTCAGTAAGACTTGGGGAAAAGGTGCAGATGGAAAAGACAACACTAACAAAAGGTGCTAATCATCCATGGATACTTTCAAAGGGATTACTCGAATGAGGATTTCTGATTAAAATGAGTCACTGATTTGGTACGCATGCTGATTGCGGACCAAAGTACAGAAGACCAATACGTGCATTTGAAAAATGTTAACGAGTTTCCTAGTAATGAATAGATATGAAACACTATTCACTAGTAATGATGTTTAGTCTGTTTCGAAAAAAAGGATACATCAGTTGGCATATGCTTCGGTCTATAGCTACGATTGACAAATATATTGCACTCAATATTTCATGACAAGAGATTCATACGTTCACAGTGTCCACGTTACCATGTATAATATGTATACCCCCAGGCCCCCACCAATATATATATTGTAATTTGTATATAATATAGGGATGCACCCCATATTGAAGGATTTGCCTTTGTTAGACACATATTTTGTTCTAAAGATTTCAAGGGAAGGCCTTGGACTGCTAACAAAACTTACACAGGCTTATGAAAATCTGTTTCAAAAGAATAGATTTTTTGACCATGTAACTGGATATGAGATGCTAATGTAATAATATAAGTCGACTTAAAATAAAAGTAGTAAGAAATGACTGGGTATCATTAGTAGTTAGAAATATGTGAGTGGGTGAGTACTAGTAGTGAAATACGTGGGAAAATCGTTTATTATGATTAGTGGGAGATTCATGGATTTGAAACTTTCATAAGCAAGTAAGCTAATGCACTTGAGGTGGAAAACATTCTCTAATCGAAAAAGACAAAGGAAGCAAATAGACTCAGTATGCATTTTAAGGCCTTATTTACTTTGTTCTCACAACGCCTGTGACCATATGCACATCAAGAATAATAGAAAAAAGAAAGATAATTTTCTCCTTTTCATATTTTGAACCTAAGACCATGAATTTATTCTTCATTATATAAAAACTGTCGATTCAAGAAGCAAGTATGACAAATATGCAGAAGTGACAAAGAACATTTATTAAATGAGCCCCATTCAAACTAAAGTATCCTTACAAATTCAGAGCCGTATTCTTACATGAAAGATCTAAGGATGCATTTCAAAACCCTTCCATGCTTAGTTGAATGCTAATGTAGTATAATTTCATGATGTCATTAGGAGACGAGAATTTAAAGAAATTTGCAAATAGGACACCAATTACAACTTTTAAGGGATACTGAAATATTTTACCAGAAAAGAGAATAACTCTCACTACAAATAATAAGTACGTAGTACAAGAAAACAACCTTCACAAGAGTTAAAACAAAATCTGTAATGGAAGCCTAATGAGGGATGTAAAACGCAAGACATGGAAATGTTGATCATGAAAAATATGTTACTGAACAGTAATGCATCAAGGCAGATTATATAGAGAATACTCGAGTAGTTGTTTAAAGGTTCATAGGTCGTGTCGATTATTCAATACAAATACTTTAATTAGTGAAACTTAAGCTTGCAAAGAATACTATAGAGGATATTCGAGTACATGTCCATTTATTCATGTGTGAATTCTCCAAGAGAATTAGTTATTACTTACTATTTCGCAAGCCCACACGCGTACGAGTTACGACACATACTAGATCAATAAACTATGCTAAAGAAAGCTTATGTAATGGCTTATACACAGGTTGATCAAGCTTCTCCTATACTCTACCAGTCTAACTTACAGCCACCAAAATCATGAAAAGGGAAAGACCAAAAACTAATGTAAATAACCATATGAATCAGAACTAATTTAATCATATCGACATTTAGAAATAAAAACCACCACCTTCTCCAAACCCAGTACCTGAAAAATCAAAAGCAACCTAACCGAAAGAGCGATTAAAATCAGTATCATTTCCAATAACAAAAATACCCACGAAGCCCATCTCCATTTCCATGATATATATCGTATATTCGAAACGAAAATATTACCCGTGAAAGGCTTTCGCTTGACGGAAGGGTTTAGCTGATTACACCAGCGGAGCCGACACGACTTCCCAGACCGGCCCGGAATCCCCGTCGCGATCATGCTCCAGTTTCTCGGGCCGAACTTCTTCACCAGCTCCGTAAGAATCACGTCCTCGTCGGTCGACCACGGCCCACGGACCTTCCCCTTCACCCCGCCGTCGTCATCCGCCTCACATTCTCCGCCGTCCACGACCATCGCATCGTCGATCGCCGATGAAAATGATTCCTTCGTTTCGCCCATCTCCTTGTTCATTTTTGCCCTGCGATTTCGTGTTCGCTGCGAAAACCCGCAGTTGAGTAGCCTTTTCTGTAACTGCAGAAGGTGTTTGAAAAGCAGGGGAAAATCAATTGAATTTACAGCTATTTTTTCTCTGGACGGATTTTGTACGATTGTTTTATTTAAATGACATCCGTATCCCCTGTGTGTACCATTTCTAATTTTAGAGTAATACGACGTCGCAATTGGTTGAATTCGGGTACTTCGTCGCCTCGTGGCTCGGGGTTATTAATGTAATTCCGTCCAAATGGTGGGGTCCGCTTAAGTAACAACCTGCGTTGAAGGAAAATACTGTAATTATTTTTGGGTTTATCAAGGGCCACATTATAATTTAAACGTTTCACTCTTTATCGTCAGACTCACAGATCACAATTACCGTGTTATTTTAATTAATTTGTTTATTTAACTTTGGATTGTGGTCTACGGTCTTGGTTAATTTGACCGACGTATGTGACAATTTTAAAACTACTAATCTACTGATTACTTAATTAAGGGAGTTACATATCAATGTCAAATAATAAGTAAACTGTTCATAAGTACTTGCTCGGTCTCATACTAGTTGCCGCGTTAGTATAGTCATGAAGGTTAAGAAAAAATATTATTATGTTGTTATTGATTAAAGTTAAAGCGTATAGTTAAAGCGTATGTGATCTTTTTTTTAGTGAGAAAATAATTTTTTTTTGTAGAAGTGATGATATTTTAAAAAAGGATAATTACACTTTACTATTTGAGGTTTGAATTTTTTTGTATTTTCCTACCTGACAGACAAATTTGAGACGACACCTACCTGATGTTTCAACCATTTGCATTTACCTACTGCTGACAGCATATTTCGGGGAAATTCATTTTTTGTGTCACTCACTTGATTTTCTTAAGAGGGTCAAAGGGTATTAATGTCACAACACAATTAACTGAAAAAAAAAACAATTTAATTCAACAAATAATCCCGCATATCTGCTTCAGAAAAACAATTCATTCAAGAATTCATAGATTCATTTTCTCCCCCAAAATCTCCACAACTCAGATTCTCATATTCTCTCCAAAATCCCACAAATATAGTCCGCCAAGAGCTCTGATTCTCATATTCTCTACGAAATTCTCTTTTTCAGTTCTCTGAAAACCCTAATATCTTTGTCCCCAAATTCCCGCAACTGCGTTCTCGAAGATCTGAAATCAAAATGTCGTGGAAGATAAGACATGCGACGGGTTTATCGAAAGATCTAACAAAGACGCTTTCACTATAAAGATGAACCATTTGGGGAAGTTCAGGCTATGAAAAGGTAAGAAATGTTATGTCGGGGGCAAAACTTCGTAGGTAGATTATTGCAAGAAAGAAGAGTTGTATGTGGAAAAATTTTCTTACATGGCTACTGAAATTGGAGCGACGGGTTGGTTTGAGTTTTATTTTAGTTGCAATATTGAAGATAACTATGAAACCCTAGTTCATTTGACCAGTGGATATCATATAGAAGAACTAAGTTACTATACTGGAGAGTTGAATTCTGTTTCAATTTTCATTGATCATGAGATTTTAGATGAAAATCTTATAGTCATGCCTCCTGATGGTGTCTGATGCAGCCCAAGAGTCGTCGATAATACAAGATTCGGTGCATGTTCCAGTTGGACCAATTACGCGATCAAGGGCTAAGAAGTTCAAAGAGAGCTTGATGGTGATGGTTCAAGAGGTGTGGGCACAAGAGCTATTGAAGAAGCCTATTGGTGAGATGGATAGTCTGAGCCTTGTTAATCTCATTACATGCGGAGGGGACAGTTCAACAGAAGACGTTAATCAGGTCAGAACGATGAAGAAAGGCACCGGAACGAGAGTCGGGAGAGTGTTGGGAACGCACCGAGAATGTGGCCTGAATTTTGTGGAACCCGCATTTGAACCCGAGGATGGCCTCCAGGAACCCGCGGTTAGTTGCCAGAACCCGAGGATGAAATAAGGCCAGAATTCTGGGGAACCAGAGGTTGAACCCGAGGATTGACCCATAACCTCTGGACTAACCTCTGGTTGAGCCGCGGGATTGGCAGCGAATCCCAATTTCTGGCCGGGCTTCTTTGTGTGCGGAAGTTTTATTCCTTTTCCTTTTTTGGCGTTACTTTTTGTCCAAGATACTCCTTTTCCTTCACTTTTTAGGTTTACTTATATAAAGGCTTTGTGAGACTTTATTTTAAACACAATTTTTAAGCATCAATTAATTACGTGAGTTTATTCTCTCTTCAATTTTCGTTCTCTTTTCGATTTTGCTAAAAGAGATCAACTTGACGAATCAACAAAGCATACACACTTCGTCGTGTGTCCATCATCTTCTCCAAATTACTAAGTCGATTACGTATTGGGGTTTAGAATTCCATCTAAATCATTCTACGAGTTAGACCTAGGGGTTTCGGGATTCTCCATCCAGGTATCCTAATTCCGTGTTCTTCGTATCAATTCACCCTTCAATCAAACGAGATACGTATCAGTGTCCATGAGAAAAATACATTGCCTATTGTTGATGAAGTTGGTTCCCCTGTGGAGAAATCATTGCATGACACTACTGAGGTTGTTACTCAAGGTGACGAGGATGTTACTCAAGGGGAGAGGATTTCTGATGGTATGAGTAGATTGTTTGATGAACAAGTAGATGAAGTAGATAGTGAAGGTGAAAGATCAATGGGAGAGGATTCTGAAAATTCATATTACATGGAAGACAGTGATGGATGCTATGATGATGAGTATGATGACTTCCACAGGTATGTTGATTTTGATGATGAGTTGGGGAAATGTGACAGTAAAGAAAAGAGGCCAAAGACTAGAAGTCAATATGTTCAAGAAAAAGAGATTGCTTTGAAGAAAGGTGTTGAATCTCATAGGAAGAAACCTGCAGCAAATACGCACGAAGGATTTAAGCTATTTAATCCAAGTACAGATATATATGGACATAGTTGATTTCCAAGTTGGCATGTGTTTTAAAGATATTCCCACATTTAGAGCTGCTCTTAAGAGGTATGTAGTTCAAAATGGAAGGACACTGATTTTCCCTTTGAACTGGGATTACATAACAAAATTACAAAATAGAACCATTGTCAAATTCCAACAAATTACATTAAGAAGACACACACAACAACACAACTAGCAATCAGTCCAATCCACAACTTAATATTGATTTTCTTGAAATGAGCTAGTTTCTTCTTCATGTCTTCGAGTTCTGCATCATTTGAATTCATGTTTCTCAAGAGTCCGGGAATGATTTGATTACAGTGCGCACATCCTGGGGATCATTCCAACAAAAATATTTGCACCCTCCAACTTTCTAAAAAAATAAATATAAAATTACAGCTTCTGAAAATTTAGAAGCAACCTTCTGATTTGAAAAAGTAGAAGAAGAAAAATTCAAAAAAAAGAAACAAAGAACAAGAAAGATTTCATGGAAATTCATAAACATACCCGAAAATTATCACATGCCATATACCTCCTTCCTGGGTTTGCATCGGTCCAAGAGATGCGTCTAACAATGGGTCCCCCACATTGGTACACTTCATCCATGGAGAGAAAGTAGCGATTGAGGACGACGGGTTCTTCAATGCCTCAATTTTGCAAAACGGGAAATTAGGGTTCTTCCCAGAATTGAATTGGGGATCGGGATAAGGTTTTGGGAATTTGCAAAATATTTCTAACGGACTAAATTTGGATTAAATAGAGGGAGAGTCAAAGTCAACATAAGGGTTGAGGGCAAATGTGTATTTAAACCCAATTAGCTCTTGAGAAAATCATGTGAGTGGCACAAAAAAGGAATATTCCCCGAAATATGCTGTCAGCAGGTAGGTAAATGCAAATGGTTAAAACCTCAAGTAGGTGTCGGATCAAATTTGTCGGTCAGGTAGGAAAATGCAATAAAGTCCAAACCTCAGGTAGTAAAGTGTAATTATCCCTTTTAAAAATATTAGGTTATTTTAAGGGTATAGAGAGTAATAATTGTTCTCTTTTTGGGGATGTGACAACTAATATGGAACGGTTCAGAAAGAAAAGTGTGACTATTTCTACCGGACATATGGAGTAGTAACAAGGAATTATGTGACTTAATTAAGATATTTTTACAGATGTGGGATATCTTGTTGGTTATTTTTGTACAAAATGTCTAAATTTGAAACACAAAATAAAATAAAATCTGGACTAGAACAGTACTACTGATCTTTACAATTCCAGAATTTAATTAAATAAAATAAGTAAATAAATTAACATTTATCGGTCTTCGAACAGAAACTTGTTGCGGGTAGTCGAGGCGCTTTCGCTATCCGCAAGACTAAAACGCCCCGTGTATGCTACAGTTTTGCGATGTTAGTCCCCAAAGATACAACTTTCAATCATCTTCTAGTCTAAGGCACACCAGCTAGAAGCTCCGGCGAACGGGAAAGAGAGAGAACCGAGCATATGCAAATGCAAGGAACTAAATATTGCTTACACAATATTCTAACACTATAATGTTTATGAACTTAGAGAGAAGAGATGTGAGATTGAAGTATTTAATGGAATGAATTTTTCTCAACTAAGATGCTCTATTTATACTCGTATGGGGAAGTGTCAAAATACACAAAAGGGAACTCAAATGTCATATGCAACTCAAAAGTCACATCAATTATGAGGATTAATTTATATATTTTTATTAAATATATAAATAAAATTCTGATGACTTTTCAAGTCTTTGGGCCGACTAAAATTCCGTACAACCCATATTGGGCTGACTTTTCAAATTTCGTACAATCCATTTAGGTTAGCCCATCAACTTAACACAATTAAATATTTCAACTAATTTTACTCAGCCCAAAGGCTAGCAAGCCCAAGCCATAATAACCAACATGTTATTATTTAATAGGCCCAATACAAATTAAATTTGTACTTGTTAAACTTTTATAGGCCCAAGAAAATTCTCGAAGGCCCAAGTCCAAATCATCATATTCCAATTCACAATAATAATTCAAGATTAATGGGCTTACTCAATGTTGAAACATTTTACTACTCCTCATATAACATCACAAGAGTATTGATTTTCTCACCACATTTAATCTGAGATTGTGACTTTTCACATTCTTAACAATCAATACACAAGACCTTTATAATGGTTCTCACAAATTCATTATTTCCCACATTCTGATGTGGGATGAGACTTAATTATCTCATTCAATAATGTCTTTTCACTTGGTTAATTCATTATTTATTTCACACTCACCGAAAAATCGGATCTTGATGAAATAAAATACTATAATTATCTACGCAACACCGTAAAAAAGTATCAACAAATTAATTCCAACGTGAATTAATATTTAGCCATAAAAAATAGTCAAATATTGGTCAAACCAAATATTTTATTCTAATTTTTCCAGCATATCTTACATGTACTCTCATGGGTATGCTCAGTTTTTTCAATTCTACTTGTGGATTAATGTGTCATTTTTTGGTAAGTCGAAAATTAAACCAGATGATGCACTAATTATCGTATTGAGTCTGCTCTAATAGAATATTAAAGTTGAATTAATATACACTTAAAAAACTTTGTTAAGTAATAAAATTGTTCAATTTATATTTGTACTTTAAATTGTTTTTTTCAATCGATTTGAAATATTTGAAAAATATTTGTCCAAAAAAAATCAATAGTATTTCTAAGGATATTGTAGACTTTGAAAAAAAAATGTTTCATCGTTGGGCTTATTCGATTGTAACAATATATTCCTTTTAAAAAAGTTTATCGTCGTTCATAATAAATATATCACGCAAAATAGTAAGAACCAAAATAAAAATAGAAAAAAATAAAAATAATAATATTTACATGAAAAATTCAAATTAATAAAATACAATAAAAGGGAAAAAAAATACTTTTCATCCCATAAAAAATGCACTTTTTTTATTGTTTTTTAAAACATTGTATTGTATATTTATAAATTGAATATTTCATAATTTTATCCTCTTAATACACATTTATGTACCCTTATATTATTACTATTTTTTCAACTAATTATTTTATTACTTACACATTAATATCTATTATACATATACTTTATATTATAAATACACATAAAATTATTGTTTTTTTTAATTCAAATGCAAATTTCTTTATGCATGGTCTTTAAGGATAGAAATAGTATCAATATAACATAATTAATGATTGCAAAAGATCAACATCATCAAAACCCTCTATAAATTTCATAATACGAGAATTCGATAGATTTTGTGTCGAAGGAGAAGTCGTGTACTTATAGCCTATAAGTGAGTTCATGTTATTAGTTAGAAAGTTTGAACTCAATCCAAAAACAATTGTTACATGTCACTTCAAAAATAATACATGTACGATTGTTTTAGATCGGTGATTTCATATTCACTCTATCATGGTATCAGAGCACCGGTCCTAAACCTGGTCTTAAACCTAGTTTAGTCTTCTTTCTTCCTTTCACTTTTCTCACGTCGGACTGGTCTCCTCCGTCGTGTTCTTTATTTGTACGTCGGACTGGTATCCTCCGTCGTACCGTCGATCTGCCGCAACCACAACTTTCACGCCGGACTGATCTCCTCCATCGTGTGTTGTGCCACAGCATCCTCCTCCCTCCTCCTTCTGCAGCGCCAGAGCAGCCTCTTCCCTTCTCCTGCCGCAGCGCCAATGCATCCTCATGTCGTGCTGCAGCTGTTAGGATGTGTCCTTCGATCCTACGTGTGCAATCGATAAAGTCATAAGGTCGTCTATGGATGTTAAATGATTATTCGATAATATTAATTGTTGGGAACAATATAATATTGATCGATAAAATCATACCTACAGGGTCACACACGAGCTCGATATTGATATACATTGCTTAATAAATATATTGATTTAGAATCAATATTTACGTGGATTTTCACATGCATGGGATGCATGGCTTGCATGGAATGCATGTCACATAGTGTGACATGGCATGCCACACAAGCCAATGGGACCACATATCATGATTTGGCATGATTATGTGGAGGTGACCTTTGAACTTCACCATAACACCCCATTATGTGTGGTTATGACACACACATTATGGTGGGGGTTACATGTGAAGTAAAAGGGGTATAATGAGCATGAAAATCAGATTTTCATGTCTCATTCTAACACCATCATCATCAGCCACGAAATTCACAAGAAAGAGTGAGAAGAGAGAGTGTTCTTGGAGAACCACTTCAAACAAGCAAGGTGTTTATCATCCGGGTTCGTGTGCAACACGTATAGGCCGGGCCTTTTGTGCGGCTTCAACATCCGGACGATCTAAAGGAGTGACGAGGTCATTCACAAGGAGAGCTTCGAGAGGCTGATCCATTTGAGGTGGTTCAATCGACTCAACACCACCTCAACGACTTCAACGAATCACTTCGTCACAAAAGTAAGTAATCGTTGAACCTTATATATATATATATATATATATTGGATGTCTATATATATATGTTTATATGTGTTCTTATACACATTAAGTGTGCACTAAGATCATGGCATAGTAGATCTATTGCTTTACACGCTTCCGCACACACGGTATATCGATTGGATCGGTATACCGGTACCTTCAATTGGTATCAGAGCCTAGGGCTCGTGCACACTTTTGTGTTGGACACAAGAAGTTTAATCAACATAATTGGATTAATTTTTTAATTGTGATTATGTGATTAGATGTAAGGCCGGCCACCGTTAGTGGTCGGGTGAATGAATTCGTCGTTTTTTACGTTTCGATTGGCCATAGTCTTTTGAGGGCTGCGTCCCTTGGAATCAATTGTAATAGATAGGTTTTTCTATTATATTTGTATTGTACTACTTGTAAGCGATGGACTTAGTCCATGGTTCGATGGAGGATCTCGGCTCTCTGGCGAAAACGAGAAGAAACGAAGCAAAACGAAGCAAAGCGGACAAAACCGGGCTGCTGGAGCCAAACGGCGGGCGCCGTTGTAGCTCCAGCGGGCGCTGTTTTATTTAGGCGGGCGCCGTTTTGGAAACGGCGACTGCCGAAAGGCCATTTTCTTGGCAGATTGTTCCCGGACCTTTCGGCGGGCGCCGTTTTGGAAACGGCGACCGCCGGTGGTGTTCGGCGACCGCCGTTTGTGAAACGGCGGGCGCCGTTCGTGGTTTTATGGGTACGGAATAGATTTGACCAAAATCGGAGGGCACGGAACTAAAACGGAGGGCGAGGACCAGTCCAGAAGATGTTCAAGGCTTTTGTTGTTATTTTAATCTTTTCGTTTGAGAGTTGTGAGGTTCTAGGGGCCTTTCGATTTTGTATTTATTTGCTTTGCTAGTTATAGGTTGTTTTATGTTATAAATGTTCAACTTACATATAAACAAACCTATGCATGCAAGTTCCCAAAAATAATGAGTATAATGTCTTGTCCAAAACGTCACACTCATGAAGCCCTCGATCATAAGTTGGTAGGTCCGCCTCAGCGGGGTACTACTTGTTATCTTGGGATAAGTGGGAGTAAGGGTTAGACCCTTACACGTGAGTTTGGTTTTCTCATCGATAGATCCACTGCAGGCGTGGCTATCGAGACATGAGATGAGAATGGGACTCTCATCGACCGAGAGTGACATTAGATGTCATTGACATGGGATGTCTACCTATCTTGGAGTTTCTTAAGTGCGGACTCAGTCGGCTTAAGGATTCGCAAGATGAGGGTCTTGGGATTGTTTTGTTTAAGGGAACAACGATATTAGATATCGATTGAACAAAATGTAACAAATAAGTAATTTTGATAGACAACCTTATTTGTTTACCGCTTTGTGGATGTTTACATACTTTAGTTATCTTTCTTTTGTAGTTTATCATGTTAAATATCAACTCAATTCAAGTTTGGTTCAATTCTTGATTGTGAAAAATTGAACAACACAAATTTTCTTGATTGACAACGTAATTTGAGGATGGTCCTCAAATACGAATACAAAGAGAATGTGTTAGATTACCAATTCCTATGATATCATTGAACAACTCAATAGCATGTTCGGGGAACATACTATGATTGAGCGGTTCGGTATGACCAGGGTCATCGCTTCAGCTAGGCTGGAAAAATGGAAATCTATGGAATCACATGTGCAACAAATGATTGGATTATTTGTTTCAAGTGACCGCCTAGATTTTTCCTATGATGATTATTTGGCAACCGATTTCATACTTCAATCTCATGATGGTTATAATGCCTTTAGGCTAAATTTTCCATATGAATGGTTTGAAGAAATCGCTTCGTGAGCTCCACGGGATGCTCAAGGCTGCTGAGCCGGCGATAGAGAAGGACCCTAAGAGGGAAATTCTTATGATATGGGATAGGGTATTCAAAAGAGCAGGAGCAAGAAGGCTACTAGGGTTCCTAGGGAATCTCAATGCGTCTTTGCAAAAGTGTTGGACACTACTTGCAAACATATAAAAGTTCATATTTTATTCAATTTCAAAACAAATGCCTAATTTGTCTTTCATATGATGGATTCTAAGGTTATGATTATTTACACCTCGGGGAGTGATTTAATCCAAAACACTTAAGTTCATCAATGACACAAATTAGAGACTTTCGAGCCATTGGATGGCGTGAATCGATTGTCTGGTTGGCTCCCTCATATTTTATGAGAGATAGGGCTTCAATTGCATGATAATATCGCTGGTTAGAAAACTTCGATTTTTCACTTACGATTTATCACGTTTTGACATTGAGATAATTTTGAATGGGAAATTTGAATGAGACTCAATTATTGGGAATAATTGAATTTGCCCAAAGTTCAAAGAAGATGTGAAGAACGGGGTTGCTTCATCTTCAAGTATTAATGATATAGACATTAAACTTCACAAATTCTACTTCTTGGGTATTGGATGCCAAATGTGGTTCTCACATTTTTATGTGGAGGAACTACATAGAAGTATAAGTTTGGTGAATAGAGATGTCGATCTACGGGCAAGAAATGGAGCGAAGGTCGCTGCATTAGCCGTATGATCATATGATGTTGTTTTGCCTTAGGGCCTTGTTTTAGTATTATAACTATGTAATTTCGTACCTTCAATAAACAATGAATATTGGTTCAGTATTGGATACTGATGGATTAGTTTTTCACTATTAAATAGTTTGGTAACTATTTTAATTGTGAATTATTCTTTGTTTTGGTACGATTATTATATTGTTTATGTATACTTTAAACTTGACAAATCATATATAACATTAACACTAAAGGCCGAATCGAATAAGTCTCAATGAGACATAACTATAACATTGTTGATTAGGTCAAATCATCATCTAAATATGTAACGAAGCTTCTTTTAGAATGCATTCTAGAATCATTTGACTTGGAATCATTTGATACATGTGGATGATGTGTGATGGACAAGATAACAATGTTATCTTTCTTAGAGAAAGGAGAACATGTGAGTGATTTATTAGGGATGATCCATACTGATGTATGTGGAACCTATCAGTTCACAAGCACATGAAGGTTATGTTTCGGAAAATAGAAAACAAACTATATTAGATATAGTTCGACCATTCGATGAGAGGTCTAAATGAACTACTGGTCTCTTTTGGGAACACACAATTCTAAACTTCAACTTATACACTGAATAGGACACCGTCAAAAGCTGTTGATAAGACACCATACGAGGTATGGAAAGGGAAGGTCCCTAACTTGTCTTATATCAAGGTTTGGGGATGTGAAGTTTATGTGAAGAGAAATATCTCTACAAAGATTGAACCCAAATCGGATAAATGTTTCTTTGTGGGTTATCCAAAAGAAACACGAGGGTACCACTTTTACAACCAATCTGAGAACAAAGTCTTTGTTGATCGAGATGGTGTATTTCTTGAAAAGGAATATCTTTCCAAGAAAGTAAGTGGGAGCTTAGTTGAATTGAACGAGGTTCAAGAAGATCAAACTGAGATGGACACTCAAGAACAAGTCGAGAGTGCTCCAGTGGTTTTGGAAAACACACCTAACCCTCGAAGGTCCGGAAGGATTAGAACTCAACCTGACAGATACTTAGGTATTCTGACAAACGAGAACTATGAAGTCATGCTTTTAGAAAGCAATGAACCTTCGACCTATATCCAAGCTGTGACGAGTCCAAATTCCGAGAAATGACAGGGTGCCATGAAATCCGAAAATGGAATCAATGTCTGAAACTCAAGTTTGGAACTTGGTCGATTTGCCTAAATGGGCTAGGCCCATTGGATGCAAATGGATTTACAAAATAAAAACAGACATGAATGGAAAACATAGTGTTTTCAATGCAAAGTTGGTGGCAAAAGGAGTTAATCAAATTCACGGGGTGGATTATAATGAAACTTTTTCACCAGTTGCTATGATTAAATCCATTCGGATTCTCTTAGCCATTGTAGCTCATTATGATTATGAGATATGGAAAATGAATGTTAAAACCGCCTTCTTGAATAGGATTCTAGAAGAGGATGTGTTTATGACACAACCAGAGGGTTTTATCGATCCTAATCAGGCTGAGAGAGTATGCAAGCTTAATAGATCCATCTATGGATTAAAGCAAGCATCTCGGAGCTGGAATCTTCGGTTCGATGAATCCATACAAGAGTTTGGATTTCAAAAGAACATGGAAGACTCTTGTGTTTACAAGAAGGTCAGTGGGAGTTACGTTGTATTCATTGTGTTGTATGTCGATGACATACTCCTTATTGGAAACAATGTTTCTATGCTTAATTCTATTAAAGAATGGCTTGGAAATTGTTTTTCAATGAAGGATCTTGGAGAAGCACAGTACATATTGGGCATCAAGATCTGTCGGAACAGATCGAAAAGGATGTTTGGACTTAGTAAAGCGACCTATTTTGAAAAGGTGCTTGATAAGTTCAGAATGAAAGACGCCAAAAAGGGTCTCATTCCAATTACTCATGGCACATCTCTTAGCAAGATTCAAGGCCCTACAGGGATTGATGAGCAAAAGAGGATGGAAAACATTCCTTATGCTTCGGCAATAGGGTCTATAATGTACGCCATGATATGTACATGACCAGACGTATCGTATGCTTTGAACATGATGTGTCAGTTTCAAGGAAACCCAGGTGAGGCGCGTTAGACTGCGACCAGGAATATTCCTATGTACCTTAGATGGACAAAAGAATATTTTGTTGTCTTTGGAAGACAAAAAGAGTTGATGTTAACAAGCTATTTTGATGCAAAATTCATAACGGGCTAAGATAATTTCCGATTTTTAATCTGGTTATATCTTTTGTCTAGATAGAGGTGAAATTTGCTGGAATAGTTCCATGCAATGCAATAGCTGATAAAACTACAGAAGCTGAGTACAGCACTGCATTGGATGCAGTGATGTTGGCAGTTCAATTTTTGAAAGTTTTTCGATGAACTAGGTGGCGTAACTAGCTCGGCCCATCCGATAAGTTCTCTATTTATAGTAGAACTATCGCGCAAGCCAATGAGCCTAGGGAGCACCACAAATCTAAAACTAGTGCTCAGGAAGTTCCACATTAATCTAGGAGATGATTTTGTGGAGACATCGAGATAATAAAGTTGCAACTCTTGGAATTGTTGCAAACCCATTTTATAAAACCTCTCCAGCAGTTTAAGCTTGAGGCTTTCATGACTGCAATAGAGATCAGACATCTTAGAGATGGGTTGTGATTTCTATTACTGTATTAGATACTTTTGGAGAATTGGTAAACATTCACTCATATGTATAATACATAATTCTTCATATAAATATGGTTTAATTTATATGAATTGTCCAAATGATTAAGTTATATCAATTGGGTTATGAGGTCGACTTACCGCATAATGAAGTCCCAATGGTTGAACTGATATACTTGAATCATATAGCTGTTCCTGGTTCGTATAATCGAGTACGGACAAACCAATAATACAAAGAACTAGATTGTAATGTGTACTATAGCGCCGCTTCATGGGCTAGTGATGTGGGACATCAAGTACAATTACATAGATATTAGCTGGGAGCTAATGATCGAACAGACCCGACTAGAATAGTATTTAAGATTTCGAGTCATAATACTATTTCATTGACTGTCGAGCAATTTCCTCTGACCTGAGTAGTCCAGAGTGATTCCATTGTGAAATGGTGTACTTTGATACAAGTAAACGCCTTTCGTAAAAGGAGGTTATAAAACTTGTTGTCGAGGGTTGTTAGCTCAGTTGGTTGAGCACTTGAATTGGGGACTTGAGGTCCTTGGTTCGAATCCCGAGACACTGCAATTGACATAGACCAAAAAAAAAAAAAAACTTGTTATTGGGTATATCAGGAAGCAAGTGGGAGAGCTTGGATTGACAAGATGGGATTGTCCTCCATTTTATAATGGGATACATGTCTTACAGGCCACTTGGAGAGTCGAGACTGTGGAAAATACGTGGCCACGTCCAGATTCGTATCATAGTGATAAATCTGGTTTTACAGTCTGTCTCAAAGTCCAAGAAAGGTTTGAACCGATTGAGGATGACTCGAGTCTTGCCTCAAGTTCAAATTTAGACATAAAGTGACAACAGGAAGTTGGCAGCACACTGGCTCTGAAGGCCAAGTGGGAGATTGTTAGGATGTGTCCTTCGATCCTACGTGTGCAATCGATAAAGTCATAAGGTCGTCTATGGATGTTAAATGATTATTCGATAATATTAATTGTTGGGAACAATATAATATTGATCGATAAAATCATACCTACAGGGTCACACACGAGCTCGATATTGATATACATTGCTTAATAAATATATTGATTTAGAATCAATATTTACGTGGGTTTTCACATGCATGGGATGCATGGCTTGCATGGAATGCATGTCACATAGTGTGACATGACATGCCACACAAGCCAATGGGACCACATATCATGATTTGGCATGATTATGTGGAGGTGACCTTTGAACTTCACCATAACACCCCATTATGTGTGGTTATGACACACACATTATGGTGGGGGTTACATGTGAAGTAAAAGGGGTATAATGAGCATGAAAAATCAGATTTTCATGTCTCATTCTAACACCATCATCATCAGCCACGAAATTCACAAGAAAGAGTGAGAAGAGAGAGTGTTCTTGGAGAACCACTTCAAACAAGCAAGGTGTTTATCATCCGGGTTCGTGTGCAACACGTAGAGGCCGGGCCTTTTGTGCGGCTTCAACATCCGGACGATCTAAAGGAATGACGAGGTCATTCACAAGGAGAGCTTCGAGAGGCTGATCCATTTGAGGTGGTTCAATCGACTCAACACCACCTCAACGACTTCAACGAATCACTTCGTCACAAAAGTAAGTAATCGTTGAACCTTATATATATATATATATATATTGGATGTGTATATATATATATGTTTATATGTGTTCTTATACACATTAAGTGTGCACTAAGATCATGGCATAGTAGATCTATTGCTTTACACGCTTCCGCACACACGGTATATCGATTGGATCGGTATACCGGTACCTTCAGCAGCCGCCAACTCCTTACCAAGCTTCGCGTTTGTCTTCAACCCACGCATCGCTTGAGGGGGAGTGTTAAGGAAATAAATATAATCAAATCATATTGATTTGATTATAATAATAAAATATATCTTTATATTTAGGATAATATATATTACTTGATTTGCGTTTATCTTTACTTTAATTATGAGATTATATTGTAACACTATAAATAAGAGTATTCGCATACTCACCAATTATCGGTGATTTCAAAAAAAAAAAAAAAAAAAAAAAAAAAAAAAAAAAAAAGAGAAAGAGGATTTATATCTGGTGCTCTGATACCATGTAGGAAATATATATATATATATATATATATATATATATATATATATATATATATATAAAATAAAAATATAAGCAGTTGCTACACTTTTTTTATTATTTAAAAAAATGCGAAAATTAATATGAAACAATAGTAAATTGAACCTGTTGTAATTTCGGCTCCCAAAATTACTCCACACAAAATAGCTTGAAATATAAAATAGATGGGGAAAAGAAAACGATATATAAGATAGAACACGAATTTACGTGGAAACCCAAAATAGGGAAAAACCACAGGAGGAGGAGAAAATATCACTATAATCGAATCAACGGGGTTACAAATATAGATCTCTCAATAGATCTATCTCACGAAACTCTCTCTCTAGAAACGCTCTCACAAAATAATGTTCTCAATAACACCGTAGCTCACGATATTCTCAATAATATCGATCTCTCAAATTAATGCTATCTATAACATTAATCGAGTTATGATGCTCTCAATAACATCATACTAATAATCAAGTATGGAGATCCCTATTTATAGGTGTAGCAAACCCATAAAATAGGTAACAATAGGATTAGGAATAAAACCCTTTTATTCCTATTCCAAATAGAACTCAAATCCTCTTTTCAAATAATATAATTATATCTCCAATATAATTATATTCCTTAATTCGATTGGATTCGAGACACCATTCAACAAATCTCCCCTTGACGAGAATCTTCTACAACCCAAAAACCAAAAGTCACCTAGTCTTCAGAGTCGATTATAGCGATCTCCACTTTCTCCTCCATCGGCCCCCGCGGGCTCCTCAATAACTAAAATTGACTAAGTCCGACCCTCGTCGAAACTTAGTCCCCAAATGTGATTTTCTCACCCAAATTGTTTTGTGCCTCTTGCGTGCTCTACCGGCATCCCCGCAACACAAAACCAAACCATTCGACTCCCTCGAGTCGCGAAAACGAGCCTCCTCGTTTGTACCAATATGGGTGCCCGCACCACCCATCCATAAAGCCATCGATTTATCATTAGCGAGCATCGCATACTCAGCTTCCCCAAGACAGCTTGAACCAGCGGGTACGAATACGTCGCTCCGAGTAACCGTAGATCCTTCTAAGACATAAAGTCCTCCAGTCTTTTTCTCTCCTCGAATCACTATACGAGCACGTCTGCTCACCTCTAAAACTCCACCTCCAGCGGAGTAGTGATAACCCTTCTCATCAAGGGCACTGAGAGAAATAAGACTCACCCTCAAGTCAGGAACGTGCCTCACATTGTCAAGTGTTCGAATCACTCCGTCGAACATCTTGACCCGGATCCTCCCAATGCCAAGTATCTCACACGGTGCGCCATTCCCCATAGCCACAGTCCCCGTACTGGCCAAAACATCATATGTATCAAACCAACCCTTAAAGGGACACATATGATATGAGCATCCGGAATCCAA
Source organism: Euphrasia confusa (assembly GCA_954870475.1). NCBI lineage: Eukaryota > Viridiplantae > Streptophyta > Magnoliopsida > Lamiales > Orobanchaceae > Euphrasia > Euphrasia confusa. The sequence goes on from OX940949.1 coordinate 20,633,094, forward strand.
AATCCACTCATCGCACGCTCGTGATCCCAAATCAGACGCTAGAAGAAGATCTCCATAATTTTCTTCCGCAATACCGACCTCCGGTTTGCTGCTCTGATTAACAGAATCGTCCTCACGATTCTTATCCTTCAATCTCGGACAATCTTTCACGATATGGCCCTTCTTCTTGCAATAATAACATTCTCGTTCTCCCTTAGACCGAGAATATCCCTTAGACCTTCCTTTCGCCCCACCTTGGACGTTAAGGCCTTCACCTATTGCATCAGACTTTCCATCAACGAGAAATTTCATCCTCTCTTTAGAATGTAGCGCATCGACTACATCCTGCCTAGTAAGGGTTTCCCGACCGTAGAGCAGCGTATCCCTAAAATTTGCATGAGAAGGAGGCAAGGAACACAATAACCACAACGCCAAGTCTTCACTATCGTACTTTATCCCCAAATTCTCGAGATCCGAGACCGTCTCATTAAAAGCAGATAAGTGATCTTGCGAATTACCTCCTTCGGGCATCTTGTGAAGAAATAATTTTTGCTTAAGATGTAGCTTGCTCATCAAGCTCTTCACCAAGCAAAGCTCCTCGATTTTCTTCCACATGTCTGCCGCCGTCTTCTCATGCATCACCTCTTCCAATATAGAGGTAGAGAGATGTACCCCAATAACCCCCCTTGCCTTTCGATCCTTCTTCTCTTTCTCCTCCGTCTTCAACGTGCTTGTCATCTTATCGAGCTCCAACAAAGTCTCGTCTAGATCCAATTGAGCCAAGATCGCCTCCATCTTGAACCGCCACGTCGAGAACCGAGTGTTCCTATCCAACATCGGAATATCGTACTTCATCGCCATCTCCGAAAAATATTCTCAAGCTCCACAGGAATCCCAAGTCGCGAACTTAGGCTCTGATACCACTTGTTGTAATTTCGGCTCCCAAAATTACTCCACACAAAATAGCTTGAAATATAAAATAGATGGGGAAAAGAAAACGATATATAAGATAGAACACGAATTTACGTGGAAACCCAAAATAGGGAAAAACCACAGGAGGAGGAGAAAATATCACTATAATCGAATCAACGGGGTTACAAATATAGATCTCTCAATAGATCTATCTCACGAAACTCTCTCTCTAGAAACGCCCTCACAAAACAATGTTCTCAATAACACCGTAGCTCACGATATTCTCAATAATATCGATCTCTCAAATTAATGCTCTCAATAACATTAATCGAGTTATGATGCTCTCAATAACATCATACTAATAATCAAGTATGGAGATCCCTATTTATAGGTGTAGCAAACCCATAAAATAGGTAACAATAGGATTAGGAATAAAACCCTTTTATTCCTATTCCAAATAGAACTCAAATCCTCTTTCCAAATAATATAATTATATCTCCAATATAATTATATTCTTTAATTCGATTGGATTCGAGACACCATTCAACAAAACCAACATACATATACTAAGTATATTTCAAATTATTGCTATTATCAAATACGGAGTATATTAGTAGATACTTAAATTTCTAATTTGAAGTGTAGTGTAGGGGGTAAGTTTAAGTACCATATATGAATTTGTCAAGGATACTTTAAAGCAGGAAAAGCTGAAACCCTAAATCATACTAATTTATAAGGGACATTTTCAAAAAGAGTAATTATGTTACTACATATTACAACATAATCTTAATCTTTTGTCAAATTATAAAAAAAATGATTTACCAATTCTACCCTTTTAAGTATATTAAACTATTTAATATATTATTCCAAACCAATATAATATGAAATCACTGGTACAATAATTCACGTGTCAATACACTACCTAAATAAAGAAACGAACTGGTACAATAATTCACGTGTCAATACACTACCTAAATAATGAAACGAGACATCACAAATCATCAACCCTCAATTCTGAATTGTTTTCTCTCCAACATCAGAAAACGTCGCTTACAAATAGTTTTTCCGGCCAACCTTATTTATTAGGAACGACGGTGAATTTTGGAAGCGCTGATTTTCGTCAAATAAGGTAATGTTTCTAGTGTTTATGGTTACCGGTTACAATCTCAGTGATTTTCTCTTCTTCTCCGTTTGCAATAACTGTGTGTAAATTATTGTTTAGATTGTCTTCAAAATTTAGGGTTTTGCGTTTTTTTGTTACATTCAACCCAATTTAGCAATGATTTATGGGGGAATTGAATCAATCGTACTGAGGAAACTACAACATGATTTTTAGTTTAATTCGACCCAAAATATACGGGAATTGAGAGTGTTTTTTGCCGATCCGGCGGCCATGGGAGATGGTGTATTTTTTTTCTTTTTTTTTGTGTCAAAGTTTGAGGGATGTAAAAGAGAGATTTTAGGGGGACTAATGTGAAAATACTATTAATGATTGGGAGTGAGTTTTGAAAAGAAAGGTCGTGGTTGGGAATTTTGGAGTCATGAACCGTTTAGTCGCAAGGGTGCGCGTGTGATGCACGCGTTCAATGGACAACTTAGTAACTAGTACTAGTAATTATCAGTAGTCTTTTTGTTTGTACTCAGCAGGTAGGCTCTTGTACTTGACGGAGCAACTTGTTTTTAATGGCATTTTGAGTTTGGTGTTCTAAATTATCTCTTAATTTTCTGCTTCTATTTATGTTAAACAAATAGTTGTTGTTTTTTTGCATGTCTTTCTTTTCATGATAATCATCAACATCCGGAATCAATAGACTGATTAGTAGATTATGTGGGAATATGTGTTAGAATCTAGTTGTCCAGATAGTTAGTGTAACTATTAAGTTATGAAATGACTGTTGCGTTGAATTTTAAATCATATTATGTATCTTGAACTACCACCCACACTGAACATGCACATACAGTGTATGTAATAGATTATGATAAGTATTTAACCATTATTGAGCATCACCAATGCACCCCTAAAATAATCATTTCACTATTGTGACTAAAAAGTGTTATGTCAATGACAAAGTTTTAGTTATTGTAAGTATTAAATAATGTAAACCACTTGTTCGTAATTTATTTGAACACTTTATCCATTTATATCTACCAAGTAAACTGTATCAATTTAATATAAGTGTATATAGTAGTGTGCAGCATAATCGTAGTTTTCTATGCCCTCATTTATATAAACATGGATTATCGTAGTTGTAACATTATGTAGTTGTTCCAATTTTCTATGCTCTTATGTATAAACATGGTTGCGTAGATGTGTCTTTGACCAATAAGGGAGTGGAAGAGGTGATAGATTTAGTTTGTACCATGCCTTAAAATACAGTTGATAGATTTAGTCCATGTGTATTGCACATGGTGGTTTATGTGTATGAATAAATAGATTGTATTCAAGTTGTGTATATGAATTGATAGCTGAAATACATGTTATCCCTATTTGTTCTGAATTTCATGTTATGTGTATATCAAAGTGTGGTTTTGCCGATAGTGTTAATGTCTATTTAAATCTAATAGTTCACTAGCTAGTTTGTACTATGACTTCAAATTTATTTAGTTTACTAACTAATTTGTGCTGACTAGTGTTTACTATGTTTACCAACCTAATAGTTTACTAACTAGTTTGATCTTTTTTGAGATAATTTAAGGTTTATTTAAACGGACCTAATCGTTCACTAACTAGTTTGTACTATTACTTAAATATTACAAATTTACTAACGAATTTGTGTTGAATAATTTTTACTCATAATTTGTACTATGTTTACCAACTTAATTGTTACCATTGAAAGTTAATTCTGCCGTGTATTGGGTAGTGTATTATGTATTAAAAAATGCATCAAGTTGTTTAATCATTTACGCACAAGTTTTTTTACTAGAGACTTGTACATATTTTCTATTAGTTCCAAACCATAATACATTGACAACTTTTATGTAATGATTCATTTTCATATCAAAATGTACTTGTAAGAGATTCTGAAATTAATCTAACACACTACTACAATACTTGTTTCTTAAACTACTGGTAATAGTTTTAACTTTTGGACAGTGTATCTTGTAGTTTAAAGTTTTTCAACTAGACTACTGGTTTACGAACAAGTATTGTATTCGTGTAATATATTAATATTGAACACTATAACAAACACTGTAACCCTTCATGTAGTGTATTTTGTAGTATAATGACATATTTTGTAGTATAATGACATATGTACTTCATTGAAACATTACTAATATCCATTAATAATGGCAGATGACTATTTTGGCAAAGCAATGCGTGGAAGAAGACCCGATTTTAAGACCAGACATGAAGCAAGTGGTGATCTCTCTTTCGCAGATCCTTTTGTCGTCTGTGGAGTGGGAAGCGACTCTTGCTGGAAACAGTCAAGTATTCAGTGAACACGTCTAAGGGAGATAATTAAAAAAAGCGATATTGTTTACTATCATGTATATCACAAATAACTATTGGTAAAATATGAGTATTCATTATAGTTGGCAAATTTTTCGGTGGTGTACCGACGTTTTCTATGCAATTTCATGTTGTTCTTGTAGGCTATTTTTTTTCGCAACTCGTGTCTGGGTTAGTAATCATCAAGGACAGAAATGATAGTTGAAATGAAATACAGTAGTTTCTTGATTCTCAACAGGTAATAAACCGAAACACATATCACCCTCACTATTTGCACAGTGAAGTCAAGATCCTGCGAGGAGGGTTGAACGGTTTTCATAACTTGGCAAGACTCGTCCTGGTTGATATATGTATCAAATTCCTTTTTCTCAATGGGATGGGCAGCCTTAGGATGAACACTGTTCGAGCGATAGAGGACTTGAACGAGATATCAAAATATGCATGGACGAAAGAAGTTGCAAATTCCTACGGGATAAGCTGGTAAAGTACAAGACTCGAGTTTCTTACTCGAAAATAAGTGTTTGATATGAAATATCTCAACATCAATTATTATGAAAAATGTCTTCTTAAGCATAGAGTCCAAAGTGAAATTATTATTGTTACAATATTTGTTATTCTCAAATGATGTCTCATTGAGAATCAGTTAAACCAACGCATTGATACTATGACATGTGTTGTTATAAACTATTATTAACAAAAAAACAACGTATAACCATTAAATAGATTACAAAGGCAAACCATGACATAAAAGCAGGAACATTGTCTTTTTGAACCTATTAGGGATAACCTTTACAGCTACTATTGTTTTGTTCATACATCTCTTAGAACTGTGATATTAGTGTTCTCTTTCGATTTATATTAGGTATTCAACTATCTTCACATTATATAACTTATACATATGACGTGATTTGCAGCTTCAAACAAATGTGTCCTCTGATGACTGATCACTTCAAACAAATGCATTCTATTTTTCAAAACACCAACCGAATCGTTTCATGGCAATTCTTCCGGACGATCGCCCGCTCGAAATAGTTTCGTTTATCGTGTCAACCATCTCGCTCTTGCTCACGTACCCGTCCTTGCTCTTGTCCAAGAACACGAAAGCATCAACCAATGTCTCGAAAGTAGCCTCGAGGCTCGGCATCGTGGACTCGCCGTGCCCGGGGCTCGGGTCTTCCTTAAGAAGGTAGACGAGACAAAGAGCAACTACGAAATCGTTGAATTTCAGCCCCGTGTCTTCGCTTATGCCGCACGTGATGTGCAGATCGGTTATCTGTTCGTCTCCAGTGAAATCGATCTGGAGCTTGTGAAAGTAGCACCCCAGCTCCTGTGGGTCTATCGCACCATTTCGATTCGCGTCTGTTGAGGAAAAACAAATCAAAACCCAATTTCGATTCAGTTCATTTCATCGACCGAAATTCGTCGAGGGTTTCTCACCAAATTCTTTCGTATGTGGATTTGTATTTCCTTAGGTTTTCGCCAATTTTGGGGAATTTCAGAATAATGGTGTTGAAGGATTTTACAGTGCGCTCCCTAGCAACAATAAAAACAAATACGATCGATCTGGACAACAATCGGGAATCAAGACACAATTTTCTGGGAACAGAACTTGGTAGTGTGTTCGAGGCTATCGAACGGGTAATAATATATGTAAGTGCAAAAGTATTTAACTGTGACAAGCGATCCGTTTGAAAAAAAAAAACAATTTACCTGCACGGCGTTCTCTAGATAAATACAAACTATTGGACAAAGAACAACTAGTTTAAGAGAAAATTTTGAAAAAGATACGAATATCTATCCCCCAGACACTTATTGAAAAAAGAATTGTGATTGATATGAAAAATCTTGTCCTAAAACTATTAAGATTCTTATGCATTCAATTATATAACTTATGTAATAAAAAGTATAAACAATTAATATAATATAAAGGTTAAAATAGACAATTCAATTTTGAAAAATCTACCTAAATTTGTGATTACATTAAAGATCAATATATTTATTTATATTTATGTAATAAATTAATTACCTTTTTTAATAATAATGTAAACTATGAAATTTTTTTAGAAATCACAAACCCATTCTTATTTTTTTTCTAAATTACTCAATTTATAATTAGAAAAAATTAAATTATTAAATTATAAAAAAACACGAATGATTTCCCGTATTCCAAATTCCAAATTGACAACTAATTAATCATCATAATTCAGATTTGAATGAGGCTCTTTTAAAATTGAGTAAATCGGGTCCGATCTAATAAATGGTTGCCCCGGACAATTTCTACTGTGCAGTCAAACTCTCACTTGAATATCAATCTTCCTTCTTCATCCACCCAACCCGTTCGACGAAATGCGTGACAGAAAACTCAGAAACAACGAAGAACAAAACCCCCAAAACACTTTAAGAAGATCTCCCAGATTTCTCAAAGCCGAAGTAGAATACCCACAAACCCCCAAGCCCGCCGAAAGGAAAACCCGTCCCAATTCATTTTCAACGCCCCTCGCCTCCTCAATCGCCAGAACCCAGAAAAGGGGCGGCGGGGTTTTGAAAAGCTTGACGAAATCGGGAAAAGTATCTATTAGATCCGCGAGGCTGAACGGCGCGCCGAGTTCGATTTGCCTAGATTCGCCGGAGCAATGTGCGGTAGAGAAGAGGCTGACGAGGAGTTCCACTCGTGGTAGTCGATTGGTAAATAATCAGTTGAATAACTGCGGTGAAATCTCAAAGAAGGGTAATGGAGAAGTTGCAGGGTCGAAATGTTTGGATGAATCCAGCAAAGGGCTCAGTAGGTCTGCAAGATTGAATGGCGGAGCCAATGCGAGTGGAAGTGTGATGGAGAAAAGGGTGACGAGGAGTGCAACTCGCGGTAGTCGATTAGTAAATAATCAGTTGAATAACTGCAGTGAAATCACAAAGAAGGGTGATAAAGAAGATAACGAGTCGAAATGTTCTGATAAATCCAGCAAAGGGCCCAGTAAGTCTGCGAGATTGAAGAGCAGAGCCGATGTAAATAAATATGTGGTGGAGAAAAGGGTGACAATGAGTTCTCGTCGCGTAAATAAGTCCGTAAATAATGATATCGACTCCAAGAATGATTCTGGTGAGAGGAGGGTAAAGGCTTTGTCGGAAAGAGTGAAGGGTACTAAAGTTGGTTTTGATCTTGGTGAGCAAAGCATAGGCGTGGTTGAAAAGAGGATTACCCGTAGTGTAGCCCGAGTTAAAACTACCCGGTCAGTTGAGTTGGGTATTTCGGATGAGAAAAAGGCTGAAGTGGATGACGAGTTACATGCAGGCAAAGGAAATGTGAAGAAGGTTTCGATTGGTGAGAAAAGGAAGAGAAGTCATATGGTGGATGATTATGATTTTATTAAGGGATGGACTGAGGAACAAGAATTGTCCTTGAGGAGAGCTTATTTCACTGCAAAGCCGACACCTCAATTTTGGAAGAAGGTTGCTAGGATGGTAATGTGCCCTATTGGCCCTTTTTTTGTTTTTTTTTTCCTTCCATAATTACCTTTTGCCTCCATTGCTTGTGGGAATAAATCAATATTTGGATGTCCCTCAAGGTCCCAAAATTCCATTTTGCAATAAAAGATGGCATGATTAAATGAATAAGACTAGCTAACTTGACATCAATTGCATATCCACTGAGAATCGTTTGCTTGCCTGTTGTTGAGTATAAATGTGTCGATTAGAGAATTTTACAAAAAACTGTTGAAATTTTACTGGATCCTGAAAACAGGAGTAGAAGAAAGATACCTTTACTTAGTGGTGGAAACTTGTGTTTTTCCATCGTGTTTGTTTTTAATATCTTTTCCATAGAAGATAGAATTGTATTCGATTTTTTCTTTACAATATCCTGGCTACAAAGTGGCCACAGTTTTGAGACTTTTAAATGCTTGGACCCCTTAAATCTGATAATAACAAGTCCCATAGACATTTATGTTTTAGATTAAGGTGTGCTGTTCATGAGATTTGTGTGTGAGCAGTAATTAGCATAGTGAACTACTTCAATTGATAAAATAATGATAAGCTTAGTCTCCATGGATATGTATGAAACGTGGGATTGAAAGATAGGTAACAGTAGAGGTTACTTATTTTGACTGACAGAATGATATGTTTGATGGGAATGACGGACATCTAGGAAATGAAAAATGAAGAATTTATGACCTGTTCATGTTCTTGAATGTAATGGAGTATTTTTTATTATTATGAGTTTTGATGGCCATGCTTCATACTTGCAAATAGTTATGTATGTATGTTATAGGATGTTAAACGTTAACATCTTAAATTACAAATGACACGATACCAAGGTAAAAACTAACAAGAAAGGCACCCAACACCTAGGACGACATTCCCTTTGGCACAATCTAGATTCTTCCCAGATTGGAAAAACAGTGCTTGGGATTCGGCTTTTGTGAGTAAAAATGCTTTTAAGCTGCCAGAGCATAAATTGCTTGTACAATTCTAGTTAACTACAACAAATTACATTCTTAAAATAATTTTATTCAAGAGAATATTTGAGATTCCAGGTTGCACCTTTGAATGAATAGTATTCCTGTTGTTTGTTCTTGGCACATGATAACGGTTCAAAATAACCAACTTATATCTTGGTCTCTACTACCTGAGTGGGGTTGTAAGTTATGGAGTATTATTGTATGCGCTTTGTATCCTCCACTTGAGTTCTGATGTCTGAACTGTCTACCTTTTCATATTACTGGTTAAATTGCCTTTCATAGTAATATGATTATGTCATGATGCGTGTAACATAAAATCCATTCCACATCTGGGTTTCTGGTAGTGAATCTGTGAATTGCTTGTAGAGCTGAGAATAATGGATTCAATTGCCAATGGTCCACGGTTGAGTGATCATATACCACGAGTATCTAATAATCGGTTCTTGTATACCAATTCAATTTCATGAACAAGAATTGGAAGATCAATTTCATTGTCAAAGTTATGTCTGCATTTGTTTGTGGATGAAGCTTACTTAATTTGTTTGCAGAAGATGGGAAATGATTGTTTTTATCTTTTTTTTTTTCTTTTTAGATATCACGGTGATGATTTTTTCTCCCAAATTATTTGAACAGAAACTGTCTTTTGTCACATTTTTACTCATCTTCCTTTTTTTCATTTTTATAGTGTCACTTAGATTCAAAACTCTCCATGCAGGTACCAGGGAAATCCGCAGAAGACTGTTTTAACAGAATCCATGCTGACCACTCAACTCCATCCCAAACCCGAGCACGTTCAAGACCAAACAAAAAACAACCACCATCACCACTCCCGTACTCCGCAAGCAAGTTGCTTAACACAGCCGGGGTCAACACCAAGAAGCCAAGAGCCAGGAGAAAAACACTCCAAGCACAGAAGGCTGTAAGACATCTATTGGACAAGCAGCGTACGGAAGACAAAGACTATAAAGCAGATCTATTTTCCATCCTTGAGCCCACCTCAGATATATTGTTACCCTCGAGATCTCTCGATTTCCAAGATACTACGCCATTTGCCTCGCCGGCACCAAGCCGAATAGGGTCTTCTGCTCTTCTTACCAGATCCCTTGAGATATCCTCTTCAGGCCATGCAAAACAATTTTCAAGATTAAACGCAGCTTTTGTGAGTCCACCGGTTTTGAAGCAGGTTAAGAACAAGGCTTTGCATGAGAGATACATAGACCAGTTACACTGCAGGGATGCCAAGAGGAAGGCATGTGCATTGAGGAATGCTAAATCCAAGCGGGAAAACGATAACACAGTGATTCCGGTTAGTGTTGCGAAAGATGCTTTGTTTTTTGATGCACAAGATGCTATTGATAAGCTTCGGAAAATGGAGCCGAGTGCGAATTGTGAGGTTGATGATGAGGATGAAGATGTCACCAGTTGTGAGGATGAGGATGGACTATTCTGACGTGTGATGTTTCGGATGTGGGTCCATTGTGCTGGCGATTTCGTATTTTTCTTGGCAATTGAATTGTATGTGTAAGATTTAGATATTGCTAACGACGAGATATTGTTGTAGATCAATGGACTGAGATCTTGCTTAAACGTAACGTACTAGAAAGATGATGTCACTGCTATGTGCCCCCGGCTTTAGAGCTAGTACAGTTTGAGTGTTATATCACTTTTCTGACATCATTTTCATAATGCCTACAAAGTAAAATGCAGAGATTATGATATGTTCTTTTGTATTTAATTTAAGATCGTTTTAGTTCAGCTTAAATATTATTAATATTTAAGAAAAATTAACAACTTATAAAATTTATTGTTATTTTTTATAAAAAAAAAATTAATTCAGTTCAGATTCATTCGATTCAATTCATAATTTTATCATTGCTTCTTTTGCTATTGTTTGCTCTTTGAGCTCTTAAACCCCAATCAGATATTTAGTAGTAGTGTGAATTCTACCACTGCTTCATTCTTTTGCTATCGTTTGCTCTTTGAGCTCTTAAATGCTTCTTTCTTTTTATTAAGGGATAAATATATTATGTCATTATTAGAGAATTCTTTTAATTATTTGTATATATTCTTTGTATCTTCTCCTTTAATATTAGGAGATCCTCCACTGTAAAAACTATATATATGCATCACTGTACGCTCTCTTTTTCATGGTGAAAATAATATTCTCTCCTAATATTCTCATGGCACCCACATCAATTCCGATGAATATTCGCATCCACATGATAACCATAAAACTTACTTCTTCCAACTACCTATTATGGAAGAAACAGGTCGTCTCGATGCTTTTTTCGGCAGATCTCATCGGCTTCGTTGATGGCTCACGCCCAGCCCCCGCGTCCACCATCTCTACAGATTCTGGATCATCCCCTAATCCAGATTTAATGTTGTGGAAATCACAGGATCAACAAATTCTTAGCCTTCTGCTCTCTTCCCTCACCGAAGAGTCTCTCGCCGAAGTCATTGATTGTGAGACTTCTCGAGACGCCTGGCTTGCGCTTGAAGCTGCCTTTAGCCACTCCTCCCAGTCACGCACAACACAACTACGTGAAGAAATTCTCTTACTCAAACGTGACTCTCTTTCTGTTGCTGATTACGGAAAAAATTTAAAAGTTTGTGCGATCAATTGGCTGCAATCGGGAAACCCGTTGATGAAATCGACAAGTCCCATTGGTTTCTCCGTGGCTTGGGTCTACAGTTCAGCGGTTTCGCCGATACTCGAATGGCTTTCTCACCTGTTCCTCCCTTTCGTGACTTGCTACATCAAGCTATTGCGTACGAAATAATGAATAAACCTGTTAGTACGGATGGACAAGCTTCAGCGGCCTTTCTCACACACACCGCACCATCCACTGGATCCCGAGATCAATCACAAAACCAGCATGGACATGGCTCTTATGGATCTCGTAACAGACATTCGAACTCTCGTGGTGGTACCTCTGGACGTGGTGGTCGCAAGCAATATGCTCCGCGATGTCAAATATGCCGAGGTGAACACTATGCCGACAAGTGCCCGCAACGTTTTGTCCGCCCACCTGGAACAGATTCTGCTCAACTTGCCCAGGCCTTTCACTCAGCATGCACGGTGTCGGCACCCAACCCCCCTGATTGGTATGTAGACACTGGTGCCACAAATCACATGACAAATCAATCTGCAGCTCTCGACTCTTATGTTCCCTACACTGGTAAAGGTCATGTTGTTGTCGGTAACGGAAATTCTTTACCTATTACTCATATTGGCTCAAGCGTTTTATCTAACAACGTTCGCCTATTGGATGTTCTTGTCGTTCCTCATCTTACAAAAAATTTATTATCTATCAGCAAATTAACCTCAGATTTCCCAGTTGATGTCTGCTTTTCTGATAAGTCTTTTGTTGTTCAGAGTCGAGCAACAAAACAAGTGATGGCTCGGGGTCGATGTGATCAGGGGCTTTATTTACTGGATCATGCTCACCCGGCATTGATTGCTGCTATTCGCACTCAAAATTTAACGGCATCTTTTGACTTATGGCATTTACGTTTGGGGCATGTCCCACTTGATATTGTTAAGCTTATGAACCGTTTAGGATTTTTATCTGTTACTTCTATTTTGCCAAATCCCACTGTTTGCTCTTCATGTCAATTGGCTAAAAGCAAACGCTTGTCGTTTGTTACTAATGAAAAGCGGGCTTCGAATATTCTTGATTTGGTACATTGTGACCTTTGGGGTCCTGCTCCGGTTCAAGCACGGGATGGTTTTCGTTATTACGCTGTGTTTGTTGACGATTTTTCTCGTTTCTCATGGTTATATCCATTACGTGCTAAATCTGATTTTTTTGATACTTGGGTCCGCTTTCACAAGTTTGTATGCAATCAGTTTTCCACTACTATAAAGACATTTCAAAGCGACGGCGGCACCGAATTTGTAAACTCCAAAATGCGTCAGTTTATGGACATGCAGGGCATCCACCACCGTATTTCATGCCCATACACACCCCAACAAAATGGCCGTGCCGAACGCAAGCATCGTCATATTACCGAAGTTGGCCTCTCCATGTTATTCCACGCTCGCCTACCTTCTACATTTTGGTTTGATGCTTTTGCAACGGCTGTCTATATTATTAATCGCTTACCATCCGCTGTCTTGGATGGAAAATCACCGTTTCAGTTACTCTTTGGAATGTCTCCAAACTATGGCAATTTTCGACCTTTTGGATGTCGAGTTTTTCCTTATCTCCGGGATTATGCTCCGAATAAATTGGCTCCGCGTAGTCGTCCTTGCATCTTCTTGGGATACAGTAGCATATATAAGGGTTTTCGGTGTTTCGATCCCGCTTCCTCCAAGATTTTTATTACACGACATGCTACATTTGATGAATTATTTTTCCCGTTTGCAATAGGGTCCCGCTCATCTTCGAAACTTTCGCCGGACATCTCCGTTTTTATGGACTATGAGCACATACCTCCGGCCATGTCTCCTACAGTCATCGAATCGAGTCGCGCTCCTACGGACCAGCCCGAACAGCCCGCTCCTTGTTCCGTTACCACTTTACCTTCTTGTTCCGCATGTGCCGTACCATCCGAACAACCCGCTTCTCCTCCCGAACAACCTACTGCTCCTTTCGTATTGCCCGTCGATAGTGAACAAACAACTACTCCACTTGAGCCGCTACACTCTTCAGAGCCTTCTACTTTGGCTACATTGATGCCTAACCCACCTCCTGTTGAAGTTATGCCACCTTTAAATCATAACTCTTCCTCCACTCATCATATGGTCACTCGTGGTAAATCTGGGATTTCTAAACCAAAGTATCCTGCACTTATGGCCTCCAGTCCTTTGTTCTCGGCTCTACTTTCAAGCACTGAACCTCGAGGTTTTAAATCTGCAGCTAAGTCCCCAGAATGGTTGGCCGCCATGCAAGACGAAATCGACGCTTTGCACCGCAATAACACTTGGGATCTCGTTTCTCCTTCTGCAGATACAAATATTATTGGTTCTAAATGGGTTTTTCGTACTAAATATAATGCCGACGGTACCATACAACGCCACAAAGCTCGGTTGGTTGCTCAAGGCTTTAATCAGATTCCGGGTACCGACTTTTCTCACACATTTAGTCCCGTAGTCAAAGCCACCACTGTGCGTGTCATCTTGGCATTATCCGTCCACCATAAATGGCCTCTTCATCAACTAGATGTTAACAATGCATTTCTCCACGGTGTCCTTCCGAAACCCGTCTATATGGCTCAACCTCCAGGATTTATAGATCCCCGATATCCGAATCACGTGTGTCGTCTCAAAAAGGCACTCTACGGTCTTCGACAAGCTCCTCTTGCTTGGTTCCAACGGTTCAGCACATTTCTTCATAATCTTGGCTTTCGTGCAAGCAAGTCAGACTCTTCATTGTTTTATCTACACCAGGATCGTTCGGTTATTTATTTACTTCTCTACGTTGATGATATCATTGTCACGGGAAATGACTCGCCCCTTCTAGCTCGTTTTGTTCGCCGCATCAATAAAGAGTTTGCCATTAAAGACTTAGGACGTCTACCATATTTCTTAGGTCTTGAGATTTCATACTCTTCCAGCGGATTGTTTGTTAGCCAATCAAAATATGCCAAAGACATTTTGGACCGTGCTGATCTTTGTGATTCCAAACCAATTGCTACTCCTTTGATTGCTGGTGAATCTCTAATTAGCTCGGGTGAAGCGTTCTCGAATCCGACCTTGTATCGTTCCCTCGTTGGCGCTCTTCAGTACCTCACAATCACTCGCCCTGATTTATCGCATGCCGTCAATCACGTTAGTCAGTTTCTGCATTCTCCAACAAACACCCACTTCTCTGCGGTAAAACGCATCTTGCGTTATGTGAAGGGAACTCTTCATTTTGGTTTGTCTTTCACTAGTCGTCCTGAATTCTCTATTGTCGCCTACTCGGATGCTGATTGGGCTCGGTGTACTGAAACGCGTCGCTCCACTTATGGCTATTCTATATTTTTAGGAGGTAACCTCGTCTCCTGGAGCGCTAAGAAACAACCAACCGTGGCTCGTTCGAGCTGTGAATCTGAGTACCGTGCACTTGCTCATGCTGCTGCCGAGGTAATCTGGCTATCCAATCTTCTCCGAGAGCTTCGCATTCCAGCTCCATCTCGTCCGGTTCTCTTCTCCGACAGTCAAAGTGCGCTCTTCCTTAGCCAGAACCCAGTCGCTCACAAACGCGCCAAACACATTGATATTGATTGTCACTTTGTAAGAGAACTTGTTACTGCTGGTCGTCTCGAGACCATGTTTGTTCCTTCCCACCTCCAGCTCGCTGATATATTCACTAAGAGTCTTTCTCGACCAACTTTCGAATTTCTACGATCCAAGCTTTGCGTTCTTCCTCATCCCACGCATCGCTTGAGGGGGGATATTAAGGGATAAATATATTCTGTCATTATTAGAGAATTCTTTTAATTATTTGTATATATTCTTTGTATCTTCTTCTTTAATATTAGGAGATCCTCCACTGTAAAAACTATATATATGCATCACTGTACGCTCTCTTTTTCATGGTGAAAATAATATTCATCTTACACTTTTGCTATCGTTTGCTCTTTGAGCTCTAAAACCCGCAAAATTCATGTCAAAGTGAACCTTATATTTAATAATTCAATAAATCAAATGCTACCAAAAAAGAGTCAAATGTTTTTTTTTTGTTTTTTTTTTTGTTTAGGTCAATTGAAATGTCTCAAGTTCGAACTTTGAATTTCATGATTTTTAATTTAAGTGTTCAACCAACTGAACTAACAACCATTGACTTAAAATATTATTTTTATGAAGCGGAATCCATCAAATACATGAAACATACAAAAATCATATTCTCTCCGATTTAAAATAAAATTAATAAAAATATTAAATTTCAACTTAACCTTTCATTAATTATTTCAAAATTTAATGTTTTAAAATTATACTCCCTCCCATTCATAATATATGTCATTCTAGTATTTCTTTCTATTCATTTTTTAAATGTCGTTTTGATAAAATTTGACTCTAAATGCCCCTATTAATTAAGGGGACATGCAGATGGGTGTCAAATATATAAGAGGTTGTTTTGGTTGTTTTTTTACTTGTCGGTAGTATTTGCTGGTAACAGAGGGTTTTGGAAACAACACAAAATGGTAAATTTGTTATAGGTAAGCTAGCAAGATGATTAAGTTATAGCAGAAATCATAAGTAAGAACATGGAAGCTCAAGGCTCCTCTTTATTCATATATTCATACTTAGAATCCATACTTAAAATCAAGGTTTGCATGTCCCTTTTCCTCTCTTACATACCCTCTATATATAATACTCTATGCATGGCTGAATTATGCCACCTAATGCCCACATATCGGCTTCTCATTGGACCTCTAATCCACTAATATGATACATTAAATATCCACTAATATCCTTTAGTTCCTAATCTGTTTCTTTCCCCGAGAAGTCCCAGTTCACTGCCTGGTGTCCCTGAAGTCCTCCCGGGCGATTTCCCTGTGAAAGGAACCTGACTCTACCGTGCAATCTTTTATGTCCGAGCATCTCGTCTTCTTCTTTGTAGTGCCTTTGAAGGTCTTTATAACTGTCTTGACTAAATTTCTCTCTCCATGACGTGGCCCTTTGATTCGTGACACGTGTAGGTGACCGTTTTCTCGGGTATAACACAGGCCCCCAGGAAAATTAGAGTTTTCAACTCTGATTTCCCTGAAGTTTATGGTTGTCTTCCTCGGTTGATTCGTCTTGGAAATAGCATTCTGACTTTCTGTTGGTGGTTGAGACTTCATTTAATTCGGAATTTACACCTTTAAAGGCTCTTCGATTCAGGATTATGGCTTCATATCATGGCTTTTACTTGGAATAGAGATGTGTACCCGAATCAAATAACCAGCTTTTCTTCTCGGATTAGGAATCGGTTGATGAAAACTAAGTTGCCTCTTTCTTTGTCTTTTTCTCAGAAGTTTCCGGAGCTCGATGGACAGGATGTTGCTTTGGTAGATGCTTTTGAACGGATCTGGACAGTGAAAGTGGAGAAGGATGGTCGACGCCTCGCTCTGAGTGACGGTTGGAACAAATTTTGTGAACGCCGTCTTGTCTCGGTGGGCGGAACCATCTTTCTAGAGTCACGTGGGCAAAAGTCTTTCAATATTGGAGTATTTGGGAGGGATGGAGAGGAGATCATTGATCTGGGAACTGACTCTGAAGATAGCTCGATTAATTCCGAACCTGAAAATCTTCCTGCAAAAGATGACTGGGGATATACTTCCACGTGAAATCTATCCAAAAAATAGAAAATTTGTATTTCCTTTGTAAAATAATATTTCCTGGGTTTATTTTTCAGGTTTTATTTCCCGGTGAAATAAATAAGTGTTGTTGTTTTTGAAGGACTCTTTACATTCGTAAATTTTGATAAGTATCAGAAGACTTATCTCTTAATAAATCAGTAATTCTATAAATAAATAATAAAAGAATATAAGAAAAAGATTTCTTTTCAACCTTACCTTTGTCAGTAAGTACTTGCCACGTGGCATTATCCTGGCCAAGTATTCTAGGTTTTACGGGGTAGTGGGAGGATACTCGAGTACGTTTCCCCTCGGTAACCGTCCTCTCTTCCTCTCCTTTGATCTCAGCCGTCGATCTTTATTGATTAACAGGGTCAACTTTCAGAATACATTAACCTCTTTTGAATTTCAAAACTTCACAACTCCCTTCAATTTTCAGATCTAAAATCGGCAAGAAACTCTCTTTTCTCTGCAACTTTTACTGTGTAAATTTGTGTAATTTGTAGTGTAAATTTCCTCCCCCAATCTCGACATCATGCCGAAATACACGAGAGTCGTCCGCCCCAAAGTGGTTGAAGAGCCTCACGTCCTGCTTGCCCGTCAATATAAGGAATTTATGGACAAGGCGGAACCGGCCTTGCCGGAGTTCCGAATGGACGAACTAGATGCGGCCCATCCCTACGTTCCTGCTACAAGGACCATCAAAACGGTTCAACTAGACCCAAACCACCAGGAATGGGGCGCGCACGGCCGAGATAGCACGGTGACAGCGGACGACCTTGTCGACTGGAGGGATGACTGGCGGATTCCCTTTAACGTGCATTTGCATGCGCCAGAAGAGGGAGAATCCGCCTGCTGTCCACCTCCGGGCATGGTGGCCATCGGCGTCGACGCGATGGAGCAAGGTCTGCGGTTTCCCCTGCATCCTTCAATTTCAGGCCTATTGAACCGGTGGGGAGTGGCTCCTCATCAAATTCATCCGAACGGGTGGACTCAGTTGTATGGGGTCTTGACGGTTTTAGGGCAAGTGGGATTCTCTCGACCCCTCACGGGGGATGAATTCCATTTGTTCTTTAGTCCAGTCAATTTTCAGAAAGGGTTATTGGGTGATTACACAGTTCGTTGCAGGAAACACATGGTGAAAATAAAAGAACCAGAAGTTAAAGATCCTACCTGTTGGGATCGATGGTTTTATGTCTCGGGGAGATGGAGAACTCAGACCCGAGAGTGAGAAATTGAAATCCCTTTAACTTATGGAGTTAAAGATGAAAGTAAGTAATTTATATATTTAAGCTTTCACAGTTTTGACTGATCTAAAATTCTTTCTATGTTTGTAGGTGCCCGGATTTCCAAAACTGACTATTGCATCCCGTGGGATTTGGCAACAGCAAATCTTTTGGCCCAGTGCATCCCTGTTACCGAGAGAGACTCAGTGTATTTGAACGACGATAGTATCCGTGACGCAGCAGGCTTGTTCTGTCCTCCATTCGTTGCAGACAACCCTTGTTTTGGTAAAGTTATGTGTTTTTGACAGTTTTTATTTTGTCTTATTTCCTGGAGACATATCCCCCGGGGAAATCTCATTAATTTTGTCGGGTGTGATATTTTTACTTTCCCGGTGCAGAATTTTTCTCTACAGTGTTTGACGTGAGACCATCAAATATGGCTGATAACAAATTGTTCGAGAGACTTGGAATTGTGGACCCATCTCAGACGGGAAGAGCCCGTAAATCAAAAACCAGTTCAACTAGCGTGGGTGGCCGAGGATCCGTAAGGACTCGGGGTGGAGCAGTTGGTGCCCCGGCTTCCCGGACCAGATCTCGAACTGTCTCCGCCCAGAGCGGCGAGACAGATTCGTTGGGGATCATGGAAGTGGTAGACTCTTACAAAGAATCCCCTGCCTCCGCTGATGTGGTGATGACTGATGCTGTTCCCAGTCATGGTTTGCCTCCCTCTGGATCATCCTCACTTCTGCAAGTCAAGCTTGAAGGGGACAAGAAAAGAAATAAAGTTGATGGGGGTGTTATTGATGTGACTGAATCTCCTCCCCGTGCTGACATGAGTCAGTCTGTTTTAGGAGTTGAGAAAGTTCATTCTGACAAGTAAGTTTTCTTTACTTTATGCTCTTTCTTTATTTTTCAAAACATTCAATCTTATTCTTGTGTTTTATTTCTTGGCTAGGTTTTCTTAGGAAAAACTTCCATCTGTGCTCCTTCCCTTCTTCTCTGGCAAAGGCCCCATTGACCCTGTCACTACCCTGGGCAATCCTATAGGTGATTCAATTGATGCAGTTGGGAGGTGCTGGACCTCAGAGCTCAATGACCTGATGGACCATAAGGAACATGCCTTTTCCCTGGCCCTTAAACTGGCCAGTCAAAGTGTAGTTGCCATCTCTGGTGCTCATATCATGGCTGAGAAACTCAGAGCTGAGGTGACCAAGCTTCGCATCACCAGCACTGGTCAAGAAACACAAGTAAAGGAGCTCAACGCAGCCTACATAGCCGCGGCAGGGGACAGGGATAGGTGGAAGAAGGTTGCAGACACTGCACGGGCAGAGGTGGGGAAGTTGAAGTCTGAGATGCAGGAAGCCTTGAAAACCATCAAGGAAAAAGAAGAACAGATTGATGACGCCCAGGACAGCTTTGTCAGGGAAAAGAAAGAGCTAAATGATGAGGTGGCCAAAGTCACCAAGGAACTGAAACAGGCCCAGGATGACTTTGCACAATCCATGGAGAGTGTTGTGGAGCTTGAAGCCCTACTGGACTCACCTGCTCACAATCCCAGGGTATTGACTGACCTCCTCTATGTAACAACTTATGCTGATCTTATTAGGTCTGCAGCAAAGGAGAAGAATGATGTGGCCAAAGAGTATGGGCTCAAACTCCTCAAGGATCACATGGAGGGATGCACTCTGGATTCCAGAGTTCCTCAACCTTTCATGGATCTGGAAGTTGTCCATGGAATTGACATGAGATGGTGGCCCTCATACAGTCTCCTCTCTATGCCTGGTGAACCTGCAAAGCTAGCTGATGATGCTCCTGTTGATGAAGAAGACTTTGAAGATGAGGGTTTGGATCTGCTTGGTGTTGGGCCTGATGGCAAGCCAAAAGATCCTCTGGTAACCCCCCCAGGTGATGGTAATTCCACCTCCTGAGTTTGACAACTTAGGAGTCTGCTAAAAATGATCTCTACTCTGAGTTTAAAAAGCTCAGAGGTTTTTATTTAAGTTTTTATTCTGGTTTGGGCCTGTGGCCACAAAACAATATTTGCTCTCTTTTATTTTGGATTTTAAAGGCAGTTTTTGCCTGAAACAAGTTTTAATATTTTGCTGGTGTGTGATAACTTAGTAAGTTATTTTGGGATATTATCCTTTGGGTCTTACTAATGGCCCTTCCACCGTTTTGTTTAGGTTTCTTTTTACCACTATTATCTATCACTTTACAAGTCAGTTTAGCTTGTTTGGTGAATCGTAATTCTTGTGAATAGATAACTTTTGGCTCACACCCAAGTTTTATTTTAAAACTTTGTTGGGACTCTTTGTGAGTTCTTTGTCATGCAAAAGTGATTTTCGGATTTAGTTACCTCTCGGAATTCTCTCTGATTCTAAGTAACATTTTTCTCCTCCATCTCTCCTTTTACAAAGACTGACTGATCCTGTGGTTTGTTCTTTATGAATACCTTTTAAGATTTTCCTCGGACCAAAATCTCCTCCAGAGCGATTCTTGAGTTTCTTTTACTCTTTTGAATCTTCGCGCTGAATGGAGTGTTCGGCCCCATAATCGATAGATTTTTTGGGTCTTTACCAAACCATAGTATTCTTTTAGGAATACTCAACATTCTTTGTTTTACCGGGAAATTTATTCTCTTTCCCGGGGTAATATTTTTCCATGTTATAGGCAAAATATAACTTCAAGAACCATATATGTATTTTTAGTAAATACTGAAAAAGATTTACATGAGTAGTCAAAAAGGGTTTTTACAAAAATAATACTTTTACAAAAAGCCAAAATTAACCTTTTGGTTTGTTTTAATGATAAAACTTCTTTAAATGCAACGCATTCCACCGATACTGATCCTTGGTCCCGTCGAGAAGCTCTAACTCGTACGCTCCGTTCTGGAGGCAATGGCTCACTCTAAACGGTCCCTCCCAGTTCGGCCCCAGTGCTCCCTGGTGCGTTCCTAAGATTTTCTTCAGCACCAAGTCTCCCTCTTGGAATTCTCTTGTTTTTACTTTTGAATTAAATAATTTTGCAATTCTTTGTTTGTTCATGGCATTTAGAGAATCAGAAGCTAACCTTCTTTCTTCAAGAAGATCTAACTCTTTGCGGATGGTTGCTTCATTCTCCGGGGAGATTTCCTGAGCGGTCCGATGTGATAACACCGTTATTTCCGCTGTAATCACTGCTTCCGTTCCAAAAGCCAAAGAATAGGGGGTCTCTCCAGTGGCATTTCTGGCTGTGGTACGATATGACCACAGAACCTCTGGGAGTTCATTCGCCCATTTTCCTTTGCGACTTTCCAATTTTGATTTGATGGTATGTTTTAGTATTTTATTAACTGCTTCAACTTGACCATTTGTCTGGGGATGGTAAGGGGTAGAATAGCCTTCTGATTTTCCATTTTGCACAGAACTCCTCTACCTCGGCCCCATCAAATTTTTTTCCGTTATCGGAAATGATTGATTCGGGTAAACCGAATCGACATATAATGTTTTTCCATATGAACTTAATGACCTGGGGTTGATCAATTTTGTTCAATGGTTCTGCTTCAACCCACTTGGTAAAATAGTCGACTGCTACGATCGCATATTTCACTCCGCCCCGTGCGATTGCCAGTGGCCCGATCAGATCGATACCCCCACCGAGCAAATGGCCACGGGCTGTAAATGGATTTCAGGGCTTCTGGGGAAATACGGATGTTAGGCCCATTTGTCTGGCATTTGACACATTTACGTGCATACCCGACTGCGTCCTTTCTCAGGCTTGGCCAGTAAAATCCTTGCCCCATGGTTTTGTGTGCGATGGATCTTCCCCCGCATGGTTTCCACACACACCATCATGTATTTCTTCCAGGATTTTAAATCCTTCTTCCTTCGACACACATTTTAGTAGTGGAAGGGAATAACTTCTTCTGTAAAGTTGTGTATATATTAGAGTATACTTTTCCGCTCGGGTACGAAGTTGTTTTGCTTCGGTTTTATCTGCTGGTACTTCCCCGGTATCTATGTACAGTTGGATGGGAATCCGCCAGTCTTCTTCGGCCCCGGCAAGTATTTGCATTTGTACTTCTCTTTGTTCCACTGATGGGGACATTAATTTTGTCAAAACAATATTTGAGAAGTCTGCTGAGCCTTCAGCTGATGCTAACTTTGACAGGGCGTCAGCTTGTGAATTGTGTTCCCGTGGGATTTGTTCAATTAGAACTTCAGGGATTTTTTCGCAAAGTTCCCATACCAATTTAAGGTATTTTACCATTTGTTCACCTCTGGCTTCATAGTCCCCACTTACATGGTTTACTACTAGCTGAGAGTCCATAAATACATGAAGTTTTCTTGCCCCGACGGCTATAGCCAATTCCAACCCAGAAATGAGAGCTTCGTACTCTGCTTCATTGTTAGACGTGGGGAATTCAAATTTCACCGCATGGGTTACTGAATCTCCGTCGGGACTGAGTAATACCACACCTGCCCCCGAACACGCGGTGGTAGATGATCCATCTACGAACAGCTGCCAGGCGCGTGGTTGATTCTGGGATTTTTCAGGGAAAGTTAATTCCACAATAAAATCTGCCAGGGCTTGCGCTTTGATTGCTGTCCTCGGGGCGAAAGTTATGCCATACTGACTAATTTCTAACGCCCAACGCAGGAGTCTCCCGGTGATATCTGACCGGTGCAATACTTGCCTTAAAGGCATAGTAGTCAAAACTTCGACGGGATGCTCGAATAAGTACGCCCGGAGTTTTCTAATTGACACTATTAAAGCATATGTTAATTTTTCCAGTGGAGTGTATTTAATTTCTGCCTCATGTAGTACTTGGCTCATAAAATAAATTGGGAAATGTTGTATTCCTTCTGCCCTTGTCAGGACTGCACTGATGGCGTGTTCTGCGGCGGCCAAGTACAGATACAGCTTTTCTTCTGGTTTAGGTGCCACAACTACCTTAGGATTGGACAAATATTCCTTTATTCGTACAAAAGCTTGTTGGGCATCCTTTTTCCAGTGAAATTCCTGTCCTTTGATGGAAGCAAAGAACGGACGAGTTTTATCTCCCAGGCAAGAAATGTATCTATTCAGGGCGGCTAAACGACCCGTGAGTCGCTGTACCCGTGAGTAGAATGTCGTGTGTTCGACGTCATCTGGATGCATGGGAATTTGATGGTACCCGGCCTTGGCGTCTAGTGTTGAGAATATTGCGTGACCTGTCAAATTATCAACCACATGGTCGATGTGTGGCATGGGAAAAAGGTCTTTCGGGCAGGCATTGTTCAGATCAATAAAATCTATACACAAACGCCATGCTCCCACCGTTTTAGTCACCATTACCGCATTGGAAAGCCAAGTAACATCACTCGAAGCTTTCCTGACCAGTTTATTTTCAATAAGTTTATCTACTTCCCCGGCGAGTGCCTGGCACTTCTCGGGGCCCATTTTCCTACGCTTCTGCGCAATTGGTCTCTTGCAGGGATAAATTTTCAATCGGTGGCAGGCATGTTTAGGGTCTATTTTCCCTAAATCGGCACTGGACCATGAGAAAGTAGAAACGTTTTCTTTAAGGAACTTTATAATACCACTCCGGGTAGTTGATTCCATATGGGTCCCTACAAGTATTTGTTTTTCGGTTTGTTCTGGATCTAAAACTATAGAGTCCAGAGTTTCAACCATTTCTACAACGGGTGCTTTTTTGCATTGATATCCACCCCGTGAGCCCCAATCATCCAAGTCTGGTTTGGATTGGGGAAGTTTTTGACCGGTAGGTGCTAAGTCTACACTGGTTTCTTCTTCGGGGGGATTATCTGTTTTGTCCGAGGGGATTTGAATAATTTCCCCGTGCGGGTTTTTCAGAGGAGAATTCATTCCTTCCTCTGGGATTTTGATAACATTTTTAATATGATCAATTTGTTTTATTTTACTTTCCTCCAAATTGATTTGGGGAATGTTATCGTTTACTTTGGTTTTGGTTTCATCAAAATCGCGAAAATACATCAAAGTCTTTTTAGCCATTACTAGGTCCCCTCTGACGGTGCCAACTGCACCGGAGGGTGTTGGAAACTTAATACATTAGTAGTAGGACGAAGCGACTGCTTCAAAAGCGTCCAGAAAGGGCCTGCCTAACAAAGCATTATAGCCACTAACCTTATGCGGTGGCTTTCTTCGTTCACCGGCCTCAATCCGCCGATCATCTGTTGGAAATCGATATCCCGGGCTATTAAAATTTGCGGAAAATAATAACCCGACCGAAATCCTATCGCCGGAAATCCAATCGCGAACACCACGAAGAACCGGGCCCGACGAGAGCATCGCCGCGGGATGAACCCGCGGCTAAACCCTAGCCGAGCCCCACCGTGGGGCTCGCGATCGAAGTCGATCGCATGGGGCTGCCTAGCAGCCCCCGGCGGTGAGTCCGACGACTCACCGCCACCACCGACCGGGGAGGGAGCGCCCAGCCGCGGCGCGAAGCCGCGGCAACCCCCAGCGATCGACCCTAGGTCGATCGCTCGCCCCGGCGTCCAGCCGGGGCTCCCCTCGTGCGGCTGCCGGCGGTCGATGCCCTAGGGCTCGATCGCCACCCCTCGGCTGGGAGCCGAGGGTCCTTTGAACGTTCGCCGGGGATCTCGAATCCCCGTCCCCGAAGTTCGTCGTTTTCCCGGATCGTGCGTTCATGTATGTATCACAATCATATTCACATAAAATCATAGAAGGGAGTATATGATTTTACCTTTTGATTCGTTGTGCGGAGAAACGAATTCAATTGATGACCTTACGATCTTCCCACGTATTCCTTGCACTAGCTTGAACGTCGGGTGGGCGACGATCCTCCAAGCTTATGGATCCTCTTCTCTCTCTCTCTACTTTCTCTCTCTAGAAGAATTATGATCTTCAAGTTATGAGAATAGAGAAGACCATGTAGTGCTTTTATAGGCTACGTAGGGGATCTAAAGGAGGTGGAATATTGGGCTTCCAATATTAATGATTAAATTGAGCCCAAGCCCAAATCTATTAATCCTCTATTAATATTAATTAATTTATTTTCCACTATATAAATTAATTGCACTCCCAAATATTAAACCATATTATATCAAATAATATTTCTCCGGTAGTATTATTTATTCCGTGTATTTAAGATTTAAATATCCATGAATAAAATTAATTTATTGCTAATTAATTTATTCATCTCTTGAATCCGAGACTAGTACCATTCAACCTTAATTATTGTGCGGAACGAATCCACTCATGAGGTTTACACAATAATTCCTTATGAACTCATCTCGGGGATATTATCAACCCTTACGGGATACACTTTCCCGTCAAGTATTCACGGCATGTCATATATAAAATATAGTGACCCAACTTAACCGGTAATTAACCCAATAATTAAATCGGTTAATTCCTTTGGAAAATCAAAGTCACATATATTAAGTATACACACCCGCAATAGTATCGGGGATTAAGAATAAAATACTCTGAGACTTGAATCGATTATCTAAGGCAATCCTAATCGATAAATCTCAAGCGATCCGCCCAATACACCAAGTGTACAAGTGTGATAAAATAATTAAGACAAATTATTTTCTCTCTCACACAACGACTATACCGATGGATTGGTCCGTGTCCATCTAGGTCGTGAGCAACTGTTCGATTAAATACGAGTAACCGATAGTATGATCTTCTGTGTGGGCCCGCACACCATACTAACTACAACGTATAGAATCCAGGACTATATTTTGCATATATTTAATTATCAATAATTAAATGCAAACAATCGTTTATTAATTTAATAGATTAAATGCTATGACCGGGAGTTTACCGTTACTTAAATCTAGACATTAAGTACACAACTCCAACAATCTCCCACTTGTACTAAGGTCTAGTCATTTCCTCCAAACTCCCGACTCCCATACTCATCACGTGCTTAAATTGTACTTCCAAGAAGTACTATGTGAATGAGCACTCTAGGTTGCCGCTCTGAAGTTATCTTGGTGACTACTGCGTCGTCTCCCTTGATGATGACTCGTATCAGGTGGTACTTGCTCTATGTGTTAACATCACTTTTGACTTATGACTTCTTCCAGTTTCCCATGCACCGCTATCCAATAGCCTTTGGTAAACTAAGAGTCATATCCAAGTCAAGAGGTTCATCCCGGAACCTAACCAAAACTTCCGCTGCCTCTGAGGCTGCTATTCGGTTATGAGAGAGTCTGAGAAGCGTCTTGCTTATCACTCTTTCATTTCATGGTTCCACCTCTTTCTAAAAGTGAACACATAGCCTGATATCGACTTACACTGGTCCTTCTCTGATTTAAGATCTGAGAATTTGTAATCAAAGAAGATTTCCTCTTGCTTAATCTAGTACATTCAAGTACTTTTACAGCATTCGAATATCTCTTGTCCTGATTACTTTGATATCCTCCCACTACGCAAACCGCATAGTTGATATCAGGTTCTCGTTTTACAACATTGCATCTATAAAGCTTTCCACACTTGAAGTGTAGGAAACTGCTTTGTCCTCATCTATCTTCTTCATGTGTTCGAAACACATACCCTTAGATAGATATATATTCTGTATCTGAAAGGTAATAACCTTTCTCAGAATTATGCATGTTTAAAACAAACCATAATCGTATAAGATATCTAGGAGAAGTACAATGTTCTTATCCCTAGATCATAAGATCTCAAGAACATGCTCTAACTTCTACTCAATCTTATATCCCGATTTATTTAGACAACCATCACTTTATGTCTGATAACATCTTTACATTGTTGCCAATGATAAAATGTCATCTACATAAAATTCCGAGAAACACCACCTTGTTTCCATTACGTTTCTAATACATATTTCGTCTATGACTTTTGATGAATCCATTAGATGGACTATCTCATCAACTTGCAAGTTCCACGATTCATAGCTTTGTCATAATCCATAAATGGATTTACCAAGCTTGTACTCTAAATGATCTAGCCTCTTAACAATAAACCTTATTGTTCTCCAAGCAGGCACATTTAGATCTAGTACCGCCCTCATGCAGAGCTTAGGGATCGATTTCATCTTTACCAGATCCAGAGTTCAAAACTCTTCTAGTCTTATGAACATCTCCGGTTGTTTAACAACCTCCCACTGCAATGGCGTCCTTGTGTATAACAGTAATAACAGTAGGTGCAGTGTGTAGTGTATTTCTACTCGGTTTGGCTGGTTCCTAGTCTTTGTCCTTTTTCTCATTCCAAGGTATTACGTCAGTTAGGGCTTTGTAGTTCATCTAATAGTCTTCCTCTAAGAACCGGGCGATATACGTCCTTCTGGTTCATAGTACTATAGAACACACAATATCTTGTTCATCTAGGATATCCTACAACCATATTGAATATGCCGTTGTCTCCAGGAACATCCATAGAACATAGGTAGTTCCGAACAACTTGTTCTTTTACTATTAGAATTCTATTTCTTATTCACTCACCATCTCTACACGTAAGTGTATGGTGCAGTCATTTGAGACTTAATCTCAATCTTTGATTATGCTATGTGTTATTCAGATAGGTGATAGCCTCCGCGATTTTAGTCGCAGGCTTCCAATGGATATACTTAGAAGGTTCCCCATAATTGCTTTGTCACTAAAACACTTTTCTTTTATGGCACATCAAGCATCCTAATCGCACCTTTCTAATTACACATATGTCTGCATATACCATTGATCATTCTCAATACTTGTCCGAATTCTATCCTTTACCGAAAGGTATGCTTAGTTGTATTATCTTCCAAATTCGATTCTTAGGTCGGAAGGTCCATTCCTTCAACTACAATTGATCAAATCAATTTCGACCTTTTGAATCTCATTTAAATAAATACTACTAAGTATAAGAATTCACAAGTATAATGATTTAATAAAGAAATATATCTAACAACTAAACAAGTTATAGAACGGTTTGTTGCATCGTGGTAGACTAAGGATTTATCATTCATATATTGCTATCTAATGTACCAGAATAGATAATACCCATTATTTCTTATCAAAATCATCAAATGATTAAAAAAATAAAATATACATTCATAAATAATAGAAATCCAGAACAAAACGTTCTTTCTAAAATAAAGGGTACATAATGCAATAAACTTGAAATGAAATCCTATAACTACTAAAGCAGATAAATGTCTTCCACTGCAACAGCTGCCTCCTCTACAGCTTTGCCCATGTAGACTCGAATTCTTCTTCTCTAAGTCGCCGGGTTTTCTGGAACCCCTGCATTCAAAATGCACACCAGAATTCTGGTAGATAATACCGCTGACTATGTTTTTACGACTAAGGAAAAATTCGTACCTTTGAGAGGACATTTAGACTTCCAGTGTCCAGACTTATTGCATCGGAATCACTTGCCCCTTGGCTTTGCAGCCCCCACTCGTGGTCCACTCCTCTTGGCACCACTGGGTTTCCAGGCTTGCTTCCTTTTCTTGCCCCTACCTCCAACAGGCTTCAAGCCTTTGGACTTGGTAGCTACAAGCGCTTGAGACTTGCCCTTCTTGTAGATCCTCTCTGCCGCCTTCAGTTCAGTCAGGAGTTGCGCAAGAGTATAAGACAGTTTACCCATATTATAACTCATGCGAAACTGCTCAAAACTAGGGGTCAGAGACTGGAGTATGATGTCGACTTGCGTCTCAGCATCAATTTGAGCTCCTAGGATCTCAAGCTCATTCAACAAACTCATCATCTTAAGAACGTGATCCCCTACGGGCGTTCCTTCAGACTGAGTAGTTGTCATGAGGACTCTCATGGCTTCTTGCCTTACCGCACGATCTTACTCCCCAAACATTTCTTTGAGGTTGAACAACATATCATAGGCAGTGGCCATCGACTCATGTTGGGTTTGGAGTACATTTGACATGGAATCCAAAATATAACACCTAGCCATTTCATCAGCCTTTTTCCACTTCCGATATGCCTCTTTTTCCTCATTAGTTGAGGCAGTCGTGGGCTCAGCAGGGCACAATTCATGGAGTACAAATTTGTACTCTTCAGAAGTCAGGACAATGTCTAAATTTCTCCTCCAATCAATTTAATTGGGGCCAGTGAGCTCCTTGAGTATCACAGAAAGTGGGTTCATAGCTATTCTCTAAACCTATAAGCACATTTAAACAAACAATCAATTTAATATCCGATATTATCTCCCTCAAATAATATCATTAAATTACTAATTACATCTAAAATCCCATCAGGTAAGGCAAGCCACGTTCGTGTGGACGTTTACCCACCCAAATGATTTAGCAATTAGATTTGTTTCGGTCGTACATCATTATAGCGTTACTTCGTTGGGAAGAATACTATAAAGCGTACCTAAGTGTAAACCATTACTCAGTACTAAGGTGAATCATTTGGAATTGCTACGTCACCGCAAGCCACGTTAGTGTGGACGTATACGATAACTCACAATCCTTCACAATTCCCTATAACTGTTTACATCAACTATTTCCAAAATCCCATTCAGTATAGCAAGCCACGTTCGTGTGGACGTTTACTACACCAAAAGATTTTTACAGTTGATTCCCAATTACTTGATCCATTCGATTTTCGTAAATCAAGACGCGGAGAATCATAAGTGAAACTCGAAGTTTCTAACCAGTGATTCACCATGCGAACAACCCTATCTCTCATTAGATGAGGGAGCCGAGCAGACAATCGATCCATCTTAAAAGAATGGTACGAATGTCTCTAATTTGTGTCATCCACATGACCAAGTGGCTTTGGCTCCATTCCACTCCCCGGGGTGAGAATGAGTCGACTTGAAGTCAGTTTCAGAAAGACAAATTAGGCATTGTTTGATAGACCTAATCAATGTTTCTCGTAAAAGGAATTACAAGAATTCTCCTCCAATGACATGTCTATATGAATTTCGAAAGCTCATAAATGTCACCAAGAGAACAATAATGGAGACCATGGGAATGTTTCCATTCCCTCTCCCACTTAGCTTTTTTTTACAACAAAGGGATACGCTATCTAGTGCATAAAGTAAACACATATAACATGCATACAAGTAATAAAGCACATAGTATCACATAGTCAAAATAATGCTAGAAAAATTATTTTCCGACTATCATGGCTTTATTCCATCTCCGTACGCATCTTCTAGTCTTCAGTCTTCGTTCTTGAATGCTCCATGTGACGAGAATATTAATCACAATATTTAAATCTATTTATTTTTAATAAATCCAAAAGATACTCAATTCGAAAATTAAGTCAATCGAATAAATAAAAAATAAAATTGAATATTATTAATATTTTTATTTATTTATTTTCCTATCTAATTCTATTAAATCTCTAGAATAATCTATCCAAGTAAAACTTGGAATATTCTAGAAGACTTCTATAATAGAATAAGGAAATAAAATAATTAGGACTCTTCTACTTTCCAAAATTAATTAATTTCCATGTCTATGAAAATTCCCATAAAATAGGAATAATCAATTAGGAAATAAAATCAATTTTATTAATTAATTATTTTCCTTACCAATTCTATTAAATCTCTAGAATCCTATCCAAGTAAAACTTGAATATTCTAGAAGACTTCTATAATAGAATAAGGAAATAAATTAATATTAATTAATTCTTTTCCTATTTCCATGAGAGTTCCCAAACTTAGGAATACTCAAAATAGGAAAACTTGAATCAATTAGGAAAGTGAATCTTGGTAGGAGTAGTATGGGTTGGGGATCCCCACACAACCCCCACCGCCGACCACCACCATCGCAGGGCACCACCGCGGCCGTCCCCAAGCCGCGCGCCACCACCACCGATGGCCGGCGTGGCCGGAAACCCTAGCGGGCAGCCCCTCAGCGTGGGGTCGATCGATCCTCATGGGGATGATCGACCCCCCGGTTTTTCGTCCTCTTCGTCTTCTTCGTCACACGCGTTCTCCGGCAGTCGTCTCGGCATCGATCCAACGTAAATAAATTACATAATAATAAATTTACAATTCCGGTATCGATTCTATACATGAAATCGACCTTATACATTTTCCGGAAAACATAGAACAATAATAATAAATCTAAATTCGGTCAACCCCCGAATTTTTACTATTACAAGCATTCATCCACACAAAACGAATCTCGACATGTCTGAGAGTTTAATAACGAATAATCATGGTAAAATTAAATAACAATTAATTAAATAAATAATTAATAATTAATTAACCATGATAGTCGGAATCCCTGCAAGGTAGAACGATAATTGAACACATACATGAACACGAAACCAAACGCTCTGATACCAATTGTTGGAAATCGATATCTCAGGCTATTAAAATTTGCGGAAAATAATAACCCGACCGAAATCCTATCGCCGGAAATCCAATCGCGAACACCACGAAGAACCGGGCCCGACGAGAGCATCGCCGCGGGATGAACCCGCGGCTAAACCCTAGTCGAGCCCCACCGTGGGGCTCGCGATCGAAGTCGATCGCATGGGGCTGCCTAGCAGCCCCCGGCGGTGAGTCCGGCGACTCACCGCCACCACCGACCGGGGAGGGAGCGCCCAGCCGCGGCGCGAAACCGCGGCAACCCCCAGCGATCGACCCTAGGTCGATCGCTCGCCCCGGCGTCCAGCCGGGGCTCCCCTCGTGCGGCTGCCGGCGATCGATGCCCTAGGGCTCGATCGCCACCCCTCGGCTCCCAGCCGAGGGTCCTTTGAACGTTCGCCGGGGATCTCGAATCCCCGTCCCCGAAGTTCGTCGTTTTCCTGGATCGTGCGTTCATGTATGTATCACAATCATATTCACATAAAATCGTAGAAGGGAGTATATGATTTTACCTTTTGATTCGTTGTGCGGAGAAACGAATTCAATTGATGACCTTACGATCTTCCCATGTATTCCTTGCACTAGCTTGAACGTCGGGTGGGCGACGATCCTCCAAGCTTATGGATCCTCTTCTCTCTCTCTCTACTTTCTCTCTAGAAGAATTATGATCTTCAAGTTATGAGAATAGAGAAGACCATGTAGTGCTTTTATAGGCTACGTAGGGGATCTAAAGGAGGTGGAATATTGGGCTTCCAATATTAATGATTAAATTGAGCCCAAGCCCAAATCTATTAATCCTCTATTAATATTAATTAATTTATTTTCCACTATATAAATTAATTGCACTCCCAATATTAAACCATATTATATCAAATAATATTTCTCCGGTAGAATTATTTATTCCGTGTATTTAAGATTTAAATATCCATGAATAAAATTAATTTATTGCTAATTAATTTATTCATCTCTTGAATCTGAGACTAGTACCATTCAACCTTAATTATTGTGCGGAACGAATCCACTCATGAGGTTTACACAATAA
Source organism: Euphrasia confusa (assembly GCA_954870475.1). Taxonomy (NCBI): domain Eukaryota; kingdom Viridiplantae; phylum Streptophyta; class Magnoliopsida; order Lamiales; family Orobanchaceae; genus Euphrasia; species Euphrasia confusa. The sequence goes on from OX940949.1 coordinate 20,665,698, forward strand.
TTCCTTATGAACTCATCTCGGGGATATTATCAACCCTTACAGGATACACTTTCCCGTCAAGTATTCACGGCATGTCATATATAAAATATAGTGACCCAACTTAACCGGTAATTAACCCAATAATTAAATCGGTTAATTCCTTTGGAAAATCAAAGTCACATATATTAAGTATACACACCCGCAATAGTATCGGGGATTAAGAATAAAATACTCTGAGACTTGAATCGATTATCTAAGGCAATCCTAATCGATAAATCTCAAGCGATCTGCCCAATACACCAAGTGTACAAGTGTGATAAAATAATTAAGACAAATTATTTTCTCTCTCACACAACGACTATACCGATGGATTGGTCCGTGTCCATCTAGGCCGTGAGCAACTGTTCGATTAAATACGAGTAACCGATAGTATGATCTTCTGTGTGGGCCCGCACACCATACTAACTACAACGTATAGAATCCAGGACTATATTTTGCATATATTTAATTATCAATAATTAAATGCAAACAATCGTTTATTAATTTAATAGATTAAATGTTATGACCGGGAGTTTACCGTTACATAAATCTAGACATTAAGTACACAACTCCAACATCATCATGATCTGACCCACTCGTGGTGGGCCCTGTGCCGGGGGAGGTGGTGGTAGAGCTGGTGCGGGTATTTCCTGGGGAGGAGGCCCCTTCGGATTTCCCCCAGGACATGGCCTGGGCAGGAATTGCCACAGCTTTCCATCCTGGAAAAGTTTCCACAACAATTTTACCAACTGCCTGCACTGGCTGGTGTTATGACCAATTTTTTCATGAAAGGCACACCATTTGTTGGGATCCAACTTGTCCGGGGAAGTTAGAATTGGTGATGGTTTTTCCAACAGGTCAGATTTTTGCATGACCATGATATTCAGAATATCTGCTGGCGAATGACCAGTCTGGGCAATTAGATTTCTTTCCAACTCATGGATCTCATCCATTCGTGGATCACTTGGCCTGGGGCCTGGTTTTTTGCCAATGTAATTCGGCCTGCGATCGGAGGAAAAAAGAGGTTTTTTCTTTTGCTCGGGGGAGTGTCCCCCTCCAGCAACAAGACGCTGGTACGCCACTTGGGCCCCAGCTTTCCTCCTAAAATCCTCGTACGATCGGGGATAGTTTAACATAGCAGATTTAAACAACTTAGAATTTCTTCTCAAACCTGCCAACACGGTGTGAAGTTTGAGGTTGTCACCAATCTCTTCACCGCCCGCCATGAGGAGTTCTTCAACGCGATCAACATAAGACTCGTCTGTTTCATTCTCACCCTGTTTGACTCCAAGCAGCTTCTGACTATATTCCATATAGGAGGCTTTGGATGCAAAATACGACACAAACCTCTGCACCAAATCGTCAAAACATTTGATAGAATGTGCAGGTAGGCTGACGTACCATTGGTGGGGAATATCGCCCAGGGTGAGTGGGAATAATTTGCACCGAGTAGCATCAGTGGCTCCTCGTCCGGACATGTAAGTCCTGAATCTGCTCAAGTGAACTTCCGGGTCAGTTTTGCCGCTGTACAAAGTGGTTTGCATGGGCTGGACCTCCAGTTGCATGGGAGCTTGTTCAACCTCAGGGGCCAAGGGATCATTATGACGACCTGTCGGGGCGGCGAGAATCTGATTTTCATTCAATCGCCTTTCCAGCTCAGAGTATTTCTGCCTTAAATCGGCCAGTTCAGGATTAGCCACGGGGGCCCTGGGGACCCTCCCCGGTGAAAAGTTCACACGGTGCCCGTGCATGTCACTTCTGCTAACCTGTCGATGAGGATCAGTAGAAGTACCTACTGATTCAGCTCTTTTGTTTAGATCTAAAGCCCGACGCATTCTACGGTTCCCCCGAGGAACTCGACCAGTTTGCTCGGGACCCCTGTCTAGATTGCCCCCGGTGGGTGCATGCACGCCCCTCACCGGGATCACAGGGGTTTTCATCACATACTTCAAGGACATCAGTTCTGCCACTGCTTCATCTATTTTTTGTGGAGTATCAAGACTTGCGAATCTAATCGGAGGCGGAGCCTTAGGCGTCGACGGCCCTCCGAGATCGTAAGGATGGAGACGGCGATTCCGACGTCGTGACCGAAGTTGACGTTGTCGTTGATCTGCCTGACTGTCAGTAGGCTCATCGGCCTCTGCATGTTTACTATTATGCTCATCGGAGCTGATCTGGGTAGGTGGCGGCGGCTCCTTATTCTCAGGTTCTGGGTTCTTAGGCGGAGATGGAACCTCGGGTTCCACCATCACGGCCTTACCCATTACAGCTCGCCACCTGCCACTTGTGCCGGATGCACCTGATACCGTAGTACCTTCATTTTCGTTAACCATTACTGATTTCAATCGAGCTTTTCTGCAACTTAATTACCTGATGCTCGATCCTTCTAGCGCCAACTGTTTTGGTTGTTTTTGTACTTGTCTGTAGTATTTGCTGGTAACAGAGGGTTTTGGAAACAACACAAAATGGTAAATTTGTTATAAGTAAGCTAGCAAGAGGATTAAGTTATAGCAGAAATCATAAGTAAGAACATGGAAGCTCAAGGCTCCTCTTTATTCATATATTCATACTTAGAATCCATACTTAAAATCAAGGTTTGCCTGTCCCTTTTCCTCTCTTACATACCCTCTATATATAATACTCTATGCATGGCTGAATTATGCCACCTAATGCCCACATATCGGCTTCTCATTGGACCTATAATCCACTAATATGATACATTAAATATCTACTAATATCCTTTAGTTCCTAATCTGTTACTTTCCCCGAGAAGTCCCAGTTCACTGCCTGGTGTCCCTGAAGTCCTCCCGGGCGATTTCTCTGTGAAAGGAACCTGACTCTACCGTGCAATCTTTTCTGTCCGAGCATCTCGTCTTCTTCTTTGTAGTGCCTTTGAAGGTCTTTATAACTGTCTTGACTAAATTTCTCTCTCCATGACGTGGCCCTTTGATTCGTGACACGTGTAGGTGACCGTTTTCTCGGGTATAACAGAGGTATTAGTTTCGCAGCCCCTCATATAATAGTATGAGTAATAAGTCATTCTTCTTGAAAAGACAAACGTACCCTTACTTTCCACAATAAAAATATAAAGAAAAAAGAAAAAAGAAAATAAACAATGATTGCGGTTGAACCCCATTAAGTCTTCTTCCCATTCTCAATTAAAATAAAAACTGAATATTTCTCGATCGAAAAAATCCGTCGTCGATCTTACATATAAACAAAAATCAAGAGGAGGGCAATCCCGACGTAGTCATTAACCAGCGATATTCAACGCAAAGAGACGACGAACAAATAGATTTTTGGATAAAACTTTTCAAATAAAACGAAATCATGAAAAAATAATTACTTCACGAACCAATGATTTTTCGTCTTTTTCGTTCTCTGTTCAGCACGAAATTCTATCTACTTCGTGCTCCGTCTAGCACAAACTCAATTTTCGTGAATTTTCGTGCTTCTGAGAGAATGAAAATTAATTTTTCGTGCTCATATTCGTGCTTAGGAGAAAAACTGTCACACTTTACCATAAATTTTACAACTTTTTGTAAAAATCTCCAAATTACGTTCTGTAAATTCCGTAATAAACTAGACTTGTTGATCTTCACAACGAAATTAACAAAAAATAGTTTGAAATTTTCGACAAAAAGTAATGAAATTAATGGTGAAAGATGATCGATTAATGATCTCTGCGAGTAATCCATCTTTAACTAATAAACTACTTTGATTCAAGAAGACCTGGATTCCATATTATATATGGTTTTGAAGCTCATCGAGTCTAGTATAACCGAAAATTGACGAAAAGTTATTTGAAAATTTCTACAAAGAGTTATGAAATTAATAGTGAAAGATGGTAAACTAGAGCTATTTGTATATGGTACAAATGTACTTACAAAACTGTTTATATTGGTAATTAATTAGAACATGCGTGACACATGGTTCGGAAGAGCATAGAGTTAGTTTATTATGGAATTTACGGAATTGAATTTGAAGATTTCTACAAAAAGTTATAGAATTTATTGTAAAACATGACAATTTTTCTACCTAAGCACGAACATGAGCACGAAAATTCAATCTTCGTACTCCTAATAGCACGAAATTCAATTATCGTGATGTGTTTCGTGCTCCGGGAAGCACGAAATTCAATTTTTGTGCTGAGTTTCGTGCTTCTGGGAGCACGAAAATTGAATTTTCGTATTCATGTTCGTGATTAACCGAAAAAACTGTCACATTTTACCATAAATTCTATAACTTTTTGTAGAAATCTCCAAATTAAGTTCCGTCAGTTGCATAATAAACTAGACTCAATGTACTTCAATATCATGTATCATAAACACTCTAAATAATCACTATTAAAAGTAATTTATTAGTTAAAGTTGTGTTATTTGCGAATAGTATTAATTTGTCACATTTCACTATCAACTTCATAATTTTTGGTAGAAAACTTTGAATAACTTTTCGTTTGTTCCATAATATAGTAAACTCGATGTGTTTTAAAACTATATATGATATAGAATTCAAATCTTCTTGAATCTAAGTCGCTAATATTTGATGTAACGGTAAAATTATGTTGTCGATCAACTATTTCTAAAATTGTAATAGTAACATATACATGAACGTCGTTGTTATATGTTTTCCAATTGAACGTTATCAAAAGATGATTCTCAAATAAGATTATTTAATTTAATGTAATATACATTAACATCAATAATAATCGTTTCAATTTGAATATCATATAATCTCTACTAATGTAGTATAAGAGTTAGTCGATCGAAAACGAAAAATAACAATTAGTCAATCTTCAACAATCAAATTTGATTTATAATCAAGAATAATCATCGTAACAAGTAAAAACATCAAACGAGTGCTCCCAAAAGTGCAGTGCAAAAGTGCTCCCAAAAGAGGCATATGGAGAATATTAATATTTCCACGCTTACTCTCATTCTCGTATACTTTTGAAATAAGCAACCAGCCCAGAGGCCCCGGACCGTTGGTTTCTTTAGTAGAAAGTCAAAAAAGATTTAATGGTTTTATTCTTTAAAGTTTTATTTGAAAATTTTGACGCCGTCGAAGTTGATAATGTGATCCCACGTAATACTATATTGTAGTACAAATAAAGTAAGTGACATTAATAATGTTAGGCCAGGTTCCCATTCCAAAACAAACAAATGCAATACTTTTTAAACAATTTATATTATACTCTATGTATTTTAGGGAAAAGATTAATACTTTTATGTGTATATAATAATAATTTTAGCATGAAAAATTATTTTTCATTTTTCTAAAAAGTTATATGTATATTTTTTATTTTTCAATTATATATATTTTATTTTTATAATAAAGATTATTATAATGAGCTTTCAGTTGTGTGTACAATGCAACATACACATGTGTATAATATAAATATTGAAACTTATATTTAAATCGTACAAAATCTCCTAATTCATGTAAAATAAAAATGAATAGAACTCAATTAAAAAACAAGTCATTATTACCGGATCAATTAGTCAAATCAAAACAATCTTGTTTATTAAAAGAATCATGTTCTTACAGTATAATTTTTGAATTTACAATTAAATTGATCAGGATGTAATAATATAAGAGTATTTATTTATGAGTTTTATACTATAAATAAATGTAATTTTAAAATTATACATTATATAATTGTTAGGAAATAATAATCATATAGTATTTCACTATTTCCCTTATCACCTATTACTCAGATATATATATTTTTGAATGTTCTATAATAGTCAAGGTTCTAAAAAGCGCTAGCGCTAGTCGGCGGTGACTAGGAGCCTAGCGCCTAGAGGGATTATGCGGGGATTAATCGTTTTACATTTTTATATATAATTAATTAATATTGTATTTTAAAAATATTTTTATACATAATAAATCAATATTTTGAACAAAATAATCAATAAATAATCTAAATATAGTATTAATCACAAGTTTAACATAGTAAAATAATAAAAATAGTTTATAAATTTAAAATTTTAGATCATTTTCATTATATATTTAATATTTTTTTTCAAATTTTGGTCTCGTAGCTAAAAATTTATCATAAAATCATTTATTTTATTTGATTTATCAAAATTTGCATCTAATTGATTATTCAGTTAAATCTGCTCGAGAATCATCTAAGTAAGTAAAAACGAAATTAATTGAAATTAGGCGGTTCAAATCGGATTTAGGCGGGTCTGGGAGGGCTTAGGCGGGGCTTAGGCGAGTTAGGAGCCTAAAACCTAAAATCGAGGCGGTCGAGTACAGTCTAGGGCCTAAGCGTGGATTAATCGGAGCTAGGCGGGTATTTTTAGAACATGGATAATAGTTGAAACACCCATTTATTCACTTAATTTATAAAAATACATTTTTATTTTTTATAAAAAAATTAAATTAATATTTATTTTAATTTTTGAGCTTAGAAGAGTGTCATAACTTTTATGATCTCATGGAGTAGTTTTTATATAATACTTACATATTCATAATTTTATTTATAAATAGCATATGTATATTTACAGTTATGACGCTTAAAAAAACAATTTTAGAAATATGGCTTATTATGAGATAAGGTGAATAAATATTTATTTAATATATATTTTAAGATTAAATTTTGATTTCATGTAATTATAATATATTTTGTTCCTTTAATGTTTTAGAATCACTAATTTCTTATCTAATTTTCTTTTTTGGTTATCACCCTCTAAATACAACATCAACACTTTCTACTTTTGACCATTTAAATAATTAATAAAATAAATAAATTTTACTTTACAAAATACATTATTTTTTAATATTTTTCGTTAAAAGAAATGAAATGTTACGAGGGACGACGGACTAGTACTTGATAAAAAAACAATTGGTACAATTTTTTATTTTTTATTTTTAAACATATGTGACATATTTAAATATTCGAACATATATATTCGATTAACGTGGAATACTAATATGAATCAAACTTAAAATTTGAATTGTATTCGAATATCAATGCAAACTCCAAATACTTTTTGTTAATACAAATGAAGATACTGCATTAAGTTCGATGCAAAAGATATCAATTTAATTCAACCGAATATCTCGGTCCTAATCTCGGCAGTCATACTTTTTGTAGTGATCTCATATCTCTTACCACTTTGTGGTGATCTCATTCGTTCTGTAAATATCTTTTCCATACTTGTAGAAGCTGACATATGTATAAATCAATAGGCCCTGCATGATTTATTTAGCACCTGCATGATTTATTTAGCATCAAAGACTTGGGACCTTTAAAATATTTTTTGGGAATTGAGGTGGCTCGCTCGCCAGAAGGAATAGTCCTCAGCCAACGTAAGTATACACTAGACATACTCGAAGAAAGCGGGATACAAGGGGGCCGACCTAGCGACTTTCCCATGGAACAAAATTTAAAATTTGATCCCGAGGATAACAGCCCACACGTCGATATTTCACAATATCGTCGATTGATTGGTCGACTATTATACTTAACAGTCACACGGCCAGACATTCAATTTGCAGTAAATAAATTGAGTCAATTTCTCTCGGCTCCACGCCAGATCCATTGGGTAGCAGCTATGCGCATTCTAAGGTTCTTGAAAGGCACAGTTGGGCAAGGAATTTTCCTACCTGCCCATGGTGATTTACGTCTCACTGCGTATTGTGACGCTGATTGGGGGGCCTGTCTTTTAACTCGACGATCATGCACAGGATACTTCATTTCTCTAGGAGGTGCGTCAATTTCTTGGAGGACTAAAAAACAGTCCGTCGTTTCTCGCTCTTCAGCCGAGGCGGAGTATCGAGCCATGGCAAGTACGGTTAGTGAGATCATTTGGTTACGGTGGTTATTGCTTGATATCGAAGCTCCACAATCAGAGGCCACTCCTTTGCATTGTGATAATCAAGCAGCATGTCATATAGCAAACAACCCCGTGTTTCATGAACGAACCAAGCACGTTGAGATGGATTGCTATTTTGTCCGAGAAAGAGTAGAGTCTGGTGAAATTCTGCCATGCAAAATCTCCACTCATGATCAAATTGCCGACCTCTTCACAAAGGCTCTTGGTGCGGTTCGTTTTAAGTTTTTAGCTGGCAAGTTGGGCATTCGTAATCTCCATGCGCCAACTTGAGGGGGAGTGAAAGATATCAATTTAATTCAACCGAATATCTCGGTCCTAATCTCGGCAGTCATACTTTTTGTAGTGATCTCATATCTCTTACCACTTTGTGGTGATCTCATTCGTTTTGTAAATATCTTTTCCATATTTGTAGAAGCTGACATATGTATAAATCAATAGGCCCTGTATTCGATTAATCAAGAAAAAAAGGGAAAATATATTTCTTTCATTCTTTTACCAGCTCATAATTTCTCACGATTAGTTTGCGATCTGAAGTGTGTTAGCATGAACATAAGTATAACCTCTAATTGTGTTCTCATTTGCGCAAAAATGAAAACAAAAAGTGTCTATTTGTAAGATTATTACTACATCTTTCAAAAAGGTTGCACTAATTATTTTATTATTTAAAAATAAAAATAGTGCAATTTTTATGAAAGCAAAAACTATGATACATCATCGGCAATTGTCACGGGTTAGATATTATTATGAATTAAGTTCTTATCCATATTGGTAGCATAGAATGAGTGTATTATTTTTGTCACGGCAATTAAGTTACTATCCATGCAAGGAGTATTATTTTTGGAGTGATGCTCTTTGCACACCGACATCAATGTGACATGTTTAAATATATATATATATATTTTTATATTTTAATTATTTAATATAAATATATTAATTTTATAATAAAAACACGTTTTTCGAAAATATTAATTAAAATTCATTTTTACCAAAATTAAATATTTTTACATTTTTGAAATCTACAAAATGCGCAGTAATATAAACATCAATTTTAAATATCAATTAATTTATGCGTTTCTACTTAATTGTACACGCAATTAAATTCATCCGATTGTCAAAACATATTAATTTTTTAATTTCTGAAAATTGCGCAATAAATATAAAAAAATACAACGAGACTTCTAAATATAAAATTGTAATAAAAACTTTCAAACACCTTAATATAAATAAATTATACTATAAAATACTTATTATACTTTAAAATATTCAATAAATAATTAAAATACTAAAATAAGTTTAGCGTGTTACACACTCTTAAGCCGTTAACAAAAAAAATGTAATTATTTATATTTATTGCGCAATTTTCTGAAACAAAAAATCGTAATATGTTTTAAAATTCAGTATAAATTTAATTGAGTACACGAGTAAGTATAAACAAATGACTTAATTGATATTTATATTACGTGAGCATTTTATAGGTTTCAGAAATCTATTTTTTTTTTAAGTTTTCGTAATTTTTTTTAATTAATCTTTTCGAAACGTGTTTTTATTATAAAATTAATATATTTATATATATTATAATTTATAAAAATATGAATTCTGCCATGTTTCAATTATTGATTTTATAAAGCCATGTTTCAATTATTGATTTTATAAATCTATAAAAAACTACTGACATCTTTTCAATTATTGATTTGAAATCCAATCTTCTATAAAAGCTAAGCAAAGGGAAATAAGGAAATAAGTAACAAAGTTTATAAATCCAATTACAGATTTTCTCATATTTTACTACGAAAGAGAGGGAAATAAGGAAATTTTGGAACAAAGTTAATCTTGCTGGAAATCAAGTAAGGAGGACAGCTAGCAAATCAGCCTATAAACTTCATATTTCTAACAAAAACAACAAATCAAAGGCAAGTGGTTTGATGTTTTTTCTTCGTTTCGATATAATATATTTCTATTAATTATCGATTAAGTGTTGTTGAGTTTTGATATTCGGTATAATTTGTCATATTTTTATCTAACCCCATCCCCTAATATTTGAAATTCATTTACAAAATAACTTATTTTCTTCAATAAAAAATGTAAATTCTAATAATTTTATTGAAAAATTCAATAATGAAGAAGATAGTTAGATTTTAGAGTAAATTTAAATTATTTTATTTTTATTTTAAATTATTGAATTAATTGAAGACGATAGTTAGATTCAAAAAATTTAATAATTAAAATTCATTGAAAATTTTAAATTATTTTATTTTAAATTCTAAAAATAGTTAGATTTTAGAGTAAAATGGAAAAATATAAAATTTGACAAAAACAATAGTTATAATTAATGAGGAGATAATAAATATGGTTATATTGAGGATAAAAATACTGACCGTCAATTTAATTAAATGAAAAAACATAAAAATTGAGAACATCAATTATATAAAATGAGAGGGAGTAATTAAATTACAATTTATAATTATTGATCATAATATTGTATCAAACTATTAATACAAAATTCCCACTTTTAATGTAGACGAGGGGTAGCGACCGCAATTTGAAATGAGTTCTTTTTATGGTGCGGTTGATGTATTTGAGGATATCACGAGCGATTTTTTAAATCCGGCAGAGGGTATAAAAGGGAAAGAAATAGTGAAGTCATATGTTCAGTGGATTGCGGGTATGCGAAATATCACCTTAGCCATTCGAGATTCTAAAGCACATAAGATAAGGTATGTATGTAGTCAAGGTGGACTATATAGACCTTCTTCAAAAAACAAAAATGAAAGAAACACGAAAACACAAAGAAATTCGTGTGGATTTTGTTTAGTTGTTAGGCAATATGATACCGATTAGGATCTTTGGCGCATCGATGTTAAGATCGGGACACACAATCATCCATTCCCGGAATTTGCAGAGGGATCGAGACTGGGTACCTTAACACCCAGCCAACTTAAGGAGATACAATGTCATGAACTGCTTCATATAAGTCCACGCAACATGTTGGCCGATATAAAGAGACGCGATCCAACCAATGTTACAGATATTAAGAGGGTGAACAATGCCATCAACAATATAAGGACTGAAAGACGGGAAGGGAGAACCCCCACACAAAACTACTTCCACGAACTGGATAAGCGAAATTACAGGTAAACATATTAGCACACTTTATATTTTAAAAATATTCATTTCACTTAAATAGATGTTTGTACGGCGGTGGAAATCAGGTACGATTTTCGAACGGTAGATGGCAGTAACGAACTACAAGATGTTGCTTTCAGCCACCCAGACTCTTACGCAATGATAAACACATACCCGCAAGTATTGATTATCGATAACACGTACAAAACGACCGTGTACGATATGCCATTACTTGAGGCAGTTGGGGCAACAAGCACAAACAAGACGTTCACCATAGCATACGCATTTATGCAGTGTGAAACACAAGACCACTTTGAATTTGTCTTGCAATTTATTCGGGGATTGTATGAGAGTGTTGAACCTACAATTGTCCTTACGGATAGGGATATCGCGTTGATGAAAGCCGTGGATAAAATATTTCCAAATTCTCAGAAACAGTTATGCAGGCGCCACATAGAGCAATGTGTTCTAACAAGGGCTCTACAACAACCAGGTTTCAATAAAGAATTTGCTGAATGTTTCAAACATCGATGGAATTGGGCAATTGAAGCAGCTACACATGAAGAATTTTTGCTTAGATGGGAATGGGTAAAGCAACAATACGAGCACTATCCTGGACTAATTCGCTATTGTGAAAAGACGTGGCTTTCGAAGCATGCACACAGAGTTTTAAGTGCGCATATCGATCATCGACTGAACTATGGAAACTACACGACAAACAGGTAAACCTACAATTATTTTAAATATATTTGTTTATATAAATATTTGTAATATATATATATATATATATATATATATATATATATATATATATATATATATATATAATATTACGAGTTCTTATGTGAAACCTGTTTGTACTTGAATTACAGGGCTGAACAAGAGCATCACAGGGTGAAAGCCAATCTCGACGGCAGTAATTGCACATTTGACTATGTGTTCGACCAAATTCATCAAGTCATGGAGTTGCAAATAGGGGAGATAAAAAAACAATCGATGATTAACGCCAACAAGACGAGGACTGATGTGTTAAACTGCAAATTGTTCAGGTATCTAGTTCGCAACGTCACGTTTAAGGCTTTCGAACTGATAATCGCAGAAGGGGCAAGAGATCTAGGTCAAAATAAATGCGGGTGTTATCTGTGGAGGACACACGGTATTCCGTGCAATTGCAGGCTTCTTCAGTACATGTCATGCGGACAGAGTATCCCTTTAGATAATATTGATATTTACTGGAGAACATTGAATATAGATTTTTCAAGTGGTACTACCATGAGGAAAAAACTATTCAAAGACACAGAATACGTTAGTGCACCAGCGGCAGTTGAACCTTATAAGAAGCCTCCAAGCACCGACCGTGAACCTTCAGGATGGGAGAAATGGTGTAAAGTTGTCGGACTAAAGAGTTCTAAAAAGCCAAAGGGTAAGGGAAGAGTGGCGGCCACAAATGCATATCAGGATATTCCACCTGAAACTCATCATAGAAATAGCACATCATATCTTTGGACGAGCTCTCCTGAAGAGAATCAACATCGGGCGAGCTTTTCACACGGTCCAAGACCACCCTCTCCAAACTCTCCACCTTCAAGTTTCATAAATTCTCAACAGATTTCACCGCGCTACAGTAGCGTTCGCCAGAGTGAGTCACGGGTAACATTACGAGGCTCTAAGATGGAGAAATATTTTCCTCCCTACATAAGAGAATATATTGAATCATACACGGATGTGGTTGGAGACGGTAATTGCGGTTTTAGAGTTGTTGCTCTAGGAGTCCTTGGAAATGAAGATCAATGGCGTACAATAAGAGGTGATATGCTACGTGATCTCCGCGAAAGAACAGAATTATATGATAATGTTATAGGTGGTCTTACAACAATGTCATCCTTGGACCAAACTATTAATCACTTCGATGGTCCATGCAGTCCGGCTAACTATTTCTCAGTACCTAACTGTGGATACGTGGCTGCAACTACATATAATATCTTCATAATGACATTCGGAGAAACTGGCGGATATTTATGTCCTCATGTAGCTTTGAAACCTTATCATGCACTTCCGAGCGCAAGGGTGGTGTTAGGCCACGTGAACAATTATAATCATTGGATATTGGTAAGAAAAAAAACTCATGGTTTTTATTATATAATTTATAATTTATTTTTTGCAGATAATAACTATAACTTTTATTTCAGTTGCATATGAGATCCGACTATCATCCAGTGCCGTGGATATCAAAATACTGGATGGAAAGAAGAGACTCATCCGCATATGGTTTAGAGTTTCAATTTCAAGAACAAATGGATCTATACAATTATCTGCACAACAATAATGCACAACAACGGAATGATCAATTTGAGGCTGACAAAGATGTCAAAAAACAAGTTAAAAAAATCAGTTTTTCAATTTTTTTTGAAAAATATGTTATTAGTATAATTATTGTTTGTTTTCTAATTTAAATTTATATCAAACTTTATTCCTATATGTTTTCTAATGTAATCAATTTTTTTAACATGTGAGTGTGTAATTGTGCTAAACTTATTTTAGTATTTTAATTATTTATTGAATATTTTAAAGTATAATAAGTATTTTATAGTATAATTTATTTATATTAAGGTGTTTGAAAGTTTTTATGACAATTTTATACTTTAGAAGTATCGTTGTATTTTTTTATATTTATTGCGCAATTTTCAGAAATTAAAAAATTAATATGTTTTGACAATCGAATGAATTTAATTGCGTGTACAATTAAGTAGAAACGCATAAATTAATTGATATTTAAAATTGATATTTATATTACCTGCGTATTTTGTAGATTTCAAAAATGTAAAAATATTTACTTTTGGTAAAAATGAATTTTAATTAATATTTTAGAAAATTGTATTTTTATTATAAAATTAATATATTTATATTAAATAATTAAAATATAAAAAATTAAAAAAAAATGTTAAGGTATGCTATTTGTCACATCGATGCAGTCGCATCGATGTGCAAATAGCATCACGAATGCTATTTGCACATCGATGTGACAAATAGCAATTCAATTTTGTTTTTATATTTTAATTAATTAATATAAATATATTAATTTTATAATAAAAACACGTTTTTCGAAAATATTAATTAAAATTAATTTTTACCAAAAGTAAATATTTTTACATTTTTGAAATCTACAAAATGTGCCGGTAATATAAACATCAATTTTAAATATTAATTAATTCATGCGTTTCTACTTACTCATACACACAATTAAATTTGTCTCGATTGTTAAAACATGGTAATATAAACATCAATTTTAAATATTAATTAATTCATGCGTTTCTACTTACTCATACACACAATTAAATTTGTCTCGATTGTTAAAACATATTAATGAAAATTGGGCAATAAATATAAACAAATACAACAAGACTTCTAAAGTATAAAATTGTCATAAAAATATTGAAACACCTTAATATAAATAAATAATACTATAAAATACTTATTATACTTTTTTATATTTAATAAACAATTGAAATACTAAAATAAATTTAGCGCTGTTACACACTTTGTTTACCGTTAACATTTTCACATGTTAAAAAAATTGATTACATTAGAAAACATTTTCACATGTTAAAAAAATTGATTACATTAGAAAACAAATAGAAAAAAAGTTTGATATACATTTAAATTAAAAAACAAACAAGAATTATACTAATAACATATTTTTCAAAAAAATTAGATTTTTGAAACCTACAAAATGCGTACGTAATATAAATATCAATTTTAAATATCAATGTGTTTATACTTACTTGTGCACGCAATTAAATTTATCCCGAATTTCAAAACATATTACGACTTTTTGTTTCGGAAAATTGCGCAATAAATATAAACAATTACATTTTTTTGTTAATGGCTTAAAAGTGTGTAACGGCCCTAAACTTAATTTAGTATTTTAATTATTTATTGAATATTTTAATGTATAATAAGTATTTTATAGTATAATTTATTTATATTAAGGTGTTTGAAAGTTTTTACGACAATTTTATACTTTAAAAGTCTCATTGTATTTGTTTATATTTATTGAGCAATTTTCAGAACTAAAAAATTAATATGTTTTCACAATCTGAACAAATTTAATTCCGTGTACGAGTAACTAGAAACGCATGAATTATTTGATATTTAAAATTGATGTTTATATTAACTGCGCATTTTGTAGATTTCAAAAATGTAAAAATATTTGATTTTGAAAAAAATAAATTTTAATTAATATTTTCGAAAAACGTGTTTTTATTATAAAATTAATATATTTATATTAAATAATTAAAATATAAAAAAGAAAAAAAAAAAAAAAAGCGTAGTCAAATGCTGTCGCATCGATGTGCAAAGAGTATCACTCAAATAGCATTTGTGTTATTTTTGTAAGATTGATTTGACTATCCTGATATGATGAATCATGATTACCTTCTATAACGGAATCGGCACCGTTTAGGTATTGACCGAGTAAACGACGTTATCCAATTTTAATAAACCCAGAAAATGAAATAAACCGAACCGACTTTACCACAATTACACAAACAACAATTGTTATTCGCCACGTGGCGACATCCTCACCGTCCAGACAATCGGAATCCGGCAATGAATGTGAATGATATCCCATATTCCCATTGATAGAAGCAGTCAAAGGTCAACGCACAAGGAAGAAGAAGAAAAAAAAGGCTAAAATTATACCAAACCGAATCCCTAGGCCAGCCGGTATTTATGGTACGACGCCCGCCATTGAGGAACCCACAAATACCCAACGCCACCGTCTCATCCCCACCTCCCCTTCTGATTCTCTCTCTGCAGGTACACACGCGCTCTGTGGTTTTTTTTTTCGATTTTTTTTGTTACTGTGATTTTGTGTGTGTGTGTTGACGACAATGGTTGTAGCGAAATTCAGGGAGATTTCAAGAAGGGCTGTCGTCTTCGTTGCTGGAAGACGACGACAGAGGAGAAGGAGAGGAAGAAGAGCGGGCGCTGTTGTTTGGAGGTGTGGTGAAATCGATGGGGGTGCAGGGTGAAAACGACGTCGTTCAGGGCGCTGATGTCAAGACTGACGAGGTCTCTATTCGGATTCCAGAGACTGCCCATATGATTAGCCAGGGTATTATTACACTTTGATCTTGGGTTTATGTTCTTGAATTTGATGGGTTTTTATTTTAACTTTAATTTATCATTTTTAATTTGTTTATTTTCGTAGTATGAGGTTAAAGGTTCGAGTTTTAGCTTAATGGGATCATGAATATGTTGTGTTTATATAAATTGATGTGTGCGTGTGTGTTTGGTCTTATGAGTGGACAAGTTTCTTCTTGATCGTTTGGTCGCAAAATTCTCTGTTTAATTCTTCCCCTTAATAATTTTCTGTTGTGTTTATATAAATTGATGTGTGTGAGTTTGGTCTTATGAGTGAACGAGTTTCTTCTCGATCATTTGGTCGCAAAATTCTCTGTTTAACTCTTCCCCTTAATATTTTGTCTGTTGTGTAAATTTAGATTCATGGTTTCAAGTGGGATTTGTTCTGACAACCGGAATAAACAGTGCCTATGTGCTGGGCTACTCTGGCACCATCATGGTTCCGTTGGGATGGGTAGGCGGTGTCGTTGGACTAATACTAGCAACGGCTATATCCCTTCATGCAAATGAGCTAGTTGCAAAGCTTCACGAATTCGGAGGGAAAAGACATATCAGATACAGAGACCTTGCAGGATTTATATACGGTACAACACGAAATCCAGAATAATACTATTAAGAACAGAAAGATGTGGGTTCCATCTGTTATTCGATGAAATTCTAATTCGCTTTTCTTTGTGTATTTTTCGCAACAATGAAGGTGATAAAGCTTATGCTCTTACATGGGCACTTCAGTATGCGAATCTCTTCATGATCAATGTTGGTTTTATTATCTTGGCCGGAAGTGCTCTTAAGGTAGCTTACTTTTTGTTCTCCATTTTCTCGTTTTCAAAACTCCATGGGTTTTGCTGGTTAGAAATTCCATGATATCACTATCTTTATCTATGTGAGAAGGTGGGATACGAAATAAGATGGGGAAAAGAATTTATATGATATTTTTTTTATAGGCAACATATGTTCTATTCAAAGATGATGATACCATGAAGCTTCCATATTTTATTGCTATAGCCGGGCTCGTTTGTGCTCTCTTTGCTATTGCCACACCCCATTTATCCGCATTGCGTGTATGGCTCGGATTCTCAACGGTGTTCAGTCTGATTTACATTGTTGTGGCATTTGCCCTGGCTCTTAAAGATGGTACACAGCTTCTTCCATTTCTCGTTTTATCAATACACAAATTTCTTATGATACTAATATTTTGTTTATGAAAACTTCCGTAGGCTCTTAGTTTGAACTATTTCAAAATCCATGTCATTTGAAACCTAAACATTTTATATTGTATTGTTTAATAAGGCCTTGTTAATCTTTGTGAACGTCATATTCTCACTGTTTTATTTTAATTAAAAAAATAACAATTTTTAGTATTATTTTTAATTTAAATTATTTTGCTTGTTGATTGATTCATGCGTCTTTCGTAGGTATTGAAGCTCCTCCCAGGGATTACACCATTAAAGGGACGACTCCAAGCAAGATATTTACAACTATTGGTGCAACTGCTAATCTTGTCTTTGCCTTCAATACCGGGATGCTTCCGGAAATACAGGTTTGTTGAAAGAAACTCGTGCTTATGCTAAATATAACAGATACTGTATATTCTAAGCTAAGCATCAACTAAAATGTACCGACCAAATTGATGTGCTTTGTTATTCATAAAAAATCATTGGTTCCTGAAATTAACATTTCATGAAAAATTAATACTAATTATGGTTAATTACAAAAAATACCCTCTAGTTGTTTTGTCTAATTACAAGAAAATTAGCCGAGTTGAGAGCTACTTACCTGACTCGAACTAAAGGGGTATTTTTGTAATATTGAGAGTTGGCCGATTCTTCTCTTTGCCTTGTGAATGCAGCTTTACCGATCTCGGCGAAGCTACTAATATTAGGCACTTTATTCGATTTCATAATATATGCAGTGATACTATATCTGACCTTCCATCTTCATCCACCTGCCTGTCAGGCAACAGTGAGAGAGCCAGTCGTGAAGAACATGATGAAGGCTCTGTATTTTCAGTTTACAGTCGGAGTTCTTCCAATGTATGCAGTCACATTTATTGGTTACTGGGCCTACGGGTCGAGCACGTCAGCCTACTTGCTCAACAATGTTAAAGGACCTGTATGGTTGAAGACAGTCGCTAACATTTCAGCTTTCTTGCAAACAGTCATTGCCTTGCATGTAAGCAAGCATCATCCATTTTCATCGCTTTCTTTTTCCTTGCAAAGATTTTTCTTGCATCATTTTTCGTCTCGTTTTTTCAGATCTTTGCAAGCCCAATGTACGAGTACTTGGACACAAAATACGGAATCAAAGGAAACGCGCTAGCTATACGCAACTTGTCC
Source organism: Euphrasia confusa (assembly GCA_954870475.1). NCBI lineage: Eukaryota > Viridiplantae > Streptophyta > Magnoliopsida > Lamiales > Orobanchaceae > Euphrasia > Euphrasia confusa. Next base: position 20,684,167 of record OX940949.1, read on the forward strand.
TTCCGACTAACGGTTAGAGGTGGCTATTTAGCTCTCACCACTTTCGTCTCGGCCCTTCTCCCGTTTTTGGGAGACTTCATGAGTCTGACGGGGGCTATAAGCACGTTCCCTCTCACGTTTATTCTCGCGAATCACATGTATCTCATGGCAAAGAAAAACGAGCTGACTTCGCTGCAGAAGAATTGGCATTGGCTGAACGTCGTTTTCTTCAGCTGCGTGTCGGTTGCAGCTGCGATTGCTGCCATGAGATTGATCGTTGTAGATTCTAGTAACTATCATGTTTTCGCAGATTTATAATTTATTATTATTTTCAAGTGTGATTTTCATGTCAAGTTGAATTTCCACTTGAGGGTCTAAAGAAGCATATGTGAAAAGCTTGAGTTGAAACCATGGGGTTTTAGTGTGTTTTTTGGGTCTGTGAGTTTCTTAGATTTTTTTTCAAAATGTATTTTATTTGCCCGTCACATAATATACACAACTCTCTACTTGTGGATTTGAATATTTGTTGTTTGAGATTTATTATACTTGTGGATTTATTAATCAGTCCTTCAAGATGAAAATCACCTTGAGTTCTTTTCGGCCGAAGTTTTTCTTAATAAAAATGCACGAGAAATGGACGTGATTCATTCGTGGCTAAGATGTCTAAAATTTTCAACGGAGCTAATCTCTTAAAAACGCATGAGAAATGCATGTCGAAAGAGAATCTCTTAAAAATGCACGAGAAATGCACGTGCTTCATAGTATCTAAGATTTTCGACGGAACTAATCTCTTAAGAACGCATGAGAAATGCATGTGCTTTCTAAGTGGCTAAGATTTTCGACTGAGCTGCTCGTGTGGACAAGATGAGTCAAATTTGGAGAGAAAATTATAATGGCAGACCTGTAATTAAAATAATAACATGAAATTATGAACGGTGTTCCGTCTAATTTACATTGTTGTGGCATTTGCTCGGGCTCTTAAAGATGGTACACGACTTCCTTTTCTCGTTTTATCAACACACAAATTGTATTTTTCGTGCGTTTTTAAGAGATTTTTCGTCGGAAATGACTCACTATGATTTTTGATAAACTTATGGAATCAACTAAGGTTATATGATTGTTTGTGATATTACCCTTATTTTTTTATTTTGAATGGAAATTGAATGACCCGAAGAGCTTATTTTAGACGATTAAAATTTAAGACACAATTTCAAATGTCTCAATTATAGTCTAGACAAACTTACTGGGCGGAATCTGACATATCTTAACTAAACTTCGATTATGAGATCAATGTGTTGTAAAATGTTAGGGGCCTGTTTGGTTGACAAATTAAGTTATTTTTCGATAACTGAGATAACTCTGTCTTGTACACTATTTAGATTGAAATGATAATTTATCCACCATGTTCATATATATGATCTTCATGATTGATAATGGAAGTTAACTTTTCAACAATACAATGACACCATTCCTCTACAATATTTTTTTAATAATGTTCTTCCTTAAAAAACGCATCGGAGACACGAAAACCTAATAAAAAATATCATTAAAATATAAATACATAATTCTAAATAAAATAAAAATATGTGCAAAAATAAGATCAGATTCAACAAAAATAATGGAGAATTATTTATATATATATAAAAAATTACTTTAAATTCAACAAAATTGAAGCAAAAATATTTAAAAATAAAAAACAGATCCATGAAAATATCAATAAGTCCAACTAAGAATAGATCTAACAAAATTCCATATATATAATTGGGTCTTACAAAAAAAACTTGGTTTAAACCTTTTGAATGCATTTCTTTTCTTCAAATTTTACATATATAATTTTTGAGCATATGTGTGTACAAAAGATAAATAGCCTAAGGAAGAATAAAAAAAAAAAATACCTTATAATCTTTGTTTGGTGATAGCAGAAAAAAAAAAATGAATTAAGTGGAAACGGACAAATAAGTGAACGTGGGCCACAAAATATATCATAACTATTCAAATAAAATAGTGTATGTTTGCAAATTGGGCTCCTCACAACTGAATAGTGATTAGAAGAGGGCTTACTATCTAACTCGGGCCCAATTAAATCAAACCAAACATCATATATAGACAAGTTAACTTAACTATCTATGTTTTATCCAAGTTATCAAACAAGGCCTAGTAATACTACTTAAAAGACTTAAAAAGGACAAAACCCATATCTTTTCATGGAGATAAATTCATAAATAATTTGCTCATAAAGTGGAATCCATAAGTAAAATACCAAATGTAGTTTTTGACTTGAAAGATGACGTGGCATGAAGAAAATACATATGGTCAAACTAGAAGCTCAATGCCATTGTGGTTAAATTTTTTTGATTTTCTTAATGTCATGTAATTTTTTTCCAAATTAAATGATTAAATTTAATAAATGATGAAAAATCGTCAATTTTTCGAAAAATATTCAAAAAGGACTGCATTTGATTTTTTTAATAGAAAAAAGACCTTATGTGAGATTGGCATATGTTACAGAACTAAAATTGATATTATCTCTAACTTTTTATGAAATTGATCTTACGAAGATGATTATCACCAGACATCAAAATGGGAACTACAGTACGGAGTAAACTACTAGTAGTACTATACATTTCACTTAGTCATTTATGAAAACATATTCCATAGACATCAAGTCTAATATGTTTATTATCTATACTTAATTATTTGAGAAAAATTATTTTGGTCTCATAAAGAAGCATTTTTTTGGATTTGGTCTTATTTTGTTTAACTTTCTCAATTTGGTATTGTATTTTTCAGATTTTGGCCAATTTAGTCATTTTCCAGTCAGAAAAGTCAAAATTAGCAAGAAATGAGTTGACCGATATATACATGACATTTGATTTGAGGGAATCTGACGACTGAAATTAAAGAAGACCACGTGTCAATATATCATTGGTCACTGCATATAAAAAAATATATTTTCCTTATCAATGACCACAACCAATTATCACATACCACGTGTATAATAGATTTAAAAAAGCAATAAATCACGTGACCAAAGATTAAAGAATGCAATAAATCACGTGACCAATTTGACATGTGGCAGGTGATGATTGATTGTGACTTGTGGCGACTGATGTGATTTTTTTTTTGTTTTTTTATATATATAGTGACCAATGATATATTGACATTTAGACTCCTGTAATTTTAGTAGAGCTAGTGCTCCCAAATCAAATACACATAGATCTGATTGAAAAAAGACTAAATTTGTAACGCCCCAGAAAATTCACAGACTTAAAAAGAATTGAATATGCTACTTATACCAACAGATGCATCTTCTTTTCTAGGCATACTCTTATAAGAACTCCAAAGTTAAGCGTGCTTACTCTGGGGTAATTCTAGGATTGGTGACCCCCTGGGAAGTCTCTCGGGTGCGCACGAGTGAGGACAAAGTGCGCTGGAAAAGACAAATGTTGGTACAGTGGGGCCAGGATATCACTCCCGACGGCAGTCATTGGTAACCGAGCTGGCCCATTAGGGTCGGGCCTCGACCCCTCAACGGGCCGGGGCGTTACAAATGGTATCAGAGCAGGTGCCGACCGGAATTGTGAGAACTAAGTGTCTTGTGGGGCCAAGTGCTCCACCCATAAGTTGGTGAGAGTACCCGTAAGGGGCATTCCTGCACGGATGGTTGGTCCTGGACAAGTAAGGCGCACAACGAGGACGTTGTGCATAAAAGGTGGAGTGATTGTAACGCCCCAGAAAATTCACAGACTTAAAAGGAACATACTCCTGTAAGAACTCCAAAGTTAAGCGTACTGACTCTGGGGTAATTCTAGGATGGGTGACCCCCTGGGAAGTCTCTCGGGTGCGCACGAGTGAGGACAAAGTGCGTTCTAGGATGGGTGACCCCCTGGGAAGTCTCTCGGGTGCGCACGAGTGAGGACAAAGTGCGCTGGAAAAGACAAATGTTGGTACAGTGGGGCCATGATATCACTCTCGACGGCAGTCATTGGTAACCGAGCCGGCCCATTAGGGTCGGGCCTCGACCCCTCAACGAGCCGGGGCGTTACAAAATTGATCCGATTCTGGAAAATACAAGATTAAATTAAAAAAATAAAATAAAATAAAAGGAGAAATAAATTTTGTTATGAGTCCACAAAATAGCCCAAAATAGTTTTTTTCAAATATCAAATTTTGCCACCTGTCATCCACGTAAAACTGGACCAAATCCAGCAGAATCATGAAAAAAAACCCGGAGAGCACCGATTCTCACCGATATTTGATCTTCGCTCTGCCTTAACTTTTTCCTTTTTCCCCTTTTTCTTTTAATTCAAATCCCCTAATCGATCGAAGAGCAAATCTCTCACGTTATTATCGGGAGGAGTCATAACGTTCAACAGCGATTGCAGAGCTTCGCCCTTGGTTTCTCCGGTGAGTTTGCTCCGACATTGTTCCCAAATACCTCTATTACAGAACCATTATTTTTCGATCATTTTGCTTGAAGTGGATGAATGCTCGCTTATTCTGATTCAAATGCTATGTATGGGGTTTAGGGTTTGTGAGTGACTATGCTATTGTGATCAGCTATCGATATCGATTATTTAGATCTGACACACTAAATTACTCAATTTGAAAATCCAGTAATCGAATTACAGCCGATCATCATTTTGAAAGATAAACATCAAATGCTCACTCCGAATTAGAAACTGATAAAAAGGGAGTTTGTCTGATCGCAGCCTAAGATCCTCTGCGTGCACATAGTTCCTGATTGTGTCTTGTCTCAGGTCTGCCTTGCTCGCATTTGTAAAACCCTATTAGTGTCTTTATTTACGAATGATAATCGTGCATTTAATTCCAGTCCGTTCTCGTGGTGGGAGGCTCCAGGAATAGGGTAGTTTTGATGGTCTATCGTATGCATTGTATGTGTTTATTTGTTTGGTTTGGAGGATAATTGTTTTATTAGAATTTTATTTCCATTATTCAATTGTGTGTTAGTTCAAACAATTGAGCGGGTTGAGTTTGCTAATTTTCACAAGTTGTCCAATTGCTTTTGCGATCTGAGTAATGCTCCTGGAATATTGAGTGCTTTTATTCATGTATTTATTATTTATTTTTTCTTTTTACTTTGCAGAAGATTGATTTTGCCATTGATATAAATTTGAAGAAATGGCCAAGGCCAGAGAGAGAACTGAGGATTTTAAGGATGCTGCCCGTCGAGCAGCATTGAATTTGGGATATAATGAGGTTCTCCTCATCTGGTTTTAATTTACCCCCTTCTTATTTCAGCCCATTACGTGTTAGTTAAATATTAAATTTCAATTCCAAAAAAGAAAAAAAACACTTCATATTATTAAACAATTGCTTGCAAACAAAATTATCCGATTTTTTTTCTTTCTTTTATGATTTTCTGTTTTTTTTACAGTCCAAAACCGCATCCATTATGGCATCTTTTATCATGCATAAAAGCAGGGACATATCACCTTTCACCAAAGCTGCTTTAACAACGGTATAGTAATTTTGTTTTGTGGGTATGAAATTTAAGACCAAGGCAGGTGACATGCTTTATCCATATTTTTTTTCATTTGAGTTGATATGCATCTGCCAGCTCGGAAGTATCGGCGCTTTGGATCAGTTCCTCATGAAGCATAAGAAGGACTATATAGATCTGCACCGTACTACTGAACAAGAGAGAGATAGCATTGAGCATGAGGTAATTTATTTCCCTTTTATCTTTATTACAACAAAGGCCATCTGGTATATATATTAGAAGGTACTAATTTGCAGTTTAGGTCTTTGCAATATTTTATGATAACGCCGGGTCCACTTATAATTATTTTCAGAGATTTTTATTATTGGTATATTTCATTGTTAATATACCTTTTTCTTCCTTTTAATGTTTATGAAAGTGAATTGTCAAATTGGCAATGAGAGATCTATTCATTTATGTACCCTCTGTTTTATTGAGTATTCTCAATTTTATCTCCTTAGTTATCCATTTTTTTTTTCACTACTTTCTAGATACCTAACTCTACTCTTAAACACACTCTCATTATTTAATCACATAAGTTTAGTACATCATTGAGACTTGAGAGGCAATATACCAGTCCCTCTGTCCCGCACTTATAGCCACACTTTCCATTTCGTTATGTCACATACCTTTAGTCACACCCCAAAAAATGAAATAATTACCCCTACTTTTCCCGGACACATGACTATAAATCTAGGATGGAGGGAGTATGATGTTGTTGATAACATTCACGTGCAAAACTTTGGAACTTGCAATGTTTTCTGCAACTTTTGTAGTTTTGTTTGTTTGTTTAGATAACCATTTTAAAATTAAGATCATCAAAGCTACTATTTTTTTTTGTCTAAATTCCTCAGTGTTAATTGGACCATTTACCCATCTGGAGTCTATAGGTTCTATCTAGTCTTACTTGAATTCAATATAAGGGTCAATCTGATTGTAGAGCCATATGCAATTCTCAAAAGATGATTCCTTAAAGATATCAGTCCCTGCTTGAAATTGTCATAATAGCTGAATTCCTTTGTCAAAAAGGATATTAACATAAATATGAAGACACAGATTTTAGTTTCTATTGTATTTTCTGGCCATTGCTAAAAAAGAATTCATCTTTTGAATCTTGATGGAAGAAAACTGATAGGTATTTTGTGGAGGTAATTGTAAGTGGGTGGATCTAAGCTCATATTGTCTCCAACTCTATCTCATTGAATTTTCCTATATTTTTGTTCTAGCATGATCCCTCACTTGGGATTTTTCCATATTATTTAGTGTTTATCGTGGACATGCAATTGATTGTCAAATTAGAATTTTAATTTCAGTTTTGTATAGCTGATATGTCATAGTTAACAAGTCTCAAATTGCTCTTTTTTTTTTCTCAGATATCAATCCTCTTCCCTTCCCTTTGCATTGTACAGTTATCTTTGTGCTTAGATGTTATGAAAAAGGAAAATAAAGCATATCCGTCTATTTTAATGAGTATATTTAGAGCTAATGCTTCAGCAGACACTGAAAAGTTATTTATTCAACCCTGAATGTTAGTAACAATGGCAGAAATTCTCATATTTAAACTGTATTTATTGATTTTATCTCTAAGTGATTGGTTTGCCCAATACTGATACATAGGTTTGTGGATTAGAGCATCAATTCCCTGCGTATTACATGATTTCTTTTTTTAAATATAGTAAACTAGGCTACAAATCAATCACACACACATACACACACAAAGAAAGGATGTGCATCAGTGTATGCCACTTGACATAAAGCTCTCATGAATCTTTCTGTGGTCTTCACCTTGTTCAGGTTACAGTCTTTATCAAAGCATGCAAGGAACAAATAGATGTTCTAAAAAATAGCATAAATGATGAGGATTCAAATTCAAAGGGATGGCTTGGTATAAGAAGCGACAATTTGAATGCTGATACCGTAGCACACAAACATGGAGTGGTATTTTTTTAAAGCAATAACTATGTTTCTATGTTTATTTTGTGGTAGATTTATGATAGGGTAAGAGAAAGAGAATAGATAGAAACAAGGGTCAGAGAAAGAAAAACAATCAAACAGAACACCGTTTGCCCAAGCCTCTAGGCTCCCAATTGACTTTAATAATTCGATGATTATGAATTAACCCTACCATGGCAATTTATAAGCTAAAACCTAAAATCCAAAATAGAAATTAAACAAACCTTAAAGCCCAATCCAATATAACTCTAAAGCCCAGACCTAATAAAAGCAACATAAATAATTAATTAGCCCTGCTAGCTATCAATTTATCATGATGTGAAATGACATAACAAAGCTATTCTTTCAAGTCATCATGCTTAAATTTAATGTTAGGGGTAATTACAAAAACAAACCCCAGCATTATTGCAAATACAATCTCTTAAAATGTTGCAAACATCAGTTTTGTATCTACTAATTCGAAAGTTCTTCTTAAATTAGGCTAGTGTCCTGGTAGATTTTGTAATAAAGTGAAATGCGTTTTTCGGTGGATCTTGGCAAAAAAGCAATAAACTTGACAATTGTAGGACAAAAGTCCAAGCTATTCTTTTCATTGCTAATTAGTCCCAAAAAGAGAAAATAGTCTAAATCACCAAGGTGAGGATAAAAATCTGATGAGAATGGAGTAAAACATTTTTAAGTCTAATCCGATGAGGAAAATAATAATTTTCTTTCGTTTGAATTTGATGCTAATAATCTCACGGGAGTAAACTAAATTTCAAGTATCCTTTTTATTCTTTCCATCACTTTAGGTTTTGATTCTAAGCGAAAAGCTTCACTCGGTAACATCTCAGTTCGATCAGCTTAGAGCCCTGCGTTTCCAAGATGTCATCAGCCGTGTGACTCCACGAAGAAAACTGAAACATAGTGGCACTCCACGCGTTCCTGATATTTCCTCTGCTTCTGGAAACAATGAAGAGCACAAAGAAGCAAACACATCTGAAGTCAGGCAAATCGATGATGATGCTGTCGTTCAGGCAGAGCCGATCAGGTTTCAGCAGCAGCAGCAGCTCTTAGACAATGAGACGCGAGCCCTTCAGGTGGAGTTGGCCGGCATGTTGGATGCTGTTCAAGTGACCGAGACAAAGATGGTGGAAATGTCTGCTCTTAACCATCTCATGTCTACTCACGTTTTGCAACAGGCCCAACAGATAGAGTATTTATACGACCAGGTTAGCTGTCATTTAGTTTGACTAAGTTCGATTTTACCAATTTCCTATGCTAAAATCACCGCCATCCACATTTTTTAAGGTATATTTAAAGAATATATGTAAATTATAAGAAAATTAATGTAAATCTGGAAGTCAGTGGCATTCACTTAATAAGTTGGACTTGTTCTTTTGGACTGAAACCGGCTGAACTGAACTGAACTTAAGCGATCTGAACTGAACTGTATTGATTTTTTAATAAAAATAATAATAATTTTTATAAATTATTAAATATTTTTTTAAAAATATTAATAATATTATGACATTAACTATATTGTATATTTAAAATTATAGATTGAAATTATTTTTTATTTATTTTATTTTAATTTTTTTGAAACGAACTTAATCAGAGCTGAACTTAAGCGATCTGATCTGTACTGAACTTAAGCGATCTGATCTGAACTGAACTTAAGCGATCTGATCTGAACTGAACCATACTGAAATCAAGTCCAAAAGAACATGTTTATTCATGGATCATGTTAGATTTTGCTACCTTTTTTTCTGAGGCATTTTTATTAAATAAAGATGTGTTTTGTTCTTCTTTGATGTTTATTTTAGTTTGGTTTTGGATTTAGGCAGTTGAAGCAACAAAGAATGTGGAGCTTGGCAATAAAGAGTTATCTCAAGCAATCCAAAGGAATAGTAGTAGCAGGACTTTTCTTTTGCTATTTCTTTTTGTGCTGACCTTTTCGATTATCTTTCTTGATTGGTATAATTAATTTGGATGATTGCTTACACATTGAAATCTAAGTGGCAAAATCTGAAGTTGCATTTTGCAATTGAGCCCTGTCTTGTAGTTTCTGGCAAAATATTGTAGTAATATGTTTTTGTTTGGTGTATATAACATTGTTTGACCAATGGAGTTATTTATACAGATATAACTCACAGATTTTTAGGTTTTAGTTGTTCAACATTAGATTGAGAACAATAACTACAAATATTTGGAATGATCTTTTTAATGTTTTTATACAAGACTGTCTTTATTTTATACGGTGATGTTTGTTATTGTATTTGTATGTTTGAAGAATTGAAAATTGCGTATTGAAAACAGGTTGAGAATCATTCTAGCCAACCAAGAATTTGAGAACATAATAAGATTGTTGCAACTGAGCCATATTCAGAGGCAACAATTACAATGGCACCCATTACATACACTTAGGAATAGACATATTCAACAACATATTTTTATTTCTTCAACTTCAACAAGGTGGAAGGAACCAAATATACAAAGAGAAGGAAAGATCAACATTTATCTGAATTTCCAAACTATATATATGTTACAACAACAATGACAATTGAGATCAAACTGATCTATATTATGTTGACCTAGTCCGTGGAGGTGGTGGTGGAGTTCTATACTGGATGGAAGCCTTGCTGGGACGGGGAGTTGGTGGGGTTTGCCCACCCTTCTTTTTCACGTGATAAGCCAAATGGGCATGGGAAGGCATTCTCTGATTTCTCAGGTTTGAGGAATACTGATCATCGTCATTGGTCCCATTAGCTGCAGGGAAAACCTGCACAAGCCCAGTCGCCATTACAAATGACAGCAGTAAGACTGCAAAGGAGATGATCAAGATATAAGGTTTCATTGTTTTTATTAGTTACAAGTTTTTTTCGATGGATGATTTGTCTATTTATTGAGGACAACCAAATTTGGCAGTACTCTGGTCGTCGAACAAGACTTTTATTTCGTAACATAGATATGAGAAACGGTCTACTCTGATTATTATAGTTTAGTTTGGTTCACACGTCACAACACACGAGCTTTAAGTGAAATTTAAATTTTTTTAAGAAGCGTTCACACAACCTAACGTATGTGGTTTCTCATGGGCATGCGTGGGAATGGCTTATTAAAAGGGTACAAATATATAGACATGTAGTAGCTAGGTAATTAGTGACGACTGATGATCATTTCATAATGTGTTCATATTCAAATTCAACAACTCACTCGTTAATACTTAATTAATACAAGTCAACATATAGAAAATGGAATAGAAACCGAAATCACCGTGAAAAAGCAAGAATCCACAGACACTTGAAAATTTTAAATTTCACTTAAATTAAATTTAAATCAACTAACCTAATTATAATTAAATCTAATTAATTGATTTTTTTTAAATCACCAAGATATGATAATTCAATACCCATCTTTATGAATAAACTCTCATCTCACAAGACACAATCTCACTAGGGGTAGGGGTGTTCATAAAATGGCTCGGACCGGAAACCGGACCGGTTGGTCCGGTTCGGTCTGGACCGGTAAAATTTCGGACCGGTATCCGGTTCGACTAAAAGTAAGATTCCGATTTCCGGTCCAGTTTCGGTTAAAACCCGGTAAAATCCAGTCCAGACCGGATTGGACCAGATTTAATTTATTAATATATAAATTGTTATATTTGAAAAAAATAAATAAATAACTTGATAAATTATTTATATTTTAATATAAAATTGTTCTACTTATTAAATATAATTTTTGTATTAACTAAAATTTTCACTATATATTAAATTATTAATACTTAATATAACAAAATAATTTATAAATAATTAAACAAAAATACATTTTTTTAATTTTTAAAATATTTTATTATTTAAAAATGATATTTTATTTTTATTGAATAAAATTTTAAATTTATAAATATAAAAATTAATTTTAATTATTATTTTATATTTAATTTTATTAAAATTTTAAATTATTCCGGTTTTATCCGGTTCAAAACCGGACCGGACCCGAATTTACCGGTCCGGTTCAGTCCGGACCCGTATTATTCCGGTCCGGTTTTCGGGTCATGCTTTTTCATGATTCCGGTTCCGGTTCAATCTGGTTCCGGTCCGGTTCGGTTCGATTTTGGACCGATGAACACCCCTAAATCTCACATTAATAATAAGTTGATTTTTTAAAATTGAATAAAATTGATAAATATCGATACAAATTAAAGTTGATTTTTTAAAATTGTGCAAAAAATATTATTTTTCATTGGTACAAGAGTATAGGTTTGGGAAAAACGGGATGAAATTCGAAATAAAAATATATCTCTATTTTAAATGAGTGGTACACAATATTTTTTTTATCTAGGTCAATTTTGGGTTCGAACAAAAATTTTTATGTTCTCAATTCAAGTGCTAAACCAACATAATTAACTATAAAAGTAAGTGAATTTAGAAAATTTATAAACTTTATCCATGAATGATTTTTTCATTAATTTATATTAACTTACCTAGACTTTTAAAAATCTTTGGAATATAAACTTATTGTTATAAACTCAAAGGAAATTGGGAGAGAATAATATAGTAGAAAGAGAGACAATATGAGAGGAGAATAGAATTGTTATGAATTGATATGGGGAGACCCCTTTATATAGGATACAAAGTAGGGTTTCTGTCTTGTTCACCAAGAAAGGGTAAACTAGTCATTCACTAATTAATAATATTCATAACACTTCCCCCTTGAATGAAAAATATTCATAGCATTAAGAGTTGGTCGGATCTCTTTAATGGACCTTCCTTGACCACCTAAGTAGCTTGTTGGGCCTGTGTGCCTCGTTATGGGCCTGGGGCCCCTGTTTTGGGCCTTATGTAAAATGCCTATCAACAAATGCCCCCGAAATCAACTTTCTGATGGAGTTATATTCTAAATGTCTAGTTTAGTGACAATATGGAACTCCTTATCTGTGTTTTTCATTATCTATTAATCAAACTGTCGGCATTTTGTCTATCTTGTACTTGAATGCAATAGTCCTAGATATATACGTTGTAGACAGTATGGCGTGAGGAGACACGCAGAAGATCATACTGTCGGTTACTCGTATACTATCGAACAGAAGCTCACGACTTAGATGGACAGGGACAATCCATCGGTACGTCGTAGTGTGACTGGGTAATAGTTGGTCTTGGCTATTATGTTACACTAGTACACTTGGTGTATTGAGCAGGACCACGGGAGGGCGTTCGATTTATACTAATCGACGTAATCGAACCAGACCTCAGAATTACGGATATACGAATTCTTAATCCCTATATAATTATAGGTGCGTATGTCCAATTCTCGGTTCTTTAACTTGCCAATGAGTGAGACTATTTGATTAGTCGAGATACTCGGTAAATTGGGAATCGGAATTGTACACACGGCATGCTATAGATTATAGACAGGAAACCGTGTCCCGTTTATCGGGTTGATAACGTCCCCGAGATGAGCTCATAAAGTTTATCATGTAAACCCTGCAGGTGGATTTGTTCCACATGATAAAAAGGATGAGTGGTACTAGTCTCGGATAATAAGAAACGAATTAATTTAATTATTAGTAATTAAATAAATTCGTGGACGTTCGATATCTTAAACACGGGGAAAGTCGTATATGTAATTTCGGCGGATTTATTATTGTTGAAATAATATTAAAATTAATTTCGGGAATTCAATTATTATTTTATAGTGGAGTTAATAATAATTAAAATTGAAATCGATTAATTAAGGAATTGCGTTTACGTATTCCAAGTTAATTAATATTTCAATTTAGCCCTTAATTAATTTCCCTTAGGTCCCTAACGTAGCTCTATTTAAACCACCCCTTGCCCTCTCCTAAAACCTACAGTTCGCCGCAACTATTATTTTTCTGAGAAAAATTATTGCGTTAGCGCAAAAACATTTTTCTCTGTTAAAATAATTAAGTTAACGCAATTATTATTCTCTCAGAAAGAATAATTAAATCATTGCGCTGGTTTGAGAAAGGAGAGAGCGGACAAGGAATTTCCAGCGGATCGTTGCCCACACAACGGCTGGAATCGGGAAGAGAATACGTTAGAAGCTCTAAGGTCTCAACAATCGACCGAGAAGGTATGAGATCGGATCTCTAAATTCCGCATTTATTCGATCTAATTTCTCGTTGAACATACATGAACGTGGATCGGGTTCCGGGGTCGTGGATCGTGTTCCTCGACTACTGGGGGTTCTAGGACCTCCGGAACGGTAGTCGGATGAGGAAAAACGACCCGGAAACGAGCCCGGAACAGCAACATCACGTTGCTGTTCGCGGTCAAAACGGCGGTCGCCAAAGGGCAAACGGCGGTCGCCGTTTGCAGTTCCTTTCAGCGACCGCTGGACTGCTTTCGGCGGTCGCCGAATCGATGCAGTCCAGTTCCGTTTCGTGCGGTTGTCCTTCGGGGCGATGGCTGGGCATGATTCGGGATAAGGGCTGTTAAGCGAACGAAGTAGTGACTTCGGAGGTCGACTGGGATGGTTCGGATGTTCGAGCAATCGAACGAACGCATCCCGGGTAGTCGATTTCCAACAATTGGTATCAGAGCCGGTTATGCGTTCTTGTATTGTTTGCGAGTTTTGTTTTGCAGGATAACCCGATTATTATGGTCATGTTTATTGTACTGTAATTTTGTGGTTTGTTAAACTCTCGGGGTTGTCGAGATCTTTGGTTTTGAATCGTTGCTTGTTTGTAATAGTTAAAACGACGGGTTGAGTCGTTTAGGTTTTATTTTCGTTTTTCGTTTATCCGGGTGTATAGGATCGATCAAAATGTATAGGATCGATGCTGGAAGTAGTTAGTTTACATATGTAATGTTGCTGCTGCTTGGTGATTCGAGACGAGATCGAGGGCCGGACGAACGAGGGTCGAGAAGTCGAACCCGCGGCTGCTGAAGGGCAAACGGCGGTCGCCGTTTTTCAAACGGCGGTCGCCGTTTCGGTGTTTTCTTGGCAGCAGCTTGCGGGGGTTCGACGGACATCACGGATCGCTTGTCGAGGGCCCGGGATGATACTCCAGTGGGAGGAGTTCGTCTCTTGGTCCTTAGACGAGTCGGTGGTGGATCGAGACCTAGACGAGCAACGAGACGAAGATCCGAGGAGACGTGCATCGAAGTTTTTAAAGGCCATAATAATCGGGCCACGTTAATTGCTTTTTGTGTGTTTAACGTGTTTTATTATGCTTTAATTTCTATATGCATGTGCTTGAATATCCCTATATCGTAAAATACTAAGTGGGAGAGGGATTGGAAACAATCCCGCGGTCTCCATTCTCTGTTTCGAGAGTGATGTGTATTGACTTACGAGTTGGCTTTAGTGTCATCCTCCCTATCGGATAAAGTCGATACACGGAAATCACTTTGATCGAAATTCGAATTCAATTCCATTTATAGAATTGAACACTTAAGTTTTTCAAAGCAATGCCTAATCTGTCTTTCAAAGACTAATTTCAACTCGACTCATTCTCACCCCGGGGAGTGGAATGGAGCCAAAGCGCTTGGTTATGTCGATGACACAGATTAGAGACATTCGAGTCATTTGATGACTAGATCGATTGTCTGGTTGGCTCCCTCACTTTGTGAGAGATAGGGCTCAATTGCATGATTGATCTCTGGTTAGAAACTTAGAGTTTCACTTACGAGATATCAAGCTTTGATTAACGAAATTGTGAAATTTATTAAATGGAATTCAATTAACAAAGTTGTTTGTTTAGTAAACGTCCACACTATCGTGGCTTACTAGACGGAAACGGAACTTTGGGTTAATTGAGGCTCGACAGTTATAGGAAATCGTAAAGGGACCGCATGTCAACGTAAACGTCCACACTAACGTGGCTTGCGGTGGGCGTGTAGTTTCCGAGCGGTTAACTTAGTACTGAGAAATGGTATACACTTAGGTACGCTTTACAGTATCCTCCCCATCGGAGTCACTGCTGTAATGATGTACGACCGAAGTAAAAGTCCAGTTATAAAATCATTTGGACTAGTATACGTCCACATGAACGTGGCATGCTAGTCTGATGGGATTTTAGGATTGATTGGTAGATTTAATGATATTAATTAAGGGAGTTAATATCGAATTAAATTTGACAGTTTGATTTGTCTCTTTTATAGATATGGCACTTAACCCGCTGTCTATACTAAAAGAAAACAAGCTCACTGATCCGAATGATAATGATTGGAATGGAAACTTGGACATTGTCCAGACTATTAAAACTTCTACTCCCACTGAAGTCTTAACTGATGAGGACATTAAGGATGAACTCAGGAAGATGTTAAGACATAGTGCGGAAGCCGGACAAGAGGTGATTAATTTACTCAAGAAATTCGGTCCTCTTATGGAATTACTTAAAAATGATTCCAAAAGAATGGAATTTGTGAGTGAGTTAAGAAAATCACAAGTGCTTGCGGCTATGAAGTTGGATCTTTCTAGGCCTCCGGGCGGCAAAAGAAAGAAGAGGCAGCAACGGAAACCCAGTGGACCCAGAAATGGTGGACCACAGATTGGAGTGAACCAGCCTAAGGGCAAGTGTTTCCGTTGCAAGCAGTCTGGACATTGGAAGTCTAATTGTCCTCTCAGACAAGGAGGTACGAACTTTTCCTTAGTCACTGAAACATGTTTAGCGGTGTTATCCACCGGTACCTGGTGTGTGGATACGGGAGCCACTGATCATGTCTGCAATTCTTTGCAGGGGTTCCAGGAAACCCGGCGGCTTAGAGAGGGAGAGATCACTATCTACATGGGCAACGCTACGAAAGTGGCGGCAGTTGCAGTGGGAGATATTCATTTGTCTTTTAATAATAAAGTTTTGGTATTGAATAATTGTCTTTATGTACCGAATTTTAGAAAGAACCTTGTTTCGGTTTCTAAATTGGTTTTGAATAAATATTCTGTTTCTTTTGATAGTTCTGTTATTATCAAAAAGAATGGTGAGTATATCTGTTCTGGTACATTGATAGGCAACTTATATATACTGAATCCTGATTATTCCACGATGCAACGAGTAGAGTCAAATAACACATCTAGTACCAATAAGAGAAAGGAGCCTTCTAGGATGAATCAAAAGTACTTATGGCATCTTAGGCTAGGTCATATTAACTTGGGCAGGATTCAAAGGTTGATAACTGATGGAATACTCAGTGGTGTGAAAGATGAGGACTTTCCAACCTGCGAATCATGCCTGGAAGGAAAAATGACCAAGCGACCCTTTAGTGATAAAGGGTATAGATCCAAGGAAGTACTAGAGTTGATTCACTCTGATTTGTGCGGGCCTTTATCTGTCCAAGCGAGAGGAGGTTATGAATATTTCGTAACCTTCACTGATGATTACTCAAGGTATGGTTTTATATACCTGATGCGCCGCAAGAGCGAGTGCTTTGACAAGTTCAAGGAGTACAAAGCTCTTGTGGATAACCTTCATGGTAAAACCATAAAGACTCTACGATCTGATCGTGGAGGAGAGTACCTCTCGGGAGAGTTTAAGGCGTACTTATTAGAGAATGGGATTGATTCCCAGATGACTGCACGATACACGCCCCAGCAGAATGGTGTAGCAGAAAGAAGGAATAGGACTCTTATGGAAATGGTAAGATCTATGATGAGTTATTCAGAACTACCAGTTTCGTTCTGGGGATATGCCTTGGAAACAGCGGCGTATATCCTGAACTTAGTTCCTTCTAAATCAGTCCCTAAGACGCCCTCGGAATTGTGGACCGGGCGAAAGCCAAATTTGAAACACATTCAGGTCTGGGGTTGTCCAGCACATGTGCTGAAGCATGGGGCTGATAAGTTGGAATCTCGTTCAGATATTCGGTTGTTTATAGGATATCCTAGAGGAACGAAAGGTGGTCTATTTTATAGTCCTAAGGACCAGAAGATCGTTGTTAGCACCAACGCTCGGTTCTTGGAAGAGGATTATATAATGGACCACAAGCCCAAGAGTGAGATAATACTAAACGAACTGAGAGGGGACGATCAAGGCTTAGATCCAACCGAACCGGGTGATACGCCACCACAGTCTGCACCTGTAGTTACTGAGGTTACACCGGAGCCTCGTCGTAGTGGGAGGGTTGTTCGACAACCCGATAGGTTCATGTTTATAGGTGAGTCTTCGGACTTGTTACCTGGAGAACATGAAGCCGATCCCTGGACCTATGGCGAGGCGCTTAAAGATCAAGATGCTCAGTCTTGGCAAAAAGCGATGAAATCTGAGATTGAATCAATGGATTCAAATCAGGTCTGGAATCTTGTAGCACCGCCCAAAGGTGTAAAAGCCATTGGTTGCAAGTGGGTGTACAAGAGAAAAAGAGGGTCTGACGGGAAGGTTGAAACCTTCAAGGCTAGGCTTGTTGCGAAAGGGTATACTCAGAAAGAAGGGATCGATTATGAGGAAACCTTTTCGCCGGTAGCTATGCTAAAGTCGATCCGGATTCTTTTGTCTATAGCATCTTATATGGATTATGAGGTGTGGCAAATGGACGTCAAGACAGCATTCTTGAATGGGAATCTTGACGAGACCATTTACATGAGACAGCCAGAAGGTTTCATCAAGAAAGGCCAAGAGCATCTAGTGTGTAAGCTAAACCGATCCATTTATGGATTGAAGCAAGCTTCTAGATCTTGGAACATGCGTTTTGATGAGGTTATCCAGTCTTATGGATTTATTCAAAGCATGGACGAGTCGTGTGTATACCGGAGATGTGACGGAAACAGTGTGGCGTTTCTCGTGCTTTATGTAGACGACATCCTTCTAATTGGCAACAATGTGAAGATGTTGTCGGACATAAAGGGATGGTTGTCCAAACAATTCGATATGAAAGACTTAGGACAAGTTGGGCATGTTCTTGGGATCAAGGTTATAAGGAATCGCCAGAAAAGAACATTAAGCTTGTCCCAGGCTTCATATATTGATACGATTCTGGCTCGTTTCAACATGCAGAATTCCAAGAGAGGTGCTCAACCTTTCTGCCATGGAATTCATCTATCTAAAGACATGTGTCCCAAAACACAAAAGGAGATAGATTACATGAAGAAGGTTCCTTATGCTTCGGCAGTAGGAAGTCTAATGTATGCCATGTTGTGCACGAGACCTGATATCTGCTATGCCGTGTGCATGGTAGCTAGATATCAGAGTAACCCTGGACAGGGTCACTGGACTGCTGTAAAGAACATACTTAAGTACCTGCGAAGGACTAGGAATTATGTTCTGAGTTACAAAGCGTCCGAGTTGATTCCTATTGGTTACACAGACTCGGATTTCCAATCTGATAAGGATCAGCGAAAGTCTACATCAGGCTATGTGTTCACATTGGGAGGTGGGGCAGTCTCATGGAAGAGTGTTAAGCAGAAATGCATTTCGGACTCTACCATGGAAGCCGAATATGTAGCAGCCTCTGAGGCAGCTAAAGAATCGGTGTGGCTCCGGAACTTCCTTATGGACTTGGATGTGGTTCCTAAAATGCCTAGAGCTATCACAATTTATTGTGACAATAGCGGTGCAGTGGCAAATGCAAAGGAACCACGAGCCCACAATGCGAGTAAACACATAGATCGCAAGTACCACCTGATTAGAGACATCGTCAGGAGAGGCGATGCGGTTGTCACCAAGATTGCATCAGCGGATAACCTGGCTGACCCCTTTACGAAGGCACTTCCAGCGGAAGCGTTCAAGAGACACGTGAAGGGGATGGGTATCGGATGTATGGTAGAGGGCAACTAGAGATTTAGTATAAGTGGGAGATTGATGGAGTTATATTCTAAATGTCTAGTTTAGTGACAATATGGAACTCCTTATCTGTGTTTTTCATTATCTATTAATCAAACTGTCGGCATTTTGTCTATCTTGTACTTGAATGCAATAGTCCTAGATATATACGTTGTAGACAGTATGGCGTGAGGAGACACGCAGAAGATCATACTGTCGGTTACTCGTATACTATCGAACAGAAGCTCACGACTTAGATGGACAGGGACAATCCATCGGTACGTCGTAGTGTGACTGGGTAATAGTTGGTCTTGGCTATTATGTTACACTAGTACACTTGGTGTATTGAGCAGGACCACGGGAGGGCGTTCGATTTATACTAATCGACGTAATCGAACCAGACCTCAGAATTACGGATATACGAATTCTTAATCCCTATATAATTATAGGTGCGTATGTCCAATTCTCGGTTCTTTAACTTGCCAATGAGTGAGACTATTTGATTAGTCGAGATACTCGGTAAATTGGGAATCGGAATTGTACACACGGCATGCTATAGATTATAGACAGGAAACCGTGTCCCGTTTATCGGGTTGATAACGTCCCCGAGATGAGCTCATAAAGTTTATCATGTAAACCCTGCAGGTGGATTTGTTCCACATGATAAAAAGGATGAGTGGTACTAGTCTCGGATAATAAGAAACGAATTAATTTAATTATTAGTAATTAAATAAATTCGTGGACGTTCGATATCTTAAACACGGGGAAAGTCGTATATGTAATTTCGGCGGATTTATTATTGTTGAAATAATATTAAAATTAATTTCGGGAATTCAATTATTATTTTATAGTGGAGTTAATAATAATTAAAATTGAAATCGATTAATTAAGGAATTGCGTTTACGTATTCCAAGTTAATTAATATTTCAATTTAGCCCTTAATTAATTTCCCTTAGGTCCCTAACGTAGCTCTATTTAAACCCCCCCTTGCCCTCTCCTAAAACCTACAGTTCGCCGCAACTATTATTTTTCTGAGAAAAATTATTGCGTTAGCGCAAAAACATTTTTCTCTGTTAAAATAATTAAGTTAACGCAATTATTATTCTCTCAGAGAGAATAATTAAATCATTGCGCTGGTTTGAGAAAGGAGAGAGCGGACAAGGAATTTCCAGCGGATCGTTGCCCACACAACGGCTGGAATCGGGAAGAGAATACGTTAGAAGCTCTAAGGTCTCAACAATCGACCGAGAAGGTATGAGATCGGATCTCTAAATTCCGCATTTATTCGATCTAATTTCTCGTTGAACATACATGAACGTGGATCGGGTTCCGGGGTCGTGGATCGTGTTCCTCGACTACTGGGGGTTCTAGGACCTCCGGAACGGTAGTCGGATGAGGAAAAACGACCCGGAAACGAGCCCGGAACAGCAACATCACGTTGCTGTTCGCGGTCAAAACGGCGGTCGCCAAAGGGCAAACGGCGGTCGCCGTTTGCAGTTCCTTTCAGCGACCGCTGGACTGCTTTCGGCGGTCGCCGAATCGATGCAGTCCAGTTCCGTTTCGTGCGGTTGTCCTTCGGGGCGATGGCTGGGCATGATTCGGGATAAGGGCTGTTAAGCGAACGAAGTAGTGACTTCGGAGGTCGACTGGGATGGTTCGGATGTTCGAGCAATCGAACGAACGCATCCCGGGTAGTCGATTTCCAACACTTTCCTTCTCCTTTAAGGCGAGAAAAGCCGTTTTCGGGGGGCATTTGTTGATAGGCATTTTACATTAGGCCCAAAACAGGGGGCCCTAGGCCCATAACGAGGCACACAGGCCCAATAAGCTACTTAGGTGGTCAAGGAAGGTCCATTAAAGAGATCCGACCAACTCTTAATGCTATGCAAGGCGGTACTTGCTCGACATCGAAAGGTCAAACAGAGTAAGAGAACCCAACAGCCATCAGAATGCCTAGCATAACAGTATGCCATGCAAGGCAGGACGACTAAGCAGGGCAGGGTGGCTGAACAGGGCAGGGTGACTGAGCAGGGCAGGCCACCTAGCATAACCGTATGCCCAGCAGGGCGGGATGACTGAGCATGGCCGAAGTATAATGGTTCTCCGACCAATCTTACCGAGATGATCCCGCGGCCTTGTAAATAAGGACCAGCTCAGAGCCCTTCAAGCAAGGAGGCCTGCTCGGTGGGCTAAAGACGAGCTGATCATGAGACATGTTAGCTATTGAATGATTTGTGCAGGTTTATATTCCATATACCCACCTTCCCACCAAGGATCGCGTCGAACCAGCTAAAGAAGCATATCCAGCTCGGTGGCGAAGAGAAGAGCATAATCCGAGCACACCCGCTTCGGACGAGCTCGGTGATAAGAACCAGCTCGGAGGGACAAAATGCTACATGCCACCAAGGAAGGAATTAGGCCAACCAGGAACTACCGCCCTGCTCGGTTGGATGAGGACGAGCAGGACCCAATCCGACCAAGAAAGCATACCACTTGAAGAGCACGACAACGGACGAGGTCGGAGATGAGCTCCAGATGGGCCGTATCAGCATAGATCATAGGCCCATAATATAATTGGCTCAATACCCACTTTTGTAAACCTTAATTTGTACCACTATAAATAACAGGTACTGTACAATGTATAGAGGAGGACACAATTCCCGATAAATTCGGACAAAGCAGGGCTCGCTGCCCACTTTACTCAATCCCCAAAATCTCTATATTTGTTCGGTAGGGTCCTAGTAGGATTTTTCGACCGTTAACACTTGTGTCATTCAAACTTTATTTACGAATAATCAAATCAAATATTCTTCAAGAATATTTACCAAATTTAATAAATCAATTGTGCATTCTTCAGGAATAACACGTCAAACATTAAGAAAATAATCGACTTTTTCGATATTCCATGAGTACCCACATAGTACATATGTTCTCGATTTTCAAAAGATATCCTTCAGGGATAATTCATATGACGAGAATAATCGAATTTGGCGTTCGTCTAATCATGATATAACTTTATTCGAAAACATTTAATGTTTGAACTTTGCTTCTTCGGGAGCAATCAATAAAAATATTCTTTCAAGAATATTTTGTATTATATCAATATCGATTTCAAATATAAATTTTAATTGCTACACAACAATTTGATTTGATATTTCTACGGGAATATCTTATCATGATATTCTTGAAGAACATTTAAAATTTAATTTTGATATTTATTCATAAATATCATATCATAATGTTCTTCGGGAACATTTAAAACTTAATTGTTACTACTAGAGCAATTTAATTTGATATTTCCAAACTTATTGCTACTACGGGAGCAATTTAATTTGATATTTATCGAATAATATCAAATCATGATGTTCTTCCAGAACGATCAATATAATATTTAAACCAGAGTTTATGTTCTTCAGGAACATTCAATTTAATTTAATTGATTATTAAGAATACTTGATTTGATATTACTTCAGGAATATCAAATTATAATGCGACTCAAACTTGTGAGATGTTACTTTCATGATATATTTATTATATGCCTCAACAGGTTTTAAATCTCATAATCCAATTTGGAGTCAATCATACTACGTTTTGGTAGTACGACCAACTTCGGGTGATCGTATTTTTCTTTTAAATCTTTCCACAAAGCTATTGGATCTTTCACGGTCAATTTTCAAAGATATTTTCGAAATTATTAGTATATAATCATAATCAATTCGATATTGATATTTCTTCAGGATATCATATTATGTTCTTCAGGAACATTTAGTTTTGATATTTATTCGGGAATATCATATCATGTTCTTCAGGAACATTTCCTTTTAATTGATTTACTAGACATAATTAATTTGATATTATTTCAACAATATCATATTGTTCTTTAGGAACTCAATCATAATTAATTTGATATTAAACATTTATATTACTTCAGAAATATCAGATTATAATGTTCTTCAAGAACATGAGACATTTACTTGCTTCAAGAAGAGCAATTTATGAAGATGTTCATTAATATCAGATTACAATGTTATTGGGAACATTTGATATTACTTCAGGAATATCAGATTATAATGTTCTTCAAGAACATATGAATTTAAGAAGAAGGGAGAAGAAGTAGAAGGGAGGAGAAGTAGATATATTTATAATTATTAATGAATATAAACAAATATATAAATTCTTGCTTTAGAGTTCTTTCATGAGTAGAACTTCGATGAAGAACGCGGTTGAGCTTTCGTGTTATAAACTTAAAGGAAATTGGGAGAGAATAATATAGTAGAAAGAGAGACAATATGAGAGGAGAATAGAATTGCTATGAATTGATATGGGGAGACCCTCTATATATGATACAAAGTAGAGTTTCTGTCTTGTTCACTAAGAAAAAGTAAACTAGTCATTCACTAATTAATAATATTCATAACACTTATTTTATTGATTTACAATGATTTTCATACATTTGGATGGAGGGGTTCAAAATAAAAATATATCTAATTAATTTTGAACTGATTTTGAGCCAAAGGAAAATTAAAATAATGATTTCCTACTTGGTTCCGACAAATTTGGCCCGTACTGAATTGAGCCACACACACCCACACACACACACACATATATTATATATATATATATATATATATATATATATATATATATATATATATAATGCTAAGATTACTAACTCGGTAACTAGATTCGGGGGAAGGTATCGGAAAAAGTATTGATAACTTTCTATCTCCTCTTTTTCAGTCAGGGAATTTCCACTCTTTTAATCTGTAGCGCAACGAGGTCTCAACGAAAGGAGCTAAGGAGCGACTAAAAAAAAACCTCACTAAGGAGCTTAGCATTATATATATATATATAATGCTAAGATTACTAACGCCACGTCTCCCCTAAATTATGTAACTATAGGTGTACGTATCGGTTAATTCAAATACTTAAATATTTTTTTTATTCTTTACATTATCTTTTTGTAGAAAAAGCAGTCCACATCTCGATTCCAGATCTGAAACGGGAGAGAAGCTCTGGCCGCGCTCCGGGCCTCCATCTCTTCAAACCTTCAGCTCTGTGCCGTTGAAGACCACTGTCCAAGTCGCTCTTCTTTGTTCAAGAATTAGTTAATTCTATTATCCGAGTAAATTCGATTTCTCGCGTCATCTTAAAATTTCGATTGTCGTCGTCGAGTTCTTCGCTTTTCTTCGGCTCGCTTCTTCCTCTCTGCGATATCACGAGTAATTAATCTTCTCCTTTTTCTCGCTCTTGAATCGTTCTCTTTTAATGGTTTTTTTAGGGTTTGGGGGAATTGATGTATTTGCTATTTCTTTGAGTAGGACTTCTCTGATTAACATTTTTTTATGGGTTTTGTTCCTTTGTCATTGAATTTTGTTTGGAAGGATTTTTTTCGTAGTATGTTTCGCCTTTTTCTGACGTTTTTAAATTGTATTTTTCTCCTGAAAGATTCCGAGCAGAATTTGGAAGTGAATGGCAGGTAATTTGCATGGGTGACGATGCGGAACTCGGTAGCGGAGCAAGGAGATCAAAACGGCTTGGTGATCTCCAGCCTCCTCAGGAAGAAGAGAACCTTGATGCACCTGCTGCTCCGAATAGAACCACCAGAAAAAGAGGGAGAGGGAGAGGAAATGCAGCAGCAACTGCTGTAGCAAAAGGGTCTTCTGCAGCAACACCCGCTTGGCCTACTGGTGCTGGTCGAGGCAGGTGAGTAAGGTTAATGGATTTGAGTCTAGAGCTACCTTGTGAGCCTCTTCATCAAGCTGTTGGTGCTGGGGTTAGGGAACCAGCTTTTAATAGAGTAGACGGTGGGAGTGGCGATAAAGCTATGGGAGTTGAAGAGGGTGCGAGTACAACACCGGTGCCGGAAAGGGTAATTTCTTGGCAACCTTTAGTTTTGCATATGTAAATATTAAAAACTACCAATGTTCATCCACTGTAACTTTTTGAAGTTGCACGTGCCATGAATATTCTTTTCCACACATAAATATATTGTTTTCCTTGGAATCGTGATAGTAAAGTTTTATGTGTTTATTTGTTTGTTCGATTAACATTGCAGCATTTTTGTTTGTTCATTTCTGTTTAGATCATATATATGCCTCTTATCTCACCTCAAAGCCACTTATCATGGAATAAATTGTTATTTTCAAAAACATATAACTATAGTTTTTTATTTGGGACTATATTAAATATATGACCTCAAGTTTAGATTAATTTTATTTAGCAATATAGACTGCTGCACTTATCATAATTTATGTTCTTATTTTTGTTTTTGTTTTTGTATTTTCTTTATTTTTATAATTCTTATTTCTTTGTATTTTGTTTTTTCAGCCAAACATTTTATAATTGTAATAATATTTCAGGTAAATATTTTATAATTGTAAGAATTTTATTTGTGCTTACTTCTAATTTTCTTAAAGTTTAATTCTAATTTTAGGGTATAATTTTTTTTATTTTTATTTTTGAATGATGTAATTTATAATTTCAGGGGCAACGTGGTTTTTCAAAGTTGCAATTCAAATTTAAATGCACAAAGCTCTATATGTTGATTGTTGATTATCAGGTCAATAATTATCAAAATTTGTAAATGTTAAATTTTATTTAAATTTTGAATAGTACTACAATTATTCGATTTCAAGCTCTCCATTTAGTCTACATTTTTCGTTTATTTTCTTTTGTTTTCAATGTCAAGGGTTCATTTTAATATTTATTTTTATACATCGATTTATTTTATATAAACAGATTTTATTTGCGGCTTAACTCGACTTAATGTTTTAATCGGCTTAACTCGACTTGATAGATATATTTTATGCAGGTTCATCATTAATTGACTACAACGTCCACAAGTTTACAGTTGTTATTTGCGATTTAACTCAATGAGCTGATCAATACAGATTGTATACAGGTATGCATAAAATTTAGGTATGCTTGGCTCCACCTTCAAAGATCATTCAGTATAATTGTATACAAGTATGCATACAATTTAGGTATGATCGGCCCCACCTTAAAAAATCATTCAATATATATATATATATATATTTGTATATAATTTTATTTAGACATCTTTTATTTTGTTTATAAGATTTCTTTATCGATCTATTTTTCGAATATAAGTCTACCAATTCATCTGAATATAAATATATAATGAATATTGAAGTTACAGACCGTCGACAACTTTTTTACTTACATTTCAAGAAGCTGAACGTGAACATTTGCGGAAATAGTGGCTTCTTGAGAAGACACGAATCAAAACTAAGTCTTATAATTCTTGAATGAAATGTTTAATTTCTTATATATTCCTTCAATTTTTTTAGTACTGGCCATTGACGAGCGATTCGGGTTAATATTTTGCATGTTCTCGTAATTCAGAGATTCATTCGATTTTATGTGATTCTATATGTCTAAGTTGATTTTTGAATTTGTTTGCCATTTATATCAGGTTCAGAAAGGTGATACCATTGGGGAGTTCATTTGTGCTGTTCAGCAGCAGCTTGCCCCTGAATTTCAAGAGGTAAGGACTACCTCAGTGGAGAATTATGTGAAAGAAGATCTCATTATTCCACATGTAAGACTATGTTTATCGATGACATTCTCACAACCCAACCCCTTAATAAAATAATTATTTCACTCTCCTCCACATCATCATTCCACTATTTACTACAACCTTTTCATTTTTCATACTTTATCCATAACCCACAACCCACTTTTATTTTATTTTTTCTTTTCTATTATTTATAAAAAAATTAAATATGAAAAAAATTAATAAATATTAAAAATAATTTATTTTTAATATAAAATTATAATAAAAAATAGCATACATTCATAATAAATTACATTATGAAAAATACAAATAAACCCACAAGATTTGAATAAGTCAAATTACAAATACATACTTAAACAAACAACGAAAAAACAAAGAACGACCTTTCATCATCTCCACATTTCTTTCATTGATTTCATCTGGATTATCTTTTCGAGCTTCTTCATACATTTGATGCACTCGTGCCCAAAATGAACCACCCCTTTGATTTCGCCCGCATATTTTATCTTCACTAACAAAAATCCAAGCCGACATTAGAGCTACATCTTCTTTCACACGCCAAGCAGCTTTTCGATGCGTATCTTGAAACAAATTACGTGGAACATTTTGAGATATTTGAACTTGTTCAGTAGGAAGTTGGTTGAGATTAGGAGAATATTGAAAATTTGGATAATCTTGAGAGTTTGAATAATTTTCATTGTTGAGAAAGGATTGAAAGTTAGAGTAATCTTGAGAGTTTGGATAATTTGGAGAGTTTGGATCATTTGAAGAGTTAGAAGAAAAATAGTGAGGATTCATGATATAAAATTAAAAGGAGTATGGAATTAAGAAGAAAAAAAAGGGAATATGAAATTGTGGTTCAAAGTATTTCAATATTAGTCTCTATTTATAGAGGAAAAAAATATATGAATTTTAATATAATTATATATAATTTTTTCTTTTATTAAAATTATAAATTTCAGATTTTAAAATTAATTACACAAAAATCACATAACAATTTAATATAATACATATTAAAAATAAATGGCCAATGAAAATAAGACACGTGGTCCACTTTCTCAAAAAAAAATCTCACGCCCTTGAGGCGTGAGATGACCCGGGCGTGGCAATTATTTTCATTTATTATTTTTTTTAATTCACTTCATGGGGGGCGTGGGCGTCCCACCCCCCGATAAACATAGTCTAAGACCACATACTTGATTATGAGAGTATTTATTTTTTCACTACAGGTTAAAGTTGACCTTGAGCTTATGGAAATGTTTTTCTCTTTCTCCTTGTTGCAACAACACAGTTTCTATGAGCTGATTGTGAACAATTGCATATTTGAAGGAGCCTATGATACTTGAATAAATCAAAGGTTACACATGTGTAGGTGACTTATTGACTCTATAATGACTTATTATTCCTGTTTATAAATAACACTTTGTATATTTTGTAAATATGCTCTATTATATAACTATTTTACATCAGGCGCTCTAAATGTATAGAGTTCGACAACAAATTCTAAGGGCCCTCGTCTTGCATGGCAAGTCGATCGCACCTAGTATATATATATTTATATATATATATATATATATATATATATATATATATATATATATATATATATATATCAAAAATACAAAAAATATTTTTAAAAATCTTAAAAAAATGAGACATTTCACGTATATTGAATAAAATAATAAATTATAAGTATCAAAGTTAATTATAACTATTACTTTTTATAAAACTTATTTAATTTTTAAAAAAATTTCGATCAAATTCGGTTGAAAATTAGATTATTATAAACAAAGTGGTGCAAAAAATACGTGTAGCTTCTTTGTTAGAAGAACAATGAGTCTTTTTTTTTTTTTCCTTTTTTTTTCAGAATTCTTGAGAGAATAAATTTCTGTGAATTCCATTCCTACAAAACTATGCTTTGTAAAATATGGCTGCAACATAAAAAATAAAATTAGCGGACTAATTATATAGACGATGATCATTAATTATCGATAAATCATATATGTTCACCGATGCAATCAGAATTACAAGGTTGAGAGAAGCACATTAATATTGTTCTTCGTTGAGAACTTATTCGAAATTAATTTCAAGTTATTATATAATTTTATTTGGCTTGGCAACAAACTCATCCTGGCGGTGGACTTTTATATTTCATGAGAAGGCTGGCTGGGAAAGGGAGGTCGTGGGGACGGTTCTCCGCTCCTTTCCTCGTGATAAGCTGCAGTGGGATCATGAGAAAGTAACATCCTTCGTTTTATCGGCATCGAGGAAACATACTTCTCCTCATTATCATTAATGGCAGAGATGCTATTACCTCGAAGAACCATCAACAACAAGACTGCAAGGAGGATCAATGAATAAGGTTTCATTTTTTGTAATTAATTAGGATCGATGATTCTCAATTTATCTTGAAACAAAACCGATCTAATGGTCAAAACCCCTTTGAAAATTTGTTTGCAACTGCACTTCAACGTACGCAAATATATATATGTCATACATGCATGCATCGATAATAAGGAGAACTATATTTCCTCGATGGATATTTTCTCAGGGTATACATCGGTTCTATATACCCGATATCCACGCAAACCCACACATCGGTTAAGATTGATGTCTATGAAAATCTGGAACTACCTATTAATAGTAAATATTGTAATATATATTCTATATATTATTTTCCATTAAATTAGCTAGATTGATAAGAAAATCCCTTGATTTCGGAATTACGATTGTAAATGAATATTGTAAGTCGCTTTATATACTGAATAATATGACTAACCAAGCAAGGGATTATAATCCAACACTAGCCTCTCACTTACAATGGCTCTTATTATAAACAAAACCGATCTACGTCAAAACCCCTTTGAAAATTTGTTGCAACTGCAAGCAAACAAATTGCCCTCATGGAAATTGTATTGCCGCATATCTCATACAATCCACTTTTACCGAAGTACTGGTACCCTTTCAAATCTAAGGTGCTGAGAGAGATGAGATTTACTTTCATGTCCAGAACGTATCTTACAATACCGAGGGTTCGAATATGCCCATCGAACATCTTGATCTCGTACCGCGTATCTCACACGATGTGTCATGCCCCATGATCACTGTTTCACTGACACTTTCATCAAACTTGTCAAACAAATCCCTATTTTGACACATGTGATACGAAAATCCAGAATTCAAGATCCACCCCGCACTCATTCCCCAATCAGAGACAACTAGAAGTTCTCCATCGGTGAAACCTCTTTCTCCGGAATCGGTCACATTCGATTCATTTCTCCGATTATTCAGGGCCTGACAGTCTCCTTTATGTGGCCCATTTTCTTGCAGTAGTGTCAAACCCTTTGAAATTTCTTCTCTCATGCCCCACTTTGGTCATTAAGAAATTCTCCTAGATTTTCACCACTCAAACCTCCTTCATCGTCTTCCTCGATCGCAAAGCCGCGACCACTTGAAATAAATCACCGGAGGGATAGAGTGCAATTATACCTCTCACTTTTCTATTCTTCCGTACCTTCTCTTCTGGCTCTATCGTGTTTGACATCTTGTCCATGCCTCAGCAACGCATCATCAAGATCCATGTTGGTTAGAACCACTGAACTTACTCCACTTTGAATTGTCATGTAGATAACCACATGTTTCGATCTAACACCGAATATCAAACATCGTCGTCATCTTTCGAAAATATTCTCGAGCTCCACCTGGATCTAAAAAAACCAATTAACAGTCGCAACGCCCACCTCGTGATGATAGATTTCGCGTCCGGGATCCTCTGACTAAAACTTCTGATAACATGTCACAGAATCGTAACCTAGCTCTGATACTACTTGTGAGCTTTTTACGATTCTCTAATATCAATTGTTGTGATATCCACGCCAAAAAACCTCAAACAAAGCTCTGATACCACTTGTTGAGATATTGAAACTAAATGGCTCACCGTTCAAAATATATATATGAGATGACGAATAAAAAATAAACAAAAAAGACGAACATATAAATTTACGTGAAAACTTAAAAAAAGGGGAAAATCCACTATATCGTTGATGTTACAATAATTCACTCTATGATTTTCGTCTACCGAAAAACTTATATTTATAAGTGTATTTATAATCTAACACTAGCCTCTCACTGACAATGGCTCTTATTGAAACAAAACTGATCTACGTCAAAACCCCTTTGAAAATTTGTTGCAATTGCAAGCAAACAAATTGCCCTCGTGGAAATTGTATTGCCGCATATCTCATACAATCCACTTTTACCGAAGTACTGGTACCCTTTCAAATCTAAGGTGCTGAGAGAGATGAGATTTACTTTCAGAGCGTATCTTACAAACAGTTAAAATTAAGAATAAAATTATTTTCTTAATATGACTTTATCTTTTTAAGAATTATATTTATATTTCCAATATAATTATAATCTCCCAAAATAATAAATAAATAAAAAAGGAACAAAAACTCGGACACAATCGCCAAAGTCGATCTCCACGTGAAACTCACTCTGTACACCATCCAATTAATTCACAAAAAATGTCATCAAGACATCTCATCCTTAATTAATTAGGATACTCGACCATTGACCATTGATCGTCTCCCTTCTATTCGTACTTGGTCTCTATTTATTTGTTTATTTATTCGAGTAATATTTCAACAATTATAATAATTATTTTTAAATTTAATAAAATTTATTTAATTTTTAAAATATTTTGTCCAAAATTAAATTATTATAAACAAAGTGGAGCAAAAAATATGTGTAGCATCTTTGTTAGTAGAACAATCAGTGTTTTTATTTTTTTCTAGGTCTTTGGTTTTCAGAATTCTTGAGAGAATATATTCCTGGTAATTAAACGTGAATTCCATTCCTACTACAAAGCTATGCTTTGTAAAATAACTAATAATATAGATGATGATGATCATTGATAGATGAATCATATATATTCCCCGATGCAATTAGAATTACAAGGTTGAGAGAAGAAGCACATACATCGTTCTTAATTGAGAACTTATTCGAAATTAATATCAAATTTTATTTGGCTTCGCAACAACTCATCGTGGCGGTGGACTTTTACTTTTGATGAGAAGGCTGGCTGGGAAAGGGAGGTCGTGGCGAAGGCTGTCCACCCCTTTCCAAGTGATAAGCTGCAGTGGGATCATGAGAAAACATCCTTTGTTTTATCGGCATCGAGGAAACATACTTCTCCTCATTATCATTAATGGCAGAAATGCTATTACCTAGGAAAACCATCAGCAGCAAGACCACAAAGAGGATCAAGAAATAATTAGTTGCAGGTTTCATTGTTTGTAATTAATTACGAGTGTTAATTTGGAGGAGGCATCGATCGATTTTATCTTGAAACAAAACCTAACGGTCAAAACCCCTTTGAAAATTTGTTGCAACTGCACGCAAATATGTCATGCACGCATCGTTATATATGGGAATCCGTCTGGCTCGATAATTATTCTATTTTTGTTTTTTTTACTTAGAATGAACAAATAAGAGATATTTTGGATGATTCTAATTATCAATACTTTTTGCTTGATTTGTGAGATAAATTAAATTAGACGATATATAGGTAGAGGAGGATTTGAACACCATCACACAAATGCTGCAGTTCACATGTATATATAGAAATTTCGTACGTGAATTACATAAACTCAACACATTACGTGAACTTTAATTTTCCATTCAATTTTGTTAAGAGTAAAATGGATGAACACGAAATAGAATTGTCTTAAATTAAAAGAGAACAGACGTGACTCCAAATTAATTCCAAATGATCACCAAAAGATGATTTAACTTAGAAAACATAAAATTGTACTTCTACTGATTAAAACTTTACAAGCGCCCATGATACTAAAAAGTTCAATAGTAGTTGATCATGATGATTGCTTTCATTTTATTTATTTTTTGTTTTCTTAAATATTTATATACAAATGATGATGATGATTTGTACAAATGGTGATGATAGTTGGGTCATGAGTTTAGTTACGCCTCAAATCAAATGTTATTAAACTCTCTGCATTAGTTCAACCTCTTCTATTTGATAATTACACATCTCTTATGATTTCAAATTTACTTTTATAACTTTAAATTAAAAAAAATCACCGAGTCGATTTTTTATTTTTATTTTTTCCATCTCCAAGACTCAAACCCTCACATGTACTTGTCGTTATTTTTTAAAAGATGCTATTTAATACTCCACCGATCTTGGTAAAGATGTAATACTTTCTTTGTAATTTAAAAAGAGTATTGCATCTTTGTTGAGAGAGGGAGTAACCCTCAGGGCTTTCGGATAAGTCTGACTCTTGGAAGGTTTTTGAACTGTTCGACGACTTCCGTCGGGCCTCGGCGGGTAGAATCATGGGTGCGTTCGCTCCAAAAATACCGTTGCTAAACTTATAATACCGGGACGCTTGTATCGATCCGGGCTTCTGTGTGGATAATGAAATGAAATTGTTGCTTGTTGTTGGTTTTGGTACAAAATTAATGATATATAATTAATTTTGTTCTTTAAATAGTAAGTTAATTGCTTGATTTTTTTAGAAGCACGAATTTGATTACCCATTAATTTTAATTTATATTACAATTGAAAATAGAAAAACAAAATAAAAAATCTTACTTATATATACATGCGTATAGATGTAATTAATTTGCTTGACAAAGTTGGATATCGGTGTACTTGTGCTTGAAATAATTTGGAAGGAAGTGAGTGCAAACTCCACCGATCCAAACGAGGAACGCGCGATGTGGTGTGTAGCTAGGCGAGGAGGAACAACACTTAATGTGTGTTTGTGCATAAAATGTCTTATTAAAAAATAAAATTATTCAACTTATATTTGAACTTTAGTGTAACGTCCCAGAAAATTTAAAAGATTAAAAGAATTGAATATGCTACTCATACCAATAAATGATTCTTTTTTTCTGCGCATTCTCCTATAAAAACTTAAAAGTTAAGCGTGATGGTTTTGAGTAATTCTAAGATGGGTGACCCTCTGGAAAGTGTCCCGGGTGCGCACGAGTGAGGACAAATTGCGCTGGAAAAGACAAGTGTTGGTACAGTGGGGTCAAGATATCACTCCCGCAAGCAGTCATTGGTAACTGAGCCGACCCATTAGGGTCGGGTTTCGACCCCTCAACGGGTCGGGGCGTTACATTTAGGATCTTTTTCAATCGATTTTGGATACTTAACACGCCCCCTCACGAGTAGGCTCGTTTTGTCGGCTTTACTCATTGACATAGTGTCATCTTTAGGCAAATCGGAAATTTTCATCAGCTGGGGCATCCATTATCGTGTTAGCCCTGCTCTGATACCATGTCAAAGTTGAGTCAATAACATCTTAAAATATCTTATTAAAATGATAAAGTTATTCAACTTATCCAACTGATAAAATTGCTCTGATATTAATTTTTTGTTAAGGGTAATGGTGAAATTTTACACGTGTTTTAAAAAAATAAATTTAAAAGGTGTTCATTAAAAATGGCCCGGATCGAAATCAGGCCGGTAAAATTTCGGACCGATTTTCGGTTCAACTCAAAACGAGATTTCGATTTTCGGTTCGATTCCAATTAAAAACAAATAAAATTTGGGATTTAATTTATCAAAATTTAATTATTAACATATATATATATATAATATAAAATTGCCATATTTTTAAAAAATAAATAAATAATTTATAAATAGTTTTTTTAATTAAAAATTATTTTGGTAAATATATAAAATTTATTATCTAAAATTCTCAACATATATTAAATTATTAGTATTTTATATAATTAATAAAAAAAATAATCAATCAATAAATAAATAAATATTTTTGTAATTTTTTAAATATTTTTATTTATTTAAAAATAGTATTTCAGATTTTTTTGAATAAAATTAAAAATTTATAAATATAAAAATTAATTTTAATTAATATTTTATATTTACTTTATTAAAATTTTAATTATTCGATTTAATTCGGTCCAAAATCGGACCTCAGAATTTACCAGTTCGGTTTGGTCCCTGGTATTATTTCGATGCGCTTTCCGAGTAAGGGTTTTTCATGATTCCGATTTTGGTCTCATCTAGTTCCGATTCAGTTTTGGACGGGATGGACACCCCTAAATAAATTCACCATGATAGTTAGATGATGATAAATTTATGTTTTTTTATTCGTTATTGAATGTTTGCGGATCTATAAAACAAAATATGTTTGATTTATATTTATTTGTTTATCTACTATATACTCACTTTTTTTTTTGAAAATATATAGACGTTGTATTTCGTTGAAAATGAAATTTATTTTTTATATTATTAATTAAAATTGTTTAGTAATTAGAAACCTTATTTTTTATACTATTTAATTAAAGTTGTTTACTAATTAGAAATCTCCGTGTGGACTTAGGTCACCGAAAATTTCTAATTTGAAAGTCACGTGTGATTTACGTGATGAAATTTTGACAAATTTTGAAAAAATATAAGAGTATTATAAATTTATAATAAAAAATTAATTTTATATATAACAAATTTAATAATTTTAACTAACAAATTAGAGGATTTGTTAAAAGAGAGGGCTACTTATCTTTAATTATAAAAGACGGCGGATTACTCGAACAACTCTTTTATTGTGTTTTAAACAATTAAACATCAGATTTGCTCACCTCCAGGCCACGGGGTTTTCTTAAATCCCCGTTCTGCTGACGTGTACAATTTATTTAATTAAAATAATCTCTTAAATTAATTGCGTTATGTTATTTAAATTAATTGCGTTATGTTATGTCTCATTCTTTCTCCCTCTTATTTGCATACTGTAATAAATTCAAAATAATCAAACGAAAACAACGCAAATAATCAATTTCTGCTACAATAAATTCAATTCATAAATTTCTGCTACAATAAATTTAATTCATACTGTAATAAAGCAATTTAAAGTCAATAAATTCAATTCATACGGTAATAAAGCAATTTAAAGTAACATCAAACGTGTGGGAATAATTTAATTCAAAAGAACAATAATAAATAAATAAATAAATAAATAAAATGATGTTCATTTAAATATTTGCATGAAAAAAATTAATAATAAAAATAAACTAATAAATTATTGATTTGATAAAATATGGAATAGTTTCTTCAACGTGAAATAATTTCTTCTGAACAAGTTGTTGCTTTCATCCATCATTTTGACCTGCGAGTAAAAAAAAATTAATAACAAACACTATAAAAATAAAAAGTATTAAAAATAAATCTAAAATTACCAGAGTTAGAATGCAAAATTGGACAAGTGCGTTTATCATGTCCAGATTGAACACAAACACTACACGTCCTGTTACTTTGCGACATCGCAATATTCTTCGAAGATTTGAGTCGTTTTCCTTTAGTATTTACCGGATGCGGATCTTGAACTGGCTCTATGATATTGCATTTTTTACTCTTTTTTGCTTGCTCAACTGTGTTGTGTCCATCGTCAATATCATTTGCCATTCTTTTCAACCTTTTTAATTCGTCCATCAAAAAATTGCTGCGCGCCTCTGTTAATGAACAATCGTCAACCAACTCCATAGCTATATGAGACAATAACCCCCGTCTAGAAATGAAAGAATGATCTTTCATTACATCTTGCTCTGGCTCATAAATTTGTGTAACTCTTGCAGTTTTAGTCCATCTTGTGTTTATGTATTTGTCTGGGAGTAACAAAATTTGTTGGACCTTCATCCAACATAACATATGACGGCATGAATATCCCTCAAATTCAAACATGCGACAACTACAGGATAACAAATCTGAAGGAGTGTGATATGTCAACTCTCGTTGTCGATTAAATGTTTCCCCTGCCTCAAAGCGCTTCACCACATAAACTGAAGTTTCATTGGTATTTGAAATCATTGTGCAAATGTAGGACATACTTTGTTGCAACTCCTTTTGAAATAATAGAAATATTGCCTTTGTATAAATTTTAGCCATTTGTTGTTCCATC
Organism: Euphrasia confusa; assembly: GCA_954870475.1. Lineage (NCBI taxonomy): Eukaryota > Viridiplantae > Streptophyta > Magnoliopsida > Lamiales > Orobanchaceae > Euphrasia > Euphrasia confusa. The sequence goes on from OX940949.1 coordinate 20,720,787, forward strand.
AAACAACTCGTGACCATTCGTGGCTTTTGACTAAGGTCAATATGATTTGCCTGTAACTCGGAGTGTCTTTGGTGTAAAAGTGCCCTGTTAAAGCGTGTAATGAAATCTACCAAAGAATTTTTGTGATTTACATACCTTTTAAAGAAAGAATGATTGCTCTCAACTCTTTGACTACTAGACATCCCTGCAGCAAACACATGTCTAACATATGCTGGCACCCAACGTTGACGTATTCCATACATATTATTTAACCATTCATTATTCCCCAACTCTGTAGAACTCATCAACTCTTTCCATCGATGCTCAAACTCCTCAGTTGACTCTGAATCCTTAATAATACCAAGTAAGTTATAATATTGCTCTTTGTACAATACAACATTTAACTTCTCGGAGAACTTGTTAAGAATATGCCATAAACAAAATCGATGTAATATGTCTGGAAACACAATAGAGATCGCTCGAGATATGGCTGCATCTTGATCAGTAATTATAACTTTTGGAGATGCATTATTTGGCATTGCTTCGAGAAATGTCTTAAACAACCATGTAAAAGACTCTGTTTTCTCATCACTTAACAATCCACATCCAAAAAATGTAGTCTGCCTATGGTGATTAACTCCAACAAATGGAGCAAATATCATACCATATTTATTTGTGTTGTAAGTCGTGTCAAACACAACAACATCACCAAAAGATGCATATGTTCTCCTGGATGCACAATCAGCCCAAAAACATCTCAAAAAAACGCCAGAGTCGTCGGTCTCATAAGAGAAGTAAAAGTTTTCATTTCTCTCTTTTTCCATTTCAAAATGTTGAATCAATGTTTCTGCATCGTGTCCCAAGAGCTCACTACGAACGTCTCTGTCATGATTCCGAATGTCTTTTTCTAAACAGCCAACCGACGAGGGACCTCCTGCATTTATTTCTAACAATCTGACTTGCTGACAAGTGGGAATATTTGCTTCTGTTAGTTGTTGTACAAGAGCCTTTTTCGTTGCTGAGACATTTCGGTGCGACTTTAATAAGTGAACCTTGGTTGGAGTAGTCAAGATGTGATTATGTTTTTCAACAAAGTGACTTGCAACCCACATATTATTATTTTTTGACTTCACAATACTCATTCTTGCTTCACACCCACATCTAGTATGCCCACGATTTCTTTCTCCAGAACGAGGCACTGCATATTTTAATTTATTTTGCCATGTTTCATCGGTTTTTCCCTCTTTAGAGCACACGAACAATTTCCAAACAATTTCCCCGGTTTCCTTATTCTTCTTGCTATTTTCAATTCGGGTACTAAATCCTGCGTGTCTTGCATAATTATTATAAAATTCTTGTGCAGCTTCAGGTGACTCAAACTCTTGGCCAATTTTTGGAATAACACCTATAGTTACACTTGGCACAATATTTGGATTTTCTGATTCATTTTCCATCCCTACATACAACATATTTAAAATATATCATAATAATTGAATACATTATAATCCTTATATCAAATTAACACTGAAATATAAATTGAGATAAAATTGAAGTAAATTAATAAAAGTAATTACCTCGACGTGAATCTTGAAATATAAATTGAGATAAAATTGAAGTAAATTAATAAAAGTAATTACCTCGACGTGAATCTTGACCATCGTTTGAAGAAATAACATCGATAGTTACATTGGGTGCAATAGTTGTATTTTTTATTTCATCTTCCATTCTTAAATTCAAACTATTAAAAACACGTAAAAAAATAAATATGATGTAAGGAGTATTAATTAATTTTAGATAAAATTAGCATGCAATATAATTTTCAAATACAAGTTCATAATTTAATAATAAAATAATTACCTTACGTGTACAGATTCTTGTTCCAAGGTCCTTCTCTCCCAATAACTCTTGCTCAGAATATATATATTTTTTTTTGATGCGATTTTAAATTGCTTTATGCGTGAATTTATAGCAGAAGAGATGGAGAGAAGAATATGAGAGAGAAGGAGACATATGTTGTATGTAATTATTTTAGAGACAATATAGGAATAGATATAGGAGAGGAAATCTAGATTTAGTAGATTTAGGAGATTGTGGTGAAATAATATAATATAATATTAATGAAATTAAGATTAACTACGTGAATATTATTTTAATTAAATAAATTGTACGCGTCAGCAGAACGGGGATTTAAGAAAACCCCGTGGCCTGGAGGTGAGCAAATCTGATTAAACATAATATATACAAAATCATTTAATATACGAAAATCTAACCTCATATGAGTACCAAATTCTCTATTTTCCTAAAATGATAGAAACTGTAGTTATACCTTATACCTAAAGCACCACACAATTATAGAAAATTGAATCTCGGTTGAAAGCATAAGAATCTCGCTCCTGTCCGTCGTCCTCACCAAATCACACCCCACAAACGACGACCATATGTCGCTTTCGTCATTCCTCACGGGATCTATAATAAATTCAAACACGAAAAATCACAATTTCTCAATACAAATTAAATTCTTTCTACCAGAATTGAAAAAAATAAAAATGGCAAAGGACTTACTTCTACGGTTATGACTGTGTCAAGTTCTAATTCTGAATTAGGAATTGGGATTGAGGAGGATGACATCCACTTAAAATTATGATTTATATTTACGTGATTATCAAGCCATAGACTCTAAACATGAATGAGAATTTGAGATTTGGTGGAAAACAATAAAAAAGATTTATGTTTCGCTACGGCATATAATACTCAAAAATAAAGGAAATTGCACACAATACGATTCCAACAAATTGAATTGTTAAAAATAAGATCGATGTATTTTTCATTTATATTTTAAATAAAATTTATTAAAATTTAAAGTTTTATTTAATAATAAATAAATAAAATTACAACATTTTCTATAAAACTTAAGTATTTACAAATAAATCCCTCAATCAATTAACCCTCTAACCTATTCATCTACTTCTATTTTTCTTTCTCTTTGGCGGACGTACAATAAGTAAAATAAATTTACAGTCTCTTGGTTCTCCCCGGAATCCTATGAACGCCGCCGGAACCACGAACACGATTAGTACTAGCAGAGCAGCGAAGAGGAGACGGGAAGAAGCCGCGGCGGAGGAGCTTCGGTCGAAGGCCACGAATGACCGGCCGAGCAGAGGGATGCCGGAATCGGAGGCCGACGACATGTTCCAGGTATGAAAATAGCTTACTCGAATTGTAAATTAGTGTTTATAATGTGTTTACATATGTTTTGATATGACCTGAAAATGTTTGAAAATGTGTCGATTTTGTATGTGTGTGTTTTAATCGGAGAAGATGGGCCTGCTCTTGGTCTTTTGAGTGTTATGGACGCCTATTTCTCAAAAAAGCATTAGTTTTTTTGAATGCGCCGATTAGGACGTTTCTTAGTACAAAAGAATTATAATACGCTATATTGTTTTTGTTTTTTTGTTTCTACAATATTTTTTAGTCTTGAATTTCTCCCAGTTCTAGGAAACCTTATGACATTTCAGTACAAGCATGTATTTTTAAGTGCTTGGTTGATAAATGAGTCTAAAAAATGTGGCTGGAAGTGAAGCTTTGGAGCCTGCTAAAAATGTTTTTGCTAATAGGTTTTTTTTTGTCTTTTGATTTTGGAGCCAACTTTGTTTGAAACGATATCTAACGGTGTGAAAGGATGGAAGCCGTAACCGTGGTCGACCATCAAATTTGTAATTTTTTTAATTTTATGGACCTTTTAATTATTATTTTAAACTAACATTTCCTACCAATTTATTAATTTTGTAGGTTTTGATGGTTGCAAATGTTGGCTCGCATTACGTTGCTTTGCTTATTGATCTGAATAAAGAGATAATCAACGTTTATGACTCGTTCAAACACAAGTACACAAACGAAATTAAATTGAGCCGAGCCAGTGTTTTGCTTCCGCTCATGTATTGGCTTCCTCAAATGGTATTGCAAGCTGGACTACCGGTAACAAAAGGCATGTGGGAATGCCGGTTTAAGTCACTGAGTAACTACTATTGGAGTGGAAATCGATCTCAATAAACTCTCGTATTTTGTATTGAACACTTTTTATGTATTTGTATTAAATGTCATTGCATTATCCAACAATTTATTTTTCTTGTCCTATGTAATTTTCAATTTTCAAAAACTATACAGATACAACGGTCTAGATTAACTAGTCGTCATTCGATCTAACGATTTAGATTAACTAGAAACACCTCAAATGTCTTAATAATAATAATAAAAAAAATAGTAAAGCATTTGAGGCGATTATAACAACAAACGACTAAAATGTCTAAATGCGAACGCAAATACATGTCTAGAGTCGATTGCACATATTTGCGTCATTTGATGCGTGTGTAGGCACAAACTCCCCAAATGATACAAACTCCAAAATCAAGTCATTTGCGGCTTTTCAGTTTACAAACGCCCCAAATGACTAGATTTATGTGAAATCGACTTTGGGCGTGTATTTCGGTCAGCAATAGGATGAATCTGAACCGTTGGATTTTCCTAAAATATTGTTGGACAAGCAGGGTCAAATTTTTGAAAAAAATAAGAGGCACGTAAGTGCTTGATCATAATAACGCCTAAACTCGTTGTTTCTGCGATCGAGCACTTTCGAGCCTCGTTTTTTTTCAAAATTTCACCCGATATGCAAATTCACATTCCAAGTACATCCAACGGTTCAAAATTGTCTAATTGCGGACGTAAACAGAACATGCAGTGTAAATGAGTTGTTCAACATAAAATAACTAGAAACTCTAAAGCCTAGTAACCTAACATTTACCTTAATGTTTAGAGTTTCTAGTTGTTTTAAGTTAGAACGAATCATTTACACTACACTTCTTATTTGTATTGTAATTATATAATTCCGAATTGTTGTATGTTCTTGGAATATGATTTTGCCTGTTGGGTGAAATTTTGGGGAAAAAACGAAGCTCGAAAGTGCTCGATTGGAAAAACAACGAGTTTAGGGATTATTACGATCGAGCACTTTCGGACCTCTTTTTTTTTCCAACAACATACCAAATATGCAAAATCACATTTCTTGAACATCCAACAGTTCAAAATTGTTACATTGCGGACGTAAATATGACGTGTAGTGTAAATCGACTTTGGACATGTACTTGCTTTCACATTTAGACATTTGAGGCGTTTCTAGCTACAAACGCCTCGAATGACTCAAAACTTCAAAAATCATTTTTTTTTATGTTTTTTGATTATACGGTGACATTTAACCAATTTTAACTAACAAATATGATGCTTAATCAATTTTAACACTTAAACCAACACGAAATCATAATGTTTAAACAGTAGATGAGAGTTCTTAATACAAATTCATAAGAAGTTATTTCGAAATAAAATAAAAGTGACTCTAAAATGTTTGTTGAGTTTGTTCTTCATGACGAATCGGACATGTTTGTGCATTGTGTCCCTCCCCGTGGTATTTGCAACATCGGTATGCTTTCTTTGATAAAGTCTCTATTCGGCTCATTGTCAATGAATATATTAAACGAAATATCTCTATCAACTATAATTTCTGTACAGTGCTTCATATCGTTCATCGACCATTTCCTGAAGGTATCGGTACACCGATCCGATCGATATACCGTGTGTGCGGAAGCGTGTAAAGCATATAAATCTATCATGCTTGGATCTTAGTGCACACATAATGTGTATAAGAACACATATAAACATATATATATACACATCTAATATATATATATATATATATATAGGGATCAACGAGTTCTTACATTTGTTGATCGTTGACGTTGGTTAAGGTGGTGTTGAGTCGATTGAACCACCTTAATGGATCAGCCACGAATTGTTCACCTTTGGAATGACCCCGTCACGCCTTTGGATCATCCGGATGTTGAAGCCGCACAAATGGCCCGGCCTCTACGTGTTGCACACGAACCCGGATGACGAACACTTTGCTTGATCGAGCCGGTTCTCCAACAACACTCTCTCCTTTCTCTCTATTGTGTGGATTTCGTGGTTCAATGTTATGTATGATGAAAATCTGATTTTCATCCATATATTAGCATCATTATGCATGCCATAACACCCCATTGTAACCTCCAACATAATGGGCATCAATTATGCACCATTAACATGCAAAAGGAGTTACAAAGGAGGTGAAAGGTCTTGCCACGTACACATGCCACTATGCATTGTATGTGGTCCCACTTGCTTGTGTGGCATGCCATGTCACACTATGTGACATGCATCCCATGCATGTGAATTAAATCCACGTAAATATTGATTCTAAATCAATATATATATATATCAAGCATCGTACATCATCTTCGAGTCCGTGTGTGACCCTGTAGGTATAATTATCGATCAATATTATATTGCTCCCAGCAATTAATATTATCGAATAATCATTTAACATCCATAGACGACCTTATGGCTTTATCGATTGCACACGTAGGATCGAAGGACATATCCCAACCATCTCCCACTTGGCCTTCAGAGCCAGTGTGCTGCCAACTTCCTGTTGTCACTTTATGTCTAAGTTTGAACTTGAGGCAAGACTCGAGTCATCCTCAATAGGTTCAAACCTTTCTTGGACTTTGAGACAGACTATAAAACCAGATTTATCACTATGATACGAATCTGGACGTGGCCACGTATTTTCCACAGTCTCGACTCTCCAAGTGGCCGGTAAGACATTTATCCCATTATAAAATGGAGGACAATCCCATCTTGTCAATCCAAGCTCTCCCACTTGCTTCCTGATATACCCAATAACAAGTTTTATAACCTCCTTTTACGAAAGGCGTTTACTTGTATCAAAGTACACCATTTCACAATGGAATCACTCTGGACTACTCAGGTCAGAGGAAATTGCTCGACAGACAATGAAATAGTATTATGACTCGAAATCTCAAATACTATTCCAGTCGGGTCTGTTCGATCATTAGCTCCCAGCTAATATCTATGTAATTTTACTTGATTTCCCACATCACTAGCCCATGAAGCGGCGCTATAGTACACATTACAATCTAGTTCTTTGTATTATCGGTTTGTTCGTACTCGATTATACGAACCAGGAACAACTATATGATTCAAGTATATCAGTTCAACCATTGGGACTTCATTATGCGGTAAGTCGACCTCATAACCCAATTGATATAACTTAATCATTTGGACAATTCATATAAATTAAACCATATTTATATGAAGAAATATGTATTATACATATGAGTGAATGTTTACCAAATCTCCAAAAGTATCTAATACAGTAATAGAAATCACAACACATCTCTAAGATGTCTGATCTCTATTGCAGTCGTGAAAGCCTTAAGCTTAGACTGCTAGAGAGGTTTAGAAAGCGGGTTTGCAACCTTATCAAAAGTTGCAACTTTATTATCTCGATGTCTCCACAAACTATCTCCCAGATAATGTGGAACTTCCTGAGCACTAGTTTTAGACTTGTGGTGCTTTCTAGCTCATTGGCTTGCGCGATAACTCTACTATAGATAGAGAACTATCGAATGGGCTGAGCTAGTTACGCCACCTAGTGCTGGAATTCGATATCCCGGGGTATCAAAAATTGCGGAACAGATAACCCCGACCGAAATCCCGTCGCCGGAAACCGATCACGAGCACCACGATATCCGGAGCTCAACCGGAGAGTCGCCGCGGGATGAACCCGCGGCCGAAACCCTAGCCGAGCCCCACCGTGGGCTCGCGATCGCGTGCGATCGCATGGGGCTGCTCCGGCAGCCCCGGGCGGCGGTGAGTCCGGCGACTTCACCGCCGTCGCCGCCCTGAGGAGGGGCGCCAGCCGAGGCACCAGCCCTCGGCAGCCCCGCGATCGACCTCACGGTCGATCGCTCGCCCCGGCTCCAGCCGGGGCTTCCCTCTCGCGCACGCCTAGGTTCGATCGCACCCCTCGGCTCCCAACCGAGGGTCCTTCGAACGTTCACCGGGGATCTCGAATCCCCGTCCCCGAAGTTCGTCGTTTTTCCCGGATCGTGTGTTCATGTATATGTCACAATTTAATTCACATAAATTCACACGAAGGAGTTTATGATTTGTACCTTTTGATTTGTTGTGCGGAGAAACAAAATCAATCGAAGACCTTTGAATCTTCCCACGTATTCCTTGCACTCCGTTCGAACGTCGGGTGGGCGACGATCTATCGAACTCCTACGGATCTCCTTCAACTCTCTAGAATATCAAGTATGATAATTCTTGTCTTATTCAAGTTATGAATTATGAAGGCCATGTAGTGCTTTTATAGGCTACGTAGGGGATCTAAAGGAGGTGGAATATTGGGCTTCCAATATTGAAGATTAAATTGAGCCCAATGCTCAAGTCCATTAATCCTTATCAATATTAATTAATTTATTTTCCACTATATAAATTAATTGCACTCCCAATATTAAACCATATTATATCAAATAATATTTCTCCGGTAGTATTATTTATTCCGTGTATTTAAGATTTAAATATCCATGAATAAAATTAATTTATTGCTAATTAATTTATTCATCTCTTTAATCCGAGACTAGTACCATTCAACCTTAATTATTGTGCGGAACGAATCCACTCATGAGGTTTACACAATAATTCCTTATGAACTCATCTCGGGGATATTATCAACCCTTCCGGGATACACTGTCCGGTCAATCATTCACGGCATGCCATATATGAAATATAGTGACCCAACTTAACCGGTAATTAACCCAATAATTAAATCGGTTAATTCCTTTGGTAAATCAAAGTCACTTATATTAAATATACACACCCGCAATAATATCGGGGATTAAGAATAAAATACACTGAGACTCGAATCGATTATCGCCGGCAATCCTAATCGATGAATCTCGACGATCCGCTCAATACACTAAGTGTACAAGTGTGATAAAATAATTAAGACAAATTATTTTCTCTCTCACACAACGACTATACCGATGGATTGGTCCGAGTCCATCTAGGTCGTGAGCCACTGTTTGATTAAATACGAGTAACCGATAGTATGATCTTCTGTGTGGGCCCGACACACCATACTAACTACAACGTATAAAATCTAGGACTATGATTTGCATATAAATAATTAAACGCAAACAATTGTTTATTAATTTAATAGATTAAATGCTATGACGGGGAGTTTACCGTTACTTAAATCTAGACATTAAGTACACAACTCCAACAATCTCCCACTTGTACTAAGGTCTAGTCATTTCCTCCAAACTCCCGGTTCCCATACTCATCACGTGCTTAAAGTGTACTTCCGAGAAGTACTATGTGAGTGAGCAATCTAGGTTACCGCTCTGAAGTTATCTTGGTGACTACTACGTCGTCTCCCTCGACGATGACTCGTATAAGGTGGTACTTGCACTATGTGTTATCATCACTTTTAGACTTATGACTTCTTCCGGTTTACCATGCACCGCTATGTAATAGCCTTTGATAAACCAAGAGTCATATCCAAGTCTTAGAGGTTATCCCGGAACCTAACCAAAACTTCCGCTGCCTCTGAGGCTGCTATTCGGTTATGAGAGAGTCCGAGAAGCGTCCTGCTTATCACTCTTTCATATTAAAAGTTCCACCTCTCCAAAAGTGAACACATAGCCTGATATCGACTTACACTGGTCCTTCTCTGATTTGGGATCTGAGAAAATGTAATCTAAGAAGATTTCGTCTTGCTTAATAATCCAGTACTTTGCAAGTACCATTACAGCATTTGAAATTCTCTTGTCAAGATTACTTTGATATCCTCCCACTACGCAAACCGCATAGTTGATATCAGGTTCTTGTTTTCCAACAATGCATTTAAGCTTTCCACACAAAGTGTAGGAAACTGCTTTGTATTATCTATCTCCTTTATGTGTTCGAAACACACGACTTTAGATAGATATACTTATTCTAACCTTTCTCAGAACTTATGCATGTTAAAACAAACCATAATCGTATAAGATGTCTAGGAGAAGTACAATGTTCTTATCTCTAGATCATAAGATCTTAAGAACACGCTCTAACTTCTACTCAATCTTATATCCCGATTTATTTAGACAACCATCATTTTATGTCTGACAACTTCTTTACATTGTTGCCAATGATAAAATGTTATCTACATAAAATCTCCGAGAAACACCACCTTGTTTCCATTACGTCTCTAATACACCTATCGTCTCTGCCTTTTGATCGAATCCATCAGATGGACTATCCCATCAATTCGCAAGTTCCACGATTCTCAGCTTTGTTTCAATCCTAAATGGATTTACTAAGCTTGTACTCTAAATGATCTAGCCTCTTAACAATAATACTTATTGTTCCAAGCAGGCACATTTAGATCTAGTACCGCCCTTATGCAGAGCTAGGGGTCGATTTCATCTCTACTAGATCCAGAGTCCGAACTCCTCTAGTCTTATGAATATCTCTGGTTGTCCGACAACCTCCCACTGCAATGGCGTCCCGGTGTATAACAGTAATAACAATAGGTGCAGTATGTGGTGTACTTCTACTCGGTTTGGCTGGTTCTCAGTCTTTTGTCCTTTTTCTCATTCCGAGGTATTTCTTCAGTTCAGGCTTTGTGGTTCGTCTAATAGTCTTCCTCTAAGAACCGGGCGATACACGTCCTTCTGGTTCATAGTACTATAGAACACACAATACTTTGTTCATCTAGGATATCCTACAACCATATTGAATATGCCGTTGTATCCAGGAATATCAATAGAACATAGGTAGTTCCGAACAACTTGTTCTTTTACTATTAGATCTCCATTTCTTATTTACAACGCACCATCTCTACACGTAAGTGTATGGCGCGGCCCTTTGGGATTGAATCCCAATCTTTGATTATGCTATGTGTTATTTAGATAAGTGATGGCCTCCGCGACCGAGTCGCAGTCTCCTAATGGATATACTTTGATGGTTCCCCATAATAGCTTATGTGTCCATTGACTAGTCAAAACACTTTGCTTTTATGGCACATCAAGTACTCTAATCCATCATCGCGTATTCTTGAAAGAATTACTCGTACCTTTCTAATTTACACATATGTCTGCATATCTAATCATTTTTAAAACTTGTCCGAATTCTATCCTTTACCCAGAAAGGTTTGCTTAGATGTATTATCCTCCAAATTCAATCCTTAGGTCGGAAGGTCCATTCCTTCAACTATAATTGATCAAATCAATTTCGACCATTTGAATCTTATTTGAAAATACTACTAAGTATAAGAATTCACAAGTATAATGATTTAATAAAGAAATATATCTAACAAGTAAAACAAGTTATAGAACGGTTTGTTGCATTGTGGTAGACATAGGATCTATCATTCACATATTGCCATCTAATGTACCAGAATAGATAATACCCATTATTTCTTCTCAAAATCATCCAATGATTAAAGAAATAAAATATCCATTCATAAATAATAGAAATCCAGAACAAAACGTTCTTTCTAAAATAAAGGGTACATAATGCAATAATCTTAAAATGAAATCCTATTTAACTACTAAAGTAGATAAATGTCTTCCACCGCAACAGCTGCCTCCTCCACAGCTTTTGCCCGTGTAGACTCGAACTCTTCTTCTCTAAGTCGCCGGGTTTTCTGGGACCCCTGCATTCAAAATGCACATACCGTCAGTGGTTCCATATCTACGCACCAGAATTCTGGTAGATAATACCGCTGACTATGTTTTTACGACTAAAGAAAAATTCGTACCTCTGAGAGGACATTCAGACTTCCAGTGTCCAGACTTGTTGCATCGGAAGCACTTGCCCCTTGGCTTTGCAGCCCCCACTCGTGGTACAGTCTTCTTGACACCACTGGGTTTCCAGGCTTGCTTCCTCCTCTTGCCCCTACCTCCGACAGGCTTCAAGCCTTTGGACTTGGTAGCTACAAGCGCTAGAGACTTGCCCTTCTTGTAGATCCCCTCTGCCGCCTTCAGTTCAGTCAGGAGTTGCGCAAGAGAATAAGATAGTTTACCCATATTATAACTCATGCGAAACTGCTCAAAACTAGGGGTCAGAGACTGGAGTATGATGTCGACTTGCGTCTCAGCATCAATTTGAGCTCCTAGGATCTCAAGCTCATTCAACAGACCCATCATCTTAAGAACGTGCTCCCCTACGGGCGTTCCTTCAGACTGAGTAGTTGTCATGAGGACTCTCATGGCTTCTTGCCTTGCCGCACGATCTTGCTCCCCAAACATCTCCTTGAGGTTAAACATCATATCATAGGCAGTGTCCATCGACTCATGTTGGGTTTGGAGTACATTTGACATGGAAGCCAAAATATAACACCTAGCCATTTCATCAGCCTTTTTCCACTTCCGATATGTCAGTTTTTCCTCATCAGTCGAGGCAGCCGTGGGCTCAGCAGGGCAGACTTCATGGAGTACAAACTTGTACTCCTCCGAAGTCAGGACAATGTCTAAATTTCTCTTTCAATCAATATAGTTGGGGCTAGTGAGCTTATGCTCCTTGAGTATCATAGAAAGTGGGTTCATAGCTATTCTCTAAACCTATAAGCACATTTAAACAAACAATCAATTTAATATCCGATATTATCTCCCTCAAATAATATCATTAAATTACTAATCACATCTAAAATCCCATCAGGTAAGGCAAGCCACGTTGTGTGGACGTTTACCCACCCAAATGATTTAGCAATTAGATTTTCTTTGGTCATACATCACTTATAGCGTAACCTCGTTGGGAGGAATACTATAAGGCGTATCTAAGTGTAAACCATTACTCAGCACCAAAGTGAATCGTTTGGAATTGCTACATCACCGCAAGCCACGTTGTGTGGACGTTTACGATAACCTCACAATTCTTCACAATTCCTTACAACTGTCTACATCAATTAATCCAAAATTCGTCAGTATAGCAAGCCACGTTGTGTGGACGTTTACTACACTAAGAGACTTTTATAATTGACTCCCAGTTACAAGATCCATTCGATTTTTGTAAATCAAGACGCGGAGAATCATAAGTGAAACTCGAAGTTTCTAACCAGTGATTTACCATGCGAACAACCCTATCTCTCATTAGATGAGGGAGCCGAGCAGACAAACGATCCATCTTCAAAAAGAATGGTACGAATGTCTCTAATTTGTGTCATCCACATGACCAAGTGGCTCTGGCTCCATTCCACTCCCCAGGGTGAGAATGAGTCGACTTGAAGTCAGTTTCAGAAAGACAAATTAGGCATTGTTTGATAAACTTAATCAATGTTTCTTGTAAAAGGAATTACAAGAATTCTCCTCCAATGACACATCTATACGAACTTCAAAAATCCATAAGAGTCACCAAGAGAACAGTAATGGAGACCATGGGAATGTTTCCATCCCCTCTCCCACTTAGCTTTTTATAACAAAGGGATACGCTATCTAATGCATAATTAAACACATAAGCATGCATACAAGCAATAAAGCACATAGCACATAGTCAAAATAATGCTAGAAAAATTATTTTCCGACTATCATGGCTTTATTCCATCTCCGTATGCGTCTTCTCGTCTTTAGTCTTCGTTCTTGAATGCTCCATGTGACGAGAATATTAATCCCAATATTTAAATCTATTTATTTTTAATAAATCCAAAAGATACTCAATTCGAAAATTAAGTCAATCGAATAAATCAAAAATAAAATTAAATATTTATTAATATTTTTATTTATTTATTTTCCTATCTAATTCTATTAAATCTCTAGAATAATCTATTCAAGTAAAACTTGGAATACTCTAGAAGACTTCTATAATAGAATAAGGAAATAAAATAAATTAGGACTCTTCTACTTTCCAAGATTAATTAATTTCCATTACTATGAAAATTCCCATAAAATAGGAATAATCAAATAGGAAATAAATCAATTCATTAATTAATTATTTTTCTATCTAATTCTATTAAATCTCTAGATTCCTATTCCAAGTAGAACTTGGAATATTCTAGAAGACTTCCATAATAGAATAAGGAAATAAATAATATTAATTAATTCTTTTCCTATCTTCATGAGAGTTCCCATACTTAGGAATACTCAAAATAGGAAAACTTGAATCAATTAGGAAAGTGAATCTAGGTAGGAGTAGCATGGGTTGGGGATCCCCACACCACCCCCACCGCCGACCACCACCATCGCCGGGCACCACCGTCGCCGCCCCCTAGCCACGCGCCACCACCACCGGTGGCCGGCGTGGCCGGAAGCCCTAACGGGCAGCCCCCACGGTGGGGTCGATCGATCCTCATGGGGATCGATCATGGGGATGATCGACCCCCCCGGTTTTTCGTCCTCTTCGTCTTCTTCGTCACACGTGTTCTCCGGCGGTCGTCTCGGCATCGATCCAACGTAAATAAATTACAAGAAATAAATTTACAATTCCGGTATCGATTCTATACATGAAATCGACCCTATACATTTTCCGGAAAACATAGAACAATAATAATAAATCTAAATTCGGTCAACCCCCGAATTTTTACTATTACAAGCATTCATCCACACAAAACGAATCTCGACATGTCCGAGAATTTAATAACGAATAATCATGGTAAAATTAAATAGCAATTAATTAAACGAATAATTAACAATTAATTTAAACCACGATAGTCGGAATCCCTGCAAGGTAGAACACAATTGAACACATACATGAACACGAAACCAAACGCTCTGATACCAATTGCTGGAATTCGACTTTCAAATCCTAACTGCCAACATTACTGCATCCAATGCAATATTGTGCTCAGCTTCTGTAGTTTAATCAGCTATATTGCATTGCATGGAACTATTCCAGCAAATATCACCTCTAACCAGACAAAAGATATAACCAGATTAAAATCGGAAATTATCTTAGTCTGTTTTGAAGTTAGCATTCAAACAGGTTGTTAATATCAACTCTTTTTGTCTTCCAAAGACAACAAAATATTCTTTTATCCATCTAAGGTACATAAGAATATTCTTGGTCGCAGTCTAACGCGCCTCACCTGGATTTCCTTGAAACTGACTCGTCATGCTCAAAGCATACGATACGTCCGGTCGGGTACATATCATGGCGTACATTATAGACCCTATTGCCGAAGCATAAGGAATGTTTTCCATCCTCTTTTGCTCATCAAGTCCCGTAGGGCCTTGCATCTTGCTAAGAGATGTGCCATTAGTTATTGGAATGAGACCCTTTCTGGCGTCTTTCATTCTGAACTTATCACGCACCTAATAAATATAGGTCGCTTTCTAAGTCCAAACATCCTTTTTGATCTGTTCCGACAGATCTTGATGCCCAATATGTACTGTGCTTCTCCAAGATCCTTCATTGAAAAACAATTTCCAAGCCATTCTTTAATAGAATTAAGCGTAGAAACATTGTTTCCAATAAGGAGTATGTCACCGACATACAACACAATTAATACAACGTAACTCCAACTGGTCTTCTTGTAAAACAAGACTCTTTCGAGTTCCTCTGAAATCCAAAACCCAGTATGGATTCATTGAACTGAAGATTGCTACTCCGATATGCTTTCTTTATTCCATAAATGGAACTATAAGCTTGCATAATTTCTTAGCCTTATTAGGATCGATAAAACTCTTTGGTTGTGTCAAAACACATTCTCTTCTTGAATCCAATTCAAGAAGTTAGTTTTAACATCCAATATTAACATAACTCATTATCAAGATGAGTCACAATGGCTAAGTTAATCCGAATGAATAAATCACAAAAACTGGTGAAAAAGATTAATCATAATCCACCTCGTGAATATAAAACTTTTACCACCAAAATTGCTTTGAAAACCCTAGGTTTTCTATTCATGTCTATATTGATCTTGAAGATCTATTTGCATTTAATAGGTTTAGCCTCTTGATGCAAATCTATCAAGTTCCAAACTTGATTACTTGACATTGAAATCATCTCGGATTATATGGCACCATGCCAATTTTTAGTAGCTGCACTCGTAATAGCTTGGATATAGTTCGAAGGTTCATCGCTTTCCAAAAGCATGACTTCATATCTCTCATTGATCACAATACCTAAGTATCTGACTAAAAGAGATATATGCCTTCTGGACCTACAAGGGCTGGTATGGTTTCCAAAACCATAGGAATACTCTCAACCCAGTCTTGAGTATTCATCATTGGTTGTTTCACTTGAACCTCGTTCAAGACAACGAGCTCCCACTGAATTTCTAGGAAAGATAACTCTTTTCAAGAAACTCACTATCTCGAGCAACAAAATATTGTTCTCAGATAGATCGTAGAAATTGTACCCTCGAGTTTCTTATGGATACCATAAAGAAACTTTTATCCCATTTGAGTTCAAGCTCTATAGAGATAAATCTCGTCAGAGAAGCTTTTAGAACCTCAAATTTTGATGAAAACAATTTAGGGACCCTCCCTTTCCATACCTAGTATGGTGTCTTATCAACAGCTTTTGACAGCGTCCTATTCAGTGTATAAGTTGAAGTCTAGAATTGTGTGTTCCCAAAAGAGACCAGTAGTTCATTTAGACCTCTCATCGAATGGTCGAACTATATCTAATATAGTTTGTTTTCTCTTTTCCGAAACATAATCTTCATGTGCTTGTGAACTGATAGGTTCCACATACATCAGTATGGATTATCCCTAATAAATCACTCACATGTTCTTCTTTCTCCAAGAAAGATGACATTGTTATCTTGTCCATCACACATCATCCACATGTATCAAATGACTCCAAGTCAAATGATTCTAGAATGCATTCTAAAAGAAGCTTCGTTACATATTTAGATGTTGATTTGACCTAATAAACAATGTTATAGTTATGTCTCATTCAGACTTATTCGATTCGGCCTTTAGTGTTAATGTTATATATGATTTGTCAAGTTTAAAGTATACATAAACAATATAATAATCGTACCAAAACAAAGAATAATTCACAATTAATATAGTTAACAAACTATTTAATAGTGAAAAACTAATCCATCAGTATCCAATACTGAACCAATATTCATTGTTTATTGAAGGTACGAAATTACATAGTTATAATACTAAAACAAGGCCCTAAGGCAAAACAACATCATATGATCATGCGGCTAATGCAACGACATTCGCTTCATTTCTCGCCCGTAGATCGACATCTCTACTCACCAAACTTACACTTCTATGTAGTTCCTCCACATACAAACGTGAGAACCACATTTGGCATCCAATACCCAAGAAGTAGAATTTGTGAAGTTTAATGTCTATATCATTAATACTTGATGATGAAGCAACCCCGTTCTTCACATCATCTTTGAACTTTGGGCAATTCAATTATTCCCAATAATTGAGTCTCATTCAAATTTCCCATTCAAAATTATCTCAATGTCAAAACGTGATAAATCGTAAGTGAAAAATCGAATTTTTCTAACCAGCGATATTATCATGCAATTGAAGCCCTATCTCTCATAAAATATGAGGGAGCCAACCAGACAATCGTTTCACGCCATCCAATGGCTCGAAAATCTCTAATTTGTGTCATTGATGAACTTAAGTGTTTTGGATTAAATCACTCCCCGAGGTGTAAATAATCCTAACCTTATAATCCATCAAATGAAAGACAAATTAGGCATTTGTTTTGAAATTGAATAAAATATGAACTTTTATATGTTTGCAAGTAGTGTCCAACACTTTTGCAGTAGACGCATTGAGATTCCCTAGGAACCTTAGTAGCCTTCTTGCCCATGCTCTTTTGAATACCATATCCCATATCATAAGAATTTCCCTCTTAGGGTCCTTATCTATCGCCGACTCAGCAACCTTGAGCATCCCGTGGAGCTCACGAAGCGATTTCTTCAAACCATTCATGTGGAAATTTTAGCCTAAAGGCATAATAACCATCATGAGATTGAAGTATGAAATCGGTTGCCAAATAATCATCATAGGAAAAATCTAGGCGGTCACTTGAAGCAAATAATCCAATCATTTGTTGCACATGTGATTCCATAGATTTCCATTTTTCCAGCCTAGCTGAAGCGATGACCCTGGTCATACCGAACCGCTCAATCTTAGCATATTCCCCGAACATGCTATTGAGTTGTTCAATGATATCTTAGGATGTGGTTATTTAACACATTTTCATTGTCTTCGTATTTGAGGACCATCCTCAAATTACGTTGTGAATCAAGAAAATTTAGGTTGTTCAATTTTTCATAATCAAGAATTGAACCAAACTTGAATCGAGTTGAAATTAACATGATAAACTACAAAAGAAAGATAAATAAAGTATGTAAACATTCACAAAGCGGTAAACAAATAAGGTTTTCTGACAAGCTACTGATTTATTCCATTTTGTTCAATCGATATCTAATATCTTTGTTCCCTTGAACAAAACAATCCCAAGACCCTCATCTTGCAAATTCTTAAGCCGACTGAGTCCGCACTTAAGAAGTCCAAGATAGGTAGACATCCCATGTCAATGACATCTAATGTCACTCTCGGTCGATGAGAGTCCCATTCTCATCTCATGTCTCGATAGCCACGCCTGCAGTGGATCTATCGATGATAAAACCAAACTCACGTGTAAGGGTCTAACCCTTACTCCCACTTATCCCAAGATAACAAGTAGTACCCCGCTGAGGCAGACCTACCAACTTATGATCGAGGGGGTGTGATGTTTTGGACAAGACATTAAACTCATTATTTTGGGAACTTGCATGCATAGGTGTTTATATGTAAGTTGAACATTTATAACATAAAACAACCTATAACTAGCAAAGCAAATAAATACGAAATCGAAAGGCCCCTAGAACCTCACAACTCTCAAACGAAAAGATTAAAAGCAACAAAATAGGCCTTGAACATCTTCTGGACTGGTCCGCGCCCGCTGTTTCAGTTCCGCGCTCGCCGATTTTGGTCAAACCAAGTCATTACCCCAAAAACCACGAACAGCGCCCGCCGTTTTACAACCAGCGGTCGCTGAACACCACCGGCGGTCGCCGTTTCCAAAACGGCGCCCGCCGAAAGGGCAAAAAGCCGTCTGACCCAAAAAAGAGCTTTCGGCGGTCGCCGTTTCTAAAACGGCGCCCGCCAAACCAAAACAGCGCCCGCTGGAGCACAAACGGCGCCCGCCATTTTGCTCCAGCAGCCCCGGTTTTGTCCGCTTTGCTTCGTTTTACTTCGTTTCTTCTCGTTTTCGCCGGAGAGCCGAGAACCTCCATCGAACCATGGACCAAGTCCATCGCTTACAAGTAGTACAATACAAATATAATAGAAAAACCTATCTATTACAAATGATTCCAAGGGACGCAGCCCTCAAAAGACTATGGCCAATCGAAACGTAAAAAACGACAATTTCATTCACCCGACCACTAACGGTGGCCGGACTTACATCTAATCACATAATCACAATTAAATATATAATCCAATTATGTTGATTTAACCTTCGTGTCCAACACAAAAGTGTGCACGAGCTCTAAGCTCTGATACCAATTGAAGGTATCGGTACACCGATCCGATCGATATACCGTGTGTGCGGAAGCGTGTAAAGCATATAAATCTATCATGCTTGGATCTTAGTGCACACATAATGTGTATAAGAACACATATAAACATATATATATACACATCTAATATATATATATATATATATATATATATATATATATATATATATATATATATATATATATATATATATATATATATATATATATATATATATATATATATATGGATCAACGAGTTCTTACATTTGTTGATCGTTGACGTTGGTTAAGGTGGTGTTGAGTCGATTGAACCACCTTAATGGATCAGCCACGAATTGTTCACCTTTGGAATGACCCCGTCACGCCTTTGGATCATCCGGATGTTGAAGCCGCACAAATGGCCCGGCCTCTACGTGTTGCACACGAACCCGGATGACGAACACTTTGCTTGATCGAGCCGGTTCTCCAAGAACACTCTCTCCTTTCTCTCTATTGTGTGGATTTCGTGGTTCAATGTTATGTATGATGAAAATCTGATTTTCATCCATATATTAGCATCATTATGCATGCCATAACACCCCCATTGTAACCTCCAATATAATGGGCATCAATTATGCACCATTAACATGCAAAATGAGTTACAAAGGAGGTGAAAGGTCATGCCACATACACATGCCACTATGCATTGTATGTGGTCCCACTTGCTTGTGTGGCATGCCATGTCACACTATGTGACATGCATCCATGCAAGTCATGCATCCCATGCATGTGAATTAAATTCACGTAAATATTGATTCTAAATCTATATATATATATATATATATCAAGCATCGTACATCATCTTCTAGTCCGTGTGTGACCTTGTAGGTATAATTATCGATCAATATTATATTGCTCCCAGCAATTAATATTATCGAATAATCATTTAACATCCATAGACGACCTTATGACTTTATCGATTGCACACGTAGGATCGAAGGACATATCCCAACATTTCCAAGTTCCATTTATACGCTTCCATTCTCCGTCATAATTTAGCGAGACAAATATATTCATGTATCTGTAATTAGAATTTAACAAAAAGAGTAAGAAAATCACATTTTTCACCGAAAAATGCCATTTTTACTGAAAAATATATATTTTTTCACAGAATAAGGCTTTTGGGTAGTTTGTGGGCATTAGGGGCTGGCTAACGCCACAAACGTGCTGCTGCGTAAAAAAACATTTTTTTATAAACGGGTTTATAAAAATTGTTGCGTTTGTGGCGTTTAGGGCTGACAAACGCCACAAACGTCCTGCTGCGTAAAAAAATAATTTTTATAAACGGGTTTGAGCATTTTTCACACGAATTCATCCACAATATTACATTCAAAACAATGGAAAGTATTGTAGGAACAAATACTAACTTTCAAACGTTAATTTCACGATTGAAAACGTTCGATTTTGCAGCGGCTCGAGCTTCTGATTCTAAGGTTTTGAGAGAAATCTCGAAAGAGTGAAAAGAGAAAATGAAGGTTTGTTTTGCAATTTGAGAAGAGGGAATGAAGGTTTGTTGTGCAATTTTTTTTGGGTGTTTTATGTAAATATTGTTTTTTTTATTAGTTTTTTATTTATTAAATTGAAGTAAATACTAAATAGTATTTGTAGAAATAAATTTTTTGAATAATATTTTTAAGAATTATATTTGTGAGAGTAGTATTTTTAAAATCTCAACTCAAATATCAAAAATACTCTTTAGATTTCGATATTTCGGTCGATTGAAGCCACTCATTTTGGAACAAAGAATTTCCATATACGAATCGAACCACCCCGCCGCGTATGTTATCTGGGGTGAATTCAGAATATAACGGGAAAGAAATCGATGAGATGGAATACAAATGTTTCATCGTCCCGCGTTTGTTTCATATGAATATATACAACTCACAAATATGCTAGATGAAACAAACATTAAGTTCGATCGATTTTCAACAACGTGACGAATCATTTTATGATCTTAATCGGCAGACCAGGCCGATCGATCCATTAGAACCCTAAGAGATCAAATTCGAAAAAAAGAAAAAATGAGGGTCGTGAGTCGTCATATTCATAAACCTTATCAAAATACACAACATTAAACTAATCGAAGTAACGTGTTCAACAAACAGGACCCGATCCTATCGAAAGTCTTAAAAGGAAAGATTTTTGACGCGTTCAACTTTTCTTAGGGGATCAAATAAAAAACAATCATCAATTTCAAGATTTTATGTATCGATTTAAGAAAGAAAAAAACATCACTTTTTGATTTAAATGAGCAAATTAGTTATTCCACTTGTCCCTTAATTCCTTATCCTATGTTAATAAATCAAAATCAAATCTTCCTCGAACATCATCATTTGCATTTTCGGTCCACTGTTTCAAGAACACGCGATCTGAAAAAAAAAGGGCAGCTCCGTTATTCACTGTCCTTCAATCTTGCGAGGGTTTCACTGTTGTTAAGGTCGTAGTACTCTGTTTCTTCGATTGCCTTAAATCTTGCGAGGGTTTCACTGTTGAAAAGGTCGTAGTACTCTTTTTCTTCAATTGATGCTCTGTTTTTTACCCTGTTTTATTGAAAAAAAAAGAAATCTTTTTTTTTTTGGTGTTGTTGGACCTAATTTTTGTATACAGAAACAGAAGCTAAAAAAAAAATGGTAATAAAATGACAATAGGGGTGAGAGCGAGTCGAACCGAGCCCAACAATATCAAAACTCGGCTCAAAATCCGACCTATGCTGTCCGAGCCGAGTTGGGTTTTTCTGAGGTCGGGGCCCGGCTCGGGACCGAGCATGACAAGCCCGAGCCGAGTTTTCGTTTTTCAGTCCCAAACTTTTTAGAGTTTATATTATAAATTTCATGCCATTTATAATTTAATAAAAATTTCAAACATTTGAATAAAATGATAATAAATTGAAAGTATAAAAATAAAAATAAAAAATGATTTTCTTGATTGTTTGCCCAAATAAAAATCCAAGAATAAAAATAAAAATAAAGTTTATCTTTTAACTAGTCAAAAAAATTGAAAAAAAGTAAAAGTAATAATTAATTAATATCACTAATTCATAAATGATTTAAAAAAAACATATATACAACATATTAGCACTAGAAAAATCAAGTATACTTTCAATTATTATTTTCCTCTTATTTGAGATGTTGTTTAATTTATTTATTTTAATCTTTTTACAAAGATATGGATTGTGAAGTGTTAACTCGGAACGAAAGAGATGGTGTAAATTGAAAAACTTGAAGTGAAAACCTTAATAGTAATAATAATGACGTACAATAATTTATTTTTTTACTTTATATATATATATATATATATATATATATATATATATATATATATATATATATATATATATATATATATATAATATAAAAAATCAAATTGACTGTCCGAGCCGAGCTTTTGGTCCTAAATATTTTTGGGCTTGGGCTCGGACCACATATACACTTCACGTGTCGATCCTATGGCGGGCCGGTTCTTAAAAAAATTGGCTTCGACCCGTGACGAGTTTTTTTTACGGGTTTTCGGTCCGAGCTCGAGTTTTCGAGCTCAAACGCCCACCCTAAATGACAATTCCAAGAGAATGGACGCTCTGGCGAAAAAGGATATTGGTGTTTTGATTTTTTGGTATATATATATTTTTTTTAATTTACGATGTATTTTGTTTGTACATAAGATAGAGATCCCAGAAAAAGGATATTGGTGTTTTGATTTTTGGGTATATATATTTTTTTTTAATTTACGATGTATTTTGTTTGTACATAAGATAGAGATCCCAAATCACGTGTTTTAAATTTATTAATTACATACTCCATATTAGTTGCAATTAAAAGATTAAATGAGACATTTTGAAATTTAAAAATATCCCTTAAATATAATTATAAAATATATCACTATCTGAAATTATAATATTATTAATTAAAGTTTATCATTTTTTTAACAAGTCCTTTCTATAGTAGTTTTTAAAATATCAACAACAAAACTAATTTTTTTAAATTATGAAAATTTAAATACATACACTTGAATTAAATTAATGAAAAAGAATTTAGAGATATATCAATTGGAATTATTGTTGGCTTAAACATGCAATAGAGATATTATGTAAGAGCATCTCCAGGGCAAATTCGACCCTGGGAGGGTGGGTTGTGCCCACACCCCCTTGGATGGCTGACATGTGGCTTCCCACTCCACTTAATTTTTTTTTACTTTATTTTATGTTGTTTTTTCTTTATTTCATGATTATTTATTTTGGCGTAAGTATATAATTTTATTAAATAATTATTATAAATTTAATTTAAATAAATAAATAATTATACGTTTATAATAATTAGAAATATAAATTTATTTATTTAAAATAAATGATTATGCAAATATTTTATATACATAAAAAAATTGAATTCCTCAACTTAACATATATACAAATAAAATAATTATTTTATTTTATTTATTTTAAAATATAATTTTAACTTAATTTGTTAACATATTTTTTAATTTTATACGCAAATATTTTATTTTTTATTTTTATTTTTTATTTTAATCAAAAATTAATATTTTTAGGATATCAATCCTCTTTTTAGTGTATATATATATTTGAGACGAGGAAAAAATACAATATATTTTAAAAAATACTCCTATATTTTTTTGTGTTAGCGTGAATTAATATATTTTTTTTACTATTTTTAAAATGAATGTTTCTTAAATATATTGCTAAATAAATTTTTTAATTTATTTTATACTTACTTTTTTATTTATTATGACTAATTATTTTGTTCATTATTTTTTAAATGAACTTATAAAGATTATGATTAAACAATTAATTTGCTTATTTTTATTCTTTTATATTTTTCAATTTATTTTTGTTCAAAACATTAAAATTATTAAACAATTAATTTACTCATTTTCATTATTTTATATTTTTGTTTAAAACATCTAAATAGTGAACAAGAGGAACGTTGACGCACGGGTAACGAGTGCAATAGCCGCAAGTTGGGATGATGAACATCATGCCTTGCCGTGATTAGTTTCAAAAAAAACAAATAGTGATTTTTTTTTGTTTTTTTAATATTTTGAATTTATACTTTTTCAATTATTTTTGAAATTTTATGAAATTCAATTTATATTTTTTTTAATTTGCATATAAAGTATTAATTTTAAAATAAAAAATTATATATAAACTCATTAACCCTCACAAACTTATTAATTTTGCTTAAGTATTGATTTTAAATAAATAAATTTATATTTGTAATTATTATAAATATATAATTATTTTTAAATAATTATTATTTATTTAATTACTTATTTAAGTTAAATTTATAATAATTATTTACATAAAATTATATACCTACACCAAAAAAAATAAACATAAAAAAAAAAATAACAAAATAAATTTAAAAGAGTTAGTTTGGTGGGAGGCTACGTGTCAACCATCCAAGGGCTGTGGGCACAACCCACCCTGCCAGGGTCGAATTAGCCCATCTCCAGTGGTAGTTTTAACTTTTGAGTGAGAAGTGAGCCACTTATGCGCCAACTCATATTTTTTCTACTTCTACCTAAAAAAACTTCTACCTCGTCCAATGGTTCTACCTACAAAAGTATCACCACTAACTTATTTTTTTATTTTTTTATTTAATATTTATAGAAATAAATTAAAGATATACTGATTTTAAATTTTTAACTATTTCAAAATTTTCATTTTTAATTGAATTTTATATAAAATAAAAATAATTTCTAACGCTAAAAATTTAACTATTTTAAAATTCTTATTTTTAATTAATTTTTATATAAATAATTTATTTAACTATTTTAAAATTCTTATTTTTAATTAATTTTTATATAAATAATTTTTAACGCAAAAAATTTAATTATTTAAATTTTTTATTTTATATTAATTTTTATATAAAATAGAATAATTAGTTAAAATATAAAATAAGTTAAAATTTAATTTATTTCAATATTCTTAATTTTAAATAATTTTTATATATTCAAAATTTTATTTTTAATTAATTTTTATATAAATAATTTTTAACGCTAAAAATTTAACAATTTGAATTTTTTTATTTTTTATTAATTTTTATATAAAATAGAATAATTCGTTAAAAAATAAGTTAAAATTTAATATATTTCAAAAATCTTAATTTTAAATAATTTTTATATAAAATAAATAATAATCCGTTACGTTAAAAATTACAATTGCAGTATTAATTTTGTTAATTAATTATATTAAATAATAATAATACATTAATAATGATAAATAATAATAATAAAATAATAATATATTTACTTCTACTCGGGTACAAGTTCTTCTACCCCAGATATTTTAGGAACTCCCAACTTTAACACGTCATCGCATCTTTCTACCCAATTTTTGGGTGAGAGGTAGAAGTACATGTAGACTTCTACCTCACCATTGGAGATGCTCTAAGCTAGCTATTGAACACTCACAAATTAAATATGTTATTAAATTTAATAAATAATAAAAATATAATTAATAAATATTTTATAATATATTAATCATTTATTTCTAGATGAAAGTAAAAATAATTAAGATTAAATTTTAAAAATGTATTATTTATAGCAATATGAAATTTATTCATATTTATAATTAGTCTTAAGTTGAGATCGTAATTTTTTATTATTATACGAAGTTTATTTTTATATAAAATATTAATATAGAGAGTGTTTACTAGTATATTACATTTGTCTCATACCAATAATTACACTTTTTTTTATAAAATACCAAGTAAGTGTGACCATTAATTTCACAAGGAAAGAATATAATATACACCCGAAAAAAAAGTCACTTGTTACGTCTCACTAAGGAGAAAAAAATGTCACTGGGTACGTACATACGTCACAATAAGGAGACCAACTCTATTTCTCTTTTTCTATGTCATGCCCCAAAAACTTGACTTAATAATTATTTTGTCGGGCAGATTCTGTCCATTAGCAAAACTGCTCAAAATTATTATTTTTTTTATTTTTTTTCTATTCAATTGATTATTTCAGCATAAATATAAGAATATTCATTATCTTTAACTAAAATTATTTTTTTAAAATTTTTTTGTGCAATATATATTTATTATAGTACACTTAATTATAATAGAATAGAAAAAATATATTTTAATATATTCCAATGAATAAAAAAAATATATTTTAATATATTGCAATGAAGATAAAAAAATTATTTTAATAAATTAATTTTTTAACATAAATTTATTCTAATTATAATATATAGCAAAATAATAATAAATATATTATAACATTTTTTAAACAATTTTTAAAAGGATTTTGGTTATGGATAGATTCTGCCCGTTTAGCATGATATATATATATATACTAGTGGCGATTCGTCTTGCGAATCAAGACGACGCCCATGCATCTCGATACAACCTTAGTGCGATACATGTTACAAAATGTTGCATTGTATGAAGAAGTGAAAGATGCAAAATATTACAACTGTTAATAGGGTTATAGCAAAAGTAGAGGTCACGAGATATGGTGCTCACAACACAAGGGGATTTCATAACAGTAGCTCAAAATGAAGTACATTACAAGAGAGAAAGAGCAACAAAAAACAAAGGTGCAAGGGAAGGCATAAATAATGCTATGAATGAGGTAAAGCAACACCAAGGCGAAAAGGCATGGCCTGGAACCACGCGGCCAAGGCAAGAAAAAAGAGATACCAGCAAGAACCTATCCCGACTTCTGCTTTTGCTTGTTTCACTGCTTGCTCTTTAAGCACAACTTGTCACACCGACTTCTGCTTTTGCTTGTTTCACTGCTTGCTCTTTAAGCACAACTTGTCGCATCAAGCTGATCACCAACTCCATGGCTAGGGCGTCGATGCTTTCAACATGGGTAGCTGCAGCCAACTGAGGCGGGGCCTCTAGCATCAGTATATCATCACTACCTCCATTCACGGACGCCATAATCTAAGGGGAAAACAATTTTTAAATAAGATTTTTTAAATAAGATTCTTTACAGATGAAGGCAATAACTTTACAATAATTATTAATAAAACTCAACTCATGCATACAAACAAATTCAGCAATTGAACCCATTTCACTCGTTTAAAGATTTTAAAAGGTTCGACTTTTTTTCTTTGCCTAGCTTTATACACACAATGTGATTTGCTATTTCATATTTGATTTCCCACTCAACACAAATTTACAAACCTATTCCCGTGGCAGTAGATTAGGGAACCGAGGGAAGTGTAATCCATTCGGGGAGGATAACAGACATGAAATGGCTACATTGAAGAACATCTCCGACTCTTTACAAACCTGTAAAATAAAAATAAAAAATCACCTTGATTTAAGAACTACTGACGATAGGAAAAACGAAAAACACACACAAAAAAAAACGCATACCTCTATATCTTTCCTCATGTACCGCTTGCCTTTGAGCACAAAATCTGGATCTAACAAATCATGATTTGGATTGTATTCAGCTCTGACGAATCATGATTGGATTGTATTCAGCTCTGACGTCCAACAAACAAACGTAGTTGGTCTATCCAATTGAAACAGAGAATAAACATATAGAAATACATAAGTCCAGAAATATAATTAACATATAATGAAACGAAAAAGTACCATATCTTCACCTGCAGAATAAAAATAAAATGAGGATGGTCTTCACTTGCAGCAAGATCCCACAAAATTCATCCACACTCTTCCCATGTTTTCAGTACTGCTGGTCCACCTCGACTTTGATAACCGCTTCTCGTTTCTAGACCATCCAGCACACAATTGTTTCCAGCTGATTCTCCTCAAATGTGGTAGATTTGTTGTGCAATTAACGAATAAATTATTTAACAAATAGAATTAACCAAAAAGCAGCCATCAATTTCGAAGAAAAAAATATAGAAACCCTAATCAGAGAATCATCAAAGAAGAATTCCAAAAAAACTTATTTGAGAGAATCCCAAAAACGCTAAGAAGGCGAAAAATAATTATCGTTATTGCCCAGAAGAATAAGCGAGGGCGTCGAAATTCCGAGAACCTGCAGGAGCGATTTACTTCGGACACATCTAGTACCTTCTTACGGTTCCCTCACCGACCCAATGACACGTGTGCAGTTGAATAGGGATGGAAACGAAAAATTCCGAGCTCGCAAAAAGGAGGAAGAAGATGAATACCAATAAGCACAAGCAGAAATATCAGAAAAAATGCGAGCGAAATGGAATAGATTGCATGGTCTGTTAATTAAATAATATACCTGAAATATACCGCTGCTACCCACTCTGTTGTGGTCGAAGATCCGAAACCGCAAATGTATCGCGACTTCAAGCTTCACGCGATTTCAATTTTTGCAAGAAGCAGATGAGATCTGAGTTTTTGTTTTTTCATTTTGCCGCTACAGATAAGATAAGGTTGTGGTAAAGAAATACTGTATTGAGTAACACGCGGCATCATGCGGTGATTTTGAGTACAGATATTAAGAACGATTTCTATAATTATTTAATTAAGGTAATTTACATACAACATACATACACATTACATACATATGTATTACATAAAAGGGACAATACGTGGACAATTGCAGTTAGCTTGGGTCCACCTCGACTTTGATAACCGCTTCTCGTTTCTAGACCATCCAGCACACAATTGTTTCCAGCTGATTCTCCTCAAATGTGGTAGATTTGTTGTGCAATTAACGAATAAATTATTTAACAAATAGAATTAACCAAAAAGCAGCCATCAATTTCGAAGAAAAAAATATAGAAACCCTAATCAGAGAATCATCAAAGAAGAATTCCAAAAAAACTTATTTGAGAGAATCCCAAAAACGCTAAGAAGGCGAAAAATAATTATCGTTATTGCCCAGAAGAATAAGCGAGGGCGTCGAAATTCCGAGAACCTGCAGGAGCGATTTACTTCGGACACATCTAGTACCTTCTTACGGTTCCCTCACCGACCCAATGACACGTGTGCAGTTGAATAGGGATGGAAACGAAAAATTCCGAGCTCGCAAAAAGGAGGAAGAAGATGAATACCAATAAGCACAAGCAGAAATATCAGAAAAAATGCGAGCGAAATGGAATAGATTGCATGGTCTGTTAATTAAATAATATACCTGAAATATACCGCTGCTACCCACTCTGTTGTGGTCGAAGATCCGAAACCGCAAATGTATCGCGACTTCAAGCTTCACGCGATTTCAATTTTTGCAAGAAGCAGATGAGATCTGAGTTTTTGTTTTTTCATTTTGCCGCTACAGATAAGATAAGGTTGTGGTAAAGAAATACTGTATTGAGTAACACGCGGCATCATGCGGTGATTTTGAGTACAGATATTAAGAACGATTTCTATAATTATTTAATTAAGGTAATTTACATACAACATACATACACATTACATACATATGTATTACATAAAAGGGACAATACGTGGACAATTGCAGTTAGCTTTGTATATATAAAGATAAAGATATAATATACATATATATATATATATATATATATATATATATATATATATATATATATATATATATATATATATATATATAGCTAAAAGCAATGCGCCACGGTCGGTTTACTGCAGCATGTTTCAAGTGATATTGTGTTTACGGATGTTTTATTAGTCTTTGATCAAGTGGACATCTGTCATTTAATTTTATTTTTATATCGAAATGTGAATATATATTAAGAGATCAAAAACGTTAGGTATAGAGGCCTCACATTGTACACACAGGGCATGCCCATGTGATCACACAAACCACTTTACACATGTTTTTTACATTAATTAGAGATATAATTGATGAAAAGTGATTCATGTTATGGGATCCTAATGCCGACACATAGGAAAAAGATCATATATCATTTACGGAATAAGAAAATTTATTCTCATTCTATACCAAAAACAAATACTATTTAAGTCTCAAACATGGTAAATTAGTTGATTTGTTCATCGAAGAATTCATCTTGATTCAGCGGACCTAGATTACAAGATATAACTCTAATCCCTTGTTTTTGAACTTTTATGCAAAAGAAGACTTCATAATAATGAGTGCGTATGCATCTGCTTTATTGTTGTATTTTTGGGATAGCAATTACTGTTGTGTCTGATTGTTACAGTTGCAAGCTACAAACTCTACTAGATCATTTATCGATGTTCATGAGAATTCATGAATTGGATGCCACGATCGAATCCCGTCAGCATTCGGGATCGGGAGAATTGCGTATAGAGCTGCTGTATTTTTTTTATTTAGGGATATTAAGTGATACTATCAAGGTTCAATAGTACATTGTCTTTGTTCATAGATGGATTGCTATATTCGTTTGTGAATTTTTCTCTTCTTTTTGGATGAATGTTCAATATTCCCTATAAAAGTTTCTTTATCTGCGCAATTTATAAGCTGCTGAGAAATTGCCTAAGTTTAGTGTCAACTGATATATAGATATATAACTTGCATGTCTGCTTTAACTGCTTTAGCTGCTTTAGCGGCTTATGCTTCTGACACATGTGAAGCTGATCTAAGCCTTCTGACACATGTGAAGCTGATCAGCTCAAGCACCTTGCTCCTCCTGCTGAAAAGGTTTGAATACGTCTTTCTAAATTTTCTTTCATTTTATTTTATTTTAATTAACTTTATTTCGGTCTGATTCTCGCTCTACAGGTTGCAAAAGGATTTGTGCGAGGATTAGGGTCCAGTTCGCCTTGGCACTTAGCGCGTCGTCTTCGGGTCAGGTTCCTTCTCTTTCGATGAGTCGTGTGGCTTTAAAAAAACTCATTTGTATGGATTCTTGATTTATTTTTTCCCCTTCTGGTTAATATTCTCGAGTAAATTTGGGCTTCTTGTTACTTGGAGGTTGTTCAAAGAGCTCTCTAAAATGTTTGGTATTTTTTCCTTTCCAATGAAAATTAATTAGAAAATTGCTCTTGAGGGCTGACCGAAGTATGAAACACCCAACATTCACCATTACATAAAACACTCCTAAGTTTGATTTAATTAAACTCAGAAAAGTTATTTCAAAAATAACATTCGCCTGATTATTACCTTTGGTAACCTTTGGTAAAGATGTGGCAATGCTTTCATCAATAGGTGTGGCTTCAATAGTGAAGGTATTGTTGTGGCTGTTGCTAAATGGCTAGGTGCTCAACATGGTAAAAGGAAGCTTCAAACTACATCAAGCAGTTCCTCTTTGTCCGAATTCTTGGGGTCAACCTTGGAAAAAATAAGACGAGTGAAGATGCCACTGTTGACAACATGCAAGGAGTTCATACAGTTTCGCAATATGTTGATTATTTGGTGTGTGGTTTATTTAGTATTTATATTCTATTATTTTATATTTTGTTGTGTCGAGGAGTGATCTCTGGATGTGTCAATCCATGTTCAGGATTCATGTTTCTGTCTTTCACAAGGTGAGGTCTTAATTACTTTCTGTCTATTTATTTATTTTGTTCATTTTGCACATTTTTCGAGTTTTTAATCTATTTTAAGTAAATTATATTTTGACTTAAGCATATTAACGTTCATATTAACGTATGAATTAACTCGAGGTTTACTCTGTGGTGTGTGCAGGGACTGTGGCAAACAAGTTTATTTGGGTGAGTAACCTATATAACATATCTTCATTTTTTTTGTTGGGATTGTTCTTTAGTTGTACGAATTGGTCGGTTTTTTTTCAAACTCTTCTAGAAATCGAACAATGTGGAGGGGGGTTTGATACTGCACATGACGCGGCTAGATATAAAAATGTGTTTGATTGCTGTGAATTTAAAATAATCTTAGATAAAAAAAATACTCCCTCCTCCATTCACTAATAATAGTCACGTTAACTTTTTTCAACCGTCAATTAAATATGATATATAGTATACAAAAATTATGAAAAAAATTATATTCTAGTTAGAAAACCTCTAAATAGGATATAATGTACTAATATATTACTTGAGCACTCACATCTTTCTCTTTTTGGGTTTTTGAATGGTATTTAAAGTATGGATATACTGTATTGACAATTTAACGTGATTCTTTAGCTGAATTTTATAGATTGATTGGGAGAATAACCGATCTCTCCCCATTGTGTTATTAAAGGTTCTGTAAGTATTTATCTATGTTTCCATTCTAGAATTCTGGACTGACTCAAAATGCCAACGTATTGAAATCGTGTTGTCTTTTTTTTTTTTCTAATTTAAACTTAAGTCTTCTGTATCTTATTCTTTGAACAACAATCGTTTTGGTTCTGCCTTATTTGTACATTGAATATTTTGCAACTTCTTTATGTCTTGTTTGTACATTGAATATTTTTGTAATTTCATTCCCCAAGTTATATGAGCCTTCGTCTTGCATGGCAAGACGATTCGCTACTAGTATATATATATATATAATGAGAAAACATTAGCATACACACTGTGGATAACCAGAATCACCATTAATAAAGTATAATTATAATTTTAACCCTATTTAATAGTACAATAAAAACCCACGTACTTTTTACTCATTTTTTTTTTTTGAAGTTTGAACCAAAACATAACTTAAGTTACATTATCTTTGTATTTGACCTGAAAATTCTTAGCATTTTTTTTCTTTTCAATATTATGGAATAAAATTTTTAATTCTAATATTAAAACAAAATAACTCTCTAATAAAATAATAATATAAAACAAAGATTTACTCACCATATTTCCGTACATATTAAGATTTTGTTTTTCGATTATTCTGAAAAATATCTATGATTAAAAATATAAAATTGTTAAAAATCAATTTATAAAAAAGATCTATTTTTAATTTAATATAGTAGATTGTGCAAAAATAATGTGGACAAATGGTTATTATAAAACTGTTATTATAATATTTTAATTTATAAACTTTTAATATTGAAAATTATTGCTTGATTATAAACTACTACTCTATACTATTGAAACTGTTTGTCCACAAACTCCGCACTATTATTATTTTGCCAAACAATTTGTTCAAGGGTAAGGATATTTATCCCTCTTCTTTTAATTTCTACACCCTCTTTTTATTTAATTTAATAATTTGTTAATTACACCTCCTATAAAATACCTATAATAGCCTTCTACCAACAAATATTTTATTGAGTAATTAATCAATAATCACACACTAAAGATCGATTCCATCCTAAATCAATTACTAATTTAATTTTCTTCTTCCATTCACGCAGAGAGAGAGAAATTGAGTGGCGGTGGAAGCCTTCTTCGACGGCAACGACGATGGCTCCGTCGAGATTTGTTTTATGGAGGCGGTGGCACCAAGCAACATCGACGACTCCGGGAAAGGAGGTCTAGCGGCGCATTCTACTAAGGTGGGGCTCGGTCGGGAGTTCGACATCGGAGGAGAGGGAGACGAGACGACGGTGGTGCTCGGAAATCGGTTTGTACCCGATATTTCCAGCAGCGGTGGGTTCGGCCGAGAGATCTCGAATTGATTACGACAGGCTTCAGCCTTCGGTGTTTGTAGGGTGAGGTCGGCAGCTCCAGTTTCTGTTGGAAATCAGTTTCCCGAAATTAATAAATTTAAGTAAAATTAATTAAATAAATTATCTAATTAATTCCGACCGACCTCCCTTTGAAGGTCGAATATCAGGAGTTTTCAAAGTTGCGGAACAACAACTTCAATCGACTCTCGGAACACGTATATGACCATACGAAAAAGTTATACGAGACTTACGTAGAAAAAACTGATTCGATGCGGGTCCGCTACGGGAAAACCCGCAGCACCCAGTGAATCTCCCGCAGCAGCCCGCAGCGACTCGCCTGAGTCGCTGCTGCTGGGACGCTGCTGGGACGCTACGGGTCCAAGAAGGGAAAACCCATAGCACCCGGCGAGACTCCCGTAGCAACCCGCAACGACTCGCCTAAGTCGCTGCTGCTGGGCGCTACGGGTCGCTGCGGGAAAACCCGTAGCAGGATGC
This sequence comes from Euphrasia confusa, assembly GCA_954870475.1. Taxonomy (NCBI): domain Eukaryota; kingdom Viridiplantae; phylum Streptophyta; class Magnoliopsida; order Lamiales; family Orobanchaceae; genus Euphrasia; species Euphrasia confusa. Next base: position 20,755,079 of record OX940949.1, read on the forward strand.
TGATCGCTGCGGGAAAACCCGCAGCCGATCCGCGTGATCGAGCCCTAGGCTCGATTTTCCTCGCGCGATCTTCGTCCAATCGAGCCGTCGATCCGCCGTCGGTCCGCTGGTCCAACCACCACCGCCCGGTTCGACCTCGTCTATTGGGTTCGTTCATCGGATCTTGGTTCAAGGTATTTTCACGATAATTAAATTAAAATCATCGAAGGGGGTTCTATGATTTTACCTTGTTCTCGTTGTCCGGAAAAACGAGATCTTGATGACCTTGAGATCTTCCCACGTATTACTTGCACTATTTTGAACGCCGGGGTGGGCGACGATCTTCCAAGCTTCCATGGATCACCTTCTCTCTCTACTTTCTCTCTCTAGAATTATGTTATGAATAATTCATGTCTTGAGACTTATGAAAGAAGAGAAGACCATAGGAATGCTTTTATAGGCTACGTAAGGAGACCTTAAGGAAGTAGAATATTGGGCTTCCCATAAATTAATTAAATTGAGCCCAAGCCCAAATCTATTAATTAATTCATAAATTATATATTACCCCCACTATATAAATATAATTGCACTCCCAATATTTACCATATTATATCAAAATAATATTTTTCCGGTAGTATTATTTATTCCACATGTATAAGATATAAATGTCCATGAATAAATTATATTTATTGCTAATATTATTTATTCATCTCTTATAATTCCGAGAATAGTACCACTCAACTTTATTATCATGCGTATCAAATTCACTTGCAAGGTTTACATGATAATCCTTATGAGCTCATCTCGGGGACAATATCAACCCTTTCGAGAACATGCTTTCCCGTCAAGAATTCACAGCTTGTCATACATAAAATACACTGACCCAACTTTACTGGTAATTAACCGGTTATTCTAATCAGTCAATTCCTTTGGAAAATCAAAATCAATAATATTATATGCACACACCCGCAATAATATCAGGGATTAAGAATAAAATACACTGAGATTTAAATCGATTATCTAAGGCAATCCTAATCGATAAATCTCAAGCGGTCCACCCAATACACCAAGTGTACAAGTATGATAAAATAATTAAGACAAATTATTTTCTCACTCATACAATGACTATACCGATGGATTGGTCATTGTCCATCTAGGTCGTGAGCAACTGTTTGATTATATACGAGTAACCGATAGTATGATCTTCCGTGTGACGTCGCACACCATACTAACTACAACGTGTATAATCTAGGACTATGGTTTGCATTAAATGCAAATGATTGTTTATTATTAAATAGGATAAATGCTTTAGACGGAGTTCAGATGTTACTTAAATCTAGACATTAAGTATACAACTCCATCAATTTCCCACTTATACTAAGGCCTAATCGCTCTCTCCGAAACATTTGACGCCCATTCCATCCACGTGCCTACTGAACGCTTTCGCTCGTAGGGCCTTAGTGAACGAGTACTCTAGGGTGTCCCCTGATGTTATCTAGGTAACGACTATATCGCCTTTCGATATCTCGAATCATGTGGTACTTGCTCTATGTGTTATCTTCACACTATGGACTCGTGGTTCCTTTGTTTGTCACTGCACCGCTATTGTCACAATAGCATTGGGCAAACAAGGTACCAAGTCTAAGTCCTGGAGGAATCTCCGGAGTCACAGCGATCCTTTACTTGCCTCAAAGGCCGCTACCTATTCGGTTTCCGTGGTAGAGTCCGTAATGCACTGCATTACACTCTTCCATTCGAGATCTCCATTTCTTAGTGTGAACACATAGCCTGACTTCGACTTTCAACTTTTCCTCTGCGATTAGAAATCCGAATCTGTGTAACCCACAGGAAATTGCTCGACTGATCACAGCAGTCCAATGTTCCTTTCCAGGGTTACTCTGATATCTCGCCACTATGCTCCCGGCATAGCAGATATCAGGTCTCGTACATAACATACATTAAGCTTCCATAGCCGAGGCGTAGGGAACTGCTTTCATTTCTTCTATCTCCTTTTGTGTTTGACACACATTCTTAGATAGATAGATTCCATGTCTGAAGGGTGAAAACCTTTCTTGGGAATCTTGTATGTTATACGAGTTAGAATCGTGTCTATGTATGAAGCTTGGGATATGTACAATGTTCTTCTCTTGTGATCCATCATAACTTTGATCACAAGAACATGTCCAACCTCTCCTAAGTCCTTCATATCGAATTGTCTAGAACAACCATCCCTTTATGCCCGATAACATTTTCACATTGTTGCCAATTAGAAAATATCGTCTACATAAAGCACGAGAAACCACTTTGTTTCCATCACGTTTCCAATACACACACGATTCGTCTATGCTTTGAATAAATCCACAACGGATTATCAAATCACATGTTCCACGATCTTGTAGCTTGTTTCAATCCATAAATGGATCGACTGAGCTTGCACACTAAATGCTCTGGCCCCTTAGCAATGAATTCATCTGGTTATTTCATAAATGATTCCGTCAAGACTTCCATATAGGAAAGTTGTCTCGACAATCATTTTACCACACCTCATAATCCATATGAGATGCTAAGAGAATCCGGATTGACTTTAGCATTGCTACCGGCGAAAGGTCATCCTTTCGCTACAAGCATCGCTTTGAAGGTTTTGACCTTCCCGTCATATCCTCTCTTTGTCTTGTAGAGCCATTTACACCCGATTGGCTTCATGCCTTTCGGTGGTTCTACAAGATCCCAGACTTTATTAGAATCCTCAGATTCTATTTCGGATTTCATCGCCTTACACAAGAAGGCACATTTAGATCTTGTACTGCCTCATCATAGGTCCAGGGATTGATTTCATGTACTCCAGGTGCCGAGCCCTAAGACTCACCCAGTCCCATGAATCTTTCCGGTTGTCTCACAACCCTCCCACTACGACGGCGTTCCGGTGTATTAACAGTGATAATAGGTGCAGGTTCTAGTGGTGTACTACTCGGTTCGGCTGGTTCTAAGTCTCGATCATTCTCTCTCATTTTAACAAGTATCACATCACTTTTGGGCTTGTGGTTCATCACATAGCCTTCCTCCAAGAACCGAGCGTTAGAGCTTATAACGACCTTCTGGTCCTTAGGACTATAGAACACACAACTTTTGTGGATGTGCGCCGATGTTTCCAAGGCATATCCATAGAACATTAAAGGTAAGTCCGAATAACTCATTATCGTGGCTTGCTACACTAAATGGGATTTTTGATTAATTGATGTAGACAGTTATAGGAGGGAGTGAAGGACTGTGTTAGCGTAAACGTCCACACTATCTGTAACGCCCCAGAAAATTCAAAGGCTTAAAGGAATTGAATATGCTACTCATACCAACAGATGGATCTTCTTTTCTGGGCATCCTCCTATAAGAACTCCAAAGTTAAGCGTGCTGACTCTGGGGTAATTCTAGGATGGGTGACCCCCTGGGAAGTCTCCCGGGTGTGCACGAGTGAGGACTAAGTGCGCTGGAAAAGACAAGTGTTGGTACAGTGGGGCCAGGATATCACTCCCTACGACAGTCATTGGTAACCGAGCCGGCCCATTAGGGTCGGGCTTCGACCCCGAAACGGGTCGGGGCGTTACAAATGGTATCAGAGCAGGTGCCGACCGGAATTGCGGGAACTAAGTGTCTTGCGGGGCCAAGTGCTCCACCCAGAAGTTGGTGAGAGTACCCGCAAGGGGCATTTCTGCACGGATGGTAGGTCCTGGACAAGTAAGTCAAGTAAGGCGCACAACGAGGACGTTGCGCATAAAAGGTGGGGTGATTGTAACGCCCCAGAAAATTCAAAGGCTTAAAGGAATTGAATATGCTACTCATACCAACAGATGCATCTTTTTTTCTGGGCATCATCCTATAAGAACTCCAAAGTTAAGCGTGCTGACTCTAGGGTAATTCTAGGATGGGTGACCCCTGGGAAGTCTCTCGGGTGTGCACGAGTGAGGACAAAGTGCGCTGGAAAAGACAAGTGTTGATACAGTGGGGCCAGGATATCACTCCCTACGGCAGTCATTGGTAACCGAGCCGGCCCATTAGGGTCGGGCTTCGACCCCTCAACGGGTCGGGGCGTTACACTATCGTGGCTTGCGGTGATATGCGAATCCCAAACAAACTTCTTAGTACTAAGTAATGGTTTACACTTAGGTACGCTTTATAGTATTCTTCCCATCGAAGTAACGCTGTAATGATGTACGAAAGAAGCAAATCTAATTGCTAAATCATACGACAGAAGCAAATATAATTGCTAAATCATTTGGATAGGTAAACGTCCACACTATCGTGGCTTACCATATCCGATGGGATTTTAGATGTGATTAGTGATTTAATGATATTATTTGAGGGAGATAATATCAGAAATTAAATTGATTGTTTGTTTAAATGTGCTTATAGGTTTAGAGTTTAGTTATGAACCCACTTTCTGTGATACTCAAGGAGAATAAACTCACTGGCCCCAATTACATTGATTGGAAGAGAAATCTGGACATTGTCCTGACTGCTGAGGAGTACAAATTTGTACTTCATGTTCAGTGCCCTCCTGAGCCCACGGATGCCTCAACTGATGAGGAGAAAACGGCATATAGGAAGTGGACAAAGGCTGATGAAATGGCTAGGTGCTATATTTTGGCTTCTATGTCAAATGTACTCCAACACCAACATGAGTCGATGGACACTTCCTTTGACATGTTGCTTAACATCAAGGAGATGTTTGGGCATCAAGACCGTGCGGCTAGGCAAGATGCTATGAGAATCCTCATGACAACTACTCAGTCTGAAGGAACGCCCGTAGGGGAGCATGTTCTTAAGATGATGGGTTTGTTGAACGAGTTGGAGGTCCTAGGAGCTATGATTGATGCTGAAACGCAAATAGATATCATACTCCAGTCTCTGGCCTCTAGTTTTGAGCAGTTCCGTATAAGTTATAATATGGGTAAACTAAATTATAGCCTTGCGGAACTCCTGACTTAACTTAAGGCGGCCGAGGGGATCTACAAGAAGGGTAAGTCTCAAGCACTTGTAGCTACCAAGTACAAAGGGCTCAAGCTTACTGGAGGTAAATGGAAGAGGAGGAAGCAAGCCTGGAAACCCAGTGGTGCCAAGAGGCATGGACCACGTGAAGGGACCAGCAAGCCTAAGGGCAAATGCTTCCGATGCAAGAAGTCTGGACACTGGAAGTCTGATTGTCCTCTCAAATGTACGAATTATTCTTTAGTCGTAAAAACATAGTCATCGGTATTATCTACCAGAATCTGGTGTGTAGATATGGAACTACTGACGGTATGTGCATTTTAATGCAGGGGTTCTAGAAAACCCGGCGGCTTAGAGAAGAAGAGTTCGAAGTCTAGATGGGCAAAGCTGTGGAGGAGGCAGCTGTTGCAGTGGAAGACATTTATCTACTTTTAGTAGTTATAAGATTTCATTTTGAAGTTATTGCTTTATGTACCCTTTTATTTTAGAAAGAACTATGTTCTGGTTTTCTAATTTTGATGAATGGATATTTTATTTCTTTTAATCATTTGATGGTTATTGAGAAGAAATGATGGTATTATCTATTCTGGTACATTAGTTAGCAATATGTGAATAATGAATCCTAAGTCTCCCACGATGCAACAAACCGTTTGATATAACTCGTTTTAACTATTAGAGATATTTCTATAATGAATCATTTTACTTGTGGATTCTTATGCTAAGTTGTATTTATTCAATTAAAATTCAAAGGTCGAAAATTGATTTGATCAATTAAGTTGAAGGAGTGGACCTTCCGACATAATAATTAAATTTGGAAGATAATACCACTAAGCGATCCTTTCTGGACAAAGGGTATAAAATCCGGACAAGTATTGGAATTGATTAACTCTGATGTACGCAGACCTATGTCGACTCAGACAAGAAAGGTACGAGTACTTCATTTGATGAAAACTCGAAGTATGGATTAGAATACCTGATGTGCCACAAAAGCAAGTGTTTTGACAAGTCAATGGACACAAAGCTATTGTGGAGAACCTTCAAGGTATATCCATCAGAAGCCTGCGATCTAATCTTGGAGGCAAGTATCTATCTGAGGAAAAACATGGCATACAAATCAGAGATTGGGATTGGATCCCAAATGACTACACCATACACTCTAGTGTAGAAATGGTGTGTCGGAAATAAGAAATGGAACTCTTTTGGGAATGGTAAAAGGATAGTTATTCGGAACTACCTATGTTCTATAGATATTTCTGGAAGACAACGACGCATCGAAATGCAGTTGTAGAATATCCTAGAAGAACAAAAGTTATGTGCTCAATAGTACAATGAACTAGAAGGACATTATATGTTCTAACGCCCAGTTCTTAGAGGAAGACTATTAGATCAACCACAAAGCCCAAATTGACGTGATACTTTGGAATGAGAGAAAAAGATAAGGACTATGAACCAGCCGAACCGAGTAGCGGTACACCACTAACTGTTGGAAATCGATATCCCGAAATTAATAAATTTAAATAAAATTAATTAAATAAATTATCTAATTAATTCCGACCGATATCCATTGGAGATCGAATATCCGGAGTTGTCAAAATTGCGGAACAACAACTCCAATCGACTCCCGGATCACGTACATGACCATACGAAAAAGTTATACGAGTCTTACGCAGGAAAAACTGATTCGATACGGGTCCGCTACGGGAAAACCCGCAGCACCCAGTGAATCTCCCGCAGCAGCCCGCAGCAACCCGCAGCGACTCGCCTGAGTCGCTGCTGCTGGGGTGCTGATGGAGTTGTATACTTAATGTCTAGATTCAAGTATCGTAAACTCCCGATCATAGTATTTAATCTATTTAAATGAATAATCGTTTGCTTTTAATTATTTATAATTAAATAAATGCAAATATGGTTCTGGATTATATACGTTGTATTTAGTATGGTGTGCGTCGTCACACGGAAGATCATACTATCCGTCACTCGTATAAAATCAAACAGTAGCTCACGACCTAGATGGACAAGAACTAATCCATCGGTATAGTCGTTGTATGAGAGAGAAAATAATTGGTCTTGATTATTTTATCATACTTGTACACTTGGTGTATTGAGCGGATCGCTGGAGATTTATCGATTAGGATTGCCTTGGATAATCGATTTAAATCTCTGAGTATTTTATTCTTAATCCCTGATATTATTGCGGGTGTGTGCATTTAATATTAGTGACTTTGATTTTCCAAAGGAATTGATTGATTAGAATAACCGATCTATTACCGGCAAAGTTGGGTCACGGTATTTTATGTATGACATGCCGTGAATTCTTGACGGGAAAATGTGTTCTCGAAAGGGTTGATAATATCCCCGAGATGAGTTCATAAGGAATTATTATGTAAACCTCATGAGTGGATTTGTTCCGCATAATAATTAAAGTTGAATGGTACTAGTCTCGATATAAGAGATGAATAAATTAATTAAGCAATAAATTAATTTTATTCATAGATATTTATATCTTAAACACATGGAATAAATAATACTACCGGAGAGAATATTATTTGATATAATATGGTGAATATTGGGAGTGCAATTATATTTATATAGTAGAAGTAATTATATAATTAATATTAATGGATTAATAGATTTGGGCTTGGGCTCAATTTAATCATTAATATTGGAAGCCCAATATTCCACCTCCTTTAGATCCCCTACGTAGCCTATAAAAGCACTACATGGTCTTCTCTATTCTCATACACAACTTGAAGATCATAATTCTAGAGAGAGAAAGTAGAGAGAAGGAGATCCATAAGCTTGGAGGATCGTCGCCCACACGACGTTCAAGCTAGTGCAAGGAATACGTGGGAAGATCCGAAGGTATTCAAATCAATCTCGTTTCTCCGCACAACGAGATCAAAGGTAAAATCGATAAACACCCTCTATGATTTTATGTGATTTATAAATCGTGATATATACATGAGATCCGGGACAACGAACGATTCCGCGGATGGGGATGGACCGCGAGGTCGACATCCCCGCGGACATCGAGATAACCCTCGGGTGGGAGCCGAGGGGTGCGATCGAGCCCTAGGGCGTCGATCGCGGGCCCACACGAGGAAGCCCCGGCTGGACGCCGGGGCATGCGATCGACCAATCGGTCGATCGCGGGGGCAGCCGCGGCTGGGCCGCGGCTGGTGCGCTGGGCGCACCGCCCTCCTCGGCGGTGGCGGTGAGTCGCCGGACTCACTGCCGGGGGCTGTTCCGAACAGCCCCACGGGGATGCGCGTGCATCCCCGGCGATCGCTAGGCGATCGCGAGCCCCTCGCGGCGGGGGCTCGGCTAGGGTTTTGCCGCGGGTTCATCCCGCGGCGACGCTCTGGTCGAGCTCCGGCGTCGTGCGGTGGTTCGCGTGTTTTTCCGGCGATGGGATTTCGGTCGGGGTTATGTTTTCCGCAATTCCGTTAACCCCGGGATACCGATTTCCAACAGGTGCTGCTAGATCGCTACGGGAAATCCCGTAGCACCCGACGAAACTCCCGTAGCAACCCGCAGCGACTCGCCTGAGTCGCTGCTGCTGGGCGCTACGGGTCGCTGCGGGAAAACCCGTAGCAGACTGCTGATCGCTGCGGGATAACCCGCAGCCGATCCGCGTGATCGAGCCCTAGGCTCGAGTTTCCTCGCGCGATCTTCGTCCAGCCGAGCCGTCGATCCGCCGGCGGTCCGGTGGTCCAACCACCACCGCCCGGTTCGAACTCGTCTATTGGGTTTGTTCCTCGGATCTTGGTTCAAGGTATTTTCACGATAATTAAATTAAAATCATCGAAGGGGGTTCTATGATTTTAGCTTGTTCTCGTTGTCCGGAAAAACGAGATCTTGATGACCTTGAGATCTTCCCACGTATTACTTGCACTAGCTTGAACGCCGGGGTGGGCGACGATCTTCCAAGCTTCCATGGATCACCTTCTCTCTCTACTTTCTCTCTCCAGAATTATGTTATGAATAATACATGTCTTGAGACTTATGAAAGAAGAGAAGACAATAGGAGTGCTTTTATAGGCTACCTAAGGGGACCTTAAGGAAGTAGAATATTGGGCTTCCTATAAATTAATTAAATTAAGTCCAAGCCCAAATCTATTAATTAATTCATGAATTATATATTACCTCCACTATATAAATATAATTGCACTCCCAATATTTACCATATTATATCAAAATAATATTCTTCCGGTAGTATTATTTATTCCACATGTATAAGATATAAATGTCCATGAATAAATTATATTTATTGCTAATATTATTTATTCATCTCTTATAATTCCGAGAATAGTACCACTCAACTTTATTATCATGCGTATCAAATTCACTTGCAAGGTTAAATGATAATCCTTATGAGCTCATCTCGGGGACATTATCAACCCTTTCGAGGACATGCTTTCCCGTCAAGAATTCACAGCATGTCATACATAAAATACACTGACCCAACTTTACCGGTAATTGACCGGTTATTCTAATCAGTCAATTCCTTTGGAAAATCAAAATCAATAATATTATATGCACACACCCGCAATAATATCAGGGATTAAGAATAAAATACACTGAGATTTAAATCGATTATCTAAGGCAATCCTAATCGATAAATCTCAAGCGGTCCACCCAATACACCAAGTGTACAAGTATGATAAAATAATTAAGAAAAATTATTTTCTCACTCATACAATGACTATACCGATGGATTGGTCATTGTCCATCTAGGTCGTGAGCAACTGTTTGATTATATACGAGTAACCGATAGTATGATCTTCCGTGTGACGTCGCACACCATACTGACTACAACGTGTATAATCTAGGACTATGGTTTGCATTAAATGCAAATGATTGTTTATTATTAAATAGGATAAATGCTTTAGACGGAGTTCAGATGTTACTTAAATCTAGACATTAAGTATACAACTCCATCAATTTCCCACTTATACTAAGGCCTAATCGCTCTCTCCGAAACATTTGACGCCCATTCCATCCACGTGCCTACTGAACGCTTTCGCTCGTAGGGCCTTAGTGAACGAGTACTCTAGGGTGTCCCCTGATGTTATCTAGGTAACGACTATATCGCCTTTCGATATCTCGAATCAGGTGGTACTTGCTCTATGTGTTATCTTCACACTATGGACTCGTGGTTCCTTTGTTTGTCACTGCACCGCTATTGTCACAATAGCATTGGGCAAACAAGGTACCAAGTCTAAGTCTTGGAGGAATTTCCGGAGTCACAGCGATCCTTTACTAGCCTCAAAGGCCGCTACCTATTCGGTTTCCGTGGTAGAGTCCGTAATGCACTGCATTACACTCTTCCATTCGAGATCTCCATTTCTTAGTGTGAACACATAGCCTGACTTCGACTTTCAACTTTTCCTCTGCGATTAGAAATCCGAATCTGTGTAACCCACAGGAAATTGCTCGACTGATCACAGCAGTCCAATGTTCCTTTCCAGGGTTACTCTGATATCTCGCCACTATGCTCCCGGCATAGCAGATATCAGGTCTCGTACATAACATACATTAAGCTTCCATAGCCGAGGCGTAGGGAACTGCTTTCATTTCTTCTATCTCCTTTTGTGTTTGACACACATCCTTAGATAGATAGATTCCATGTCTGAAGGGTGAAAACCTTTCTTGGGAATCTTGTATGTTACACGAGTTAGAATCGTGTCTATGTATGAAGCTTGGGATAGGTACAATGTTCTTCTCTTGTGATCCATCATAACTTTGATCACAAGAACATGTCCAACCTCTCCTAAGTCCTTCATATCGAATTGTCTAGAACAACCATCCCTTTATGCCCGATAACATTTTCACATTGTTGCTAATTAGAAAATATCGTCTACATAAAGCACGAGAAACCACTTTGTTTCCATCATGTTTCCAATACACACACGATTCGTCCATGCTTTGAATAAATCCACAACGGATTATCAAATCGCATGTTCCACAATCTTGTAGCTTGTTTCAATCCATAAATGGATCGACTGAGCTTGCACACTAAATGCTCTCGCCCCTTAGCAATGAATTCATCTAGTTATTTCATAAATGGTTCCGTCAAGACTTCCATATAGGAAAGCTGTCTCGACAACCATTTTACCACACCTCATAATCCATATGAGATGCTAAGAGAATCCGGATTGACTTTAGCATTGCTACCGGCGAAAGGTCATCCTTTCGCTACAAGCATCGCTTTGAAGGTTTTGACCTTCCCGTCATATCCTCTCTTTGTCTTGTAGATCCATTTACACCCGATTGGCTTCATGCCTTTCGGTGGTTCTACAAGATCCCAGACTTTATTAGAATCCTCAGATTCTATTTCGGATTTCATCGCCTTACACAAGAAGGCGCATTTAGATCTTGTACTGCCTCATCATAGGTCTAGGGATCGATTTCATGTACTCCAGGTGCCGAGCCCGAAGACTCACCCAGTCCCATGAATCTTTCCGGTTGTCTCACAACCCTCCCACTGTTGGAGTTGTGTACTTAATGTCTAGATTTAAGTAACGGTAAACTCCCGGTCATAGCATTTAATCTATTAAAATTAATAAACAATTGTTTGCATTTAATTATTGATAATTAAATATATGCAAAATATAGTCCTGGATTTTATACGTTGTAGTTAGTATGGTGTGCATGGGCGCACAGAAGATCATACTATCGGTTACTCGTATTTAATCGAACAGTTGCTCACGACCTAGATGGACAAGGACCAATCCATCGGTATAGTCGTTGTGTGAGAGAGAAAATGATTTATCTTAATTATTTTATCACACTTGTACACTTGGTGTATTGGGCGGATCACTTGAGATTTATTGATTAGGATTGCCTTGGATAATCAATTTAAATCTCAGAGTATTTTATTCTTAATCCCCGATACTATTGCGGATGTGTATATTTAATATATGTGACTTTGATTTTCCAAAGGAATTAACCGATTTAATTATTGGGTTAATTACCGGTTAAGTTGGGTCACTATATTTTATATATGGCATGCCGTGAATACTTGACGGGAAAGTGTATCCCGGAAGGGTTGATAATATCCCCGAGATGAGTTCATAAGGAATTATTGTGTAAACCTCATGAGTGGATTCGTTCCGCACAATAATTAAGGTTGAATGGTACTAGTCTCGGATTCAAGAGATGAATAAATTAATTAGCAATAAATTAATTTTATTCATGGATATTTAAATCTTAAATACACGGAATAAATAATACTACCGGAGAAATATTATTTGATATAATATGGTTTAATATTGGGAGTGCAATTAATTTATATAGTGGAAAATAAATTAATTAATATTAATGGGAGATTAATAGATTTGGGCTTGGGCTCAATTTAATCATTAATATTGGAAGCCCAATATTCCACCTCCTTTAGATCCCCTACGTAGCCTATAAAAGCACTACATGGTCTTCACTTTCTCATAACAATAAGACAAGATTATCATACTTGATATTCTAGAGAGTTGAAGAGGATCCATAAGCTTGGAGGATCGTCGCCCACCCGACGTTCAAGCTAGTGCAAGGAATACGTGGGAAGATCGTAAGGTCATCAACTTAAATTCGTTTCTCCGCACAACGAATTAAAAGGTAAAATAATATACTCTCTTCTATGATTTTATGTGAATTGATTGTGATACATACATGAACGCACGATCCGGGAAAATAACGATCTTCGGGGACGGGGATTCGAGATCCCCGACGAAGGATTGAGAGAACCCTCGGCTGGGAGCCGAGGGGTGGCGGTCGAGCCCTAGGGCTTCGACCGCCGGCGTGCATCGAGAGGGAGCCGCGGCTGGACGCCGCGGCTGGGGCGATCGAGCCCTAGCTCGATCGCCGGGGGGGACTGCTGGAAATCGATATCCCGGGGTATCAAAAATTGCGGAACCGATAACCCCGACCGAAATCCCATCGCCGGAAACACGCGAACCACCAAACGGAGCCGGGCTCGACCCGAGCATCGCCGCGGGATGAACCCGCGGCCGAAACCCTAGCCGAGCCCCCGCCGGGGCTCGCGATCGCGTGCGATCGCATGGGGCTGCTCCGGCAGCCCCGGGCGGCGGTGAGTCCGGCGACTTCACCGCCGTCGCCGCCGTGAGGAGGGGCGCCAGCCGAGGCACCAGCCCTCGGCAACCCCGCGATCGACCTCACGGTCGATCGCTCGCCCCGGCTCCAGCCGGGGCTTCCCTCTCGCGCACGCCGCGATCGAACCCTAGGTTCGATCGCACCCCTCGGCTCCCAGCCGAGGGTCCTTCGAACGTTCGCCGGGGATCTCGAATCCCCGTCCCCGAAGTTCGTCGTTTTCCCGGATCTTGTGTTCATGTATATGTCACAATTTAATTCACATAAATTCACACGAAGGAGTTTATGATTGTACCTTTTGATTTGTTGTGCGGAGAAACAAAATCAATCGAAGACCTTTGAATCTTCCCACGTATTCCTTGCACTCCGTTCGAACGTCGGGTGGGCGACGATCTATCGAACTCCTATGGATCTCCTTCAACTCTCTAGAATATCAAGTATGATAATCTTGTCTTATTCAAGTTATGAATTATGAAGGCCATGTAGTGCTTTTATAGGCTACGTAGGGGATCTAAAGGAGGTGGAATATTGGGCTTCCAATATTGAAGATTAAATTGAGCCCAATGCTCAAGTCCATTAATCCTTATCAATATTAATTAATTTATTTTCCACTATATAAATTAATTGCACTCCCAATATTAAACCATATTATATCAAATAATATTTCTCCGGTAGTATTATTTATTCCGTGTATTTAAGATTTAAATATCCATGAATAAAATTAATTTATTGCTAATTAATTTATTCATCTCTTTAATCCGAGACTAGTACCATTCAACCTTAATTATTGTGCGGAACGAATCCACTCATGAGGTTTACACAATAATTCCTTATGAACTCATCTCGGGGATATTATCAACCCTTACGGGATACACTGTCCGGTCAATTATTCACGGCATGTCATATATGTAATATAGTGACCCAACTTAACCGGTAATCAACCCAATAATTAAATCGGTTAATTCCTTTGGTAAATCAAAGTCACTTATATTAAATATATACACCCGCAATAATATCGGGGATTAAGAATAAAATACACTGAGACTCGAATCGATTATCGCCGGCAATCCTAATCGATGAATCTCAACGATCCGCTCAATACACTAAGTGTACAAGTGTGATAAAATAATTAAGATAAATTATTTTCTCTCTCACACAACGACTATACCGATGGATTGGTCCGTGTCCATCTAGGTCGTGAGCAACTGTTCGATTAAATACGAGTAACCGATAGTATGATCTTCTGTGCGCCCATGCACACCATACTAACTACAACTTATAAAATCCAGGACTATGATTTGCATATATTTAATTAATAAATAATTAAACGCAAACAATTGTTTATTAATTTAATAGATTAAATGCTATGACCGGGAGTTTACCGTTACTTAAATCTAGACATTAAGTACACAACTCCAACAGGGACTGCCGCGGGCTGGCGCCGCGGCTGGTGGTGCCCCCCACCTCCGACGATGGCGGTGAGTCGCCGGACTCACCGCCCGGGGATGCCGGAGCAGCCCAGTGATCGCACGCGCGATCGCGAGCCCCGGCGGGGGCTCGACTAGGGTTTCTAGCCGCGGGTTTTTCCCGCGGCGTTGATTCTCTTGTCGGGCCCGGTTCCGTTAGGTGGTTCGCGTGTTTCCGGCGATGGGATTTCGGTCGGGGTTATCGGTTCCGCAATTTTGATACCCCGGGATATCGATTTCCAGCACCCACTACGACGGCGTTCTGGTGTATTAACAGTGATAATAGGTGCAGGTTCTAGTGGTGTACTACTCGGTTCGGCTGGTTCTAAGTCTCGATCATTCTCTCTCATTTTAACAAGTATCACATCACTTTTGGGCTTGTGGTTCATCACATAGCCTTCCTCCAAGAACCGAGCGTTAGAGCTTATAACGACCTTCTGGTCCTTAGGACTATAGAACACACAATTTTTGTGGATGTGCGCCGATGTTTCCAAGGCATATCCATAGAACATAAAAGGTAAGTCCGAATAACTCATTATCATTTTCACCATTTCCATAAGAGTCCTTTTCCTTCTTTATGACACACCATTCCTTAGAGGAGTAAATGGTGTAGTCAGTTGGGAGTTAATCCCATTCTCTGATCAGTATGCCTTGAATTCTCTAGACAGGTATATGCCTCCACGATCAGATCGTAGGCATTTAATGGATTTACCATGAAGGTTCTCCACAAGAGCTTTGTACTCCATGAACTAGTCAAAGTACTTACTTTTGTGGCGCATCAGGTACCTAAATCCATATCTCGAGTAATCATCAAAGATGAAACACTTGTACCCTCCTCATGTCTGAGTAGACATAGGTCCGCATACATCAGAGTGGATCAAATCCAATACTTGTCCGGATCTATAGCTTTTAACCTTAAAAGGTTACTCTAGCTTAAGATGCCACAAGTATAATTGATTCATCTTAGAAGGTTCATTTCTCTTATTGGTGTTAGATAATGTGTTACTAGTTTCGGTTTGTTGCATCGTGGTAGACTCAGGATTTAACATATAGAAATTTTCAAATGTTCTAGAACAGATATTATCATCTATTCTTCTTAGAATCATCGAATGATCAGAAGAACTAGAATATCCATTTCAATAGAAACTGAAATCAAATTCTTTCTAAATCCAGGCACATAAAGACAATGTATAAAATCCTTTCATTACTTCAAAAGTAAATGAATCTCTCCCACTGCACCAGCCACCACCTTCGCAACATTGCCCATGTAGATGGTGATCTTTTCCTTTCTAAGTCGTCGGGTTTCCTGGAACCCTTGCATACAAATGCAAAACATTATCAATGGCCTCCGTATCTACACACCAGGTGCCGGTAGATATTACCACTTGAAAATGTATCAATGACTAAGGGAAAGTTCACTTCTTGTTTTCATGAGAGGACAACTGGACTTCCAGTGCCCAGACTGCTTGCAACGGAAGTTCTTACCTTGCGGCATACTTTACCTATTCTCGTGGTTCAAAACTAGGACCACTGGGTTTCCGTATGTTGCTTCTTCTTTTACATCTACCCGTTCATAGGTTTAAAACCATTTCTTGACACGGGAGGACAAAGAACACGAAGTACATACTTGTACTTCTCAGCAGTTAGGACATTGTCCAGATTTCGATTCTAATCAACATTCTAAGGGTCATTTAGTATAAATGCCTTATCGTATATCACATAGTAGGTCAAAGTCATTTCTAACCTATAAGCACATAATACGAACAATCGATTTAATTCTGATATTATCTCCCTCAAATAATATCATTAAATCACTAACCGCATCTAAAATCCTATCAGATATGGCAAGCCACGATAGTGTGGACGTTTACCTACCCAAATGATTTAGCAATTAAATTTGCTTTGGTCGTACATCATCATTAGCGTTACTTCGATGGGAAGAATACTAAGAAGCGTACCTAAGTGTAAACCATTACTCAGTATCTAAGAAGATTGTTTGTGATTCGCATATCACCGCAAGCCACGATAGTGTGGACATTTACGCCACGGTCCTTCACTTTCTCCTATAACTGTCTACATCAGTTAATCTAAAATCTCATTCAGTGCAGCAAGCCACGATAGTGTGGACGTTTACTACACCAAAAGATTTTTATAAGTGACATCCAACTACTTTAATCATTCGATCTCATTAATCAATACGCGGTAAATCATAAGTGAAACTCGAAGTTTCTTACCAGTGATTCACAATGCGAACAACCCTATCTCTCATAGAATGAGGGAGCTGAGGAGACGATCGATCTAGTCATAAAATGACACGAAAGTCTCTAATTTGTGTCTTTGACATGACCAAGTGGCTTTGGCTCCATTCCACTCCCCGGGGTGAGAATGAGTCGACTTGAAATAAGTCTAGGAAGACAAATTAGGCATTGTTTGATAAACTCAATCAATGTTTCTCGTAAGAGGAATTACAAGAATTCTCTTCCAATAACTTATCTATATAAACTTCAAAAGTTTATAAAAGTCACCAAGAGAACAGCAATGGAGACCATGAGATTGTTTCCAATCCCTCTCCCACTTAGCTTTTTACAACAAGGGATACGCTATCTAATGCATAAATAAATACACATAAGCATGCATACATGAAATAAAGCACATAGGATATTATCACATAATCAAAATAATACTAGAATATTATTTTCCGACTATTATGGCTTTATCGCATCCCCGTACGCATCTTCTAGTCTTCAGTCTTCGTTCTTGAATGCCCCATGTGACGGGAATATTAATTCCAATATTTAAATCTATTTATTTTTAATAAATCCAAAAGTTACTTAATTCGAAAATTAAGTCAATCGAATAAATCAAAAATAAAATTAAATATTATTAATATTTTTTATTATTTCTATTTTCCTTTTCTAATTCCATTAAATCTCTAGAATCCTATCCAAGACCCACTTGGAATATTCTAGAGGATTTCCATAATGAAATAAGGAAATAAAATAATTTAGGACTCCTAGTCGTTCCAAATTAATTCATTTCTTAATCCATTAAAAATTCCATAAATGAATAATTAAATAAGGAAAAATTAATTTAGGACTCCTAAACTTTCCAAATTAATTTTATTCCTAATCCATTAATATTCCCAACAATAAGAATAATCAATAAGGAAAAATAAATTAATTCTAAATTAATTCTTTTCTTATTCCATGAGAATTCCCAAAAATAGGAATACTCAAAATAGGAAAACCGAACTAACTTAGGAAAGTGGATCTCCGGAGAAGCACGGGGTCGGGATCCCTGCGCCCCCCATCAACCCAAACCCTAGAGGGAGCCGCCCAAGGTGAGCACCCTCATGGGGTCGATCGATCCCATGGATCGACCATGGGGTTGGTCCATCCGAGCCCTAGCCCCTCTCTTTCGTCTCCTCCGTCACACGTCTTCTCCGGCGGTCGTTTCGTCCTCGATCCAACATAGAATAAATTACAAAATAAATTTTATACTATCCGGTATCGATTCTATACATGAAATCGACCCTATACAATTTCCAGAAAAACAAAACAATAATAATAAATCTAAATTTGGTCAACCCCCGAATTTTTACTATTACAAGCATTCACCACACATAAAACGAATCTCGACATGTCCGAGAGTTTAATAATCAAGAACAAATATTATGACATTAATTAACGAAAATTAAATCTAGCCATAATAGTCGGAAACCCTGCAAGTTAGAACAATTTATCGAAAAATACCGTGAACGAAAATCAACGCTCTGATACCAATTGTTGGAAATCGATATCTCGGAATTAATAAATTTAAATAAAATTAATTAAATAAATTATCTAATTAATTCCGACCGATATCCTTTGGAGATCGAATATCCAGAGTTGTCAAAATTGTGAAACAACAACTCCAATCGACTCCCGGAACACGTACATGACCATACGAAAAAGTTATACGAGACTTACGCAGGAAAAACGGATTCGATGCGGGTCCGCTACGAGAAAACCCGCAGCACCCAGTGAATCTCCCGCAGCAGCCCGCAGCAACCCGCAGCGACTCGCCTGAGTCGCTGCTGCTGGGGTGCTGCTGGATCGCTACGGTTCCGCAACGGGAAATCCCGTAGCACCCAGCGAAACTCCCGTAGCAACCCGCAGCGACTCGCCTGAGTCGCTGCTGCTGGGCGCTACGGGTCACTGCGGGAAAACCCGTAGCAGGCTGCTGATCGCTGCGGGAAAACTCGCAGCCGATCCGCGTGATCGAGCCCTAGGCTCAATTTTCCTCGCGCGATCTTTGTCCAGCTGAGCCTTCGATCCGCCGGTGGTCCGGTGGTCCAACCACCACCGCCCGGTTCGACCTCGTCTATTGGGTTCGTTCCTTGGATCTTGGTTCAAGGTATTTTCACGATAATTAAATTAAAATCATCGAAGGGGGTTCTATGATTTTACCTTGTTCTCATTGTCCGGAAAAACGAGATCTTGATGACCTTGAGATCTTCCCACGTATTCCTTGCACTGGCTTGAACGCCGGGGGGTGGGGGGGGGGGGGTGGGGGCGACGATCTTCCAAGCTTCCATGGATCACCTTCTCTCTCTACTTTCTCTATCTAGAATTATGTTATGAATAATTCATGTCTTGAGACTTATGAAAGAAGAGAAGACCATAAGAGTACTTTTATAGGCTACGTAAGGGGACCTTAAGGAAGTAGAATATTGAGTTTCCCATAAATTAATTAAATTGAGCCCAAGCCCAAATCTATTAATTAATTCATGAATTATATATTACCTCCACTATATAAATATAATTGCACTCCCAATATTTACCATATTATATCAAAATAATATTCTTCCGGTAGTATTATTTATTCCACATGTTTAAGATATAAATGTCCATGAATAAATTATATTTATTGCTAATATTATTTATTCAGCTCTTATAATTCCGAGAATAGTACCACTCATACAACGACTATACCGATGGATTGGTCCTTGTCCATCTAGGTCGTGAGCAACTGTTCAATTATATACGAGTAACCGATAGTATGATCTTCCGTGTGACGTCGCACACCATACTAACTACAACGTGTATAATCTAGGACTATGGTTTGCATTAAATGCAAATGATTGTTTATTATTAAATAGGATAAATGCTTTAGACGGAGTTCAGATTTTACTTAAATCTAGACATTAAGTATACAACTCCATCACTAACTGCACCTACTGTTATTACTGTTTATACACCGGAATGTCGTTGTAGTGGGAGGTTGTGGATCAACGAGAGATATTCATAAGACTAGGAGAGTCTTCGGACTCTGGACCTAGTAGACATGAAATCGATCCCTGGATCTACATAGAGGCGTTACTGAATCTAAATGTGCCTTCTTGGAAAAACAATAAGGGTTATTGCTAAGAGGCAAGATCATTTAGAGTACAAGCTTAGTTGATTCATTTATGGATTGTAACAACGCTAGAGATCGTGGAACTTGCGAATTGATGAGATAGTCTATTTTATGGATTCATCAAAAGGCATAAGACGAATTGAGTGTATTAGAAACGTGATGGAAACAAGGTGGTGTTTCTCGGAGTTTTATGTAGATAACATTTTATCATTGGTAACAATGTAAGGATGTTGTCAGACATGGAATGATGGATGTCTGGATAAATCGATATGTAAGATAAAGAAGAAGTTAGGGCATGTTCTTAAGATCTAGGATCTAAAGAAAAGAACATTGTACTTATACTAGATATCTTATACGATAATGGTTCGTTTTAACATGCATAAATTCCGAGAAAGGTTCGTTACCTTTCAGATACGGAATGCATTTATCTAAGGACATGTGTTTTGAAACACATAAAGTAGATAGAAGCAGTGAAAGCAGTTTCCTACACTTTAAGTGTGGAAAGCTTAATAAATGCAGTGTTGAAAAACGAGAACCTGATATCAGCTATGCGGTTAGCATAGTGGGAGGATATCGAGGTAATCCTGGAAAGGAATATTCGACTGATGTAAAGTTCTTTCGAAGTACTATGTTCTAGATTACATAGCAGACGAGTTCTTCCTTTGGATTACACTCTCTCAGATTTCTATTCAAATTAGGACCGGTGTAAGTCGATATAAGGCTATGTGTTCACTTATAAAGGAGGTGGAGCTTCAACATGGAAGAGTGATAAGCACGATGCCTTTCGGACTCAACCATGGGTAATCGAGTAAGAAGCGGCCTCAGAGGCAACGAAAGATTTGGTAGGGCTCCGAGATAACCTTGTTGGAAATCGATATCCCGGAATTAATAAATTTAAATAAATAAATTATCTAATTAATTCCGACCGAAATCCTTCGGAGATAAAATATCCGGAGTTGTCAAAGTTGCGGAACAACAACTCCAATCGACTCCCGGTTGCCGGAACATCCCGCCACGAACCACCACGAAGCCGGACTCAACCAAACCCTAACCGCGGGGATAGCCCGCGGCTGTCCGGTCGAGCCCCCGCGTGAGGCTCGCGGCTGTCCTTGGCAGCCGCCTAGGGATGCCACTTGGCAGCCCACTGGGCACGCCGAGAACCCACGCGACCAGCTGCGGGGATGCTCGTAGCATCCCGCTGACGCCCCGCGTCGCAGCAAGTCCCGCATGGGCTCGTGGGGCTGATCGCAACAGCCCCGTAGCGCTGCCCGAACGCGGCTCGCATCACGTGCGAGTCCGCTGTGGAAAACACGCAGCTCGCACGCGAGCCCGTCCGTGGCGATCGAACTAGGGTTCGATCGAGTCTCGGCGCCCAACCGAGGCTCTCGCCCTCTCGACCCCTCCAGCCGAGCCGACGATCCGCCGGCGGTCCGGTGGTCTTCGACCACCACCGCACGGTTCGTCCTCGTCATGGGTCGCGTCTTTCGGATCTTGGTTCAAGGTAATTTTACGATAATTAAACGATAAATCATAAAGAGGGTTTTACGATTTACCTCGTTCTCGTTGTTCGGAAAAACGAAGAACTCAATTTGAAGACCTTGAGATCTTCCCACGTATTCCTTGCACTAGCTCGAACGTCGTGTGATCGACGATCTTCCGAACTCCATGGATCTCCCTCTCTACTTTCTCTCTCTAGAATTGTGATCTTCAAGTTATGATAATAGAGAAGACCATGTAGTGCTTTTATAGGCTACGTAGGGGATCTTAAGGAGGTGGAATATTGGGCTTCCAATATTAATGATTAAATTAAGCCCAAGCTCAAATCTATTAATCCCATTAATATTAATTAATTTATTTTTCACTATATAAATTAATTGCACTCCCAATATTAAACCATATTATATCAAATAATATTTCTCCGGTAGTATTATTTATTCCGTGCGTTTAAGATATAAATGTCCATGAATAAAATTAATTTATTCATCTCTTGTAACCGAGAATAGTACCATTCAACTTTAATTATTATGCGGAACAAATCGACCTGCAGGGTTTACATAATAATTCCCTATGAACTCATCTCGGGGACATTATCAACCCTTATCGGGACGAACTTTCCCTTCAAGAATTCACGGCGTGTCATATATAAAATACCGTGACCCAACTTTACCGGTAATTGACCCAATATTCAAATCGGTCAATTCCTTTGGAAAATCAAAGTCACTAATATTAAATATACATACCCGCAATAATATCGGGGATTAAGAATAAAATACACTGAGATTTAAATCGATTATCTAAGGCAATCCTAATCGATAAAACTCAAGCGATCCGCCCAATACACCAAGTGTACAAATATGATAAAATAATCAAGACAAATTATTTTCTCTCTCATATAACGACTATTCCGATGGATTGGTCCTTGTCCATCTAGGTCGTGAGCAACTGTTCGATTATAAACGAGTAACCGATAGTATGATCTTCCGTGTGACGACGCACACCATACTAACTACAACGTATATAATTCAGGACTATATTTTGCATATATTTAATTATAAATAGTTAAACGCAAATAATTGTTTATTTAATTAAATAGATTAATGGCAATGGATCGGGAGTTCATATCACTTAAATCTAGACATTAAGTATACAACTCCATCAATCTCCCACTTATACTAAGGTATAGTCATTTACTCCAAACTCCCGACTCCCATACTCCTCACGTGCTTAATATGCACTTCCAAGAAGTGCCTTGTGAAAGAGCAATCTAGATTGTCGTTCTGAAGTTATCTTGGTGACTACAGCGTCGTCTTCCCTGACGATGATTCGTATCAGGTGGTACTTGCTCTATGTGTTATCTTACAATTATGGACTTGTGATTTCTTACCATTTGTCATCGCACCGCTATTTACATAACCTTTGGCAAATTAAGAATCACATCTAAGTCCCAGAGATTATCCCGGAGCTATACCAAAACTTCCGCTGCCTCTGAGGCCGCTATTTGGTTACCCATGTTGGAGTTGTGTACTTAATGTCTAGATTTAAGTGACAGAAACTCACGATCCATTGCCATTAATCTATTTAACTAAATGAACAATTGTTTGCGTTTAATTATTTATAATTAAATATATGCAAAACATAGTCCTGGATTCTATACGTTGTAGTTAGTATGGTGTGTCGGGCCCCACACAGAAGATCATACTATCGGTTACTCGTATTTAATCAAACAGTTGCTCACGACCTAGATGGACACGGACCAATGTTGGAGTTGTGTACTTAATGTCTAGATTTAAGTAACGATAAACTCCCGATCATAGCATTTAATCTATTAAATAAACAATTGTTTGCTTTTAATTATTATTAATTAAATATATGCAAATCATAGTCCTGGATTTTATACGTTGTAGTTAGTATGGTGTGTCGGGCCCACACAGAAGATCATACTATCGGTTACTCGTATTTAATCAAACAGTGGCTCACGACCTAGATGGACCCGGACCAATCCATCGGTATAGTCTTTGTGTGAGAGAGAAAATAATTTGTCTTAATTATTTTATCACACTTGTACACTTGGTGTATTGAGCGGATCGTAGAGATTCATCGATTAGGATTGCCGGCGATAATCGATTCGAGTCTCAGTGTATTATATTCTTAATCCCCGATATTGTTGCGGGTGTGTATATTCAATATAAGTGACTTTGATTTACCAAAGGAATTAACCGATTTAATTATTGGGTTAATTACCGGTTAAGTTGGGTCACTATATTTTATATATGGCATGCCGTGAATGATTGACCGGACAGTGTATCCCGGAAGGGTTGATAATATCCCCGAGATGAGTTCAAAAGGAATTATTGTGTAAACCTCATGAGTGGATTCGTTCCGCACAATAATTAAGGTTGAATGGTACTAGTCTCGGATTCAAGAGATGAATAAATTAATTAGCAATAAATTAATTTTATTCATGGATATTTAAATCTTAAATACACGGAATAAATAATACTACCGGAGAAATATTATTTGATATAATATGGTTTAATATTGGGAGTGCAATTAATTTATATAGTGGAAAATAAATTAATTAATATTAATGAGAGATTAATAGATTTGGGCTTGGGCTCAATTTAATCATTAATATTGGAAGCCCAATATTCCACCTCCTTTAGATCCCCTACGTAGCCTATAAAAGCACTACATGGTCTTCACTTTTTCATAAGACAAGAATATCAATACTTGATAGTTCTAGAGAGTTGAAGAGGATCCATAAGCTTGGAGGATCGTCGCCCACCCGACGTTCAAGCTAGTGCAAGGAATACGTGGGAAGATCGTAAGGTCATCAACTTAGATTCGTTTCTCCGCACAACGAATTAAAAGGTAAAATCATATACTCCCTTCTATGATTTTATGTGGATTAATTGTGATACATACATGAACGCATGATCCGGGAAAAACGTCGAGACCGGGATACGGGATTCGGGATCCCCGTCGGGATCGAGAGGGGCGGCCGAACCCTAGGGTTCGGACCGCCGCGTCGCAAGAAGCCCCGGCTGGACGCCGGGGGCGATCGAGCCCGTGAGCTCGATCGCGGATCGCTGCGGGGTGACCCGCAGCTGCCTCGTGCGCGCTACGGGAGTTCCCGTAGCAGAGGCGCACGGGGCTGACCCCATGCGAGCAGCGGGTTCGCTGACCCGCTGCGGGGCTGCTGCGAGCAGCCCGGGGATCGCTACGAGCGATCCCAGCGATCGCTACGAGAGCGATCGCGAGCCCCGTGCGGGGGCTCGGCTGGGCGCGCGGGTTCGTCCCGTGCGGTGCTCGGTCGAGCCTCGGGTCGTGCGGTGGTTCGCGGATTGGTTCTCCGGCGACGGGTTTTCGGTCGGGGTTATCGGTTCCGCAATTTTTTTTTTGATACCCCGGGATACCGAATTCCATCAACTGGTATCAGAGCGTTTGGTTTCGTGTTCATGTATGTGTTCAATTGCGTTCTACCTTGCAGGGATTCCGACTATCATGGTTGAAATTAATTGTTAATTATTGGTTTAATTAATTGCTATTTAATTTACCATGATTGTTCGTTTATTAATCTCTCGGACATGTCGAGATTCGTTTTGTGTGGATGAATGCTTGTAATAGTAAAAATTCGGGGGTTGACCGAATTTAGGATTTATTATTACGTTCTATGTTTTCTGGAAAGTGTATAGGGTCGATTTCATGTATAGAATCGATACCGGAATTGTAAATTTATTCCTTGTAATTTATTTACGTTGGATCGATGCCGAGACGACCGCCGGAGAACTCATGAGACGAAGAAGACGAAGAGGACGAAAAACCGGGGGGGTCGATCATCCCCATGATCGATCCCCATGAGGATCGATCGACCCCACGCCCGGGGCTGCCCGCTAGGGTTTCCGGCCACGCCGGCCACCGGTGGTGGTGGCGCGTGGCTAGGGGGCGGCGGCGGTGGTGCCCGGCGGTGGTGGTGGTCGACGGTGGGGGTGGTGCGGGGATCCCCAACCCGTGCTACTCCTAATCCTACCAAGATACTACTTACCTAATTAATTCAAGTTTTCCTATTTTGAGTATTCCTAAGTATGGGAACTCTCATGGAGATAGGAAAAGAATTAATTAATATTATTTATTTCCTTATTCTATTATGGAAGTCTTCTAGAATATTTCAAGTTCTACTTGGAATAGGAATCTAGAGATTTAATAGAATTAGATAGGAAAAGAATTAATATTATTTATTTCCTTATTCTATTATGGAAGTCTTCTAGAATATTTCAAGTTCTACTTGGAATAGGAATCTAGAGATTTAATAGAATTAGATAGGAAAATAATTAATTAATTTATTTCTATTTGATTATTCCTATTTTATGGGAATTTTCATGGACATGGAAATTAATTAATCTTGGAAAGTAGAAGAGTCCTAATTTATTTTATTTCCTTATTCTATTATAGAAGTCTTCTAGAATATTCCAAGTTTGACTTGGATAGATTATTCTAGAGATTTAATAGAATTAGAAAGGAAAATAGATAAATAGAAATATTAATAATATTTAATTTTATTTTTGATTTATTCGATTGACTTAATTTTCGAATCAAGTATCTTTTGGATTTATTAGAAATAAATAGACTTAAATATTGGGATTGATATTCTCGTCACATGAAGCATTCAAGAACGAAGACTGAAGACTAGAAGACGCATACGGAGATGGAATAAAGCCATGATAGTCGGAAAATAATTTTCTAGCTTATTTTGACTATGTGATATGTGCTTCATTGCTTGTATGCATGCTTATGTGTTTAATTATGCATTAGATAGCGTATCCCTTTGTTATAAAAAGCTAAGTGGGAGAGGGGATGGAAACATTCCCATGGTCTCCATTACTGTTCTCTTGGTGACTCTTATGAATTTTTGAAGTTCATATAGATGTGTCATTGGAGGAGAATTCTTGTAATTCCTCTTACGAGAAACATTGATTAAGTTTATCAAACAATGCCTAGTTTGTCTTTCTGAAACTGACTTCAAGTCGACTCATTCTCACCCCGGGGAGTGGAATGGAGCCAAAGCCACTTGGTCATGTGGATGACACAAATTAGAGGCAGTCGTACCATTCTTTGATAGATGGATCGATTGTCTGCTCGGCTCCCTCATTTATGAGAGATAGGGTTGTTCGCATGGTGAATCACTGGTTAGAAACTTCGAGTTTCACTTATGATTCTCCGCGTCTTGATTTACAAAATCGAATGCTTCAAGTAATTGGGAGTCAACTATAAAAATCTTTTGGTGTAGTAAACGTCCACACGAACGTGGCTTGCTATACTGAATGGGATTTTTGGAAATAGTTGATGTAGACAGTTATAGGGAATTGTGAAGGATTGTGAGTTATCGTAAACGTCCACACTAACGTGGCTTGCGGTGACGTAGCAATTCCAAATTATTCACCTTAGTACTGAGTAATGGTTTACACTTAGGTACGCTTTATAGTATTCTTCCCAACGAAGTAACGCTATAATGATGTACGACCGAAGCAAATCTAATTGCTAAATCATTTGGGTGGGTAAACGTCCACACGAACGTGGCTTGCCTTACCTGATGGGATTTTAGATGTGATTAGTGATTTAATGATATTATTTGAGGGAGATAATATCGGATATTAAATTGATTGTTTGTTTAAATGTGCTTATAGGTTTAGAGAATAGCTATGAACCCACTTTCTATGATACTCAAGGAGCATAAGCTCACTGGCCCCAACTATATTGATTGGAAGAGAAATTTAGACATTGTCCTAACTTCGGAGGAGTACAAATTTGTACTCCATGAAGTGTGCCCTGCTGAGCCCACGGCTGCCTCAACTGATGAGGAAAAACTGACATATCGGAAGTGGAAAAAGGCTGATGAAATGGCTAGGTGTTATATTTTGGCTTCCATGTCAAATGTACTCCAAACCCAACATGAGTCGATGGACACTGCCTATGATATGATGTTTAACCTCAAGGAGATGTTTGGGGAGCAAGATCGTGCGGCAAGGCAAGAAGCCATGAGAGTCCTCATGTCGACTACTCAATCTGAAGGAACGCCCGTTGGGGAGCACGTTCTTAAGATGATGAGTATGTTGAATGAACTTGAGGTCCTAGGAGCTTCTATTGATGCTGAGACGCAAGTCGACATCATACTCCAGTCTCTGGCCCCTAGTTTTGAGCAGTTTCGTATGAGCTATAATATGGGTAAACTATCTTATACTCTTGCGCAACTCCTGACTGAACTAAAGGCGGCAGAGGGGATCTACAAGAAGGGCAAGTCTCAAGCGCGTGTAGCTACCAAGTCCAAAGGCTTTAAGCCTGGTGGAGGTAGGGGCAAGAGAAGGAAGCAAGCCCGGAAACCCAGTGGTGTCAAGAGGACTGTACCACGAATGGGGGCTGCAAAGCCAAAGGGTAAGTGCTTCCGATGCAACAAGATGGGACACTGGAAGTCTGAATGTCCTCTCAAAGGTACGAATTCTTCTTTAGTCGTAAGAACATAGTCAGCGGTATTATCTACCAGAATTCTGGTGTGTAGATATGGAACCACTGACGGTATGTGCATTTTGAATGCAGGGGTTCCAGAAAACCCGGCGACTTAGAGAGGAAGAGTTCGAGTCTACACAGGCAAAGCTGTGGAGGAGGCAGCGGTTGCGGTGGAAGACATTTATCTGCTTTAGTAGTTAAATAGGATTTCATTTCAAAGTTATTGCTTTATGTACCCCTTTATTTTAGAAAGAACGTTTTGTTCTGGATTTCTATTATTAATGAATGGATATTTTATTTCTTTAATCATTGGATGATTTTGATAAGAAATAATGGCATTATCTATTCTGGTACATTAGATAGCAATATATGAATGATGAATCCTTAGTCTACCACGATGCAACAAACCGTTCTATAACTTGTTTTACTTGTTAGATATTTCTTTATTAATCATTATACTTGTGAATTCTTATACTTAGTAGTATTTTCAAATAAGATTCAAATGGTCGAAATTGATTTGATCAATTAAAGTTGAAGGAATGGACCTTCCGACCTAAGGATTGAATTTGGAGGATAATACGTCTAAGCAAACCTTTCTGGATAAAGGATAGAATTCAGACAAGTATTGGAAATGATTAGATATGCAGACATATGTGTAAATTAGAAAGGTACGAGAAATTCTCTCAAAGAATACTCGGTGATGGATTAGAATACTTAATGTGCCATAAAAGCAAAGTGTTTTGACTAGTCAATGGACACAAAGCTATTATGGGGAACCATCAAAGTATATCCATTAGGAGCCTGCGACTCGGTCGCGGAGGCCATCACCTATCTGAATAACACATAGCAAAATCAAAGATTGGGATTCAATCCCAAAGGACCACGCCATACACTTGCGTGTAGAGATGGTGCGCTATAAAGAAATGGAAAATCTGAAAGTAAAAGGACAAGTTGTTCGGAACTACCTATGTTCTATGAATATTCCTAGATACAACGGCATATTGAATATGGTTGTAGGATATCCTAGATTAACGAAGTATTGTGTGTTCTATAGTACTATGAACCAGAGGGACGTCTCGTCCGGTTCATGGAGGAAGACTATTAGATGGACCACAAAGCCTAAATTGACGTAATACCTTGAAATGAGAAGAAAGACAAAAGACTAGGAACCAGCCAAACCGAGTAGAAGTACACCACACACTGCACCTATTGATATTACTGTTATACACCGGGACGCCATTGCAGTGGGAGGTTGTTGGACAACCAGAGATATTCATAAGGCTAGAGGAGTTCGGACTCTGGATCTAGTAAAGATGAAATCGACCCCTAGCTCTGCATAAGGGCAGTACTAGATCTAAATGTGCCTGCTTGAAACAATAAGGATTATTGTTAAGAGGCTAGATCATTTAGAGTACAAGCTTAGTAAATCCATTTATGGATTGAATTAAAGCTGTGAATCGTGGAACTTGCGAATTGATGGGATAGTCCATTTAATGGATTCATCAAAAGGCATAGACGAAAGGTGTATTAGAGAAGTGATGGAAACAAGGTGGTGTTTCTCGGAGATTTTATGTAGATAAAATTTTCTCATTGGCAACAATGTAAAAATATTGTCAGACATAAAATAATGGTTGTCTAAATAAATCGAGATATAAGATTGAGAAGAAGTTAGAGCATGTTCTTAAGATCTTATGATCTAGAGATAAGAACATTGTACTTCTCCTAGATATCTTGTACGATTAAGGTTTGTTTTTAACATGCATACTTCTGAGAAAGGTTATTGCCTTTCAGAGACAGAATAAACATCTATCTAAAGGGTATGTGTTCGAACACATGAAAGGAGATAGATGAGGACAAAGCAGTTTCCTATACTTCAAATATGGAAAGCTTTATAGATGCAATGTTGTAAAACAAGAACCTGATATCAACTATGCGGTTTGCGTAGTGGGAGGATATCAAAGTAATCTGGATAAGGGATGTTCGAATGCTGCAAGAGTACTTTCATAGTACTGGCTTGAGCAAGACGAAATCTTCTTAGATTACAGATTCTCAGATCCAAAAATCAGAGAAGGACCAGTGAAAGTCGATATCAGGCTATGTGTTCACTTTTAGAAAGAGGTGGAACCATGAAGTGAAAGAGTGATAAGCGGGACGCTTCTCAGACTCTCTCATAACCGAATAGCAGCCTCAGAGGCAGCGGAAGTTTTGGTTAGGTTCCGGGATAACCTCTTGACTTGGATATGACTCTTAGTTTACCAAAGGCTATTGGATAGCGGTGCACGGTGAACTAGAAGATGTCATAAGTCAAAAGTGATGATAACACATAGAGCAAGTACCACCTGATACGAGTCATCGTCAGGGGAGACGACGTAGTAGTCACCAAGATAACTTCAGAGCGGCAACCTAGATTGCTCACTCACATAGTACTTCTCGGAAGTACACTTTAAAGCACGTGATGAGTATGGGAACCGGGAGTTTGGAGGAAATGACTAGACCTTAGTACAAGTGGGAGATTGTTGGAGTTGTGTACTTAATGTCTAGATTTAAGTAACGATAAACTCCCGATCATAGCATTTAATCTATTAAATAAACAATTGTTTGCTTTTAATTATTATTAATTAAATATATGCAAATCATAGTCCTGGATTTTATACGTTGTAGTTAGTATGGTGTGTCGGGCCCACACAGAAGATCATACTATCGGTTACTCGTATTTAATCAAACAGTGGCTCACGACCTAGATGGACCCGGACCAATCCATCGGTATAGTCGTTGTGTGAGAGAGAAAATAATTTCTCTTAATTATTTTATCACACTTGTACACTTGGTGTATTGAGCGGATCGTAGAGATTCATCGATTAGGATTGCCGGCGATAATCGATTCGAGTCTCAGTGTATTATATTCTTAATCCCCGATATTGTTGCGGGTGTGTATATTCAATATAAGTGACTTTGATTTACCAAAGGAATTAACCGATTTAATTATTGGGTTAATTACCGGTTAAGTTGGGTCACTATATTTTATATATGGCATGCCGTGAATGATTGACCGGACAGTGTATCCCGGAAGGGTTGATAATATCCCCGAGATGAGTTCAAAAGGAATTATTGTGTAAACCTCATGAGTGGATTCGTTCCGCACAATAATTAAGGTTGAATGGTACTAGTCTCGGATTCAAGAGATGAATAAATTAATTAGCAATAAATTAATTTTATTCATGGATATTTAAATCTTAAATACACGGAATAAATAATACTACCGGAGAAATATTATTTGATATAATATGGTTTAATATTGGGAGTGCAATTAATTTATATAGTGGAAAATAAATTAATTAATATTAATGGGAGATTATTAGATTTGGGCTTGGGCTCAATTTAATCATTAATATTGGAAGCCCAATATTCCACCTCCTTTAGATCCCCTACGTAGCCTATAAAAGCACTACATGGTCTTCACTTTTTCATAAGACAAGAATATCAATACTTGATAGTTCTAGAGAGTTGAAGAGGATCCATAAGCTTGGAGGATCGTCGCCCACCCGACGTTCAAGCTAGTGCAAGGAATACGTGGGAAGATCGTAAGGTCATCAACTTAGATTCGTTTCTCCGCACAACGAATTAAAAGGTAAAATCATATACTCCCTTCTATGATTTTATGTGGATTAATTGTGATACATACATGAACGCATGATCCGGGAAAAACGTCGAGACCGGGATACGGGGATTCGGGATCCCCGTCGGGATCGAGAGGGGCGGCCGAACCCTAGGGTTCGGACCGCCGCGTCGCAAGAAGCCCCGGCTGGACGCCGGGGGCGATCGAGCCCGTGAGCTCGATCGCGGATCGCTGCGGGGTGACCCGCAGCTGCCTCGTGCGCGCTACGGGAGTTCCCGTAGCAGAGGCGCACGGGGCTGACCCCATGCGAGCAGCGGGTTCGCTGACCCGCTGCGGGGCTGCTGCGAGCAGCCCGGGGATCGCTACGAGCGATCCCAGCGATCGCTACGAGAGCGATCGCGAGCCCCGTGCGGGGGCTCGGCTGGGCGCGCGGGTTCGTCCTGTGCGGTGCTCGGTCGAGCCTCGGGTCGTGCGGTGGTTCGCGGATTGGTTCTCCGGCGACGGGTTTTCGGTCGGGGTTATCGGTTCCACAATTTTTT
The DNA here is from genome assembly GCA_954870475.1 of Euphrasia confusa. Taxonomy (NCBI): domain Eukaryota; kingdom Viridiplantae; phylum Streptophyta; class Magnoliopsida; order Lamiales; family Orobanchaceae; genus Euphrasia; species Euphrasia confusa. The sequence goes on from OX940949.1 coordinate 20,787,160, forward strand.
TTTTGATACCCCGGGATACCGAATTCCATCAACCAATCCATCGGTATAGTCGTTGTGTGAGAGAGAAAATAATCTGTCTTGATTATTTTATCACACTTGTACACTTGGTGTATTGAGCGGATCGTTGAGATTCATCGATTAGGATTGCCGGCGATAATCGATTCGAGTCTCAGTGTATTTTATTCTTAATCCCCGAAACTATTGCGGGTGTGTATATTTAATATAAGTGACTTTGATTTACCAAAGGAATTAACCGATTTAATTATTGGGTTAATTACCGGTTAAGTTGGGTCACTATATTTTATATATGACATGCCGTGAATACTTGACGGGAAAGTGTATCCCGGAAGGGTTGATAATATCCCCGAGATGAGTTCATAAGGAATTATTATGTAAACCCTGCAGGTGGATTCGTTCCGCATAATAATTAAGGTTGAATGGTACTAGTCTCGGATATAAGAGATGAATAAATTAATTAGCAATAAATTAATTTTATTCATGGATATTTATATCTTAAATACACGGAATAAATAATACTACCGGAGAAATATTATTTGATATAATATGGTTTAATATTGGGAGTGCAATTAATTTTATATAGTGGAAAATAGAATTAATTAATATTAATGGATTAATAGATTTGGGCTTGGGCTCAATTTAATCATTAATATTGGAAGCCCAATATTCCACCTCCTTAAGATCCCCTACGTAGCCTATAAAAGCACTACATGGTCTTCTCTATTCTCATAACTTGAAGATCACAATTCTAGAGAGAGAAAGTAGAGAGGGAGATCCATGGAGTTCGGAAGATCGTCGCCCACCCGACGTTCGAGCTAGTGCAAGGAATACGTGGGAAGGTCTCAAGGTCTTCATAGATCTCGTTTCTCCGTACAACGAGAACAAAGGTAAAATCGTGAAAACCCCCTCGATGATTTTACATGTTAATTATCGTGAAAATACCGCGAACCAAGATCCAAGGGATGAACCCCGGAACGAGGGTCGACCGGCGGTGGTGGTCGAAGACCACCGGACCGCGGCGGTCGAGGATCCCCGTTGGGGATCGCGGACGTGAGAAGCCCCGGCTGGGAGCCGGGGATGCGATCGAACCTAGGGTTCGATCGCGGGGTGCTGCGGGCTCGACCCGCAGCCGCTCGCGCGTTGCTGCGGGGATTCTCGTAGCGGCTCGCGTGAGCGAGCCACCCTTCACGGGCAGCGAGTCATGGACTCGCTGCGGGGCTGCTACGAGCAGCCCCGGGGATTGCTACGAGCAATCCGCGAACCCCACGCGGGGGCTCGGCTGGACGCACGCGGGGTTTCCCGCGTGTGGTGTTCGGTCGTGCCCCGGGTCACATGGTGTGTTCGTGGTTTCCGACTCGCGGAGGACTTCGGCTGGGGCGGGCTGCGTGTCTTCGGGCGCGTAGTCTCCAAAGGTCGGACTTCTGCGGATGAGTCGGTATTCGTGGTTTCTCCGGCGATCGGGATTTCGATTGGGTTGTCGGTTCCGCAATTTTTAGACAATCCGGACATTCGATCTCCAAAGGATTTCGGTCGGAATTAATTGGATAATTAATTTTAATTAATTTATTAATTCCGGGATATCGATTTCCAACAATTGGTATCAGAGCGATGGTTTTCGTTCACGGTATTTTTCGATAAATTGTTCTACCTTGCAGGGTTTCCGACTATTATGGCTAGATATAATTGTTCTTAATTATTGTCATAATATTGTTCTTGATTATTAAACTCTCGGACATGTCGAGATTCGTTTTATGTGTGGTGAATGCTTGTAATAGTAAAAAATTCGGGGGTTGACCGAATTTAGGTTTATTATTACGTTCTACTTTTCCGGAAAATGTATAGGGTCGATTTCATGTATAGAATCGATACCGGATAATTGTAATTAAATTCATGTAATTTTTTTTACGTTGGATCGATGCCGAAACGACCGCCGGAAAAGTGTGACGAAGGAGACGAAGAGAGGGAGGATTCCGGGATCGATCAACCCCATGATCGAACCCCAAGAAGGGACGATCGATCGATGGTAAAAGGGGGGCTGTCCGCAGGTTCTCGGCCGCGCCTAGCCACCGGTGGTGGTGGCGCGTGGCTGTGGCGACGGTGGTGCTCCCCATGGCCGGCGATCGATGGTAGGGGGTGCGGGGTCCTCGTGATCTCGTGCTCTCCCGCCAAGATCCAACTTTCCTAAATTGATTCGGTTTTCCTATTTTGAGTATTCCTATTTTTGGGAATTCTCATGGAAATAGGAAAAGAATTAATTGGAATTATTTTATTTCCTTATTCTATTATGGAAGTCTTCTAGAATATTCTAAGTTCTACTTGGAATAGGATTCTAGAGATTTAATGGAATTAGAAAGGAAAATAATTAATTATTAAATTAATTTATTTCCTATTTGATTATTCCTATTTTATGGGAATTTTCATAGACATGGAAATTAATTAATTTTGGAAAGTTTAGGAGTCCTAAATTAATTTTTCCTTATTTAATTATTCCTTTATGGAATTTTTAATGGATTAGGAAAGGAATTAATTTGGAAGGACTAGGAGTCCTAAATTATTTTATTTCTTTATTTCATTATGGAAATCATCTAGAATATTCCAAGTGGGTCTTGGATAGATTATTCTAGAGATTTAATGAAGTAGAAAGGGAAAATAAAATAAATTTATTTTATTTCCTTATTCTATTATAGATGTCTTCTAGAATATTCCAAGTGGGTCTTGGATAGATTATTCTAGAGATTTAATAGAATTAGATAGGAAAATAAATAAATAAAAATATTAATAATATTTAATTTTATTTTTGATATATTCGATTGACTTAATTTTCGAATTAAGTAACTTTTGGATTAATTGAAAATAAATAGATTTAAATATTGGAATTAATATTCCCGTCACATGGAGCATTCAAGAACGAAGACTAAAGACTAGAAGATGCGTACGGAGATGCGGTAAAGCCATAATAGTCGGAAAATAATATTCTAGTATTATTTTGATTATGTGATAATATTCTATGTGCTTTATTTCATGTATGCATGCTTATGTGTATTTAATTATGCATTAGATAGCGTATCCCTTTGTTATAAAAAGCTAAGTGGGAGAGGGTATGGAAACATATCCATGGTCTCCATTGCTGTTCTCTTGGTGACTTTTATGGACTTTTGAAGTTCGTATAGACAAGTCATTGGAGGAGAATTCTTGTAATTCCTCTTACGAGAAACATTGATTAAGTTTATCAAACAATGCCTAATTTGTCTTTCCAAAACTGATTTCAAGTCGACTCATTCTCACCCCGGGGAGTGGAATGGAGCCAAAGCCACTTGGTCATGTCGAGGACACAAATTGGAGACCTTCGTACCATTTTTTAAGGTGGATCGATTGTCTGCTCGGCTCCCTCATTTATTAGAGATAGGGTCGTTCGAATGGTGAATCACTGGTTAGAAACTTCGAGTTTCACTTATGATTCTCCGCGTCCTGATTTACAAGATTAAATGATTCGAGTAGTTGGATGTCAATTGTAAAAGTCTTTTGGTGTAGTAAACGTCCACACTATCGTGGCTTGCTACATTGAATGGGATTTTGGAACGATTGATGTAGACAGTTATAGAAGGGAATAAAGGAGCGTATGTTAACGTAAACGTCCACACTATCGTGGCTTGCGGTGAATATGCGTGTCCCAAACAATCTTCTTAGATACTGAGTAATGGTTTACACTTAGGTACGCTTCTTAGTATTCTTCCCATCGAAGTAACGCTAATGATGATTTATGACCGAAGGAAATCTAATTGCTAAATCATTTGGATAGGTAAACGTCCACACTATCGTGGCTTGCCATATCTGATGGGATTTTAGATGTGATTAGTGGTTTAATGATATTATTTGAGGGAGATAATATCAGAGATTAAATCGATTGTTTGTTGTTATATGTGCTCATAGATTAGGATATGACTTTGAACCCACTTTCTGTGATACGTAAGGATTATAAACTCACTGGTCCCTAAATGTAATGATTGGAATAGAGATCTAGACATTGTCCAGACTGTTGAAGAGTACTGGTTAGTACTCAATAAGCTTTGTCCTCCCGAGCCTATTGACATAGGCGGCTAGACAAGAAGCGATGAGGATACTCATAAAGGCCAGTCGCTTCAAGGAAACGCTTAAACACGTTTTTGAGATGATTGACCTTTTAGACGAGTTGAGACGGAAATCGCAAGCTCTTGTAGCTAATGCCAAAGGTTTCGAACCTAAGGGAAAAATCGGGGGAAAGGAAAAGCAAGCAAAGAAACCCAGTGGTCCTAAGTGTCTTGGACCACGAGATGGGACGAGAAAGCCAATAGGCAAGTGTTCTCAATGCAAACAGTCTGGGTACTGGAAGTCTGATTATCCTCTCAAACAAAGTACGAAATTTTTCTTTAGTCGTAAAACATAGTCAGTGGTATTATCTACCGGAACCTGGTGTGTGGATATGGAACCACTGATGGTATGTGCATTTTAAATGCAAGAGGTTCCAGGAAACCTAACGACTTGAAAAAGAAAAGATCGTAGTCTACATGGGCAATGCTGTAGAGGAGGCAGCAGTTGCAGTGGAGGACATTTTATAGGATTACATTTTGAGTTATTGCTTTTATGTACCTTTTAGAAAGAACTTTGTTCTGGATTTCTAATAAATGGATATTTTATTTCTTTTAATCATTGATGGTTATAAGAAGAAATAATGATATTATCTATTTTGGTACATTAGCTAGCAATATATAAATGATGAATCCTGAGTCCACCACGATGCAATGACCGTAGTATGAAACTCGTTTTACTAATAAGAGATTTCTTTATCAATTATACTTGTGGATTCTTATGCTGAGTCATGTTTATTCAAATAAGAAGTTCAAGGGTCGAAAATTGATATTTTGATCAATTAAGTTGAAGGAATGGACCTTCCGACCTAAGAATCTAATTTGGAAGATAATATGACTAAGCAATCCTTTATGGATATAAGATGTAAGATCCGGACAAGTATAAGAATTGATTGACTCTGATGTATGCAGACCTATGCCTACTCAGACAATAAGGTACGAGTACTTCATTTTATGATTACTCGAAAAATGGATTAGAATACCTGATGTGCCACAAAAGCAAGTGTTTTGACAAGTCAATGGACACTAAGCAATTGTGGAGAACCATCAAGGTATATCCATTTGTAGCCTGCGATTTGATCGCGGAGGCAAGTACCTGTCTAAGGAATGCATGGCATACTGATCAGAGATTGGGATTTGATCCCAAATGACTACACCATACACTTTTGTGTAAGAAATGGTGTGTCGTAAATAAGAAATGGAACTCTTATAGAGATAGTAAAAGATGAGTTATACGGAACTACCTGTGTTCTATGGATATGTCTGGAAACAACGGCGCATTTAAATGCGGTTGTAGAATATCCTAGAAGAACAAAAGATGTGTGTTCAATAGTACTATGAACCAGAAGGACGTTATAAGTTCTAACGCCCGGTTCTTAGAGAAAGACTATATAATGAACCACAAGCCCAAGGTGACGTAATACTTTGAAATGAGAGAGAAAGATTAAGACTTAGAACCAGCCGAACCGAGTAGCGGTACACCACTAACTGCACCTACTGTTATCACTGTTTATACACCGGAATGCCATTGTAGTGGGAGGTTGTGGGACAACCGGAGATATTCATAAGACTAGGAGAGTCTTCGAACTCTGGACCTAGTATACATGAAATCGATCCCTAGATCTACATGAAGGTCGTACTAGATCTAAATGTGCCTTCTTGGAGAGCAATAAGGATTATTGCTAAGAGGCAAGATCATTTAGAGTACAAGCTTAGTTGATCCATTTATGGATTGAAACAAAGCATTGAGTTCGTGGTACTTGCAAATTGATGAGATAGTCCATTTTATGGATTCATCAAAAGCATAGACGAATTGTGTGTATTGGAAACGTGATGGAAAACAAGGTGGTGTTTCTCGGAGGTTTTATGTAGATGACACTCTTATCATTGGCAACAATGTAAAGATGTTATCAGACATAAAATGATAGTTGTCTAGATGAATCATTATGAAAGATAAAGGAAGAAGTTGGACATGTTCTTGAGATCTTGGATCTCTAGAAAGAACACTGTACTTTTCCTGGACATCTTACATATATGATTATGGTTCGTTTTAACATGCAAGATTCCGAGAAAGGTTCGTTACCTTTCAGAGACGGAATGCATCTATCTAAGGATATGTGTTTTGGAACACAAAAGGAGATAGAAGCAATGAAAGCAGTTTCCTACACTTTGAGTGTGGAAAACTTAATAAATGCATTGTTGAAAACAAGAACCTGATATCGGCTATGCGGTTAGCATAGTGGGAGGATATCAAGGTAATCCTGGAAAGGAATATTCGACTGCCGTAAAAGTACTTTCGAAGTACTGTTCTAGACTACGAAGCAGACGAACATTTCCTTTGGATTACATTCTCTTAGATTTCTAATCGAATGAGGACCGGTGTAAGTCGATATCAGGCTATGTGTTTCACTATTGAAGGAGAAGGAGTTTTAACATGGAAGAGTGATAAGCACGATGCTTTTCGGACTCTCCCATGGGTAACCAAATAGCGGCCTCAGAGGCAGCGGAAGTTTTGGTATAACTCCGGGATAATCTCTTGGACTTAGATGTGATTCTTAATTTGCCAAAGGCTATGTAAATAGCGGTGCAATGGCAAATGGGAAGAAATCACTAGTCCATAAGTGTAAGATAACACATAGTGCAAGTACCACCTGATACGAGTCATCGTCGAGGGAGACGACGCTGTAGTCACCAAGATAACTTCAGAGCGGCAACCTAGAGTGCTCATTCACATAGTACTTCTTGGAAGTACAACTTAAGCACGTGATGAGTATGGGAGTCGGGAGTTTGGAGGAAATGACTAGACCTTAGTACAAGTGGGAGATTGTTGGAGTTGTGTACTTAATGTCTAGATTTAAGTGACAGAAACTCACGATCCATTGCCATTAATCTATTTAACTAAATGAACAATTGTTTGCGTTTAATTATTTATAATTAAATATATGCAAAACATAGTCCTGGATTCTATACGTTGTAGTTAGTATGGTGTGTCGGGCCCCACACAGAAGATCATACTATCGGTTACTCGTATTTAATCAAACAGTTGCTCACGACCTAGATGGACACGGACCAATCCATCGGTATAGTCGTTGTGTGAGAGAGAAAATAATCTGTCTTGATTATTTTATCACACTTGTACACTTGGTGTATTGAGCGGATCGTTGAGATTCATCGATTAGGATTGCCGGCGATAATCGATTCGAGTCTCAGTGTATTTTATTCTTAATCCCCGAAACTATTGCGGGTGTGTATATTTAATATAAGTGACTTTGATTTACCAAAGGAATTAACCGATTTAATTATTGGGTTAATTACCGGTTAAGTTGGGTCACTATATTTTATATATGACATTCCGTGAATACTTGACGGGAAAGTGTATCCCGGAAGGGTTGATAATATCCCCGAGATGAGTTCATAAGGAATTATTATGTAAACCCTGCAGGTGGATTCGTTCCGCATAATAATTAAGGTTGAATGGTACTAGTCTCGGATATAAGAGATGAATAAATTAATTAGCAATAAATTAATTTTATTCATGGATATTTATATCTTAAATACACGGAATAAATAATACTACCGGAGAAATATTATTTGATATAATATGGTTTAATATTGGGAGTGCAATTAATTTTATATAGTGGAAAATAGAATTAATTAATATTAATGGATTAATAGATTTGGGCTTGGGCTCAATTTAATCATTAATATTGGAAGCCCAATATTCCACCTCCTTAAGATCCCCTACGTAGCCTATAAAAGCACTACATGGTCTTCTCTATTCTCATAACTTGAAGATCACAATTCTAGAGAGAGAAAGTAGAGAGGGAGATCCATGGAGTTCGGAAGATCGTCGCCCACCCGACGTTCGAGCTAGTGCAAGGAATACGTGGGAAGGTCTCAAGGTCTTCATAGATCTCGTTTCTCCGTACAACGAGAACAAAGGTAAAATCGTGAAAACCCCCTCGATGATTTTACATGTTAATTATCGTGAAAATACCGCGAACCAAGATCCAAGGGATGAACCCCGGAACGAGGGTCGACCGGCGGTGGTGGTCGAAGACCACCGGACCGCGGCGGTCGAGGATCCCCGTTGGGGATCGCGGACGTGAGAAGCCCCGGCTGGGAGCCGGGGATGCGATCGAACCTAGGGTTCGATCGCGGGGTGCTGCGGGCTCGACCCGCAGCCGCTCGCGCGTTGCTGCGGGGATTCTCGTAGCGGCTCGCGTGAGCGAGCCACCCTTCACGGGCAGCGAGTCATGGACTCGCTGCGGGGCTGCTACGAGCAGCCCCGGGGATTGCTACGAGCAATCCGCGAACCCCACGCGGGGGCTCGGCTGGACGCACGCGGGGTTTCCCGCGTGTGGTGTTCGGTCGTGCCCCGGGTCACATGGTGTGTTCGTGGTTTCCGACTCGCGGAGGACTTCGGCTGGGGGCGGGCTGCGTGTCTTCGGGCGCGTAGTCTCCAAAGGTCGGACTTCTGCGGATGAGTCGGTATTCGTGGTTTCTCCGGCGATCGGGATTTCGATTGGGTTGTCGGTTCCGCAATTTTTAGACAATCCGGACATTCGATCTCCAAAGGATTTCGGTCGGAATTAATTGGATAATTAATTTTAATTAATTTATTAATTCCGGGATATCGATTTCCAACAACCCATGGCAGAGTCCGAAAAGCATCTTGCTTATCACTCTTCCATGTTAAAACTCCTTCTCCTTCAATAGTGAAACACATAGCCTGATATCGACTTACACCGGTCCTCATTCGATTAGAAATCTAAGAGAGTGTAATCCAAAGGAAAAGCTTGTCTGCTCCGTAATCCAGAACATAGTTTCCAGTACTTCGAAAGTACTTAAAATGTTCATTACAACAGTCGAGTATTCCTTTCCAGGATTACCTTGATATCCTCCCACTATTCTAACCGCATAGTCAATATTAGGTTCTTGTTTTCAACATTGCATTTACTAAGCTTTCTACACTCAAAATGTAGGAAATCGCTTTCATTGCTTCTATCTCCTTTTGTGTTCCAAAACACATTTCCTTAGATAGATGCATTCCGTATCTGAAAGGTAACGAACCTTTCTTGGAATCTTGCATGTTAAAACGAACCATAATCATAAATATGTAAGATGTCCAGGAGAAGTACAATGTTCTTTCCTAGAGATCCAAGATCTCAAGAACATGTCCAACTTCTTCCTTTATCTTTCATATTGATTTATCTAGACAACCATCATTTTATGTCTTGACAACATCTTTACATTGTTACCAATGATAAGAATGTTCTCTACATAAAACCCGAGAAACACCACCTTGTTTCCATCACATTTCCAATACACACGATTCGTCTATGCTTTGATGAATCCATAAAATGGACTATCTCATCAATCTGCAAGTACCACGAACTCAAAGCTTTGTTTCAATCCATAAATGGATTAACTAAGCTTGTACTATAAATGATCTCGCCTCTTAGCAATAATCCTTATTGCTTTTCAAGAAGGCACATTTAGATCTAGTACTGCCTTCATGTAGATCCAGGGATCGATTTCATGTATACTAGTTCCAGAGTCCGAAGACTCTCCTAGTCTTATGAACATCTTCGGTTGACCCACAACCTCCCACTACAACGGCATTCCGGTGTATAAACAGTAATAACAGTAGGTGCAGTTAGTGGTGTACCGCTACTCAGTTCTGTTGGTTTCCAGTCTTCTTCGTTCTCCCTCATTTCAAAGTATCACGTCACTTTGGGCTTGTGGTTCATCACATAGTCTTACTCTAAGAACCGGGCGTTATAACTTATAACGTCCTTCTGGTTCATAGTACTATTGAACACACATCTTTTGTTCTTCCAGGATATTCTACAACCGCATTTGAATGCGCCGTTGTTTTAAGTACATATCCATAGAACACAGGTAGTTCCGTATAACTCATGCATTTACTATTTCTATAAGAGTTCCATTTCTTGTTTACGACACACCATTTCTACACAACAGTGTATGGTGTAGTCATTTGGGATCAAATCCCAATCTCTGATCAGTATGTCATGCATTTCTCAGACAGGTACTTGCCTCCGCGATCAAATCGCAGGCTACAAATGGATATAACTTGAAGGTTCTCCACAATAGATTTGTGTCCATTGACTTGTCAAAACACTTGCTTTTGTGGAACATCAGGTATTAATCCATTTATAAAGTAATCATCAAATGAAGTACTCGTACCTTATTGTCTGAGTAGACATAGGTCTGCATTCATCAGAGTCAATCAATTCTTATACTTGTCCGGATCTTATATCTTATATCCATAAAGGATTGCTTAGTCATATTATCTTCCAAATTAGATTCTTAGGTCGGAAGGTCCACTCCTTCAACTTAATTGATCAAAATATCAATTTTCGACCTTTGAACTTCTTATTTGAATAAACATGACTTAGCATAAGAATCCACAAGTATAAATGATTCATTACAGAAATATCTCTTAAAAGTAAAACGAGTTGTATACTACGGTTCGTTGCATCGTGGTGGACTTAGGATTTATCATTTATATATTGCTAGCTAATGTACCAGAATAGATAATATCATTATTTCTTCTCATAACCATCAAATGATTAAAGAAATAAAATATCCATTAATTAGAAATCCAGAACAAAGTTCTTTCTAAAATGAAAGGTACATAAAAGCAATAACTCAAAATGAAATCCCATAAAATGTCCTCCACTGCAACTGCTGCCTCCTCCACAGCATTGCCCATGTAGACTACGATTTCTTCTTTTCCAAGTCGTCGGGTTTCCTGGAACCCTTGCATTTAAAATGCACATACCGTCAGTGGTTCCATATCTACACACCAGGTTCCGGTAGATAATACCACTGACTATGTTTTACGACTAAAGAAATTTTCGTACTTTCTTTTGAGAGGATAATCAGACTTCCAGTACCCAGACTGTTTGTATCGAGAACACTTGCCTTGGCTCTCTCGTCCCATCTCGTGGTCCAAGAAACTTAGGACCACTGGGTTTCTTTGCTTTCTTTTCCTTTCCCCCGATTTTACCCTCAGGTTCGAAACCTATGGCATTGGCTACAAGAGCTTGCGATTTCCGTCTCAACTCGTCTAAAAGGTCCATCATCTAAAAAAAAAAATGTGTTTAAGCGTTTCCTCGAAATGACTGGCCTTTATGAGTATCCTCATCGCTTCTTGTCTAGCCGCCCATGTCATGTCTAAACACCAACTTGAGTTTGAACATGATATCATAATCAGTGGTCATTGCATAAGCATTTTCCCACTTCTTAAAATCAGTCCTTTCCTCATCAGTTGAGACATTAATAGGCTCGGGAGGACAAATTGTTGGAGTTGTGTACTTAATGTCTAGATTTAAGTGACGGAAACTCACGATCCATTGCCACTAATCTATTTAACTAAATAAACAATTATTTGCATTTAATTATTTATAATTAAATATATGCAAAATATAGTCCTGGATTTTATACGTTGTAGTTAGTATGGTGTTGCATGGGCGCACAGAAGATCATACTATCGGTTACTCGTATTTAATCGAACAGTTGCTCACGACCTAGATGGACACGGACCAATCCATCGGTATAGTCGTTGTGTGAGAGAGAAAATAATTTATCTTAATTATTTTATCACACTTGTACACTTGGTGTATTGAGCGGATCGTTGAGATTCATCGATTAGGATTGCCGGCGATAATCGATTCGAGTCTCAGTGTATTTTATTCTTAATCCCCGAAACTATTGCGGGTGTGTATATTTAATATAAGTGACTTTGATTTACCAAAGGAATTAACCGATTTAATAATTGGGTTAATTACCGGTTAAGTTGGGTCACTATATTTTATATATGGCATGCCGTGAATACTTGACGGGAAAGTGTATCCCGGAAGGGTTGATAATATCCCCGAGATGAGTTCATAAGGAATTATTATGTAAACCCTGCAGGTGGATTCGTTCCGCATAATAATTAAGGTTGAATGGTACTAGTCTCGGATATTAGAGATGAATAAATTAATTAGCAATAAATTAATTTTATTCATGGATATTTATATCTTAAATACACGGAATAAATAATACTACCGGAGAAATATTATTTGATATAATATGGTTTAATATTGGGAGTGCAATTAATTTTATATAGTGGAAAATAGAATTAATTAATATTAATGGATTAATAGATTTGGGCTTGGGCTCAATTTAATCATTAATATTGGAAGCCCAATATTCCACCTCCTTAAGATCCCCTACGTAGCCTATAAAAGCACTACATGGTCTTCTCTATTCTCATAAGTTGAAGATCACAATTCAAGAGAGAGAAAGTAGAGAGGAGGACCCATGGAGTTCGGTAGATCGTCGCCCACACGACGTCCGGGCTAGTGCAAGGAATACGTGGGAAGATCTCAAGGTCGTCAAATTGAGTTCTACGTTTCTCCGAACAACGAGAACGAGGTAAATCGTAAAACCCTATTTATGATTTTATCGTTAATTATCGTGAAAATACCATGAACCAAGATCCGAAGGACGAACCCGGGGATGGGGTTTGACCGCGCGGTGGTGATTCGAGATCACCGGACCGCGTGCGGTCAAGCGAGCCCCGCCGGGATCGAAGGCAACAAACCCTCGGCTGGACGCCGAGGGTGGCGATCGGCCCTAGGGCGCGATCGCCGTGCGCGATGTGGGAGAACCCCGGCTGGACGCCGGGGGTGCGATCGAGCGCGTGCTCGATCGCTGGGGGCGCGGGCTGGTGCCGCCCCCCGTTCCACCGTGAGCGGCGAGTCGCCGGACTCGCCGCGGGGCTGCCGGAGCAGCCCCATCGATCGCCTTGAGCGATCGCGATCAGCGATCGCGAGCCCCTCGCGGGGGCTCGGCTAGGGCAGCCGCGGGTTCATCCCGCGGCGGGTGTTCTTGGCCGGGCTCCGGCTCGTGAGGTGGTTCGTGGTTGTTTTCCGGCGAAAGGATTTCGATTGGGTTGTCGGTTCCGCAATTTAGACAATCCGGATATTCGAAGGATTTCGGTCGGAATTAATTAGATAATTTATTTATTTAAATTTATTAATTCCGGGATATCGATTTCCAACAATTGGTATCAGAGCCAGGTTTTAGTTCATGGTATTTTTCGATAAATTGTTCTACCTTGCAGGGTTTCCGATTATTATGGCTAGATTTAATTTTGTTAATTAATGTCATAATAATGTTCTTGATTATTAAACTCTCGGTGATGTTATTTGTTCTTGTGTGGTGAGTGCTTGTTCTTAATTTTTCCGGAAATTGTTTGAGGTCGATTTCATGTAGAGAATTGATTCCGGATAATTGTAAATTAATTTTGTAAAATTATTTACGTTGGATCGATTCCGAAACGACCAACGGAAAAGTGTGACGGAGGAGACGAAGAGAGGGAGGACCGGGGATCGATCATGATGATCGATCCCATGAGGATCGATCGAAGGGGGGGGCGTGGGGGCTGTCCGCGGGAACCCTCGGCCACGCCGGCCACCGGTGGTGGTGGCGCGTGGGCTGAGGTGGCGGCGGCGCTCCTCCCCGGCCGGCGATCAATGGTGGGGGACGCGGGGTCCTCGTGATCTCGTGTTCTCCTACCAAGATCCAACTTTCCTAAATTGATTCGGTTTTCCTATTTTGAGTATTCCTAGTTTTTGGGAACTCTCATGGAAATAGAAAAAGAATTAATTGGAATTAATTTATTTCCTTATTCTATTATGGAAGTCTTCTAGAATATTCTAAGTTCTACTTTCGAATAGGATTCTAGAGATTTAATAGAATTAGAAAGGAAAATAATTAATTATTAAATTAATTTATTTCCTAGTTGATTATTCCTATTTTATGGGAATTTTCATGGACATGGAAATTAATTAATTTTGGAAAGTAGAAGAGTCCTAAATTAATTTTTCCTTATTTAATTATTCCTTTATGGAATTTTTAATGGATTAGGAAAGGAATTAATTTGGAAGGATTAAGAGTCCTAAATTATTTTATTTTCTTATTTCATTATGGAAATCATCTAGAATATTCCAAGTGGGCCTTGGATAGATTATTCTAGAGATTTAATGAAGTAGAAAGGGAAAATAAAATAAATTTATTTTATTTCCTTATTCTATTATAGATGTCTTCTAGAATATTCCAAGTGGGTCTTGGATAGATTATTCTAGAGATTTAATAGAATTAGATAGGAAAATAAATAAATAAAAATATTAATAATATTTAATTTTATTTTTGATATATTCGATTGACTTAATTTTCGAATTAAGTAACTTTTGGATTAATTAAAAATAAATATATTTAAATATTGGAATTAATATTCCCGTCACATGGAGCATTCAAGAACGAAGACTAAAGACTAGAAGACGCATACGGGGATGCGATAAAGCCATAATAGTCGGAAAATAATATTCTAGTATTATTTTGATTATGTGATAATATTCTATGTGCTTTATTTCATGTATGCATGCTTATGTGTATTTAATTATGCATTAGATAGCGTATCCCTTTATTGTAAAAAGCTAAGTGGGAGAGGGTATGGAAACATATCCATGGTCTCCATTGCTGTTCTCTTGGTGACTTTTATGGACATTTGAAGTTCGCATAGATAAGCCATTGGAGGAGAATTCTTGTAATTCCTTTTACAAGATACATTGATTAAGTTTATCAAACAATGCCTAATTTGTCTTTCCAAAACTGATTTCAAGTCGACTCATTCTCACCCCGGGGAGTGGAATGGAGCCAAAGCCACTTGGTCATGTCGAGGACACAAATTAGAGACTTTCGTGTCATTTGATGACTAGATCGATTGTCTGCTCGGCTCCCTCATTCTATGAGAGATAGGGTCGTTCGCATGGTGAATCACTGGTTAGAAACTTCGAGTTTCACTTATGATTCTCCGCGTCTTGATTTACAAGATTAAATGAATCAAGTAATTGGGAGTCAATTGTAAAAGTCTTTTGGTGTAGTAAACGTCCACACTATCGTGGCTTGCTACATTGAATGGGACTTTGGAACGATTGATGTAGACAGTTATAGAAGGGAGTAAAGGAGCGTATGTTAACGTAAACGTCCACACTATCGTGGCTTGCGGTGAATATGCGTGTCCCAAACAATCTTCTTAGATACTGAGTAATGGTTTACACTTAGGTACGCTTTATAGTATTCTTCCCATCGAAGTAACGCTATAATTGATGTACGACCGAAGGAAATCTAATTGCTAAATCATTTGGATAGGTAAACGTCCACACTATCGTGGCTTGCCATATCTGATGGGATTTTAGATGTGATTAGTGGTTTAATGATATTATTTGAGGGAGATAATATCGGAGATTAAATCGATTTTTTGTTGTTATATGTGCTCATAGATTAGGATATGGCTTTGAACCCACTTTCTGTGATACGTAAGGATTTTAAACTCATTGGTCCCTAAATGTAATGATTGGAATAGAGATCTAGACATTGTCCAGACTGTTGAAGAGTACTGGTTAGTACTCAGTAAGCTTTGTCCTCCCGAGCCTATTGACATAGGCGGCTAGACAAGAAGCGATGAGGATACTCATAAAGGCCAGTCGCTTCGAGGAAACGCTTAAACACGTTTTTGAGATGATTGACCTTTTAGACGAGTTGAGACGGAAATCGCAAGCTCTTGTAGCCAATGCCAAAGGTTTCGAACCTAAGGAAAAAAAATCGGGGGAAAGGAAAAGCAAGCAAAGAAACCCAGTGGTCCTAGGTTTCTTAGACCACGAGATGGGACGAGAAAGCCATGAGGCAAGAGTTCTCGATGCAAACAGTCTGGGTACTGGAAGTCTGATTATCCTCTCAAAGAAAGTACGAAATTTTCTTTAGTCGTAAAACATAGTCAGTGATATTATCTACCGGAACCTGGTGTGTAGATATGGAACCACTGACGGTATGTGCATTTTAAATGCAAGGGTTCCAGGAAACCCGACGACTTAGAAAAGAAGAAATCGTAGTCTACATGGGCAATGCTGTAGAGGAGGCAGCAGTTGCAGTGGAGGACATTTTATAGGATTTCATTTTGAGTTATTGCTTTTATGTACCTTTCATATTAGAAAGAACTTTGTTCTAGATTTCTAATAAATGGATATTTTATTTCTTTTAATCATTTTATGGTTATAAGAAGAAATAATGATATTATCTATTTTGGTACATTGACTAGCAATATATAAATGATGAATCCTGAGTCCACCACGATGCAACGAACCGTAGTATGAAACTCGTTTTACTAATAAGAGATTTCTTTATCAATTATACTTGTGGATTCTTATGCTGAGTCATGTTTATTCAAATAAGAAGTTCAAAGGTCGAAAATTGATATTTGATCAATTAAGTTGAGGGAGTGGACCTTCCGACCTAAGAATCTAATTTGGAAGATAATATGACTAAGCAATCCTTTATGGATATAAGATGTAAGATCCGGACAAGTATAAGAATTGATTGACTCTGATGTATGCAGACCTATGCCTACTCAGACAATAAGGTACGAGTACTTCATTTTATGATTACTCGAAAAATGGATTAGAATACCTGATGTGCCACAAAAAGCAAAGTGTTTTGACAAGTCAATGGACACTAAGCAATTGTGGAGAACCATCAAGGTATATCCATTTGTAGCCTGCGATTTGATCGCGGAGGCAAGTACCTGTCTGAAGAATGCATAGGCATACTAATCAGAGATTGGGATTTGATCCCAAATGACTACACCATACACTGTTGTGTAGAAATGGTGTGTTGTAAACAAGAAATGGAACTCTTATAGAAATAGTAAAAGCATGAGTTATACGGAACTACCTATGTTCTATGGATATGTCTGGAAACAACGGGGCATTCAAATGCGGTTGTAGAATATCCTAGAAGAACAAAAGATGTGTGTTCAATAGTACTATGAACCAAAAGGACATTATAAGTTCTAACGCCCGGTTCTTAGAGAAAGACTATATGATTAACCACAAGCCCAAAGTGACGTAATACTTTGAAATGAGAGAGAAAGATTAAGACTTAGAACCAGCCAAACCGAGTAGAGGTACACCACTAACTGCACCTACTGTTATTACTGTTTATACACCAGAACGCCGTTGTAGTGGGAGGTTGTATGACAACCGGAGATATTCATAAAACTAGGTGAGTCTTCGGATTCTGGACCTAGTATACATGAAATCGATCCCTGGATCTACATGAAGGCCGTACTAGATCTAAATGTGCCTTCTTGGAGAGCAATAAGGATTATTGCTAAGAGGCGAGATCATTTAGAGTACAAGCTTAGTTGATCCATTTATGGATTGAAACAAAGCATTGAATTCGTGGTACTTGCAAATTGATGAGATAGTCCATTTTATGGATTCATCAAAAGCATAGACGAATCGTGTATATTGGAAACGTGATGGAAAACAAGGTGGTGTTTCTCGGAGGTTTTATGTAGATGACTTTTTATCATTGGCAACAATGTAAAGATGTTGTCAGACATAAAATGATGGTTGTCTAGAAAAATCGATATATGAGATGAAGAAGAAGTTAGAGCATGTTCTTAAGATCTAGGATCTCAAGAAAAGAACATTGTACTTCTCCTGGACATCTTACATATATATGATTATGGTTCGTTTTAACATGCAAAATTCCGAGAAAGGTTCGTTACCTTTCAGAGACGGAATGCATCTATCTAAGGATATGTGTTTTGGAACACAAAAGGAGATAGAAGCAATGAAAGCGGATTCCTACACTTTGAGTGTGGAAAGCTTAATAAATGCATTGTTGAAAACAAGAACCTGGTATCGGCTATGCGGTTAGCATAGTGGGAGGATATCAAGGTAATCCTGGAAAGGAATATTCGACTGCCGTAAAAGTACTTTCGAAGTACTGTTCTAGACTACGAAGCAGACGAGTTTTTCCTTTGGATTGCATTCTCTTAGATTTCTAATCGAATAAGGACCAGTGTAAGTCGATATCAGGCTATGTGTTTCACTATTGAAGGAGAAGGAGTTTAACATGGAAGAGTGATAAGCACGATGCTTTTCGGACTCTGCCATGGGTAACCAAATAGCGGCCTCAGAGGCAGCGGAAGTTTTGGTATAACTCCGGGATAATCTCTGGGACTTAGATGTGATTCTTAATTTGCCAAAGGCTATGTAAATAGCGGTGCAATGGCAAATGGTAAGAAATCACTAGTCCATAAGTGTAAGATAACACATAGTGCAAGTACCACCTGATACGAGTCATCGTCGAGGGAGACGACGCTGTAGTCACCAAGATAACTTCAGAGCGGCAACCTAGAGTGCTCATTCACATAGTACTTCTTGGAAGTACAACTTAAGCACGTGATGAGTATGGGAGTCGGGAGTTTGGAGTTTGGAGGAAATGACTAGACCTTAGTACAAGTGGGAGATTGTTGGAGTTGTGTACTTAATGTCTAGATTTAAGTGACGGAAACTCACGATCCATTGCCACTAATCTATTTAACTAAATAAACAATTATTTGCGTTTAATTATTTATAATTAAATATATGCAAAATATAGTCCTGGATTTTATACGTTGTAGTTAGTATGGTGTTGCATGGGCGCACAGAAGATCATACTATCGGTTACTCGTATTTAATCGAACAGTTGCTCACGACCTAGATGGACACGGACCAATCCATCGGTATAGTCGTTGTGTGAGAGAGAAAATAATTTATCTTAATTATTTTATCACACTTGTACACTTGGTGTATTGAGCGGATCGTTGAGATTCATCGATTAGGATTGCCGGCGATAATCGATTCGAGTCTCAGTGTATTTTATTCTTAATCCCCGAAACTATTGCGGGTGTGTATATTTAATATAAGTGACTTTGATTTACCAAAGGAATTAACCGATTTAATAATTGGGTTAATTACCGGTTAAGTTGGGTCACTATATTTTATATATGGCATGCCGTGAATACTTGACGGGAAAGTGTATCCCGGAAGGGTTGATAATATCCCCGAGATGAGTTCATAAGGAATTATTATGTAAACCCTGCAGGTGGATTCGTTCCGCATAATAATTAAGGTTGAATGGTACTAGTCTCGGATATAAGAGATGAATAAATTAATTAGCAATAAATTAATTTTATTCATGGATATTTATATCTTAAATACACGGAATAAATAATACTACCGGAGAAATATTATTTGATATAATATGGTTTAATATTGGGAGTGCAATTAATTTTATATAGTGGAAAATAGAATTAATTAATATTAATGGATTAATAGATTTGGGCTTGGGCTCAATTTAATCATTAATATTGGAAGCCCAATATTCCACCTCCTTAAGATCCCCTACGTAGCCTATAAAATCACTACATGGTCTTCTCTATTCTCATAAGTTGAAGATCACAATTCAAGAGAGAGAAAGTAGAGAGGAGGACCCATGGAGTTCGGTAGATCGTCGTCCACACGACGTCCGGGCTAGTGCAAGGAATACGTGGGAAGATCTCAAGGTCGTCAAATTGAGTTCTACGTTTCTCCGAACAACGAGAACGAGGTAAATCGTAAAACCCTATTTATGATTTTATCGTTAATTATCGTGAAAATACCATGAACCAAGATCCGAAGGACGAACCCGGGGATGGGGTTTGACCGCGCGGTGGTGATTCGAGATCACCGGACCGCGTGCGGTCAAGCGAGCCCCGCCGGGATCGAAGGCAACAAACCCTCGGCTGGACGCCGAGGGTGGCGATCGGCCCTAGGGCGCGATCGCCGTGCGCGATGTGGGAGAACCCCGGCTGGACGCCGGGGGTGCGATCGAGCGCGTGCTCGATCGCTGGGGGCGCGGGCTGGTGCCGCCCCCTGTTCCACCGTGAGCGGCGAGTCGCCGGACTCGCCGCGGGGCTGCCGGAGCAGCCCCATCGATCGCCTTGAGCGATCGCGATCAGCGATCGCGAGCCCCTCGCGGGGGCTCGGCTAGGGCAGCCGCGGGTTCATCCCGCGGCGGGTGTTCTTGACCGGGCTCCGGCTCGTGAGGTGGTTCGTGGTTGTTTTCCGGCGAAAGGATTTCGATTGGGTTGTCGGTTCCGCAATTTAGACAATCCGGATATTCGAAGGATTTCGGTCGGAATTAATTAGATAATTTATTTATTTAAATTTATTAATTCCGGGATATCGATTTCCAACACAAAGTTCACTGAGTACAAACTTGTACTCTTCAGTAGTTTGGGCAATGTCTAGATCTCTATTCCAGTCAATACATTCAGGGACCAGTGAGTTAAATTCCTCAAGTATCACATAAAGTGGGTTCAAAGCCATTTCCTAATCTATGAGCACACAATAACAAACAATTGATTTAATCTCCGATATTATCTCCCTCAAATAATATCATTAAATCACTAATCACATCTAAAATCCCATCAGATATGGCAAGCCACGTGGTGTGGACGTTTACCTACCCAAATGATTTAGCAATTAGATTTGCTTTGGTCATACATCACTTATAGCGTAACTTCGTGGGGAAGAATATTATAATGTGTATCTAAGTGTAAACCATTACTCAGCACTAAAGTAAATCGTTTGGAACCGCTACATCACCGCAAGCCACGTGGTGTGGACGTTTACAATGATTTCACAATTCTTCACAATTCCTTATAACTGTCTACATCAATTAATCCAAAATCTGTTAGTATAGCAAGCCACGTGGTGTGGACGTTTACTACGCCAAGAGACTTTTATAATTGACTCCCAATTACTTGATCCATTCGATCTTGTAAACCAAGACGCGGAGAATCATAAGTGAAACTCAAAGTTTCTAACCAGTGATTCACCATGCGAACAACCCTATCTCTCACAGAATGAGGGAGCCGAGCAGACAATCGATCTAGTCATAAAATGACAGGAAAGTCTCTAATTTGTGTCCTCGACATGACCAAGTGGCTTTGGCTCCATTCCACTCCCCGGGGTGAGAATGAGTCGACTTTAAATCAGTTTTGGAAAGACAAATTAGGCATTGTTTGATAAACTTAATCAATGTTTCTCGTAAGAGAAATTACAAGAATTCTCCTCCAATGGCTTATCTATATGAACTTCGAAAGTTCATAAGTCACCAAGAGAACAGCAATGTAGACCATGGCATTGTTTTCAATCCCTCTCCCACTTAGCTTTTTACAATAAAGGGATACGCTATATAATGCATAATTAAATACACATAAGCATGCATACGTGAAATAAAGCACATAGTATAATTTTACATAATCAAAATAATACTAGAATATTATTTTCCGACTATTATGGCTTTATTCCATCCCCGTACGCATCTTCTAGTCTTCAGTCTTCGTTCTTGAATGCTCCATGTGACGGGAATATTAATTTCAATATTTAAATTTATTTATTTTTAATAAATCCAAAAGTTACTTAATTCGAAAATTAAGTCAATCGAATAAATTAAAAATAAAATTAAATATTATTAATATTTTTATTATTTTTATTTTCCTTTTCTAATTCCATTAAATCTCTAAAATTTTATCCAAGACCCACTTGGATTATTCTAGAAGATTTCCATAATGAAATAAGGAAATAAAATAATTTAGGACTCCTGGTCCTTCCAAATTAATTCATTTCCTAATCCATTAAAAATTCCATAAAAGAATAATTCAATAAGGAAAAATTAATTAAGGACTCTTAAAAACTTTCCAAATTAATTATTTTCCTTTTCCATTAAAAATTCCATAAAGGAATAATTAAATAGGAAAAATAAATTAATTCTAAATTTATTCCTTTTCATATTCCATGAAAATTTCCAAGAATAGGAATAATCAATAAGGAAAAATAAATTTATTCTAAATTTATTCTTTTCCTATTCCATGAGAATTCCCAAAAATAGGAATACTCAAAATAGGAAAACCGAATAATTTAGGAAAGTTAGATATTGGTAGGAGAGCACGGGTTGGGGATCCCCGCGCCTCTACCATCGATCGTCGGTCGAGAACCGAGGGGAGAGCACCGCCGCCGCCCCAGCCACGCGCCACCACCACCGGTGGCTAGGCGAGGCCGAGAACCGCGGGCAGCCCCCTTCTTCACCATCGATCGATCGATCCTTCAAGGGGTTCGATCATGGGGTTGATCGATCCCGGAATCCTCCCTCTCATCGTCTCCTCCGTCACACGTCTTCTCCGGCGGTCGTTTCGGAATCGATCCAACGTAAATAAATTACAAATTTATTACTACGCTATCCGGTATCGATTCTCTACATGAAATCGACCTCATACAATTTCCGGAAAATAAGAACAAGCATCCACCACATAAAAACGAATATCGACATCACCGAGAGTTTAATAATCAAGAGTAATATTATGGACATTAATTAACAAAATTAAGTCTAGCCATAATAATCGGAAATCCTGCAAGGTAGAACAATTTATCGAAAAATACCATGAACTAAAACCATCGCTCTGATACCAATTGTTGGAAATCGATATCCCGGAATTAATAAATTTAAATAAATAAATTATCTAATTAATTCCGACTGAAATCCTTCGGAGATCGAATATCCGGAGTTGTCAAAGTTGCGGAACAACAACTCCAATCGACTCCCGGTTGCCGGAACATCCCGCCACGAACCACCACGAAGCCGGACTCAACCAAACCCTAACCGCGGGGATAGCCCGCGGCTGTCTGGTCAAGCCCCCGCGTGGGGCTCGCGGCTGTCCTTGGCAGCCGCCTAGGGCTGCCCCTTGGCAGCCCGCTGGGCACGCCGAGAACCCACGCGACCAGCTGCGGGGATGCTCGTAGCATCCCGCTGACGCCCCGCGTCGCAGCGAGTCCCGCATGGGCTCGTGGGGCTGATCGCAGCAGCCCCGTAGCGCTGCCCGAACGCGACTCGCATCACGTGCGAGTCCGCTGCGGAAAACCCGCAGCTCGCACGCGAGCCCGTCCGTGGCGATCGAACTAGGGTTCGATCGAGTCTCGGCGCCCAGTCGAGGCTCTCGCCCTCTCGACCCCTCCAGCCGAGCCGACGATCCGCCGGCGGTCCGGTGGTCTTCGACCACCACCGCCCGGTTCGTCCTCGTCATGGGTCGCGTCTTTCGGATCTTGGTTCAAGGTAATTTTACGATAATTAAACGATAAAATCATAAAGAGGGTTTTACGATTTTCCTCGTTCTCGTTGTTCGGAAAAACGAAGAACTCAATTTGAAGACCTTGAGATCTTCCCACGTATTTCTTGCACTAGCTCGAACGTCGTGTGGGCGACGATCTTCCGAACTCCATGGATCTCCCTCTCTACTTTCTCTCTCTAGAATCGTGATCTTCAAGTTATGAGAATAGAGAAGACCATGTAGTGCTTTTATAGGCTACGTAGGGGATCTTAAGGAGGTGGAATATTGGGCTTCCAATATTAATGATTAAATTGAGCACAAGCCCAAATCTATTAATCACATTAATATTAATTAATTTATTTTCCACTATATAAATTAATTGCACTCCCAATATTAAACCATATTATATCAAATAATATTTCTCCGGTAGTATTATTTATTCCGTGCGTTTAAGATATAAATGTCCATGAATAAAATTAATTTATTGCTAATTAATTTATTCATCTCTTGTAACCGAGAATAGTACCATCAACTTTAATTATTATGCGGAACAAATCGACCTGCAGGGTTTACATAAGAATTCCTTATGAACTCATCTCGGGGACATTATCAACCCTTATCGGGACACACTTTCCCTTCAAGAATTCACGGCGTGTCATATATAAAATACCGTGACCCAACTTTACCGGTAATTGACCCAATATTCAAATCGGTCAATTCCTTTGGAAAATCAAAGTCACTAATATTAAATATACACACCCGCAATAATATCGGGGATTAAGAATAAAATACACTGAGATTTAAATTGATTATCTAAAGCAATCCTAATCGATAAATCTCAAGCGATCCGCCCAATACACCAAGTGTACAAGTATGATAAAATAATCAAGACAAATTATTTTCTCTCTCATACAACGACTATACCGATGGATTGGTCCTTGTCCATCTAGGTCGTGAGCAACTGTTCGATTATATACGAGTAACCGATAGTATGATATTCCATGTGACGACGCACACCATACTAACTACAACGTATATAATCCAGGACTATATTTTGCATATATTTAATTATAAATAATTAAACGCAAATAATTGTTTATTTAATTAAATAGATTAATGGCAATGGATCGGGAGTTCATATCACTTAAATCTAGACATTAAGTATACAACTCCATCAAACCTCTGGACTTAGATGTGATTCTTAGTTTACCAAAGGCTATGGGAATAGCGGTGCGATGGCAAACAATAAGAAATCACAAGTCCGTAGTGAAGATAACACATAGAGCGCAAGTACCACCTGATACGAGTCATCGTCGAGTGAGAAGAGGATGTAGTCACCAAGATAACTTCGGAGACGGCAACCTAGAATGCTCATTCACAAGGCAGTTCTTTAGAAGTGCAGATTAAGCACGTTATGGGTATGGGAGTCGGGAGTTTGGAAGAAAAGACTAGACTTTAGTATAAGTGGAAGATTGATGGAGTTGTATACTTCATGTCTAGATTTAAGTAACGTAAACTCCCGGTCCATGGCATTTAATATATTTAAATAAATAAACAATCATTTTCTTTTAATTATTGATAATTAAATATATGCAAATTATAGTCCTGGATTATATACGTTGTAGTTAGTATGGTGTGCGACGTCACACGGAAGATCATACTATCGGTTACTCATATATTGATCAAACAGTAGCTCACGACCTAGATGGACAAGGACCAATCCATCGGTATAGTCATTTGTATGAAAGAGAAAATAATTTGTCTTAATTATTTTATCATACTTGTACACTTGGTGTATTGGGCGGATCGCTTGAGATTTATCGGTTAGGATTGCCTTAGATAATCGATTTAAGTCTCAGTGTATTTTATTCTTAATCCCTAATATTATTGAGGGTGTGTGCATTTAATATTAGTGACTTTGATTTTCCAAAGGAATTGACCGATTAGAATAATCGATCGATTACCGGCAAAGTCTGGTCACGGTATTTTATGTATGACATGCTATGAATTCTTGACGGGAAAGTGTGTCCTCGTAAGGGTTGATAATGTCCCCGAGATGAATTCATAAGAAATTATTATGTAAACCTCATGAGTGGATTTGTTCCGCATAATAATTAAAGTTGAATGGTACTATTTTCGGTTACAAGAGATGAATAAATTAATTAGCAATAAATATAATTTATTCATGGACAATAAATAATACCACCGCAGAGAATATTATTTGATATAATATGGAATAATATTGGGAGTACAATTATATTTATATATATAGTGGAAAATAAATATAATTAATAATACTAAGGATTAATAGATTTGGGTTTGGGCTCAATTTAATCACTATTATTAGAATCCCAATATTTCACCTCCTTTATATCCCCTACGTAACCTATAAAAGAACTACATGGTCTTCACATTTAGAACAAGACAAGAATATCAATAGTTGATAGTTCTAAAGAGTTCGTGAAGGAGTTCCATAGAGTACGGAGGATCGTCGTCCACACGACGTTCGAACAAGGTGCAAGTAATACGCGGGAATGATTAAAGGTCTTCAACAAGATCTCGTTTCTCCGTACAACGAGAACAAACACTATGGGAAAATGTCTCATAGACACCGGGCATTGACCGGTGTTAAAAAAAAATTGTCTGGTGTTATTGTGCGTGGTGTTAAAGATCAGCTATGTTTTAACACCGGTCAATGACCGGTGTTAAAAATAATTTATAACACCGGGTTTTGTGACCTGGACCGATGTTTATATTATTAAAGACACCGGTCTGTTCCATGAAAACTAACAAAATCAACCGGTGTGAAAAATAATAACACCAGTCTTTTTCATATATGACCGGTGTCTATAATTGTTTTTGACATCGGTTTTAAACTCTACGACCGGTGTCGTTGATAATAATTAAAATAAAAAAATATTTATTTTTAGGAATTGCCAATAAAAAAAATTATATTAAATTCTTGAAATCCAAATACAATATTCAAAATACTCAAATCTCTAAATTCTTACAATATTTTCATGGACTCCAAACACAATAATCAAAATACCCAAATGTAACATTCAAGAAAGAAAATCATAAACAGAATGATACATAGACGTCCCCTTATGTTTCCCTGTTGAACTAATCGCCAAATCAATCTGCAACTCTCTCTTATCATTCAATAGTCCAGAGCCTGCACAAATTATAAATATAACATTACCCAACAAGGAGAGAAAAGTAAAGATGAATTCTTCCCATATTCACATAGGATATATTACATATACAGCTATCTAAATATTACATATGCCGCGTAAGTAAAAAAAATTATTAGTTTTTTTAACATCGGGCCGGGCTAATAAGATCGGTGTTAAAGAAATTTATAATTTTATTTAAAAAATAGAAATTTTATTAAAACCGATCGAAGGAAAAAATAATCTTATAAATAAAAATGAAAATGAAAATTTAAAATGGAACATTTAACATCAGTTTATACAAAATCCAGCGTTAAAAATAGTTTAACTTTCATTTTTTTCGCGACTGGTGTTATAAACATTTTTAACACCGTTCACAAAGGCGTCCGGTGTCTATGAAGTGGTGTCTATGAAACATTTTCCCATAGTGAAAGGTAGAAATCATAAACCCCTTTATGATTTTAATTTAATATCGTTATATGCACATGAACGAAGATCCGGGAAACAAACGAACTCAGCGGACGGGGATAGACCGCAAGGTCGAGATCCCCGGCGGGGATCGAGAGAACCCTCGGCTGGGAGCCGAGGGGTGGCGATCGGCCCTAGGGCACGATCGCCGGTGGCGCGAAGAAGCAGTTCCGGCTGGACGCCGGGGCGGGCGATCGATTTTGTGATCGATCGTCGCGGCAGTCCGCTGGGCGGACGGGGCCCCTCCGGCGATGGCGGTGAGTCGCCGGACTCACCGCTGGGGGCTGCTACGAGCAGCCCCGTGGATGCCCATGCGATCGCTAAACGCGATCGCGAGCCCCATACGAAGTTTGATTGGATGAGACTCCTACTTTTATAACTTTTAGGGTAATTGTGATTTTGGTGAAAGTAATACTTAGAAAAGAACAGACTTGAAAATGTATTCCTATAGATTTTTTGTTAATAATGTAAAGAGATGAGGACAAATATAGCATTATAATAGCAATTAGCAAACTGGTTACTCATTCCACTATAGTTTTCCCTCAATAACACTTATGGAATATACATTTATTGAAAATGTATTCCTATAGATTTTTTGTTAATAATGTAAAGAGATGAGGACAAATATAGCATTTTAATAGCAATTAGCAAACTGGTTACTCATTCCAATATGGTTTTCCCTCAATAACACTTATGGAATATACATTTATGTCCATACATGTATGTATACCATTCATTGAATTGCTACTTCTGAACATGTAAATTTATATGTGCTTCAGGTTGTATTGTGCGCGTTGTGGATGAGTGACTATCTAGCTGATGATGTTGTGGTCATGCATTGACAAAACAATTTGATGTACTTTAGCTACAATTATAAATGTTTTGATTTTGGATAATGATTGTACTCTAGTTACAATATTTTGTATGAATGTTTAAGGTATTTTATGTATTATGGTATTTGATGATTTTATAAATTTGTGCAATTTTAATATATAAATTACAAAATTACAGGAATTATACGACGTTTAAATCTCTCTATAGAAATCAGTTTTTAAAATAAAATCTCTATATAGAAATCGGTTTTTAAAATAAAAATGATTATGTAATACTATATAGTTATCGGTTCTAAGCTAAATAACCAATATTAAAGGGTTATTAGATATCAGTTAGTTTTGTGGGGTAATACCGGAAATCAACCGATTTCTATGAACACAAAAGAAATCGGCTGGAAAATAAAAACTGATTTCTAAAATGTACATAGAAATCGGTTAATCACCGATGTCTATAGTTGCAGACTATAGATATCGGCTCCATCAACATCAGTTCGGATTTTTATAGAAATCAGTGAATAACCGATTTCTAATGCAATATTTTTAGTAGTGGGGGGCTCGTCTAGGGTTATCCGCGGGTTTATCCCGCGGCGATGCTTTGGTCGGGCCCAGCTCCGTGCGGTGGTTCGCGTATTTTCCGGCGAACGGATTTCGGTCGGGTTGTCGGTTCCGCAATTTTTGATAACCCGGGATATCGATTTCCAACACTCTCACCTCTTTTCACCGAGACCATACCTTTACCTCCATCCAAACCCTCTCACTTACTTTCTACCGAGACCTCTTCCCATCCACTCTCCTTGGATCTCGACTTTTTGAAGATTTAATCTAAATCTGAGGCCATTCCATAGAAAAACACCGAGGCTAAGCGCACCACAACCCCTACTGAAGGGGTCTCTAACCCGGGGATTGAGAATGAAGAGAAACGTACCCGGACACGCTCCAAGTCTAGGGGAATAGACAAGGAGAAAGAGAAAAAAAATATGGTGCCCACCAAGGCCTCTACGAAGAAAGGGAGCGAGCCTCCCCTCTCTCCATCATGATGACCTCGCTTGTCACTACTGTCGGACTGCATCGGAGTCAATGGATCACATGTTCTTTTCGTACGGACCATGTCTACCATACTGAGTGCGCTAAAGTACGGATCAAGAAAGAAGTACGAAACCTATTCAGATACAGGTTTGCGGATCTATGTTACACATTTATCCTGTTTATTTCTTTAGATAGGATCTTTTGTATTAGAGAGTGTTTTGGAGAGCTAAGACTAGACTTCGGGCCTGTCCGTATGCTAGTCTAACATCTCCCATTGTTCTCTACCGGGTATGCCCGGTTTATGATGTAAAGGCTTCGGCCTAACTTTTTTGATCCTATATATTTTTACATTTCCAATCAAAAAAATATATTTTTTAAATTATACTACACAAATTAAGGCTTACAATTTAATATTTTATTTTTTAATTTTTTTTATTAATTAAAGTAGTTTAAGATTATAATTATAAAATGGTGTAATAACTGCATAATTAATATAATTATAAAATGTAAATTAACAAAATTAAAATAATATTATTTAATTTGCTGAAAAGTTGTTTAACAAAACTTTTAAAATTTAATTTTATTCAAAATCACCCTAAATTAATTATTAAAATAAATTTTACATAGTAATTATAGAATTGACCTCTGAAAAATATTATTCAGACTAGTTTTATATAAACAGATGTAGTCAAAACATATCAAGTCGAATTGACCTCTGAAAAATATTATCATTATTCACATCAGTTTTATGTAAACAGATGTAGTCAAAACATATTAGGTCTAAAATAAACATCGCTAAAAGAGCAGCTCCTTAATTGAACTCCATAAACTCACTACACTAATATAAACTCACTAAAATATTATGTTTTATAAATAGATAGCATTTTATTGAAGTTGAGTCAATAATACTATAAAACACATTATTAAAAGTGATAATTAAATTCAACTTATATGCAAGAGATGTGGGCCAAGATACACTAGAAGAATTTTGGATATTAATGATTTAGATCCGACTTATAAAATCCGTGGAAACATGACAGGAGGCTTACAACGAAAGTGATCACAAAACGGATATCCAACTATATATTTAATTGATATGATACACATGTACATAATGAAATAAACAAACGGTCACTTGTTTTTAAATAACTTGCTTACACTTACAGTATATAACAATCAATACATAATCTCGTTAAATTAACATCGATCAATCACACGTAATTCATAACAACATGCAGTGGTGGTGGTGCTAGTTAGGCGAGATTCTTAATTACTAGCCCTTGGAGATGGTGGCGATGGGCGAGCGGTCCTCTTCTGTACAACTCTCACTTTTCTTGCAAGCATATGTGTCGTCGATAATATTTTAATATTATCGTGCACATGATCATGATCATCTTTTAGGCTCACAGCTGCCATTGCAAAATGTGGTAGCATAATTGCCAGCAAGAGGAAGATATACACTAGAACTCTTTTCATTTTTTGTTTCAATATTTAATTTTATTCTTTTGTTGATTGAGGAATTGAAACTGGATCGATCGACTGCCCTTTTATAGTGTACGTTTACGTATTTTTTTTAATTGGTGGATTATGACAGATAGATTGTACGTGTTTAAGGAGAAATTACAAGCAAGTTGCTGAAATTGTCAACACATAAGTCACAATCATTTTGCAGATATCATGGTTTCAAATATGAGAAAATCATTCTGCAACTCTGACCAATATTCTCGGACCCATTCAATACAACTGTGTACATGTACACAGTGTACATAAAATAATTAAGTATTAACATAGTGACAGTATTTGTATATATATATATTAGAAATATAATGATATTTTTATATAAAAACATAAATATAAATTTGGTAAAAATAATTAATAAAATTTGATGTGATTTCATAATATAATTAATTTTAACATAAGTAATTTAATTATCATAAATTTGGAAGCAATAAATTTAGTAGGAATAATTTCTTGAAAACATAATTTTGATAGAAAAAATTAAATAAATTAATTCATTATTTTTTTTTTAAATTACATTTTATTGGCAGAATTCAATATTTCCTCAATTGATTTTTCATAATAGTAGTATATTCAAAAGACTATATATACATATTAATCGCATATTATATACATATTGTATACTTTTTGTAATTTACTAAAACAATTCAAAATAATTTAAATGAGATGGACGTGGCTCCCTCCTAGAGGTTTGAGGCTCGGAGATACAACGACGACGGCCTCTCTCGAATTTCCTCTTGATGGATTTGGATAGAAGTTCATAGATCTAAAATTTAGAGTTAGAGTTATAAGAGGAGGAATAAAATATATTTTGGAGTTATGATTTGATGATACAAATTTGATGAATTGTTTCAGATTTTGGTTTTTAAAGTCTGGAAATTGAAATTTTTTTTACAGAAATTTCAGATGCATTCTTGAATTACACGATCCCTCTTTTTTTTATTTTCATTTTTCCTTTATTTTTTAAATTAATTAAGAACGTGTGATCCAATTTCTCGGAATATTCTTTCGAATATTCTATTTCGTGAGTCTCAGGTTGGTTTATGTAAATGTGTTAAACCTCAAGTAGGCGCATGCAACGTTTTTCAGGTCAGGTAGGAAAATGTAAAAAGTGGTAAAACTCGGGTGAAAAATTGTAATTTACCCTTTTTTATATTCTCAAAGCATGCATAAATATGTTTATTTTATTTTTGTATTTTGTAAATGTAGTGAATTTTGTAAACATTTATTTTATAATTTATTATAGCAATATTAAGAGTAATTAATTTATGGATTTATTGTAAGAAATAAAAAATCAAGCTGGTTTAGTAGGTGATTTTATGATTATAATAATTTAATACAAAGTGATTTGATCATACAAATGGATTGTAAGACTCAGTACTATAATTTACAATTTTCATTTCAATATAATTATTTTGAGCTTTGAATATATATTATTGGATAATATCTTAAAAACAAATTCAAATTTATTAAATCATTGTCTGTATAATTGTGTCTTACATGTTCGATGTGAAAAACATGAAAGATAAGATGGCAATTGACAATAATTATATTTATTAAGGAGCTCCCCATGAGATGTTGTCACTAGCTTGCAGATAACAATTGACAAGAGAGATGAAACACCCTTAAAATGTACATGGCCGCAAATCGTGTCAAAGTTGCAAAAGTACAAATTCTAAATTTTTGAATTTGCATTGAGATGCTCCCAGAAAAAGAGAGACAATTGACGACTTCACCATGAATTTGAGCAACTTTGTCAACAACATTAATTCGAGCGTTCAGTGACAATATGGAATGAAGAGGTCGGTGTGGTACCTTAAAGAAATGTGTTCGAACCGTACCAGCATTTTAGTTCTCTCAAATTGCATAATAAAACGATATGTTGAGCGATTTGCAGACTTTAAAAACATGGTCGCTAAGATGAAAATGTAATATTTTTGTAATATTGACCAAGTTCAAGACTTCTAATTTTTTTCATATTTTTCTGTTAAATTTTTTTTTTTTTTTTGAAAAACTGTAGAAAAATCCGTAGTACTTAATTATTTATTAATTCACAAATTATTTCTTTTATTTGCGATAAAAGCTACGGAATATTAACATCTCCAAGCATCAAATTAAATAATTTTCTTTGATATATGTTCTTAATCATATAACTAACCTTCCGTGATTTGCTTTGTTTAAAGTAAAGAAGTTTAAATTAATGGTCTTCACTTACAAAATATTCTAGAATGAGTCCGAGAATATTTATTGGTCAGAGTTACCAAATGATTTTCTCAGATTTGAAACCATGAAATCTGCAAAATATGATTGTGACCTATGTGTTGACAATTTTAGCAAGTTGCTCGTAATTTCTTTCCTTCAAACACACAATCTATCTGTCATCGTTAACGTATTAATTTCAAAACAACCTTCAAAACATACACTATATAAAGGGCATTGGATCGCCAGTTTCAATTCCCCAACCAACAAAAGAAATTAAAAATTAAAACTATAACAATGAAAAGTGTTTTAGTGTATTTCCTCTTGCTGGCAATTATGCTCCCAAATTGTGTGGAGAAGCCCTCCTTTGCAATGGCAGTTGTGAGCCTAAAAGATCATCATGTGCACGATAATATTTTATCGACACGAATGCTTGCAAGAAAATTAGTCAGAGTCGTACAAAAAAGGACTGCACGCCCGTCGCCACCACCTCCAAGGGCTAGTACGAATCCCGTGTAGCTAGCCTAGGTGTTTTGCCTCCACCACCATTGCATATCGTTATGAATTACAAGATTGATCGATGTTTAACCTTTATTGTTTGTACGAAAGATTAATAAAAGCAAGTGATTGTCTGTTTATTTTATGATGTATTAATTTGGTCGTTTTCATGTTTCTATTGATTTTATAAATGTAAAAACTCATCAAACAGAAATTTTTTTTATTTTTTAATATAATTTTAGAATCCTCATAAATAAAACAAAAATTATGTATTTAATATAATTCTAATTTATTAAGGAAGTAAATTCTGCATTAAATCTAATGGAGATAAAAAAAATACACAACTCATATAATATATACAAATATGATACATTTACAATTTACACCACTCTATAGAATATTGCATACACTTAATTATAAACATTTTTTTAATTATAAACTCAAATAATATATACAAATATGATACATATACAATTTACACCACTCTATAGAATATTGTATACACTGTTGAAAAACATAATCAATATATAAATATGTCATTTTAAACATTTTTTATTTTTGGTAGTGACTAAAATATATAAACACTTCTCGTGTCACTAAAAACAGTTTCTTTTTGTAGTGAAAAAAATAGAAATAAAATAAACGGACGAATATACCATAGAGGTTCTTAGATCGTAAAAAACAATTTAACATTTCAATTGAAAGAGTGTTTTGGACGTTGTGAATCACAAGCAACAAGTGAATTCAATCCTTTTAAATTTATTGAGAGAGTGTTGTAGACGTTGTGTAGCACAATAAACAAATGAATTCAATTCGTTAAATTTCCGCATCAAATAGAAGTAACTCTTTTATTTTATTACATTACTTATTTTGTTTTTACTTCAAATACAAAGTAAGTAATTCATTCAAATACAAAGGAATTGTGGTCATTTTCTTGGAACATAATAAGGTTGGGAATAAGTCGGGCCGAGTCCAAAAACTTAATTAATAATATAGGAGTAATATTTAAAATTGTATATTTAAATTCCTATTAAAAATTAAAATACAAAAAATCATATAAAAATATACTCTTATTTGTTAAATTAAAAAACTAAAAAATTAAAAATTCGGGCAGGTCTCCACTATATCTCCGTGTCTTTTTTGGTGGGTTTTCATGCTTAAATGCATTATGTTGTACATTCATTGAGTTAATAACAATTTTCGTTCTATAACAATAGGCGAATCCAATTATGTTCCTATCTCTTTCAAAATCATCAAATGTCATCTTTTTCGTCAAATTTTGAAAACGTCTGGTCCTATCTCTTTCAAAATCATCAAATGTCATTTTTTTCGTCAAATTTTGAAAACGTCTGGTCCTATCTCTTTCAAAATCATCAAATGTCATTTTTTTCCTCAAATTTTGAAAACGTCCGTTAACAACTGCTTACGTGGAAAATCAATTGTATTTTTTTAATAAATATTACTTACGTGTAAATTCAATTGTATTTTCTTAATAAATAACCACGGCATATTTGTAATAATGAACAACTTAAAAAATAAAAGATGGATAATCCAATTTCTTCTTAATTGCAGAATCCACGTCACGCAAATCCTCTTCTCTCAGATCCCCAACTATGGTGGCTGTCGATCGTCGCCGCCGCCGAAAGTAGCAGCCTACGAAACCATCAAGGGCAGCCTCACCGGGATCAGCGTCGGAGCCGTGACGTAAACGCAGAAGATCCACCTCTTCAGGGCCTACCAGGTCTACTGCTGCTGCCATTTTTCAACGAAGGTGGCAAGGTGGAGCACCAAGTGGGTGTGCCTTCAGACGCTAATCTTCGCCTGCTTGATGATCTCGATCGCCGATGCTGCTGGTTCGATCACAGACAATGAGAGGAAAAACTTGAGAAATTAGGGTTCACTATTTGGGAACGATTCCACGAGATTTAAAAACAATAAGAAAAAAAAACTTGCCTACAATCTTATTGGATAATCGAGAAATCTTGAGGTCGTCGACTCTCTTCTTGAATGAAATCTTCTTATGCAATTAGGGTTCGATGCGAATGAATTGGGGAAGAAGGGATTATGCAATTAAAGTTTCAATGCCGGAGGAAATGGATTATATCCATCTTTTATTTATGTAAGTTGTCCGTTATTACGAAAATATCATCGTTATTTATGAAATGTTATGTTGTACACCATCATTTTAATTTTTTTGTATTTAAGTTTTTTTTATTATCATGTTATTTTAATTTGTTAGTTGGAGAGTAAGAGAAAAGAAGTGTAATTTTTTTTCTACTAAAATATGTTTGAAATATTGAAAGTTGTTATGAATATTATTAATTAGTGAATGATCCTTTCTTGGTGAATAAGACAGAAACCCTATTTGTATTCTATATAAATGGGTCTCCCCATATGAATGGAATAACAATTCATAACAATTCTATTCTCCTTTACTATTGTCTCTCTTTCTACTATATTATTTTCTCTCAATTCTCTTGAGTTTATAACACGTTATCAGCAAGATGCCCTATGAAAGTTCAACCGCGTTCTTCATCAAATATTCATAGAAGTTCTACTCATCCAAGATCCAAGTTCTAATCATCAAGGATTCAATATCAAGTAAGAATTTATAGTTATATGTAATAATACTTATACATATATCTTCTTCTTCTCCCCTTCTTCATAAATTGCTCATGTTGAAGCAATTAAATGTATAATGTTCCTGAAGAACATTATAATCTGATATTCCCGAAGCAATAACAGATTAATTATTATAATCTGATATTCCCGAAGCAATATCAAATTAATAATTATAATCTGATATTCTTGAAGTAATATCAAATTAATTATGATTAAGTTCCTGAAGAACATTATAATATGATATTTTTGAAGTAATATCAAATTAGTTATGCCTAGTAAATCGATTAAATTTTAATGTTCCTGAAGAACATTGTGACATGATATTCTCGAAGAAATATCAAACTAAATGTTCCTGAAGAACATGATATGATATTCCGGAAGAAATATCAAAATTAAATGTTTCTGAAGAACAATGTTCGAATCTTTCGTGGTCAAGTCATGTATGTGCGAACTCGACTCATAAATCAATTGAGGTATTTCCTGAATTCCAAAGTGGGTGAAACTTTAGAAAAAGTTAATCCAAACCTTGTTGAATAGCCCGATGGTTATTTGCTTGAATATTGGGATATCCACATGAGTTCGAATCCCCATGAAAATTTGATATTCCTGAAGTGTATTATCAAATCAATTATTTTTAATATATAAATTAAAATAAATGTTTCCGAAGAACATCATGATTTGATATTATTCGATAAATATCAAATTAAATTGTTCACGTAGTAGCAATAGTTTTGGAAATATCAAGTTAAATTGCTCCCGTAATAGCAATAAGTTTTAAATGTTCCTGAAGAACATTATGATATGATATTCCCGCAAAAATATTAAATCAATGGCTTCTGATGTAACAATTATTTTTATTGATTGCTCCCGAATAAGAAAAGTTCAAACACTAAATGTTTTTAATAAAGTTACATCTCATGATACTCATAGTGAAACGCCAATTTCGATTATTCTTAGATAAGAAATATCCCTGAAGGATATCTTTTGAAAATCGAGAAAAAATGCATCTTATTATGTGGGTATTCATGGAATATCGAAAAAGTCGATTCCAATTAAATGTAATTTCTGAGAAAATTATATATTGAGATTTATTTTGATCCCCGAAGGATCATTGATAAATGTACTGTATCCCCGAAGGATCATGGTAAAGATACTGTTATGCAAATTATGACATATTAAGAGTGAGTTCCGGAAGAGCTTTACCAATTATCCCCACGAGTACTAGAAATGTACTTTAAAAATTATCCCCACGAGTACTAAAAATGTACTTTAAAATGAAAATGATGCATATCGTGATTATTATTAAGTGCGTGGAAATTGTTATTTCCCATCTGTAAATTAATTTGAAATATGCAACTTATATTCATATCACCACTAAAGTGTATTTTTATGAACGAGCATAATATCTCGAGCCCACGATCCAGAAGATCGGTTTATAGCAATTACGCTGATTTGCATATTAAAAGAAGATCATTTCCCGGCATTAGGGGGAGATACGAATATAAAAGATATGAATGCCGAGAAATTTCATTGAATGAAAAAGATCTTCAATTCTTGATCCACGCACCAATCAATTGAACTCGAAGTTCATTAAAATAAGTGACTTGCAATATTCAGCAAGTAATCTGCCAAATTAATGAAGGTGTGACAAAATCACATATATTTGTGATAAATGAACTATAAAAGTTCAAATACCAAAGAGATCAACTCAAATGTTGATTCTAATATACGCCTGAAGCGTAGTAGATCGATCTTAAGATATAAAATAAATCCGCGGAAAAACAAAGAAATTAAGTCACCCTCAAAATCTCCTGAAGAGAGTTAGATGGAAATCCCATTGAAAAAGCATGTGCACATGATAATAGAAAATCGTGGGATTGCGGAACAACGAAATTAAATATTTTGGAAAATGATGAAAGATTTGGTTGATAGAATGAATTGTCATCAACATGGAAAAAGTCGTCAACGACATATTTGCCTCAAGAGTTGCTCTAGAAAAATTGGATCCAAAACTTAAAATCAATGATAGTGTGCCAGCAACACTCGAAAAATAAGAAACGAGCAATTAAGGCTGAGCATGACTCGCTAAATAAAGATATATTTTGACTCTATAATACACACCTCAAAATATTATCCCAGAAGGATACATGTGGGTGTTCGTATGAAAAACGAATAATGATGTGGTGAGATGTAAAAGCGAGGTAAGTTGCTCAAGAGTTTTTCGCAGAAACTCGATATTTTTAAGGATGACATTAAGTTCCGCTATCTTATACTTCTGGAAGCAACAACGATAAATATAGATATGCATGAATGTATGATCTGAACATGTAAAAGTCATTAGAAAGATACATACATGAAAATCCTGGATGGATTTTAAAATTCCAGATATAAAAGAAAATGAAAATCAGAACATGTAAAATATCATATTACATATGTCATTATGGACAAAAATGATATTGAATATAAGGTCCCAAAGACCAGTGATTGGTCCCGAAGACCAGTGATTGCACTCTTTTTTTTCCTCTACTAAATTTTTCCTACAGGGTTTTCTTAGTTAAAGGTTTTTAACGAGACAATCCCCACAATATAAATGTGAATGTCATGTACTCTTTTCCTCGAGTATTTTTTCCTACAGGGTTTTATAACGAGGTTTTTAACGAGGCATGTACATCACTCGATAATAATTAATGAGGACATCAGAATTTCCATTTGAGTTTGTTTTCGAGATAAAGTGAGATATTGAACCTGAAGTTCGAATGATTGTGAATTGAAGTTCACATTATTGTTCATTTGTCAATAAATGTACATTGAACACTAGACGCATCTAAAATACTCCAGAATAGTTACCGGCCGGTTATAGCAATTGCGAATGCTCTAGTCAATATAGATGTCTGGTAAAGGCATGTCCCTGAAGGACGAAAAATATACAATAATACAAATGAATGTGAAACTCAATAATTCGAAGGTTGGGTCCTGAAGACCAAAATTTGTATTTGAATAACTATGTTTTTCCTATATGGTTTTATTAGTTACATGTTTTAATGAGACTGATTGATCACAAAGTCAAAGATCTTCGGTGATTACAATCAAGGGGGGGAGCAGGCTGTACTCTTTTTCCTTCGTCGAGGTTTTGTCCAACTGAGTTTTCCTGACAAGGTTTTAACGAGGCAGCAATCCTGTAAATAGTCATTCAAGGGGGAGTGTTATGAATATTATTAATTAGTGAATGACTAGTTTACCCTTTCTTGGTGAACAAGACAGAAACCCTACTTTGTATCCTATATAAAGGGGTCTCCCCATATGAATGGAATAACAATTCATAACAATTCTATTATCATTTACTATTGTCTCTCTTTCTACTATATTATTCTCTCTCAATTCTCTTGAGTTTATAACAAAAGTTTATTTAATACAAAAATATAATAATAAGGGAAAAATGGCAATAAGGCCATTTTTCAACATTTTTTCGACAATAAGGCTTTCGAAAAATTACGCGTGTCAATTAGGCCATCTAAAATGTGGAAAGACCATGTTACCCTTTATCCCCCAATTTCACGCTTCTTCTCCACGATCGATACCATATGGACAAATTCACACAA
Source organism: Euphrasia confusa (assembly GCA_954870475.1). Lineage (NCBI taxonomy): Eukaryota > Viridiplantae > Streptophyta > Magnoliopsida > Lamiales > Orobanchaceae > Euphrasia > Euphrasia confusa. The sequence goes on from OX940949.1 coordinate 20,826,295, forward strand.
ATGGGCAAATTCAAATCGGGACGAAGCCCGCTGTGGAAGAAGACGATGACGAGAAGCAACTCCCTCCGGCCCGATCATCCGCGAGCTCGCCGACGAAGCGGACGATTCTCTCCGGCGGCACGCCCCGCGGCATCGAGACCGCGATGTGCTCGAACGCGCGGGAGATCTGGCGTCGGAAATCGCCGGAGCCGACGCAATCGAGTGACGGATTTCGTAGAGATGCAGCGGCATGAGCTTCCCGTCGGCGAAAAGCTCATCGGCGTCGAGCATCGTCACCGGATCTTCGAGGCGAAACTGAAATCATGCGAAATCGTCGCCACACGGTTTTGTGTCCTCTAACGACTGGAAATTCAAAGCACGGGTGAATTCACAGGCACAAGATGTCTTACAAATCCCGTCGCCTACTGCCACCTCCTCGGCGTCGTGTTCCGGTTAGTTTTCTAATTCAGCTCGATCGTCTCTGGCATTCAGTTAATTTGGGTTTATTCTAGGTTTAAGGAAATGGGATGTTTCAGCGTTTCAGTTTTTCTATTAGTATGCTCAGATCTGGGGGAATATCGATTTTATGAACAGTGTAATTTGAAGACCTTTGTTGTCGATGTAGTTCAATGTCAACTCCATTTTCTGTGTGGTTAGGTACTGATTTGAGATCTTTCCGAACTTGGGTATAATCGTGATGTATGAGGGGAGGCCAGGAAAGCAGTGACGTTTACTAGTACGGCGAAGATGAAGTCGGACACTCCGTTAGATTACGCTGTATTTCATCTGTCACCAAAGCACTCGCGGTGAGAAATTTTAGCATGTCGTGTTTGATTTTTTATTGTCATTTGAATGTGTTGGGCTTTCCAAGTTATTTACGGTGAGCTTCTTCGGGACAAATGTGAATTGTTTGTTGCCAGGAATTATGTTTATAGCAACAACACTGACTCACTTTATTGTTTCTACATGAATAATGTAAGTACAGTATTTGTAAAGATTTTATTTCCAGTTTCTATGATTCCGTACTTTTGCATTATAATTTATTTCTTTATTTGTTTGCTGAACTCTTTGCTGACAAATGCAAAAACAGGGATGCTATGTTTGTATAGTTACTAGGTACTGTGAGGGTGGTGACATGTAAGTATTATAAATCGTTTTCGGAGTGGGGCGGGCTCTGCACGCAGTAGAGTGGTAGACGAGGGGAGCGCGACGTAGACGACGCGGGGATGAGGGTCATTGTAATTTTGAAACATGGCTCGGGTCTTGTGGAATCTCGAGTATGCCCTGCAGCTTCAAATGTAAGTGGTTCAAAATTATCTGGATGGAAACATTCTGATCTTGTGACAACATTACTATTAACATTTGAAATACAAAATGAGAAAGCCAGACTTCCACTTTCTCTCTTTCAGAAATTACTCTTAACAGCCGAGACGCAGACGGGGACGAGAGGGATTTGGTCGATGTATCCTCAGATATACAACAGCGGGTTCGGGTTCGGGTTCGGTTTCGCACCCGACGTTCGATGAGGTGAAGGAGGGGTGGTCGAATTCATTGTCGTTATCTTGGTCTAATAGTGTTGGATGAGTTTTGTGTTTGATGGAAATATTTCTTATGTGATGATATTGCAACAAGTGATGCTCATAATTTTGGAGATGGTATTAGAGTTTTGTAATAATTTATTTATTTTTTTGGAATAATAAATTATTTACTTTTTTTGGATTTTTATTTTCAGTGTTTTTTAATGACATTCAGTGTTTTTTAGTGACATTCAGTGTTCTTATAATATTCAGTGTAAAAATCTAACATTAAGTGTTTTTCAATGATATTCAGTGTTCATATAATATTCAGTGTAAAAATCTGACATTCAGTGTTTTTAATGACATTCAGTGTCTTTTAATGGTATTCAGTGTCTGGGGTGACGTTCAGTGTCTTTTAATGGTGTCCAGTGTCTTTTAATGTTATTCAGTGTCTTTTAATGGTATTCAGTGTTATTCAGTGTCTTTCAGTGTTATTCAGTGTCTTTTAATGTTATTTAGTGTCTTTTAATGGTATTCAGTGTTATTCAGTGTTATTCAATGTTATTCAGTGTCTTTTCATGGTATTCAGTGTCTTTTAATGTTATTTAGTGTCATTCAGTGTCTTTTAATGTTATTCAATGTCTTTTAATATTATTCAGTTTCTTTTAATGTTATTCAGTGTCTTTTAATGGTATTCAGTGTTATTCAGTATTATTCAGTGTCTGACATTCAGTGTTTGACATTCAGTTTCTTTTGGGGTGGGTGGATTGAGTAGAAGAAAAAATCTGACGTTCATTGTTTTTTCATGGTATTCAGTGTCTGGAGCAGGGGTGTGGTGGGGTGGGTTGAGTAGAAATAGAGTAAGAGTATTTTCGTCATTCCATATACATTTTTTTGGCCCAATTGGAACAAAAATGCTTAATTGACACATAAATTAGAACTTGGCCTTATTGCCCAAAAATGTTTAAAATTGGCCTTATTGCCATTTTTCCCTAATAATAATACTAATTTAAGGAGAAAATTGTGTTGAGTCCTATAAAGATTGGTGCATCTCATGCAATTTATATGGTACATTTGTATGTACGATGATAATGTTCATATGATTTTATTATAAAAGGTAATATATATATATATATATATATATATATATATATATATATATATATATATATATATATATATATATATATATATCCTCCATCACTTTTTCCTTTTTTTTCCTCCCTTTGTCTTTGTCTTTTCTCTTTTCTTTTGCTCGATTTTTTTTTTTGATCAAAGATTTTAAATTAACGGAATGAAGATTTTATTAGGTCAACATAGGATTTTTAATAGTTCATTAAAATCCAAAAATATTCAATTATGATTTTAAAAAGTCTTAAAATATCCACATGTATTCAACAATATATGAATTTTAATAGATTTTAATAATTCATAAATTTTAGATTCTCTCTATAAAATATAACTAAACTTGTCTTTTCAAAATCTCTCATAATTAAGAGAGATTTTGAAAATTTTATTTTCAACACAAAAACTCAAACACAAAAAATAAAAAGAAAACAATTATTGATCATTTAAAATGAGTATTACACAAAGCAATCTATATAAAATAATTTTAATTTTATTTAAAAAAATTGATCTTATCATATTTTATTAAAAATAATTATTTATAAATTATATTAATAATAAATTATTTTTATTTTTATTATATACAATAATATATTTTTTTAATAACAAACTACATTTAATAAATTTATATTATTAATAGCAATATTCAATTTATATAAAATGATATTTATGATTATTTATTTACAATGATAAATTGTTTAATATTCGATAGAATATCAATGAACTTTTTTATTTATTTGATATTTCAAAGTCAACTAAACAAATAAGAAATTTGATAAATGAAGATCAAAAATATTGGTAATGATTAACAATGAGTTCCAAGTATAATAGTGATGTAAATAGAAATTAGAATAATAATTCATTTATTTTTGTTTTTCTAAAAACAAATTGATTTTTTTATATACAAGTATATTTTCATATACATTAGTCTCAATATTTGAAGTTTTTGAAAGTTTACGTAAATCAAACAATATTTGAAGATTTTGAAAATCTATGTAAATCAATAAAAAATATATTTTACGATTCTGTAAAATCTATAAAAATCAATAATAAAGTCAGTCAAACTCTAGTCTATAATTTTTTAAATTTACAAACTTTTTAAAGTCCAAAAAAATCCATTAAAATCTTAATCAATACACCCTCCTTAGATTTAGGAATACACATTGTTTTGTATTTATGTTGAGAATTTTTTTGGTATGGGCTTTTATATTTTAATGGACTGAATGTATCTAGGGATAGAAAAAAATATCAAAAATATCGAAATACCGAAAATACCGTATCGAAAAATACCGAATTTATCGAAAATTTCGGTATGCATTTTAGTTCGGTACGGTATGATACCATACCGAACGTTTCGGTACGGTATCGATATAGTATTTTCAGGTATTCGGTATATCGGTACGGTACGATATAAGTTCGGTATTACGGTATAACGGTATCCATATTGTTGATTGTTAACGATATCAAAGAGGGAGGCCACTATGCTGCACACTCACACTTAATATTTTAATATATTATGTAATTAAAAAAGTAAACTTAAAAATGTTTTTTTACTCTTCACTTTATTCATTCAGAATTTTAGATCTGAATACGGTGAACCCTATTTTTTTTTATTTACTTTCATTCCAAATCTAGATCGATTCATTCGGCCACGCGCAACATTCGCGTCGAGGATAAGATCGTCAAGGCTCATATTTGGGATACCGCCGGCCAGGAAAGGTAATTATGTTTCTCGATTTAGGTTTTCTCGTTCAGTAACTTCTCTACAATTCTTCTTTCTTTCTTCCTTTATTTATTTATTAATTTGAAAAATTAGAAGTGAGTCTGTGACCTAATATGAATAAAGTGATAGATTGTGTTGATGATGACACCTGCAAGTATGGATATAAAACCAAATCTAGAAAAAAATGTAAGGATTTTTTGGGGGAAATACAAATTTTCAAATCAGTTGAAAATTGATGGTTTTGTAGTTTGGTATGTTTAGTTATCAGTTTCTTTTTTGTATATTCTATAATCGCATTGTACATTCTCTTTACTGTTTCTAGGATTAATTGATGCTTGGAAAAGTCCATCTGGCCCTTCTTAAACTACTCTTGTTAGATGTCGACAAAGAGCTAAGTAGAGGGCTTTTTTCTCATGCAAGCAAAAATTGCAAGTTCTTGGGTATGATTCATTAGGTATGCTATGTTGTGTCAGTCATACTTCATTTATCATGAGAAGCAGCTCAACTTTGATATTATGTTGAATAGACTATGATTTCGCACAAGTATAGTAACTGAAATTCTACCATGTAGAATTGAAAGATGATATACCTTCTCTTATACATATGGAGCCTGCATCTTAAATTATCCTTATCTGAATTGGTAATGGAAGACTATAATATAGTGGAGTTTTCAATTCGTTTAAATAATCAAATTAAATTTAGTACTTGGATAACTTATATTTCAATAATTTTAGATTATGTTTCTCATTTTAGTAATTAAATTTAAAATGCATCGAGTATAACTGAAGTGGTTTGTGATTTATGCATGGTGATCACCTAATCTACAATATTTGAGGATTGCTTGTTAGAATTTTCAATATTGACTATGCAACCTACATTTGAATAGCTAAGTGGAGACATTGCTTGATGGAAATAAATGTTAATTTCTCTTTTATTTGTCTACCATTTCAAAAAAATAATAAAATATCATTCCTTCCTGAATTTTGTTTTGAAACTTATTTTTACAGGTTTATTAGTGAAATGGAATCTGAATCTTCTCATTCAGCGCCTACTCGTTCAATGTCAATTCAATCCAAGTCTCCTGATCCTATCACAGAATCTGAAACATGAAACGAAAGTACAAGTAACACTAACAAGCGACCAAGCAACCTTGTGATTCTTCCGAAAAGTGGAAAAAAGAGGAGTAAATATTGGGATTATTGCACAGAGGCGAGGAGAACGTTTGAGGATGGAACCACAGTGCAATTAGGGATATGCGACACATGCCAAACTGAGATCCCGTGTAATACTTCAAGTACTAGTGGATTAATCAACCATCTGGTATTTAGGTGCGAGAAAAGTCCAGTGTACAAGGGTGGTAAACCAAATGATTCCAAACAAAGTATTCTGACAAATGCGGGAATGGGTCAAGGCAGTTCCTTAGTTCCTCATTCTTTTAATCAAAAGCGGTGTGAGATGAAAGTTACGGAGTATGTGATTATGGACGAAGTGTCATTTCGGGCCGTCGAAAGAAGTGGATTTGTAAGGCTTCTTCATGAATTGCAACCTAGGTTCAAAATCCCTAATCGAAAGAAAGTGGCAGGTTCAGTTTTCGATCTATTCTTACTTGAAAAGGCAAAAATACAAAGTATTATGAGTGGTCAAAGAGTAAGTATCACAACTGATACTTGGACTTCTATTCAAAACATGAATTACATGGTTGTTACAGCACACTTTCTGGACATTGACTGGAATTTGCATAAAAAAATAATAAGCTTTTCAAAAATCACCAGTCACGTCGGAGAAGAAATCGGAAAAATGGTCGAGTTATGTTTGAGAGATTGGGGGATAGAAAAAGTATTTTCAATAGTAGTCGATAATGCTTCTTCTAATGATACTGCTATTGGTTACTTGAAGAAAAGAATGAGAAGTGAAAGTACCTTGTTGTTTGAAGGAAAATATTTACATTTGAGGTGCGCGTGTCACATACTTAATTTAATTGTGAAAGATGGCTTGAAGGAACTCAGTGACTCAATTAAATCAATAAGGAATTATGTGATGTTTATTCATTCTTCTCCATCAAGATTGAATAAATTTAGAGAGTTTGCCGTGCTAGCCAAGTTTGCAAGTACATCAACCGTACCTATGGATGTAAAAACGAGGTGGAATGCAACTTATAAAATGATTGATGTTGCATTAAAGTACAGAAGGGTGTTTGAAAGGATGAGTGAAGAATGTTTACCTTTTACGAATTTCTTTCGTGAACGAGACGAGAAGGGTAAACAAAGGATTGGGCCGCCTAATGAAGAAGATTGGGAGAATGCAAGAGCTTTTGTGCATTTTTTGAAAAAGTTTTATGATGCGACATTGGAGTTGAGTGCTACAAAAACTCCGACGTCTCAACTAATATATCAATCCATGATTGCTCTACAAATTGAGATTGAAAAGACAAGCAACGATGACTCTGATTTAATTCTTAAGAAAGTTGTAAGAGCAATGAAATTGAAATTTGACAAGTACTGGGGGATTTGGGATAATATGAATCCTTTGATCTTTGTTGGGAATGTTCTGGATCCGAGAAATAAACTTCAAATGATCAAAGTTAGCATCAAGAAATTGAGAGGAAGTTCTGCACATATTCAAGAGTTCACTGATAAAGTTAAGAAGGATTTGATAACCTTGTGGACAGAGTACAAAGGGTTTGATTCATTGAACAGTGAGAAACAAAGTTTGCAAAAAGAGAACAATGGTGTAGATCATTCCAACAGTGGTGGTGGTGGTGGTCTTTGGGATGAATTGTTCAATGATGTTGAAGCACAAAATGAAGAAGAACAACTTCAAGAGATATCTAATGAAGTCGATAAGTATCTTGCCGATGAGATTGAAAAACGAACTACTCAACCTTTCAATATCTTAGAGTGGTGGAAAGGAAGTGAAGTGAGATATCCGATTCTTTCGACTATAGCTAAGGATATTTTGGCTATTCCCAGCTCGACCGTGGCTAGTGAGTCCGCTTTTAGTTTGGGCAAATGGGTTGTCGATCCTTTTAGATGTAATTTGAGCCCTAAAATGGTTGAGGCCTTGGTGTGCACTAATGATTGGCTAAGAGCGGAGGACTTCAACTTTCTTTATAAAGATCCAACCGACGACGACCTTGTGTTCTATGAGGAAATTGAAGAAATGGAAAAAGGTATGTTTTATATAGTATGTTAATTCTTATAAAAAAAATAATGTGATGTAAAATTATTACACATTTTTACATAATATGCCACTGTGACTTCTACATATTCTAGTAAAAACTATATATATATATATATATATATATATATATATATATATATATATATTATATTTTATTATGTTTATATCTTTTGTAGGTTATCTAGAGAAGTATGATTGCAGCACTGTGTATGGATGACAGGAGAATCAGGAGTTAACATTATTTTAGTTATGTTCTTGCATTTGTATGGGATTTGCTGTTTAATTTTATGGGATTGTAGCTTGATGATGATTGTATTGTTAATTTTTGGTGGCTTAACTTTGGGACTGCTGTAACATTGAAATGCTTGCTTAGTTTTTTTTTTCTTTTGGCAGTGGTTCTTATTTGTCCGGTATTTTTCGGTATATCGTTATTTTTCGGTATACCGAAATATTCGGTATACCGAAATATTCGGTATATCGAAATGTTCGGTATATTTCGGTATGATACGGTATTGATTTTATCTCATACCGAAAAATCGGTATATCGAAGTTCGGTATACCGAAATATTCGGTACGGTATCAAAATGATTTTTTCAAAATTTCAAGTTTCGGTATGAGAATCGGTATGGTGTGTTCGGTACGGTACGGTACGGTATGCCATCCCTAAATGTATCATGTATGGTACATCTAGATGTACAATATAGGTACTCGTGATTATTAATTTAGTCGTAGGTAGATACTCATTTTCAATTTAGTTTCAAGTAACTAAAAGTTACGTTAATTAAATTAAATTTTGATCAATCAATTGCTTACGTGGCGTTAAAAATTGGGGAATTTCGACAATCTGTAACACGTGCCAATTTATGATTGGGTGAATGTTTTTATTTAATATAAAATATAAATTAGTATTGACTATCGTATAGGCTAAAATTAAATTACTAAAATTTAATGCTGAGTGTTTTCGGAATATTCGCTGGAATATTTTGTTCCGACTTCTGGCAGGTAGATAAATGTACATGTCAAAAATTTCGGGTTGCAATCGGTAACGAAATTCCAGCGAGGTTGAAAAGTGTAAAAAAAACACGAAAAATTGAATTGGAAAGTTTAATTAACCCTAAATATAAGCGTTTTATGTATTAAATTGAGTCAGCCGACCGGAAAGTACCGGACTATAGAAGGAACGTAATTAAAGGAAATTAGGCCCGTACGTCTCTACTCGACCGTATATTCTATTTGAGTCGATCTTAGAATGAGAATTAGAAACAACCATCAAATTCAAAACAATGACATATATATATTTTTAAATGTGCAGGAATTGTTATACATGAGGTACATAATTAATGTGTGGATTGAAAATAGATTTACAGAATGGGTGGTGGTGGTGGTGGAACCGTGCCTTGTTGATGAGGCGTCGTGCTGATCCCTGGAGGTGGTGGTGGTGGTCTTGCCTTCTTATTCTCTTTATATGACGTCCCCTCTTCTAGCATTCCACGATCACTGAATTTTCTTGTCATCGAGAAATAGCTCCTAATATTGGCTTCGTCCTTGTTCATAATCATCATACACTCATCACACTTTGCAAACAAGAATAATGATATTGCCAACAAGGAGAAATATGCAACTGCTGGTTTCATTGTTAAATTTAGAGATTTCGATTGAGCTAATTTATAAAGAGCGAGTACTTGATTGTTACTTTATATGCTATGGTTAATTAAGAGATATAATTAAACCCGTGACTTTATGTTACAGTATTTAGGTTTGAATGACCACCGACTACAATGCACACCGGTCAACTCTCACAAGGCTTTGGAACATTGACTATGTTAGTATATGTTTTAATTACCAGCTACATGAATGCACAAGACATTGAAACATTAATGTTCCATAATTCATCTACAATTAAATAGTAGTGCTACTGCGATTTCCGTGGCTCACGTGCCTCACCTAATGATATTATGTCAACTAACAACGCACAAGACTTTGCAACAAATAGAATGTCTCATTTTCAATTTAATTGGATTCCATTCTTATCTATTAAAAATTAAGAAAAGTGTTACTACTAAAATTAAGAAAAGTGTCTCATTTTCAATTTGATTGGAGTTGTAGCTCTGTTCAATATATTTATTCACTAGTCCTCACTCCTTTGTAACAAAGAATCCGTGCATAAATTTATGAGACATGCATGTAGTATTTTTTATTAATGTAATTTTGTATAAAGTTTAACAAATAAGTACACATAATAAGTGTAAAATTAATTGCAAAAAAACATTGTACGTAATTTATTGGGACAGATATAATACTTTTAAAATGAAAATATTAAGTAATTATTTAATTTTTTAGAGCATTGCATATTAAATTGAGATATTCAAAAATAGAAATTATGCATATTAAATTGTGACATATAAATGTTATAAATAAGACATTCATCCTTTGACCTTCACAATTTTAAGTATACCTAAAACCAACTTTACCAATTCAATATATTGACGATAATTTACGAACTTTATCTTATATTAAATTGATTAATTTAATTCTATTTTCTATCAAATCTTTACACGTCTCTATTTGAAGAAGTAACTTCTTCCTGTTCCTCACAAAATCATCATCAAAAAATCATCATCTTTCAAACTTAAATTAATAATTAAATTTCATCTATAAATAATTTATCCAACTTCATTGATGAATTGCAAATTTGTGCGACAACACCAGATGAAGACGTAAAGTTGAAATTGAAAATTGTTTTTTGAATGTCCTTGAAAATAATTATTTAGACGACTCGTTTTGTCCTAGTAGCATCAATTCTAAACCTTTTGAGTTTTGTCCCTTTGGGGAAAAATTATTACTGGTATTTATCATAGTTTTACAATTGCTCAAATTTGAATTTGCTCTTCGTTGAATAAGTTGGAAGACTATTTTTAGAGATGAAATTTAATTATTAATTTAAGTTGAGAGAGGGTGATTATGCGAGGAATAGGAAGAAGTGAATCACTTTAATAATATAGAGATCTGGAAAGATTTGATAAGAAATAGAAATTAATTAATTTACTATAAGAATAGAGTTAAAAAGAATATAATTAATAGGTAATTTTCTGATTTTTGTTAGATTCGTACGCATCGGTACGTACCAGAAGGAGCCGCTATATGTATATATATATATATAAACCTGATAAATAAGAAAACATTTAAAAAAAGTTAGAAAATATATAGAAGATTATGATGGTTGATCTTGAATTTAAGGAAATTTAGCCAACTCGGCCATAATTATAATATGCAATTCATTGCTGATAAGTATATAGTAGTGTATATCCACCCTTGCTCATGTTTATTGTGAAATTATACACAAAAACCAACTTCATAATGAATTTTAGTCATTTTGTATTATATATGGACATTTTGTTCATTTCAATAGCTTTTAAATTCAAAATTCGTGCACATATCATGAAACGACGTCGTTTTGGGTGTTGAGCTCGTTTTCTTTACGATCTTTCAGTTAGGATAACTTCGTCGTTTTTTAATCGATTCACGCGTTTTTGTTAGGGTCTGATCATGCCAGTTTATATATCTTCAAGTTAGAAATCCCATGAAATGATCGTGTGGTTAAAGAGAGTTGATGAGTTGCATGATGACACTGAGAGCCCAAACGAGTTCTTATTTAGTGTATTTTCAATTCAAAGTATAATTTCTCTTGATTGTTATTGGTATAGAATTATTGAGATGTAGAGAAGACATTGTAAATGCTTTTGAGCTTTAATTTCAAAATAATTAAATAATTTGATACAAAGAGAACAAAATCTGTGTTGCAAGAAAAATCTTTTTAAACATTAAAATGGGACATTACAAGGAAGAATCGAATTGCGTGGTACAATAAAGAAAAAAAAAAAAGAAAAGAATTGATCGACTAAAACACAGATCGATTCCATTAACCATATATGACCTAAAGAATCGGTGGTGGTGGAGACGTTTCCTGTTGCTGACCAGGCGTACTGATCTTTGGAGGCGGCGGCGATGGCCTTCCGATTTTTAAGTCAATAAGAAGCCCTGTTTCTGAAAGCATTTTCGAATGGATACCGTGTTTTCTAACCATGGATAAATAGACGTTACTACGCCCAGCTGCATTAATTCTTACACAGTGTGCAAGCAAGAATATTGCGAGGAAGAAGGAGAAATATGCAAGTGCAGGTTGTTTCATTGTAACTACTTGTTTTTTTTACTTTAGCTATAATAACATGCAGTGCAGACCTGTTTGTTACTTTTATATGGGAGTTTTAGTTAAGAGACATACATCCGTGATGTGTACTTGTTTAGTTCATAATGGACCAGTCAAAGAGTAGTCTAATAATTAGATCATTCTTAATTACTCATTTCCAACCATCACACACACCCTAAGTCTAAGTGTCACCAAAATATTTTAATTTTCACAAAGTTCTAGGAAAACTCCTTTTTTTATGAAAAATAAATAAATTTCAATTTACTTATTCTTATTAAATTAAACACAAAAAGTGGTGGTATTAAATGTTCAAAAGTAGTCTATAGAATTGTTTTTTTTTCTAAAATAACACGGATACTTTTCTGAACATATTTTTTTTATAATTTATACTTGAGACAAGTGTGTTTAATTATAATTTATACTAATACTTATGTTTCAAAGCCTATTTGGCTGAGGTTATAAGCTTTTAAACAGCTTATAAGTTTATAAGTTGTTAGTTTATAAGCTCCTAAAATTAGTTTGATAATTTTTTTAAATTTTTTTATAAAAAAATAACTTAAACAATAAAAGACCAAAATATCTCTAAAATTATTATTTTTTATATATATAGAAAAATTTTCCAAATATAATATTTGGTTTATTTTTATATTTTTTAATTATTTTTTTCATAAATAACAAGTTTTTTTGGTAATTTTATTTATATAAAATTTTAATTGTCAAACAAATTAACATCTTATAAGATTTTATCGAGAAAAAAAAACACAACACCTTATGAACTCTTAAAACAATTTATAAAACATAACATCTTATAAGCTATTTAAAATAAACTCGTCTAAAGACTCTCAATTATTGTTCATATATAGTAATTTATGACTAAGTATATTTTATAATTTACAATCTACATAATTAAATATTAATAAAAAAATTAAAAATAAACTATAAAAAATAATCACTCTTTAAAATAATTTTTGAGTAAAAAGTAAATAATTTTTAAAAATTCTATCACAGCAAATATAAATAGTGTTTGAGTTAAGATTTGAATTAAACAAATAGTTTGATCTAATACCCACAATTAAGAATTTTAGTTTGATCTAATACCCACAATTATGGTTTTTCGTCTAAGTTTGTCCATTAACTTAGGTCAATCTAATTGTATATGTTGTTCAAAACGTCTTTTCATAGTGAACTATTGGCCGGCTTTCACATGCTTAAGTTACTCTGCATATAATATGTATATACTATATAACTATTATTATTAATATTTTCAAAAATAACACTAACACTTTCATAACACAAAAATTAAAAATATTTATATATATTTTATTTTAAATTGTATCGAATATGTTGTTCAAAACATCTTTTCATAGTGAACTAATGGTCGGCTTTCACATGCTTAAGTTACTCTGCATATAATATGTATATACTATATAACTATTATTATTATTATTTTCAAAAATAACACTAACACTTTCATAACACAAAAATTAAAAATATTTATATATATATATATATATATATATATATATATTTTATTTTAAATTGTATCGAATATGTTGTTCAAAACATCTTTTCATAGTGAACTAATGGCCGGCTTTCACGTGCTTAAGTTACTCTGCATATAATATGTATATACTATATAACTATTATTATTATTTTCTAAAATAACATTAACAACACTTTCATAACACAAAAATTAAAAATATTTATATATATATTTTTTATTTTAAATAAAAAAAAGTAAATGTTACCCGAATTAAAGGATAAATAGTTGTTAATATACTTTTAGATATAATTAAGAAACACTCTTATGTACACCTCCTTATAAAAAATCCTCATGTATACACAAGAAAACACACTAAAGTACCCTTCTATACTAACAAAAAAAACACAAACTTAAACGAAAATGTTTATCTTTTGCTCAAGTGAATAGAACTCCAATTACGTTAGTATAGAATCAAACAAGAACAACTGAACAAGAATGCATGACTCACAATTAAAAATCAAAACAAAATTATTCATTGATCTCCAAACAATAAATTGATGATTTCTTCTTTAAATTAGTATATTTTAACAGAATTCCAGAAACAACAATCAATTTAAATGAATAAAAAAAAGTAAATGTTATCAGAATTAAATTGTATATTTTAAACTTTTAACTATTAAGAGTGTAAAAATATGTACGGATTACAAAATTAGTACTTAATAAGAAATCACATGAAATCACACCAATATTAATTTAATATTAATTTAATGTATCTCATTTATGGAACATGGTTTCAAAGACTTATCCATCCGTTGACATGAATTGTAGCCGGTCATTCGAAATCGGAAACTAACTAAAATACGGTCACAGATGTATGTCTCCCAAACATGCATATACAATCATATAAAAGATAATTACAACTCTTGTCTCTTAATACACTTTTAATTCAGAAAAAAAAAACATTAAGTTTGTTGAAGTCAAAATGACTTAAAATAACATTATATGAAGATAGATTCTGATCACGTGTGATCCAAGTCATTTCGATACGTCTGTGACATTTTTCATCAGCACATATCTTAGCTTTAAAAATTTCACAATATCCATAAATACAATAACTTACTTGTATTTATGAATATTGTGAAATTCTTGAAGGCAAAATATATGATGATGTAGAATGTCATAGATATATCAAAATAACTTGAAATCAAAACGCGATAATCTATCTTACAATATTAAAATCATTTAAAAATATTATCGTAAATGAAGAAAAAAAATAATAAACATCTTCGCACGCTCGAAATCTCCGAACAATCCTATAAAAAATGTCAATCACATAAAAATAGTGTCACACATAACAACATAGTCATTCACCATAAAATTATTATTCATAATAATTTAACCAAGGACATCAATTAAATGGTTCGCTAAGTAGATTGTGACCTTTTGAAAAGCACGATTAGGTTATAAGACATTGTAGGTTTGGCCATAAGCCCATAATATTAAAGTATGATTGGGTCGATAGATTAAAAAAATAAGGGGTGAGTCCTAATTAATTTCTCCAATTATAGAAGGGGAGGGAAACTAGAGAATAGGGCGACAACTCACAGAGGCTTCCGGCGATAGGTTGTGGTCAGAGACGCGGTGGATATATAATATATATAGGGCTACTTATAATGTTCTTCTGTTGGTTTTTATGTATTTGGGAAGAGAAGAAGCGAACCGAGGATGAGGGAATTAAATAATGTATAATAATTGTAATACATATTTAAATAATTAATGATTTTGTATATAATAATATTTTTAGTTGGATTTAATATATCAAAAACTTTTAAGTAATGTTATAATTAATTATATTAATGTGATTTAAAATCTTAAAAAAGAAAAAAGTCGGGTGTTACGGAAATTCTTATGATCAACAAATTATAGGATCATCATTGAGTACATAAAATCAGCAGTAACATGGAGGTAAAATTGAGCAATCTTAATGTCTAAAGATTGACATTTAATGCCGGTTTCAAATTCAGAGTTAAGTAATGGGCTGTGGACGAGGCGGCAAACTGCCCTGTGGAGGTGGTGGCGGTGGCCTTTTGACGCTATTCTCAAGAAAAGACTTCCTTGTTTTCAGCCTGATTCCATGGCCACCGAGTTTTCGCACCATTATGAAATAGTTAGAACACTCTGCCTTTTCCACACAGTTTGCAAACAATAATAATATTGCCAAGAAGAAGGAGAAATAAGCTACTGCTGGTTTCATTGTTTTTTTGTTTTATTTTGAATTATTCAACTAAGAGAATTGTCGTGATTTTATATGCAAGTTTAAGGAGACAAATATCCGTGAGCCGCTAATTGTTTATTTATGACAAGTTACTACAATAATAAACGGGTCAATGCGCAAGAGTTTGAAATTTTTGTTCATAATTGAGCAACATAGTTATTAAAATAAGATTCAATTTTACTAAATAAAATTTCAATCAAATTGAAATACTTCATAGTTGCGAATTGCGATCATGTGAATAATTCAAAATTATCAAAGCACGTCAAACAAATAAGAGAGAAGAGTGTGTTGGAAAATGAGCGTCTCGTAGAGAGCTTCGATGTGATATCTCATACGCTCAATTTTAAGTATTATAAATGAGAAATTAATTTTCAAAAAATGTAACTAATTGGAAAAGAATTCCAACGAAAATTATATACTAAGAGAAAAAAAAATTACAAATTGTAGTAGATAAATATAGGGGAGTACCTTATTATACACATTTTGTTATTTGATTTTCATAAGTATTATTGTGGCAAAAATAATATAATAATATATTATTATTATTATTATTATTATTATTATTGTGATAAGTTACAATTTGAATTTTAAATATTGAATAATGGTATTAAGTGACCATTAATATGGTGTTGAATGATGGGACATTACGAATGTTGTTTTGACCATCCTCATTCAACGAACCACCTCATCCAACATTCTCTATATAAAGTGCAATCAACATTTGCATGAAAAACACTTGAGAAGCACACGAAAACGTCGAGAATACTCGAAGAGAAATGAGAAAAAATGAAATTGTTTGAGAAATATAAAGACGCATTCCGAGCAATCGCTCTCGTCTTTCTTCTGTTTACCCCGTTTCTTTGACCCTCCGGTGATATTTCTTAGGCAACATCTCAGTTCGCAGTATAAGCAAATGTTTTGCTTAGAAATCGTTGTATCTTGGAAAACAATTGTACCCATAGAGGACGAATTTGTTTTAAGAAAATCGTGTTGAACACGAGCCTCGATTTATTCGATTTTTTTTCTTTTCTTCCATCTTCCTTTAATGGATACACACAACCCCTATACAAAAGTTACTATAGAGTGTTGGTGTCAAAATTAACTATACTCCGTATTTGATATTATTTTGACTTTGTACAAAGTTGTGACGATATTAACTCCCTCGAAATGCACACGTACAAGAAGAGCGATGCAAATTTACAATCAATCCGAACAAAGTAAAAATGACCCAACAAAACAAATTATGGAACGAAGTACATAGATCGAGCCCCCAACTCGATCGACTTGTTGGGGGAGATCGCACCTGAGATCTAATGCTCACCGGATGACTGCTTAAAGTCGGTCCAAGTGATCGAATCTAAGTATAGTTTGTTGTTGAGGGGTCACGTGTTCTCGCGGTCGCTAAAGATGTAAGTATATTACACCTGTAATTAAGTACTTATATGGTGTTTCGGCGCATTTAATAATAAAAACTCAAATTATTTTTTCTATCATATTTTTTTTAAAACAACTCAATTTAGTTTGGTGTCAAATTCTCTTTCATAGTAAATATCATCTTTACCAAGAAATTGTTGGAAATCGATATCCCGGGGTATCAAAATTTGCGGAACCGATAACCCCGACCGAATTCCCCTCGCCGGAGTTTATCGCAAACCACCACACGAGCCGGAGCCCGGCTCGAGCACACCACCGCGGGCAAGCCCTAGCCGAACCCCCATGTGGGGTTTGCGATCGCGTTGAGCGATCGCATGGGGATGCATGAACGCATCCCCGGGGCTGCTTGTAGCAGCCCCCGGCGGTGAGTCCGGCGACTCACCGCCATCGCCGGAGGGGCCCCGTCCGCCCAGCGGACTGCAGCGGCTCCAGCCGCGGCTTGCCCCGGCGATCGATCGCATGATCGATCGCCCGCCCCGGCGTCCAGCCGGGGCTGCTCCTTCGCGCCACACGATCGAACCCTAGGGTTCGATCGACTCCCTCGGCTCCCAGCCGAGGGTCCTTTCGATCCTTCGCCGGGGATCTCGAATCCCCGTTCCCGAAGATCGTCGTTTTCCCGGATCGTGCGTTCATTTATGTATCACAATCATATTCACATAAAATCATAGAAGAGAGTATATGATTATACCTTTCGATTCGTTGTGCGGAGAAACGAAATCAAGATGATGACCTTACGATCTTCCCACGTATTCCTTGCACTAGCTTGAACGTCGGGTGGGCGACGATCCTCCAAGCTTATCGATCCTCTTCTCTCTCTCTCTCTACTTTCTCTCTCTAGAAGAATTATGATCTTCAAGTTATGATGTGTGTAGAATAGAGAAGACCATGTAGTGCTTTTATAGGCTACGTAGGGGATCTAAAGGAGGTGGAATATTGGGCTTCCAATATTAATGATTAAATTGAGCCCAAGCCCAAATCTATTAATCTCCCATTAATATTAATTAATTTATTTTCCACAATATAAATTAATTGCACTCCCAATATTAAACCATATTATATCAAATAATATTTCTCCGGTAGTATTATTTATTCCGTGTATTTAAGATTTAAATATCCATGAATAAAATTAATTTATTGCTAATTAATTTATTCATCTCTTGAATCCGAGACTAGTACCATTCAACCTTAATTATTGTGCGGAACGAATCCACTCATGAGGTTTACACAATAATTCCTTATGAACTCATCTCGGGGATATTATCAACCCTTCCGGGATACACTTTCCCGTCAAGTATTCACGGCATGCCATATATAAAATATAGTGACCCAACTTAACCGGTAATTAACCCAATAATTAAATCGGTTAATTCCTTTGGAAAATCAAAGTCACATATATTAAATATACACACCCGCAATAGTATCGGGGATTAAGAATAAAATACTCTTAGACTTGAATCGATTATCTAAGGCAATCCTAATCGATAAATCTCAAGCGATCCGCCCAATACACCAAGTGTACAAGTGTGATAAAATAATTAAGACAAATTATTTTCTCTCTCACACAACGACTATACCGATGGATTGGTCCGTGTCCATCTAGGTCGTGAGCAACTGTTCGATTAAATACGAGTAACCGATAGTATGATCTTCTGTGTGGGCCTGCACACCATACTAACTACAACGTATAGAATCCAGGACGATATTTTGCATATATTTAATTATCAATAATTAAATGCAAACAATTGTTTATTAATTTAATAGATTAAATGCTATGACCGGGACTTTACCGTTACTTAAATCTAGACATTAAGTACACAACTCTAACAATCTCCCACTTGTACTAAGGTCTAGTCATTTCCTCCAAACTCCCGACTCCCATACTCATCACGTGCTTAAAGTGTACTTTCAAGAAGTACTATGTGAATGAGCACTCTAGGTTGCCGCTCTGAAGTTATCTTGGTGACTACTGCGTCATCTCCTTCGACGATGACTCGTATCAGGTGGTACTTGCTCTATGTGTTAACATCACTTTTGACTTATGACTTCTTCCAGTTCACCATGCACCGCTATCCAATAGCCTTTGGTAAACTAAGAGTCATATCCAAGTCAAGAGGTTCATCCCGGAACCTAACCAAAACTTCCGCTGCCTCTGAGGCTGCTTATTCGGTTATGAGAGAGTCTGAGAAGCGTCCTGCTTATCACTCTTTCATTTCATGGTTCCACCTCTTTCTAAAAGTGAACACATAGCCTGATATCGACTTACACTGGTCCTTCTCTGATTTAAGATCTGAGAATTTGTAATCAAAGAAGATTTCGTCTTGCTTAATCTAGTACATTCAAGTACTTTTAGAGCATTCGAATATCTCTTGTCCAGATTACTTTGATATCCTCCCACTACGCAAACCGCAAAGTTGATATCAGGTTCTTGTTTTACAACATTGCATCTATAAAGCTTTCCACACTTGAAGTATAGGAAACTGCTTTGTCCTCATCTATCTCTTTCATGTGTTCGAAACACATACCCTTTAGATAGATGTATATCCTGTCTCTGAAAGGCAATAACCTTTCTCAGAATTATGCATGTTTAAAACAAACCATAATCGTATAAGATATCTAGGAGAAGTACAATGTTCTTATCCTTAGATCAAAAGATCTTAAGAACATGCTCTAACTTCTACTCAATCTTATATCTCGATTCATTTAGACAACCATCATCTTATGTCTGACAACATTTTTACATTGTTGCCAATGATAAAATGTTATCTACATAAAATCTCCGAGAAACACCACCTTGTTTCCATTACGTCTCCAATACACCTTTCGTCTATGCCTTTTGATGAATCCATCAAATGGACTATCCCATCAATTCGCAAGTTCCACGATTTATAGCTTTGTTACAATCCATAAATGGATTTACTAAGCTTGTACTCTAAATGATCTAGCCTCTTAACAATAAACCATATTGTTCTCCAAGCAGGCACATTTAGATCTAGTACTGCCCTTATGCAGAGCTAGGGATCGATTTCATCTTTACCAGATCCATAGTTAAAAACTCTTCTAGTCTTATGAACATATCCGGTTGTTTAACAACCTCCCACTGCAATGGCGTCCTTGTGTATAACAGTAATAACAGTAGGTGCAGTGTGTGGTGTATTTCTACTCGGTTTGGCTGGTTCCTAGTCTTTGTCCTTTTTCTCATCCCAAGGTATTACGTCAGTTAGGGCTTTGTAGTTCATCTAATAGTCTTTCTCTAAGAACCGGACGATATACGTCCTTCTGGTTCATAGTACTATAGAACACACAATATCTTGTTCATCTAGGATATCCTACAACCATATTGAATATGCCGTTGTCTCCAGGAATATCCATAGAACATAGGTAGTCCCGAACAACTTGTTCTTTTACTATTAGAATTTTATTTCTTATTTACTGACTCACCATCTCTACACGTGAGTGTATGTTGCAGTCATTTGAGACTTAATCTCAATCTTTGATTATGCTATGTGTTATTTAGATAGGTGATAGCCTCCGCGATTTTAGTTGCAGGCTTCCAATGGATATACTTAGAAGGTTCCCCATAATTGCTTTGTGACTAAAACACTTTGCTTTTATGGCACATCAAGCATCCTAATCCAATTTTTTCGAGTATTCAAGAACTACTCGCACCTTTCTAATTACACATATGTCTGCATATATCTTTGATCATTCTCAATACTTGTCCGTATTCTGCCCTTTACCGAAAGGTATGCTTAGTTGTATTATCTTCCAAATTCGATTCTTAGGTCGGAAGGTCCATTCCTTCAACTATAATTGATCAAATCAATTTCAACCTTTTGAATCTCATTTGAATAAATACTACTAAGTATAAGAATTCACAAGTACAATGATTTAATAAAGAAATATATCTAATAAGTAAAACAAGTTATAGAACGGTTTGTTGCATCGTGGTAGACTAAGGATTCATCATTCACATATTGCTATCTAATTTACCAGAATAGATAATACCATTATTTCTTATCAAAATCATCAACATGATTAAAGAAATAAAATATCCATTCATAAATAATAGAAATCCAGAACAAAACGTTCTTTCTAAAATAAAGGGTACATAATGCAATAAACTTGAAATGAAATCCTTTTTAACTACTCATAGATAAAGCCTCTATCGCAACAGCTGCCTCCTCCGCAGCACTTCCCTTGACTATTCCTCCATTTCCAAGTCTTTGGGTTTCCTGGTGTCCCTGCATTTTAAATGCATACATACCGTCAGTGGTTCCATATCTACCAACCAGGTTTCTGGTAGATAACACAGCTGACTATGTTTTAAAGACTAAGGAGAGAATCTCATACCTTCTCCAGGAGAAAATAAAGACTTCCAGTCCCCAGAAAGCTTTCTTTAAGAATGACTGCTCGAAGGCTTTCTCACCCTATTCCGTGGTCCAAGTGCAGGACTACAGGGTTTCTTTGTCTGCATCTCCATTCCTTGGTCTATGCCCTTAGGTTCGAAACCTTTGGCTTTGGCCATAAGAGCTTGCGATTGTTTCAACTCATCCAAAAGGTCCAACATCTCGAAAACGTGTTCAAGCGTTTCCTCGAAGCGACTGACCTTTATGAGTATCCTCATCGCCTCTTTTCTAACCTTCTCGTTGTCTCTAAACATAAGCTTGAGTTTCAGCATGATATCATGATTGGTGGTTAATGCAAAAGCACTGTTCCACTTCTCAAAATCAGCTATTTCCTCAATAGTTGAGACACGTGTCGGTTCAGGAGGACAAAGTTCACTGAGTACTAACTTGTACTCAGCAACAGTCTGGGAAATGTCTAACTCTTTATTCCATCCAACACAGTATGGAACTAGTGCGTTGAATTCCTTGAGTATCACAGAAAGTGGGTTCATAGCTATTCTCTAAACCTATAAGCACATTTAAACAAACAATCAATTTAATATCCGATATTATCTCCCTCAAATAATATCATTAAATTACTAATTACATCTAAAATCCCATCAGGTAAGGCAAGCCACGTTCGTGTGGACGTTTACCCACCCAAATGATTTAGTAATTAGATTTGCTTCGGTCGTACATCATTATAGCGTTACTTCGTTGGGAAGAATACTATAAAGCGTACCTAAGTGTAAACCATTACTCAGTACTAAGGTGAATCATTTGGAATTGCTACGTCACCGCAAGCCACGTTAGTCTGGACGTTTACGATAACTCACAATCCTTCACAATTCCCTATAACTGTCTACATCAACTATTTCCAAAAATCCCATTCAGCATAGCAAGCCACGTTCGTCTGGACGTTTACTACACCAAAAGACTTTTATAGTTGACTCCCAATTACTTGAACCATTCGATTTTCGTAAATCAAGACGCGGAGAATCATAAGTGAAACTCGAAGTTTCTAACCAGTGATTCACCATGCGAACAACCCTATCTCTCATTAGATGAGGGAGCCGAGCAGACAATCGATCCATCTTAAAAGAATGGTACGAATGTCTCTAATTTGTGTCATCCACATGACCAAGTGGCTTTGGCTCCATTCCACTCCCCAGGGTGAGAATGAGTCGACTTGAAGTCAGTTTCAGAAAGACAAATTAGGCATTGTTTGATAGACTTAATCAATGTTTCTCGTAAAAGGAATTACAAGAATTCTCCTCCAATGACATATCTATATGAACTTTGAAAGCTCATAAATGTCACCAAGAGAACAGTAATGGAAACCATGGGAATGTTTCCATCCCCTCTCCCACTTAGCTTTTTATAACAAAGGGATACGCTATCTAATGTATAATTAAACACATAAGCATGCATACAAGTAATAAAGCACATACCACATAGTCAAAATAATGCTAGAAAATTATTTTCCGACTATCATGGCTTTATTCCATCTCCGTATGCGTCTTCTAGTCTTCAGTCTTCGTTCTTGAATGCTCCATGTGACGAGAATATTAATCCCAATATTTAAATCTATTTATTTTCAATAAATCCAAAAGATACTCAATTCGAAAATTAAGTCAATCGAATAAATCAAAAATAAAATTAAATATTATTAATATTTTTATTTATTTATTTTCCTATCTAATTCTATTAAATCTCTAGAATAATCTATCCAAGTTAAACTTGGAATATTCTAGAAGACTTCTATAATAGAATAAGGAAATAAAATAAATTAGAACTTTTCTACTTTCAAAAATTAATTAATTTCCATGTCCATGAAAATTCCCACAAAATAGGAATAATCAACTAGGAAATAAATTAATTTATTAATTAATTATTTTCCTATCTAAGTCTATTAAATCTCTAGAATCCTATTCCAAGTAGGACTTGGAATATTCTAGAAGACTTCCATAATAGAATAAGGAAATAAATTAATTCCAATTAATTCTTTTCCTATCTCCATGAGAGTTCCCAAAAATAGGAGTACTCAAAATAGGAAAACCGAATCAATTAGGAAATTGAATCTTGGTAGGAGAAGTATGGGTTGGGGATCCCCACACCACCCCCACCGCCGACCACCATCACCGGAGAGGGCACCGCCGCCGCCACCCCAGCCGGCCGGCCACCACCATGCCGGCGGCAGCCCCAGCCGAGGGGCGATCGACCCCTCCCCATGGCTTCGGTCATGGGGTCGATCATGGGGTTGATCGACCCCCCTCAGTTTTTCGTCCTCTTCGTCTTCTTCGTCACACGCGTTCTCCGGCGGTCGTCTCGGCATCGATCCAACGTAAATAAATTACATAATAATAAATTTACAATTCCGGTATCGATTCTATACATGAAATCGACCCTATACACTTTCCGGAAAACATAGAACAATAATAATAAATCTAAATTCGGTCAACCCCCGAATTTTTACTATTACAAGCATTCATCCACACAAAACGAATCTCGACATGTCCGAGAGTTTAATAATCATGGTAAAATTAAATTAAAATTAATTAAACAATTAATCAATTAATTAACCATGATAGTCGGAATCCCTGCAAGGTAGAACGATAATTGAACACATACATGAACACGAAACCAAACGCTCTGATACCAATTGTTGGAAATCGATATCCCGGGGTATCAAAATTTGCGGAACCGATATCCCTGACCGAAATCCCCTCGCCGGAGTTTATCGCAAACCACCACACGAGCCGGAGCCCGGCTCGAGCACACCACCGCGGGCAAGCCCGCGGCTAGCCCTAGCCGAACCCCCATGTGGGGTTTGCGATCGCGTTGAGCGATCGCATGGGGATGCATGAACGCATCCCCGGGGCTGCTTGTAGCAGCCCCCGGCGGTGAGTCCGGCGACTCACCGCCATCGCCGGAGGGGCCCCGTCCGCCCAGCGGACTGCCGCGGCTTGCCCCGGCGATCGATCGCATGATCGATCGCCCGCCCCGGCGTCCAGCCGAGGCTGCTCCTTCGCGCCACACGATCGAACCCTAGGGTTCGATCGACTCCCTCGGCTCCCAGCCGAGGGTCCTTTCGATCCTTCGCCGGGGATCTCGAATCCCCGTTCCCGAAGATCGTCGTTTTCCCGGATCGTGCGTTCATTTATGTATCACAATCATATTCACATAAAATCATAGAAGAGAGTATATGATTATACCTTTCGATTCGTTGTGCGGAGAAACGAAATCAAGATGATGACCTTACGATCTTCCCACGTATTCCTTGCACTAGCTTGAACGTCGGGTGGGCGACGATCCTCCAAGCTTATCGATCCTCTTCTCTCTCTCTCTCTACTTTCTCTCTCTAGAAGAATTATGATCTTCAAGTTATGATGTGTGTAGAATAGAGAAGACCATGTAGTGCTTTTATAGGCTACGTAGGGGATCTAAAGGAGGTGGAATATTGGGCTTCCAATATTAATGATTAAATTGAGCCCAAGCCCAAATCTATTAATCTCCCATTAATATTAATTAATTTATTTTCCACTATATAAATTAATTGCACTCCCAATATTAAACCATATTATATCAAATAATATTTCTCCGGTAGTATTATTTATTTCGTGTATTTAAGATTTAAATATCCATGAATAAAATTAATTTATTGCTAATTAATTTATTCATCTCTTGAATCCGAGACTAGTACCATTCAACCTTAATTATTGTGCGGAACGAATCCACTCATGAGGTTTACACAATAATTCCTTATGAACTCATCTCGGGGATATTATCAACCCTTCCGGGATACACTTTCCCGTCAAGTATTCACGGCATGCCATATATAAAATATAGTGACCCAACTTAACCGGTAATTAACCCAATAATTAAATCGGTTAATTCCTTTGGAAAATCAAAGTCACATATATTAAATATACACACCCGCAATAGTATCGGGGATTAAGAATAAAATACTCTTAGACTTGAATCGATTATCTAAGGCAATCCTAATCGATAAATCTCAAGCGATCCGCCCAATACACCAAGTGTACAAGTGTGATAAAATAATTAAGACAAATTATTTTCTCTCTCACACAACGACTATACCGATGGATTGGTTCGTGTCCATCTAGGTCGTGAGCAACTGTTCGATTAAATACGAGTAACCGATAGTATGATCTTCTGTGTGGGCCCGCACACCATACTAACTACAACGTATAGAATCCAGGACTATATTTTGCATATATTTAATTATCAATAATTAAATGCAAACAATTGTTTATTAATTTAATAGATTAAATGCTATGACCGGGAGTTTACCGTTACTTAAATCTAGACATTAAGTACACAACTCCAACAGAAATGAAACAAACATCAACCCAAAATATAACAAATGTTAATGTGTAGTTCGCTCTCGTTCACAGTTGAGTCTTCGGACTCCCGTGAACTAGCTTGAACTTCACATTATGGTTTTTGAATGAACTTCATTCTTATTGGATTTTGCTATTTGTGTAGGTTTAAATTTCCCAAGTCTGCTAGGACTTGGAAGCCCTAGCCATATGCAAGTGCAAAATGCACTGTGGGACTTGGAAGCCTGGCTGTCACAAGTCCCTAGAGTTCGAAGTCTGTGAGAGTTCGAACTCCATGTTCTATTTACTCACCGATGGAGTGCTGTAGAAGTTGATAGCCCTGAAGTTCATCCTGCTAAGGCTTTGAAGCCAGGATCGCGAAGAGTGAGAAGGACCTGCTAAGGGACTTCGAACTCGTTGATTGAAAATCAAAGAACAGCTACGCACTCCAAGTTCGAAGTTCGAAGCCTCGCTAAAGATGAAGAATCGAGAACAATGTCGGTGATGGAATTTTCGAGATTTCATAGAAGATGCTTTGGGCTCGGCCCATTAAGCGAAATTTCCGGAAGCCCATTAGGGTTTCACTCACGAGGTCTATACATAGTCGCTAGATCATTTGTAGATTTTAACACTTTAATCTGGAATTTCTAAGAGAGAGAAATATTGTAATCCGAGAGTCTTCGCTAGAAAGCTCCCGGAGTTCGCTCTTCTAGTACACTTAGAACGAGTTCGCTAGAAGGAGTTCGTAGTGTAGCTTGTTTAGTCTGGAAGTTCATAGGCCGCTAGGACTTTGAACTACGAAGACTTGGTTTTTGGTCTTGTGACCTTTCTATAAGTTCGTAAGGACTTGTAGATGTTTTAATTGATGTGTTCGACATCACATGAATATATTGATTTCGTACAAGAACCTCTTCATTGATTTTCCTTATTTTCAAAGTACATAGATCCAACGCGTTTTACATTACGGGTCTAGCTAGTCCTGCAGTTCTTTACACTGTAGGGCTTATAACACAATTTCAACAAACAGAAAAAATACAAATATAAAACGTGTATATATTGCTCAATAATGTTAAATAAAGTATAATCTCTCCATAATAAAGTAATCTTCATTAAAAAAAACCATCAATTAAAAGTTATTAATCATTTATATAAGGGATAATTATAGTTTAGTGGCATATTTTTTTTTTTTGTGGTTCAGTGGTTGAACTATAGCTTAATATAAGGGATAATCTTCCACAAGTCATTTGCAACACGTCAAAAAAAAAAAAATCATTTGCTATTGGAAAATTAAATAAATTACAAAACAAAATTAATACATCACAAAAAAAAAAAAACTACAAATCAAAACATTGAAAACAATACCCAGTAGATCACAGCCAAATCCAGGTTCGCCGGAGAACACAACCCAGTAGCTCATAGCCAAATTCCATGATCGACTCTCCGGCAACAACACATTCCTAGAAGCATTTGTAGGCGTGTAACTCGGAATACTTTCCCTTCAACATAAATTGATTAAGATCAAGGTTTTCGAGGGTGGACTCGAAGATCTTCATTAGAAACGTATGAGATCATATTAGATTTTGAGGGATGACTCATGGATCTTCAGCAGAAACGGGCCGAGATCCAAGTATTCGAGGGTGGACTAGTGGATTATGCTCGTCTCAGGGTGCTGATTTCTTCTTGGATGAGCCCCAATCTATGGAGGATTCGGCGCGTGAGGTGGACGAAGAAGATGACAGCAGGCGACGCGGGATGTGGTGATTACGGTTTGGTTCCTTTGAAATCTTATGCTGGACCGATAGGAGTTCGTCACATTTTCTGCGAGATGACGTTTTGCGATTGACCGACTATAGAAGTAGTAGAGATTTTGTTTTAGGTTATTTTTTGCATCCACGATAAAATAAAATGAGAATTGTTTTTAATGATTTTGTTTTGATTGTAATGGGTTTTTTTTTTTTGGTAAATTTCAATTTCATATAAAAGAAAAAGTAGATAGTACAAAACAGCGCGTAGAGAAGAGCCCTACCGCAAGAAAGAGCTAACATGCAAGCTCTCCAAACAACCAATCATCCATATATTATTGTAATGAGTTTTTAATTAATTTAGTTTTCATAAATAAAATTTATAAATAATAAAAAAGATAAAAGAGTAATTTCTCACTTTCAACCAATGTGATCGTGACAACTGTGAATTGAATGCACATGTCAGACACGTGTCGTCGGGATGCGTCGATTCAGCCACTAAAGTGTTATTAAGCTATAGTTCAGCCACTATACCACCAAAAAAAAAAACTAACAAAGTATAAAAGTGCCTATAATTCAGACACTAAATTATAATTATACCTTAATATAATATCAATATCATCATTCCTTGTAAAATAAGATATATATCATGTAGTAAATCAATTAATCTTCATTCAGCGTACATAACATCTTCATCATTGTAGATCAGATCTATAAAATTTTCAATAATCTCATCCTCCTTCATTGTAAAATAAAATTTTCATCACGTAATAAAAAAAATCTTCATTCAGCATACACCATCGTACATCAGATCAAGAATTTTCAACAATCTCATCCACTTTCATTGTAAAATCACATCTTCATCACGTAATATAACAATCTTCATTTATCGTACATCAAATCTTCATTCTCGAACGAACACCAAGTCCAGAATTTTCAAAAGTCTCATCATGAAAAAATATGGAAAAAAATTCTTTCAAACTGCAAACCCCACAATTATAACCAATGAAACAAAAATATATCAATATTAGGTTAGTCTCATAATTTGAAAAACATAGTTTTAGTTACCTGTATAAGTAAGTTCAGACGTGAAATTATTCACGTCTAGCGTATGAAGACGAGAGAGGGAGACCAGGGACACGTAGGGAAGTTTCACACAATTGGTCCTAGGTGAAGTATTTTCTTATACTTATAAGATAGTCTCTCTATCCACGCAAATTCGATGTGAAACAACTCACAAGTGTAATTTTCAAACCCACAACTTTTAACATTCAGGCGGGAATGAAACTTTGCAGTGACAACAAAAGAGAGGGGTGATGCAGCGGAGCCAGTGATGCAAATGAAGCATAAGTTGTCGAAATTGATTTTCTTCTTACTTTTTTTTTTTCTTATTTTAGTATTCAAATATTCTTTTAATAAAAAGAAAAAAGATATTTTAGATATTGGGCTTAATTATCCAATCAATATCACATACGTTTCTGTTAACGGAGGAAAAATTTGTTAACGTGTTCTTGATTTTTGAGGACTAGTTTAATGGAGTTTTACTGTTTGCTTTCGCTGGAAATGGAAACAAGTGTATTTGCATAAAAAAGGGAATATATCTCTTTCCTCTTAAGACCCCTCTATTTATAGGGATCCAACTAGGGTTTACAAAAAAGGAATTGGGCCTTTCCTTATTGGGCCTTTCACATATATTAGGATCTTAACCTAAAATGGAAAAGGATAAAAGACTAAAATAGTCTTCCTGGCGCCGCCTTTACTCAAACGTGGAGGCCACGACTCGGACTCTCTCTTGGCGTCGACATCGTCTCGGCGCCGTCCGGGCGAGCATCCTGGTTTCAAATCTCCTATTACTCGGCTGTCTTGTTAATACCCGACGAGTCCGTCTGGTCGGTCGACATGATTCTCGACACCCGACTTTAAATAGAAGCTTCTCGTTCTACTGCATAGTAATATTTAAATAAACAAATAAATAAATAAATATATTGGAAAATGAAAATGGGGCCCAACAAATGCCCCCCGCAGAGAATTCGGCCGGTCAATAGTTGGTCGGGTCCTCTGCGGCCCAGGTCGTCCCATTTTCGCCTTTCGGGGAGGTGGCCAAGAGATCTATAAACCCCTCGCATGCCGGGGACACGTGTCAGAAGATCTCTCAACCTCCCGCCTGCGGCTGTCCTTTCAACTGTACTCTTGATTTTTGAAATTCGAAAATTAAAAATTAAAAATTAAATTAAAAAAAAGAAAAAAGGGGGGAAACCGTCGCTTCTTTTGGATTTTGATAAATATCCCCCGAAAGGTTTATTCTCTTTTCTCTCACTTCGTTTTTTGTTTCATTCTCTCTACTACTACGGCGGCGAGATCTCTATCAAAATTCCGACGACCTTCTCCGGCGATATCTATTCTCCCTCAGGTACGCCTTCCTCCCTCTGTGTGGTTTGTTTACACTTAGGGTTCGTATCTGAGTTTTCTGGGAGGGGGAATTTTACCTTAAAGATTCTTAGGGTTTCCTGGTAAATCGTCGTCTCTTCCGGCGATTTCTCAGGGGCTAGATTGTTATTGACTTCCGGCCGTGGGTGCGCCTTCTTTCGAACCCAGAAAACTGGCGATGAACGAAGAAGGATCCCCTCGTCGTGAGGTGTCGGGTCCTTCACCTGCGCACACCCTCATAGACCCCTCTAAATTACCCTCTACTTCCTCCCCGGGTTCGAGTTCCTCCCCGGGCACGTCTCGTTCATCCGGTCGCTCACAGAAGTGTCCTTTCTCAGATGCGGAAAAGAATGAGATGTTGGTGAGCGGTGTTAGTAGGTCATATCGCAAGTTATGCGAGATCATAGCTGACTCTCAGGGACCCCCATCACCCTACACGTTCGAGGCTTACATCTCAGAACGTCCTTATACTCACATTCCGCGAGACGTATACCGAGTAGTCGGGGATCGGCCGGGACCGTTTGAGGCTAGTCGGCGACCGAGCAAAATAACGGACAAAGCCCTGCAGAAAAAGAGGGATGAATGGGAGATCCCTTCTAACGTTCATCTTTATGCCCCTATTGAGGGCGAAAGGGCCGATCAACCTCCCGAGGGCATGCTCGCCGTGAATTACTCCATGATGAAAAGCGGGCTTCGTTTCCCCATCCACGAGTCTTTTTCCCAACTCGTACATATTCTTTATGTTGCCCCTATGCAATTGGTGCCGAATGCGTGGGCGACCATGTATGTTTTGAACGTCATGTTTGGCATTTTCGGTCTGTACCGGGGGTTATCTGGTCCCGAGCTGTTATACCTGGTAGGTATATGTGACGCTGGGAAAGGTGACTATTACTTGAAGCAGCGGGATACCATCATTACCGAATTGCCGAGCAAGCAGGCTAAATGGACAGAGAAATGGTTTTTCGTGGCTGGGGAGTGGAATTCCAGAGGTTTTCCCCTTAATGCCGAGTATCGGCTTACCGCCAAACGTTAGTCCCCCTGACCTTGGTATTTTATCACTTGAGAAAACCCCTTTTAATCAATCCTCACTCTCTTCTTGGGCTTCTCCTCTTCTGACTCTTTTCTAGGCCCAAAAGCTCCGGATGCTGAGCAACTGGGATGGGATTTCTTGGTGATTCTAGAAAGGATTAAGATGCTTTCGTTCGATCAAAGGAATCACAAGAATTGGACGAGCAAGGAGAGACGTCTCCGTGCTCGATTCTTATATGTTCCTCGGGACGCCGAGGATTTATTTCCGCGTGAGTGATGTTACGTAGCGTTTTTGGCTTAACTTATTTAACTTTACCTGACCCGACGCTTTCCCAGCTCGCAGGTATTTCCGAATTTGTCCACCGTCCAAAATGCCTAAGGTGGAGACCCCTCGTGATCGTAGGAAAAGGGAGGCCGCGGAAGAGAAGATCGAGGCAGAACGTCGGAACTTGGCGGGCAAGGTGTCCGTCGCTATAAATTCTCCCGTCCTTCCCCCCATGCCTAACCCGATCAACCGGATCAATGCCGACGAGTCTTCTGATGAGGATCGACTCTACCGGCCGACCAAAAAGGCGAAGAAGGTTGATGGATCAGGCACGTCCGGGAAAGGTGTAATTGGAGCGTCCGGATCCTCCGGTAAGCCTCCGGTCATCCCGAAAAGAGATCGGATTCCTAGGCAAAAGGGTCCCCGGCCGAAGGACGGAGAAGACAGCCTTTTCCCATCTAAGTATGCATCCATTTTTGGCTCTGATGATGAGGAATTCTCCAGGTAAGGATACTTAAGGCTGTTTTCCATGTTGGGGCTATATTATTGTCGTGCTTTTTGTTAAAATTCCTTTTGACAGGCTTTTTAAAGAAGATCCCGGGCTCCCTTTGTCCGTGGCCCACCTGTGTGCCGCCCAGAATCCTTATGAGGATGACCCTATCCCAGGCCACTTGGATCAGGCGGTCGAGGACGTTGTCCATTCTTGGTCGCATCAGATGGAGGCTACGACCTCTCGTGTGGATTTCTTGGAGAAACTATTGCGTGTTCATGCCGCCCGGATTCCGGTCATGGTGAACTGCTTGGCTATGGCGAGGGCCGAACAAGAGGACAAAGCTTCTAAGTGTCCGCCCAACCTGCCAGATGTGTATCTCGAGCTTCGCGAGCGCTATAACAAATTACAAGAGGATTTTGGCCTCGAGGCCGGACTGAAAGCGTCTTTGTACTCCGAGCTGGACGAGGAGAAAAAGGATAAAATGGCTCTGATCCACAAAATGACCGAGCAAGAAAAACAGCTTTCCCAACTGGAAGAGAAAGTGGTTGATCTCAAAAAATCCTATGATCATGCCGAGATCAGGAACGACGAGTTGGAAGAAGTGAACCGGAGGGTGATGAAGGAGCTGGGGGACATGCAGGCTGCGGAGGCCGCCCGCTCGGCGGACCCTGAGGAGGACATCGATTTGTACAGCAACTACTCCTACTACTGTGCGTACTTCGATGGCATTCGAGCACTCCTCGAGGAAGGTCAGTCGGCTGATGTCCTGGTGAAATTTCTCCGCCAATACGCCGAGCAATGCCCTCTTCATGCTCACTTCTCTTTGTATGTTCTTGACCTGGAGCAAAACTTCAAGCTAGACCTTTCCTGGTGGCCTTTGAAGTCGCAGCTCAAAATGCCCAAGTCGGCTGGAACTTCCGGTGTGAAAGAGGTTGACCCAGCCGTGCAGTTCGCGGAGTCAGTGCTCAAGGATGATGATGGTGATTCGGCTCAGGGAGACCCGAAGTGAAGTTCTCGTAGGCGCCTTTATCGTTTATTTAGTCATTTTCTTTTTTGGACAACTTGTTTTGAGTATTGCCCGGGGGGCTTAAACAGTTTGTTTTATTTATACTTCCTGTGTTCGTCCTCGTACCATTTTGGTATTTGAGGTGTTTTGGGTGACCTTCGCAGTTTCGGGGAATCCTTACTCCTGTGTTTATTACACTTATTCAATGCCCTTTATTCTCGCTATTTATTTTCGTAACGTATGGTGACTCTGCGGGTTTCCCGCCTTAATGCCTTTTTGGCGGGCTAGGTTCCCTCCAAAGGGCGGTTTTTTGGTGGGGTGTCCTTAACTCTTCTAGCCTATATAAAGGACATATCAGTGTTTCTTTTGGTTTTTTAAAGAGAGAATCATGAGCTCTAGCAAGAAAATGAGCCAGAATAAAGGGAAACAGGTTTTTCACGGCGCGTCGAAATGCACGGAGGGTCATCATGACATCACTATCCACTCCGATGGCCGGCGTCGGCTGCGCCAGAAATTCGACGGCCGGTGGCACCGTAAAAACTTCCCTCTTCCCCATTCTTTCGTGCAACCTTTGGAGAAGTTTCTGGGTGAAGAAACCCCCTTTCATGATTCCAATGAACAAGCGTGGGTTGCGACAAAGACGAAGCTCCGGAGGCAGATGGCTTTTGGAGGCCCTGGTTTGGCGTATTTCATTCAGCACGCGGGCATCCAGGTGGGTTGGGAAGTCTGGTTGATATGGAATCCCGGCTTCGGGTTCCGTGTCAGCCTTTTCAACCTAGAGGGGCTCAACGTGTCATTCCCAAAACAAACTCGGGTGCGCGGTGCGGTTGATTCTCTTGGACATGCCTACTCGGATTGATGCCCCTGGTGTCTTGGATTTTCCCTTATTTCTGCTAGTTACTGTTTGGAACTTTAATTTGGCATGTACTCCTTTAACTCTTAAACTGCCAACTACTTTAATAATTAATGGGTTGCATTCAATTTTCGCTTGGTTCGAGGAAAAGTCTTGTTTATAAATGAGTCCTCCTTCATCCTTCTTTTCGGAAACA
The DNA here is from genome assembly GCA_954870475.1 of Euphrasia confusa. NCBI lineage: Eukaryota > Viridiplantae > Streptophyta > Magnoliopsida > Lamiales > Orobanchaceae > Euphrasia > Euphrasia confusa. The sequence continues at coordinate 20,859,957 of OX940949.1, forward strand.
GAATCTGTGGTTAAAAAGCATGTCAACTCGAATCGATCTCTCCGACGACTCGCGATCGTTCGAGCGCCCGTTCAACGGCTCCTGGCATAGGGAGAAGTTTCCGATCCCTGCGGCGTTCATACGACCGCTTAGGGATCAAACGCCGGACGGCCTTTGTATGACGGACCGCCTGGACCAGGAATGGCGGGTTTCTTTCACTCGTTTTCGCAATCAACTTGCCATCCATGGGCCAGAATGGGAGAGGCTTGTCGCCGGCTTTGCGATACGAGAGGGTTGGGTCATTCGGGTCTCTTGGGCTGTTGGGAGTGGCTTTTTCATCGACATTCTCGATGGCGGCCATAATCTCGGAGATCCATCGTGGTCTTATCGTCGTATGGTGCGTGGATCTGGAACCCGTCCGTGGCCCCCTCGCCCGACTCATGATCGGTGGGGCCGCTTCATTCGTTGACGTCCCGCCTTCGATGTTTGTCGCGTCGTTCACTTTTGATTTGTTCTAGTTATGTAACTTGTGAAATTCACGTAATGTATGGAGTTTGCCTCTTTTTTCGTGTTTAATCGTTTCTCGGCTCTTGCTGATTGTTTATGCCCCTTGACGGGTCAAGGGATATGGCCGGGGATGGGATTTATCCGATCCTTGGGCTTATTAAAGACCTGTTTGATCGGCCGGGCAACGTATTACCCGGCTCATCTCAGGTCCGGGGAGAGCGGACTCTATCCCCGATAAATTGTTCATGCCCCTTGACGGATCAAGGGACATGGCCGGGGATGGGACTTATCCGATCCTCGGACTTATTAACGACCTGTTTGATCGGCCGGGCAACGTATTACCCGGCTCATCTCAGGTCCGGGGAGAGCGGACTCTATCCCCGGTAAATCGTTCATGCCCCTTGACGGATCAAGGGACATGGCCGGGGATGGGACTTATCCGATCCTCGGACTTATTAACGACCTGTTTGATCGGCCGGGCAACGTATTACCCGGCTCATCTCAGGTCCGGGGAGAGCGGACTCTATCCCCGGTAAATTGTTCATGCCCCTTGACGGATCAAGGGACATGGCCGGGGATGGGACTTATCCGATCCTCGGACTTATTACCTGTGGGCGATCTTTCCGAGAAGAAAAACTTTTATTTCAGTCAGGTTCATGAAGTACAAAAAGTTACTGGTGATATTTTTTCAGATGTAGCGCGTTCCAAAAATACTGATCTGGTACGCCGTTCAGATGCTCCAACTCGTACGATCCTTTCTCCAAGATTCTTTTTACTCTCATCGGACCTTCCCAATTTGGGCCCAATGCCCCAGTGTTCGGCCCGAGTATGCGTTTGAGGACTAAATCTCCGGGCTTGAATCTTCTGATTCTGGTCTTGGAGTTATAGAAACGTTCGGCCCTTTGCTTGGCCGACGCATTCTGGAAAACCGAGTTCAGCCTTCTTTCCTCCAGAAAGTCTAGTTCAAGGCGCAAAGCCTTGTCATTGTTTTCATTTAGCCCTTGTGAGGTCCTGTGGCTGAAAACTTCGACCTCGGAGGGTATGACCGCTTCTGCACCGAAAGCTAAAGCGAATGGTGTTTCTCCGGTGGTTGTTTTGCTGGTTGTCCTGTAGGACCATAAGACCTCTGGCAGCTCGGCAGCCCACCTCCCTTTTCTTTCCTCCAGTCTGGCCTTGATGGTATGTTTCAAAATTTTATTGATGGCTTCCACTTGTCCGTTCGTCTGAGGATGGTAGGGGGTGGAGAAAGCCTTCTTAATTTTCCACTTGTCGAAAAAATTCATGATTTCCTGCCCATCGAATTGTTTTCCGTTATCCGACGTGACCGTGTAGGGGATTCCATAACGGCATATGATGTTTTTCCAGATGAACTTTATGATTGCCTTTTGGTCGATGACCTTCAGTGGCTCGGCCTCCGCCCACTTTGTGAAATAATCTACAGCCACGACTGCGTACTTTACTCCTCCTGGCCCCGTTGGCAAAGGCCCGATTAAATCAATCCCCCATGAGGCAAAAGGCCAGGGACTGTATATCGAGTTTAGGTACTCCGGCGCCGATCGAGCGATGGGTGCTGTTACCTGACATCTGTGGCATTTTCGCGCATAGTTGATCGCATCTCGTCTCAACGTAGGCCAATAGTATCCTTGGCGTACGGTCTTATGGGCCAAGGACTGTCCGCCGGCGTGGTTCCTGTTGGTGATTTAAGTGAAATCGCTGTACATTTAATGTAATTGGAATCATTCAAGGCTTCAGATTAAATCTAGTCAATATAATATAACTTTGGAGAAGTGTGGAGTACACGGTTATATAAAATTGATACGATTTAAGTATTTGGATAAGCATAATAATGCATGTCGAGTGTGATCTCGTGGTTGCATGGTTGCATGGCTAGATGATGATATTACATCATTAATATGATGCAAAATTCGAAATTGCATGGCTTGCCATGCAAGACAACATGAATAGGTGTCAAAGTGAAAGGGTGTCTTTATTAAAAGGTACCTATACATGAATAGGTGCAAAATGAAAAGGTACTTTTTCCAAAAGGTACCTATTCGACCAAGAGGTGCTTATATTCAAATGAAAGGGTGTCTACTACCTATATAAGGAAGTAAAATTCATTTGATGAATACACTTGGAAGACACTTGAAAATACCTACAAACATAAGAAGCTTTGAAGCAACAAATAAAGCAGAATATTCCATAAGTTGCTTGTGTTCTAAGCCTAAGACTCGAGTGTAGATATTGTCTTATCCTGCGAGGGATTTCGTGATACCCAGGCTTATAGGGTCGAAATACTCTTTAAGGAAAGTGTTGCTACGCGATTCAATATTTATCCAAGCCTCTACTATCTTTCAGTAACACCCTTTTATACAACAGTTCCCACAAATTCCATCATGTATTTCACTGAAAACCTTATGACCTTCAAGTGGGGTGATGCACCTTAGAAGAGACAAATATAGGCTTCTTCGGTACAAAACATCTCCGATCAATGTGTATCTGGCCGCTCGTATCCGAAGCTGTCTCGCATCTGTTTTATCTTCAGGTAGCGTTCCATCCACAAGGTATGCGCGGATTGGGTCCATCCACGTCTCTCCTCGATCGATGATTGTGATCAAAAACTCATCACGCGAGATTGCCGACCGAACCTGGCTGGTTAGGACGACATCTGTCATATCGGCAGTACCCTCCGAGGATGCTAATTTAGAAAGTGCGTCCGCCTGGGAGTTTAGTTCCCTCGGAATTTGCTCGATGAGTACCTTTGGGATTTTCTCACATAGGGAGAGCACATGTTCGTAATACTTCGCCATACAGTCGCAGCGTGTCTCGTAAGTTCCTTTGATTTGGACTACTAATAAAGAGTCCATAAAAATCTGTAAGTGCTCGGCGCCGACTGCTAGGGCGAGGTCCAAACCGGCAATCAACGCCTCGTACTCCGCCTCATTGTTGGTTGCTTCGAACTCGAACTTTACCGCGTGCGTGAACGACTGTCCACCGGGCCCGACCAATACTATTCCAGCCCCGGCATGGGAGGAATTCGATGACCCATCCACATATAGCTTCCATGGCAGGATCGAGAGGGACGGTGTGGAGTTTGGAAAGGTTAGCTCTACTATGAAATCTGCCAAGGCCTGTCCCTTGATTGCCGTTCGGGGGGCATAGGTAATGTCATACTGTCCCACTTCCAGGCTCCATTTCAATAACCGGCCATTAGTGTCCGGTCTCTGTAATACTTGTCGTAGTGGCATGGTCGTTAGAACTTCTACCGGGTGGTCGAAAAAATAAGATCTCAACTTTCGTACGCTCATGACGAGGGCGTAAGCTAATTTTTCTAAAGGTGTGTAACGTGTCTCAGCGTCGTGGAGGACTTGGCTGACGAAATAAATAGGTTTGTGTGTTTGCCCGTCTGCCCGGACAAGAACTGAGCTCATAGCATGTTCTGAAGCGGCCAGGTAAAGGAACAATTTTTCCCCGACTAGGGGTTTGGAGAGGATGGCCGGGCTTCCGAGGTGTTCCTTTAGTCGTAGAAAAGCCTCCTGACTTTCCTTGCTCCATCTGAACTTCTGATCCTTAATTGCTTTGAAGAAAGGTCGGCTTTTATCCCCTAGTCGGGGAATGAAACGACTGAGGGCGGCCAAACAGCCGGTCAACCTTTGCACATCCTTTAGGTTTCGGGGCTCTCTCAGGTCCTGGATGGCCTTGACCTTTTCTGGGTTCATCTCGATGCCCCTGAGGCTGACGATGTGACCAAGGAATTTGGTTATGTAAACTCCGAAGTGGCATTTCTTAGGATTGAGCTTCATATTGTAAAATTTCAAAATTTCGAATGCGACCTTTAAATCCTTCACGTGATCCTCCTCGGACCTGCTTTTTATGATTATATCGTCTACATATACCTCCATGGTGTCTCCGATTTGGTTGGCGAACATCTTATTTACCAGCCTTTGGTAAGTGGCTCCGGCGTTTTTTAAACCGAAGGGCATCCTCTTCCAGCACAACACGCCTTTGTCCGAATAAAAAGAAGTGTGCTCGACATCCTCCTCGGCCATCGGTATTTGGTGATAACCTGCGAAACCATCACAGTTAGAAAATATCGCGTATCCGGCGACACTGTCGACCAGGTGGTCGATGTGGGGTAGGGGGAAATGATCTTTTGGGCAAGCTTTGTTGAGGTCTGTGAAATCGATGCACAAACGCCAGGCATCATTCGACTTTTTCACGAGTACCACATTCGCGATCCATTGAGGTTCCTCCTCGGCATTCCGCACTAGGTCGTTATCCAGTAACTTCTTGACCTCTACCGCCAACGCCGCGTACTTCTCGGGCCCCATTTTTCTCCTCTTTTGGGCGATGGGCTTCCTTCCTGGGTCGATCTTGAGGTGGTGACAAGCGTGCTTTGGGTCGATTCCGACCATATCCTTATGTGACCAGGCGAAAGCGTCCGTATTCTGTGCCAGGAAATCGACCAACTCATTCTTCAGTCGTTCGGGGATCCTTCTCCCGATAAAGACTTCTAAATCGGGCCTGCTAGGGTCTAAACTTACCTTTTCGACCTCATCCACCGTCGCGCACATCGACGGTCCCCGCGGGTCGGGTATATCGCTAGGCTCAAAACCGATGCGGGGATCGATATCCTCGTTCCTTGGGGGGCAGTCCATCTGGACCGGACTCCTGCTCTGGTCGCCCGGTATATCGTCGATGAGGATGTGTAATAATTGTGCCTCAAGGTCAGTCACGCCGACCTCTGACTCCTGAGCCCCACAGATCATCTCCTCGAAAGCATCCGGATTCCCTAGTTCGCCCTCTTCCCACAGAGTGTTTAAATAATCTTGATCGTCCAGATCCATGGCCATCACTCCCGAGGGGTCAAGTTCTTTTACCCCGATGGTGTCGTCGTTGGGTGACCCTATTTGGTGCTCGAAATCCCTCGGGGCGGATGGCTGCTCGGCTGTTTGAGGGTCCTCGCCCTCAAATGCCCCAGTGTTAACATCATTCAAACGTTTGTTTAAAATTGGACACGAAAAGTAATTAAAACATTTCTTATCCATATATTGGTCCCCTCGGAGGGTTCCGACCGCACCACTTAGGGTGGGAAATTTAATACAATAATAATGGGAGGACGCCACAGCCTCAAAGGCATCGAGGAACGGCCTCCCGAAAAAAGCGTTGTAAATGTTCTCAGCATCCACAATTACAAATTCTATCATCCTCGTCATTGCGATGCTCGGGTCTTGCCAATCCTTCAGCTCCACGGCCATTCTAATCCGCCCCCTCGGTCGGACCACCACGTCTCCAAATCCTTTCAGAACCCATTCATATGGTCGGACATATCTCGTCAGGTCTCCAAGTTGATCTAAAGCTGACTTGAAGATCAGATTGCAGTGAGCCCCATTATCTATCAGGACCCTAGCCACCTCAATGCCGAGTATCCGAGCAGTGATGACCAAAGCGTCCTCTTTGGGATATCTTATCCCCTCCCTGTCTTTTTCGGAGAAAGAAATGACGATGCCTTTGGAGATGGTCGACTCGGTATGAGGGATAACCACATTTACCCCCTCGAACTCGCGGAGCTCTTCCTTCTTCTGTCTCTTCGATTTATGGACGATCGGTGTTAAGCCGCCGATCATATTCAATCGAGCTCCCCCTCGGACGGGCGGGTCTTCATCCTCAGGTCCGCCGGCCGGTGGTGGTGGTAAAGCTACAGGGTTCAAGCCATCTTGGTTCTGACCTCGTCCCTGCTGCTGATGAGGCCGGTTATTTCGATCACCCTGATGTCCTCGGCCTCGACCTCTTCCCCCTTGTCTCTTGTCGCCACCCCCGCGCCCGGTGCCTCCACGTCCGGCGCCTCCATGGCCGGTGGTTATTCGACCGCGCTTGGGTGCTCTCAGGAGGTCTGCTAAACTTCCGTCTTCATAAAGCTGCCGCAGTTGAGCTATCAAATCACGGCATTCGTCGGTGGTGTGACCATTCTGAAGGTACCGGTATACCGATCCGATCGATATACCGTGTGTGCGGAAGCGTGTAAAGCATATAAATCTATCATGCTTGGATCTTAGTGCACACTTAATGTGTATAAGAACACATATAAACATATATATATACACATCCAATATATATATATATATAAGGTTCAACGATTACTTACTTTTGGTGATCGTTGATTTTGGTTAAGGTGGTGTTGAGTCGATTGAACCACCTTAATGGATCAGCCTCTCGAAGCTCTCCTTGTGAATGACCTCGTCACTCCTCTTGTCTAGATCGCCCGGATGTTGAAGCCGCACAAATGGCCCGGCCTCTACGTGTTGCACACGAACCCGGATGACAAACACTTTGCTTGATCGAGTCGGTTCTCCAAGAACACTCTCTCCTTTCTCTCTTTTGTGTGGATTTCGAAATATGTGATTAAGTTGTGTGAAAATCTGATTTTCACCCTCTTATTCATCTCATTATGGTCACATAATTGTCCCATTATCAACCTTGTAACCCCCCACCTTAATGTGTGTCATCAACACACATAATGGGGTGGTTTATGGTGAATATGAATGGTCATACCACATCATCATGCCAACTAGCATAAGACATGGTCCCACTAGCTTGTGTGGCATGCCATGTCACATTATGTGACATGCATCCATGCAAGCCATGCATCCCATGCATGTGAATTAAATCCACGTAAATATTGATTCTAAATCAATATATTTATCAAGCAACGTACATCATCTTTGAGTCCGTGTGTGACCCTGTAGGTATGATTTATCGATCAATATTATATTGTTCCCAACAAATAATATTATCAAATAATCATTTAACATCCATAGACGACCTTATGACTTTATCGATTGCACACGTAGGATCGAAGGACATATCCCAACAATCTCCCACTTGGCCTTCAGAGCCAGTGTGCTGCCAACTTCCTGTTGTCACTTTATGTCTAAGTTTGAACTTGAGGCAAGACTCGAGTCATCCTCAATCGGTTCAAACCTTTCTTGGACTTTGAGACAGACTGTAAAACCAGATTTATCACTATGATACGAATCTGGACGTGGCCACGTATTTTCCACAGTCTCGACTCTCCAAGTGGCCGGTAAGACATGTATCCCATTATAAAAATGGAGGACAATCCCATCTTGTCAGTCCAAGCTCTCCCACTTGCTTCCTGATATACCCAATAACAAGTTTTATAACCTCCTTTTACGAAAGGCGTTTACTTGTATCAAAGTACACCATTTCACAATGGAATCACTCTGGACTACTCAGGTCAGAGGAAATTGCTCGACAGTCAATGAAATAGTATTATGACTCGAAATCTTAAATACTATTCCAGTCGGGTCTGTTCGATCATTAGCTCCCAGCTAATATCTATGTAATTGTACTTGATGTCCCACATCACTAGCCCATGAAGCGGCGCTATAGTACACATTACAAACTAGTTCATTGTATTATCGGTTTGTCCGTACTCGATTATACGAACCAGGAACAACTATATGATTTAAGTATATCAGTTCAACCATTGGGACTTCATTATGCGGTAAGTCGACCTCATAACCCAATTGATATCACTTAATCATTTGGACAATTCATATAAATTAAACCATATTTATATGAAGAAACATGTATTATACATATGAGTGAATGTTTACCAAATCTCCAAAAGTATCTAATACAGTAATAGAAATCACAACCCATCTCTAAGATGTTTGATCTCTATTGCAGTTGTGAAAGCCTCAAGCTTAAACTGCTGGAGAGGTTTAGAAAACGGGTTTGCAACCTTACCAAAAGTTGCAACTTTATTATCTCGATGTCTCCACAAAACTATCTCCCAGATAATGTGGAACTTCCTGAGCACCAGTTTTAGACTTGTGGTGCTTCCTAGCTCATTGGCTTACGCGATAACTCTACTATAAATAGAGAATTATCGGATGGGCTAAGCTAGTTACGGCACCTAGTTCATTCAAGAACTTTCAAATCTTAACTGCCAACATTACTGCATCCAATGCAATACTGTGCTCAACTTCTGTAGTTTAATCAGCTATATTGCATTGCATGGAACTATTCCAGCAAATTTCACCTCTAACCAGACAAAAGATATAACCAGATTAAAATCGGAAATTATCTTAGTCTGTTTTGAAGTTAGCAGTCAAACTGCTTGTTAATATCAACTCTTTTTGTCTTCCAAAGACAACAAAATATTCTTTAGTCCATCTAAGGTACATAAGAATACTCTTGGCCGCAGTCTAATGCGTCTCACCTGGGTTTCCTTGAAACCGAATCGTCATGCTCAAAGCATACAATACGTCCAGTCGTGTACATATCATGGCGTACATTATAGACCCTATTGCCGAAGCATAAGGAATGTTTTACATCCTCTTTTGCTCATCAAGTACCGTAAGGCCTTGCATCTTGCTAAGTGATGTGCCATGACTCATTGGAATGAGACCCGTTCTGGCGTCTTTCATTCTGAACTTATCAAGCACCTTATCAATATAGGTCGCTTTACTAAGTCCAAACATCCTTTTCGATCTGTTCCGACAGATCTTGATGCCCAATATGTACTGTGCTTCTCCAAGATCCTTTATTGAAAAACAATTTCCAAGCCATTCTTTAATAGAATTAAGCATAGAAACATTGTTTCCAATAAGGAGTATGTCATCGACATACAACACAATGTATACAACGTAACTCCCACTGTTCTTCTTGTAAAACAAGACTCTTCCGAGTTCCTCTGAAATCCAAAACCCCGTATGGATTCATTGAACTGAAGATTGCTACTCCGATATGCTTTGCTTTATTCCATAAATGGAATTATAAGATTGCATAATTTCTCAGCCTTATTAGGATCGATAAAACTCTTTGGCTGTGTCAAAACACATTCTCTTCTAGAATCCAATTCAAGAAGTTAGTTTTAACATCCAATATTACCATAACTCATTATCAAGATGAGTAGCAATGACTAAGATAATCTGAATGATTTAATCAAAGCAACTGGTGAAAGTTTTTCCACAATCCACCTCGTGAATAAAACTTTTACCATCAAACTTGCTTTGAAAACCCTAGGTTTTCCATCTGTCTGTTTAGATCTTTAAGATCTATTAGCATTCATTGGGTCTAACCCCGTGATCAAGTTCCAAACTTGATTATCAGATATTGATATCATCTCAGATTTCATGGCACCATGCCAATTTTCAGTAGCTGGACTCGTCATAGCTTGGAATTAGGTCGAAGGTTCACCGCTTTTCAAAAGCATGAATTCATATCTCTCATTGGTCACAATATCTAAGTATTTGAATAATAGAGATAGATTTATGCCTTTCGGACCTACGAGGGCTGGTATGGCTTCCAAAACCATAAGAATACTCTCAACCCAGTCTTGAGTATTCATCGTTGGTTGTTTCACTTGAACCTCGTTCAAGACAACCGAGCTCCCACTGAATTTCTAGGAAAGATAACTCTTTTCAAGAAAATCACTATCTCGAGCAACAAAATATTGTTCTCAGATAGATCGTAGAAGTTGTGCCCTCGAGTTTCTTATGGATACCATAAAGAAACTTTTATCCCATTTGAGTTCAAGCTCTATAGAGATAAATCTCGTCAGAGAAGCTTTTAGAACCTCAAATTTTGATGAAAACAATTTAGGGACCCTCCCTTTCCATACCTAGTATGGTGTCTTATCAACAGCTTTTGACAGCTTCATATTCAGTGTATAAGTTGAAGTCTAGAATTGTGTGTTCCCAAAAGAGACCAGTAGTTCATTTAGAACTCTCATCGAATGGTCGAACTATATCTAATATAGTTTGTTTTCTCTTTTCCGAAACATAACCTTCATGTGCTTGTGAACTGATAGGTTCCACATACATCAGTATGGATCATCCCTAATTAATCACTCACATGTTCTCCTTTCTCCAAGAAATATGACATTTTTATCTTTGTCCATCAAACATCATTCACATGTATCAAATGACTCCAAGTCAAATGATTCTAGAATGCCTTCTAAAAGAAGATTCGTTACATGTTTAGATTTTGATCTAATCAACAATGTTACAGTTATGTCTCAATGAGACTTATTCGATTTGGACTTTTGTGTTAATGTTATATATGATTTGTTGAGTTTAAAGTATACATAAATAATGTAATAATCGTACCAAAACAAAGAATAGTTCACAATTAAAATAGTTATCAAACTATTTAATTAGTGAAAAACTAATCCATCAGTATCTAATACTGAACCAATATTCATTGTTTATTGAAGGTACGAAATTACATAGTTATAATACTAAAACAAGGCCCTAAGGCAAAACAACATCATATGATCATACGGCTAATGCAGCGACCTTCACTCCATTTCTCGCCCGTAGAACGACATCTCTACTCACCAAACTTATACTTCTATGTAGTTCCTCCACATACAAATGTGAGAACTACGTTTGGAATCCAATACCCAAGAAGTAGAATTTGTGAAGTTTAATGTCTATAACATTAATACCTGAAGATGAAGCAACCCCGCTCTTCACATCTTCTTTGAACTTTGGGCAAGTTCAATTATTCTCAATAATTGACTCTTATTCGAATTTCCCATTCAAAATTATCTCAATGTCAAAACGTGATAAATCGTAAGTGAAAAATCGAAGTTTTCTAACCAGCGATATTATCATGCAATTGAAGCCCTATCTCTCATAAAATATGAGGGAGCCAACCAGACAATCGATTCACGCCATCCAATGGCTCGAAAGTCTCTAATTTGTGTCATTGATGAACTTAAGTGTTTTGGATTAAATCACTCCCCGAGGTGTAAATAATCATAACCTTATAATCCATCAAATGAAAGACAAATTAGGCATTTGTTTTGAAATTGAATAAAATATGAACTTTTATAAGTTTGCAAGTAGTGTCCAACACTTTTGCAGTAGACGCATTGAGATTCCCTAGGAACCCTAGTAGCCTTCTTGCCCATGCTCTTTTGAATACCCTATCCTATATCATAAGAATTTCCCTCTTAGGGTCCTTCTCTATCGCCGGCTCAGCAGCCTTGAGCATCCCGTGGAGCTCACGAAGCGATTTCTTCAAACCATTCATATGGAAAATTTAGCCTAAAAGCATTATAACCATCATGAGATTGAAGTATGAAATCGGTTGCCAAATAATCATCATAGGAAAAATCTAGGCGGTCACTTGAAACAAATAATCCAATCATTTGTTGCACATGTGATCCCATAGATTTCCATTTTTCCAGCCTAGCTGAAGCGATGACCCTGGTCACACCGAACCGCTCAATCATTGCATATTCTCCGAACATGATATTGAGTTGTTCAATGATATCTTAGGATGTGGTTATCTAACACATTTTCCTTGTCTTCGTATTTGAGGACCATCCTCAAATTACGTTGTGAATCAAGAAAATTTGTTCAATTTTTCATAATCAAGAATTGAACCAATCTTGAATTGAGTTGATATTTGACATGATAAACTATAAAAGAAAGATAACTAAAGTATGTAAACATCCACAAAGCGGTAAACAAATTAGGTTGTCTAACAATTGTACTTATTTATTTCATTTTGTTCAATTGATATCAAATATCATTGTCCCTTAGAACAAAACGATTCCGAGATCCTCATCTTGCAAATCTTTAAGCCGACTGAGTCCGCACTTAAGTATTTCAAGATAGGTAGACACACCCATGTCAATGATATCTAATATCACTCTCGGTCGATGAGAATCCCATTCTCATCTCATGTCTCGATAGCCACGCCTGCAGTGGATCTATCGATGAGAAAACCAAAGTCACGTGTAAGGGTCTAACCCTTACTCCCACTTATCCCAAGATAACAAGTAGTACCCCGCTGAGGCGGACCTACCAACTTATGATCGAGGGCTTCATGAGTGTGATGTTTTTGGACAAGACATTATACTCATTATTTTGGGAACTTGCATGCATAGGTATTTATATGTAAGTTGAACATTTATAACATAAAACATCCTATAACTAGCAAAGCAAATAAATACGAAATCGAAAGGCCCCTAGAACCTCACAACTCTCAAACGAAAAGATTAAAATAACAACAAAAGCCTTGAACATCTTCTGGACTGGTCCTCGCCCTCCGTTTTAGTTCCGTGCCCTCCGATTTTGGTCAAATCTATTCCGTACCCATAAAACCACGAACAGCGCCCGCCGTTTCACAACCAGCGGTCGCTGAACACCACTGGCGGTCGCCGTTTCCAAAACGGCGCCCGCCGAAAGGTCCGGGAACAATCTGCCAAGAAAAAGGGCTTTCGGCGGTCTCCGTTTCCAAAACGGCGCCCGCCGAAACAAAACAGCGCCCGCTGGAGCTACAACGGCGCCCGTCGTTTGGCTCCAGCAGCCCGGTTTCGTCCGTTTTGCTTCGTTTTGCTTCGTTTTGCTTCGTTTCTTCTCGTTTTCGCCAGAGAGCCGAGATCCTCCATCGAACCATGGACTAAGTCCATCGCTTACAAGTAGTACAATACAAATATAATAGAAAAACCTATCTATTACAAATGATTCCAAGGGACGCAGCCCTCAAAAGACTATAGCCAATCGAAACGTAAAAAACGACGAAATCATTCACCCGACCACTAACGGTGGCCGGCCTTACATCTAATCACATAATCACAATTAAACAAATAATCCAATTATGTTGATTTAACCTTCGTGTCCAACACAAAAGTGTGCACGAGCCCTAGGCTCTGATACCAATTGAAGGTACCGGTATACCGATCCGATCGATATACCGTGTGTGCGGAAGCGTGTAAAGCATATAAATCTATCATGCTTGGATCTTAGTGCACACTTAATGTGTATAAGAACACATATAAACATATATATATACACATCCAATATATATATATATATAAGGTTCAACGATTACTTACTTTTGGTGATCGTTGATTTTGGTTAAGGTGGTGTTGAGTCGATTGAACCACCTTAATGGATCAGCCTCTCGAAGCTCTCCTTGTGAATGACCTCGTCACTCCTCTTGTCTAGATCGCCCGGATGTTGAAGCCGCACAAATGGCCCGGCCTCTACGTGTTGCACACGAACCCGGATGACAAACACTTTGCTTGATCGAGTCGGTTCTCCAAGAACACTCTCTCCTTTCTCTCTTTTGTGTGGATTTCGAAATATGTGATTAAGTTGTGTGAAAATCTGATTTTCACCCTCTTATTCATCTCATTATGGTCACATAATTGTCCCATTATCAACCTTGTAACCCCCCACCTTAATGTGTGTCATCAACACACATAATGGGGTGGTTTATGGTGAATATGAATGGTCATACCACATCATCATGCCAACTAGCATAAGACATGGTCCCACTAGCTTGTGTGGCATGCCATGTCACATTATGTGACATGCATCCATGCAAGCCATGCATCCCATGCATGTGAATTAAATCCACGTAAATATTGATTCTAAATCAATATATTTATCAAGCAACGTACATCATCTTTGAGTCCGTGTGTGACCCTGTAGGTATGATTTATCGATCAATATTATATTGTTCCCAACAAATAATATTATCAAATAATCATTTAACATCCATAGACGACCTTATGACTTTATCGATTGCACACGTAGGATCGAAGGACATATCCCAACAATCTCCCACTTGGCCTTCAGAGCCAGTGTGCTGCCAACTTCCTGTTGTCACTTTATGTCTAAGTTTGAACTTGAGGCAAGACTCGAGTCATCCTCAATCGGTTCAAACCTTTCTTGGACTTTGAGACAGACTGTAAAACCAGATTTATCACTATGATACGAATCTGGACGTGGCCACGTATTTTCCACAGTCTCGACTCTCCAAGTGGCCGGTATTCCTCTACGATATTGACCTTATTCGGTCCCTGGAAAGGGCCCTGGTACGGCTTATAAGCAGGCCTCTTCTTTCCACTTTCATGATATTTCACCGTTGGAGGGGATGATGTTCGGCGGCCGACGTCCACCTGTTTGTCCGGCTTCTGCTCGAGAAGGGAAAATTCTCCGTTGTCTGGCTCTAACTCCTTAATCCGTTGATCGTATATCCGCTGCTGGGCGATCTCCTCGCCCGCTCTTCTTCTAAACTCCGTGTAAGATTTTGGGTAGTCCTTCATCATTGGCCTGAACAAACCAGAATTGGCCCGTAAACCACCTACCACCGCGTGGACGAGGATCTCATCGCTCACTCGATCTCCTTGTTTGGCTATCTGTTCTACCCGGTCAATGTAGCTTTCATCCGTCTCGTCCTTCCTCTGTTTAACTCCCATCAATCTTTGTCGACCCTCCGAATATTTTACTTTAGATGCAAAGTAAGACACAAAACCTTCACCTAGCTCCTCGAAACTGTCAATCGACCTCGGAGGCAAACTTGTGTACCAGCGGTGGGCCATGTCGCCGAGAGTCAAAGGGAACAGCCGACACTTGGTCGCTTCGGTGGCTCCCCGGCCCACCATATAGATGTTATACTTATTCAAATGAACGTCGGGGTCAGAGGCTCCGTCGTAGATGAAGGTTAGCAAAGGGGCGATGTCGGGCTGAGATCGTGCCTGTTCGATCCTCAGGCTCAGAGGTTCGGCGAGGGCGGATTTTCTCTTTGGATCCTTATCCTGCTCGGTCAATCTTCTTTCTATCTCCTCCAGCCTTCGTGTGAGATCGGGATCGACTCTGGCTGGCTCTCTTATTTCTGATCTCAGGTAATGCGCGCGGGCCTCCTCTCTTTTCTGGGTCAGGAGGCGGAGGGCTTCCTCACGCTTTTCTTCTTCGAACTCGTCCTCGAGTCGTCGGGCGTCGAGGTGGGACCCTTCGCCGGTGGACCTTTTCTCTAGGTGCCGAGACCGCGCCTCGAGTCTGCGAATGGTCCGCTTGATTTCTTCGGGAGTCTGGAGATGATCCAGATCCAGATCTGGATCCTTTTCGATGACTGGCGGTAGTCGCTTCTCGGTTTCTGCCACTTTATCTCGGAGGATCCTCTGTCTCTCGGCCAGCTCGGCTTGCTCTGCGCGTAAGGTTTCAATCAGCGCGAATTGGGCGTCGATCTCTTTCGGGTTTTCGGTTGGCCCGGTTTCTGAGGCGTTTGGTGTCATTAGAGCTTTGCTGGTGTCTTGGGCGTGTCGGCTAGCATCGTCGGCCTTGTCAGCGGCGGCGGTTCCTGAAAAACCGATGATCTCCATGGTAAGAAACAGAAAACTCGCAAAATTCTAGCGCTCGAGGATTCCCCCTCCTTCTAGCGCCAATTGTTAACGGAGGAAAAATTTGTTAACGTGTTCTTGATTTTTGAGGACTAGTTTAATGGAGTTTTACTGTTTGCTTTCGCTGGAAATGGAAACAAGTGTATTTGCATAAAAAAGGGAATATATCTCTTTCCTCTTAAGACCCCTCTATTTATAGGGATCCAACTAGGGTTTACAAAAAAGGAATTGGGCCTTTCCTTATTTGGCCTTTCACATATATTAGGATCTTAACCTAAAATGGAAAAGGATAAAAGACTAAAATAGTCTTCCTGGCGCCGCCTTTACTCAAACGTGGAGGCCACGACTCGGACTCTCTCTTGGCGTCGACATCGTCTCGGCGCCGTCCGGGCGAGCATCCTGGTTTCAAATCTCCTATTACTCGGCTGTCTTGTTAATACCCGACGAGTCCGTCTGGTCGGTCGGCATGATTCTCGACGCCCGGCTTTAAATAGAAGCTTCTCGTTCTACTGCATAGTAATATTTAAATAAACAAATAAATAAATAAATAAATATATTGGAAAATGAAAATGAGCCCAACAGTTTCTATTCGGAGTCAAATCCTATAAGTAGTTATTTATCTTTAAAAATTATCAAAACTAGTATTTTGACCTGCTATAATAGGTTAACTCCAAAAACAAAAATTAAATTGCACTCGATGAGATTCGAACTCAGGTCTATTAAAATTTAAAACAAAAAACTAACCGTTTTACCAACCGAACTAAAATTATTAGAATGTTAAATTATAATATACGGTAAATATTTCATGATAAATGATTTAAATTTAATATTTATTCATAATAAAAATTCATTAAAAAATATATAAAAAATCAATTAATTAATTTATAATTATAACTTTAATTAAGTAAACACCAATTAATTTAATTATCATGATAAATTTGATTAAAAAATATAATAAAATTAATAAATTATAGAGTATATTTAAATTTAATAATCTATTAATTTACATTTATAAAATAATTAATGGTAATTTTTTTTATCAAAAACACAATAATAGAAATTAAATATAAATATAATTCTAATTTAATAATTCAGTATTTTATATTAATTAATAATTAATTATTTAAATTTAATAATCAAAATTATAATATTAAAAACAAGACATTAAAAATTATTATTTTTTGGTAATTATTTTTTATTTTTAATATATTATTAAAATAATTCGTAATTTATTTAGTGTTTAATTTATTTATAAAATGATTTTTGTATTTAATTTAAATTTAAATTTAATTTAATTTAATTTTATTTTATACTATAATATTTATTTATTTAACTATTTTTTTTTTACTTTTATCATTTATTTATTTATTTAATATTAGTATAATAAGTAATAGTACAAATATATTAATGGTCAAAATATTCATTTGTAATGTTTATGGGGTAGTGGGTTTATCCACACTTAATTTTGTACAGGTCAAATGATGGATCTCTTGTACAACATTTTATTTATTTTAATTATTTAACAAAAATTACCGGTTTAATTAGTCTACACATGTGCCACGTCATATTTTAACCTATAATAGCAGGTCAAATGACTAGTTTTGATAATTTTTAAACATAAAGGACTACATTTTATTTATTTTAATTATTTGACAAAAAATACCAGTTTAATAAGTCTACACACGTGCCACGTCATGTTTTAACCTATAATAGCAGGTCAAATGACTATTTTGATAATTTTTAAACATAAAGGACTACTTATTGAATTTGACTTCCGATCGATCCCTTGTGCAACATTTTATTTATTTAAATTATTTGACAAAAATTACCGATTTAATAAGTCTACACATGTGTCACGTCATGTTTTAACCTATAATAGCAGATCAAATGACTATTAATTTTTGATAATTTTTAAACATAAAGGACTACTTATTGAATTTGACTTTCGAACAGGACAATATATGATATTTTCCCTAAGAAATAGGATATATATTAATTTTCATTATTATCACAAATTATACTTTTTTCACTTCACAAATAAAAATATTATATTTTTTCATTATTTATAAAATAGGATATATACTTAAATATTTCATTTACATTTCAAGGTAACTTGTAAAATTAATTGTTGGCCAGAAATCAAGTTAATGATTTATTTTCTTATTTAGTGAGATTATAATTATATTCTCAATACAATTATATTTTTTTTTAGTAGATTTGAAGTTATATTAGAAAAATAATTTAATTTTAATCTTAATTGTTTCTTATTTATTTCTAATTTTAATTGTTTTTTATTTATTCATAATCTTAATTGTTTTTTATTTGACAGGTTTGCTACACCTATAAATAAGAGTTTTTTGGTAGACGAAAATTATAGAATTTCTTCTCGTAGTTTTTTTCCGTATTTTGGGATTCCACGTAAATTGTGTGTTCATTTTTTTCGTATATCTTTTCTTCGGCATCTCATATATATTCTTGAGAGTCGTGGGCGATTTAATGTTCAATATATATTCGCAATAAGTAGTGTATGAGTCTTGCATTAGGTTCTTTAACGTGGATATCACAACATTGATAATGATTATTAATCGCCGCCTAGGTCCGCCTAGGACCGCTAGGACCGTCTAACCGTCCAAAACAAAATATTCGGGAGATTGACATTCGTCTAGCGCTTAGGCGCCAATTTTTAGAACATTGGTTCATAGTGAATTTGTTGTTTTATTGCTTTATTATATATACAAATTAATAATAATACACACCCGTCTTATATAATATATGTAGCTACAATTAGTAGTAGTATATACTCCGTATCATTTAGAGGAATGATCAAGGAATGGCATCTACTCACCTCACAACCCTTAATAATAATGATGTTCCATTTCGAATTAATTATTCATTGCTAGCTATCCACCATGACCGGACTAGAACGTTGGCTTACAAAAGTAATTCAAGAAATTTAGAGAATGAAGATTCTAATTAATATCCAGATACATACTGTACTTGATATATTCCTGCATACAGATATATTTAATATAAAGTTGGAATCTTAAATGTTTTTTATATTTTTTTTAACTATTTGACTTTTGGCAAATATTAAATTCAAATCATTATATGTAAGTAATAGAAAAATATGTTTGGGATCGAGATGATTAATGTTGCTTGTGACAAATACTCCCTCTCTCCCAGACTAATAATCACACTTTCTTCAGAAAATACAAAAGAGATGTGATTATTAGTCTTTGTGACAAATACTCCCTCTCTCCCAGACTAATAATCACACTTTTTTTAAAAAATACAAAAGAGATGTGACTATTAGTCTGGTTGGGAAGAAGTATTAAATACAAAATGATCCAACATATATACAAACACTTATATGCATGACCCATAAGAAAGGGCCTTCATTCATTTCAATTTCCGTGACAACGTCTTCTCTTCGCAAATCCTCGCAAGAAAAGTCTTAGGGTGCTCTAATTATCATGAATTAAGCGATTCATTGTGGTCACTAGTACTGTGTACTCACGTACGTAGCGTCACGGCCCTATTGTACTCTATGCATGTTTGTATGCTTTATAAATTTTAGCTCTCTCTTTGCAACGTCTCTCAATGTAACTTCTTTTTCAGGTTGAGTGCACTTATTAATACTGTAGTAGTGAAACTTGGTGAAAAAAATTGTATTTCGACAAAAAAATAAAATTAGTTAAAAATATTTTATTGTTTTGTTTGTTTTTATCTAGTTAGTTGGAAAGGTTTGTACTTTAGTTTATTCACAAAATATGAGGTCACAATAGTATAATGAGTTTAATTAATCAAGTCGTACACTAGCTCGATGACACAAAATATTAAAGTTATTAATTTTATTAAATGTGTAACATGTTCATACTATATCACACAATGAATGTTTGAATAGTTTGTATACTAATGTAATGAGTTTTACCTATATGAAATATTGGATTAATTTCAATCATATTTGAGATATATATATATATATATATATATATATATATATATATATATATATATATATATATATATATATATATATATATATATATATATATATATATATATATATATAATAAATAAATAAATGTTTTTAATAAAAAATGATTAGATGAAGAAATTTGCATTACTCTATTAAATTTATATTTTTTATCTAATACTATTAATTTTTATTTTTTAATAAAAAAATTATTTTATTTTTAATTTTATTTATTTTTATAAAAAAAGAAATTCAATAAGAATATTTAAATAGAATACAAATTGATATTTAATATTCCAATGAATAAATTTATTATAAAGATTATAGATTCGTTGACGAATGCTCGTCTGGTTAATAAATAAATATCCCAACATAAGAGAAGAAGTTCATCCGATCGAGCAAAAATACTATAAATTTCATTCCATAAAACTAAATCAAATTTATATGCATTTCCCCGGCCGGCCAATATAAAATGTTTAGATGTGTAGCCGGAGGAGCATGAAAAATCCTTTTAAACATTAAGAGCATCTTCAGTGGTGGGTGCAAGTTTTGAGTGATAAGTATGCCACAAACTCATAGTTTTTTTACTTATACCCAAAAAAACTTCTAACCCATTCAACCATTCTACCCTAAAAATAAATTTTATAGGTCCCACCACTTACTTATTTTATATTTTTTATTTTTTATTTATATTTAAATAATAATAATAATAATAATAATAATAATAATAATAATAATAATAATAATAATAATAATAATAATAATAATAATAATAAACGTTAAAAAAATGATTTTTAGATAAAATAAAATAAATATTTTATATTTGATATAATTCGCTAATTATTTCTAAATTTTTATTATAAATTAATTTTTATATAAATTTAACATAATTCGCAACTCTAAAAATTTAACTATTTCAAAATTCTTATTTTTAATTAATTTTTATATAAAATAAATCCGCTAACGTTAAAATTTTAACTATTTTAAAAAATTTAATTTTAATTAATTTTATATAAAATAAAAACTAATTTTTAATTAATTTTTATATAAAATAAAAATATAAATAATCCGTTAAAATTTTAACTATTTAAAATTTTAATTATATTTTTATATAAAATAAAAATACAATTAATCCGAATTAAAAATTTAATTAGTTAATTTTTATATAAAATATAACGTTAAAATATAAAAAAATTCTTAACGCTGAAATAATAATAATAATAATAATAATAATAAAATAATATTGTTTTTCATCTCAACACGGGTAGAAGTTCTTCTACTCCCAGAAGTTTTAGGAACTTCTAAAACTACCTCGTTTTTGGGTGAGAGGTAAAAGTACACATAGACTTCTAGCTCTCCATTGGAGATGCTCTAAAAAAGGACATTAGAAGCGTAAGAATCGAATTGCGTGGTACAATAAAAAAAACTGACCTACTAAAACACATATTGATTCCATTAATCATATATGACCTAAAGAATCGGTGGTGGTGGAGACATTTCCTGCTGACCAGGCGTACTGACCTTTGGAGGCGGTGGCGATGGCCTTCCGATCTTTAAGTGAATAAGAATCCCGGTTTCTGACAGCATTTTCGAATGGACGCCGTATTTTCTAACCATGGATAAATAGTCGTTACTAATAGACTATATATATGTGAATATACCGTGAATCATGTAATTATGGTAGGATTAGATTTAGTACTAATCAGTAGCCTAAATTAGTGATTTCTGTATTGTATATAATGTACATCATATCGTGAGAATAAAGAACGGAATACATTCTTACATGGTATCAGAGCAAAAATTCCTTCCGGTGCCCTAATACTTTGTTTTTCTGTTCATCGATCTCTTCTTTTCATCCTTACCACGATGTCGACAAACAAGAATACCTTTCATCCCGCTCTGTCTGTGTCGAATATCCGAAATCATATTTCCATTACCCCCGAGATGGAAAACGTTCAGTGCTCGACATGGGCCGAGCTCTTCAAAATCCATGCTCGATCACATCGTGTAATCCATCATATCCTTCCAGCCGAGAGACCAAATATGACAGAACCATCTATTGATGAGGAAAAGGAGATGTGGCAGACTCTCGATGCCACCGTTCTTCAGTGGATCTATGCCACGATCTCAACCGATCTTCTCCACACAATTCTTGAACCTGATTCCACTGCGATTGATGCTTGGTCTAGCTTACGCGAGATTTTTCAGGATAATAAAAACTCAAGGCCTGTCACTCTAGAACAAGAATTCTCTCACACTAATATGGAGGGATTTCCTTCGGCCTCAGCCTATTGCCAGCGCCTCAAAATTTTATTGGATCAACTAAAGAATGTGGGTGCACCCGTCTCGAATGATCGCTTGGTATTGCAGTTGGTAGCAGGTCTCACCGAGTCCTACAATGGCGTCGGTACGTTGATTCGTCAGAGTAACCCGTTACCCAAGTTTTACCAGGCACGTTCCATGCTTGTCCTCGAGGAGGCTAGCCTTGCCAAGAAAACAGCGTCTGCTGCGGCTCTGCTCCACTCTCAACCGAATTCTCCAGTGCCTTCTGTGGAGTCCCATCCACGTACTCCTTCTGGGGGCAAAAAGTATCAGAAGAAAAAAGGGAACAATGGTGGTCAAAGCTCTAGTCAATCATCTGGACATGGTGGTTCTCATTTTCGGCCCCAATTTATACAACCCCAATGGCCGTCTTCCTAGACGGGTGGACCACCTTCATGGTCGTTGCAGTGGTCATGGCCATCTGCTCCATGTCCGTATCCTACCTCCCAGTGGGCTCGCCCACCTTCTGGCCTACGTCCACCCGTACCTTAGCAAGGGATCCTTGGCTCACGTCCTCAAGCGTATTCATCTCAAGTTTCTCCCACGCCTACTGACATTGAGGCAGCCATGCACACTCTTGGTATAACACCTCCTGACGCAAATTGGTACATGGACACGGGGGCTACCTCTCATATGACATCGGCACAAGGTACACTCCCTTCTTATTTCAATTTGAGCAAACAAAATGGTATAATTGTGGGCAATGGCCAATCTATTCCAATTTCTGGTTTTGGGCATACACAATTAACCTCTCCTAACCCTCCACTATCCTTAAAAAATGTTTTGCATGCACCAGGTATTGTTAAAAATTTGGTGTCTGTTAGAAAATTTACTACTGATAATTCTGTCTCTGTGGAATTTGATCCTTTTGGATTTTCTATTAGGATATATTCGGACGGGGATGCGTCTAATGCGATGTGAAAGTCGAGGTGCACTATATCCTATCACCAACTCCGGAAATACTCCACATTCTGCTTTTGCTGCTCTTTCGTCGTCCATATGGCATCACCGTTTAGGACACCTAGGAGCTTCTATTCTTAGCTCTCTTAAACAAAATAAATTTATTGATTGCAATCGACCACGTTCTTCTCACGTGTGCCCATCTTGTACTCTTGGAAAACATGTTAAATTGCCCTTTTTTGATTCTACTTCTTTAACTCTTTTACCTTTTGATATTGTTCATAGTGATTGTTAGCTTTTAGGTTCGTAACCTGGCTCTAATACCACTTGTTACGGGACAAAGCTCTGAACGCCACACGATCAAGACCGGTGCCACTAGATACTACTTGTTACAGATCGACGATGTATATTACGAATAATAATGCGGAACCCTGAAAATAACTCAACAATAAAAGAGAAGGAGACAAGTAAAGAAGATAAGGAATTTACGTGGAATCCCAAATCGAGAAAAACCACAGGAGGAACGACGAGAACTTTCACTATAATATTGCCGACGATTACAAGGATTGATATCCACTCTAAAACCCTCTAATCTCACACAATATTATCTATCTCTATGATGATATTAACTCGTGTTCTACTCTCTTAATTGTGTCCATGGAGATCCTAATTTATAGATTTTGAAATCCATAAATTAGGTAATCAATAGGATTAGAAAAATAATTTTTTTCCTAATATAACTTAATATCTCCTAACCAAGGAAATAAATAATTGACTTGATCTTCAGGCCCAAAAACCGCAAATAGAGTCAAAAAACGGAACAAGGACCAAAAACTGGTCGAGCACCCCAAAAACCGACGACGGGCTCGGGCAAGCCCGTTTGGGCTCAGGCGAGCCAGGCTTCAGAGAGTTTGGGCTCGGGCGAGCCGGATTGGGCTCGAGCGAGCCGAGCTTCTGAACCGTAACCTCATTTCCTTTGTCCGTAAAACATCAACTCCCATCAAAGAGCGGTTTTGAGTCATATTTCAACAATCTCCACCTTGACACCAAACCGCGAAATCTCATCGCACATGTGAAATCTCATCACATATAACATCAAGCCGCGAAATCCCATCGCGCATGTGAAATCTCATCGCACTCCATAGTCTCGTCCCTCGTCTTCCTCCAAACGCCCCCAACGGGCCAAGTTCCTAGAAGATTAGACCTTCAAAGGTCCCCATGAATCGGAACGTACATACCCGAGTGTCTACTTCGAATTGTGAGCCCAATTCGAGATATACCCTCTCGACCGCTTTCTAAGCGCACATGGCTCACCAGGTTTAGAAAAACTCCATAGATCGAGAAACACTCGATCCTTCTTGTCGACTTTCCTCACATGCCCAAGCCACACATGGTCTAGTCGAGTAGACTCTTCATCCGAGAGCCTAGTTTTTCTGACGGTTACTTCGTTCACCGCTTCATCTTCATCTTTAAGCTTGGTCACTCCGGCCTTCGATTGCATGCCTCTATGCCGGATAAACTCTTCTACCAAGAGTCGAGTTTCGGCCCCGGTTACTTCCTTCACCGCGCCTTCATGGAGGACATAAGGTCGCTCTGCATTTTCGTCTCCTCCCAACACTACCAGAGCCTCTTCGGTAGCCCAGAAACTCCACCTTCACTGGTGTAGATAGTATCAACCTCGGTTACTTCCTTCACCGCGCCTTCATGGAGGACATAAGGTCGCTCTGACTTTTCGTCTCCTCCCAACACTACCAAAGCCTCTTCGGTAGCCTCAGAAACTCCACCTTCACTGGTGTAGCTAGTATCAACCTCGGTTACTTCTTTTGCCGAGCTTCCATCGAGGACATAAAGACGACTCGTCTTTCTCTTTCCCCACAATATTACCAAACCACCTTTGGTAACCCTTAAAACTCCACCTTTACAAGTGAGTTTATAGCCCTTCATATCAAGGGTACTCAAGGAAATCAAATTCCTCTTCAAGTCAGGGACATGTCTTACCTCGCCTAACGTGCGCATCGTGCCATCGAACATCTTCAAGCGGATATTCCCAATCCCTTCGATCTTGCACGAGGTGTTATTAGCCATAAACACCGCACCATGCTCCAAAGATTCATAAGTCTCGAACAACGTCCGGTCCGGACACATATGAAACGAGCAACCCGAGTCTAAGATCCAATCATCACACAAGTTGGAGTTCTCGCCTAGAGCCATTAGTAGATCCCCATAATAATACTAATCCAACGTCACCGGAATTTTTACCGGAATTATTGTTGTTGCTCTCCTTTTTCTTCCACGCGTAGCACTCCGACTTTATGTGTCCCTTCTTCTTGCAATATAAACACATCTTATTCCCTTGTCGCGACTTCGAATTCCCCGATTCGCTCCCTTTATCACGGTACTTCTTTTGGAAGTTAAGTCCTTCACCCACATCGGGCACACCATCCTTGTTGGACTCCATCCTTTGTACGTTTTCCCTTGACGAGAGAGCTGAAGTTACGTCTTTAAACGTGAGACTATCTCGTCCATAGAGAAGCGTGTCCCGAAAAGCCGCCATGGAGGGGGGTAGCGAGCATAACATCCAAAACGCAAGATCATCATCTTCGATCTTCACGCCAATTTTCCCAAGGTCAGCTACACGCTCCTTGAATCTCGCTACATGGTCTTGAATCGACGACCCCTCCGCCATCTTGAGGAAGTAGAGACTTCTCTTCAAGTGATGCTTGCTGGACACCGTTTTCTCCACGCACATCGATTCCAACAACTCCCATAATTCCTTTGCGGTCTTTGCCTCCGTCGTTTCCTCAGTCAAAGAATCCGAAACATGAAGCCATATGGTCGCCATAGCCATCTGATCAAGCTCCACCCACTCGTCATGCTTCATGTCTTTCGGCTTGTTGTCAATACCAAGCAGAACAATCTCTTGCTTAAGAGATCTGAGGACTAACCTCATCTTGTATTGCCAAATAGGAAACCTCGTGTTGAGACTTAAATTCAGTAGATCGTACCTCACGCTCGCCATCGAAACCGTGCTCCGGAAGGTAGTAGGATCGTAGTCTAGCTCTGAAAGGTCACGGGATCGTTGCCTGGCTCTTATACCACTTGTTAGCTTTTAGGATCTTAACCTGGCTCTAATACCACTTGTTACGGGACAAAGCTCTGAATGCCACACGATCAAGACCAGTGCCACTAGATACTACTTGTTACAGATCGACGATGTATAGTACGGATAATAATGCGGAACCCCGAAAATAACTCAACAATAAAAGAGAAGGAGACAAGTAAAGAAGACAAGGAATTTACGTGGAAACCTAAATCGGGAAAAACCACGGGAGGAACGACGAGAACTTTCACTATAATATTGCCGACGATTACAAGGATTGATATCCACTCTAAAACCCTCTAATCTCACACAATATTATCTATCTCTATGATGATATTAACTCGTGTTCTACTCTCTTAATTGTGTCCATGAAGATCCTAATTTATAAATGTAGAAATCCATAAATTAGGTAAACAATAGGATTAGGAAAAGAATTCTTTTCCTAATATAACTTAATATCTCCTAACCAAGGAAATAAATTGACTTGATCTTCAGGCCCAAAAACCGCAAATATAGTCCAAAAACAGAACAAGGACCAAAAACTGGTCGAGCACCCCAAAAAACGACGACGGGCTCGTGCGAGCCCGTTTGGGCTCAGGCGAGCCAGGCTTCAGAGAGTTTGGGCTCGAGCGAGCCGGATTGGGCTCGAGCGAGCCGAGCTTCTGAACCGTAACCTCGTTTCCTTTGTCCGTAAAACGTCAACTCCCATCAAAGAACGCTTTTGAGTCATATTTCAACAGTGATTTATGGACTTCTTCTATCTTAAGTACCATGGGGTATCGATATTATATTTTGTTCTTCGATGATATGCAAGTGCAGGTTACTATGGCCAGCTGCATTAATTCTTACACAGTGTGCAAGCAAGAATATTGCGAGGAAGGAGAAATATGCAAGTGTAGGTTGTCTCATTGTAACTTTAGCTATAAACCTGTTTGTTACTTTTATATATTTAGTTGAGAGACATACATCCGTGACGGTGTATTTGTTTAGTTTATAATGGACCAGTCAAAGAGTAGTCTAATAATTAGCTAGATCATTCTTACTCATTTCCAACCATCACACTAAAATATTTAAAACTCAAATTTTTATGAAAAATAAATATTTGAGTTTGATCTAATACCCACTATTAAGGTGCTCTAACGGAGTTGTTTCCTCCATGAACTTAAGTCAATCTAATTGTACAGAATATGTTGTTCAAAACATCTTTTCCTAGTAAACTATTGGCGACTTTCATATGCTTACTCTAGTCAACTATGTTCAAAACATCTTTTCCAAGTAAACTATTGGCGACTTTCATATGCTTAATCTGCATATAATATATATATATATATATATATATATATATATATATATATATAATTATTAATTTTTATTTCTATAACAACAAACACTTTTCTGAACAATAGAATAAAAAAATATTTATATATATTTATTTTAGATAAAAAAATGTACTAAATAGTATTAGAATTAAATTGTATTTTAAAATATATAAATATAAGAGTATTTATTTTTTTTCTAAAAAAATATATTATCGGGCATTATTTTAAGAGAGTTGTGGATAAATGGTTAATTTCATAAGAGAGATGTGTTTTTTGTGCTAGGTCATAAAACTATGAGTTTTTTACACCAATGTTAATTGAATGGTCAAATATACCCTTCAAACTTATTAAAAAAAAAAAAAGGAATAAAAACAATTTTAGTCCCCACTTTTTTTCTCTCTCTTCTCCTCTTCTCCCGTAACCTACCGCCGTCCCCATTTTTTTTTTTGATTTGAAATCTCATCACCGGAGCAAGCAATGTCGTCGGCGTCCGAGCATGAGGAGGAGCACGAAAGCGAGGAAGAACAACAACAAGAAGAACCGCGTCTCCAACCTCTGGTAATTCCCGAATCCGAAACCCTTTTTTTTTTTTTGAAATTTCGAGCAATGTGATGGATTATATGGTGCTTTAGATGCTTGTTTGAGTTCTTTCTTGTGTTATACTTCATTTAGAACTGTAATTTTCAATTGAATTGAATTAAAATCCGATTTTTGAAAAATTTACTTGGTTAATCGAACGGGTTGGTCGATGGCAGTCGATTAGTGTCATTCGAGTAACCCCTTCGACTAACCCCTTCGATTAACCTCTTCGAGTAGTCATTGTTCGATGAGGTTAATCGAATGGGTTGGTCGATGGGGTTAATCGAATGGGTTGGTCGACCGTCTGTTACTCGATCGAGTCACACTATCGAGTAACACGCAGAAACCTTTTTTTTATCCTATTAATCTGTTTTTAATTGCTTCATCTCCATTTGTGCAGGCTGATTTCCGATGGAGGAGACCGGATTTTATCGACGAGGCGAGAGATATAAATTGCAGCGATCGACGTGACGTATTGAAAACCGTACAAGATACTCTGAGGGAGGTGGGTGGGAACGCGGGCCTCGCGGAGTACGAACAGAAGTGTCTTTTCAGTCAGTTCTATCCCATTCCCAGTTCAGACCGATCGAACAAGCCTTTGCACAAGCTGCTATCGAGAGAGATCGTTAGCAAGACGAGAATACCGGAGATGGAGCACTGGTTTGCTGTCGGGGAACGTATTGTGAAGTTCCGAGCACAAGAACGTGCCCTGATCACCGGCCTGAACTTTGGGGAAAGTAACTTCAATCCCTCAGACAAAGGTCATGTCGCTCCCAGTACAGGCATCCATCGGAGGTTATTCCGTAGCAGAGTGATGAAGATTGAAGCATTACTCAGTTCGTTTAAGGATCGACGGATGGGCGACGAACTGTATGATTATTTCAAGGTTGCCAACATCTTGATTCTCTACTTCATTCTGATTGGTTGAGAGAAATTAGATGTCGAGAATTGGGTTTGAACACTAGTGGAGGATAACGATGGTTGGGAGTGGTTTCCTTGGGGTTCTTATACGTTCCAAAACTTCTCGCACTACATCAGGACTGCTGGGATGGCAGCTGATCAGGTGGACAAAAAGGCTTATCACTTTTACGATCCAGTTTGAGCCTTCCAGTGTTGGGCCTTCGATGACTTTCCTGATTTAGGGACACTGTGCGGTACTCGGAGCCGAGTGACGCAAAGGCCTCGGATTTTGCATTGGTCACCGAGGAAGACCAACTTCGATTTCACGCATTACTTTGAGGATGAACAGGTAACCGTCAATCTATTTCGTTAATAATTTTGAATTAATAATTTTATTGAATATTTTGTCACGCCCCGACCCCAAAACAACCGACAAATCAAGTTTAAAACTATAAACACAATTAGCACAACACACATGCTGAATAAATTATAAACATACAATAAAATTTATACATACAAACTCGGGACGTGAACTATAAACAACAATTACTGTAAAAATATACATAAACAGACAGAGTGCGCAAAATAGGTACAAACATAACCCTTCAAACTCCCAAGGACCCCAGAGACTGACTAACGGACGGGACACGACAATGACCAAGATCTCCTTAAGTACCTGCAAAACTCAAAATTTGTGTGGGGGTGAGTACGCCACATCGACTCACCATTTTACACTTTCAAATAAACAAAAAAACTCGTTTAATACTAATATGTATCCTATCACAGGTCTTATAACGTAATTCACCAATAACACAAGAATCACATTTTCTTATCACGTTATCACGTAAGTCACCAATATCATATCACACAAATCACCAATATCACAACAATCAAATACGTCACCAATATCACAACAAGAATATCACAAACTCCAATATAACCAATCAACTAAAAAACAAGTCACAACATCAAACACAATCATCATACTCAAAATCAACCATAGATCACAACTTCAATCACAAATAAATATGCACAATGCAACAATCAATGCAAGCTACTGTGCAATCTCATACGTGCCATGACTCACACACACGGGCCCATCATCATCCAGCTCTTGGCCGATAGTACCCCAGCCTGCTTGCTGAAGTATCAAGCCCTACTTGGCTTTTATGCCCTACTTGGCATTTTATGCACGTGCCATGACATAATAAATCGTGTCATGCATGTTTCACATCTCAATCAACCACGTCATCATCAACACAAATGACAAAACACAATCACGGCATGATCAACACACATGACAACACACAATCATGTCACAATCAACACACATGTCAAAACATATCATATAATCATATTATAAGATCCATCTCAAACAGATCACAATACACAATCCACGAAACCATTATCAAATCGCAAAGCATCACATAGCGACACATCACGTCATATCACATCACATCATGCAAGTCATATCACTTCATACCACATCGAATCACAGAAAACTACACACCATCGTCACATCACATCATATCGCAAAACATAGCACACGATAACATGATATCACATATAATCAGTTAACACAATCATATAATTAAACAAATAGTTAGGTTATAATTTTACCCACCTGTTTATGTCGCTTTGATGATCTTTACACACTACCTCTCGTCTATGTCATGTGCCTCGTGCACTCCGCTCGACGATGAATAACTCCATAAATGTAGGATACTTTTAATTATCCTCAACCAAGACAGATACAAATTAATTAAAGAACTAGTTTAATCAAAAATTCTAAAATCTCATTTTATTATTATGTTTCAATATAATATGCCTTATTTCGAGTCCCCCCGCGTACCTAAGTTATTCATCATTTACAAATAGTTCCAACATAACATTTGTAGAATATTTAATTATCAAACATTTCAGCCAGTCTAACTCCAGATTCGATATATGGTTAATGAGTTATTCTCGATTTAACAAAATTTCACATGCTAAGCATTCTTGGCTAAAAGTAAATCCTTTCAGTCAGTTTCAAAGGCTTATCGACATTTAATTATTTAAATTTAGGTTACAGATCCAACTAGAAAGATGTAGATAATTTAGTCAGGTCCTGACTCCAACCAACAGAATAAAGTTTCGATCAACCGGTTAGGAGATATATCAATTTTACTAGGCCTCCCCGTATAGCTATACTCCCAGCCCCTTAATCAACTTCCTAGGCTCCCCGAGGTCGCCTCATTCAAAACTGGACAAACGTTACATAAAACTTGTATTTAAAACAGTTTATTATCATTTAAAACAAACAAAACAAGAATCGGATTAACGAGTTTCAAGTTGGATCTCTTTTCGTAAAACCGCTCAAAGCTGTTAATTTCACATCAACTGAAACAACAATTTTCCAAGAATTTTCATGTTTTTACGACCTAACCAATAGCTTTGAAAACCTACAGATAACTCAGATACTTTCTTATAAATACCATGTTATTTTTATACGATTTATTCTCTGACCGACGATGATCCGAAATTGTTCCAAAACACTAATCTTGTTTCCAGTTTTTCACATTCAGCATATACACCTAATATGTTATCAACCAAACTGACTGGGTTATTAAACTATATAAAGGCCAAAATCAGTACTAAATGAAAGCCCTATCAATCTACTTTTCTAAACATCAAACCAATTACAATTTGGGTGAGAGGGTCATCAATTATGATCCAAACAACACACCTTGTCTAACATACCCAGCAAATTTCCAGAACTGCTACAATTTAGTAGAAAAATCATAATTAATTCAATATGTGTCAAAAAATTACCAAATTTTACATATGGAAATTAGACTCAATAAGAAATTCCCAGAAATTTACATCCAAGGTTTCAGACAAGTGGAAACTATTGAAATAAACCGAACAAATAGGCTTTAAATCAAAGCATCAACAAACAGCAAACCCTAACTCGGTTACTTACTGCGATCGACCCTCAAAACTTGATTTAATCGACAAACTCAAAATTAGAAAGTTGAATATTACCTTGTTACGAATAACTATTATGTTGGAAGAAATCAGATTCGAAGCCTCATAAAATTATGGCGAATTTCTCTGTTTTCTTTGTCTTCTTCTCTCCAAGTTCACTTCCTTCTCTCTCCCTCCGTAATTATCCTCTCCTTCATGTGGTAAGTTCTGTTCTTATCTCATTTCTTTTTTACTTTTTAATTAATACTGACTTATCCACAATTACAATGGCGGTTTTATTTTTATATTATACTACTATTAGTATTAATATTATCACTTTTATGATTAATATTATTAACTGACATTTAAATTTTGACGGGTCTCACATATTTAATAATTTTTTTTTTGTTATTATTTTCTTTTAGCTTGTAGTGCACGAGACCCTCACACCGACACCGGAGGAGGAGGAGATGTTGTATTACAGGACTTTGATTGAGGCCAGTGAGCTGTATGCCGTACCGTACCAGTCTCCCGTCCGTTTAGCCCACGCAGTGGCACCGACACCGAAGAAGAAGATAGAGAAGAAGAAGAAGAAGAAGAAGAAGAAGAAGAAGAAGAAGAAGATGGTGGACCGCGTGGCCGAAGGCGTGGCCAAGACATTGAAGAAGGTGGCAGGTGCCCGCTCGCGTGACGATATCATGCCCATCTCTTCAGCCGAGAGACGTGCATCGCAGCGACCTCGACATGATTCTTTGCCTCCTCGACATGATTCTCCGCCTCCTCGAGGTGCTTCTCCTCCTCCTCGACATGCTACTCCTCCTGCTCGAGATGCTTCTCCTCCTGAGTCTCGAGCTGGACATGCTTCTGAGAGAGTGGACGATGATCCACCTATTTATCGTCGGAGTGACTTCGAGAGGATCTTGTTCGACACGTCCGAGAAGGGATTCACAACCCACATCGTGAGGCATGTCACGGAGAGCGTGACGAAGAGAGTGACAGAGAGCGTCACGAAGAGTGTCACGGAGAGCTTGTTCTCTAAAATGAAGGGCTTCTTTGGTATGAGACGACACTCTAAAATAGGTTACTCGATGGAGTCTTGAATATGCAGAATGTGCTTACTGTGTTTTTTACATACCCTGACCTGCATATCACATAGGTATAACAAAAACCACTGCAAATATCCAAAGAAACAATGCAAATATCCAGAAACACGATAACAAATCAATCCTAGTCATACGATGTATCATGAAACACGATAATAAATCAACCAAACACAAGAAGAGCCCTCAATCCACACGCATCGGACATTTTGTTTTTGTGTGGCCCTCGGTTCTGCAAATGCTGCACTTTTTCTTCTGCCTTCTTCGACCCGATTCTTGCATTCCTGAGGCTTCTGGAGGGACATTCAAATCAACGCCTGCAGGAGGGATGTAAGCCTTGCCCAAGCGTATGTTATGTCCTACGCCCTTACATTTCGTACACACCTGCACACAACGATGCGGTATTAGGTCTTTAATCAAACTAATGACGACACAATATTAGGTCCGAAGAACAAACCTTTGCACGACGAGCAGACCCAGAGCCCTCAACTGCAGAACGAACCGGACACAGCCGTGGACGTCCAGCCTGGCTAACCACTTCCGGTGGAAGACACACGTACGAAGCTACTTCTGGAGGGACACCCCAATCATCAACGTGTGGTACTGGCACAATAGGAGTCGCATACATCTCTCTCAAGCTGATTTGCTTGAAATAGGGGCCGACGAAATCGTATAATGAAAATCTAGTCCATCTACATAAAGTATCAAGTTAGTGGCATTAATTAATTGATTGTTTAAATTTTAAAAGAAGATGTAAGGAAACCGATACCATACCGTATAGCGGCAGCAACATGACCACACGGTATTAGGTCTAAGTCGAACTCCCGACAGTCACACGTGCGTCTCGTGATATCCACGAGATAGGACCTCCCATTTTCCTAAACTCTGAACACGATCCCCGCATTGACCTTGATGGTACCGGTATACCGATCCGATCGATATACCGTGTGTGCGGAAGCGTGTAAAGCAATAGATCTACTATGCCATGATCTTAGTGCACACATATATATGTATAGACACATATTTATATATATATATATACATCCAATATATATATATATATATATATATAGAGATTAACAAGAACACTTACAACCGGTGTAGCGTGCCTCGTTGATGTTGATGAAGTGGTGTTGAGTCGATTGAACCACCTTCATGGATCAGCCTTGAGAATGACCTCGTCACTCTTCTTGTCTAGATCGCCCGGATGTTGAAGCCGCACAAATGGCCCGGCCTCTACGTGTTGCACACGAAACCGGATGTCGAATATATTGCTTGCTTGAGTCGGTTCTCCAAGAACACTCTCTATTCTCTCCTTTTGGTGTGAATTTCGTGGGTAAGCATGAAGTGATATGAAAATCAGATTTTCATGTCTATATTCATGTCCATTTACCACTCCATGTAACCCCCCCATTATGTGCATCATAATGCACAAGTAATGGTGGTTAATGGGGAGATGAAAAGACACCTCCACATAATCATGCCAAATCATGATATGTGGTCCCACTTGCTTGTGTGGCATGCCATGTCACACTATGTGACATGCATCCATGCAAGCCATGCAATGCATCCCATGCACGTAAAATCCACATGTATTGATTCTAAATCAATATTATTATCAAGCAACATATATCAACATCGAGTTCGTGTGTGACCCTGTAGGTTTGATTATCGATCAATATTATATTGTTCCCAACAATTAATATTATCGACTAATCATTTAACATCCATAGACGACCTTATGACTTTATCGATTACACACATAGGATCGAAGGACATATCCCAACAATCTCCCACTTGGCCTTCAGAGCCAGTGTGCTGCCAACTTCCTTTTGTCACTTTATGTCTAAGTTTGAACTTGAGGCAAGACTCGAGTCATCCTCAATCGGTTCAAACCTTTCTTGGACTTTGAGACAGACTGTAAAACCAGATTTATCACTATGATACGAATCCGGACGTGGCCACGTATTTTCCACAGTCTCGACTCTCCAAGTGGCCGGTAAGACATGTTTCCCATTATAAAAAATGGAGGACAATCCCATCTTGTCAATCCAAGCTCTCCCACTTGCTTCCTGATATACCCAATAACAAGTTTTATAACCTCCTTTTACGAAAGGCGTTTACTTGTATCAAAGTACATCATTTCACAATGGAATCACTCTGGACTACTCAGGTCAGAGGAAATTGCTCGACAGTCAATGAAATAGTATTATGACTCGAAATCTTAAATACTATTCCAGTCGGGTCTGTTCGATCATTAGCTCCCAGCTAATATCTATGTAATTGTACTTGATGTCCCACATCACTAGCCCATGAAGCGGCGCTATAGTACACATTACAATCTAGTTCTTTGTATTATCGGTTTGTCCGTACTCGATTATACGAACTAGGAACAAGCATATGATTCAAGTATATCAGTTCAACCATTGGGACTTCATTATGCGGTAAGTCGACCTCATAACCCAATCGATATTACTTAATCATTTGGACAATTCATATAAATTAAACCATATTTATATGAAGAAATATGTATTATACATATGAGTGAATGTCTACCAAATCTCCAAAAATATCTAATACAGTAATAGAAATCACAACCCATCTCTAAGATGTCTGATCTCTATTGCAGTCGTGAAAGCCTTAAGCTTAAACTGCTGGAGAGGTTTAGAAAGCAGGTTTGCAACCTTATCAAAAGTTGCAACTTTATTATCTCGATGTCTCCACAAAACTATCTCCCAGATAATGTGGAACTTCCTGAGCACCAGTTTTAGACTTGTGGTGCTTCCTAGCTCATTGGCTTGCGCGATAACTCTAC
Source organism: Euphrasia confusa (assembly GCA_954870475.1). Classification (NCBI taxonomy): domain Eukaryota; kingdom Viridiplantae; phylum Streptophyta; class Magnoliopsida; order Lamiales; family Orobanchaceae; genus Euphrasia; species Euphrasia confusa. Next base: position 20,895,575 of record OX940949.1, read on the forward strand.
TATAAATAGAGAACTATCGGATGGGCTGAGCTAGTTACGCCACCTAGTTCATTCAAGAACTTTCAAATCTTAACTGTCAACATTACTGCATCCAATGCAATACTGTGCTCAGCTTCTGTAGTTTAATCAGCTATATTGCATTGCATGGAACTATTCCAGCAAATTTCACCTCTAACCAGACAAAAGATATAACCAGATTAAAATCGGAAATTATCTTAGTCTGTTTTGAAGTTAGCAGTCAAACTGCTTGTTAATATCAACTCTTTTTGTCTTCCAAAGACAACAAAATATTCTTTAGTCCATCTAAGGTACATAAGAATACTCTTGGCCGCAGTCTAATGCGTCTCACCTGGGTTTCCTTGAAACCGAATCGTCATGCTCAAAGCATACAATACGTCCAGTCGTGTACATATCATGGCGTACATTATAGACCCTATTGCCGAAGCATAAGGAATGTTTTACATCCTCTTTTGCTCATCAAGTACCGTTAGGCCTTGCATCTTGCTAAGTGATGTGCCATGACTCATTGGAATGAGACCCTTTTTGGTATCTTTCATTCTGAACTTATCAAGTACCTTATCAATATAGGTCACTTGACTAAGTCCAAACATCATTTTCGATCTGTTCCGACAGATCTTGATGTCCAATATGTACTGTGCTTCTCCAAGATCCTTCATTGAAAAACAATTCTCAAACCATTCTTTAATAGAATTAAGCATAGAAACATTGTTTCCAATAAGAAGTATGTCACCGACATACAACACAATTAATACAACGTAACTCCCACTGATCTTCTTGTAAAACAAGACTCTTCCAAGTTCCTCTGAAATCCAAATCCCAATATGGATTCATTGAACTGAAGATTGCTACTCCGATATGCATTCTTTATTCCATAAATAGAACTATAAGCTTGCATAATTTCTCAGCCTTATTAAGATCGATAAAACTCTTTGGTTGTGTTAAAACACAGCCTCTTCTAGAATCCAATTCAAGAAGTTAGTTTTAACATCCAATATTACCATAACTCATTATCAAGATGAGTAGTAATGGCTAAGATAATCTGAATGATTTAATCAAAGCAATTGGTGAAAGTTTTTTTCCATAATCCACCTCGTGAATAAAACTTTTACCATCAACCTTGCTTTGAAAACCCTAGGTTTTCCATCTGTCTGTTTAGATCTTAAAGATCTATTAGCATTCATTGGGTCTAACCCTGTGATGCAAATATATCAAGTTCCAAACTTGATTATCAGATATTGATATCATCTCAGATTTCATGGCACCATGCCAATTTTCAGTAGCTGGACTCGTCATAGCTTGGAATTAGGTCGAAGGTTCACCGCTTTCCGAAAGCATGAATTCATATCTCTCATTGGTCACAATATCTAAGTATTTGAATAATAGAGATAGATTTATGCCTTTCGGACCTACGAGAGCTGGTATGGTTTCCAAAACCATAGGAATACTCTCAACCCAGTCTTGAGTATTCATCGTTAGTTGTTTCACTTGAACCTCGTTCAAGACAACCGAGCTCCCACTGAATTTCTAGGAAAGATAACTCTTTTCAAGAAAATCACTATCTCGAGCAACAAAATATTGTTCTCAGATAGATCGTAGAAGTTGTACCCTCGAGTTTCTTATGGATACCATAAAGAAACTTTTATCCCATTTGAGTTCAAGCTCTATAGAGATAAATCTCGTCAGAGAAGCTTTTAGAACCTCAAATTTTGATGAAAACAATTTAGGGACCCTCCCTTTCCATACCTAGCATGGTGTCTTATCAACAGCTTTTGACAGCTTCCTATTCAGTGTATAAGTTGAAGTCTAGAATTGTGTGTTCCCAAAAGAGATCAGTAGTTCATTTAGACCTCTCGAATGGTCGAACTATATCTAATATAGTTTGTTTTCTCTTTTCCGAAACATAACCTTCATGTGCTTGTGAACTAATAGGTTCCACATACATCAGTATGGATCATCCCTAATTACTCACATGTTATCCTTTCTCCAAGAAAGATGACATTGTTATCTTTTCAATCACACATCATTCACATGTATCAAATGACTCCAAGTCAAATGATTCTAAAATTCCTTCTAAAAGAAGCTTCGTTACATGTTTAGAATTTGATTTGATCCAATCAACAATGTTTCAGTTATGTCTCATCGATACTTATTCGATTTGGCCTTTGGTCTTAATGATATATATGATTTGTCAAGTTTAAAGTATACATAAACAATATAATAATCGTACCAAAACAAAGAATAATTCACAATTAAAATAGTTACCAAACTATTTAATAGTGAAAAACTAATCCATCAGTATCTAATACTGAACCAATATTCATTGTTTATTGAAGGTACGAAATTACATAGTTATAATACTAAAACAAGGCCCTAAGGCAAAACAACATCATATGATCATACGGCTAATGCAGCGACCTTCGCTCCATTTCTTGCCTGTAGATTGACATCTCTATTCACCGAACTTATACTTCTATGTAGTTCCTCCACATAAAATGTGAGAACCACATTTGGCATCCAATACCCAAGAAGTAGAATTTGTGAAGTTTAATGTCTATATCATTAATACTTGAAGATGAAGCAACCCCGTTCTTCACATCTTCTTTGAACTTTGGGCAAATTCAATTATTCCCAATAATTGAATCTCATTCAAATTTCCATTCAAAATTATCTCAATGTCAAAACGTGATAAATCGTAAGTGAAAAATTGAAGTTTTCTAACCAGCGATATTATCATGCAATTGAAGCCCTATCTCTCATAAAATATGAGGGAGCCAACCAGACAATCGATTCACGCCATCCAATGGCTCGAAAGTCTCTAATTTGTGTCATTGATGAACTTAAGTGTTTTGGATTAAATCACTCCCCGAGGTGTAAATAATCCTAACCTTATAATCCATCAAATGAAAGACAAATTAGGCATTTGTTTTGAAATTGAATAAAATATTAACTTTTATATGTTTGCAAGTAGTGTCCAACACTTTTGCAGTAGACGCATTGAGATTCCCTAGGAACCCTAGTAGCCTTCTTGCCCATGCTCTTTTGAATACCCTATCCCATATCATAAGAATTTCCCTCTTAGGGTCCTTCTCTATCGCCGGCTCAGGAGCCTTGAGCATCCCGTGGAGCTCACGAAGCGATTTCTTCAAACCATTCATATGGAAATTTTAGCCTAAAGGCATTATAACCATCATGAAATTGAAGTATGAAATCAGTTGCCAAATAATCATCATAGGAAAAATCTAGGCGGTCACTTGAAGCAAATAATCCAATCATTTGTTGCACATGTGATTCCATAGATTTCCATTTTTCAAGCCTAGCTGAAGCAATGACCCTGGTCATACCGAACCGCTCAATCTTAGCATATTCCCCGAACATGCTATTGAGTTGTTCAATGATATCTTAGGATGTGGTTATCTAACACATTTTCATTGTCTTCGTATTTGAGGACCATCCTCGAATTACGTTGTGAATCAAGAAAATTTATGTTGTTCAATTTTTCATAATCAAGAATTGAACCAAACTTGAATCGAGTTGAAATTAACATGATAAACTACAAAAGAAAGATAAATAAAGTATGTAAACATCCACAAAGCGGTAAACAAATAAGGTTGTCTAACAAGTTACTTATTTATTCCATTTTGTTCAATCGATATCTAATATCGTTGTTCCCTTGAACAAAGCGATCCCAAGACCCTCATCTTGCGAATCCTTAAGCCGACTGAGTCCGCACTTAAGAAAACCAAGATAGGTAGACATCCCATGTCAATGACATCTAATGTCATTCTCGGTCGATAAGAATCACATTCTTATCTCACGTCTCGATAGCCACGACTGCAGTGGATCTATCGATGAGAAAACCAAACTCACGTGTAAGGGTCTAACCCTTACTCCCACTATCCCAAGATAACAAGTAGTACCCCGCTGAGGCGGACCTACCAACTTATGATCGAGGGCTTCATGAGTGTGACGTTTTGGACAAGACATTATACTCATTATTATTGAGAACTTGCATGCATAGGTTTGTTTATATGTAAGTTGAACATTTATAACATAAAACAACCTATAACTAGCAAAGCATATAAATACGTAATCGAAAGGCCCCTAGAACCTCACAACTCTCAAACGAAAAGATTAAAAGCAACAAAATAGGCCTTGAACATCTTCTGGACTGGCCCGCGCCCGCCGTTTCAGTTCCGCACCCGCCGATTTAGGTCAACCTTAGTCCATACCCCAAAAACCACGAACGGCGCCCGCCGGTTCACAAACGGCGGTCGCCGAACACCACTGGCGGTCGCCGTTTCCAAAACGGCGCCCGCCAAAAGGGTACAAAACAGGCTGACCAAAAAACAGACTTTCGGCGGTCGTCGTTTCCAAAACGACGGTCGTCAAATCAAAACGACGGTCGTCGTTTTTCTCTGACAGCCCCGGTTTTGCTTCGTTTTGCTTCATTTCTTCTCGTTTTCGCCGGAGAGCCGATATCCAATGTCGATCCATGGATTAATCCATTGCTTACACATTGAACAATACATTTTTGAATAGAAAAAACCTATCTATTACAAAAGATTCCAAGGGACGCAGCCCTCCAAAACTATGGCCAATCGTACGTAAAAAACGACAATTTCATTCACCCGACCACTAACGGTGGCCGGCCTTACATCTAATCACATAATCACAATTAAACAAATAATCCAATTATGTTGATTAAAATTTTTTTTTTTTGTGTCCAACACAAAAGTGTGCACGAGCCCTAGTCTCTGATACCAATTGATGGTACCGGTATACCGATCCGATCGATATACCGTGTGTGCGGAAGCGTGTAAAGCAATAGATCTACTATGCCATGATCTTAGTGCACACATATATATGTATAGACACATATTTATATATATATATATACATCCAATATATATATATATATATATATAGAGAGATTAACAAGAACACTTACAACCGGTGTAGCGTGCCTCGTTGATGTTGATGAAGTGGTGTTGAGTCGATTGAACCACCTTCATGGATCAGCCTTGAGAATGACCTCGTCACTCTTCTTGTCTAGATCGCCCGGATGTTGAAGCCGCACAAATGGCCCGGCCTCTACGTGTTGCACACGAAACCGGATGTCGAATATATTGCTTGCTGAGTCGGTTCTCCAAGAACACTCTCTATTCTCTCCTTTTGGTGTGAATTTCGTGGGTAAGCATGAAGTGATATGAAAATCAGATTTTCATGTCTATATTCATGTCCATTTACCACTCCATGTAACCCCCCCATTATGTGCATCATAATGCACAAGTAATGGTGGTTAATGGGGAGATGAAAAGACACCTCCACATAATCATGCCAAATCATGATATGTGGTCCCACTTGCTTGTGTGGCATGCCATGTCACACTATGTGACATGCATCCATGCAAGCCATGCAATGCATCCCATGCACGTAAAATCCACATGTATTGATTCTAAATCAATATTATTATCAAGCAACATATATCAACATCGAGTTCGTGTGTGACCCTGTAGGTTTGATTATCGATCAATATTATATTGTTCCCAACAATTAATATTATCGACTAATCATTTAACATCCATAGACGACCTTATGACTTTATCGATTACACACATAGGATCGAAGGACATATCCCAACAGACCTCCCGAACAGCAAGATGATGAGTCAACTGATTCTGATTAGACACCTTTTTGAATTCCTCTTCGGTCAGCTCATCCTCTCTCTCATTAGCCTTCTTTCGTTTCTCGTCAAACCATCTCTCAATCATCGCACGAATCGACTCGAGCATAGCACAAACAGGTAATCGTCGTGGCCATTTGATAGCACCGTTGAAGACTTCGGCCGCATTCGATGTCATAAAACCATATCGTCGTGTAGCAAATTTTGACCTTGCCCAAGACTCAACACTGATTCCAACGAGGCGCCTATAAGCACCGTCGCCACTGATTCTCTACAAATCAGATAAATATTTTTCAAACTCATCCACTCGATAACAATAGGCAGCTTTGTGTACAATTGTGATCACATGAGAGCGGTACATTGCTAGATTCTTCTCGAGGTGGTGACAGCACAACGCACAGGTTGCGTGGGGATAGGCACTCCGAATAGCATTCGCGATGCTCTTATGCTGGTCAGACACAATGAGCAGATCGTCTGCATCGTAGCAAAGCCTGAGGTGCTCTAGAAACCACGTCCACTCCAGGTCATACTCAATCGGACCGATACCAAAGGCAAGCGGGAAAATCTGCTCATTTCCGTCCTTTGTGACGGCAACAAATAACACACCACTGTTTTTCCCCTTCAAATGAGTGGCGTCGACTACTATGACAGGACGCAGAGTGCGCTGTTGAAATGCACTAATGCACTGTCCAAGTGCAACAAACATGTGACAGAACACGCCCTCACTGGTCGTCTGAATCTCATACCGAGTCCCTAAATTGCATTCTTTCAGCACGTGAAGATATGACGGGAGCATCTGATATGAATCCTGATAGTTGTCGTACTTCATTTCAATGGCCACGTTCCTCGTCCGCAGAGCGAAGCTATAATCGATTACAACTCCGTACAATCTCCTCAGATCAGAAATCATTGTCTTCGGCTTCAGTGTGATCTCATCGTTGACTAACTGACGTGCAAAGTAAGTAGCGGCAACCTTGCTCGACACATGTCGATCGGCAGTCCGATCCAAATTATTGACACACTCGTGATTCAAGTTCAGCCTCATAATCTTCCAGAGTGTTTCGTCATTCCCATTAGCACACAATTTGAACGGGCAATTTTCACGGTCTCGCTTGCAAAAGAACGTTACCCGTTCAGAGGTCGAGCATTTAGTGGCACACTCTACCATATGCTCCATGTGATACATCCCCACCGCTATCTTCAGATCCGATTTCGTTCGGAATGTCGAGCCGACTGCAATATGACCATACACCAGTTCGGGAGGCTCGACTGTTCGCAATGGAACCGCGGGGTCAAACTCCGGCAGTGGAATGATCCAGTTGCGCAGTGGATTATTCTGTGCATTCTGAGCTGCTTCGGGTTGCTCGCCGGCTCCCGCATTAGAACTCAATGACAGATTACGGCGTGACAAAATATTTGTGATGACGCGCGGCTGTCTAATCAATTATGTCCATTCAGTGGTCAACGACTGCAACAGATCGGTCTGACGAGCTTCTTCGTCGTCCTCAGAAGTCTCAGCAGGCCTCTCGCCCTCAGTCGGTACATCCGGATCTACTTCTTGAATATTCAGCTCGGGTGCATTTTGTTGTGTATCCTCTATTTCCGTGACGAAAATGAAACAATCATCCTTTTGCTCGTCTAGCATGCCGGATACATCTTCGTCGCTAAGCAAACGACACCGCACGCTCCTAAAATCATTGCCTCGTGTTAAGATAAACAACATGTACTCGATATTGGGCGGAGGGCGCAAAACGGCACGAATCTGGCTCACATGACCATCGAGTGTAATTTAATCCCTCCTAAGAAAAGGCACATATCTATCCCGTCGACGTGGACCGCTCCATCCCAACGACCACCGTAACGTATCGTGATTCGTTGATTCGACATCTACAATTACAAAAAACATTATTGAATTAGGTTAACTATTACAACATATCCATATATATCGACGAAACAAACCAGAAATTACGAAAAAATGATTTTTTTTGCAAAAAACAGGCTCTGTTACTCGATGCTACTGTTCCATCGAGTAACAGGATGGACTGTTTCATTCGAGTAACAGGATGGCCTGTTCCATTCGAGTAACAGGATCATCCAGTAAAGCAATTTGAGTAACCTCAGTTCGAGTAACCTCACATTACTCGAATCTGTGTTCCTGGAATAAGGTTACTCGAAACCTGTTACTGGAATTAGGGTTACTCGAAACACTACTCAGTTCGAGTAACCTCAGTTCGGGTAATGTTTATCTTCAAAAATTCTTAGTTACTCGATGGGTTACTCGATGGTACGCGTCATCGAGTAACCCATCGAGTAATAGACGCAGAAAAAAAAGGGCAAAAAACTGGAGCACGTACCTCTCGTTTTCGCTCGTTTAGCCACGCGTATATTCGACCGGCGTTTTCCAGAATTAACGGGGCAACATGGTAGAGGTTTTTGTGTGGATTGGAGAGAATTTTTGAATTTGTTTTTGTTTGGATGGGTTGGTTCTTGATGAATATTGATATGAATGCACAATTAAACCTACACCAAACTCTCAACTCAACAAAAAATTTGATTTTGTGGGCCCCACAAGCTATTTTGTTTTTGTTTTTTATTTTATTTGATATTGTTTTTTTTTTTTTTTTTTTGTTTATTTTGGACTTATTGAAATAGTAAAGGTAAAAGAGACAATTCATGGACAATTGGTGTAAAAAACTCACACTTTTATAAGTGAGGACTTTAAACTTATCCCCTTATCAAATGTGACCAAAAAGTCACATTCCCTCTTATACAATAACAAGTGTTAATATATAAAAAAGATAGGCATAATTTGTTTAATTTGTTTACACTTCCCGCTTTTCTAAACTAATCTTTATATTAATTTAATTCTTTAAATTTATTAAAATAATAAGCAGAATATCAATAATATCCCTTTTCACCTGTTTAGTGTTTACTACTCACACTCTTCTCCTCAATTAGACGGCAGCCTGCAGTTTGTCATCGAAAATCTCAGATTGAAATGTGTGATTTTAGTTTTTGAAAATTAATTTTCATAAACAAAGGAATCCGTCGTTTAAAAGAGAATTGGTCATGTGCGTTTGAATTTGTGTTATATAAAGTGTTTTTGTCCACGACGTTGATTAGAACAATGTGGATAGAAGGGAGACGGATGCAGATATAAAAGACAACGATTGTGTCTTTTTGTCCAAGTTATCAATTATTATTTTATTTATTTTTAATTTATTTTATTAGGATTTTAGTAATATTTATATGTTCTCTTTTTATTAAGTTAATCAGTTTCTGATATGAAATAAAAGTGTCTTCCTCTGTTGAGGGTTTTTATCAGATTTCGGTATTTTTAGAAATCAACGAAAGTCTTGATGTTTAAATTCTCGGGTATTCTCAGAATTATCGAGTTTTAATTGTGTGTTTAAAGCTTCCGCTACGTCACTTGGTAGCAGAGCCGAAACGATGCCTCCCCGTCGTTAGTATGCTCGCGAAACCGCCGTTGAGGCCGCAACCCGTCGCGACGCCGACGTCACCGCCTTAAGCCGTCAAATCGCAGCCCTTGCCGTCGAACTTGAGGAGCTCCGCTTACCTATCACCACTGGTCTAATGAAATCTATCCCCTGGCGCACCGAACCATCCCCGTGACGCCCCGATCCATCCCTTGGCATCGTAAGCACGTGAACCACGATCTCTCAGCGAAGAGAGCTTTACTCGCGTGTGTTCCACATCGATGGATGTGAATTTCGAGAAGTCGATTTTCTTCGATTTGGATATTGACGATCCATTTGTCTATTGTGATGTTGCATTAAACGATGTTGGTTGTGTTATTTGGGATACAGATTCAGAAAATGAACCGCTCCCGATCTGGGATGATGAGCCGATTTGGGATGCCGAGCCGATTTGGGAAGGCGAGCCAATCTGGGACGACGAGTCGTTGCCTCAAGCCGCCGACCTGGCGTTGATTCCTGATGCCACACTGCCGTCACTTCATCAGACCACTGCTCCAACGCCACATTCGAAATCCGTTGCCCCCGTGATGCATCGTCATGTCGTTGCCCTTGTGTTGCATCCTGACGTCGTTGTCGCTTCCCTTGCGCTACTTCCTCAAGTTGCTGCCCATGCCCTGGTTCTTCCATCCATTGTTCATGCGCCACGTCAACGTGTCGCTGCCCTTGCGCTGTGCCCTCAGGGTTGTCGACGATTGGTGTTTGATCCCGGCATATTCATGCTCGATTTTCAGGTTCGCGGTCGAACCTTCTCCTAGAGTGGGAGAATGATGCAAATATAAAAGGCAACGATTGTGTCTTTTTGTCCAAGCTATCAATTATTATTTTATTTATTTTTAATTTATTTTATTAGGATTTTAGTACTATTTATATGTTCTCTGTTTATTAAGTTAATCAGTTTTTGATATGAAATAAAAGTGTCTTCCTCTGTTGAGGGTTTTTATCAGATTTCGGTATTTTTAGAAATCAACAAAAGTCTTGATGTTTTAATTCTCGGGTATTCTCAGAATCAACGAGTTTTAATTGTGTGTTTATAACTTCCGCTACGTCAGAGACGCGAAAAAGAAAAAAGAATCAGGACAACACCAAGAAAATATGAATGACTAAACAATTTTTTAAATAGAAAAAAAAGGTATGATTAGTATTTTATTAGGATTTAAGTAATACTAGACGTGTAAATAAATTTACCCTATAAAATAATTATAACTCCCGTCTCTTAATACACTTTTAAATAAAAAAAAAAAACATTAACTTTGTTGAAGTCAAAATGACTTAAAATAAAATTATATGAATAAAGATTTTCACATTTGATCCAAAGTAATTTCGATATATCCGACACATTCTCCAACAGCACATATCAAGACTTTAAAAATTCCACAATATCCATAAGGGGCGGAGGCATTTAAAGGCCAAAGCATAAGAGTATACAAGTTCTGAAGCCCCGTCCATAAAAATGTAAGTTAAGTAGGCAAATTTGAATGAAAAGACTTAAGTGCCCTCAAAAGTTATCTTTTCTCACAAAAAACAAATCGAATATTACAAAATAACAAAAAGAATATCAGAAAAATAAAGTTGCCCCACAAAATCAATTTTCGACGTTTGAAATTCACACGCACGACGAGCGCCGCCACGGTGAAACACCAGCCCCGACCGTTATCGTATCAACTATTCAACTCCGTCTCCGACGATCATCATTATGGCAAGCAGTGACAACATGGACAACCCAGACAATCGCGCTCAACCTCCGGTAAGTCCATAACCCTAGCTTTCGAACTTTCGATTATTCGAGCTTTGATGTTTCTAAATCATTCGATTGTAATTTGATATTGGTATATCCTTTCAAGATAGGGTTTTTGTTTCCGACATTTTAAAATGGTTAATGGTTTATTGCTCTCTGCAATTTTTTCGCATGCGTTTGTGTGTCAGTTCTAGTAGACGACGGTTCAACCGTGAGTTTTATCACCGTGTATTATCACGGTAGAGTTTAAGACGGTGATATATCTCACGGGTGACATACACCGTGTCTACTTACGGTCTTGTCGATTTACGACTATGATTCATCTAACGGTGTACATTTACCGTGTGTACTTACGGTCTTGTACGAGCACGATCCACGACAGTGTTTTATTTCACGGTGTATGTGTACTTACGGTCTTGTACGTGCATGATCCACGACAGTGTTTTATTTCACGGTGTATGTGTACCTACGGTCTTGTACGAGCACGGTCCACGACAGTGTTTTATTTCACGGTGTATGTGTACTTACGGTCTTGTACGAGCACGGTCCACGACAGTGTTTTATTTCACGGTGTATGTGTACTTACGGTCTTGTACGAGCACGGTCCACGACAGTGTTTTATTTCACGGTGTATGTGTACATACGGTCTTGTACGAGCACGATCCACGACAGTGTTTTATTTCACGGTGTATGTGTACTTACGGTCTTGTACGTGCACGGTCCACGACAGTGTTTTATTTCACGGTGTATGTGTACTTACGGTCTTGTACGAGCACGGTCCACGACAGTGTTTTATTTCACGGTGTATGTGTACTTACGGTCTTGTACGAGCACGGTCCACGACAGTGTTTTATTTCACGGTGTATGTGTACATACGGTCTTGTACGAGCACGATCCACGACAGTGTTTTATTTCACGGTGTATGTGTACTTACGGTCTTGTACGAGCACGGTCCACGACAGTGTTTTATTTCACGGTGTATGTGTACTTACGGTCTTGTACGAGCACGATCCACGTGGAAAAACATATTCACCATATGTTCAAGGTCGTGTGTAATGTGCACCGTGGTAAAACACCGTTTTGTATTTTCACGGTGAATTTACACCTTGATATTTTATGTTTTTTTTTTCTTACGGTGTAATTTCACCGTGTCGTTATATTTCTCATTTTTTATCCTTTAATTCTTATTTATTTATTTCATATTTCAGTCTGGATTTGAATGGAAGAGACCAACCAATCTGCAGTCGGTCACTTTAAGTCTCAATTTGTATACTCGCTACGAAATTCCGGAACTGATCACGGAGACAATAAAAGATATCAGGGGTGATGCCGTCGCAGTTCGTGATTTTTTTTCCGCTGCCTTACATGAAAAGTGTTCTGGGAATAAGATTTACTGCCAAATCAAGCACTAATTTTTTGCACCACCTCGTATGTCGAGAGTTGTCAGGTCCGTCAATACCGGAGAAGGAGCATTGGTTCTACGTCGGTGGTAAGACTGCGAAACTCACACCCGCCGCTTATGCCATTGTAACGGGACTGAATTTCGGCATCTACGATGAATTTGACATCCATGCCACACCCCAGTCTGCTCCAGGTAGCTTAAATAAGCGGCTATTCGGTGGGAAGCGTGTAAGAAGCAATGATCTACGCAAGTTATTTGCGGCCAAACAACTCTTCGATGGCGAACAACCTGCCTCGTTGGAGGATTACATTAAAGTCGCCAATCTCATCGTCTACTATTCCTTCTTTCTTTGTCGATCCGCTGAAATGTATGTCGAGGACTGGGCATGGGCATTAGTGGATGAGCCGGAAAAGTGGCAGAGTTTTCCATGGGGCGCTTATTCCTACCAGGCTCTGAGCTACTACCTCGAAACAACAGCGATGGACCCTGAATTAGCAGAAAAAACTTCGTACCACGTCTATGGCCCCAGTTGGGCTTTTATAATTTGGATGTTCGAGTCCGTTCCGAATATCGGTCAGTTATGTGGTCAACGTGATTCGAATATGAAAGTGCCACGTTGTTTGATGTGGAGTACATCTACAACAAAGACTGATTGCGATGATCTTTTCTTCCAAGGAGAGGTACGTAACCATCTACTCCTACTTATATTTTGCTAGTAATAGTATTTGTTTCACGCGGTGGAATATTAATACTCTGTGTTGATAAGTTTCAGATTGAAGTTGTTCATGAAACCTTGATTCCTACTGATGAAGAGAAAAATGAGCCGTGTTACCTTTCTGTACATGACAGACCATTTCATGTTGAGTACAATCGCCCAGTACGCAATGGTGGTAATGCAATCAAAGCCAAACAAAATCCGGAGAAGAAAATTACACAAACCAAGAGGCCTTCTTCGAAAAAGCGTGCTGCAGCCACGGATATTGAAATGCCCGTTTCTAGATCACGCAGACGACGTGCTTCTGAGCAGAGTACTCCTGGTCCAAGTGGGCACGTGTGTTGCAGGCCTGTGTGCTGTCGGCGTACACTTTGTTGCCCACATGAAGATGCTTCTGATGAAGACAGACGACTGACTGGGCTTTTGAGGGCCAAATTGAGAGCCGATCATGAACGGATTTTGTCTGATGAAGGATTGATTGCAGATTTTGCTGGATATATCTTTGAGCGGATTTTGCATTCATGGTTCATCATCCTCGCCATCTGCGTCATTGCCTTCATCAGTCGTTTCGTCCTTATCGTCTGCTTCATCGTCCATATCGTCCTCATCGTCCGATAGCTCCACCACTTCCACCACCTTCTCAAACAGGATCTCTTCTACAACCTTAGATATGGTCGGCAGAAGGGGGTCTCCAGGGGCATTAGGATCGGAAAAGTTCCGAATCTCGAGACCATCTTTATTGTAGACATTGACAAAGAAAAGACCCAATTTCTTGGCGTAGTGAAAAACCAAAAAATAACCGAATTTAAGATGATGAGCCGTGCAGAAATCGGTCCAGCCACGACGAAAGCACACGTAACCGTTGACCCAAGAGATTTCCACGGACCACGGGGCACGAGCGGTGACAAATGAGGCGAGTGTCTCACAATCTCCAAGCAAAGTAGCCCTGCCTGCCAGATACTCATGTTCATGAGCAAAATCAGAAGGTAAACGACAAACTTCACGGAAATCAACGGTGTTCAGAACTTTGAAGAATCTACAAATCGGGATTGGGGTGGCCATTGAATATGAAATTTGATTTTATAAAAATTAGGGTTTTCAGCGTGGTACGGTGCTTATGTATACACGCCAAAAGTGGGTAGTTGAGGGGTTAATAAACTAATAATGGTTTCACAATACACCGTGAGATACCAACAGCGACGGTGGGTAAGGGTTTTTATCAAGGGTTATCAGTGTCACATAGACCGTCACGGTAACCGTTACACGGTGAGGAAATCCACTGTAATAAACCCACGGCGCAATGTGTTTAATGGGGGTGGTTGGGAATTGAGTGATTTCCTGAAACGATTTAAATCCGGCGACGATGTGACTCAGAACAGATACTCATCAATTCCCTGAATTGAATGGTCATATCATATCATATCTGGACCATCAATGAGCGTAGTTGGAAGTTGGGTTGGGTCGTGGGAGGAGGATCAGAACAGACACACATCATAAATTCTTTGAATTTCACGGTCATATCTAATTAATGGATATCGTGGTGGATGGGGGTTAAGTTTTCTATGTCATATATGAACATACCACGGCTTACGCACCGTGGGATACCAACGATGACGGAGGATTAGGTTTGTTTTTATGTCACCTATAACATGTACGTATACGGTGTTAGAATGCACCGTGCTAACATCACGACGACCCATTCAGAGTTGTAGTCACGTTACCAAAGTCACAGTGACCGCGACACGGTGATTTAATCAACCGTGAAATACCCACGGAGGCAAAGTTCTAGGTTTTTATTTAAATAATAAATTAATTAATCGCAATGTGTTTAATGGGCGTAGTTTAGAGGTCATTCGTTTCGTGATTCGATTGAAAGCCGGCGGCGGGATCACTTTATTAGGTCAGAAAATTGAGCCTATAAATACGAACGAAAAAACCCTTTTTTTTTTCTATACCCAATTTTTTCTCATGTTTTCTGCGTTTTTTCTCCTTATGGAGCGGTTTTCAATTCACCAGTCACCACACATCTTTCAAATTCAAAGCTGCAGTCCGGTAACGAGATACTCGAGTTTCCAAAAGAAAACCTTCTTTTTCCTAGATCATCAATGACGAGGTACTCGAGTTTCCAAAACATCTCGAGTATCTTTGTTAGATACGGATCTTAGAAAGTGTCACTTTCTCCGTAGCGGTGAACCAGGACATATGTTGAGATCATAACAGGCTATGATTGAGGAAAAAGAAAAAGAAGGTCTTCGAATTGCTTCCCATCCAGAGAGTAGATTCTGAGGCGGGTTGGATTTTTTTTTTTTTTTTTTGTTCATCCCAGTATGGTTCTGGGTTTAGGGTTTTGATCCATCAATTGTAATTCCCAATAGGGTTTTGATCAATCAATTGTAATTCTCAATAGGGTTTTGATCCATCAATTGTAATAAGACTACTTTTGTTGAGTTTAAATTGTTTAATAATTTTTCTTTTTGGTTTCCTATTATTAATATTGTAATGAACACACTTAAACTGTATTTTCATTTATTTCGATCCGTCTTCCACCCTACTGCATTCCTTGATAAAACAAATCATGGTCTACTGTGTATTATTATTGTGTTGAATACATGTTTGTAAAACCGTGTAACGTTGTAAGCTGGGTTAATTATTTCACCCCCTTATTTCACGTTGTGCAATTAATTCACGGTGTATTCTAAAACGAGGAACTCACGTCGACAATGTTCTGTGTTTTATATCTAATTTATGAGCCTTCCACGGTGTTATAATCCATCGTGCTCAAACCACAGCGACACATTATGTTAAGGGTTTTACACCTAATACCGTAGCACGGTGTCACAATCCAACGAGGGAACCCTGCGGCGACGCTGTTCTATGGGTTTAATTTCTCATTTATGAGCCTTCCACGGTGTTACAATCCACCGTGTTCCAACCACGGCGATACATTAGGTTTTAGGGTTTTCTACCTACCTAATACCGTTGCACGGTGTTACAATCCACCGAGGGAACCCACGGCGACACAGTTCTAGGGTTTTATTTATTTTCTTAATTAATTAATCGCAATGTGTTTAATGGGCGTGGTTGGGAGTTGAGTCGTTTAGTGCAACGATTGAAATCCGGCGGTGGAATGACTCAGAACAGAGACGCATCGATTCCCTGAATTGAATGGTCATATCATATTAATGGATTTGGAGCGTTGGATGGGGTGATTTACTATTAATTTATTAATACGAATAATTAATAAGCGTAGTTGGCAGTTGAATCGTTTCGTGGAACGATTGAAATCCGGGTGCTGTGATGACTTAAAATATATCAGAATATTAAGATTATAAATACGAACGGAAAAACTCCATTTTTCTACACTCATCGATACTCCTTTTTGTTTGTTTTTTAATGGAGTATCAGTTATCATCTCACAATTTTGAATTTCACAGATGCATTACTGTATCGAGATACTCGAGTTTCCAAAAGAAAACCATCATTAACCATCTTCTTATCTGCCATTTACCATCTTCTTATCCGCCAGCGGAAGAAATCCCTTTTTGATATATCCTGCCCAGACCCTCCTTTTTGGCAGGCACTCTTCTTCCTGGGCAGCTCGATATGGGGATTGGTCGGGATCTCTTCCTGTTATCCTTGGCAAATCAATGGGGATTGATCGGGATCTCTTTCGGTTATGTCGTCCGACTTCGAATGGCTTCCTAACGATTCATGGTCCATGCTCAAGCGGCTCAAGTACTAATCTTCAAGTTGTATTGAACGGAGATTTTCATGTTGTGAAACTTTAATTTTATTTTCTTTTCACCGTCCAGTAGAGTTTCCTCAAGATGTTGCTACTTTTCGATTGATAGTGTTCAGGGTTTTGATCCATCAATTTTTCACAATAGGTTTTAGGGTTTAGGGTTTATGGTTTTGAACCATCGATCTTTACTGTACTTTTTCCTTAATTTATCATTAAAATATTATAATATCACCGTTATTTATTAATCATGCTCACACGTTTCTCATTCGTATTGAAACCCAAATTCTATCGGGATCAACCAAATTCGTATTGAATACGGGTGTGTGTAACCGTGCATTGGTATAAGGTGATATAGCTCCGTAATTTATTGCACGGATTAATAATATTTCACGGTGTATTTATTCTGTTGTCGTGAAATATCCACGGCGACATTGCAATTTATTTTCCGTTCCACGGTGACATAGTCCACCGAGATCTAACCACGACTACCCATTAGGTTTAAAGTTTTTCTACCTAATACAGTTGCACGGTGTTACAATCCACTGAGGGAACCCCACGGCGACACAGTTCTAGGGTTTTATTTATTTTTTTAATTTAATAATCGCATTGTGTTTAATGGTAGTGGTTGGGAGTTGATCTGTTTATGAGACGTTTCGTGCAACGATTGAAGTCCGGCGGTGGGATGACTCAGAACAGATACGCATCGATTCCCTGAATTGAATGGTCATATAATGGATATGGAGCGTTGGATGGGTTGATTTACTATTAATTTTATTAATACGAGTAATTAATAAGGGTAGTTGGCAGTTGAATCGTTTCGTGGAACGATTGAAATCCGGGTTGTTGGATGACTTAAATTAGATCCCAATATTAAGCTTATAAATACGATTAGTTGCATTACTGTATGGTGATACACGAGCCTCAAAAATAAAACCATCATTTGCCTAGATCATTTTCCCCAAGACACTCGAGTTTCCAAAACCTACGTAGTATTTGTCTGTTACCTTCTTCACATATGATTCGGAGTGCATGTAACCTTCTTTGCATTTCTGTCGAAAACCTGACGAGATACACGAGTTTCCAAAACCTCCGTGGTATTTATCGGTCACCTTTTTCACATTCGATTCGGAGTGTGCATGTAGCCTAAGCTCCTTGTCTCCGTTGAAATCACCAGTCTGGTCGAGTCTCAAAAACCTTTGCTGCTGACCAGATGTCCAAAGAGGAGATTCACTGATGTGATGTTATTTTTTTGTTCATTCAGCTTTTTTGTATACCTCTGACCGATAGTGTTTAGGGTTTAGTGTTATGATCCGTCAATTTTTCTCAAGTTTTAGGGTTTATCTTTTTGAGCTTCTCATTCAAATTTATCACACAGTCGCTTTTAATTATCGTGTATGGTATACTACGGTGTCCATTTATTGTGTCTGGTCTCACGGCGTATGATTATCATTTTGTCTTACGGTATTCATGGATGGTCACACGGCGTGCGATTATCGTGGATTAGCTCACGATGTCCACTTATCGTATATGGTTTCACTGTGTAAATTTATTGTGGATGTTCACACGGTGTCTATTTATCGTTAATAAACTCACGGCGTAGGATTATCATGGTTGGGATCACGGTGTCCAGTTATCGTGTATTTTTTCACGGTGTCTATTTATCGTTATTGAACTCACTGCGTACGATTATCGTGCATGGTGTCACGTTGTCTTAGTATCGTATATTGTATCACGGTGTCCATTTATCGAGATTTGTCTCATGGCATGCGACTATCGTGGATGAGCACACGGTGTCCAGTTATCATGTACTGTCTCACGGCGTGCGATTATCGTGGATGTTCTCACGGTGTCCAGTTATGATGTACTTCTCACGGCGTTGGATTATCGTGGATGTTCTCACGGTGTCCATTTATCGTGGATGGTCTCACGGTGTCTATTCATCGTGGATGAACTCACGGCGTACGATAATCGTGAATGATGTCACGGTGTCTTATTATCGTGCATAGTCTAACGGCGTACTTTAACCGTAGGTGGTCTGAAATTGTATTGGAGTTTTATTATTAATTTTTAAAAGAGAAATTCTATTTTAAATTACATATACAATTTATATTCATTTGTTAAACATCGAGGGTAGTGTAGACTTTTCCTACCCAATTGCCTAATAAACATCTACTTTTATGGACAGGGCTTCAGAACTTATTTATTTTATGAGGTGGTCCTGAATCCGGTATTCCCACATATCCATAAATACAACTAAATTATTGTATTTATGGATATTGTTGAATTTTTTAAACCAAGATATGTGTTGATGGAGAATATCAGTATATCACAAATTTATCAAAATAACTCAATATGTGCTAATGGAGAATGTCACGAATATATCAAAATAACTCGAGATCAAACGTGATAATATCTTACGATATTAAAATCATATTTTTTTGTCATAAATGAAGAAAAAATAATAAACATCTTCTCACGGTCGACATCCACGAACAATGCTGTAAAAAATGTCGTTGAAGAAATGAGCATGAACTCAACGCATATAACATGAATCACATAAAATAATATTATATTGTAGGTTGGGCTTGAGAGAGAATTCATGTGATATCGATTAAATGGTTGGCTAGGTAGATTGTGGGCTTGAAACGCACGATTAGGCTATAATTAGGGGTGGGCACTTCGTCCAGAAATCCCGATCTCGTCCCGATCCCATTCCGAAAACTAGAGGATGGGACATTCCGAAAACTAGAGGATGGGACGAGATAGATTTTAAAAAGGACAATCCCATTCCGTCCCGTCCCGTTTTAATTTTTTTACAACGGGACGGAACGGGACCAGGACGATCCCGTTTAATCCCGTCCCGTTTCGTTTTTTTTAATATCAATAATATTTTTATTTTTCCACACAAATTAATAAAAATATCAAAATATTAATCGTAGTTTTAATTAAATTTATTATATTTTTACAATCTAATACCATTTCAAAATAATTTAATTTTTATATATATATTTTTCTTGAAAAATATTTACATTTCTACTTTACAAATTTTAAAAAATTAAAATATTATTTAAATTGAATAAAAATAAGTATTATTTAACTTATTTAATAATTTATTTTTAATATTAAAATTTTAAATCAATATAATATATATAGTATATGTCAAAAAACTTGTTATTCTTATTTTATTTAAATTTTAATTGTTTTATAAGTCCGTAATATTATTATTTTATCTCAATTTTTAATTTTATTTTTATTTTTTATTTTTTATTTAAAATTGTGGAACATCCCGATCCCGTTCCAATTCCAACCTGAACCCAAACAAGTTTGGTACGTGCGGGACGAATTTTTAAAATACGAATCTCGTCCCGAAAATAAATTTTCGGGACGGGACGGGATTCCCCTAATCCCATCCCACGCCCACCCCTAAGTTGGGCCAAAATATTAAAGTAAGATTGGGTTGATAGATTAAAAAAATAGGTTCGGGTCCTAATTAATTTCTTCAATTACAAAAGGGGAGGGATATTAGTGAATAGGGCGACAACTCACATAGGCTTTCGGCGATAGTTTGTCGGCAGAGACGCGGTGGATCCTTGGCAGCGATGGAGGTCCGGCGGTCCTAACAGTGGCGACGTGCGTGCATAGATTTTGGTATACCAAAACTTCTAAAAGAAGTTGAGAGATTTGCTAATGTTGATTTTTTTTTAATGTCAATTTTATAAATTTAAATACTCACACAAACACACATGTTTCGAGTTTGAAACTTTGAGTTTGAAACTTTGACCTTACTGTCCTCAATTCAAGTGCTCAACCAACCGAACTAACAACTCTTGACTAATATTTATTTATTAGTACTATTTTTATTATATTTTTTGTTTATTTATATAAAAGTAAATTGTTTATAAAGCACAAAATTAATAAATGTGTGAATTAATAAATATGCTTAGAGCACAAAAATAATAAGTGTGAATTAATAAATATGCTTAGAGCACTAAAATTATTCAAATATTAATTGTATAGTTAATGAACAAGAACAAACTCGAAAATATTAATTGTATAGTTAATGATGAACAAGAACAAACTCGAAAATATTAATTGTATAGTTAATGATGAACAAGAAAAAACTTAAGATCAAAATAACTTAAAATAACATTATATCAGATAGATTCTCACGTTTGATCTTATGTATGTGACTAAATTCTCTTGATCTTATGTTTGTGACATTCTTTGCCAACACAATATCCATAAATACAACAAGATGATTGTTTTTCTTGTCATTCTCATAAGCCTGTAACGGTTGTAACCACTAATTCGCTGAGAATTAGTGTTCACAATCGTTATCGACTTATAAGTATGTCCAATGACAAGAAAAACAAACAACTTATTGTATGTATGGATATTGTACAATTTTTAAAGCTAAGATATGGGCTGATGTTGAATGTCACAGGCATATCAAAATGACTCCAGATCAAACGTGAGAATCTATCTTACGAGTTACGACAGTAAAATTATTTAAAAATATTTTGTCGTCAATAAAGAAAAAGCAATGAACATCTTATGATATATGAATGAAGCTTGATATCCTCGAAAAATCATGAAAAATATATAGTTGAAAGAATTAGCTCAACGTACTCATTAGATTATCATTTAATTATAATTAATACTCAATCAATCTTAGATACATGCGCATATAATATGAATCACATGAAACATAATGTCATACATAACATAATCATTTACCTCTAGATCACATTGAGTTCACCTCGGTAACAGTAGTCACTAACCTTTTTTTCAAAGCCATGGGTAATTAACATGTCATTCAACATTCACATCATATCATCATATTTACGTATACACATATTATCATAAACATTAAAATATTCATATATTATTAACACATACCTTTAAAATAAGCATTAAATACAAATAAGAAAAATACCTACTTCTTGAAAGTATACTAAATCTTTGACTCTTAAAATTATTTACCCAATTACTTAATACTTACTGTTTATATATATGTGTGTGTGTGGATGTAGGTGTTGGAGTTGTGTACTTAATGTCTAGATTTAAGTAACGGAAACTCACGATCCATTGCCACTAATCTATTTAATTAAATAAACAATTATTTGCGTTTAATTATTTATAATTAAATATATGCAAATTATAGTCCTGGATTATATACGTTGTAGTTAGTACGGTGTGCGACGTCACACAGAAGATCATACTATCGGTTACTCGTATTTAATCGAACAGTTGCTCACGACCTAGATGAACACGGACCAATCCATCGGTATAGTCGTTGTATGAGGGAGAAAATAATCTGTCTTGATTATTTTATCATACTTGTACACTTGGTGTATTGAGCGGATCGCTTGAGACTTATCAATTAGGATTGCCTTTGATAATTGATTCAAGTCTCAGAGTATTTTATTCTTAATCCCCGATACTATTGCGGGTGTGTATATTTAATATAAGTGACTTTGATTTACCAAAGGAATTAACCGATTTAATTATTGGGTTAATTACTGGTTAAGTTGGGTCACTATATTTTATATATGGCATGCCCTGAATACTTGACGGGAAAGTGTATCCCGTAAGGGTTGATAATATCCCCGAGATGAGTTCATAAGGAATTATTATGTAAACCCTGCAGGTGGATTCGTTCCGCATAATAATTAAGGTTGAATGGTACTAGTCTCGGATATAAGAGATGAATAAATTAATTAGCAATAAATTAATTTTATTCATGGATATTTATCTCTTAAATACACAGAATAAATAATACTACCGGAGAAATATTATTTGATATAATATGGTTTAATATTGGGAGTGCAATTAATTTATATAGTGGAAAAAAAATTAATTAATAATAGTAAGGATTAATAGATTTGGGCTTGGGCTCAATTTAATCACTATTATTGGAAGCCCAATATTCCACCTCCTTAAGATCCCCTACGTAGCCTATAAAAGCACTACATGGTCTTCTCTATTCTAATAACTTGAAGATCACAATTCTAGAGAGAGAAAATAGAGAGGGAGATCCATGGAGTTCGGAAGATCGTCGCGCACACGACGTCCGAGCTAGTGCAAGGAATACGTGGGAAGATCTCAAGGTCTTCAAATTGAGTTCTTTGTTTTTCCGAACAACGAGAACGAGGTAAATCGTAAAACCCTCTTTATGATTTTATCGTTTAATTATCGTAAAATTATCATGAACCAAGATCCGAGAACGCGACCCATGACGAGGTTGAACCAGGCGGTGGTGATCGAAGATCACCGGACCGCCGGCGGCTCAACGGCTCGCCTAGGAGGGGTTGAAGGGTGTGAGCCTCGGCTGGACGCCGAGACTCGATCGAGCATGAGCTCGATTGCCCATGCTTGTCCAGCGGGCTGCTGGAGCAGCTGCTCGCACGGTGCGAGCACCACTCGCGCGGCTGGACCGCCGCTCGCGCGGCGGCGGGCTGATGGTGATCGCAAGCCACGGTTCGACCGTGGCTGGCGTGCGATCATCGGGCGAGGCTGGGCGTGCAAAGGGGGCTGCCAAGGGCAGCCCTAGGCGGCTGCCAAGGACAGCCGCGAGCCCCACGCGGGGGCTCGACCGAACAGCCCGGGCTATCCCCGTGGTTAGGTTTTGGTTGAGTCCGGGTTCGCGTGGTGGTTCGTGGCGAATTTCCGGCAACCGGGATTTCGATTGGATTTGTCATTCCGCAATTTGATAACCCCGGATATTCGATCTCCGAAGGATTTCGGTCGGAATTAATTAGATAATTTATTTATTTAAATTTATTAATTCCGGGATATCGATTTCCAACAGTAGGCTCAAGTAAATGGTTGGCTAAGTAGATTGTGTTGGGGATCGTGCATGTATACGCAGCAGAAAACAAAAATTTTATGAAAAACCGTTTTTTGTAAACATTTTACATTATATTTATTTTATTTTATTGAAAATCATATTTTCAATATTACATGCATTAATTGATTTAATTCAAATCTATTAGAATCAATAATTCACCATTTAATTTAATTATCAAATAATTAAATATTTAATTCATGCATCCCATAATACACAAATTAAATCTAGCGCAATTATATTTATCATATAAATTAATTACTTCTAGCGCAACTATATTAATCATATTAATATATTACTTGTAGCGCAATTACATTAATCATATTAATATATTACAATTAATTACGCAGACATAATTAATTTGTCAATGACAATTAACATAATCTTATTATTTAATTCTAATCAACTTGAGTAGGTAAACATCCGCACATAATTAATTTGCATCAGATTGACAATTAACATAATCATATTATTTAATTCTAATCAACTTGAATTGTGCAATTAAATTAATCAAATTAATTAATTACACATATATAATTAATTACGTAAACATTTGCACATAATCCGTTTGCGTCAAATTGACAATTAAGATAATCATATTATTTAATTCGAATCAATTTGAATTTAATTGACATTTAAATTAATCACAATTAATTTTTCTTTATCAATTAAAAATCACGCGCAAACAGTACATAGCGCAAACATTTAACGCAAACAATTAAATCTAAATTTAATCGTAAGTACCTCAGGGATTCATCGGACGAAACGAGGTTCGTCGGAAGTCGCGCGGATGCGACGCGGGGACGGCACGGGTCGTGTGCGGGGAGAGCCGAGCGAGTGGCGGGGCTCTCGGCTGGACTCGTGTGTCACGGCTGGAGCGCACGGGCGCGACTCGGGCTGTGCTCGGGCGTTCCTTCGGCGTCTCTCGTCTAATCAGGTTTCACCTCGTATAGGTAATCCAACTTACGTATTGCACTAGAAACACGTAAGGGAGAATACGACGGGAAAAACGGGCCGGAAAAACGGTGCCGGAATCAGATTCCGGCGAGGGGAGGCGGCTGCCGGCGGCGGCACTAGGCGGCGGCGGGCGGCGGCTCCGGTTGTCGGCGGTCCTCCGAGGGAGGAGCCGAGGGGGCGGCCGAGAGGGAGAGAGGAGAGAAAGTGAGGCTAGGGTTTTGAGCTCTTCACTTGGTGTGTTTATTCTCATGCCTATGGAGCTCCTTTTATAGGTGAAGAAAGGAGCTTGTTGGGCTCAAACCCTAATGGATCGGATCCATTAACCCTAGCCGGCCCAATTCATTAGCCGTCATTACGTTTCTCCAAAATTGACAATCAATTTGATCCCCGAAAAATATAACAATTATATTTTCGTTCTCGTTTTAATTTTCTCATCAATATGAGATAATAATAAAAATTTCCAATTTCACAAAATCGGAAAGCCCATTTCAGGGGTACTGCTAAATCGGGAAATTTCCCAAAATAGAAAGTGTACACCATCGTGTCCGTTTTCTTTAGCTCATTATTATTTCCAACTCATAATCACAATTATGAATCTCGGATTCAATCATATTGACCTCCGACTATATGTACTTAATTAACAGTTAATTAATACATGATCGTATTCAAGGATCGGTTTACACGAGAATGTGACCCTCAATGGTTCAGGTGTATAACTAGCCGTGGGCTCACAACATATTGTGATTCGAACAACATATTGTTCTTATTTCAACTACTCCCAAGAGTTTTAGATTAATAATCATATTATTCAATCTCCGAACAAGTCGGTGCCCAACGAATCAATGACGAGCGTCTAGCAGCCACGCTTCACTAATTCCCTAGATACAAATGAAGTGCCTGCAAGAACCTTGTAATATAGTTAGCGTACAGTACGATCCCTCCGATACATATGTCCCGATCAAACTAGAGATATTGGTTAATCGAGATCTCTTGTTGAGTTTGATAACTGTGCGTACGTTCTAGGTTTCGTAAAATCCAGTCGTGATTGATTCAGAGAAACACATTTCTCTAATCACCTCACTATTCAACTCTGGCCAGAGATTCCGGGACTACGAACCATCAGAACACACAGGACATCCATGATCTATATCAAGCGATCAGATCCCCTACTACCATGCACAGACTTCACATCAGATTTCGAACTGCACGAACATTGTCTCCTTTTTCGACTTACTCCCTTTCCAGGGAATCAGAGACACGTCACGATACAGCTAGTCCTCTGATGAAGTCACGGTGATGTCTGGGTCTTAAGGATTAATTGTGTACAACTATATTATGGAATTCTCTACTCGATCAGTGATAACCACTTAGAGATTCCAGGGAGAGGGGGTTCAGTGAACTCATCAACAGTGAGCACCCACTCAAGTATGTCGATGTCCCAACACCGAGGCTCGAGATTAGCCCACATACACTAAGTGCTAGTCTCAAGGGGGAAAGGCCGGGTATCCTTGTTATTGGCGTAACCCATCGACTAGGAACTGAGTTTGACCAGTTACGTTGCGTTAACAGAATTATCTCTCGGTTTCCACAAAACCGAATTCATACAACATGTGTAACCGTACAGGACTATATCTATGATTCAACATTGGGAGCAGATATAGTATATGCCATTAATATAGGTTTCATTAATTAACGAAATAAACCGTTATATAACGGAATACGGTTAACCGCTCGGCCAACCGTTGGCTCGCCGGTCACCTATTCCAACAATCTCCCACTTGACCTAGAGCCAACTATCCATGAATCTTAGTCCCATCGACTCTCGATGTTTCTCGCGAACATATTCAGATAAAGGCCTGGTACAGGGATCTACAAAGTTATCTTCCGAAGTGACACTCTCGACTCAGACGTCACCTCTGTCATTGATCTCTTAGATCACATGATATTATCTCTAGTACATGTTTGGACTTCTGATGAGATCTCGGTTCCTTAGCATTCGCTACAGGACACCGTATAATCACAGTACAAGTTACTTGATTATTTGCGTCCGGAATTATAACCAACATTTGGATAAAGTTCCGTGTCCAAAACAGTCTCTTTTACAGCTTTAGATGCTGCAACATATTCAGGTTCTCGTGGTAGAATCATTAGTCGTTGTAGGAACCATTCCAACATACGACACCACCTCTAAGCTCGAATATGAATCCCGATATCGACTTTTAGTCATCCACATCCGGTTGAAAACTAGAGTTCGTAAGTACCTCTAAATTCAACTCGGACCTCCCATAGACTAAGAACAATTCCTTAATGCTTTTGATTACTAGTGCTCAAGGATTTCGTCCTTCACGACTTCAAATAAGCCAGTCTTGGGTTCGACTGATATTCACTTGTGACACTCACAACATTTATAATATCACGTCTAGTACAAAGCATGCCATACATAATGCTCCCTAGTGCGGAGATATATGTGTTGTCCATTTCATCTCCTCGAATTCCATCAACATTACAGTCACACGAATTACGAGAGATGAACCCCATGGGACATTGGCAAGAATCTCTTCAGGATTCTTCCATGCTAAACCATTTCAGAAACAGTTTCTATGTACAAGGATTGAGAAGATTCTGCATTCTTCTATATCTATATCTATAGTGACGTATCACAATACGTAGGATGCCTCTCCTCAAATCCTTTATTCGAGAAACGTGTGGATAACCGTGCTTTCGTTGACTGCAACATCACTCAATCATCCCTATGATTAGTATGTCATCAACGTACAACACTTAAATTTCACTGCGCTCCCACTAACCTTCTTGAATACAAGGTACCTTTAAGTTTTATACCAAGTCAACGCTTTGACTATTGTATTTAAAACACATGTTCCATTTTAGGGATGCTCGTTTCAATCCATAAATGGATCGCTGGAGTATGCAAACCTTTTGCTCCTTTCCAGAAAATATGAAGCCTTCCGGCTGCGCTACAACTCTTCCATAATATCACATTCAAGGAAAGTAGACCTCATATCTATTTTCCATATCTCATAGTCGTACTATGCAGAAATGGCCAGCAAAATTGTAATGGACTTAAGCATAGCGACTGATGGAAAGATTACCTCATAAACAACACATTGTCTTTGAGTAACTTCTTTCGCCATCATCCTTGCTTTAAAGGTCACACCTTTATATATATACTCTCACGTCATAATTAGTAGATCAATATGCAGCCTTTGGGAACGATTCCCTTTGGTGGATCTACCAAGGTCAAACCTTGTTGGAGTACATACAGTCCATTATGAATTTCATGGCAATAAGCCAATGTCCCATATTCGTATCCAATACGAATCAGTTGAAGTTTATTGGATCATATCCATCGTCAACTTTATCTTGATCATTATCAAGATGGAACCGTCTACCAGGTACCTTCCGAACATTTTCGGATTTACGAACCGATAGATGAAGAGGTATATTAGTGGTTTGTTGAATTGGTTCATCTCCAAGTACTTGTGTTTGAACTTCATAGTGTGGTTCATATTCTCGAACTATTTCGAGATTTACTATATTGCCTTTTCTATCGAATAGAAACTTCTTCTCTAAGAAGGCAACATTTCTTTAAACAAACATTTTGTTTTAGAAATATAGTAGAACAGGTATCCTTGTGAATGTTCAGGATACCCCACAAAATGGCATAAGCCGGATCTACTATCCAACTTATCTCCCACTAGCCGCTTCACGCAAGCAGGATACGGGAGTGTCCAAGTTCATATGGTGTGGTTTTAACTGCTTTGGTGGTAACACTATTCAGCAAATGGACGACTGTCAAAAGTGCAGGATTTTTACAGTTTCGTCGACAATTTGGTGAACCCCTTGTGGATCGAACCATGTCCAACAAAGTTTGATTCCATCATTCGGACACTCAATACAATTAAGGAGTTCCAGACGGAGTCCATTGCTAGAGAATCGTATTCTCTTTTAGATAGTCAATAAGCTTGGTGCTTAAATATTTATTACCACGATCATATCGTAATATAGCAACCAAGTTGGTTTCCTACTTTGATGTCTAAAATTATTGAACACTTCAAAATTAGAGACGTGTACTTCATAAGTACATTTGGTAGTTGAAAACCACCCCCACCAGTAACACATTAGTGGATCACACATCTCCGTTTGGATCAAATCCAATAGATCTTCAACACACTCAACTAGCGTGCTAAAGTTGTGCGGGGATTTGACTTCTATCAATTGCTGATATTTGGGTTTAGTTCATTCTTGTTTATTTGTTTATCGTCTTTAGCAAATCATATTTGCTTTCTTTTGTATAAAGGAAATCGGATTTCCAAAACAAAATTAAAACCTTTACCTTCTATATCAAATATAGAAGTAAGATCTAATAATAGAACATTTCTATTAACAGCAGGTTTCTAAATTTAGACGAAACAAATAATCAATTGTTCAAAACAATAGAATAACTATAACCCAATACGAACCTTTGTCAGAACGTTTCTGCCTAAGGTATTTTAGCAGTTATGGCCCTATGGCCTTTATTCACACAACGATGGCAAGCGTCATCAACTCATTTGTTGACCTTGTTCTTAGTCGCCCTTCTAGTATCACCTTTATCCATCTTTACACTTAGACCGGAAACCATTTCCGTCATTTTCTTCAAGAAGAACACTTCTTTCATGAAGAAGCAATAATGAGAACAAATTTCTCGTATTGATGGTTGACTCTTTGATCAACATCTTGAACAACTTATCCATTGAAGGATCGAGCTTTGTTCATGTTGTAGTTCATAATGAACGATTCATAAGAACTAGAAATCCACTTCTCATAAGTGGCATTCCTCAGCAGTCAAAGGTTGAGTGAGATTATCAAATAATCTATTCTCAAGTACATAGAGGAACTCATCATTTTAAATCACAAGATTGAGATTCCAATTCAAATGGTTTGGGCCAGTGAGTTTGGATTGGTCGAGTATCGATGTTACGGGATATCTTAGAGAATATTACTGAGAAATATTAAGAAGATTAACATTGAGATAATTCGTTATTAATGATTACAATTAAATGTTTGGTCTTTATCATTTAATTGCCTCCCACTAAATTTTTCGAATTCCGCTATCCTCTAGCAGACAGACGGGAAAACTTATTTTTCCTTAGTTGGGCTTTAGGTCCAATAGCGTGAATATAACCCGTAGTTAATCTAGCCCGATTACATTCACCTAAAGGTAGAAACATTTTCAATCACATCTCTATGTGACCCTAAAGATTACTTTTCCTCACCATGACAATGAACTACGTTAATCGTACCCTTCAAAGTCAATCATGTGTCAATACCGACCTACCGATGTGAGAAGTGAAAGTTGGACTCCAATAAACATGTGTAAGCCCATAGTTAATCTATCCGACCACACATATTTAAAAGAATCGTAGCTAACACCTCTCCATCTTATGTCAATAAATTACAGCTTAACTCACAAGCAGTACTCCCCGCTAACACGGCATACCATACTACTTGTAAGTGGCTTTCACATAATTTATTGTCGGTAGAAGGAAAGGAGAAAGAACGACACATCTGTTCTCCTTTAAGGCTTGATATACATTCTCGGGAGAGAATGGAGGAGTATAGGTTTGTTATCTCATCAGAATAATCGTTATACATTCTCAGGAGAGAATGAAGTGAGTGATCGATTGTTGATTCTTAACAACTATGTCCTCTATAGGTCATCCTAACGAGCACATACGATCATAACATATATCACAATATATATCTCACATAATTCACATAGCATTTAATCACAATTAAAACGAGGTATGCAAATTAAATGGTGCTCTATTAATTAACTTGATTTAACAATTAAATCAATTAATTAATCTATCACCTTGTTGATCGAATATTTAAATCTATTATGTAATTGGTCAATAAATAATTTCACTAAATTAAATATTGATACTTCCTTTCTATTTCAATTTATTAATATCTTAATAATCAAAACGTGATGTCTCGTAAGTGAAACTCGAAGTTTCTAACCAGCGATTCATCATGCGAGCGACCCTATCTCCCATAAATGGGGGAGCCGAGCAGACCATCGAATCATGCCATCATATGGCTCGATGTCTCTAATTTGTTTTAACAGAAACAAGTCTAGATGAATCACTCCCCGAGGTGCATTCATGTTCGACATTGAATTGTTACTTGATAACAAATTAGGCATTGTTTCAATCTATTAGATAAAAATAAATATCTTAATAGAAACAACTAAGTCCCAATTAAACAACATTAAATCAATCAATTCAACAAACATCATGCTTAAGGCGATTATATTCATAGACAATTAATCAATTTCAGAACCTACGCTCTGATACCACTGTTGGGGATCGTGCATGTATACGCAGCAGAAAACAAAATTTTTATGAAAAACCGTTTTTCATTAATGTAAACATTTTACATTATATTTATTTTATTTTATTGAAAATCATATTTTCAATATTACATGCATTAATTGATTTAATTCAAATCTATTAGAATCAATAATTCACCATTTAATTTAATTATCAAATAATTAAATATTTAATTCATGCATCCCATACTACACAAATGCGCAAATATATTTATCATATAAATTAATTACTTCTAGCGCAACTATATTAATCATATTAATATATTACTTGTAGCGCAATTACATTAATCATATTAATATATTACAATTAATTACGCAGACATAATTAATTTGTGAATGACAATTAACATAATCTTATTATTTAATTCTAATCAACTTGAGTTTATGTAAACATCCGCACATAATTAATTTGCATCAGATTGACAATTAACATAATCATATTATTTAATTCTAATCAACTTGAATTGTGCAATTAAATTAATCAAATTAATTAATTACACATATATAATTAATTACGTAAACATGTGCACATAATCCGTTTGCGTCAAATTGACAATTAAGATAATCATATTATTTAATTCGAATCAATTTGAATTTAATTGACATTTAAATTAATCACAATTAATTTTTCTTTATCAATTAAAAATCACGCGCAAACAGTACATAGCGCAAACATTTAACGCAAACAATTAAATCTAAATTTAATCGTAAGTACCTCAGGGATTCATCGGACGAAACGAGGTTCGTCGGAAGTCGCGCGGATGCGACGCGGGGACGGCACGGGTCGTGTGCGGGGAGAGCCGAGCGAGTGGCGGGGCTCTCGGCTGGACTCGTGTGTCACGGCTGGAGCGCACGGGCGCGACTCGGGCTGTGCTCGGGCGTTCCTTCGGCGTCTCTCGTCTAATCAGGTTTCACCTCGTATAGGTAATCCAACTTACGTATTGCACTAGAAACACGTAAGGGAGAATACGACGGGAAAAACGGGCCGGAAAAACGGTGCCGGAATCAGATTCCGGCGAGGGGAGGCGGCTGCCGGCGGCGGCACTAGGCGGCGGCGGGCGGCGGCTCCGGTTGTCGGCGGTCCTCCGAGGGAGGAGCCGAGGGGGCGGCCGAGAGGGAGAGAGGAGAGAAAGTGAGGCTAGGGTTTTGAGCTCTTCACTTGGTGTGTTTATTCTCATGCCTATGGAGCTCCTTTTATAGGTGAAGAAAGGAGCTTGTTGGGTTCAAACCCTAATAGATCGGATCCATTAACCCTAGCCGGCCCAATTCATTAGCCGTCATTACGTTTCTCCAAAATTGACAATCAATTTGATCCCCGAAAAATATAACAATTATATTTTCGTTCTCGTTTTAATTTTCTCATCAATATGAGATAATAATAAAAATTTCCAATTTCACAAAATCGGAAAGCCCATTTCAGGGGTACTGCTAAATCGGGAAATTTCCCAAAATAGAAAGTGTACACCATCGTGTCCGTTTTCTTTAGCTCATTATTATTTCCAACTCATAATCACAATTATGAATCTCGGATTCAATCATATTGACCTCCGACTATATGTACTTAATTAACAGTTAATTAATACATGATCGTATTCAAGGATCGGTTTACACGAGAATGTGACCCTCAATGGTTCAGGTGTATAACTAGCCGTGGGCTCACAACATATTGTGATTCGAACAACATATTGTTCTTATTTCAACTACTCCCAAGAGTTTTAGATTAATAATCATATTATTCAATCTCCGAACAAGTCGGTGCCCAACGAATCAATGACGAGCGTCTAGCAGCCACGCTTCACTAATTCCCTAGATACAAATGAAGTGCCTGCAAGAACCTTGTAATATAGTTAGCGTACAGTACGATCCCTCCGATACATATGTCCCGATCAAACTAGAGATATTGGTTAATCGAGATCTCTTGTTGAGTTTGATAACTGTGCGTACGTTCTAGGTTTCGTAAAATCCAGTCGTGATTGATTCAGAGAAACACATTTCTCTAATCACCTCACTATTCAACTCTGGCCAGAGATTCCGGGACTACGAACCATCAGAACACACAGGACATCCATGATCTATATCAAGCGATCAGATCCCCTACTACCATGCACAGACTTCACATCAGATTTCGAACTGCACGAACATTGTCTCCTTTTTCGACTTACTCCCTTTCCAGGGAATCAGAGACACGTCACGATACAGCTAGTCCTCTGATGAAGTCACGGTGATGTCTGGGTCTTAAGGATTAATTGTGTACAACTATATTATGGAATTCTCTACTCGATCAGTGATAACCACTTAGAGATTCCAGGGAGAGGGGGTTCAGTGAACTCATCAACAGTGAGCACCCACTCAAGTATGTCGATGTCCCAACACCGAGGCTCGAGATTAGCCCACATACACTAAGTGCTAGTCTCAAGGGGGAAAGGCCGGGTATCCTTGTTATTGGCGTAACCCATCGACTAGGAACTGAGTTTGACCAGTTACGTTGCGTTAACAGAATTATCTCTCGGTTTCCACAAAACCGAATTCATACAACATGTGTAACCGTACAGGACTATATCTATGATTCAACATTGGGAGCAGATATAGTATATGCCATTAATATAGGTTTCATTAATTAACGAAATAAACCGTTATATAACGGAATACGGTTAACCGCTCGGCCAACCGTTGGCTCGCCGGTCACCTATTCCAACAGATTGTTGGCGCACGATTAGGCTAATAAGCCATATTGTAGGTTGGGCCAAAATATTAAAGTATGACATGGGTCGAATTGATAGATCAAAAAAAGGGAAAAATGACAATTAAGTCTTTTTTCAATATTTTTTGGGCAATTAGGCGAAATTTCAAATAATATGTCAATTAGTCCTTTTGTGATATTTAACATAAAACAATACACCTAAAACGACGAAACTACCTCCCCTCAATCTTTCCTACGCTACCCCACCCCACCCCCACTCCACATTCCCAATTCACCAGCCCACCCCATGCTGGAATTCGGTATCCCGGGCCATTAAAAAAATTGCGGAAAATAATAACCCGACCGAAATCCTCTCGCCGGAAACCGATCACGAACACCACGAAGAACCGGGCTCGTCAAGAGCATCGCCGCGGGATAAACCCGCGGCTAAACCCTAGCCGAGCCCCACCGTGGGGCTCGCGATCGCCGTCGATCGCGTGGGGCTGCTCCGGCAGCCCCGGGGCGGTGAGTCCGGCGACTTCACCGCCCACGCCGTCGGGAGGGGCGGTCAGCCCAGCTGACCACCGCGGCAACAGCCGCGGCTCGCCCCCGCGATCGAGCCCAGCTCGATCGCTAGCCCCGGCGTCCAGCCGGGGTCCCTTCGCGCGGATCGCCGCGATCGAACCCTAGGTTCGATCGCCCCTCGGCTCCCAGCCGAGGGCTCCTCTCGAGCTTCGCCGGGGATCTCGAATCCCCGTCCCCGAAGTTCGTCGTTTTTCCGGATCATGCGTTCATGTATGTATCACAATTATTCCACATAAAATCATAGAAGAGAGTATATGATTTTACCTTTTGATTCGTTGTGCGGAGAAACGGAATCAAGATGCTGACCTTACGATCTTCCCACGTATTCCTTGCACTAGCTTGAACGTCGGGTGGGCGACGATCCTCCAAGCTTATGGATCCTCTTCTCTCTCTCTCTACTTTCTCTCTCTAGAAGAATTATGATCTTCAAGTTATGATGTGTGTAGAAAAGAGAAGACCATGTAGTGCTTTTATAGGCTACGTAGGGGATCTAAAGGAGGTGGAATATTGGGCTTCCAATATTAATGATTAAATTGAGCCCAAGCCCAAATCTATTAATCTCCCATTAATATTAATTAATTTATTTTCCACTATATAAATTAATTGCACTCCCAATATTAAACCATATTATATCAAATAATATTTCTCCGGTAGTATTATTTATTCCGTGTATTTAAGATTTAAATATCCATGAATAAAATTAATTTATTGCTAATTAATTTATATTCATTTCTTGAATCCGAGACTAGTACCATTCAACCTTAATTATTGTGCGGAAAGAATCCACTCATGAGGTTTACACAATAATTCCTTATGAACTCATCTCGGGGATATTATCAACCCTTCCGGGATACACTGTCCGGTCAATCATTCACGGCATGCCATATATAAAATATAATGACCCAACTTAACCGGTAATTAACCCAATAATTAAATCGGTTAATTCCTTTGGTAAATCAAAGTCACTTACATTGAATATACACACCCGCAACAATATCGGGGATTAAGAATATAATACACTGAGACTCGAATCGATTATCGCCGGCAATCCTAATCGATGAATCTCAACGATCCGCTCAATACACCAAGTGTACAAGTGTGATAAAATAATTAAGATAAATTATTTTCTCTCTCACACAACGACTATACCGATAGATTAGTTCGTGTCCATCTAGGTCGTGAGCAACTGTTCGATTAAATACGAGTAACCGATAGTATGATCTTCTGTGTGCCCATGCACACCATACTAACTACAACGTATAAAATCCAGAACCATGGTTTGCATTTATTTAATTATCAAGTAATTAAAAGCAAAACAATTGTTCGTTAATTTAATAGATTAAATGCTATGACGGGGAGTTTACCGTTACTTAAATCTAGACATTAAGTACACAACTCCAACAATCTCCCACTTGTACTAAGGTCTAGTCATTTCCTCCAAACTCCCGGTTCCCATACTCATCACGTGCTTTAAAGTGTACTTCCGAGAAGTACTATGTGAGTGAGCAATCTAGGTTGCCGCTCTGAAGTTATCTTGGTGACTACTACGTCGTCTCCCCTGACGATGACTCGTATCAGGTGGTACTTGCTCTATGTGTTAACATCACTTTTGACTTATGACCTCTTCTAGTTCACCGTGCACCGCCATTCAATAGCCTTTGGTAAACTAAGAGTCATATCCAAGTCAAGAGGTTATCCCGGAACCTAACCAAAACTTCCGCTGCCTCTGAGGCTGCTATTCGGTTATGAGAGAGTCTGAAAAACGTCCCGCTTATCACTCTTTCACTTCATGGTTCCACCTCTTTCTAAAAGTGAACACATAGCCTGATATCGACTTTCACTGGTCCTTCTCTGATTTTTGGATCTGAGAATCTGTAATCTAAGAAGATTTCGTCTTGCTCAAGTCAGTACTATGAAAGTACTCTTGCAGCATTCGAACATCCCTTATCCAGATTACTTTGATATCCTCCCACTACGCAAACCGCATAGTTTGATATCAGGTTCTTGTTTTACAACATTGCATCTATAAAGCTTTCCATACTTGAAGTATAGGAAACTGCTTTGTCCTCATCTATCTCCTTCATGTGTTCGAACACATAACCTTTAAATAGATGTTTATTCTGTCTCTGAAAGGCAATAACCTTTCTCAGAAGTATGCATGTTAAAAACAAACCTTAATCGTACAAGATATCTAGGAGAAGTACAATGTTCTTATCTCTAGATCATAAGACCTTAAGAACATGCTCTAACTTCTTCTCAATCTTATATCTCGATTTATTTAGACAACCATTATTTTATGTCTGACAGCATTTTTACATTGTTGCCAATGATAAATGTTATCTACATAAAATCTCCGAGAAACACCACCTTGTTTCCATTACGTTTTCAATACACCTTTCGTCTATGCCTTTTGATGAATCCATGAACTGGACTATCCCATCAATTCGCAAGTTCCACGATTCGTAGCTTTATTTCAATCCATAAATGGATTTACTAAGCTTGTACTCTAAATGATCTAGCCTCTTAACAATAATTCTTATTGTTCCAAGCAGGCACATTTAGATCTAGTACTGCCCTTATGCAGAGCTAGGGGTCGATTTCATCTTTACTAGATCCAGAGTCCGAACTCCTCTAGTCTTATGATTATCTCTGGTTGTCCGACAACCTCCCACTGCAATGGCGTCCCGGTGTATAACAGTAATAACAATAGGTGCAGTATGTGGTGTACTTCTACTCGGTTTGGCTGGTTCCTAGTCTTTTGTCCTTCTTCTCATTTCAAGGTATTACGTCAATTTAGGCTCTGTGGTTCATCTAATAGTCTTCCTCTATGAACCGGACGAGAGACGTCCCTCTGGTTCGTAGTACTATAGAACACACAATACTTCGTTCATCTAGGATATCCTACAACCATATTCAATATGCCGTTGTGTCCAGGAATATCCATAGAACATAGGTGGTTCCGAACAACTTGTTCTTTTACTATTAGATTTTCCATTTCTTTATAGCGCACCATCTCTACACGCAAGTGTATGGCGCGGTCCTTTGGGATTGAATCCCAATCTTTGATTATGCTATGTGTTACTTAGATAAGTGATGGCCTTGGTGACCGAGTCATAGGCTCCTAATGAATATACTTTGATGGTTCCCCATAATAGCTTTGTGTCCATTGACTAGTCAAAACACTTTGCTTTTATGGCACATCAAGCATTCTAATCCATCACCGAGTATTCTCTGAGAGAATTTCTCGTACCTTTCTAATTTACACATATGTCTGCATATCTAATCATTTCCAATACTTGTCTGAATTCTATCCTTTATCCAGAAAGGTTTACTTAGATGTATTATCCTTCAAATTAAACCCTTAGGTCGGAAGGTCCATTCCTTCAACTTTAATTGATCAAATCAATTTCGACCATTTGAATCTTATTTGAAAAATACTACTAAGTATAAGAATTCACAAGTATAATGATTAATAAAGAAATATCTAACAAGTAAAACAAGTTATAGAACGGTTTGTTGCATCGTGGTAGACTAAGGATTCATCATTCATATATTGCTATCTAATGTACCAGAATAGATAATGCCATTATTTCTTATCAAAATCATCCAATGATTAAAGAAATAAAATATCCATTCATTAATAATAGAAATCCAGAACAAAACGTTCTTTCTAAAATAAAGGGGTACATAATGCAATAACTTTGAAATGAAATCCTATTTAACTACTAAAGCAGATAAATGTCTTCCACCGCAACCGCTGCCTCCTCCACAGCTTTGCTCATGTAGACTCGAATTCTTCCTCACTAAGTCGCCGGGTTTTCTGGAACCCCTGCATTCAAAATGCACATACCGTCAGTGGTTCCATATCTACACACCAGAATTCTGGTAGATAATACCACTGACTATGTTTTTACGACTAAAGAAGAATTCGTACCTTTGAGAGGACATTCAGATTTCCAGTGTCCCATCTTGTTGCATCGGAAGCACTTACCCTTTGGCTTTGCAGCCCCCATTTGTGGTACAGTCCTCTTGACACCACTGGGTTTCCGGGTTTGCTTCCTTCTCTTGCCCCTACCTCCACCAGGCTTAAAGCCTTTGGACTTGGTAGCTACAAGCGCTTGAGACTTGCCCTTCTTGTAGATCCCCTCTGGCGCCTTCAGTTCAGTCAGGAGTTGCGCAAGAGAATAAGATAGTTTACCCATATTATAACTCATGCGAAACTGCTCAAAACTAGGGGTCAGAGACTGGAGTATGATGTCGACTTGCGTCTCAGCATCAATTTGAGCTCCTAGGATCTCAAGCTCATTCAACAGACCCATCATCTTAAGAACGTGCTCCCCTACGGGCGTTCCTTCAGACTGAGTAGTTGTCATGAGGACTCTCATGGCTTCTTGCCTTGCCGCACGATCTTGCTCCCCAAACATCTCCTTGAGGTTAAACATCATATCATAGGCAGTGTCCATCGACTCATGTTGGGTTTGGAGTACATTTGACATGGAAGCCAAAATATAACACCTAGCCATTTCATCAGCCTTTTTCCACTTCCGATATGTTAGTTTTTCCTCATCAGTTGAGGCAGCCGTGGGCTCAGCAGGGCACACTTCATGGAGTACGAACTTGTACTCCTCAGAAGTTAGGACAATGTCTAAATTTCTCTTCCAATCAATGTAGTTGGGGCCAGTGAGCTTATGCTCCTTGAGTATCATAGAAAGTGGGTTCATAGATATTCTCTAAACCTATAAGCACATTTAAACAAACAATCAATTTAATATCCGATATTATCTCCCTCAAATAATATCATTAAATTACTAATTACATCTAAAATCCCATCAGGTAAGGCAAGCCACGGTGTGTGGACGTTTACCCACCCAAACGATTTAGCAATTAGATTTGCTTTGGTCATACATCATTTATAGCGGAACCTCGGTGGGAGGAATACTATAAAGCGTATCTAAGTGTAAACCATTACTCAGCACCAAAGGAAATCGTTTGGAATTGCTACATCACCGCAAGCCACGTTGTGTGGACGTTTACGACAACTTCACAAATCTTCACAATTCCTTACAACTGTCTACATCAATTAATCCAAAATCCGTCAGTATAGCAAGCCACGTTGTGTGGACGTTTACTATACTAAGAGACTTTTATAATTGACTCCCAATTACAAGATGCATTCGATTTTGTAAATCAAGACGCGGAGAATCATAAGTGAAACTCGAAGTTTCTAACCAGTGATTCACCATGCGATCAACCCTATCTCTCATAAAAATGAGGGAGCCGAGCAGACAATCGATCCATCTATCAAAGAATGGTACGACTGCCTCTAATTTGTGTCCTCGACATGACCAAGTGGCTTTGGCTCCATTCCACTCCCCGGGGTGAGAATGAGTCGACTTGAAGTCAGTTTCAGAAAGACAAATTAGGCATTGTTTGATAAACTTAATCAATGTCTCTTGTAAAAGGAATTACAAGAATTCTCCTCCAATGACACATCTATACGAACTTCAAAAGTCCATAAGAGTCACCAAGAGAACAATAATGGAGACCATGGGAATGTTTCCATCCCCGCTCCCACTTAGCTTTTTATAACAAAGGGATACGCTATCTAATGCATAATTAAACACATAAGCATGCATACAAGTAATAAAGCACATATCACATAGTAAAAAATAAGCTAGAAAATTATTTTCCGACTATCATGGCTTTATTCCATCTCCGTATGCGTCTTCTAGTCTTCAGTCTTCGTTCTTGAATGCTTCATGTGACGAGAATATTAATCCCAATATTTAAGTCTATTTATTTTTAATAAATCCAAAAGATACTTAATTCGAAAATTAAGTCAATCGAATAAATCAAAAATAAAATTAAATATTATTAATATTTTTATTTATTTATTTTCCTATCTAATTCTATTAAATCTCTAGAATAATCTATCCAAGTCAAACTTGGAATATTCTAGAAGATTTTCTATAATAGAATAAGGAAATAAAATAAATTGGGACTCTTCTACTTTCCAAGATTAATTAATTTCCATTACTATGAAAATTCCCATAAAATAGGAATAATCAATTAGGAAATAAATCAATCCTAAATTAACTTTTATTCCTTTCCAATTCTATTAAATCTCTAGGATCCTATTCCAAGTAGAACTCGGAATACTCTAGAAGATTTCCATAATAGAATAAGGAATAAAAATAATTCCAATTAATTCTTTTTCTATTTCCATGAGAGTTCCCAAAGTTAGGAATACTCAAAATAGGAAAACTTGAATCAATTAGGTAAGTAGAATCTTGGTAGGATTAGGAGTAGCACGGGTTGGGGATCCCCGCACCACCCCCTACCGCCGACCACCACCACCGCCGGGCACCACCGCCGCCGTCCCCCAGCCACGCGCCACCACCACCGGTGGCCGGCGTGGCCGGAAACCCTAACGGGCAGCCCCGGGCGTGGGGTCGATCGATCCTCATGGGGATCGATCATGGGGATGATCGACCCCCCCCTTCTTTTCGTCCTCATCGTCTTCTTCGTCTCATGAGTTCTCCGGCGGTCGTCTCGGCATTGATCCAACGTAAATAAATTACAAGAAATAAATTTACAATTCCGGTATCGATTCTATACATGAAATCGACCCTATACACTTTCCGGAAAACATAGAACGTAATAATAAATCCTAAATTCGGTCAACCCCCGAATTTTTACTATTACAAGCATTCATCCACACAAAACGAATCTCGACATGTCCGAGAGTTTAATAAACGAACAATCATGGTAAATTAAATAGCAATTAATTGAACGAATAATTAACAATTAATTAAACCATGATAGTCGGAATCCCTGCAAGGTAGAACGCAATTGAACACATACATGAACACGAAACCAAACGCTCTGATACCAATTGCTGGAATTCGGTATCCCGGGCCATTAAAAAAATTGCGGAAAATAATAACCCGACCGAAATCCTCTCGCCGGAAACCGATCACGAACACCACGAAGAACCGGGCTCGTCAAGAGCATCGCCGCGGGATAAACCCGCGGCTAAACCCTAGCCGAGCCCCACCGTGGGGCTCGCGATCGCCGTCGATCGCGTGGGGCTGCTCCGGCAGCCCCGGGGCGGTGAGTCCGGCGACTTCACCGCCCACGCCGTCGGGAGGGGCGGTCAGCCCAGCTGACCACCGCGGCAACAGCCGCGGCTCGCCCCCGCGATCGAGCCCAGCTCGATCGCTAGCCCCGGCGTCCAGCCGGGGTCCCTTCGCGCGGATCGCCGCGATCGAACCCTAGGTTCGATCGCCCCTCGGCTCCCAGCCGAGGGCTCCTCTCGAGCTTCGCCGGGGATCTCGAATCCCCGTCCCCGAAGTTCGTCGTTTTTCCGGATCATGCGTTCATGTATGTATCACAATTATTCCACATAAAATCATAGAAGAGAGTATATGATTTTACCTTTTGATTCGTTGTGCGGAGAAACGGAATCAAGATGATGACCTTACGATCTTCCCACGTATTCCTTGCACTAGCTTGAACGTCGGGTGGGCGACGATCCTCCAAGCTTATGGATCCTCTTCTCTCTCTCTCTACTTTCTCTCTCTAGAAGAATTATGATCTTCAAGTTATGATGTGTGTAGAAAAGAGAAGACCATGTAGTGCTTTTATAGGCTACGTAGGGGATCTAAAGGAGGTGGAATATTGGGCTTCCAATATTAATGATTAAATTGAGCCCAAGCCCAAATCTATTAATCTCCCATTAATATTAATTAATTTATTTTCCACTATATAAATTAATTGCACTCCCAATATTAAACCATATTATATCAAATAATATTTCTCCGGTAGTATTATTTATTCCGTGTATTTAAGATTTAAATATCCATGAATAAAATTAATTTATTGCTAATTAATTTATATTCATCTCTTGAATCCGAGACTAGTACCATTCAACCTTAATTATTGTGCGGAACGAATCCACTCATGAGGTTTACACAATAATTCCTTATGAACTCATCTCGGGGATATTATCAACCCTTCCGGGATACACTGTCCGGTCAATCATTCACGGCATGCCATATATAAAATATAATGACCCAACTTAACCGGTAATTAACCCAATAATTAAATCGGTTAATTCCTTTGGTAAATCAAAGTCACTTACATTGAATATACACACCCGCAACAATATCGGGGATTAAGAATATAATACACTGAGACTCGAATCGATTATCGCCGGCAATCCTAATCGATGAATCTCAACGATCCGCTCAATACACCAAGTGTACAAGTGTGATAAAATAATTAAGATAAATTATTTTCTCTCTCACACAACGACTATACCGATAGATTAGTTCGTGTCCATCTAGGTCGTGAGCAACTGTTCGATTAAATACGAGTAACCGATAGTATGATCTTCTGTGTGCCCATGCACACCATACTAACTACAACGTATAAAATCCAGAACCATGGTTTGCATTTATTTAATTATCAAGTAATTAAAAGCAAAACAATTGTTCGTTAATTTAATAGATTAAATGCTATGACGGGGAGTTTACCGTTACTTAAATCTAGACATTAAGTACACAACTCCAACACCCCATACGCACCCTATGCAGATCGCAGACATCGCCGCCGCGAGGCTTCCCCTTCCCCTTCCCCCTCCTCCGTCGTGCCACGACCTCATTCTCCGCCGTCAACTGCCTCGGTCTACAAAAGTAATCATCCCCTCACGCATTCGATGACGAATACATAATAATCACAAACCGAATTTGAGTCATCTGCCGTCGAAAGAAATCCCCGAGTCAGCGAACATTCAAAACGGCCCGAAAGCAAAGCAACCCGAGAAATATCAATTAGCAGTCGTGGTTGACATAGTTGGGCTGGCCATAGGCTTTACCTTTGTCGGGATTTTCACGTTTTCGTACTACAGACAAAGAAAGCAAGCGATAGCAGGCACATTGTTCAATTCCAGCGAAGGTCGGTTGAGCATCTCCACTCAGGCTATATGCTGGAAGCGAATGGCGGCTGATAATCAGGAGCTGCATCACCAGATCGGTAGCTATCTGCTTCAGTCGACGAGCTCGTCGGGGGCGGAGGCGGCGAGGGAGGCGCGGCGGAAGAGGGCGAGGTCGTCGAGCTCGTCGGGGAGGGAGATTCAGAGGGATTAATTTGGGGAGGAGGATGCAACAACGCACTGAGCATCTCGTCGTTCAGGTGGTTTTCCGCCCTCTTGTGGCGATTTGTCACTCGCGCGAGGAAACGAGAGTCCTCAAAAATGAAGACGTTCCGGATTTTGAAAATCCAAATGTCGATTTCTTAAGAGAAGATGGCATCGTGTTTTTTTGTCGCATTCAGTGTATTTTTTAATCAAACAACGTATTCATGTCACATTCAGTGTTTTTCATTCCTATTCAGTGTGTTTCATCATATTCAGTGTATATTTTAATCAAACAGTGTATTCGTGTGACATTCAGTCCTATTCAGTGTGTTTAAGTGCCAGAGTCCTGCTTAGCGTGTCTCAGTCCTACTCAGTGTGTTTCAGTTCTATTAAGTGTGTTTAAGTGGTATTCAGTGTATTTTAATCCTACTCAGTGTGTTTAAGTCATATTCAGTGTGTTTAAGTCATATTCAATGTGTTGACTCTCATTAACTTGTTTCATGACCAAAACACTAAATGTCATAAAAAAACACTGAACGTCATAAAAAC
The DNA here is from genome assembly GCA_954870475.1 of Euphrasia confusa. Classification (NCBI taxonomy): domain Eukaryota; kingdom Viridiplantae; phylum Streptophyta; class Magnoliopsida; order Lamiales; family Orobanchaceae; genus Euphrasia; species Euphrasia confusa. The sequence continues at coordinate 20,939,521 of OX940949.1, forward strand.
ACAATGAATGTCCCATTTTTAATTTCCATTTCTTTCAGCGTACCATTTATTAAATTAGAGTAATGTACACAAATGATGAATTAACCACAGAGGATGAGAGGTTATATTTCAGCTTTCATTTGTGGAAGTTACAACGGGAAAAACACAGCAGTGAGCAAGAATACACTGAAAGGCATGTAAATACACTAAATGAAATGTAAAATATTGAATGGCATCACACACAAGTACAAGTATACTGAATAACACATAATCACACATAATGGCACTGAATGGCACATAATCTTCCCCGTAACGGACCCATCGAAAATACTAAATTCCCCTCCAGCCTCCTTGTTGATCATAGCATTGCTCTGAGTAAAACCCTTCCACCTATTTTTATCCATCAAAATCTCAAAAAAATCCTTAGCTCGGCAATTTAACTTCTCAGTCATCGCGATAGTCTTGAACCCTTCTTTCTTCTTCTTCTTGACCTCTTTCACTCCCGAGCTGGAATTATTAGCCCCGTTATTAATCACAGCAGCAGGCTTGGAAGAATTATCTCGACATGGATTTAGCTCCTCCCTTTAATCTCGTCACCATATGTACCTCTCCTCCTTGGTATACGAATGAAGCTTTCGCAAAAAAATGGAGTGTCTGCAAAAAATAATGTATACTCACAGAAACGAACACATTGAAGAAACTGCTATCACAAGAAACTTCATCCAACCATCTTGAAGAAAATAGCAGAACAGAAGCATTCATTTTAGCCACAGCCAGAAAATGACACACACGACTTGAAAAGCGAAAAGTGCATTTTAAAAGGACGGTGACACAATGTTATGTACATCATCGAAAAACGAGGTTCTCACCTTAAGAGTAGCGAGAAATTCAAAATTGTTGTAACATCGAGTGTACGAGAATCGCCCATACAAGCTATGAACAACTCTTTATAATTCGTCGTTTGAGCTCTCAGTAAAGGCTCAGGGCATCGAAGCGACAGTCCAAATCGACAAAAATCACAGAGGGTTCAAGCCCTCCGTGTTGAACGCATTTCCATTCTTCAGGCAGAATACAATTAATGGCGGCCTAAGGCAAAACATAATCATCGCAAATAAACATCAAGTTCTGTATATCAATCGGTGGAGAAATTCAATTGCTACCTGAAGGAGAATTAGGGTTTTGGCAGAAGGGGAAGGCCCCACAATCTCGACGACGTTGCCAACGCGGAGGGGCAGGCGATGTAGCGGCGGTGGTAACACGACGGATGGACGCTCGGGCTGGTTGTCGCGTGGGCTAGGCGGCGGCGTGGTTGTCGCGTTGGTTCTCGTGAGAGAGGGCAGGGACGAATTTGGGGCTGCACAAATTCACGGCGGTTGGGTGGATATGGGGTGGGTAGGAAGAAAATGGGTAGTTTGGTCTTTACACATTTTAGGCGGCCTAAATGACACGTAATTTCTCAAAATCCTTATTGCCCAAAAAATGTTGAAAAAATGCCTAATTACCATTTTTCCCTTAAAAAAATAGGGTCGATGAGTCCAAATTATTTTCTTCAATTAGGAAGGGAAGGGATATGAGACATTGAGAATAGAGCGACAAACTCACAGAGGCTTCCGGCGACGGTTTGTGGGCAGAGACGCGGTGGATCCTTGGCAACGATGGAGGTGCGGCGGTAAAAATTCTGGCGACTTAGATCTTCGCCTTTTGGTACGGCGGTCGAAGAGGCGACTGGGTAGGTCGTGAGTTCCTTCTGTAGCGGACGACCGTCGAAGGTATCTACGGTCCAGGTCTTCTTAGAGACGAACGATCAACGATAGAGAAGAGCGGATCGAGCTCTGAATATATAGCGGACGAGGGTATCTATATACTAGGAGGAGACGTGTATACCAAAACTTCAAAAGGAAAATTTGAGAGATTTGCGGCCTAATATCAAGATTAATATTTCGTACTAATTTGACTTTTTTTAATTAGATTAATTGAAAAAAAAATTGATAAGGAGGAGAGACGAGAAACTCCACGCCCACCCGATCGGAGGTCCCTCGATCGGGTAGGATGTAAATCGAGGAATGTGCCCGAGTAGCAGACACCTGTGAGAGAGAGCCAACATGTCGAACCCCAGGACAAACCTTCATAATATTTCAGTGAAAATTTGTCCCACCCGAGATTCGAACCCTGCATCGCCGGAGAATTACACCCACATCATCACAGGCCTTACCACTCGGCTATGCTCCTGGGGACAGATTAATTCAAATTTTAAATAATGTAGTTGTAATTAATACTATATCAATAATGATTTTGTATATAATATTTTTAATTGGATTTGATATATATCAAAAACTTTAAAGTAATGTTATAATTATATTAATGGGAATTTATATTTTTCTTTTATTAATTTTACTCTGCAATTTTAATTGAGTTGAAAGGAACAATTAAATATGAAAATTAACTTAAATATATGAGAGATTTTGGATATAGGGTAGTTTCTTAAATTTCATTAGAATTAAATGAAACACTTTTTACTAATTATAAATAAGTGGTTAATTGATTAATTAATTATAAATCAATGATAATTTATATCAATTAGGGATAGTTAATAACATGTTGTTAATTCCCTTTATGATAATTATAATTATATTATACGGAGTACTTTAATTAATAAAAAATAAAAATATAACTAATAATAAATTTTAAAGTTTATCTTATGAGCTATTAAATGTAATTTAATAAACCATAATCCCCTTTTTCAGAAATACTTATTGTTAGCTTTTTGGACAAAGCTCTGAACGCCACACGATCAAGACCGGTGCTATTAGATACTACTTGTTGCAGATCGACGATATATAGTACAAATAATAATGCGGAACCCCGAAAACAACTCAACAATAAAAGAGAAGGAGACAAGTAAAGAAGACAAGGAATTTACGTCGAAACCCAAATCAGGAAAAACTACGGGAGGAACGACGAGAACTTTCACTATAATATTGCTCACGATTACAAGGACTGATATGCTCTCTAAAATCCTCTAATCTCACACAATAATAGTATCTCTTTTGCTTGGTGTTCTTCGTGTTACACACAACTAATTGTGTTTATGGAGATCCCTATTTATAGGTGTAGAAAACCTATGAAATTAGAAACAATTAGAATTAGGAATAAATCATTTTCCTTATATATGTGTCACGCCCCGTTTTATTTTATTAAATAAGTAAATAATAAGTATTAATTTCGTAAAGAAACCAAGGGCGAAGAATTTGAAAACTTAGACGTCCACGTCGACATTTGAAATTTTAACGGTAAAAAGCTTTAAATAATAGTAATTGCAGCGGAAATAGTTCAAGTTGTAAAACACTTGCGTTAAATACTAAAAATAGTTTTACTCATTAAACATTGTACGAATCACGGCGCAACATCCTCGACTACTCCAGTTATCAAATAGTATCACCTTAAAATAATTATATCAACAAGGGTCAGTCCACTTACTGGCAAGTAGGCATGCAATCTATATGCTTTAATCTTTCCACTTGTCGTCTTAGTTTGTATCTTCAACGTTGAACTTTTATAAATGCAATGCAGACGTACTTAACTTAGACATAAGACATAAGACATAAGCTTTACTTGCAACGTTTACGTAACTTTTCTTTAACATTAATTAACATCCATTCATATCATTACGTTTAGACGCGAGCCCACTTGACATCGTAAGGGCTACCCCAGTCCATTGAGGCCATTCGTTTGTTAGTTGCACACCCTGTCTAGAGGCCCTTTCGCACTCTAGCTATTGAGGCCATAAAAGTTAGTTGCACACCCTGGTCTAGATGCCCTTTCGACGCTCTAGCCATTGAGGCTATTCATTGTTAGTGCCACCCTGCTTAAGGTAGTTCCTTACAATGCCCGACATTACATTCTTACTTTAAACTTTAATTTTTGTTTTTTAATATTTTGACCTTGAAACAGACTTCTAATGCAATGCATTCTTATATGAGTGCATGAACTAATGACATGTATGAAGTAACATCAAGAAATACTCATTGAACGAACATATATAAACATGTAACACATACTATCAACTTAAAAACAACATATGGTATAACTATCAAATTAAAAAAACCATCATTTAAACCAAAACATTAATCACACATATATTTACTTAAATGTGCTAGCTCCTTACAGATACATAAACATATCTATGTTACCTGACAGTACTAGTGCATAGTAGTATAGTGGTGTTGTCATAGAAGCATCCGATCATCATCACCATTTCATATACACATTAAGACATGCATGCATATAGGACATTATAACATATTTATATCTATATACATTTACACACCGTACACACATATATATACACACACCTCTGCACACACATACATCACACATTACACTAATTTACACATAACATACCATATGTATAGGCTACTGCTACTTTCATTCTCATACATACATACCCATTAACTCATATATACAAATGCTACTCACAGCATCATCAAGTCACTATATCTATATTTATATACTCTCCCGTACCTACATATTAGACCATATAGATTGTTCATGTTATCCTTCTTATATACTATATACACACAAGTACGTACAAATACATACAATTATATTTACACACCTGCACATGTATATACATAATCATAGGCATATATACATGACCCGCAATACCGCATACTTCAATGATAATCGACGAACCCTAAATTCAAATACATGACTTAATAATTATATGAATCTTAAATCCACTTGCCTTTGTTAATATGAGATCGAGGTTAAGGAGTCGAGCGGCGTTGTCTCCTTCTTCCTTCTCCCTAGCGGCGGCGCCGTCTTCTTTTCTTCCTCCTTTCCTTCTCGTCCATCGTCTAATCTCCCCTCTCTCTCTCTTCCAGGCGGCTCAGTTTCTTTTCTCTTTCACTCTCTTTATTTTTATCTTTCGTTCTAATATTTATTTAAGTAGAATTAACTTATAAACTAAAGTGTTGGGTTGGGTTAAGGAGCCCATAAAAATAAAGTCTCGACAGCCCACGAAAGAAAACTCGTTTATTATTTCAGCCCATTAAATTAAACTAAATATTATCTAGGCCCAATGAGAAGAATACATTTTACTTTAGTCCATCAAGAGAGCAGCTCAATTTATAAAATACCGAAGTCCAATTAACACGTGTACTAACGAGCTATTTCAACTATTTAATTTTTATTCTAAAAAATTCGGGTTATTAGATTCTACCCACCTTATAAAAAGTTTCGTCCTCGAAACTTAGCTCAATTTATAAAATGTTGAAGTCCACTTATATTAAATTTGATTAGCCTATAAAATAAAGGTTCAACCTATTATAATAAATTTATTAGTCAAATCCATAAAAATACCGAACTTTTCATCCGAGAGCCTAGTTCTTCCCATGGTTATTTCGTTCACCGCTTCATCTTCAATCACCTTGGTCACTCCGACCTTACTTGGTTGCGCGCCTCTATGCCGGATGGACTCTTCTACCAAGAGTCGAGGTTCGACCCCGGTTACTTCCTTCACCGCGCCTTCTTGGAGGGCATAAGGTCGCCCCGCCTTGTCGTCTCCTCCCAACACTACCAAAGCCTCTTCGGTAGCCTCATAAACTCCACCTTCACTGGTGTAGCTAGTATTAATTAACCTCAGTTATTTCTTTCGCCGATGACATAATTAAAGACGACTCGCCTTTCTCTTTCCCCGCAATATTACCAAACTACCTTTGGTAACCCTTACAACTCCACCTTTACAAGTGAGTTTATAGCCCTTTATGTCAAGGGTACTCAAGGAAATCAAATTCCTCTTCAAGTCAGGGACATGTCTTACCTCGCCTAACGTGCGCACCGTGCCATCGAACATCTTCAAGGGGATATTCTCAATCCCTTCGATCTTGCACGAGGTGTTATTAGCCATAAACACCGCACCATGCTCCAAAGATTCATAAGTCTCGAACAACGTCCGGTCCGGACACATATCAAACGAGCAATCCGAGTCTAAGATCCAATCACCACAAAAGTTGGAGTTCTCACCTAGAGCCATTAGTAGATCCCCATAATAATGTCCATCTACTAATCCAACGTCACCGGAATTCCAATTACCGGAATTATTGTTGTTGCTCTCCTTGTTCTTCAAAGTGTAGCACTCCGAATTTATGTGTCCCTTCTTCTTGCGATCTATCTGAGAACAATATTTTGTTGCTCGAGATAGTGATTTTCTTGAAAAAGAGTAATCTTTCCTAGAAAGTCATTGAGAGCTCAGTTGTCTTGAACGAGGTTCAAGTAGAACAAACTGATATGGATACTCTAGACTTGGTCGAGAGTACTCCAGTGGTTTTGGAAACCACACCTAACCTTCGAAGGTCTGGAAGGGTTAGAACTCAACTTGACAGATACTTAGGTATTCTGACAAATGAGAGCTATGAAGTCATGCTTTTAGAAAGCAATGAACCTTCGACCTATACCCAAGCTATGACGAGTCCAGATTTCGAGAAATGGCAGGGTGCCATGAAATCCGAAATGGAATCGATGTCTGAAAATCAAGTTTGGAACTTGGTCGATTTGCTTAAAGGGGCTAGGCCCACTGGATGCAAATGGATTTACAAGATAAAAACAGACATGGATGGAAAACCTAGTGTTTTCAAAGCAAGGTTGGTGGCAAAAGGATTTAATCAAATTCACAAAGTGGATTATGATGAAACCTTTTCACCAGTTTCTATGATCAAATACATTCGGATTCTCTTAGCCATTGCTGCTCATTATGATTATGAGATATGACAAATGGATGTTAAAACCGCCTTCTTTAATTAGACTCTAGAAGAGGATGTGTTTATGACACAACCAGAGGTTTTTATCGATCCTAATCAGGCTGAGAGAGTATGCAAGCTTAATATATCTTAATGGATTAAAGCAAGCATCTCGGAGTTGGAATCTTCAGTTCAATGAATCCATATCGGGATTTGGATTTCAGAGGAACTCGAAAGAGTCTTGTTTTACAAGAAGACCAGTGGGAGTTACGTTGTATTCATTGTGTTGTATGTCGATGACATACTCCTTATTGGAAACAATATTCCTATGCTTAATTCTGTTAAATAATGGCTTGGAAGATGTTTTTTAATGAAGGATCTTGGAGAAGCACAGTACATATTGGGCATCAAGATCTGTCGGAACAGATCGAAAAGGATGTTTGAACTTAGTCAAGTGACCTATATTGATAAGGTGGTTGATAAGTTCAGAATGAAAGATGCCAAAAAGGTGTCTCATTGCAATGAGTCATGGCACATCACTTAGCAAGATGCAAGGCCCTACGGGACTTGATGAGTTAAAGAGGATGGAAAACATTCCTTATGCTTCGGCAATAGGGTCTATAATGTACGCCATGATATGTACACGACTGGACGTATCGTATGCTTTGAGCATGACGATTTGGTTTCAAGGAAACCCAGGTGAGACGCATTAGACTGCGGCCAAGAATATTCTTATGTACCTTAGATGGACTAAAGAATATTTTGTTGTCTTTGGAAGACAAAAAGAGTTGATATTAACAAGCTGTTTGAATGCTAACTTCAAAACAGACTAAAATAATTTCCGATTTTAATCTGGTTATATCTTTTGTCTGGTTAGAGGTGATATTTGCTGGAATAGTTCCATGCAATGCAATATAGCTGATTAAACTACAGAAGCTGAGCACAGTATTGCATTGGATGCAGTAATGTTGGCAGTTAGGATTTGAAAGTTCTTGAATGAACTAGGTGGCGTAACTAGCTCAGCCCATCCGATAGTTTTCTATTTATAGTAGAGTTATCGCGCAATCCAATGAGCTAGGAAGCACCACAAGTCTAAAACTGGTGCTCAGGAAGTTCCACATTATCTGGGAGATAGTTTCGTGGAGACATCGAGATAATAAAGTTGCAACTTTTGGTAAGGTTGCAAATCCGCTTTCTAAACCTCTCCAGCAGTTTAAGCTTGAGACTTTCACGACTGCAATAGAGATCAGACATCTTAGAGATGGGTTGTGATTTCTATTACTGTATTAGATACTTTTGGAGATTTGGTATACATTCACTCATATGTATAATACATATTTCTTCATATAAATATGGTTTAATTTATATGAATTGTCCAAATGATTAATTGATATCAATTGGGTTATGAGGTCGACTTACCGCATAATCAATTCCCAATGGTTGAACTGATATACTTGAATCATATAGTTGTTCCTGGTTCGTATAATCGAGTACGGACAAACCGATAATACAATGAACTAGTTTGTAATGTGTACTATAGCGCCGCTTCATGGGCTAGTGATGTGGGACATCAAGTACAATTACATAGATATTAGCTGGGAGCTAATGATCGAACAGACCCGACTGAAATAGTATTTAAGATTTCGAGTCATAATACTATTTCATTGAATGTCGAGCAGTTTCCTCTGACCTGAGTAGTCCAGAGTGATTCCATTGTGAAAATGGTATACTTTGATACAAGTAAACGCCTTTCGTAAAAGGAGGTTATAAAACTTGTTATTGGGTGTATTAGGAAGCAAGTGAGAGAGCTTGGATTGACAAGATGGGATTGTCCTCCATTTTAATATGGATCATATTTCTTACCGGCCACTTGGAGAGTCGAGACTGTGGAAAAGCGTGGCCACGTACAGATTCGTATCATAGTGATAAATCTGGTTTTACAGTCTGTCTCATAGTCCAAGAAAGGTTTGAACCGATTGAGGATGACTCGAGTCTTGCCTTAAGTTCAAACTTAGACATAAAGTGACAACAGGAAATTGGCACCACACTGGCTCTGAAGGCCAAGTGGGAGATTGTTGGTATATGTCCTTCGATCCTACGTGTGCAATCGATAAAGTCATAAGGTTGTCTTTGGATGTTAAATGATTATTCGATAATATTAATTGTTGGGAACAATATAATATTGATCGATAAATCATACCTACAGGGTCACACACGGACTCGTACAATGCTTGTTAATTATATTGATTTAGAATCAGTATTTACGTGAATTTATATGCATGCATGGGATGCATTGCATGGCTTGCATGGATACATGTCACATAGTGTGACATGGCATGCCATACAAGCAAGAGGGACCACATCTTATGCCATTGTGGCATAGTGATGTGTACATGACCTTTCACCTCCTCATTAACCACCCATTATGTGATATTATGGTGCATATTCAATATGGGGGTTACAAGGGAGCGATGGAGGTGGTAATGAAGGTGTTAAGTAGTGAAAATCTGATTTTTACAATGACTTGATCACCAATTTCGAGATTCACACAAAAAGAGAGAAAAAAGAGAGTGTTCTTGGAGAACCGACTTAAGCAAGCAAAGTGTTCGTCATCCGAGTTCGTGTGCAACACGTAGAGGTCGGGCCATTTGTGAGGCTTCAACATCCGGGAGATCTAGACAAGAAGAGTGACGAGGTCATTCACAAGGAGAGCATCTAGTGACTGATCCATGAAGGTGGTTCAATCGACTCAACACCACCTTCATCAACATCAACGAGGTACGCTACACTGGTTGTAAGTGTTCTCGTTAATCCCTATATATATATATATATATTGGATGTATATATATAAACGTGTCTATACATATAATGTGTGCCTAGATCTTCATGTTGTTCGTGTTCTATTGTTTTACACGCTTCCGCACACACGAACAAGGTAATCGAGCGATTGGATCGACATCGAAAACCATCACATGTGGTATATTATGACTTGTGTGAACTGTGGTTTGCATGGTTACTTCAGAGAATTGGATTTTGAGGCATGGAGTTCTTGAAATCATTTTCTGGTTGTTTTAGTGACTTGGTGTTTCTGAGTTACTGAGGGAGTTTGAGGCATTGTAGTGTGCTGGGAAGTCACATTGCATGTATGGAGTGTGTAGGTTCTGGTATTGGAGGTTTTGGTTCAGAAAATCCCAGTTTGAGTACTTGGTTAATTTTCTAAAAACCAGTGTTGGCTTGCTATGATTTTCTGCTGTTTGTGGAGGCTGTGGTTGGAATAATCCATGGTCTATAGCTTGCTAGAAAGAGGATGAGAAGGAGTATCTTGGTGGATTGATATGAGAGTCTGAATCTTGGTTGAGCTTCCAAGATTTCTATCCAAAAGTTGGCATTTATGTTTTTAGAGTTCAAGAACAAAACGTCAGTTCTTGAGTTCTTGAATTCTGGGGTGATCAGGTGTTGGTTGGTTGTTATATGTTGTTTGCTAGAATTGCAAATGTTGTGTAAGGTGGAGATTTGTTGGAATGTACACAAAATTTTAATTCTAGATGTGTTTCTACACATTATGGAAGTTTGGGCAGAGTGACCATCTCATCGCGTTTGGAGTTTGGCAAAGTGGCCATTCCAACATCTTATTTGAATCTGCCACCAAAGGACAAAACGACACCGTTTCGGGCAAAACGACGTCGTTTCACCTGGGTTCACAGAATAGCCGCGACGCAGTGGATCGACCCTCTCTCACGTGTTAGTTGATGTCAATCCGATATTCCAAGTGCTACAAGTTCCTCGCCAGCTCACGCACAGCATGACGATCACAATTTCTGTTAGAAATGTGTGGTGTGGATTCGCCCAATTCGATTTGATCGTAGGGTTCATACGAGTCGTGGATTTGGGGATATTCGTGTGCGTGAGTATAAATGTAATTTACGTGGTGTGTGTGATGTAGAGTTGTATCTGAACTCATTTCCATAGCCTTGAGAGCTTGAATAATACCATAGAACCACCTCCCTCCCCTAGCACGTAGATCGGTTTTCAATCGATCGAAGCTCGTAAAATCGTGTGTCATTTCGTGTGATTTCTTTTGTGTTGTGTTCCTTGAAGTTCAGAGATACTTTTAGGATCCTTCGATCGAGCGTTCGTCATCGTATCCCGATTTCACCATTTTGAGCTTGGAGCTCCGGTTCGAGCTTTTGAACACTCGCAGCTCGATTGTTGTTTGGTCTTGTTCGAATCATCAACAAACAAAAATGTCAAACAAATAAGAGAAAAGTGTGTATGGTGTCAATATTAACTACTATATTTAATTGATTTTGAATTTAATTTTGTACAAACTTGAGACAATAACACCCTCTACCCACACATAGAGCAAGGGAGGGCTTAAGCCCCGTAAAAAATAAATCCTTTCTATTTTTTACAATTTTTTTTTGAAAAAATATATTTTTTTATGCTTAGCTCATCTTAAAATATGTGTATATATACATATTATATATAAAATAATCTCTTTCTCTCCTACTCAATTTTTCTGGTTCAGCCCATGCTCGCACATGTACAAGAAAAGCTCCGAACAAATTATGGAACAAGTTACCTAGATCGAATCACCGACTCTATCAGACTTGTTGGAGGACCGAACCTGAGATTTACCGCTCTCCAAATATAAAAGAAATAAAGTAACGTCTCTTGTAAATTTGTTTTGTTTTATATTTTCACATAAATATTTCTTGTTTTTATGCTTTAATTTTATTGATATATATGATATCAACGTCTATATCAATTTTATGTATTCCATTCGATTGAATACATAAGAACATCCACAAGAGATAGAAATATACGTGTACTTCTACTTCTCATTTACTTGGAGTTTTTGGGTATATGTATTTCTAAGTACCATTAGAAATGAAGAGAAAGGTCTTTTTAACATTATTTTAATAATTAATGAATGATTAAAATAATATATATAATTTGATAGTATGATTATTTAATGTATTTTTTGAAGTATGATGCCTTGTATGAGGATAACATTTTTTAGGTAGAGAAAAACAATTTTTGAAGTGACAAACATGTGTCACCACTTCTACGGTTCTACCTCAAAATTCTTCAATTGCATGGTAGATGCCCTAAGAAATAAAATTATCGTAAATGTAACATTATTATGTATAAATGCACAAATAATAATAATAATGCATATATATTTGACTTATACGGTATATATATTTATGATTAATATACCATTTGTAGTAGAGTTGTACATCCGGTCCAGTTAGACCATGAACCGACCGGTTCGAAACCTGTACCTGAACCTGAACCTTGGACCGGTTTTAACCGGTCTGGGTTAGGTTCAAGGTTGATCCGGTCCGGTTCCGAACCTGAACAGGCCAGTTCGGCTCGGATAATTTTTTTTTTATTTATTTATTTATTTTATTTTTTATGTATTTATAGATAATAATTAAAAATAAACTTATTTACAATATTATTAAAAATTTAATTTTTTAATTTGAATTTACCACATATTTGAATTTGAAATTAAACTCAAGTCTAATTTTTAATTAAATTTTATTTTAAGAACTACGTGGAATTTGATTTCTCAACCAGGTTACGTATGTACTTTATTTTGGTATCGAAAACTAAAAAAAATATTTTATTTATCAAGTCCAATTTTTATTTAAATTTCATTTTTTTCAAAATATTTTTAAAAATAAGTTAACTATATAAAACCTTTTATTTTTTAAAAAACTTTTTAAAAAAGTTAATTCTCAAACACTTTTTTAAAAATTAATAAAAATATATATTTTTCTAAGGGTTCGGATCGCTACATCTCTAATGCAAAAAAAAAAAAAAAAATATTTAGGAAAATAGGTATTTTAGTTTATTAATTTACATTTCAATCTTCATAAACTAAACATTTTAATTAAGGATAATTTTTTTTTAATCGTTTTTATTAATAGAGGTATTATTAATTTTATTTTTATAAAAAAAAGTACAACTAATTACTGTAATACTTTTATAATAATTACCCATGTATAATAAAAAAAATATTTTTGGAAAATTACTCAAATTTATAATTAAGAAAAACTAATATCCTAAATTAAATACTAACTTTGAAATTTAAACTTTTAAGAAAATTATCCAAAAAAAAAAGAGAACAAAAGAGAACGCCGAAAAAATGGCCGTTTTGGAATAACTTTTTGTGAAAATGTCTTTTTGAGATCCAGACGTGTAAAAATGGCCTTAATTCAAATTATTTATTAAAAATAATAAAATAATGAATAAATTATCAGATTTTCCCTTCTAATATTTATAATTATAATATATAATGTCTTTTTGGGACCATGCTGCTTTAATTTCCACCAAAAAATTTGAATTCATTCGAAAATAAATTGGTTTCAAAATTTCAAAAAAAGTGGGACCCGCACAAAACTAATTAGTTTATTTAAATTTATTTTAATTTTATTTGGGTTTTCTTTTATTTTCATAAATTCAAACGAGATATATTTTGGATTGAGTACTTCTCATTGCTATTTATTAATGAAATTTTGTATGGAAAAGTAAAAAAATATTTTAAAAAAAATCTAACGGATCGAATCGTTCAAATTCTATTTAGATAAATTACTGTAGTCGAAACATGTGGTTCAAACTCGATAATTAATAGATTTTTCTAGCTAATGGTCTTGAGATAAATAATCTGAACCGTTGGATGTTTTTTAAAATATGTTTTTACTTACTCATACCAAATTTCATAAGAAAATATTATAGTAAAATACTCGATCTAAGAAACTACTAAATAGACTAAACGTTGGATCGAGCACATCCGAATATGTGATTTTCATTAATTTTGGTATAGATAAGTAAAAACGAATTTTAAAAACAGTTAACGAAAAAGATCGTTCTAATTCTATTGAGATAAATCGCCGTAATAAAAACATGTGATTTAAAGTCGGTGATTGATATATTTGTCTAGCTTATTGTCTCGAGATCAATAATCCGAACCGTTGGATGTTTTTAAAACATGTTTTTACTTACTCATACCAAATTTCATACAAAAATATTATGTAAAAATACTCAATCTAAAATACTCTTAAATTGACTAAACGTTAGATCGAGCATATCCGGATATTTGATTTTCATGAAATTTGGTTTTTATAAGTAAAATTATGTTTTAAAAACATCTAACGGTTCACAATTATCAAATTTCCAGTAGATAAATAAATATAGTAGAAACAAGTAATTCCAATTCAAGTGTAATAAGGTATATTCAAATTTAATGGGTTTAAGGTATGTAACCTTACACTCGAATATACCTTCCAACACTTGAATTGAAATCACTTGTTTCTACTATATTTATTTATTTATATGTAATTTGAAGAATGTGATCCGTTGGATGTTTTTAAAACATAATTTTACTAATAAAATCTAAATTTTCCTATAATATGTTTTTATAATATGTGATCCGTTAGTTTGGTAGTTTCTTAGATCGAACATTTTCCTATAATATGTTCTTATGATATTTTGTATGGGTAAGTAAAAACATATTTTAATATCATCGAACGGTTCAGAATATTTATCTCGAGACCATAAGCTAGCCAAATATATAAAATTTTAAATGAAATTATTTTTTAGTATATATATATTTAAAGTTTGATAAAATATTCAATCTAGTTCAGTTGGTTCAACGGGAATTAATTTCATTTTCTAGAGTAAAGTCTAGTGATCTTGGGTTCGAATCCTCAGAAAATCATGATTTTTATTTTACTTGTTTAAATGTGATAAGGGCAATATAGACATTTTCTTGTTTACTTGAATTAAAAAAAACAATTATAAAATAATGTTTGACTTTGTCAAAAGCTTGATAAACAAAAACCCTTTGAGAAGTGACCCTTTAGCCAATTATCCCAAAAAAAAAAAAAACCCTGTATGCACAAAATTGGCGAATGGCAAGCGGATATGTAGCGACCTAGTAGCGGGTGATGTAGCGATCGCTACTTTCATGTAGCGGTCTGTCACGCCCATAACTTTCTGGGCGCAACAGCAGGACAATTGCTGGTTGATGTGCTTTAATGAGGATGGCTTTGAGGTGTGGAAGGGAAGATCACCCTCTGAGTTCAGAGATGCCGACCCAGTTGAGTTCGGGGTGCTTGTCGCTAGTCGAGGACTTAACTTGAATGGAGGGAATTCGACCATCCCTTGTCCCAAATACGGTCGGGCCACACTAGTCGGAGACTGGATGATGAGAACCCTGTCTCAGAGCCCGTAGCTGAACCCGAGAAATTACTAGTCGGCTGCGAGGAATTCCCAGAGCATGTGGATTGGGATACATTTTGTGACTTCGACATACCTTGGGAAACGTCATGCTTAGGAATCGAGGGCTCAGTAGCTTCAATTGGAGTTTTAGAGTCCATAAACTTGGATATAGATGACGACTTCGAAGGAGTACTCGAATCATTTCTCGAGTCAATGGGTAAAGTAGTACCCAAGGAGCAAGGAAGCGAGGTGCTACGAGAAACTAATGGTGTACCCGTAGCAACACACAAGGATCCCAGTAGTTCCCGTAGCGATCCAGCGCTACGAGAGGCTCGCAGCGTGCCTACGGCAGCATGCGAGGATCCTATCGAGACGCTCGCAGCGACGTGCGAGGCGTCTACGGGGACGCATACGAGCACGCATGGAGGCGAATCAACAGCGGATGTGCACAAGGCGCTACGAGAGGTTCGCGAGGGGACTCGTAGTGAGTCTGTAGCAATTCAAGGAATTTCCGATGCACCGGAAAATACCCCGGCGACCGGAAATACAAAGGCAACGCCCGACGATAGATCGACGATTCAAGGAATGTTCCGGCCACTCACCGGCGATCACGGCGGCTGGCGGCGGCGACAAGCGCCAGCTGACGGCAGGCGCGGCAGCCTCGGTTATGGACTCCGAGTTACCAATGTCCAAATTATCTTTTAATTGTTTTATTTAATTAATTAATTTAATTATTTATTTAAGTAATTAGGGAGTCTTCTAGAAGAATCTTGTAGAGATCTTTTAGATTTGATTTGATTTTTATTTTATTTATTTTTCCTTAGATAGTAGGATTCTTTTTCCTTATAGGAATTTTACCTAGTTTAGGATTCTCTTTTGAGCTCTATATAATAGAGGTTCCGCATTGAATTTTATTCATTCAGAAATTAATCAAAGAACTTCTTTTTCTTTTGAAACGATTTATAGCTAAGGCTTTACTCGTGGGATCGATTGAAGCCTAATACACGGCTATAAATTGTTCCGGAAATTGTTAGTGTGATCACTACAATTCCGAAGACCTCGAGTTGAATAATATTCACTCGTAGGAGGCGCGTAGTGCGACAATCCGTTTACTACCTTGGATTAATTCAATAATCTTAAGGCGAGTACTACGAGGAATTGGGTAACTCTTAACGAGCTTATCTAATTGGACGTGTAACGAAGCCTCATAAGCTTAGTTCACGTGAGCACGATTTCGACCACAAGCTCAACAATAGTCGATACGAGAACTTACGTGCATAGACGTGCGGCAACTAGAGGAGAAAGGACTCATAAACCTCTAACCAAACGAGACGAGGCCGCGTACGCGTCTAAGGATTGTTAGGGTTTGGTGTTTGGGCCTATTTATCGACTAGGGTCCCCATCAACTGGTGCTCTCAATGAGAGAAGTTCTTTGGTGCGAGTTTTGTGGTGCACAGGTAACGAAATCAACGAAGGAGATGGAAACGCCAACTACTTCGACGGAGATGAAGAACCTCAAGGCGGCGGTCGACGAGATGTGCGAAGTCACCATGAGGCAGGCCACGATGGCCGATGAGATGCGAAAGAGCATACGGGAAATCGCGGCTATTGTGGCGGCGAAGGACCAGAATCCGGGAACCCCCGTGGGTCACGATCGTGATTCGAAGCGGAGGCGAACCGAGGCACGGCGATGTTGGAAATCGATATCCCAGGCTATCAAAAATTGAGGAACCGATAACCCGACCGAAATCCGTTTGCCGGAGAAAAAGCGAACACCAACGAACCGGAGCCCGACAAGAGAATCACAGCCGCGGGATAAACCCGCGGCAAGAAACCCTAGCCGAGCCCCCGCCGGGGCTCGCGATCGCCCAACGATCGCTGGGGATGCGCACGCATCCCCCGGGGCTGCTCGGAGCAGCCCCCGGCGGTGAGTCGGACTCACCACCACCGCCGAGGAGGGCGGTGCGCCCAGCGCACCAGCCGCGGCCCAGCCGCGGCTGCCCCCGCGATCGACCGCATGGTCGATCGCATGCCCCGACGTCCAGCCGGGGATTCCTCGTGTGGGCCCGCGGTCGATGCCCTAGGGCTCGACCGCACCCCCTCGGCTCCCAGCCGAGGGTTCCTTTTGATCTTCGCCGGGGATCTCGAATCCCCGTCCCTGAAGTTCATACGTTTCCCGGATCTTTCGTTCATGTATGTTCTACGACAAAATCACATAAAATCATACAAGGGAGTTTATGATTTTACCTTCGATCTCGTTGTGCGGAGAAACGAGATTTATTTGAAGACCTTCAGATGTTCCTACGTATTCCTTGCACCTCGTTCGAACGTCGTGTGGGCGACGATCCTCCGAACTCTATGGATCTCCTTCAACTCTCTAGAATATCAAGTATGATATTCTTGTCTTATGAAATTGTGAAGGCCATGTAGTGCTTTTATAGGCTACGTAGGGAATCTAAAGGAGGTGGAATATTGGGCTTCTAATAATAGTGATTAAATTGAGCCTAATCCCAAATCTATTAATCCTTACTATTATTAATTGTATTTATTTTCCACTATATAAATATTTTGCACTCCCAATATTAAACCATATTGTATCAAATAATATTCTCTCCGGTAGTATTATTTATTCTGTGTATTTAAGATATAAATATCCATGAATAAAATTAATTTATTGCTAATTAATTTATTCATCTCTTATGTCCGAGAATAATACCATTCAACTTTAATTATTATGCGGAACAAATCCACTCATGAGGTTTACATAATAATTCCTTATGAACTCATCTCGGGGATATTATCAACCCTTATCGGGATACACTTTCCCTTCAAGAATTCACGGCGTGTCATATATAAAATAAAGTGACCCAACTTTACCGGTAATTGACTGGTTATACTAATCAATCAATTCCTTTGGAAAATCAAAGTCACTAATATTAAATTTACTCACCCGCAATAATATCGGGGATTAAGAATAAAATACACTGAGATTTAAATCGATTATCTAAGGCAATCCTAATCGATAAATCTCAAGCGATCCGCCCAATACACCAAGTGTACAAGTATGATAAAATAATCAAGACCGATTATTTTCTCCCTCATACAACGACTATACCGATGGCTTGGTCCGTGTCCATCTATGTCGTGAGCTACTGTTCGATTAAATACGAGTAACCGATAGTATGATCTTCCGTGTGTCGACGCACACCATACTAACTACAACGTATATAATCTAGGACTATATTTTGCATATATTTAATTATCAATAATTAAAAGCAAATAATTGTTTATTCATTTAAATAGATTAAATGCTATGACCGGGAGTTTAAGTCACTTAAATCTAGACATTAAGTATACAACTCTAACAATCTCCCACACTTATACTAAGGTCTAGTCATTTCTTCCAAACTCCCGACTCCTGAAGTTATCTTGGTGACTACAGCGTCGTCTCACTAGACGATGACTCGTATCAGGTGGTACTTGCGCTTTGTTGGAAATCGATATCCCGGAATTAATAAATTTAAATAAATAAATTATCTAATTAATTCCGACCGAAATCCTTTGGAGATCGAATATCCGGAGTTGTCAAAGTTGCGGAACAACAACTCCAATCGACTCCCGGTTGCCGGAACATCCCGCCACGAACCACCACGAAGCCGGACTTAACAAAACCCTAACCGCGGGTAAACCCACGGCTTGTTCGGTCGAGCCCTCGCATGGGCTCGCGGCTGTCCTTGGCAGCCGCCTAGGGCTGCTCGTAGCAGCCCCTTGGGAACCTCCAGATACGCCCCGGGCTGACCTAGCCACGCCCCGGTGATCGCGTATCCGCCATGGTCGAACCATGGCCCGTGATCACCTCCAACCACCATGCGAGAAGACGCGTCGATCGAACCCTATCCGCGGGAGAATCCCACAACGTTCGATCGCGTCATCGCACACGGCTGGTCGCAGCAGCCCGTGCGGGAGAGCCCGTAGCAGCCCCGTGCACGACTCGCGTGGCTCGCGGATCCGCTGCGGGAAAAACCCGCAGCCCGCTGCCTGGGCACACCAGGCGGCCGCTTGACCCCCCAGGCGGCCGCTTGCCTGGGCAGTCAAGCCCTAGTCGCGATTCTTCGCCGTCGGGTCGCTCCAGCCGCGGTGGTCCGGTGATCTTCGATCACCACCACCCAGTTCGACCCCGGTGAGGATCCCGAACCTCGGATCTTGGTTCACGATAATTAAAACGATTAAAATCATAAAGAGGGTTTTACGATTTACCTCGTTCTCGTTGTTCGGAAAAACGAAGAACTCAATTTGACGACCTTGAGATCTTCCCGCGTATTCCTTGCACTAGCTCGGACGTCGTGTGGGCGACGATCTACCGAACTCCATGGATCTCCCTCTCTACTTTCTCTCTCTAGAATTGTGATCTTCAAGTTATGAGAATAGAGAAGACCATGTAGTGATTTTTATAGGCTACGTAGGGGATCTTAAGGAGGTGGAATATTAGGCTTCCAATAATAGTGATTAAATTGAGCCCAAGCCCAAATCTATTAATCCTTACTATTATTAATTAATTTAATTTCCACTATATAAATTTATTGCACTCCCAATATTAAACCATATTATATCAAATAATATTTCTCTTGTAGTATTATTTATTCCGTGTATTTAAGATAGAAATGTCCATGAATAAATTTAAATTTATTGCTAATTAATTTATTCATCTCTTATATCCGAGACTAGTACCATTCAACCTTAATTATTATGCGGAAAAAATCCACCTGCAGGGTTTACATAATAATTCCTTATGAACTCATCTCGGGGATATTATCAACCCTTACGGGATACACTTTCCCGTCAAGTATTCACGGCATGTCATATATAAAATATAGCGACCCAACTTAACCGGTAATTAACCCAATAATTAAATCGGTTAATTCCTTTGGTAAATCAAAGTCACTTATATTAAATATACACACACGCAATAGTAACGGGGATTAAGAATAAAATACACTGAGATTTAAATCGATTATCCAAGGCAATTCTAATCGATAAATCTCAAGCGATCCGCTCAATACACCAAGTGTACAAGTATGATAAAATAATTAAGACAAATTATTTTCTCTCTCATACAACGACTATACCGATGGATTGGTCCGTGTCCATCTAGGTCGTGAGCAACTGTTCGATTAAATACGAGTAACCGATAGTATGATCCTCTGTGTGGGCCCGACACACCATACTAACTACAACGTATAGAATCCAGGACTATAATTTGCATATATTTAATTATAAATAATTAAACGCAAATAATTGTTTATTTAATTAAATAGATTAGTGGCAATGGATCGGGAGTTTCCGTTACTTAAATCTAGACATTAAGTACACAACTCCAACACGCTTTATGTGTTATCTTCACTTTGGACTTATGACTTCTTCCAGTTTACCATGCACCGCTATACATAGCCTTTGGTGAACTAAGAATCATATCCAAGTCCAGAGGTTATCTTGGAGCCCAACCAGAATTTCCGCTGCCTCTGAGGCTGCCATTCGGTTATGATAGAGTCCGAAAAGCATCATGCTTATCACTCTCTCATCTTAAGGTTCCACCTCTTTCAAAAGTGAACACAACCTGATATCGACTTACACCGGTCATAATCTGATTTGAGATATGAGAAAATGTAATCCAAGAAGAATTCGCGTTGCTCCGTAATCCAGCACTTCGAAAGTACTTTTACAACATCTGAATATCTTTTGATAAGATTACTTTGATATACTTCCACTACGCAAACCGCATAGTTGATATCAGGTTCTCGTTTTTCAACATTGCATTTATTGAGCTTTCCACACTCAAAGTGTAGGAAACTGCTTTCACTGCGTCTATCTTCTTTAAGTGTTCAAAACACATATCTTCAGATAGATGCATTCCGTGTCTGAAAGGCAACGACCTTTCTCAGAATTCTGCATGTTTAAAACGAACCATAATCGTATAAGATATCTATGAAAAGTACAATGTTCTTCTCTTGAGATCACAGATCTCAAGAACATGTTCTAACTTCTACTCAATCTTATATATCGATTTATTTAGACAACTATCATTTTATGTCTGACAATATCTTTACATTGTTGCCAATGATAAAATATCATTTACATAAATTTCCGAGAAACACCACTTTGTTTCTATTGTGTTTCTAATACACCTTCCTCGTCTATGCCCTTTGATGAATCCATTAGATGAGCTATCTCATCAATTCGCAAGTTCCACGATTCACAGCTTTGTTTCAATCTATAAATAGATCGACTAAGCTTGTACTCTAAATGATCTCGCCTCTTAGCAATAATCCTTATTGCTTTCCAAGAAGACACATTTAGATCTAGTACTGCCTCCATGTAGATCCAGGGATCGATTTCATGTCTACTAGATCTAGAGTTTAAAAACTCTTCTAGTCTTATGAACATCTCTGGTTGTCCACAACCTCCCACTACAATGGCGTTCCGGTGTACAAACAGTAATAACAGTAGGTGCAGTTAGTGGTGTACCGCTACTCGGTTTAGCTGGTTCCCAGTCTTTATATTTCTCTCTCTCATTCCAAAGTATTACGTCACTTCGGGGTTTTGTGGTTCATCTAATAGTCTTCCTCTAAGAACCGGGCAATAACGTCCTTCTGGTTCATAGTATTATTGAACACACAATCTTTTGTTCTTCTAGGATATCCTATAACCACATTTGAATGTGCCGTTGTTTTTCCAGAAATATCCATAGAACATAGGTAGTTCTGAATAACTTATCCTTTTACTATAAGAATTTCATTTCTTATTCCCGATACATCATTTCTACACGAGAGTGTATGATGTAGTCATTCGGGATCCAATCCTATTCTCTGATTATGCTATGCGTTACTTAGATAGGTGCTTACCTCCGCGATCAAATCGCAGGCTTCTAATGGATATACTTTGAAGGTTCCCCATAATAGCTTTGTGTCCAAAGACACTTTGCTTTTATGGCACATCAAGTACACTAATCCATCTTTGAGTGTTGCTTTAAAGAATTACTCGCATTTTTCTAAGTACACATATTGACAAGACGTTGTAGTGCGTCAAAATCAAATAAAAATAAATCGAACTTATTGCCGAAGCAATTCGCCCGAGTCGATCTCACGAGGAACACTACTATCGGCACGTATTCTTGTTTATTTGTTTGCAACGAGAAGAAAGAAATGGATATAGCATAATGCAAAGTTTGAGTTTTTGTTTTAAACTAAATTATCTAAGAAATAAAAAGCTAAAAATAATAAAGAAACAATTAACTAGATTTAATTAATAAAGAGAGAGACTAAGGTTTCGGATTCATCAAACACAAATATTGGATCGTCAATTTACGAGATGCAATTCAAAACTAAAACGTCCGTTTCCGGTAGATTTTAGGATATTCGATTACGTAAGTCTTGTAATTGCTCCTAAGCCTCATACAAACATTAAAAATCAAGTTGGCATTTAATCAAACACCTTTGATGCGATCGTAAATCTCCAACCCTAATTCATGTTTAAATCCCCCTAACCTTAGAGAGAAAATTAGCTACTCATATAGATATTGAACAAGAACAAGCAATCAAAAAGCAAGAAATTCATGTTGAAGATATTTATTGGAATAGAAGAACAATTGAATAAGAAAGCATAAGTAATATATCAAACTAAATTAAAATAAAGCTTACTAGAATTTGAATGAGAATTCAAACAAACTAAATCAAGCTACACTATAGATGATCCGAGCAGTTCGAAGTTAACAATCTCCATGTGAAAAAGTACCCTACCCTAGTCTCCAAGTCTCCAAAAACGTGCGTGATGAAGTATGTATGAAATTCGGGCCAAAACCTATGTATAGTACATGAAAAACGAGGGTCAAAACGCGGGTCAAAGGCTGGGCATCGGACCAAGCGGGCGCCAGGGAGCTAGGCGGGCGCCTGGAGGACAGCGCGGGCGAGCGCTTGGCAAGAGAGCGAGCGCCTGGTGGAAATCATCAGATTCTGGACTCAGGGCCAAGCGGGCGCCTGGTCATCGAGCGATCGCCTGGTGGTGGTCGCGACCAAGCGCTTGGATGGCTGGGCCATGTAGAGCACTCCAAGGGCTTTCCGTAGAGATATAGATCATCGGAATAGGTGGTCTGAGTTGGGAGACCCAAGCTCTCAAAGTTCGCTGCGCATACACTCAGGGGCAGCTGCATACTGGGATGGAAATTCAAGTACTGCGACTATAGTACGGGGATATATGATAATAAAAGTACAGGGCCTCGTACAGATCTTCGAGAGATTTCCGACAAGGTATGAACCATGCATGTATGTGGTCGGATCTTGGAGAACCAAGCTCTCCAAGTTTGCTGCACATACACCCCGGGGCAGCTGCATACTGGGCTGGAAACCCTAGAATTCCGGCTTTATGATGGGGAACCTTGACAACAAACTGGTAGAGCCATGTAGAGGATTTCAATATCTTTCCGACAATGTATGGATCGTGTTTTTAGGTGATCGGAGTTGGGAGAACCAAGGTGGCCAAGTTTGCAGCGCAATGTCGATAGTTTGTCGGCCAAATCACTTTTACCGTTTTTCAACTCGTTTTTGCTCGTTTTTGCATCGAACATGCTCATACACCTGCACACGCCACAAAACATCAAACTTACCATAATCCATGAGAATGATGCACAAGAATGAAGAGACGACACAAAACATCAAAGGAAAAGTAGCACAAAAACATGTAAATCACATATGTCTGCATATATCAGTATTTGATCAATCTCAATACTTGTCCGAATTCTATCCTTTATCCATAAAGGTCTGCTTAGTTGCATTGTCTTCCAAATTTAAT
The DNA here is from genome assembly GCA_954870475.1 of Euphrasia confusa. NCBI lineage: Eukaryota > Viridiplantae > Streptophyta > Magnoliopsida > Lamiales > Orobanchaceae > Euphrasia > Euphrasia confusa. The sequence goes on from OX940949.1 coordinate 20,963,310, forward strand.
TCTTAGGTCGGAAGGTCCATTCCTTCAACTATAATTGATCAAATCAATTTCGACCTTTGAATCTTATTTGAATAAATACTACTGAGCATAAGAATTCACAAGTATAATGATTCAATAAAGAAATATATTTAACAAGTAAAACAAGTTATAGAACGGTTTGTTGCATCGTGGTAGACTTAGGATTCATCATTCATATATATTGCTATCTAATGTACCAGAATAGATAATACCATTATTTCTATCAAAACCATCAAATGATTTAAAGAAATAAAATATCCATTCATTAATAATAGAAAACCAGAACAAAGTTCTTTCTAAAATAAGGGGTACATAAAGCAATAAACTTGAAATGAAATCCGATAACTACTAAAAGCAGATAAATGTATTCCACTGCAACAGCTGCCTCCTCTACAGCTTTGCCCATGTAGACTTGAACTCTTCTTCTCTAAGCCGCCGGGTTTTTTGGAACCCCTGCATTTAAAATGCACATACCGTCAGTGGTTCCATATCTACACACCAGAATACTTGGTAGATAAAATCGCTGACTATGTTTTCACGACTAAAGAAAAATTCATACCTCTGAGAGGACAATTAGACTTCCAGTGTCCAGACTTCTTGCATCGGAAGCATTTGCCCTTAGGCTTGCCAGCCCCTTCTCGTGGTCCATTTCTCCTGACACAACTGGGTTTCCAGGCTTGCTTCCTTTTCTTGCCCCTACCTCCAACAGGATTCGAGCCCTTGGACTTGGTAGCTACAAGCGCTTGAGACTTGCCCTTCTTGTAGATCCCCTCTGCCGCCTTAAGTTCAGTCAAGAGTTGCGCAAGAGTATAAGATAGTTTACCCAGATTATAACTCATACGGAACTGCTCAAAACTAGGGGTCAGAGAATGGAGTATGATGTCGACTTGCGTCTCAGCATCAGTCTGAGCTCCTAGGATCTCAAGTTCATTCAACAAACTCATCATCCTAAGAACGTGCTCCCCAACGGGCGTTCCTTCAGACTGAGTAGTTGACATAAGGGCTCTCATGGCTTCTTGCCTAGCCGCACGATCTAGATGCCCAAACATCTCCTTGAGGTTGTACAGCATATCATCGGCGGTGGCCATCGACTCATGTTGGGTTTGGAGTACATTTGACATGGAAGCCAAAATATAGCACCTAACCATTTCATCAGCCTTTGTCCACCTCCTGTATGCCGTATTTTCCTCATCAGTTGAGGCATCCGTGGGCTCGGCAGGGCATGGATCATAAAGTACAAACTTGTACTCCTCTATAGTCAGGACAATGTCCAAATTTCTCCTCCAATCAATGTAATTGGGGCCAGTGAGTTTATTCTCCTTGAGTATCACATAAAGTGGATTCATAGCTATTTTCTAAACCTATAAGCACATATAAACAAACAATCAATTTAATACCGATATTATTTCCCTCAAATAATATCATTAAATTACTAATCACATCTAAAATCCCATTAGATATGGCAAGCCACGTGGTGTGGACGTTTACCTACCCAAACGATTTTGCAATTAGATTTGTTTCGGTCATACATCACTTATAGCGTAACTTCGTGGGGAAGAATACTACAATGCGTATCTAAGTGTAAACCATTACTCAGTACTAAAGTAAATTGTTTGGAACCGCTACATCACCGCAAGCCACGTGGTGTGGACGTTTTTACGATGATTTCACAATTCTTCACAATTCCTTATAACTGTCTACATCAATTAATCCAAAATCCGTTAGTATGGCAAGCCACGTGGTGTGGACGTTTACTACACCAAGAGACTTTTATAATTGACTCTCAATTACTTGATCCATTCGATCTTTGTAAATCAAGACGCGGAGAATCATAAGTGAAACTCGAAGTTTCTAACCAGTGATTCACCATGCGAACAACCCTATCTCTCATAAAATGAGGGAGCCGAGCAGACAATCGATCCATTTCAAGAAATGGTACGAAGGTCTCTAATTTGTGTCATCCACATGACCAAGTGGCTTTGGCTCCATTCCACTCCCCGGGGTGAGAATGAGTCGACTTGAAATCAATTTCAGAAAGACAAATTAGGCATTGTTTGATAAACTTAATCAATGTTTCTCGTAAGAGAAATTACAAGAATTCTCCTCCAATGACTCGTCTATACGAACTTCGAAAGCTCATAAGAGTCACTAAGAGAACACATAAGCATGCATACATGAAATTAAAGCACGTAGATATTATCACATAGTCAAAATAATACTAGAATATTATTTTCCAACTATTATGGCTTTATTCCATCCCCATACGCATCTTCTAGTCATCAGTCTTCGTTCTTGAATGCTCCATGTGACGAGAATATTAATTCCAATATTTAAATCTATTTATTTTTAATAAATCCAAAAGATACTTAATTCGAAAATTAAGTCAATCGAATAAATCAAAAATAAAATTAAATATTATTAATATTTTTATTAATTTATTTTCCTTTCTAATTCTATTAAATCTCTATAATCCGATCCAAGTCAAACTTGTAATATTCTAGAAGACTTCTATAATAGAATAAAAAAATAAAATAAATTAGGACTCTTCTACTTTCTAAATTAATTAATTTACATGTCCATGAAAATTCCCATAAAATAGGAATAATCAATTAGGAAATAAATTAATTCCAAATTAATTCTCTTCCTTATCAATGAGAGTTCCCAAAAATAAGAACACTCAATAAGGAAATAAATTAATTCCAATTTAATTATTTTCCTATTCCATGAGAGTTCCTAAAAATAAGAACACTCAAAATAGGAAAACCGAATTAAAGTAGGAAAGTAAATCTCGGTAGGAGAACACGAGATCACGAGGACCCCGCGTCCCCCACCTTCGATCGTCGGCCGGGGAGGAGCACCGCCACCACCTCAGCCCACGCGCCACCACCACCGGTGGCCGGCGTGGCCGAGGATTCCCGCGGGCATCCCCGTGCCCCCTTCGATCGATCCTCATGGGATCGATCATCATGATCGATCCCCGGTCCTCCCTCTATTCTTCTCCTTCGTCACACGTCTTCATCTTCTCCGGCGGTCGTTTCGGCATCGATCCAACGTAAAATAAATTACAAAATTTAAATTACAATTCCGGTATCGATTCTATACATAAAATCGACCCTATACATTTTCCGGAAAACATAGAACAATAATAATAAATCTTAAATTCGGTCAACCCCCGAATTTTTACTATTACAAGCATTCATCCACACAAAACGAATCTCGACATGTCCGAGAGTTTAATAAACCAACAATTATGAAAAATAATTAACAAATAATTAAATAAGCCACAATAGTCGAAAATCCCTGCAAGGTAGAACAATATATCGAAAACATACATGAACTAGAACCAACGCTCTGATACCAATTGTTGGAAATCGATATCCCGGGCTATCAAAAATTGAGGAACCGATAACCCGACCGAAATCCGTTCGCCGGAGAACACGCGAACACCAACGAACCGGAGCCCGACAAGAGAATCACCGCCGCGGGATAAACCCGCGGCTAGAAACCCTAGTCGAGCCCCCGCCGGGGCTCGCGATCGCTGGGGATGCGCACGCATCCCCCGGGGCTGCTCGGAGCAGCCCCCGGCAGTGAGTCCGGCGACTCACCACCACCGCTGAGGAGGGCGGTGCGCCCAGCGCACCAACCGCGGCCCAGCCGCGGCTGCCCCCGCGATCGACCGCATGGTCGATCGCATGCCCCGTCGTCTAGCCGGGGCTTCCTCGTGTGGGCCCGCGGTCGATGCCCTAGAGCTCGACCGCACCCCCTCGGCTCCCAGCCGAGGGTTCCTTTTGATCTTCGCCGGGGATCTCGAATCCCCGTCCCCGAAGTTCATACGTTTCCCGGATCTTTCGTTCATGTATGTTCTACGACAAAATCACATAAAATCATACAAGGGAGTTTATGATTTTACCTTAGATCTCGTTGTGCGGAGAAACGAGATTGATTTGAAGACCTTCGGATCTTCCTACGTATTCCTTGCACCTCGTTCGAACGTCGTGTGGGCGACGATCCGCCGAACTGTATGGATCTCCTTCAACTCTCTATAATATCAAGTACGATATTTTTGTCTTATGAAATTGTGAAGGCCATGTAGTGCTTTTATAGGCTACGTAGGGGATCTAAAGGAGGTGGAATATTGGGCTTCTAATAATAGTGATTAAATTGAGCTCTAGCCCAAATCTATTAATCCTTACTATTATTTATTATATTTATTTTTCACTATATAAATATAATTGCACTCCCAATATTAAACCATATTATATCAAATAATATTCTCTCCGGTAGTATTATTTATTCCGTGTATTTAAGATATAAATATCCATGAATAAAATTAATTTATTGCTAATTAATTTATTCATCTCTTATGTTCGAGAATAGTACCATTCAACTTTAATTATTATGCGGAACAAATCCACTCATGAGGTTTACATAATAATTCCTTATGAATTCATCTCGGGGATATTATCAACCCTTATCGGGATACACTTTCCCTTCAAGAATTCACGGCGTGTCATATATAAAATACTGTGACCCAACTTTACCGGTAATTGACTGGTTATACTAATCAATCAATTCCTTTGGAAAATCAAAGTCACTAATATTAAATATACACACCCGCAATAATATCGGGGATTAAGAATAAAATACACTGAGATTTAAATCGATTATCTAAGGCAATCCTAATCGATAAATCTCAAGCGATTCGCCCAATACACCAAGTGTACAAGTATGATAAAATAATCAAGACTGATTATTTTCTCCCTCATACAACGACTATACCGATGGCTTGGTCCGTGTCCATCTAGGTCGTGAGCTACTGTTCGATTAAATACGAGTAACCGATAGTATGATCTTCCGTGTGTCGACGCACACCATACTAACTACAACGTATATAATCTAGGACTATATTTTGCATATATTTAATTATCAATAATTAAAAGCAAACAATTGTTTATTCATTTAAATAGATTAAATGCTATGACTGGGAGTTTACGTCACTTAAATCTAAACATTAAGTATACAACTCCAACAGGCGAGACGACTCCACAACCTGTCATGGGTCTAAGAGAGTAAGAGGCGATCAACCGAGCCACAGCACCATGCATCGAAGCATGAGGAGAGAAGACATCGTTCGAGCGACGGTCGTGCAAAGGATCAAGCCACGGTGCCACCACGCACACGGGATCGAAGTAGCGGCGTCAACGGCGGTGAGAGACGGGCGAGCCCTAATCCTACAAGGCTTGTTCGTGGGTCTAAGGCTACATTGGAAAAGGCAGGAGAGGAAAATCCACGTCAACCCCAAGTTGTGGCCGAAGCCAAAACTGGAGTCACGTTGGGCAACCAATACGACTCTGATTCGAGCGAAAGGAGGCGAGCCCGCAAGCCACTCGAGCGCAAGAGGGATCTGGAACCCACGACGCGTGACAAGTGCACAACGCCAAGTCAACCCGAGGGCAAGGGGATTGCTACGGAGACTCGACGAGGGCGTGAGAGGGTGCGTGAGCCCATGCGTAGTGATACGCGCAAATCACGTAGAGGCCGTGAGGTTAGTGTCACGGAGGAAATACAATTCATCAAGCAACACCACAAGGGGCGTAAATGTTGGAAATCGATATCCCGGAATTAATAAATTTAATTAAATAAATTATCTAATTAATTCCGACCGAAATCCTTTGGAGATCGAATATGCGGATTTGTCAAAGTTGCGGAACAACAGCTCCAATCGACTCCTGGTTGCCGGAAACCCGCCACGAACCTCCACGGGGATAGCCCAACCAAACAACCCGCCACGGGGAGAATCGTGGCTGCCCGATCGAGACCCCGCGTGGGCTCGCGGCTGTTCGCGACAGTCGCCTAGGGCTGCTCGTAGCAGCCCGTTGAACGTGCCCGAACCCTCGCGGAACAGCCCCCATCGAACCCTAGCAGCAGCCCGAGCCGCCGCTGTTCGATCGAGGCGAGCGCACGCCACCGGGCGCGCGCTAGGGTTCTGCCCGTAGCAGCCCCGTGCGTGACTCGCATGGCTCGCGAGTCCGCTACGAGAAATCTCGTAGCTCGCTGCCAGCACGCACGAAGCGGCCGCTTGACCCCCCAGGCGGCCGCTTGCCTGGGCAGTCAAGGCTTGCGCGCGATCCTTCTCCGCCGGGTCGCTCCAGCCGCGGTGGTCCGGTGATATTCGATCACCACCACCCAGCTCGACCCCGGTGAGGATCCCGAACCTCGGATCTTGTTCTACGGTATTTTTACGATAATTAAAACGATTAAAATCATAAAGAGGGTTTTACGATTTACCTCGTTCTCGTTGTTCGGAAAAAATAAGAACTCAATTTGAAGACCTTGAGATCTTCCCACGTATTCCTTGCACTAGCTCGAACGTCGTGTGGGCGACGATCTTCCGAACTCCATGGATTTCCTTCTCTTTCTTTCTCTCTCTAGAATTGTGATCTTCAAGTTATATATGAGAAAAGAGAAGACCATGTAGTGTTTTTATAGGCTACGTAGGGGACCTTAAGGAGGTGGAATAATGGGCTTCCAATATTAATGATTAAATTGAGCCCAAGCCCAAATCTATTAATCCCATTAATATTAATTAATTTATTTTCCACTATATAAATTAATTGCACTCCTAATATTAAACCATATTATATCAAATAATATTTCTCCGGTAGTATTATTTATTCCACATGTTTAAGATATAAATGTCCATGAATAAATTATATTTATTGCTAATATTATTTATTCATCTCTTTTAATTCCGAGAATAGTACCACTCAACTTTATTATCATGCGGATCAAATCCACTTGCAAGGTTTATATGATAATCCTTATGAGCTCATCTCGGGGACATTATCAACCCTTTCGAGGACATGCTTTCCCGTCAAGAATTCACGGCATGTCATATATAAAATATAGTAACCCAACTTTACCGGTAATTGACCCAATATACTAACCGGTCAATTCCTTTGGAAAATCAAAGTCACATATATTAAATATACACACCCGCAATAGTATCGGGGATTAAGAATAAAATACACATGAGACTTAAATCGATTATCGCCGGCAATCTTAATCGATAAATCTCAAGCAGATCCGCTCAATACACCAAGTGTACAAGTATGATAAAATAATCAAGACCAATTATTTTCTCACTCATACTACGACTATACCGATGGATTGGTCCGTGTCCATCTAGGTCGTGAGCAACTGTTCGATTATATACGAGTAACCGATAGTATGATCTTCCGTGTGACGACGCACACCATACTAACTACAACGTATAAAATCTAGGACTATGGTTTGCATATAAATGCAAATGATTGTTTATGTTGGAAATCGACTCTCCGGGATGCGTTCGTTCGATCGCTCGAACATCCGAACCATCCCAGTCGACCTCCGAAGTCACCACTTCGTTCGCTTAACAACCCTTATCCCGAATCACGTCCAGCCATCGCCCCGGAGGACAACCGCGCGAAACGGAACTGGACTGCATCAATTCGGCGACCGCCGAAAGCAGTCCAGCGGTCGCTGAAAGGAACTGCAAACGGCGACCGCCGTTTGCCCTTTGGCGACCGCCGTTTTGTTCGCGAACAGCAACGTGACGTTGCTGTTCCGGGCTCGTTTCCGGGTCGTTTTTCCTCATCCGACTACCGTTCCGGAGGTCCTAGAACCCCCAGTAGTCGAGGAACACGATCCACGACCCCGGAACCCGATCCACATTCATGTATTTTCAACGAGAAATTAGATCGAATAAATAGCGGAATAGAGAATTCGATCTCATATCTCTCGGTCGATTGTTGAGACCTTAGATGCTTCTAACGTATGCCTCAGATCCCTTCTCCAGACGTTGTGTGGGCAACGATCCGCTGGAGTTCTCCCTTCTGTACTTTCTCTATCAACAGCGTTAATATATCTTTTTCTCTCTGAGAGAAAAATATTAGCGCAAACTAATTTAATTTTACAGAGAAAAATTATAATTGCGTTAACGCAATTGTTTTTCTGAGTAAAATGAAATAGCGGCGAATGATAGGGTTTAGGAGAGTACGGGAGGGGATTATATAGAGTTACGTTAGGGACCTTAGGATAAATTAATTAAGGGCTAAATTGAAATATTAATTAACTTGGAATACGTAAAAGCAATTCCTTAATTAATCGATTTCAATTTTAATTATTATTATCTCCACTATAAAATAATAATTGAATTCCCGAAATTAATTTTAATATTATTTCAACAATAATAAATCCGCCGAAATTACATATACGACTTTCCCCGTGTTTAAGATATCGAACGTCCACGAATTTATTTAATTACTAATAATTAAATTAATTCGTTTCTTATTATCCGAGACTAGTACCACTCATCCTTATTATCATGTGGAACAAATCCACCTGCAGGGTTTACATGACAAACTTTATGAGCTCATCTCGGGGACGTTATCAACCCGATAAACGGGACACGGTTTCCTGTCTATAATCTATAGCATGCCGTGTGTACAATTCCGATTCCCAATTTACCGAGTATCTCGACTAATCAAATAGTCTCACTCATTGGCAAGTTAAAGAACCGAGAATTGGACATACGCACCTATAATTATATAGGGATTAAGAATTCGTATATCCGTAATTCTGAGGTCTAGTTCGATTACGTCGATTAGTATAAATCGAACGCCCTCCCGTGGTCCTGCTCAATACACCAAGTGTACTAGTGTAACATAATAGTCAAGACCAACTATTACCCAGTCACACTACGACGTACCGATGGATTGTCCCTGTCCATCTAAGTCGTGAGCTTCTGTTCGATAGTATACGAGTAACCGACAGTATGATCTTCCGCGTGTCTCCTCACGCCATACTGTCTACAACGTATATATCTAGGACTATTGCATTCAAGTACAAGATAGACAAAATGCCGACAGTTTGATTAATAGATAATGAAAAACACAGATAAGGAGTTCCATATTGTCACTAAACTAGACATTTAGAATATAACTCCATCAGTTTATTATTAAATAGGATAAATGCTTTAGACGGAGTTCAGATGCTACTTAAATCTAGACATTAAGTATACAACTCCATCAATCTCCCACTTATACTAAGGTCTAGTCGCTGTCTCCCAAACATCTGACGCCCATACCTTCCACGTGCCTACTGAACGCTTTCGCTCGCAGGGCCTTAGTGAACGAGTACTCTAGGGTGTCCTCGGATGCTATCTAGGTAACGACTATATCGCCTCGCTGACGATACCTCGAATCAGGTAGTACTTGCTTTATGTGTTATCTTCACACTACGGACTCGTGGTTCCTTTGTTTGTCACTGCACCGCTATTTTTACAATAGCACTGGGCAAACAAGGTATCACATCTAAGTCCTGGAGAAATCTCCGGAGTCACACCGATCCTTCAGCTGCCTCAAAGGCTGCTACCTATTCGGTTTCCGTGGCAGAGTCCGTAATGCACTGCATTATACTCTTCCATTCGAGATCTCCATTTCTTAGTGTGAACACATAGCCTGACTTCGACTTTCATCTTTCCCTCTGTGATTAGAAATCCGAATCTGTGTAACCCACAGGAAATTGCTCGACTGATCACAGCAGTCCAATGTTCCTTTCCAGGGTTACTCTGATATCTCACCACTATGCTCCCGACATAGAAGATATCAGGTCTCGTACATAACATACATTAAGCTTCCATAGCCGAGGTGTAGGGAACTTTAATTTCTTCTATCTCCTTTTGTGTTTGACACACATCCTTAGATAGATAGATTCCATGTCTGAAAGGTAAAAACCTTTCTAGGAATCTTGTATGTTAAACTAGTCAGAATCGTGTCTATATATGAAGCTTGGGATAGGTATCAACTTCTCCTAAGTTCTTCATATCGAATTGTCTAGAACAACCATCCTTTTATGTCCGATAACATTTTCACATTGTTGCCAATTAGAAAATATTGTCTACATAAAGCACGAGAAACCACTTTGTTTCCATCACGTTTCCAATACACATACGATTCGTCAATGCTTTGAATAAATCCACAACGGATTATCAAATCGCATGTTCCACGATCTTGTAGCTTGCTTCAATCCATAAATGGATCGACTGTGCTTGTACACTAAATGCTCTCGCCCCTTAGCAATGAATCCTTCTGGTTATTTTATAAATGGTTCCGTCAAGACTTCCATATAGGAAAGCTGTCTCGACAACCATTTTACCACACCTCATAATCCTTATGAGATGCTTAGAGTATCCGGATTGACTTTAGCATTGCTACGACGAAATGTCATCATTTCACAACAAGCTTTGCTTTGAAGGTTTCGACCTTCCCGTCATATCCACTCTTTGTCTTGTAGAGCCATTCACACCCGATTGGCTTCACGCCTTTCGGTGGTTCTACAAGATTCCAGACTTTATTAGAATCCTTAGATTTCATTTCGGATTTCATCGCCTTACCCAAGAAGACGCATTTAGATCTTGTACTGCCTCATCATAGGTCCAGGGATCGATTTCATGTATTCCAGGTGCCGAGTCCGAAGACTCACCCAGTCTCATGAATCTTTCCGGTTGTCTCACAACCCTCCCACTACGACGGCGTTCCGGTGTATTAACAGTGATAACAGGGTGCAGGTTCTAGTGGTGTACTACTCGGTTCGGCTGGTTCTAAGTCTCGATTATTCTCTCTCATTTCATCAAGCATCACATCACTTTTGGGCTTGTGGTTCATCACATAGCCTTTCTATAAGAACCGGGCGTTAGAACTTATAACGACCATCTGGTCCTTAGGACTATAGAACACACAACTTCTGTTCTTCTAGGATATCCTACAAACAACCGCATTTCCATACGAGATTCTAAAGAATCATGTTTAGGATGTGCGCCGATGTTTCCAAGGCATATCCATAAAACATAAAGGTAAGTCCGAATAACTCATTATTGTTTTCACCATTCCTATAAGAGTCCTTTTCCTTCTTTCTGACATACCATTCCTTAGAGGAGTAAATGGTACAGTCATTTGGGAGTTAATCCCATTCTCTGATCAGTATGCCTTGAATTCTCCAGACAGGTATATGCCTCCACGATCAGATCTTAGGCATTTAATGGATTTACCATGAAGGTTCTCCACAAGAGCTTTGTACTCCTTGAACTAGTCAAAGTACTTGCTTTTGTGGCGCATCAGGTACCTAAATCCATGTATCGAGTAAACATCAAAGATGAAATACTCGTACCCTCCTCTTGTCTGAGAAGACATAGGTCCGCATACATCAGAGTGAATCAAATCCAATACTTGTCCGGATCTATAGCTTTTAACCTTAAAAGGTTACTTGGTAATTTATTACCATCCAAAATTGATTCATAGGTAGGAAGGTCCTCTCCTTCAACACCACTGATTAAACCATCAGTTGTTCAACCTTTGAATCCCGTTTGGATTAATATGACCTAGCTTAAGATACCACAAGTATAATTGATTCATCCTAGAACGTTCCTTTCTCTTATTGGTGTTAGATAATGTGTTACTAGTTTCAGTTCGTTGCATCGTGGTAGACTCAGGATTTAATATTTACAAATTGTCGACCGATGTGCCAAAACAGATATTATCATCTATTCTTCTTAAAATCATCGAATGATCAGAAGAAATAGAATATCCATTTGTTTAGAAACTGAAATCAAATTCTTTCTAAATCCAGCCACATAAAGACAATGTATAAAATCCTTTCATTACTTCAAAAGTAAATGAATCTCTCCCACTGCAACGGCCACCACCTTCGTAGCATTGCCCATGTAGATGGTGATCTTTTCCTTTCTAAGTCGCCGAGTTTCCTGGAACCCTTTGCATACAAATGCAAAACATGATCAGTGGCCTCCTTATCTACACACCAGGTGCTGGTAGATATCACCATTGAAAATGTATCAATGACTAAGGAAAAGTTCACTCGTTTTTATGAGAGGACAACCGGACTTCCAGTGCCCAGACTGCTAGCAACGGAAGTACTCGCCTTGCGGCATACTTACCCCATCTCGTGGTTCAAAACTAGGACCACTGGGTTTTCGTATCTTGCTTTTTCTTTTCCATCTACCCGTTCATAGGTTCAAAACCATTTCTTGACACAGGAGGAATAAGAACACGAAGTACATACTTGTACTCCTCAGCAGTTAGGACATTGTCCAGATTTCGATTCCAATCAACATTCTAAGGGTCAGTGAGTATAAAATGCCTTATCGTATATCACATAGTGGGGCAAAGTCATTTCTAACCTATAAGCACATAATACAAACAATCGATTTAATCTCCGATATTATCTCCCTTAAATAATATCATTAAATCACTAATCACATCTAAAATCCCATCAGATATGGCAAGCCACGTAGTGTGGACGTTTACCTACCCAAATGATTTAGCAATTAGATTTGCTTCGGCCATACATCACTTATAGCGTAACTTCGTGGGGAAGAATACTATAATGCGTATCTAAGTGTAAACCATTACTCAGTACTAAAGAAAATCGTTTGGAACTGCTACATCACCGCAAGCCACGTGGTGTGGACGTTTACGATGATTTCACAATTCTTCACAATTCCTTATAACTGTCTACATCAATTAATCCAAAATCTGTTAGTATAGCAAGCCACGTGGTGTGGACGTTTACTACACCAAGAGACTTTTATAATTGACTACCAATTACTCGATTCATTCAATCTTGTAAATCAAGACGCGGAGAATCATAAGTGAAACTCGAAGTTTCTTACCAGTGATTCACCATGTGAACAACCCTATCTCTTATAAAATGAGGGAGCCGAGCAGACAATCGATCCACCTTCATAAGAATGGTACGAAAGTCTTTAATTTGGCTCCTCGACATGACCAAGTGGCTTTGGCTCCATTCCACTCCCCGGGGTGAGAATGAGTCGACTTGAAATCAGTTTTGGAAAGACAAATTAGGCATTGTTTGATAAACTTAATCAATGTTTCTCGTAAGAGGAATTACAAGAATTCTCCTCCAATAACTTATCTATATAAACTTCAAAAGTTTATAAAAGTCACCAAGAGAACAACAATGGAGACCATGGCATTGTTTCCAATCCCTCTCCAACTTAGCTTTTTATAACAAAGGGATACGCTATCTAATGCATAAATAAATACACATAAGCATGCATACATAAAATAAAGCACATAGTATTATCACATAATCAAAATAATACTAGAATATTATTTTCCGACTATTATGGCTTTATCGCATCCCCGTACGCATCTTCTAGTCTTTAGTCTTCGTTCTTGAATGCTTCATGTAACGGGAATATTAATTCCAATATTTAAATCCATTTATTTTTAATAAATCCAAAAGATACTTAATTAGAAAATTAAGTCAATCGAATAAATCAAAAATAAAATTAAATATTAATTAATATTTTTATTATTTTTATTTTCCTTTTCTAATTTCATTAAATCTCTAGAATTCTATTCAAGACCCACTTGGAATATTCTATAAGATTTCCATAATGAAATAAGGAAATAAAATAATTTAGGACTCCTAGTCCTTCCAAATTAATTCCTTTCCTAATCCATTAAAAATTCCATAAAGGAATATTTAAATAAGGAAAAATTAATTTAGGACTCCTAAACTTTCCAAATTAACTATTTTCTTAATCCATTAAAAATTCCATAAAGGAATAATTAAATAAGGAAAATAAATTAATTCTAAATTAATTCTTTTCCTATTCCATGAGAATTCCCAAAAATAGGAATACTCAAAATAGGAAAACCGAACTAACTTAGGAAAAATAATTCTTTTCCTATAAAATAGGAATAATTATATTAGAAAAACCGAATTATATTAGGAATAGGATCTTTACCGGGATTAACACGGAATGGGGATTTCCGGTCTATCCCCGAGCTCGGCCGAGGAGCACGCCACCACCGCCACCACCCAACCGGCGGGCCACCACCGCCGGTGACATCGCACGGCCGAGGGTCCGGTCGAGTGCTCCCCACGCGCTCGATCGATCCATGGTTCGGCTATGGGGATAGCCAAACCGAGCCCTAACCCTCTCTTCGTCTCCTCCGTCACAATTTTCCGGCGGTCGTTTCGTTCTCGATCCAACGTAGAATAAATTACAAATTTATTACTACGCTATCCGGTATCGATTCTCTACATGAAATCGACCTCATACAATTTCCGGAAAAATAAGAACAAGCATTCACCTCACACAAACGAATATCGACATCACCGAGAGTTTAATAATTAAGAGAATAATATCATGACATTAATTAATTAAAATTAAATCTAGCCACAATAATCGGAAACCCTGCAAGGTAGAACAATTTATCGAAAAATACCGTGAACTAAAACCAACGCTCTGATACCAATTATTGGAAATCGATATCCCGGAATTAATAAATTTAATTAAATAAATTATCTAATTAATTCCAACCGAAATCCTTTGGAGATCGAATATCCGGAGTTGTCAAAGTTGCGGAACAACAACTCCAATCGACTCCCGGTTGCCGGAAACCCGCCACGAACCTCCACGGGGATAGCCCAACCAAACAACCCGCCACAGGGAGAATCTGTGGCTGCCCGATCGAGACCCCGCGTGGGCTCGCGGCTGTTCGCGACAGCCGCCTAGGGCTGCTCGTAGCAGCCCGTTGAACGTGCCCGAACCCTCGCGGAACAGCCCCCATCGAACCCTAGCAGCAGCCCGAGCCGCCGCTGTTCGATCGAGGCGAGCGCACGCCACCGGGCGCGAGCTAGGGTTATGCCCGTAGCAGCCCCGTGCGTGACTCGCATGGCTCGCGAGTCCGCTACGAGAAATATCGTAGCTCGCTGCCAGCACGCACGAAGCGGCCGCTTGACCCCCCAGGCGGCCGCTTGCCTGGGCAGTCAAGGCTTGCGCGCGATCCTTCTCCGCCGGGTCGCTCCAGCCACGGTGGTCCGGTGATCTTCGATCACCACCACCCAGCTCGACCCCCGTGAGGATCCCGAACCTCGGATCATGTTCTACGGTATTTTTACGATAATTAAAACGATTGAAATCATAAATAGGGTTTTACGATTTACCTCGTTCTCGTTGTTCGGAAAAACGAAGAACTCAATTTGAAGACCTTGAGATCTTCCCACGTATTCCTTGCACTAGCTCGAACGTCGTGTGGGCGACGATCTTCCGAACTCCATGGATCTCCTTCTCTTTCTTTCTCTCTCTAGAATTGTGATCTTCAAGTTATATATGAGAAAAGAGAAGACCATGTAGTGCTTTTATAGGCTACGTAGGGGACCTTAAGGAGGTGGAATATTGGGCTTCCAATATTAATGATTAAATTGAGCCCAAGCCCAAATCTATTAATCCCATTAATATTAATTAATTTATTTTCCACTATATAAATTAATTGCACTCCCAATATTAAATCATATTATATCAAATAATATTTCTCCGGTAGTATTATTTATTCCACATGTTTAAGATATAAATGTACATGATTAAATTATATTTATTGCTTATATTATTTATTCATCTCTTTTAATTCCGAGAATAGTACCACTCAACTTTATTATCATGCGGATCAAATCCACTTGCAAGGTTTAGATGATAATCCTTATGAGCTCATCTCGGGGACATTATCAACCCTTTCGAGGACATGCTTTCCCGCCAAGAATTCACGGCATGTAATATATAAAATATAGTAACCCAACTTTACCGGTAATTGACCCAATATACTAACCGATCAATTCCTTTGGAAAATCAAAGTCACATATATTAAATATACACACCCGCAATAGTATCGGGGATTAAGAATAAAATACACTGAGACTTAAATCGATTATCGCCGGCAATCCTAATCGATAAATCTCAAGCAGATCCGCTCAATACACCAAGTGTACAAGTATGATAAAATAATCAAGACCAATTATTTTCTCACTCATACTACGACTATACCGATGGATTGGTCCGTGTCCATCTAGGTCATGAGCAACCGTTCGATTATATACGAGTAACCGATAGTATGATCTTCCGTGTGACGACGCACACCATACTAACTACAACGTATAAAATCTAGGACTATTGTTTGCATATAAATGCAAATGATTGTTTATTATTAAATAGGATAAATGCTTTAGACGGAGTTCAGATGCTACTTAAATCTAGACATTAATTATACAACTCCATCAGTAAACTCAAGAAACATGAGGTGGTCGAACTCTCAAATAGAGGATTGTGTTTCAAGTGCCTTGGAGTGTGGACAATACGTCACCGGTGCGCGAACCGTGAGGTCATGGTGATCGATACGACCCGCACGAGTGAAGTAGTGTCACGCAAGCGCAAGGAGAGAGACATGGAGGTTCAAGACGCGGAAAAACAAAACCCCATTATCCCAGTCGAACCCATGCACGAGGAGAAGCAACCTGTGCAAGAAATCCTTGAGGTCAAGGATAGTTTTAAAGGAAGGGGGAGTGCTGAGAACCCTGTCTCAGAGCCCGTAGCTGAACCCGAGAAATTACTAGTCGGCTGCGAGGAATTCCCAGAGCACGTGGATTGGGATACATTTTGTGACTTCGACATACCTTGGGAAACGTCATGCTTAGGAATCGAGGGCTTAGTAGCTTCAATTGAAGTTTTAGAGTCCATAAACTTGGATATAGATGACGACTTCGAAGGAGTACTCGAATCATTTCTCGAGTCAATGGGTAAAGTAGTACCCGAGGAGCAAGGAAGCGAGGTACTACGGGAAACTAATGTTGTACCCGTAGCAACACACGAGGATCCCAGTAGTTCCCGTAGCGATCCAGCGCTACGAGAGGCTCGCAGCGTGCCTACGGCAGCATGCGAGGACCTATCGAGACGCTCGCAGCGACGTGCGATGCGTCTACGGGGACGCATATGAGCACGCATGGAGGCGAACCAACAGCGGATGTGCACGAGGCGCTACGAGAGGTTCGCGAGGGGACTCGTAGTGAGTCCGTAGCAATTCAAGGAATTTTCTATGCACCGGAAAATACCCCGGCGACCGGAAATACAAAGACGACGCCCGGCGATAGATCGACGATTACTCCGGCAAACATTCCGGCGAATGTTCCGGCCACTCACCGGCGATCACGGCGGCTGGCGGCGACGACAAGCGGCGGCTAACGGCAGGCGCGTCAGCCTCGGTTATGGACTCCGAGTTACCAATGTCCAAATTATCTTTTAATTGTTTTATTTAATTAATTAGTTTAATTATTTATTTAAGTAATTAGGGAGTCTTCTAGAAGAATCTTGTAGAGATCTTTTAGATTTGATTTGATTTTTATTTTATTTAGTTTTGCTTAGATACTAGGATTCTTTTTCCTTATAGGAATTTTACCTACTTTGGGATTCTCTTTTGAGCTCTATATAATAGAGACTCCGCATTGTATTTTATTCATTCAGAAATTAATCAAAGAACTTCTTTTTCTTTTGAAACGATTTATAGCTAAGGCTTTACTCGTAGGATCGATTGAAGCCTAATACACGGCTATAAATTGTTCCGGAAATTGTTAGTGTGATCACTACAATTCCGAAGACCTCGAGTTGAATAATATTCACTCGTAGGAGGCGCGTAGTGCGACAATCCGTTTACTACCTTAGATTAATTCAATAATCTTAAGGCGAGTACTACGAGGAATTGAGTAACTCTTAACGAGCTTATCTAATTGGACGTGTAACGAAGCCTCATAAGCTTAGTTCACGTGAGCACAATTTCGACCACAAGCTCAACAATAGTCGATACGAGAACTTACGTGCATAGACGTGTGGCAACTGGACGAGAAAGGACTCATAAACCTCTAACCAAACGAGACGAGGCCGCGTACGCGTCTAAGGATTGTTAGGGTTTGGTGTTTGGGCCTATTTATCGATAAGGTCCCCATCACTGGAGTCGTCCCCCTTAGGAGCCCAAGGCAGGGCGAAACCAGCAATTGTCTCGATGGTTAAGGCGGAAACTCTCGTTCGAGGTTGCCGCACGGCTTGAGTGTTTCCGCCACTCGAAATGCGTCGCCATGCGCTCGCATCCGGTCAGAGGGGACGAGTATGCAGGGACGTGCAACTCTGTCGGGACGATCCGAGGATACCCCATCGGCTGCGGCGATGGATGTACACAGGGTGTGTACACGCTTTGTCGAAGGGGACTGTGGCGTTCTCCAACAAAAGGACTCGCAGGCGTGACGAGCCATGCGTCGGGGCCGATCATGCCAGTGGACGCCACGCGTCAAATACTCAGAGGTGTTAAAAGACGTTGGAGCTGTAAGGGGCCGAGTGCAAACGATTGAGTCTCGAGGGGTATAGTTGTGCTTGCTAAAATGTCCGAGGGGCCACCGAAGGCCAGTGATCTGTCCTTCACGTGGATTCGTCATGGGGACGAGGTTAGGACCACGATAAGGGTTTCGAGGAATGGACTGGTAAAAGGATATAAGGCCACGGTGTGCGATTCTTCATCGGCTAGGCTGCGACACAGTGGGTGTCGTCTTGCCTATTGGCACTTGGGCGTTGTGTATCGCTGAGGAAAAGGCGAGGCGTCCTTTGTGATGTCAACTCTGGGTAGAGTGCCGTGTACGAGGGCGCACCATTTTGGGTGTGGGAGAAAGTCACTCCCATAACCTTCTGGGCGCAACAGCAGGACAATTGCTGGTTGATGTGCTTTAATGAGGATTACTTTGAGGTGTGGAAGGGAAGATCACCCTCCAAGTTCAGACATGCCGACCCGGTTGAGTTCAGGGTGCTTGTCGCTAGTCGAGGACTTAACTTGAATGGAGGGAATTCGACCATCCCTTGTCCCAAATACGGTTGGGCCACACTGGTCGGGGACTGGAGCCGTCTCCCTGAGGAGCCCAAGGCAGAGCGAAACCAGCAATTATCTCTATGGTTAAGGCTGAACCTCTCGTTCAAGGTTGCCGCACGGCTCGAGTGTTTCCGCTACTCGAAAAGGTCGTGACAGGTCGCTACCTATAGAATAAAACAAAAAACCGGTTTCAAAGTTTGGACTTGAACCGGTTTCAAGGTTCGGACTTGAACCGGTTGGTTCAGAACCTGAACCGAGTTGAACCGAACTTTGAACCTGTTTTCACCGGTCCGGGTTCGGTTCATTGAAACCTAGAACCTGAACCGGATAGCCCGGAACCGGCCTGGATGTGCAGCTCTAATTTGGAGTAATGATCAATAGACATAGAACTTGGGCCCGGTATAAACGGTCATCAACTTTGTTTTTTCTCAGATATCGTCCTTTTGCTACTGTTCCGGCGAAAAAATGGCACAAGATTCTCATGTGACGCCGGAAAGTTGAGTCAGCGTTAGGATATCGTCCTTTTTTGCTACTGTTCCGGCAAAAAAATGGCACAAGATTAAAGTGTCGCCAGAAAGTTGAGTCAGCGTTGGGATATCGTCCTTTTGCTACTGTAGTCGTGACAGGTCGCTACCTATAGAATTAAAAAAAAAAACCGGTTTCAAAGTTCGGACTTGAACCGGTTGGTTCAGAACCTGAACCGTTCCGGCGAAAAAATGGCACGAGATTAAAGTTGAGTCAGTGTTGGGTTTGGAGAGGATCGAACCCTGGTCTTTCAAAATGCATAAAATAGCCCAAACCACTTTGCTACGGTAGTTAGTTGAAAGAATTTGTAATAATATTGTATATCTACGTTATAAATTGTAGTATAAATTATGAATTACATAATTATTTAACAATATCATATAAATAAAATTAATTATTTATATTATAAATAATTAATAAAACATAAATAATAATAGTAAATAATAATAACATAATAAATTATTTCACTTGATTAATATTTACAAAAATAATATTAATTTAATTTATTATATACTCAATGTATTAAATAATTACGCATACTATCATTGTTTTTTTATGTGTAACTTAATATGTATATCTTTAAAAATAAATTTTATTTTACCTTTTTAAATAAAAATACATTTTTACTACTAAAAATTAAAAGGTACAAATATATTTAGAATTTACATCAAAATATATATTTTTACTAGTAAAAATTAAAAGGTAAAAATGTATTTTTAATTTTAAATAATATATTTATATTTAAAAGTATACATATTAAGTTTTTTTTTTGGTAAAGGTCAATCACATAAAAAAAGAAAAATATATAATACAGTATTGCGCATAGAAAATGCAATCCCCACCGCATCACAACTAACATACTAGCTTTTCAATCAACCAAACTAACCATATAGCACTACAAAATACAAACACAATCACCAGGCTATATGCCATACCTCTTCAGTGCACGTGCCTGAAGAGAATCCGGGAGTCGTAATGAGCGGATCCTCTCCTGTATGATAGAAATCGCCTGAGAGGCCACTACTCTAGGAACCACCGAACGAGCCTCATGAATCCTCGTGTTCCTCTCGAGTCAGATAAAGTATATCAACGTAGCGAGAAGTCCCCGATAAGCACAAGAAATCAAGTGTTTCCCACGCCATCAACTAGAAGCCCGTAACACAGCACTATTAAGAAGCACGTAACATATTAAGTTGACACACATCAAGAAAATGATAGTGTGTATAATTATTTAATACATTTATTATATAGTAAATTAAGAGGGTGTATTCAATTGAGATTTTGATAGATTTTTTTGAATTTTTAAAAGTGAATTCTTATAAATTTTCTAAATCCACGGAGTCTACGTAGAGTTTGACAGACTTTTTTCATTGATTTTGATGGATTTTCATAAACTTCACGTGATTGTAATATAATTTTTTTAATTGTTTTACTTGAATTTCTATAAACTTTTATATATAATTTTTTTTAATTATTTAAAAAATTCAAATTGTTCAAAAATAAATAAATATTATTATTTATAAAAAAAATTCATTTGTTGAAAAATAAATAAATATTATTATTTATCATTATTATTTTCATCTTCATTTACATTATTGTTATGCATCGGCCTCATTTTCCTCGTAGGATTAAAATACTCGCTCTCCATGAATTAAGAGGGTGGATTTCATTAGAATTTTATAGGATTTTTTTGGATTTTAAAAAATCCATGGATCTTGAAATTCTATAGATTTTATGGAGAGTTTAATCGACTTTATTATTGATTTTTTTATTGATTTTCATAAATTTTAAGGAATTGTAAAATATATTTGATTTACGTAAATTTTCATAAACATCAACTATATCCAAATGTATATGAACATACTTTTATATAAAAAAAATCATTTTTTTTAAAAACAAAAAAATAAATTATTATTCTAATTTTTATAATTTTTATTTTAATCACAAAATAATTTATTATTAATATCATGTATAAATAATTATTTTTAACGAAAATATGATAAGATCAATTTTCTCAAATAAAAATTTTAATAGAGTTATTTGTGTAACTCGCATTAAATGACTAGCAATTGTTTTATTTTTATTTTTCGTATTTGAGTTTTGTGTTGTATAGAAGTCCATTGAAATCTCTCATAATTATAACAGATTTGAAAAAGACAAATTTAGTTATATTTTGTAAAGAAAATCCATCAAAAATCATAAACTTTTAAAATCCATTATAATCCATAGACTTTTGAATAACTACAGATTTTTTAAAACTTTTTAAAATCCTAATGGAATATTTCGGGATTTTAATAGACTTTTAAAAATCCGTATTGAATACATTTAGACTTTAAAAAGTTCATAAAAATCCTATAGACTCTTAATTGAATACATCCCCTAAATTGTAAAAAAAAATTGTTTTTTTTCATAAGTTAATTAAGCGAAATAATTTATTAGGTGAATATTATCTACTACTATTATTTATATTTTATTAATTATTTTTATTTATATGTAATTATTAATTAATTATGTAATTTATAATTTATACTACAACCTATAACGTATATATAAAATAATATTACAAATTCTTACAACCAACTAGTGTAGCCAAGTGGTCTAGGCTATCTTCTCAATTTTGAAAGACCAAGGTTTGATCCCTCCAAACCAAACATTTCTCCATTAATGATGAGTCAACGCTGACTCAGCAAAAAAATTTTGAAAGACCAAGGTTTGATCCCTCCAAACCAAACATTTCTCCATTAATGATGAGTCAACGCTGACTCAGCAAAAAGGTTTGATCCCTCCAAACCAAACATTTCTCCATTTATGATGAGTCAACGCTGACTCAGCAAAATATGAATCTAACCCAAGATCAAGATTTTTTGGCCTAGCTTGGGCTGAAAAATTCAAGCCTAATTTTTATCAGCTCAGTTTAGCTGGTTGGCGAGCCAATGAACCAGCCCAAGCCCATACTACTATTTTTTAAAATTAATTATTAAAATAAAAATAAAAAATGTAAATGTAAATATTTATACTTTTTAAAAAAAAATTAATAATTGAACTTATAAAAAATATAAAGTAAATACATAATTAAATATTATGTACATAAATATAATTAAAATTACATAAAAGATAAAAGATATACTAAATATTAATTATAATTTATAGGGAAAAATGGCAATAAGGCCAATTTTCAGCATTTTTTCGGCAATAAGACTTTCGAGAAATTACGCGTGTCAATTAGGCCGCCTAAAATGTGCAAAGACATCGTTGCCCTTGCATATATACACATTTGAACAAACGGGTTCCTCATTTATTTCTTTTCCCCGCACCGAAGTCACGAAACCCACACCTCCTCTCTCTTTCTCTCGCTCCCGCTACAACACACAGAATACCAAGCTTTCGAAACCACCACCAACAACACGAAATCCTCTCTCACTTTTCCTTCTCATCTCAAGCTAGCTTTTCGATTTTCATATGGCTCCGTCGAAGAAAACCGCCGCCGCGAAGAAAACCACCGGGAAGAAATCGACTCCAACCGCCGCTGCTGCTTCCGACAACACTGAACGGAGGCTTGTTCAGTACACTCCGTCGAGTGAAGAGCAGGAGAGCCCTCAGCCTGCCGCCGGCGAGAAGAAGGAGAGGAAGTAAGTGTTTTCGAACCCTAATTCGATTTTCACTTTCAATCTGTTAATTTCCACTTGCATGAATGAATGTCTAGTGTTTTTTTTATGTGTTTTGATGGAGGTTCGGTGTGATTATGTGTTGAACAACTTGATTGTGTGTGTTGGTAGCTGTTCAGTGTCTTTATGTCCTGTTCAGTGTTGTATATGTTGGAAATCGATATCCCGGAATTAATAAATTTAAATAAATAAATTATCTAATTTATTCCGACCGAAATCCTACGGAGATCGAATATCCGGAATTGTCAAAATTGCGGAACCGACAACTCCAATCGACTCCCGGAACACGTACATGACCATACGAAAAAGTTACGCGGGAAAAACACGAGAGAACTCGCGTGAACCAGCGAAACCCGCAGCAGCCACGCGGGGTTGCTCGCAGCAGCCCGCAGCAACCCACAGCGAGTCGCCTGACTCGCTGCTGCTGGGACCCTGCTGGATCGCTGCGGGTCAGCTGCGGGAAAACCCACAGCACCCTGCGAATTCCCCGTAGCAGCCCACAGCAACCTGCAGCGAGTCGCCTGACTCGCTGCTGCTGGGCGCTACGAGTCGCTGCGGGAAAACCCGTAGCTGGCAGCAGATCGCTACGGGAAAACCCGCAGCCGATCCGCGTGATCGAGCCCTAGGCTCGATCCACCTCGCGCGATCCCTTTCCAGCCGAGTCGTCGAGCGTCGGCAGTCCGGTGGTCCGACCACCACCGCCCGGTTCGACCTCGTCTCGTGGGTCCGTTCCTCGGATCTTGGTTCAAGGTATTTTTACGATAATTAAACGATAAAATCATAAAGAGGGTTTTACGATTTACCTCGTTCTCGTTGTTCGGAAAAACGAAGAACTCAATTTGACGACCTTGAGATCTTCCCACGTATTCCTTGCACTAGCTCGGACGTCGTGTGGGCGACGATCTACCGAACTCCATGGATCTCCCTCTCTACTTTCTCTCTCTAGAATTGTGATCTTCAAGTTATGAGATATGAGAATAGAGAAGACCATGTAATGCTTTTATAGGCTACGTAGGAGATCTTAAGGAGGTGGAATATTGGGCTTCCAATAATAGTGATTAAATTGAGCCCAAGCCCAAATCTATTAATCCTTACTATTATTAATTAATTTATTTTCCACTATATAAATTAATTGCACTCCCAATATTAAACCATATTATATCAAATAATATTTCTCCGGTAGTATTATTTATTCCGTGTATTTAAGATATAAATATCCATGAATAAAATTAATTTATTGCTAATTAATTTATTCATCTCTTATATCCGAGACTAGTACCACTCAACCTTAATTATTATGTGGAACAAATCCACCTGCAGGGTTTACATAATAATTCCTTATGAACTCATCTCGGGGATATTATCAACCCTTACGGGATACACTTTCCCGTCAAGTATTCACGGCATGTCCTATATAAAATATAGCGACCCAACTTAACCAGTAATTGACCCAATAATTAAACCGGTCAATTCCTTTGGAAAATCAAAGTCACTTATATTAAATATATACACCCGCAATAGTATCGGAGATTAAGAATAAAATACACTGAGATTTAAATCGATTATCCAAGGCAATCCTAATCGATAAATCTCAAGCGATCCGCCCAATACACTAAGTGTACAAGTATGATAAAATAATTAAGACAAATTATTTTCTCTCTCATACAACGACTATACCGATGGATCGGTCCGTGTCCATCTAGGTCGTGAGCAACTATTCGATTATATACGAGTAACCGATAGTATGATCTTCCGTGTGGCGTCGCACACCATACTAACTACAACGTATATAATCCAGGACTATAATTTGCATATATTTAATTATAAATAATTAAACGAAAATAATTGTTTATTTAATTAAATAGATTAGTGGCAATGGATCGTGAGTTTCCGTTACTTAAATCTAGACATTAAGTACACAACTCCAACAATCTCCCACTTGTACTAAGGTCTAGTCATTTCCTCCAAACTCCCGACTCCCATACTCATCACGTGCTTAAGTTGTACTTCCAAGAAGTACTATGTGAATGAGCACTCTAGGTTGCCGCTCTGAAGTTATCTTGGTGACTACAGCGTCGTCTCCCTCGACGATGACTCGTATCAGGTGGTACTTGCTCTATGTGTTATCTTACACTTATGGACTTGTGACTTCTTACCATTTGCCATCGCACCGCTATTTACATAGCCTTTGGCAAATTAAGAATCACATCTAAGTCCCAGAGATTATCCCGGAGTTATGCCAAAACTTCCGCTGCCTCTGAGGGTGCTATTTGGTTACCCATGGCAGAGTCCGAAAAGCATCGTGCTTATCACTCTTCCATGTTAAAACTCCTTCTCCTTCAATAGTGAAACACATAGCTTGATATCGACTTACACCGGTCCTCATTCGATTAGAAGTCTAAGAGAATGTAATCCAAAGGAAATGTTCGTCTGCTTCGTAGTCTAGAACAGTACTTCGAAAGTACTTTTACAGCAGTTGAATATTCCTTTCCAGGATTACCTTGATATCCTCTCACTATACTAGCCGCATAGCCGATATCAGGTTCTTGTTTTCAACAATGCATTTATTAAGCTTTCCACACTTAAAGTGTAGGAAACTGCTTTCATTGCTTCTATCTCCTTTTGTGTTCCTCAAATACATGTCCTTAGATAGATGCATTCCGTGTCTGAAAGGTAACGAACCTTTCTCGGAATCTTGCATGTTAAAACGAACCATAATCATATATATGTAAGATTTCCAGGAGAAGTACAATGTTCTTTCCTAGAGATCCAAGATCTCAAGAACATGTCCAACTTCTTCCTATATCTTTCATATTGATTTATCTAGACAACCTCATTTTATGTCTTGACAACATCTTTACATTGTTACCAATGATAAGAATGTTCTCTACATAAAACCCGAGAAACACCACCTTGTTCCATCACGTTTCCAATACACATGATTCGTCTATGCTTTGATGAATCCATAAAATGGACTATCTCATCAATTTGCAAGTACTACGAACTCAATGCTTTGTTCCAATCCATAAATGGATTAACTAAGCTTGTACTCTAAATGATCTTGCCTCTTAGCAATAATCCTTATTGCTTTCCAAGAAGGCACATTTAGATATAGTACTGCCTTCATGTATATCTAGGGATCGATTTCATGTATACTAGGTCCAGAGTTCGAAAACTCTCCTAGTCTTATGAATATCTCTGGTTGACCCACAACCTCCCACTACAACGGCATTCCGGAGTATAAACAGTAATAACAGTAGGTGCAGTTAGTGGTGTACCGCTACTCGGTTCGGCTGGTTCTCAGTCCTTATCGTTCTCTCTCATTTCAAAGTATCACGTCACTTTGGGCTTGTGGTTCATCATATAGTCTTTCTCTAAGAACCGGGCGTTAGAACTTATAACGTCCTTCTGGTTCATAGTACTATTGAACACACATCTTTTGTTCTTCTAGGATATTCTACAACCGCATTTGAACGCGCCATTGTTTCCAGACATATCCATAGAACATAGGTTGTTCCGTATAACTCATCTTTTACTATTTCTATAAGAGTTCCATTTCTTGTTTACGACACACCATTTCTACACAACAGTGTATGGTGTAGTCATTTGGAATCAAATCCCAATCTCTGATCAGTATGTCATGCATTCCTCAGACAGGTACTTGCCTCCGCGATCAAATCGCAGGCTACAAATGGATATACCTTGATGGTTCTCCACAATTGTTTAGTGTCCATTGACTTGTCAAAACACTTGCTTTTGTGGCACATCAGGTATTCTAATCCATTTCTCGAGTAATCATTAAATGAAGTACTCGTACCTTATTGTCTGAGTAGACATAGTCTGCATACATCAGAGTCAATCAATTCTTATACTTGTCTGGGTCTTATATCTTATATCCATAAAGGATTGCTTAGTCATGTTATCTTCCAAATTGGATTCTTAGGTCGGAAGGTCCACTCCTTCAACTTAATTGACCAAATATCAATTTTCGACCTTTGAAATTCTTATTTGAATAAACATGACTTAGCATAAGAATCCACAAACATAATCGATTTAATAAAGAAATCTCTTATTAGTAAAACGAGTTTCATACTACGGTTCGTTGCACCGTGGTGGACTTAGGATTCATCATTTATATATTGCTAGCTAATGTACCAGAATAGATAATATCATTATTTCTTCTTATAACCATCAAATGATTAAAATAAATAAAATATCCATTTATTAGAAATCCAGAACAAAGTTCTTTCTAATATGAAAGGTACATAAAAGCAATAACTCAAAATGAAATCCTATAAAATGTCCTCCATTGCAACAGCTGCCTCCTCTACAACATTGCCCATGTAGACTACGATTTCTTCTTTTCTAAGTCGTCGGGTTTCCTGGAACCCTTGCATTTAAAATGCACATACCGTCAGTGGTTCCATATCTACACACCAGGTTCCGGTAGATAATACCACTGACTATGTTTTACGACTAAAGAAAATTTCGTACTTTCTTTCAGAGGATAATCAGACTTCCAGTACCCAGACTGTTTGCATCGAGAATACTTGCCTTATGGCTTTCTCGTCCCATCTCGTGGTCCAAGTAATCTTAGAACCACTGGGTTTTTTTGCTTGGTTTTCCTTTCCCCCGATTTTACCCTTAGGTTCGAAACCTATGGCATTGGCTACAAGAGCTTGCAATTTCCGTCTCAACTCGTCTAAAAGGTCCATCATTTCAAAAACGTGTTTAAGCGTTTCCTTGAACGAATGGCCTTTATGAGTATCCTCATCGCCTCTTGTCTAGCCACTACGTCATGTCTAAACATCTCCTTGAGTTTGAACATGATATCAAATCAGTCCTTTCCTCATCAGTTAAGACATTTGTAGGCTTGGGAGGAAAAAGCTCACTGAGTACAAACTTGTACTCTTTAACAGTCCGGGCAATGTCTAGATCTCTATTCCAATCATTACATTTAGGGACCAATGAGTTTAAAATCCTTACGTATCACAGAAAGTGGGTTCAAAGCCATTTCCTAATCTATGAGCACATATAACAACAAATAATCGATTTAATATCCGATATTATCTCCCTTAAATAATATCATTAAATCACTAATCGCCTCTAAAATCCCATCAGATATGGCAAGCCACGTTTGTGTGGACGTTTACCTACCCAAACGATTTAGCAATTAGATTTGCTTCGGTCGTACATCAATTATAGCGTTACTTCGTTGGGAAGGATGCTATAAAGCGTACCTAAGTGTAAACCATTACTCAGTACTAAGGTGAATCGTTTGGAATCGCTACGTCAGCGCAAGCCACGTTTGTGTGGACGTTTACGATAACTCACAATCCTTCACAATTCCCTATAACTGTCTACATCAATTATTCCAAGATCCCATTCAGTATAGCAAGCCACGTTTGTGTGGACGTTTACTACACCAAAAGATCTTTACAATTGACTCCCAATTACTTGATCCATTCGATCTTGTAAATCAAGACGCGGAGAATCATAAGTGAAACTCGAAGTTTCTAACCAGTGATTCACCATGCGAACAACCCTATCTCTCATAAAATGAGGGAGCCGAGCAGACAATCGATCTAGTCATCAAATGACACGAAAGTCTCTAATTTGTGTCCTCGACATGACCAAGTGGCTTTGGCTCCATTCCACTCCCCGAGGTGAGAATGAGTCGACTTGAAATCAGTTTTGGAAAGACAAATTAGGCATTGTTTGATAAACTTAATCAATGTTTCTCATAAGAGGAATTACAAGAATTCTCCTTCAATGGCTTATCTATATGAACTTCGAAAGTTCATAAAAGTCATCAAGAGAACAGTAATGGAGACCATGGTATTGTTTCCAATCCCTCTCACACTTAGCTTTTTACATTAAAGGGATATGCTATCTAATGCATAATTAAATACACATAAGCATGCATACATGAAATAAAGCACATAGAATATTACATAATCAAAATAATACTAGAATATTATTTTCCGACTATTATGGCTTTATCGCATCCCCGTATGCGTCTTCTAGTCTTTAGTCTTCGTTCTTTGAATGCTCCATGTGACGGGAATATTAATTCCAATATTTAAATCTATTTATTTTTAATAAATCCAAAAGTTACTTAATTCGAAAATTAAGTCAATCGAATAAATCAAAAATAAAATTAAATATTATTAATATTTTTATTTATTTTTATTTTCTTTTTCTACTCCATTAAATCTCTAGAATCCTATCCAAGACCCACTTGGAATATTCTAGAAGATTTCCATAATGAAATAAGGAAATAAAATAATCTAGGACTCTTAATCCTTCCAAATTAATTCCTTTCCTTTTCTATTAAAAATTCCATAAAGGAATAATTAAATAAGGAAAAATTAATTAAGGACTCTTCTACTTTCCAAAATTAATTAATTTCCATGTCCATGAAAATTCCCATAAAATAGAAATAATCAATTAGGAAATAAATTAATTTAATAATTAATTATTTTTCCTTTCCAATTCTATTAAATCTCTAGAATCCTATCCAAGTTAGACTTGGAATATTCTAGAAGACTTCTATAATAGAATAAGGAAATAAATTAATTCCAATTAATTCTTTTCCTATTTTCATGAGAGTTCCCAAACTTAGGAATACTCAAAATAGGAAAACCGAATTAATTAGGAAAGCGAATCTAGGTAGGAGTAGCACGGGGTGCGCCACCCCCACCCTTTGATCGATCGGCCGGCCACCCGGGGAGGAGCACCGCCGCCCAGCCACGCCGGCCAGCCACCGAACCGGCGGCAGCCCGCGGCTAGAGCGATCGAGCCCCTCGCCCATGCCATCGATCGATCATCATCATGGGATCGATCCCAATCGATCTCGAGCCCTAGCTCCCTCTCTTCGTCTCCTCCGTCACACTTTTCCGGTCGTCGTTTCGTCCTCGATCCAACGTAAAATAAATTACAAATTTATTACTACGCTATCCGGCATCGATTCTCTACATGAAAACGACCTCAAACAATTTCCGGAAAAATAAGAACAAGCATTCACCACACAAGAACGAATCTCGACATCACCGAGAGTTTTATAATCAAGAGCAATATTATGGACATTAATTAACAAAATTAAATCTAGCCATAATGATCAGAAACCCTGTAAGGTAGAACAATTTATCGAAAAATACCATGAACTAAAACCAACGCTCTGATACCAATTGTTGGAAATCGATATCCCGTAATTAATAAATTTAAATAAATAATGAAATTACGTCTTCGACATAAGATACCAACTTTTCGCGAAGTCGGTCTTAAACACTTAACAGTTCAGCAACTTCGTTCGCACACACTCAGCAAATGTAAGGTAAAGTTGTGAAGACAAAGTTATGTAATATTTTTCATTTCATTGAACACAAAACGAAAGCTATTACACGTGGAGAGAAAGGTAGACGGAATGATCAAATGTCGTATCCCAAGTGACGCAGCACTCCAACGAACCAGAGACCTAGTACTACTACACCTAGAGCTAAATCACATAACCCTACTAGTGGTGCACAGCACAAAACAACTACCAAAACTCTTAAAGCTATAAGCCGTAAACAACGATAGCGATACTCGAATATCAGATTTCGTTCTCTCAAAATCGTCAAGTGAAGTCTTCAGCTTCCATGGGTTTATATAGGAGTGCCGCACATGTGGAGCGCTGATGTGGAGCAATCTCACTGGTCACATGCTTGGCTGACGTCACAAATCCATGGATGACATCACTTTTTGTACTTGGATTCTAGAATCTTGGAATCTTGAATCTTTGATTCTCGAATCTTTGAATCTTGAATCTTCAATTACTTCAACTTCAAACTTCAACTCTATCTTGACTCCATCGATCTCAATACTTCGTCTTCAACTTCATCGTGATGTACACTCGTCGTTGAGGCTTCAGCATTTCATCGTCTTCATGGTCGTCGATAGTATTGAAACCAATCCATGTTGCCAAAAACGGAGAAGGCATGAATTGCGACTCCGTTCGCAAATGAAGGAGGGCAAGAATTGCGAATCCATTCGCAAAAGTGGGAGGCAGGAGATTTGCGACTCCAGTCGCAAACGATGGGGAGGAAGGACATGCGACTCCATTCGCAAAAGTGTGAGGGGCGATAAGTGCGAATCCATACGCAAATGAGTGAGGCCGGTGATTTGCGACTCCAGTCGCAATAGTTGGAGAGCCAGAGTTTTGCGAACCAATTCGCAAAAGTGAGAGAGATCATTGATTGCGACTCTGTTCGCAAGAGTTGAAATATGTTTGATTTGCGAACCCATTCGCAAGTGAGGAGGGGCGAGGAATTGCGAACCGGTTCGCAATTGTTGACGGAGTAAATGTCTTGCGACTCCAGTCGCGAATGTTGGAGGCAA
This sequence comes from Euphrasia confusa, assembly GCA_954870475.1. Taxonomy (NCBI): domain Eukaryota; kingdom Viridiplantae; phylum Streptophyta; class Magnoliopsida; order Lamiales; family Orobanchaceae; genus Euphrasia; species Euphrasia confusa. The sequence continues at coordinate 20,994,664 of OX940949.1, forward strand.
CCAAAATTGCGAATCCATTCGCAAGTTTTTATGAATGAGATTTGCGAATCCGTTCGCATAGAGATTCTTTACTTGAGTTCCAACTTGTATCCATTCATTCAACCACCTGAAATCCAATCAACTGTTGGTAATTTTTGTACAAAATGTCTAAATCCAAAACATAAAATAAAATAACATCTGGACTAGAACAGTACTACTGATCTTTACAATTCCAGAATAAAATTAAATAAAATAAATAAATAAATTAACCTTGAATCGGGCTTCGAACAGAAACTTGTTGCGGGTAGTCGAGGCGCTTTCGCTATCTGCAAGACTAAAACGCCCCGTGTATGCTACGGTTTTACGACGTTAGTCCCCAAAGATACAACGACTTTCAATCATCTTCTAGTCTGAGGCACACCAGCTAGAAGCTCCGTCGAACGAGAAAGAGAGAGAACCTAGCATATGCAAATGCAAGGAACTAATAATATTGTTAACACAATATTCTAACACTAGAATCCTTATGAGTTTAGAGAGAAGAGATTCTGATGTGGGATAGATTCAAAGGGATGAATAATCCTCTCAACTAAGACTCCTATTTATACTCATTAGGGGAGTCTCAAACGACATAAAAGGCATGTCAAAGGTCATAGCAACTCAAAAGTCACACTATTATGAGGATTAATTTATATATTTTATTAAATATATAAATAAAATTCTGATGACTTTTCAAGTCATTGGGCCGTCTATTTAAATTCTGTACAACCCATATTGGGCTGACTATTCAAATTTCGTACAACCCATTTAGGCTAGCCCAACAGCATAACCCAATTAAATATTTCAACTAATTTACTCAGCCCAAAGGCTAGCAAGCCCAAGCCATAATAACCAACATGTTATTATTTAACAGGCTCAATACAAATTAAATTTGTACTTTGTTAAACTTTTATAAGCCCAAGAAAATTCTCAGAGGCCCAAGTCCAAATCATTATATTACAATTGACCAAGAATAAAATTCAAGTCAATGGACTTAATCAAAGTTGAAACATTTCACTACTCCTCATATAACACCACGAAAGTATTAATTTTCTCTCCACATTCAATGTAGGATTAGAGACTTTTCATATTCTCAATAATTAATACACAAGACCTTTTATAATGGTTCTCACAAACCCATTATCTACCACATTTAGATGTGGGATGAGACCTTACAATTCTCATTCAATAATGCCTTTTCACTTGGCTAATTCATTATTTATTTCTCACTCACCGAAAAATCGGATTTTGACGAAATAAAATAATATAATTAACTACGCAACATCGTAGAAAATTATCAACAAATTAATTCCAACATGAATTAATATTTAGCCATAAAAAATCAGTCAAATATTGGTCAAACCAAATATTTTATTCCAATTTTTCCAACAATCCCCCACATGAGTGGAAATGAATGCATGCAATCTATGCAGACCTAGTGCTCGATTCTCAAGAGAATTTATTGCTTCAGGAAAGGTAGTTTGCGGCTTTGAACCTCCCGTAGTAAATTATCATCGGAAGTACAGGAGGCCTAGTGGACGCGATGCCTTGAACTATTCCCCCACAACGTACAACGAGTCAATGATATTTACACAATAAATCCCCATCAATTTCCCGTTCTTATGTTGTGTCCGTTTTGGCCATGGACTCACTTTGGATTCATAAATGTTTACATTTGAAGCGGCCCTCACTTCACATTTATATAGGTGACCTCCCACAAAAGTATCCTGACATACTTCACCTTTCAACGGTGGGGATTCATTAAAAGTCTCCACGAGAACTTAACCTTTTACCACACATCAGGATTTAGCACTTGATTTGCCCTTAGGGATGAGTTCAGAAAATATATAAATATATAAAATATATAAATATATTTTTCAAGTGCTCAACTAAATTTTCATAACTTAGTTTTCCCTTTGAACCAAGTTCCTGGGATCTCCATTCATCATGGTAGGGTTACCGTTATGATCGTTCATTAAAATGTTGTTTTTCAAACCCAATCCCTTTAGCACATACTCAATTGATCTCTATCAATTCCTTTCGTCAAAGGATCAATCAATTTTATTTTAATTTTCTTAGACTTCACACATTCTAAGAAAATTACTTCATTTGAGATCAATTGTCTAACGGTGTTAATTCTCCGACGAACATGTCGAGATTTACCGTTATACAAAATGCTCTATGCTCTTTCTATAGCAACTTGGCTATTGAAGTAAATCATCACAGAAGACACAAGCATTTTCACTTGCTTTGGTTTAGGAATATACACCTTACCCAAACACCCCCCACACTTTAAAATATTTATAAGACGGTTTACGATTTTTATTTTTTTTTTTCAAAAATCCGTAACACCTCTTATTTTTATTTTATTTTAGTGGGTATTTATTCAATACGTGGTTAGCTTGTTAAAACAGCTTTCCCCCACATGTTCTGAAATAACTCATAATTAATCAACACGACGTTCATCAACTCTTTAAGAGTTTTAATAATAATAATAATTATTATTATTATTAATATTTTTTTTTTCTTCAACCACACCATTTAATTGCGGTGAATACGAACCGTCGTTTGAAAAAAATTATCTTATTTTCAGAACAAAAATAATTTCTCAAATGCAACAACCATTTGGAAATATTCACTGATCGACATGTCTTCACCGGCTATGTATACATGATCAATTGGTACTCTTGGAATTAAAAAAAAATCACGGTCTTACTCACGACCATTTTAATAATTCAAGAACATACCGACGATGAAAATATTAGTTCCAACGTCCACAATCTTGTATTTCTTCTCCTTAGCAACCCAAAGTGCTTTGGACGAAGTCATACTCTATACACACCGTATAGTTCAATACTCAGTCCGTTTAGGACAATATTTCGGCAAAGGTAACACATTGCTCACATGCTTCAAACGTTACACGTTTCTCAGCATCTATCTCATTCTCGTAGATGACCAAAGGTCCATCATTGAGATATTTTACCGGACCCATCAGTTCCGGAGGTAGACATTTTATACGGAGTTTTAGTCTTGCGTTGTTGGTAATTTTTGTACAAAATGTCTAAATCCAAAACATAAAATAAAATAACATCTGGACTAGAACAGTACTACTGATCTTTACAATTCCAGAATAAAATTAAATAAAATAAATAAATAAATTAACCTTGAATCGGGCTTCGAACAAAAACTTGTTGCGGGTAGTCGAGGCGCTTTCGCTATCCGCAAGACTAAAACGCCCCGTGTATGCTACGGTTTTACGACGTTAGTCCCCAAAGATACAACGACTTTCAATCATCTTCTAGTCTGAGGCACACCAGCTAGAAGCTCCGTCGAACGAGAAAGAGAGAGAACCTAGCATATGCAAATGCAAGGAACTAATAATATTGTTAACACAATATTCTAACACTAGAATCCTTATGAGTTTAGAGAGAAGAGATTCTGATGTGGGATAGATTCAAAGGGATGAATAATCCTCTCAACTAAGACTCCTATTTATACTCATTAGGGGAGTCTCAAACGACATAAAAGGCATGTCAAAGGTCATAGCAACTCAAAAGTCACACTATTATGAGGATTAATTTATATATTTTATTAAATATATAAATAAAATTCTGATGACTTTTCAAGTCATTGGGCCGTCTATTTAAATTCTGTACAACCCATATTGGGCTGACTATTCAAATTTCGTACAACCCATTTAGGCTAGCCCAACAGCATAACCCAATTAAATATTTCAACTAATTTACTCAGCCCAAAGGCTAGCAAGCCCAAGCCATAATAACCAACATGTTATTATTTAACAGGCTCAATACAAATTAAATTTGTACTTTGTTAAACTTTTATAAGCCCAAGAAAATTCTCAGAGGCCCAAGTCCAAATCATTATATTACAATTGACCAAGAATAAAATTCAAGTCAATGGACTTAATCAAAGTTGAAACATTTCACTACTCCTCATATAACACCACGAAAGTATTAATTTTCTCTCCACATTCAATGTAGGATTAGAGACTTTTCATATTCTTAATAATTAATACACAAGACCTTTTATAATGGTTCTCACAAACCCATTATCTACCACATTTCGATGTGGGATGAGACCTTACAATTCTCATTCAATAATGCCTTTTCACTTGGCTAATTCATTATTTATTTCTCACTCACCGAAAAATCGGATTTTGACGAAATAAAATAATATAATTAACTACGCAACATCGTAGAAAATTATCAACAAATTAATTCCAACATGAATTAATATTTAGCCATAAAAAATCAGTCAAATATTGGTCAAACCAAATATTTTATTCCAATTTTTCCAACATCAACAATGAAAATCATATGTTGTCGTCAAAACTAACATTTACAAATAAATTATATAATTAATTCCGACCGAAATCCTACGGAGATCGAATATCCGGAATTGTCAAAATTGCGGAACCGACAACTCCAATCGACTCCCGAAACACGTACATGACCATACGAAAAAGTTACGCGAGAAAAACACGAGATAACTCGCGTGAACCCGCGAAACCCGCAGCAGCCACGCGGGGTTGCTCGCAGCAGCCCGCAGCAACCCACAGCGAGTCGCCTGACTCGCTGCTGCTGGGACCCTGCTGGATCGCTGCGGGTCAGCTGCGGGAAAACCCACAGCACCCAGCGAATTCCCCGTAGCAGCCCACAGCAACCCGCAGCGAGTCGCCTGACTCGCTGCTGCTGGGCGCTACGAGTCGCTGCGGGAAAACCCGTAGCTGGCAGCAGATCGCTACGGGAAAACCCGCAGCCGATCCGCGTGATCGAGCCCTAGGCTCGATCCACCTCGCGCGATCCCTTTCCAGCCGAGTCGTCGAGCCGCCGGCGGTCCGGTGGTCCGACCACCACCGCCCGGTTCGACCTCGTCTCGTGGGTCCGTTCCTCGGATCTTGGTTCAAAGTATTTTTACGATAATTAAACGATAAAATCATAAAGAGGGTTTTACGATTTACCTCGTTCTCGTTGTTCGGAAAAACGAAGAACTCAATTTGACGACCTTGAGATCTTCCCACGTATTCCTTGCACTAGCTCGGACGTCGTGTGGGCGACGATCTACCGAACTCCATGGATCTCCCTCTCTACTTTCTCTCTCTAGAATTGTGATCTTCAAGTTATGAGATATGAGAATAGAGAAGACCATGTAATGCTTTTATAGGCTGCGTATGAGATCTTAAGGAGGTGGAATATTGAGCTTCCAATAATAGTGATTAAATTGAGCCCAAGCCCAAATCTATTAATCCTTACTATTATTAATTAATTTATTTTCCACTATATAAATTAATTGCACTCCCAATATTAAACCATATTATATCAAATAATATTTCTCCGGTAGTATTATTTATTCCGTGTATTTAAGTTATAAATATCCATGAATAAAATTAATTTATTGCTAATTAATTTATTCATATCTTATATGCGAGACTAATACCATTCAACCTTATTTATTATGCGGAACAAATCCACCTGCAGGGTTTACATAATAATTCCTTATGAACTCATCTCGGGGATATTATCAACCCTTACGGGATACACTTTCCCGTCAAGTATTCACGGCATGTCCTATATAAAATATAGCGACCCAACTTAACCGGTAATTGACCAAATAATTAAACCGGTCAATTCCTTTGGAAAATCAAAGTCACTTATATTAAATATATACACCCGCAATAGTATCGAGGATTAAGAATAAAATACACTGAGATTTAAATCGATTATCCAAGACAATCCTAATCGATAAATCTCAAGCGATCCGCCCAATACACCAAGTGTACAAGTATGATAAAATAATTAAGACAAATTATTTTCTCTCTCATACAACGACTATACCGATGGATTGGTCCGTGTCCATCTAGGTCGTGAGCAACTGTTCGATTATATACGAGTAACCGATAGTATGATCTTCCGTGTGGCGTCGCACACCATACTAACTACAACGTATATAATCCAGGACTATAATTTGCATATATTTAATTATAAATAATTAAACGCAAATAATTGTTTATTTAATTAAATAGATTAGTGGCAATGGATCGTGAGTTTCCGTTACTTAAATCTAGACATTAAGTACACAACTCCAACAGTATATGCCTGTTCAGTGTCTCTGCATGCCACCCAGTACTATTGCATGGCCACTCAGCGTTGATTGTGTGTTTTTGGTGGCTGTTCAGTGTTAATATGTTCTGTTCAGTGTTGTACATGTCACTTAAGTGCCTCTCCATGCCACGCAGTGCCATTGCATGGCCACTCAGTTTTGATTGTGTGTTGTTGGTGTATGTTCAGTGTTAAAATGTTCTATTCAGTGTTGTATATGCCTGTTCAGTGCCTCTTCATGCCATTCCAGTGCCTCTGCATGCCACTCAGTGTCATTGCATGGTCACTCAGTGTTGATTGTGTGTTTTTGGTGGCTGTTCAGTGTTTTATTTATGCATTCAGTGTCAGTGTTTTTTTTTTTTTATCCTTGACTCCCCTCTGCGTTTGTGTGTGTGTGTGTGTCCAGGAATGAATGTGCTTTGTACGTATGCTACTACATGGAGAAGATTCTGAAGAAAGAGGCCATTCCGGACAAGGTCAGAACGGAAGAGTTCCAAGTATTCAAGGCTCACGTGATACGAACCATCCTGACAATGAAGGACAAGTAGTGCGTGTCTTTGGCCGTGGGTTGTTTGTTTAGTTCTGGTTGAAAAAACAAGAAGTATTTTTTCTGTAAAATGTATGAACATGATTATGATTGTGTTTTGGATTTAGTTTCTGTAAAACAAAAATGTTTTTTTGTTCATATATTTCTATGTAATTGGTGGGATTCAGTGTTAATATTGTCTACTCAGTGTTAGCAGTGTTTATTCTGTATTTCATTGTTATCAGTGTTAATCTTGTCTACTCAGTGTCAGTAGTTGAAACTTATTGAATTGCAACATTAAAAAACAAGCAAAATGCAAAAAATTACAACACAAGAACAATTAAAACACTCCAAGAGCATAATAAACTGAGCAAGAAACAAATCACATAATGTTAAATTCCTGTGTTTTTTTAATAAATGACAGTCAGGGTGTTTATGAGCCAAACAGTGTCTGTCACTGACAGTCAGTGTCTTTTCACCCCATTCAGTGTCACTGATCACAGAAAACATGTCAAAAAAAAAAAAACACAACAAAAATCCAAATAAGAAAAAAGCCTACTAACTAGGGTGCATCTGCTACTAACTACTGTACAGGCTCCGTGCGCGTTTTCTTGTTGTGATTGCCGACACGTCCGCACCTCCCACACTTCATGGCTCTCGGGATGTGCTCACCCCTGGACGGAATCATCTTCTTCTTAGGTCTTCCAGGAGGCCTCTAAAGGTACCGGTATACCGATCCGATCGATATACCGTGTGTGCGGAAGCGTGTAAAGCAATAGATCTACTATGCCATGATCTTAGTGCACACTTAATTTGTATAAGAACACATATAAACATATATATATACACATCCAAAATATATATATATATAAGGTTCAACGATTACTTACTTTTGGTGATCGTTGATTTTGGTTAATGTCGATGAGGTGGTGTTGAGTCGATTGAACCACCTCAAATGGATCAGCCTCGAAATGTACACCTTTGGTATGACCTCGTCACGCCTTTGGATCGCCCGGATGTTGAAGCCACACAAATGGCCCGGCCTCTACGTGTTGCACACGAACCCGGATGATGACTTGCTTGATTGATCGAGTTGATTCTCCAAGAACAACCTCTTTTCTCTCTTTCTTTTGTGAATTTCGTGGGTCAAAAATTATGCTGAAAATGTTGGAGTTGTGTACTTAATGTCTAGATTTAAGTGACGGAAACTCACGATCCATTGCCACTAATCTATTTAATTAAATAAACAATTATTTGCGTTTAATTATTTATAATTAAATATATGCAAATCATAGTCCTGGATTTTATACGTTGTAGTTAGTATGGTGTTGCATGGGCGCACAGAAGATCATACTATCGGTTACTCGTATTTAATCGAACAGTTGCTCACGACCTAGATGGACACGGACCAATCCATCGGTATAGTCGTTGTGTGAGAGAGAAAATAATTTATCTTAATTATTTTATCACACTTGTACACTTGGTGTATTGAGCGGATCGTTGAGATTCATCGATTAGGATTGCCGGCGATAATCGATTCGAGTCTCAGTGTATTTTATTCTTAATCCCCGAAACTATTGCGGGTGTGTATATTTAATATAAGTGACTTTGATTTACCAAAGGAATTAACCGATTTAATTATTGGGTTAATTACCGGTTAAGTTGGGTCACTATATTTTATATATGGCATGCCGTGAATACTTGACGGAAAAGTGTATCCCGGAAGGGTTGATAATATCCCCGAGATGAGTTCATAAGGAATTATTATGTAAACCCTGCAGGTGGATTCGTTCCGCATAATAATTAAGGTTGAATGGTACTAGTCTCGGATAAAAGAGATGAATAAATTAATTAGCAATAAATTAATTTTATTCATGGATATTTATATCTTAAATACACGGAATAAATAATACTACCGGAGAAATATTATTTGATATAATATGGTTTAATATTGGGAGTGCAATTAATTTTATATAGTGGAAAATAGAATTAATTAATATTGATAAGGATTAATGGACTTGAGCATTGGGCTCAATTTAATCTTCAATATTGGAAGCCCAATATTCCACCTCCTTTAGATCCCCTACGTAGCCTATAAAAGCACTACATGGTCTTCTCTATTCTCATAACTTGAAGATCACAATTCTAGAGAGAGAAAGTAGAGAGGAGGATCCATGGAGTTCGGTAGATCGTCGCCCACACGACGTCCGGGCTAGTGCAAGGAATACGCGGGAAGATCTCAAGGTCGTCAAATTGAGTTCTTCGTTTTTCCGAACAACGAGAACGAGGTAAATCGTAAAACCCTCTTTATGATTTTATCGTTTTAATTATCGTGAAAATATCATGAACAAGATCCAAGGGACGTACGAACCCGGGGACGAGGATCGACCTCGCGGTGGTGATCGAGGATCACCGGACCGCGGGAGGTCGAGAGATCCTCGCCGGGATCGAGAGGACGAACCCTCGGCTGGACGCCGAGGGTGGCGGTCGAGCCCTAGGGCTTCGACCGCCGGCGACGCAAGAAGGACCTCGGCTGGATACCGGGGATGCGATCGAGCGCGTGCTCGATCGCGTGGGCAGCGGGCTGGTGCCGCTGCTGCTCGCACGGCGAGCAGCCCCTCCTCCGCGTTCGGGCAGCGCTACGGGGCTGTTGCGATCAGCCCCACGAGCCCATGCGGGACTCGCTACGACGCGGGGCGTCAGCGGGATTCTTCGAGCATCCCCGTGGCTGGTCGCGTGGGTTCTCGGCGTGCCCAGCGGGCTGCCAAGGGCAGCCCTAGGCGGCTGCCGTGTACAGCCGCGAACCCTTGCGAGGGCTCGACCGAACAGCCCGGGTTCACCCTTGGTTGAGGTTTTGGTTGAGTCCGGCTTCGTGGTGGTTCGTGGCGGGATGTTCCGACAACCGGGAGTCGATTGGAATTGTTGTTCCGCAACTTCTACAATTCCGGATATTCGATCTCCAAAGGATTTCGGTCGGAATTAATTAGATAATTTGTTTATTTAAATTTATTAATTCCGGGATATCGATTTCCAAACAGAAAAATCAGCATTTGTTCACCTTAAAATGCCATCAAAACCCCCTTGTAACCTCCTCCTTAATGGTGATATTGATGCCCCATCATTATCACACATTAAGGTGTGATTATGGTGAATTTGAATGGACATTTCCACCTCATTATGCCACATGACATTAGATGGTCCCACTTGCTTGTGTGGCATGCCATGTCACACTATGTGACATGCATCCATGCAAGCCATGCATCCCATGCATGTGTATTAAATCCACGTAAATATTGATTCTAAATCAATATATTTATCAAGCATTGTACATCATTTATGAGTCCGTGTGTGACCCTGTAGGTATGATTTATCGATCAATATTATATTGTTCCCAACAATTAATATTATCGAATAATCATTTAACATCCATAGACGACCTTATGACTTTATCGATTGCACACGTAGGATTGAAGGACATATCCCAACAATCTCCCACTTGGCCTTCAGAGCCAGTGTGCTGCCAATTTCCTGTTGTCACTTTATGACTAAGTTTGAACTTGAGGCAAGACTCGAGTCATCCTCAATCGGTTCAAACCTTTCTTGGACTTTGAGACAGAGTGTAAAACCAGATTTATCACTATGATACGAATCTGGACGTGGCCACGTATTTTCCACAGTCTCGACTCTCCAAGTGGCCGGTAAGACATGTATCCCATTATAAAATGGAGGACAATCCCATCTTGTCAATCCAAGCTCTCCCACTTGCTTCCTGATATACCCAATAACAAGTTTTATAACCTCCTTTTACGAAAGGCGTTTACTTCTATCAACGTACACCATTTCACAATGGAATCACTCTGGACTACTCAGGTCAGAGGAAATTGCTCGACAGTCAATGAAATAGTATTATGACTCGAAATCTTAAATATTATTCCAGTCGGGTCTGTTCGATCATTAGCTCCCAGCTAATATCTATGTAATTGTACTTGATGTCCCACATCACTAGCCCATGAAGCGGCGCTATAGTACACATTACAATCTAGTTCGTTGTATCGTCAGTTTGTCCGTACTCGATGATGCGAACTAGGAACAATTTATGATTTAATTATATTAGTTCAACAATTGGGACTTCATTATGTGGTAAATCGACCTCATAACCCAATTAATATAATTTAATCATTTGGACAATTCATACAATTTAAACCACAATTATATGAAGAAATTATATCATAAAAGATACGTGAACGTTTACATAAACTCCAAAAGTAGACAATACAATAATAGGAATCACAATCCATCTCTAAGATATCGTATCCCTATTGCAGTCGTATGAGCATCATGCTTTGACTGCTGGAGTGGTTTAGTTAACGGGTCTGCAACATTATCATCAGTTGCAACTTTATTTATCTCGATGTCTCCACGACTAACTATCTCCCTGAGAATGTGGAACTTCCTGAGCACATGTTTGGATTTGTGGTGCTCCCTAGGCTCCTTGGCTTGCGCGATAGCTCCACTATTATCACAATAGAGAGCTATCGGATGGGCCGAACTAGGTACGACACCGAGCTCATCTAAGAACTTTCTCATCCAAACGGCCTCCGTTGCTGCTTCTGATGCAGCAATGTACTCAGCCTCTGTAGTAGAATCAGCTACGGTGGGTTGCTTGGAACTCTTCCAGCTCACCGCACCTCCATTCAGACAAAAGACAAATCCGGACTGAGACCGGAAATCATCTTTGTCTGTTTGGAAGCTTGCATCCGTATATCCTGTCACAACCAACTCTTTTTATCCTCCAAAGACAAGAAAATACTCTTTTGTCCTTCTAAGGTACTTAAGAATATTCTTGGCCGCAGTCCAATGCGCCTCACCTGGGTTTCCTTGAAACCGACTCGTCATGCTCAAAGCATACGATACATCCGGTCGTGTACATATCATGGCGTACATAATAGACCCTATGGCCGAAGCATAAGGAATATTTGCCATCCTTATTTGCTCATCAGGTCCCGAAGGGCACTGACTCTTTCTCAAAGATGTACCATGAGTCATTGGAATGAGACCCTTCTTGGCGTCTTTCATTCTGAACCTGTCAAGCACCTTATCAATATAGGTTGCTTGACTAAGTCCAAGCATCCTTTGCGATCTGTTCCGACAGATCTTGATGCCCAATATGTACTTTGCTTCTCCAAGATCCTTCATTGAAAACCATCTTCCTAGCCATTCTTTAACAGAATTAAGCATAGGAATATTGTTTCCAATAAGGAGTATGTCATCGACATACAACACAATGAATACAACGTAACTCCCACTGACCTTCTTGTAAACACAAGAGTCTTCCATGTTCTTTTGAAATCCAAACTCTTGTATAGATTCATCGAACCGAAGATTCCAGCTCCGAGATGCTTGCTTTAATCCATAGATGGATCTATTAAGCTTGCATACTCTCTCAGCCTGATTAGGATCGATATAACCCTCTGGTTGTGTCATAAACACATCCTCTACTAGAATCCCATTCAAGAAGGCGGTTTTAACGTCCATTTGCCATATCTCATAATCATAATGAGCAGCAATGGCTAAGAGAATCCGAATGGATTTAATCATAGCAACTGGTGAAAAGGTTTCATCATAATCCACCCCGTGAATTTGTTTATATCCTTTGCCACCAACCTTGCTTTGAAAACACTAGGTTTTCCATTCATGTCTGTTTTTATCTTGTAAATCCATTTGCATCCAATGGGCCTAGCCCCTTTAGTCAAATCGACCAAGTTCCAAACTTGATTTTCAGACATTGATTCCATTTCGGATTTCATGGCACCCTGCCATTTCTCGGAATCTGGACTCGTCACAGCTTGGATATAGGTCGAAGGTTCATTGCTTTCTAAAAGCATGACTTCATAGTTCTCATTTGTCAGAATACCTAAGTATCTGTCAGGTTGAGATCTAATCCTTCCGGACCTTAGAGGGTTAGGTGTGGTTTCTAAAACCACTGGAGCACTCTCGACTTGGTCTTGAGTGTCCATCTCAGTTTGATCTTCTTGAACCTCGTTCAAGTCTTCTTGAACTTCGTTCAATTCAACTGAGCTCCCACTTACTTTCTTGGAAAGATATTCCTTTTCAAGAAATACACCATCTCGAGCAACAAAGACTTTGTTCTCAGATTGGTTGTAAAAGTGGTACCCTCGTGTTTCTTTTGGATAACCAACAAAGAAACATTTATCCGATTTGGGTTCAAGCTTTGTAGAGATATTTCTCTTCACATAAGCTTCACATCCCCAAATCTTGATATAAGACAAGTTAGGGACCTTCCCTTTCCATACCTCGTATGGTGTCTTATCAACAGCTTTTGACGGTGTCCTATTCAGTGTATAGGCCGCTGTTAAAAGTGCGTGTCCCCAAAAAGATTTTGGTAGTTCACTAAGGCTCATCATCGATCGAACCATATCCAATAAGGTTCTATTCCTCCTTTCGGAAACACCATTCATATGGGGTGTTCCAGGAGGAGTGAGTTGATATAGAATACCACAACTCATAAGATGATCATCGAATTCTTGGCTAAGATATTCACCACCTCGATCCGATCGAATGGCTTTTATCTTCTTACCAAGTTGATTCTCAACTTCATTTTGGAATTCTTTGAACTTTTCAAAGGCTTCCGACTTATGCCTCATTAAATAGACATAACGATATCTACTTAAGTCATCGGTAAAAGTTATGAAGTAGAAATAACCTCCATGTGCTTGTGAGCTCATTGGACCACATACATCAATATGGATTAAACCCAATAGATCACTTGCACGTTCTCCTTTTCCTAGAAAAGGTGACTTTGTCATTTTGCCCATCAAACATCCTTCACATGTATCGAATGACTCTAAGTCAAAAGATTTGAGAATACCTTCTTTAAGAAGTTTCTCTACACGTTTATTGATGACGTGGCCTAATCGACAATGCCAAAGGTATGTTTCATTGAATTCATTCGATTTGGCCTTTTTGGTATCAATGTTATATATATGATTGTCAAGTTGAAGTATATATAAACCATGTTCTAATCGTGTCGAACCATAGAACACTCCACTTTTTGAAATAGTAAATAAACCATTTATTATAGTGAAGGAAAATCCTTCAGTATCCAATACTGAAATAGAAATGATGTTCTTGGTAATACTTGGAACGAAATAAACATTATTCAATACTAAAACAAGGCCCGAAGGCAAACACAAATCATAAGATCCTACGGCTAATGCAGCGACCCTCGCTCCATTTCCAACCCGCAGATCGACATCTCCCTTTACCAAAGTTCTACTTCTTTGCAGTCCCTGCACATGTGAAACAATGTGAGCACCGCATCCGGTATCCAATACCCAAGAAGAAGAATTTGTAAAGTTTATGTCTATGACATAAATACCTGAAGATGAAGGAACGACACCGTTCTTCACATCCTCCTTGAACTTGGGGCAATCTCGCTTGTAGTGTCCAACACTCTTGCAGTAGAAACACTCAGATTCCCCAGGAACCTTAGAAGCTTTCAAGAACCTTTTGGAAGGAGTTGCCACAACTTTCCCTTTCCCTTTGCCTTTCACTTCTGGTTTCTTAATCCCCTTGAACTTTTTGGTACCTCCTTCCTGCTGGAAATCGATATCCCGGGCTATTAAAATTTGCGGAAAATAATAACCCGACCGAAATCCTCTCGCCGGAAACACGCGAACCACCAAACGGAACCGGGCACGACAAGAGAGTCGTCGCCGCGGGAAAAACCCGCGGCTAGAAACCCTAGCCGAGCCCCCGCCGGGGCTCGCGATCGTCGCCCTAGCGATCGCCGGAGATGAACGCGCATCCCCGTGGGGCTGTTCCGAACAGCCCCCGGCGGTGAGTCAGGCGACTCACCGCCACCGCCGAGGAGGGCGGTGCGCCCAGCGCACCCGCCGCGGCCCAGCCGCGGCTGCCCCCGCGATCGACCGTAAGGTCGATCGCATGCCCCAGCATCCAGCCGGGGCGTCCTCGTGTGGGCCCCGCGATCGACTATCTCAAGGCAATCCTAATCGATAAATCTCAAGCGATCCGCTCAATACACCAAGTGTACAAGTGTGATAAAATAATTAAGATAAATTATTTTCTCTCTCACACAACGACTATACCGATGGATTGGTCCGTGTCCATCTAGGTCGTGAGCAACTGTTTGATTAAATACGAGTAACCGATAGTATGATATTCTGTGTGTCCATACACACCATACTAACTACAACGTATAAAATCCAGGACTATGATTTGCATATATTTAATTATCAATAATTAAACGCAAACAATTGTTTATTAATTAAATAGATTAAATGCTATGACCGGGAGTTTACCGTTACTTAAATCTAGACATTAAGTACACAACTCCAACAATCTCCCACTTGTACTAAGGTCTAGTCATTTCCTCCAAACTCCCGACTCCTATACTCATCACGTGCTTAGAGCTGTACTTCCAAGAAGTACTGTGTGAATGAGCAATCTAGGTTGCCGCTCTGAAGTTATCTTGGTGACTACTGCGTCGTCTGCCTCGACGATGACTCGTATCAGTTGGTACTTGCTCTATGTGTTAACATCACTTTTGACTTATGACTTCTTCCAGTTTACCGTGCACCGCTATCCAATAGCCTTTGGTAAACTAAGAGTCATATCCAAGCCAAGAGGTTATCCCGGAACCTAACCAAAACTTCCGCTGCCTCTGAGGCTGCTTATTCGGTTATGAGAGAGTCTGAGAAGCGTCCTGCTTATCACTCTTTCATTTCATGGTTCACCTCTTTCTAAAAGTGAACACATAGCCTGATATCGACTTACACTGGTCCTCCTCTGATTTAAGATCTGAGAATTTGTAATCAAAGTAGATTTCGTCTTGCTTAATAATCCAGTACTTCGCAAGTACTATTACAGCATCCGAAAATCTCTTGTCTAGGTTACCTTGATATCCTCCCACTACGCAAACCGCATAGTTGATATCAGGTTCTTGTTTTACAACATTGCATCTATAAAGCTTTCCATACTTGAAGTATAGGAAACTGCTTTGTCCTCATCTATCTCCTTCATGTGTTCGAACACATACCCTTTAGATAGATGTATATTCTGTCTCTGAAAGGCAATAACCTTTCTCAGAAGTATGCATGTTTAAAACAAACCATAATCGTATAAGATATCTAGGAGAAGTACAATGTTCTTATCCTTAGATCGAAAGATCTCAAGAACATGCTCTAACTTCTACTCAATCTTATATCTCGATTCATTTAGACAACCATTATCTTATGTCTGACAACATTTTTTACATTGTTGCCAATGACGAAATTGTCATCTACATAAAATCTCCGAGAAACACCACTATTGTTTCTATTACGTCTCCAATACACCTTTCGTCTCCAATACACGGAATAAATAATACTACCGGAGAAATATTATTTGATATAATATGGTTTAATATTGGGAGTGCAATTAATTTATATAGTGGAAAATAAATTAATTAATATTAATGGGAGATTAATAGATTTGGGCTTGGGCTCAATTTAATCATTAATATTGGAAGCCCAATATTCCACCTCCTTTAGATCCCCTACGTAGCCTATAAAAGCACTACATGGTCTTCTCTATTCTACATAACATTATAACACAAGATCATAATTCTCCTAGAGAGAGAAAGTAGAGAGAGAGAGAAGAGGATCCATAAGCTTGGAGGATCGTCGCCCATCCGACGTTCAAGCTAGTGCAAGGAATACGTGGGAAGATCGTAAGGTCATCAACTTAGATTCGTTTCTCCGCACAACGAATTAAAAGGTAAAATCATATACTCCCTTCTATGATTTTATGTGGATTAATTGTGATACATACATGAACGCACGATCCGGGTAAACGACGAACTTCGGGGACGGGGATTCGAGATCCCCGACGAAGGTTCGAAGGACCCTCGGCTGGGAGCCGAGGGGTGCGATCGAGCCCTAGGGGCGTCGATCGCGGGACCCACACGAGGACGCCCCGGCTGGACGCCGGGGCACGCGATCGACCGTGGGGTCGATCGCCGGGCGAGCCGCGGCTGGGCCGCGGCGGGTGCGCTGGGCGCACCTCCCTCCTCGGCGGTGGCGGTGAGTCGCCGGACTCACCGCCGGGGGCTGTTCGGAACAGCCCCACGGGGATGCGCGTGCATCCCCGGCGATCGCTAGGGTTAGCGATCGCGAGCCCCGTGCGGGGGCTCGGCTGGGCGCGCGGGTTCGTCCCGTGCGGTGCTCGGTCGAGCTCCGGCTCGTACGGTGGTTCGCGGTTGGATCTCCGGCGACGGGTTTTCGGTCGGGTTGTCGGTTTCCGCAAATTTAGATAACCCGGGACATCGAATTCCAGCAATTGGTATCAGAGCGTTTGGTTTCGTGTTCATGTATGTGTTCAATTGTGTTCTACCTTGCAGGGATTCCGACTATCATGGTTTAATTAATTGTTAATTATTGGTTTAATTAATTGCTATTTAATTTACCATGATTGTTCGTTTATTAAACTCTCGGACATGTCGAGATTCGTTTTGTGTGGATGAATGCTTGTAATAGTAAAAATTCGGGGGTTGACCGAATTTAGGATTTATTATTACGTTCTATGTTTTCCGGAAAGTGTGTAGGGTCGATTTCATGTATAGAATCGATACCGGAATTGTAAATTTATTTCTTGTAATTTATTTACGTTGGATCGATGCCGAGACGACCGCCGGAGAACTCATGAGACGAAGAAGACGAAGAGGACGAAGGACCGGGGATCGATCAAACCCCTTGATCGACCCCAATCGATCGACCCAAGGGGAGGGGGCCGATCGCCCTCGGCTAGGGCTGCCGCCGGCGGTGGTGGTGGCTGGGCTGGGCGGCGGTGCTCCTCCGGGGGTGGGCGGTCGAAGGTGGGGGTGGCGTGGAGTCTCCCGATCTCATGCTACTCCTACCTAGATTCTACTTACCTAATTGATTCGGTTTTCCTAATTGAGTTTTCCTATTTTGGGAATTCTCATGGATTAGGAAAAGAATTAATTGGAATTAATTTTATTCCTTATTCTATTATGGAAATCTTCTAGAGTATTCCGAGTTCTACTTGGAATAGGATCCTAGAGATTTAATAGAATTGGAAAGGAATAAAAGTTAATTTAGAATTAATTTATTTCCATTTGATTATTCCTATTTTATGGGAATTTTCATAGAAATAGAAATCAATTAATCTTGGAAAGTAGAAGAGTCCTAATTTATTTTATTTCCTTATTCTATTATAGAAGTCTTCTAGAATATTCCAAGTTTGACTTGGATAGATTATTCTAGAGATTTAATAGAATTAGATAGGAAAAGAAATAAATAAAAATATTAATAATATTTAATTTTATTTTTGATTTATTCGATTGACTTAATTTTCGAATTGAGTATCTTTTGGATTTGTTAAAAATAAATAGATTTAAATATTGGGATTAATATTCTCGTCGCATGGAGCATTCAAGAACGAAGATTGAAGACTAGAAGACGCATACGGAGATGGAATAAAGCCATGATAGTCGGAAAATAATTTTTCTAGCATTATTTTGACTATGTGCTATGTGCTTTATTACTTGTATGCATGCTTATGTGTTTAATTATGCATTAGATAGCGTATCCCTTTGTTATAAAAAGCTAAGTGGGAGAGGGGATGGAAACATTCCCATGGTCTCCATTACTGTTCTCTTGGTGACTCTTATGGACTTTTGAAGTTCGTATAGATGTGTCATTGGAGGAGAATTCTTGTAATTCCTCTTACGAGAAACATTGATTAAGTTCATCAAACAATGCCTAATTTGTCTTTCTGAAACTGACTTCAAGTCGACTCATTCTCACCCCGGGGAGTGGAATGGAGCCAAAGCCACTTGGTCATGTGGATGACACAAATTAGAGGCAGTCGTACCATTCTTTGATAGATGGATCGATTGTCTGCTCGGCTCCCTCATCTAATGAGAGATAGGGTTGTTCGCATGGTGAATCACTGGTTAGAAACTTCGAGTTTCACTTATGATTCTCCGCGTCTTGATTTACGAAAATCGAATGAATCTCATAATTGGGAGTCAATTATAAAAGTCTCTTGGTGTAGTAAACGTCCACACCACGTGGCTTGCTGTACTAACGGATTTTGGATTAATTGATGTAGACAGTTGTAAGGAATTGTGAAGAGTTGTGAAGTTATCGTAAACGTCCACACCACGTGGCTTGCGGTGATATAGCAATTCCAAACGATTTACTTTGGTGCTGAGTAATGGTTTACACTTAGATACGCATTATAGTATTCCTCCCCACGAGGTTACGCTATAAGTGATGTATGACCAAAGAAAACCTAATTGCTAAATCATTTGGGGGGGTAAACGTCCACACCACGTGGCTTGCCTTACCTGATGGGATTTTAGATGTGATTAGTAATTTAATGATATTATTTGAGGGAGATAATATCGGATATTAAATTAATTGTTTGTTTAAATGTGCTTATAGGTTTAGAGAATAGCTATGAACCCACTTTCTATGATACTCAAGGAGCATAAGCTCACTGGCCCCAACTATATTGATTGGAAGAGAAATTTAGACATTGTCCTATCTTCGGAGGAGTACAAGTTTGTACTCCATGAAGTGTGCCCTGCTGAGCCCACGGCTGCCTCAACTGATGAGGAAAAACTGACATATCGGAAGTGGAAAAAGGCTGATGAAATGGCTAGGTGTTATATTTTGGCTTCCATGTCAAATGTACTCCAAACCCAACATGAGTCGATGGACACTGCCTATGATATGATGTTTAACCTCAAGGAGATGTTTGGGGAGCAAGATCGTGCGGCAAGGCAAGAAGCCATGAGAGTCCTCATGTCGACTACTCAATCTGAAGGAACGCCCGTTGGGGAGCACGTTCTTAAGATGATGAGTTTGTTGAATGAACTTGAGGTCCTAGGAGCTTCTATTGATGCTGAGACGCAAGTCGACATCATACTCCAGTCTCTGGCCCCTAGTTTTGAGCAGTTTCGTATGAGCTATAATATGGGTAAACTATCTTATACTCTTGCGCAACTCCTGACTGAACTAAAGGCGGCAGAGGGGATCTACAAGAAGGGCAAGTCTCAAGCGCTTGTAGCTACCAAGTCCAAAGGTTTTAAGCCTAGTGGAGGTAGGGGCAAGAAAAGGAAGCAAGCCCGGAAACCCAGTGGTGTCAAGAGGACTGTACCACGAGTGGGGGCTGCAAAGCCAAAGGGTAAGTGCTTCCGATGCAACAAGATGGGACACTGGAAGTCTGAATGTCCTCTCAAAGGTACGAATTTTCCTTAGTCGTAAAAACATAGTCAGCGGTATTATCTACCAGAATTCTGGTGTGTAGATATGGAACCACTGACGGTATGTGCATTTTTGAATGCAGGGGTTCCAGAAAACCCGGCGACTTAGAGAGGAAGAGTTCGAGTCTACACGGGCAAAGCTGTAGAGGAGGCAGCGGTTGCGGTGGAAGACATTTATCTGCTTTAGTAGTTAAATAGGATTTCATTTTAAGATTATTGCGTTATGTACCCTTTTATTTTAGAAAGAACGTTTAGTTCTGGATTTCTATTAATGGATATTTTATTTCTTTAATCATTTGATGATTTTGATAAGAAATAATGGGATTATCTATTCTGGTACATTAGATAGCAATATGTGAATGATGAATCCTTAGTCTACCACGATGCAACAAACCGTTCTATAACTTGTTTTACTTGTTAGATATTTCTTTATTAATCATTATACTTGTGAATTCTTATACTTAGTAGTATTATCAAATAAAGATTCAAATGGTCGAAATTGATTTGATCAATTATAGTTGAAGGAATGGACCTTCCGACCTAAGGATTGAATTTGGAGGATAATACATCTAAGCAAACCTTTCTGGATAAAGGATAGAATTCAGACAAGTATTGGAAATGATTAGATATGCAGACATATGTGTAAATTAGAAAGGTACGAGAAATTCTCTCAAAGAATACTCGGTGATGGATTAGAATACTTAATGTGCCATAAAAGCAAAGTATTTTGACTCGTCAATGGACACAAAGCTATTATGGGGAACCATCAAAGTATATCCATTAGGAGCCTGCGACTCGGTTGCGAAGGCCATCACTTATCTAAGTAACACATAGCATAATCAAAGATTGGGATTCAATCCCAAAGGGGCATGCCATACACTTGCGTGTAGAGATGGTGCGCTATAAAGAAATGGAAAATCTGATAGTAAAAGGACAAGTTGTTCGGAACTACCTATGTTCTATGGATATTCCTAGATACAACGGCATATTGAATATGGTTGTAGGATATCCTAGATGAACGAAGTATTGTGTGTTCGATAGTACTATGAACCAGAGGGACGTCTCGTCCGGTTCATAGAGGAAGACTATTAGATGGACCACAAAGCCTAAATTGACGTAATACCTTGAAATGAGAAGAAAGACAAAAGACTAGGAACCAGCTAAACCGAGTAGAAGTACACCACACACTGCACCTATTGTTATTACTGTTATACACCGGGACGCCATTGCAGTGGGAGGTTGTTGGAC
Organism: Euphrasia confusa; assembly: GCA_954870475.1. NCBI lineage: Eukaryota > Viridiplantae > Streptophyta > Magnoliopsida > Lamiales > Orobanchaceae > Euphrasia > Euphrasia confusa. The sequence continues at coordinate 21,015,884 of OX940949.1, forward strand.
AACCAGAGATATTCATAAGGCTAGAGGAGTTCAGACTCTGGATCTAGTAAAGATGAAATCGACCCCTAGCTCTGCATAAAGGCAGTACTAGATCTAAATGTGCCTGCTTGGAACAATAAGGATTATTGTTAAGAGGCTAGATCATTTAGAGTACAAGCTTAGTAAATCCATTTATGGATGGTAACAAAGCTATAAATCGTGGAACTTGCGAATTGATGGGAAAGTCCATTTGATGGATTCATCAAAAGGCAAAGACGAAAGGTGTATTAGAGACATAATAGAAACAAGGTGGTGTTTCTCGGAGATTTTATGTAGATAACATTTCATCATTGGCAACAATGTAAAATTGTTGTCAGGCATAAAATAATGATTGTCTAAATAAATCAAGATATAAGATTAAGAAGAAGTTAGAACATGTTCTTAAGATCTTGTGATCTAGAGATAAGAACATTGTACTTCTCCTAGATATCTTGTACGATTAAGGTTTGTTTTTAACATGCATACTTCTGATAAAGGTTATTGCCTTTCAGGGACAGAATAAACATCTATCTAAAGATATGTGTTCAAACACATGAAGGAGATAGATGAGGACAAAGCAGTTTCCTATACTTCAAGTATGGAAAGCTTTATAGATGCAATGTTGTAAAACAAGAACCTGATATCAACTATGCGGTTTGCGTAGTGGGAGGATATCAAAGTAATCTGGATAAGGGATGTTCGAATGCTGCAAGAGTACTTTCATAGTACTGGCTTACAGAGCAAGACGAAATCTTCTTAGATTACAGATTCTCAGATCCAAAAATCAGAGAAGGACAAGTGAAAATCGATATCAGGCTATGTGTTCACTTTTAGAAAGAGGTGGAACCATGAAGTGAAAGAGTGATAAGCGGGATGCTTCTCAGACTCTCTCATAACCGAATAGCAGCCTCAGAGGCAGCGGAAGTTTTGGTTAGGTTCCGGGATTACCTCTTGACTTGGATATGACTCTTAGTTTACCAAAGGCTATTGGATAGCGGTGCAAAGTGAACTGGAAGAGGTCATAAGTCAAAAGTGATGATAACACATAGTGCAAGTACCACCTGATACGAATCATCGTCTAGGGAGACGACGTAGTAGTCACCAAGATAACTTCAGAGCGGCAACCTAGATTGCTCACTCACATAGTACTTCTCAGAAGTACACTTTAAAGCACGTGATGAGTATGGGAACCGGGAGTTTGGAGGAAATGACTAGACCTTAGTACAAGTGGGAGATTGTTGGAGTTGTGTACTTAATGTCTAGATTTAAGTAACGGTAAACTCCCGATCATAGCATTTAATCTATTAAATTAATAAACAATTGTTTGCTTTTAATTATTATTAATTAAATATATGCAAATTCATAGTCCTAGATTTTATACGTTGTAGTTAGTATGGTGTTGCATGGGCACACAGAAGATCATACTATCGGTTACTCGTATTTAATCAAACAGTGGCTCACGACCTAGATGGACCCGGACCAATCCATCGGTATAGTCGTTGTGTGAGAGAGAAAATAATTTATCTTAATTATTTTATCACACTTGTACACTTGGTGTATTGAGCGGATCGTTGAGATTCATCGATTAGGATTGCCGGCGATAATCGATTCGAGTCTCAGTGTATTTTATTCTTAATCCCCGATATTGTTGCGGGTGTGTATATTCAATATAAGTGACTTTGATTTACCAAAGGAATTAACCGATTTAATTATTGGGTTAATTACCGGTTAAGTTGGGCCACTATATTTTATATATGGCATGCCGTGAATGATTGACCGGACAGTGTATCCCGGAAGGGTTGATAATATCCCCGAGATGAGTTCATAAGGAATTATTGTGTAAACCTCATGAGTGGATTCGTTCCGCACAATAATTAAGGTTGAATGGTACTAGTCTCGGATTAAAGAGATGAATAAATTAATTAGCAATAAATTAATTTTATTCATGGATATTTAAATCTTAAATACACGGAATAAATAATACTACCGGAGAAATATTATTTGATATAATATGGTTTAATATTGGGAGTGCAATTAATTTATATAGTGGAAAATAAATTAATTAATATTAATGGGAGATTAATAGATTTGGGCTTGGGCTCAATTTAATCATTAATATTGGAAGCCCAATATTCCACCTCCTTTAGATCCCCTACGTAGCCTATAAAAGCACTACATGGTCTTCTCTATTCTACATAACATTATAACACAAGATCATAATTCTCCTAGAGAGAGAAAGTAGAGAGAGAGAGAAGAGGATCCATAAGCTTGGAGGATCGTCGCCCACCCGACGTTCAAGCTAGTGCAAGGAATACGTGGGAAGATCGTAAGGTCATCAACTTAGATTCGTTTCTCCGCACAACGAATTAAAAGGTAAAATCATATACTCCCTTCTATGATTTTATGTGGATTAATTGTGATACATACATGAACGCACGATCCGGGTAAACGACGAACTTCGGGGACGGGGATTCGAGATCCCCGGCGAAGGTTCGAAGGACCCTCGGCTGGGAGCCGAGGGGTGCGATCGAGCCCTAGGGGCGTCGATCGCGGGACCCACACGAGGACGCCCCGGCTGGACGCCGGGGCACGCGATCGACCGTGGGGTCGATCGCCGGGCGAGCCGCGGCTGGGCCGCGGCGGGTGCGCTGGGCGCACCGCCCTCCTCGGCGGTGGCGGTGAGTCGCCGGACTCACCGCCGGGGGCTGTTCGGAACAGCCCCACGGGATGCGCGTGCATCCCCGGCGATCGCTAGGGTTAGCGATCGCGAGCCCCGTGCGGGGGCTCGGCTGGGCGCGCGGGTTCGTCCCGTGCGGTGCTCGGTCGAGCTCCGGCTCGTACGGTGGTTCGCGGTTGGATCTCCGGCGACGGGTTTTCGGTCGGGTTGTCGGTTTCCGCAAATTTAGATAACCCGGGACATCGAATTCCAGCATGTGGTGTATTTCTACTCGGTTTGGCTGGTTCCTAGTCTTTGTCCTTTTTCTCATTCCAAGGTACTGCGTCAGTTCGGGCTTTGTGGTTCTCCTTATAGTCTTTCTCTAAGAACCGGGCGTTACACGTCCTTCTGGTTCATAGTACTATAGAACACAAAATACTTTGTTCATCTAGGATATCCTACAACCATATTGAATATGCCGTTGTGCCGTTGTCTCCAGGAATATCCATAGAACATAGGGTAGTTCCGAACAACTTGTTCTTTCACTATTAGAATTCTATTTCTTACTGACTCACCATCTCTACACGTAAGTGTATGGTGTAGTCATTTGAGACTTAATCTCAATCTTTGATTATGCTGTGTTATGTGGTAGCCTCCGCGACTAAGTCGCAGGCTTCCAATGGATATACTTGAAGGTTCCCCATAATTGCTTTGTGACAACACTTCGCTTTATGGCACATCAAGCATTCTAATCCATCTTCGAGTATTCTTAAAAGAACTACTTGCACTTTACACATATCATTGATCATTCTCAATACTTGTCCGACTTCTATCTTTTACCAAAAAGGTATGCTTAGTTGCATTATCTTCCAAACTTGATTCTTAGGTCGGAAGGTCCATTCCTTCAACTATAATTGATCAAATCAATTCAACCTTTTGAATCTCATTTGAATAAATACTACTAAGTATAAGAATTCACAAGTATAATGATTTAACAAGAAATATATCTAATAAGTAAAACAAGTTATAGAACGGTTTGTTGCATCGTGGTAGACTAAGGATTCATCATTTACATTATTGCTATCTAATGTACCAGAATAGATAATACCATTATTTCTTATCAAAATCATCAACATGATTAAAGAAATAAAATATCCATTCATAAATAATAGAAATCCAGAACAAAACGTTCTTTCTAAAATAAAGGGTACATAATGCAATAAACTTGAAATGAAATCCTATTTAACTACTAAAGCAGATAAATGTCTTCCACCGCAATCGCTGCCCTCCTCTACAGCTTTTGCCCGTGTAGACTCGAACTCTTCTTCTCTAAGTCGTCGGTTTTTCTGGAACCCCTGCATTTAAAATGCACGTACCGTCAGTGGTTCCATATCTACACACCAGAATTCTGGTAGATAATACCGCTGACTATGTTTTTACGACTAAAGAAAAATTCGTACCTTTGAGAGGACATTCAGACTTCCAGTGTCCAGACTTATTGCATCGGAAGCACTTGCCTCTTGGCTTTGCAGCCCCCACTCGTGGTCCACTCCTCTTGGCACCACTGGGTTTCCAGGCTTGCTTCCTTTTCTTGCCCCTACCTCCAACAGGCTTCGAGCCCTTGGACTTGGTAGCTACAAGCGCTTGAGACTTGCCCTTCTTGTAGATCCCCTCTGCCGCCTTCAGTTCAGTCAGGAGTTGCGCAAGAGTATAAGATAGTTTACCCATATTATAACTCACGCGAAACTGCTCAAAACTAGGGTCAGAGACTGGAAAATGATGTCGACTTGCGTCTCAGCATCAATTTGAACTCTAGGATCTCAAGCTCATTTAACAAACTCATCATCTTAAGAACGTGATCCCCAACGGGCGTTCCTTCAGATTGAGTAGTTGTCATGAGGACTCTCATGGCTTCTTGCCTTGCCGCACGATCTTGCTCCCCAAACATTTCTTTGAGGTTAAACAACATATCATAGGCAGTGGCCATCGACTCATGTTGGGTTTGGAGTACATTTGACATGGAAGCCAAATATAACACCTAGCCATTTCATCAGCCTTTTTCCACTTCCGATATGCCTCTCTTTCCTCATTAGTTGAGGCAGCCGTGGGCTCAGCAGGGCACAATTCATGGAGTACAAATTTGTACTCTTCAGAAGTTAGGACAATGTCTAAATTTCTCCTCCAATCAATATAATTGGGGTCAGTGAGTTTATGCTCCTTGAGTATCACAGAAAGTGGATTCATAGCTATTCTCTAAACCTATAAGCACATTTAAACAAACAATCAATTTAATATCCGATATTATCTCCCTCAAATAATATCATTAAATTACTAATTACATCTAAAATCCCATCAGGTAAGGCAAGCCACGTGGTGTGAACGTTTACCCCACCCAAATGATTTAGCAATTAGATTTTCTTTGGTCATACATCACTTATAGCGTAACCTCGTGGGAGGAATACTATAATGCGTATCTAAGTGTAAACCATTACTCAGCACCAAAGTAAATCGTTTGGAATTGCTACATCACCGCAAGCCACGTGGTGTGGACGTTTACGATAACTTCACAACTCTTCACAATTCCTTACAACTGTCTACATCAATTAATCCAAAATCCGTTAGTATAGCAAGCCACGTGGTGTGGACGTTTACTACACCAAGAGACTTTTATAATTGACTCCCAGTCACAAGATCCATTCGATTTTCGTAAATCAAGACGCGGAGAATCATAAGTGAAACTCGAAGTTTCTAACCAGTGATGCACCATGCGAACAACCCTATCTCTCATTAGATGAGGGAGCCGAGCAGACAATCGATCCACCTTCAAAAGAATGGTACGAATGTCTCTAATTTGTGTCATCCACATGACCAAGTGGCTTTGCTCCATTCCACTCCCCGGGGTGAGAATGAGTCGACTTGAAGTCAGTTTCAGAAAGACAAATTAGGCATTGTTGGATAGACTTAATCAATGTTTCTCGTAAAAGGAATTACAAGAATTCTCCTCAATGACATGTCTATATGAACTTCGAAAGCTCATAAATGTCACCAAGAGAACAGTAATGGAGACCATGGGAATGTTTCCATCCCCTCTCCCACTTAGCTTTTTATAACAAAGGGATACGTTATCTAATGCATAATTAAACACATAAGCATGCATACAAGTAATAAAGCACATAGTATCACATAGTCAAAATAATGCTAGAAAAATTATTTTCCGACTATCATGGCTTTAGGCCATCTCCGTATGCTTCTTCTAGTCTTCAGTCTTCGTTCTTGAATGCTCCATGTGACGAGAATATTAATCCCAATATTTAAATCTTTTATTTTCAATAAATCAACAAGATACTCATTTCGAAATTAAGTCAATCGAATAAATCAAAAATAAAATTAAATATTATTAATATTTTTATTTATTTATTTTCCTATCTAATTCTATTAAATCTCTAGAATAATCTATCCAAGTGAAACTTGGAATATTCTAGAAGACTTCTATAATAGAATAAGGAAATAAAATAAATTAGGACTCTTCTACTTTCAAAAATTAATTAATTTCCATGTCCATGAAAATTTCCATAAAATAGGAATAATCAATTAGGAAATAAAATCAATTTATTAATTAATTATTTCCCTTCCAATTCTATTAAATCTCTAGAATCCTATCCAAGTTTAGACTTGAATATTCTAGAAGACTTCTATAATAGAATAAGGAAATAAAATAATATTAATTAATTCTTTCCTATTTCCATGAGAGTTCCCAAACTTAGGAATACTCAAAATAGGAAAACCGAATTAATTAGGAAAGTGAATCTAGGTAGGAATAGCACGGGATGGGGTACCCCGCGCCACCCCCACCTTCGACCACCACCACCGCCATCGGCCAAGGCCCACGCGCCACCTCCCTTGGTGGCCGGCATGGCCGAGAACCCTAGGGCAGCCCGGGGTCGATCGATCTCCATGGGATCGATCTCATGATCGATCCCGAGCCCTTGTACTCCCTCTCATCTTCTCCTTCGTCACACGAGTTCTCCGGCGGTCGTCTCGGCATCGATCCAACGTAAATAAATTACAAGAAATAAATTTACAATTCCGGTATCGATTATATACATGAAATCGACCCTATACACTTTCCGGAAAACATAGAACAATAATAATAAATCTAAATTCGGTCAACCCCCGAATTTTTACTATTACAAGCATTCATCACACAAAACGAATTCTCGACATGTCAGAGAGTTTAATAATCATGGTAAAATTAAATAACAATTAATTAAACAATTAATCAATTAATTAACCATGATAGTCGGAATCCCTGCAAGGTAGAACGATAATTGAACACATACATGAACACGAAACCAAACGCTCTGATACCAATTACTGGAAATCGATATCCCGGGCTATTAAAATTTGCGGAAAATAATAACCCGACCGAAATCCTCTCGTCGGAAACACGCGAACCACCAAACGGAACCGGGCACGACAAGAGAGTCGTCGCCGCGGGAAAAACCCGCGGCTAGAAACCCTAGCCGAGCCCCCGCCGGGGCTCGCGATCGCCGCCCTAGCGATCGCCGGAGATGCACGCGCATCCCCGTGGGGCTGTTCCGAACAGCCCCCGGCGGGTGAGTCCGGCGACTCACCGCCACCGCCGAGGAGGGCGGTGCGCCCAGCGCACCCGCCGCGGCCCAGCCGCGGCTGCCCCCGCGATCGACCGTAAGGTCGATCGCATGCCCCGGCGTCCAGCCGGGGCGTCCTCGTGTGGGCCCCGCGATCGACGCCCTAGGGCTCGATCTCACCCCTCGACTCCCAGCCGAGGGTCCTTCGAACCTTCGCCGGGGATCTCGAATCCCCGTCCCCGAAGTTCGTCGTTTTCCCGGATCGTGCGTTCATGTATGTATCACAATCATATTCACATAAAATCATAGAAGGGAGTATATGATTTTACCTTTCGATTCGTTGTGCGGAGAAACGAAATCAAGATGATGACCTTACGATCTTCCCACGTATTCCTTGCACTAGCTTGAACGTCGGGTGGGCGACGATCCTCCAAGCTTATGGATCCTCTTCTCTCTCTTTCTACTTTCTCTCTCTAGAAGAATTATGGTCTTCAAGTTATGATGTGTGTAGAAAAGAGAAGACCATGTAGTGCTTTTATAGGCTACGTAGGGGATCTAAAGGAGGTGGAATATTGGGCTTCCAATATTAATGATTAAATTGAGCCCAAACCCAAATCTATTAATCTCTCATTAATATTAATTAATTTATTTTCCACTATATAAATTAATTGTACTCCTAATATTAAACCATATTATATCAAATAATATTTCTTCGGTAGTATTATTTATTCCGTGTATTTAAGATTTAAATATCCATGAATAAAATTAATTTATTGCTAATTAATTTATTCATCTCTTGAATCCGAGACTAGTACCATTCATCCTTAATTATTGTGCGGAACGAATCCACTCATGAGGTTTACACAATAATTCCTTATGAACTCATCTCGGGGATATTATCAACCCTTACGGGATACACTTTCCCGTCAAGTATTCACGGCATGTCATATATAAAATATAGTGACCCAACTTAATCGGTAATTAACCCAATAATTAAATCGGTTAATTCCTTTGGAAAATCAAAGTCACATATATTAAATATACACACCCGCAATAGTATCGGGGATTAAGAATAAAATACTCTGAGACTTGAATCGATTATCTCAAGGCAATCATAATCGATAAATCTCAAGCGATCCGCTCAATACACCAAGTGTACAAGTGTGATAAAATAATTAAGATAAATTATTTTCTCTCTCACACAACGACTATACCGATGGATTGGTCCGTGTCCATCTAGGTCGTGAGCAACTGTTTGATTAAATACAAGTAACCGATAGTATGATCTTCTGTGTGTCCATACACACCATACTAACTACAACGTATAAAATCCAGGACTATGATTTGCATATATTTAATTATCAATAATTAAACGCAAACAATTGTTTATTAATTAAATAGATTAAATGCTATGACCGGGAGTTTACCGTTACTTAAATCTAGACATTAAGTACACAACTCCAACACTTCCCGAATCATAAGAACTTCCCTCCTAGGGTCCTTCTTAATCGCCGGCTCAGCAGCCTTAAGCATCCCATGGAGCTCATGAAGCGATTTCTTCAGTCCATTCATGTGGAAATTCAGCCTAATGGCGTCATAACCATCATGAAGAGAATGGAGAATGAAATCGGTAGCCAACTCGTCATCATATGCAAAACCGAGGCGAGCACTTGAAGCAAATAATCCAATCATTTGCTGTACATGTGGTCCCACGGGTTTACCCTTTTCCAGCCTAGCTGTTGCTATAGCCCGGGTGACACCGAAGCGCTCAATCCTAGCCTGTTCCCCGAACATGCTCTTGAGCTCTTCTATGATGTCATAGGCTTCCATGAACTCGAATTGTTTTTGCAACTCGGGTACCATGGATGCCAACATCAAACATGTCACCTCATTCGAGGCATTCTTAGCAAGGGCATATGATGCCTTTTGGGTATCCGTGCCCCCATCAGCGGGAAGCACGGGAAGGGGTTTGTCCAACACACTTTCCTTTTCCTCGTATTTGAGGACTATCCTCAAGTTACGTTGCCAATCAAGGAAATTGGTGTTGTTCAACTTTTCTCTATCCAAGATAGAGCTGAACTTGAATTGAGTTGAGACAGACATATTATACTACAGAAGAAAGATAAATAACGTAAGTAAACATCCACAAAGCGGTAAACAAATAAGGTTGTCTAGCAAAACTACCTTATTTGTTCCATTTTGTTCATTCGATATCTAATATCGTCATTCCCAATTATTTCAATGATAAAAACGTGATAAATCGTAAGTGAAAACTCGAGGTTTTTTAACCAGCGATCTTATCATGCAATTGAAGCCCTATCTCTCATTAAAATGAGGGAGCCAACCAGACAATCGATTCACGCCATCCAATGGCTGGAAAGTCTCTAATTTGTGTCATTGATAAACTTAAGTGTTTTGGATTAAATCACTCCCCGAGGTGTAAATAATCCTAACCTTATAATTCATCAAATGAAAGACAAATTAGGCATTTATTTTTGAAATTTTAATAAATTAGAACAAAACGATCCCAAGACCCTCATCTTGCGAATCCTTAAGCCGACTGAGTCCGCACTTAAGAACTCCAAGATAGGTAGACATTCCATGTCAATGACATCTAATGTCACTCTCGGCCGATGAGAGTCCCATTCTCATCTCATGTCTCGATAGCCACGCCTGCAGTGGATCTATCGATGAGAAAACCAAACTCACGTGTAAGGGTCTAACCCTTACTCCCACTTATCCCAAGATAACAAGTAGTACCCCGCTGAGGCGGACCTACCAACTTATGATCGAGGGCTTTATGGGTGTGATGTTTTGGACAAGACATTATACTCATTATTTTGGGAATTTGCATGCATAGGTTCGTTTATATGTAAGTTGAACATTTATAACATAAAACAACCTATAACTAGCAAAGCAAATAAATACGTATTGAAAGGCCCCTAGAACATCACAACTCTCAAACAAAATGAAATAAAGCATTAAAACCGGTTGGAGACACTTCATGGAAGATCCGCGCCCGCCGCCACCTTTCCGCGCCCGCCGTTTAGGTCAAATATCATTTTGTGCCCAAAAACCACGAACAGCGGTCGCTGTTACTATAACAGCGCCCGCTGAACACACTCTAGCGGTCGCGGATTCCAAAACCGCGCTCGCTGGAAAGGCACAAAACATGGGACAACATTCTGCCCCGAAAAGACCCAAACGGCGACCGGTGTTTTGAAACGGCGGTCGCCGAACATGTACCAGCGGCCGCTGGTGCCACAACAGCGCCCGCTGTTTGGCTCCGGTGGCCCCGGTTTCGTCCGTTTCGCTCCGTTTTGCTTTGTTTCTTCTCGTTTTCGCTTGGGCTTCGAAATCCAACTCCGATACATGGATAAATCCATAGCTTACATATTGAACAATACATTTTTGAATAGAAAAACCTATCTATTACAAAAGATTCCAAGGGACGCAGCCCTCCAAAACTATGGCCATTCAACACCTAAAAAACACGATTCATCCACCCGACCACTATCGGTGGCCGGCCTTACATCTAATCACATAGATTCAAATAAACAAGTAATCCAATTATGTTGAATTAACCTTCGTGTCCTACACAAAAGTGTGCACGAGCCCTAGGCTCTGATACCAATTGAAGGTACCGGTATACCGATCCGATCGATATACCGTGTGTGCGGAAGCGTGTAAAGCAATAGATCTACTATGCCATGATCTTAGTGCACACTTAATGTGTATAAGAACACATATAAACATATATATATACACATCCAATATATATATATATATATATATATATATATATAAGGTTCAACGATTACTTACTTTTGGTGATCGTTGATTTTGGTTAATGTCGATGAGGTGGTGTTGAGTCGATTGAACCACCTCAAATGGATCAGCCTCGAAATGTACACCTTTGGTATGACCTCGTCACGCCTTTGGATCGCCCGGATGTTGAAGCCGCACAAATGGCCCGGCCTCTACGTGTTGCACACGAACCCGGATGATGACTTGCTTGATTGATCGAGTTGATTCTCCAAGAGCAACCTCTTTTCTCTCTTTCTTTTGTGAATTTCGTGGGTCAAAAATTATGCTGAAAAATCAGCATTTGTTCACCTTAAAATGCCATCAAAACCCCCTTGTAACCTCCTCCTTAATGGTGATATTGATGCCCCATCATTATCACACATTAAGGTGTGATTATGGTGAATTTGAATGGACATTTCCACCTCATTATGCCACATGACATTAGATGGTCCCACTTGCTTGTGTGGCATGTCATGTCACACTATGTGACATGCATCCCATGCATGTGTATTAAATTCACGTAAATATTGATTCTAAATCAATATATTTATCAAGCATTGTACATCATTTATGAGTCCGTGTGTGACCCTGTAGGTATGATTTATCGATCAATATTATATTGTTCCCAACAATTAATATTATCGAATAATCATTTAACATCCATAGACGACCTTATGACTTTATCGATTGCACACGTAGGATTGAAGGACATATCCCAACAGCCTCTTCGATGTTGGCGGCTCGATCAGGACGTTCTCTGGTACGTTCGAAGGTTGATCAAACATGGAAACCGGCGTAAGAGGATCGGCATAAGACCTGGCGTAGCTCTCTGCATGGTAAAACTTGTCCACGAACGAGGCCATCGGCTTCCCGGACCGCAGAATGCACGCAGCTGCGTGGGAACACTGAAGCTCGACTGTTTCCTTCAGCTGGTGAAGGGCGGCCGCACGGGAGGAATCGATTCTGGACACCAAATTCTCACCGCCGAATGCACAAAATGCGAAGAGCGAGGTCCCTGCTGAAAACACAAAATAACGACTCAACAGTCAGCGCACGATTATTTTTTTAAGGAATGGCTGAATACATGAAATGAACACTGAACTCAAACAGTGTGATTCAATGTGTGTTCAGTGCTATTAGAGGTTGTTCAGCGCTATTAAAGTGGGTTCAGTGATGTTCAGTGCTATTAAAGTGTGCTCAGTGTTTGATTGTGTGATTCAATGCGTGTTGTCTCAGACAGTGTTTTTAAGACCTGTTCCGTGTTAAATCCACAGTCAAACAGACAGTGTTTTTAAGACCTGTTCAGTGTTAAAGTCAGACAAGACAGTGTGTTTTTTTGAAACTCAAAGTCTTATTAAGCAGCAGTCACGACGAGTACACCCGATAACAAAAAAAAAAAAAGAAACAAAAGATAAAATAGAAACTGAATGATTTCAAAAAGCTTATCCGAGCAGTACGCCGAAGACAAGTCATCAATCACAGCAAAAAAAAAAAAAAAAAAAAAAAAAAAAAAAACACTACACATTGTCTAATATGGTTCAGACACTGAATGAATTAAATCAGCACTGAGTCCATATGGTTAAGTATGGATTCAGTGTGCAACAGGTGGGTACAGTGTGTAAGTGCAATTAGCCAAGCTAAATGCACACTGAATCAAGCCATTAAACAGTGAATGGGGAAAATCAACACTGAATCCACATGGTTGAATATGGATTCAGTGTTAAACAGGTGGGCACAGTGTGTAAGTGCAATTAGTCTGGCTCAATGCACACTGAATCAAGCAATTAAACACTAACCGAAAACAAGCGCATAGTGAATTAGACACTGACTGAACCAATTTAGCACTGAACAGGCATATTCAGTGCAGGAACACTGAATGCATGCTCACTAACACTGAATGCATGCTCAATTAACACTGAATGGTACGAAAAAACACTGAGCATGTATAATAAGATCCACACACTGTTGCATGCATGCTGAATCGAACTTTTAAGCACTGATTGGGCACGTGGATTTGAAATCGCGTACCTGGATTCGAAATCGGCGGCAAGGAAGGCGGCGGCGTATCTAAAATTTGAACTGTGCCAGGAACGGCGGCGGCGGCGATGAAATCGATCGATCGATCGTTGCCGATGGAGACGGACTGCATGGAATCTATTATCGCGGCGGAGAATTGAAGCTGCTCAGTGGCGGCGACCTTGCCCCTCTCCTTAGCTTGAACGCGGCGGCGGCGGGGATGAATTACCTCGGCTCGGAAATGAATTTCAGCGGCGGCGGAGGAGAGAGAGAGAGAGAGAGAGAGAGAGAGAGAGAGAGAGAGAGAGAGAGAGAGAGAGAGAGAGAGAGAGAGAGAGAGAGCAGAATCGGGAATTGAATGTGTCGTGACTCGTGAATGAATTTCCCCTCGGCTCGATTGTGAAGTTAATATGGAAGGGTAATTTCGTCTTTCCGGATACATTTTTTTGGCCTAATCGGAACATTTTGGCCTAATTGACACCAAAATTGGAGATTGGCCTTATTGGTCAAAAAATGCTGAAAATTGGCCTTATTGCCATTTTTCCTTAATTTATAATAAAATCAAATTTAATAAAATAAAATAATAATAAAATATTTTAAATATATAAATATTGAAAAAATAATAAAAAATAAATTAAATCGGATCCTCGGCTCTACCCATCGGGCCAAATATTTTTGTTGACCCATTAGTCGAGTTGGCCGGGCCAGCCCATCCGACCCGACCGAAAGTGGCAGGTAAGATTAGCAAGGAAAAGGAATAATCATCTACTCACCTCAAAGTCACAACCCCCTTATATTGATATTCCATTTGGAATTAATTATCCATGGCTATCTGTCTACCATGACCGGATCGACTAGAACATTGATTTATAAAAATAAACCATAAATTTAGAGCATAAATTTAGAGAATGAAGATTCGAGAAATTATTATATCTAGATAAATACATACTTGATTCAAGTGCTCAACCAACTGAGCTAATAACCTTTGACTACATACTTAATTCATGTATAAAGATTTATTTAACATAAAGTTGGAATCTTAAATATTTTTTTAATTATTTGACCTCTGGCTTGTGACAAATATTATAAATTCAAATCATTATAGTGTACGTGACAGAAAAATAAGTTCACAATGTAACTTGTGAAATTTGCAATCGAGATGATAGTTGCTTGTGACAAATATTAAATACGGAGTACAAGATGATCCAACATGAAGGAATATTCTTCGAGTTCGCGATAGAATACTCTTAGAGTTTTATTGCAATGTTCGGCACACCTTCTTCGGGTCAAGATGAACCACATTATTTTTTAAAAATTATTTAATGATTTACGATTTCTTTAAAAATCAATTATATTGAGTTCACTTCGATTCAATTAGACCAGTTCAGTTTTGCTCAATTCAATTGAAATTCGTTAAATTCAGTTCAATTCAATTAAATTCAACCAATTTCAGTTTAAAAGTTAAATACTTAATTCATAGTATTTATTTAATATAACTTGGGAATCTTATTTTTATGATTGTTTAATTTTTTGAACTGTTCGTATGTGTCTTGTGACAAATATTAAATTCAAATTGTTTGTTGACATTTTAAGCAAGTGTGTGGTAATTGCCTAACCAAATACAGAACTATGAGCATATAAACTCATGCATGTTAAAAAAAAAAAAAGGGACTCTGCATTATAATTTCAAATCTCTAAAACAGAAAAAAAAAAAAAAAAAAAAAGGAAAATGAAAGCAAAAAATTTAGTGTATTATCTGTTGTTCGCAATCATTGTCTCTCAATGTGCGTTGAAGCCAGTAGCAGCTAGGAGTGTACATGTTTTCCGTAACAAGTCGTACGTCTTCTCTACGCAGATGCTAGCAAGAAAAGTCAGCTTGGGACGAGACAAATTTCCGCGCTCACCACCACCACCTCCAACTGTTAGCAGAAATCCTTAGGTGCATGTTGTTATATCAATTATGTGATTCATATATAAATGTTAATGTATGTTTTGTTTCACTCTCTTTGTCTATCAAGTGTTACTTCTTTTTTAGGTCGAGTTTCGTTCTTAGTAACTCAAAATTGAATATGATTACATCAGAAGAAGTTGTTCAGTACGCGTGATTATGATCTTTAATTAGATGAAATTGGCCTCCTAGGTTGTGTTTCTGCAGATATTTTAACAATTGTTTCACTCAATTATATAATTAACGTCGACCTCTAAATTTCAATAAGACATCAAAATCGTTAATTAAATATATTCAAATTAGTTATGATTGTTGAGTATTTGTTCATGATCTATCTTAACTGTAGCTCGAAAATACTAAAAAAATAATGTAATTAAAATTGTTGTTTTTTGTCATGAATTCTGGTTTTTTGTTGTATTTTTCAATTAAAAATTATTAGTTGTGGCTATATATATTACTACTATATATATCGGCACCCTCAAGAATTACACTACTGCCCCTTGGGAGGTGGTTCTACCATTAATTCCACGGTAACCAAGTCTTCTTGTCACCGAGAAATAGTTAGTACGTACGAATCGGCTGCCGTTTCTATTTTATACATACACTCACATTGTGCAAGCAAGAATATATATTGCCAACAAGGAGAAATATGCAAATATTGCTGCAGGTTTCATTTGGTTTAGATTTTGATTATTGAACTAAGAGAATGAATTGTTAATTAATTAATTAATATGCTATGTTTAATTAAGAGACATATATCCGTGAATCTTATGTTGTTTAGGTTTTAATAACCATTAGCTACGATGGACCCGATTAATTAATTGATTTAAATAGTGATATAGTGCAATATCATAATCATATGGTCAACTAACACACCCAAGACTTTGATAATTTTGGGTGTAATGCCAAGCATGTTACTGCTGATTTTTCCAGCATCGTTGAAATATATAATTGTCCAAGAATTCTTTCTCTTTGTATTACTATATTTTTCGTTTTTAAAATATTAAAGTAATTAATACTAACATTACTTAAAAGTTTTTGATATATATTATATACAAAATCAAAATTTTATTTAAATATTAATTACAATTATTATACATTATTTAAAATTTGAATTAATGTAATTAATTAAAAAAAGTCAAATTGGTACTAAGATATTGTTCCTGATATATATAGCGCCGCAAAATCTCTGCACGCGCACGTTTCCTCCTATAACCTATAAAAGTATAAATCCCCTCATCCTCAGTTCACTTCTTCTCTTCCCAAATACATATATACTAACAGAAGTGTAGAAATTTATGGTAGGAAAGCTTGAATTTTCTTGTGTATGTTTTGTATAAGTAGTCTGCTACATATATATGTCAACGACTAAGAAGAAAAGAGAAGAAAAGAAGCTAAACAACTACTACCTAACCCCTCAATCAAAGGGACTGCAAAATACAAGAAAGGCTACGGCTGCAACAATGATGACAAATACCAGCTATTATAGGACTACTGTATAGTATCTCACTATCTCACAATACGCCCCCTCAAGCGGGATCGAGCGAAAATCTTGATCCAAGCTTGGAAAGAAGAAGCTCAAACTGTGCAGATGAAAGTATATTTGGTAAAAAGATCAGCAAGTTGATCACTTGACCTGGTATACACAGTCTGAATGACTTTAGCTTGAACTTGATTTCGGATAAAATGACAATCCACTTCAATGTGTTTGGTGCGCTCATGAAATACTGGATTAGCCGCAATGTGCATAGCTGCTTGATTATCACAGTATAAAATAATAGGAGAACGGTGAGAAATACCAAGATCAAGCAACAAGGCTTTCAACCAAATGAGTTCGGAAGCTATAGATGCCATAGCCCTATTGTTGGACTAGTATACTTAATGTCTAGATTTAAGTGTTCTGAACTCCTTGTGCACTGTCATTTATCTATTAATAAATAAACATTCATTTGCTTTTAATTATTGTTAATTAAATATTTGCATATTATAGTCCTAGATTATATACGTTGTAGTTAGTATGGTGTGCGTCGTCACACGGAAGATCATACTATCGGTTATTCGTATATAATCGAACAGTTGCTCACGACCTAGATGGACACGGACCAATCCATCGGTATAGTCGTTGTATGAGTTAGAAAATAATTGGTCTTGATTATTTTATCATACTTGTACACTTGGTGTATTGGGCGGATCGCTTGAGATTTATCAATTAGGATTGCCTTTGATAATTGATTTAAATCTCAGTGTATTTTATTCTTAATCCCCGATACTATTGCGGGTGTGTATATCTAATATGAGTGACTTTGATTTTCCAAAGGAATTGACCGATTAGAATAATCGCTCAATTACCGGTAAAGTTGGGTCACTATATTTTATATATGAAATGCCGTGAATTCTTGACGGGAAAGTGTATCCCGATAAGGGTTGATAATATCCCCGAGATGAGCTCATAAGGAATTATTATGTAAACCTCGCGAGTGGATTTGTTCCCGCATAATAATAAAGCTGAGTGGCACTATTCTCGGATATAAGAGATGAATAAATTTATTAAGCAATAAATAAATTTTATTCATGGATATTTAAATCTTAAATACACGGAATAAATAATACTACCGGAGAAAATATTATTTGATATAATATGGTTTAATATTGGGAGTGCAATTATATTTATATAGTGGAAAATAAATATAATTAATAATAGTAAGAATTAATAGATTTGGGCTTTGGCTCAATTTAATCACTATTATTAGAAGCCCAATATTCTACCTCCTTTAGATCCCCTACGTAGCCTATAAAAGCACTACATGACCTTCATAAATAATAAGACAAGAATATCATACTTGATAGTTCTAGAGAGTTGAAGGAGATCCATAGAATTCGGAGGATCGTCGCCCACCAGACGTTCGAACGAGTGCAAGGAATACGTAGGAAGATTCAAAGGTCATCGATTGATCTCGTTTCTCCGAACAACGAATCGAAGGTATAAAATCGTAAACACCCTTTATGATTTTAATCGATAATTATTGAAAATACCGTAGAACAAAGATCCGAGGTACGAACCCCGGAAAAGAGGACGAACGCGTGGTGGCGATCTAGGATCGCCGGACCACGGCGATCGCCCGCTAAGGTTTCGAGGCGCGCGGAGGATCGACCCTGGCTGGGAGCCGGGGGAGCGATCGATCATCTCGATCGATCGCTGGAGCGCGGGCTGGTGCCGCGTTCCCCCCCACCGTGACGGTGGGGCCCTCCAGGCGGCGGCGAGTCGCCGGACTCGCCGCGGGGGCTGCATGGGAAGCCCCAGCCGATCGCGTGATCGACGCGATCGATCGATCGCATGAGCCCCGCCTCGCGGGGGCTCGGCTGGGCAGCGGCGTGCCTTCGGGTGCGTCGTGCGCTCGGTCGAGCTCCGGTTCGTGAGATGGTGTTCGTGTTATCTCCGGCGAAGGTTTTTGATCGGAGTTGTCATGTTCCGCAATTCCGGCAACTCCGGGATATCGAATTCCAACAATTGGTATCAGAGAGTGGTTTACGTTCGCGGTATTTTTCGATAAAATTGTTCTACCTTGCAGGGATTCCGACTATTATGGCTTGTTTAATTATTGTTAATTATTTTGTCATAATTGTTCGTTTATTAAACTCTCAGACATGTCGAGATTCGTTTTGTGTGGTGAATGCTTGTAATAGTAAAAATTCGTGGGTTAACCGAATTTAGGATTTATTATTATTGTTCTATGTTTTTCCGGAAATTGTATAGGGTCGATTTCATGTATAGAATCGATACTGGATAGTGTAGAAATAAATTTGTAATTTATTTTGCGTTGGATCGATGCCGAAACGACCGCCGGAGAAGACGTGTGACGAAGGAGACGAACGGGAGAAGCTAGGGCTCGGATCGATCGACCCGAGCTTG
This sequence comes from Euphrasia confusa, assembly GCA_954870475.1. Classification (NCBI taxonomy): domain Eukaryota; kingdom Viridiplantae; phylum Streptophyta; class Magnoliopsida; order Lamiales; family Orobanchaceae; genus Euphrasia; species Euphrasia confusa. The sequence goes on from OX940949.1 coordinate 21,034,849, forward strand.
GGGGGGGGGGGGGGCGATGGTGGCCGGCCACCTCCTAGGCGGCGGTCGATGGATGGCGCGGGGATCCCCACCCCGTGCTATACCGGTCCGGTGATTTGCTTTCCTAATTGGTTCGGTTTTCCTATTTTGAGTGTTCTTATTTTTGGGAACTCTCATGAAATAGGAAAAGAATTAATTTGGAATTAATTGGGTTTCCTAATTGATTATTCCTATTTTATGGGAATATTCATGGATTAGGAATCTAATTAGTTTGGAAAGTAGAAGAGTCCTAAATTATTTTATTTCCTTATTTCATTATGGAAATCTTCTAGAATATTCCAAGTTGGTCTTGGATAAGATTCTAGAGATTTAATGAAATAGGAAAAGGAAAATAAAATAAATAAAAATATTAATAATATTTAATTTTATTTTTGATTTATTCAATTGAATTAATTATTATTAATTAAGTATCTTTTGGATTTATTAAAAATAAATAGATTTAAATATTGGAATTAATATTCTCGTCACATTGAGCATTCAAGAACGAAGACTGAAGACTAGAAGATGCGTACGGGGATGCGATAAAGCCATAATAGTCGGAAAATAATATTCTAGTATTATTTTGACTATGTGATAATACTATGTGCTTTATTACATGTATGCATGTTATATGTGTTTACTTTATGCACTAGATAGCGTATCCCTTGTTGTATAAAGCTAAGTGGGAGAGGGAATGGAAACATTCCCATGGTCTCCATTGCTGATCTCTTGGTGACTTTTATAAACTTTTGAAGTTTATATAGACAAGTTATTGGACGAGAGTTCTTGTAATTCCTCTTACGAGAAACACTGTTTAAGTTTATCAAACAATGCCTAATTTGTCTTTCCAAAACTGATTTCAAGTCGACTCATTCTCACCCCGGGGAGTGGAATGGAGCCAAAGCCACTTGGTCATGTCGAGGACACAAATTAGAGACTTTCGTACCATTTTTTTAAGGTGGATCGATTGTCTGCTCGGCTCCCTCATTTATGAGAGAAAGGGTTGTTCGCATGGTGAATCACTGGTAAGAAACTTCGAGTTTCACTTATGATTCTCCGCGTCTTGATTTACAAGATTGAATGAATCAAGTAATTGGGAGTCAATTATAAAAGTCTCTTGGTGTAGTAAACGTCCACACCACGTGGCTTGCTATACTAACAGATTTTGGATTAATTGATGTAGATAGTTATAAGGAATTGTGAAGAATTGTGAAATCATCGTTAACGTCCACACCACGTGGCTTGCGGTGATGAAGCAGTTCCAAACGATTTACTTTAGTACTGAGTAATGGTTTACACTTAGATACGCATTATGGTATTCTTCCCCACGAAGTTACGCTATAAGTGATGTATGACCAAAGCAAATCTAATTGCAAAATCGTTTGGGTAGGTAAACGTCCACACCACGTGGCTTTCCATACCTGATGGGATTTTAGATGTAATTAGTGATTTAATGATATTATTTGAGGGAGATAATATCGGTATTAAATTGTTTGTTTGTTTTATGTGCTTATAGGTTAAGAATGACTATGACCCCATTTTGAGATATACTTAAGGATGAAAACTCACTGGTTCCATATAGTAATGATTGGGAACGAAATCTGGACATTGTTCAGACTGTTGAGCCTTCCGAATCCACTATTGTCCCGACTGATTAGGACATTAAGAATGACCTCAGGGCGATGTTGAGACATAGTGTGGAAGCTGGACAAGAGGTGGTTAACATACTCACAAAATTGTCTCTCAACGAGTCTCTTAAAAACGATTCAATGAGAGCTGATTTTGTGCGTGAGTTAAGAAAATCACAAGCTTTTGTATCCAAGCTAGTAAAGGAGGAAGTGCAAGCAAAGAAGACCAGTGGTTTCAAACCACAGATTGGGAAAAGCAAGCTGCGAGGCAAGTGCTTTCGATGCAAGCAGTCTGGGCACTAGAGGTCTGATTGCCCTCTCATAAAAGGTACGAAATTTTCCTTAGTCACTGAATCATTGTCAGTGGAGTTATCTACCAACACCTGGTGCGTAGATACGAGGGCCACTGACCATGTCTGCAATTCAATGCAGGGGTTCCAGGAAACCCGGATACTTAGAGAGGGAGAGATCGTGGTCTACATGGGCAATGCTGCGAAGGTAGGGGCTGTTGCAGTGGGAGACGTTCACTTACGTTTTAGTAATGATAGGATTTTAGTTTTACAAAATTGTCTTTATGTACTGAACTTCAGAAAGAATTTAATTTCGGTTTCTAAGTTAATTATGAATGGATATTCTGTCTCTTTTGATCACTCTATGGTCATAAGAAGAGATGGTGAAATTATCTGTTCTGGTACATTGATAGACGATTTATATGTACTAAATCCTGATTCTTCCACGATGCAACGAACCGAGAGTAATAACACATCTACGAACACCAATAAGAGAAAAGAACCTTCTAAAATGAATCAATTATAATTGTGGCATCTAAGGCTAGGTCATATAAACTCAAATAGACTTCAAAGGTTGAAAGCTGATGGTTTAATCAACAATGTTGAAGGAGAGGACCTTCCAACCTGCGAATCCTGTTTAGAGGGAAAAATGACCAAGCGACCTTTTTCTGGTAAAGGTTATAGATCCGAGCAAGTATTGAATTTGATTCACTCTGATGTATGCGGACCTATGTTTACCCAGGCAAGAGGAGGGTATGAGTACTTCATCACTTTTACTGATGATTACTACAGATATGGATATATATACCTGATGCGCCGCAAGAGCGAGTCTTTTGACAAGTTCAAAGAATTCAAGGCTCTTGTGGAGAACCTTCGTGGTAAATCCATAAAATGCCTGCGATCTGATCGCGGAGGCGAGTACCTGTCTGGAGAATTCAAGGCATACTTAGCAGAGAATGAGATTGAATCCCAACTGACTTCACCATATACTCCTCAGCAGAATGGTGTGTCAGAAAGAAGGAATAGGACTCTTATGGAGATGGTGCGATCAATGATGAGTTACTCGGATTTACCTATTATGTTCTGGCGACATGCCTTAGAAACAGCGGCGTACATTTTGAACAGGGTTCCAACCAAAACGGTACCAACAACACCCATGGAATTGTGGAGTGGGCGCAAGCCTAACTTGAAACACATTCGGATCTGGGGATGTCCAGCACATGTGTTTCGACAAGGGGCCGATAAGTTAGAACCTATATCAGAAATACGGTTGTTTATAGGATAACCGAAAGGAACTAAAGGTGGCATGTTCTATAGTCCTACGGACCAGAAGATCGTTATAAGTACTAACGCTCGGTTCTTAGAGGAAGACTATGTCATTGACCACAAGCCTAAAAGTGACATTATGCTTGATGTGTTGAGAGGTAACGAGAAAGACTTAGATACAGCCGAACCGAGTAGTGATACACCACTAGAACCTGCACCTAACACTGTCACTATTAATACACCGGAACGTCGTCGTAGTGGGAGGGTTGTTAGACAACCGGACAGATGGATTGGACTGGGTGAGTCTTCGGACTCTGGACCTGGAGTTCATGAAATCGATCCCTGGACCTATGATGAAGCAGTACAAGATATAGATGCGCCTTCTTGGAAGAAAGCGATGAAATCCGAAATTGAATCCATGGATTATAACAAAGTCTGGGATCTTGTAGAACCACCAAACGGCGTAAAGCCAATTGGGTGTAAATGGGTCTACAAGAGAAAGAGAGGATCTGACGGAAAGGTTGAAACCTTTAAAGCTTGGCTTGTTGCGAAAGGATATACTCAGAAAGAGGGAATCGATTATGAGGAGACCTTTTTACCGGTAGCCAAGATAAAGTCAATCCGGATTCTCTTATCCATAGCAGCTCATATGGACTATGAGGTGTGGCAAATGGATGTCAAGACAGCTTTCCTAAATGGAAGTCTTGACGAGACGATTTATATGAAACAACCAGAAGGATTCATTGCTAAGGGGCGAGATCATCTAGTGTGCAAGCTTAATCGATCCATTTATGAATTGAAACAAGCCTCGAGATCGTGGAACCTGCGGTTTGATGAAGTAGTCCAATCTTTTGGATTCATTCAAAGCATGGACGAATCGTGTGTGTATTGGAAACGTGATGGGAAGAAGTTGGTGTTTCTCGTGCTTTATGTAGACGACATCCTTCTCATTGGCAACAGTGTGAAGATGTTATCGGACATAAAGGGATGGTTGTCTAGACAATTCGATATGAAAGATTTAGGAGAGGTTGGACATGTTCTAGGGATCAAAGTTATACCCAGAACTCATCTTCAAGAGCCATTTTCACATTTTTGGGTTCAGTTAGAGACAAGAAGGTAACGTTACGAACTTCATTAAAGATAGATGTCATGCAAATATTGTTTATCATGTCTCTATAATTAATCCTCTTACCTCGAGTTCGCATCTTGTCGTCAATACCTCCAATGATTTGTGTCGAGGGATGATTTCTTCGGATATGTCCTGGTGTTTCTCGTTGTCTCGTTTCTTGATCGGTATTGATTGAAGTCTCTATCATAGTTTGTTCAGAGTCAGCCTGGCTTGACTCATCATCCGTTGAACTTGTTTCTTCATCTGTGTTTGAGTTTTGATGTCCAGTGACAAGTTCTTGATCAATAGCTTCAGTAATTGGTACTGAGTCTTCATCAGTCAGTTGACTGGTTGATGTAGGTTGTTGCTCCATAACTCCTTCTGTTGGGTTCAATGCAATTTCACTCTGATCGATAAATTTGACATTTACTGATTCTTGTACAGTTCTTGTAACTGAGTTGAATACTTTGAATGCGTTGCTATGTGTTGAATACCCCACAAAGATTCTTTCTTCAGCGTTTTCATCAAACTTTGTACGATGTTTCTTGTCATTAACCATGAAACAAACACAACCAAACACATGAAAGTATTTAACATTAGGCTTTTTACCATTCACAATTTTATATGACGTCATTGATGTTCCTGGTCTAAGATTGACACGTTAGTCACATGACATGCTGTGTTTAATGCTTCTGCCCAGAACTTCTTTGACATCTGTTTTGAGCTCATCATTACTTTAGCCATTTCCTTCAGAGTTCGATTTTTTCGCTCAACCACTTCATTTTGCTGTGGATTCTTTGGTGCTGAATATTCATGATGGATTCCTCTTTTGGTACAGAAACCTACAAACAAAGAGTTCTCGAACTCTGTTCCATGGTCAGTCCTGATTCGACTAACTTTACCCTGGAACATTGTACGGATTCTCAAGTATGTTTCTTTGAAAGAATTAAAGGTTTCAGCTTTTGAATACAGAAATTTTATCCAAGAAAATCTAGAAAAGTCATCCACAATTAGCAGTGAGTACCATTTACCTCCCCAGCTTTCTACCTCCATAGGACCCATAAGATCCATGTGAAGTAGTTCAAAACATCTCATGGTTGACCTATATGATGAATCCGTTGCAGGGTGAGACGTGTTTACGGGCAGAAAATTCTATTAAGAATTCTCCCGCGAACGTATTGATATTTCGGGGATTGAGAGAACAAATAAGGAAATATATTGAAAAGACTTAGTATTAAAAGCTTGGTAAATTTCTGGGGAATTGTGCACCAGGTTTACAAATGGAAAGTTTCCTCTATTTATAGTACAATGTTTAGGGCTTCTAAACATGGGCTTGAGCCTAAAACATATGGGCCCAAGACAAAAAGTCCTATTTACCCCGGATCGTCTCCTCAGATGATTTCTTCGCCCGCGATATGCTTATCGTTCGGAGGCCTCCAATCTGGTCGGCAAATTCCTGGCTTGTTCCTATTTCTTTCTGATTGGCCGGCCACCCGGGATCAGGGGGAAGGTTGACTAAGCTCCCCGGGGAACTGGTCGCTGGTCATGCGGGCAGATGCTACCTGATCGCGAACATCTTCTCTTTCTGGAGTTCCCAGGCACGACTGGGCGGACAGGAACTGTAAATGGAAACAACTGGGTTGTTCGAACTGGGGGCCCGGTGGGTAATGATTGAAAATGAAAAGTATTTTGGGCTGATTGAGTTTGGGCCTATCAGGCCCACAGGGGCGAAATGGGATCAACAAATGCCCCCCGGAGGTGGTATTTTCTAAAGATTTTAGGAATGCCACGTCCGGAGATCTTGGGACGTTTCGGCCCATTAAGCGGTGGGCCCAAAATCTGATCAATAAATTCCTTGGGAATGGGGGGAAATGATGCTTCGAAACTCGCGTAGGTGTCCTTTCATGTGTCAGAGAGAACTTTTGAATTTTAAACTTCGTGGTTTTGCCGCCTCAGTGCCTCTATATAAGAGGGTTATGGACCCCCATTCAACGCTTTTGGCCCACTCTCGAATTTCTTGCGACTAATCGTGTCCACCTCTCGTGCCTTCTTGCGGTTTTAGTTCGGGTACGCCCTCCTTCCTTTATCAAAGAATTTTAGAATTATTTAGGTTATTTTTCCTCGAGCGAGGGGTATTATCGTTTTCATCCGGCCGATAAAACCCAGTATCTACATCTCTATCTCGATAGAAATTCTGGTCGATGTCCAGTGAATATTCTAGCTCCGAAAACGATTCCGATTACGTTCGAAACATCATTCTCCCCAACTTCACCGATATTCCTCAAGCTCTATCTCCGCTTTCTAACGATCTTTTAATGTTGCCCGCTCAATTTTCCGCTCCTCGCGACGTCTTGGACCCCTTCCCATTGTCTGAGGAGGAGAAGGCGGACTGGTTTTCCGAAATCGTTCATCCCGATTACGAACTTTTCGCTTCTTTGATTGCTGACCGCCGAGGTTCTCCGACCAACTTTTCATTTATTGACTATAAAGCCACACATCCATATGTACCCGAGAATCGAACAGAATTACCCACTTCAGAGCCTCCTGTGAGTCCCTTTAATGCGGGCCGCCGAGTCAGCGGCGTGACTGATGAAGTGCTCCAATCGAAACGCGATGAATGGGAGACCCCGTCCAACGTGCACTTACATTGTCCGAACAGGTTTGATAGGGCGGATCGCCCTCCGGAGGGGATGGTAGCGATCAACTTTGGAATGATGGAGAGTGGACTCCGCTTTCCGATTCACGACAATTTGGCTCGGGCGGTCCTGGAATGGGGGGTTGCTCCCATGCAACTGACTCCTAATTCTTGGTTATCATTAATCTCTTTGTCCGTTCTTTTCGGTCACTACGGCCTTTATAGGGGATTACTCCCCGTGGAATTTATCTCTCTCCTGGCCCGCCACGCTGTGCGGTCGAGCGGTGATCACTACTTGAAATCTCATATAAAAATCATAATTGATCTTCCAGACAAACGCGAACAGTGGTGGAGTGACTGGTTTTTTGTAAGCGGGAACAGGAATTCTGTCAACTATCGCCTGAGCGCAGAATATCAGATTCCTCATACTCGTTAGTTCCTTATTAAATTTCGTTCCTTTTTTCTTTTTAATCCTCGGCCTTTGTTCCCCTCGTGTTCGGCATGCTCACGTTTCCTTTTTGCTTAGGTCCTGAACCTCTTCCCGTGAAAGAGTTAAGTTGGGATTTTTTGGTAGTGCTCGAGAGAATCTTGGGCATGCCAGACGATTGGCTTATGTTCGGTCAATGGCTTAGCCTTGACCGCAGGATTTCATCCCGCTTTACTAGTATTCCTCAAGACGCTGAGGATGAGTATCCCCGTGAGTTTGTTGTCTCCTTCTTCGGAGATCGCATATTTTTTATCATTTGTTTCGGGTAACCATCATGATTTATCTTTCTTTGTTTGGCTCCTGCAGTTCGCCAATACCCCTGGTTCAAAAACCCCCCGGAAGGAGCTAGCAAGGATCCCATGGACGAGAGATTATTCGCTCTCATGAGTAGGAAGAAAGATGAGCGGACGGCCAAAAAATTGGAGGAGTCGCGAACCGCAGTGCCGAAGAAAGATGTACCTCGAGGTTCGAAACGCTCTTCGGGCAGCGAAACTGATTCTTCGGTTAAGCGCCACTGCGTCGAAGGAGGTTCTCCCGCGCCCGCCCAAGACGCTTTTGATCCTGTCTCCTCTCGGGATGAAACACCTCGTCACGTGCTTCTCGATCATGGCCCGGGAAAAGGCAAGAAAAACACGAAACCGCCCAAGAAAAATACTCCCGATCATCCGGGCTCTACATCTTCCCCGGTCCATGTCCTTGAAGGTGGTCTCGACCGGCCTGCTCCGTAAGCCTTCTTGTCTCGTAAGCTCGGTTTCTCCTTAGTTCTATTTTGGTTTATGTTTGTGATCATGTGGTCTCTTCCGTTCCCCGAGCAGATCTGAAAACGCGGACTCTGATCTATCCGTATTTTTGAAGTTCTTTGACCCGGCGCCACTTCCTCCCGACCTAGATGGGCTGCCCGTCCATATAAAGAAAATGATCGAGGAGATCCCTCGCGAATGGGCTGAACGCGCCGACTATGCTCGTTGCCATCCGAAAGAGATGGCCTTTATGACGATGATCGCGGAATCCCGTTTTCCGGCCATGGTTTGTTCACTGCTGCACTCTAAGGGTGATAAGGCCAACATTCAGGACGCGGTTCCTTCATCTCTTTTGGAAGAGAACAAGAAGATGCAAGCGGTGATCGCTCATGCCAAAGTTCTCTACACCCAGGAGGTCGATAAATCGAGGAAGATGGAGATTGCTATCAAGAGCGCAGACCTCGAGGTCGTGAGGTTGAGGACGGAGGTGGATGAGCTGAAGAAAGAGAGGGAAACGGCCGCCAAGAAGGAGAAAGAGCTGGAAGAGAATCTCCGGGAGACACTCCGAGAACTGGACTCTGTTCGGGTGGAGCTGTCCGAGAGAGAAACTCAGGAGTCTTCCGCCCTAAAATCCCTGCAAGAAAAAGAAGTTCTGATCGGGGACCTGGAGGCCAAGCTTGAGGCGTTCGCCGTGGACGAAGAAGACAGGAAAACCAATCCTTTGGCCAACTTGAAAATGTACGGTGATTGGACCTTCTGCTGCGCGTTTTTTGACTGCATCCGGGGCCAACTGAAAGAGGGTCAAAAGGTGGATTCCCTGGTCGCCAAACTGAAAATCTTTGTCCAAAAACGGCAGGTCCACCCCGACCTCCCTGTTGAAGCGGAAGATTTAAGCGAGGACATTGGCTTGGATCTCTCTTGGTGGCCGAACCGCGATCAGTTATGCCGTCCTATTGTCCTGAACGAGGAACCCCCGATCAACACGTCCATTGGAGATCCCCAGATGGTAGAGGGTGAGACTGGAGGGCCCCCAAATGCTTCTGAAGCCGATCTTCAGTCCGGGAAACCTTGATGTCCGGACGATGCTTGTCTGCAAACTGAGAAATTTAGTTCTTTTAATGGTTTTGTTTCGTATTTTCCGAACAAATTTCGAATATCTTGGATCTGTTTCTTTTTCATTGTTTCAAGTTGTATTCTCGAATTATCTTATATTTCGAAACTATTCTTGTTTTCCAAGTATTTGAGCATTCCATATTTTGTCTGTTCGGGATATATATGCGCCTTGTTATTTTGGCGATGGTGTGAAATCATCGCCAAAATGCCCCAGTCCGGGCAATTAACATTGTATTCCTTGTTTAAATATATTGGTGTTCTTTTGGTTTCAGTTATTTCTTTGTTTGGTCGTTATACCGTAGTTGCCACGCGTCGGAACCCCGTGGTTTGTCATCATTATTTGGGTTGTACATGCGCTATGATTGCATGAACCCGAAAGTCTTTGCATGAATCGAGGCATTAAATGTGTCTCTTGGATACTAATCGCGTCGGTTCATTACCCCGAAATGCATTTTCAGAGCTGTCTCGTCGGTTGGGCTTCCCTAGGGCTTTAAACGTTATATATATAGCTCACTTGCTCCCTTTTAAATCCTTACCTTATCCCATCTCTCAAAAAGAAAAGAAGAAGAAAAAAGGAACTGCTATTGACGATGGCTCGCGTGGTGTCCAAATCCGATGGTTCGTCGAGGGTCGACCAGCTGTTCCACGGGAAATGGCATCGTAAGCGATTTCCACTTCCGACTGCCTTCACCAATCCTATTGACGAGCATCTCAACCATTTCATCCTGGCTACCGATGTGAATAAACATATATGGGTGTTCGAACTGGCTCGCCGTCACGGCTTCGTCTCGCTAGTGGGTTCGGGCTGAGAGCTTTTCGTGAAAGACGCCGCTCTTCGCCACGGGTGGCATGTTCGCCTGATTTTCCATCCCACCGAAGGCTTCTCCATCCGGGTGTATGATGCGGAGTTCTTCCTGGTGGTCGATCCTGATCTGCATTAGGAATTCCCCCTCTTTTCTTCTTCTGACTAGTTCTTTTGTTTTCCCTATGGTTTCTTATTTTGTAACTCCCGGGTTTACCCGGGAACATTTTAATGAATGAAGATCTTTTTCCTTTAAATTACTTGCTTCATTGTATTTTGTTGATTACGCCCACCGTTGCTTGGATATGTTCGCGCGTCATTCCGACAAAAGCTTTCAAAAGGCTCTAAAATTTCTAAAAACTTTAAAGTTCGAGAACGTAAAAGATCTGAAGGAAAAAACAATCATTCGGGCATTTGTTTCTGAGATATATCTTTGGGGCGAGCATGAGGTTTCCTTGCTTAAACTTCTCTGGAGTAAACTTTTCCTTGTCGCCCGAGTACCCGGACAGTCCATTGCCTGTCCGGCTCGGCGACCTCCGAGAAGTAAGGACTTTTCCTTAAACTTCTCCAGAGTAAACATTTCCTTGTCGCCCGAGTACCCGGACAGTCCATTGCCTGTCCGGCTCGGCGACCTCCGAGAAGTAAGGACTTTTCCTTAAACTTCTCCAGAGTAAACTTTTTCTTGTCGCCCGAGTACCCGGACAGTCCATTGCCTGTCCGGCTCGGCGACTTCCGAGAAGTAAGGACTTTTCCTTAAACTTCTCCAGAGTAAACTTTTTCTTGTCGCCCGAGTACCCGGACAGTCCATTGCCTGTCCGGCTCGGCGACTTCCGAGAAGTAAGGACTTTTCCTTAAACTTCTCCGGAATAAACTTTTTCTTGTCGCCCGAGTACCCGGACAGTCCATTGCCTGTCCGGCTCGGTGACTTCCGAGAAATAAGGACTTTTCCTTTGTAGCCGGGAAAACTGTGGTGGAAAGACAAGCTTTTATTCCTCATAAACTTTGTTACCAAAATTTCCAAACTAAGCCTTACAACATTTATTGATGATATTTCTTAAGGTACAAAGCATTCCAGAAGTATTGATCGGCGACCTCGACAAGTGTTCGAGTTCGTACGCCCCGTTCTGTAAGTGTTTCCGGACTCGCATTGGCCCTTCCCAGTTCGGGCCCAATGCCCCAGTGTTGGGACCCATTATGCGTTTCAGCACTAACTCTCCCGGCGAGAATTTCCGGATCTTTACTTTAGAGTTAAAAAACCTTTCTGCTTTCTGCTTTGCTGCCGCGTTTCTGTGGACTGAATTTAGTCTTTTCTCTTCCAGGAAATCCAGCTCTAGTCGCAGAGCTTTGTCGTTGTGGTCATTTATGTTTTGAGATGTCCTATGGGTGGGGACCTCGATCTCTGATGGGATCACAGCTTCTGCTCCGTACGCCAAAGCGAACGGGGTTTCTCCTGTAGCGGCCTTACTGGTCGTTCTGTACGACCACAACACCTCGGGCAATTCTGCTACCCACCTTCCTTGCCTTTCCTCGATCTTTGCTTTGATAGTGTGTTTTAGAATTTTATTGATCGCCTCCACCTGTCCGTTTGTCTGGGGTGGTAAGGTGTAGAGAAGACCTTCTTGATCTTCCATTTGCTGAAAAATTCCATTATCTCCTGTCCGTCGAACTGTTTCCCGTTGTCTGATGTGATTGTGTGGGGGATCCCGAATCGGCAGATAATGTTTTTCCAAATGAAACGGATGATGGCCTTTTGATCGATTGTCTTTAGTGGTTCTGCCTCGGCCCATTTGGTGAAATAGTCTACGGCCACCACAGCGTGTTTCACTCCTCCTGGTCCGGTCGGTAAAGGTCCAATAAGATCGATGCCCCACGAAGCGAACGGCCATGGGCTGTATATCGAATTTAAGTATTCTGGCTGAGTTCGGATGATGGGGGCGGTGATCTGGCATCGGTGGCACTTTTTGGCATAGCGGATGGCGTCTTTCCTTAGTGTGGGCCAGTAATATCCTTGACGAACAGTTTTGTGCGCTAAGGATTGTCCGCCTGCGTGATTCCCACATACCCCATCGTGTATCTCGCTAAAAATTCTCTGTCCCTCCAACGGTGTCACGCACTTCAGCAGTGGTAGGAAAAGACTTCGCCGGTATAAAGTATCCTCGATCAGCGTATATCTGGCGGCTCGGATTCTCAGTTGTCGGGCTTCGATCTTGTTTTCAGGTTGTTCTCCGGTTGTTAGGTACGTCTTTATGGTGTCCATCCAACTTTCTCCCCGGTCTATTGTTAATAACTCGTGTTTTTCCTCTAAGGCCGAACCCGCTTGGCTTGTTACTACTATATTGGTCATGTCCGCGACTCCTTCGGACGAGGCCAATTTAGACAAGACGTCCGCTTGCGAGTTCTGCTCCCGGGGAATTTGCTCGATAAAAATCTTGGGAAATTTTTCGCATAAAGCCAAAACGTGCTCGTAATACTTTTCCATCCTCTCACACCTTGTTTCGTATTCGCCTTTGACTTGATTCACCACGAGCAAAGAATCCATGAATATATGGACGTGTTGTGCCCCCACTGCTAATGTCAGGTTCAAACCTGCGATTAAAGCTTCATTCTCTGCTTCATTGTTAGTTGCTGTAAACTCAAATTTGATTGCGTGTGCGAATGATTGTCCCTCGGGCCCGATCAACGCTATTCCAGCCCCGACGTAGGAACTGTTGGATGATCCTTCGACATATAATTTCCACGGCGGGAAGTCGTTCGTAGGGACAATCTTTGGGAAAGTTAACTCCACTATGAAATCGGCCAAGACTTGTCCCTTGATCGCGGTGCGAGGCGCGTAAGTGATGTCGTACTGTCCGACTTCCAAACTCCATTTCAACAATCTGCCGCTCGTATCGGGCCTCTGCAGGACCTGTGTCAGAGGCATGGTGGTCAGGACTTCTACCGGATGGTCGAAAAAATAGGGGCGGAGTTTTCGAACACTCATGACTAAAGCGTAGGCCAATTTTTCCAAAGGCGTATATCTGGTTTCCGCGTCATGGAGTGCTTGACTTACGAAGTAGATTGGTCGATGGATTTGCCCTTTCGCTCGGACAACACCGAGCTCAGAGCGTGTTCAGACGCCGCCAAATATAGGAAAAGTTTCTCCCCGGGCACGGGCTTGGATAGGATTTCAGGGTCCTTCAGGTGTTCCTTTAGTCTGTCAAAAGCTTCTTGACTCTCTTTCCCCCACTGGAACTTTTGATTCTTGATAGCTTTAAAGAAAGGTCGGCTTTTATCTCCCAGCCGGGGAATAAACCTGCTTAAAGCTGCCAGGCACCCTGTCAGCTTCTGCACATCCCTTAGGCATTTGGGCTCTCTCAGGTTTATGATCGCGTCGATCTTCTCGGGATTTGCCTCTATCCCCCGTTGGTGGACTATGTGCCCTAAAAACTTGGTGGCGTATACTCCGAAATGGCACTTTTTTGGGTTCAACTTCATATTATAAATCTTCAAAATGGCGAAAGCCGTGGCCAGGTCTCTCACGTGATCCTCTTCGCTCTTACTCTTAATGATGATATCGTCCACATACACCTCCATTGTGTCTCCAATCTGTTCGGCGAACATTTTGTTAACTAAACGTTGATATGTGGCTCCTGCGTTCTTCAGGCCAAATGGCATTCGCTTCCAACACAAAATACCCTTGTCGGTATAGAATGACGTGCATTCCATGTCCTCGGCCGCCATGGGGATCTGGTGATATCCCGCGTAACAATCACAATTTGAAAAGATCGCGTGCCCGGCGACGCTATCTATCAAATGGTCGATATGTGGGAGGGGGAAAAAATCTTTCGGGCAGGCTTTGTTTAAATAGGTGAAATCGATGCATAACCTCCATGCATTATTGGATTTCTTCACTAATACCACGTTCGCGACCCACTGGGGTTCCTCCGACGCTTCGATCACGAGGTCGTTGTCGACCAACTTTTTCACCTCCTCTGCCAATGCTGCGTACTTTTCGGGGCCCATCTTCCTCCTCTTCTGCGCCACGGGTTTTTTGCTCGGGTCAATCTTTAAATTATGACAAGCATGTTCGGGATTTATCCCGACCATATCTTTATGCGACCAGGCGAAAGCGTCCGTGTTCTATTTCAGAAAGTCTACCAAGTCTTCCCTCAGTTTATCCGGGATCTTAGACCCTATGAGAACTTCCAACTCCGGGCGATCAGGGTTTAGCTTTACTCTCTCTAATTCGTCGACTGCGGTGAAATGAGAGGGTCCCCGCGGATCCTCAATTTCTTCGGGCTCATGCCCCAACCGGGGATCGAGATCTCCTTCCTTCTCCTTTTCTACCAGCGTAACCCCGTGTTCACTCTTTTGATCATCCCGGGGTGCTTCATCGATCAGGATCTGCAGCATCTGAAGATTCAAAATATTCGTCTCTTCGGATTCTACTTGTTCGTCGACCTCTTTATCCTCTTTATTATAGGTTTGTTCGTTTTCATTTGTTAGCTATTCGTATGTTTGATGGTCGTGAACTCCAGATGTTTTAGCTTTTATAAGTTTATCTTCACATTCGAGCATGTTTATCAAGTAGTAGTGTGCGGAAAAATCGGGATAATCAAAGCACTTCTTTGCCATAAATTGATCCCCCTTTACGGTTCCAACGGACCCGCTAGAGGTAGGAAATTTTACACAGTAATAGTGGGAGGACGCCACAGCCTCGAAAATATCGAGAAACGGAGTTAACATCATTCTCGTGATCTTCACCTCTGGATACTCTCGGAGTTAACAATAACGAAGTCCATCATTCTCGTGATCTTCACCTCTGGATTCCAGTGGTCCCTCAACTCCACGGACATTGTGATCTTCCCCAAAGGACGAACGACCACGTTCCCGAACCCCTTCAACATTTCATTATACGGCTTCACATAGCTGACCAAATCCCCGAGTTGATCCAAGGCTGGCTTGAAAATCAAGTTGCAATGCGCGCCATTGTCGATCAAGATTCTGGCGACCTCTGTTGGAGTTGTGTACTTAATGTCTAGATTTAAGTAACGGTAAACTCCTGATCATAGCATTTAATCTATTAAATAAACAATTGTTTGCTTTTAATTATTATTAATTAAATATATGCAAATCATAGTCCTGGATTTTATACGTTGTAGTTAGTATGGTGTGTCGGGCCCCACACAGAAGATCATACTATCGGTTACTCGTATTTAATCAAACAGATGCTCACGACCTAGATGGACACGGACCAATCCATCGGTATAGTCGTTGTGTGAGAGAGAAAATAATTTGTCTTAATTATTTTATCACACTTGTACACTTGGTGTATTGAGCGGATCGTTGAGATTCATCGATTAGGATTGCCGGCGATAATCGATTCGAGTCTCAGTGTATTATATTCTTAATCCTCGATATTGTTGCGGGTGTGTATATTCAATATAAGTGACTTTGATTTACCAAAGGAATTAACCGATTTAATTATTGGGTTAATTACCGGTTAAGTTGGGTCACTATATTTTATATATGGCATGCCGTGAATGATTGACAGGACAGTGTATCCCGGAAGGGTTGATAATATCCCCGAGATGAGTTCATAAGGAATTATTGTGTAAACCTCATGAGTGGATTCGTTCCGCACAATAATTAAGGTTGAATGGTACTAGTCTCGGATTCAAGAGATGAATAAATTAATTAGCAATAAATTAATTTTATTCATGGATATTTAAATCTTAAATACACGGAATAAATAATACTACCGGAGAAATATTATTTGATATAATATGGTTTAATATTGGGAGTGCAATTAATTTATATAGTGGAAAATAAATTAATTAATATTAATGGGAGATTAATAGATTTGGGCTTGGGCTCAATTTAATCATTAATATTGGAAGCCCAATATTCCACCTCCTTTAGATCCCCTACGTAGCCTATAAAAGCACTACATGGTCTTCACTTTTTCATAAGACAAGAATATCAATACTTGATAGTTCTAGAGAGTTGAAGAGGATCCATAAGCTTGGAGGATCGTCGCCCACCCGACGTTCAAGCTAGTGCAAGGAATACGTGGGAAGATCGTAAGGTCATCAATCTTAAATTCGTTTCTCCGCACAACGAATTAAAAGGTAAAATCATATACTCTCTTCTATGATTTTATGTGAATTGATTGTGATACATACATGAACGCACGATCCGGGAAAAACGACGAACCTCGGGGACGGGGATTCGAGATCCCCGGCGAGGATCGAAGGTGGCGGTCGAACCCTAGGGTTCGGACCGCCGGGACGCGTGACGCGAGAACCCTCGGTTGGGAGCCGAGGGATCGATCGAGCCCGTAGGCTCGATCGCTGGGAGCTGCGGGAGTTACCCGCAGCGACTCGAGGCGTGCTGCGGGGCTTCCCGCAGCGGTGCGCTGGGACGAGCCCAGCGCGTTGAGCAGCGGGTCACGCGACCCGCTGCGGGGCTGCTCGCAGCAGCCCGGGGATCGCTACGAGCGATCCCAGCGATCATCGTGAGATGATCGCGAGCCCCGTGCGGGGGCTCGGCTGGGCACCACGGGCGGACCGTGGTGGTGCTCGGTTGAGCTCCGGCTCGTACGGTGGTTCGCGGTTGGTTCTCCGGCGATCGAGGATTTCGGTCGGGTTATTATTTTCCGCAATTTTTAATGGCCCGGGATATCGAATTCCATCAACTGGTATCAGAGCGTTTGGTTTCGTGTTCATGTATGTGTTCAATTGTGTTCTACCTTGCAGGGATTCCGACTATCATGGCTTAATTAATTGTTAATTATTCGTTTAATTAATTGCTATTTAATTTACCATGATTGTTCGTTTATTAAACTCTCGGACATGTCGAGATTCGTTTTGTGTGGATGAATGCTTGTAATAGTAAAAATTCATGGGTTGACCGAATTTAGGATTTATTATTACGTTCTATGTTTTCCGGAAAGTGTATAGGGTCGATTTCATGTATAGAATCGATACCGGAATTGTAAATTTATTTCTTGTAATTTATTTACGTTGGATCGATGCCGAGACGACCGCCGGAGAACTCATGAGACGAAGAAGACGAAGAGGACGAAAAACCGGGGGGGTCGATCATCCCCATGATCGATCCCCATGAGGATCGATCGACCCCACGCCCGGGGCTGCCCGCTAGGGTTTCCGGCCACGCCGGCCACCGGTGGTGGTGGCGCGTGGCTAGGGGGCGGCGGCGGTGGTGCCCGGCGGTGGTGGTGGTCGACGGTGGGGGTGGTGCGGGGATCCCCAACCCGTGCTACTCCTAATCCTACCAAGATACTACTTACCTAATTGATTCAAGTTTTCCTATTTTGAGTATTCCTAAGTATGGGAACTCTCATGGAGATAGGAAAAGAATTAATTAATATTATTTATTTCCTTATTCTATTATGGAAGTCTCCTAGAATATTTCAAGTTCTACTTGGAATAGGAATCTAGAGATTTAATAGAATTAGATAGGAAAAGAATTAATATTATTTATTTCCTTATTCTATTATGGAAATCTTCTAGAATATTTCAAGTTCTACTTGGAATAGGAATCTAGAGATTTAATAGAATTAGAAAGGAAAATAATTAATTAGTAAATTAATTTATTTCTATTTGATTATTCCTATTTTATGGGAATTTTCATGGACATGGAAATTAATTAATCTTGGAAAGTAGAAGAGTCCTAATTTATTTTATTTCCTTATTCTATTATAGAAGTCTTCTAGAATATTCCAAGTTTGACTTGGATAGATTATTCTAGAGATTTAATAGAATTAGATAGGAAAATAAATAAATAAAAATATTAATAATATTTAATTTTATTTTTGATTTATTCGATTGACTTAATTTTCGAATTAAGTATCTTTTGGATTTATTAAAAATAAATAGACTTAAATATTAGGGATTAATATTCTCGTCACATGGAGCATTCAAGAACGAAGACTGAAGACTAGAAGACGCATACGGAGATGGAATAAAGCCATGATAGTCGGAAAATAATTTTCTAGCTTATTTTGACTATGTGATATGTGCTTTATTACTTGTATGCATGCTTATGTGTTTAATTATGCATTAGATAGCGTATCCCTTTGTTATAAAAAGCTAAGTGGGAGCGGGGATGGAAACATTCCCATGGTCTCCATTACTGTTCTCTTGGTGACTCTTATGGACTTTTGAAGTTCGTATAGATGTGTCATTGGAGGAGAATTCTTGTAATTCCTCTTACGAGAAACATTGATTAAGTTTATCACACAATGCCTAGTTTGTCTTTCTGAAACTGACTTCAAGTCGACTCATTCTCACCCCGGGGAGTGGAATGGAGCCAAAGCCACTTGGTCATGTGGATGACACAAATTAGAGGCAGTCGTACCATTCTTTATTAGATGGATCGATTGTCTGCTCGGCTCCCTCATTTATGAGAGATAGGGTTGTTCGCATGGTGAATCACTGGTTAGAAACTTCGAGTTTCACTTATGATTCTCCGCGTCTTGATTTACAAAATCGAATGCTTCAAGTAATTGGGAGTCAACTATAAAAATCTTTTGGTGTAGTAAACGTCCACACGAACGTGGCTTGCTATGCTGAATGGGATTTTTGGAAATAGTTGATGTAGACAGTTATAGGGAATTGTGAAGGATTGTGAGTTATCGTAAACGTCCACACTAACGTGGCTTGCGGTGACGTAGCAGTTCCAAATGATTCACCTTAGTACTGAGTAATGGTTTACACTTAGGTACGCTTTATAGTATTCTTCCCAACGAAGTAACGCTATAATGATGTACGACCGAAGCAAATCTAATTGCTAAATCATTTGGGTGGGTAAACGTCCACACGAACGTGGCTTGCCTTACCTGATGGGATTTTAGATGTGATTAGTGATTTAATGATATTATTTGAGGGAGATAATATCGGATATTAAATTGATTGTTTGTTTAAATGTGCTTATAGGTTTAGAGAATAGCTATGAATCCACTTTCTATGATACTAAAGGAGCATAAGCTCACTGGCCCCAACTATATTGATTGGAAGAGAAATTTAGACATTGTCCTAACTTCGGAGGAGTACAAGTTTGTGCTCCATGAAGTGTGCCCTGCTGAGCCCACGGCTGCCTCAACTGATGAGGAAAAACTGACATATCGGAAGTGGAAAAAGGCTGATGAAATGGCTAGGTGTTATATTTTGGCTTCCATGTCAAATGTACTCCAAACCCAACATGAGTCGATGGACACTGCCTATGATATGATGTTTAACCTCAAGGAGATGTTTGGGGAGCAAGATCGTGCGGCAAGGCAAGAAGCCATGAGAGTCCTCATGTCGACTACTCAATCTGAAGGAACGCCCGTTGGGGAGCACGTTCTTAAGATGATGAGTATGTTGAATGAACTTGAGGTCCTAGGAGCTTCTATTGATGCTGAGACGCAAGTCGACATCATACTCCAGTCTCTGGCCCCTAGTTTTGAGCAGTTTCGTATGAGCTATAATATGGGTAAACTATCTTATACTCTTGCGCAACTCCTGACTGAACTAAAGGCGGCAGAGGGGATCTACAAGAAGGGCAAGTCTCAAGCGCTTGTAGCTACCAAGTCCAAAGGCTTTAAGCCTGGTGGAGGTAGGGGCAAAAGAAGGAAGCAAGCCCGGAAACCCAGTGGTGTCAAGAGGACTGTACCACGAGTGGGGGCTGCAAAGCCAAAGGGTAAGTGCTTCCGATGCAACAAGATGGGACACTGGAAGTCTGAATGTCCTCTCAAAGGTACGAATTTTTCTTTAGTCGTAAAAACATAGTCAGCGGTATTATCTACCAGAATTCTGGTGTGTAGATATGGAACCACTGACGGTTTGTGCATTTTGAATGCAGGGGTTCCAGAAAACCCTGCGACTTAGAGAGGAAGAGTTCGAGTCTACACGGGCAAAGCTGTAGAGGAGGCAGCGGTTGCGGTGGAAGACATTTATCTGCTTTAGTAGTTAAATAGGATTTCATTTCAAAGTTATTGCTTTATGTACCCCTTTATTTTAGAAAGAACGTTTTGTTCTGGATTTCTATTATTAATGAATGGATATTTTATTTCTTTAATCATTGGATGATTTTGATAAGAAATAATGGCATTATCTATTCTGGTACATTAGATAGCAATATATGAATGATAGATCCTAAGTCTACCCCAATGCAACAAACCGTTCTATAACTTGTTTTACTTGTTAGATATTTCTTTATTAATCATTATACTTGTGAATTCTTATACTTAGAAGTATTTTCAAATGAGATTCAAATGGTCGAAATTGATGAGATCAATTATAGTTGAAGGAATGGACCTTCCGACCTAAGGATTGAATTTGAAGGATAATACATCTAAGCAAACCTTTATGGATAAAGGATAGAGTTCAGACAAGTATTGGAAATGATTAGATATGCAGACATATGTGTAAATTAGAAAGGTACGAGAAATTCTCTCAAAGAATACTCGGTGATGGATTAGAATACTTAATGTGCCATAAAAGCAAAGTGTTTTTGACTAGTCAATGGACACAAAGCTATTATGGGGAACCATCAAAGTATATCCATTAGGAGCCTGCGACTCGGTCGCGGAGGCCATCACCTATCTGAATAACACATAGCATAATCAAAGATTGGGTTCAATCCCAAAGGGCCGCACCTTACACTTACGTGTAGAAAATAGTGCGTTATAAAGAAATGGAAATCTGATGGTAAAAGGACAAGATTGTTCGGAACTACCTATGTTCTATGGATATTCCTAGATACAACGACATATTGAATATGGTTGTAGGATATCCTAGATGAACGAAGTATTGTGTGTTCTATAGTACTACGAACCAGAGGGACGTCTCGTCCGGTTCATAGAGGAAGACTATTAGATGGACCACAAAGCCTAAATTGACGTAATACCTTAAAATGAGAAGAAAGACAAAAGACTAGGAACCAGCCAAACCGAGTAGAAGTACACCACACACTGCACCTATTGTTATTACTGTTATACACCGGGACGCCATTGCAGTGGGAGGTTGTTGGACAACCAGAGATATTCATAAGACTAGAAGAGTTCGGACTCTGGATCTAGTAAAGATGAAATCGACCCCTAGCTCTGCATAAGGGCGGTACTAGATCTAAATGTGCCTGCTTGGAACAATAAGGATTATTGTTAAGAGGCTAGATCATTTAGAGTACAAGCTTAGTGAATCCATTTATGGATGGTAACAAAGCTATAAATCGTGGAACTTGCGAATTGATGGGATAGTCCATTTGATGGATTCATCAAAAGGCATAGACGAAAGGTGTATTGAAGACGTAATGGAAACAAGGTGGTGTTTCTCGGAGATTTTATGTAGATAACATTTCATCATTGGCAACAATGTAAGAAAATGCTGTCAGACATAAAATAATGGTTGTCTAAATAAATCGAGATATAAGATTAAGAAGAAGTTAGAACATGTTCTTAAGATCTTGTGATCTAGAGATAAGAACATTGTACTTCTCCTAGATATCTTGTACGATCAAGGTTTGTTTTAACATGCATACTTCTGAGAAAGGTTATTGCCTTTCAGAGACAGAATATACATCTATCTAAAGGGTATGTGTTCGAACACATAAAGGAGATAGATGAGGACAAAGCAGTTTCCTATACTTCAAGTATGGAAAGCTGTATAGATGCAATGTTGTAAAACAAGAACCTGATATCAACTATGCGGTTTGCGTAGTGGGAGGATATCAAAGTAATCTGGATAAGGGATGTTCGAATGCTGCAAGAGTACTTTCATAGTACTGGCTTACAGAGCGAGACGAAATCTTCTTAGATTACAGATTCTCAGATCCAAAAATCAGAGAAGGACCAGTGAAAGTCGATATCAGGCTATGTGTTCACTTTTAGAAAGAGGTGGAACCATGAAGTGAAAGAGTGATAAGCGGGACGCTTTTCAGACTCTCTCATAACCGAATAGCAGCCTCAGAGGCAGCGGAAGTTTTGGTTAGGTTCCGGGATAACCTCTTGACTTGGATATGACTCTTAGTTTACCAAAGGCTATTGGATAGCGGTGCATGGTGAACTAGAAGAGGTCATGAGTCAAAAGTGATGTTAACACATAGAGCAAGTACCACCTGATACGAGTCATCGTCTGGGGAGACGACGTAGTAGTCACCAAGATAACTTCAGAGCGGCAACCTAGATTGCTCACTCACATAGTACTTCTCGGAAGTACACTTTAAAGCACGTGATGAGTATGGGAACCGGGAGTTTGGAGGAAATGACTAGACCTTAGTACAAGTGGGAGATTGTTGGAGTTGTGTACTTAATGTCTAGATTTAAGTAACAGTAAACTCCCGATCATAGCATTTAATCTATTAAATAAACAATTGTTTGCTTTTAATTATTATTAATTAAATATATGCAAATCATAGTCCTGGATTTTATACGTTGTAGTTAGTATGGTGTGTCGGGCCCCACACAGAAGATCATACTATCGGTTACTCGTATTTAATCAAACAGATGCTCACGACCTAGATGGACACGGACCAATCCATCGGTATAGTCGTTGTGTGAGAGAGAAAATAATTTGTCTTAATTATTTTATCACACTTGTACACTTGGTGTATTGAGCGGATCGTTGAGATTCATCGATTAGGATTGCCGGCGATAATCGATTCGAGTCTCAGTGTATTATATTCTTAATCCTCGATATTGTTGCGGGTGTGTATATTCAATAGAAGTGACTTTGATTTACCAAAGGAATTAACCGATTTAATTATTGGGTTAATTACCGGTTAAGTTGGGTCACTATATTTTATATATGGCATGCCGTGAATGATTGACAGGACAGTGTATCCCGGAAGGGTTGATAATATCCCCGAGATGAGTTCATAAGGAATTATTGTGTAAACCTCATGAGTGGATTCGTTCCGCACAATAATTAAGGTTGAATGGTACTAGTCTCGGATTCAAGAGATGAATAAATTAATTAGCAATAAATTAATTTTATTCATGGATATTTAAATCTTAAATACACGGAATAAATAATACTACCGGAGAAATATTATTTGATATAATATGATTTAATATTGGGAGTGCAATTAATTTATATAGTGGAAAATAAATTAATTAATATTAATGGGAGATTAATAGATTTGGGCTTGGGCTCAATTTAATCATTAATATTGGAAGCCCAATATTCCACCTCCTTTAGATCCCCTACGTAGCCTATAAAAGCACTACATGGTCTTCACTTTTTCATAAGACAAG
This sequence comes from Euphrasia confusa, assembly GCA_954870475.1. Taxonomy (NCBI): domain Eukaryota; kingdom Viridiplantae; phylum Streptophyta; class Magnoliopsida; order Lamiales; family Orobanchaceae; genus Euphrasia; species Euphrasia confusa. The sequence goes on from OX940949.1 coordinate 21,058,173, forward strand.
AATATCAATACTTGATAGTTCTAGAGAGTTGAAGAGGATCCATAAGCTTGGAGGATCGTCGCCCACCCGACGTTCAAGCTAGTGCAAGGAATACGTGGGAAGATCGTAAGGTCATCAATCTTAAATTCGTTTCTCCGCACAACGAATTAAAAGGTAAAATCATATACTCTCTTCTATGATTTTATGTGAATTGATTGTGATACATACATGAACGCACGATCCGGGAAAAACGACGAACCTCGGGGACGGGGATTCGAGATCCCCGGCGAGGATCGAAGGTGGCGGTCGAACCCTAGGGTTCGGACCGCCGGGACGCGTGACGCGAGAACCCTCGGCTGGGAGCCGAGGGATCGATCGAGCCCGTAGGCTCGATCGCTGGGAGCTGCGGGAGTTACCCGCAGCGACTCGAGGCGTACTGCGGGGCTTCCCGCAGCGGTGCGCTGGGACGAGCCCAGCGCGTTGAGCAGCGGGTCACGCGACCCGCTGCGGGGCTGCTCGCAGCAGCCCGGGGATCGCTACGAGCGATCCCAGCGATCATCGTGAGATGATCGCGAGCCCCGTGCGGGGGCTCGGCTGGGCACCACGGGCGGACCGTGGTGGTGCTCGGTTGAGCTCCGGCTCGTACGGTGGTTCGCGGTTGGTTCTCCGGCGATCGAGGATTTCGGTCGGGTTATTATTTTCCGCAATTTTTAATGGCCCGGGATATCGAATTCCATCAACCTCGACTCCCAAGATCTTGTTCGTGACGACCAACGCGTCCTCCTTTGGGTACGCTATACCTTCCCGGTCTCGATCCGAGAACGAGATGGTTACGCCCCTGGCTATGGTCGGATCTTTAAACGGAATTACAGAGTTTACTCCTTCCCACTTTCGTAATTCTTCCTTTTTCTGCCGTTTGGACTTGTGGATGATGGGGGTCAAACCCCCAATCATGTTAACTCTTCCCCCGTTCAGATCTGGCGGAAACTCGTTTTGTTGACGTCCGACCGCCGGCGGTGGCGGTGGCAATAGATTCTGATTCGCCGGGGGTCCCTCCAACCTTGGCTGCTGGTGGGGCCTGAAATCCTGACGGTTGCCGTGGTTTTGGTCGCGACCCCTCTTTGGTGCTCGTAGGAGCTGCCCTAGTTTCCCCTCGTCGAACAGCCGACGAAGTTGGGTAATCAAATCTCGGCACTCGTCAGTCGTGTGCCCGGTGTCTTCATGGAAAGCGCACCATTTCCGAGGATTTCTCTTGTCCGGGGGCGTGTATAAGGGTTTTGGGGGGAAAAGTGCGTTAATCTGGTTTTCCACAAAAAATTGTAATATCGCTCTGGGGCTCCTCCCCAACAGATTCACATCTTCGCCCCTGTGATTTCCCTGCTCTCCTTTCTTACGGCCTTGATACCCTTTGTACCCTCCGGGTTTCTTCGACCACTCTTTCTTTTCCACAGCTTCTTTGTTGCCCCTTCCGGGCTCTAAGTCCTTCATACGATGGGCGTAGATCCGCTGCTGCGCGATCTCCTCACCGGCTCGTCGCCGAAACTCGGTGTATGTCCGTGGGTAATCCTTCATCATGGGCTTGAATAGTTCAGACGTGACTTTCAGCCCGCTCACAGCAGCATGCACCAAAACCTCTTCTCCAACCTGTTCGCCTTGCATCACAATAGTCTCAATGCGTTCAACATACTCCTCATCAGATTCATCTGCTCGTTGTTTGATTCCCATCAGTCGTTGTCGTCCCTCTGGGAACTTGACCCTCGAGGCAAAATATGAGATGAAAGTCTCTCCCAGTTCTCCAAAACCGTCGATCGATCTGTGCGGAAGCCCCATGTACCAATGGTGGGCCGCGTCTCCCAGTGTTAAAGGAAAAAGTTTTCACTTGGTTTCATCAGTGGCGCCCCGCCCGACCATATATATATTATATTTATTCAGATGTACCTCGGGGTCGGACCTCCCGTTGTATGTCAAAGACAGAAGTGGGGCAATATCCAGTTGTGCTCGGGCTCTTTCTACCCTTAGAGTCAGGGGTTCGACCAAGGCTGATCGCTTCTTCGGGTCGTTTTCTTGCTGAGAGATCTTCCTTTCCATCTCACTCAAACGCCGCTCTAAATCTTGGTCGACCGTCACTTGGATTCGACCTCCTTTTAGTGTTCGGGTATTACGTTCTCCGGTCCTCTGTAAAGCCATTTGGATATTGTCTGGTTGGGGGGCTTCTTCCTCGAAATCAGCGTCCAAACGCCTTCCCTCGACTTCGGGCGTTCTAGGTAGTTCTTTCCCTTTCAAGATACGGGAACGCTCCTTCAACTTCTGAATAGTTCGTTTTATCTCCTCGGGTGATTGTAGACGTTCGATGTTGAGGTCGGGGATCTCGTTCTCTTCGATATTAGCTTTCCTCTTTTCTTCGGCCAACTTCTCCGCGATGACCTTCTGTTTTTCTGCGATTTCACGTTGTTCGGCTCTTAGCTTCTCAATCATAGTCCATTGCCGCTGGACTTCGGACTCTCCCTCGACCACGGGAGATTTCCCGTTATCGCGCACATTTCTGCTCGCAGACTCTCCTACCGCTGCTGTGTTCGGGTCTCCCATCTCTAATAGCCCCAACATGATGCCTAGTTTGTTCGCTCAACGCCCGAGGATCACCCCTCCTTCTAGCGCCAATTGTTTACGGGCAGAAAATTCTATTAAGAATTCTCCCGCGAACGTATTGATATTTAGGGGATTGAGAGAACAAATAAGGAAATATATTGAAAAGACTTAGTATTAAAAGCTTGGTAAATTTCTGGGGAATTGTGCACCTGGTTTACAAATGGAAAGTTTCCTCTATTTATAGTACAAGGTTTAGGGCTTCTAAACATGGGCTTGGGCCTAAAACATATGGGCCCAAGACAAAAAGTCCTATTTACCCCGGATCGTCTCCTCGGATGATTTCTTCGCCCGCGATATGCTTATCGTTCGGAGGCCTCCAATCTGGTCGGCAAATTCCTGGCTTGTTCCTATTTCTTTCTGATCGGCCGGCCACCCGGGATCAGGGGGAAGGTTGACTAAGCTCCCCGGGGAACAGGTCGCTGGTCATGCGGGCAGATGCTACCTGATCGCGAACATCTTCTCTTTCTGGAGTTCCCGGGCACGACTGGGCGGACAGGAACTGTAAATGGAAACAACTGGGTTGTTCGAACTGGGGGCCCGGTGGGTAATGATTGAAAATGAAAATTATTTTGGGCTGATTGTGTTTGGGCCTATCAGGCCCACAGGGGCGAAATGGGATCAACAAGACGCACGGACTTTTTTGCTTTTGAGGCACGATCCACACACTCTTGTGTTGCATGAGGTGATTTCTGGAAGTCCGATAACTGCATTGAATCTACTTAGTCTTTGAAGATTTTTGAAGTTTGTGTGCCCAAGCTTGTTGTGCCACAACGTTGTATCATCGACCTGTAGAAAGTTACATGCACTTCTGTTTCCCGTGGTGTAGCAGTTGTTTGCTGACCTATCACCTGTCAGAATACACTTTGCATTTTTATCAAAAACTTTGCAGGCTCCTTGCTCAAAGGTTACATGAATACCTTCATCACACAACTGACTAATACTAATGAGATTAGCCTGCAGTCCTTCAACATGAAACACTTTAGTTAGTTTAGGCAATCCTACAACATTCAAAGTTCCCTTACCAACAATTTTACCTTTAGCACCACTACCATAGGTCACTGTACCTCCATTTATTGTACAGTAGTCTTTTAGAAACTTAGAGTTTCCAGTCATGTGATTCGAGCAGCCACTGTCAAAGTACCATGAACCTGTGCATTTAGTATTGGAGACTGAAAGTACAACATTACAAACATAGTTAGACTTCACAACCCATTTCTTGACAGATAGGGCCTGCGATGATTCTGGACCTGATTTGGAAGAGCTTGAGGAGATTTTAAGATTTTTCACATCAAATATTCGCACTTTACAGAAAGGTTTAATATGTCCTGGGACTGAACAGTAACTACAAACATATCGTTTTTCGTGTTTTTGAGTTAAGGTAGTACTCTTTTGAAAGGTTTTGTCCGTATCAGAGGTTCTTTTCAAAATAGAAATGACATTTGATTCATAAACAGTACACGATTCATTACAATTTTTTTCAAAAACAACAGAAGTACTGGAACATGATTTCACAAAATGAGTCGCTGAGACGGAAACTTTTGAAGACTTGACTTTTTCAACTTTGACGGGAAGTTCTTCTTGATCAGTAACTTTCTGAAAACCAAGACCACAATTTCCGTTATCTTGAATATACATACTAAGAATTTCATCAAGAGTCATCTTACCTTGATTCATTCTTCTGAAGGTAGCCTTGGTTTCATCAGCTTATGTTTTAATTTGATCAGTGCTTCATTTGTTTTGTTGAGTTCCATTTCTTTCTTGGTCAGCAGACTCTCAAGTTTTGCAAGATCTGACTTATGATGATCGTTTTCAGTTTGGAGTACTTTGTTGAGGGCATTTAGTTTGCTGTACATTCCTCTGAGTGTGTAGTACACTTCCTTGGGAACCACATGGTGTTTACTTGGTTCTGTGACTAGAATCTCATCACTTCCTAAGTTAGACACAACTGAGGTTTGCTGGAATTCGGTATCCCGGGGTATCAAAAAATTGCGGAACCGATAACCCCGACCGAAAACCCGTCGCCGGAAACCGATCACGAACACCACAAAGAACCGGGCTCGACAAGAGCATCGCCGCGGGACGAACCCGCGGCTAAACCCTAGCCGAACCCCATCCGCGGGGTTCGCGATCGCCGTGCATGGCGATCGCTGGGGCTGCATGGGGCAGCCCCCGGCGGTGAGTCCGGCGACTCACCGCCACCGCCAGGAGGGGCGGTCAGCCCGGCTGACCTACCGCGGCTCCAGCCGCGGTCTTCCCCCGGCGATCGATCTCACGATCGATCGCCCACCCCGGCGTCCAGCCGGGGTGCCCTTGTTGCACACGCCGCCGGCGAGGCGGCTGGGATCCGCCACGGCACCAGCCCGTGGCATCCCGGCGATCGACCGAAGTCGATCGCATGCCCCGGCGTCCAGCCGGGGCTCGCCCCTCGTCGCGCGTAACCGGCGGTCGAACCCTAGGGTTCGGCCGCCCCTCTCGATCCCGACGGGGATCTCGAATCCCCGTATCCCGGTCTCGACGTTTTTCCCGGATCATGCGTTCATGTATGTATCACAATTAATCCACATAAAATCATAGAAGGGAGTATATGATTTTACCTTTTAATTCGTTGTGCGGAGAAACGAATCTAAGTTGATGACCTTACGATCTTCCCACGTATTCCTTGCACTAGCTTGAACGTCGGGTGGGCGAAGATCCTCCAAGCTTATGGATCCTCTTCAACTCTCTAGAACTATCAAGTATTGATATTCTTGTCTTATGAAAAAGTGAAGACCATGTAGTGCTTTTATAGGCTACGTAGGGGATCTAAAGGAGGTGGAATATTGGGCTTCCAATATTAATTTATTCATCTCTTGAATCCGAGACTAGTACCATTCAACCTTAATTATTCTGCGGAACGAATCCACTCATGAGGTTTACACAATAATTCCTTATGAACTCATCTCGGGGATATTATCAACCCTTCCGGGATACACTGTCCGGTCAATCATTCACGGCATGCCATATATAAAATATAGTGACCCAACTTAACCGGTAATTAACCCAATAATTAAATCGGTTAATTCCTTTGATAAATCAAAGTCACTTATATTGAATATACACATCCGTAACATTATCGGGGATTAAGAATATAATACACTGAGACTCGAATCGATTATCGCCGGCAATCCTAATCGATGAATCTCTACGATCCGCTCAATACACCAAGTGTACAAGTGTGATAAAATAATTAAGACAAATTATTTTCTCTCTCACACAACGACTATACCGATGGATTGGTCCGGGTCCATCTAGGTCGTGAGCCACTGTTTGATTAAATACGAGTAACCGATAGTATGATCTTCTGTGTGGGGCCCGACACACCATACTAACTACAACGTATAAAATCCAGGACTATGATTTGCATATATTTAATTAATAATAATTAAAAGCAAACAATTGTTTATTAATTTAATAGATTAAATGCTATGATCGGGAGTTTATCGTTACTTAAATCTAGACATTAAGTACACAACTCCAACAAGGTTTTGAGTATTCAGTTTCATAACCTTCCAAATCCGAGTCAGTTTTTGCTGATTCCAGATGTTTGATCAGTAGAGCACTTTCTTCTTTGGGAGGAGTCTTAGAACCATCAGCCTCTTCATTTTCACTTAAAGTATCTTCTGGGAGTGTAACATATGCCTTTTTTCGCCCCATCTTCCTGTTGGTGTTTGCACATTCCTTTGCAAAATGACCAACGCCGTTACACTCATAGCATTAAATGGTTGAGTAGTCCTTGGACTTTGTGCCTTCGATGAGGTTCTGGTTGTTTGGCCTTGATTTGAAGCCTTCAGACTTCGGACTTGTGAGCTTTGCACCTGACGGATCATTTCGGTCTAAGAACTTCTGACCTCTTGACTGCCACTTTTTCTTTCTGAACATGTGACTCAATCGTTTGGTGATCAGCGCCAGTTTGTCATCATTACTCTTGGCATTCAGTAGTTCCATGAGGTTTGACTCTTCTTCATCACTCTCAGGCTGGTCATCAGACTGTCTTTTGGGAGATCTGGACTTTGACGTTCCTTCTCCATACAGTGCCGTGAAATGTGAGATGTTGGACTCACACTGTTCTCTTTCAAGCATGGTCATCTCATGGGTCTTCATGATATTCATTAACTCCCCAAAGTCGAGATCATCTGTTCTCGTGGCTGTCTCAAGAGTAATGACTTTGGTAAGAAATTTTGAATTCATGGTTCGTAATGCCTTTGAAACCAGTGTTTTGTTAAGGATGGGATCACCAAGTTCTGCACACTCATTAGCAATATCACAGATCGTATTAATAACTTTATACAGATTCATCGTTCTTCATCCTTAAGTTTTCAAACCTGGATGCAAGGATCCTGAGTCGTGACTCTCGAACAGACTTGTTTCCTTCACAGTGTAGTTGAAGTGTGTCCCAGGCCTCCTTTGCAGACTTTGAGTTCTTGATGAGCCTGAACATGTGAGTGTCCACCGAACTGTAGATTTCTGACAGCGCTTTCTCATTTGCACATGCGGCTTTGCGTTCGTCCTTGGTCCATAGTCGAGAAGGTTTGAGGACTTGATCGCCGCGATCTTCATGCATTGGGTGCTCCCAACCATCTTCAATTTTGTCCCATGCACGTGTGTCGATGGATTTGATTTTGCACCTGATTCGCACTTTCCAATGAGAATAATTTGACCCGTCTAGTACGATCAACTGTTGTTCAATGTAGTTGGTATCCATGACCAGCGATCAACACTCCGTCCGTCGAGTGCACCGCTCTGATACCACTTGTTAAAACCTGGAAACGCAACTACAAGTACCTGTACTAATAAAGCAGCGGAAATTAAGAAACAAACGGGGATAAAAAAATTCACGAGTTGTTCTTCACTCGAACAACTCGCAATAGCCTCAAGGCCACAAACTTTCTCATTGATAATTAAAAAATTCGCTCAAAAGTTAAGACTACACAAAGTCGTAGTACTTAACCGAAAGTGTTGCTCACAAAAGATAAAGAAAAATACAAACGCTCTTCACTTGAGTTTTCTATTTTTCTTCTCAGTGTTCCTCAATGTAAGCCGTAAGTGATGAATCCATTTGATCTGCTATTTGTACAACTTCATCACTTCGAATGTAGTGGGCTTCAACTTCCTTGTTCCATCATCCCATGGCTCAGCCCACTAACTCCACTCCTCAACCATCAGCAGCATGACAATGATAGTCCATCTTGGGTCAGCACGTTTTCTTTGTTTGTCAAGGCCCATTAGCTTTGCCAGCCCATTTCACCTTAATCCACTAGCTGAAGTCCAACTTGTTTTCTGGAAACAATAAAACTAAGTAACTCACATGTAAATCAATGAGGATGGAAAAAAACACCTCCAACAATTACTTTGTGATTTTTCGCTCGTTTACAGTTTGTGTGTTAGTTTTGTTTATTAAGGAGTATATTATTCTTGTTGTTGCAGTGAGCGACAGTTTGTGTGTTAGTTTTGTTTATTAAGGAGTATATTATTCTTGTTGTTGCAGTGAGCGACGAAGACACTAACAAAATCCAACTCCTTCCTATATATCCAAGATATAACATTTACTGTTATAAATATGTGTCAAAACTTGTCGAAAAACCAGAACGTGGACGCTGATGCATTTGCTTACCCCCGCGAGTTTTTAAGTAATTTTATTCCAAAGTTTTTGGATTTAGCTTTTTATTGTTGGTTGAATTCGTGATTTTGATTTTCAATTATTAGATTCTTAATTTTTTTGTGTGTGTGTTTAGAAATTTTGAAATTATTTACATCAACCGAATAAATATAGTACAGTACTACTATGTTACTTAAAGATTCAGCCCAATGTTAAAAATCACCATTTTGGGATAAAATGCATACACGTTGTTTGGGAATCAAGGAAGACAAACTTCTACGAGTTAATTATAGGAGTAATTATATTATATAGTAGCTAGCTAAATAAATGTTGTAATTAATTAATAGAAATTCATATGATCAAGCAATATATATAGGTTCATCGAGTGCATAAAATTTGATACAAAGAGAACGAATTATTCGACAATAATCGCACTTTTGGAGGTAAAATTGAGCAATCTTAATGTCTAAAAAGATTGATCGGCCGGTTTCAAATTCAGAGTTAGGTATTTGGCTGTGGACGAGGCGGCATACTGCCCTTTGGAGGTGGCGGCGGCGACCTTCTGACGCTATTCTCAAGAAAAGACTTCCTTGTTTTCAGCCTGATTCCATGGCCACCGAGTTTTCTCACCATTATGAAATAGTTAAAACACTCTGCCTTTTCCACACAGTTTGCAAACAATAATATTGCCAAGAAGAAGGAGAAATATGCTACTGCTGGTTTCATTGTTTTCTTTTTGAATTATTCAACTAAGAGAATTAATGTGTGTTATTTTATATGCAAGTTTAAGTAGACAAACTTCCGTGAGCCGCTAATTGTTTATTTATGACAAGCTACAATAATAATTGAGCAACATTAAGGTTATTAAAATAAGATTAAATTTGACTAAATAAAATTTCAATCAATTTGAAATATTTTATAGTTATGATGATGATGTGAATAATTCAAAATTATTAAAGCAGGTCAAACACACAAGATCGACTTGTAGGAGGATCGCACCTGAGTGTTGGATTTGTGTCCTTCAATCCACGTGTGTTGTACCGAAACAAGCTATGTAGTATGTCATGTGTAGATGGATCGATTGTGCGATGTTAAATGTCGAGTTGAGAACTTGAACATAATAGTCGACAATCAAGCCAAATAAGTCACACGACCCTATTGATCATGTATACTTGGAGTATATAAATCTTGGTTGGGAATCGAAGTTGAACGACGGAAGAAACAGAGAAGGAAAACGGATTCGGCAAGTTTTGTATTGAATGCCGGCCGACACATGCATAGTGGACATGCATGTCGGCCGACACCATGCAAAAGTCAAAGTTGGTGTAATTTACAAAGGGTGTCGGCCGACACCCTATTTGCACTGGGTTGGTGTCGGTCGACAGGTAGTGCTTTTCAGCATAAGTCGGCCGCGGGATTTTCCTTTTCTATTTCGTTTCAACCCTAAACTCTCTCATACCTCCTCCTATATAAAGAGGACATTATACCCACGATTTTGGTGGCTATTCTGGACCTAGTATATATGAAATCGATCTCTGAGTCTACATAAAGGTAGTACTAGATCTAAATGTGCCTTCTTGGAAAGCAATAAGGATTATTGCTAAGAGGCGAGATCATTTAGAGTACAAGCTTAGTTGATCCATTTATGGATTGTAACGAAGTTCAAAATCGTGGAACTTGCGAATTGATAAGATAGTCCATATGATGGATTTATCAAAAGGCATGGACGATAGGGTGTATTGAAGAACGTAATGGAAACAAGGTGGTGTTTCTCGGAGATTTCATGTAGATAGCAATTTATCATTGGTAACAATGTAAAAATGTTGTCAGACATGAAATGATGGTTGTCTGGATAAATCGGTAAGTAAGATAAAGAAGAAGTTAGGGCATGTTCTTAAGATTTAGGATCTCAAGAGAAGAACATTGTACTTCTCCTAGATATCTTATACGATTATGGTTCGTTTTAACATGCATAATTCTAAGAAGGGTGTGACACGGAATGCATCTATCTAAGGGCATGTGTTTTGGAACACATAAAGGAGATAGAAGCAGTGAAAGCAGTTTCCTACACTTTGAGTGTGGAAAGCTTAATAAATGCGATGTTGGAAAACGAGAACCTGTTATCAACTATGCAGTTAGTATAGTGAGAGGATATCAAGGTAATCCTGGAAAGGAACACTCGACTGCTGTAAAAGTACTTTCGAAGTACTGTGTTCTAGATTACGAGGCAGACGAACTTTTCCTTTGGATTACATTTCTCAGATCTCTAATCAAATCAGGATCAGTGTAAGTAGATATCAGGCTATGTGTTCACTTGTAAAAGAGGTAGAGCTTTGACATGGAAGAGTGATAAGCACGATGCTTTTCAGGCTCAACCATGGGTAACCGAATAGCAGCCTCAGAGGCAGCGGAAGTTTTGGTAGAGCTCTGAGATAACCTCTGGACTTAGATATTATTCTTAGTTTACCAAAGGCTATGTAAATAGCGGTGCAATGGCAAACTGAAAGAAATTATAAGTTCGTAGTGAAGATAACACATAGAGCAAGTACCACCTGATACGAGTCATCGTCAAGTCAGACGACGTTGTAGTCACCAAGATAACTTCGGAGACGGCAACCTAGAGTACTCATTCACGAGGCACTTCTTTGGAAGTGCAGATCAAGCACGTGATGGGTATGAGAGTCGGGAGTTTGGAGGAAATGACTAGACCTTAGTATAAGTGGGAGATTGATGGAGTTGTATACTTAATGTCTAGATTTAAGTAACGTAAACTCCCGATCATAGCATTTAATCTATTTAAATGAATAAACAATCGTTTGCTTTTAATTATTTATAATTAAATAAATGCAAATTATAGTCCTGGATTATATACGTTGTAGTTAGTATGGTGTGCGACGTCACACGGAAAATCATACTATCGGTTACTCGTATATTGATCAAACAGTAGCTCACGACCTAGATGGACAGGGACCAATCCATCGGTATAGTCGTTGTATGAGAGAGAAAATAATTGGTCTTAATTATTTTATCATACTTGTACACTTGGTGTATTGAGCGGATCGCTTGAGATTTATCGATTAGGATTGCCTTAGATAATCGATTTAAATCTCAGAGTATTTTATTCTTAATCCCTAATATTATTGCGGGTGTGCATTTAATATTAGTGACTTTGATTTTCAAAAAGAATTGACTGATTAGAATAACCGGTCAATTACCGGCAAAGTTGGGTCACGGTATTTTATGTATGACATGCCATGAATTCTTGACGGGAAAATGTGTCCTCGAAAGGGTTGATAATGTCCCCGAGATGAGTTCATAAGGAATTATTATGTAAACCTCATGAGTGGATTTGCTCCGCATAATAATTGAAGTTGAATGGTACTATTCTCGGATTATAAGAGATGAATAAATTAATTAGCAATAAATATAATTTATTCATGGACATTTATATCTTAAACACATGGAATAAATAATACTACCGGAGATAATATTATTTGATATAATATGATATAATATTGGGAGTGCAATTATATTTATATAGTGGAAAATAAATATAATTAATATTAATGGATTAATAGATTTGGGCTTGGGCTCAATTTAATCATTAATATTGGAAGCTCAATATTCCACCTCCTTTAGATCCCCTACGTAGCCTATAAAAGCACTACATGGTCTTCACAATTAGAACACAAGACAAGAATATCAATAGTTGATAGTTCTAGAGAGTTCGTGAAGGAGATCCATAAGAGTTCGGAGGATCGTCGCCCACACGACGTTCAAACGAAGTACAAGGAATACGCGAGAAGGTCTAGAGGTCTTCAACTAATCTCGTTTCTCCGCACAACGAGACTAAGGTAAAATCATAAACCCCTTGTATGATTTTATGCGTGATTATCGTGATATACACATGGAACGACGATCCGGGAAACGAACGAACTCCGCGGATGGGGATACGAGATCCCCGGCGGAGGTCGAGAGAACCCTCAGCTGGGCGTCGAGGGATGCGGTCGAACCCTAGGGTTTCGACCGCGGGCACACGCGAGGAGTCCCGGCTGGACGCCGGGGCATGCGATCGACCGTGATGGTCGATCGTCGGGCAGCCGCGGCTGGAGCCGCGGCAGGTCCGCCGCTGGGCGGACCGCCCTCCTCGGGCGGTGGCGGTGAGTCACCGGACTCACCGCCGGGGGCTGCTACGAGCAGCCCCGGGGGATGCACGACGCATCGCCGGCGATCACCGCATGTGATCGCGAGCCCCATGCGGGGGGGCTCGGCTGGACACGCACGGCTTCGGCCGTGCGGTGGCGTTCGGTCGGGCTTCGGCTCGCATGGTGTTCGCATGTTCTCCGACGAATGGATTTCGGTCGGATTGTCGGTTTCCGCAATTTTTGATAACCCGGGATATCGATTTCCAATAGTGTCCATCGCCGCGTGATGAGCACGAGCTGCTTCTTTCTTCTGGGCCAGAACGCGAAAGGCCTCCTCGCGCTTTTCTTCCTCGAACTCGTCCTCGAGGCACCGAGCGTCGAGGCTCGACCCTTCGGCGACGGATCTCTTCTCTAGGAGCCGGGACCGGGCTTCCAGTTTGCGTATAGTACGCTTGATTTCTTCGGGGATTGGAGTTGCTGCATGCCTAGATATTGCTCCTTTTCGATGATCGGTGGCATGCGTTTCTCCATTTCCGCCACCTTGTCTCGGAGAACCCTCTGTCTCTCAGCCAGCTTGGTCTGTTCTGCGCGTAGGCTTTCGATTAGCGCTATTTGGGCGTTTATCTCCTTCGCCGTTCCTGGTGGGCTGGTTTCTTAAGCGTCTGGTGTCATCTGGACTTTGCCGGTGTCCTGGGCGTGCCGGCTGGATTCCTCGACGAGATCGGCGGCGGCGGTACCTGAAAAACCAATAATTTCCATGACAAAAACAGAGAAATCGCAAATCTAGCGCTCGAGGTATCCCCCTCCTTCTAGTGCCAATTGTTAACGGGTGAAAATTCCGATAACTATTTCTTTAGGGTTTTTTGAGGACTAGTTCAGCTAAGACTCTTTGTTTTTGTTTTAGCTGAAAATGGAAAGAAAAGGTTTGCCCAAAAATGGAGTGTTTTTCTTGGGGGAATCGGAAGTGTCATTCCTTTTACAGGTTTGCGTATTTATAGGGCCCTCATTAGGGTTTACATATGGAATTAGGCCTTTCCTTATTGGGGTTTTACAATTGTCAGTTGATAACCTAGAAAAGGAAAAAGGACTATTATATCCTTTCTTGCGCCGCCTTAGTTTAGCCGAGCGGGACGGGTGCTAGAGTCATTCCGTGTCGCTGCTGTCTGGACTGCGGTCGGACGGACAACTCTCAAAGTTCGTGCTCTCCATGTCGTCTTCGGGACGCTTGGTATACCCTCTGATCGGTCGGTATTTGATGTTCGGCCCCTTCTTGCTGACCGGGCGTCTTCTGGTCGGCAAGAGCTGTCTCTGGCACTTGATCTGGCTGGAGAATCCCGTTCCTGGAAAAAATGAAAATGGGGCACAACAAGCTGATACTGTGTGAAAACCCTACCTTTCACTTCGTGCGATTTCTGATCCCTTCACCTGTTCACCTTCTGTGGTGTTCTTGTGGTGTTGATTCTCTGTGAGATCCTTGTGTGATTTGAGGGTTGTGAGTGAGAGTGTGAGAAAAGAGAGGGCAGTGCTCTAGGGTGCTTTGGGCGTGGCCGCTGTTCTTGCCTTCGTTGTGTAGCTACTGGAGAAACTTGCTGTGTAACAATTTCTCAGTCCTGAGCCGATTCAATCTCTCTCTCTCTCTCTCTCTCTGTTCACATATATATATATATATATATATATATATATATATATATATATATATATTTGTTCATATTCCGCTGTATGTGCCCTTATACTCCACTCAAGCCCAAAACCTGATATACAGACCGGTTCTCTTCGGAGATCCTTTGACTATTGTGCATTGGGAGCTTGCTCTGGTTTTAGGGCTGGAACAGATCTGACTTGTTCTGTTTGTTTGTGTATTTGCAGGTGTCCGAGGCTCGCCGTAGAAGCGCGGAGAGACAACACATCTTTTTAGACGGGGCTCCAATCTCATGGAGGTCTCGGAAACAACATGGTGTGGCTCGGTCTTCCATTGAGGCCGAATATCGGGCCCTAGCATCGACAACTTCTGAAGTATGCTGGTTATATGGTTAGTTTCGAGAACTTGGCATCTCGTTATCATCCCCTCCGCGGCTACTATACGATAACATGGGAGCGACACGGCTTGCTCTCAACCCGGTTCTACACTCTCGTATGAAACATATTGCGTTGGACTTACATTTTCTTCGAGACCTCTCTAGCAAAGGTATTCTCACTGTGGCATTTGTCACCACCGAAGACCAACTTGCAGATTTGTTGACAAAACCACTTGCGCGGGCGCGGTTTCAATCTCTTCGCTCCAAAAATTCTGTGGCCGATGGCACGTCAATTTTGCGGGGGCGTATCAAGGGAGATAATACTGAATCCACTTAATTTAGGAATATAATTTATTTTTATTTTAAAATTGATTTTGTATATCTTCTAGAATAGTGTATACAATTGTATAGTGTATATTTAAAGGCCATATTGCCTATACGTAAAGAGATGAAAAACTCCCATTGTTTTGAATCTCTATAAGATAATTTTTTTATTTTATTAGTATATATTTTTATTATAATTGACTCATCTTCGATGTTTTAAACACATAAAATTCATTTTGATTCAAAAATCTTATTGAAGTATATTCCGTTTAGTCATTAGTATTATTATTAGAGTTTTCTTGTCTTAGGGTTTGTGTTATGCTTATAAACGCATAATATTAAGAGTTGTAATTTGATGAGTTTTACACAAAATTAATAAAAGTCTCCGAGTTAAGTTTTCTGGTTTTATTTCTTGGTTTAAGTTTCTTCTCGTTTGTTAGGAAGAACCCGTTTATTACTTATTTATTTCTACAAATATCGCCGCTAGAAAATCTCAATATAATTATATCCTTATAACAAAAAAAAGAATATCCAAAAATGCGTTCATCTCAAAAATCTCGTTGCTAGAAAATCCCGCTATTTGTTTCTAACAAGTTCGTGCCAAGCTCTCTGAAGCTTTGGCTCGATTTCGTCGAACCAGGTAGCTATCGCCACGTTCTCCTGAATGGCACTATGCCTACTTTTTCTTTGTTAATTTCGACATCGAATTCGAGTCTGTCGACGGTGAGAAAATCCGACCTGGATCTCCCCCAACCAACTCTAAGAGATTTTGAGAATTGAGAGAGCAAACAAGAAAAAATAAATAAAGCCTTTATATTAATTTAATGCACTTTTTCTTGGGAATTGTACATGTCTTTCATGAATAAAAAAGATAAACTATTTATAGTAAGTGAATTAGGGGTTTTACCTAGTAAATTGGGCTTCACTTTCATGGGCTTTTGGAGATCAAAAGTCTCTTTTAACCTTTGAGGCTTGTTGAAATTTCCAGCCACACCTGTAGGGAATGTACGACTTTGATCTCTTTAAACACCCTGGGCGGAAACATCGCAATCCGGTTATAACCGACACCTCGCCTGGACCGTTGCCAAAATCTCATGGTTTGGTCGCTGGATCACTTCCCCATATGCGAACAGAGATCGCCCTCCGGACAAGGATTGACGAACAAGTTTCCAACGATTTCCGAGCGGAAAACACCCAGGTGCTTGTTCGGGTGAACACGATCACCTCCTGTCCGATAATCAGGGAAAACACAATAGGCGGAACGGCAGCTGATGCGATCAAATGTCCTCGTCTGGTTCGTCCCCTTGGGCCGCTAAGACGTGGGCTGGTAAATATGGCCGATCATGATGGGCCTGAAAAAATGGAGTACAACAAAGTCATACTTCAACATTTTTTCTATTTAAATTAAAATTTATTGTCAACTTATATTTGTTTTCAAACTATAATTTAATTTGGGTACTGTTCAAAGTGAATTTGGTTCTTTCGTAGGTTCGCCCGTAGGAGATCCCTACGGCTTATCCCCGTAGGGAATAAACTTTTATTTAAAAAGGTGAGCCCCAAGGGGCTCGAGCCACCAGCCCGACAACATCCCACCATCACAAGGCACGACACAAGCCAAGCCCTCAATTGAGGGGTTTGTAATAATTATACATATATATTGCATAGTCCAGGGTTTGAACTCAATTGAAGGCTTTGTAATAATTATACATATAACGGCTTATCCCCTATTGAGGGCTACATATATATTGCATAGTCCGGGGTTTGAACTCAATTGAAGGCTTTGTAATAATTATACATATATATTGCATATGGCTTTGTAATAATTATACATATATATTGCATAGTCCAGGGTTTGAACTCAATTGAGGGCTACATATATATTGCATAGTCCAGGGTTTGAACTCTGTTGGGGGATAAAAAACCAATTTGTACGCGTGGAAGGAGAACCCGCCACAGCAATTATACATATAACGGCTTATCCCCTATTGAGGGCTACATATATATTGCATAGTCCAGGGTTTGAACTCAATTGAGGGCTTTGTAATAATTATACATATATATTGCATAGTCCAGGGTTTGAACTCTGTTGGGGGATAAAAAACCAATTTGTACGCGTGGAAGGAGAACCCGCCCGCAGCACTCGAAACCATCGTAAGGGAACTAGGTCGAACCCCGGGACCAAGTTGAGGGCTTTGTAATAATTATACATATATATGCTTTGTAATAATTATACATATATATTGCATAGTCCACGGCCCAATTGAGGGCTACATATATATTGTGTAGTACAGGGTTTGAACCCTAGACCTTATGAATGAAGAAGAGGATAATAACCGCTAGGCTATTTTGAGTTATATGTACAATTTTTAAAAGATATAATATATATTTATCAATAACTTATATTTATTATTTAGTAAAATAATATATATATATATATATATATATATATATATATATATATATATATATATATATATATATAATTATAAATATAAATAGTGATTTAAAAAAAGGTAACTTTTAAATAAAAGGGCATTTAAATATATTAAATTAAATAGAACTCCCAATCTTTTTTTATTAATTTTTAAGGGCTCTTATTTTTTTAACTTATTTTTAGTTTACAAGTTTTAAGTAGATTTAAATATTAATTAGTAGTTTTTGAAATGTGTTTAGACTATAATACATTTTTATTATTTTTTGCGTAATTGCTATATTTTTTGTAATTAATTATTTTTATAAATTTGCGTAATTTTTTAAGTAATTGCGTAATTTTTGTAATTAATTCTTTTTATAAATTTTAATTGCTTAGTTGCATATCATAGTGGTAAACAGTTAAAAAACTTTAATTATAATTTTATTATCTGGTAAAATAGTAGTTTAAAAAAAATATTTAAAACAATTTAACGTAATTTTATAATAACATTTATTTAATTTATTATTATACAAATTAATAGTTAAAAAAAATAAAAAAATAAAACAATTCCTCTACGGCACATGTACTCCCCTACGGGAAATAGCCCTAGGGGACCCTACGGGAAAAATAGGATTTATTATTCCCCTATGGAGATGTGCCCGTAGGGACAATTTCCATACGGCTAGCCCTAGGGGACCCCGTAGGGCCTCTTAGAGGAAAGCTATGCACGCAAATACGCGTGCAGTCTCCTACGGGGATCCCCTACGGGAGTCACCCCTACGGGTGGGGGTAGGGAATGCCGTAGGGGAAACCAGAATATGAACCCCGTAAGGAATACCGTAGAGAAATCAGAATATAATCCCGTGGGGAATGCCGTAGGGGAAATCAAAATATGATCCCCGTAGGGAATGCCGTAGGGAAATCCCTACGGGAAAAAAGCCGTAGGGAATCCCTCCCTGGTTTTTTTTAGTGTGTCGACCATGACCAGACTATTACAACATTTGACTTACGAAAGTAATCCATAAATTTTAGAGGCCTGAAGATTCCAGAAATTAATATCTAGACATACTTTATTCATGCACAATATATAGATTTATTTATTATAAATTGGGAATCTTATAGGGAGATTTTCAAAAAGAATAAATATCTTACTCTTTATTATACATTAACAACAATCTTTACACTATAAAGAAGGATTTACCAAAATCAACCCTTCTAATGGTTTAATAGTATTAAACTATCTAATATTTTATATACAATGTATATTATATAGAATCACATAATTACTGGAACAATAATACACTTTTCTGTCAAATACACTACCCAAAATAATCGAGGAATATCTTACCACAAAATTTCAAAAGAAACTGACGTTCAAGATGGTTCAGACAGCAGTGTTTTTGTGATTTGTGAAATTTGAACGCTCTAAATTTCTTCAAAACCGGTAAGATTTATATTTCCCGGTACACTATTTGTAATTATCGTTTCTTCTCTATGTGCAATAACTGACTAAATACTATAGTTCATAGATTACCTTCAAGATTTAGGGTTTTTCGTTTTTAGGTTAAATTCCACTCACAGACGGCCGAACGGGTTCTGAAAATTTTGAGAAGGTATCAGTGTCTAAATTGGTTGAGACCTTCGCGCAACCTAGGTTTTCTTAAGAATTGCCACCGAACTATGAGACACCACTGAAAAAATTGGCGGCGATCTCAGCTTTAAGTTAATGTATGATATTTAGATTTGATTTCACCATGTGGTTCTTGGTGTTATTTGGTTGAAATTATTCACATACAGTGATTTTTCAAGTGCAATTATCAATAGGTTTTGGGATTTTTTTTCAATATTGTTGAGATTTTTTTCCAATAGTTTTCACATTGAATAGGTTTTGGGATTGTTCCAGATTTTTTAGTTTTCGCCTAGCTTCAGGTCATTCGTGGCTGAGCCCAAATGTAGTCTTTCGCTGTTCATGTATCCAACATTTGATGTCGAAGATAGGCTTGTAGCTGAAAAGGTAATTTCTTGGAGAATTTCATAAAATTTTCGTGTTTTATCCCTAAGTCATCTTTATAGATTAGTGGGAATTGAGTAATTAATACTGAAAAATATCACTCTAAAGGCTCTGCATTCTATGCAGGAAGTCATGGAGGAGAGATATCAATTAGTTTGCCATTTTTTCCTTCTTTCTTTTGATGCTTGCTTATTTTCATTGCTAGGTCTCGTATTATTTTCGGAAGCCCTGTCCAATCGATATTGTTATTTTCAAAAACCCACTTGTGCTTCAAGACGTCGGCTACACAGATGTCGATGTTTTTATTAAGCGGATAGTTGCGAAAGGAGTTGATCTCGTTGAGGTGAGATCATGAAAACTCAACATTTTTTTTTCTTTTGAGTGTTTGAATCCTTCGGCATATGAACTATATGATGAAATAGTGGGCTTGTCTGTGCTGTTTTTTTTCCTTTTTCATGGAACTTTAAATGTTATTTTGAAATGATAAATTGGATTTTGGATAATGACGTGACTGCGCTTAACGTTAGACCTTTAGCTTAGTCGATTTCTTTCTGTTGTGAGATATCATTTGCTAATAGTTTCTTGAAATTTGTTTACTACTTGGGCTTTTGTGAAAAGCATACCTACAATATGATATTCACATCACTGATTACACTTTCCATCTTTAATTCTTGTTTTGATGTTGTAACTGTGCTGGAAACTCGATGTATCAATAATTCTTGGGGATAGTTCAGTCAGGATGTTTATTTATTTTTTGTTGTTAATAGCGTATTGTTCAATTTCGGGCTATATTTTTTGTTGTATAAGATACAGTACTTGCGATTTGTTCGTAGCTAAAAACACATATTAGTTTGACCTAGCTTATAAGGTTGTCTTTCAATACTCAAACAACTTGTACTATATCACTAGCTATTGTATGGTTAGTCATTCTAACCATGATATACAGTTTATATAATTCGTTTGTTAAACATACACCAATTAGTCACAATATTTATTTGCATTTCATAATCTATTATATACACTGATATTATCTTATGCAGTGTAGTTGGTAGATTTGAATGCATAATAGTTTACGAACAAGTAGTGTAATAGCTTAATAGTTACACTTCGTCAAAACTTTGTCGAATACATAACACCTATTAGTAAAAATAGATAAAGCTTGAATACAGGGGTATGTTTGTTAATATCTCTCAATTTAAACTTTCTCCGCTGATACTTATTATTTTATATTCATGTACAATTTTATATTTTTCAGTGAATGTTTCTGGAAGGATAATGACAACGGACTGACCAACATTTCATACCATGAGATTGATGTCTTGTTGTCAAAGAATGTTGTGACGACCACAATAATCGATGCATTTTCAAGCCTTCTAAAGAAGAGGTGAAGTCCAATGAGGAAGTTCTCCTGGAAATGAAGTTTCTTCTTTCACACACATGGGTAGGTATTTCAAAACTGTTAAAATTAAAATAATAAGTACTACTAAATTCATAGAAATGGATTACACTAATATCAACTGGACTACATGATTAATTATGCTATAGGAAATTATGGAGACTGAAAAGCTTATTAAGGCATTTGTTGTATTTGGTTATATTGTCGTAATAGTTTAACCTTTTGAATCGACCTTGGTTTGGATGAGCTTTTAAAGGATCTTACTTTTCAAAAGTTACATAATCTAGTTCGTACACTTCATAAGTGTAGACATTGTATTTGATAGGTCAAGAGTTATCAATAGGACTACTAGTTTACGAACTTGTATTGTAGTCGTGTAATAGTGTAATTTAAAATTAAAAAAGCACTATTGATCAATTCTGTGAAGTGTATTATGTAGTGTAAAAAATATTATGGTTTAATAATTTGCGCACAATGTGGTAACTGAGAAACTTGTTCGTGTACATGTTTTATATTAGTGTCAAACCTTGTAAAATTGATTACATTATTGGACAAGCACTTGTAATTGTCCATTTGCATGTAATTGTATATTTGCATCTCATAATCTGAGATACTTATGTAATTGTCCATTTGCATGTCATAATCTACTACATACACTTTATACGATTAGGCAGTGTAACCTGTAGTTCAGAAATATATTCTGGATTTCTAGCTAACCTGGAAGTGTT
This sequence comes from Euphrasia confusa, assembly GCA_954870475.1. Lineage (NCBI taxonomy): Eukaryota > Viridiplantae > Streptophyta > Magnoliopsida > Lamiales > Orobanchaceae > Euphrasia > Euphrasia confusa. The sequence continues at coordinate 21,079,465 of OX940949.1, forward strand.
GTATTAGTTTAATCGATTAATTTCAAACTATGGTAACATATAGTGTAACTTTTATGGATTGGGTGATAACATACACTGCACAAGATTAAAATTTGTAGGATCTACTACAAACACTGCAAAGGAGTGAACAAGTAATGTATTAGTGTTACATTAAATGCCAAACCATGTAAACTTGTTTACATAGTTTGCTTGGCTGATGACTAATAAATTGTTTAAATGCATGTAAGAATCAATTATATAGACTGTAATTTTTTTGGTACAATTTGATCGGTGTTTCGAACTTAACTCCACACGTATTTTATTAGCTTAAATTCATCATCTTTTTAATACACTGTACTTTGATACGTTGTGTCTTTTGTTGTTCTGAAGTCATTTCAATATACAAGGACTATAACTTGTTCTATGATCATTGTAGTTGATAACTATGTTTAACATCAGTCTAAGTTTGTGATGGTTTAATCTATTCCGTGCAAAGAAATTTTCCAACAAACTGTTAATGATGTATATTTACGTACTTTTTACCCTTATGCAGGTAGCGGCCGAGAATTTGGACACAAAGGCAATGCATTCTTTTATATTCGAGCCGATGTACGAGTATGTGGGAGCGCGCATCTAATCATGATTCCGCTAACCCACAGAGGGAAATTCCACTTCACGCAACGTTCGATGTTAAAGTGTTTTATCCACTATGACTCTATGTCTTCAAGGCAATCAAGTCCTGGTGTATGCTTAAAAGAGGCAGAAATTATGGTATACAAGAGTAACAGTGCTATTATTGAATTTGTTGATAGTGTTTTTTCTATTTAAATTCAACATTGATGACATGCGCATCTAAATAGTGTTATAATCAGTTTATGTTAGAAGAAGTTATATATGAAAGTTCTGATTATTGTTGTTTATTACCGTGATGTACACAGATCCACATGATAAATCTGTGGATGAGAGGGGTAGAGTGCCAATCCAGGAAATGCTGAGAATAGGTCAACAGAAGAAATTCAACAAAGGTGAAAGCACGAATGTATTGTTGAAGATGGATATGGAAGATATGTCCGAGAAAGAGATCCTCACTATCAAATGGGTGCAGAAGAACTACAAGTCTGATTTCAAACTGTTTGATGAGAGTAAAGTTGTTCATAAGCAGGCTTTCGGATCGTAAGTTTAATAAGTAACACGATAATCAATTGAATTGTATAATAGACAGTCATGTGTTTACATACTAACATATTATTGCAAAAACAGAGTGGATTGCGGTGTATACCTGATGCACTACATGGACTTCCTTGCTCATGAAAAATATTTGGGTTGTTCGTTTGACGATACAGATGCAACTCGTTTCAAAGGTGATGTTGTCAACAGATTCGCGAGAAGTTCGAAGTGCTGGAGGGCAGCCGAATAGAAAGATCGTGGGAGCTGATTTATATTTATGAAGAAATATTAAGTACCAGCTAGTGCTTTAAACAATAACTGTACAATTATGTCAGCTGCTTTACAATTCTCTGAATGAACAGATGGTTTTACTAGTATACTCCAACAAATTTTAGTAGGGCAATTGAGCTGATTGTAACCACATTTTGATACAATGAAATTTGATATTTGTGATCTCAGTTTTGGATAATGTGTGTTGGCCATTAAAGATTTCATATTACATGTAAAAAATTATTTGTAACAGAATTCAAATATGAAAAACGCAGACACTATTTCCAGACAAACTATATTGTCTTCATGAATTAACAGACACTGGACATTTAAAGACCACACGTAATATGCTCATCTGAATTGAGCAGTATAGTGTAGTTCCACGATTTAATTTTATTTGTATGAATAGGTAATTCATACACTACCTAAAAACAATATGTTTGATGCCTTCGTAAGTTATATAAATGACAAGATCCATGATAAGGCTTATATGTCCCTAATGACAGCGGACTATCATCTCAGAATGATAACCTGATGTTCGTGAATATCCGAGGAAGATAACTACAGTTTTCTGTATATAACAAATAGATCAACACGAGTTGGGTCTGTACAAACATGAGTCTCGCACTATTCAAAGGTGTAAGTCATTGTCCAAGAAGTATATGTAGAAAAAACCATCCAAGTAGTTTTCTGTATCAGATTTATTTAACACTAAAAGGTTTCCAATCAAGAGTTACCTCTGTACTTGTTTCTTAATCACAGAATCCAAAATAAAATGAAAAAAATAAAAATTAATCAAGCCGTTAAAAACTACCAAGAAAGAGGAAAATATTGTTCCTGGACTTTTATAAACCATTCAACACAAAAATTCATATTCAACCTCGGTTGAAAAAACATGCGCACAACAATTTAAAACATAAACGTTGGCAATAATATTAAAAAACACGCAGGAACTATAAGGATCTACAACATACTAAATAACTTCTTTGCATGGGGTTGGTTGTTCCCAATAGTGCCTTCGGTCAGTGTTGTAACATTAATATCAACCCAAGACGACTTTAGATGACCAAGTACCATAAACAACATGGACATGTCGACGTCGTTACGTAGACGATAGATGGTTGAATCAAGAAGCACCGAGAATTTGAGTTGTAAAGCTTTTTGTCAATCAAAGCAGGGAATTGAGAACGAATACTCTCGCATAGTTCGGTGTAGGAGAGGTTGACCCCAAATGATATTGTTGCGCCCTCACCGGGGTAGACAATCTTAGCAACATATGAAACCATAACACCTGTTGGGAAAACATTCATTTGTTATATTAAGAAAAATGTAGCAAAAACCATAACTCCTGCAAGCAACATATGAAGCCAACCCTGTTGTCACGTGAACCAAAATATAATTGACGGTTAGAAGATTTTGAAACTAACAAATACACTATGCCGATTTTAATGTATTCCTCAAGTATTCTAACTAGCGACCCAATAACAGAAACCAACAAATAACGACCCTTTTATAGATTTTCATATATCACAGCTGACATATGATGATCAAGCACCGAGTAAACCACTGTAAAAAAACACTGCTCATAGATTTGAATCGGGAATTTAAAGCCACTGCACTATTCCTTTTTTCATGTCGCTTTTGTGCTTGATTGATAGAAACATCAGAGAGACGGAGAGGAGGCGAGACAGATGAAAAAAATGATTTACCTGAGGGTTACAGAGGAAACACTACCCGGATCAAGAACAAGATCAAATTCCCGGACTGAGAGAAATACTACTTGCGGATTACAGTAGAAAAATCTCACGGTTAGTTAGTACAAATTTTGAAAAAAAAAATCAAATCTCATACCTAAACTACGTACCAAAAAAGATTAAGATTTGATATGAAAAATCTCCAGCTACAACGTTTAATAAGGTATGTAATAAAATCATATAATATTTATTTAAGATATAAGGTATGTAATACAAAGGTTAAAAATGACTTTTCAAATTTCAATACACTACCTTAATTTGTGATTGTCTTAAAGTTTGTGGTATTAAATTATATAAATGCCATAAATTATTTACCTTTTTTAATAGAAAGGTAAAATATGTTCTTTTTTAAAAAATTTAAAAACCATTATAATTTTTTCTCTAATTTATCCAATCTTATATTTATTTTGTTTAATTTTTTGGACTATTTGACTTGTCTTGTGACAAATATTAAATTCAAATTGTTTGTTGACATTTGTAGCAAGTGTGTGGTAATTGCCTAATTAAAGACAGAACGATGAGCATATAAACACATGATAAAAAACATAAGGGACTCTGCATTATAATTTCAAATCTCCCAACCAAAAAACAAAGGAAAATGAAAGCAAAAGATTTAATTAGTGTATTATCTGTTGTTCGCAATCATTTTCGTGCAATGTGCATTGAAGCCCTCCTCCGTCATAGTAGCAGCTAGGAGTGTACAAGTTTCCCGTAACAAGTCGTACGTCGTCTCTACCCAGATGCTCGCAAGAAAAGTCAGCTTGGGACGAGACAGGTTCTCGCGATACCACCACCTCCAACTGTTAGTAGAAATCCTTAGGTGCATGTTGTTATCAAATTATGTGATTCTTCATGTGTTACTGTGTAATAGCGGGGGTGTGCTTTATTTCACTCTCTTTGCCTATTAATTGACTTCTTTTTGAGGCCGAGTTTCGTTCTAATAGTAACTCAAAATTAAATATTATGATTTGTTATTAGAACATAAGAATAGAGGAAAAGGTTGTTCTTCTTTGTTGAAATATATATTTGATCCACTAATATAAATATCAATTTATTTAATTTTAATAAAAACTTCGAGCTTTTAGATAATGCGGTTTCTAACATGGTAACAGAGCGTTACTCTAACGGTGAAGTCCTGAGTTCGACTCCCGCAGAAAGCGATTCCACTTGAATTAATTATTCACTTGTTTTGATGAGCCTCCCTAAAGAAATTGAAATCGTCACACAAGTGAAGTAGAGAATTAAGTGTTTCTCTTTAGATGAAATCGACGTACGTTATATTCTTTCGCAAATTCTAAAAATTGTTTCGCTCAATAAAACGTCGATATCTAAATTTTAACAAGACATCAGCAGCATCGTTAATTAAATATTCTAATTAGATATCATTGTTGAGTATACGAACAAAATCAATACACAATCGTAACCCTAACTCCAAAAACTATACAAAATCGAGCTCCAAGCACCAACAATGACGAATTTCGATTTGAACGTCCAACTTCGAATTATTTGATCCTTGAACTAAACTTAAACTCTAATGAAAATGAAACAATTATTGAAATCGCAAAAAATGAACAAAGATTGTGCTTGTTAATTTTAGTCGACTCAAAGTTCGATCTACATGCACGAGAAGAGAAATGATGATCATATTCACGCTCTTCAAGTGATCGAGAAAACTACAACACATTACATTTGTGCTCAAAATAAAAGAAATACTCACTGGTATTCATTTTAAGTGTCGTTTTAAGATTTTCACACTTATTAAGAAATAAATTATTTACCTAATTAACTTTATTTAATGATATTAATTTACTATTATTTATTTAGCTTTTATCCCTTTCTTTTCTTAATTTATATAATATAAATATAAAATTAATTAATTAAATTCAATGAGATAACTATCAATGAGGGTAATAATAAATAAAAAAACACCTAGAAGTCATTTAAAAAAATCATAAAAACACAGAACGTAAAAAAAAAAAAAAAAAGAGGTGCATATCAAAGACTGTTTTGAGGGGAGACTCTTACAGGAGACATGTAATCATTGTCGAAGGAAGAGAAAGCAATTTTTAGTTTCGTTCTTGGCTTCTTGCGTCGATCAGATGAAGAGAGCGTGAGAATAAAAAAAGTTGTGAGCGAAAAGATTAGATCTAGATCTGGTGCGGAAGAAACAAATAATTTTTTTTTTTTTTGTTAAAGTCAATTGCAATGTTGTGAGAGAAAAGATTAGATCTAGATCTGGTGCGGAAGAAACAAATAATTTTTTTTTTTGGGTTAAGTCAATTGCAATGTGGTGCGGAAGGAACAATTTTTTTGTTTTTTTGTCTAAGTCAATTGCAATGTCTCGAGTTCGAACTGCTCAATTTAACTGCTCAATCAACTTAGCTAATAATCCTTAACAAATAAATTATTTAACAAACAAAATTAACTTATATACATAGAGAGGTATAGATCTTTGGGGAGACAGTTATGTTTTTGAATTTTGAATGAAATTACGTCTTCGACGTAGGATACCAACTTTTCGTGAAGTTGGTCTTAAACACTGATACTTCAACAACTCTGCTCTCACACTTAACACTTGCTTGCTTCGGATGTCGTTCGGTATGTGAAGTGTGTTCGAACTCAACAAGAGTAAAGTAGAGTAGTGAAGACAAAGTTATGTAATAGGTTCATTTCATTGATAAACAAAACTAACTATTACACTTGTGGAGAAAGGTAGACGGAATGATCAAGAGTCGTATCCCAAGTGACGTAGCACTCCAACGAACTAAAGATCTAGTACTATATCACCTAGAGCTAAATCGCATAACTCTACTATCGGTGCACAGCACAAAACAACTACCAAAACTCTTAAGGCAGAAAGCCGTAAACAACGAACGTTGATACTCGGATATCGGATTTCGTTCTCTCAAAATCGTCAAGTGATGACATCCAACTCCATGGGTATATATAGGTAGCTCGCACATGTGAGACGTTGACATGGCACGTTCTGATTCGTCACATGCTTGGATGATGCAACAATTCCATGGATGACATCACTTTAGGAATCTTCGATTCTTGAATCTTGGAATCTTGAATCTTCGATTCTTGAATCTTCGAATCTTGAATCTTCGATTTCTTTAACATCAGAATTCAACACATCTTGACTCCGTCGATCTCAATACTTCATCTTCAACTTCATTGTGGTGAACACTCGTCGTTGAACTTTTCATATATCATCGTCTTCATAGTCGTCGATATGGTTGAAGTAGTAAAAAGCACTTCATGCATCAGTTGATACACGAAGTCAAAGGAACCACTGCGTGCGACTCCATTCACACGAGATGAAGGGCCAACATCACGCGACGCCAGTCGCGTGCGACGCCCGTCGCAAGAGATGAAGTAGCAACATCATGCGACGCCAGTCGCGTGCGACACAAGTCGCACATCACGGTCGTGCGACGCATGTCGCGTGCGACGCCGGTCGCACAGCTTAGTAGAGGGTTTCAAGCGACTCCTGTCGCATAACTTGGAGGGGCAGAGTCACGCGACGCCTGTCCCCGTGCGACTCCTGTCGCACAGTGAGGAGAGGTCAATTCGAGCGACGCCCGTCGCGTGCGACGCCAGTCGAGTGGTGTGGTGATGCGATGTCGTGTGACTTCAGTCGCATGAACTTGAAAGATGGACTTCATGTTGAATATTGTGCATTCACTCAACCTACACCTGAAATCAAAGACAAAAACAACAAACACATATGTTGTCGCCAAAACTAACATCTACAATCTCCCCCTTTTTGGCACAACTCATGTGACCACAGGTTAGCAACGGAGATACACAAATCTCCCCCTTAAACAAAGCATATCAAAACAACTAAGTAAAATAAAAACAAACAAACATTCAACAACTAAGCATCAACAATGAATAGATATGAAAAACCAAACACTTAGTTATGAGTTCAACATCAAAACACCAAAAACATAAGGTTCATCAAAACAAAATATGCAAAACATGCATGATGGAAAATATCAATGTCTTATGCATGCAGACGATAGATGAAAAACATAAATAAAAAATTGTTCAAGAGTTATTTAAACTTCAACAGCATCAAGTCTTTAGAGATTCAGCTGGAGATGGTGAGCGCACTGGAGTAGTGTGTGGTGAAGCATCACCAGGCTTCATTTCATCATCATCATTTCCAGCTTCATCACCTAAGTCTTCCCCAGCTTCATCTCCATCAGATTCGAAGCATCATCACGGGTGCCATAGACTTCGTACTCACCAAACTCATCTTCACCGAGTTTGATTCTCTGTTCATCATCCTCATCGTTGCCATCAACATCAATGTCAATATCTTCATCTATCAAACCGTCAGACGGCATCGCAAGCGACACCTCTGGATGTGTAGTATCATCAGCCTTCCCTTTGCCTTTCCTCAACATCTCGAGCACTTCATCCTCCTTCATCACATGAACTCCATCATCTTCATTTCAACTACCATATGCTTGGACTTGGCTAGATCATCCATTGCTTCCTTGATACCATCTTTGATGAGTTGAAAGATTAAAGTATTACTTAAACCTTGCCCAGATGAGCCAGCACTACTAACACCACCCAATCCTCCCCCTTGATGGGTCAGCTGGTACAGAGAATTGAAAGCAGCTTTCTGATCGTTCTGAGCCTCGATCATCTCGTTGTAAGCAATGGCATGAGCAGCTTGTTTGCGCTCAAGACGCTGTGTCGTAGTGAAGCATTGATGTATAACCGCCGACGGAACAACAGCACGATAGTTGTGCATTGGGTGATAGGGATTTTCGTGCGGAGGCAACCCAGATCGAGGGCCGAACTTCTGAGGCACCACTTTCGCTCGCTTCTCTTCCTTAACATTATCATCATATTCCTTCTCAAGGGTTTCAGCAGTGTCAATCGTGATCACTTCAGGTTTACTTCGCTTAGATGCAGAAGGTTCAAGTTTTGCGGAAGCAGACTGTTTCTTCGTTTTAACCGGTGAGAGAGGTGGTGTGATCGGGTCCTTGACATCTTCCCTCTTTACGAACTTCGTCCATGGCAGATCAAACACTCGATTTTTTAGGAAGGCGGGAGTGATGTTAACATGGGAGTTCTTCTTCACCTTCCTCTCAGTCTCCTTCATCGGAACAAACTTCTGTTCTATTAACATCCCATATATGAGACAAGGGTGAGTCAGATGCAAGCGACGGTTTTCTTCAACCTCAGATTGTTGAATGAGTAGTGAATCAGATGCCTTGGCTATTCTGCAGATGTCAGCGAAGATGATTTCGCCAAGGTCGACTTGTTCACCGCAGCCAAAACAGAAAATGATATGCATCAGTTTGGGAGATAGATAATCCTCATCAGGATGAGCAGCCCAGTTTTTCATACCGAACCTATGCAGATTGCCATAGAAGGCAGATAACTTGGCAGGGTGTGGTAGGGGGACTTAGCTTTCCCTTGAGTAAAAAAGGATCCAATCTTTAACGCACTCATACGATCATCATCGGATGGAAAAGTCCAAGTACTATCAACTTCAATTCTCTTCAAAAAGATGTTGATGTTGAGGGTGCGGAAAGTGTACAACTTTTGCCGAAAAACAAAACGCCCATACATCGGGCTCGAAGGATCAGCAAACTCTGGAGTGAGATTAGCATAAAATTTTTGTATGATGGGGATCGAGTAACGATAGGTTGCAGTAACAGACTCAAGTAACTTCATATCTTCGAAGAACTTGGATAACCCTTGTTTCTCATAGTCCGCGTAGCGGATGTGTCGATCAGTAAGAATGGGTAAGTTCTCAATCAAGCCTAGGCGACGCTCGGCCTTGTCATATAAAAAATCAGGTTTATAGTGCTTCCCGCACTCTTCAACAGTTTGATAGTAGATTGTTTCAGAAGTGGCTCCAGTCGAGCCAGGTGGGGTGGGAGTGCGAGGTGGCTTCCCAGAGCCGTGAGACACAGTCTTCTCTCCATCACCGGAGCCAGAAGATTTTTTCTTTGACCCACCAGCAGAGTCAGTGGGAGTAGAGTGTTTATGCTGTTTAAGATCAGTCACAGCAGCAGAGATAGAATGTTTAACCTTCTTAGGGTCATTCACAGCAGCAGAAGTAGAAGATATACCCTTCTTCGGATCAACATCAGTAGCAACAGAAGGTTTAGATTTCTTCTGTACAGCAACAACGTCAGATGACGTTTTCTTAGAAGTGGCACCAGGGCCAGAGATAGGTTTCTTCACATCAGAAACAACAGCAGCAGGAGATGGGAGTTTAAGAATCTTCTTCCCATCATCAGTCATAACACCATCATCAACTAGTTTCTTGTATTCAGAAGGGGACACGAGGCCCTTATAGCAGCGAAGGAAGTTAGATGGATACTTCCTCGGAGGTTGTTCAGTCTTAGCAATAGTACCTCCACTCTTCGACACCGAGTGGGCAGGCTTGACAGGTTTCGTCAGATCGACTGACGGGGACTTACCTCCACGGTTGTCCATCTTGTCCATATGCTTCTGTAAAGCATGAAGAGCCTTTTTCAGGGAGTTAGGAGAGGCGTCTCTCCATGCTGTAGTAAGTTCAGCAAGAACTTCTTTGTCTAACTCTTCGAACATGTTTCCAGACGATGAAGTCATAGTGATAGGAAGCGAGAGTAGCAAGACCGAAGATCTATGAACCTTAGATTGAATCACTGGTGCCTGATGCACGAAGCTAGAGTAAGAGAATAGATCGTCGAAAGCCGGATGCGTGAAGCTAGAGATCAACGACACTCAACCACAGAAGCAAGACAGCGCGTCGTAAGCACAGAGAGTAGGATACTTAGGAAATTTCGATTTGCAAGTAACCCTAAATCAGGTTTCCGAAAGCCTATATATAGGAAAATTTTGGGCCGACTCGTCTTGGGTAAAAAGACCTGCGAAAAAGCCCAATAAACAGTACAAAATTGGCCCATCAGTACAAAAATCGAATAAAATATAATAAAATATTAATCCGAAAAACTTGAAAAATTTTCTAAGTAAAAAAAAAATTTCAAAAATTTTCAAAAAAATTTCGTCGACGAGCATTCGGTAACATTGTCGTTCATCGTCGCATATCAGGTTGGCGGAGATGAAGTGTTGCATTATTTGTGTTGAGTAGCATAGGCGGAGATGGAGTGTGTAGCACTTGAGTTGGGCAGCGGAGATGAGTAGCGCAGAAGAGCACCTCAAGCGACAAGCGTCGCGTGCGACTGGTGTCGCACGAGGTCGCAGCGTGCGACTGGTGTCGCGTGCGACTGGTGTCGCGTGCGATTGGTGTCGCATGGCTTGGTATGCGACCAGCGTCGCTTGAAGACTTGTGCGACCAGTGTCGCATGAAAAGCTTGAGCGACCAGCGTCGCTTGACATCTTGCATGACCAACAGTGCATGAGGAGTTATGCACTGGAAGCTGCTACACTCAAATTCCGCCTTAAGGATTTGAACTCCACGAGATGCTGAACATGAACTATAAGAATACCAGTCAAAAAAACACATCCCGAGTTAGTATTCAAGCGTTCAACACACTGCAAAACATTCAAAAACATTTTAGTAGAGATTTAGGCGGTGATACGAGGCAGTGAAGAGAAAATATTTTCCCAGAAAAGAATCCACATTTTCACCAGTTCCCAAAACCAAAAATGAAAACCGGTGGAATGGACCGAAGTATGTTGATAGACATTTAACTTGTCCTTCGTCACAATCACAAGAATACATGCCGTGTTTCGTCGAAACATATTTGATGAGTTTGCACCGCACAAGAGATTTTAATTCATGAGTGCAAGGTGAACTTTTAAGGCACTCCACTTGAGACAAGCGTTACTACAATCAGAGGGGAGCAAGGTTCGACCTGCGTCCTCCAGACGAGTTTTTAGCTTTTAAATGAAATGCAACAGATGCTCATTACAGCAGTCAGAGGGGAGCGAGGATCATCCCGCATCTCCGATGTGTGATTGAAGAGCATCTTAAACTATGGCGTCCATGTGCTACCTTTCGAAGAGGGGAGCCGGGGTAACCGGCGTCCTCCGTTACTTGGTATTATGGATCTATGCAAATGATAGCTTATGGGAGTTGTATGCCAAGTTCACATGTTTGCACTCAGAGGAATAAATGCACTTGGGTCCGTAGACTAAAGCGGCCTCGAATCCATGTTCAACTTATTGGACTAATCCACGACGATTCAGCGTGCATATTCAGAAGTAAAGAAAATAATCTTTCAGACTTCAAAAATTTTCGTGAACTCTTAAAGAGAACACATTTAGAGAGAATTTCTTAGAGTTTGAAATCTCTCAAAGTCAAGAGGTTTGGTAAAGATGTCAGCAAGCTGTTTTTCTGTTGAAATATGCTGTAGACTGACTATATCACGATCAACCAAATCTCTAATGAAATGATGTCGAATGTCAATGTGTTTAGTGCGAGAATGCTGGACAGGATTTTCGCTGATTTTGATAGCACTTTGGTTATCACAGTACAGCACCAAGGGAGCACTCTCGATAAGATACTCATCCAACATCTGCTTTAGCCAAAGCAATTGAAGGCAGCAACTTCCGGCTGCAACATACTCAGACTCAGCCGTCGATAGAGCGATGCAATTTTGCTTCCGACTATGCCATGACACTATATTGTTGCCAATATATTCTGGCGGTGACGGTGAACGGAGAAGGAGGTTGAAATCGCACACAGTCGGATTAGGGTTAGAGTGAAGACTAAGTGAGTGAATGCGGCTGGTGTGGGTTCATTATATCATAATAGGATGAAGGGCCCAGATTTAACCACAGCCGAAAACCCTAGCATCCAACGGATGACAAGGGTCAAAGGATACAACGGCAGGTCAACATTTATTTGTGTTTCAGAAACAACAAATAAATCACATGGGCTGGTTCACAAATGGGCTGGACAAAGAACATGGGCCAAACACACAAATGGGCCGCACTCTAAAACTGGGCTCCCCGACTGCCTTTGTTAAATGGATAAATGCAAAAGCCCAAAGGCCAACACAAATATAAATCCAATAATCTCCACTTTGTTGGCCAATACACACAATCACAAAAATGCTACACAATATACTACGGAATATGAACAAAACATATTAGTAAGCAAGTAATAAACAAGCAAACACACATGCAACCTTCATCAAAGCCTCAGCCCTGCTGCCTAAGCAAGCAGGACCCGCCCTGCAACCTGAGCTACAGGGTGGCTGCCCTGAGCAGCCAGTCACCTTAGTGACAGTTGAACCAGCCAGTGGGACAACTAACTGGTTTCTACTGAAACACCACTGCCCTCAGGGGACAGTGGCAAAAGAGTTCCCCACCACAAAGAAGGCAACAATGTTTCTCCCAGAAACACCAGCTGGACAGGTACAGCTGGCAAAACATCCCCTGAACTGGTCATACCAAGTGGCCAGGTGGGGTCAGCACACTGGCACAACTCAGTCCAGGGTGTCAAAGTTCAAGAACTTTAGACAAAACTGGAATTTCTCCAGTGGAAGGGACTTAGTCCCCATATCAGCAGGGTTGTGATGAGTGGAGATTTTATCAAGTAAGATATCACCATTTTCAACAAGTTCTCTAATGAAATGGTACCTAACATCAATATGCTTGGTCCTATCATGGAACACATGATTCTTACACAGTTGAATACTAGATTGACTATCAGAGAATACAATCACAGAGCCACAAAATATCTTAATTTCAGTTAGCAAACCCTTCAACCAAATAGCTTCTTTAAAATCATCATTAATAGCAATATACTCAGATTCAGTTGTAGACAAAGCAACTACATGCTGCAATTGGGATTTTCAACTAACACAAGAAGTACACACAGTAAACACATAAGATGTTGAGGACTTCCTAGTATCTCTATCATTAGCGTAATTGGCATCAACAAAACCACTCAACAAAACACCAAGTTTAGACTTAGCAAAATTCAGGCCATATGACTTAGTACCAGATAAGTACCTAAGTAACCATTTCATAGCCTCCCAATGAGGCTGACCAGGGTTGGACTTGTATCTACTCAAAAAACTCACAGAATAAGCAATATAAGGCCTAGTAGATTCCATCAAATACATCACGGACCCTACAACACAAGCATAAGGAACTTTATCCATGTCAAAAATTTCAGAGTCAGTTTTAGGACACTGGTCCTTGGACAACACAAAGTGACCAGCAAGAGGTACAGAAATAGGCTTGCAACCAACCATAGAAAACCTTTCAAGCAATTTTTTCACATAATCAGTTTGGTTTAAATGAATGCAACATGCTGTCCTTGTGAATGTTGATTTTGGCGACAACGTATTTCTTTGTTTGGTTTTTAGTTTTTGGTTTCAGGGTTGAAGTTTAAGTTTCTGATAACTAAGGCTGGAGTCGCCGCCTTTTGTCATGCATGGATTCGGCGAAAACATCTATCAGTGTAACTGATGCAGCCCCAGAGTCGTCAATGATACAAGACCCGGTGCATGTTCCAGTTGGACCAGTGACGCGCTCGAGAGCCAAGAAGTTCAAGGCAAGCTTGTTGGCATTGATCGAGGAAGTATGGGCGCAAGAGCTGTTGAAGAAACCCATTGGAGAGGAGGAAAAGCCGAGCCTTGTTAACGTGATTATGTATGAGGATGCCGATCCATCAGAGGATATGGAGTTTCAAGCTGGAACGACAAGGAAGACGCCGGAACGGAGGTCAGACATGAGCCGAGGACGCGCCGCGGAGTTCAGCCACGAAATTGGCCAGGTGTCGGCCGACACCATATACCCGTCGGCCGACAGCTTCATAAAAAGGGCGGATTGGCAGACTCCCGGGACTTCGTTCGAAGGAAAATCCGTCTGACGAAGGCTAGATGTCGGGCGACAGGATTTCCCTGTCGGGCGACAAGGGGATGTCGGGCGACACCTCTTTCCTGTCGGCCGACAGATGTCCAGATTTTTAGGAAAATCGCGTTTCGCGATTTTAAGACTTGAATACGTATTTTCCTTTTCTTTTGTGGTCTTTTTAGGTCAGCCTATATAAGGCCTTGAACCCTATTGTTTTAGAACACAACTTTTATGATATTGAATTATTTTGTGAGATTATTCTCTCTACTCTTTTCGTTCTCTTTTCGATTGTGCCAAAAGAGATCAACCCGACGAATCAACGAAGCATACATACTTCGTTCGTGTGTCTTCATCAATTCCAAGTAGCTGCATCAATTCCGTTTTGGGGGTTAGGTTCTTCAATCTAATCAATTCAACGAATTAGGTTCAGAAGTTTGGGATCTTCATCCACCCAGGTATCCGAAACCCGAATTCCGTTCTATTTCTTTCCACCATCAACGAGGTACGTATCATCTGGTATCAGAGCCCAGGCTAGGGTTTCTAATTTCTGATTACGTTACCTCGATTATCCTTTTCTTTTCGTTCTTCTTTTCTTCTTGCTGAATCGGATCTCTTTCATCCGTAAGCACAAAAAAAAATATCATATAAAAATTATTTCTGCTCCGTTTTTCTCGAATTTATTTTTGAGATTTTTATATTCTTGTTGCTGTTCGTATTTCCTGCCAAATAAAAAAAAAATTTGTGTTTGATTCCTGAGTTTTCCGGCATCGTTTTGAGCCAATTTGGTGCTATCTTATTTTTTCGTTCCGAAATTTCCGATTTTGTTCTTCCTTCATACGTGGTATTGTGTGTTTTTGTGGATCTTGTCGAGTCTGATTTCGTCTGGTAGATCGAGGAGTTCGTTAATTGGAGATAGAATACGAGTGGTAAAAGGCAGAGTGGTGAGAACATTAGAGTGACAAAAGCCATATCTGAGTGAAACACGAGCGCTGAGTGAATTCCATCTTGAGTGATACACGAGCGTTTGTGAGGTGGTGAGGTTTCTTTTAATTTATTGCTTTTATTTCTAACGTTTTCTGTGTAGGTATGTCTGAAGGTTCGAAGCATAATGAGATGACCGAGGGGAATACTGCCAACCCCCAAGTGAAGTTCCTCATGGAAGCTTTGCGTACTGAGTTAGGGAAGATCATCTCAACTGAGATGGATGTGGTGCATGATCGACTCCTTGCTCTGGAGGATAGATCTCGTCAGGAGAATGCAGGGAATCGGAGAATAGGCCAGCATCGTCATAACGGCCGAAACAGAGATGCAAACCCCGAAGACGATGAGGCTGATGAGGTTGAGAACAACTTGGGAAACATAAAGATTACTTTTCCCACATTCATAGGGAAGAACGACCCAGAGTTATACATTGAATGGGAGAGAAAGATCGAAATGATGTTTGACTGCCACAACTATTCAGATCTCAAGAAAGTAAAGTTGGCGGCAATCGAATTTTCCGACTATGCATTGGTTTGGTGGGATCAGTTGGTTTCCAGTAGGAAGAGAAATCGTGAGCAGCCTATCGAAACGTGGGCCGAGATGAAAGCTGTAATGAGGAAGCGGTTTGTTCCTACTCACTATTACCGAGAGTTGTACAACAAGTTGCAGAATCTACGACAAGGGTCGAAGAGTGTGGATGAGTACTTCAAGGAAATGGAGGTGTCTATGATTCGAGCTAACATTGAAGAGGATCGAGAAGCTACCATGGCTCGGTTCTTAGCCGGCTTGAATTGGGAGATTCGTAATGCGGTGGAGTTGCAACCGTATGTCGAATTGGAGGATATGGTTCACATGGCGATAAAGATTGAGAATCAGCACAAGAGGAGGGGTAGTTTTAGCAGTGCAAAGCCGAATTAGTCTTCCTGGAGATCACCCCAAGGGCCGAGTGGTTCTACACCTAAAGGGAACCAATGGAAGAGAGAGGTTCCACCGCGGGATGAGAAGAAGACCTTCTTTAAGGGTAGTTCAGAGGGAGCAAATCCAGCGACTCAGGTCAGCCCATCAAATCCTGATAGCCGCAACAAAGATAAGAAGTGCTTCAAGTGTCAGGGATTTGGGCACATTATGAGTGAGTTTTCTAACAGACGACTCATGATCTTGAGAGACGACGGAGAAGTCGTGACTGATGATGAGGGTGAGGAACCGGCACCTACAGCTACAGTGGATTCCGAGGATGAGGAGGAGATTCTACCCATCGATGGCCAACTTTTTGTAGCTAGGAGAGTATTGAGTGCCCAGACACAGCCCGTTGAGAGGGAGCAGCGAGAAAACCTTTTCCACACGAGATGTCATGTGCAGGACAAGGTGTGTAGTGTCATCATTGACGGAGGGAGCTGCACGAACGTGGTTAGTGCTACCATGGTTCAGCGATTGGGTTTGCCTGTGGTGAAGCATCCCAAGCCATATCGTCTGCAGTGGCTGAATGAGTGCGGCGTCATCAAGGTGACCAAGCAAGTGAAGGTACCTTTCCGCATTGGGAAGTATGAGGATGAGGTGTTGTGTGACGTCATTCCGATGCAAGCGAGTCACATATTGTTGGGACGACCGTGGCAGTTCGATAGGAGAGTCATACACGACGGCTTTACCAACAAATACTCATTTGAGTACAACAATAAAAAGGTATCACTTGTTCCTCTCACTCCTAAAAAAGTTTACGAGGATCAAGTACAGATGCAAAAAGAGGCAGCAAGGGCGACTCCCAAAGAGCAACCCTTACCCACGAAGGAGAATGCCTTGATTCATAGAGCCTATCTTGCTCGGGCTAGTGAAGTGAAGGAGGCGGTGAATGAGAAGAGGCAACTGTTTGTGTTGTTGTGGAAGGGGAACTTGGTTATTACTAACGATCTACCCCCTCTACCCCCTTCTATTCAGTTTGTTTTGCAGGAGTTCGATGATGTTTTCCCGGAGGATACACCACCTGGTTTACCACCCATCCGAGGGATAGAGCATCAGATCGACTTTGTGCCTGGAGTTGTGCTACCAAACCGCCCGGCTTACCGCACCAACCCGGAGGAAACAAAGGAGTTGGAGAAGCAGATTGGCGATTTGTTGGCCAAAGGGCACGTAAAGGAGAGTCTGAGTCCTTGTGCGGTACCTGTACTTCTCGTACCCAAGAAGGATGGAACGATGAGGATGTGTTGCGACTGCCGAGCTATTAATAACATCACGGTAAAGTATCGACATCCCATTCCTAGACTTGATGACATGCTTGATGAGTTGTATGGTTCTTGCGTATTTTCTAAAATTGATTTACGTAGTGGGTACCATCAGATTAGGATTAAGGAGGGAGATGAATGGAAAACTGCTTTCAAAACAAAGATTGGTTTATATGAGTGGTTAGTTATGCCTTTTGGACTTACTAATGCACCTAGTACATTCATGCGTCTTATGAATCATGTTTTGCGTGCTTTTATTGGAAAATTTGTTGTTGTATACTTTGATGATATCTTAGTGTATAGCAAAAATCATGGCGAGCATGTGGTTCATTTGAGGATGGTTTTGATTGCACTTAGGCAAGAAAAATTGTATGCTAACCGTAAGAAGTGCGTCTTTAGCACGGATAGAGTCGTTTTCCTTGGTTTTGTTGTTAGTGCACAGGGTGTACAGGTTGACGAGGAAAAGATACGAGCTATCCAAGAGTGGCCAACACCGAAGAGCATTAGAGATGTGCGGAGTTTCCATGGTCTGGCCAGCTTTTATCGACGGTTTGTGCCTAATTTCAGCAGCATGGCGGCACCTTTAACCGCCGTGATCAAGAAGAACGTGGAGTTCAAGTGGGGAAAGGCACAAGACGAAGCCTTTCAGAAATTAAAGGACAAGCTAACACACGCCCCGGTACTATCTCTTCCTAACTTTTCTAAATCTTTTGAGATTGAATGTGATGCTTCTGGAATTGGTATTGGTGCAGTGTTGATGCAAGAACGTCGTCCGATAGCCTACTTCAACGAGAAGTTAAATGGAGCTACATTGAACTACCCGACGTATGACAAGGAGTTGTATGCCCTGGTGAGAGCTCTTCAGACGTGGCAGCACTATCTATGGCCTCGGGAGTTCATCATTCACACCGACCATGAGTCGTTGAAGCACCTCAAGGGTCAGAACAAGCTAAACAAGCGACATGCGAGATGGATGGAGTTCATCGAGACGTTTCCTTACGTCATCAAATACAAGCAAGGTAAGGAGAATGTGGTGGCTGATGCCCTTTCTCGAAGGTATGCTCTAATTTCCACCTTAGATGCTAAGTTACTTGGTTTTGAGCATATTAAGGGTCTATATGAGCATGATGATGATTTTGGTGAGATTTATAAAGCATGTGAACAGACTGCTAGTGGGGATTACTTTAGGCATGATAATTTTCTCTTTAGGAAAAGTAAACTGTGTGTGCCTAAAAGCTCTTTACGTGATTTGTTATTGCTTGAATCTCATGGTGGAGGATTAATGGGACATTTTGGTATTGCTAAGACTTTATCTGTTCTGCATGAGCATTTCTTTTGGCCTCATATGAAACGTGATGTTGAGAGAGTTTGTGGTCGTTGTCTTATATGCAAACAGGCTAAGTCTAGAGTTAATTCCCATGGATTATACACACCTTTGCCTATTCCTGCATCACCTTGGATTGATATTTCTATGGATTATGTGATGGGTTTACCTAGGACTAAGCGAGGTAGTGACTCTATTTTTGTGGTAGTTGATCGTTTCTCTAAAATGGCACATTTCATTCCATGTCATAAAACTGATGATGCATCTCATGTGGCTGGATTATTCTTTAGAGAGATTGTTAGATTGCATGGCATGCCTAGGACTATTGTGTCTGACAGGGATTCTAAGTTTCTGAGTTATTTCTGGAAGACATTGTGGTGTAAGCTAGGTACGAAATTATTGTTTTCTACTACTTGTCATCCCCAGACTGATGGTCAAACTGAGGTAGTAAATAGGACTTTTTCTACTTTACTACGTGCTATTATAAAGAAAAACATTAAGTCTTGGGAGGAGTGTTTGCCTCATGTGGAGTTTGCATATAATCGTTGTGTTCATTCTGCTACTAAATTTTCACCATTTGAGATTGTGTATGGTTTTAATCCTTTGACTCCTTTGGATTTATCACGTTTACCTGAGCATGAGCATACTGATCTTGATGGCCAGAAAAGGGCTGATTTTGTGAAACAGATACACGAGACGGCGAGGATGAACATAGAGAGGCGAACCAAGCAATATGCCGAGCAAGCGAACAAGGGACGTCGCAAAGTAGTATTTGAGCCTGGTGATTGGGTGTGGTTGCATATGCGCAAGGAGAGGTTCCCATTGCAGCGCCGCTCGAAGTTACTCCCTCGGGGCGATGGACCATTCCAAGTGTTGGAGCATATCAACGACATCGCCTACAAATTGGATCTTCCAGGTGAGTACAATGTTAGTGCTACTTTCAATGTTACTGACTTAAGTTTGTTCGATGCAGGTGACGACTTGGATTTGAGGACAAATCCTCTTCAAGAGGAGGGGAATGATGCAGCCCCAGAGTCGTCAATGATACAAGACCCGGTGCATGTTCCAGTTGGACCAGTGACGCGCTCGAGAGCCAAGAAGTTCAAGGCAAGCTTGTTGGCATTGATCGAGGAAGTATGGGCGCAAGAGCTGTTGAAGAAACCCATTGGAGAGGAGGAAAAGCCGAGCCTTGTTAACGTGATTATGTACGAGGATGCCGATCCATCAGAGGATATGGAGTTTCAAGCTGGAACGACAAGGAAGACGCCGGAACGGAGGTCAGACATGAGCCGAGGACGCGCCGCGGAGTTCAGCCAAGAAATTGGCCAGGTGTCGGCCGACACCATATACCCGTCGGCCGACAGCTTCATAAAAAGGGCGGATTGGCAGACTCCCGGAACTTCGTTCGAAGGAAAATCCGTCTGACGAAGGCTAGATGTCGGGCGACAGGATTTCCCTGTCGGGCGACAAGGGGATGTCGGGCGACACCTCTTTCCTTTCGGCCGACAGATGTCCAGATTTTTAGGAAAATCTCGTTTCGCGATTTTAAGACTTGAATACGTATTTTCCTTTTCTTTTGTGGTCTTTTTAGGTCAGCCTATATAAGGCCTTGAACCCTATTGTTTAGAACACAACTTTTATGATATTGAATTATTTTGTGAGATTATTCTCTCCACTCTTTTCGTTCTCTTTTCGATTGTGCCAAAAGAGATCAACCCGACGAATCAACGAAGCATACATACTTCGTTCGTGTGTCTTCATCAATTCCAAGTAGCTGCATCAATTCCGTTTTGGGGGTTAGGTTCTTCAATCTAATCAATTCAACGAATTAGGTTCAGAAGCTTGGGATCTTCATCCACCCAGGTATCCGAAACCCGAATTCCGTTCTATTTCTTTCCACCATCAACGAGGTACGTATCAGTAACAGCGAATCCGGCGACACTGGCGACAGGGGCTTGTTGTGAAACCGGCGACACTGGCGACAGTGACTTGCTGTGAAACCGGCGAAACTGGCGACAAGAGCTTGTAGCAGATCCAGCGACTGGTGTCCTTCATGTTGAATCCAGCGACACTTGTCTCTAATGATTGAATCCGGAGACTGTGTCTTCAAGTCATGGAGCCGGCGACAGTGTCTATCAACACGACACTTTTCACCCTAGTACTTAAATTGAAGTAATTGGGTCTGGTGTTTGCTACTTCAATAATATCGATGGCCATGAAGACGATGAAATACTGAAGCTTCAACAGTTAGAGTTTATCACAGTGAAATTGATGATGAAGTACGATGAAGTCAAGATTTTGTTGAAGTATGAAATTGAAGAAATTGAAGATTGAAGATTCAAAGATTGAAGATTCAAAGATTTAAGAATCAAAGATTCAAGATTCCAATTTCTGAAGGTGATGTAATCCATGGAAAAGTGACATCAGCCAAGCATGTGATCAATCGGAATAAGCCACGTCAAAGTTTCACATGTGCGACTCTACTATATATACCCATGAATGATCGAGATATCACTTGACGATTTTGAGAGAACAATATCTGATTTTTAGAATCGTATCCTACATCTTTCAGCTTAGAGTTTGTGTAGTTGCTTTTGCGTTGTGCGCCGATAGTAGAGTTAGGAGATATAACTCTAGGTGCACTTGTGATAGATTACTTGTGAGTGGGAGTGTTGCGACACTCGGAAAACTTCTTGTAATCATAATGCCTACCATACTCATTGTAATAGTTTCGTTTTGTTTTCAATGAAATGAAATATATTACATAAACTTTGTCTTCACTTTTCGTACTCCGAACTTGAGTGAGTGTGTGTAGACTCCGGATCCTTCGACTCTAGGTTCCGGTATTTGTGTTCATAAACTCAAGCTGGTGAAGTTTGTGTTTAAGGCCAATTTCTCGAAAAGTTGGTATCCAACGTCGAAGACCTAATTTTAGTCTTATTTCTAACAATGTTCATGCCTAGAATCTTTTTTAGCATCACCCAAGTCTTTCATTTCAAAATTTCCACACAATTCTTTTGAACAGATTGGACAACTTTCAAACAAGGACTCATGATTAGGATATCAATAACATATAATAGCAGGAATATAGGCACAGCAGCATCAATCACATAATACAAGCAGGGATCATAAGAGCTTTTACATAAATTCAGGGACTTCATAAACTCATCAAATTTCTTGTTCCACTGCCTAGGAGATTGTTTTAAACCATACAAAGATTTTCTTAACAGACACACAAAGTCAGGTTTGGTTTTATCAACAAAGCCTTCAGGTTGTTTCATGTAAATCTTTTCATCAAGTTCACCATGCAAAAAAGCAGTTTTTACATCCATTTGTTTTAACTCTCAGTCATAATGAGCACACAAAGCAAGCATTATCCTAACTGTAGTAACTTAACAACAGGTGCAAAAATCTCAGTATAATCAACCCCTTACTTTTGTGAGAACCCTTTTGCAACAAGTCTAGCTTTAAATCTTACCTCACTGCCCTCATTTTTAACTTTGTAAATCCATTTACAGTTAATTAGAGAAAATTTAGGTGGTTTTAAAAGAAGTGACCAAGTGTCATTTTTCAACAGAGAGTTCATCTCTTCATGCATAGCAGATAACCACATAGAGGCTTTAGCAGATTTAACAGCTTCAGAAAAAGTTTTAGGTTCACAATTATCAATCAAGTCATGCATGTTAAACACAAAAGAACTAAGGTGAAAATCCCTAAATCTAGCAGGCAACCTATTGTTCCTTCTAGCTCTATCCCTAGTTAACAAATAACCAGCCAAATCAGGATTATCATTAACAATAGTCTCATCTTGTTCAAATAAATCATGCTCAGGGGGATTCACATTTGCAGGCAACTCATTTGGATTTTCAGGATTCGGATTATCAGGATTTGGATTAACAAGGGCAGTATTATCATCAGGCAAATTATCAGCATGCAAATTATCATCAACAACATGTGGATCATCATCAGAATCATCAGGAAAATCATTCACAGGATCAGTATTAGCAGAATTATCAAGTTGTTCACCTAAGGGACCTACAGAGGGAGCAGACTCCACCTCACCAGAGGTATTACCATCCTTAGGATTTCTAACAATCAAGCAAGGCATATCATCTTCATTGAACACCACATCTCTGCTAACTACAGTCCTATATCCTGGTTCACTCCTAAGACACAACCTGTAGCCTTTAGTCCCCTCAGGATATCCAAGGAAGACACACTTCCTAGACCTAGGTTCCAATTTATCCACATTTTGATGCACATAAGCAGCACATCCAAATACTCTCAAATTATCCAAGTTCAAAGGTTTACCAGTAAAGATAGACTCTGGAGACTTCCATTTTAAGGGCACAGAAGGTAACCTGTTTATCAGATAAGCAGCAGTAAGCACATATTTACCCCAGAACCTCTTGCTGAGGCCTGAGGAGGCAAACATACACCTAAACTTCTCTAGAAGGGTCCTATTCATCCTCTCTGCAACTCTATTTTGCTGAGGGGTATAAGGCACACTCCTATGTCTCCTAATACCAGAATTGACACACAGAGTCCATTTCAGAATTACAGAATTCAAGTCCATTGTCAGTTCTCAAAGTCTTAATTTTTTTTCCAGTTTGATTCTCAATAAGTGTTTTTAGATCACTGAATTTTTGAAAAACATCAGATTTGTTTTTAAACAGAAAAATCCACACTTTCCTAGAGAAATCATCAATCACAGACAGAAAATACCTATTACCACCTTGGGTAGGCTCAGGGGCAGGGTCCCACACATCAGCATGTGAAGAAGCACTTTTCGATCACAAAGGAAAGAGAAAGCGTTTTTACCTCGCTTTAAAAACCGAGGGTACGTTGTAATTCGACCACTCGGATTATCAATCCGAGGGAGGACTAGAGTGATGGGTTTTCGTAGTAAATTTTATTTCAATTTATATCAAATAACAAGTGTAATATCAAGTAGACAAGCAAATGCAATAAATGTGTATCAAATGGAGAGTAGTGGAGGTGAAGTCAAGGAAAACGCCACAAAATGAATGACTAATGCTTTGGTAAATGCCCAAAGGATCTCGTCCTAGAGTCGATCCCTTGTAGTGTTTAAGTTCAAATAATCGATATATGAGAAGTAAAGGTCCGACCTATCGGTACCTAATCGTTTAATCTCCGTGTGTAACACCGCAATGAAATCACACGTTATCAATTATCGTTACTTAAACCTTTAGTTTGTACATGCAAAAACCGAACCTCGAGATGAAGAGCCCCGCACCACGGTAGCTTATCGATTTTAATCTCCAATTAACCTAAACCCCGCCCCACGGAGATTCAGATCAATTTTGGTTCGAGAAATTACACTTAAAAGTAAGTTTTATTCATTGAAGCATTTTGTCAAACACTTTGTGGGCATTACCTAAGCTTCATCTCCAACTAGGAATTTTAGCCAACAAAAGACATGGAAATCACCAACCAAAGCATGAAAATCATTAATCCCAACTCAATCAACATCATTCAATACAATCCAAGTTCAATTTTCACAAATCAAAGTCAAGTATGAAAAATACTACAAAACAATAAAGAGAAGAGGGACTAGAAATAGCCAAATTGATGAAATAGCCGATGACTCGACTCCGTCGTCTTCAATTGATCTCGATTCTGTCATCAATGGATCGTCTCAATTTGGGGAAGATGAACTTTCTCTCACTAGATTCTCTAATTCTCTCTCTCTATGTGCTCTCAATTGTGTGTAGAAGAAAGTGGTTCCAAAAGTTCCCTTCGTGTGCTTCCTCTTCTCTCATTTATAGTTCTACATATGATTGTAACCGTTTTCAACTATTTCCCGCCGAAAATTGGGATTAATTCCGACTTGAAATGAATTAATTAGCCTTGGTCAACTCATTTTTTGGGTTGGTAAACTCGGGTCAATGCATCGTCAACGACTCCCCCCCTCATTTCACTTTGGATGCGAGAGTGGTCCTAGGGGCTTGGTATGCGTGGATTACTCCCTCGGATCAAGTGATATGCGGGGTCGATCCTCGGGAACCTCTGTAAGAATTCCTTCATGCCTTGGTCTTGGTCATGGTCCGCTTGTTTGAGTGCTCGGATCGAGCGATCCGCGGGTTTGATCCGCGCCTCCCTTTCCTGTGCGCAACCTCTCGATTCTTGTCATATCTTTGTCGTCCGAACTCCGATTGTCGAGATTCAAAATTCCACGAATTCCCGACTTTAAGATCTTCGCGTCTATGTATGTCACAACCTCTATTTCTCGACGAGCAATAGCAGTTCTTGACTCGAAGCTTCTGCAATTTCCGGGTTCGGCTCTTCGTCTTATTTTGGTCGTTTCTCCTGCATTTTCATATAAAAACTCGAACATACCGTGCGTAAGCTCCGTCACATCAATAATAAGTAATTCCCCAATGATCACACACATATATACAAAATATATACAAAAATCGTACCCAAAACATAACAAAGAAACGAGCAAAACTTCGGCACTTCAGCATGCATATATTCAAATATGGAAACAGATTTGGGAGCATTGGGGGGAGGGTTCACAGGAAATCTAACCCTAGTTTGTTTACCAAGTACACATGTTTCACAGAAAGGAATGCAAGTCATATCATTTTTACCAAAACATTCATCTTTCTTTAGAAATTCCATGTCTTTCTTACTCATATGCCCTAACTTCTTATGCGAAAGATCAGAGGTACTATCATGAACAGAATTAGCATATGCATACAAACAGGGTACAACTTTGCAGATATACAAATTATGCTGCCTAGCAGCTTTGCACAGAATCATAGACCCTCTAGCAATAGTCATGCAACCCTTTCCCCATTTCCCAGTCAAACCATCACACTCTAATGCAGCACAAGATATCAAGTTTTGAGATAAATCAGGAACATGCCTCACATTTTTCAAAGTATACACATGACCAGATTCAAATTTCACACATACATCACCAATACCAGCTACCATGCATTTTTTATCATTTGCCATAGACGACACAGAAGAATTTTCAAGTTTATCATATGAAGTAAACAAATGCAGATAAGGTGTCATGTGATAAGTGCAACCAGAATCTAACACACAAACAATTTCACATAGAAAATCAGATTTTGCAGAATTCACATTTGACAGGCAGGTCACATCAGATACCATAAAGACATTACCATCATCATCAGTTTTAGCAGCCATGTTTGCTTGGTCACCATTGACCTTTTTGGGTCTAGTACACTGCCTCATGAAGTGCCCAGACTCACCAAAGTTGTAACACTTCCTATTCTTAGGTTTAGACCTCGACCTGGATCTACTCTTCCCCTTTTTACCATTGTTTTGACCACCAGTGCCTTTCTGGCCTTGGTTGCCATTGTTCCTGGACTTAGTTCTCCCCCTTACATGATTAACTTCAGAAGACCTAGGATGTCTATTGGATTTTAAATCAAGTTCCTTACTCTTCAAACCATTAATCACAACATCAAGAGAAATAGAGTCCCTACCATACTTAATAGCAGATTTCACATTAGCATATGAATCAGGAATGGCATTCAACAAAACAATAGGGGTATAATCATCAATGTGTTTGTCACCAGTTAACTTAATGTCCTGGATCAGTTTTGTAAAGCATCAATATTATCAGAAATATATTTACTCATATCAAATTTGAATCTGAAAAACTTTTCCAATAAAAAGAGTTTTGAGTTCAAGGAAGTTTCAGTGTACAAATCATGCAACTTTTCCCAAAGTTCTTTAGCAGAATCAAGTTCACCAACTTTCTTAAGTACAGATTCAGACAAACACAAAATTATAGCAGAGTGAGCAAGTTCATTAGTCTCAAATTTTAATTCATCAGAGTCATCAGCAGAATAGCCACCACTTATGTCTTTATAAACCTTTTGTTGAATTAAAATTCCCTTCATCTTTTTTGTTTTCAAATTGAAAAATTACTTTTTCCATCAAATGGTGGTAAGTTAAACCAGACATTTTGAAAATGATTTTGATGACTCAGTTTTTGAAAACAAACACCAACAGGAAGTTCACAGAAGTAACAAATAACACAAAGTTACCACAACTTTGTTGGAGTTGTGTACTTAATGTCTAGATTTAAGTAACGGAAACTCCCGATACATTGCCATTAATCTATTTAATGGAATAAATAATTATTTGCGTTTAATTATTTATAATTAAATATATGCAAATTATAGTCCTGGATTCTATACGTTGTAGTTAGTATGGTGTGTCGGGCCCACACGGAAGATCATACTATCGGTTACTCGTATTTAATCAAACAGTTGCTCACGACCTAGATGGACACGGACCAATCCATCGGTATAGTCGTTGTGTGAGAGAGAAAATAATTTGTCTTGATTATTTTATCACACTTGTACACTTGGTGTATTGGGCGGATAGTTTGAGATTTATCGATTAGGATTGCCTTGGATAATCGATTTAAATCTCAGTGTATTTTATTCTTAATCCCCGATACTATTGCGGGTGTGTATATTTAATATAAGTGACTTTGATTTTCCAAAGGAATTGACCGGTTTAATTATTGGGTCAATTACCGGTTAAGTTGGGTCGCTATATTTCATATATGACATGCCGTGAATACTTGACGGGAAAGTGTATCCCGTAAGGGTTGATAATATCCCCGAGATGAGTTCATAAGGAATTATTATGTAAACCCTGCAGGTGGATTTGTTCCGCATAATAATTAAGGTTGAATGTACTAGTCTCGGATACAAGAGATGAATAAATTAATTGGCAATAAATTAATTTTATTCATTGATATTTATATCTTAAATACACGGAATAAATAATACTACCGGAGAGATAATATTATTTGATATAATATGGTATAATATTGGGAGTGCAATTATATTTATATAGTGGAAAATAGATATAATTAATATTAATGGATTAATAGATTTGGGCTTGGGCTCAATTTAATCATTAATATTGGAAGCCCAATATTCCACCTCCTTTAGATCCCCTACTTAGCCTATAAAAGCACTACATGGTCTTCTCTATTCATATAACTTGAAGATCACAATTCAAGAGAGAAAAAGGAGAGAAGAAGATCCATAGGAGTTCGGAGGATCGTCGCCCACACGACGTTCGAACGAAGTGCAAGGAATACGTGGGAAGATTCAAAGGTCATCAATTGATCTCGTTTCTCCGAACAACGAATCGAAGGTAAAATCGTAAACACCCTTTATGATTTTAATCGATTAATTATTGAATATACCGTAGAACGCAAGATCCAAAATACGAACCCAGGATTAGAGGACGAACGCGTGGTGGCGATCTAGGATCGCCGGACCACGGCGATCGCACCTAGGGTTTCGAAGGGGCAAGAGGGATCGACCATCGGCTGGGCCGAGGGCATGCGATCAATCGCATGGATCGATCGCGGAGGGTGCGGGCTGGTGCCGCCTGTTGGAGTTGTGTACTTAATGTCTAGATTTAAGTGACAGATACTCACGATCCATTGCCATTAATCTATTTAATTAAATAAACAATTATTTGCGTTTAATTATTTATAATTAAATATATGCAAATTATAGTCCTGGATTTTATACGTTGTAGTTAGTATGGTGTGTCGAGCCCACACAGAAGATCATACTATCGGTTACTCGTATTTAATCGAACAGTTACTCACGACCTAGATGGACACGGACCAATCCATCGGTATAGTCGTTGTGTGAGAGAGAAAATAATTTATCTTAATTATTTTATCACACTTGTACACTTGGTGTATTGAGCGGATCGTTGAGATTCATCGATTAGGATTGCCGGCGATAATCGATTCGAGTCTCAGTGTATTTTATTCTTAATCCCCGATATTATTGCGGGTGTGTATATTTAATATAAGTGACTTTGATTTACCAAAGGAATTAACCGATTTAATTATTGGGTTAATTACCGGTTAAGTTGGGTCACTATATTTCATATATGACATGCCGTGAATGATTGACCGGACAGTGTATCCCGGAAGGGTTGATAATATCCCCGAGATGAGTTCATAAGGAATTATTATGTAAACCCTGCAGGTGGATTCGTTCCGCATAATAATTAAGGTTGAATGGTACTAGTCTCGGATATAAGAGATGAATAAATTAATTAGCAATAAATTAATTTTATTCATGGATATTTATATCTTAAATACACGGAATAAATAATACTACCGGAGAAATATTATTTGATATAATATGGTTTAATATTGGGAGTGCAATTAATTTTATATAGTGGAAAATAGAATTAATTAATATTGATAAGGATTAATGGACTTGAGCATTGGGCTCAATTTAATCTTCAATATTGGAAGCCCAATATTCCACCTCCTTTAGATCCCCTACGTAGCCTATAAAAGCACTACATGGTCTTCTCTATTCTCATAACTTGAAGATCACAATTCTAGAGAGAGAAAGTAGAGAGGGAGATCCATGGAGTTCGGTAGATCGTCGCCCACACGACGTCCGGGCTAGTGCAAGGAATACGTGGGAAGATCTCAAGGTCATCATAAGATCTCGTTTCTCCGCACAACGAATCGAAAGGTGAATTAAATAATTGCTATTTAATTCTTGTATTATTGAAATCAATTATCGAAAAACAAGATCCAAGGATCGAGACCCGGAACGAGGAGCGATCGCGTGGTGGTGGACGAACCACCGGACCACGGGGATCGATCGCCCTAGGGTTTCAAGGCGCGAGGAGGCTCGACCCTCGGCTGGGCCGAGGGCGTGCGATCGATCACAAGGATCGATCGCCGGAGCGCGGGCTGGTGCCGCGCTCCTCCCCACCGCGACGGTGGGGGCCTCCAGGCGGCGGCGAGTCGCCGGACTCGCCGCGGGGGCTGCTGGGAGCAGCCCTACCCATCGATCGCGAAGATCGAACGCGATCCTCGATCGCGTGAACCCCGTCTCGCGGGGGTTCGGCTGGGGGCGGGCTGCGTACCTTCGGGTGCGTGGTCTCCAAAGGCTGGACTCCGGCGGATGAGTCGGCGTTCATGTGATCTCCGGCGAAGGGTTTGATCGGGTTATTGGTTTCCGCAAATTTAAATAACCCGGGATATCGAATTCCAACAATTGGTATCAGAGCGTACGGTTACGTTTTTCGTTAATTGTTTCGATAATCGATTCTCGATGTATATAGCCATAGATTAATTTAAATTGTTAAATTATTGTGCTATATTGTTCTACGTCTTTGTATTCTCTCTCGTATGAATCTTGTGAATTTTTATTAAATTAAAAA
Source organism: Euphrasia confusa (assembly GCA_954870475.1). NCBI lineage: Eukaryota > Viridiplantae > Streptophyta > Magnoliopsida > Lamiales > Orobanchaceae > Euphrasia > Euphrasia confusa. Next base: position 21,109,188 of record OX940949.1, read on the forward strand.
TCGACGGAAAAATATATTAAAAATCGAGGGTTTTCGGGAATCGAACCGGATCGACCGTAGGCTCGGAGCGGGCTGAGCGGGCTGCTGGTACGCCTTGAGCGGGCTATGCGGCTGCTGGTCGCACGTCATGTTGGCAGAGATCGACGGCTTAATTCACCGAGGCGGTGGTCGCCGGATGTCGATCGCCGACATGAAGATCGACGGCTTCGCGCGGGCTGCTGGGGCAGCAGCGTGTATGAGCTCGGCTGGTCGGCTTGGCGTTCACCATCGCGGGATGGTTCGCCGGAAGTCGGTAGCAGCCGGCAGCGCGCAGGCATCGGGGTCGTTGTTCGTCTTCGCGGGTTGCGTTGACGAGCACGGCTGGACACGAGGGTTTGCGTGGGCTGTGACGAGGTTGATGGTGTGTGTCGTCGGTGGAGACGCCATGCCGGAAATCAACCGGGCTCGTGCACAGGCTCAACGAAGAAGACGATCACTGGACGATCGTAATTTTTTTTTTTTTTTTTCGCGCTGGTGCTGAAATTTTTATGGGACGGCTGAATGAATTAATTCACTTTTGGAATTAATTGCTTGCGTGGTCCTTCATGATGCATGTGCATGTGCATGGCTTGGGTTCATGTAATGGCTTGGGCTTGTATTGTGCATGGTTCGATTTTTGGGATTGGGTCGACCGGAATCTTAGTTTCGGTTCGTCCCGGTAAATCCGATCTTTTCGGAAATAATTTAATCTTTCTAATTTTATTTAATTTAATTTTGGAATTAATTCAAATTCTATTTGGATTATATTTCTTAATTATGGAATTAAATAATGGAATTAGATGGAGAGTTAAATTAGGAAAGAAAATCCTAGTTTCTCTAGATATCCTATACCTACTTGGATTAGAAGTCTTAAGAAGAATCAAAATTCGATTTTGATTAGGATTCTTGAGATCTAATCTAAATAGGATTGAGAAATTATTAAAATATTGATTTTATTTAATTTAAGTATTTTATTTAAAATCATTAGATTAATTCAAAATTTATTTTGGATTGTAAAATCTTGGATTTTATTTAGAATAGAATTAAATATGGAGATCAATGGATTTTAATAATATTGATTTTATTTAATTTAAGTATTTTATTTAAAATCATTAGATTAATTCAAAATTTATTTTGGATTGGAAAATCTTGGATTTTATTTAGAATAGAATTAAATATGGAGATCAATGGATTTTAATAATATTGATTTTATTTAATTTAAGTATTTTATTTAAAATTATTAGATTAATTCAAATTTTTTTGAATTGGAAAATCTTGGATTTTATTTAAAATAGAATTAAATATGGAAATCAATGGAATTGATTTTATTTAATTGGAGTATTTTATTTAAAATCATTAGATTAATTCAAATTTATTTTGAATTGGAAAATCTTGGATTTTATTTAAAATAGAATTAAATATGGAAATCAATGGAATTGATTTTATTTAATTGGAGTATTTTATTTAAAATCATTAGATTGATTCAAATTTATTTTGAATTGGAATCTTGGATTTTATTTAAAATAAATTAAATATGAGAATCAAAGAATTTTTCCGTCGCTCGGCAAAGCATTCAAGACGTAGAATGAAGACTCAAGGCAAGCATGCTGAAATTCATCAAGGTACGAATAGTCGAGAAATAATTTTTGCTTGAGTAATTATTTGATTATTTGTGAACGTACTTGCATGAAATGTATGTTTGTTATTATGCTTATGTGTATTTAATTATGCATTAGATAGCGTATCCCTTTGTTGTAAAAAGCTAAGTGGGAGAGGGAATGGAAACATTGCCATGGTCTCCATTGCTGTTCTCTTGGTGACTTTTATGGACTTTCGAAGTTCGTATAGACAAGTCATTGGAGGAGAATTCTTGTAATTCCTTTTACGAGAAACATTAATTAAGTTTATCAAACAATGCCTAATTTGTCTTTCTGAAACTGATTTCAAGTCGACTCATTCTCACCCCGGGGAGTGGAATGGAGCAAAAGCCACTTGGTCATGTGGATGACACAAATTAGAGACTTTCGTGTCATTTGATGACTAGATCGATTGTCTGCTCGGCTCCCTCATTCTATGAGAGATAGGGTCGTTCGCATGGTGAATCACTGGTTAGAAACTTCGAGTTTCACTTATGATTCTCCGCGTCTTGATTTACAAGATTAAATGATTCAAGTAATTGGATGTCAATTATAAAGATCTTTTGGTGTAGTAAACGTCCACACGAACGTGGCTTGCTATGCTGAATGGGATCTTGGATTAATTGATGTAGACAGTTATAGAAGGGAGTGAAGGAGCGTATGTTAACGTAAACGTCCACACGAACGTGGCTTGCGGTGAATATACGTGTCCCAAACAATCTTCTTGGATACTGAGTAATGGTTTACACTTAGGTACGCTTTATAGTATTCTTCCCAACGAAGTAACGCTATAATTGATGTACGACCGAAGCAAATCTAATTGCTAAATCATTTGGATAGGTAAACGTCCACACGAACGTGGCTTGCCATATCTGATGGAATTTTAGAGGTGATTAGTGGTTTAATGATATTATTTAAGGGAGATAATATCGGAGATTAAATCGATTGTTTGTTGTTATATGTGCTCATAGATTAGGAAATGGCTTTGAACCCACTTTCTGTGATACGTAAGGATTTTAAACTCATTGGTCCCTAAATGTAATGATTGGAATAGAGATCTAGACATTACCCAAACTGTTAAAGAGTACTAGTTTGTACTCAGTGAGCTTTGTCCTTCCGAGCCTATTGAAATAGGCGGCTAGACAAGAAGCGATGAGGATACTCATAAAGGCCAGTCGCTTCGAGGAAACGCTTAAACACGTTTTTGAGATGATTGACCTTTTAGACGAGTTGAGACGGAAATCGCAAGCTCTTGTAGCCAATGCCAAAGGTTTCGAACCTAAGGGCAAAATCGGGGGAAAGGAAAAGCAAGCAAAGAATCCAAGTGGTCCTAAGTTGCTTAGACCACGAGATGGGACGAGAAAGCCATGAGGCAAGTATTCTCGATGCAAACAATCTGGGTATTGGATGTCTGATTATCCTCTCAAAGAAAGTACGAAATTTTCTTTAGTCGTAAAACATAGTCAGTGGTATTATCTACCGGAACCTGGTGTGTAGATATGGAACCACTGACGGTATGTGCATTTTAAATGCAAGGGTTCCAGGAAACCCGACGACTTAGAAAAGAAAAGATCGTAGTCTACATGGGCAATGCTGTAAGGAGGCAGCTGTTGCAGTGGAGGACTTTTTATAGGATTTCATTTTGAGTTATTGCTTTTATGAACCTTTCATATTAGAAAGAACTTTGTTCTGGATTTCTAATGAATGGATATTTTATTTCTTTTAATCATTTGATGGTTATAAGAAGAAATAATGATATTATCTATTTTGGTACATTAGCTAGCAATATATAAATGATGAATCCTGAGTCTACCACGATGCGACGAACCGTTTTATACGTCTCGTTTTACTAATAAGAGATTTCTTTATTAAATCATTTATACTTGTGGAATCTTATGCTAAGTCATATTTATTCAAATAAGAAGTTCAAAGGTCGAAAATTGATTGTAAGATCAATTAAGTTGAAGGAGTGGACCTTCCGACCTAAGAATCTTATTTGGAAGATAACATGACTAAGCAATCCTTTATGGATATAAGATATAAGATCCGGACAAGTATTAGAATTGATTGACTCTGATGTATGCAGACCTATGTCTACTCAGACAATAAGGTGCGAGTACTTCATTTGATGATTACTCGAGAAATGGATTAGAATACCTGATGTGCCACAAAAGCAAGTGTTTTGACAAGTCAATGGACACTAAGCAATTGTGGAGAACCATCGAGGTATATCCATTTGTAGCCTGCGATTTGATCGCAGAGGCAAGTACCTGTCTGAGGAATGCATGGCATACTGATCAGAGGTTGGGATGATCCCAAATGACTACACCATACACTTTTAGTGTAGAAGTGGTGTGTCGTAAACAAGAAATGGAACTCTTATAGAAATAGTAAAAGCATGAGTTATACGGAACTACCTATGTTCTATGGATATGTCTGGAAACAACGGCGCATTCAAATGCAGTTGTAGAATATTCTGGAAGAACAAAAGATGTGTGTTCAATAGTACTATGAACCAGAGGGACGTTATAAGTTCTAACGCCCGGTTCTTAGAGGAAGACTATGTAATGAACCACAAGCCCAAAGTGACGTGAAACTTTGAAATGAGAGAGAACGAAGAAGACTGAAAACCAGCCGAACCGAGTAGCGGTACACCACTAACTGCACCTACTGTTATTAATGTTTATACACCGGAACGCCGTTGTAGTGGGAGGTTGTTTGACAACCGGAGATATTCATAAGACTAGGAGAGTTTCGAACTCTGGACCTAGTATACATGAAATCAATCCCTGGATCTACATAGAGGCGGTACTAGATCTAAATGTGCCTTCTTGGAAAGCAATAAGGATTATTGCTAAGAGGCAAGATCATTTAGAGTACAAGCTTAGTTAATCCATTGATGGATTGAAACGAAGCTAGAGATCGTGGAACTTGCGAATTGATGAGATAGTCCATTTGATGGATTCATCAAAGGCATTGACGAATCGTGTGTATGGGAAACGTGATGGAAACAAGGTGGTGTTTCTCGGAGGTTTTATGTAGATAACATTTTATCATTGGTAACAATGTAAAGATGTTGTCAGACATAAAATGATGGTTGTCTAGAAAAATCGATATATGAGATAAAGAAGAAGTTAGAGCATGTTCTTAAGATCTAGGATCTCAAGAAAAGAACATTGTACTTCTCTAGATATCTTGTACGATTATGGTTCGTTTTAACATGCAAAGATTCCGAGAAAGGTTCGTTACCTTTCAGAGACGGAATGCATCTATCTAAGGATATGTGTTTTAGAACACAAAAGGAGATAGAAGCAATGAAAGCAGATTCCTACACTTTGAGTGTGGAAAGCTTAATAAATGCATTGTTGAAAACGAGAACCTGATATCGGCTATGCGGTTAGCATAGTGGGAGGATATCAAGGTAATCCTGGAAAGGAATATTCGACTGCTGTAAAAGTACTTTCGAAGTACTGTTCTAGACTACGAAGAAGACGAACATTTCCTTTGGATTACATTCTCTTAGATTTCTAATCGAATGAGGACCGGTGTAAGTCGATATCAGGCAATGTGTTTCACTATTGAAGGAGAAGGAGTTTAACATGGAAGAGTGATAAGCACGATGCTTTTCGGACTCTGCCATGGGTAACCAAATAGCGGCCTCAGAGGCAGCGGAAGTTTTGATATAACTCCGGGATAATCTCTGGGACTTAGATGTGATTCTTAATTTGCCAAAGGCTATGTAAATAGCGGTGCAATGACAAATGGTAAGAAATCACTAGTCCATAAGTGTAAGATAACACATAGTGCAAGTACCACCTGATACGAGTCATCGTCGAGGGAGACGACGCTGTAGTCACCAAGATAACTTCAGAGCGGCAACCTAGAGTGCTCATTCACATAGTACTTCTTGGAAGTACAACATAAGCACGTGATGAGTATGGGAGTCGGGAGTTTGGAGTAAATGATTAGACCTTAGTACAAGTGGGAGATTGTTGGAGTTGTGTACTTAATGTCTAGATTTAAGTGACAGAAACTCACGATCCATTGCCATTAATCTATTTAATTAAATAAACAATTATTTGCGTTTAATTATTTATAATTAAATATATGCAAATTATAGTCCTGGATTTTATACGTTGTAGTTAGTATGGTGTGTCGGGCCCACACAGAAGATCATACTATCGGTTACTCGTATTTAATCGAACAGTTACTCACGACCTAGATGGACACGGACCAATCCATCGGTATAGTCGTTGTGTGAGAGAGAAAATAATTTATCTTAATTATTTTATCACACTTGTACACTTGGTGTATTGAGCGGATCGTTGAGATTCATCGATTAGGATTGCCGGCGATAATCGATTCGAGTCTCAGTGTATTTTATTCTTAATCCCCGATATTATTGCGGGTGTGTATATTTAATATAAGTGACTTTGATTTACCAAAGGAATTAACCGATTTAATTATTGGGTTAATTACCGGTTAAGTTGGGTCACTATATTTCATATATGACATGCCGTGAATGATTGACCGGACAGTGTATCCCGGAAGGGTTGATAATATCCCCGAGATGAGTTCATAAGGAATTATTATGTAAACCCTGCAGGTGGATTCGTTCCGCATAATAATTAAGGTTGAATGGTACTAGTCTCGGATATAAGAGATGAATAAATTAATTAGCAATAAATTAATTTTATTCATGGATATTTATATCTTAAATACACGGAATAAATAATACTACCGGAGAAATATTATTTGATATAATATGGTTTAATATTGGGAGTGCAATTAATTTTATATAGTGGAAATAGAATTAATTAATATTGATAAGGATTAATGGACTTGAGCATTGGGCTCAATTTAATCTTCAATATTGGAAGCCCAATATTCCACCTCCTTTAGATCCCCTACGTAGCCTATAAAAGCACTACATGGTCTTCTCTATTCTCATAACTTGAAGATCACAATTCTAGAGAGAGAAAGTAGAGAGGGAGATCCATGGAGTTCGGTAGATCGTCGCCCACACGACGTCCGGGCTAGTGCAAGGAATACGTGGGAAGATCTCAAGGTCATCATAAGATCTCGTTTCTCCGCACAACGAATCGAAAGGTGAATTAAATAATTGCTATTTAATTCTTGTATTATTGAAATCAATTATCGAAAAACAAGATCCAAGGATCGAGACCCGGAACGAGGAGCGATCGCGTGGTGGTGGACGAACCACCGGACCACGGGGATCGATCGCCCTAGGGTTTCAAGGCGCGAGGAGGCTCGACCCTCGGCTGGGCCGAGGGCGTGCGATCGATCACAAGGATCGATCGCCGGAGCGCGGGCTGGTGCCGCGCTCCTCCCCACCGCGACGGTGGGGGCCTCCAGGCGGCGGCGAGTCGCCGGACTCGCCGCGGGGGCTGCTGGGAGCAGCCCTACCCATCGATCGCGAAGATCGAACGCGATCCTCGATCGCGTGAACCCCGTCTCGCGGGGGTTCGGCTGGGGGCGGGCTGCGTACCTTCGGGTGCGTGGTCTCCAAAGGCTGGACTCCGGCGGATGAGTCGGCGTTCATGTGATCTCCGGCGAAGGGTTTGATCGGGTTATTGGTTTCCGCAAATTTAAATAACCCGGGATATCGAATTCCAACACCGCCCCTCCCCACCGTGAAGGTGGGCCCCCTCCAGGCGGCGGCGAGTCGCCGGACTCGCCGCGGGGGCTGCTGGGCAGCCCCACCCCGACCGATCGCACGATGCGATCGGTGATCGCATGAACCTCGCGGCGTGCGGGGGTTCGGCTGGGGGCAGCCGCGCGCCTTCGGGTGCGTGGTCTCCTCGGCTGGACTCCGGCGCGTGCGTCGGCGTTCGTGTGATCTCCGGCGACGGGTTTTTGATCGGGCTATGGTTTCCGCAAATTTTAATAGCTCGGGACATCGAATTCCAACAATTGGTATCAGAGCGTGGTTTACGTTCACGGTATTTTCGATAAAATTGTTCTACCTTGCAGGGTTTCCGACTATTATGGCTAGATATGATTATTCGTTAATTATTGTCATAATATGTTTTTTGATTAAACTCTCGGACATGTCGAGATTCGTTTTATGTGTGGTGAATGCTTTGTTGGATTTGTGTACTTAATGTCTAGATTTAAGTAGCGGAAACTCACGATCCATTGCCACTAATCTATTTAATTAAATAAACAATTATTTGCATTTAATTATTGTTAATTAAATATATGCAAATTATAGTCCTCGATTTTATACGTTGTAGTTAGTATGGTGTGTATGGACACACAAAAGATCATACTATCGGTTACTCGTATTTAATCGAACAGATGCTCACGACCTAGATGGACACGGACCAATCCATCGGTATAGTCGTTGTGTGAGAGAGAAAATAATCTGTCTTGATTATTTTATCACACTTGTACACTTGGTGTATTGAGCGGATTTGCTTGAGATTTATCGATTAGGATTGCCGGCGATAATCGATTTAAATCTCTGAGTATTTTATTCTTAATCCCCGATACTATTACAGGTGTGTATATTTAATATAAGTGACTTTGATTTTCCAAAGGAATTGACCGGTTTAATTATTGGGTCAATTACCGGTTAAGTTGGGTCGCTATATTTTATATATGACATGCCGTGAATACTTGACGGGAAAGTGTATCCCGTAAGGGTTGATAATATCCTCGAGATGAGTTCATAAGGAATTATTATGTAAACCCTGCAGGTGGATTTGTTCCGCATAATAATTAAGGTTGAATGGTACTAGTCTCGGATACAAGAGATGAATAAATTAATTGGCAATAAATTAATTTTATTCATTGATATTTATATCTTAAATACACGGAATAAATAATACTACCGGAGAGATAATATTATTTGATATAATATGGTATAATATTGGGAGTGCAATTATATTTATATAGTGGAAAATAGATATAATTAATATTAATGGATTAATAGATTTGGGCTTGAGCTCAATTTAATCATTAATATTGGAAGCCCAATATTCCACCTCCTTTAGATCCCCTACGTAGCCTATAAAAGCACTACATGGTCTTCTCTATTCATATAACTTGAAGATCACAATTCAAGAGAGAAAAAGGAGAGAAGAAGATTCATAGGAGTTCGGAGGATCGTCGCCCACACGACGTTCGAACGAAGTGCAAGGAATACGTGGGAAGATTCAAAGGTCATCAATTGATCTCGTTTCTCCGAACAACGAATCGAAGGTAAAATCGTAAACACCCTTTATGATTTTAATCGATTAATTATTGAATATACCGTAGAACGCAAGATCCAAAATACGAACCCAGGATTAGAGGACGAACGCGTGGTGGCGATCTAGGATCGCCGGACCACGGCGATCGCCCCTAGGGTTTCGAAGGGGCAAGAGGGATCGACCCTCGGCTGGGCTGAGGGCATGCGATCGATCGCATGGATCGATCGCGGAGGGTGCGGGCTGGTGCCGCCCCTCCCCACCGTGAAGGTGGGCCCCCTCCAGGCGGCGGCGAGTCGCCGGACTCGCCGCGGGGGCTGCTGGGCAGCCCCACCCCGGCCGATCGCACGATGCGATCGATGATCGCATGAACCTCGCGGCGTGCGGGGGTTCGGCTGGGGGCAGCCGCGCGCCTTCGGGTGCGTGGTCTCCTCGGCTAGACTCCGGCGCGTGCGTCGGCGTTCGTGTGATCTCCGGCGACGGGTTTTTGATCGGGCTATGGTTTCCGCAAATTTTAATAGCTCGGGATATCGAATTCCAACAATTGGTATCAGAGCGTGATTTACGTTCACGGTATTTTTGATAAAATTGTTCTACCTTGCAGGGTTTCCGACTATTATGGTTAGATATGATTATTCGTTAATTATTGTCATAATATGTTTTTTCATTAAACTCTCGGACATGTCGAGATTCGTTTTATGTGTGGTGAATGCTTTGTTGGAGTTGTGTACTTAATGTCTAGATTTAAGTAGCGGAAACTCACGATCCATTGCCACTAATCTATTTAATTAAATAAACAATTATTTGCAATTAATTATTGTTAATTAAATATATGCAAATTATAGTCCTGGATTTTATACGTTGTAGTTAGTATGGTGTGTATGGACACACAGAAGATCATACTATCGGATACTCGTATTTAATCGAACAGATGCTCACGACCTAGATGGACACAGACCAATCCATCGGTATAGTCGTTGTGTGAGAGAGAAAATAACCTGTCTTGATTATTTTATCACACTTGTACACTTGGTGTATTGAGCGGATCTGCTTGAGATTTATCGATTAGGATTGCCGGCGATAATCGATTTAAATCTCTGAGTATTTTATTCTTAATCCCCGATACTATTACAGGTGTGTATATTTAATATAAGTGACTTTGATTTTCCAAAGGAATTGACCGGTTTAATTATTGGGTCAATTACCGGTTAAGTTGGGTCGCTATATTAAATATATGACATGCCGTGAATACTTGACGGGAAAGTGTATCCCGTAAGGGTTGATAATATCCCCGAGATGAGTTCATAAGGAATTATTATGTAAACCCTGCAGGTGGATTTGTTCCGCATAATAATTCAGGTTGAATGGTACTAGTCTCGGTTACAAGAGATGAATAAATTAATTAGCAATAAATTAATTTTATTCATGTATATTTATATCTTAAATACACGGAATAAATAATACTACCGGAGAAATATTATTTGAGATAATATGGTTTAATATTGGGAGTGCAATTAATTTATATAGTGGAAAATAAATTAATTAATAATAGTAAGGATTAATAAATTTGGGCTTGGGCTCAATTTAATCACTATTATTGGAAGCCCAATATTCCACCTCCTTAAGATCCCCTACGTAGCCTATAAAAGCACTACATGGTCTTCTCTATTCTCATAACTTGAAGATCACAATTCTAGAGAGAGAAAGTAGAGAGGGAGATCCATGGTGTTCGGTAGATCGTCGCCCACACGACGTCCGAGCTAGTGCAAGGAATACGTGGGAAGATCTCAAGGTCATCAAAAGATCTCGTTTCTCCGCACAACGAATCGAAAGGTGAAGTAAATATTTCCGCTATTTAATTCTTGTATTATTGTAATCAATTATCGAAAAACAAGATCCGATAATCAGGGATCCAAACCGGGACGAGTTGGGAGGTGGCGGTCTTGGACCGCTGGACCACCGGCGACTCGAGGACCCGGCGGGATGGATCGCCGGCGTGGAGCCCTCGGCTGGGCAGCCCACAGCCCGCCAAGATGGCGGGCGATCGCCCCGCGGGGAACGATCGACAAGTCGCGGCTTCGCCGCGGCTAGGGCTCGATTGAGCGTTCCTCGGGCGGTGGCTCCGGGCTGTAGAGTCGTGGTTTCCGGGATGTCGATCGGAGTCGGTTTTACGACGACTCCGGGTGATCGATTTCCAACAATTGGTATTAGAGCGTACGGTTGCGTTTTTCGTTAATTGTTTCGATAATCAATTCTCGATGTATATGGCCATAGATTAATTTAATTTGTTAAATTATTGTGCTATATTGTTCTACGTCTTTGTATTCTTTCTCGTATGAATCTTGTGATTTTTTTTATTAAATTAAAAATCGACGGAAAAATATATTAAAAATCGAGGGTTTTCGGAAATCGAACCGGATCGACCGTGGGCTCGGTGCGGGCTGCCGGGGAGGTGGCTGGAAGCACGGGCTGTGCGGGCTGCTGGAAGCGGGCTGAACGCAGCTGGGCGTGTCGGCGTATGCCACCAGTGGTGGTGGTTCGCCGGCAGCCGGCGGCGGCGTTCGAAGGTCACGATTGGCGGCATCGGCTTCGGTTCGCGGCTTCGGCTTCGGATCGTGGGCTGCTGGTGCGCCAAGGCTCGGAGCTCGATGGCTGCTGAACGTGAGCGGGGCGTGCCGGCGTAAGCCACCAGTGGTGGTGGTTCGCCGGCAGCCGGAGGCTAAGCTCGGCGGTCGCGTTGGCGGTTTCGGAGTCGAGCTCGGCGATCTCCATCACGGGCTGTTCGTGCGGTGGGTTGCAGCAAGTCGATGGCATAAATAGTCGGAGGAGACGACGTGCCGGAGATCGACTAGGCCGCTGCGCCCCTCGCCGAAGAAGACGATCGTTAAATTTGCCCGCTGCTGTAATTTTTACAAGGGGTGTCGGCCGACATCTTATTTGTCAGTGGCCGACACCATGTGATATTTGCTGTACGTGTGAATGGCTTCAGGCTGAATGAATTAATTCATTCTGGATGCATGGCCTAGTACACGATGTGCATGTCCACATGCATGTTTGATGCATGGTTTCGATGGGTTCGATTGGGATGACCGAAATTCTTTTTGGTTCGTCCCGATAATTCCGATCTTTCCGGAAATAATTTAATATTTCTAATTTTATTTAATTTAATTTTGGAATTAATTCAAATTCTATTTGGATTACATTTCTTAATTATGGAATTAAATAATAGAATTAGATGGAGATTTAAATTAGGAAAGAAAATCCTAGTTTCTCTAGATATCCTATACCTACTTGGATTAGAAGTCTTAAGAAGAATCAAAATTCGATTTTGATTAGGATTCTTGAGATCTAATTTGAATAGGATTGAGAAATTATTAAAATATTGATTTTATTTAATTTAAGTATTTTATTTAAAATCATTAGATTAATTCAAATTTATTTTGAATTGGAAAATCTTGGATTTTATTTAGAATAGAATTAAATATGGAAATCAATGGATTTTAATAAAAATTGATTTTATTTAATTTAAGTATTTTATTTAAAATCATTAGATTAATTCAAATTTATTTTGAATTGGAAATCTTGGATTTTATTTAAAATAGAATTAAATATGAAAATCAATGGAATTGATTTTATTTAATTGGAGTATTTTATTTAAAATCATTAGATTGATTCAAATTTATTTTGAATTGGAATCTTGAATTTTATTTAAAATAAAATTAAATATGAGAATCAAAAGAATTTTTCCGTCGCTCGGCAAAGTATTCAAGACGTAGAATGAAGACTCAAGGCAAGCATGCAGGAATTCATCAAGTTACGAATAGTCGAGAAATAATCTTACTTGAGCAATTATTTGATTATTTGTGAACGTACTTGCATGAAATGTATGTTTGTTATTATGTTTATGTGTATTTAATTATGCATTAGATAGCGTATCCCTTTATTGTAAAAAGCTAAGTGGGAGAGGGAATGGAAACATTGCCATGGTCTCCATTGCTGTTCTCTTGGTGACTTTTATGGACTTTTGAAGTTCGTATAGACAAGTCATTGGAGGAGAATTCTTGTAATTCCTCTTACGAGAAACATTGATTAAGTTTATCAAACAATGCCTAATTTGTCTTTCCAAAACTGATTTCAAGTCGACTCATTCTCACCCCGGGGAGTGGAATGGAGCCAAAGCCACTTGGTCATGTCGAGGACACAAATTATAGACTTTCGTGTCATTTTATGACTAGATCGATTGTCTGTTCGGCTCCCTCATTCTATGAGAGATAGGGTTGTTCGCATGGTGAATCACTGGTAAGAAACTTCGAGTTTCACTTATGATTCTCCGCGTCTTGATTTACAAGATTGAATGGATCAAGTAATTGGGAGTCAATTATAAAAGTCTCTTGGTGTAGTAAACGTCCACACAACGTGGCTTGCTATGCTAACGGATTTTGGATTAATTGATGTAGACAGTTATAAGAAATTATGAAGAGTTGTGAAGTTGTCGTAAACGACCACACAACGTGGCTTGCGGTAATGTAGCAATTCCAAACGATTTACTTTAGTACTGAGTAATGGTTTACACTTAGATACGCGTTATAGTATTCCTCCCAACGAGGTTACGCTATAAGTGATGTATGACCGAAGCAAATCAAATTGCGAAATCATTTGGGTGGGTAAACGTCCACACAACGTGGCTTGCCTTACCTGATGGGATTTTAGATGTAATTAGTGATTTAATGATATTATTTAAGGGAGATAATATCGGATATTAAATCGATTGTTTGTTGTTATATGTGCTCATAGATTAGGATATGGATTTGAACCCACTTTCTGTGATACGTAAGGATTTTAAACTCACTGGTCCCTGAATGTAATGATTGGAATAGAGATCTAGACATTACCCAAACTGTTAAAGAGTGCAAGGTTGTACTCAGTGAGCTTTGTCCTCCCGAACCTATTGACATAGGCGGCTAGACAAGAAGCGGTGAGGATACTCATAAAGGCCAGTCCTTCGAGGAAACGCTTAAAAACGTTTTTGAGATGATTCACCTTTTGGACGAGTTGAGACGGAAATCGCAAGCTCTTGTAGCCAATGCCAAAGGTTTCGAACCTAAGGGCAAGATCGGGGAAAAAGGAAAAGCAAGCAAAGAAACCCAGTGGTCCTGAGCTACTTGGACCACGAGATGGGACGAGAAAGCCATGAGGCAAGTGTTCTCGATGCAAACAGTCTGGGTACTGGAAGTCTGATTATCCTCTAAAAGAAAGTACGAAATTTCCTTTAGTCGTGAAACATAGTCAGTGGTATTATCTACCGGAACCTGGTGTGTAGATATGGAACCACTGACGGTCTGTGCATTTTAAATGCAAGGGTTCCAGGAAACCCGACGACTTAGAAAAGAAGAAATCGTAGTGGGCAATGTTGTGGAGGAGGCAGCAGTTGCAGTGGAGGACATTTTATAGGATTTCATTTTGAGTTATTGCTTTTATGTACCTTTCATATTAGAAAGAACTTTGTTCTGGATTTCTAGTGAATGGATATTTTATTTCTTTTAATCATTTTATGGTTATAAGAAGAAATAATGATATTATCTATTTTGGTACATTAGCTAGCATTATATAAATGATGAATCCTGAGTCCAGCACGATACAACGAACCGTTTTATATAACTCGTTTTTCTAATAAGAGATTTCTTTATTAAATCATTTATACTTGTGGATTCTTATGCTAAGTCATATTTATTCAAATAAGAAGTTCAAAGGTCGAAAATTGATTGTAAGATCAATTAAGTTGAAGGAATGGACCTTCCGACCTAAGAATCTAATTTGGAAGATGATACGACTAAGCAATCCTTTATGGATATAAGATATAAGATCCGGACAAGTATAAGAATCGATTGACTCTGATATATGCAGACCTATGTCTACTCAGACAATAAGGTACGAGTACTTCATTAAATGATTACTCGAGAAATGGATTAGTTTACCTGATGTGCCACAAAAGCAAGTGTTTTGACAAGTCAATGGACACTAAGCAATTGTGGAGAACCATCGAGGTATATCCATTTGTAGCCTGCGATTTGATCGCGGAGCCAAGTACTTATCTGAGGAATGCATGGCATACTAATCAGAGATTGGGATTTGATCCCAAATGACTACACCATACACTGTTGTGTAGAAATGGTGTGTCGTAAACAAGAAATGGAACTCTTATAAAAATAGTAAAGCATGAGTTATACGGAACTACCTATGTTCTATGGATATGTCTTGGAAACAACAGCGCATTCAAATGCGGTTGTAGAATATCCTGGAAGAACAAAAGATGTGTGTTCAATAGTACTATGAACCAGAAGGACGTTATAAGTTCTAACGCCCGGTTCTTAGAGGAAGACTATTAGATGAACCACAACCCCAAAATGACGTGATACTTCTGAAAAGAGAGAAAACGATAAAGACTTAGAACCAGCCGAACCGAGTAGCGGTACACCACTAACTGCACCTACTATTATTACTGTTTATACACCGGAATGCCGTTGTAGTGGGAGGTTGTGTGACAACCAGAGATATTCACAAGACTAGGTGAGTCTTCGGACTCTGGACCTAGTATACATGAAATCGATCCCTTGATCTACATGAAGGCAGTACTAGATCTAAATGTGCCTTCTTAGAGAACAATAAGGATTATTGTTAAGAGGCGAGATCATTTAGAGTACAAGCTTAGTTGATCCATTTATGGATTGTAACAAAGCTAGAGTTCGTGGAACTTGCGCATTGATGAGATAGTCCATTTGATGGATTCATCAAAAGGCATTGACGAATCGTGTGTATGGGAAACGTGATGGAAACAAGGTGGTGTTTCTCGGAGGTTTTATGTAGATAACATTTTATCATTGGTAACAATGTAAAGATGTTGTCAGACATAAAATGATGGTTGTCTAGAAAAATCGATATATGAGATAAAGAAGAAGTTAGAGCATGTTCTTAAGATCTAGGATCCCAAGAAAAGAACATTGCACTTCTCTAGATATCTTATACGATTATGGTTCATTTTTAACATGCATAGTTCTGAGAAAGATTCGCTTCCTTTCAAACACGGAATGCATCTATCTAAGGGTATGTGTTTTGGAACACATAAAGGTGATAGAAGCAGTGAAAGCAGTTTCCTACACTTGGAGTGTGGAAAGCTTGATAAATGCAATGTTGAAAAACGAGAACCTGATATCGACTATGCGGTTAGCATAGTGGGAGGATATCAAGGTAATCCTGGAAAGGAATATTCGACTGCTGTAAAAAGTACTTTCGAAGTACTGTTCTAGACTACGAAGCAGACGAGCATTTCCTTTGGATTACATTCTCTTAGATTTCTAATCAAATGAGGACCGGTGTAAGTCGATATCAGGCTATGTGTTTCACTATTAAAGGAGAAGGAGTTTTAACATGGAAGAGTGATAAGCACGATGCTTTTCGGACTCTGTCATGGGTAACCAAATAGCGGCCTCAGAGGCAGCGAAAGTTTTGGTATAGCTCCGGGATAATCTCTGGGACTTAGATGTGATTCTTAATTTGTCAAAGGCTATGTAGATAGCGGTGCAATGGCAAATGGTAAGAAATCAAAAGTCCATAAGTGTAAGATAACACATAGAGCAAGTACCACCTGATACGAATCATCGTCGAGGGAGACGACGCTGTAGTCACCAAGATAACTTCAGAGCGGCAACCTAGATTGCTCATTCACATGGTACTTCTTGGAAGTACAACTTAAGCACCTGATGAGTATGGGAGTCGGGAGTTTGGAGGAAATGACTAGACCTTAGTACAAGTGAGAGATTGTTGGAGTTGTGTACTTAATGTCTAGATTTAAGTAACGGAAACTCCCGATACATTGCCATTAATCTATTTAATGGAATAAACAATTATTTGCGTTTAATTATTTATAATTAAGTATATGCAAATTATAGTCCTGGATTCTATACGTTGTAGTTAGTATGGTGTGTCGGACCCACACGGAAGATCATACTATCGGTTACTCGTATTTAATCAAACAGTTGCTCACGACCTAGATGGACACGGACCAATCCATCGGTATAGTCTTTGTGTGAGAGAGAAAATAATCTGTCTTGATTATTTTATCACACTTGTACACTTGGTGTATTGGGCGGATCGTTTGAGATTTATCGATTAGGATTGCCTTGGATAATCGATTTAAATCTTAGTGTATTTTATTCTTAATCCCCGATACTATTGCTGGTGTGTATATTTATTATAAGTGACTCTGATTTTCCAAAGGAATTGACCCGGTTTAATTATTGGGTAAATTACCGGTTAAGTTGGGTCGCTATATTTCATATATGACATGCCGTGAATACTTGACGGGAAAGTGTATCCCGTAAGGGTTGATAATATCCCCGAGATGAGTTCATAAGGAATTATTATGTAAACCCTGCAGGTGGATTTGTTCCGCATAATAATTAAGGTTGAATGGTACTAGTCTCGGTTACAAGAGATGAATAAATTAATTAGCAATAAATTAACTTTATTCATGGATATTTATATCTTAAATACACGGAATAAATAATACTACCGGAGAAATATTATTTGATATAATATGGTATAATATTGAGTGTGCAATTATATTTATATAGTGGAAAATAGATATAATTAATATTAATGGATTAATAGATTTGGGCTTGGGCTCAATTTAATCATTAATATTGGAAGCTCAATATTCCACCTCCTTTAGATCCCCTACGTAGCCTATAAAAGCACTACATGGTCTTCTCTATTCATATAACTTGAAGATCACAATTCAAGAGAGAAAAAGGAGAGAAGAAGATCCATAGGTGTTCGGAGGATCGTCGCCCACACGACGTTCGAACGAAGTGCAAGGAATACGTGGGAAGATTCAAAGGTCATCAATTGATCTCGTTTCTCCGAACAACGAATCGAAGGTAAAATCGTAAACACCCTTTATGATTTTATTCGATTAATTATAGAATATACCGTAGAACGCAAGATCCAAAATACGAACCCAGGATTAGAGGACGAACGCGTGGTGGCGATCTAGGATCGCCGGACCACGGCAATCGCCCCTAGGGTTTCGAAGGGGCGAGAGGGATCGACCCTCGGCTGGGCCGAGGGCATGCGATCGATTGCATGGATCGATCGCGGAGGGTGCGGGCTGGTGCCGCCCCTCCCCACCGTGAAGGTGGGCCCCCTCCAGGCGGCGGCGAGTCGCCGGACTCGCCGCGGAGGCTGCTGGGCAGCCCCACCCCGACCGATCGCACGATGCGATCGGTGATCGCATGAACCCCGCGGTGTGCGGGGGTTCGGCTGGGGGCAGCCGCGCGCCTTCGAGTGCGTGGTCTCCTCGGCTGGACTCCGGCGCGTGCGTCGGCGTTCGTGTGATCTCCGGCGACGGGTTTTTGATCAGGCTATGGTTTCCGCAAATTTTAATAGCCCGGGATATCGAATTCCAACAAACTTGACAACAGAGAGTGAGCAACACAAAGTTAACACACACACTCTCTTACCTTCTCACAAAAGTGAGATAAAAGTACCTAAACGCCCTACTTTCTATTGAGTAACCTAGAGCTTGTGTTGAGAAGTCAGGCTACCCAGAAAAGTGTGCAGCCCCAGTCCCTTACAAGATTCTGGGGACCTCAAGGGAATCCGGACAAGAAGGGTCAGCCACCGGGGGTCACCACCAGGGCCTGAACTCGCACTCACCTAACACCTTACAGGGATGGGTTACTATAGGTTTCAGGTATCAAATAAGCCCTAGATTCTAACACACAAAAGTGTCAAGAACACAACACAGAGCAAGCACCAGAAGTTCACAGATGCACAGAACAGCAGTTCAAAGAGAGAATGACACTCAAGTCACAGCAGACCCAACATGCAAGTCACAGAAGACAAATTGTTCATGCTATTTTCAATTTCAATTTTCAAAACACTCAGTTTTAGAAATCTTTTTCCAGAAATTTTTTGGAACAACACTTTTGAAAAAACAATATTTCAAGGTAGAGATTTCACAAAGAAATGAAGTAAGTATGCTGATAATCACATAAGATCTCCAGGCGGGCCAATAATCCGATAATCACACAAAGACCACCAGGCGGGCCAACCATCAGATAATCAAGGGGGTTCTCAGCCAATCACTTATTAGTCGAGTTTTTCGCAAGGGACCTCACATGCAGGGCCCGTTTCGCGTTTCACAGGCGATCTGGGTATACTCGACCAATGGGGGCATCACTCCCAATTTTACAATGGCATGTATACCTTTCAGATCCGTTACTTGGTTCTCCTCCCACGCAGGTACCGAGCAACGAACGACCTTCCTTGATTGCAGATCAGGAGCCCTACGGGGTCAGATCTACAGACCCGGTTGCCGATCTCCGCCGTTGACACTCTCTGATACCACTGTTGGGTGTAGACGCCGGTGGTTAATGCTCTGAGGTACCTGAAAAACGAAAAATACAGAAACGATCAGATCTGTAAACCACCCTTAGCCCAGAGAAAGACCCCAAAACCCCGCAGTCAACGGATCTCGAGACAGCCGGTCCGCTCCAATGGTTTTGGGCTTGAATAGATACTAAGAGTAAGAGCAGCAGAATAAACAAGATAAAGAAGCAGATCTATATATATATATATATATATATATATATATATATATATATATATATATATAGATACAAAATAGAGATCTCAAATACTACGGCTCAGCGATTGCATGCCGTAGTATACAGTAGGAGTAGAGTGACCGGACCGGCACCGAACAAGGGGAACACAGAGACCTCGCCGGAGAGAGCCCAGGAGCATACGCAGAAGCTCACCACACTCAGAACACTCCGCCTCACAAAGAGGTTAATCACGCGCGCACCCAAAGCTTCACAGATCGTCTCTGTAGTTACAGAACCCTAAGGATCAAACCGGAGACGACGGGGGAAGCGGCGGTGACGGTGAACATAGAAGGGGGTTGAAACTGCACACACTATAGGTGAAATCACACACAGTAGGTGGGATTAGGGTTAGAGTGAAGACGAAGCGAGTGAACGTGGCTGGGTTGGGTTCATTATATCATAATAGGATGAAGGGCCCAAATTTAACCACAGCCGAAAACCCTAGCATATTCCAACGGCTGACAAGGGTCAAATGATACAACGAGTAGGTAGGATTAGGGTTAGAGTGAAGACGAAGCGAGTGAACGCGGCTGGGTTGAGTTCATTATATCATAATAGGATGAAGGGCCCAAATTTAACCACAGCCGAAAACCCTAGCATATTCCAACGGCTGACAAGGGTCAAAGGATACAACGGCAGATCAACATTTATTTGTGTTTCAAAAACAACAAATAAATCACATGAGCTGGTTAACAAATGGGGTGAACAAAGAACATGGGTCAAACTCACAAATGGGCCGCTCTCTAAAACTGGGCTCCCGGCTCCTTAGTTAAATGGATAAATGCAAAAGCCCAAACGGCAACACACGTATAAATCCAACAAATGAAATGGAAATTATTAGTAAAATTGGAATTCATTTGAGAATGATCCAGAGTTTCCATAATCAGTATGGACGAATTAGTAAACATAATTATGTTTAGTATTGTATTTTCAAATGTTTTATTCTTCTCAACGAGCAATTTTTCATTATTCATTATGTTAATACTCAATTTTTTTTATAGATTCACATAAAAATTTAATTTGAATCAAGGTATAACAATATGTCTATCTTCACATACAAAATAAATTGCAATTAATTTTTAATTTAAAATACTACTACAATTTACTTCTACATTCTTTTCTTACTTTTTAACTTTTTCTTATAATACTTTAAATTTTTATAGTATTTACATTATACAGTAAATGATACTTACCTCACCGGGACCCCGGGAGTACTAATTTTACACGGAATACTGTACGGTACATGAAGGGTATAAGTGTCATTTAACCCCAGTATCCAAATTACACATTTTTTTCTTTTTCAGTAGTGTTCTTCGATCAAATGCTGTGAACTCTGTGAAGCGCTTTCTGTTGCTCTCTCGCTCGCGCATCGATCTGCAGTAGAAAAAGGCTTCAAGGTTTTTTTAAAAATAATTCTAGCCGATTGAATTTCTAGTTTCAGCGCGGCATCGATTTTCATTGATCGCAATTTATTTAATTATTATTAAATTTTGGGTTTTGTCATACACATGTTCTCACGCTCATAGTAAATCCGAGATTTCTATTGAGATCTTTCAGTATGTAGTTCGTTGGGGGTTGCCTGATTTATTTTGAAATTTCGACCAATTTTATGATTTTGAGTCATTTCCTACAACAAAAATAAATAAATTTGCGTTTCAACTTGTTAATGTGTCAATATTTTTCATATTAATTTAAAATGCTTTTGCTTAGTGAATTATGCTAAAGAAGTACTAATGATTTTGGTCGTGGTTATAAGATATGAGGAGTTTCTTGGTTAATTATGCTCTATGTTTTACGGTGCATACGAGTTATTCAGGCAATCGTGCAGGGCATTTTTGGTTCGGGTTTAAAACCTATAGTCACACTTCGTTTGTAATTTACAAAAGCAGTGTGACTATAAGTTTGGAACAGAGGGAGTATGAAATTACTTCTATGCGCGATTTTGATGTTTGGCTTGCCAAGAGCTCTGAAAATTTTATATGTTTCTATCCTTGATTACCTATTGATTATATTTTGGATTTATTGTTCCGTAGACTTGTGTGGGGGGAATATGTCAGGCACTGAGGAATCCAAGGAGCAAACAGAAGTTGTAATTGAGGATGCCGACAAGCCCTCGCCATCAGCGCAGCAGGAAGTTGTGTTCTGATCATGTGCTTTATTGGATAATCTTAATTGTATGCATCACTATTCGCAAGAGATTGAATGCATCATTTTTTGCAGGAGGAAGTTATAAAGAAAAAATATGGTGGCATAGTGCCTAAGAAACCACCATTGATTTCTAAGGTAATTTTATAAGCTTCCTGCACACTTTCAACGAAAATCTCAATGATTCGTTTTGAGAACTCCAATTTAATGTCAGGATCATGAACGTGCCTTCTTTGACTCTGCTGACTGGGCTCTGGGAAAGGTATTCTGTTTTCTATATGCACCCGTCTTTTTGCAAATTTGAAGCTGGTAGTAGTCGGAACCGTGCTCTGTAGTTATGGGTTTATATTTTATCCACTTTATGGCTGCAGCAAGGAGTGGATAAGCCAAAAGGACCTCTGGAGGCTCTCCGACCAAAGCTGCAGGTAGCTTTTAATAAGTTTATAAATTTATTTTAGTTGCAACTTGCAATAGGAAGTCATATGTGGATATATCATACTATAAGGTTACAGCCTTCACCCCAATATTTTTATCGTAGTGCCAATAATTTTGTGGATGTTCATGTAATATGTAAAACACTATATGTGCTCTTGGGACGAGTTTAAGGTGCTATTTTAGCAGTTGGCTGTTTTTTGTTGCATGCTTTATCCTACCTGAGAATGAAACCAGTCTTTGTTGAACTTTGAGCTTTTCTATATTACCTTCTCGTGTTTGAGGTCTCAAAAACTCGTTCATATATTAATCCTGAACTCTTTCCAATCCACACCTTTTGGGACATCCAAAATAAAGTACCAATTTTCTGAGTGTGAGATATATGTTTCTTGATTAATTAAATTTCTATATCATTTAACACTCACTACTCACATTTTAATATTGAGGGAATACTTGCAATTTCTTGGTTAGATTAGAAGTTTTACTAGAGATGGAGGATGAATTGTTTTGCATACTCAGTATTTTAACATTCATGAAGAAATTCGTTGCAAATGACTTAAGATCTCTGTGAGGACTTGTGCGTGATTTTACTTTCCCCCCTTTTCATTTCCAATTTATTTTCCACAAAGTGGTTGCTTATGTTCTTAAATCACGTATTAAAGGTGTCTTGCATAATTAACTGTCCAAGAACAGATTCATTTAAGTGATTAAGTCGTCCATAATTTATGATTCAATTCTGAAACCTGGTTTGGCTCAATGGTGTTAGATGCCTTTGTATTTTCTGTGAAAATAAGCACTTGAGCTTTTACATGGATGGATGCATTCATGTTCTTCTTTGAGCTTTTTGATGGCATATTCATTGTCTTGTTTCCTTTGTTTTAGCCAACTAATCAGCAAACCCGTTACCGCAAATCTCATTATGCTCCATCAGAAGGTGAAGGTATGCACAAACTTTCAATAACTGCAGATAGTTTCTTAAATTACTGTCTGGAATTGCATTAGTTTTTCCCAGTCGTTTATATAATCATGGTTTGCTTGGGAAAATTGGCGTTTTTCTTCAAGGGATACTTGCAAAATCTACCCCAGGTTTAATGGGATGATCGAACAAGGATTTAAAGCTATATCAAATAGCAAGCTATCTTCCAAAATTACAATTCTGAATTTGGTGTATAATACATTTTCTTTTCCTTTGCTCTTCATTAAGCTATTCTTTCTCTTTATCAGGTTGATCAGAAACAGTACATTTTGTCATTTTAAGAAATTCAGAGGGTTTTTGTTACTTGGACAGCATTTTTTTTTTACGGGACTTGATGCATCACAACCAATTAACTACACTTTTCATATTTGTGTAGATGGAAATACTGCCCAACCGGAAGATATAACTACCAATGAATGAGAAGCATATGTCAACCCTTTGATCGTGTGGAGATTACCAGAATTAGCATTAGCATGCATCGGGGTTTGTTGGTGATGTAGAGGTCTTCCTGACTTTTTATTCCTGAATTCCTGTTGTAAACTATTTTCATGCTGTTGCTACAAATGGTTTCAAAATCCAACATAAATTTTGGGATCCAAAAATTATTTTTCTTATATACAATGAATAATAAAGTATTCTGAAAATTTACTCCCTCTTTTCTGAAGTATAAAGATTCAGGTCCACACAAATTTATGGAAAATATTGTATTATTCACGATTCTCGTACTACTATGTTTTTATTTATTGAAGCAGCGCACGTTGAATTGAACAAAAGTTACATAGGCGTTCAAACACACTTATTGATCGTTAATCAGACAATTACTTGTGTAGCCAAATTTAACCGAACTCGGCATTTACGTACTACATCGAATACATTTACCTTTTACCATATGAAGAGCTGGTTAACTACTCAGAGGTGGTGGAGCCCTTTGCCCTTGACGAGAATTCCTACTAATCAACGGAGCTGGTGGATATGTAACTTTTCTCATTGTCAAATCTTGTACCTCCTTTTTCCCCCATGGAAAACCAGTAGTAGTAACTACTACCAGCTGCCTTTTCTTCCGCTTTCACACAGTATTGCGCGACCAGGATTAATATTGCCAAGGAGGAATATGTATATGCTACTGCCACTGCAGCTTTCATTGATTAATTGGTTTTATTTTGCAAGGTCCATATATCGTGTATATATATCCAAAATAATTGTGGAGCTCCTTTAGCCGGCTGTCGTAATTCTTAATTTCTTGTCCACTTGTAGCTAACCGACGTACTTATTACATACCCTGTCCCCCTTTACTAAAGTGTCACTATTTTTTTTTTTTTTTTTTATTCATAATTTGTGAAAGATAGGAGTACTTTCAAATGAAAAAATAAATAAATAAGAGATGTGCTACATACATCCCTTTAACACAATTATTGGGAAAATTACATGTAATATTAAAGAAAAATGATTTTTTCTTTATTTAAGAGGTATAATAAGTATTGATATATATAAATAATAAAATAATTAGTTGAAAAATAGTGGTATAAGAGTAAATAAATTGTGTATTGAGAAGATAAAATTATGAAAATACATTTCATTTATGTAAATTTATACTTGCGTTGAGAAGATTAAGTTATAAGGGTAAATAAATGTGCATTCGTCTAGAACACCTTGTCTCCTACAAATGTCTTCCATACTTCTTTGACTTCAGGTTTTCTCTTGCGTCATGGTCTCTACGTTCAACTTGCATTCTTGAGTACTTAATTTTTTTTTTTTTGGTATAGGTCAATTGCAATGTCTCGAGTTCGAACCTAAGACCTCACGGTCTTTAATTCAAGTGCTCAATCAACTGAGCTAAAAACTCTAAAAACTTTATCATGCGGCTTGTCTCTTCGTCTTGTCGGAAGGTCTTGTTCAGTCATCCAAAGTATTGATTGTATAAGCACGATCCATGTGATACATCATGTTAACTTACATCCACGTAATAAGTCAAATACAACAATATACAAGTGTGAAAAAAAAAATTATAAATATGCTAAGACATTGCTTGCCAAGTTTCTCTGCCCGACATTGCACGGAGGGCGGATCTATTAAAGGGCTGGGCCAGGCTTTAGCCCACCCTGATATATTATTTTATGGTAATTTTGTTAATTTAGTTTTTGTAGTTCAAGTGACTAGCCCACTTTCTAAACCCTTCAAACCTTAAAGGTCTAAAGATCGACCCTTAACACATTTTTGTTTGACTTATTTCTTTTTCTACAAGTTTTTCTTTTAACGTTTTTTTGCATTATTTTCAATTTTCTTTTCATTTCGTTTGCCTCATTTTTTTTTTCTTTTCCAATTTTTCGTTTGCCTCATTTTTATTTTTAT
Source organism: Euphrasia confusa (assembly GCA_954870475.1). Lineage (NCBI taxonomy): Eukaryota > Viridiplantae > Streptophyta > Magnoliopsida > Lamiales > Orobanchaceae > Euphrasia > Euphrasia confusa. The sequence goes on from OX940949.1 coordinate 21,134,626, forward strand.
TTTCTTTTCTTTTCCAATTTATGTAAACAAGTCGAAACAAAATTTTATATAACTTTTTAGCCCCCTCGATTTTAATTCTAGATCCACCTTACTTGCGCCTAACATATTTACACTATCAGATATGCTACTCCTCGTTTCATTGATCGATTTTATTTCCAATGTTAGGACTTAGAATATACTATATATATATCCCGTTGGCCGGTTGGTCACTGAACAAATTAAATATCCACAATTAATTTTGTGGAGCTACTGGTAATCCTTATGACTATTGTTCACTTGGATCCAACCCCTGCCCTGTCTAATCCCTACTAAGCTGTCACACTTATTGTTTTTTTCTTAATAATTTTTCACCTTTCTAATTATTTACGTATTTAAAAAAAAATATATAACTTCTAAAAGATTCGTCCGATTTTTGAATAATTGTCTGAACGCAAAATAATTTTTTGAACGCAAATTAAAAGAAAAATATTGCGGTACAAGTGACTCTGAAAACACAAAATCATGAGTTTGCATAAATATTTATAATTTATTCCAATAAAAAGTGAGGAAATCAACCCTTACATTTGTCAACCAATTTAGAGAAATGAATTATGATCTTGAACTACAAGGAGGATTTGAAGTGCAAGTTAACTCCTCATGAGCGGTGAGGTGATGGTGGTGGAGACTTTAGCTTTGGATGAGGACGGTGAGGTGATGGTGGTGGAGACTTTAGCTTTGGATGAGGATTACAACTTATCAACGGAGATGGTGGTGGTGGAGCTCTGATCCTTTTTTCGACATGAAATCTTGTATCCTCTGGCTTTCGACGGCAACTGCCTTTTTCCCCCATGGAAAAGCAGTAGTAACTACTACCAATATTTGCGTTTTCCGCTTCATGACACACTGCCCTTTGCGCGAGCAAGATTAATATGGCCATGGAGAAATATGCTACTGCTGGTTTCATTGGTTCTGAGATGTATATTATTATATATTGGTGCTTGTGGTTGTTCCTTATATATATTCACAATCACTACTGTTGGAATTATGACTCGAATCGGGAAGTGAGAGATGTTTTGACACCAATTATGACTCGAATCGGGAAGTGAGAGATGTTTTGACTTGGTGTCGGCCGACATGAGAGGCTGTCGGCCGAAAGCCAAGCCAAAAGTGAGGAGAGGCAGTGCGTTATACATGTCGGATGACAGAAAATGATGTTGGCCGACACCAAGATTTTTCGGTCATAATTTCAGCAGATTTTTATTTGTGTGGGTTTTTATTTAATTACAGAATTAGATAGAATATAATTCTATTCTTTATAAATTTAGAATCATATATTTTGAAAATGATTTATTCCTAATCTTAATTGTTTACAATTTGATAGATTTTCAACACCTATAAATTGGGGTTCTTCAGTAAACGAAAATTAGAGATTAGACGATATAAATTATTGTAAATCTCAACGATATAATGAATTGTTTCTTCATTCCCGTGGTTTTTACCCGTAGAGTTTGTCTGTATATGTTATGTGGGATCGAAATAATATACAGACAACCCCTATGGGAACATAGGGGCATAAGTAAATCTTAATATGCCGATGTATGGCCCTACGGGGGATTGTCTGTAGGGGACCTCCAATTCATTGAAGGGAAACACTCTCGCCTCGGCCCCTACGGCAAATTTGTCGTAGAGGACAGAGACCGACATCCCCTACGGTGTGGTTGTAGGGGTCTCCGTAGTTCTTTTTGAAGGAATTCAAAAGCGGGAAGACTCCTACGGCTACCCCTAAGGGATTCTCCCCTACGCACGGTGTAGTAGGAGATGCCGTAGGGGATATCATTAAATATTTTCTCGTATGGGAACCTCTACGGGAGGCGGACCGTAGGAAATCTCCGTAGGGGTTCCCTGATTTTTTTATAGTGACATTTAATCCTTTTAATTTATGAAAAATCAAATCTCGTTATATTTAACGACTGTTAGTGAAATTTTGAACGTTAATCGTATTTAGTATACTTGATAGATTATTCTGGCGTTCAGTCTTGTGTGAAGACAAATCAATTGAGAGTGTATCACGAAAACATGACTTTAAAAAATAAAATAAATTTATTTTTTTCATATTTGAGTGAAAATTACTTAGTTAAATAAATATAAAATAAAACAAAACGCCATAATAAGTAGTCACGTATAGGGGTGACTATTTGGGTTTGTACCGAAATACCCGTACCCGGTTGGGTATTTGGATACCCGAACCTAATAAATTTGGGTAAAAGGTCGGGTTACGAAATTTATTTTTAAAAATACTGGGTATTAGGGTACCCGATTAGCTGTTCGGGTATACCCGAAATACCCGATTAATTATTTAAATTAAAACAATAAATATATTAATTAAAAATCTAAAACATTTTATATAATAAATAAAATTATAGTCTATATATAATAGTAAAAAATATACAACAAATTAGAGATTAACTTGAATAAGATGATTAGTTGGAGATGTAGTTAGAGAATGTGCAAATAGAAGAATATGAGAAAATTAAACAAAATATAATAATTTGTGCAAAAAAAATGAAAAGGAAGAATTACTTTTTCTTTATTATTTTTAATTATTATTATTTTTTTATTATTTGTAACTTAAATTGATGATTTTTAGTTGTTAGTTGATTGAAAATAAACAATTGAATTTGAATATTATTGATTTTTTGTTAATTCAAAATTTAGGGTAATTTTGGGTACCGAATTACCGTACTCGATTACTCGGCCCGGGTATTGGGTACCCAATTTACAAAAGAAGGTCGGGTTATGGGACGAACTTTTTTGCTTATTAAGGTACGGGTACCCGAAAATTTCAGGTGCGGGTACCCGTCCGTACCAAATAGTCACCCATAGTCACGTAAGCATTAGGTACAATAAATGTGCGAATTTCACTAAAAAAACGTCAAATTAATAGGACTCAATTAGATTTTTTTTATAAATTTAAAATAATAAATGTGAAATCACACTACAAAAAAACCAGTAGATCCCTACGGACATTCCCGTAGGGATCGCCGTAGGGAAGCTGATTCCCTACGGCATTGTTGGAGTTGTGTACTTAATGTCTAGATTTAAGTAACGGTAAACTCCCGGTCATAGCATTTAATCTATTAAATTAATAAACAATCGTTTGCTTTTAATTATTATTAATTAAATATATGCAAATCATAGTCCTAGATTTTATACGTTGTAGTTAGTATGGTGTGTCGGGCCCACACAGAAGATCATACTATCGGTTACTCGTATTTAATCAAACAGTGGCTCACGACCTAGATGGACCCGGACCAATCCATCGGTATAGTCGTTGTGTGAGAGAGAAAATAATTTGTCTTAATTATTTTATCACACTTGTACACTTGGTGTATTGAGCGGATCGTTGAGATTCATCGATTAGGATTGCCGGCGATAATCGATTCGAGTCTCAGTGTATTTTATTCTTAATCCCCGATATTATTGCGGGTGTGTATATTTAATATAAGTGACTTTGATTTACCAAAGGAATTAACCGATTTAATTATTGGGTTGATTACCGGTTAAGTTGGGTCACTATATTTCATATATGGCATGCCGTGAATAATTGACCGGACAGTGTATCCCGGAAGGGTTGATAATATCCCCGAGATGAGTTCATAAGGAATTATTGTGTAAACCTCATGAGTGGATTCGTTCCGCACAATAATTAAGGTTGAATGGTACTAGTCTCGGATTAAAGAGATGAATAAATTAATTAGCAATAAATTAATTTTATTCATGGATATTTAAATCTTAAATACACGGAATAAATAATATTACCGGAGAAATATTATTTGATATAATATGGTTTAATATTGGGAGTGCAATTAATTTATATAGTGGAAAATAAATTAATTAATATTGATAAGGATTAATGGACTTGGACAGTGGGCTCAATTTAATCTTCAATATTGGAAGCCCAATATTCCACCTCCTTTAGATCCCCTACGTAGCCTATAAAAGCACTACATGGCCTTCATAAATCATAAGGCAAGATTATCATACTTGATATTCTAGAGAGTTGAAGGAGATCCATAGGAGTTCGATAGATCGTCGCCCACCCGACGTTCGAACGGAGTGCAAGGAAGACGTGGGAAGATCCAAAAGGTCTTCAACTTGATTTCGTTTCTCCGCACAACGAATCAAAGGTATGATCATAAACTCCTTCGTGTGAATTTATGTGAATTAAATTGTGATACATGCATGAACACACGATCCGGGAAAACGACGAACTTCGGGGACGGGGATTCGAGATCCCCGGCGAACGTTCGAAGGACCCTCGGCTGGGAGCCGAGGGGGTGCGGTCGAGCCCTAGGGCTTCGACCGCGAGCTCACACGAGGAGCCCCGGCTGGACGCCGGGGCACGCGATCGACCGTGGGGTCGATCGCCGGGCGAGCCGCGGCTGGGCCGCGGCTGGTGCGCTGGGCGCACCGCCCTCCTCGGCGGTGGCGGTGAGTCGCCGGCTGTTCGGAACAGCCCCACGGGGATGCGCGTGCATCCCCGGCGATCGCTAGGGCTAGCGATCGCGAGCCCCGTGCGGGGGCTCGGCGGGGCGCGCGGGTTCGCCCGTGCGGTGCTCGGTCGAGCTCCGGCTCGTGCGGTGGTTCGTGATCGGTTTCCGGCGACGGGATTTCGGTCAGGGTTATCGGTTCCGCAATTTTTTTGATACCCCGGGATATCGATTTCCAGCAATTGGTATCAGAGCGTTTGGTTTCTTGTTCATGTATGTATTCAATTGTGTTCTACCTTGCAGGGATTCCGACTATCATGGTTTAAATTAATTGTTAATTATTCGTTTAATTAATTGCTATTTAATTTTGCCATGATTATTCGTTATTAAACTCTCGGACATGTCGAGATTCGTTTTGTGTGGATGAATGCTTGTAATAGTAAAAATTCGGGGGTTGACCGAATTTAGATTTATTATTATTGTTCTATGTTTTCCGGAAAGTGTATAGGGTCGATTTCATGTATAGAATCGATACCGGAATTGTAAATTTATTTCTTGTAATTTATTTACGTTGGATCGATGCCGAGACGACCGCCGGAGAACTCGTGTGACGAAGAAGACGAAGAGGACGAAGAACCGGGGGGGTCGATCAACCCCATGATCGACCCCATGACCGAAGCCATGGGGAGGGGTCGATCGCCCCTCGGCTGGGGCTGCCGCCAGTGTGGTGGTGGCCGGCCGGCTGGGGCGGCGGCGGCGGTGCCCTCTCCGGTGGTGGCGGCGGTCGGTGGTGGTGGTGGTGGTGCGGGGATCCCCAACCCGTGCTACTCCTACTCCTACCTAGATTCTACTTACCTAATTGATTCGGTTTTCCTAATTGAATTTTCCTATTTTTGGGAATTCTCATGGATTAGGAAAAGAATTAATTGGAATTAATTTTATTCCTTATTCTATTATGGAAATCTTCTAGAGTATTCCGAGTTCTACTTGGAATAGGATCCTAGAGATTTAATAGAATTGGAAAGGAATAAAAGTTAATTTAGGATTGATTTATTTCCTAATTGATTATTCCTATTTTATGAGAATTTTCATAGTAATGGAAATTAATTAATCTTGGAAAGTAGAAGAGTCCTAATTTATTTTATTTCCTTATTCTATTATAGAAGTCTTCTAGAATATTCCAAGTTTGACTTGGATAGATTATTCTAAGAGATTTAATAGAATTAGATAGGAAAATAAATAAATAAAAATATTAATAATATTTAATTTTATTTTTGATTTATTCGATTGACTTAATTTTCGAATTGAGTATCTTTTGGATTTATTAAAAATAAATAGATTTAAATATTGGGATTAATATTCTCGTCACATGGAGCATTCAAGAACGAAGACTGAAGACTAGAAGACGCATACGGAGATGGAATAAAGCCATGATAGTCGGAAAATAATTTTCTAGCTTATTTTGACTATGTGATATGTGCTTTATTACTTGTATGCATGCTTATGTGTTTAATTATGCATTAGATAGCGTATCCCTTTGTTATAAAAAACTAAGTGGGAGAGGGGATGGAAACATTCCCATGGTCTCCATTACTGTTCTCTTGGTGACATTTATGAACTTTCGAAGTTCATATAGATATGTCATTGGAGGAGAATTCTTGTAATTCCTTTTACAAGAAACATTGATTAAGTTTATCAAACAATGCCTAATTTGTCTTTCCAAAGCTGATTTCAAGTCGACTCATTCTCACCTCGGGGAGTGGAATGGAGCCAAAGCCACTTGGTCATGTCGAGGACACAAATTAGAGGCAGTCGTACCATTCTTTGATAGATGGATCGATTGTCTGCTCGGCTCCCTCATTTATGAGAGATAGGGTTGTTCGCATGGTGAATCACTGGTTAGAAACTTCGAGTTTCACTTATGATTCTCCGCGTCTTGATTTACAAAATCGAATGCTTCAAGTAATTGGGAGTCAACTATAAAAGTCTTTTGGTGTAGTAAACGTCCACACGAACGTGGCTTGCTATGCTGAATGGGATTTTTGGAAATAGTTAATGTAGACAGTTATAGGGAATTATGAAGGATTGTGAGTTATCGTAAACGTCCACACTAACGTGGCTTGCGGTGACGTAGCGATTCCAAATGATTCACCTTAGTACTGAGTAATGGTTTACACTTAGGTACGCTTTATAGTATTCTTCCCAACGAAGTAACGCTATAATGATGTACGACCAAAGCAAATCTAATTGCTAAATCATTTGGGTGGGTAAACGTCCACACGAACGTGGCTTGCCTTACCTGATGGGATTTTAGATGTAATTAGTAATTTAATGATATTATTTAAGGGAGATAATATCGGATATTAAATTGATTATTTGTTTAAACGTGCTTATAGGTTTAGAGAATAGCTATGAACCCACTTTCTATGATACTCAAGGAGCATAAGCTCACTGGCCCCAACTATATTGATTGGAAGAGAAATTTAGACATTGTCCTAACTTCGGAGGAGTACAAGTTTGTACTCCATGAAGTGTGCCCTGCTGAGCCCACGGCTGCCTCAACTGATGAGGAAAAACTGACATATCGGAAGTGGAAAAAGGCTGATGAAATGGCTAGGTGTTATATTTTGGCTTCCATGTCAAATGTACTCCAAACCCAACATGAGTCGATGGACACTGCCTATGATATGATGTTTAACCTCAAGGAGATGTTTGGGGAGCAAGATCGTGCGGCAAGGCAAGAAGCCATGAGAGTCCTCATGACAACTACTCAGTCTGAAGGAACGCCCGTAGGGGAGCACGTTCTTAAGATGATGGGTCTGTTGAATGAGCTTGAGATCCTAGGAGCTCAAATTGATGCTGAGACGCAAGTCGACATCATACTCCAGTCTCTGACCCCTAGTTTTGAGCAGTTTCGCATGAGCTATAAAATGGGTAAACTGTCTTATTCTCTTGCGCAACTCCTGACTGAACTGAAGGCGGCAGAGGGGATCTACAAGAAGGGCAAGTCTCTAGCGCTTGTAGCTACCAAGTCCAAAGGCTTTAAGCCTGGTGGAGGTAGGGGCAAGAGGAGGAAGCAAGCCTGGAAACCCAGTGGTGTCAAGAAGACTATACCACGAGTGGGGGCTGCAAAGCCAAAGGGCAAGTGCTTCCGATGCAACAAGTCTGGACACTGGAAGTCTGAATGTCCTCTCAGAGGTACGAATTTTTCTTTAGTCGTAAAAACATAGTCAGCGGTATTATCTACCAGAAATTCTGGTGTGTAGATATGGAACCACTGACGGTATGTGCATTTTGAATGCAGGGGTTCCAGAAAACCCGGCGACTTAGAGAAGAAGAGTTCGAGTCTACACGGGCAAAAGCTGTGGAGGAGGCAGTTGTTGCAGTGGAAGACATTTATCTACTTTAGTAGTTAAATAGGATTTCATTTTTAAGATTATTGCGTTATGTACCCTTTATTTTAGAAAGAACGTTTAGTTCTGGATTTCTATTAATTATGAATAGATATTTTATTTATTTAATCATGGTGATGATTTTGATAAGAAATAATGGGTATTATCTATTCTGGTACATTAGATAGCAATATATGAATGATAGATCCTAAAGTCTACCACGATACAACGAACCGTTCTGTAACTTGTTTTACTTGATTAGATATATTTCTTCATTAAATCATTATACTTGTGAATTCTTATACTTAGTAGTATTTTCAAATGAGATTCAAATGGTCGAAATTGATTTAATCAATTATAGTTTAAGGAATGGACCTTCCGACCTAAGGATTGAATTTGGAGGATAATACGTCTGAGCAAACCTTTCTGGATAAAGGATAGAATTCAGACAAATATTGAAAATGACTAGATATGCAGACATATGTGTAAATTAGAAAGGTACGAGTAATTCTCTCAAGAATACTCGGTAATGGATTAGAATACTTAATGTGCCATAAAAGCAAAGTGTTTTGACTAGTCAATGGACACAAAGCTATTATGGGGAACCATCAAAGTATATCCATTAGGAGCCTGCGACTCGGTCGCGGAGGCCATAACTTATCTAAGTAACACATAGCATAATCAAAGATTGGGATTCAATCCCAAAGGGCCGCACCATACACTTACGTGTAGAGATGGTGCGTTGTAAATAAGAAATGGAGATCTAATAGTAAAAGAACAAGTTGTTCGGAACCACCTATGTTCTATGGATATTCCTGGATACAACGGCATATTCAATATGGTTGTAGGATATCCTAGATGAACAAAATGTTGTGTGTTCTATAGTACTATGAACCAGAGGGACGTCTCGTCCGGTTCATAGAGGAAGACTATTAGATGAACCACAAAGCCTGAACTGACGAAATACCTTGAAATGAGAAAAAGGACAAAAGACTGGGAACCAGCCAAACCGAGTAGAAGTACACCACATATTGTTATTACTGTTATACACCGGAACGCCATTGCAGTGGGAGGTTGTTGGACAACCAGAGATATTCATAAGACTAGAGGAGTTCGGACTCTGGATCTAGTAGACATGAAATCGATCCCTAGCTCTGCATAAGGGTGGTACTAGATCTAAATGAGCTTTCTTGGATAACAATAAGGTTTATTGTTAAGAGGCTAGATCATTTAAAATACAAGCTTAGTAAATCCATTTATGGATGGTAACAAAGCTATAAACCGTGGAACTTGCGAATTGATGAGAAAGTCCATTTGGTGGATTCATCAAAAGGCAAAGACGAAAGGTGTATTAGAGACATAATGGAAACAAGGTGGTGTTTCTCGGAGATTTTATGTAGATAACATTTTGTCATTGGCAACAATGTAAAAAATATTGTCAGACATAAAATGATGGTTGTCTAAATAAATCAAGATATAAGATTGAGAAGAAGTTAGAGCATGTTCTTAAGATCTCATGATCTAAAGATAAGAACAATGTACTTCTCCTAGGCATCTTATACGATTAAGGTTTGATTTAAACATGCATACTTCTGAGAAAGGTTATTGCCTTTCAGAGACAGAATATACATCTATCTAAAGGATATGTGTTTTGAACACATGAAGGAGATAGATGAATATAAAGCAGTTTCCTACACTTTATATGTGGAAATCCTTATAGATGCAATGTTGTAAAAAGACAACCTGATATCAACTATGCCGTTTGCGTAGTGGGAGGATATCAAAGTAATCTGGATAAGGGATGTTCGAATGCTGTAAGAGTACTTTCATAGTACTGGCTTACGGAGCAAGACGAAATCTTCTTAGATTACAGATTCTCAGATCCAAAAATCAAAGAAGGACCAGTGTAAGTCGATATCAGGCTATGTGTTCACTTTTAGAAAGAGGTGGAACCATGAAATGAAAGAGTGATAAGCAGGACGCTTCTCAGACTCTCTCATAACCGAATAGCAGCCTCAGAGGCAGCGGAAGTTTTGGTTAGGTTCCGGGATTACCTCTTGACTTGGATATGACTCTTAGTTTACCAAAGGCTATTGGATAGCGGTGCAAAGTGAACTGGAAGAGGTCATAAGTCAAAAGTGATGATAACACATAGAGCAAGTACCACCTGATACGAATCATCGTCGAGGGAGACGACGTAGTAGTCACCAAGATAACTTCAGAGCGGCAACCTAGATTGCTCACTCACATAGTACTTCTCGGAAGTACACTCTAAAGCACGTGATGAGTATGGGAACCGGGAGTTTGGAGGAAATGACTAGACCTTAGTACAAGTGGGAGATTGTTGGAGTTGTGTACTTAATGTCTAGATTTAAGTAACGGTAAACTCCCGGTCATAGCATTTAATCTATTAAATTAATAAACAATCGTTTGCTTTTAATTATTATTAATTAAATATATGCAAATCATAGTCCTAGATTTTATACGTTGTAGTTAGTATGGTGTGTCGGGCCCACACAGAAGATCATACTATCGGTTACTCGTATTTAATCAAACAGTGGCTCACGACCTAGATGGACCCGGACCAATCCATCGGTATAGTCGTTGTGTGAGAGAGAAAATAATTTGTCTTAATTATTTTATCACACTTGTACACTTGGTGTATTGAGCGGATCGTTGAGATTCATCGATTAGGATTGCCGGCGATAATCGATTCGAGTCTCAGTGTATTTTATTCTTAATCCCCGATATTATTGCGGGTGTGTATATTTAATATAAGTGACTTTGATTTACCAAAGGAATTAACCGATTTAATTATTGGGTTGATTACCGGTTAAGTTGGGTCACTATATTTCATATATGGCATGCCGTGAATAATTGACCGGACAGTGTATCCCGGAAGGGTTGATAATATCCCCGAGATGAGTTCATAAGGAATTATTGTGTAAACCTCATGAGTGGATTCGTTCCGCACAATAATTAAGGTTGAATGGTACTAGTCTCGGATTAAAGAGATGAATAAATTAATTAGCAATAAATTAATTTTATTCATGGATATTTAAATCTTAAATACACGGAATAAATAATATTACCGGAGAAATATTATTTGATATAATATGGTTTAATATTGGGAGTGCAATTAATTTATATAGTGGAAAATAAATTAATTAATATTGATAAGGATTAATGGACTTGGACAGTGGGCTCAATTTAATCTTCAATATTGGAAGCCCAATATTCCACCTCCTTTAGATCCCCTACGTAGCCTATAAAAGCACTACATGGCCTTCATAAATCATAAGACAAGATTATCATACTTGATATTCTAGAGAGTTGAAGGAGATCCATAGGAGTTCGATAGATCGTCGCCCACCCGACGTTCGAACGGAGTGCAAGGAATACGTGGGAAGATCCAAAAGGTCTTCAACTTGATTTCGTTTCTCCGCACAACGAATCAAAGGTATGATCATAAACTCCTTCGTGTGAATTTATGTGAATTAAATTGTGATACATGCATGAACACACGATCCGGGAAAACGACGAACTTCGGGGACGGGGATTCGAGATCCCCGGCGAACGTTCGAAGGACCCTCGGCTGGGAGCCGAGGGGGTGCGGTCGAGCCCTAGGGCTTCGACCGCGAGCTCACACGAGGAGCCCCGGCTGGACGCCGGGGCACGCGATCGACCGTGGGGTCGATCGCCGGGCGAGCCGCGGCTGGGCCGCGGCTGGTGCGCTGGGCGCACCGCCCTCCTCGGCGGTGGCGGTGAGTCGCCGGACTCACCGCCGGGGGGCTGTTCGGAACAGCCCCACGGGGATGCGCGTGCATCCCCGGCGATCGCTAGGGCTAGCGATCGCGAGCCCCGTGCGGGGGCTCGGCTGGGCGCGCGGGTTCGCCCGTGCGGTGCTCGGTCGAGCTCCGGCTCGTGCGGTGGTTCGTGATCGGTTTCCGGCGACGGGATTTCGGTCGGGGTTATCGGTTCCGCAATTTTTTTGATACCCCGGGATATCGATTTCCAGCAGGCATCCCCTACGGCATTTAGCCGTAGGGTACTTGCTCGTAGGGGTCGTCTCCCCTACGGGAAAATAAAGGCCGTAGGGGGATTCCCCTACGACCTTGCCGTAGGGGAAAGCGTAGGGGCTGGCCTTTCCCCGCCCCCTTCTTCCCGTAGGCCCGACCGACGACTTAGCCGTAGGGGAGGGACGTAGGTGTGTCCCCTACGGCCGTTGCCGTAGGGATGTTCGAGAGACGCTCCCCTACGGGCATAGCCGTAGGGGTCTTCTGGGTTGTCTCCCCTACGGGCATAGCCGTAGGGGCCTCCTGAAGTGTCACCCCTACGGGCATAGCCGTAGGGGCCTTCTAGAGTGTCTCCCCTACGGACATAGCCGTAGGGGCCTTCTGGAGTGTCTCCCCTACGGGCATAGCCGTAGGGGATTTCAGGATTTTTTGGCAGGTTTAATTCTGTTTCTTTTACCCAAACCTGCACTCAATTGTACTCAAAGAGATACTCAAATTCAATTCAACACATATCAGAATCATTAAAATCAACCAAACACATTCAAGAACATTAAAAAACAATCCAAATCATCCAAAAAAACATTCAAAACCATCTAAAATCTCAAGTTCAACAAACAAAAAAAAGATAAAAACACAACGTCTAATCAGGGAGGTGGAGGTGGTCGACCTAGAAGCTCATCTCGTAAACGCTTCTCCATCTCTTTTAAGCTCGTAAAGAACTCCTTCTGTAGCTCTGCACGATCAGCAGTGCGCTCAATCTCTCGCTCCCAAGCAAGACGTTCCTCGGTCTCTTTTTGCTTCCGCTCGAACTCCTCTCTCAAAGTCTGTCTGATGCGCTCCTCCGACTCTGACGGACCAGACGAGAGGACACAGAAAATGAGGAAGAGGAGCTGCTGAAGACCTGAGGCAGAAGGAAGCGTAAATAAACAATAAAAACTCGTTGATTTTAAGAATAAACAAAAAGTTAAAATCCAAACCTTCGCTAAGGCGCCCGTTCCGAAGATCCTATTCTTCTTCTTTGGGGCGACGCTCAGGAATACCTCGTCCACATCGGGTTCCTCCTGCGTGGAGGCTCGACGCTCCTCAAGAGTCTGCTCCACCGAAGTCTAAAAGAAATATTAAAAATCTTTAATTAGTCAAGAATGATTTAAAAAGAAAATTTAAAGAAAGTCAAATTGTTAAAATTATACTTACAATGAGATGATGAGCTCGCTGAGATGTCGGGGTCCCGTCCTTCTTCAGGTGCAGACGTTTTGCAACGTCCAAAGCAGTCGCAGGTCGACCTAACTCCTCAGCCTTCAAAATATGAAAACATATATAATTAAAGTACTTATATAATTTAAAATATGAAAACATATATAGTTTATAAACTTACAATGTACAAGGCATATTTGACGCCCGATCGGGATCCTCCAGCGGCCTTTGAAATGCCGGTGCCCGGCCCATCGGGCTCACTCATCCGGTTCCTTGTATTACGCTCAGACCTCTCTTTATACTCGGCTGTGTCGAAGATCACCAACCACCTCTTCCACACTTCATCAGGCACACACTTCGGCCGTGTCTTATCGGACCTCCACTTCTTACGCCACTCGCTCACGCGACTGCTGTACCTCCTCATCAACAACCCTCTGAAATGGTTATAGATCTCAGCATCAGTATACCTGCTGCTATCCCAACAAAAGCGACGCTTCAAAACAAACAAAATAAATAGAGTTAGTAAAATCCAAACATATATGTCGTAGGATGCAAAATGTATCAACACATGTACCTGAAACTCGGTCCAATAAATCTCCTGGTGACTCTTAGGGACCTGAGCAAGAGTGTATCCATCTGGATGGATACGAGCCTCAATAATCTCTCGGAGCTCGGATGCAATGTTCACTTTGTTGCGAGCCAATAAACTATATTAAAAAGACACGATTAACAACAGATAAAATCAATAATTACTAACATTCAAATGAAATTATACTTACGTGTTTCCCTCTACATAAAGCTCGGTACGAGGAGGGGGAACAACTGAAGAGGAAGCATCTGCAGTCTGAGTAGCAGCAGGAGTAAGATCAGTAGTGGGAGTACATGGGACACTACCGGAAGAAGGAGTCGCAGGAACACTCCTAGAAGAAGGAGAATGCATCAGGGCGTCATCGCCGTCATGGTCTCCCAGTCCACCACCTAAGGCACCTCGACCACCTCCACCACCTCCAACTCTGCGTTTACCTCGACCCGCCATCTGTTGATATAATAACAATATTAATATTAAGTGAAATACCTACTTAACAACAATATTACACATGAATTACAATATTACCTGAGGATGACTCTATATTATCATCATCCTCATCAAACGATCCTAGAGCATCACTATCATCATTTAGTTCATCAGCATCATCTAGCATTTCAGTGTCTTCAGGATTGATATTTGAATTTGTTAACAAAAGCAACGCATCGTCTGCTTGTACCGGGACGTGATCTTCAATTATTTCCTCTTGAAAAGAGTCTGATAAATGTTCAATATATTCTATAGAAGCCCTCAGTTTTATCTTATATGTTGCCCACCAATCTTTATTCTCTCTACGAGTACTCGGGTAAGCTGAGTAATACACTTGTGTGGCTTGTGATGCCAGAACGAATGGCTCGTAGCTTCTGTAACGTCGATTGTGATTGATATCGACCAGCCTGTATCGACGATCTAGTCTCGTGCCTGCTGGTGTAGGGTCAAACCATTCACATTTGAACATCAGGACTTTATTTTGAAGCATTCCCGTGTAGTCGAGATATAAAACTTCGTTTAGAAGTCCATAGTAGTCATCATCTTCAGATGAGTATCTACTTCCTCGAATACAGACACCCATATTGGACGACTTTCTGTTAGACCCGTATTCAATAGTGTGAAACTTATATCCATTTAATTTGCAGCCAGGATATACTGTCACGAAAGAAGATGGACCTATCGCTAAATTTCGGATGTCTTCGTTCACAACATTGTTTGCCGGGTCTTCAGCCTACACATTTGAATAATGATCAATTTAACTAGTAATTGTAGTCCATTCTTTGGAAATGTAATAAGTTACAAACTCACATATTTTCGAAACCAACTGGCAAATTCTTTGTCTAGCCTTTCATTCAGCCTCGCATCTGAGATTCTCGGGTCATGTTGCTTCACCATCTCTGTGTAAATACTTTTACACACAAAGACATAGTAAAAATTAATAAGTTATTAGTAAAAGAGCATATTGATTAATACTTCAAGTGCGATTAGTAGTATGAAACTTACTTCACATACTCTTCGACTTCAGGGCAATTCAACAGAACATAGATTGTAGCTACATTAAGCTCTTTCGTGTCTAGAAACCTTTTTTGTGCTCCCCCAAACGGTTCTCCCCGTTGTATGAAACATGAAAGTCGATCGCCATGCACATGTTCTCCTTCAATGTCATTATTTGTTTTATTTCTGCCCAAACTGTTAATTCTGGTAGGCACGTGATCTTCAAAATAAAATGACATGAAGGTAGCAGTCTCTTCAACCAGATAAGCATTCGCGATCGAACCCTCTACTCTAGCCTTGTTTCTTACATTGTTTTTCAATTTTCGCAGGTACCTCTCGAATGGATACGTCCATCTGTATTGGACTGGGCCACCAATTTTGGCTTCGTGTGGCAGGTGAACAGGTAAATGCTCCATTGAATCGAAAAAGCTCGGGGGAAAGATCCTTTCCAAATTGCACAATATTATCGGTATTTCGCGCTCCAATCTGATCATATAATGAGTGCTTACAGACCTAGAGCACAGTTCTTTAAAGAACAAACTCAACTCCGTTAGCACCTTCCAAACTGGTTGCGGTAGCAAATCACGAAAATCAATTGGAATCAATCTATGCATAAATACGTGACAATCATGACTTTTCATGCCGATCAATCTCAAACCAATCATGTCGACACATCGCCCAAGATTACTTGCATACCCATCTGGGAATTTTAGTCCCTTCAACCATTCGCACAACTGAGTTTTTGAAGCTTTATCCAAACAGTAACACGCTGCAGGATATTTTCCAGTTACAGAGTCCTTTTGTAACTCGGGTCGTGTGCAATAATCATTTAACTCTTCTCTCGATTTCGGTGTGTCTTTCGTTTTCCCCTTCACGTTCATGACTGTGTTAAAGACATTATTGAAAACATTTTTCTCAATGTGCATTACATCAAGATTGTGTCGAATGAGATTCGTGCTCCAATACGGTAAATCCCAGAAGATACTTCGTTTTTTCCAACCGGTCGTCTTGAAAATATTTGCATTCACTAGAGCTGCGTCTGGTTCAGTCACTTTCAAAAGACCTAGGCGATCAATCTCGACAAGAATTTCAGTCCCGGATCGTGGGGCAGGGGTCATAGTAGTGACAACTTTGTTCTTTCGAAAATTTACCTTATTCCTTCGGAAAGGGTGATCAGCTTCAAGAAACTTCCGGTGATTATCAAACCACGATTGCTTGCCACTGCATCGTAAGCTGAACGCTTCAGAACGTTCCATACAGTAAGGACATGCTTCTTTACCCGCGGTACTTCTACCCGATAACATCGAGTAAGCTGGAAAGTCACTAATTGTCCACAACAATGCAGCCCGAAGCACGAAATTTTGTTTTTTGGATATGTCGTAGGATGCAACACCGGTTTCCCACAAATTAAGCAATTCAGCTATCAAAGGCTGTAGAAAACACATCAATTTTGTCCTTTGGGTTTTTTGGTCCTGGGATCAATACCGTTAAAAACATGTATTGGTCTTTCATGCACATGTGCGGTGGCAAGTTGTAAGGTGTGACTATTACAGGCCATGAAGAGTATTGTTGACCGAAACTTCCAAACGGTTGAAACCCATCGGTGCATAAACCTAATCTGACATTTCGAGAATCAGATGCGAAGTCTGGATATTGATCGTTGAAATGCTTCCAAGCCATTGAATCTGATGGATGATGCATAATATCGTCTTTGACAACATGTTCGGCATGCCACCTCATGTCCGCGACTGTGGCATTAGAGGCGTACAAACGTTGTAAACGAGGAGTCAAAGGAAAATAATGCATTCTCTTGTACGGTGTACTTGTCTTCTTCCGTTTGTTATTGTTCGAGTTCACTGGTTTGAATCGTGGATGATCACAAATCTTACAACTCTTGAGATCACGGTCTTCGCTTCCCCAGTATATCATACAGTTATTGAGGCAGGTGTCAATTTTCTCAACCGGTAATCCCATGCCTCGGAGTAATTGTTTGCTCTTGTAGAAGTTCTCAGTTACCAAGTTACCGTCGGGCAACACTTCTTTGAACAACGATGCGTATTGGTCGTAACCCTTCTCTGAGATGTGATTCTCGGACTTTATATTCATCACCCGAACAACAAAAGACAACTTCGAATGAGTTTTACATCCTTCGTACAATGGGTCGTTCGCTGCTTTCAACATATCATAAAATCTTTGAGCCTCTGGATTAGGTGGTTCCTCAACTACTTCTGACTGATTGAAAGAAGGACCAGCTGCATCAAGGATCATATCGATGTATGGATTTGGATCGGCCGGAATTTTTGATTGGCTTGGAACAGGGATCACATTCTGAACGACGCGGTCATAAAGATGGCCTTCACCGTGAAATAACCATGTGTGATAATTCGGAACAAACCCATGTTTCAGCAGATGTTGCGTGATCGTCTCAGTGTCCAAGTAATTAATATTCCTACACCTCTTCCGACTACAAGGACATTTCAACTTATCACCGTCTTTCCATTCAGCATTTTTCTTTGCGAACTCAATGAATAACTCGATTCCATCCAAAAACTCTTTAGACAGATAACCGTCAATCCTCCGTTTGTACATCCAATTACGATCAGAGTTCATTCTATATAATTAAGACGATAAACACATACACAAAATAAACAATCACACACATTTAAAAAAGTATACTAAACAATCATACACATTTAAAGAAGTTAATGGGATTTTGACATGAATTCGACAGCACATATGCGTTGTAATTGCTTTATTGGTAAGGGTCCAATCCCATTCAAGAATGTGATATGATGTTCTTTGTTAGTTAGTGTCTCAGATGGACTTAAAAAATTTGGCAGCACTTCCCTACAGTTCTCTAAGTACACGTGTTTCAATGTACCCGAGAACGTAGAGAAATAACTAATCAAATCTTAAAATAAGTCCATAATCGAAACACATATCAACTAACAAAGAACATCATAATCACATTCTCAAACTGTCCAAAAATGGGACAATTCAAGATTCAATATCGAATGGTAAGTTCGATATTAAATCTCAAACGGGTCTAAGCTTTTAATAGATAGAACATATAATACTAAAAGATACATACTAAAACATAGAGCATAATATCCTTAAATTTTGCAACTTACATACTAAAACATAATAGTCCACTTCAATTTTTCTTTTCAAAAACCAAAAAAAAAATCGAAATACTTAAGTTTTACTTTTTAAATAAACAACATAGTTCACTTAAAGTAGTCTCTTAAATTTTACTAAAACATAATAGTTCACTTAAATTTTACTTTGTAAATACAAAACGTAGTCTCTTAAAGTTACCAAAATCAATCCACAAAAGAGGATTTTGACCCTAAAGACGAAATATTCAATCCAAACTCCAAATACGAAAAAGTTTCGTATCAAAAAATTAGTGAGGGTCACCCTACTGAAATTTTTGCAAAAAAGTCCATTTTCTATCCAAAAACATCAAAAAAAGAGTGCTGCCCCTTGAAGATGTTCCAAAATTTAAAAAAAAAAAAATTTTTTTTTAAAAAATCATAAATTCCCAAATAAATAAACCATACCCAAATGAACAAACAAACCCCAAAAACACAAATCAAAAGACATTCAAATGTTCAAAACCCCTAAATCGAAGGTACCTCAATTTAAAAAAACCCTAAACATGGAATTATTCAACAATTCAAGCTCCAATACATGATACATAACTAACAATAGCTCAATAACCAAGGTACAAAGCTCAATCAAACCGAAAATCAACATTTCTAGAAAACCCTAATATTTTGTAAATTAAAAAAACGAACCAATAAAAGGAATAAAATCGAGTTCTAACCTCAATGTCGTGTGGAATCGGAGTGCTTGAGGTGTTTGCAGCTTCAATTCGCCGTAGCAATCGCCGATTCGCCGCGGGCTCGCCGGAAACCCTAACCCCTTTTCCAAAGAATGCGAAGAACAGAATGAGAAGGAGCCCCCTGCCCGTTTCTGATATTCAGAAATCCCCTACGGGGTCAATCCGTAGGGGATGCCCGTAGGGGAGTCAATGTGGCCTAAACGGTGCCGTTTAGGTGTCTCCTACGGGGGACTGCCGTAGGGGTCCCCTACGGCGTAATAGCCGTAGGGGGAATCAAAACACCCCTACGGGGGTAGCCGTAGGGGAACTCCGCGCCTTGTCCCCTACGGGGATGTCTGCCGTAGGGCTCTGTAGCCTACGGTCACCCGTAGGGGACCCCGTAGGGTTGTTTGGAGGGAAACAAAGCGCGGCAAGGCGTGCGCTTCTACCTACGGGTAACCCCTACGGGATTCACCCCTACGGCCGTTCCCGTAGGGACACCCGTAGGGATTATCAACATAGTGTTTCCCGTAGGGGCTCCCCTACGGGATGATGGCCGTAGGGAATCCCCGTAGGGATTCCCTGGTTTTTTTGTAGTGTCAAATCATGTTACAATATGTTTTTTGATATTATCTCTTCATAAAAAGAATAATTCTAGTAAAGTTTTCAAGGGATGAGAAAAATGAAATCTTTGTTTACCGAAAGATTAATATGACTCAATTAGATTTTTTTTATAAATTTAAAATAATAAATGTGAAATCAAATCATGTTACAATATGTTTTTTGATATTATCTCTTCATAAAAAGAATAATTCTAGTAAAGTTTTCAAGGGATGAGAAAAATGAAATCTTTGTTTACCGAAAGAGAATATTTCAGAATAAATAGTGTGAATATTGTTGTTTTTCAATTGATTTGTAATTTTATATTATACTATTATTGTAATTTTTTAATTTTAATTTTATTTTTTTTCTTAATTTAATTTATTATTTATGATTGTAGAAATTATTGTTGTGTAATATCGATATATATTAATGGTTCTTTTTAAATAAAAGCAACTATTAATAAATACAATATTTTATCCAAACGGAGGTACAAAGCATGCAAAGCAACATTTTATTTAATATTTCAGATATGCTATTCTTTAATTTCTAAATTACTGATTTACAAAAAATTATAAATTAAAGGTTCATATCATGAAACGAAACTCCAAATTTCATGAATCATACCATGATGAAATATTTCTTACTACTTACTTTTCTTTCATCTAACGTTGTCCACATGATGGCCTCCGAGTCTGAAAAAGCCCCCGGTAACTGCGTTGTTGTCCACAAATTTACGGTTCACATTGTAAACAATCTTCCTTCCAACTCCCCGCCTTTGACCTTGCATTGTGCATCCAAAAACGATGATCTAGGTGATCACAATCTTACTACGGGTCAAGATTTTCACTTTTCATTTTGCGACAACCCGTTCAGCACTTTGTTCTTTTGTCGATTCCAATGGAACGGCAAAGATACAAGGTTCGATGTCTACAGCGCCGGATGGATGGATATCAAATGTAAATACGGCGTGTGTTGTTATGTGGTGAAAACGGATGGGTTTTACTTTTCGGTGGTCTACCCGCCCCAAAATCTTACCAAATACTGGGGTTGGTAAGGGCTCACATTATGATATGATCTACAATATATATATATATATATATATATATATATATATATAATTGTTCTTAATAAAAATATTGTGGGTTTTTTTCTATATACTTAGGACTTCTTCTTTTGGAATAAAATTGACTGAACTGAATTGAGTCAAAGAGTATTTTTTGCAAGTTGTTTATGCTTTACATTTCTTAAGAACTTGAGACTTGGAATGGAGTGTCTCTTTGTATCCATTCATCTCTTATATATTGTATCCATGATCAAGTTTATTGATCAACCAACAACAACAAATAAAAACTAAAAACTCTAGCGTAAAAACTCTTCTTTTAATTCTTAATATTTTTATTTCGCATATCAAATACCTAACAAATTTGGTATCAGAGACGAGTTAGTTTTCTTGGCTAATTTCGCACAATAAAAAAAACCCACCATGTTTGCACTTACCCCCAACCAGGTACCCAACTTTGATAGAGAACACTACGAATATTGGAGTAGTCAAATGTAAACATTGTATATCTCATTGGATCTATGGGATATCGTGGAAAGTTCATATGCTGAGCCACCAAAACAAGCTACGAGTACAACATGGAGTGAAGATCAACAAAAGCTCTACAAGGAGAATATTTGGAGATATTCTCCAATAAGGCGTGAGTAAAAACATCTTTCCTAGAATTTTTGGAGCGAAAAAAAGAAAAGAAACTTGGGAAATTTTTCAACAAGGTTATAAAGGAGATGAGAAAGTCACCTCTTTAAAGTTACAATCTCTTTGGAGAGATTTCGATAACATGGCGATGAAATAAGGCGATGGAATGCAATCCTTTTTCTCAAAAGTTGCTGAAATTGTCAACCAAATTCGAAGTCTCAGTGACGTTATCGAAGAATGTAAAATTGTTCTAAAAATTCTACGAAGTCTTCCAGCAAAGTTCGATCATATTGTTGCAGCCATAGAAGAATCGAAGAATCTTTCCACCTACACTTTTAATGAACTTATGATCTCTCTTCAATTTCATGAGGAAAGGTTGAATCGATCATCAAATCAGCCCGTTGATCAAGCGTTTCAATCGAAACTTCATATTTAAGACAAGAACAAATCAAGTTGGCAAGGTAGAAAAGGCGGCTTGTTTCGTACGTTTTTGTGCGACATTTTCTATTGTTTTGTGTAACTTTCTTGTATTGTTTTTGTGCTTTTATTCATCCTATTAATGTGATTATGTTTTTATGTTGTCATGGTTTTGGTTTGGTAGAGTTTGGACGAGAATCGAGCAAAAACGAGAAGAAATACACAAAAGGGTTCATGTCGATTCCAGCTTTGCGCAGTCGTAGAAGAATGGTCATCCCGGACAATTCCGCCGTTGGATCGTCCCCAAATTTCTACAGCACGTAGAAGACTTATAGAGCTACAGTTTCGACGGTCACTTTGGTGAAATGAGTTCCGAGGACGAAGATATAAGCCATAGAAGTCGGAGTAAGAAACCAGATTTTTAAAGGAGTGAAATCGTGAAGACGTCGGACGACAACACTTTTCCGTCGGCCGACACCCAGCTGTCGGACGACACCCGAAGTTGTCGGACGAAAAAATCACCGCAAGCGACGCGATATGAGCTGCAGCGACGTGTGGGTCAGTGCACTTAGCCTGCGAGCGACGCGGATTTACCGCGAGCGACGCGCACTGCGCGGCTTCGGGAAAAATGTCTTTGCGGCTTCGTTAACCGTTGGATTGACCTGAAATTTTAACAAGATGTTCCCAATTTCTATATCTACAATATCAACGGTTGGATCGGCGATATGATGAGAGAGCAAGTTCCAGTTACTCCAAGAACGCATCAGCACTTCTCTTGGGCGAAAATTGAGAAGGAATAAAGTCTTGACTTATGTTTGACTTGTTTTAAGGGCTTTTTGGTATTTTTGGTTAGTCTTGTGGATAAACTATAAATAGTTGTTTGTAGCTTGGAGAGAGTAGACCCCTCAACTAACTTTCATTCTTCACTTTACACATGACATTTCTAGCTTTCTTCTCAAGCAATCCAATTTCCATTTCCATGTTCTTCAATCTCTCTACACAAATTCACGATCTAAATTCCGTACGTCGAGAATCCGATTGAATGTCATTCACAAACGATCTTCCTCTCCTCGAGCCCGACGTTTTGATCGGAGCGGTTTTTCCGGGTGACACGTAAAAGTCCGACCTCGATTTCGGAAGCTCGGCTCGATTATCTTCTTCATCCATCGATTCCATCATTCTAGTGGTGAGATTCTCTTCGTTTTTCCTCTCGATTATGGCTTACTCGATTGTGGATTGTGAATTTGAGTGCTTGACCATGACTAGCTAAACCTTTTGTAAGGGTGTTTGATGAAATTCCTCAATGAATTAGAGTTGATTTCCTAAGTAACTCGATTGCTAGTAATTGGACAATTACACCTCTCGATTTGTGGTCTCGTGTCGAACAACCTCGGGTATATCGCTAGTGGATCATACGGTCGATGTGTGAGTGATCTTTGGTGAGGGAGAACGTGACAACACCGTGATCCTAGTCCGATTATTAGTTAATTGAGAGTTTTATAAATCTCGTCAACTCTAGTTCGTTAGGAAAAGTAATTGTTACACCCTTGCTTCCAAACTCATTTGTTACAACTTGCTCTTTTAATTACTCGTTTTAAATACTCGTACTAGTTGATAATCAAACACTCAATTGCAACCCCCCTTAGATGATAATGATTTTCTTTCCCCTTTCGAAACTCGAACTTAACATATACAAAAACCATCTCACGTGCCGATAGTATTGTTCCACGAGAGACCGACTCGGGGGATTTACACTAGTAAATCTTTCGGATTTTATAAATAACTTTTGAGCAATCAAAATGGCGCCGTTGCCGGGGAACAATTTAGGCGACGTGAATTGAATTTTGTGTTAGTTAAGTTCTTGTTTCGTTGTCTATTTTTCATTATTGTTTCTTTTAGTCCTTTCTCGTGTTATCGTTGTATTTTACACTCGGTGCGTGTAATCCCTTTCTTTGAGTGTTGGGTATGCAAGGTTGAAGACGTTCTCTCTTTCATACTTCCATCTCTCCTACAACGACCGAGTTGACCAAATGGCTAGACGCAACGATAACCGAGCTTCTTACATTGATGATTACGATTACCCATCCGAGAGGGGTAGCTCTTCTTCAAGTCATCGGTACAATCAACGGGTCCATGAGCCATATCGCCGACCTCGGCAAACCGATGCTAAATATGAAGATGACCGAGATTATTCACCTCCTCGCCACCGGAAACATCATAGATACCGCGAGTATTCTTGTACCGAGAGGGAGTCCATGTCCCCACCTCCTCAAGATTATTTTCGAGAAAGAGAGACATCACTAGATCAAGGTCGTAGACACTACCATATGGATAATGTTGGGAGTGGAAAAGCATATCATCATCAACCTTCATTGAGGCAAGATGCTAAACGGAGACCAATAGGAGATTTCTCAAAACCACATCTCCATTTGTCGGGGAGCCGCTATGATGATAAAGAACCTTATGAGAGGCACCGTTCCAACTCCTCTAGCGAAAGTTGTAAGCCGAGGGCCCGAGAAGAGAAGCTCACGTCCCAACATTTGTCTCAATTGCCTTCATTTTCCGGGTTGTCGAGTGAGAATGCCATTAAGTTCCTCAAAGACTTTTCTATTGTGGTTGACACCTTTCCGTTAGCCGGTTTTGGTAAAGATGAGTTGAGAGTGTGGTGTTTTTGCTATTGTATGAGGAATGAAGCTAGGGATTGGTTCTCGAGTTTGCCACCTTCTTCCAAGTCTACATGGGATGATATTTTTGAGGTATTCATTGATCGCTTTTTTCGAGAGGCACCAAAATCTTCCACACCACTTTCTCCTCCTTTGGACATTTTTATAGATGTGATTGAGGTTGAGATAGACCATTTGCTCCTTGATGCTATTATCGATTATGTGGAAGAGTTCTCGTGCTTTGATTTGATTTCCGATGACGACCTCGACATAGCTTCCTTGGTGATCACTCCATCGAAAGAGAAAATTGTTCTAGTATTCAATGAGAGTAAAGAGACATTAAATGTCCCGATGACCTTTCCTATCCTAGATATTCCGGGTGAGTCTCGTCTTGAAACTCCGAATTCTTTGGAATATGATACACCGATGCTCTCCCTCTTTGATAAGAATATGATGTTGTTGGAAGTGGATGAAGGTAAAGAGACCTTAGATGTGGAGTATCCCTTGGAGTGTGATGTTGAGTTCTTAGATTACGAGGTGATACCTTATCTAGTTGATCTTGTCGGGGATGTTGTTAAAGACATGGAGAAGGTTTTGGAAGAGCATGTTCATTGTGATTTCATGATTGAGATTCCTAATCCTTCTTCGGTTCCGGATGTTCAAGAGAAGAGGAAATCATGGGGTTTTGGTCGGAGAATTTATGGTTTAGAGGATTTGGGAGTTGATATTGGATTCTACACTTCTTGTGTGCTCCCTCCCTTGTCTATTGAGACTCACGAGGACGATGATGGTGATCTCGACCCGCCTAAGCCGCCTAATCCGGGTAATAGATTTATTAACATTATTTGCGGTTTGAGTGAGAGTTTATTAGATTTATTTGAGTTGAGAACCGAGGGTGAATTTGTTGATGGTCGGTTGAGTAATGATTTCTATATTGATGCTCGTGAGCCATTGCCCGAGACGGTATTCCTCCGGAAATATAGTTCGATATTTTTAGAGAGTCCGGTGGATGAGAGACATGACTTTGGGTCGATGGACCCGTTTTCCAATCTATGGCGAGCCTTCACTCATTCCCATTTGGAGGATCGAGCTCCTTCGGTCGAAATGCTCTATCTAAGGAAATATAGCTCGATATTTTTAGCACCCGGGATGGAAGGAGTTTACTATCTACATTTAGATGCAAGTGTGGGGGAGATTGGTATGTCGAGCACTACTATTCGACATCTCACCATACGTGCTCTAGTTCTCCATACTCTCGAGGACCGTGCTCCCTTAGCCGAGTTAGTCTTCTTGAGAAAGTATAGCTCGATATTTTTAGCCTTGACATGGTATAGCTCGGAGCCATAAACCGAGTGCCACGTGGGGGCATGCCCACGAACGTCGAGCTAAAGACGAAAAACAAGCGCTTCTTGGGAGGCAACCCAAGGCGTTATCCTTTATGTTTGTTCTTCTTTTTGTAGGAGAGTGTGTGGATGTTTATGACCCGATGGCCAAGCCCTTTGATGTGACGATTCTCTCTTCTCGCATATTTCTACCATTCCATGACCGAGCTCCATGATAGGATTGATATTTTGTGTTTGAGGATGGATGCTAGGAGGCCCATGGACTACGAGAGACACCGCACCCCCGAGAATTGAAAATTCGGTGATCTCTAACCCTCTTGCTCTCCTCGTAGTGATTGTGAACTTGTGGTTTGTAGGGATGTTCCCTTTTTATTTGGTGGATATTTTACTTTGGGATGTTTACTATTGTGTGTTGTTTTATTTTGAGTTTGTTTTAGGTTGTTGATATTCGTTGTGTGGTTTTGGTTGTTCCCCGGTTTCTTTATATACGTAGAGGTCATGCCCGATTTTTCATTGCATATGCATGTTGATTGTTCGCATGGGGGCATGCTTTATTTCTAAGTGTGGGGGGGAGTCCGAAACCTCGGGAAGTTTGAAACGATCGAAAAATGAAGTTCTTTCCGGCTTAACTAAATTTTTTTGAGAAAGGTTGGATATTTCAAAGTTGAATGTTGGGTGAGTGAGTAAGTAATTTGGTTGCTTTAAACAAATTCGAATTTTTCAAAAGCCAATTGTGAGGTTTGAGCCGTGATTAACGTCTTTCTTGAGCAATAATTCTAAAATCTCGTTGCTTCTTTGAGACTCATGCTTTCTTGCTCTATAACTTGGTGTGTTTGAGGATATGAGATAACTAGAACTCGTGTATTTCGGATTTCAAAGCTCTTTATCATAACATTCATGATCTTGAAAATGACGGGAACTAATCACTTAGGATCTAACCCTTTCAAGGAGATTTTCATAACCCCCGAGCCCGTCGTGGGACACCCTAGCTAAACCTTTTGAGACCACGTTATACCCGTTCTTTCATCACCCCCAAGCCGATGTTGGAGTGTGAGTATTTCATTCTATATGTGTGAGAAAGATTCCGTGTTGTGTGATGAGGGTTTCGTACCTCGAGGTGTTTGCTAGTAGCCACCTTTGCGTTGATTGATTCATTTTTTTATTTTTTTTTTTTTTTTTGATAAGGAGGAGAGACGAGAAACTCCACCCCCACCCGATCGGAGGTCCCTCGATCGGGTAGGATGTAAATCGAGGGATGTGCCCGAGTAGCAGACACCTGTGCGAGAGAGCCAACAGGTCGAACCCCAGGACAAACCTTCATAATATTTCAATGAAAATTTGCCCCACCCGAGGTTCGAACCCTGCGTCGCCGGGGAATTTCACCCACATCATCACAGGTCTTACCACTCGGCTATGCCCCTGGGAACGCGTTGATTGATTCATTATTATGTGGGCTTGTAAACCACATGTACTCCCCAAATTTTGCTCCATGCTATTATTGCCTCTCTATATAAAAAGAGAGAGAGAAAAGTGAAGTAATATCCACTATATATGAGAGAATTCTTGTTGAGAGTGAGCATCATTATATATTCATAAAGCGTGAGTACTTGATTTTCATTATCCCTTGATGACCCGAAAAAATGGGTTAAGTGTTTCATCGTATAAAAGTGATCCTTGAGTGTTATTGTGAGAGTTGAGTGTGGTGATGAGGGTGAGGAAAGGAGATATAAGGTTGGGGCCACAATGGTCAATGAGCTACTATTCCCAAAAAAAAATTCGAATCTCCCTTAGCCTAGCCCCATTACAACCTTGTGTTGATTAGAGTTCCTTGATTCTTGAGATTGATAAACTTGATGAGTGGAGTCTTCCGTGTATGCTTGCCTATGGTTGTTATCCTTTGCGCATTTTGAGTTATTACATGACGTCTTTCCTTGATTATACACTCTTTGTTCCCGGTTATTCTTATATGCAAGTATCTCTTGATTTGCCTCTATTCGCTTGCATAGCATGTTTTGAGTGGACCCTTGCTTCGAGAGTTATAAGAAACGAGTGCATCCCTTTGTGAGGAAAAAGACGGTTTGTTGAGGTAACCCGATTGCTTATGAACTCGCTCGATGTGATCTTTGTGGTGTTTGAACTTTTATCGGTAGTACTTGTTTTTTATCGATAGCCGGAATTAATTTCTAACCTCTTTTGTGGAGAACTTGCCTTGTTTTTGTTGTTCATTGTGTTCTTTTGTTTGCTCGAGGACGAGCAATGATTTAAGTGTGGGGGAGTTGTTTCGTACGTTTTTGTGCGACATTTTCTATTGTTTTGTGTAACTTTCTTGTATTGTTTTTGTGCTTTTATTCATCCTATTAATGTGATTATGTGTTTATGTTGTCATGGTTTTGGTTTGGTAGAGTTTGGACGAGAATCGAGCAAAAACGAGAAGAAATACACAAAAGGGTTCATGTCGATTCCAGCTTTGCTCAGTCGTAGAAGAATGGTCATCCCCGACAATTCCGCCGTTGGATCGTCCCCAAATTTCTACAGCACGTAGAAGACTTATAGAGCTACAGTTTCAACGGTCACTTTGGTGAAATGAGTTCCGAGGACGAAGATATAAGCCATAGAAGTCGGAGTAAGAAACCAGATTTTTAAAGGAGTGAAATCGTGAAGACGTCGGACGACAACACTTTTCCGTCGGCCGACACCCAGCTGTCGGACGACACCCGAAGTTGTCGGACGACAAAATCACCGCGAGCGACGCGATATGAGCTGCAGCGACGTGTGGGTCAGTGCACTTAGCCTGCGAGCGACGCGCACTGCGCGGCTTCGGGAAAAATGTCTTTGCGGCTTCGTTAACCGTTGGATTGACCTGAAATTTTAACAGGATGTTCCCAATTTCTATATCTACAATATCAACGGTTGGATCGGCGATATGATGAGCGAGCAAGTTCCAGTTACTCCAAGAACGCATCAGCACTTCTCTTGGGCGAAAATTGAGAAGGAATAAAGTCTTGACTTATGTTTGACTTGTTTTAAGGGCTTTTTGGTATTTTTGGTTAGTCTTGTGGATAAACTATAAATAGTTGTTTGTAGCTTGGAGAGAGTAGACCCCTCAACTAACTTTCATTCTTCACTTTACACATGACATTTCTAGCTTTCTTCTCAAGCAATCCAATTTCCATTTCCATGTTCTTCAATCTCTCTACACAAATTCACGATCTAAATTCCGTACGTCGAGAATCCGATTGAATGTCATTCACAAACGATCTTCCTCTCCTCGAGCCCGACGTTTTGATCGGAGCGGTTTTTCCGGGTGACACGTAAAAGTCCGACCTCGATTTCGGAAGCTCGGCTCGATTATCTTCTTCATCCATCGATTCCATCATTCTAGTGGTGAGATTCTCTTCGTTTTTCCTCTCGATTATGGCTTACTCGATTGTGGATTGTGAATTTGAGTGCTTGACCATGACTAGCTAAACCTTTTGTAAGGGTGTTTGATGAAATTCCTCAATGAATTAGAGTTGATTTCCTAAGTAACTCGATTGCTAGTAATTGGACAATTACACCTCTCGATTTGTGGTCTCGTGTCGAACAACCTCGGGTATATCGCTAGTGGATCATACGGTCGATGTGTGAGTGATCTTTGGTGAGGGAGAACGTGACAACACCGTGATCCTAGTCCGATTATTAGTTAATTGAGAGTTTTATAAATCTCGTCAACTCTAGTTCGTTAGGAAAAGTAATTGTTACACCCTTGCTTCCAAACTCATTTGTTACAACTTGCTCTTTTAATTACTCGTTTTAAATACTCGTACTAGTTGATAATCAAACACTCAATTGCAACCCCCCTTAGATGATAATGATTTTATTTCCCTTTTTGAGACTCGTACTTAGCATATACAAAGTGAAGTTCACGTGCCGATAGTATTGTTCCACGAGAGACCGACTCGGGGGATTTACACTCGTAAATCTTTCGGATTTTATAAATAACTTTTGAGCAATCACGGCTTCAACAAAAAAGGAAAAAAATAAGGGAAATTCTTTAAAGGAGGAAAACAACATGTTGTAAATTCGTCTTCGTTTTGTCGTATTTGCAAAAAATCGAACCATAAAACGAAAGCTTGTTTCTTTAAATGCAAGAGCTGCAAGGATGTGTTAGGATTTTCGCCTAATCGCGTCGCTGCAAGAGACGAATAAACAAGGACGAGAAATAAAAACGAAAGAAATAACGAGACAAGGATTTATAGTGGTTCACCCGTTAACGAGGGCTACGTCCACTTTGCCGCTGCAGATCTTTGATTAAAATAATATAGATCCCAATTACAATCACTGTAATCTCTATACTCTTCAATTCTAATGCTATAAAGTGTTACTCTAAAACCTATTAAGATTACATATTTATAGGAGAGAGATAAAAGACCTAAACTTGGAGAATAAGCCAAGAAAATCCACCAAAAATAGGTCAAAATCGCGCCACCCCGCATGCGCGGGTCCAAAGTGGCTGCCGCCTGCGCGGGTTTCCATGTGCGACTTCACATTGACACACTCTTTTTGGCTCCGTTTCTTATCCGATTCGACTCGTTTTTGTCTTGTTCAACTCCAATTTGACTCCACATCTTAAAAATCTCCCACTTGGAGGCAAATCCAATCACCTCCCACTGCAGCGGCTGTTGGAGTTGTATACTTAATGTCTAGATTTAAGTGATATTAACTCCCGATCCATTGCCACTAATCTATTTAATGAAATAAACAATTATTTGCGTTTAATTATTTATAATTAAATATATGCAAATTATAGTCCTAGTCTCCTAGATTATATACGTTGTAGTTAGTATGGTGTGCGACGTCACACGGAAGATCATACTATCGGTTACTCGTATATAATCGAACAGTTGCTCACGACCTAGATGGACAAGGACCAATCCATCGGTATAGTCGTTGTATGAGAGAGAAAATATTTTTTCTTGATTATTTTATCATACTTGTACACTTGGTGTATTGGGCGGATCGCTTGAGATTTATCGATTAGAATTGCCTTAAATAATCTATTTAAATCTCAGTATATTTTATTCTTAATCCCCGATATTATTGCGGGTGTGTATATTTAATATTAGTGACTTTGATTTTCCAAAGGAATTGACCAGTTTGAATATTGGGTCAATTACCGGTAAAGTTGGGTCACGGTATTTTATATATGACACGCCGTGAATTCTTGACGGGAAAGTGTGTCCCGATAAGGGTTGATAATGTCACCGAGATGAGTTCATAAGGAATTATTATATAAACCCTGCAGGTGGATTTGTTTCGCATAATAATTAAGGTTGAATGGTACTATTCTCGGATTCAAGAGATGAATAAATTAATTAGCAATAAATTAATTTTATTCATGGTCATTTCTATCTTAAACGCACGGAATAAATAATACTACCGGAGAGATAATATTATTTGATATAATATGGTATAATATTGGGAGTGCAATTATATTTATATAGTGGAAAATAAATATAATTAATAATAGTAAGGATTAATAGATTTGGGCTTGAACTCAATTTAATCACTATTATTGGAAGCCCAATATTCCACCTCCTTAAGATCTCATACGTAGCCTATAAAAGCACTACATGGTCTTCTATATTCTCATAACTTGAAGATCACAATTCTAGAGAGAGAGAGAAAGAGAAGGAGATCCATGGAGTTCGGAAGATCGTCGACCACACAACGTTTGAGCTAGTGCAAGGAATACGTGGGAAGATCTCAAGGTCTTCAAATAAGTTCTTCGTTTTTCCGAACAACGAGAACGAGGTAAATCGTAAAACTCTCTTTATGATTTAATCGTTTATTTATCGTGATTATACCTTGAACAAAGATCCGAGAACGCGACCCATGACGAGGTTGAACCGGGCGGTGGTGATCGTAGATCACCGGACCGCCGGCGGGTCAAGGGCTCGGCTAGGAGGGGTCGAAGGGCGAGAGCCTCGGCTGGGCGCCGAGAGCTCGATCGAACCCTAGCTGGACGCACCGCTCGCGCGGGGCTGTCTCCGCTCGCGCGGAGAGGCAGCCGCTCGCGCGGCGGCAACTGGCGGTGATCGCGAGCCACGGTTCGACCATGGCTGGGAGTGCGATCACCGTGGTGCAGCTGGGGCGTGCCCAACGGGCTGCCAAGGACACCCGCGAGCCCCACGCGTGGTGGCTCGATCGAACAAGCCGCGGCTTTGCCCGCGGTTAGGGTTTCAGTTGGGCTATCCCCGAGGTGGTTCGTGGCGGGTTTCCGGCGACCAGGATTTCGATTGGAGTTGTCGTTCCGCAATTTGACAACCCCGGATATTCGATCTCCAATGGATATCGGTTGGAATTAATTAGATAATTTATTTATTTAAATTTATTAATTCCGGGATGTCGATTTCCAACAATTGGTATCAGAGCGTTGGTTTTAGTTCACGGTATTTTTCGATAAATTGTTCTACCTTGCAGGGTTTCCGATTATTATGGCTAGATTTAATTTTATTAATTAATGTCCATAATATTACTCTTGATTATTAAACTCTCGGTGATGTCGAGATTCGTTTTTGTGTGGTGGATGCTTGTTCTTATTTTTCCGGAAATTGTATAAGGTCGATTTCATGTATAGAATCGATACCGGATAGCGTAGTAATAAATTTGTGATTTATTTTACGTTGGATCGAGGACGAAACGACGACCGGAAAAGTGTGACGAATGAGACGAAATAGAGGGAAGGACCGGGGATCGATCAACCCCATGATCGATCCCATATGATCAATCGATCGAAGGGAGGGGGCTGCCTTCGAGCCTCTCGGCCGAGCGCGATGCCACCATGGGAGGTGGTGCGCCGCCTGGGCGGCGGCTGCGGTGGCGTGCCCTCTCGACCGACGATCGATGGTGGGGGCGCGGGGATCCCCAACCCGTGCTCTCCTACCGAGATCCAACTTTTCTAAATTATTCGGTTTTTCTATTTTGAGTATTCCTATTTTTGGGAATTCTCATGGAATAGGAAAAGAATAAATTTAGAATTAATTTGGTCTTCCTAATTGATTATTCCTATTTTTGGGAATATTCATGGATTAGGAAAAGAATTAATTTGGAATTAATTTATTTTCCTTATTTAATTATTCCTTTATGGAATTTTTAATAGAAAAGGAAAGAAATTAATTGGAAAGGATTAGGAGTCCTAATTTATTTTATTTCCTTATTCTATTATGGAAGTCTTCTAGAATATTCCAAGTTTGACTTGGATAGGATTCTAGAGATTTAATAGAATTAGAAAGGAAAATAAAAATAAATAAAAATATTAATAATATTTAATTTTATTTTTGATTTATTCGATTGACTTAATTTTCGAATTAAGTATCTTTTGGATTTATTAAAAATAAATAGATTTAAATATTGGAATTAATATTCTAGTCACATGGAGCATTCAAGAACGAAGACTGAAGACTAGAAGATGCGTACGGGGATGGAATAAAGCCATAATAGTCGGAAAATAATATTCTAGTATTATTTTGATTATGTGATAATATTCTATGTGCTTTATTTCATGTATGCATGCTTATGTGTATTTAATTATGCATTAGATAGCGTATCCCTTTATTGTAAAAAGCTAAGTGGGAGAGGGATTGGAAACAATGCCATGGTCTTCATTGCTGTTCTCTTGGTGACTTTTATGAACTTTCGAAGTTCATATAGATAAGCCATTGGAGGAGAATTCTTGTAATTCCTCTTACGAGAAACATTGATTAAGTTTATCAAACAATGCCTAATTTGTATTTCCAAAACTGATTTCAAGTCGACTCATTCTCACCCCGGGGAGTGGAATGGAGCCAAAGCACTTGGTCATGTCGAGGACACAAATTAGAGATTTTCGTGTCATTTTATGACTAAATCGATTGTCTGCTCGGCTCCCTCATTCTATGAGAGATAGGGTTGTTCGCATGGTAAATCACTGGTAAGAAACTTCGAGTTTCACTTATGATTTACAAGATTGAATGAATCAAGTAATTGGATGTCAATTATAAAAATCTTTTGGTGTAGTAAACGTCCACACAAACGTGGCTTGCTATAATGAATGGGATTTTGGATTAATTGATGTAGACAGTTATAGGGAGTTGTGAAGGATTGTGAGTTATCGTAAACGTCCACACAAACGTGGCTTGCGGTGATGTAGCGATTCTGAACGATTCACCTTAGTACTGAGTAATGGTTTACACTTAGGTACGCTTTATAGTATCCTTCCCAACGAAGTAACGCTATAATTGATGTACGACCGAAGCAAATCTAATTGCTAAATCGTTTGGGTAGGTAAACGTCCACACAAACGTGGCTTGCCATATCTGATGGGATTTTAGATGTGATTAGTGATTTAATGATATTATTTGAGGGAGATAATATCGGAGATTAAATCAATTGTTTGTTGTTATATGTGCTCATAGATTAGAAAATGGTTTTGAACCCACTTTCTGTGATACGTAAGGATTTTAAACTCACTAATCCCTAAATGTAATGATTGGAATAGAAATCTGGACATTACCCAAACTGTTAAAGAGTACAAGGTTGTACTCAGTGAGCTTTGTCCTCCCGAGCCTATCAATGTCTCAACTGATGAGGAAAGGACTGATTTTAAGAAGTGGGAAAATGCTTATGCAATGACCACTGATTATGATATCATGTTCAAACTCAAGTTGGTGTTTAGACATGACATAGGCGGCTAGACAAGAAGCGATGAGGATACTCATAAAGGCCAGTC
Organism: Euphrasia confusa; assembly: GCA_954870475.1. Classification (NCBI taxonomy): domain Eukaryota; kingdom Viridiplantae; phylum Streptophyta; class Magnoliopsida; order Lamiales; family Orobanchaceae; genus Euphrasia; species Euphrasia confusa. Next base: position 21,169,065 of record OX940949.1, read on the forward strand.
GCTTCGAGGAAACGCTTAAACACGTTTTTGAGATGATTGACCTTTTGGACGAGTTGAGACGGAAATCGCAAGCTCTTGTAGCCAATACCAAAGGTTTTGAACCAAATGGTAAAATCAGGGGAAATGAAAAGCAAGCAAACAAACCCAGTGGTTCTAAATTACTTGGACCACGAGATGGGACGAGAAAGCCAAGAGGCAAGAAATCTCGATGCAAACAGTCTGGGTATTGGAAGTCTGATTATCCTCTCAAAGAAAGTACGAAATTTTTCTTTAGTCGTAAAAACATAGTCAATGGTATTATCTACCGGAGCCTGGTGTGTAGATATGGAACCACTGACGGTATGTGCATTTTAAATGCAAGGGTTCCAGGAAACCCGACGACTTGGAAAAGAAGAAATCGTAGTCTACATGGGCAATGCTGTGGAGGAGGCAGCTGTTGCAATGGAGGACATTATTATAGGATTTCATTTTGAGTTATTGCTTTTATGTACCTTTCATTTTAGAAAGAACTTTGTTCTGGATTTCTAATAAATAGATATTTTATTTCTTTTAATCATTTGATGGTTATAAGAAGAAATAATGATATTATCTATTCTAGTACATTAGCTAGCAATATATAAATGATGAATCCTGAGTGATGATGACAAGTGCAGCATATATAATTAATAAGAAAAATCAAAGTCATTTGATAACGATCCAAATGACATCAAACAATGTTTTTCCCTTCGTTATGCCGTCGAAAAGCGAAGTGGCCTTCAAAGGAGAAATCATTGATAATTCCATCTGTGGCATTTGAGATATGGTCATCTTAACAACAAAAGGCTGAAATTTTTGAAGAAAAATATAGGGATAATTAGTACTCTAGTAATTAAACTATAGGCATTTTTGTACTTTGGTTACCCAACATGCAATTTTTACACCGCAGTAGCTGAACTTTAATAAATTGACACTTTCATTTAAAATCGGGCGGAACCTGGTGACATGTGCGAGGCACGTGATCCTCACTGCCGGGTGTCACGATTTTAGTAGATTGAAGATGAAAATTACATAAATAACCCTTAATTCATTTTACCAATTAAATTAAACATTATATAATGTTAATATCTTATTTATTAAACAATTAAATTATAAAATTAAATATAAACACCAACACCCTTGAATCCCTAAAATTTAATAAAAGTCTATAATTACTGGACAAAATCGAAAAATTGAAAATAATGGCCTATGCGAACACTTTCAAAAGCAATCCAATTCAAAGATGTAAATTATTGAGAACTGATAATTTTCAACATCGTCACCATCGCTCAATCCAAATAAAAGTTTCCAATTTTTGACACAATCATCACCATAGCTGAGCACCGAGAAACAGGAGCAGCGGGGAGGGACGGTTTCTTGACGACGACCAAACAGTTGCTCGCGCAAGACGCCCTTCTGGACTCGGGCGTTTTTCAACGCCGCGTGGCCGCGTTCGAAGAGCTTGGAGCGGGAGAATTTGCGGGTGGAAAGCTCGAAGTCACTGTAGTTGAATTTTTGGAGTTTGATAGATTTCTGTTTTTCATCTTCTGGCGAAGGCATGTCTTCTACTAAGGTTGAGATTGATTTTGAATTGCTTGCTTTGCATCTAATCTATTATTTTGAATATTAAGGATGAGTAAAAATGGAGATTGTGGGAGATATGAATTTATGATTGAGGTAAATTTCTAGTGTGGGAGAAAGAAAATTTATAAAATCAATTGTTCTTGTGGGTTCATTGGATTTGTACCAAATGTGTCGATCTGTTTTTCGAGTTCGGTTATTTTTATGTGTTTCTGCAATATGAATTTGGGGAAGACGAAAATAATCCAATTTTATTAATATTATATTTATTATTTATTTGATTTTGGTATATTTAGCAAAAAGTCTATATTGCCCTTATTTATTTAATTAATTAGACACGATTGTCTTTGAAAGTCACGTGAATCTCACATGTTACAGGTTTCTGTTCACTTTAGCATTAAAGTACAATTTTTTGATAATTCAGCTATCGTTGTGTAAAAATTGCAAGTTGGGTAACCAAAGTACAAAAATGCCTATAGTTCAGCTACTAAAATACAATTATACCAAAAAAATATTGTTGTTGGTCTTCCATCCATCGAAAGAAAGGAGCAAGTTTGTGAATGATGCATTTTTGGAAAAATGCACAAGCTACCTTTTCCTAAATCCTCTTGGAGAGCCAAATGTCCTTTGGAACTGGTGCATTCGGATATTTGCGGTCCTACGAGGACTCCATCTCTCGGTAACAAAAGTTACTTCATTCTTTTTTTCGACGACTTTTCAAGAATGATGTGAATATATTTTTTGAGTGAAATCAGAAGCTTTCTCCACTTTTCTACAATTCAAGCTCTTGTAGAAAATCAAAGTGGATTAAAAATTTATTTGTTGCGGACGGATCGAGGTGGTGAGTTTTTCTACAAATCATTCATGGAGTTTTGCAGTAAAAATGGTATCAAAAGGCAACTCACTGTTCGTAGAAGTCCATAAGAAAACGGTGCCGCCGAAAGAAAAAATAGAATCATTGTCGAGATAGCAAGGAGAATGCTACAAGAGAAAAACTTGGAATTTTTTTTTCGGGATGAAGCTGTACACACGGCTATCTACATTCTCAATCGATTTCCGACAAAGGCGGTTCTTGATAAAACACCATACGAAGCTTGGCATGGAAAGAAGCCAACGGTTGATCATTTGAGAGTTTTTGGAAACAATGCTTAATCTCATGTCTCAACTCCAAACCGAGACAAATACGATAAAAAAAAAGTTAAAAATTAATTTATGTTGACTACAACGATGAATCAAAGGTTATCGACTTTATAACCCGAGAAATAAAAAACACATCGTCTCAAGAGACGTGATGATGCAACCCAAGACCCGTCAATTAGTCACGACACCAGAATTGATCAGCGGCGGCGAATTGTTTAGATTTCAGACTTCTTTATAAATACTCAATTCTATTCAATTTAAATGTCGTTTTAACCTTTCAAATTATTTTCAATTTAGATGTTGTTTTGAGATTTTCAATTTAAATTAAATGTATTTTTTTCCAAAATTACTTAATATTAATTAAAATTATTTAAATGATAATTATTTTAGTGTTTGGTTTAATTTTTTAAAGTAATTAATGAAAGGTAAAATAGAAAATTGATATTTTTATTAATATGTGTATACGAGCTTAGAATAACATATATTTTGAATGAAAGAGAATAACAAAGGAGATGCGATAACTGTTGGAACGTAATAAGTTGGAACGTAATAAGTACTATTAAACATGTAAACATACTTCAGTACTTAGGGGTTCATAAGATCATAATCCCCCCGGGTTGACGGGGGATCGCCGGGTCTCGCATGTGTACTGCCCTTTGGAGCTGGTGGCGATGGCTTTCCGGCCCTTTTCTCATCCTGAAACCTTGTATCTGGCTTTCCAATTCCACCCCCATTTCTCATCGTCGACAAATATTGACTACCAGCTTCGTTGACCACATAACGACAATCTGCATTTCTCAACAAATATTGACTACCAGCTTCGTTGACCACATAACGACAATCTGCATTTCTCACACAGTTTGCAAGCAAACATATTGCCAAGAAGGAGAAATATGTTACTGTAGGTGTCATTGCTTTTATTACTTGTTGTTTTTTAATCGAATGTTTTGCGGATAAATATATGTGTGTGTGTGTATGAACGCATGTACAAGATTTGGAAGTCTTGTTCCGCGCAGTTGAATAGTCCGTGGTACTGCTATTGCTGGGCAGGGACGTACTGATGGGAACCCTGATCTGTATCCCGTAGCATGCTACGAGGTGACGCATGGAAGTGCCAAGAGCGATACCATCGCTACGAGACCGTACGAGGCAGCGTACGAATCACTCGTACTAGCCTTGATGCAGAGCGATGATGCGCTCGTGCATAAGAGTGGGGTCATGAACGAGACAGCATTCAATCCCCGTAGCACATTCGTGCTATCTACGCATCCCATTGAATCAATGATTCATATGTGGTATGGAGTAGAATTACTCGTATTCATACGAGGAATCTACGAGAGGCCCGGGAGCGTATACGAGGTTTACACGAGGACATCGAACGAGCCAGCGTTCAAGTCCGTAGCACTCCGTAGCAAGCCACTTGAGAGGTTTACTATGCGATCTCGCATGATACCTATGAGGCAATACGAGAGTGGATACGAGTTATCATGGGGCACTCGGAGCGAGACAGCGCTCGATGCTATTGATGCGGTAGTACGCGATGCTTCCCGCAGCGCGATACGAACCCATACGGCAGTTCTCGTAGCTCTTCGTAGCGAGATACTAGCCATGAGCGTCTACGGTAGTACTCGTAGCAATCCGCAGCGATGTACGAGCCTAGGGGCGAGGGGTGATAGAGATCCCCGTGAAGCCACCGGACTTAGAGAAATCCAGCGGCGGAGATACGAGACTCGCACGTATATGCGTCGTAGCTCCGGCGTATCATCCGGTAGGAGAAGGAATTCTCCGGCGAACCTTCGGCCATTAGGTCGGCGATCTCCGGAGAAAAGCAGTGGCGCACGGCGGCGACGACGACGATCATACGGCGGCAGACGACGACGGTGGGCGAGCCACGATGGCGGTAGTGGGCGGCCAAGGAAGTCGCGCCCATCCTATCCGATTAATTAATATTAATTTATTAATATTAATTAATCTTTATTTTATTTTATTTTCTTTTTATTTATTTAATTAATTAGTTTATTAATTTAAGTAATTAGGGAAAATAGTATCTAGAGTATCTTTAGGATTCTTTAGATTAGGAATGTGATAGAGTTTCCAAGTGTTGGGATTCTCTTATCATTTGTTTATTATTTTATTTTACTTGGTGTCCAAGTAATGAGCTCTATATAATAGAGGCTCCGCATTGTAAAAATATATCTTGGGATCAATAGAAAAACCGTGTGGTTTAATAACAAGCAGTGCTTGTATAGTTGGGTGTTATCTTAAACACTAGAGCCGATTACAAGGCTATAAATTCGTTACCCTTTGCCAAGTCAAGTGCGTGATCACTTTGATTTGAGGAACCACAAGTTGATCGTAATAATCACTTGTTGGGACAAGCGTGTGGTGTAGATTGTAATAATCAAACCCACGTACATATCTCGCGAGTCGAGGAAGGCCAAGAACCTCTCGATTCATCCATCACCCGAAGCCGACGATTCAACACAACTCGAGTGAAGGTCGATCTACTCAACCCGAGGCGTGCGGAGACGTGAAGAACTCATTGTACTCTCGAGCCAAACAAGACTTGTAGACCGCGCAAGCGCCTCAACAAACTTGGATTGGTAAGGTATTTCGGTAGGCCCTATTCGATCGACCGGGGTCCCTATCATGTACCCACTTGGTCCATCAACTTTTTTTAAAAATTTATTTTTATATATTAAGGCAATTAATTATAATTTATTTAAAAATAATTAAAATTTAATTGTGATTTTGTTAAAATATTATGATTTATCTAAAAAAAAAAAATAAGATAATGAACTATTTATTAAAAAAATACTTTTAAAATATTAATTCATTACTAATTAAAAAAATAAATTAGAATATCAATATTGTTCAATTATTAAGACCAAATATACTAATTTATCACACTTTTAAAAAAATAGAATTAGAATATTAATACTGATCAATTATTAATTAAAAATTATGATTTAAATTTACATTTGTCTAGTTCTTCACAAATTATAAATCACAACTGTTATTTTTGTTATTTTTTTATGTGGTACTCTATACCTTTCATAATAACAGAACCACTCTTTTTAAATGGACATTTCTCAATAATAGTACCTTCAAAAACGAAAATAAATATTCTTATTTTGTCACTTTAAAATACAATTTTACCCATATTTTATCCACTACTTTTTCAAATTTACTCACAATTTCTTTAATTTTTAACTTAAAAATTACATTTATATTCTTAATTTTTTGCTCGAAAAGTAAAAAAATAACATATTTTTTAAACCTGCGTGTCCGAAAAAAGGATTTTATATTTATGAAATGAATAAGTATTTTTTTTTCATATTTGCACCCGCTTACTAATATTTTTGGGTACGTTACTGTTGCTGAGTTGAGGTATTGACTAATAATTTTTCAATCCACATAATTTAAATGCCTCTTCCCTCATTGAGTAGATATTGACTAATAATTATTACTTCTTTTGTTCTAAATCAGATTACATACGTGTTCGAACACAAATATTAAAAAAAAATACTTTATTGATTTTTTATCAAAATAGTGTATAAAAATTAATAAATTTTAAATTAATAAATAAATTAATTGTGAGTAATTTAAAAAAAAAGTACAAAAGTAAAATTAAAGTTTTGTTTAAAAAAAAAAGAGTAATGATGCATTTATAAAACAAGAACCATATATTTTATAGGGGCATTCACGATTAGAGTAAGTCATAAGAGTTTTAATATATCTAAATACTAATCTTTGGCCTAATCATAAAAAAGTAAAAACTTCCGAAACGATCCTTTGTGTTTTTTTTAACGATTAACAAAAAACAATCTTCCAATTTTAAAAATTCCAATATACATATTATACGTAATTTCTCTCATTCGATCCTAAATTAGTTTATTGTTTCCGCTTCTACAAAATCTAAACCCTATCAATAATCTGTTTTAGAGTTCTCAACCAGTCGGCGAGTGCTTGAGAAGCATTGAACCATCCGCACTCCAGAAATCCTTGGTATCACCGGTTCGAACTAGTTCCCGATGGCGGATTTGTGAACCAACAAACGAAAAGGATTATGATCTGGTATGTTTTCGTGGATTTCTCTTTGCATAATATGTTGAATCTGTGTCCAATTTTGAAGAATTGCAGATCCAAGTATTTAAATTCATTACTTGGAAATTGGCGGTGGCGACTAATAGAGCTTCCCATCTATCCTTTGATTGTTTGTGGAGAAATATTGCAAGGTAATGAATAGAATATATACAGATGTTTTTTTTCCCTATTCTATTTGTTCTTCTAATTTTATTTTCGTCTTATTGATTGTGATTGTACTAGAATTTTCACCCCTCTAAATAGTTCCGCTAGTTACTTTTACGGCACTCGGGTTCTACCATCTAGGCTTCCCACTGGTTCATAACTATTTAGTCTCGTACGTCGAATTATCGATTTCTGTTATTTGTAGGTTGCAATGTGTTTGGATGTCGGGATACCAATGCTTCTTTTAATTGTTTTCATCTCACAGGTAAATGGGCATCACAGATCATGAGATTTGTCTGTAAAAACTAGTACTATATATCATTCATCTTGTGCTCGGGTTTTTGCAGTATTTCCCGAGATGGTAAAGCCACCAAGGCCACTCTGCGATAAATATGCTCTGCTTTTAACGCTGTCGATCAGTGGAGCCTCATGGTACCTAACTAAAATCTATTATCGTATTTTATTAGTTTTTTAAACATTTGAATACTCTCAAATCATTTTAACTTGGTAATTTGTACTTAGTTTATACCCATTTAGGTTGTGATTCAGTTATTAAATTTAGTATTTACTAGTTCACTTAGTAGTTTGTAACAACTAATTAATGCATACTTATATATTTTAAGGTACAACTAGTTTTGCAACTAGTTATCAAATTTAATATTTAAAAGTCAAATTTAATAATTGATAAGTAATAACAGGAATTTTGATTGTGTTTGAAAGTAGAACTAATCATGAACATCTGGATTCTTAGAGCACATAATTATTATGTAAGGTCCTTGTTTTCATAGACCATAGTAATGAACTTAAAAGGCAAAATTATTATTTTTTATTTTGCAGATTTTTGAGATGTATACCGCAGCACCAACGATTCACAAAGACAAGGGCGCCGAGCCCACTTTCGAGGAAAATGTTGCTCAGTTATTAATCAAATTAGTGCATACCCAACTTATTTGTTATGATGCATTAATTCTTAAACGGGCAAGCAGTAGCATCTATCGAATGAATCTTTATGGTACTTTATGACTGAGTTGTCTGCTTTTGTGTGTACATGCTTCAACTAGTTTTGCAGCTAGTATAAATAGTTTTCTTTTGATTCGTTCATGAAAAGAAGAAGGAAGAACCTCAAGAGGGCATTCGAGGACGAGACGTCGAAGCTTGTAGACGGTCAAAGTGTGATGCAGGTTGTGAGTTGTAGGGGCTCTAATATTATTGAGGTATTTATACAACACACTTTTGTAAGGCTGTCTTTACCGGTATTCGCGTAAGGGAAACTAGTTTCACCCGTTTGATTCGTTGTTTCTCAAGGTAATGGACTCGAAAGAAGAGAAGTTACTTGCAATATTCTTAACAAAGTTCCAAAAAGGCATGTGAATTAGATTATGTATGGTCGACAAGCATTTGTTTGTGTGTTTATAAGTGTTGAGATATTTAAGCACATATCTTGTTATTTTTTTCGATATCAACAACAATATTATTTTTCTCGACTCCAGGCAATGGTTATTTTTGACACTTATGGATGTTTTGTATAAATAGACAACCTTGATTCTAATGCTAAAATCGATCTAGAGAACTATGATGTAGTAAGTTCAAAATTCATCTTAAAACATATTTAATTAGTAACTGTTTAGAGAACTATGATGTAATAAGTCAAAAATTAAAATTACAAGATTACAGTAACTAACTAAGAATGAAACTAGCGAATAATTGTAATAACTAATAATTGTATTCAACAAAACTAGAAATGAAACAGTAATAATTTATAATTGTATTCAGCAAAACTAGACATGAAACAATACAATACGAAACTAGGAACAAAATTAGCAAAAAAAAAAAAAATTATCACACAAAACTAAGTTGATAATTATATTTAAGAAAACTAAAAACGAAACAACACATTAGGAAACTAAGAACAAAACTAGCAAAAAATATTATATTAAGCAAAACTATAAAAGGAAACTAATAAATTATACAAAACTTTGAACAAAATTAAGAAGAAAACTAAAATTATATATTACACAAAACTATAAAAATAACATGTGAAAATTTTGAATGTATTTATACAGGTTTTGCTCTACATAAGGCGAGTCCCCAAATGGGACCTTGTGAATGACGTGAACAAGGTCGGATCTTGCCGGAGGAGAAGACCCGTTGACCTCTTCTCCAACGTCGGAAGCGCTAGAGAACACTCACGGCGGCGTAACCCTCTCGGCTGAGAACAGTAACCACTTAAACCGCTTCAGCTCGACATCTAGCTCTTGAATTTTGGATGAGCCCATCAAATTTATCTTCTGTTACTAAAAAAAAAAGTGTTCATGGAACAACAGAAAAAAAAATTGATTTGAAGAGTTTGTTTGAGTGGTAATACCTACGAATGTTGATTCTCCCACTTTCCTCCCATCAACCTATATATATGCACTTTGTTGTTATTCGGACGAAACCCCATCACTGCAATCGAAAATAAATAATCAAATCATCACCGCGGACACATACAAGACAAAACGAAGCCATAAAAATTAAGCATTACTCGAGTGTTTTGGGTTCCTGTTTCAAACGTACGCGCACACTGAAATTATCAACGAGAAAGGAGATTCGAGAAATGAATAATCTTCGACTTCGCATCCACGTATGAAGAAGCGACGGGGATGGTGCCTGTGGCGGGTGGAGACGGCGAAAGTGGAGAAAAAAACAAGATACATATGAGATTTAGGTTATTTACAAATCTAAAAAACTTACAGTGATTATCAATTGAACAAATGCACATGTCTGATGGCGAAGAAGGCGGTGGTAGACAGCAAGCAAGAGTCTCGAATTGGGAATAGCAGAAGTGAAAATTAAATTAGGTTACACAATTCAATAGTATAATTTAATTATAATGTAAAGGTTATTAAAGACATTTTAAATTTGAACAAGATACTCAAAATATAATTATGAAACTTTTAACTAAATTAAATTATGATACAGAAACATTAAACTTTCTTTAAATAAAATTAGTCAAAAGAATAGTATTTTTTTATAGTATCAATACCTAAAGTATTTTTTTCTCTAAAATTCTCTATTTTATATATAAACATTATAACCAATGAGATTTCATCAATTTATTTTGAATTCACACTAGCAAAATAATTACTTTTAGAAAAAAAAATAGTTACAAGGAGTATTATAAAAAAATACAAAAATAGATTTTGACTTATGATAAAAAAATTATTATAATTTAGAGTAATGAGATGTTTTATAATTATATTTGTAGTATATTTAAAAAAACAAATGTCTCATATATCCTTTATATTACAATAAATATATTTAAACACTATTTTTACAGATCTCTACAGCGTCGCCTTTTAAGTTCAGAGCTTTCATTATGGAAATTGGCCGTTTCAAAAACAGCAGGCATATGCTTCACTACAAAAAAACCAGGAATTCTCTCCGGCTATACTCCCGTAGGGACGCCCCTACGGCATCCCCTACGGGAAATACCATATTGACAACCCCTACGGCTACCCCTACGTCTGTAGTCATAGGGGAGAATCCCGTAGGGGGTTCCCGTAGGGGACAACGCGCGCATTCACGCGCTTAGTCTCCCTCCAAAAAGCCCTACGGGTGACCGTAGGCTATTGAGCCCTACGGCAGGCTGCCTTGTAGGGGATGAGACGCGGAGACCCTCTACGGCTGATTCCGTAAGGGTGTAACTGTTGGGATATGTCCTTCGATCCTACGTGTGCAATCGATAAAGTCATAAGGTCGTCTATGGATGTTAAATGATTATTCGATAATATTAATTGTTGGGAACAATATAATATTGATCGATAAAATCATACCTACAGGGTCACACACGAGCTCGATATTGATATACATTGCTTGATAAATATATTGATTTAGAATCAATATTTACGTGGATTTAATACACATGCATGGGATGCATGGCTTGCATGGATGCATGTCACATAGTGTGACATGGCATGCCACACAAGCAAGTGGGACCACATACAATGCATAGTGGCATGTGTATGTGGCATGACCTTTCACCTCCTTTGTAACCCCTTTTGCATGTTAATGGTGCATTATGATGCCCATTATGTTGTAGGTTACAAAGGGGAGTAATGTGGTGAATAATGAGGCCATTATATGGATGAAAATCAGATTTTCATCACACCACAACATGAGCCACGAAATTCCACTAACATAGAGAGAAAATAGGTGATCTTGGAGATCAATTCTCAAGCAAGCAAGGTGTTCATATTCCGGGTTCGTGTGCAACACGTAGAGGCCGGGCCATTTGTGCGGCTTCAACATCCGGACGATCCAAAGGAGTGACAAGGTCATTCACAAGGAGAGCTTCAAGTTGCTGATCCATTAAGGTGGTTCAATCGACTCAACACCACCTTAATCAACATCAACGAATCCATTCATTATCAAATGTAAGAACTCGTTGAACCTTATATATATATATATATTGGATGTGTATATATATATGTGTCTATACATATATTGTGTGTACTAGATCAAGCATGATAGATTTATATGCTTTACACGCTTCCGCACACACGGTATATCGATCGGATCGGTATACCGGTACCTTCAATTGGTATCAGAGCCTAGGGCTCGTGCACACTTTTGTGTTGGACACAATGGTTTAAATCACATAATTGGATTAATTGTTTAATTGTGATTATGTGGTTAGATGTAAGGCCGGCCACCGTTAGTGGTCGGGTGAATGAATTCGTCGTTTTTTACGTTTCGATTGGCCGTAGTATTTGAGGGCTGCGTCCCTTGGAATCATTTGTAATAGATAGGTTTTTCTATTATATTTGTATTGTACTACTTGTAAGCGATGGACTTGGTCCATGGTTCGATGGAGGATCTCGGCTCTCCGGCGAAAACGAGAAGAAACGAAGCAAAACGAAGCAAATCGGGCTGCTGGAGCCAAACGGCGGTCGCCGTTTGAGCTCCGGCGGGCGCCATTTTGATTCGGCGGGCGCCGTTTTGATTCGGCGGGCGCCGTTTTGGAAACGGCGACCTCCGAAAGGCTTTTTCCTTGGCAGATTATTCCCGGACCTTTCGGCGGGCGCCGTTTTGGAAACGGCGACCGCCGGTGGTGTTCGGCGACCGCTGATTGTGAAACGGCGGGCGCCGTTCGTGGTTTTATGGGTACGGAATAGATTTGACCAATCGGAGGGCACGGAACTAAAACGGAGGGCGACGACCAGTCCAGAAGATGTTCAAGGCTTTTGTTGTTACTTTAATTCTTTTCTTTTGAGAGTTGTGAGGTTCTAGGGGCCTTTCGATTTCGTATTTATATGCTTTGCTAGTTATAGGTTGTTTTATGTTGTACATGTTCAACTTACATATAAACAAACCTATGCATGCAAGTTCCCAAAAATAATGAGTATAATGTCTTGTCCAAAACGTCACACTCATGAAGCCCTCGATCATAAGTTGGTAGGTCCGCCTCAGCGGGGTACTACTTGTTATCTTGGGATAAGTGGGAGTAAGGGTTAGACCTTTACACGTGAATTTGGTTTTCTCATCGATAGATCCAGTGCAGGCGTGGCTATCGAGACATGAGATGAGAATGAGATTCTCGTCGATCGAGAGTGATTTTTAGATATCATTGACATGGGTATGTCTACCTATCTTGAAATACTTAAGTGCGGACTCAGTCGGCTTAAATATTTACAAGATGAGGATCTCGGGATCGTTTTGTTCTAAGGGACAATGATATTGGATATCAATTGAACAAAATGAAATAAATAAGTACAATTGTTAGACAACCTTATTTGTTTACCGCTTTGTGGATGTTTACATACTTTAGTTATCTTTCTTTTGTAGTTTATCATGTCAAATATCAACTCAATTCAAGTTTGGTTCAATTCTTGATTGTGAAAAAATTGAACAACACAAATTTTCTTGATTGACAACGTAATTTGAGGATGGTCCTCAAATACGAATACAAAGAGAATGTGTTAGATTACCAATTCCTATGATATCATTGAACAACTCAATAGCATGTTCGGGGAACAGACTAAGATTGAGCAGTTCGGTATGAACAGGGTCATCGCTTCAGCTAGGCTGGAAAAATGGAAATCTATGGAATCACATGTGCAACAAATGATTGGATTATTTGTTTCAAGTGACTGCCTAGATTTTTCCTATGATGATTATTTGGCAACCGATTTCATACTTCAATCTCATGATGGTTATAATGCCTTTAGGCTAAATTTTCCATATGAATGGTTTGAAGAAATCGCTTCGTGAGCTCCACGGGATGCTCAAGGCTGCTGAGCCGGCGATAGAGAAGGACCCTAAGAGGGAAATTCTTATGATATGGGATAGGGTATTCAAAAGAGCATGGGCAAGAAGGCTACTAGGGTTCCTAGGGAATCTCAATGCGTCTTTGCAAAAGTGTTGGACACTACTTGCAAACATATAAAAGTTCATATTTTATTCAATCTCAAAACAAATGCCTAATTTGTCTTTCATATGATGGATTCTAAGGTTATGATTATTTACACCTCGGGGAGTGATTTAATCCAAAACACTTAAGTTCATCAATGACACAAATTAGAGACTTTCGAGCCATTGGATGGCGTGAATCGATTGTCTGGTTGGCTCCCTCATATTTTATGAGAGATAGGGCTTCAATTGCATGATAATATCGCTGGTTAGAAAACTTCGATTTTTCACTTACGATTTATCACGTTTTGACATTGAGATAATTTTGAATGGGAAATTTGAATGAGACTCAATTATTGGGAATAATTGAATTTGCCCAAAGTTCAAAGAAGATGTGAAGAACGTGGTTGCTTCATCTTCAAGTATTAATGATATAGACATTAAACTTCACAAATTCTACTTCTTGGGTATTGGATGCCAAATGTGGTTCTCACATTTGTATGTGGAGGAACTACATAGAAGTGTAAGTTTGGTGAGTAGAGATGTCGATCTATGGGCGAGAAATGAAGCGAATGTCGTTGCATTAGCCGCATGATCATATGATGTTGTTTTGCCTTACGACCTTGTTTTAGTATTATAACTATGTAATTTCGTACCTTCAATAAACAATGAATATTGGTTCAGTATTAGATACTGATGGATTAGTTTTTCACTATTAAATAGTTTGGTAACTATTTTAATTGTGAATTATTCTTTGTTTTGGTACGATTATTATATTGTTTATGTATACTTTAAACTTGACAAATCATATATATCATTATGACCAAAGGCCAAATCGAATAAGTATCGATGAGACATAACTGAAACATTGTTGATTAGATCAAATCAAAATCTAAACATGTAACGAAACTTCTTTTAGAAGGAATTTTAGAATCATTTGACTTGGAGTCATTTGATACATGTGAATGATGTGTGATTGAAAAGATAACAATGTCATCTTTCTTGGAGAAAGGAGAACATGTGAGTAATTAGGGATGATACATACTGATGTATGTGGAACCTATTAGTTCACAAGCACATGAAGGTTATGTTTCGGAAAAGAGAAAATAAACTATATTAGATATAGTTCGACCATTCGATGAGAGGTCTAAATGAACTAGTGGTCTCTTTTGGGAACACAAAATTCTAGACTTCAACTTATACACTGAATAGGAAGCTGTCAAAAGCTGTTGATAAGACACCATACTAGGTATGGAAAGGGAGGGTCCCTAAATTGTTTTCATCAAAATTTGAGATTCTAAAAGCTTCTCTGACGAGATTTATCTCTATAGAGCTTGAACTCAAATGGGATAAAAGTTTCTTTATGGTATCCATAAGAAACTCGAGGGTACAACTTCTACGATCTATCTGAGAACAATATTTTGTTGCTCGAGATAGTGATTTTCTTGAAAAGAGTTATCTTTCCTAGAAATTCAGTAGGAGCTCGGTTGTCTTGAACGAGGTTCAAGTGAAACAACTAACGATGAATACTCAAGACTGGGTTGAGAGTATTGTTATGGTTTTGGAAGCCATACCAGCCCTCGTAGGTCTGAAAGGCATAAATCTATCTCTATTATTCAAATACTTAGATATTGTGACCAATGAGAGATATGAATTCATGCTTTTAGAAAGCGGTGAACCTTCGACCTAATTCCAAGCTATGACGAGTCCAGCTACTAAAAATTGGCATGGTGCCATGAAATCTGAGATGATATCAATATCTGATAATCAAGTTTGGAACTTGATATATTTGCATCACAGGGTTAGACCCAATGAATGCTAATAGATCTTTAAGATCTAAACAGACAGATGGAAAACCTAGGGTTTTCAAAGCAAGGTTGATGGTAAAAGTTTTATTCACGAGGTGGATTATGGAAAAACTTTCACCAATTGCTTTGATTAAATCATTCAGATTATCTTAGCCATTACTACTCATCTTGATAATGAGTTATGGTAATATTGTTAAAACTAACTTCTTGAATTGGATTCTAGAAGAGGCTGTGTTTTAACACAGTCAAAGAGTTTTATCGATCTTAATAAGGCTGAGAAATTATGCAAGCTTATAGTTCTATTTATGGAATAAAGAATGCATATCGGAGTAGCAATCTTCAGTTCAATGAATCCATACTGGGATTTGGATTTCAGAGGAACTCGGAAGAGTCTTGTTTTACAAGAAGATCAGTGGGAGTTACGTTGTATTAATTGTGTTGTATGTCGGTGACATACTCCTTATTGGAAACAATATTCCTATGCTTAATTCTGTTAAAGAATGGCTTGGAAGTTGTTTTTTAATGAAGGATCTTGGAGAAGCACAGTACATATTGGGCATCAAGATCTGTCAGAACAAATCGAAAAGGATGTTTGAACTTAGTCAAGTGACCTATATTGATAAGGCGGTTGATAAGTTCAGAATGAAAGATGCCAAAAGGGGTCTCATTCCAATGAGTCATGGCACATCACTTAGCAAGATGCAAGTCCCTACGGTACTTGATGAGCAAAAGAGGATGTAAAACATTCCTTATGCTTCGGCAATAGGGTCTATAATGTACGCCATGATATGTACACGATCGGACGTATTGTATGCTTTGAGCATGACGAGTCAGTTTCAAGGAAACCCAGGTGAGGCGCGTTAGACTGCGACCAAGAATATTCTTATGTACCTTAGATGGACTAAAGAATATTTTGTTGTCTTTGGAAGACAAATATAGTTGATATTAACAAGCTGTTTGAATGCTAACTTCAAAACAGACTAAGATAATTTCCGATTTTAATCTGGTTATATCTTTTGTCTGGTTAGAGGTGATATTTGCTGGAATAGTTCCATGCAATGCAATATAGCTGATTAAACTACAGAAGCTGAGCACAGTATTGCATTGGATGCAGTAATGTTGGCAGTTAGGATTTGAAAGTTCTTGAATGAACTAGGTGGCGTAACTAGCTCAGCCCATCCGATAGCTCTCTATTTATAGTAGAGTTATCGCGCAAGCCAATGAGTTAGGAAGCACCACAAGTCTAAAACTGCTGCTCAGGAAGTTCCACATTATATGGGAGATAGTTTTGTGGAGACATCGAGAAAATAAAGTTGCAACTTTTGGTAAGTTTGCAAACCCGTTTTCTAAACCTCTCCAGCAGTTTAAGCTTGAGGCTTTCACGACTGCAATAGAGATCAGACATCTTAGAGATGGGTTGTGATTTCTATTACTGTATTAGATACTTTTGGAGATTTGGTAAACATTCACTCATATGTATAATACATATTTCTTCATATAAATATGGTTTAATTTATATGAATTGTCCAAATGATTAAGTGATATCAATTGGGTTATGAGGTCGACTTACCGCATAATGAAGTCCCAATGGTTGAACTGATATACTTAAATCATATAGTTGTTCCTGGTTCGTATAATCGAGTACGGACAAACCGATAATACAATGAACTAGTTTGTAATGTGTACTATAGCGCCGCTTCATGGGCTAGTGATGTGGGACATCAAGTACAATTACATAGATATTAGCTGAGAGCTAATGATCGAACAGACCCGACTAGAATAGTATTTAAGATTTCGAGTCATAATACTATTTCATTGACTGTCGAGCAATTTCCTCTGACCTGAGTAGTCCAGAGTGATTCCATTGTGAAATGGTGTACTTTGATACAAGTAAACGCCTTTCGTAAAAGGAGGTTATAAAACTTGTTATTGGGTATATCAGGAAGCAAGTGGGAGAGCTTGGATTGACAAGATGGGATTGTCCTCCATTTTATAATGGGATACATGTCTTACAGGCCACTTGGAGAGTCGAGACTGTGGAAAATACGTGGCCACGTCCAGATTCGTATCATAGTGATAAATCTGGTTTTACAGTCTGTCTCAAAGTCCAAGAAAGGTTTGAACCGATTGAGGATGACTCGAGTCTTGCCTCAAGTTCAAACTTAGACATAAAGTGACAACAGGAAATTGGCAGCACACTGGCTCTGAAGGCCAAGTGGGAGATTGTTGGGATATGTCCTTCGATCCTACGTGTGCAATCGATAAAGTCATAAGGTCGTCTATGGATGTTAAATGATTATTCGATAATATTAATTGTTGGGAACAATATAATATTGATCGATAAAATCATACCTACAGGGTCACACACGAGCTCGATATTGATATACATTGCTTGATAAATATATTGATTTAGAATCAATATTTACGTGGATTTAATACACATGCATGGGATGCATGGCTTGCATGGATGCATGTCACATAGTGTGACATGGCATGCCACACAAGCAAGTGGGACCACATACAATGCATAGTGGCATGTGTATGTGGCATGACCTTTCACCTCCTTTGTAACCCCTTTTGCATGTTAATGGTGCATTATGATGCCCATTATGTTGTAGGTTACAAAGGGGAGTAATGTGGTGAATAATGAGGCCATTATATGGATGAAAATCAGATTTTCATCACACCACAACATGAGCCACGAAATTCCACTAACATAGAGAGAAAATAGGTGATCTTGGAGATCAATTCTCAAGCAAGCAAGGTGTTCATATTCCGGGTTCGTGTGCAACACGTAGAGGCCGGGCCATTTGTGTGGCTTCAACATCCGGACGATCCAAAGGAGTGACAAGGTCATTCACAAGGAGAGTTTCAAGTTGCTGATCCATTAAGGTGGTTCAATCGACTCAACACCACCTTAATCAACATCAACGAATCCATTCATTATCAAATGTAAGAACTCGTTGAACCTTATATATATATATATATATATTGGATGTGTATATATATATGTGTCTATACATATATTGTGTGTACTAGATCAAGCATGATAGATTTATATGCTTTACACGCTTCCGCACACACGGTATATCGATCGGATCGGTATACCGGTACCTTCAGTAACAATTTTCCCTACAGCTGGTAGCCGTAGGGGACCCCTATGGGAAGTTCCCCGTAGGGGATCGTTAAAACGACATCGTTTTAACACTCACTTATGCCCCTACGGCGACGGGCCCGTAGGGGGAGCCGTAGGGAACCGCTATTATACAGCAGGCACAGCAGAAACATATTCATTTTATTTTTTCATCCAACACAGAGAGGGGTGGCGACTTGGAGGGCGATTTCCGGCGAATTGAAGCTACGTCCGGCGAATTGAAGCTACCAACACCTCAAGCACTTCGATTCTCCAAGGCTATCAGGTTAGAACTCTATTTTCTCCCTTTAATCGGTTTAATTTCTATATTTTGAAAAAATTAGGGTTTTTAGAAAAATGCGGTTTTTGTTTGAGAGTTCTTCGCATAAATGTTATTTAGCAGTGCTGTGTTATGTATATTGTTAAAATATGACTCGAATCCGTAGGAATTTTGTTTCCTTATTTAGGAAAATTAGAATTATATTGAATATAATATAATTCTATTCCTTATGGATTTAGGTGTCATATATTAGGAAAAGAGTTTATTCCTATTCCTATTGGTTACCTAATTTATGGGTTTTCTACACCTATAAATAGGGATCTCCATAGACACAATTATTTGTGTAGAACACGAGTTAATACGATCATAGAGAGAGATAATATTGTGTGAGATTAGAGGGTTTTAGAGTGGATATCAATCCTTGTAATCGTCGGCAATATTATAGTGAAAGTTCTCGTCGTTCCTCCCGTGATTTTTCCCGATTTGGGTTTCCACGTAAATTCCTTGTCTTCTTTACTTGTCTTCTTCTTTATTTATTGTTGAGTTATTTTCGGGGTTCCGCATTATTATTCGTACTATACATCGTCGATCTGCAACAAGTAGTACTAGTGGCACCGGTCTTGATCGTGTGGCGTTCAGAGCTTTGTCCCGTAACAAGTGGTATTAGAGCCAGGTTACGATCCTAAAAGCTAACAAGTGGTATCAGAGCCAGGCAACGATCCCGTGACCTTCCAGACTACGATCCTACTACCTTCCGGAGCAAGGTTTCGATGGCGAGCGTGAGGTACGATCTAACGAACTTAAGTCTCAACACGAGGTTTCCTATTTGGCAATACAAGATGAGGTTAGTCCTCATATCTCTTAAGCAAGAGATTGTTCTACTTGGTATTGACAACAAACGAAAGACATGAAGCATGACGAGTGGGTGGAGCTCGATCAGATGGCTATGGAGACCATAGGGCTTCATGTTTCGGATTATTTGACTGAGGAAACGACGGAGGCGAAGACCGCAAAGGAATTATGGGAGTTGTTGGAATCGATCTGCGTTGAGAGAACAGTGTCCAACACGCATCACTTGAAGAGAAGTCTCTACTTCCTCAAGACGGCGGAGGGGTCGTCGATTCAAGACCATGTAGCGAGATTCAAGAAGCGTGTAGCTGACCTTGGGAAAATTGACGTGAAGATCGAAGATGATGATCTTGCGTTTTGGATGTTATGCTCGCTACCCCCCTCTATGGCCGCTTTTCGGGACACGCTTCTCTGTGGACGAGATAATCTCACGTTTAAAAACGTAACTTCGGCTCTCTCGTCATGGGAAAACGTACAAATAATGGAGTCCAACAATGATGGTGTGCCCGATGTGGGTGAAGGACTTAACGTCCAAAATAAGTACCGTGATAAAGGGAGCGACTCGGGGAATTCGAAGTCGCGACACGGGAATAAGACGTGTTTCTATTGCAAGAAGAAGGGACACATAAAGTCGGAGTGCTACGCGTGGAAGAAAAAGGAGAGCAACAACAATAATTCCGGTAATAAGAATTCCGATGACGTTGGATTACTAGATGGGCACGATTATGAGGATCTACTAATGACTCTAGGCGAGAACTCCAACTTGTGTGATGATTGGATCTTAGACTCGGGTTGCTCGTTTCATATGTGTTCGGACCGGACGTTGTTCGAGACTTATGAATCTTTGGAGCATGGTGCGGTGTTTATGGCTAATAACACCTCGTGCAAGGTCGAAGGGATTGGGAATATCCGCTTGAAGATGTTCGATGGCACGGTGCGCACGTTAGGCGAGGTAAGACATGTCCCTGACTTGAAGAGGAATTTGATTTCCTTGAGTACCCTTGATATGAAGGGATATAAACTCACTTGTAAAGGTGGAATTTTAAGGGTTACCAAAGGTGGTTTGGTAATATTGCGGGGAAAGAGAAAGACGAGCCGTCTTTATGTCCTCGATGGAAGCTCGGCGAAAGAAGTAACCGAGGTTAATACTAGCTACACCGGAGAAGGTGGAGTTTCTGAGGCTACCTAAGAGGCTTTGGTAGTGTTGGGAGGAGACGAAAAGGCAGAGCGACCTTATGTCCTCCATGAAGGCGCGGTAAAGGAAGTAACCGGGGCCGAACCTCGACTCTTGCTAGAAGAGATTCAGTGGCTTAGAGGCATGCAACCAAGTAAGGCCGAAGTGACCAAGCTGATTAAAGATGAAGCGGTAAACGAAGTAACCGTGGGAAAAACTGGGCTCTCGGATGAAGAGTCTACACGACTAGACCATGTGCGGCTTGGGCATGTGAGGAAAGTCAATTTGAAGGATCGAGTGTTTCTCGATCTATGGAGTGTTTCTAAACCTGGTGAGCCATGTGCGCTTGGAAAGCGGTCGAGAGGGTATATCTCGAATTGGGCTCACAATTCGAAGAAGACACTCGGGTATGTACGTTCCGAGTTATGGGGACCTTTGAAGGTCCAAACTTCTAGGAACTAGGCCCATTGGGGCATTTGGAGGAAGACGAGGGACGAGACTATGGAGTGCGATGTGATTTCGCATGGGCGATGTGATTTCGCTTTATGGTTTGATGTGCGATGTGATTTCGCTTTATGGTTTGATGTGCGATGTGATTTCGCTTTATGGTTTGATGTGCGATGTGATTTCGCATGCGCGATGAGATTTCGCGGTTTCTCGTCAAGGTGGAGATTGTTAAAATATGACTCGAATCCATAGGAATTTTGTTTCCTTATTTAGGAAAATTAGAATTATATTGAATATAATATAATTCTATTCCTTATGGATTTAGGTGTCATATATTAGGAAAAGAGTTTATTCCTATTTCTATTGGTTACCTTATTTATGAGTTTTCTACACCTATAAATAGGGATTTCCATAGACATAATTATTTGTGTAGAACACGAGTTAATACCATCATAGAGAGAGATAATATTGTGTGAGATTAGAGGGTTTTAGAGTGGATATCAATCCTTGTAATCGTCGACAATATTATAGTGAAAGTTCTCGTCGTTCCTCCCGTGATTTTTCCCGATTTGGGTTTCAACGTAAATTCCTTGTCTTCTTTACTTGCCTTCTTCTTTATTTATTGTTGAGTTATTTTCGGGGTTCCGCATTATATCATGTATATGTCGATTTTGAATCTTGAATTGTTGAGAATTGTCATTTTAGGGTTTTCGTAAATTTTGACTTTCTTGGAATTTTTTGGGTTTTATTGGTTTTGTATATTGTTCTAGACCGAAATTCATTGAGTTCCATTTGGTGAGTTCCAAAAGTTTTATAGATTAAGTTGAAATTTATTTTTTCTAACTAGTAGAAATTTGGGATTTGAATAATATTGGGATTTTTGATAAATATTTGGATTTTAGTAATATTAGAATGAGTATATTGAAAAATTGGAATATTGGAATGAGTATATATAAATAAATTGGAATATAAAATTGGATTTTATAAATATTTTGATTTTTCGAAAAATTGGTTACAAGTTATGTTGAGATATGTTAAATTGGTTACAGGTAATGTTTAATATATGTTGAGAAGACACTGAAATGGTAGAGGATGTTGATGCACTAAATGATGATAGTGATGCTCTAGGATCGTTTGATGAGAATGATGATAATATAGTGTCATCCTAGGTAATATTGGAATGATGTGTATTATTGTTGTTAAATAGGTATGTGAATATTATTGGAGTTATTATATATACAAATGGCAGGTCGAGGTAAACGTAGAGTTGGAGGTGGTCGAGGTGGTGGAGGTGGTCGAGGTGCCCTAGGTGGTGGACTTACAGACCGTGATGGCGATGACGACGCCCTGATGCATTCTCCTTCTTCTGGGAGTGTTCCTGCGACTCCTACTGCTGATCTGTCTCCTGCTGCTACTCCTCCGAGTGCAGATACATCCTCTTCAGCTGCTCCCCCTCCTCGTACCGAGATTTATCCAGAGGGAAACGCGTAAGTATAATTTTATTTGAATGTTAGTAACTGCTGATTTTATCTTTTGTTAATCGTGTCTTTTTTATGTAGTTTTTCGGCTCGCAATAAAGTGAACGTTGCATCCGTGCTCCGAGAGATTATTGAGGCTCGTATCCACCCAGATGGATACACTCTTGCTAAGGTCCCTAAGAGTCATCAGTATATCTATTGGACCGAGTTTAAGGTACGTATGTTGATACTTTATTATTTTACACACATATGTTTGATTATACTAACTGTATTTATTTTGTCTGTTTTGAAGCGTCGCTTTTGTTGGGATAGGAGCAGGTACAGTGATACTCAGATCTATAACCATTTCAGAGGAGTGTTGATGAGGAGGTACAACAGACGCGTGAGCGAGTGGCGTCAGAAGTGGAGTGCCGATGGTTTGAAGCCGAACTGTGTGCCCGATGAAGTGTGGAAGAGGTGGTTGGTGATATTCAACTCAGCCGAGTATCAACAGAGGTCTGAGCGTAATACAAAGAACCAGATGAGTGAGCCCGATGGGCCGGGCACCGACATTTCAAAGGTTGCTGGAGGATCTCGATCGGGCGTCAAATATGCCCTGGACATTGTAAGTTTTGTAATTATATATGCTTTCATATTTTAAATTATATATGTACTTAATTATATATGTTTTCATATTTTGAAGGCTGAGGAGTTAGGTCGACCTGCGACGACTTTGGACGTTGCAAAACGTCTCCACGCAAGAAGGACGGGACCCCGACATCTCAGCGAGCACATCATCTCATTGTAGGATTATAATTGTAACAATTTGATTTTTTCTAAAATTTTTGTTTAAATTATTCTTGACTAATTAAAGATTTTTAATTTTTTCTTTTAGACTTCGGTGGAGCAGGCTATTGAGGAGCGTCGAGCCTCCACGCAGGAGGAGCCTGATGTGGACGAGGTCTACCTGAGCGTCGCCCCGAACAAGAAGAATAGGATCTTCGGAACGGGCGCCTTAGCGAAGGTCTTCAGCAGCTCCTCTTCTTCATTTTCTGTGTTCTCCTCGTCTGGCCCGTTAGATTCGGAGGAGCGCATCAGACAGACTTTGAGAGAGGAGTTCGATCGCAAACAAAAAGAGACAGAGGACCGTCTTGCTCGGGAGAGAGTTGCTGAGCGCGCTCCTGATCGTGCAGAGTTAGAGGAGGGGTTCCGGAAAACCCTTGCTGCGATCATAAAAGAGATGGAGCAGCTTTTACGAGATGAGCTTCTAGGTCGACCACCTGCTGGAAATCGATATCCCGGGGTATCAAAAAATTGCGGAACCGATAACCCTGACCGAAATCCCGTCGCCGGAAACCGATCACGAACCACCGCACGAGCCGGAGCTCGACCGAGCACCGCACGGGCGAACCCGCGCGCCCAGCCGAGCCCCCGCACGGGGCTCGCGATCGCTAACCCTAGCGATCGCCGGGGATGCACGCGCATCCCCGTGGGGCTGTTCCGAACAGCCCCCCGGCGGTGAGTCCGGCGACTCACCGCCACCGCCGAGGAGGGCGGTGCGCCCAGCGCACCAGCCGCGGCCCAGCCGCGGCTCGCCCGGCGATCGACCCCACGGTCGATCGCGTGCCCCGGCGTCCAGCCGGGGCTCCTCGTGTGAGCTCGCGGTCGAAGCCCTAGGGCTCGACCGCACCCCCTCGGCTCCCAGCCGAGGGTCCTTCGAACGTTCGCCGGGGATCTCGAATCCCCGTCCCCGAAGTTTGTCGTTTTCCCGGATCGTGTGTTCATGCATGTATCACAATTTAATTCACATAAATTCACACGAAGGAGTTTATGATCATACCTTTGATTCGTTGTGCGGAGAAACGAAATCAAGTTGAAGACCTTTTGGATCTTCCCACGTATTCCTTGCACTCCGTTCGAACGTCGGGTGGGCGACGATCTATCGAACTCCTATGGATCTCCTTCAACTCTCTAGAATATCAAGTATGATAATCTTGTCTTATGATTTATGAAGGCCATGTAGTGCTTTTATAGGCTACGTAGGGGATCTAAAGGAGGTGGAATATTGGGCTTCCAATATTGAAGATTAAATTGAGCCCACTGCCCAAGTCCATTAATCCTTATCAATATTAATTAATTTATTTTCCACTATATAAATTAATTGCACTCCCAATATTAAACCATATTATATCAAATAATATTTCTCCGGTAGTATTATTTATTCCGTGTATTTAAGATTTAAATATCCATGAATAAAATTAATTTATTGCTAATTAATTTATTCATCTCTTTAATCCGAGACTAGTACCATTCAACCTTAATTATTGTGCGGAACGAATCCACTCATGAGGTTTACACAATAATTCCTTATGAACTCATCTCGGGGATATTATCAACCCTTCCGGGATACACTGTCCGGTCAATTATTCACGGCATGCCATATATGAAATATAGTGACCCAACTTAACCGGTAATCAACCCAATAATTAAATCGGTTAATTCCTTTGGTAAATCAAAGTCACTTATATTAAATATACACACCCGCAATAATATCGGGGATTAAGAATAAAATACACTGAGACTCGAATCGATTATCGCCGGCAATCCTAATCGATGAATCTCAATGATCCGCTCAATACACCAAGTGTACAAGTGTGATAAAATAATTAAGACAAATTATTTTCTCTCTCACACAACGACTATACCGATGGATTGGTCCGGGTCCATCTAGGTCGTGAGCCACTGTTTGATTAAATACGAGTAACCGATAGTATGATCTTCTGTGTGGGCCCGACACACCATACTAACTACAACGTATAAAATCTAGGACTATGATTTGCATATATTTAATTAATAATAATTAAAAGCAAACGATTGTTTATTAATTTAATAAATTAAATGCTATGACCGGGAGTTTACTGTTACTTAAATCTAGACATTAAGTACACAACTCCAACAATCTCCCACTTGTACTAAGGTCTAGTCATTTCCTCCAAACTCCCGGTTCCCATACTCATCACGTGCTTTAGAGTGTACTTCCGAGAAGTACTATGTGAGTGAGCAATCTAGGTTGCCGCTCTGAAGTTATCTTGGTGACTACTACGTCGTCTCCCTCGACGATGATTCGTATCAGGTGGTACTTGCTCTATGTGTTATCATCACTTTTGACTTATGACCTCTTCCAGTTCACTTTGCACCGCTATCCAATAGCCTTTGGTAAACTAAGAGTCATATCCAAGTCAAGAGGTAATCCCGGAACCTAACCAAAACTTCCGCTGCCTCTGAGGCTGCTATTCGGTTATGAGAGAGTCTGAGAAGCGTCCTGCTTATCACTCTTTCATTTCATGGTTCCACCTCTTTCTAAAAGTGAACACATAGCCTGATATCGACTTACACTGGTCCTTCTTTGATTTTTGGATCTGAGAATCTGTAATCTAAGAAGATTTCGTCTTGCTCCGTAAGCCAGTACTATGAAAGTACTCTTACAGCATTCGAACATCCCTTATCCAGATTACTTTGATATCCTCCCACTACGCAAACGACATAGTTGATATCAGGTTGTCTTTTTACAACATTGCATCTATAAGGATTTCCACATATAAAGTGTAGGAAACTGCTTTATATTCATCTATCTCCTTCATGTGTTCAAAACACATATCCTTTAGATAGATGTATATTCTGTCTCTGAAAGGCAAAATAACCTTTCTCAGAAGTATGCATGTTTAAATCAAACCTTAATCGTATAAGATGCCTAGGAGAAGTACATTGTTCTTATCTTTAGATCATGAGATCTTAAGAACATGCTCTAACTTCTTCTCAATCTTATATCTTGATTTATTTAGACAACCATCATTTTATGTCTGACAATATTTTTTACATTGTTGCCAATGACAAAATGTTATCTACATAAAATCTCCGAGAAACACCACCTTGTTTCCATTATGTCTCTAATACACCTTTCGTCTTTGCCTTTTGATGAATCCATCAAATGGACTTTCTCATCAATTCGCAAGTTCCACGATTTATAGCTTTGTTACCATCCATAAATGGATTTACTAAGCTTGTATTCTAAATGATCTAGCCTCTTAACAATAAACCTTATTGTTATCCAAGAAAGCTCATTTAGATCTAGTACCACCCTTATGCAGAGCTAGGGACCGATTTCATGTCTACTAGATCCAGAGTCCGAACTCCTCTAGTCTTATGAATATCTCTGGTTGTCCAACAACCTCCCACTGCAATGGCGTTCCGGTGTATAACAGTAATAACAATATGTGGTGTACTTCTACTCGGTTTGGCTGGTTCCCAGTCTTTTGTCCTTTTTCTCATTTCAAGGTATTTCGTCAGTTCAGGCTTTGTGGTTCATCTAATAGTCTTCCTCTATGAACCGGACGAGACGTCCCTCTGGTTCATAGTACTATAGAACACACAACATTTTGTTCATCTAGGATATCCTACAACCATATTGAATATGCCGTTGTATCCAGGAATATCCATAGAACATAGGTGGTTCCGAACAACTTGTTCTTTTACTATTAGATCTCCATTTCTTATTTACAACGCACCATCTCTACACGTAAGTGTATGGTGCGGCCCTTTGGGATTGAATCCCAATCTTTGATTATGCTATGTGTTACTTAGATAAGCTATGGCCTCCGCGACCGAGTCGCAGGCTCCTAATGGATATACTTTGATGGTTCCCCATAATAGCTTTGTGTCCATTGACTAGTCAAAACACTTTGCTTTTATGGCACATTAAGTATTCTAATCCATTACCGAGTATTCTTAAGAGAATTACTCGTACCTTTCTAATTTACACATATGTCTGCATATCTAGTCATTTTCAATACTTGTCTGAATTCTATCCTTTATCCAGAAAGGTTTGCTCAGACGTATTATCCTCCAAATTCAATCCTTAGGTCGGAAGGTCCATTCCTTCAACTATAATTGATTAAATCAATTTCGACCATTTGAATCTCATTTGAAAATACTACTAAGTATAAGAATTCACAAGTATAATGATTTAATGAAGACATATATCTAATCAAGTAAAACAAGTTACAGAACGGTTCGTTGTATCGTGGTAGACTTTAGGATCTATCATTCATATATTGCTATCTAATGTACCAGAATAGATAATACCCATTATTTCTTATCAAAATCATCACCATGATTAAAGAAATAAAATATCTATTCATAAATAATAGAAATCCAGAACAAAAGTTCTTTCTAAAATAAAGGGTACATAACGCAATAATCTTAAAATGAAATCCTATTTAACTTCTAAAGTAGATAAATGTCTTCCACTGCAACAGCTGCCTCCTCTACAACTTTGCCTTGACTATTCCTCCATTTCCAAGTCTTTGGGTTTCCTGGTGTCCCTGCATTTTAAATGCATACATACCGTCAGTGGATCCATATCTACCAACCAGGTTTCTGGTAGATAACACAGCTGACTATGTTTTAAAGACCAAGGAGAGAGTCTCATACCTTCTCCAGGAGAAAATAAAGACCTTCAGTCCCCAGATAACTTTCTTTGAGAATGACTGCCCGAAGGCTTTCTCACCCTATTCCGTGGTCCAAGTGCAGGACTACAGGGCCTCTTTGTCTGCTTCTTGTTGGAGTTGTGTACTTAATGTCTAGATTTAAGTAACGGTAAACTCCCGATCATAGCATTTAATATATTTAATTAACAAACAATTATTTGCATTTAATTATTTATAATTAAATATATGCAAATCATAGTTCTGGATTTTATACGTTGTAGTTAGTATGGTGCTGCATGGGCGCACAGAAGATCATACTATCGGTTACTCGTATTTAATCGAACAGTTGCTCACGACCTAGATGGACACGAACTAATCCATCGGTATAGTCGTTGTGTGAGAGAGAAAATAATTTATCTTAATTATTTTATCACACTTGTACACTTGGTGTATTGGGCGGATCAGCTTGAGATTTATTGATTAGGATTTCCTTGGATAATCAATTTAAATCTCGGAGTATTTTATTCTTAATCCCCGATACTATTGCGGGTGTGTATGTTTAATATTAGAGGCTTTGATTTTCCAAAGGAATTAACCGATTTAATTATTGGGTTAATTACCGGTAAAGTTGGGTCGCTATATTTTATATATGACATGTCGTGAATACTTGACGGGAAAGTGTATCCCGGAAGGGTTGATAATATCCCCGAGATGAGTTCATAAGGAATTATTGTGTAAACCTCATGAGTGGATTCGTTCCGCACAATAATAAAGGTTGAACGGTACTAGTCTCGGATATAAGATATGAATATTATTTATTGAGCAATAAATAAATTTATTCATGGATATTTAAATCTTAAATACACAGAATAAATAATACTAATCGGAGAAATATTATTTGATATAATATGGAATAATATTGGGAGTGCAATTTTATTTATATAGTGGAAAATAAATAAAATTAATATTGATAAGAATTAATAGATTTGGGTTGGACCCAATTTAATTTTCAATATTAGAAGCCCAATATATATTCTCCTTATGATCCCCTACGTAGCCTATATAAGCACTACATGGTCTTCACTTTTAAGAGAGAATTAATTGACCTACGCCAATCATAAATTCTTGAGAGTGAGGAAGATCCATAGGAATCCGATAGATCGTCGCCCACACGACGTTCGGACGAAGTGCAAGGAATACGTAGGAAGATCGCAAGGTCGTCAACCGAATTCGTTTCTCCGTACAACGATTCGAGGTAATAATCGAGAATCCCCCTCTTTGATTATATGTGCGTATTAATTGTGATATATACATGAATGCGCGATCCGGGAAAACGACGAACCTCGGGGACGGGGATTCGAGATCCCCGGTGAGGATCGAACGCGATGGTCGAACCCTAGGGTTCGGACCGTCGGACGCGCGACGAGAGAGGGAGCCCCGGCTGGTCGCCGGGGCACACGATCGAACCTAGGGTTCGATCGTCGGGGATCCGCCGTGGGCTGGTGCCACGGCGGGAGGATCCGCCGGCCCCCTTGTCGGAGGCGCGTGGCGCGAGGGACCCTCGGCTGGAGCCGAGGGGTGCGATCGATCCTCGGATCGATCGCGGGTAAGCTGCGGGGTCACCCGCAGCGAGCCCGTACGTGCTGCGGGTTCGCCCGCAGCGGATGCGTGCGGGGCTCGGCCCTTGCGAGCAGCGAGTCACGCGACTCGCTGCGGGGCTGCTACGAGCAGCCCAGGGATCGCTAGTAGCGATCCCAGCGATCGTCCGTAGACGATCGCGAACCCCTCGTGGGGGTTCGGCTGGGCACACGGGGCCTTCGGGTCTCGATGGCGTTCGGTCGGGCCCCGGCTCGTGAGGTGGTTCGCGTTCATGGATCCGACTCGTGGGAGAAAATCGGCTGGGGGCGGTCTGCGTGTCTTCGGGCGCGTAGTCTCCAAAGGTCGGACTCCTGCGGATGAGTCGGGGATCCAATCTTCGGTGATCGAGGGTTTTCGGTCGGGTTATCGGTTCCGCAATTTTTTTTGATAGCCCGGGACATCGAATCCCAGCAAATGGTATCAGAGCGTTTGGTTTCGTGTTCATGTATATATTCGATTATTGTTCTACCTTGCAGGATTTCCGGCTATCATGGTTGATTTAATTATTGCTTAATTAATTATCATGATTATTAAACTCTCGGACATGTCGAGATTCGTTTTGTGTGGTTGAATGTTTGTAATAGTAAAAATTCGGGGGTTGACCGAATTTAGGATTTATTATTACGTTCTTTATTTTTCCGGAAAATGTATAGGGTCGATTTCATGTATAGAATCGATACCGGAATTGTAATTTAATTTTTGTAAATTATTTACGTTGGTTCGATGATGAGACGATCGCCGGAAGACGAAGAAGTGACGAAGAGATAGGGCTTGGGATCGATCCCATGATGGTGATCGACCCATGGCCTAGCCGGCGTGGCTAGGCGGCGGCGGCGCTCCTCCCCGAGTGGCCGGCCGATTCATCTAGGTGGGGATGGTGTGGGGTCTCCCAATCCCATGCTATTCCTACCAAGAAATTACTTTCCAAATTAATTCGGATTTTTCCTATTTGATTGTTCTCTTTTTGGAAACTCTCATGGATTAGGAAAAGAATTAATTTAAATTAATTTTATTTCTATTGATTTATTTCTTTCATGGAATTATTCATAGATTAGAAATTTAATTAATTTAGTACTAAATTTATTTTTCCTATTTGATTATTCCTACTCATGGGAATATTCATGGATTAGGAATAAAAAATAAATTTGGAAAGTAGTGAGTCCTAATTTATTTTATTTCCTTGTTCTATTATAGATGTCTTCTAGAATATTCCAAATTTTACTTGGATAGATTATTCTAGAGATTTAATAGAACTAGATAGGAAAATAAATAAATAAAAATATTAATGATATTTAATTTTATTTTTGATATATTCGATTGACTTAATTTTCGAATTAAGTAACTTTTGGATTAATTGAAAATAAATAGATTTAAATATTAGAGATTAATATTCTCGTCACATGGAGCATTCAAGAAACGAAGACTGAAGACTAGAAGATGCATATGAAGATAAAGCCATGATAGTCGGGAAAAATAATTTATCTAGCATTATTTTTGACTATGTGCTTTATTGCTTTCATGCATGCTTATATGTTTAATTATGCATTAGATAGCGTATCCCTTTGTTATAAAAAGCTAAGTGGGAGAGGGGATGGAAACATTCTCATGGTCTCCATTACTGTTCTCTTGGTGACTCTTATGGACTTTTGAAGTTCGTATAGATGTGTCATTGGAGGAGAATTCTTGTAATTCCTCTTACAAGAAACATTGATCAAGTTTATCAAACAATGCCTAATTTGTCTTTCTGAAACTGACTTCAAGTCGACTCATTCTCACCCCGGGGAGTGGAATGGAGCCAAAGCCACTGGGTCATGTGGATGACACAAATTAGAGACTTTCGTGCCATTCTTTGATAGGTGGGTCGTTTGTCTGCTCGGCTCCCTCATTTATGAGAGATAGGGTCGCTCGCATGGTGAATCACTGGTTAGAAACTTCGAGTTTCACTTATGATTCTCCGCGTCTTGATTTATGAAAATCGAATGGATCTGGTAATTGGGAGTCAATTATAAAAGTCTCTTAGTGAAGTAAACGTCCACACCACGTGGCTTGCTACACTGACGGATTTTGGATTAATTGATGTAGACAGTTGTAAGGAATTGTGAAGAGTTGTGAAGTTGTCGTAAACGTCCACACCACGTGGCTTGCGGTAATGTAGCAATTCCAAACGATTCACTTTGGTGCTGAGTAATGGTTTACACTTAGATACGCCTTGTAGTATTCCTCCCCACGAGGTTACGCTATAAGTGATGTATGACCAAAGAAAATCTAATTGCTAAATTATTTGGGTGGGTAAACGTCCACACCACGTGGCTTGCCTTACCTGATGGGATTTTAGATGTGATTAGTAATTTAATGATATTATTTAAGGGAGATAATATCGGATATTAAATTAATTGTTTGTTTAAATGTGCTTATAGGTTTAGAGAATAGCTATGAACCCACTTTCTATGATACTCAAGGAGCATAAGCTCACTGGTCCCAACTATATTGATTGGAAGAGAAATTTAGACATTGTCCTAACTTTGGAGGAGTACAAGTTTGTACTCCATGAAGTGTGCCCTGCTGAGCCCACGGCTGCCTCAACTGATGAGGAAAAACTGACATATCGGAAGTGGAAAAAGGCTGATGAAATGGCTAGGTGTTATATTTTGGCTTCCATGTCAAATGTACTCCAAACCCAACATGAGTCGATGGACACTGCCTATGATATGATGTTTAACCTCAAGGAGATGTTTGGGGAGCAAGATCGTGCGGCAAGGCAAGAAGCCATGAGAGTCCTCATGTCGACTACTCAATCTGAAGGAACGCCCGTAGGGGAGCACGTTCTTAAGATGATGAGTTTGTTGAATGAACTTGAGGTCCTAGGAGCTTCTATTGATGCTGAGACGCAAGTCGACATCATACTCCAGTCTCTGGCCCCTAGTTTTGAGCAGTTTCGTATGAGCTATAATATGGGTAAACTATCTTATACTCTTGCGCAACTCCTGACTGAACTAAAGGCGACAGAGGGGATCTACAAGAAGGGCAAGTCTCAAGCGCTTGTAGCTACCAAGTCCAAAGGCTTTAAGCCTGGTGGAGGTAGGGGCAAGAAAAGGAAGCAAGCCATGAAACCCAGTGGTGCCAAGAGGAGTGGACCACGAGTGGGGGCTAGTAAGCCAAAGGGCAAGTGCTTCCGATGCAACAAGTCTGGACACTGGAAGTCTGAATGTCCTCTCAAAGGTACGGATTTTTCTTTAGTCGAAAAAACATAGTCAGCGGTATTATCTACCAGAATTCTGGTGTGTAGATATGGAACCACTGACGGTATGTGCATTAAATGCAGGGGTTCCAGAAAACCCGGCGACTTAGAAAAGAAGAGTTCGAGTCTACATGGGCAAAGCTGTTGGGGTAGCAGCGGTTGCAGTGGAAGACATTTATCTGTTTTGAGTTTTCATTTCAGTTATTGCTTATGTACCCCTTTATTTTGAAAAAGAACTTCGTTCTGTTTTTCTTTATTATTAATGGATATTTTATTTCTTTAATCATTTGATGGTTTGGATAAGAAATAATGGTGATATCTATTATGGTACATTAGATAGCAATATGTGAATGATGAATCCTTAGTCTACCACGATGCAACAAACCGTTATGTATAACTTGTTTACTTATTAGATGTATTTCTCTTGTCAATCATTATACTTGTGAATTCTTGAACTTGGTAGTATCTATTCAAAAGGGATTCAAAAGGTCGAAATTGATTTGATCAATTATGGTTGGAGGAATGGACCTCCCGACCTAAGAATCGATCTTGAAAGATGATACAACTAAGTTAATCTTTCTGATAAAGGATGAAATTCAGACAAGTATAGGAAATGATTTATGGTTAATGCGGTATGTGTAATTAGAGAAGGTACGAGTCGTTCTTTCAAGAATACTCGAAGATGGATTGGACTACTTGCTGTGCCATAAAGGCGGATTGTTTTCAACACAAAGCCATTATGGGGATCCTTCAAAGTATATCCATTTGTAGCCTGCGACCTGATCGCGGAGGCTATCACCTATCTAAATAACACATAGCATAAATCAAAGATTGAGGTTAAGTCTCAAGCGCATGCACTGATGTGTTGACATGGTGTGTCAGGAATGAGAAATGGGATTCTAATGGTAAAAGAACAAGTTTGTTCGGAACTACCTATGTTCTATGGATATTTCTGGACACAACGGCACATTCTATGTGGTTGTTGAATATCCTAGAAGAACAAGTAATTGTATGTTCAATAGTACTACGAACCAGAAGGGTGTTCTCGCCCGGTTCTTAGAGGAAGACTATTAGATGAACAACAAATGCCCTAACTGACAAAGTACTTTAAAATGAGGAAAAGACAGACTGAGAACCAGCCTGACCGAGTAGCGATACACCACTAACTGCACCTAATGTTATTACTGTTATACACCGGAACGCCATTGCAGTGGGAGGTTGTTAAGCAACCAGAGATGTTCATAAGACTGGAGGAGTTTTGAACTCTGGATCCAGTATACATGAAATCGATCCCTAGGTCTGCATAGGAATATGCGAAGAAGGTGTGTTAGAGACGTAATGGAAACAAAGGTGGTGTTTCTTGGAATTTTGTGTAGATAACACTTTGTCATTGACAACAATGTGAAAATGTTGTCAGACATAAAATAGAGGTTGTCTAAATGAATCGAGGTATAAGATTGAGATGAAGTTGGATCATGTTCTTAGAAATCTTTCGATCTCTGGATAAGGACATTTGCACTTCTCTTAAGATATCTTATACGATTAAGGTTTGTTTTAAACATGCATACTTCTGAGAAAGGTTATTGCCTTTCGGGAACAGAATACATCTATCTAAAGGCATGTGTTTCGAACACATGAAGGAGATAGATATGGACAAAGCAGTTACCTACACTTCTTGTGTGGAGAGCTTTGTAGATGCAATGTTGAAAGACTAGAACCTGATATCAACTATGCGGTTTGCGTAGTGGGAGGATATCAATGTAATCTAGACAAGAGATGTTCAGATGTTATAATAGTACTTGCGAAAGTACTGGACATTAAGCAAGACGAAATCTTCTTTGATTACATGTTCTCAGATCTCAAATCAGAGAAGGACCAGTGTAAGTCGATATCAGGCTATGTGTTCACTTTTAGAAGAGGTGGAACCTAAGGATGAAAGAGTGACAAGCATGATGCTTCTCGGACTCTATCATAAACCGAATAGCAGCCTCAGAGGCAGCGGAAGTTTTGGTTAGGTTCCGGAATGACCTCTGAACTTGGATATGATTCTTGGTTCACCAAAGGCTATGTACATAGCGGTGCGTGGAGAACTGGAAGAAGTCATAAGTTCGAAAAGTGATGATAACACATAGAGCAAGTACCACCTGATACGAATCATCGTCGAGGGAGACGACGTAGTAGTCACCAAGATAACTTCAGAGCGGCAACCTAGAGTGCTCACTCACATAGTACTCGGAAGTACACCTTAAGCACGTGATGAGTATGGGAACCGGGAGTTTGGAGGAAATGACTAGACCTTAGTACAAGTGGGAGATTGTTGGAGTTGTGTACTTAATGTCTAGATTTAAGTAACGGTAAACTCCCGATCATAGCATTTAATCTATTTAATTAACAAACAATTATTTGCATTTAATTATTTATAATTAAATATATGCAAATCATAGTTCTGGATTTTATACGTTGTAGTTAGTATGGTGCTGCATGAGCGCACAGAAGATCATACTATCGGTTACTCGTATTTAATCGAACAGTTGCTCACGACCTAGATGGACACGAACTAATCCATCGGTATAGTCGTTGTGTGAGAGAGAAAATAATTTATCTTAATTATTTTATCACACTTGTACACTTGGTGTATTGGGCGGATCAGCTTGAGATTTATTGATTAGGATTGCCTTGGATAATCAATTTAAATCTCGGAGTATTTTATTCTTAATCCCCGATACTATTGCGGGTGTGTATATTTAATATTAGAGGCTTTGATTTTCCAAAGGAATTAACCGATTTAATTATTGGGTTAATTACCGGTAAAGTTGGGTCGCTATATTTTATATATGACATGCCGTGAATACTTGACGGGAAAGTTTATCCCGGAAGGGTTGATAATATCCCCGAGATGAGTTCATAAGGAATTATTGTGTAAACCTCATGAGTGGATTCGTTCCGCACAATAATAAAGGTTGAACGGTACTAGTCTCGGATATAAGATATGAATATTATTTATTGAGCAATAAATAAATTTATTCATGGATATTTAAATCTTAAATACACGGAATAAATAATACTAATCGGAGAAATATTATTTGATATAATATGGAATAATATTGGGAGTGCAATTTTATTTATATAGTGGAAAATAAATAAAATTAATATTGATAAGAATTAATAGATTTGGGTTGGACCCAATTTAATTTTCAATATTAGAAGCCCAATATTTATTGTCCTTATGATCCCCTACGTAGCCTATATAAGCACTACATGGTCTTCACTTTTAAGAGAGAATTAATTGACCTACGCCAATCATAAAGTATTGAGAGTGAGGAAGATCCATAGGAATCCGATAGATCGTCGCCCACACGACGTTCGGACGAAGTGCAAGGAATACGTAGGAAGATCGCAAGGTCGTCAACCGAATTCGTTTCTTCGTACAACGATTCGAGGTAATAATCGAGAATCCCCCTCTTTGATTATATGTGCGTATTAATTGTGATATATACATGAATGCGCGATCCGGGAAAACGACGAACCTCGGGGACGGGGATTCGAGATCCCCGGCGAGGATCGAACGCGACGGTCGAACCCTAGGGTTCGGACCGTCGGACGCGCGACGAGAGAGGGAGCCCCGGCTGGTCGCCGGGGCACACGATCGAACCTAGGGTTCGATCGTCGGGGATCCGCCGTGGGCTGGTGCCACGGCGGGAGGATCCGCCGGCCCCCTTGTCGGAGGCGCGTGGCGCGAGGGACCCTCGGCTGGAGCCGAGGGGTGCGATCGATCCTCGGATCGATCGCGGGTAAGCTGCGGGGTCACCCGCAGCGAGCCCGTACGTGCTGCGGGTTCGCCCGCAGCGGATGCGTGCGGGGCTCGGCCCTTGCGAGCAGCGAGTCACGCGACTCGCTGCGGGGCTGCTACGAGCAGCCCAGGGATCGCTAGTAGCGATCCCAGCGATCGTCCGTAGACGATCGCGAACCCCTCGTGGGGGTTCGGCTGGGCACACGGGGCCTTCGGGTCTCGATGGCGTTCGGTCGGGCCCCGGCTCGTGAGGTGGTTCGCGTTCATGGATCCGACTCGTGGGAGAAAATCGGCTGGGGGCGGGCTGCGTGTCTTCGGGCGCGTAGTCTCCAAAGGTCGGACTCCTGCGGATGAGTCGGGGATCCAATCTTCGGTGATCGAGGGTTTTCGGTCGGGTTATCGGTTCCGCAATTTTTTTTGATAGCCCGGGACATCGAATCCCAGCACTTCTCCATTCCTTGGTCTATGCCCTTAGGTTTGAAACCTTTGGCTTTGGCCATAAGAGCTTGCGATTGTCTCAACTCATCCAAAAGGTCTAGCATCTCGAAAACGTGTTTAAGCGTTTCCTCGAAGCGACTGACCTTTATGAGTATTCTCATCGCCTCTTTTCTAACCTTCTCGTTGTCTCTAAACATAAGCTTGAGTTTCAGCATGATGTCATGATTGGTGGTTAATGCAAAAGCACTGCTCCACTTCTCAAAATCAGCTATTTCCTCAATAGTTGAGACACGTGTTGGTTCAGGAGGACAAAGTTCACTGAGTACTATCTTGTACTCAGCAATAGTCTGGGAAATGTCTAACTCTTTATTCCATCCAACACAGTATGGAACTAGTGCGTTGAATTCCTTAAGTATCACAGAAAGTGGGTTCATAGCTATTCTCTAAACCTATAAGCACATTTAAACAAACAATCAATTTAATATCCGATATTATATCCCTTAAATAATATCATTAAATTACTAATTACATCTAAAATCCCATCAGGTAAGGCAAGCCACGTTCGTGTGGACGTTTACCCACCCAAATGATTTAGCAATTAGATTTGCTTTGGTCGTACATCATTATAGCGTTACTTCGTTGGGAAGAATACTATAAAGCGTACCTAAGTGTAAACCATTACTCAGTACTAAGGTGAATCATTTGGAATCGCTACGTCACCGCAAGCCACGTTAGTGTGGACGTTTACGATAACTCACAATCCTTCACAATTCCCTATAACTGTCTACATCAACTATTTCGAAAAATCCCATTCAGCATAGCAAGCCACGTTCGTGTGGACGTTTACTACACCAAAAGACTTTTATAGTTGACTCCCAATTACTTGAAGCATTCGATTTTGTAAATCAAGACGCGGAGAATCATAAGTGAAACTCGAAGTTTCTAACCAGTGATTCACCATGCGAACAACCCTATCTCTCATAAATGAGGGAGCCGAGCAGACAATCGATCCATTTATCAAAGAATGGTACGACTGCCTCTAATTTGTGTCCTCCACATGACCAAGTGGCTTTGGCTCCATTCCACTCCCCGGGGTGAGAATGAGTCGACTTGAAGTCAGTTTCAGAAAGACAAATTAGGCATTGTTTGATAAACTTAATCAATGTTTCTTGTAAAAGGAATTACAAGAATTCTCCTCCAATGACATATCTATATGAACTTCGAAAGTTCATAAATGTCACCAAGAGAACAGTAATGGAGACCATGGGAATGTTTCCATCCCCTCTCCCACTTAGTTTTTTATAACAAAGGGATACGCTATCTAATGCATAATTAAACACATAAGCATGCATACAAGTAATAAAGCACATATCACATAGTCAAAATAAGCTAGAAAATTATTTTCCGACTATCATGGCTTTATTCCATCTCCGTATGCGTCTTCTAGTCTTCAGTCTTCGTTCTTGAATGCTCCATGTGACGAGAATATTAATCCCAATATTTAAATCTATTTATTTTTAATAAATCCAAAAGATACTCAATTCGAAAATTAAGTCAATCGAATAAATCAAAAATAAAATTAAATATTATTAATATTTTTATTTATTTATTTTCCTATCTAATTCTATTAAATCTCTTAGAATAATCTATCCAAGTCAA
This sequence comes from Euphrasia confusa, assembly GCA_954870475.1. Lineage (NCBI taxonomy): Eukaryota > Viridiplantae > Streptophyta > Magnoliopsida > Lamiales > Orobanchaceae > Euphrasia > Euphrasia confusa. The sequence continues at coordinate 21,207,839 of OX940949.1, forward strand.
ACTTGGAATATTCTAGAAGACTTCTATAATAGAATAAGGAAATAAAATAAATTAGGACTCTTCTACTTTCCAAGATTAATTAATTTCCATTACTATGAAAATTCCCATAAAATAGGAATAATCAATTAGGAAATAAATCAATCCTAAATTAACTTTTATTCCTTTCCAATTCTATTAAATATCTAGGATCCTATTCCAAGTAGAACTCGGAATACTCTAGAAGATTTCCATAATAGAATAAGGAATAAAATTAATTCCAATTAATTCTTTTCCTAATCCATGAGAATTCCTAAAAATAGGAAAACTCAATTAGGAAAACCGAATCAATTAGGTAAGTAGAATCTAGGTAGGAGTAGGAGTAGCACGGGTTGGGGATCCCCGCACCACCACCACCACCACCGACCGCCGCCACCACCGGAGAGGGCACCGCCGCCGCCGCCCCAGCCGGCCGGCCACCACCACACCGGCGGCAGCCCCAGCCGAGGGGCGATCGACCCCTCCCCATGGCTTCGGTCATGGGGTCGATCATGGGGTTGATCGACCCCCCCGGTTCTTCGTCCTCTTCGTCTTCTTCGTCACACGAGTTCTCCGGCGGTCGTCTCGGCATCGATCCAACGTAAAAATTACAAGAAATAAATTTACAATTCCGGTATCGATTCTATACATGAAATCGACCCTATACACTTTCCGGAAAACATAGAACAATAATAATAAATCTAAATTCGGTCAACCCCCGAATTTTTACTATTACAAGCATTCATCCACACAAAACGAATCTCGACATGTCCGAGAGTTTAATAACGAATAATCATGGCAAAATTAAATAGCAATTAATTAAACGAATAATTAACAATCAATTTAAACCATGATAGTCGGAATCCCTGCAAGGTAGAATACAATTGAATACATACATGAACACGAAACCAAACGCTCTGATACCAATTGCCGGAAATCGATATTCCGGGGTATCAAAAAATTGCGGAACCGATAACCCCGACCGAAATCCCGTCGCCGGAAACCGATCACGAACCACCGTACGAGCCGGAGCTCGACCGAGCACCGCACGGGCGAACCCGCGCGCCGAGCCGAGCCCCCGCACGGGGCTCGCGATCGCTAGCCCTATCGATCGCCGGGGATGCACGCGCATCCCCGTGGGGCTGTTCCGAACAGCCCCCCGGCGGTGAGTCCGGCGACTCACCGCCACCGCCGAGGAGGGCGGTGCGCCCAGCGCACCAGCCGCGGCCCAGCCGCGGCTCGCCCGGCGATCGACCCCACGGTCGATCGCGTGCCCCGGCGTCCAGCCGGGGCTCCTCGTGTGAGCTCGCGGTCGAAGCCCTAGGGCTCGACCGCACCCCCTCGGCTCCCAGCCCCGGGTCCTTCGAACGTTCGCCGGGGATCTCGAATCCCCGTCCCCGAAGTTCGTCGTTTTCCCGGATCGTGTGTTCATGCATGTATCACAATTTAATTCACATAAATTCACACGAAGGAGTTTATGATCATACCTTTGATTCGTTGTGCGGAGAAACGAAATCAAGTTGAAGACCTTTTGGATCTTCCCACGTATTCCTTGCACTCCGTTCGAACGTCGGGTGGGCGACGATCTATCGAACTCCTATGGATCTCCTTCAACTCTCTAGAATATCAAGTATGATAATCTTGTCTTATGATTTATGAAGGCCATGTAGTGCTTTTATAGGCTACGTAGGGGATCTAAAGGAGGTGGAATATTGGGCTTCCAATATTGAAGATTAAATTGAGCCCACTGCCCAAGTCCATTAATCCTTATCAATATTAATTAATTTATTTTCCACTATATAAATTAATTGCACTCCCAATATTAAACCATATTATATCAAATAATATTTCTCCGGTAGTATTATTTATTCCGTGTATTTAAGATTTAAATATCCATGAATAAAATTAATTTATTGCTAATTAATTTATTCATCTCTTTAATCCGAGACTAGTACCATTCAACCTTAATTATTGTGCGGAACGAATCCACTCATGAGGTTTACACAATAATTCCTTATGAACTCATCTCGGGGATATTATCAACCCTTCCGGGATACACTGTCCGGTCAATTATTCACGGCATGCCATATATGAAATATAGTGACCCAACTTAACCGGTAATCAACCCAATAATTAAATCGGTTAATTCCTTTGGTAAATCAAAGTCACTTATATTAAATATACACACCCGCAATAATATCGGGGATTAAGAATAAAATACACTGAGACTCGAATCGATTATCGCCGGCAATCCTAATCGATGAATCTCAACGATCCGCTCAATACACCAAGTGTACAAGTGTGATAAAATAATTAAGACAAATTATTTTCTCTCTCACACAACGACTATACCGATGGATTGGTCCGGGTCCATCTAGGTCGTGAGCCACTATTTGATTAAATACGAGTAACCGATAGTATGATCTTCTGTGTGGGCCCGACACACCATACTAACTACAACGTATAAAATCTAGGACTATGATTTGCATATATTTAATTAATAATAATTAAAAGCAAACGATTGTTTATTAATTTAATAGATTAAATGCTATGACCGGGAGTTTACCGTTACTTAAATCTAGACATTAAGTACACAACTCCAACACCACCTCCACCTCCCTGATTGTGTTTTATTATGTTTTGTTTGTTTAACTTGATATGTTAGATGTTTTTGAATGGTTTTGTATGATTTTGAATGTTTTTTGATGATTTGGGATGATTTTGGATGATTTGAATATTTATATTGTATTTGAAATAGAATTGAGGAGCTTATTGAGTGCAGGTTTGGGGTAGGATAACTAGAATAAAACATGGCAATTTTCCTTGAAGTCCCCTACGGGCATAGCTGTAGGGGAAAGAGCCCAGAAGTCTCCTACGGGCATAGCCGTAGAGGACAGCCTCCACAAGTCCACTACGGGAGGATCCGTAGGTGACATCCTCCTCATGTTCCCTACAGGCATAGCCGTAGGGGCCACCCCTACGGCATCGTCGTCGGCCGGGCCTACGGGAAGAAGGGGGCGGGGAAATGACATCCCCTACGAGCTCCCCTTAGGGCAAGGTCGTAGGGGAAGCCCCCTACGACGTGAATTTTTTCGTAGGGATGAAGCCCCCTACGAGCTAGACCCTACGGCCAAATGCCGTAAGGGATGCCGTAGGGGATCGGCTTCCCTACGACGATCCCTACGAGAATGGCCGTAGGGATCCTACGATTTTTTGTAGTGCTTGTTCAATCTTTTACCAGTCATCCGAATAGAGACGAATCTGTGGTAGAGGTCTTTCCGTAAATGGCATCGACGCACCTCTGAACGATTGTATGATTTTCGGACCTTGTCATGAGGCGAGGTTCCTGTTGAAATATGTTTCGAATTAGAATGAAAACGAAGTAAGAATGGAGAGTCGCGTTGTTAATTCACGACCCACGTAATTAATTATAAGTTGATGTCATGGTGGCATCATGCAAGAATTAATTCACATGCAGGCCATGCGGAAATGAAAGTGAGTTGCCCACGTATGATGTGTCTTCGACGGGTGAAGGTGGATATGGATGCGGTGAATATGGATGCGACTGAATTACGTGATATATAAGTTAATTTCTTATTTGTTTATTATTGTGGTAGAGTATAATTATATTGAAAATATAATTATATTTTTTATGGATTTAGGAGTTATTTATTAGAAAATGGATTTATTTTTAATTTTAATTGTTTTCAATTTGATAGGTTTGCTACACCTATAAATTGAGGTTCTCCGGTAAACGAAAATCATAGAGTGGATTATTGTAAGCCTCAACAATGTAGTAGATTTTCTTTCTTCCCGTGGTTTTTTTTTTCGTGTTTTAGGTTTTCACGTAAATTTGTGTGTTCGTTCTTTTTCGTTTATCTTTTTCTTCTCGTCTCATATATATTTCAAGAGTCGTGAGCGATTTAGTTTCAATATTCGTAACAAGTGGTATCAGAGCATCGTAAAAAGCATAAAAATTTCTGATCGAGTGCTTGACGATCATAAGGAAGGTGGTGGTGAGCCTGCGCGGCTGCACATGGTTTTTTTAGTTCGACCATCAACAATAAGATAACCAGATTTTTTTATGTCAATGATCAAAATTTCCAGTTTTTCCCTAAATAATGTCTAGTCTGCTTTGCTATTGGGGTTCAATTTTTTTATATATTCTACTAGTTGGCATTAGTCTTACCAATTTTATGTCACATAAACTACTTGAATGAAATCGAATCATGTTAGTTGTATAAAACTATTTGAAAAAGTCATTCTTAACTAAATTGTACAAGTACTAATAACAATAACAATAATAATACAAATAAAACCTAAAGTAGTAAAAACCCTTGTACTCACTCAAAATGTCAGACGAATAAGACGAGGAGAAGAAAAATATATATAATGTTATTTCCCCTTGTAAATCGTCGTAAACTTATATCTACATGAACCACCTGAAAAAAAATTGTTTATATCCATTCATGTTATTTGTAACACCTGTTTTTATGTTAGATATATTTAAATAAATTTCTTAACTCCAATTACATTACTAAATTAAATATAATATATAATTAATAATACTATTAATTAACTTTAGGGAAAAGTACTGATTAGGTTTTTTTTCAACATTTTTTGCTCAAGATTTCGAGAAATTACGCGTACCATTTAGGCCGCCTAAAATGTGCAAATACCGTATTACTCTTCCCATCTTTCTTTTCCCTCTCCTTATGCAGACACAGGTCGAGCCCCCGCCTCCGATTTTCCTCTCGTCTCTGAACCGAAGCCTCGGTCCTCTGCAATCGCCTCGATCGGATGTTCTGGAGTCGGGAACCGAATTGGGGAAGAAAATGCCCCCCGCCATCTTCCGTGGGGCCGCCCGCCTGTTAGAGTTGTGTACTTAATGTCTAGATTTAAGTATCGATAAACTCCCGGTCATAGCATTTAATCTATTAAATTAATAAACAATTATTTGCTTTTAATTATTTGATAATTAAATATATGCAAATCATAGTCCTGGATTTTATACGTTGTAGTTAGTATGGTGTGTATGGACACACAGAAGATCATACTATCGGTTACTCGTATTTAATCGAACAGTTGCTCACGACCTAGATGGACACGGACCAATCCATCGGTATAGTCGTTGTGTGAGAGAGAAAATAATTTATCTTAATTATTTTATCACACTTGTACACTTGATGTATTGGGCGGATCGCTTGAGATTTATCAATTAGGATTGCCTTTGATAATTGATTTAAATCTCTGAGTATTTTATTCTTAATCCCCGATACTATTGCGGGTGTGTATATTTAATATAAGAGACTTTGATTTTCTAAAGGAATTAACCGATTTAATTATTGGATTAATTACCGGTAAAATTGGGTCGCTATATTTTATATATGACATGCCGTGAATACTTGACGGGAAAGTGTATCCCGGAAGGGTTGATAATATCCCCGAGATGAGTTCATAAGGAATTATTGTGTAAACCTCATGAGTGGATTTGTTCCGCACAATAATTAAGGTTGAATGGTACTATTCTCGGATATAAGAGATGAATAAATTAATTAGCAATAAATTAATTTTATTCATGGATATTTAAATCTTAAATACACGGAATAAATAATACTACCGGAGAAATATTATTTGATATAATATGGTTTAATATTGAGAGTGCAATTAATTTATATAGTGGAAAATAAATTAATTAATATTGATAAGGATTAATAGACTTGGACTTGGGCTCAATTTAATCATCAATATTGGAAGCCCAATATTCCACCTCCTTTTGATCCCCTACGTAGCCTATAAAAGCACTACATGGCCTTCATAATTTAAAACAACACATCATAAGACAAGACAATCATAAGTCTTGAGAGTAGAAGGAGATCCATAGAAGTTCGATAGATCGTCGCCCACACGACGTTCGGACGAGGTGCAAGGAATACGTAGGAAGATTCGAAGGTCTTCAACGCGTTTAATTCGTTTCTCCGCACAACGAATCGAGGTACAAAATCACAAACCCCTTCTATGATTTTATGTACATATAATTGTGATATATACATGAACATACGATCCGGGACGATCGAGACCTAGATACGGGGATCGTAGGATCCCCGTGGGGATCGAACGAGGGGCGGTCGAACCCTAGGGTTTCGACCGCCGGTGTGCCGCGCAAGGAAGCCCCGGCTGGACGCCGGGGCATGCGATCGACCTAGGGTCGATCGCTGGGGATGCCACGGGCTGGTGCCGTGGCGGATCCCCGCCGCCTCGACGGCGGCGTGCGCGAGAAGGCGCCTCGGCTGGGCCGAGGCGGGCAATCGATCGGGCGATCGATCGCCGGAGAAAAACCGCGGCTGGAGCCGCGGTAGGTCAGCCGGGCTGACCGCCCCTCCTGGCGGTGGCGGTGAGTCGCCGGACTCACCGCCGGGGGCTGCCCCATGCAGCCCCATGCGATCGCCATGCACGGCGATCGCGAGCCCCGGCGGGGGCGTGGCTAGGGTTTAGCCGCGGGTTCGCCCGTGGCGACGCCTTGGTCGTGCTCCGACTCGTTCAGTGTTCGCGATCGGTTTCCGGCGATAGGATTTCGGTCGGGCTATTATCTTCCGCAATTTTAATGGCCCGGGATATCGATTTCCAGCACCGCCACCAGCCGCCGGACGAGCACCAGCCGCCGGACGAGCACGCGGAGTCTACGACTATGACGACAACGTCTTCGTTCGTTCATCATCTCGAAGTCCTCTCCGCCGACGAACACGAAGTTGGGATTCAGGGACGCGCTTCTGACTGTTTACGCGGAGTCGAAGCTTCCCAATGCCGCCGCCGCATTGTAACGCTTGATCAGAAACTCCCCGCTGGCGGACCGAAGGTCACCTTCTCCGCCGACGCTCCGATGCGCGGCTGCCCCGTCTTGAAGCTCGTGGGTGGGGGCCATGCCGCAATCGTAACAAGTGAGTGATTATTGACCTGACCGCCACCTGTTCGACGAAATGCCCCTGAGACGGTAGACAGACTCGAACATGTGGTTGGACCCGTCTCGTCGTGCTTCAAAAGATCCCTCGTGTTTACGGTCAACGCGGAGGCAGACGTTAGTTATTTTACCAAGAGTGTGGTGAAGCTGAAGGATTACGTTGACCGAGACATGGTAGTGAAAGATGGTGTTGTTCCTTAAGAATTTCTCAACCCCGTTGCTCTGATTTCAGACTTCCACAGAGATGCCGACAAGTTATTCGAAGTAGTTCTCCGAAAACTCAACAGAAGCAAAAGTCGAAGCCGAAAGATAAATGAGTGTCGGAAGGGCACTTGGCCTGCTTGGAGTGCTTGTGGTAGCTGTGGGAAGGGGTAGCAGGGGTTTCGGGTTTCGGGGAGTTCGAGCTGAGGTTGATACGAGTTTTCGATATCGGGATGAAAGGTAGTATCGTGCATTTGAATGTTTGGAGGTTGAAGAAGAATGATGGTGGTAGTAGTTTTGTTATGGTGCACAACATAAGGCTGGAGATGCCGGATAGTTGTCGCGATGAGCGGTCGTCGTTCGTGGATGCGTATGTTCATCCGAACAATGGTAATTTGGTTTTTGTGACGTGGTTCAGATGAAATGACTGAGAGAGGGGTCTTGCCGAGTGTTATTAGGTACACAGTGGTCGGGACGAAAGGTCTCTCTTAGAATTTGGACACCTGCTCAAGATCTCCCGAAGACGACCCATGCTATGTACTCTCTGAAAGCTGCAATGAAATGGGATGAGGATGTAAGAGCCCTGCTAATTGTAGTGTTTTGGGTGGTCTCATTTCCATAATATTAAACTTCTTGGGTTCATTCTTTTAATATCATTTTTTTTGTAATTGCATCAGGTTTTTGGGCTCGAATATGACTTGGATCTATTTAACATCTGGTATGGTTGAAGCTGTGGAGACACATTTCGCAAATGCGTTCCATGGATTATGCCTCGGTTACCATAAGCGAGAATTTTCGAGACACGTTTAAGAATTAATAATTACTGAACATATTTTGGAATGCTGTCTATGCACTTACAACAGTCGAGTTATGTACAATCTGGAGGTCCAGACTTACAGTTTCTTGGCGGAGAACAAGTTAATGATTGGGTGAGAGAATAAGACAATAGACTTTTATTAGGCATTTTATTTCATGTACCGAATTCTGGAGAGCCATTACCTCTCGGGGCTTTAGACGCTTTTTAATATGTTCGATTGTAATTTGTATTTTTTTTGTCATTTGTGGTTGTTACTGTTTGTGCTCTGTTTGCCCTCATAGAATATGCTTTCTTTAGGGGCTTTGGTTTTTTAATAATGCCAGCTACTTTTTCTTTCTTATTGAAAGAGTTGGTTTCATGGTTATAACATTTATAAATAAGTCATGTTACTTTCTTTCTATTATCTTATATTCAACTGGAACATTTCACTGCATACTTTCTTAGCTTTAGATACTGCACACTAATGAAAAGGAAGAGGCTGAATGAAAAGGAAGAGGCTGCAGCCATGTTTGTTTTCATTTTTTTCAATACACTGAGTGCGACTGAAAGACACTGAATAAGAATGAAAAACACTTAATGCCACATGAATACACTGTTTGATTAAAAAATACACTGAATAAGACTAAAACACACTGAATCACACTGAATGTCACATGAATACATTATTTGATTAAAAAATACACTGAGTGCTGAAAGACACTAAATAGGAATGAAAAACACTGAATGTAAATACACTGAATAAGACTGAAACACACTGAATCACACTGAATGTCACATGAATACACTATTTGATTAAAAAATACGTTGAGTGCTGAAAGACACTGAATAGGAATGAAAAACACTGAATGTCACATGAATACACTGTTTGATTAAAAAATACACTGAGTGCGACTGAAAGATACTGATAAGAATGAAAAACACTGAATGTCATATGAATACACTGAATGTCACATGAATACACTAATTGATTAAAAAATACACTGAACATGATTGAAAGACACTAAATAGAAATGAAAAACACTGAATTTCACATGAATATATTGTTTGATTAAAAAATACACTAAGTGCGACTGAAATACACTGAATAAGAATGAAAAACATTGAATGTCATATGAATACACTGAATGTCACATGAATGCACTAATTGATTAAAAAATACACTGAACAGGATTGAAAGACACTGTATAGGAATGAAAAACACTGAATGTCACATGAATACACTGTTTGATTAAAAATTACAGGAATATCATCAAAAAACACTGAATATCATCCACTGAATATATTACACTGAATATCATTAAAAAAGCACTGAATATCATCCACATTTACAATCGTGAGGACTCGCAGCAATCGAACACTTGGTCATTTTTATACTTAGGATGAGAACGGACTTGGAAGGCTTTGACCCCACTGCCAATCTTTTTATTCGCCTCCAAATGACCTTTCTCGAGCAGCTCTAGCAACATTAAGTGCTCGTACTGATTCAACAAGACACATTAAACAAGAGACAAGTAAGCACTAAGCATGTATTACTTAGATTAAAAATTCCTAGTAAATATATTACTAACTCTCAACGAAACAGAGTATTAAAACACACGCACACAGATAGTCACATTTATACCGACAGGCAGCATATAAAATACTGTTACCCATTTAATATTGATCAGGAACAAAAACTTAGTTAAGATTTAACCATGTTCACATCATCACATGTACTTTAAAAAATCAAGAGTTTTATAATTCCTACGACATTTGATAATACAACTCATTCATAAACCACGAAGACCATATACTTCAAAAAGACAACCATCTAGCATGATAAAAGTGAAGTTCAAATAATATAGTGCATCAACACAACCAAGCCAACTCATAATATCGTGTGGAGAATCTCAATCATAAGGGCTCGAAGATTACTAGCATTTTCGAGAAAAAATGTGACAAAACGAAAATCTTCACGTGTGTTGAGTTCGGTTAAGTTATGAAAATTGATAGCCAAAGCAGAGAACGCAGAGTCCGGAACCTGCCAAAAAGAATGAAAACATTTAAAATCAGAAACCATATATAAGATGACATCCAATTGAAAAAGAGAGAATTGTGAACAAAAACTTACAGTCATTTGATGAGTCGATAACGTGAGGCTCTTCACATTACACAACATACCAACAAACGCAAACACACGATGTGAATAAAGAAAATTTTCGTGAAGCAGCTCATAAAGATCTACATCCGCTTTAATTAAGGAGTCTAGAGCTCCTGTAGATAAATTCTCAGACATATAAAAACTCAACCGGAGATACTCGAGCGCGGGAGTTACTATCTCCACCTTGACATCCCCGTCCTCACAATGATCGTATTTCGAACACAACACGAGCCTAGTAAGCATGAGTGAAGATACACATCATCGATCATTCACATCCCCAAAAATGCTCAATTCCTCGACAACCGGACAATCGGAAATCAGGTTGGGAATGGATTCGTCAGACTCATACCCAACATCGCGAAGTTCGATTTTCTTAAGGGCAGGGAAATATACAGTGCCTATCGCGGGGATATCACCACAATGAATGAGCACCAACTGAACGAGTGTTTTGCAGGCGAATATGCATTGGAGCAACTTAAACCGATGATGTAGGTTGATAATAAGATTACTGGGCTCCTCGACAAGGAACTCTGAATCGAACGAAACCTGCCATCGCCGAGAACCAAGACTTCCGCCCCACCGGAGATCAGTCACCGAGTCCCTGCGCCGTTGTGAGTGCTGGAAATCGATATCCCGGGCCATTAAAATTGCGGAAGATAATAGCCCGACCGAAATCCTATCGCCGGAAACCGATCGCGAACACCGAACGAGCCGGAGCACGACCAAGGCGTCGCCACGGGCGAACCCGCGGCTAAACCCTAGCCACGCCCACGCCGGGGCTCGCGATCGCCGTGCATGGCGATCGCATGGGGCTGCATGGGGCAGCCCCCGGCGGTGAGTCCGGCGACTCACCGCCACCGCCAGGAGGGGCGGTCAGCCCGGCTGACCTACCGCGGCTCCAGCCGCGGTTTTCCCTCGGCGATCGATCGCCCGCCTCGGCCCAGCCGAGGCGCCTTCTCGCGCACGCCGCCGTCGAGGCGGCGGGGATCCGCCACGGCACCAGCCCGTGGCATCCCCAGCGATCGACCCTAGGTCGATCGCATGCCCCGGCGTGCAGCCGGGGCTTCCTTGCGCGGCACACCGGCGGTCGAAACCCTAGGGTTCGACTGCCCCTCGTTCGATCCCCACGGGGATCCAACGATCCCCGTATCTAGGTCTCGATCGTCCCGGATCGTATGTTCATGTATATATCACAATTATATGTACATAAAATCATAGAAGGGGATTGTGATTTTGTACCTCGATTCGTTGTGCGGAGAAACGAATTAAACGCGTTGAAGACCTTCGAATCTTCCTACGTATTCCTTGCACCTCGTCCGAACGTCGTGTGGGCGACGATCTATCGAACTTCTATGGATCTCCTTCAACTCTCAAGACTTATGATTGTCTTGTCTTATGATGTGTTGTAAATTATGAAGGCCATGTAGTGCTTTTATAGGCTACGTAGGGGATCAAAAGGAGGTGGAATATTGGGCTTCCAATATTGATGATTAAATTGAGCCCAAGCCCAAGTCTATTAATCCTTATCAATATTAATTAATTTATTTTCCACTATATAAATTAATTGCACTCCCAATATTAAACCATATTATATCAAATAATATTTCTCCGGTAGTATTATTTATTCCGTGTATTTAAGATTTAAATATCCATGAATAAAATTAATTTATTGCTAATTAATTTATTCATCTCTTATATCCGAGAATAGTACCATTCAACCTTAATTATTGTGCGGAACAAATCCACTCATGAGGTTTACACAATAATTCCTTATGAACTCATCTCGGGGATATTATCAACCCTTCCGGGATACACTTTCCCGTCAAGTATTCACGGCATGTCATATATAAAATATAGCGACCCAATTTTACCGGTAATTAACCCAATAATTAAATTGGTTAATTCCTTTGGAAAATCAAAGTCTCTTATATTAAATATACACACCCGCAATAGTATCGGGGATTAAGAATAAAATACTCTGAGATTTAAATCAATTATCAAAGGCAATCCTAATTGATAAATCTCAAGCGATCCGCCCAATACACCAAGTGTACAAGTGTGATAAAATAATTAAGATAAATTATTTTCTCTCTCACACAACGACTATACCGATGGATTGGTCCGTGTCCATCTAGGTAGTGAGCAACTGTTTGATTAAATACGAGTAACCGATAGTATGATCTTCCGTGTGTCCATACACACCGTACTAACTACAACGTATAAAATCCAGGACTATGATTTGCATAATTTAATTAATAATAATTAAATGCAAATAATTATTTATTAATTTAATAGATTAAATGCTATGACCGGGAGTTTATCGATACTTAAATCTAGACATTAAGTACACAACTCCAACAATCTCCCACTTGTACTAAGGTCTAGTCATTTCCTCCAAACTCCCGACTCCCATACTCATCATGTGCTTAAGTTATACTTCCCAGAAGTACTATGTGAATGAGCAATCTAGGTTGCCGCTCTGAAGTTATCTTGGTGACTATTGTCTCGTCTCTAGACGATGACTCGAATCAGGTGGTACTTGCTCTATGTGTTATCATCACCTTTTGACTTATGACTTCTTTCAGTTTACCATGCACCGCTATTCAATAGCCTTTGGTAAACTAAGAGTCATGTCCAAGTCCAGAGGTTATCCCGGAACCTAACCAAAACTTCCGCTGCCTCTGAGGCTGCTTATTCGGTTATGAGAGAGTCTGAGAAGCTTCTTGCTTATCACTCTTTCATTTCATGGTTCCACCTCTTTCTAAAAGTGAACACATAGCCTGATATCGACTTACACTGGTCCTTCTCTGATTTAAGATCTGAGAATTTGTAATCAAAGAAGATTTCGTCTTGCTTAATCTAGTACATTCAAGTACTTTTAAAGCATTCGAATATCTCTTGTCCAGATTACTTTGATATCCTCCCACTACGCAAACCGCATAGTTGATATCAGGTTCTCGCTTTACAACATTGCATCTTCAAAGCTTTCCACACAGTGTGTAGGAAACTGCTTTGTTTTCATCTATCTCCTTCATGTGTTCGAAACACATACCCTTTAGATAGATGTATATTCTGTCTCTGAAAGGCAATAACCTTTCTCAAAATTATGCATGTTAAAACAAAGCATAATCGTATAAGATATCTAGGAGAAGTACAATGTTCTTATTCTTAGATAAAAAGACCTTAAGAACATTCTCTAACTTCTACTCAATCTTATATCCCGATTTATTTAGACAACCATCATCTTATGTCTGACAATATCTTTACATTGTTGCCAATGATAAAATGTTATCTACATAAAATCTCCGAGAAACACCACCTTGTTTCCATTACATCTCCAATACACCTTTCGTCTATGCCTTTTGATGAATCCATCAAATGGACTATCCCATCAATTCGCAAGTTCTACGATTTATAGCTTTGTTTCAATCCATAAATGGATTTACTAAGCTTGTACTCCTAAATGATCTTGCCTCTTAACAATAATACTTATTGCTATCCAAGTAGGCACATTTAGATTGGTACTGCCCTCATGCAGAGCTAGGGATCGATTTCATCTTTACTAGATCCAGAGTTCAAACTCCTCTAGTCTTATGAACATCTCCGGTTATAACAACCTCCCACTGCAATGGCGTCCCGGTGTATAATAGTAATAACAGTAGGTGCAGTTTGTGGTGTAATACTACTCGGTTTTTGGCTGGTACCTAGTCTTTGTCCTTTTTCTCATTCCAAGGTATTACAACATTTCGGGCTTTGAGGCTCATCTAATAGTCTTCCTCTAAGAACCGGGCGTTACACGTCCTTCTGGTTCATAGTACTACAGAACACACAATACTTTGTTCATCTAGGATATCCTACAACCATATTGAATATGCCGTTGTCTCCAGGAATATCCATAGAACATAGGTAGTGTTGGAGTTGTGTACTTAATGTCTAGATTTAAGTGACGGAAACTCACTATCCATTGCCACTAATCTATTTAATTAAATAAACAATTATTTGCGTTTAATTATTTATAATTAAATATATGCAAATTATAGTCCTGGATTTTATACGTTGTAGTTAGTATGGTGTTGCATGGGCGCACAGAAGATCATACTATCGGTTACTCATATTTAATCGAACAGTTGCTCACGACCTAGATGGACACGGACCAATCCATCTTTATATTCGTTGTGTGAGAGAGAAAATAATCTATCTTGATTATTTTATCACACTTGTACACTTGGTGTATTGAGCGGATCGTTGAGATTCATCGATTAGGATTGCCGGCGATAATCGATTCGAGTCTCAGTGTATTTTATTCTTAATCCCCGATATTATTGCGGGTGTGTATATTTAATATAAGTGACTTTGATTTACCAAAGGAATTAACCGATTTAATTATTGGGTTAATTACCGGTTAAGTTGGGTCACTATATTTCATATATGGCATGCCGTGAATAATTGACCGGACAGTGTATCCCGGAAGGGTTGATAATATCCCCGAGATGAGTTCATAAGGAATTATTATGTAAACCCTGCAGGTGGATTTATTCCGCATAATAATTAAGGTTGAATGGTACTAGTCTCGGATATAAGAGATGAATAAATTAATTAGCAATAAATTAATTTTATTCATGGATATTTATATCTTAAATACACGGAATAAATAATACTACCGGAGAAATATTATTTGATATAATATGGTTTAATATTGGGAGTGCAATTAATTTTATATAGTGGAAAATAGAATTAATTAATATTAATGGATTAATAGATTTGGGCTTGGGCTCAATTTAATCATTAATATTGGAAGCCCAATATTCCACCTCCTTAAGATCCCCTACGTAGCCTATAAAAGCACTACATGGTCTTCTCTATTCTCATAACTTGAAGATCACAATTCTAGAGAGAGAAAGTAGAGAGGAGGATCCATGGAGTTCGGTAGATCGTCGCCCACACGACGTCCGGGCTAGTGCAAGGAATACGTGGGAAGATCTCAAGGTCATCATAAGATCTCGTTTCTCCGCACAACGAATCGAAAGGTGAATTAAATATTTTGCTATTTAATTCTTGTTTTATTGATCAATTATCGAAAAACAAGATCCGAAGGATCGAACCCGGATTAGACGAGGGACCACGCGGTGGTGGCGAAGCCACCGGACTGCGTGGACCGCACGCCTAGGGTTCGGCGCGCGAAGGAGAACCCTCGGCCTCGGCCGAGGGGGCGATCGCTGGGAGCGATCGCCGGCGGTGACGGGCTGATGCCGTCACCTCCCCACCGCGACGGTGGGGGCTCCTCGACGGCGGGCAGCAGGTCGCCGGACCTGCTGCTGGGGGCTGCCGGATGCAGCCCCATCGAACGCGATGTTCGATCGCGTGAACCCGGCTCGCGGGGGTTCGGGTGGGGGCGGATTGCGCGCCTTCGGGCGCGTGGTCTCCAAAGCCCGGACTTCGGCGGATGAGTCGACGTTCATGTGATCTCCGGCGAAGGGTTCGTTCGGGTTATTGGTTTCCGCAAATTTAAATAACCCGGGATATCGAATTCCAACAATTGGTATCAGAGCGTACGGTTATGTTTTTTCGTTAATTGTTTCGATAATCGATTATCGTTGTTTATAGCCATAGATTAATTTATTTAATTAAATTATTGTGCTATATATATTGTTCTACGTCTATGTTTTCTCTCTCGTATGAATCGTGTTTGTCGGAAAAATTAATTATTAAAAATCGAGGGTTTTCGGAATATCGAACCGGACGAGATCGAACGCGCGCTCGGTGCGGGCTGCCGGGGAGGTGGCTGGAAGCACGGGCGTGTGAGCTGCTGGGGCAGCGGCTGGTCGATGGCTGGACGTCGAGGACGTCGTCAGGCCGGGAGTCGGCTGCTCCGGCGATCGATCGATCAACCCGGCTGCTTCGGCGAGGTGGCTGGTCGCACAAGCTGGGAAGTTGGCGGTGATCGCTAACAAGCCTCCCATGGCTGGGCACACGGGCTGTGCGAGCTGCTTGTGAAAAACGATCGATTGCGTAGTTGGCCGTGGACTAATTTTGCTTCATGCAAATTGTATGGCTGAATACATGAGCCATTGAATTAATTCTCTTGGAATTAATTAAGAGCACGTGCGTGGATTGCATGGTCTTTTAAGGCTTGCATGAGCTTTGATTGATGCATGGCCTAGTGCGCATGTTGATGTGCATGTCCACATGCATGGTGCATGGGTTCGATGGGTTCGATTGGGCACGGACCTAGTTGATTCGAGCGGGTCTCGTTTTTTGGTTCGTCCCGGAAAATCCGATCTTTTCGGAAATAATTTAATCTTTTTAATTTTATTTAATTTAATTTTGGAATTAATTCAAATTCTATTTGGATTAGATTTCTTAATTATGGAATTAAATAATGGAATTAGATGGAGAGTTAAATTAGGAAAGAAAATCCTAGTTTCTCTAGATATCCTATACCTACTTGGATTAGAAGTCTTAAGAAGAATCAAAATTCGATTTTGATTAGGATTCTTGAGATCTAATTTAAATAGGATTGAGAAATTATTAAAATATTGATTTTATTTAATTCAAGTATTTTATTTAAAATCATTAGATTAATTCAAAATTTATTTTGGATTGGAAAATCTTGGATTTTATTTAGAATAGAATTAAATATGGAAATCAATGGATTTTAATAATATTGATTTTATTTAATTTAAGTATTTTATTTAAAATCATTAGATTAATTCAAAATTTATTTTGGATTGGAAAATCTTGGATTTTATTTAGAATAGAATTAAATATGGAAATCAATGGATTTTAATAATATTGATTTTATTTAATTTAAGTATTTTATTTAAAATCATTAGATTAATTCAAATTTTATTTTGGATTGGAAAATCTTGGATTTTATTTAAAATAGAATTAAATATGGAAATCAATGGAATTGATTTTATTTAATTGGAGTAAAATTAAATATGAGAATCAAAGAATTTTTCCGTCGCTCGGCAAAGTATTCAAGACGTAAAATGAAGACTCAAGACAAGCATGCTGGAATTCATCAAGGTACGAATAGTCGAGAAATAATTTTACTTGAGCAATTATTTGATTATTTGTGTACGTACTTGCATGAATTGTATGTTTGTTATTATGCTTATGTGTATTTAATTATTCATTAGATAGCGTATCCCTTTGTTATAAAAAGCTAAGTGGGAGAGGGTATGGAAACATATCCATGGTCTCCATTGCTGTTCTCTTGGTGACTTTTATGAACTTTCGAAGTTCATATAGATAAGCCATTGGAGGAGAATTCTTGTAATTCCTCTTACGAAAAACATTGATTAAGTTTATCAAACAATGCCTAATTTGTCTTTCCAAAACTGATTTCAAGTCGACTCATTCTCACCCCGGGGAGTGGAATGGAGCCAAAGCTACTTGGTCATGTCGAGGACACAAATTAGAGACTTTCGTGTCATTTGATGACTAGATCGATTGTCTGCTCGGCTCCCTCATTCTATGAGAGATAGGGTTGTTCGCATGGTGAATCACTGGTTAGAAACCTCGAGTTTCACTTATGATTCTCCGCGTCCTGATTTACGAAAATCGAATGGATCTTGTAATTGGGAGTCAATTATAAAAGTCTTTTGGTGTAGTAAACGTCCACACCACGTGGCTTGCGGTGATGTAGCAATTCCAAACGATTTAATTTGGTACTGAGTAATGGTTTACACTTAGATACGCATTATAGTATTCCTCCCCACGAGGTTCCGCTATAAGTGATGTATGACCGAAGCAAATCTAATTGCTAAATCATTTGGATTGGTAAACGTCCACACCACGTGGCTTGCCATATCTGATGGGATTTTAGATGTGATTAGTGGTTTAATGATATTATTTAAGGGAGATAATATCGGAGATTAAATCGATTGTTTGTTGTTATATGTGCTCATAGATTAGGAAATGGCTTTGAACCCACTTTCTGTGATACGTAAGGAATTTAAACTCATTGGTCCCTAAATGTAATGATTGGAATAGAGATCTAGACATTACCCAAACTGTTAAAGAGTGCAAGGATGTACTCAGTGAGCTTTGTCCTCCCGAGCCTATTGACATAGGCGGCTAGACAAGAAGCGATGAGGATACTCATAAGGGCCAGTCACTTCGAGGAAACGCTTAAACACGTTTTTGAGATGATTGACCTTTTGGACGAGTTGAGACGGAAATCGCAAGCTCTTGTAGCCAATACCAAAGGTTTCGAACCTAAGGGCAAAATCGGGGGAAAGGAAAAGCAAGCAAAGAATCCCAGTGGTCCTAAGTTGCTTAGACCACGAGATGGGACGAGAAAGCCATGAGGCAAGAGTTCTCGATGCAAACAGTCTGGGTACTGGAAGTCTGATTATCCTCTCAAAAGTACGAAATTTTCTTTAGTCGAGAAACATAGTCGGTGGTATTATCTACCGGAACCTGGTGTGTAGATATAGAACCACTGACGGTATGTGCATTCTAAATGCAAGGGTTCCAGGAAACCTAACGACTTAGAAAAGAAGAAATCGTAGTCTACATGGGCAATGCTGTAGAGGAGGCAGCAGTTGCAGTGGAGGACATTTTATAGGATTTCATTTTGGGTTATTGCTTTTATGTACCTTTAAATTAGAAAGAACTTTGTTCTGGATTTCTGATAAATGGATATTTTATTTCTTTTAATCATTTGATGGTTATAAGAAGAAATAATGATATTATCTATTTTGGTACATTAGCTAGCAATATATAAATGATGAATCCTGAGTCCACCACGATGCAACGAACCGTTTTATATATAACTCGTTTTACTAATAAGAGATTTCTTTATTTAATCATTTATACTTGTGGATTCTTATGCTAAGTCATATTTATTCAAATGAGAAGTTCAAAGGTCGAAAATTGATTTTAAGATCAATTAAGTTGAAGGAGTGGACCTTCCGACCTAAGAATCTAATTTGGAAGATGATACGACTAAGCAATCCTTTATGGATATAAGATATAAGATCCGGACAAGTATAAGAATTGATTGACTCTGATATATGCAGACCTATGTCTACTCAGACAATAAGGTACGAGTACTTCATTTGATGATTACTCAAGAAATGGATTAGAATACCTGATGTGCCACAAAAGCAAGTGTTTTGACAAGTTAATGGACACTAAGCAATTGTGGAGAACCATCAAGGTATATCCATTTGTAGCCTGCGATTTGATCGCGGAGGCAAGTACCTGTCTGAGGAATACATGGCATACTAATCAGAGATTGGGATTTGATCCCAAATGATAACACCATACAGTCCTCTGTAAGATTGGTGTGTCGGAAATAAGAAATGGAACTCTTATAGAAATAGTAAAAGCATGAGTTAAACGGAACTACCTATGTTCTATGGATATGTCTTGGTAACAACGGCACATTCAAATGTGGTTGTAGAATATCCTAGAAGAACAAAAGATGTGTGTTCAATAGTACTATGAACCAGAAGGACGTTATAAGTTCTAATGCCCGGTTCTTAGAGGAATACTATTAAATGAACCACAAGCCCAAAATGACGTGATACTTCTGAAAAGAGAGAAAACGATAATGACTGGAAGCCAGCCAAACCGAGTAGCGGTACACCACTAACTGCACCTACTGTTATTACTGTTTATACACCGGAATGCCGTTGTAGTGGGAGGTTGTTTAACAACCGGAGATATTCATAAGACTAGGAGAGTTTTGAACTCTGGACCTAGTATACATGAAATCAATCCCTGGATCTACATGAAGGCGGTACTAGATCTAAATGTGCCTTCTTGGAGAGCAATAAGGATTATTGCTAAGAAGCAAGATCATTTAGAGTACAAGCTTAGTTGATCCATTTATGGATTGGAACAAAGCATTGAGTTCGTGGTACTTGCAAATTGATGAGATAGTCCATTTTATGGATTCATCAAAAGGCATTGACGAATCGTGTGTATGGGAAACGTGATGGAAACAAGGTGGTGTTTCTCGGAGGTTTTATGTAGATAGCATTTTATCATTGGTAACAATGTAAAGATGTTGTCAGACATAAAATGATGGTTGTCTAGAAAAATCGATATATGAGATAAAGAAGAAGTTAGAGCATGTTCTTAAGATCTAGGATCTCAAGAAAAGAACATTGTACTTCTCTAGATATCTTGTACGATTATGGTTCGTTTTAACATGCAAGATTCCGAGAAAGGTTCGTTACCTTTCAGAGACGGAATGCATCTATCTAAGGATATGTGTTTTAGAACACAAAAGGAGATAGAAGCAATGAAAGCAGATTCCTACACTTTGAGTGTGGAAAGCTTAATAAATGCATTGTTGAAAACGAGAACCTGATATCGGCTATGCGGTTAGCATAGTGGGAGGATATCAAGGTAATCCTGGAAAGGAATATTCGACTGCTGTAAAAGTACTTTCGAAGTACTGTTCTAGACTACGAAGCAGACGAACATTTCCTTTGGATTACATTCTCTTAGATTTCTAATCGAATGAGGACCGGTGTAAGTCGATATCAGGCTATGTGTTTCACTATTGAAGGAGAAGGAGTTTTAACATGGAAGAGTGATAAGCACGATGCTTTTCGGACTCTGCCATGGGTAACCAAATAGCAGCCTCAGAGGCAGCGGAAGTTTTGGTATAACTCCGGGATAATCTCTGGGACTTAGATGTGATTCTTAATTTGCCAAAGGCTATGTAAATAGCGGTGCAATGGCAAATGGTAAGAAATCACAAGTCCATAAGTGTAAGATAACACATAGTGCAAGTACCACCTGATACGAGTCATCGTCGAGGGAGACGACGTTGTAGTCACCAAGATAACTTCAGAGCGGCAACCTAGAGTGCTCATTCACATAGTACTTCTTGGAAGTACAACTTTAGCACGTGATGAGTATGGGAGTCGGGAGTTTGGAGGAAATGACTAGACCTTAGTACAAGTGGGAGATTGTTGGAGTTGTGTACTTAATGTCTAGATTTAAGTGACGGAAACTCACGATCCATTGCCACTAATCTATTTAATTAAATAAACAATTATTTGCGTTTAATTATTTATAATTAAATATATGCAAATTATAGTCCTGGATTTTATACGTTGTAGTTAGTATGGTGTTGCATGGGCGCACAGAAGATCATACTATCGGTTACTCATATTTAATCGAACAGTTGCTCACGACCTAGATGGACACGGACCAATCCATCGGTATAGTCGTTGTGTGAGAGAGAAAATAATCTATCTTGATTATTTTATCACACTTGTACACTTGGTGTATTGAGCGGATCGTTGAGATTCATCGATTAGGATTGCCGGCGATAATCGATTCGAGTCTCAGTGTATTTTATTCTTAATCCCCGATATTATTGCGGGTGTGTATATTTAATATAAGTGACTTTGATTTACCAAAGGAATTAACCGATTTAATTATTGGGTTAATTACCGGTTAAGTTGGGTCACTATATTTCATATATGGCATGCCGTGAATAATTGACCGGACAGTGTATCCCGGAAGGGTTGATAATATCCCCGAGATGAGTTCATAAGGAATTATTATGTAAACCCTGCAGGTGGATTTATTCCGCATAATAATTAAGGTTGAATGGTACTAGTCTCGGATATAAGAGATGAATAAATTAATTAGCAATAAATTAATTTTATTCATGGATATTTATATCTTAAATACACGGAATAAATAATACTACCGGAGAAATATTATTTGATATAATATGGTTTAATATTGGGAGTGCAATTAATTTTATATAGTGGAAAATAGAATTAATTAATATTAATGGATTAATAGATTTGGGCTTGGGCTCAATTTAATCATTAATATTGGAAGCCCAATATTCCACCTCCTTAAGATCCCCTACGTAGCCTATAAAAGCACTACATGGTCTTCTCTATTCTCATAACTTGAAGATCACAATTCTAGAGAGAGAAAGTAGAGAGGAGGATCCATGGAGTTCGGTAGATCGTCGCCCACACGACGTCCGGGCTAGTGCAAGGAATACGTGGGAAGATCTCAAGGTCATCATAAGATCTCGTTTCTCCGCACAACGAATCGAAAGGTGAATTAAATATTTTGCTATTTAATTCTTGTTTTATTGATCAATTATCGAAAAACAAGATCCGAAGGATCGAACCCGGATTAGACGAGGGACCACGCGGTGGTGGCGAAGCCACCGGACCGCGTGGACCGCACGCCTAGGGTTCGGCGCGCGAAGGAGAACCCTCGGCCTCGGCCGAGGGGGCGATCGCTGGGAGCGATCGCCGGCGGTGACGGGCTGATGCCGTCACCTCCCCACCGCGACGGTGGGGGCTCCTCGACGGCGGGCAGCAGGTCGCCGGACCTGCTGCTGGGGGCTGCCGGATGCAGCCCCATCGAACGCGATGTTCGATCGCGTGAACCCGGCTCGCGGGGGTTCGGGTGGGGGCGGATTGCGCGCCTTCGGGCGCGTGGTCTCCAAAGCCCGGACATCGGCGGATGAGTCGACGTTCATGTGATCTCCGGCGAAGGGTTCGTTCGGGTTATTGGTTTCCGCAAATTTAAATAACCCGGGATATCGAATTCCAACAGGTAGTTCCGAACAACTTGTTCCTTTTACTATTAGAATCTCATTTCTTATTACTGACTCACCATGTCTACACGTAAGTGTATGGTGTAGTCATTTGAGACTTAATCTCAATCTTTGATTATGCTATGTGTTATTCAGATAGGTGATAGCCTCCGCGATTTAAGTCGCAGGCTTCCAATGGATATACTTAGAAGGTTCCCCATAATTGCTTTGTGACCAAAACACTTTGCTTTTATGGCACATCAAGTATTCTAATCCATCTTCGAGTATTCTTAAAGAATAACTCGCATCTTTACACATATGACTGCATATATCATTGATCATTCTCAATACTTGTCCGAATTCTACTTTCTAAACAGAAAGGCATGCTTAGTTGTATCATCTTCCAAATTCAATTCTTAGGTCGGAAGGTCCATTCCTTCAACTATAATTGATCAAATCAATTTCAACCTTTTGAATCATATTTGAATAAATACTACTAAGTATAAGAATTCACAAGTATAATGATTTAACAAGAAATATATCTAACAAGTAAAACAAGTTATAGAACGGTTTGTTGCATTGTGGTAGACCAAGGATCTATCATTCACATTATTGCTACCTAATGTACCAGAATAGATAATACCATTATTTCTTATCAAAATCATCACCATGATTAAAGAAATAAAATATCCATTCATAAATAATAGAAATCCAGAACAAAGTTCTTTCTAAAATAAAAGGGTACATAATGCAATAAACTTGAAATGAAATCCTATTTAACTACTAAAGCAGATAAATGTCTTCCACCGCAACAGCTGCCTCCTCTACAGCTTTTGCCCGTGTAGACTCGAACTCTTCTTCTCTAAGTCGCCGGGTTTTCTGGAACCCCTGCATTCAAAATGCACATACCGTCAGTGGTTCCATATCTACACACCAGAATTCTGGTAGATAATACCGCTGACTATGTTTTTACGACTAAAGAAAAATTCGTACCTTTGAGAGGACATTCAGACTTCCAGTGTCCAGACTTATTGCATCGGAAGCACTTGCCTCTTGGCTTTGCAGCCCCCACTCGTGTTCCATTCCTCTTGGCACCACTGGGTTTCCAGGCTTGCTTCCTTTTCTTGTTCCTACCTCCAATAGCTTTCAAGCTTTTGGACTTGGTAGCTACAAGTGCTTGAGACTTGCCCTTCTTGTAGATCCCCTCTGCCGCCTTCAGTTCAGTCAGGAGTTGCGCAAGAGTATAAGATAGTTTACCCATATTATAGCTCATGCGAAACTGCTCAAAACTAGGGGTCAGAGACTGGAGTATGATGTCGACTTGCGTCTCAGCATCAATTTGAGCTCCTAGGATCTCAAGTTCATTCAACAAACTCATCATCTTAAGAACGTGCTCCCCTACGGGCGTCCCTTCAGACTGAGTAGTTGTCATAAGGACTCTCATAGCTTCTTGCCTTGCCGCACGATCTTGCTCTCCAAACATTTCTTTGAGGTTGTACAACATATCCTCGGCAGTGTCCATCGACTGATGTTGGGTTTGGAGTACATTTGACATTGAAGCCAAAATATAACACCTAGCCATTTCATCAGCCTTTTTCCACTTCCGATATGCTTCCTTTTCCTCATTAGTTGAGGCATCAGTGGGCTCAGCAGGACATGCTTCATAGAGTACAAACTTGTACTCTTCAGAAGTCAGGACAATGTCCAAATTTCTCTTCCAATCAACGTAATTGGGACCAGTGAGTTTATGCTCCTTGAGTATCACAGAAAGTGGATTCATAGCTATTCTCTAAACCTATAAGCACATTTAAACAAACAATCAATTTAATATCCGATATTATCTCCCTCAAATAATATCATTAAATTACTAATTACATCTAAAATCCCATCAGGTAAGGCAAGCCACGTGGTGTGGACGTTTACCCACCCAAATGATTTAGTAATTAGATTTTCTTTGGTCATACATCACTTATAGCGTAACCTCGTGGGGAGGAATACTATAATGCGTATCTAAGTGTAAACCATTACTCAGCACCAAAGTAAATCGTTTGGAATTGCTACATCACCGCAAGCCACGTGGTGTGGACGTTTACGATAACTTCACAACTCTTCACAATTCCTTACAACTGTCTACATCAATTGCTGGAAATCGATATCCCGGGGTATCAAAAATTGCGGAACCGATAACCCCGACCGAAATCCCGTCGCCGGAAACCGATCACGAACCACCGCACGAGCCGGAGCTCGACCGAGCACCGCACGGGCGAACCCGCGCGCCCAACCGAGCCCCTGCACGGGGCTCGCGATCGCTAGCCCTAGCAATCGCCGGGGATGCACGCGCATCCCCGTGGGGCTGTTCCGAACAGCCCCCCGGCGGTGAGTCCGGCGACTCACCGCCACCGCCGAGGAGGGCGGTGCGCCCAGCGCACCAGCCGCGGCCCAGCCGCGGCTCGCCCGGCGATCGACCCCACGGTCGATCGCGTGCCCCGGCGTCCAGCCGGGGCTCCTCGTGTGAGCTCGCGGTCGAAGCCCTAGGGCTCGACCGCACCCCCTCGGCTCCCAGCCGAGGGTCCTTCGAACGTTCGCCGGGGATCTCGAATCCCCGTCCCCGAAGTTCGTCGTTTTCCCGGATCGTGTGTTCATGCATGTATCACAATTTAATTCACATAAATTCACACGAAGGATTTTATGATCATACCTTTGATTCGTTGTGCGGAGAAACGAAATCAAGTTGAAGACCTTTTGGATCTTCCCACATATTCCTTGCACTCCGTTCGAACGTCGGGTGGGCGACGATCTATCGAACTCCTATGGATCTCCTTCAACTCTCTAGAATATCAAGTATGATAATCTTGTCTTATGATTTATGAAGGCCATGTAGTGCTTTTATAGGCTACGTAGGGGATCTAAAGGAGGTGGAATATTGGGCTTCCAATATTGAAGATTAAATTGAGCCCACTGCCCAAGTCCATTAATCCTTATCAATATTAATTAATTTATTTTCCACTATATAAATTAATTGCACTCCCAATATTAAACCATATTATATCAAATAATATTTCTCCGGTAGTATTATTTATTCCGTGTATTTAAGATTTAAATATCCATGAATAAAATTAATTTATTGCTAATTAATTTATTCATCTCTTTAATCCGAGACTAGTACCATTCAACCTTAATTATTGTGCGGAACGAGTCCACTCATGAGGTTTACACAATAATTCCTTATGAACTCATCTCGGGGATATTATCAACCCTTCCGGGATACACTGTCCGGTCAATTATTCACGGCATGCCATATATGAAATATAGTGACCCAACTTAACCGGTAATCAACCCAATAATTAAATCGGTTAATTCCTTTGGTAAATCAAAGTCACTTATATTAAATATACACACCCGCAATAATATCGGGGATTAAGAATAAAATACACTGAGACTCGAATCGATTATCGCCGGCAATCCTAATCGATGAATCTCAACGATCCGCTCAATACACCAAGTGTACAAGTGTGATAAAATAATTAAGACAAATTATTTTCTCTCTCACACAACGACTATACCGATGGATTGGTCCGGGTCCATCTAGGTCGTGAGCCACTGTTTGATTAAATACGAGTAACCGATAGTATGATCTTCTGTGTGGGCCCGACACACCATACTAACTACAATGTATAAAATCTAGGACTATGATTTGCATATATTTAATTAATAATAATTAAAAGCAAACGATTGTTTATTAATTTAATAGATTAAATGCTATGACCGGGAGTTTACCGTTACTTAAATCTAGACATTAAGTACACAACTCCAACAATCTCCCACTTGTACTAAGGTCTAGTCATTTCCTCCAAACTCCCGGTTCCCATACTCATCACGTGCTTTAGAGTGTACTTCCGAGAAGTACTATGTGAGTGAGCAATCTAGGTTGCCGCTCTGAAGTTATCTTGGTGACTACTACGTCGTCTCCCTCGACGATGATTCGTATCAGGTGGTACTTGCTCTATGTGTTATCATCACTTTTGACTTATGACCTCTTCCAGTTCACTTTGCACCGCTATCCAATAGCCTTTGGTAAACTAAGAGTCATATCCAAGTCAAGAGGTAATCCCGGAACCTAACCAAAACTTCCGCTGCCTCTGAGGCTGCTATTCGGTTATGAGAGAGTCTGAGAAGCGTCCTGCTTATCACTCTTTCATTTCATGGTTCCACCTCTTTCTAAAAGTGAACACATAGCCTGATATCGACTTACACTGGTCCTTCTTTGATTTTTGGATCTGAGAATCTGTAATCTAAGAAGATTTCGTCTTGCTCCGTAAGTCAGTACTATGAAAGTACTCTTACAGCATTCGAACATCCCTTATCCAGATTACTTTGATATCCTCCCACTACGCAAACGGCATAGTTGATATCAGGTTGTCTTTTTACAACATTGCATCTATAAGGATTTCCACATATAAAGTGTAGGAAACTGCTTTATATTCATCTATCTCCTTCATGTGTTCAAAACACATATCCTTTAGATAGATGTATATTCTGTCTCTGAAAGGCAATAACCTTTCTCAGAAGTATGCATGTTTAAATCAAACCTTAATCGTATAAGATGCCTAGGAGAAGTACATTGTTCTTATCTCTAGATCATGAGATCTTAAGAACATGCTCTAACTTCTTCTCAATCTTATATCTTGATTTATTTAGACAACCATCATTTTATGTCTGACAATATTTTTTTACATTGTTGCCAATGACAAAATGTTATCTACATAAAATCTCCGAGAAACACCACCTTGTTTCCATTATGTCTCTAATACACCTTTCGTCTTTGCCTTTTGATGAATCCATCAAATGGACTTTCTCATCAATTCGTAAGTTCCACGATTTATAGCTTTGTTACCATCCATAAATGGATTTACTAAGCTTGTATTCTAAATGATCTAGCCTCTTAACAATAAACCTTATTGTTATCCAAGAAAGCTCATTTAGATCTAGTACCACCCTTATGCAGAGCTAGGGATCGATTTCATGTCTACTAGATCCAGAGTCCGAACTCCTCTAGTCTTATGAATATCTCTGGTTGTCCAACAACCTCCCACTGCAATGGCGTTCCGGTGTATAACAGTAATAACAATAGGTGCAGTATGTGGTGTACTTCTACTCGGTTTGGCTGGTTCCCAGTCTTTTGTCCTTTTTCTCATTTCAAGGTATTTCGTCAGTTCAGGCTTTGTGGTTCATCTAATAGTCTTCCTCTATGAACCGGACGAGACGTCCCTCTGGTTCATAGTACTATAGAACACACAACATTTTGTTCATCTAGGATATCCTACAACCATATTGAATATGCCGTTGTATCCAGGAATATCCATAGAACATAGGTGGTTCCGAACAACTTGTTCTTTTACTATTAGATCTCCATTTCTTATTTACAACGCACCATCTCTACACGTAAGTGTATGGTGCGGCCCTTTGGGATTGAATCCCAATCTTTGATTATGCTATGTGTTACTTAGATAAGTTATGGCCTCCGCGACCGAGTCGCAGGCTCCTAATGGATATACTTTGATGGTTCCCCATAATAGCTTTGTGTCCATTGACTAGTCAAAACACTTTGCTTTTATGGCACATTAAGTATTCTAATCCATTACCGAGTATTCTTGAGAGAATTACTCGTACCTTTCTAATTTACACATATGTCTGCATATCTAGTCATTTTCAATACTTGTCTGAATTCTATCATTTACCCAGAAAGGTTTGCTCAGACGTATTATCGTCCAAATTCAATCCTTAGGTCGGAAGGTCCATTCCTTCAACTATAATTGATTAAATCAATTTCGACCATTTGAATCTCATTTGAAAATACTACTAAGTATAAGAATTCACAAGTATAATGATTTAATGAAGAAATATATCTAATCAAGTAAAACAAGTTACAGAACGGTTCGTTGTATCGTGGTAGACTTTAGGATCTATCTTTCATATATTGCTATCTAATGTACCAGAATAGATAATACCCATTATTTCTTATCAAAATCATCACCATGATTAAAGAAATAAAATATCTATTCATAAATAATAGAAATCCAGAACTAAACGTTCTTTCTAAAATAAAGGGTACATAACGCAATAATCTTAAAAATGAAATCCTATTTAACTACTAAAGTAGATAAATGTCTTCCACTGCAACAGCTGCCTCCTCCACAGCTTTTGCCCGTGTAGACTCGAACTCTTCTTCTCTAAGTCGCCGGGTTTTCTGGAACCCCTGCATTCAAAATGCACATACCGTCAGTGGTTCCATATCTACACACCAGAATTTCTGGTAGATAATACCGCTGACTATGTTTTTACGACTAAAGAAAAATTCGTACCTCTGAGAGGACATTCAGACTTCCAGTGTCCAGACTTGTTGCATCGGAAGCACTTGCCCTTTGGCTTTGCAGCCCCCACTCGTGGTATAGTCTTCTTGACACCACTGGATTTCCAGGCTTGCTTCCTCCTCTTGCCCCTACCTCCACCAGGCTTAAAGCCTTTGGACTTGGTAGCTACAAGCGCTAGAGACTTGCCCTTCTTGTAGATCCCCTCTGCCGCCTTCAGTTCAGTCAGGAGTTGCGCAAGAGAATAAGACAGTTTACCCATATTATAGCTCATGCGAAACTGCTCAAAACTAGGGGTCAGAGACTGGAGTATGATGTCGACTTGCGTCTCAGCATCAATTTGAGCTCCTAGGATCTCAAGCTCATTCAACAGACCCATCATCTTAAGAACGTGCTCCCCTACGGGCGTTCCTTCAGACTGAGTAGTTTTCATGAGGACTCTCATGGCTTCTTGCCTTGCCGCACGATCTTGCTCCCCAAACATCTCCTTGAGTTTAAACATCATATCATAGGCAGTGTCCATCGACTCATGTTGGGTTTTGAGTACATTTGACATGGAAGCCAAAATATAACACCTAGCCATTTCATCAGCCTTTTTCCACTTCCGATATGTCAGTTTTTCCTCATCAGTTGAGGCAGCCGTGGGCTCAGCAGGGCACACTTCATGGAGTACAAACTTGTACTCCTCCGAAGTTAGGACAATGTCTAAATTTCTCTTCCAATCAATATAGTTGGGGCCAGTGAGCTTATGCTCCTTGAGTATCATAGAAAGTGGGTTCATAGCTATTCTCTAAATCTATAAGCACGTTTAAACAAACAATCAATTTAATATCCGATATTATCTCCCTTAAATAATATCATTAAATTACTAATTACATCTAAAATCCCATCAGGTAAGGCAAGCCACGTTCGTGTGGACGTTTACCCACCCAAATGATTTAGCAATTAGATTTGCTTTGGTCGTACATCATTATAGCGTTACTTCGTTGGGAAGAATACTATAAAGCGTACCTAAGTGTAAACCATTACTCAGTACTAAGGTGAATCATTTGGAATCGCTACGTCACCGCAAGCCACGTTAGTGTGGACGTTTACGATAACTCACAATCCTTCACAATTCCCTATAACTGTCTACATCAACTATTTCCAAAAATCCCATTCAGCATAGCAAGCCACGTTCGTGTGGACGTTTACTACACCAAAAGACTTTTATAGTTGACTCCCAATTACTTGAAGCATTCGATTTTGTAAATCAAGACGCGGAGAATCATAAGTGAAACTCGAAGTTTCTAACCAGTGATTCACCATGCGAACAACCCTATCTCTCATAAATGAGGGAGCCGAGCAGACAATCGATCCATCTATCAAAGAATGGTACGACTGCCTCTAATTTGTTTCCTCCACATGACCAAGTGGCTTTGGCTCCATTCCACTCCCCGGGGTGAGAATGAGTCGACTTGAAATCAGCTTTGGAAAGACAAATTAGGCATTGTTTGATAAACTTAATCAATGTTTCTTGTAAAAGGAATTACAAGAATTCTCCTCCAATGACATATCTATATGAACTTCGAAAGTTCATAAATGTCACCAAGAGAACAGTAATGGAGACCATGGGAATGTTTCCATCCCCTCTCCCACTTAGTTTTTTATAACAAAGGGATACGCTATCTAATGCATAATTAAACACATAAGCATGCATACAAGTAATAAAGCACATATCACATAGTCAAAATAAGCTAGAAAATTATTTTCTGACTATCATGGCTTTATTCCATCTCCGTATGCGTCTTCTAGTCTTCAGTCTTCGTTCTTGAATGCTCCATGTGACGAGAATATTAATCCCAATATTTAAATCTATTTATTTTTAATAAATCCAAAAGATACTCAATTCGAAAATTAAGTCAATCGAATAAATCAAAAATAAAATTAAATATTATTAATATTTTTATTTATTTATTTTCCTATCTAATTCTATTAAATCTCTTAGAATAATCTATCCAAGTCAAACTTGGAATATTCTAGAAGACTTCTATAATAGAATAAGGAAATAAAATAAATTAGGACTCTTCTACTTTCCAAGATTAATTAATTTCCATTACTATGAAAATTCCCATAAAATAGGAATAATCAATTAGGAAATAAATCAATCCTAAATTAACTTTTATTCCTTTCCAATTCTATTAAATCTCTAGGATCCTATTCCAAGTAGAACTCGGAATACTCTAGAAGATTTCCATAATAGAATAAGGAATAAAATTAATTCCAATTAATTATTTTCCTAATCCATGAGAATTCCCAAAAATAGGAAAACTCAATTAGGAAAACCGAATCAATTAGGTAAGTATAATCTAGGTAGGAGTAGGAGTAGCACGGGTTGGGGATCCCCGCACCACCACCACCACCACCGACCGCCGCCACCACCGGAGAGGGCACCGCCGCCGCCGCCCCAGCCGGCCGGCCACCACCACACCGGCGGCAGCCCCAGCCGAGCGGCGATCGACCCCTCCCCATGGCTTCGGTCATGGGGTCGATCATGGGGTTGATCGACCCCCCCGGTTCTTCGTCCTCTTCGCCTTCTTCGTCACACGAGTTCTCCGGCGGTCGTCTCGGCATCGATCCAACGTAAATAAATTACAAGAAATAAATTTACAATTCCGGTATCGATTCTATACATGAAATCGACCCTATACACTTTCCGGAAAACATAGAACAATAATAATAAATCTAAATTTGGTCAACCCCCGAATTTTTACTATTTCAAGCATTCATCCACACAAAACGAATCTCGACATGTCCGAGAGTTTAATAACGAATAATCATGGCAAAATTAAATAGCAATTAATTAAACGAATAATTAACAATCAATTTAAACCATGATAGTCGGAATCCCTGCAAGGTAGAACACAATTGAATACATACATGAACACGAAACCAAACTCTCTGATACCAATTGCTGGAAATCGATATCCCGGGGTATCAAAAATTGCGGAACCGATAACCCCGACCGAAATCCCGTCGCCGGAAACCGATCACGAACCACCGCACGAGCCGGAGCTCGACCGAGCACCGCACGGGCGAACCCGCGCGCCCAGCCGAGCCCCCGCACGGGGCTCGCGATCGCTAGCCCTAGCGATCGCCGGGGATGCACGCGCATCCCCGTGGGGCTGTTCCGAACAGCCCCCCGGCGGTGAGTCCGGCGACTCACCGCCACCGCCGAGGAGGGCGGTGCGCCCAGCGCACCAGCCGCGGCCCAGCCGCGGCTCGCCCGGCGATCGACCCCACGGTCGATCGCGTGCCCCGGCGTCCAGCCGGGGCTCCTCGTGTGAGCTCGCGGTCGAAGCCCTAGGGCTCGACCGCACCCCCTCGGCTCCCAGCCGAGGGTCCTTCGAACGTTCGCCGGGGATCTCGAATCCCCGTCCCCGAAGTTCGTCGTTTTCCCGGATCGTGTGTTCATGCATGTATCACAATTTAATTCACATAAATTCACACGAAGGAGTTTATGATCATACCTTTGATTCGTTGTGCGGAGAAACGAAATCAAGTTGAAGACCTTTTGGATCTTCCCACGTATTCCTTGCACTCCGTTCGAACGTCGGGTGGGCGACGATCTATCGAACTCCTATGGATCTCCTTCAACTCTCTATAATATCAAGTATGATAATCTTGTCTTATGATTTATGAAGGCCATGTAGTGCTTTTATAGGATACGTAGGGGATCTAAAGGAGGTGGAATATTGGGCTTCCAAAATTGAAGATTAAATTGAGCCCACTGCCCAAGTCCATTAATCCTTATCAATATTAATTAATTTATTTTCCACTATATAAATTAATTGCACTCCCAATATTAAACCATATTATATCAAATAATATTTCTCCGGTAGTATTATTTATTCCGTGTATTTAAGATTTAAATATCCATGAATAAAATTAATTTATTGCTAATTAATTTATTCATCTCTTTAATCCGAGACTAGTACCATTCAACCTTAATTATTGTGCGGAACGAATCCACTCATGAGGTTTACACAATAATTCCTTATGAACTCATCTCGGGGATATTATCAACCCTTCCGGGATACACTGTCCGGTCAATTATTCACGGCATGCCATATATGAAATATAGTGACCCAACTTAACCGGTAATCAACCCAATAATTAAATCGGTTAATTCCTTTGGTAAATCAAAGTCACTTATATTAAATATACACACCCGCAATAATATCGGGGATTAAGAATAAAATACACTGAGACTCGAATCGATCATCGCCGGCAATCCTAATCGATGAATCTCAACGATCCGCTCAATACACCAAGTGTACAAGTGTGATAAAATAATTAAGACAAATTATTTTCTCTCTCACACAACGACTATACCGATGGATTGGTCCGGGTCCATCTAGGTCGTGAGCCACTGTTTGATTAAATACGAGTAACCGATAGTATGATCTTCTGTGTGGGCCCGACACACCATACTAACTACAACGTATAAAATCTAGGACTATGATTTGCATATATTTAATTAATAATAATTAAAAGCAAACGATTGTTTATTAATTTAATAGATTAAATGCTATGACCGGGAGTTTACCGTTACTTAAATCTAGACATTAAGTACACAACTCCAACATCAATTAATCCAAAATCCGTTAGTATAGCAAGCCACGTGGTGTGGACGTTTACTACACCAAGAGACTTTTATAATTGACTCCCAATTACGAGATCCATTCGATTTTCGTAAATCAAGACGCGAAGAATCATAAGTGAAACTCGAAGTTTCTAACTAGTGATTCACCATGCGAACAACCCTATCTCTCATTAGATGAGGGAGCCGAGCAGACAAACGATCCATCTATCAAAGAATGGTACGAAGGTCTCTAATTTGTGTCATCCACATGACCAAGTGGCTTTGGCTCCATTCCACTCCCCGGGGTGAGAATGAGTCGACTTGAAGTCAGTTTCAGAAAGACAAATTAGGCATTGTTTGATAGACTTAATCAATGTTTCTCGTAAAAGGAATTACAAGAATTCTCCTCCAATGACATGTCTATATGAACTTCGAAAGCTCATAAATGTCACCAAGAGAACAGTAATGGAGACCATGGGAATATTTCCATCCCCTCTCCCACTTAGCTTTTTATAACAAAGGGATACGCTATCTAATGCATAATTAAACACATAAGCATGCATACAAGTAATAAAGCACATATCACATAGTCAAAATAATGCTAGAAAATTATTTTCCGACTATCATGGCTTTATTCCATCTCCGTATGCTTCTTCTAGTCTTCAGTCTTCG
The DNA here is from genome assembly GCA_954870475.1 of Euphrasia confusa. Lineage (NCBI taxonomy): Eukaryota > Viridiplantae > Streptophyta > Magnoliopsida > Lamiales > Orobanchaceae > Euphrasia > Euphrasia confusa. The sequence continues at coordinate 21,242,178 of OX940949.1, forward strand.
TTCTTGAATGCTCCATGTGACGAGAATATTAATTCCAATATTTAAATCTATTTATTTTCAATAAATCCAAAAGATACTTAATTCGAAAATTAAGTCAATCGAATAAATCAAAAATAAAATTAAATATTATTAATATTTTTATTTATTTATTTTCCTATCTAATTCTATTAAATCTCTAGAATAATCTATCCAAGTAAAACTTGGAATATTCTAGAAGACTTCTATAATAGAATAAGGAAATAAAATAAATTAGGACTCTTCAACTTTCCAAAATTAATTAATTTTCATGTCTATGAAAATTCCCATAAAATAGGAATAATCAAATAGGAAATAAATCAATTTATTAATTAATTATTTTCCTATCTAATTCTATTAAATCTCTAGAATCCTATTCCATGTAGAACTTGGAATATTCTAGAAGACTTCCATAATAGAATAAGGAAATAAATTAATTCCAATTAATTGTTTTCCTAATCCATGAGAGTTTCCAAAAGGAAGAACACTCAAATAGGAAAACCGAATTAATTTAGGAAAGTGAATCTTGGTAGGAGTAGCATGGGTTGGGGATCCCCACACCACCCCCACCGCCGACCACCACCGCCGGGAACCACCACCACCGCCGCCTCCAGCCCACGCGCCACCACCGCCGGTGGCCGGCGTGGCCGGAAGCCCTAGCGGGCAGCCCCTTCGATGGGGTCGATCGATCCTCATGGGGATCGATCATGGGGATGATCGACCCCCCCGGTTTTTCGTCCCCTTCGTCTTCGTCACACGTCTTCGTCTTCCGGCGATCGTCTCAACATCGAACCAACGTAAATAAATTACAAGAATTTAAATTACACTATCCGGTATCGATTCTATACATGAAATCGACCCTATACACTTTCCGGAAAACATAGAACGTAATAATAAATCCAAAATTCGGTCAACCCCCGAATTTTTACTATTACAAACATTCATCCACACAAAACGAATCTCGACATGTCCGAGAGTTTAATAAACGAATAATCATGATAATTAATTAACACAATAATTAAATCCAACCATGATAGCCGGAAATCCCTGCAAGGTAGAACAATAATAGAACATATACATGAACACGAAACCAAACGCTCTGATACCAATTGCTGGAAATCGATATCCCGGGCCATTAAAATTGCGGAAGATAATAGCCCGACCGAAATCCTATCGCCGGAAACCGATCGCGAACACCGAACGAGCCGGAGCACGACCAAGGCGTCGCCACGGGCGAACCCGCGGCTAAACCCTAGCCACGCCCCCGCCGGGGCTCGCGATCGCCGTGCATGGCGATCGCATGGGGCTGCATGGGGCAGCCCCCGGCGGTGAGTCCGGCGAATCACCGCCACCGCCGGGAGGGGCGGTAGCCCGGCTGACCTACCGCGGCTCCAGCCGCGGTTTTCCCCCGGCGATCGATCACCCGATCGATCGCCCGCCTCGGCCCAGCCGAGGCGCCTTCTCGCGCACGCCGCCGTCGAGGCGGCGGGGATCCGCCACGGCACCAGCCCGTGGCATCCCCAGCGATCGACCCTAGGTCGATCGCATGCCCCGGCGTCCAGCCGGGGCTTCCTTGCGCGGCACACCGGCGGTCGAAACCCTAGGGTTCGACCGCCCCTCGTTCGATCCCCACGGGGATCCAACGATCCCCGTATCTAGGTCTCGATCGTCCCGGATCGTATGTTCATGTATATATCACAATTATATGTACATAAAATCATAGAAGGGGTTTGTGATTTTGTACCTCGATTCGTTGTGCGGAGAAACGAATTAAACGCGCTGAAAACCTTCGAATCTTCCTACGTATTCCTTGCAACTCGTCCGAACGTCGTGTGGGCGACGATCTATCGAACTTCTATGGATCTCCTTCAACTCTCAAGACTTATGATTGTCTTGTCTTATGATGTGTTGTAAATTATGAAGGCCATATAGTGCTTTTATAGGCTACGTAGGGGATCAAAAGGAGGTGGAATATTGGGCTTCCAATATTGATGATTAAATTGAGCCCAAGCCCAAGTCTATTAATCCTTATCAATATTAATTAATTTATTTTCCACTATATAAATTAATTGCACTCCACATATTAAACCATATAATATCAAATAATATTTCTCCGGTAGTATTATTTATTCCGTGTATTTAAGATTTAAATATCCATGAATAAAATTAATTTATTGCTAATTAATTTATTCATCTCTTATATCCGAGAATAGTACCATTCAACCTTAATTATTTTGCGGAACAAATCCACTCATGAGGTTTACACAATAATTCCTTATGAACTTATCTCGGGGATATTATCAACCCTTCCGGGATACACTTTCCCGTCAAGTATTCACGGCATGTCATATATAAAATATAGCGACCCAATTTTACCGGTAATTAACCCAATAATTAAATCGGTTAATTCATTTGGAAAATCAAAGTCTCTTATATTAAATATACACACCCGCAATAGTATCGGTGATTAAGAATAAAATACTCTGAGATTTAAATCAATTATTAAAGGCAATCCTAATTGATAAATCTCAAGCGATCCGCCCAATACACCAAGTGTACAAGTGTGATAAAATAATTAAGATAAATTATTTTCTCTCTCACACAACGACTATACCGATGGATTGGTCCGTGTCCATCTAGGTCGTGAGAAACTGTTTGATTAAATACGAGTAACCGATAGTATGATCTTCTGTGTGTCCATACACACCATACTAACTACAACGTATAAAATCAAGGACTATGATTTGCATAATTTAATTAATAATAATTAAATGCAAATAATTGTTTATTAATTTAATAGATTAAATGCTATGACCGGGAGTTTATCGATACTTAAATCTAGACATTAAGTACACAACTCCAACAGTGAGTCTCACTACCACCGCACCTCCCCTTCATCGATCAAGACTGTAGTACCATTAATGGGGGAGCAACCCCGGCCACCGAATAGCTGACTCAATCGTCTCCCCAGATCGAGTGTCGACGCCGGTGAGTCTCTCCTCGCCACAGAACCAACCGAGTTTCGTAGCCAAAAGCTCATTCAGAATCAAGTACGACCTGCATTTCTCAGGCGCATTTCGTCGAACAGGTGGCGGGCGGGTCGATCCGGAGGCCTCTAGAAATGTACAAAATTCTGCAAGCGCGAGGCGTCATTGGACGGCAAGGTGAGCGACGATCGGATCTCGGCTACCTGCGGTACTCTCGGCAGAGCGAGGGTGGTGATTGGGGTCGGAACGGAGTAAAGTAGATCGGCGTACAAATCGTCGAGTGAACACTGAATCCAGTGCGTCATCTCATCGTCCTCTTTCATAAACTCTTCGTCGGCGGCGACGCCCAATAATCGGTCGTCTCTCTCGGTCGGCGGCGGGATCGGGTGCCTCTGCTTCTGGTTCTGCGCGCATCACTACGTCTCTCTCGGAATTGAATGCGAGGAGGGGAGAGAGAGAAAGAGAGAACATAATTGAATTCATATATGTGGAAGGGTATTTTCGTCTTTCCTGATATATTTTTTGGCCTAATTGGAACAAAAAAACCGAATTAGTACATAAATTGGAATTTATCCTTATTGGGCAAAAAATGTTGAAAAAAGGCCTAATCGGTACTTTTCCCTTAACTTTACCATAATAATTATTATCATTAAATTTGAAATTGATATTTACAAATAAAATAAAAGTAAATAAAACCCAGTCAATTATTGTTCTACTGTGAGGCTTATTGATTAAAGCAACTAACTTAGTTTTATTCTCGATTCAACAAGGTAGTATCTACAAGCATGTTGGGAAATTGGGCAACTTACAGTAGCCAGTAGAAACCCCTTTTCACCTAACACACACATACGCAGATCAACGCGCTGGGAGACTAGGTATACGCATAGTATTGCATGTTGCTGGAGATGTGGTCGTATGACTCGGGTGTCCCGAGCATGCTATTGGTCATTTTGGGTTCGTTTAGAGATTAAGGCAGTTTGGTCAACTTAAACTCATGCGGCTACATACTGTCGAATTGACCAATACTAGAAGTCTTTCATAAAGAAATTTTGTACAACTTTAAACCGAAAGAGTGAATAAAGGTTGGGGTATTTTTCGTGTTTGACAACATAGGGGCGTTTATATTTTGATTGGAAAACCTATAACTGAAAAATAAAGTTGTTATCAAAATCTTACTTGCCATTGAACAATATATAGAAACTTGATCAGGGTTGAGCGTTAATTAAGGATGAGGAATTGGGAATTGGAGGTTGAGCGAGTGGAGGGGGAACTCTTTTTCTGGGGAAGAAAGGAGCAAGTACAAAATAATTATTAATTTTTTTTAACAATTAATGGGGTATATAGTAAAATATATTTAAGGAAATGATATATTGTAAACATTAAGTTGTGAGGGCATTTCATATCAAGCCCCCGGTTTAAACTCGAAGAAGTAGTAACGATAGACGATTGAAACATGGAAAAAGAAGAGTAAAGAAGAAAAAAATTTAAATAATTTCAGATCAAAAGATATACGAAGGAAGCCCTTTAATCGAATAAATTAATTGATTTGCGCGATTGCGGCGGGGTTGAGGGCGGTGTACGGGAGTGGATGGCGCATGACTCAAAAGTATTCCTTCTTGCATATTGTAGTTTTAAATTCAGAGTCAGAAATGATAGAGCACGAAATTAAAACAAAATAATTTTGTGGAATAAAATAACAATCTCGATGTACTTAACGAGAGGAATTTGAAGAGCAGGTTGAATCAATTTAGGATTTTATTTAATTTTTATTTTTAAATTAAAAATATGAATTTTTATTATTTTATTTTATGGGAAAAATGGGAATAAGGCCAATTTTTAACATTTTTTTGGCAATAAGGCTTTTGAGAAATTACGCGTGTCAATTAGGCCACCTAAAATGTGCAAAGACCTTGTTGCCCTTTCTTCCCAAATTTCATTCTCACAAATCAGAATCACCACCCTCACCCCACTGCCCAACTGAGATCGCGATCGATCTCCTCTCCCGCCTCACCGAATCGATCGGCGCCGCCGCACCGGATCTCCGACTTCAAGCCACCACCACCATGGCGCCGCCGACGAAGCCTCCCCGAGTTCAAGCCGCCGCTGGTTTTCGGCCTTCTCGAACACCTCCTCCTCACCTCGCCGGCGGATGACGTCCGGTTCTACAACGCCTGGGTGGACTGCGGCGGCGTGGACAAGGCCAAAGACGTGTACATCGCGGAGCAGAGGGAGATGACGGGGCCGACGCCGCCGAAGCCCGCTGCCCGATTCTCTCCGCCTCAGATCCCTAACTCGGGCGCCCGATCGTTCGATTTCATGATACAACAATTGTCAATGAAGCATTCGCGATGGCTTTTGCGTGCAGCTTATTCGGCCTCAACTGCGAGGTATGCATAATCCTCTCACCTTCTTTTATCATGTTTTTTTAGTTCACTTTTTATGCAGTTTATGTGTATTATAAAATGTCCCTTTGGTTTTTTCGCCTGAAGGTGTGGCAAGTGCGTGCTTCTTACGACCAGAAGCCGTACCGTAAGATGATGATGCAGACTTGGGGGGCCAAGGTTCACCCTTCGCCCTCGACTCTAACCGAAGCCTGTCAGAATATTCTCGGAATAGACCCCTCGAGCTCATCTCTCTTCTAATGCGTATTTCAACCATACCTTGTGGATTAATGTATTGTCGACTTTTCATCTTTGTTCCTATTATTTATGTTTATGTGATGAACTTGGTGCTATTGAGCATGACCAGTGATGCGATCGACACTTACAAGAGGCTCGGTGACTCTCGCAGACGAAGAATCGAGGGCTCGACTCGCTTGGCATCTCAGCGACTGCTTCCAATAGCACACGGGCCGAGACTCCTTCCCTCGATGCGATCCCAAATCTAAGATGAAGAAGTGCTTGAAGAATATGGACAAAGGCGCTCACAAGGTTTACCTCGAGTATTTTCTCGAGACAAACTCCATTTGCCACCAATTGCAGTGAGTGCGTAGAATGAAAGCTGAACTTCAAGTTTTTGACGTGGAAATGGGAACTTCAAGTTTTTGTCGTGGAAATGGAAAAGACTTGTTTAGATCAAAAGTTGAAGAGTGGATAGTGTGCTTATTGGCTGAGTTCTTTATTTGAGATATTTACAGAAGATACATTTGGTTCAGTGAAGTACATAAAGATTTAAATATCTTTAAAAGAAACATATTGGAGCATGAACATATTTATCATTTCCTAGAAACCATCCATTATGAGTTTGTTGCGATTTTTGAATTGATATTGCCTTGTGGAAATTTGAGACCACCAAGTACTAGTGCACTGTCATTCGAGCATGAACATTTTTTTTAATTTTTTTTTTTCAATTGAAATTTAAATCGAAAACACTGAATGTCATATTTTTACATTTAAGAATAAAAACACTGAATGTCAGATTTCTCACACTGAATGTTATAAAATTACACTGAATAACAAAATACTGAATGTCATATTTTAACACTGAATATCATAAAAACAGTCTGAATGTCCCATTTTTACACTGAATGTCTCTGGCAAACACAGTGAATGAGTAACAACATATTGAATGTCATATTTTAAAAATGTCATAGTTTAACACTGAATGTCATAAAAACACACTGAATGTCCCATTTTTACACTGAATGTCTCTGGTAAACACACTGAATGAGTAACAACATATTGAATGTCATATTTTAACACTGAATGTCATATTTTAACACTGAATGTCATAAAAACACACTGAATGTCCCATTTTTACACTGAATGTCTTATTTAACACTGAATGTCATATTTTAACACTGAATGTCATAAAAACACACTGAATGTCCCATTTTTACACTAAATGACATATTTTAACACTGAATGTCATAAAAACACACTGAATGTCCCATTTTTACACTGAATGTCTCCGACAAACACACTGAATGTCATAAAAACACACTGAATGTCCTATTTTTGCACTGAATGTATCCAGCAACAAAAGACCAAACTGAATGTCATAAAAACTCACTGAACGTCATAAAAAAATACTAAATGTCATTAAAAATACTGAATGTCCGATTTTCACATTGAATATTATAAAAACACATTGAATTTCATAAAAATACACTGAATGTCATATTTTCAATTTGAATTTCAATTATTAAAAAAAAAACATCAACACTACTATTCGAGCGCATTTTCCGACCGAATACGAACTCGAATCAAAATAAAGTAATTATTATTCCAAAAAAAAAATTCATATTTCGACCATTTCGAACATATTATTCCAAAATAAATACTGTATAACATTAGTGACAAAAATGATTTGATTGATTCTTTGATCTTGGCTTTTGCATTTCAACTTTTTTTTTTTTTTTACAAAAACTACCTAATACATCATGTTTTGAAGTTGGAACAAACACCAGAAGAAGACAACTGATACATACTAAGTATTTCATTATTGTATCTTGCTTGAAATAATTTATGGAGAAATTTACTTGTAATGAACGCAAGCAATGATTAATAATGTAAGTCGAAGAAATTGAGTATCATAACAATCAGTACTGAATCACACTGAATAGGACTGAATGTCACACTAACACATTGTTTGATTAAAAAAATACACTGAATAGGAAACACACTGAATAGGAAGTAAACACACTGAATGTCACATGAACACACTGTTTGATTAAAAAATACACTGAATATCATAAAAAACACTGAATATGATCCCAAATTTCAAAGAGACTGAATTCTCAACTCCATCATCTAAAACGTGAAGCTCATCAACTCCAGCATCGAATTCCTCGTCGGTCAACTTCTCGCCCAGGTTGGTCATCACATGGCGGAGCTCGACAGCGGAGATGAAGCCGTTCTGGTCCTTGTCAAAAACCCGGAAGGCCTATTTCAGTTCCTCCTCGGAGTCCATGTCCTTCATCTTCCTGGCCATGAGGTTCAAGAACTCTGGGAAGTCGATGGTGTCGCGGGCCACTCCACCTACTACGGCAACGCCATGGGCTGCCCTAGGAGCCTTCCCCGAAGCTTCTTGTCTGACCGATCAGATCATCGCAACAGCTACGACACGAGAGAGCTCGTTAAAGTCGCGTCCGATTGGAAAGCATTGCCTCTTGTATCTTGTATTATCTTTCGAAGTCAAGTCCTCGTATTTCTATCACAAAATGATAATAATCATCAAACCAAAACATCAAAACCAATACACACATCGGAAGTTGTTGATTATAAAAGAGAAAAACGAGCCGGGTTACCTTCCTTTTTGTCGGGAGAGAGTTTGAACCACTTCATGCCCAACTTCTTGTTTGTTTCCCCGAACGAAGAACTTCCAACCACGCCCCAATTCTCCATCAGGAAGAACGCGTGGGAACCGCACAGCTCCATTTTTCCCTTATTTTATTTATTTATATAATTATTAAAAAATAGTGAAAATGATATGAAAATTACAAATTTGCCTTTAATTAGGTCAAATGTCATTCATATAAGTATAACTGCAATATTCTATTGAATTTTTCGTTCAACGAAAAGATGAAGTAAGTGTAACAATTTTTTGTTTAGGCAAGTGAGTGTAAAATGGTGCAAACAGAAGATAGATTTATGTAATATTCATTTTCTAAGTTATTGAGACCAAAGTTAAGTCAGGTACACAAAAGATTCACGCGGCACAATTAGTTGGCTTAAAGGACAACACCTCCTTCTCCGTGTCGTATCCGACCAAGAAATCCGATTGCGCAAAGTAACCGATAATCCCCGGACCTCCTCCGTCCTCCGGCATAGCTGCCAAGCACAGCGAATCACGACTCGTCCTGAAAAATATCTTCTCCCTATCCAAACTCATAACCGCGCCTCCTCCGAAGTAGAAAGTCACCGTCGGCGTAACATCGTCTCTCCCTCCCGTGTCGAAGCACAAATCCAAGAGCTTCTTCGGATCTTCGATCGTCGGAAACTTCACTTCCGTTATCAACCAACTCCTCAGCTGGCCGTAGATATTCGTGGGGAGAAATACCAACGCCGTCCCCGAGTCCATTAACGTATTCCCTTCCTCCGAATAAGTAGCCGTCTTCCCGTCGATGCTCATCCCCGACAACGTCACGAAATAGTACATACTCGAACCCTTACGCAGCAGAGGAGTCGTCGAAACATCTCGACCGACGACGTCGGCGCCGTCCCCGAACCTCAACTTGCTCGCCGTCCTCCATTTGTCCGTTCGCGGCACCATGCAGTACGAGAACTTCCCTTTCGCCAAGTTCCCCAACTGCGCGACGAGCGAGTGATTTCCGCGCCCGAGCCCGACCACGCCCGACTCGTACCCGTAAAACACGCCGCTGTTATTGTACCCGCATCCGAATACGACGCCGGAGATTTGGGTCGACGATCCCCCGCCCCGGGAGGCCAATGTGAAGGTGTCCTTGGACAACACGCCCGAACTGGACGTGTTGTCGGTGTAATCCAGTGAGTATTGACAAATATTACCCGTTCGCTTGTTGCAGGGAGCGCGATGAGTCGACCTGATGCAGTCGACGGTGTTGCAGTGAATGGCCTCGTACGTGATCGACGAGCTCGGTGTGTACACCGGCTGGCTCTGCTTGAAGCAGTTTTTGCAAGGGTGGCATTGCGTCCATATCATGTCGGACCCCGTGTCCATGACGCCTAGCGAACGGACTTGGGGATGGCCGATCCAATATCTCATGAAATAATCTCCGCTGTGAGTTGATCGGACGATGTCGGTTTCGGTGGACCCCGTGGAGTGGCCGCTGCTCAGCCGTTGGATGCGATCTATTGATCTGCGGATTGCGTTGACGGCAGCTTGCGTCGGAGACAGCAAAGGGTCGTGGTGAGGGGATTGGGGAGAGTCTCGGTGGAATAGATCGATAGAGAAATCGGAAAGATTGTCTGGTTTGGAGATGCAAACAATAGCAAGAGAGATTAGTGATACATAAGAGATGAAAAGTGATTTGATGATAGTCATAGTTCTTACAAGCTCATTCACCAAACTATGTTATGGATATCATTATGTATAGTCACTAATTCAATTTATTCGGTGTAGGAGTATTATTTTATAAACTTTATAGACTATACCTTTAAAATTTTGGTTAAATATTTCACATATGTATTATAAATAGATTTTAAATTTTAAATATAAGTTGGACAATCTTATTATATATCTTAATACAACGTTTAAAGGTGTTTTTTAACCTAATTTTGACATAGTGTTCAGAACAGGTCCAATATGATAATAGGCGACAAGCAGATGAAGTTTTCGACTTACCAAAAAATGGTACTTAATCACGAGGGACTTACCCAAAAATGGTACTTAATCATGAGGGAGCGTGTTAAACATTTGTCTAAAGATGACACCTAGTCGTCATGAGGGAGAATGTTAATTATTTATAAAGGTGTTATTAACTTATTAATTTACACATTTTCAACCTATATTATTAAGAGAATATTGTAAGATACAAATTAATATATATATATATATATATATATATATATATATATATATATATATATATATATATATATATATAATATATATATATGTGTGTGTGGGGGTGGGTGGGTGGGGAGGTGATATTGACCTAATTTTAACACATTTTCAAATTATATTATTAAGAGAATATTGACGGATAAAAAATGTGCACTTTTTCAACAGATAAATTCTTTAAAATTAAACATGTGTCTCATTTATTTTTTGTCCTTATATGTAAATTTTGTCACGGTACAGTATACCCATCCAAACCAAGATATCGTTTTTAATAATAATTTTATGATGGGTAAGTAGGCTGTCTACAAGTAAAGATTATTAAATGACATGCATTCCTTTGCAAAGTATTTAATTTGTGTACTGTAAATGACATGAGTTTCGTCGTGAGGTGTCCTAAGCGCATCAAGATATTACTCTTTAAAACAATTATTTACTATAATTGAGTATGCTCATCTTTTGCTCTGAAAAACAAAAATAACATTTGTTCACATGCGTAAGAGTGAAAAAAAAAAGTAATGAAAATACATGTCTAGCCTTTAGAAAGTTCTGGGCATCAAGATATTACTTTAAAAATCAATCTTTAATAAATTGAAATAAATTAATAATATTAATGAAACATGTTTATTCTTTATCTGTATATTCTTCATTTGAATATTCATTACCACGAGAATACAGCTGACTTGATTTAAAATCTAATTAGGAAAGGTGAGGATATAATATCAGAACAATTTAATATGATTTTTGGTGATACAAATTAGTGAGAGTTCACCTTTTTTTTTTTTAACTATGCTGTAGACTAAAATTATTCTACGTTTGAACATAATTATTGTAGTTTTCATTAAGAATGTTGACAATTAATTAATTGCACTCGATAAGCTTAACAATGTCATTCTTCTATATGACTACTTAGATTCGGGATTAATTCACTATATAATTTGTTCATTAATTCATTAAACTAAATTCTAATCAAAGAGAGAGACGTAGCTACTATCAATATTCAGCTCGTTCTTGAGTTTTGAGGAGCCCTAGGCAAAATATCGTAAACGGACCTCACATTAAATTACTAAAAAAAATTATTCATTTAAATTTTTATATTTTTGAACAAATTTATTAAAAGTATGATATAATTTTATTATATTAGTATGAAAAAATAAACTAAAATTCAAAATTAAAAAAAAAACTAAAATTCAAAATTAAAAAAAAAATTAACTTTTTTCTTAAAATTAATAAAAGTTTTCAAAAATTAAATCGAAACATGCAAGAATAAAATAAGGAAAACGAGTTGAGGAATATGATCAAACAAGATATGATCGATTACTTGAAATTAAATCGAAACATGGGCAAATAGGGGAATATCAAGAATTGGGGCTAGGCTTCCTCAGCTAGGTACATTTAGGAAACCAATTTCAATAAAACATCAATATACAACGTGAATTTATCTCGATCGGCTAACGAGATTCCAATGCAATTCAGAGTCAAGTCCAAAAACCCAAATTCACTACTATAATTTGTTCAAAATGAAAAAAGTTAAAACCAAGTCAACTAAAAATGTATCTTTGCAATTCGACCTCGGCATCAACAATCCAGTCATTTGATTTCAAGAAAGTGACTGTTGATATTGTATGACGAATATGCTATGACAACTCTTCAGCCTCTGTTCGATGTTTTACTCGTGTGGTTGTGACTTGTGAAATATATTAAGAGACTACGTTTACCCGGGGGAGTCATGACACCCCAAGGAAGAAGTCTCAAAAAATAAATACTCTCTCAATTAGACTAATAGTCACACTTTCTTTGTATTTTGTGAAAAAAGTGTGAAAAAAGTGTGACGACTATTAATTTGAAGGAGAGAGAGTATGAAGTAAGCCTTCAGGATTCACCTATGGTACGAACTAAGTATTAATTGGGTATTTATTTTGTTGAGGATTCTGTTAGCATATATTTAGCATATATTTATATTAGTTATTATATTTATAGGATTAGGGTTTACTTTGTGTTTTGGCTATATAAAGTCTCTCTCTTATATATTTTAGATCACGCTTATTTTGTTCTAATACCACAAGTTTTCTACGTTCATCTTTTCCTTTCCTTTAATCCTTGTTCGATTATATAAATCCTAACATGGTATCAGAGCCATTAATCCTTGGTTAAATTTTTTTTCGGTTTCGCGTGTTTTCGGTTTCGCTTGTTTTCCAATGGCTCCTAGTGAGGACTCGTTGCAGTCAATTGGTGTTCGTTTGGATGGTAAAAACTATTCGTATTGGAGCTACGTTATGAAAAATTTTCTTCGCGGTAAAGAGATGTGGAAATATGTTTCTGGGGTTGCTCAAGCTCCCACAACAGGTACTGATAATTATGATGATTTGCTTGATAAGTGGGATTGTGCCAATTCCAAAATTATTACTTGGATCAATAATTCTGTCGATGTTAAGATTGGTGTGCAATTGGCTAAATATGAAACTGCTAAGGAGGTTAGGGACTACTTGGGAAGACTATTTATGCGCACTAATATATCTGTTCGCTTTCAGTTAGAAGGGGAAATTCGTGTTCTGTCACAGAATGATCGCAACATTCAGGAATTTTATGCTGAAATCACTGCTCTTTGGGATCAGTTGGCTATGACAGAGTCTGCTGAATTAAAGGCCTTTGGACCTTATCTTGTTCATCGGGAGGAATCGCGTCTTGTTCAGCTTCTGCACTCGCTTCGTCCGGAATACGAGCACTGTCGTGCTTCGATTATGCATCGTAATCCTTTGCCCTCTGTCGATTCAGTGGTTCACGAGATACTAGCTGAAGAAACTCGTCTGAAAACGCAAACTGAAAAGGTACCAACCGCCCCTTCTGCATCCGTTTTGGCAGCACCATCTCAACAGTTTCGACCAAATACTACTAAAAAGGATGAATGTCGTTATTGCAAGAAGCCTGGACATTGGAAAAGTCAGTGTCCTGTATTAGCCTTGAAGAACTCGTCTGGTGATAAGTCTCAGCAACAGAAAAGTGGTGGACAGCAACGCACATTGGGTACCGGACAAACCCGTAGTGGGTCATCTTATATGGCTGCAGCTGCATCTGCGGGTGATTTGGGTGTGGCTTCTTCTCAGAATACTTCTATGGATGCTCTTACAGAACAGTTTCAACGATTCCTTGCTACTCAGTCTTCGTCCTCAGGTCAGACAGTCCCCCCGCCTCAGCATTTTGCCATGACTACTCGTTCTCCATCAGGTTTGCCTTCATCAAATCCCTCAGGTATATCATCATCCCTTTGGGTCTTGGACTCTGGGGCTTCGTTTCATATCCCTCAGGTATATCATCATCCCTTTGCAGTCGACGGTGTTGCAGTGAATGGCCTTGTACGTGATCGACGAGCTCGGCGTGTATACCGGCTGGCTCTGCTTGAAGCAGTTTTTGCAAGGGTGGCACTGCGTCCATATCATGTCGGACCCCGTGTCCATGACGCCTAGCGAACGGACTTGGGGATGGCCGATATAATATAGCATGAAATAATCTCCGCTGTGAGTTGATCGGAGGATGTCCGTTTCGGTGGACCCTGTGGAGTGGCCGCTGCTCAGCCGTTGGATGCGATCTATTGATCTGCGGATTGCGTTGACGGCGGCTTGCGTCGGAGAAAGCAAAGGGTCGTGGTGAGGGGATTGGGGAGAGTCTCGGTGGAATAGATCGATAGAGAAATCGGAAAGATTGTCTGGTTTGGAAATGCAAACAATAGCAAGGGAGATTACTGATACACAAGAGATGAAAAGTGGTTTGATGATAGGCATAGTTCTTACAAGCTCATTCACCAAACTATGTTATGGATATCATTATTTATAGTCACTAATTCAATAATTTATTGGGTATAGGAGTATTATTTTATAAACTTTATAGACTATACCTTTGAAATTTTGTTAAATATTTCACATATGTATTATAAATAGATTTTAAATCTCAAATATAAGTTGGACAATCTTATTATTTTAATACAACGTTTAAAAGTGTTTTTTACCTAATTTTGACATAGTATTCAGAGCAGGTCCAATATGATAAGCGACAAGCAGATGAAATTTTCGACTTACCCAAAGATTTGTACTTAATCATGAAGGAGCGTGTTAAAGGTTTGCCTAAAGATGACACCTACTCGTGAGGGAGAATGTTAATTTTCTTTTAAGGTGTCATTGACTTAATTTACTCATTTTCAACTTACCTATATTAATAAGAGAATATTGTAAGATATATATATATATATATATATATATATATATATATATATATATATATATATATATATATATATATATATATATATATATATATATATATATGTGTGTGTGTGTGTGTGTGTGTGATATTAGCCTGATTTTAACACAATTTCAACTTATATTATTAAGAGAATATTGACGATAAGAAAATGTGCACTTTTTCAACATCTATGATAATTTTTTTAAAATTAAACATGTGTCTCATTTATTTTTTGACCTTAATATGTAAAAAATTTCACGGTACATATACCCATCCAAACCAAGATACTGTACTATCTTTAATAATAATTTTATGATAAGTAAAGATTAAATGACATGCATGCATTCCTTTGCAAAGTATTTAATTTGTGTACTGTAAATGAGTCAATGACATGAATTTCATCGTGAGGTGTCCTAAGCGCATCAAGATATTACTCCTTAAAACAATTATTGATAATTGATTATGCTCATACACATGCTGAACCACAATCTTTTGCTCTGAAAGAAAAACATTTGTTCACATGCGTAAGAGGGATAAAAAAAATGTAATGAAAATACATGTGTTGTTAGTGTGTAGTTCTTCCTAGTTCAACATAGAACCACGCTGTTCTTGTTTGAACTACGTTGAACTATACACTTTGTTTTTGTAGTAACTTCATGTTTCATGTTTGTATGTTTTCCATTCATTAATTCGTACAAGTCTGCTAGGTCTACATAGAACGAGCTCTGTGAACTGTGGAATTTACAAGTGGCTCAACGCGTGACCACGGTTCATCAACATAGAACAAGCAGACTTAGCATCTACAAACAACATGGAATTGCATCAGTGCGTCAACATAGAACGAGCTATTCTATCAACGTGGTTCAACGTGGATCAGAGAGAATTGCGAGTTCATCAACGCGCTTCAAGGCCTTACCGTGTTAACACCTTGACGGACGCGGTGCAAGCATAGCTACACATACGGCTGGACGAATGACTGCTAAGGAATGAAGCCAGCTGTGGATACGACTAGAAGACTTCGCTAGAAGAATGATAGTCCAGTGAAAAACGCCAAGTAAACCAGCTATGCCCTCCACGAGCTCGACGCACGAAGACACGCTAGTGTGGCCGTGGGTAGAGCTGGGTTCGTCAAGTACAACTGAAATGGAATCTCGAATATTCCATGAAGATGCTTTGGGCTCGGCCCATTAAGCGTGAATTCCGGAAACCCTATTTCTCGACACCTATAAATAGCGGGTTGTTGGAATTCACTATTCACGCATTGATTTGACATTTTCTAGAGAGAGAAAATTTGTAGGCCGAGAGACTTCGCTAGAAAGCTCCGGTTCTATTGTCAGTTTAGTCTTTGTAGTACGAGTCGCTAGATTAGTTCTACATAGACTTAGTTTTTGGTCGTGTTGACCTTTCTACAAGATTCGCTAGAATTTTGTAGATGTGTTTGTAAGTGGTTCCACCCTTTACAAGTTATACAAAAGAGTTTTCTTTAGAATCTCCAAATTGTGTTAAGTGTTTGTACTCTACTCTTTACAATTCTGTTCTAGGTAGAACCAAGTACAAAATACACAATTTCAATTGGTATCAGAGAGAGTTCACCACCTTTGGTGTGATCCTAGAGAAGAGATTCTACAATGGAGTCATTCACTGTCGTCAAGCCCGTCATCCTCAACTCCTCCAACTACTCCTATTGGAAGAGCAAGACTAGGCTGAAGTTGAAGAATGTGGACTCACGTGTGTGGGGTGCTGTGTTGAACGGTTGGACTCCACCAACCTACATTGACAAGGATAATGACACGGTTCCGAAAGACGAGTCTACATGGACCACGGCCGAACATGAAGCTGCCACCTTCAATTCGAAGGCCATCCACATTATCACAGATCTCATTGATGTCCACATGTTCTCTGTCGTTAGGCATCTCACTTCGGCCAAGCAAGTATGGGACACCTTGGAACGCATGTGTGAAGGAAGTGATAGTATCAAGAGATCCAAAATCAGAGGGCTCAACACTTCTTTCCACCGGCTTGAAATGAGGGAAGATGTAGACCTTGACTCGTTCTTCAACAAAATCATGGCTATTGCGAGTGAGTGTCAAGAACTTGGAGATCCTATACCTCCTCCACTCATTTGCACCAAGGTTCTACGAGGTGTAACGGAGAAGTTTAGTGTTAAGGTCACTACGTTGGAAGACACGAAGCTCGGTCAATCGGGCGACTACAACGAAATCATGAGCCATTTGAAAAATTATGAGTTGAACCAAAAGTTGAAGGACAAGTCCTACTCTATGACTCCTTATGAGAACTCCATGAAGGCTCTCTCTATCTCTCAGAATGCCTCTAGCTCTACCCCCAACAGGGCTGGCTCTATCCACTCTCCTCACTCTACTGAGAATAATGCTTTTCTGGCTGAGGATTCCGACGATGAAAGTGAAGCTCTTTCTCTCCTTGACTCCCCGAATCCAGACAAATTCATCGCCATTCAAGATGCTGTGAGCTACCTTGTTCGCCAAGATATCAAGAGGAAGAGGAGATTCAAGCAATTCCGAAATCAAAGGAACTCTGGAATTTCTTTCTCCAACTCTGGAAATTCCTTCACCACTCCACCCGCCACCAACCGCAGTGGCTACACTCCAAGTCGGAAGTTTGTTAGTGGCGCCCCCAGCAAGGACATGTCACAAATCAAGTGTTTCGAGTGCAAGGGAATGGGGCATGTGAAGAATGAATGTCCTAATCTTCATAGGAAGAACAACATGGATGTGAGCTACTTGGTGTTTGATGGAGATGATGCTTTGTACTCCTCTGAGGAAGACAAAGGGAAGATGGTGGAACCAAACGAAGTCAATGCACTTCTAGGCGCCATTGATGATGAGTGCAATGAAGAGTACGAAGTAGATCAGGATGACTTGGCTACTCATGACAATATCTTTTGTTATACTTCTGTGGCTGCAGGTACGACTGAGAAGGGTGCTAGTTCTACCCCCAGATCTCTGGCTGGGGGCATGACAAAGAAGGAAGCTGAGTCTACCCTCGATTCTGAGATGGTGAGCAAGAGGGAGTTCGAGATAGTGAAGCTGGAGCTGGAAAGGGCGTTGAAGAAGGCAAGTGAACTGGAGGCCATTGTGAACAAGGAAGATACGGAGAAAGACTTCCTGAGGGACTCTCTTGCCAAGATGGAAGAAGGCTATGCTATGCGTACCAAGGAGCTCTACCAAGTGAAAGACAAACTTGATGTTGCTAATTGTCTCTTTCAAAAACTCAATACTGGCACGTCTAAACTTGATAATATGTTGAGCTGTGTTAACACCAAGCACTTTGGGCTTGGATTTAAGGAAACTTTTGATTCTGTTTACTCCGATTCTCCTTATGTCTCTCTTAAGTTTGTGCATGGTAGAGATAAAGCTATCACTAACAATGAGACCATGTCAAAGGATGTTAATACATCCAAAGGCAATGTGGCTTCTACATCTAACATCAATATTCTCAAACGCACCTCTACTCCTTTTCCCCAAAATGCTTCAATGTCCACGTTGACACCGACTTCTACCTCTGCTCTACCCGAGAGAAAATCCGGGTCTACCCATGACAAGAAAACTTTCACACGAAATGTCTCCAGTCGATCTAAGCTTCTCAACCCAACAACTAAATCGACTCCAAAATTTCAATCACCCGGTGCTATACCACTGTCAAGCCCTGCTAAGGGGACAACCACTCACAAAAGGAGAAATCCTTCTGCTCACTACAAGCGAGTCTATGTGTGCCACTATTGCGGTTTGAAAGGGCACATCAAACCTTACTGCTACAAACGTGCCGAAGATTTAAGCTCTCGTTCTGGGACTTACAAGCAAGAATGGAGACCAATTGCTAAGCACACGCATGTCAAGACAAATCAGGCTTGGAGAATTAAAACTGCTCTACCCACTGCAACGGACTTTAAGCCGAAACTAGTGTGGAAGAGAAAGGAAGAAGTGACATGCAATGTGGCATTCACAGTGGCAAAGGGCACCACAAAGGAGACATGGTATTTTGATAGTGGATGTTCTAGGCATATGACCGGAACTAAAGACTCATTGATTGACTTTGTTCCTCACTCTGGCGGGCCCGTCACTTATGGAGGTGGGGCAAAAGGGAGTATAATTGGAAGTGGAACATTGAATGTGAAGGGTCTACCCGCACTCAAGAACGTTCTTTTGGTGGATGGGCTATGTGCCAATCTCATAAGCATTAGCCAACTTTGCGATGATGAACTCAATATGAAGTTCAATAAGGAGAGTTGTGAAGTTTATAACACTAAGGGGGAGTGTGAAATTACGTCTTCGACGTATGATACCAACTTTTCGCGAAGTTGGCCTTAAACTCAAAGTCAGCAGCTTCAGTCGAAGAACTCACAGTCAGCAGCTTCAGTCGACGAACTCACAGTCAGCAGCTTCAGTCGACGAACTCACAGTCAGCAGCTTCAGTCGACGAAGTCACGCACTCTCTCAACTATCGCTTGCTTGTGTGTATAGTTCAAACTCAAAGTAAGTAAAGTAAAGTAAAGTGCTGAAGACAAAGTTATGTAATAGTTTTCATTTCATTGAACGACGAAACTAAACTATTACACGGGTAGAGAAAGGTAGACGGAATGATCAAAGGTCGTATCCCAAGTGACGCAGCACTCCAACGAACCAGAGACCTAGTACTACTACACCTAGAGCTAAATCACATAACCCTACTAGTGGTGCACAGCACAAAACAACTACCAAAACTCTAAGGCTCAGCGCCAACAAAACAACGATAGCGATACTCGAATATCAGATTTCGTTCTCTCAAAATCGTCAAGTGATGAAATCGAAATCCATGGGTTTATATAGGCAGCCCGCACATGTGAGATGATGACGTGGCATATTCTCATTCGTCACATACTTGGCTGATGTCACTTCTCCATGGATGACATCACTATTGTTGAACTTGGATTCTTGAATCTTGGAATCTTGAATCTTTGATTCTTGAATCTTCGAATCTTGAATCTTCAATTTCAAAATCAGATGTTCAATTCAATCTTGACTCCATCGATCTCAATTCTTCATCTTCAATTTCTCGTGAAAATCTCTAAGTGTTGAAGCCTCAGAATTTCATCGTCTTCATGGTCGTCGATATCATTGAAGTAGTAAACACAAAGTCTCCGAATCCAATACATGAAGACAGTCGCCAGTTGCTGGGTTGGACAGTCGACAGTCGCTGGGTTGAACAGTCGACAGTCGCTGGGTTGGACAGTCGACAGTCGCTGGGTTGGACAGTCGACAGTCGCAGGGTTGGACAGTTGGAGTCTCCGGTTTTTGAGTCTCCGGATTTTGAGTCTCCGTTTTTGGAGTCTCCACTTTTGTGTAGTCTCCACTTTTGTGTAGTCTCCACTTTTGTGAAGTCTCCACTTTTGCGTAGTCTCCACTTTTGCGTAGTCTCCACTTTTGCGTAGTCTCCACTTTTGTGAAGTCTCCACTTTTGCGTAGTCTCCGGAAAAGTTGACAGGAGTCTCCGTTTTTGGCGTTCTCTGGAAAAGTTGACAGGAGTCTCCGTTTTTGGCGTTCTCTGGAAAAGTTGACAGGAGTCTCCGTTTTTGGCATTCTCTGGAAAAGTTGACAGGAGTCTCCGTTTTTTGGCGTTCTCTGGAAAAGTTGACAGGAGTCTCCGTTTTTGGCATTCTCTGGAAAAGTTTACAGGAGTCTCCGTTTTTGGCGTTCTCTGGAAAAGTTGACAGGAGTCTCCGTTTTTGGCATTCTCTGGAAAAGTTGACAGGAGTCTCCGTTTTTTTGGCGTTCTCTGGAAAAGTTGACAGGAGTCTCCGTTTTTGGCATTCTCTGGAAAAGTTGACAGGAGTCTCCGTTTTTGGCGAAAAATGAGTCTCCGGTTTTGGAGACGTGAGTCTCCGCTTTTTCAGCGACTCCAGTCGCTGGTTCCAAAAGCGGCGACTCCAGTCTCTGAATCCATGTTGTAGCTCTTGAAGTGTAGATTCCAAAGAATTTTGAATCAAGTCAATCGGAGCTCGCACGAAGAAGATATGACCAAAATCGACGGACTGCTCATGGTGAAGCCTTGTAGTCGCCGGATCCAAATGTGGCGACTCCAGTCGCCGGATCCAAATTCGGAGACTCCAGTCTCCGGATCCATGTTGTAGCTCTTGAAGTTTAGATTCCAAAGAATTTTGAATCAAGTCAATCGGATCTCGCACCAAGGAGATATGCCTAAAATCGACGGACTGCGCATGGTGAAGTCTTGTAGTCGCCGAAACCAAATTGTGGCGACTCCAGTCGCCGGATCCAAATTCGGCGCCTCTAGTCGCCAAATCCATTTTGTAGCTCTTGAAGTGTGTATTCCATAGAATTTTGAATCACCGCAATCGGAGCTCTCACGAAGAAGATATGACAATAGTCGACGGACAGCGCACACCTACCCAACCACTCCTTATAGTAGTCCTTACTAATATATGGGTAGTGACAGCAGTAGACATCAGTCACCCTGATTTTTACACACACCCTGCTAGAGTTCTAGTTCCAGTTGGCACTCATGTTGACGTGATGCATTGGACATCACTGATTCCATATCACCATGTTATATGCTATTCATCAATTCATTCAACACCTGAAACAAAACACAAACACCCAAAACATATGTTGTTGCCAAAACCAACATTTACAGAGTGCATTCTCACAGCTGCCCGGGCGAAGAACAACTGCTATGCCATAAATGAATCTTGTCTGAGTGCCTCTACCCATGACGAGATAGACATCTGGCATCAAAGACTTGGTCATACCAGTCTCCGGAACCTTGAGAAGTTAGTTCAAATAAAGGCGGTCAGAGGCATAGATAGCTTGCCCAAGATTGACAAGAGAATTTGTGGTGAATGTCAGATGGGTAAACAAACTCGAGCTCCTCACCCTGCTATCTCTACCCATAACCGCACTACAGAATGTTTTGAGCTACTACACATGGATCTCATGGGGCCCATGGAAGTGCAGAGTTTGGGACACAAGTGGTATACTCTTGTTATTGTTGATGACTTCTCGAGGTACACTTGGGTAAATTTTCTTGGAACCAAGGACGAGGCTTTTGAAGCCTTCCGAACCTTAGCTCGTAGAATTCGCACCACTTATGGTAAACGGGTCCAACGTATAAGAAGTGACCACGGAGGTGAATTTCAAAACGGTGTGTTTGTTGAATATTGCACTCGTAAAGGGATTCACCATGAATTCTCTGCTCCAAAGACTCCGCAGCAAAATGGAATTGTAGAGAGGAAGAACAGGACTCTACAGGAAATGGCAAGAGTGATGATGGTGGCTGCGGGTATGGCCAAGGGTTTTTGGGCAGAAGCCTTGAGTGCGGCTTGCTATGTGGTCAACCGGATAAGTATTCGCGCCGGCACTCAATGTACGGCCTACGAATTGCTCACCTCCAAGAAACCAAATGTAGCTCATCTCCGTGTATATGGATGCATCTGCTATATTTTAAATGATAGAGATGCCTTGAAAAAGTTTGATCCAAGGTCGGATAGGGCTATTTTTGTTGGCTACGCCCTTAATAGTCATGCTTATCGCGTGTTTAACCTACGTACAAAGACGGTGCAAGAATCGACTAACATCAAGTTTGATGAACTTCATTTTCACGAGAGTTCGTCCAAGTCTACCTTGCAACAACAAGCATATAACCCTGCTCTACCCCTGGCAGAAGTATTAGTTGAGGGAGAGGTAGATCAGGGTGTAGGATCAGTCACACCATCACATGATCATTCTACTAATCACAACTCCTGTGACAGTACTCCTTCGGAAAGCAATGATGAAGGGTTGAATCCAAGCTCGTCTAACCCTGCTATAGGTACCACTGGAGCCTCTACCTCTACCGGAGTACCAAACTCGGGTCCTCCCGCCTATATTCGAAAGAGACACCCAAACCAACAAATGATTGGTGATCTCAACCAACGAGTTACTCGCTCTACCTGCTCTACCGACACTTTGCCCGCTAGCTATCCTAACACGTTCTCTAACTTGGCTCTCCTATCTCCAGATGTGGGCATAATGAGCTTTGTCTCCGAAATTGAGCCTAAAAACATAAAGGAGGCTATTCTCGATGATTTCTGGATTGCGACTATGCAGGAAGAGCTACATGAGTTTGAAAGGAATAAGGTGTGGTCTTTGGTCCCAAGACCAAAGGGTGTAAATGTTATTGGTACCAAGTGGATCTACAAGAATAAAACCAATGAATTTAATAAAATAGTGCGCAACAAGGCGCGACTGGTTGCTCAAGGGTACACCCAAGTTGAAGGAATCGACTTTGAAGACACTTTTGCTCCCGTGGCACGCATAGAGTCCATCCGGCTACTCATTGCTGTGGCGTGCTACAAAAATATTCCGTTACGACAGATGGATGTGAAGGCGGCCTTTTTGAATGGTGTGTTGGATGAGGAAGCATATGTTGAACAACCTAAGGGGTTCGTGGACCCTCACAAGCCGGACCATGTTTACCTTCTTCACAAGGCCCTTTATGGATTGAAACAAGCACCTCGTGCTTGGTATAGCTGTCTCACAGACTTTCTTTTGAAATTTGGGTTTACACGTGGAAATGCCGACACCACTCTCTTCATCAAAATCGTCAAGAATGAAATGCTTATTGCTCAAATCTATGTGGATGACATTGTATTTGGTGTTACCCATGACCGCTTGGTTAAAGAATTTTCAGATGCCATGGCTTCATCTTTTCAAATGAGTTTGGAGGGGGAGCTAAGTCACTTTCTTGGGCTTCAAATTTCTCAACGACCGGATGGTATGTTCGTTTCTCAAACTAAGTATGCCATCAACATGCTCAAGAAGTTTGATATGGCGGATGCTAAACCTATGAAGACTCCTATTGCTACCACTGACAAGCTAAGTAGAGCTGAGAAGAGCAAGGATGTTGATATTTCTACCTACAGATCTCTTATTGGTAGCTTGCTCTACCTCACGGCCACTCGACCGGACATTATGTATAGTGTGTGCCTCTGTGCCCGCTACCAAGCTCAACCAAAGGAAGAGCATCTTATTGCTGTGAAACATATCCTTCGATATGTGGCCGGGTCTACAAACCTTGGTCTATGGTACACTAAAGATACTTCTTCTTATCTTGTTGGTTTTGCAGATGCAGATTGGGCCGGAGACAATGATGAAAGGAAGAGCACCAGTGGTGGGTGCTGCTTTTTAGGAAACAACCTTGTTTCATGGCATAGCAAGAAGCAAAATTGCATTGCTCTATCCACCGCCGAATCCGAGTATGTGGCTGCCGGGAGTTGTTGTACCCAAATGCTATGGCTTCAAGAAATGCTTGCCGACTATCACATTCATAGCACGCCACTAACCTTGTACTGTGACAACCAAAGTGCTATAAAGATAAGTCAGAATCCGGTACAACACTCAAAGACCAAGCATATCGATATACGACATCACTTCATTCGAGACTTGGTAGAACGGGGTAAGGTGGTAATGGAACATGTTCCTACGGAGAAACAACTCTCAGACATCTTCACCAAACCACTTGCTTCGGAAAGATTTTTATTCCTCCGGAAGTCTCTCTGCATGGGTGCTTTTTGAAGGGTAGTAGGCCGCAAATGGCTACCTCTACCCACAGCTGTTTATTTTGTCAATGGAACCATGAGGTAGAGCAAGGTGAGTTTAGTTGCTGACAGTTGCAAAGTGACGTAGTATTTGGACATACTGTTCTTTAAATATTATCATAAGCCATTCATTGGAGTGAACTTTGTTTGCTCTATGTCTAGCAGGAAAAGTCGGCCTAAAGATTTCCTCGGTGGATCGGGTCTTGACTGACTTGGTCTCCGGGCAAATGCAAAAGACATGGCCTTATACATATAATGATGAAAACACAAAAAAAATATATATATATGGAAACATCATTCTATAACACCTATCACTGATTGGGTCATAATAGGCCTGATCTATGCCCAAAAAGCAAGTGAAATGGTCGTGGTTACACGCTGAACTGGCCAAAATAGTATACCGTCCATAAAGCTCTGTCACTCTACCTCCAATATCTCTACTTAATGTTCTTTCCAGCGATTTTGATTCACTGTGTGGTGGTACGTATATCCACGTTGTGTGTGCCTGTTATGCCTTTAACTGTATTTCGTGTTTTACAAATTTGCAGAGAACTCCTGGTCTACGAAGCAAGGCTGCTCTACCTTGAAGTGCTTCCTTAGGCTTCTTGGACAAATTTTTTTTAGTGAATTTGAAATCTGGGTATTTCAACGTAGGGCTATGTGTAATAGCCCCTGCTCTACGTGTGCTACTTTGAGTATTCATGAAAGTCGTTCCTGTCTTACGTGTTACTCTTTGCTTGTTGTGCTGCTTGCTGATTTTACATTATAAGTATTGTTGCCCTACCCATGACCATTTTTGTAGGGCGTGCTATCCTTTGATATACTGGTGCTGATGATGCGTTGTACAACCTAGCCTGTACACTCTCTATGGCAGCCCATATCTCTCCGTTATGCGTCTCACCAAGTGGACCTGTCTGCTCGTCCGCCGCTGATCTACTTCACGTCCCATTGGTCTATTTCCTGTTATTCTCACTAAGTTTCGTTGCTCTTTGCTTCATATTTCTGTTGTACGTTGGGTCGTTTGTTATTTTATTTTGCAGCTACGGTGAATGAGGTTGCCTGCTCCACGCCCCATCCGGGCTCTATGATTCCTCGTCCGCGCGCTACCACTTTACCTCTTGACCTCACTCCTACGCAGACCTGGCTTTTGGACACGTGGCGCGCTGTACGCCACAGAATTTGAACCGCTTCAGCTACACTATAAATACCTCTCTCGGTCAAACACATAGTGCACCTTCTACTGCGTGTTTAGAGAGAGAAACCTTATTCACTTGCTGTTCTTACCTTCTACGTACCAGCTCATACCATCTACTCTCCGTTTTACCCTTTGCTCTACGCAGGATATCCTTACTACCCGTCTTGCTGAAATGACGTCTTCTACTTCTCCAGCTACCTCTCAGCCCACATATGAGTCTCCTTCTTTCTACGCAGACAAAATCGTTGAACTAAAGGCCCAAGAGGCTACACTTGAGGCCGCGTCAGCCGCAGAGGAAGACTTTGACAAGGTCACTAACCTGGAGGCACAGATCAGTGTGGTCCGCACCACTATCCTTGCTCACCGCCGTAATAAAATGTTGGCTGAAAAAGCCATAAGGGAAGAGGAAGCACGTAGAGCAGAGGAGGAAAGAAAGAAGAAAGAGGAGGAGGAACGTTTGGCCGAGTTAGAGCGCCAACGTATAGCAGAGGAAGAAAGGAAAAAGAAAGAGAAGGAGGAGGCTGACCGTCTAGCCGAAATTCAAAAACAGAAAGATGAAGAGGCGGCACGTATTGCCGAAGAAGAAAGGAATAAGAAAGAACAGGAGCTGGCAGACCGTCTTGCCAAAGAAAAACAAGATAAAATTGCTGAGGCCAACCGTAGAGCTGTGTTGGAAAAGAAGAAAAAGGCAGACACTGATGCAGCTGCCTTAATTGAAAAGGAAAATAAAGAGAAGGCCGATGCTGTTGAACGCATGGCCAAAATCACAATTGTGGCTTCTAAGGATGATGGCTCTACGGGCCTCAACGTCATTCCTGCTGCTCAACCGTCCCCTTCACACGTTGAGCCTATTGCAGAGGAGGAGAGTAAAGTGTCGGAGAACAGGCTTGTCGTCCCATCTCCCTCCCGCCACGTAGGGGAAGGTTTTTCTGCTGACTTCCACTACGAAGCAGCAAGTGATCGTTATGACGCTCTGGCAGAGCAGAATATCAACGCTGAGCGGCACTATGCTGGCAAGGCTAAGTGGGTGGGACGTGGCCTCCACGCATTTATGCAAGAGATGGAGCTGCTCAACGCCATTAATTTTGACATGGACTACAGCGCCTACGTCCACCGGGTTGTGTTTTCACACATCGATCAAAATTTTGCCGATCCCACTCACCCTTCGTACGGCAAAGTAATCATACGTGAGCGGGAATATGATCTTTCCCCTCGTACGTTGAACAAACTGTTCAAGAGAACCCACATCAAAGCCACATGGGAATCTCCCTCTACGCAGCATCCTGATGCTCAGATGATGGGCTTCATCGTAACCGGTGGGCTTGCTTCTACGTCCCAGCCCCCTTGCACCGCGCTTACTCAATTTTTCACCCACTTGAACAAAATAATTGCCAACAACTGGATCCCTACGACGAGCACTTCGGTGGTCCACGCAGACGCACTACACTTGATGTACAAATTGAGCCGTGGGATCCAGGTGGATTTGGGTCAAGTGGTCTTCAATAAGATCAGCTCATACGGAGAGATGTCTGCTGGTGAAATTGCAAAAACCAACCTGCCGTGCCCTCACCTGATCAGCGCCTTACTCATAAGTCAGGGCTTTACGTATGAGGATGATGATGCACCGTTGATCCCTCTCACTTCTTTCCGCTTTGACTCCAAATACATGGCCAAACACAAAGTCAAAGATCTCCCATGGCGTAGACTGGGAAGTGAGGCTGCAGATCGTGCGTTGTTCAACGCTTCACAGGCCGTTCCACTTCAAATTAAAAAGGCAGAGAAGGGTAAGGGTACAGGTGTCAAGTCTTTTCGCTCTACGAAGCGGAATATAGATGTCACTCTTGACTCTACGTCCGAGGACTCTGATTCTTCGTCCGATGACATGTATCTTTGTGAGCCGACCTCGCTCCTCCAGGACTTCGTGCAACTACGTGGCACGATTGATGCTGTGGCCCGCCTTACAGCTCACATGCACCGGAAGTCCCGTCGGGCGGCCCGTCTAGGGGGAGATGGGTCCTCGTACGCTGATCTAGGCCCCTTGAAGATGCTGCACGGACGTCTATCAGGTTTGGTCAACCTTGTGGCAGAGCAAATGGAGGCATCAAGGAACGCTGATGACCGTCCCACCGAGGCCTCAAAGAAGAGTGGTAAGAGGAAAGCAAGCGAGGTGGACGTAGAAGAAGTGATGGAAGAGGATGAAGAGGCGGACTTGCGCGCTGCGCATAAGAAGAGTAAAAGGGAGGCCGGTGATGCGCATGGAGGCCTGGTGAAAAACGCTGATGGCACGGTGAAGGAGCTGGCTGCTGTGAAAAAGGATGAAACGGCCAAGGGTGCGGGTTCTTCGGGCATCAAAGAAATTGAAACAGAGAAGAGCCGTGGTCCTACGGTGGACAGACCCAAACTCCCTAAGCTAAAAGTCACTAAGGAGGGTGTCACCAAAGAAACGCCCACAAAGAATGTTGTTGCCTCTGCGTTTGTTCCAGGAGGAGGTAAGGGACTAATGAGTGTTGTGCCAGGTGGATCAATGCTCACCAAAAAGGAGGTTGCTATGGGCAAGGGTGCTGCTCATCGTAGAAAGCAAATGGCAAACAAACCCAAAGCTACGCAGCACAAACGCAGGCTTCTTGATCAACCGACGGACGATGAAGAAGAAGACTTGCGGCGCCACACCACTCCTGAACAGTCAGACGCAGACCCAAGCGAATGACCAAGTGTTTTCTATCCCTGCTCTCCGTTGAAATATTTATGCTTGTTTATTCATGCTGTCTTTCATTTCCCTATTCTACGCTTGATACATTGCTACATTGGTGTTTTTGCTCGGTTTGAGCTTTGTAATTATTTTGCTATCTTTCTTTGCTCTACGTATGCATGTTTTATCTTATGCCTTGTTTTACGTATGACTGTGTTTAATTTCTCTCCTTGCTCAACGTTGAACTTTTTGAGTATGATACTAATTTGAGGGGGAGTTTCTCTACGAACCCCCACTTATGAAGTTGACTCAAAAAGGGGGAGATTGTTAGTGTGTAGTTCTTCCTAGTTCAACATAGAACCACGCTGTTCTTGCTTGAACTACGTTGAACTATACACTTTGTTTTTGTAGTAACTTCATGTTTCATGTTTGTATGTTTTCCATTCATTAATTCGTACAAGTCTGCTAGGTCTACATAGAACGAGCTCTGTGAACTGTGGAATTTACAAGTGGCTCAACGCGTGACCACGGTTCATCAACATAGAACAAGCAGACTTAGCATCTACAAACAACATGGAATTGCATCAGTGCGTCAACATAGAACGAGCTATTCTATCAACGTGGTTCAACGTGGATCAGAGAGAATTGCGAGTTCATCAACGCGCTTCAGGGCCTTACCGTGTTAACACCTTGACGGACGCGGTGCAAGCATAGCTACACATACGGCTGGACGAATGACTGCTAAGGAATGAAGCCAGCTGTGGATACGACTAGAAGACTTCGCTAGAAGAATGATAGTCCAGTGAAAAACGCCAAGTAAACCAGCTATGCCCTCCACGAGCTCGACGCACGAAGACACGCTAGTGTGGCCGTGGGTAGAGCTGGGTTCGTCAAGTACAACTGAAATGGAATCTCGAATATTCCATTAAGATGCTTTGGGCTCGGCCCATTAAGCGTGAATTCCGGAAACCCTATTTCTCGACACCTATAAATAGCGGGTTGTTGGAATTCACTATTCACGCATTGATTTGACATTTTCTAGAGAGAGAAAATTTGTAGACCGAGAGACTTCGCTAGAAAGCTCCGGTTCTATTGTCAGTTTAGTCTTTGTAGTACGAGTCGCTAGATTAGTTCTACATAGACTTAGTTTTTGGTCGTGTTGACCTTTCTACAAGATTCGCTAGAATTTTGTAGATGTGTTTGTAAGTGGTTCCACCCTTTACAAGTTATACAAAAGAGTTTTCTTTAGAATCTCCAAATTGTGTTAAGTGTTTGTACTCTACTCTTTACAATTCTGTTCTAGGTAGAACCAAGTACAAAATACACAATTTCATGTGTAGCCTTTAGAAACTCAAAATACGCGCCATGCGCATTCTTAGAGAAGTGCATCCTCAAAGAAACTCATTCTTAGAGAAACTGATGGCGCTGATTGCATTCTCAGAGAAACGTATTCTCACAGAAACTGAAGGTGCCGATTCTCAGAGAATTGGAGGCGCCCCGCGCATGTAACTTCGGAGAATGGAGCTTTGCTACTGATGCGCCCAACACCTGATGCGCCCAGCACCTTGATATGCCCAGCATTATCTTCTCCAAGAAATTCAGCTCCAATCTTTAATCCTTCGAAATGTCATTCTCTGAGATTTTAGATCTGCAAAATAGAATCACAAGAGAAGACAACAAGTTGTCGCCAAAACATACATTTACAATCTCCCAATTTTTGGCACAACTCGTAAAAAGAGTTAAAAACATGTAAACTCCCCCTCAATCAAATAATCATAAACAAAATTCTAAGTAAAAACTTAGACAAATAGAGAATCAAGAAAAAATAAAATTCAGAGTTACGAAACTCATAGTCACGCGCCTAAGCGCCAAAAAACATTCACGACGAATCATCAGATTCAAACCTTGCATGCAAGTAAAACCTTGAAAAAAGTGTAGTATCTTTTGTGTATGGTGTGTATCCATTAGAGGAAGATGGAAGAAAAGAAAATCGAATAAATCGAGGCTCGTGTTCAACACGATTTCCTTAAAACAAATTCGTCCTCTACGGGTACGATTGTTTCCCAGGATACAACGATTACAAGCAAAACATTTGCTTACGGCGAACCGAGATGTTGCCTGAAATAATATCACCGGAGGGTCAAAGAAACGGGGTAAACAAAAGAAAGACGAGAGCGATTGCTCGGAATGCGTCTGTATATTTCTCAAATATTTTCATACTT
Organism: Euphrasia confusa; assembly: GCA_954870475.1. Classification (NCBI taxonomy): domain Eukaryota; kingdom Viridiplantae; phylum Streptophyta; class Magnoliopsida; order Lamiales; family Orobanchaceae; genus Euphrasia; species Euphrasia confusa. Next base: position 21,272,608 of record OX940949.1, read on the forward strand.
CTTCTCGATTCTCTTCGAGTCGTCGAGTCTTTTTCGAGTGTTTTTTCATGCAAAACCGAATGCACTTATATAGAGACGTTGGAGACGAATGTTCGTTGAATGTGGACGGTCAAAACCACCATTCAAAACCACTATAATGTCACATAATGACCATTATTTCATTATTTAATTCAAATGTAACTTATTATAATAATAATAATAATAATATCATATTATTATTATTAAAATATTTCTTAAAAAATAATAATAATACCATTATTATTATTACTTAGAAAAATAAAATACTAGCAAAAAATGTGTATACACTTTGCATATTTTTATTTTTCCCACTTAGATATAAATCCTTTTGGAATACTCTTCCAATTAGTTACATCTTTGAAAAATAATTTTTCATTCATACTACTCGAAAATGAGTGTATGAGATATCAAATCGAAGCTCTCTACGAGGCGCTCATTTTCCAACAATCCCCCACATGAATGAAAATTATACAGACACCATAAAGAAGTTTGGTGATATTACTCAACGTTAGAAACGTGCATAGAATAGGTAGGTGTTACCCTTTGAACCTTTCCTTGTGAAAGCATACTTATTTTACTAGTTAAATAGTAGACACGATGTCTTTGAACTATTCACCATTTGTGTAAACAATGGTATACTCCACTCACGTTCTTTCTAACAACTCTCAGTTCTCATAGTTATGTTCATTTTGGCCCTGAACATCTGTCTGGTTCTGTAAGAGTGTTTAAGAATATGCCTTACGATATTCCCTTCGAAGCGGCCCCACTTCTCTCTTACATAGGTGATTTCTTTTGAATCATTAATAGCCATATGCTAATCCTCACAAAATATCACTGTAACATCTCTTAGGCAATGGACTTTCATGGAAATTAAATTCCCCCACGTAACAGTGATATTAGAGTAAGACAATTAGGTTGTCCTTTTGAACCTAGTTCTTGGGATCTCCAGTCATATAGGTAAGGTTTTCCTTCGTCTCAACTCTCTTTCTTTAAGGCTTTAGTCCAATCCTTTAGATGACGACATTACTAACTCTCGATTTAACCATTTCTTTGGTTAATTAACTGCGCGATATTATCTTTAGATCTTACATAGTCTATTGAGATAACTCCAGTATAGAGTAGTTGTCATACATTGTGTTCTTCCAATTACAAATTGACAATCACAGATAATACTAATTGGATACACATGTTTCGTCTACTTCGGATGTTCTTTATAACTTCCGATTTTATTTTGTACAAATAATTCATATTTCAATATGAATTTCAAAAGTCTCATATTTACTTCTCATTAAGTAAATGTTATTTTCCTTAAAATTTTATTGATAAAAATCAATCAATAATAATTTTGACTTTTCTCTTTTATTTACTTCTCATTAAGTAAATAATATTAATTGTGAGAATAAATTATTATTACCTCATTCATATCATTATATGAATTTCAATAATTTATTTACTTATTTTCAACAAATCTTTATACCACATCCATAACTCTTTATGAATTTCAAAGGGTTTATTTCAATAAATAACATTATAATAAATTTCACTATTTATTATATTCAACCAATAATAAATTTCATTATTTATTATTTTCAACCAATAATAATAATAATATAATAAATTTCACTATTTATTATATTTTAATGGTAGTCATAAGTTGTACTTATTTTCTCACCATAATTATCAAATAATAATTTCATCATTATTACATAAATAATAATAATGTCCATATTATTATTTATATCATAATAAAATATGCATAAAATGCAAATTTTTATTATTTAATTATATCAAAAGATATATTCATCAACATCTAGTGATTTCACATTTAATCACGTATCTTTACGATAAATTGAATCAAACAATTATACAACATTTTCGATAATGTTTGCTCGATCTATTTTGTTCATCATTGAACATTTCTTGTACATCACTACATGTGACAACATTTTTTTTTTCCCGACTTCAACAACGTCGTTGATTTTTTTTTTTTTTTGGTTATTACGATGATTAACCAAAATATCATCTAGTGTGGCGCACCACCACTAGGTCCCGAAGGATACATGTTCGTTCACTTAATCGAGTTTGAACCATCTCCGGTCGTAAGCACAAATAATCATTTCAACCATCAAACTAATTTGTTTTAAGTTTGTAGTATCTTTTGTGTATGGTTGGTGTGTATCCATTAGAGGAAGATGGAAGAAATGAAAAATCGAATAAATCGAGGCTCGTGTTCAACACGATTTCCTTAAAACAAATTCGTCCTCTACGAGTACGATTGTTTCCCAGGATACAACGATTACTAAGCAAAACATTTGCTTACGGCGAACTGAGATGTTGCCTGAAAAATATCACCGGAGGGTCAAAGAAACGAAGATTACAAAAGAAAAACGTGAGCGATTGCTCGGAAGATGTTTGTATAATCTCTTTTTCATCTTTGATTTTCTCGACGTTTCAAGTCGTGTTTTTTCGTTTTTTTATGCAAATGTCGATTGCACTTATATAGAGATGTTGGAGTCGAAGGTTCGTTGAATGTGGACGATTTGACTACACAAAATGTAACGTCTCACCATTCATACCACCCCACTAATGGCCACTTAACCACCATTATTTCATCATTTAAAATTCAAAATGTAACTTATTATATTATAATAATAATATCATATTATTATTATTAAAATATTTTGTCAATAATTGACAAATACTTCATTAATTAGAAAAATAAAATACTAGCAAAAAATGTGTATAACCGGGTACTCCCCTATATTTACACTTTGCATATTTTATTTTTCTCACTTAGAACATAATTACTTTTGGAATACTCTTCCAATTAGTTACACTTTTGAAAATTAATTTCTCATTCATACTACTCGAAATTGAGCGTATGAGATATCACATCGAAGCTCTCTACGAGACGCTCATTCTCCAACAAAAAGTTCATCACACTGATTCTCATCACGCTTCAACCGTTCATCGCCTCCTCTTGTACATCCGTGCGCGCCAGTGTCTCTTCATCATCTTTCGGCACCAACTCTTCCTCTGCGCCCATTTTTGCATTTATCTCTTTCATGTTTTCTCGCATGAGACGATACAAATACCCTTTCACAATTGACACTCTTCCCGAGCATCCAATTCCTCTCCCTTGGCGGGCGACCTGGTGATATCGATCAAGAGTTGAGGATAAAAAAACGATTCAATCAACTCCTCCAACAGGTTGGACGCCACAACATAAAATGATCACCAGATGGGATGCTTGGGGAATTTAGGCGCTGTGATTCAATGCTCAATTTCAGTTGGCGATGAGTACGTTTGCGCCGAGGAATTTGCACCGAGAAATTAGGCGTCGTGAAATTTTTGCGTCCAGGTAGTAGACGACAATAATGTGAAGCGTTGAGGAATATGGGTTGAGGAAAATTACGTTGAGAAAATTTGGGCCAAAGTAATTTTTGAGTTTTTACGATAAGGATTTTTGCGCGCTGAAGTATTTTTGCTGTGAGGTATTTTTGCGCTGAAGTAATTTTGTTGAGAATTTTGCTCCAGAATTTTTGCGTGGCGCAGAAAATTTTTGGCCTGAAAAAATATCTATTGAGCTAGAAGTTGTAGAATATTAAAAGATATTTTCTCTGAGGAGTGATGCGCCTCATAATTAGCGCTGAGATATGTTGTGCAACGGTAATAGCGCGAGACAGGGAGCTGAAAAAATATTTATTAAGCTAAAGAAGTTATAAAATTTTAGCGCTGCGAGAGAGGGAGCTGCTACACATGATGCACAATCCGGAGAGTTACATCCACTAACTGCTGGATATGAATCTAAAAGTAATCAAGATCAAAACAGCACATCCCGAGTTAGCATTCCAGTTTTCAACAACAATCAAAACATTCAAAAACACATTTTAGTGGAGATTTGAGGGGTGATACAAGGCAGCGAAGAGCAAATATTTTTCCAAAAAATCCCACGTTTCATCATTTTTCCAAAACAAAGTTTTTTCACGGAAGGTGATCAGAACTTTGAGTTATAAGAAAATTTATCACATATTAAAAATCGGTGAAACGGACCGAAGTATTTTGAAAGAAGTTAACTCGTCCTTCGTCGCAATCACAAGAATACAATCGTGTTTCGTCGGCAGTGGTGGAGCCAGAAAAATTAGAAAGGGGGGTCCAATTTTTTTTTAATAACTATAATAGACTTTATTGCTACAAAAGTATACAATAATCTCGTCATTATATTATTTATGGATGTAAATGAGGCAAGTCCAATCTTCGAGTTTCATATTCTGAAAATGTTGGATAATAAATTCATTATCAATACTTCTGAACGTCTTTCTCGATATAACAAACAAAACAATTGATTTGGTTTTATATCAACACTCGAAGATTCAACAATCCTCTCAACAGTAAAAGATTCAACATTCGGATATTCGGTAAGAAGAATGTACTAGAGTCTGGTAACTTTTTATTTCAAATAACAAACATATCCATTAATCTGTCATAAAAATTCAAATACCATGAGACTATATCTAACATAAAAAACATAACCCATAAAATTCAGTAAGAACTCAATACCTCTATCGTCAAACCAACAACAAAAATAACAATTAAATCAAAACAAATCACAACTCTAAATCAATGTAATCATTCAAAATCGAATCAATTTTTCAGAGTTCCATTAAATTAAACAACAATTGAATCGAACCAAAATCGGACCTGATAAGTGAGAAATTATGGTTTCATTGAATAAGACGATGAGGACGATGAGTGAGAGTGAAACAAAAAAAAAACTTTTCATCCCTTTGTATTCTTTAATTTTATTTTTATTTAAAGTAAATTGAGTATATTTTTTACTTAAGTAAACAATTATATTTTATATTTATTAATTTACTTTTTTTATTTTAATTAAAATAAATTATTTTTTAAAAAAAAAATTATTGCCAAAGGGGGGTCCACTGACCCTCTTGACCCCCCTTTGTCTCCGCCACTATTCGTCGGAACATATCTGATGAGTTGATACCGCACAAGAGATTTTAATTCATGAGTGTTGAGTGAACACTCAAGGCAACTCCCGAACATAAAAGGCTTTTACTGCAATCAGAGGGGAGCAAGGGTCACCTGCATCCCCCAGACGAGTTTTTTAAGCTCAGAGTGATGGAGTTGTATATTTAATGTCTAGATTTAAGTAACGTAAACTCCCGGTCATGGCATTTAATCTATTCAAATAAATAAACAATCATTTGCTTTAATTATTTATAATTAAATATATGCAAATTATAGTCCTGGATTATATACGTTGTAGTTAGTATGGTGTGCGACGTCACACGGAAGATCATACTATCGATTACTCGTATATTGATCAAACAGTTGCTCACGACCTAGATGGACAAGGATCAATCCATCGGTATAGTCGTTTTATGAGAGAGAAAATAATTTGTCTTAATTATTTTATCATACTTGTACACTTGGTGTATTGGGCGGATCGCTTGAGATTTATCGATTAGGATTGCCTTAGATAATCGATTTAAGTCTCAGTGTATTTTATTCTTAATCCCTAATATTATTGCAGATGTGTGCATTTAATATTAAAGACTTTGATTTTCCAAATGAATTGACCGATTAGAATAGTTGGTCGATTACCGACAAAGTTGGGTCACGGTATTTTATGTATGACATGCCGTGAATTCTTGACGGAAAAGTGTGTCCTCCAAAGGGTTGATAATGTCCCCGAGATGAGTTCATAAGGAATTATTATGTAAACCTCATGAGTGGATTTGTTCCGCATAATAATTAAAGTTGAATGGTACTATTCTCGGATACAAGAGATGAATAAATTAATTAGCAATAAATATAATTTATTCATGGACATTTATATCTTAAACGCACGGAATAAATAATACTACCGGAGATAATATTATTTGATATAATATGGTAAATATTGGGAGTGCAATTATATTTATATAGTGGAAAATAAATATAATTAATAGATTAATTAATAGACTTGGGCTTGGGCTCAATTTAGTTAAATCTATTGGGAGCCCAATATTCCATCTCCTTTAGATCCCATACTTAGCCTATAAAATCACTACATGGTCTTCACAATTCAATACAAAAGATAAAAATTATCATACTTGATATTCTAGAGAGTTCGTGAAGGAGATCCATAAGAGTTCGGAAGATCGTCGCCCACACGTCGTTCGAACGGAGTGCAAGGAATATGTGGGAAGATTCAAAGGTCTTCAACTAATCTCGTTTCTCCGCACAACGAGATAAAAGGTAGAAATCATAAACCCCCTTTTATGATTTTATGTGATTTAATAGTGATATACACATGAACCGAAGGTCCGGGAAACAAACGAGACCGGGGACGGGGATAGACCGGGCGGTGGTGGTCGAATACCACCGGACCGCCGGCGGCCTAGAGATCCCCGCCGGGATCGACCCTCGGCTGGGAGCCGAGGGGTGCGATCGAACCTAGTGTTCGATTTCGATCGCGGTGACACGTGAAGCCCCTGCTGGACGTCGGTGGCGATCGAGCCCGTGAGCTCGATCGCGGGCAAGTTGCGGGTTCATCCGCAGCGTCCTCGTATGTGCTGCGGGGTTCCCCGCAGCGGTGATGCGAGGGGCGAAGCCCTCGCGAGCAGCGGGTCACGCGACCCGCTGCGGGGCTGCTACGAGCAGCCCCGGGGATGCCTCGAGCATCCCCAGCGATCGTCTGCGAGACGATCGCGAACCCCATGCGGGGGATCCGGCTGGGCGTGCGCGGCTTCGGCCCGGCGATGCGTTCGGTCGGAACCCCGGCTCGTGTGGTGGTTCGCGGTTGGGTCTCCGTTGATCGAGGATTTCGGTCGGGTTGTCGGTTTCCGCAATTTAGATAACCCGGGATATCGATTTCCAACAATTGGTATCAGAGCGTTGGTTCTAAGTTCATGTGTATGTTCGATTATTGTTCTACCTTGCAGGGATTTCCGACTATTATGGCTTGTTTAATTATTTGTTAATTATTGTCGTAATATGTTTTGATTAAACTCTCGGACATGTCGAGATTCGTTTTGTGTGGATGAATGTTTGTAATAGTAAAAATTCGGGGGTTGACCGAATTTAGGATTTATTATTATCCTTGTTTTCCAGAAATTGTATAGGGTCGATTTCATGTATAAAATCGATACTGGAATTGTAATTTAATTTTGTAAATTAATTTTACGTTGGTTCGATGTTGGAACGATCGCCGGAATCCGATGTGTGAAGAAGGAGACGAAGGACTAAGGGGCCGATCATCCCCATGATCGACCCCATGGGATCGATCGAGTGGGAGGGGGCGGCGCGCCCCTCGGCCGTGGGCTACCGCCGGCTGGTGGTGGCTGGACGGCTGGGGTGGTGGAGGCGGTAGCCCTCCTCTCGTGTGGTGGTTCGCGGTTGGATTTCCGGTGATCGAGGATTTCGGTCGGGTTGTCGATTTCCGCAATTTAAATAACCCGGGATATCGATTTCCAACACAGAGAATGAAATGCAACATATGCTCTTTACAGCAGTCAGAGGGGAGCAAGGATCACTTGCGTCCTCCAAAAGTGTGTTAGAGCGAGCATCTTAAAATCTTGACTTCGAAGAGGGGAGCAAGGGTCGCTTGCGTCCTCCAGAAATAATCTAGCGTCCATGTGTTACCTTTCGAAGAGGGGATCCGGGGTAACCGGCGTCCTCCGTTACTTGGTATTATGGATCTATGCAAATGATAAGATTGGAGAGATAGAGCCAAGTTCACATAAAACCACTCAGAGGAATAAATACTCTTGAATCCGAAGATTTAAGCGGCCTCGAACCCATGTTCAGCTGATTAGACTAATCCACGATGACTCAGAGTGCATATTCAGAAGTAAAGAAAATAATATTTCAGACTTCAAAAAATTTCATGCTTTTCTCAGAGATAACACATGCAGAGAGAATTTCTTAGAGTTTGAAATCTCTCAAAGTCAAGAGGTTTGGTAAAGATGTCAGCGAGCTGTTTTTTTGTTGAAATATGTTGTAGACTGACTATATCATGATCAACCAAATCTCTAATAAAATGATGTCGAATGTCGATGTGTTTAGTTCGAGAATGCTAGACAGGATTTTCGCTGATTTTGATAGCACTTTGATTATCACAATACAGCACCAAGGGAGCACTCTCGACGAGATAGTCATCCAACATTTGTTTGAGCCAAAGCAATTGAGTGCAACAACTCCCGGAAGCGACATACTCAGATTCCGCCGTTGAGAGTGCGGTGCAATTTTGTTTACGATTATGCCAAGAAACGATATTATTTCCGAGAAAGCAACAACATCCAGAAGTACTATTTCTCTCATCCGTGTCACTTGCCCAATCAGCATCGGAGAAACCAACAAGATTTGAGGAGGTTTCGCCCGTATACCAGATTCCTAGATCAGAAGTCCCGGAAATGTATCGGAGAATCCGCTTGACGGCTCGGAGATGATCTCCCTTGGGATCTGCTTGGTACCTAGCAGACATGCAAACACTAAACATTATGTCAGGACGAGTAGCAGTTAAATAGAGTAAACTTCCAATCATGGAACGATAAAGAGTTTGATCACCGCTTCGGCTCTTCGTCGATTTCGAAAAGCAGTCGTGGCCATTGGAGTCTTTGTTGGCTTCGCTTGGTGCATCTCAAATTTTTCGACCATATTTTTCACATATTTGCTTTGAGAGACGAAGATCCCATCTGGTCGTTGAGAGATTTGAAGTCCAAGGAATTGGTGCAATTCTCCTTCAAGGCTCATCTGAAAGGTTGAGGACATAGAATCTGTGAAAGCTTTCACGAGCTTATAGCAAGTCGCTCCAAAAACAATGTCGTTAACATAAATCTGGGCAACAATCATATGCTTGCCATCCCTTTTGAGAAATAGAATTTTGTCGACGGAACCTCGCACAAAACAAAACTTCAAGAGATAATCCGTCAAACACCCATACCAAGCACGAGGAGATTGCTTCAATCCATAAAGAGATTTGTGAAACTTGAAGACATGATTTGGCTTAGTAGGATCCTCAAATCAATTCGGTAGGGCGACATACACTTCTTCCTCCAACACTCCATTAAAAAATGTAGCTTTGACATCCATTTGTCGAAGTTTGATGCCGAGATGGCATGCAATTGCAATCAAGAGTCTTATGGATTCAATCCGTGCTACTGGAGCAAAAGTCTCATCAAAATCTATGCCTTCGACTTGGGCATATCCTTGAGCAACGAGGCGAACTTTGTTTCTCACCACTTGGTTATGCTCATCCGTTTTGTTTTTGAAGATCCACTAAGTTCCAACAACTTTTATGTTTGAAGTTCGCGGAACCAAGGACCAAACATTGTTCCTCGTGAATTCACTCAACTCCTCTTGCATAGCCATGATCCAAAAATCATCTTTCAATGCTTCCTTGTAATTTTTCGGCTCACTCTGAGAGAGAAAACATGATACGCCGATTTCAAGGCAAATAGCAGAGGTGCAAATATTGTAGAGTTCATCTTGAGGATTTTTCGCTTTCTTGGAGCGAGTAGTTCGCTCATTCAAATTTCCAATCATTTGGTTTGGAGGATGCCGTTTTTTTAATATAACCAGGAGCTTCTCTCGGAGCATCTGCTGGATTTTCAACAGGAGTAATTTCTTCATCCTCAGAGGAAGAATCACCATGTGGGTTGCTTGTTTGTCCAACTTCATGTGAAGTGTTTGGAGTGGAGATCTCTGGAGCCACATTAGTAGGAGGATTTCCGAAAGTTTGATATTCCAGGATTCCTTTATTAACCCAATCTTCCTCTTCTTGTTTACCGAGATAGTCTTGTTCATCAAAGTTGATATTCACGGTTTTCATAACATTCTTAGTTTGGAGATTATATGCTCTGTAAGCATGACTATTTTGACTATAGCCCACAAAAATTCGTCGATCGGCTTTATCCTCAAATTTCTTCAGAGGATCACGATCCTTCAAAATATAGTATGTACACCCAAAGATTCGAAAATGCTCAACCGGGGGTTTCTTTCTATTTAGAAGTTCATAGGACGTTGCCTTCGTGCCAGATCTTATACTTATTCGATTTAAGATGTATCCAGCAGTGGACACGGCTTCTGCCCAAAAAGTTCTTGCAAGATTCTTAGAAATTAGCATAACACGAGCCATTTCATGGAGAGTACGATTCTTTCTTTCAGCGATCCCATTTTGTTGAGGCGTTTTGGGAGCTGAATATTCATGATGGATTCCTTTGAGAAGGAAAAATTCATTGAAGCTAGAGCTTTCAAATTTGGTGCCATGATCACTTCTGATCTTCTTCACTTTTGCTTCATGATTTGTGCGAATCCATTTAACAATGCCTTTGAAGGCGTTGAAAGTTTCATCCTTAGAAGCTAGAAATCTTGTCCACGTATATCGAGAAAAATCATCAACAACCACAAGGACATATTCTTTCTTGGCTATGCTCTTCACTTCCATAGGACCCATCAGATCTATGTGAAGAAGCTCAAATGGAGCAGAAGTGCTCATCAGACTTGGAAGTGGTGGATGTGAAGATCTCGTAATTTTGCCTTTCTAGCAATTTCCACAAACTCGTTTCTCAATCTTGGGGAGTTGAGAGATTCCTCGAACTATCTCCCCCTTAAGAAGTTTACTCAAATTTCTCGAGCTTGTGTGGCCAAGGCGTTGATGCCAAAGATCGACTTCATCGGAGACAGTTACAGAGAAGCAACTATATTCAGTTGTATAACAATTGTTTTTGTCTCTTGGACCTTCCATTATGCACTTTCATTCATTGTTGTATACTTTGCAAGAATCCTTGTCAAAACTAACATTCAGCTCATCAAGCACAGTTGGCTAATGCTTATCAAATTTGCTACAAGTCCTTTGACATGGACAACATTCTTGATTGGAGGTAATCCCTTGATGTGTAGAGTTCCCTTTCCCATTACGTTACCTTTTGCTCCCCCTCCAAAAATGATGGGAGCGCCGGTCATGGGTCGTATTCTTTCAAGAAGTTTTTCGTTCCGGTCATATGTCGAGAACATCTACTGTCAAAGTACCAAATTCCTTTGGAGCCATTTTCAGAGGCGTTTAATGAGACATTGCAGAAAATAAGTTCTCTTGGTTTCCAAACATTTCTGTGAGTTGTGTTGAGTTTTGGTGTCACTCCTTGATTTTGGCACCACATCTTCTTGATATCGAAATTTTGAGAATTTCTCACAATCATATATTTAGAATTTTCCCGATCTTTCAAAGGTAGAGAATTTTTCTCTGAGAATTTTTGCACTGAGAATTTTTCTCTGATAGTTCGAAGAGAATTTTCCTTCTTGAATTTCTTAGTCGATCCATTATTCTTTTTCACAATCACCAAGCCACGATTCACATCATCTTTCATTTTGTAACAATACGGCCTGATGTGTCAAGGTTGGTTGCAATAGTGGCAAACATACTTTTTCTTGTGCTTTGCTTCTTTTAGCTTTAGCTTTTCAATCTTAGTAGAAGAAGAAGTAGAATTTTCTTTCGGAGAAACACTCGGAGCCAATTTCTTTAGCTTATTCATAAAGGCATCCTCATAAGATAGAGTGTTTCTAGGTTTTTTCATGATAGCCTTTGGAGGCTGATATAGCTCGACATTGAAATATTTTGAAGAGCTAGCTTCTGGAATCTCACTCTTGAAATCTGAAGGCATAACCTTCTTTCCCTCTGCAATCTCCTTTCGCTTTGAAGTTTCATTTTTTATTTTGTCATCAGTGTCAACATTGGAATTTTCATCAGAAGAAGAAGCCTTGACAAACTTCATTTGCTTATTCTCAGGTGTAGAATATATAAAGTTGAAAACTTTTTAGAATCCTAGTCAATATCGATTTGGATTCACCAAAGAGGCAGCATTATCAAAAACTGAAGAATTTGTGTTCATCTTCTTCAAAAGCTCATATGTCATGTGCAATTTTTCTTTCATATTGACACAATTATTGACAGTCATAGCAAGATCCGTTTGAGTCTGTGTCAAAGTTGATTTTAATTCATCATTCTCGGCGTCAGAGTTTTTAAACAAATTTTGAAGCATTTTGACTTCGGTAATTTCCTTTTTCAAGGATGTTTTCAACCTTGAATTTTCAGCATTAGACTTTTCGCATAAGGATCTCAACTAAACTGCTTCTTTGAAGAATTTGTGCTTCTCTTCAAAGAGATCATCAAACTTTTGTTCCAGATTTTTCCGAGAAGCTTTCAACTTTAAATTTTCAGAGTTAGACTTTTCAACCAAGTTTCTCAACTCAATAGCTTTTTCGGAGAATTTTCGTTTTTCTTCAGAGGAGTCATCAACGGATTCTTTCAAACATTTTATAGTCACTTCGAATGTTCCTTTCTCAGTGATTGCTGCTTCGTAAAGTTTTTGGAGTTCTAAGAGATTCTCCTTCAAAGCAAGCATTTCATCAGACACAACTTCATTTTGAGACACAAATGGCGTTGCCTTTTCCATTTCAGATTCAGACTCAGATTGCAATCTGAGAAAATTCCTTCATCACAAAATTCTCTATTTTTGGAGGCCATGCAGAAAATATTGTTGAAAGACGCCCTATCCTTCAAAATTTCATCAATTTTGTGATCATCATCAAAGGATCCTTTCAATATTTTATGTTACGCTTGAAGTGCTCCTTTTTCAGTATTTGCTGTTTCAAGCTCCTTTTGGAGTACAATGATGTTTTCTTTCAAATCCAACATTTTCCTAGACTCAACTTCAGCTTGAGGTGTTTTAGGAGAATTCTCTGTTAATTCTGATTCACACTCAGATTCGGCGTTTGAAGTAGTTCTATCATTACAAAGATTTTGAAGCTTTGAAAAATCTTCCTTTAGATTCACAATTTCTTTTTAGTCGACTTTTCCTTGAGGCGTTTTAGGAGTAGCCTCTGTAGATTCCGATTCATACTCAGATTCACGATCTAGGGAAATTCTCTCAGAATATGTTTCACTATTTTTGTCATCTTCATGCTCTCCCATCTGAAGCTTATGAACTAGAGTAGTGAGAACGCAATTCTTAGATTGGGTGACGTGTTTGTGTCCTCCACAAGTTCTCTGGAGAGTTTCTCAAGCTTCTTTACCTGAGGTACAAATTTTGACAAGTTGATACATGTTGAGCTCTAGCCATTCACAAATGAAACGTAGAGCTTTAAGAAGCTTCACGCTCTTCTTTAGACCAAGGTCGTTCAATTTTGAGAATTTTGTTGCCTTTAGCATCAATAGTAAATGGGCGTTCCGAGTCTTCTATCAACGATCTCCAAGAATTGTAGTCATAGCGTTTAATTTTGATAGTAATTTTCGCCTTCCAATTAGAATAATTATGATGTGTGAGCATTATCGGTTTCTGAACAAACATTGGAGACTCCATTGTAGCGGAAAATATGAAGTCAAGTTTCGGATCACGTCGTATACGTATGACGTCCCGCTCTGATACCAATTGAAATTACGTCTTCGACGTAATATACCAACTTTTCGCGAAGTCGGTGTAAAATACGAATCCTCAAAGAGTCGAAACACTCAGCGCGCAGATCAATACTCGGAGCCTAAGACTCTAGCGCCTAATACTTAAGGCGCGCAGATCAATACTCGGCGCCTAAGATGTTTGCGCTGAGTTCCACGTACGAGCACGCCTGGGAGCAAACACTCTCGTAGAAATACACTCTCAGAGAAAACACTCTCAGAGAACCACACTCTCAGAGGAAACACTCTCAGAGAACCACACTCTAAGAGAATTACACTTTCAGAGAATTACACTCTCAGAGGAAACACTCTCAGAGAACCACACTCTCAGAGAATTACACTCTCAGAGAAAATACACTCTCAGAGGAAACACTCTCAGAGAATTCCACACACAGAGAACCTCACTCTCAGAGAATTACACTCTCAGAGAAAACACTCAAATCGCAATCTTGAATTCTTGGAGAGCAAAGTATATTTGAGACAAGAGATATGTAATATATTTCATTTCATTGAGAATAAAACGAAACTATTACAAAGTAGAGAACGGTAGGCAAAACGATCAAAGGATGCAAACCAAGTGACGCAGCACTCTAGCACTCCAAGGATCCAGCGCTTTGCGCCTAGAGCTAAATCACATAACTCTAGAGATTGGCGCTCAGCGAAAAGCAACTATACGAAAACTCTATCACGGAATGCTCAACAAGCGAAAATCCTAAAACTCCTAAAACAAACTAAGTTAAAACCCAATTTCGAAAATGAGAGCGTGAGAAGTGAATTTCCAAATCGGGATCGAGGGTATTTATGTGAGTGCCGCACGTGAGAACGCCGGAGGAAAAAGATCCTCATTGGCTACATGTTCGGTTGACGTCAAACAGAATTTCTTGATATCACACTTCTAGAATCATCTTCGAATCTTGAATCTTCGAACCTTGAAACTTCGAATCTTCGAATCTTGAATCTTCAAATCTTTGATCTTCAAATCTTTGATTCTGGGCGCGCTTCAACGGATGCACAGCTCAAATGCTCGTCTACGCTTCAACTTCATTTTGACATGAGAATTTTCTAAGTATTGAAGTTGTGCGCGTCGTCATCTTCATTGCATTGATGAATGTTGAATCAACGCCACTTCAATCCGGGGATCTTAATTCTTTATGCGCGCGCCATGCGCATTCTCAGAGAAGTGCATTCTCAGAGAAACTGAAGGTGCCGATTCTCAGAGAATTAGAGGCGCCCCGCGCATGTAACTTCGGAGAATGGAGCTTTGCTACTGATGCGCCCAGCACCTGATGCGCCCAGCGCCTTGATATGCCCAGCATTATCTTCTCCAAAAAACTTAGCTCCAATCTTTAATCCTTCGAAATGTCATTCTCTGAAGTTTTAGATCTGCAAAATAGAATCACAAGAGAATACAACAAGTTGTCCCCAAAACATACATTTACATGACTCCAACCGAGAAACCAATACTCAAACTTAAAAAAATATTCTTTAAATATTCTTCTTATACAATTATTTATACTATTTTTATAAATAACCAACATTTTTACAAATTTACAATTTAATCTCATAATTTTTTACATTAAAATTTTAATTAATATTATTTTCAATTTAAAATTTTAAATATAATAAATATAAATAATACTAAATAAAATATTAATTAATTATTAAAAATTTACATTAAAACACAAAAAAAAACTCATCATTAATTTTTTTTTTACTTCGTATCATTTTTTTAAGATTTTCTTTCTTATTATTTTATTTTTAATGTTAATTATGTAATTTAATATTTAATTATATTTCATATTGTGATATGTATTTATATTTTATTATTAAAAATATTTTTATTAAAATTAATTTTAATTACTAATGATATTATTATTAAAAAAAATCATTACAAAAAATACTAAATAATAAATTAAAAAATTATTGATAGGTCATTTTTATTATTTTTTAAAAAATAGGAGCATTTTATAAATAAAAAATACTTTTTGGTTTGAGTTTACGGTAATAGTAAATTTAAGTATTTTGTGTGTGGGTTCCACCTATAAACGAATAATAGGTTTATGTTTTGGTATCGGTTGGAGAATCTCCCATATTCTAAAATAGTGTTTGGTATGGATTGGAGATGCAAGTAACCTTTCAGCGTTAACTTTTTAATTTATTAAACTTTATTAAATAATAAATTAATCTTATCTTTTTTATTAATTATTAATTTATATCAAACTAATATAATTAATCTATTTACGTAAAATATTATATCTATTTGAAACAGATATAATTTATTTTATTTACCTAAAATAATAGATACAAATTACTAACAATCCCCTACTAATTTGTATATTCTCCCCTTTAAACATATTAGGAATAGAAGAAGGTATATTTCGATTTGTACCTTCAATTAGTGTATATACTTTAAAGTTTAAAGAAATTATAGGTATTTGACGAGCGCGAATACTTGTCGTTTGAGCAAAGGCGCTGCCAAAATGATATTTGTATTTAGTCAGTAACCTATCACTACAAAAGTAGGTAGTGGTAAGTACGTGAGGTCGGTCCCACAAGGAGGCAATTAGTAGGTGATCTCGACTTTGTCCAAGGGGTTGTCACAAAAAGATTTTGAGTTTGGGTGTTGTGGGCACAATGGTTTTGCAATCGTTTCTAACACTCAGATCTAACTACGGCTAACAAAACTAACATGCAAAATAAACAGATCTAAAAAGTAAACCAAGTAAACACTCAGATCTAACAGATTACTTAAAAGGAAACTTAAATCAAATGATAAACAAAGCATCCGGGCAGACGACTTCACTCAGGATCATTAGGGCAAACTACCGGTCATAGGCACTAAGGATTTCTACCAGCGGTTTGTCAGCAGTTATAGGGTGCTTTAAAAAGACAACAACGGTCCTATTGCGTCACGCCCCCAGTTGCCCCACCCCTTATCTATCCTTACTGTGTAAAGAGAAGGCAAGCTAACGTTATGCCTAAACCCCTAGATCTGAACAATTCGATAACCTATGCATCTATACATGGATCTAGTTTGTCCAACCCCGCATTACCCTCTAGACAGACCCGCTCGGCCAATAGCATGTCCGGAACTCCGAGTCATACGACCGCAATCTCTAGCAAGTTCTAGTGCTATGCCCGCAACAATACTACAAGGTACATCTATCCGGTTTGTCAATCACCAGTATCCCAGTTTGTAAGAGTTCACTAGTGGCTGTTCTAGTTTGCCCAAACTTAATCCTCAACCAACTTTTCTTCGGGAACAAACTCCCAACCGGCTACTCTAGCCCCATCGACCTCTCGGTTTTACTAAACCCTAAATTGATGGAGTAGTATACTTCATGTCTAGACTTAAGTGATCTGAACTCCTTGTACACTTTCATTTATTTATTAATAAATAAACATTCATTTGCCTTTATATATATATATATTTGTGCAAATTATAGTCCTAGATTATACACGTTGTAGTTAGTATGGTATGCGACGTCACACGGAAGATCATAATATCGGTTACTCGTATATAATCGAAGAGTTGCTCACGACCTAGATGGACAGGGACCAATCCATCGGTATAGTCGTTGTATGAGTGAGAAAATAATTGGTCTTGATTATTTTATCATACTTGTACACTTGGTGTATTGGGCGGATTTGCTTGAGATTTATCGAATAGGATTGCCTGCGATAATCGATTTAAGTCTCAGTGTATTTTATTCTTAATCCCTGATATTATTGCGGGTGTGTGCATATAATATTAGTGGCTTTGATTTTCAAAATGAATTGATTGATTAGAATAAACAGTCAATTACCAGTAAAGTTGGGTCGCTGTATTTTATGTATGACATGCCGTGAATTCTTGATGGAAAAGTATGTCCCGGTAAGGGTTGATAATATCCCCGAGATGAGCTCATAAGGAATTATTATGTAAACCTCGCGAGTGGATTTATTCCCGCATAATAATAAAGTTGAGTGGTACTATTCTCGAATATAAGAGATGAATAAATTTATTGAGCAATAAATAAAATTTATTCATGGATATTTATATCTTAAACATGCGAAATAAATGATACTACCCGGAAGAATATTATTTGATATAATATGGCTTAATATTGGGAGTGCAATTATATTTATATAGTGGAGTTAAATATAATTTATGATTTAATTAATAGACTTGGGCTTGGGCTCAATTTAATTAAATTATAGGGAGCCCAATATTCTACTTCTTGAAGGTCTCCTACTTAGCCTATAAAAGCACTACATGGTCTTCACAATTAGAACAAGACAAGAATATCAATAGTTAATAGTTCTAGAGAGTTGGAGGAGATCCATAAGCTCGGAGGATCGTCGCCCACCCTGATGTTCGAGCTAGTGCAAGGAATACGTGGGAAGGCTTCAAGGTCATCGATGTTCTTTGTTATTCCGGACAACGAGAACGAGGTAAAAATCGTAAAATCCCCTTTATGATTTTAATCTTTATATATCGTAAATACCGACGAACCAAGATCCGAGAATCAAACCCCGGAACGAGGATCGATCGCGCGGTGGTGGTCGAACCACCGGATCGCGTCGATCGGACGATCCCGTGGGGATCGCGTGCAAGGGGTCGAACCCCGGCTGGACGCCGGGGGTGCGATCGATCCAAGGATCGATCGCTGGCCGCGGGCTGGGCCCCGCGGTGGCCTACTGGTGGCGGGCCGACCCTCCAGCGGCGGCGAGTCGCCAGACTCGCCGCAGGGGCTGCTGGAGCAGCCCCATCGATCGCACCATGCGATCGACTAGCTCGATCGCGAGCCCCGCGCATGGGGCTCGGCTGGACGTGCGCACGGCTTCGGTCGTGTTGCGCGTTCGATCGTGCTCCGGCTCGCGTGGGGTTTTCGTGTATTCTCCGGCAATGGGATTTCGTTCGGGTTATCGTTTCCGCAATTGTGATAACCCTGGATATCGATTTCCAACAATTGGTATCAGAGTGTGGTTTACAATCGCGGTATTTTCGATATAATTGTTCTACCTTGCAGGGTTTCCGACTATTATGGCTTGTTTAATTATTCGTTAATTATTTTGTCATAATTGTTGGTTTATTAAACTCTCGGACATGTCGATATTCGTTTTTGTGTGGTGAATGCTTGTAATAGTAAAAATTCGGGGGTTGGCCGAATTTAGGATTTATTATTATTGTTCTATGTTTTTCCGGAAATTGTATAGGGTCGATTTCATGTATTGAATCGATACCGGATAGTGTAGAAATAAATTTGTAATTTATTTTGCGTTGGATCGATACTGAAACGACCACCGGAGAAGACGTGTGACCGAGGAGACGAAGAAGAGGGGAGAAGGACCCATCGGCCATCCCCATGGCCGAGGATCGATTGCCCCTTGAGGTGGTCGCCGGCGATGGTGGCCGGGAGCCTCTTGGGCGGCGGTCTTGTGGGGGCGCGGGGATCCCCGTGGTTCTCGTGCTCACCCGGTAGATCTACTTTCTTAATTAGTTCGATTTTCCTAATTTGAGTATTCCTATTTTTGAAATATTCATGGATTAGGAAAAGAATTAATTTAGAATTAATTAGGTTTCCTAATTGAGTATTCATATTTTATGGGAATATTCATGGAATATGATTCTAATTAATTTGGAAAGTTTAGAAGTCCTAAATTATTTTATTTTCTTATTTCATTATGGAAATCTTCTAAAATATTCCAAGTGGGTCTTGGATAGGATTCTAGAGATTTAATGAAATTAGAAAAGAAAAATAAAATAAATAAAAATATTAATAATATTTAATTTTATTTTTGATTTATTCGATTGACTTAATTTTTATTAATTAAGTATCTTTTGGATTTATTAAAAATAAATAAATTTAAATATTGGAATTAATATTCCCGTCACATGGAGCATTCAAGAACGAAGACTGAAGACTAGAAGATGCGTACGGGGATGCAATAAAGCCATAATAGTCGGAAAATAATATTCTAGTATTATTTTGATTATGTGATAATACTATGTGATTTATTTCATGTATGCATGCTTATGTGTATTTAATTTATGCATTAGATAGCGTATCCCTTTGTTATAAAAAGCTAAGTGGGAGAGGGATTGGAAACAATCACATGGTCTCCATTGATGTTCTCTTAGTGACTTTTATAGACTTTTTAACTTCATATAGATAAGTCATTGAAGGAGAATTCTTGTAATTCCTTTTACGAGAAACATTGATTAAGTTTATCAAACAATGCCCAATTTGTCTTTCTGAAACTGATTTCAAGTCGACTCATTCTCACCCCGGGGAGTGGAATGGAGTTAAAGCCACTTGGTCATGTGGATGACACAAATTGGAGACTTTCGTGTCATTATATGACTAGATCGATCGTCTGATCGGCTCCCTCATTCTATGAGAGATAGGGTTGTTCGCATGGTGAATCACTGGTAAGAAACTTCGAGTTTCACTTATGATTCTCCGCGTCTTGATTTACAAGATTAGATGAATCAAGTAATTGGATGTCAATTATAAAAATCTTTTTGGTGTAGTAAACGTCCACACCACGTGGCTTGTTATACTGAATGAGATTTTGGATTAATTGATGTAGACAGTTATAAGGAATTGTGAAGAATTGTGAGTTATCGTAAACGTCCACACCACGTGGCTTGCGGTGACGTAGCAGTTCCAAACGATTCTCTTTAGTACTGAGTAAATGGTTTACACTTAGATACGCTTTATAGTATTCTTCCCCACGAACTAACGCTGTAATGATGTATGACCGAAGCAAATCTAATTGCAAAATCGTTTGGGTAGGTAAACGTCTACACCACGTGGCTTGCCATATCTGATGGGATTTTAGATGTGATTAGTAATTTAATGATATTATTTGAGGGAGATAATATTGGTATTAAATTGTTTGTTTGTTTTATGTGCTTATAGGTTAAGAATGACTGTGACACCACTTTGTGATATACTTAAAGTTGAAAACTCACTGGTTCCATATAGTATTGATTGGAAAAGAAATCTAGACATTGTTCAGACTGTCGAGCTTTCCGAATCCACTGTTGTGATTGTTGGAATAGGTGACCGGCGAGCCAACGGTTGGCCGAGCGGTTAACCGTATTCCGTTATATAACGGTTTATTTCGTTAATTAATGAAATCTATATTAATGGCATATACTATATCTGCTCCCAATGTTGAATCATAGATATAGTCCTGTACAGTTACACATGTTGTATGAATTCGGTTTTGTGGAAACCGAGAGATAATTCTGTTAACGCAACGTAACTGGTCAAACTCAGTTCCTAGTCGATGGGTTACGCCAATAACAAGGATACCCGGCCTTTCCCCCTTGAGACTAGCACTTAGTGTATGTGGGCTAATCTCGAGCCTCGGTGTTGGGACATCGACATACTTGAGTGGGTGCTCACTGTTGATGAGTTCACTGAACCCCCTCTCCCTGGAATCTCTAAGTGGTTATCACTGATCGAGTAGAGAATTCCATAATATAGTTGTACACAATTAATCCTTAAGACCCAGACATCACCGTGACTTCATCAGAGGACTAGCTGTATCGTGACGTGTCTCTGATTCCCTGGAAAGGGAGTAAGTCGAAAAAGGAGACAATGTTCGTGCAGTTCGAAATCTGATGTGAAGTCTGTGCATGGTAGTAGGGGATCTGATCGCTTGATATAGATCATGGATGTCCTGTGTGTTCTGATGGTTCGTAGTCCCGGAATCTCTGGCCAGAGTTGAATAGTGAGGTGATTAGAGAAATGTGTTTCTCTGAATCAATCACGACTGGATTTTACGAAACCTAGAACGTACGCACAGTTATCAAACTCAACAAGAGATCTCGATTAACCAATATCTCTAGTTTGATCGGGACATATGTATCGGAGGGATCGTACTGTACGCTAACTATATTACAAGGTTCTTGCAGGCACTTCATTTGTATCTAGGGAATTAGTGAAGCGTGGCTGCTAGACGCTCGTCACTGATTCGTTGGGCACCGACTTGTTCGGAGATTAAATAATATGATTATTAATCTAAAACTCTTGGGAGTAGTTGAAATAAGAACAATATGTTGTTCGAATCACAATATGTTGTGAGCCCACGGCTAGTTATACACCTGAACCATTGAGGGTCACATTCTCGTGTAAACCGATCCTTGAATACGATCATGTATTAATTAACTGTTAATTAAGTACATATAGTCGGAGGTCAATATGATTGAATCCGAGATTCATAATTGTGATTATGAGTTGGAAATAATAATGAGCTAAAGAAAACGGACACGATGGTGTACACTTTCTATTTTGGGAAATTTCCCGATTTAGCAGTACCCCTGAAATGGGCTTTCCGATTTTGTGAAATTGGAAAATTTAATTTTTATCTCATATTGATGAGAAAATTAAAACGAGAAAGAAAATATAATCGTTATATTTTTCGGAGATGAAATTGATTGTCAATTGTGGAGAAACGTAATGACGGCTAATATATTGGGCCGGCTAGGGTTAATGGATCCGATCCATTAGGGTTTGAGCCCAACAAGCTCCTTTCTTCACCTATAAAAGGAGCTCCATAGGCATGAGAATAAACACACCAAAGTGAAGAGCTCAAAACCCTAGCCTCACTTTCTCTCCTCTCCTCTCTCCCTCTCGTCCGCCCCCTCGGCTCCTCCCTCGGAGAACCGCCGACAACCGGAGCCGCTGCCCGCCGCCGCCTAGTGCCGCCGCCGGCAGCCGCCTCCCCTCGCCGGAATCCTATTCCGGCACCGTTTTTCCGGCCCGTTTTTCCCGTCGTATTCTCCCTTACGTGTTTCTAGTGCAATACGTAAGTTGGATTACCTATACGAGGTGAAACCTGATTAGACGAGAGACGCCGAAGGAACGCCCGAGCACAGCCCGAGTCGCGCCCGTGCGCTCCAGCCGTGACACACGAGTCCAGCCGAGAGCCCCGCCACTCGCTCGGCTCTCCCCGCACACGACCCGTGCCGTCCCCGCGTCGCATCCGCGCGACTTCCGACGAACCTCATTTCGTCCGATGAATCCCTGAGGTACTTACGATTAAATTTAGATTTAATTGTTTGCGTTAAATGTTTGCGCTATGTACTGTTAATGTTTGCGCTATGGGATTTTTAATTGATAAAGAAAAATTAATTGTGATTAATTTAAATGTCAATTAAATTCAAATTGATTCGAATTAAATAATATGATTATCTTAATTGTCAATTTGACGCAAACTGATTATGTGCACATGTTTACGTAATTAATTATAAATGTGTAATTAATTAATTTGATTAATTTAATTGCACAATTCAAGTTGATTAGAATTAAATAATATGATTATGTTAATTGTCAATCTGATGCAAATTAATTATGTGCGGATGTTTACATAATCTCAAGTTGATTAGAATTAAATAATAAGATTATGTTAATTGTCAATTTGACGCAAATTAATTATGTTTGTTTGCGTAATTAATTGTAATATATTAATATGATTAATATAATATATTAATATGATTAATATAATTGCGCTAGAAGTAATTATTTTATATGATAATATAATTGCGCTAGAAATAATTAATTTATATGATAAATTTAATTGCGCTAGATTTAATTTATGTAGTATGGGATGCATGAATTAAATATTTAATTATTTGATAATTAAATTAAATGGTGGATTATTTATTCTAATTAGATTTGAATTAAGTCAATTAATGCATGTAATATTGAAAATATGATTTTCAATAAAATAAAATAAATATAATGTAAAATGTTTACATTAATGAAAAACGGTTTTTCATAAAAATTTTTGTTTTCCGCTGCGTATACATGCACGATCCCCAACAGTGATGGAGTTGTATACTTAATGTCTAGATTTAAGTAACATAAACTCCCGGTACAAAGCATTTAATCTATTTATTGCGTTTAATTATTTATAATTAAATATATGCAAATTATAGCCCTAGATTATATACGTTGTAGTTAGTATGGTGTGCGTCGTCACACGGAAGATCATACTATCGGTTACTCGAATATAATCGAACAGTTGCTCACGACCAAGATGGACAGGGACCAATCCATCGGTATAGTCGTTGTATGAGTGAGAAAATAATTGGTCTTGATTATTTTATCATACTTGTACACTTGGTATATTGGGCGGATCGCTTCAGATTTATCGATTAGGATTGCCTTTGATAATCGATTTAAATCTCAATGTATTTTATTCTCAATCCCTGATATTATTGCGGGTGTGTGCATTTAATATTAGTGACTTTGATTTTCCAAAGGAATTGACTGATTAGAATAACCGGTCAATTACCGGTAAAGTTGGGTCACGGTATTTTATGTATGACATTTCTTGACGGGAAAGTGTATCCCGATAAGGGTTGATAATGTCCCCGAAATGAGTTCATAAGGAATTATTATGTAAACCCTGCAGGTGGATTTTTTCCGTATAATAAATAAAGTTGAATGGTACTAGTCTCGGATACAAGAGATGAATAAATTAATTAGCAATAAATATAATTTATTCATGGACATTTCTATTTTAAACGCACGGAATAAATAATACTACCGGAGAGATAATATTATTTGATATAATATGGTTTAATATTAGGAGTGCAATTATATTTATATAGTGGTGGTAATATATAATTCATGAATTAATTAATAGACTTGGGCTTTGGCTCAATTTAATCAATTCATGGGAAGCCCAATATTCACCTCCTTTAGATCCTCTACGTAACATATAAAAGCACTACATGGTCTTCTCTATTCTCATAACTAGAAGATCACAATTCTAGAGAGAGAAAGGAGAGAAGGAGATCCATAGAGTTCGGAGGATCGTCGCCCACCCGACGTTCGAATGAGTGCAAGAAATACGTGGGAAGGTCTTTAGGTCTTCAAAGATCTCGTTTCTCCGCACAACGAGAACAAAGGTAAAATCATACGAACCCCCTCGATGATTTTAAATTAATTCGTATATGCATATGAACGAAGATCCGGGAAACGGACGAACCCAGGGATGGGGTTTGACCGCGCGGTGGTGATCGGAGATCACCGGACCGCGGGCGGTCAAGCGAACCACGCCGGGATTTTTTAATTATTTCTTTATGGAATTTTTTCTTTATTTAATTATTTCTTTATGGAATTTTTAATAGATTAGGAAAGAAATTAATTTGGAAGGATTAGGAGTCCTAAATTATTTTATTTCCTTATTTCATTATGGAAATCTTCTAGAATATTTCAAGTGGGTCTTGGATAGGATTCTAGAGATTTAATGGAATTAGAAAAGGAAAATAAAAATAATAAAAATATTAATAATATTTAATTTTATTTTTGATTTATTCGATTGACTTAATTTTCGAATTAAGTAACTTTTAGATTTATTAAAAATAAATAGATTTAAATATTGGAATTAATATTCCCGTCACATGGAGCATTCAAGAACGAAGACTGAAGACTAGAAGATGCGTACGGGGATGCGATAAAGCCATAATAGTCGGAAAATAATATTCTAGTATTATTTTGATTATGTGATAATATTCTATGTGCTTTATTTCATGTATGCATGCTTATATGTATTTAATTATGCATTAGATAGCGTATCCCTTTATTGTAAAAAGCTAAGTGGGAGAGGGATTGGAAATAATGCCATGGTCTCCATTGCTGTTCTTTTGGTGACTTTTATGGACTTTTGAAGTTCATATAGATGAGCCATTGGAGGAGAATTCTTGTAATTCCTTTTACGAGAAACATTGATTAAGTTTATCAAACAATGCCTAATTTGTCTTTCTGAAACTGATTTCAAGTCGACTCATTCTCACCCCGGGGAGTGAAATGGAGCCAAAGCCACTTGGTTATGTAGAGGACACAAATTAGAGACTTTCGTGTCATTTTATGACTAGATCGATCGTCTGCTCGGCTCCCTCATTCTCTGAGAGATAGGGTTGTTCGCATGGTGAATCACTGGTAAGAAACTCCGAGTTTCACTTATGATTCTCTGCATCTTGATTTACAAGATTAAATTGACCAAGTAATTGGGAGTCAATTATAAAAATCTCTTGGTGTAGTAAACGTCCACACCACGTGGCTTGCTATACTGACGGATTTTGGATTAATTGATGTAGACAGTTATAGGAAATTGTGAAGGATTGTGAGTTATCGTAAACGTCCACACCACGTGGCTTGCGGTAATATAGCAATTCCAAACGATTTACCTTAGTACTGAGTAATGGTTTACACTTAGGTACGCTTTATGGTATTCTTCCCCACGAAGTAACGCTATAATTAATGTACGACCGAAGCAAATCTAATTACTAAATCATTTGGATAGGTAAACGTTCACACCACGTGGCTTGCCATATCTGATGGGATTTTAGATGTGATTAGTGATTTAATGATATTATTTGAAGGAGATAATATCGGATATTAAATCAATTGTTTGTTATTATGTGCTCATAAGTTAGGAATGGCTTTGAACCCACTTTATGCGATACTTAAGGAATTTAACTCACTGGTCCCTGAATGTATTGATTAGAATAGAAATCTGGACATTGCCCAAACTGTTGAAGAGTACAAGTTTGTACTCAGTGAGCTTTGTCCTCCCGAGCCTACAAATGTCTTAACTGATGAGGAAAGGACTGATTTTAAGAAGTGGGAAAATGCTTATGCAATAACCACTGATTATGATATCATGTTCAAACTCAAGCAGATGTTTAGACATGACGTAGAGGCTAGACAGTAGGCGATGAGGATACTCATAAAGGCCAGTCGATTCGATGAAACGCTTGAACACGTTTTAAAGATGATGAACCTTTTAGACGAGTTGAGACGGAAATCGCAAGCTCTTGTAGCCAATGCCAAAGGTTTCGAACCTAAGGGCAAGATCGGGGAAAAGGAAAAGCAAGCAAAGAAACCCAGTGGTCCTAAGCTACTTGGACCACGAGATGGGACGAGAAATCCAAGAGGCAAGTGTTCTCGATGCAAACAGTTTGGGTACTGGAAGTCTGATTATCCTCTCAAAGGTACGAAATTTTTTTTAGTCATAAAACATAGTCAGCGGTATTATCTACCAGAACCTGGTGTGTAGATATGGAACCATTGACGGTATGTGCATTCTAAATGCAGAGGTTCTAGGAAACCTGATGACTTGGAAAAGAAAAGATCGTAGTCTACATGGGCAATGCTGTGGAGGAGGCAGTTGTTGCAGTGGAGGACATATATCTTCATAGATATAGGATTTCATTTTGAGTTATTGCTTTATGTACCCTTGAAATTTTAGAAAGAACTTTCATCTGGGTTTCTGAAATTTAATGAATGGATATTTTATTTCTTTTAATCATTTGATGGTTATGGAGAGAAATAATGATATTATCTATTCTCGTACATTAGTTTGCAATATATAAATGAAGAATATTGAGTCTACCACGATGCAACTAACCGTTTTATATAACTCGTTTTACTAATAAGAGATTTCTTTATTAAATCATTTATACTTGTGGATTCTTATTTATTCAAATAAGAGTTTAAATGTCGAAAATTGATAGTTGATCAATTAAGTTGAAGGAGTGGACCTTCCGACCTATGAATCTGATTTGGAAGATAACATGACTAGGAAGATATTCCATGTTGGAAAAAGTCAGTGTCTCCCGTGATGATTCACTGTGATAGCCAAGCAGCTATAGGGAGAGCACAGAGCATTATGTATAACGGTAAGTCTCGACATATTCGTCGGAGACATAATACCGTTCGACAATTGATCTCAAATGGAGTAATTTCCTTAGAGTATGTAAAGTCTAAGGAAAATATGGCTGACCCTTTGACAAAAGGAATTAATCGAGATCAATTGGGCGTGTTGCTAGAGGGAATGGGTTTGAAAAACCACAATACATCGAACGATCATAACGGTAACCCTACCTTGATGAATGGAGATCCCATGAACTTGGTTCAAAGGGAAAACTAAGTTATGAAAGTTCAATCGAGCACTTGTACTCATCCCTAAAGACAATTCAAGTGCTTATTCCTGACTGTGGTAATAGGTTAAGTTCTCGAGGAGACTTTTAATGAATCACAACCTTTGATGGGAGGTCACCTATATAAATGTGAAGTGAGGGTCGCTTCAAATGTAAACATTTATGAATCCAAAGTGTTGTCCATGGCCAAAACGGACACAACATAGAACGGGAAATTGAACAGAATTTATTGCGTGAATAGCATTGACTCGTTGTACGTTGTGGGGGAATAGTTCAAGGCATCATGTCCACTAGGCCTCCTGTACTTCCGATGTTGTTCACTACGGAAGGTTCAAAGCCACAAACTACCATTCCGGAAGCGATAGATTCTTTTGAGGAATTGAACGAAGAGTCTACATACATGCATGCATTGATTTCCACTCATGTGGGGGATTGTTGGAAAATCTAAAGTCAAAGTTGGTTTTTTCCAACGTTTGACTGAGTTGACTGGCTATATAATTAATTCGGATTGGGAATTAATAGGTATGATAATTTTCTATGTCGTTCGTAGATAATTATAGAATTTTATTTTGTCAATATCCGATTTTCGGTGAGTGAGAAATAAATTGTTAAAGATAGCCAATTAAAAAGGCATTTAATTGAATATGTAATAAAGTATAAGACTTTATTACATTGAAATGTGTAATAGTTATTACATCCCACATTGAAAGATGTAATAAAATGATTACACTTAATAAATGGTTGGAGGATTAATGTGTTTAACAAGTGAGTAAGACCATGGACCGTTAAAGTACATGGCAATCGCTCCGTCTGTCCGCTCTGCTCGGCTCGGCTCGGCCCGTACCGTCCCGTCCCGACCCGACCCGACCCGACCCGACTCGACTCGACTCGTCCTCGTCCTCGTCCTTGGACTTGGACTTGGACTTGGATCTTGGAAATTGGACTTTGGGCTGGACTTGGGCTTCCTGGGCTACCTGGGCCTCCTGGGCCTGGCCATCATGATAGTTTTGCTGACGGGCTGAACTATATTTGATTGGGCTCAACGTTTTGGGCTACGATTGTGTTGACCTAGTAAAGGCTTTGGGCCTTATGGAAAATAAATAATTATATTAATTATATTATTATTTGTTTTCAGAAAAGAACTCCAACAGTCACAATAGTTACTACCTGACTGTTACTTGGTCATGGTGTGATGATGACCATGTTTA
The DNA here is from genome assembly GCA_954870475.1 of Euphrasia confusa. Lineage (NCBI taxonomy): Eukaryota > Viridiplantae > Streptophyta > Magnoliopsida > Lamiales > Orobanchaceae > Euphrasia > Euphrasia confusa. Next base: position 21,301,238 of record OX940949.1, read on the forward strand.
TTACTGGTCGGTTACAGGTGGTGGTAATGGCAGCCATTACTCGTCTGAATGAATGCCTTGGTGTCCCTTCACATGCATGGAGCTCAGCTATAAATAGTGAGTCCTAGGCTGCATATCATACACAGCAAATAAAGCAAAAAATAATTCCAAGCATTTCATAGTTCATACTCTCTGCTCTTTCCCGTTCGAAAGTGGTTCGGCTCTGGTTGCTTCAGAGATGAACAAGACAATCGTTGTATCTTTGGGGGCATTACGTCTGCAAACCGTAGCATACACGAGACGTATTTGTCTTGCGGATAGCGAAAGCGCCTCGACTACCCGCAATCTGATCGAAGTTCGTGTCCAGTTCTGACGTTCCACCGGAGTTGAAGATCTGTTCGAGTGTTTCTCATCTTCTTCATTTCTTTATATAATTTTAGTTTCTGGAAAAGTGTAAAGTTTCAGTAGTACTGATTCTAATCCAGAAACAAGCACTGTAATAACTACGTAATACCAACACTAATAAATAAAGATCTATTTTGAAAGGTGAAATCTTCTAAAGAAATCACGTGCATCGCCAGGCATGTAGTAGTTTGTTCAAAATGGAAAAGTTAAAACCAAAAGTCAACTAAAATTGTATCTTTGTAATTCGACCTCGGCATCAACAATTCAGTCCTTTGTTTGGTGGCTTATATCTCATTTAATTTCTCAAATTTGATTTTGTTGAGTTTGCCACGAAACCGAGAAGGAGACATGCGCTGGAGCGTTTGACGAACGCCGTTTGGAAATGGTGGTCGCCGGTGGTCGTTCCGCGATCGCGGAAAGAGGGCAGCGCCCGCCGTTTACGACACTTGGGGGATCGAAGCTTCGATCCTGTTTCAGCGGCCGCCGAAGTGAATCGGCGCCCGCCGTTATGGTTCAGCGACCGCCGAAGGAGGACCCGCGCCCGCCGAAAAGGTCATCGAATGACGAAGTCGGGACTGCACAAAACTAGAGGTTTCGACATCCGCCGAAAGGGATTCAGCGACCGCCGAAATGGTCCCGCGGTCGCCGTTTTTGTCAAGCGCGAGGATTTTAGGAAAATCCTATTTTTGGTCCGTTTTAGTTTCCTTCTCCTACTAGGCATACTATGGGCGAGAATTAATGTTTCCATACATTAATTAGGACCTCCCCCTATATAAAGAGAGCTTCTCCATAGGCATAAACACAAAAATTATTCTAGCTATAACTATTACGTGAGATTTGAGGGTTTAGAGCGTATATCATCCTTGTAATCGTGAAGTAATATTATAGTGAATTGTTCGTCGTTCATCCCGTGGTTTATCCCAGTTGGGTTTCCACGTAAATTCTTGTCTTCTCTATTTTTGTTGATTTATTTTTCTTCGGTATCCCGTTATTATCATACTATACATCGTTCGTTCCTACAACAAGTGGTATCAGAGCCAGGTTCTATGACGAGCGTGAGGTATGACATACCGTTGCTGGATCTCAACAGAAGGTTTCCGATTTGGCAACACAAGATGAGGTTAGTATTACGATCCCTTAAAGAAGAGATCGCTCTCAAAGGTGTTGAAAATATGCCAGAGAAGATGGAGCATGAAGACCATGTTACGGTCTATCAGATGGCTATGGCGACCACAGGGCTCCACATCTCCAACGCACTTACGGAGGAAACGCTTGGAACGAAGACAACAAAAGAATTGTGGGAGAAGCTTGAAGAGATGTGCGTTACCAAGACGGTGTAAAGTAAACACAATTTAAAGAGGAGTTTATATTTTCTCAAGATGACGGATGGTTCTTCTATCCCCGCGCACGTAGCGAAATTCAAGGAGAAAGTCGCCGACCTCGGCAACATTGGCGTGAAGATCGAAGATGATGATCTTGCGTTTTGGCTTCTAATTTCGCTACCCCCTTCTATGACAAGCTTCCGTGATACTCTCCTATATTCTCGAGATAGCCTCACGTTTAAAGGCGTAACCTCGGCTCTCTCATCTAGAGAGAATATTATGATGATGGAGAATCCTAATTCGGGAGAGACGCAAAGTGAAGGATTGAATGTCCGTGGGCGGACCAACCAGAGATCGGGCCAAGATAGGTCTCGATCGAAGTCACGACATAGTAACAAGGTATGCAACTATTGCAAGAAGAAAGGTCACATCAAAGCTGATTGCTACGCTTTGAAAAATAGGAAGGAGAGAGAAGGTGGCAACAACAACAAAAATAATTCCGGCAAGAGTTCCGGTGAAGTTGGTGTAGCCGAGAATTATTGTGATCTCCTTATGGCTTTGGTAAGGTCTCCAAATCAAGTGAGGAATGGATTCTAGACTCGGGATGTACGTTCCACATGTGCCCGAATCGTGAGTGGTTCGAGACTTTTGAGAAGGTGGAACAAGGTGCGGTGACTATGGGAAATAATGCGTCATGCAAGATCGAAGGGATGGGAAGCATCCGGATCAAGATGTTTGACAGCGCGATCCGCACCCTAAGCGAGGTTAGATATGTTCCCGGCTTAAAGCAGAATCTAATTTCGCTTAGTACTTTGGAGCTTAAGGGTTACTCGTTCACCGGAGAAGGTGGAGTCGTGAAGGTTGTTAGCGGTTCGTTGGTGGTTATGAAAGGCGAACGTAAGTCAAATAGGTTTTACGTTCTTGATGGCACCACGGTGAAAGGTGAAGTAGTCGTGGGTGATTCCAAAGTACCAGATGTCGATATAACGAGACTTTGGCATATGCGTCTAGGGCATATGAGTGATTCCGGAATGGCCGAGTTGAGTAGACAACGGCTTCTTGGGGATAATGGCTTGTCGAAGTTGGAGTTCTGTGAGCAGTGCGTCCTTGGGAAGCAAACGCGAGTGAAGTTCACTACCGGCGCTCACACAACTAAAGAGATACCCGGGTATGTTCATTCCGACTTGTGGGGACCATCCCCGGTCCCTTCTACTGGAGGTTCTTTCTACATGCTTACCATCATCGATGACTATTCCCGAAAGGTTTGGTCGTTCTTCTTGAAGCACCAGAGCGACGTGTTTTCTACCTTCAGAGATTGGAAGGTGATGATAGAGAAAAAAACCGGGAAAGTCGTGAAGAACCTGCGTACGGACAATGGCCTAGAATTTGTGTCCGACGAGTTCAACCAGTTTTGTAAGAGTTCAGGGATTGTGAAGCACCACACTGTAAGATACACCCCTCAGCAAAATGGAGTAGCCGAGAGAATGAATCGCACGATTATGGACAAGGTACGTTGCTTGTTAGCAACTTCTGGGTTGACGAAAGGTTTTTGGGCTGAAGCGGCTTCTTTAGCATGTTACCTTATCAACCGCTCTCCGTCCATGGCGATTAATAAGAAGCTCCACAAGAATTGTGGAAGGGATCTCCGGCGAATTATGAGGAATTGAGGGTGTTTGGGTGTCCGGCCTACATGAACGTCAACGACGGAAAATTAAATACACGAGCTAAGAAGTGCATATTCGTTGGCTTTAAGGAAGGAGTTAAAGGATACACGCTTTGGTGTCCAGAGACGAAGAATATCATTCTAAGCCGTGATGTAGTCTTTGATGAGGCTTCTATGATTGGTGATCGGTCGTCTAAAGGGAATCTCGAGGTTCCAAGTACTCCTATTGAGGTGGAGCCGGACAGGGTGCAAGAGAAAGATGATGGGTCAAGTTCCCCGACCAATAAGACGAGTAGTTCAACTACTCCGGAAGATCCAAAGGAGGTGGAGCCGCAATGCATAGCACGAGATAGGCCAAGGCGTGAGACTCGACCACCGAAAAGGTTAGCCGAGTATGAGTTAGTTGCCTATGCTCTAAACGTAGCCGATGAAGTTGATTCGTATGAGGAACCTTCCTCATATGCCGAGGTGGTTACGTGTGATGACTCAAGTAAATGGGTCTTGGCTATGCAAGAAGAGATGGAGTTTCTTAATAAGAATGGCACTTGGGAGTTGGTTGATCTCCCTAAAGGCAAGAAGGCCATAAAGTGCAAATGGATCTTCAAGAAGAAGGAGGGCTGATAAAGTTGTATACCTAATGTCTAGATTTAAGTAACGTAAATTCCCGATCATGGCATTTAATCTATTTAAATTAATAAACAATCATTTGCTTTTATTTATAATTAAATATATGCAAATTATAGTCATGGATTATATACGTTGTAGTTAGTATGGTGTGCGACGTCACACGGAAGATCATTTTATCGGTTACTCGTATATTGATCAAACAGTAGCGCGCGACCTAGATGGACAAGGACCAATTCATCGGTATAGTCGTTGTATGAAAGAGAAAATAATTTGTCTTAATTATTTTATCATACTTGTACACTTAGTGTATTGGGCGGATCGCTTGAGATTTATCGATTAGGATTACCTTAGATAATCGATTTAAATCTCAGTGTATTTTATTCTTAATCCCTAATATTATTGCGGGTGTGTGCATTTAATATTAGTGATTTTGATTTTCCAAAGGAATTGACCGATTAGAATAACCGGTCAATTACCAGCAAAGTTGGGTCACGGTATTTTATGTATGACATGCCGTGAATTCTTGACGGGAAAGTGTGTCCTCGAAAGGGTTGATAATGTCCCCGAGATGAGTTAATAAGGAATTATTATGTAAACCTCATGAGTGGATTTGTTTCGCATAATAATTAAAGTTGAATGGTACTATTCTCGGATATATGAGATGAATAAATTAATTAGCAATAAATTTAATTTATTCATGGACATTTATATCTTAAACGCACGGAATAAATAATACTACCGGAGATAATATTATTTGATATAATATGATATAATATTGGGAGTGCAATTATATTTATATAGTGGAAAATAAATATAATTAATAGATTAATTAATAGACTTTGGCTTGGGCTCAATTTAATTAAATCTATTGGGATCCCAATATTCCACCTCCTTTAGATCCCTTACGTAGCCTATAAAAGCACTACATGGTCTTCTCTATTCTCATAACTTGGACATCACAATTCTAGAGAGAGAAAGGAGAGAAGGAGATTCATAGGAGTTCGGAGGATCGTCGCCCACACGACGTTCGAACGAAGTGCAATGAATACGCGCGAAGATTCAAAGGTCTTCAACTAATCTCGTTTCTCCGCATAACGAGACGAAGGTAGAAATCATAAACCCCCTTTTATGATTTTATGTTAATCGTAATATACACATGAACGAAGGTCCGGGAAACGAACGAGACCGGGGACGGGGATAGACCGGGCGGTGATGGTCGAAGACCACTGGACCGCCGGCGGACTAGAGATCCCCGCCGGGATCGAAGCTAATACCCTCAGCTGGGAGCCGAGGGGTGCGATCGAACCTAGGGTTCGATCGCGGGCGCGACGCGAGGAACCCTCGGCTCCGGTGCGATCGATCCTCGGATCGATCGCGGGTGAGCTGCGGGATTCCCCGCAGCGACCCCGTACGTGTTGCGGGCGATCGCGAGCCCCGTACGGGGGCTCAGCTGGGCAGCCGCGGTTCGTCCGCGGCGGTGGGTTCGGCCGGGCTCCGGCTCGTACGGTGGTTCACGGTTGGTCTCCGGTGATCGAGGATTTCGGTCGGGTTGTCGATTCCGCAATTTTGATAACCCGGGATATCGATTTCAACCAAGGGCATCCCTGGGGCCGAGGACGAGAGATATAAGGCGAGATTGGTGGCTAAAGGTTTTAGTCAAATTCCCGGAGTAGATTTCAATGATGTGTTTTCACCGGTGGTCAAGCATAGCTCGATTCGAGCAATTCTAGGCATTGTGGCAATGCATGATTTGGAGCTTGAGCAAATGGATGTGAAGACGACCTTTCTACATGGGGAGCTCGATGAAGATATCTACATGGTCCAACCCGAGGGGTTCGAGGGTTCAAACCAAGAGAACAAGGTGTGTTTTCTCAAGAATTCCTTATATGGTTTGAAATAGTCTCCTAGACAATGGTATAAACGTTTCGACACGTTTATGATCAAGAATGGTTTCCGGAGGAGCTCATACGATAGTTGTGTGTATTTTCGGAAAGGCCGTGATGGGTCTTTAGTTTATCTTCTCCTCTACGTCGACGATATGTTGATAGCGGCTAAGGATAAGTCGGAGGTGGAGAGAATTAAGACACAACTTAGCAAGGAGTTCGAGATGAAGGATCTAGGTGCGGCAAAGAAGATCCTTAGTATGGAAATCACTAGAGATCGAAAGGATGGCAAGTTGTATCTTGTCCAAAAGGGGTACATAGAGAAGGTGCTACGTCGGTTCAACCTTGAGAATGCAAACCCGGTAAGTACTCCTCTTGGAACACAATTTAGACTTACCTCTGCTTACTCTCCGACTACGGAGAAAGACATCGAGGATATGGCTCGAGTCCTTTATTCCAATGCTGTTGGGTCTTTGATGTACGCCATGGTGTGTACGCGTCCGGATTTGGCCCACGTCGTGAGTGTCGTGAGTCGATATATGGCGAATCCCGGAAGAGAGCATTGGAAGGCGGTGCAGTGGGTGTTGCGCTATTTGAGAGGTACGTCTAACAAGAAGTTAGTGTTCGGGAGGAATCAAGAAGATGTGAGAGGGTTCGTGGATTCCGACTATGGCGGTGATCTAGATAAAAGAAGATCTCTTACCGGGTATGTTTTTAACATTGGTGGGTTTGCCATAAGTTGGAAAGCTATTTGGCAAAGTACGGTGGCCTTATCAACTACCAAGGCGAAATATATGGCGGTCACCGAGGCTTGCAAGGAGGCTCTGTGGTTGAGAGGTTGGTTTAGAGAACTCTCGAAGGGTTCTAAGACGACATCAATCTTTTTTTATAGTCAAAGTGCTATTTGCCTCACAAAAGATCAAGTGTTCCATGAGAGAACAAAGCACATTGATATTCGTTATCACTTTGTCCGTGAGGTAATCGCTCGAGGCGATATAAAGGTGAGTAAAATTAGTAATCACGACAATCCGGCGGACATGTTGACGAAGAGTTTACCCGCAACCAAGTTTGAGCTTTGCTCTAGCTTGGTTGGACTTCGATCGAGAGATTAAGCCCTTAGGGGCTTTTGGAGGAAGACGGAAGGTGAATGAAGTTCGCGGTTTAGTGCCAAAGTGGAGATTTGTTGAGTTTGCCACAAAACCGAGGAGACATGCCCTGGAGCGTTTGGCGACCGCCGTTTGGAAATGGCGGTCGCCGGTGGTCGTTCCGCGATCGCGGAAGGAGGGCAGCGCCCGCCGTTTTCGATCCCGTTTCAGCGCCCGCCGAAGTGAATCGGCGCCCGCCGTTATGGTTCAGGGACCGCCGAAGGAGGACCCGCGCCCGCCGAAAAGGTCATCGAATGACGAAGTCGGGACTGCACAAAACTGGAGGTTTCGGCGCCCGCCGAAAGGGATTCGGAAACCGCCGAAATGGTCCCGCGACCGCCGGTTGCAAACGGCGGTCGCCGTTTTTGTCAGGCGTGAGGATTTTAGGAAAATCCTATTTTTGGTCCGTTTTGGTTTCCTTCTCCTACTAAGCATACTATGGGCGAGAATTAATATTTCCATACATTAATTAGGACCTCCCCTATATAAAGAAAGCTTCTCCATAGACATAAACAAACCAATTATTCTAGCTATAACTATTACGTGAGATTTGAGGGTTTAGATCGTATATCATCCTTGTAATCGTGAAGTAATATTAAAGTGAATTGTTCGTCGTTCCTCCCGTAGTTTTTCCCAGTTGGGTTTCTACGTAAATTATTTTCTTCTCTATTTTTGTTGATTTCTTTTTTATCGGTATCCCGTTATTATCATACTATACATCGTCCGTTCCATCAACAGATTTCAAGAAAGTGACTATTGATATTGTACAACGAATGACAACTCTTCAGCCTCTGTTCGATGTTTTACTCGTGTAGTTGTGACTTGTGATATATATTAAGAGACTACGTTTACGGAGGGAATCATAGAATTCAATTTCGTTTCTTCCTTTGCTTTCAGCGGCCTTCTCTCGGTTTGATCTTTTCTTAATTGCAATTTCTGGCGCAACTTTGCACTCCACTTTCGCCGCTCTTCGATTTAATTCTTATTCCTTTTATCCCCTTTTGATTCCTACTTCAACTTTTTCTACATACAATCATGGTAATACATTCAATCGCGAAATGAAATAAATCATTCAGACCTTCCTATGTTGTTTTAACGGATCAAATTGTGTGATGAAATCGAATGAGCTCGCGAACCTGACTTTAAAATAGGATCACAAATTAAGTCATGTCGCGTTGGGACGAGGGGGAGTTGAGGCCTTGCCGTTTCGCATCTTCCTGAGAGCATCCCAATGGTAGGTGCAAATCCTATGTGACCAAAATTTGTACCTAGGTAAACCATTGGGGAAGGAGGTACAAATTAGGAGAGAGAAAATTGAGTATCTAATATTGGATACTAGGTACAAATTGGTTTTGTGTCTTATACTATGGGTCCCACGTGCATAAAAAGTGAATAATTGTACCTCAAACCATTGGTATGTTAAGGTACAAATTGATAGGTACAAATTATTTGTAATGTGTCAAATGACATGTTATTAAATTGTACCTATCTTTGGGTATATCATTGGAGATGCTCTGAGTCGGTGGTTCAAAGGAATCATTGGTCTTTTAGTCGGTGAGGTTGTCGGAAGGGTGAGTGGATGCTGCCGGAGCACAAAGTATTATGATCCTCGATTCCCCGTCTCACCAAAATGACAATGATCGAATTTCGAGAAAAAATTATTCCTCATCGTACGTAAGAGGGTGAAAGTAATTATATTAAAATTGATATTTAATATAATTAATAAAAGAATTGATAGATAAAGTAATAAATAATAAATTAATATTTTATTCTATGTTTTGGTGGGTTTGTACGAATCGGTACGTATATGAAGCTCAATCATGTGTGTGTGTGTGTGAATAAGCACGAGATTTGGAAGTCTTTTTTCCATTTGAATAGTCCGTGGTAATGCTCTATGCCGGTCGAGGTATTAATTAAATTTTCAATCAACATAATTTGAACGCGTCTTCCCTCATTTATAAGGTGTTAAAAAAAATCGTTAAACCCGCTCCGCCTACCAAACCGCCTAAAATCCGTCCAAAATTGTCGGTTTAATTTTTAATAAATTAAACATTGATTTGAAATTTTACAACCTGCCAAAAAATGGGCGAGTAACGATTACATTAAAAGCTACCCGCAAATAGACCGACTCGCTCGTATGTATATATATATATATATATATATATATATATATATATATATATATATATATATATATATATATATATATATATATATATATATATATATATATAATTATATATATGTATGATTAAAGTCAAATGTATTTTTCATAATATTAAGTAATATTGTTTAGTTTTTAATAGGTGGTTGTGCTGGTGTGTTTTGATAGTAATAAGAGTGTATTATGTAAATGTTAGTTGATAACAATTAGACTCTTTATTGTGTGGTTTATATGATGCTAGTTAGTAATATTTAGACTCTTTATTTTATGGTTTATTTGATGTTTTTCTTATGTTGGATTATAAGTTTGAATTAATATTTCTATTATATGTCTTAAATTTATTTATTTTGTTACTTTTATTTAATTTTTCGTTTTTTTCTATTTGTCAATTTTTATATTTTTAACCCGCTATTTCGACTGCCAATCTGCTCGCACCCGTTTCAACCCGACCGCAAAGTTAGAATTAAAATACGAGTGAGTACGGTTGATAAAATTTTTGTCAACCCGCTATCATTGGGTCGGGTCATTATTTAAAGATATACCCGTCCAAACTCGTCCGTGAACACCTCAATTTATAATGTTCCTTTACGTAAATATTGATCACTAATAATTATTATTTTCGTTTCAAAACCAGGTCACATGTGTTCGAACACAAGTATTAAAAAAAAAAAATTATTTTTTTATCAAAAGTGTATGGATAAAAGTTAATTTTTAAATTAATAAATTAATTATTTGTGAGTAATTTTTTTTTAAGTACAAAAGTAAAAATAAAATTATGTTTAAAAAAAAGTCTACGCATTTATAAAACAAGAATATATAAACACTATAACCAATGAGATTTCACTAATTTATTTTGAAATCACGCTTGAAAAATAATTAATTTAATATTAATCAATTGTTTAATAACTTATAATTAACTAATTAATATTTATTAATATATCAAAATTTTAATATTTATGATAATTACGCAATAAATAATTTGAAAAGTATTTTACTACAGTATTATAATGAAATGTAAACAATTGTATAAATCTAAATATTGTATATTAATTGTATACACAGTAATAATGAAAACGAGGATGTTAAAATTGTGTGTGTTGTGGTCAATTGTGAGTTGTCCCACATTGAATATTTGTGGAAATAGAGACCAAAATTATAAGAGTAGGGAGCTACTCCACTTAGTACCAATTGATTTTAGGATGGAACCTCTAGTCCCAGGTTTCCCCTTTCCCGCCTTTGTGCGCTAGTCGTGGGACCACACTCACACACTTCCGATTTCAACATGGTATCAGAGCTATGTGGCTTCTGTTGCGTGTTGCGTTTATGGTCCATCGGTTCGGCCTCCCATGTAGTGATGTCAGAGCACGTGGTGGTTGCTCGGTCAGGGGGGTCGACCATTTTGTCTAGGACTCACAAGTGAGGGGGTGTGTTAAAATTGTGTTGCGTTTACGGCCCATCGGTTCGGCCTCCCATTTAGTGATGTTAGGGCACGTGGTGGTTGCTCGGTCAGGGGGGTCGACCATTTTGTCTAGGACTCACAAGTGAGGGAGTGTGTTAAAATTGTGTGTGTTGTGATCACTTGTGAGTTGTCCCACATTGAATATTTGTGGAAAGGGGGACCAAATTATAAGAGTAGGAAGCTACTCCACCTAGTGTCAAGTGGTTTGAGGATGGAACCTCCCTACTAGTCCCAGGTTTCCCCTTTCCCGTCTTTGTGCGCTAGTCGTGGGACCGCACTCATACACCTCCGATTTCAACAGAGGAGTTACGTGATTAATAAAGTATATGGACGTATATTGCGTTCACATGAATTAACTTATGTGGAAAAAAATTGTTTTGGCTACGTGCCAAGTTTGGCCACTGATCAAAGAACAATGAAACAATCGTCAGCCGTATTTGTGCTTCGTCTTCCTCGCAATAATATTGTTGCTTGCATACTGCGTAAGAAATGCAGATTGTGTATATTGGAGAATATATTCGATCCATTAATATAAATGTAAAGAAGTCCAACTTCTCTACCCGTTCGAGTTGTTGGATGAAGCGGTTTCTATTAGTGTAACTTGTACGAACTATTTCTCGATGGTGAGGAAATACAGTGGTGGCCGTTCGAAAAATGTTGTCGAAAACAAGGTTTCTTATTGACGTGAAGAACGTGAGGGGATCGCCACCATCGGCTATTTAGGTCATGCATATTGGTTGGAATCACGAGCAGTGTTTTAGTCATTCATGATTTTCTTAATGTACGTACCAGGCAATTCGTCATAGCTATTTTTTCTTGTAATGACACCTTTAAAGTTTAAAGGATTTTTCTTGCAAGGCTGAAAAAGACTAGTGTAAAATTTTGTTCTCTTTGTATCAATTATTTCATAATCAAACTTTCGAATCGTTTTTAGTTTACTCAAATACTACATTTGTCCTGGATGTATGATCATATGTTCCTTGTAATTTACAAATGACATAAGATAATATTGAAATTACGTTTTCGACGTAGGATACCAACTTTTCGCGAAAATGGCCTTAAAACGAACTTCAACAACTTCAGTTGAAAACCACAAAACCGGATCCTAGAGTCGCTGGATCCGGAGTTCACACTCACACACTCAAGTTCGGAGAACGAAAAAGCGGAGACAGAGTTTATGTAATATATTTTATTTCATTGAAAATAAAACGAAATTATTACAAGGAGTATGGTAGGCAAAATGATCACTGGAAGTTTCCCGAGTGTCGCAACACTCCCACTCACAAGTGATCTAGCACAAATGCACCTAGAGCTAAATCTCTTAACTCTACTATCGGCGCACAGCGCAAAAGCTACTACACAAACTTTATCTAAGGCAGAAAGCCAAAAATTGCGATTCTAAAAATATGAAGTCTGAAACTCAAAATCGTCAAGTGACATCTTGAAAATCCATGGGTATATATAGGTGAGGCTGCACGTGCGAACTTTGAGGCGGTTGCAATCTGATTGGTCATACACTTGAATGACGTCAGACTTCCATGGATTACGTCACTTCCAAAATTTCCGAAATATTTGATTCTCGAATCTTCGAATCTTGAATTTTTTATTCTTGAATCTTCGAATCTTGAATCTCCAATTTCTTCAATTTCAATTTCATACTTCAACAAAATCTTGACTCCATCAATCTCAATACTTCTTCTTCAATTTCATCGTGAAAATCTCTAAGTGTTGAATCTTCAATAATTCATCGTCTTCATGGCCATCGATATTATTGAAGTAGCAAAAACCAGATCCAATCAACATTGATTCCACTTTAGAACTTGGGTGCATGGTTTCTTGTTGAGAGTACTCAGTCGCCGACTGTGTGATAGAACATAGCAGTCGTCGGATTCATGATGAGCAAAGAAGTCGCCGAATTCATGAAGTGAGACTGAATTCGCCAGGTCTGTTGCAAGGTGTCGTAGTCATCGGATCCAGTGCATGAGTTTCTTGTCGCTGGAACCAAGATAGTAGCCTCCAGTCGCCAGCTTCATGCCAGTATTATAGTTTCCGACTTCGAGCATGAGATGCAGTCGCCGATTTCAGTGCATGAGCTCTAGTCGCCAGATCCATTTTGAATCTCTTGAAGTGTATATTCCAAAGAATTTTGAATCAAGAGCTCAGACGAAAGAGATATGACCAAAATCGACGGACTGCACATGGTGAAGCCATGCAATCGCCGGGTCCGTGGTTGAGTGTTGTAGTAGCCGGATCCGTGGTTTAGCATTGTATTCTCCTGATCCATTTTGAAGCTCTTTAAGTGTAGATTCCAAAGAATTTTGAATCAAGTCAATTGGAGCTCGCACGAAAGAGATATGACCAAAATCGACGGACTGCGCATGGTGAAGCCATGCAGTCGCTGGGTCCGTGGTTGAGTGTTGTAGTCGCCGGATACGTGGTTGAGCATTGTACTCGTCAGATCCATTTTGAAGCTCTTGAAGTTTGTATTCCATATAATTTCAAATCAACGCAATCGGAGCTCGCACGAAACAGATATGACAATAGTCGACGGACAGCGCAGGGAACACACAAAGTTGATGCCAAAAACTTGTATTTACAATCTCCTCCTTTTTGGTACAACTCTTGTGAAACACATCAATCATGAGTATACTTGCAAAGCTTAGATGTTGTCGCCAAAACATACTTCTACACACATATATCTCGGAAATTTACACAAATTTATTTGATGCACTTTTATGTAATTGAAATAACTTCTAGTGCCATGAGTCATGAGCCCTAAATTCATATATTCTTTTCGATTTTTAAGAGTTTCCACACTTTCTTTTTTTGTTTGATTCACAACACTTTGCACATATATAAATGGAAAGTTGTTTTTATAATTTTATCCTTTTAGAGCATTTAAAACCGATACCAAAAACTCATTTTGAAATAAGGAATGCTTCAATCGATACTAAAATATAAACTTATTATTGGTTTTTGTGTGGGACCCACACAAAAAAACGTAAATTTGTTTACCTTAAACTCAAACCAATAACTATTATTTATTTATAAAAGAGTCTTTCTGTTTTACAAATTAATAAAAATAACCTATCAAATTAATTTTTATTTTTTTAGTTTCTTATTTAATTCTTTTTATAATTTAATATTTTTTTAAATAATATTATTAATAATTAAAATAAATTTGAATAAAAATATTTTTTTAATAATAAAATAAATAAATATATAACAATATAAAATTTTAATAAAAATATATTTAATTAATATTTTATTTAATATTTTATTATATTTATTATGTTTGAAATTTTAAATTGAAAATAATATTTATTAATTTTTTTAATGTCAAAAGTTATGATTTTAAATTATAAATTTATAAAGATTTTGGTTATTTATAAAAAATAGTATAAAAGTGATATTAAAAGAATATTTCAAGAATATTCTTTTAAGTTTGAATATTATTGTCTCAATTGGAGTGAAATTAATGTAAACTTGAAATTAAACTTATTTTTGAGTTTAGGTTTTGATATTCGGTTGGAGATGGCTTTAATAATCATTTATTTACATTAATATATCACTATTTTCACCTAACTTAGTCAATACTTAAACAACAATATTTATTATACCGTTACTTTTTTATTATTTAATCCATTAAAACTATTTTTTTCTTAATCTATATAAAATTTTCTCTTACGCAAACTATAAGAAATAGTAAGGACTAAGGAGTAAATTTGCGGTGATATTCAAGAGATTGACCATATGTATAATTTCTGAATCTCCCGATCTCAATAGGAAAGCTTTAATATTATTGTGTTCACATTATAAATTATAAATAAAAACAATAAAAATATTTATAAATTCTAAATATTAAAAAAAAAATCATTAATTCTAAAAGATTTCATAATTAGTTAATTTATTATATTTATTTATATTTGATAGTAATATAACGTAATAATCAGTTAATTTACATTTATTTATATTTGGTAGTACAAAATAATTCATTAATCTCTTAATTCCATGTGGATCAATTGAAAATTTTTAATATAGTAAAATCTCTATAAATCAATATTCCATAAATTAACACTATTAGAAAAAAGGATTTTAGCAACCACATTTTTTTTATAAATTCTTAATTTAAAAGTCTTCACATTTTATGATAATTTTATAAAATTTCATAATTAGCTTATTTACATTTATTTTTGGAAATAGTAATTATTCATCCTCAATATTTGATATTAACGAGAAATATATTTGTGTTCCACCTCCAGTCTCGCATTGATCCTATGCTTTCTTCCCCACTTAAAGATTCACCCGTCGATGCACGTCAATTCTTAGCGGATCTTTATCTAGCGAATAGCTTACGAAATCGCATGACTGTAATATGTAGTTGTTCAGTTCATTAATATAAAGAGGGGAGAACTAGAAAATGTAGGAACCAGGATAGCTAAAAAGTTTTTTTTATCGATGCTATATATGTGAGTGTGATTTTTGCCAGTGTCTTCAGAACGGTCTATTTGCCGCTTGATTTTAGTAAAAGACAAATTAAATATGATGTTAGACTAATCAATTGTTTATGCGGTTTTTGGTTATTTATGACAATCAGGGTTAGTATTTAATAAAATATTTTATTTTTAGGCGGTCGTTAGTCTGCACGAGGATTTCCTTGGGCTCATTTCTTAGTAGTCCGAGCAGGAGGCGGTTTATATTGCTTTAGTGGTGTGCTGAGATCAGTTGTTTTAGATTGTGTATCTGAACTTTATTGGTATAGTTTGTTGACTTTTGGTGCGTATTTTTGTACCGAATTTGTGTCAAGAGACTTTAGATTTTGCATTTAAACTTATGCTAATCAATGAAATTTCATTGTGATATTATTTTATGCTTATAAAAAAAACTTGGCATCCAAAATGTGTTTTAAGACTTTTTAGCATCATAGCCCTCTATTTTTTTAAATACACTATATAAATAACTCTCAATTGACATATATACTGTAATTTTTTTTAGTTGGAGTTTAAAAAATTTCAGGGTAGTTTTTGTAGTTCACTCTTCAAACTTATCCATATTTTAAAGGTCTAATTATAGGATTTAGAGTGTCATAATAAATAATAAATAATAATAATAGTAGTACTATTATTCTTTTTTGAAATTATTTAATGTATGTTTTAACTAATTAATATAATAATTAATAAACAACATAATGAAAATGCTATATTTCAAAAAAAAGATTTAAATATTTATTCTTACTTTTAGGTTTTAAATATTTAAATATGAATATATAGTTGATAATTAAAATTTATTTAAATATATGAATATATAGTTGATAATTAAAATGTATTTAAATATTTACGTTAAATACTTAAATACAACACTAAATATTAAAATAAAACTAAAAGAAAAACATTTTTGTTTTTTTTATGATAAACTAATAAATTGATTGAATACAATTAGTCATAAGAGAGAAAGTACTAAGAAAATGTATTTTTATAAGTAATTTAATTTTAGTAGATATAAAATTATTTAATTTTTATATTTAATCGGGCTATATAATCATTCACTCTTTATAAGTATTCGATACAAGTTAGTATGATTCAAGTGAACGATGAAAATGAAACACCCCAAATAAAATTATAGTATCATATGACTATGACCATTAATCAAAGCCATGGGTAATTTTTATCAAATGTTGGAATCTTTCAATTTTAATAAATATTTTATATTATCGATTATTTCAAATAGACATAACCTTTCAATTTTAATAAGTATTTCATAGATTGATAATGAGATTTAATACGAGTTTACTAATTTGAGTGAGGTTTCCATTATAAAATAAAATAAAAAATTTTAAAAGATTAATAAAATTTTAGCCGAAAAACAAAAAAATACCACGGGCAGTAGTACTAATTATGTTAACTGAAGGTAAAGCAATCATGTCGTAAACAATAGTATATTTTAGTGTGTATTTATCAATCTAACCTTAAAAATGAATTATTCTCTGAAATATTTTGTTTCGACCTCACATTTGTTTCGACCTTAGGCATAAATAACCATAACATCAAAAAAATAATTATAAAAAACGAATTTTTTAATATGCAAAAAAAAAAATCAGTAAATTAAAATGTTATACTGGTACATTAAATATAAATAAAAAAGTAATTATCGATTCAAAATAGATTTAAGGACTCGGTGGTGGTTCCCCTTGATAAATTGGCGTACTGCCCCTTGGAGGTGGTGGTGATGGGCTTGGCTTCCTATTCACTTCATGAAACCCGTTTTCTGCCATTACACGATAACCAAGTCTTGTTGGCATCGAGAAATAGTTGGCATCGGCTGCCTTTTCTATTTCTATACAGTTGCATTGTGCAAGCAAGAGTACTATTGCCCACAAGGAGAAATATGCTACTGCTGCAGCTTTCATTGCTTTTAGTACTTGTTATTTTTTAATCTCATGTTTTGCATATACTATATATATAGTATATGTGGGATAAGGGGCTGTGAAGTGTTTTTTTACACTGCACCGTAAGGAGTGTAATCTTACACCGTTCAATATATGTAAATCAAATTTAACGGTGATTTCATTACCAATTTTTTGCGTTATTATTTTTATTTATTTTAAATTTTAAAATATTTGTTTGCATTATTATTTTTGTTTATTTTAAATCTTAAAAATTAACATTATTTACTATAATTAATAAATTTGTGTGCAATATTATTTAATAAATTATTATTTTACTAAATTAAATATTAATTTTTACTTATAATATATAGTAGTAATATTAGTGTATAAACAAATACAATACTATGTTTTATTATTTAATATAGTAATTATTATTCACAATAAAATTATGTTTTCAATTTCATAATAATAATTATTTTAAAATTATATATAAAATTTTATATTTTAATATTTATTTTAAAATTTTATATTTTTAAAACTTTAGAAATATTATTTGAATAAGTAGATGAATTATATAAAACAAAAATAATATTTTTAAGTAATTATTAATTATAACATAATAATAGTATTTTTTTTAAGATAATAAGAAACAATAACGCAAAAAAAAAATTATTTATTAAAAATACAGTCGGTATTAATTTTTTAAGATTAAAAAAAAAATTAACGCAAAAAAAATTATTTATTAAGAATATACAGAATAACTGTTAGATTTGATTTAAATATATTGAACGGTGTAAAATTACACTATTTATGATACAGGGTAAAAAAGCACTACACGGACCCCTTGATCCGTATATGTGTGTGTGTGAAGGCACAAGATTTGGAAGTCTTGATCCACAGTTGAATAGTCAGTGGTATTAAGTTTCCAATCAACATAATTTGAATGGGTCTTCCCTCATTTATTGCTACTTCCTTTTAAGTAGATATTGACTAATCTCAAAAGGATTGTCACACTTCACAAATAACAAAAAATTGATCCGTATATGTGTGTGTGTGAAGGCACAAGATTTGGAAGTCTTGATCCACAGTTGAATAGTCAGTGGTATTAAGTTTCCAATCAACATAATTTGAATGGGTCTTCCCTCATTTATTGCTACTTCCTTTTAAGTAGATATTGACTAATCTCAAAAGGATTGTCACACTTCACAAATAACAAAAAAAAAAAAATTGACCATAAAAATTAACGGTAATTCCTTGTGGGATTCTGCCCATGGGCAGAACTGCCCAAATTTATTAAATTTTTTATTTTAAATTTTTATATGATTATAAATATAATTAGCTTAATAAATCTATTAAAATAATTTTTTTATCTTTCATTTTTATATATTATAATAATTTTTTTCTAATCAATTGATTATTTTAGTATAAATATAAAAATATTCATTATCTTTATCTAAACATTTTTATTTTTTATTTTTTTTGTGAAATATATATTTAATATAGTGTACTTAATTATAATATATGACAAAATAATAATAAAAATATTTTAATAATTTTTAAACAATTTTATAAAAGAATTTTGCTCATGGACAGAATCTGCCCGTTTAGCACGTCCCAAAAATTAAATAGAAGTAGTAATTACTTTTTTTTCGTTCCAAACCAATCGCATGTGTTCGAACACAAGTATTAAAAATACACTTTATTTATTTTTTCATTAAAGAGTATGGATTAAAATTAATTTTTAAATTAATAAATTAAGTAGTTTTTAATACACACTTTATTTATTTTTTTATCAAAAGAGTATGGATAAAAATTAATTTTTAAATTAATAAATTAAGTAGTAGTTGTTAGTAATTTAAAAAAAAGTACAAAGTTAAAAATAAAGTTATGTTTAAAGAAAAAGAGTAATCTATTTACAACATATAAAACAAGTGAATGTCTCGGTCGATTCTCTCGCCTTAGATTATGTTGTATTCACACTTATCCAAGTCCGTTCTTAATATTTTAGGAGCCCTAAGAAAATTATCTTGGACCCCTGCATTATATTATATTAAAATATATTCAATTTGATTCAAAATAGATGTTATTCTTTTTTTTTGGCACGTAGTTTAAGAAAAATATTAATTTTTAATTAATTTTTTAACTAAAAAGTAAAAAATAAAAATATATTTTAAAGTGAAAAATAAAATATTGTAAATAAAATTTAAAAAGTAAGTGGATAAAATTGTATTTTAAAATAAAAGTATGTCAATTATTTTCGAACTGAGAGAGTAATGTTTTAATTATAGGAAAAAAATCGGATGAAGAATATATAGATTTTGCAAACTACTTGCATCAAATATCAATATTTTTCAATGTATTTTTACATTGATAAAATTAAAAAAACATATTAGTTTTTTTTATAAAATTGATGAATTTAAATGAGTTTTTATTAAATTTACTTGAATTTTGCTATTTTCACAAGAAAACTACTACATATAATTTTAATAATCCATAAAAAAGAACAATTCTAAAAATATAAATAAATAAATAAATAAATAAAAAGATGTCATTACTCTTGAAGCATGAAAATTAACAACTTAAATATATAATGTAATTTGTTCAATTTTTTTGAGAACTCTGTATATAATTAAGATTAACGTAGCAATAACATTTAATTAATAATGGCAGCTAATTAATAAGAGTAATCAATTAATTAAGAGTAATGTTCCATATAAAAAGTCATCGATTTTTTTTATTTTAAATATAAATATATACATAATTTTCAAATTAATGAGTCCCTATTTAAATTAAGCTTTGGGCCGTTGCACCACGGGCCTAAGCCCAGGGTTGGCCCTGCACCTATCAATGGATCATATTAATCCAAAAAATTTGATTTTTCCAATTTTTTAATGTTGAAAAATCAATTAATTGACTGATTTTGCTTACTTGAGAGGTGAAATATGGGGATTTAGGGGCCGTGCAGTGCACTTTTGCACTGCACAATAACAAGTGCACTTTATCACCGTTAGATCTATATAAATTAATCTAACGCTCACAATTTCAAAAGTCTTTCACTGCCCCAAATTTTTTATCTGCCCGAAATTATACTCTATTCTATTTTTACTTAATTAAAAATAAATATATTTTAACATAGTATTGTATTATTTTTATATTTTTTTTTTATATTTTCTATTTTACAAAAAGATCCACAATTTTTACTTTGTCAAAAATAAATATATTTTAGCGTAGTACTATATTAAAATTATATTGTTTTTTTTTATATTTTCTATTTTAAAAAAAGATCCACAATGTTATATATATATATATAAACAAAAAAATGTTTAAACCCTATAAAAATAAATTTTTTGTATGTACATATAATATTCAAAATTAAAATTATACAATAACTACTTAATCAATGAATTTTTTGTATGTTCATATAATATTCAAAATTAAAATTATACAATAATTAATTAATAGTATGATTATGTAACATAAAATTCTAAGAAAAAATCTAAAATTTATTATATAATTTTAATTTCAAATATTTAAAAAAATAAAGAATAATTAGAAATGAATTATTTGTATGTTCATATAATATTCAAAATTAAAATTATACAATAAATTTTAGATTTTTTCTTAGAATTTTATGTTACTATAATCACATGATTAAATAAATAATTATGAGTCTTAATTCAAATTTAAAATTATACAATAAATTTTAGATTTTTTCTTAAAATTTTATGTTACTATAATCATATGATTAAATAAATAATTATGAGTCTTAAGAAAATTTGTTTTTATATATATCCTATAAAGTTGTTGATCTGTTTTTAAAATAAAAAATATAAAAAATAATACAATATAAAAATAATAAATTATTGCGCTAAAATATATTTAGTACTAATTTAAAATATATTTATTTTTAATAAATTAAAAAAAAAATAACGTAAAATATAATTTGGGGCAGTTAAAAACAATTGGGCAATGAAAGACTTTTGAAATTGTGAGCTTCATCTAGATCCAACGATGATAAGTACATTTGTTATTGTGCAGTGCACTTGATGATAAAGTACACTTGTTATTGTTAGACTTTTGAAATTGTGAGCTTCATCTAGATCCAACGATGATAAGTACATTTGTTATTGTGCAGTGCACTTGATGATAAAGTACACTTGTTATTGTGCGGTGCAAAAATGCACTGCACGACCCCTAAATCCGAAATATGGGTCCGTAAACAATTGGTGTGTCAGCGCAATCTGACGCTTAGATTGCAAATACGGGAGAGAGAGACATTGGGACACGTAAAGAGGTTTCATTTTAATTAAACCCATACGTGGGATAACTCTCTTTACTTATAATATGATTTTTTTTTCATACAAATTCGATGTGGAACAACTTACAAGTGATCACAACACACAATTTTAACATTGTATTTGGATCATTTAGTTTTAGAGTTACTGTATATCTTCTTTCTCAGAGTGTACGTAGTGTTATTTTAATATTTTAGAGACGATTTCGCGATTAACGAAAACGGTATGATAATTCTTTAGTGCAATGGTATGACAATGCTTATAACAAATATGGTATGACAATTCTTCAGCCTCTGTTCGATGTTTGACTCATCTATATTAAAACTACGTTTACGATTTACCCGAGGAGTCGTGAGTATGACGCCCCAAGGAAGAAGAAGACTCAAAAAACAAAATGAAGTAAGCCTTCATGATTCACCACACAAATTACTTCCTCGGTTCAAAGGTAGTTGACATTTTTTTTTTTTTAAGTGTTTAACAATAATAGTTGACATACCTCAAAAAATAAAATAATTATTTTAATTTGTTCATTTTAAAATATATTTTTATTTTACTTTATCCAATTACTTTTTAAACTTTACTCAAAGTTATTTTATTTTTCACTTTAAAAATATATTTTTACCCTAAATTTTTAATTAAAAAATAAAAAATAACAATTTTTTTAAACTTCGTACCTAAAATAAAAAATAACAATTTTTTTAAACTTCGTACCCAAAAAAGTAGTACATCTATTTTTGAACAAGAAAAGTAATTTATATATATCAAAGCCACGTGCTAATATAATTCTATTGGTTTCATTATATAAATTGTACAAGAGATAATATCATAAAACTATACATTTTACAAGAGATATACGGTATAATATCATAAAACATCATTTAAAATAGGTATTTTATATTTAGTCTTTTAATATAATATATAAAAATCAAATATCGTTTTATTTAGCAATTTTTAGTGAATTTTTTAACGTTAGTCGAAACGAAAGTGTACTTAGCTCACTACTTTAGCATTTTGTCTTATGTGATGTCAATTAATTCAATTGTGTGAGTGGTACAAAAACACGATTTTCAAAAATAAATTTAATTTTTTTTTATATTTATGTGTCATTTTCTTAGTTTAATAAGCACTACTACTGTATTAAATAAAGAAAAACACTATAGTAAAGAGTCATGTAGGCCTCGTGCTACCAACGTGCAAAATTCTACTAAAAATCGTTAAATATGAGGAAATGTGATTTTTTATAAACTTAAAATACTATACGTGAAATCGAACTATATTAAATGACATTTTTTTAAATTATTTTTAATTTATAATGTATTTATATATTTTTACTAAAAAAAAAAGAAACCAATATTTAGTTTTAGTGACGTTCACTAATTCAAATTATAAGTATCTCACAGATCATCATTTTTCAAACTCTCTAAAATATTAGTAGTATAACTTAGATTTATATTTTTATTAATTATTTAAAAATTGAATATATTTATAATAATTAAATAAAAATAAAATGAGAAAATCAAATTGTATTGTGGTCTTCTGAATTGTTGATAAAGTATGAAAAATAAAAAGTTAAGTTTTATAGTAAATTGACGAGAGGGATGATAGTAAAATTACTCATATTTTTGTATTAAAATATGAACAAAAATATGAAATCAAAGTTTGAATAATGTATATATAGTAACCCTTGTTGTGCTTTGTCGTCATATAAACTACACTACCTAGTAACTTCTGTATTTGTCTACACAAAACATTAACAAATATATATATATATATATATATATATATATATATATATATATATATATATATATATATATTCTAACATATATATTCAGATTACAATTGCAATATGTTTAATCTTGAAGTACTTAAGGAGAATTGAATAGCATCATTACTAAGTGCATGCATGCAGTAGGTATTTAACATACTAATTAACTACTCAATGAGTCAATGGTGCACATGAGAATCTGTACTGCCCTCTGGAGCTGGTGGCGATGGCTCTCCGGCCCTTTTCTCATCCTGAAACTTCGTATCTGGATTTCCACTTCCACCCCCATTTCTCGCCGTCGACAAATATTGACTACCAGCTTCGTTGACCGCATAACGACACTCTGCATTTGTCACACACTGTGCAAGCAAGAATACTGCCAACAATGCTACTGATATTGGTTTCATTTCTTTTGTTACAAATTATTTTAATAGCATGTTTTGTGTATATATATGCGTTTGTGTGTGTGTGAACGCATGCACGAGATTTGGAAGTCTTGTTCCGCACTTGAATAGTTTGTGGTAATGCTATTGCATGCCGAGTCTAAGGTATTAACTTTTCAATCAACATAATTTGAACGCGTCTTCCCTCATTTATTACAACGTCCTTTTCCGAAGTATATTGGCTAATAAATTTTCTCTCCCTCCCTTCCCTTGCAAACTAGGTCACATGTGTTTCGAACACAAATATTAAGACAATATTTTACTTTATTGATTTTTTAATAAAATATATAAGTATGGATAGAAAATTATTTTTAAATTAATGAAACAACTAGTTGTAGTTGTAAGTTAAAAAAAAAAAGAATAAAAATATAAGAATAAAATTATGTTTTAAAATTAAAAAAATAAAAGTAATTTATGTATTTATAAAAATGAAACATATTTTATAAATATTAACCAGTGAAATTTTTCAGCATTTTATTTTGAATTCACGAAAATAATTAATTTAATATTAGACAATTATTTAGTAACTAGTAATTATATTGCGTTCACACGAATTTAGTCTTGCGAAAAAAAATGTTTTCGCGTGCGTCTTTGGCCATTAATTCTCAACGAAAGTTTATCGTCACAAAGTTAACTGAAACTTATTTAATTCGTGATGAAACGCTTGAAGTATGTTCACTAGTTCAAGTAGTTTTATTACATTAAAGTTATGTTTTTTTTAACTTAATTTTAATTTGATACAGTTTACTTCAATTCAACTCAATTCACTTCATTTCTAAATAAATTTATAAAGATTTAGGATTATCCAAAGTGGAAGAAGATATATTTGGATTTTTTTTTTGTAATTCTTAGAATCAGTTAATTAGTATTTTTACAGAAATTGTAGCGTAAATTCTTAAGACGTGTTTCTGATTTTGCTCTTTTGTTGGAGTTCTTCGTAAAGAAGGAATTGAGAATGTCCCTCTCTAATGCACAACGAAAGTAATTAATACTGTAATACTCACATTACTCACAAGAACGAAGGACAATTAAACGTTGATAATAAATATTATGATAATAAATATTATGTCGTTCAATTGCGATAAAAAGATAAATCTCAATAATAGTTTTTTTTTGCAAAAGAAATCGTCCTAAAAAACAACTAACAGCAGCCTAATATAGTTACAAGTCCAAAGAGAGAAAATATCCGACAAAGTAAATAACAATCAAAGCATAAAATAAAAGATGCAAGAAATCAAAACTAAAATTAGAATAAGGTTTCCAAACATGCAACCCGCATACATGGGCTTAAATTCTTTTAAGCCAGTCCAAGCATCCCAAGAAGTCCATAGCAATTCGATCCACATCACTCTATTTTTAATTTCTATTTTTATTTTATGTTTTAAATTAATTAATTAATTAATTAAATGTGTAATTACAATAATATTTTTTCAGTTTCATACAACTATAAAATACACTTACATTTTTGTAAATGTGTAGTAATATGGAACGATTTTCCGATCAAATAAAAATGTGTAAAAAGTAGTAAAGCTCGTGTAAGAAATTGTAATTTACTTTTTAACCTTGGAAAGTCTACTTTTGCAATTTCAAAAATTTCTTCATACGAAACATACCGGTTTATTCTCGGCTACCCTAAAGGTAGTGCTCATATACACAAAAATGTGGTGTGTGTGTTTCATGTGAATTGTTTTATATTTTATTTTTATATTATTAAAAAATTCCACATGAAACACACACCAAAGTTTGTGTGTACGTGCACTACCCTAAGGGCAACCTTAGTGGTCATGAAATGACCCTTGTCATTCCCAAAATTTGGCAAAAACAAAAAAAAAAACTTCCCTAGTGGTGAAAATGTCAAGGGTCAAAAAATAGTCATGGCCAAAATTTTAACCATTTATCTTATTATTTGAGTGAAAAAATGACTAGGGATATTCTCGCCACCTCACACTAAACATAAATTAATTAATAAAATAATATTTTTTTATTTATTATATTATTATTAATAATAATAAAATGATTAATTTTCAATAAATTCAATAATTTTACATACAAAGAAAAGATCAAACCAAATTTACGAAATAACATGTAAAGTTTAAAACCCTAAGATGTAAATATAAAAAGAATTGGTTTTTAGTTTAATAATAAAAATTAGTGAGCCTGAAACATTAAAATCACCTAAATTATTTTATATTTTACTATTGTATATATAATTTAAAATAATAATTAAATTTTTTATCTAACTTAAAAATTATTTTAAAAAATTATATTAAAAAAATGTCAAAAAATTAAAAATAACAATTTTTTTAAAAAAAATTGCACTAGCTATTTTGATACCGTTGGGTTGCTCTAAGACTACACACTACCGCAACCAGTCATACCTAATTGCCCTTCAAATAATCGTATAATAATAAATAAAAAAATTAAAAGAAAAGAAAATTAAAAAGTGAGGTGCAACCAGGTTAAAAAATCGATCGCCCAGTCCTCAGGAGCATAGTCGAGTGGTAAAACCTGTGATGATGTGGGTGAGATATTCCCCGGCGACGCAGGGTTCGAACCTCGGGTGAGACAAATTTTCATTAAAATATTATGAAAGTTTGTCCTGGGGTTCGACCTGTTGGCTCTCTCGCACATGTGTCTGCTACTCGGGCACATCCCTCGATTTACATCCTACCCGATCGAGGGACTTCCGATCGGGTGTAGGTGAAATTTCTCGTCTCTCCTCCTTATAAAAAAATAATAAAAAATAAAAAAAATCGACCTCCCACTTCTACATGGTTGGGTGCCACACGACAGCCATTGATAGGGCTGATTAATATACCTTTTATATTTATATACTTAAATTATTATATCTTTTTAAATATTAATTAAAAAATAAAATAAAAATATCGTAATTTTTAATTTTTCATTCTCTACAAAAAGAGATCAATCTTGATATAATTTAAATAAAAAATAAAAAAATCAAATGAATATTTTTAATTTGGTAGGTTGAGTCTGAAGTTGATTGTTGATAAATTGTTGAGTGGTTGATTGTATAGGTGTCGCATAGAGAAAATAATATTTAAATAAGTAGGTTAGGTCGGAGGTGATTGATGAATGGTGTAAGGGTAGTCAAGAATAAACCGAAATTCCTTAGACCATATGCAACAGCGGGTGTCAAATTTGACACTTCTCTCCTGCCACGTCAGCTTGACACTCTCAATTAACACCTTCTTTTCAGCACCAGCCCCAACAGGTCAAAGTGTCAATTATTTTCTCTTTCTTCCACATCACCATATCCTATACCCCACAATATTTTTCATTTCTCTTTATTTATTTTATATATATAATTATGAAATTTAAAATTACTACATAATTAATTTTACTAATTTATTTATAAAATTTAAAAATTAAAATAATTAAAAAAAATTATTTCTTCTTTTTTAATTTAAAATATATATATATATATATATATATATATATATATATATATATAAATATGAAATTTAAAATTACTACATAATTAATTTTACTAATTTATTTATAAAACTTAAAAATTAAAATAATTTTAAATAATTCAAAATATTTTAAAATAATTAATAATAATATTTATTTCAATATATCACACATTATTATTCACCACTTTTGATAAAAAAACATACATAAAATATTGAAAATATTAAAACACACACACACAATAAACATATAAAATCAGAGAGATAATTAAAAAAAAAAAATATACAAATATTTTTATAATATTTATTAGAAAACACATTAGTAAAAATAAATAAAATTGCGATAATAATTTTTGTAATATTTATTAAAAAACACATTTGTAAAAATAAATAAAGTTGCGATCATAATTTTAATGCAAATATTTTTATAATATTTATTAAAAAAACACATTAATAAAAATAAATAAAGTTGCGATAATAATTTTTATGCAAATATTTTTGTAATATTTATTAAAAAACACATTAGTAAAAATATATAAAGTTGCGATAATTTTTATGCAATTTTTGTAATATTTATTAAAAAACACATTTGTAAAAATAAATAAAGTTGCGATTTTTTTTTTGTCAAAATCATACAAACCTAGAGTCTATTTATAGAGGATAAAAAATAAAAAATAATGGTATTTTTATTTTATTTTTATTTTGATTAATTAATGTGTAAAAAATGATTTTAAAATAAAGGAAAAAATAAATGACACATGTCATTTTTGTAGCAAGCGTTTATATTTTTTTTTCCTGAAGTGGGGCCATGTGTGGGGATAAAGAAATTTGATACCCGGATCAAAATTTGGTTCTGGGCCCACACGGTGTCAAATTTGACACATTTGACACCCTCTGCTGGAGCACTTGACACACTATTGACACCTTATTTGATCCCCCTACTGCACATGGTCTTATATATCAACCTAATGAAAAAAAAAAAATTTTGATAAGGAGGAGAGACGAGAAACTCCACCCCCACTCGATCGGAGGTCCCTCGATCGAGTAAGATGTAAATCGAGGGATGTGCCCGAGTAGCAGACACCTGTGCGAGAGAGCCAACAGGTCGAACCCCAGGACAAACCTTCATAATATTTCAATGAAAATTTGCCCCACCCGAGGTTCGAACCCTGCGTCGCCGGGGAATTTCACCCACATCATCACAGGCCTTACCGCTCGGCTATGCCCCTGGGGACCAACCTAATGAAAAATTACATACGGAGAAATTAATTTTGTTGAGCGAATCGACACTCAATTTCAGAGTTCAGAACCTCATGTTATTACCAAAATTACCCTCAATAACAACACCAATTTTCTTCAGTAAAATCAGGGCTCAGGGACCAAGTTCAAAAACCCGCCTTCAATTTCAACATCTTCCTTCCCAAAAAAATTACCAGACGTTTCTTGAAAAGGACGTCGTCGCCACATGGCCCAGTGTCTTATCAGAGCTAAATCCCGGCGGCGGCCAAGTTTCGTTTTCGGCCTTAACAAAAGCCATTCAACTGCACCGTTCCGGCTCCAACCCAAACGCCTACGCTCTGGTCCACTTGACCCGCGCTTATACGAGTGCTGGCCTCTTCTCGCATGGAGAACACCTTCATACCCACATTCTGAAATCTGGGTTCATCTCTAACCCCTTCGTCTCTACAGCTCTCGTCACTTTATACATTAAGTTCGATTTCCTGCGTGATGCCCACCAACTGTTCGACGAAATTCCTGAACCAACCGTTGTTTCTTGGAACTCTCTGATTTCAGGTCATGTTCATTCCGGGAAGTTTAGAAAAGCCCTGGAGCTGTTTGTCCATCTGGAAAGATCCGATGCTACTGCGGATTCGTATTCGTTTACTGCGGTATTAACCGCCTGTGGACAACTGAGGATGGTGCAATTGGGAAAATCCGTGCATTCCAAGATCGTCAAACAAGGCACAGAGTGCTGCCTTTTCGTCTCGAATTGCTTGATCGACATGTACGGAAAATGTGGTTACGTTTCTGAGTCAACAAAAGTTTTCGAACGTATGGTTTGTAAAGACATTATTTCCTGGAACTCTGTACTTGCAGCGAACTCTAGAAACGGGAATCTTGAAGAGGCCTTTGCTCTTTTGAATCGAATGCCCTGCCCCGACACAATCTCGTACAACGAACTCATTCACGGCATTGCTCAGTTCGGAACCTTGGAAGACGCTGTTGATTTGTTGTCAAATATGCCTAACCCAAATTCATCTACTTGGAATTCAATAATAACTGGGTACGCAAACAGAGGCAGACCCGATGAAGCTGTCGAGTGTTTCCGCAAAATGAATTCGGGTGGGGTCCGCACTGACGAGTTCACATTTTCGAGTATCTTGTCTGGTATCGCGGGTTTATCAGGTTTCATATTGGGGAGCTTTATTCATTGCTGCACATTGAAGATTGGGCTGGACAGATATGTTGTCGTGGGGAGTGCCCTCATGGACATGTATTTCAAATGCGGGAAAATAGAAGAATCCCAGAGAATATTCCATTCGCTTCCGGAAAAGAATTTGATTACTTGGAACATATTATTATCTGGTTACGCGCACAACGGTGATTCCGGGAAGGTGATTGATCTTTTCGAGCAGCTGAAAGCAACGAAAAATTTAGAGCCGGACGAGATTACTTTTCTAAACGTTTTGTCCGCTTGTTGGCATGGCAAGGTCCCTTTGGAGGTCGCGTCCATGTACTTTGAGACGATGATTGTGGACCACATGATTGATCCCTTGCCCGAGCATTGTTCGTTGATGATAAAGATGATGGGGCAAGAAGGTGATGTAAGCAAGGCCGAGAAGATGATTGCTGAGTTTGGATTCGGTTGTTGTGGAATGGTTTGGAAGTCATTGCTCGGTGCATGCGTGGCATGTGGGGATATACAGGTTGCTGACGTGGCAGCTCGGAAGTTGGTTGAGCTGGGAGTGGATGATGAATTTGTT
The DNA here is from genome assembly GCA_954870475.1 of Euphrasia confusa. Lineage (NCBI taxonomy): Eukaryota > Viridiplantae > Streptophyta > Magnoliopsida > Lamiales > Orobanchaceae > Euphrasia > Euphrasia confusa. Next base: position 21,331,191 of record OX940949.1, read on the forward strand.
TACGTGATGATGTCTAATGTCTATGCGTTGCATGGGAAGTGGGAGGATGTGGGTAGCATTAGGAAGGCGATGAGGGAGAAGAGAGTGTGGAAAGAAGTTGGGTCTAGTTGGATCGAAGTTAAGAAAGAATCATCGTTTAGTCACTCTTGATTCGTTTCGGATTTGAGGAGGCGAGTCTCGTTTTGATCAGGTGGGACGAAAAACGAGTTGGACCGGTTTGTTGGATGGTCAATAGTTTGGTGGAGGTTAAGGAGTCTTTAAGTTATCTCCAAAGGGTGCATATGTATTGTTGTATTTTGCACCAACATGGTGTTCAATGCGTTATCTACTTATCCTTGTTAATAAATGAAATAAATTGTTTGTGGGAATGCGTAAATTTGCATCTTACTACTAATAGAAAGTGAATATGCAAGCATTCAAATGAACTTTATTCAGAATGAGGTTTGTTTTGAAGATTTAAAAAAAAAAGGTACTCCCTTTAATTGTTGTTTGTCATCTTCTTTATAAATTACAAAGAAGCTCGTAAACACTTTAGAGACCGAGGAAATAATACACAATATTTTGTTGGTCGTGTTTTGATTATGAATGCAACATTGCCATAACGATCGATTCATAATCCAATACAAAAGAATGTATTTGTTTCAAATGAAATCTAAATGAATAGTCCTCTAAATTCTAATGAAATTGAAAGCTAAATAAAAAATGAACAAACTTCTCACGTCTCTTAGCTCCAAAACAGTGACATATTAACTACTGATATTATGGGCTTATAAGTTAGAGCCTGTTTGGCTAAGCTTATAAGCTCCTTAAAACAGCTTATAAGCTGTTTAGGAGCTTATAAGCTCCTAAAATTTGTTTGGTAAACATTTAAAAAAAGATCTTAATTTTTTTAAAAATAAGCTGTTTAACAGCTTATAAGCTGTTTAAAAAAAAGTAAGGGGGATGTACTTTTTTTTAAACAGCTTATAAGCTCTTGTAGCTTAAATAATAAAAGACCAAAATACCCTTAAAATTATTAACTTTTATATATATAAAAAAATTTCAAATTTATTATTTAGTTAATATAATTATTTTTAAATATTTTTTTCATATATAACAATTTATTTTTGATAATTTTATTTATATAAGATCTTAAATTGTCAAACAAATTATCATCTTATAAGTTTATGTATCTATTTTATCCAAACGGTTTAACAACTTATTTATTAAATAAGACGTAACAGCTTATCAGCTTTTAAAACAACTTATAAGACGTAACATCTTATAAGCTATTTTAAATAAGCTCGCCCAAACGGGCTCTTAAGCTTCCATGTTACCCGTAATAACTTGGAAAAAAGGAATTAGTCAAAATATGAATGATCTTTTCCATTATTTGATTTGAATCTCAATTTAATTAATTGTAGTTATTTAATTATAAAGTTGGAAAAAAGTATCGAAATGTTGAATTTACCGTAGAAAAATATCAAATCGGTACGGTATAATTTTCGATTGATTTTCGATATTATGTGTCAGTATAATTTTGTAATGTTTTGATATACAAAATATATATAGGTGAAAAAAAAAATGAATATAGCTCTTGATATTTTTGGTATACTAAAGTTGGTTACGACATTGATATATTTGTCATATTGACATTTTTTTGATATAATTCCATAATAAAAGAAATCGATATCTTTTTTATAGCAGCACTACTTAATTAATTAATTGTCCATTTGTAGTTGACAACAATATTATAAAACGTTGTTACTTGTTAGTGATATATGGAGTGTAATAATTAACATGCTTTTTTCTTGATTTCATTTTATAACACCCTCATTTATTTTCTTGATCTTATATAAAGAGATTCTATTCTCTGTGTCTAGTTAGAGCATCTCCATTTGTATACCTCAATACAGGTACAATTTAATTGCCACATCATAAAATTATTTGTACCTATCAATTTGTACCTAAACATTCCAATGGTTTGAGGTACAATTCTTCTTCTTTTTCCATGTGGGACCCACAATATAAGACACAAACCAATTTGTACCTAGTATCAAATATTTGATACTCAATTTTATCTCTCTTAATTTGTACCTCCATCCCCAATGGTATACCTAGGTACAAATTATTGCCACGTTAGATTTGTACCTATCATTGGGGATGCTCTTATCACCTACAATCTTCTTCCGCTCGATCTTCTCGCACCATTATTTGTAAAGCTTCCATTTTTGAATCGCAGAGTTTCTGAAAAAACATTTTTTATGCGTGTTGAATCGATTGACGAGCTCGCGTTGAATTTCCGCATCGTTGAATTTTCCCAATTGGGCTCAGATCCCTACTTTCCTCATCTCGCCCCTTTCGAACCCTAATAGGTAGATCTGCTCACGATTCTCCCAAACCCCAGTTCCAATCTCGATTCGAATCGAATTGAAGAAAAAGAGGAAAAAAAATGTCGGGCATGAAATCCACCGGCCGGGTTTTCACGTTCGGGTTGGTGGCGTCGTGGTACCTATCGAACATTGGGGTTCTGCTTCTGAACAAGTATTTGCTTAGCAATTACGGGTTCAAGTACCCGATTTTCCTGACGATGTGCCACATGACGGCTTGCTCTTTGTTGAGCTACATTGCGATCGCGTGGATGAAGATGGTCCCGATGCAGACTATAAGATCCAGGGTTCAGTTCATGAAGATTTCGGCCCTCAGCTTGATCTTCTGCGCTTCCGTTGTTAGCGGAAACATTTCGCTCAAGTATTTGCCCGTCAGCTTCAACCAGGCCATTGGAGCCACCACACCTTTTTTCACGGCCGTGTTTGCGTATTTGATTACCTTCAAGAGGGAGGCGTGGTTGACTTACTTCACTTTGGTGCCCGTCGTTACCGGAGTTGTTATTGCTAGTGGGGTATGTCACTCTGTGTTTCTTTTGGTTGAATTGATGGTTGATTAGTTTATGTTATTTCATTAGTGTATTGTGGGGTATTTTTTTTTTCTTGATCTGGGGTGTTTTGATTGAGATGAGCGTCTTCTTTTGTTTTAAGATAAATTGTGGGTTTTTATGTGTTATTTGAAAAATGCTGTCAATAATGGATCATGTTTTTTCAAGGGATAGTATGATTAAAAGGATCGGATCGACTATTTGTAATTGTACAATTGATATTTTGTTTTTATTTGTGTGTTTGGGCAATGGGATAATAGTGATGGAATGAACTTGATTCCAGAAACTGGTGAATGCCAAAGTCTTATTTTGAGTAGGTAACTAAAGATGATCTGATTAGTAACTATTTTTCAGAGGCTGTTTGATATCAATGTTGCTTCTTTTATCCCTCTCTAACATTAATACTTAATTTAAGAATAGCTGATTATTGCAAGATATTATGAAATGATCTCTGTATAAATTGAATGTCGGTTCTGATTTTTCTCCCTCTCTAAATGGTGTCCAGGGTGAGCCGAGTTTCCATCTGTTTGGATTTCTCATGTGCATTGGTGCAACAGCTGCACGGGCACTCAAATCAGTTGTTCAGGGTATTTTGCTTTCTTCTGAAGGGTAAGAGTTCTATACCATGGTGTGCACCTTTTTTAATCGCGGTGAGGCTTTCCGGTTGCGTGTTTGAGTAAAATCATACGATATGAATTCTGATTTTTTTCTTTTTCTATTGAAGGGAAAAATTAAATTCTATGAACCTGCTCCTTTACATGGCTCCTATCGCTGTAGTACTTTTACTACCTGCAACACTCTTTATGGAGGAAAATGTTGTTGGTATCACATTGGCCCTAGCAAGAGAGGACGTCAGAATTATCTGGTTACTGCTCTTCAATTCCGCGCTTGCATATTTTGTAAATTTGACCAATTTTTTGGTTACAAAGCATACCAGTGCTCTAACTCTTCAGGTAATCTTTACCTCCAAAAACTACTCTCCAGTTTATGCTTTATACCATCTATGTTTTAAATAAGTATAAATTAAAATGGTGTTGCTCTTGGCCCCAAAATATTTGTTTGCTTGATTCATATTAACTTTGAATTTCGACATCTGTAAATTGGCCATTAGACCTATATTGTTTATCTCTTGTGGTCTTGCTGCTGTTGGGTGATAGTGTGGTACAAATAGACTTGCGGAAGAAGATTGTTTTTTAGCTTTTGGTAAAAAAATAACCAAATTATTGCAGAATAGTTTTTTTGCCAGTATATGCTTTCTTTAGATGTTGAGAAATGTATGCATCTCATCCACATATACCTTCTTAGTTCTTACTAAGGCCCTTTCCTACCCCACCCCCTTATATTTAGAGCGTACAATTTCTGGTTAAATTTACTAGCAATTTTATTTTTATTCGTAACCTCTCTTTTATTTAGTGAATTATTGATATTCATCTATAGAACGATGCTAAGGGATCATTTAGCATGTAGTTTATCCATCATTTGTGTTTGTTCTGTCATGCTTTGTGAAATGGGACATTCTCAAAGGGACGGAGGGAGTATTACTGTACAATATTAGTCTTTTATTAAGTAGCCATATTATAGATGCAGAATCTATATAAATATATCCCATGGTCAGATGAGGGATACTACATAAAAAATGTTGCAACAATGAAATTCAGTAACATAAGAGAGATATTTAACTAATGAATAACTTAAGTGTATCAGTTTCAACTTTCAAAGGTCTTTCTCGATTCAAAAATCTAAACTTAATATGTAGCATATTTCATTCCTGCAATTAAAAAAAACGAAAAGAAAAAGAGCAGTACATAGTATTTACAATGTTTGAAACTAACTGTACGGTGTTAAAGATGTACTCCGTATATTGTTTCTGTACTGTCTAATGGAAGGAAGTCCAGCATGATTCACTTGAGTTTATAGAAATTATTGTATCCTCAGTTTTATATGTGGATACGAGTTAACTGATGCCTGAGAAGTGAGAACCAATAACAGCACAAGTCTGTAAGACTGTAACAAATTGGATTCACGTTTAGTTCGTAATTGGAAATATACAAGTGGTTCATTTTCCTTTATCTTCACTTTCTTCTAGAATGGCATTATACTACCTTTTGCTGAATGCCTGAATCGCCTGGGTTACATTACATATCTAAGCTTCACTTATGAAAAGCTACTAAAACAAAATTACGTTGTCAAAATCTTCATAGAATGCTGAGGGAGATCATCAGTCTTCTCTTTTTTGTTTTTTCTTCAAAATCTTGTATTAAAAATTTTATTTTATTTTGGGAAGCTTCATCTTGTTGTTTACGGCAGTTCAATACCTTCCCTTCATAATTGCATGATAATTCAGAATATTCTCAGATGTATCCCTTGATATGTTTGTCATTGGCACCCCAGATCATGAAACAAATACATATGCATATCATCATATGTTGCTAATACAATTGATGGTTTGTATAGGTCCTTGGAAATGCAAAAGGAGCCGTGGCAGTGGTAGTCTCTATATTGATTTTCAGGAACCCCGTCTCTGTACAAGGAATGCTCGGATATGCTCTGACAGTCATTGGTGTTATCCTCTATAGCGAAGCCAAGAAGCGCACCAAATAGTCGAGCAACACATTCGGGAAAAAACAAAACAATCATATATACGTCCTGATACCCAGTTTGCGATACCAAGAGTTTTGATCTTCTGAAAGAAGCAAAACTCTGTTTAATCGCTGCACGAAAATATTTAGCAGACTTATTTTTTGTCCCAGAAGCCATTGGACAGAGGCTTGAAACATGTGCTTGAGTAAACCGAACTCTCGATTAGCTGATTTAGAGGTTTTAATAACTGTGGTTTTGGGCTAGCAAAGAAAGCTCATTATTAATCATTATATTCTTTGAGCAAGGGACTTGAGGTGAAGATCATGTTTAGTTGTTTACTACAGTTTTTTTTTTCTTTTCTTTTTTTCACAAATCTGTCAATTATGTGATTATTAGTTACATATCAAGATTGCAATATTAATGATTATTATTAATTATTATCATTAGTCGTATCATAACTTCGATTTTTAGTTGGATCATAAGGATTTCCACGTATAAATTGATCACAAACTATCGATTTTTGAATATGACAAAGCAATTCAAACCATTTCAAGTAGTGACTGATTGATTCATTCCACCAAAAGCTCAAAATTCACAATCACATTTTACCCATGAAAATCAGTAAACTAAACAAAGACTCACGGCATAAGCAGCAACAGCAATGGCCTTCAACAATCCACCAACTCTGAGGCATAAACAAGAGCAGCAGCAACAACAATAGCCTTCAACAATAATCCATCTCCCATCACAGCATAAGCACCAGCACCAGCAAGAACAATAGCCTTCAACCATCCACCATCTCCGATTTTGAGAACCTTAGCCCTAGCGGAACTAGATAATACAACGCTGTTGTACTTCATGCTCATATTGTTGTACATAATCCCCCATTGATGCCCCTCCCCTGCAGCCCTCGCACCAACCGTTGTTGAATTGCTGTTATTGCTCAGATCACCGTCGTCGAACATCTGGTAGATGTATCCCTCCGCCGCACCTTCTTTCCTCAACGGCGTCCCCAATCCAGATCTCAGATGTGTTACCAAGCCATTCAAGTACATCTCGGCGTAGTTCGCGGCGGCGTGCGCCTCGACGTCGCTCGGCCACCCAGTCTCAGCCACGACCACCGGGATGTTCTCCTGACCGGCGACAGCGATGGCGGCAATCACGGCGTCGACCATCATGTCGAACAGATTCCAGTACCTCACGCCTGTGATGACGTCATCGCGGAAGTTGAACGGGTGCTCCTGGAACAGAGCGAAGCCGATCGGGATCTGGGAGTTGATTCGGTAGACTCTGTAAGGGTAGAGGTTGACCAGGAAGGAGGAGTTGGTTTCGGATAGGAACTGGAGCAGCGGACGGATGACGAGCGAGGCGATTGGTTCCTGGAACTCGGCGGCGGATGGCGGGAACGACGTCGTGAGGATGCCGACGAAGGAGAAGGTGGTGGAGACGGGGATCGTACGAATTCCTAGGTCGAGGAGCGCGAGACGGAGGTTGCGAACGGCGGGGAGGAGGGAGGTGGAGGGGTCGGAGGAGCCGGCGACGGTGCTGAGGACGTCGGAGCCGGCGGAGATGAGGGAGATGCGTGTGCGTGGGTGGAAGGGGAAGACGTGCGAGTAAAGCCACACGGCGGCGGCGGATCGGTTGGCGGCGAAGGAGGAGATGAGAAGGTTGGGGACGGAGAGGAGGAGTGAGATGTTGGTGTAGGCGAAGGCGCGGACGGCGGCGGGGGTTGGGTCGAGGAGGCGGACGGAGGTGATGCGGAGGGACTGGAGGACGGAGACGACGCGCTCAGGCGGCGGAAGATTGGGGGTGGAGGGGTTGTAGGTGACGCCGATGGTGGTTGCGGAGGAGATGGGAGAGGAGATGAGGAGGAGGAGGAGGAGGGTGACGGTGCAAAGCCAGAGAGAGCGCATATTTTCGCCTGAAGGAAGGGGGGAAAAATCACGGAAAATGAGTGTTGAAATTTTTGGTGGTGGCTGAGTTTTATTTACAGAGAGGGTGCGCAGTGCGCAGCTATGCGTATTGTAGTATCAGAGAGTCGGTTATTTTTTCGATGTAGAATGAAGAGTGAGGTGGTGGAGGAGGGATACTGCCACTGCCAGCTCAGCAATGTGTGCGATTTTGAGTTCGTACTACACTACGTGATTTGCATTTTATTTTTTCTTTTGCATTTAAATTAAAGAAGACAAATTAAACATACATACTTACTATAATTATACATACACAATTTCATTTTACAAATAAAATAAACCTAAAATTATCATTGTTTTCTTTGGTAGCGTCTCATTGAAATGATCATTTTTTTTTTATATAAATTATCAAATAACTACACTCACATAAATTTAATTTATGAAATAATAACAAATTACAAACACTCATAAAATATCATAATAATTTTTAATTATCCAATCCAAAAAATAATAAATCAACTCAGATAGACCAAAAAAATTACAAGTATTTTTAAAGTCATTATCATTTTATAAAACTCAAAATGAAAAAAAAGCATCAACCACAATATATTCTAAGAACGTATGAACTCCTACGAGGGTTAAAGTGAATCAAGAACCAAACGACAAGAAGCAAGAAATTTACTAATTGAAAGGAGATGTTTATTATTATTATTATTATTATTATTATTATTATTATTAATTGAAAAAAATGTGAAAGACAGTACGAATAAAAAGTACTCCCCCTTTTCTAAAAATTCTTTTTTATTATTTGTGTTCTACAAATTTCACAATTTCTAGAGGAATTTAATATTTTTTCGTCTTTTGTTTATTTATAATACAATATATACAATCATATCATTATAGTTTATATATTTGCGTGTATCAAATTGCAATCCTCAAGCTCCTTATTCTCAACTTCAACGGCATAAGTATCCTCAACTTGGACACGACTGACAAAGAACACACTAACATCCATGGTGAAGAATATACCATGTGGTGTTCAACCCATTTGTTATCTGCCAAGTAAGTATAATCTGATTTGAACGAACGATCAAAATAAACTTGACGAGTATTTTACATGATAACTCATATTTTTAATAGAATAATTATAGGATCTCTATGATCAATTTATAGATTTTCAACGAGTTTAATGCTCGAAAACCAGAGGAGGAGTTGAATGTCTTTATAGGAGTGAACACGAATCCGCTCTTTACTGAAATAGTGGGAACTACATTACTGGTCATTCATTGGCCGTGATAAGCTGGATCAGCTTTTGAGGCAAGGCCAGACTTCAAGGGACGAGATCAACTCTACGGATAGAGGCAGAAGAGTTATCACTCGATGCATCTGAAATAGTCATTACCAGGACTACATATGAGATGGATGAGCAATGTCGCTTGTATGATGGTTTTGAGTCTTTTGACCCAATACTAGCTAAAGCGTAAACTACGTGCCAGGATTAGGCGTAGTGTGAGCTAGCTGTTATGGAAGATTCATGCCTTGCATGGTGGTAAGTACCCTATACAAGTATGAAATTATTTTTATTAATAAGTTTGGTTGGATTGTTCAGGGATGAAATAAATCTCAAAAACTATTCAAGAGTTGTCAAGGAATACCATTTTTTTCTTCTATAAGTTATTTGTTTATCTAATAAAAGTTTCATTTTATTTTAGTAATGATAATTTTTTTTATTTTCGTTCTTTTGTTTATAATATTATAAGTTTTTTTTAGTATTTAATAAGAAATTAATAAAATTACTATAAATATACAAATTAATTGAGAGAAATAATTTTTTATTCCAATTTTTTGTTACAAATTAAATAATTCTTTTGTTTATAACACGGAATTGTTAAGAAAAGAGGTAGAAAGCCTTTTGAATATTCCTCAATTAAGTAAAAATATAATACTAAGTATAATAATAATTTTATAAATAGTGTATAATGTTTTTAGTTTGAAGTATTTTTTTTTTTAAACAGAAATTTATTTATTTTTTGATTAAAAATAAATAAACGAAGAATAAAAAAAATTATACTTTAGGAATATTCTTAACAGTCTTGCATGACAATGTACCAACATTAAATTTGAAAAATAGAAAATAAAAATATTATTGCAATATTAGACACACCTATAAACTAAATAAATATTATTATTTTACTCCTATAAGTTATATTTTCATCTAATTTTGAAATTATACTCGCAACTTACAACTAGTTTATTTTTAAATTTAAAATATATTTTTAATTTTTAAATTTTAGTAAAAAAAAAGTAAAACTTTAATATTTTTCTGAAATTTCAAGTTATAAAAATGTTCACATAGTATTTTTCTATATTCAAAAATTGGATTGAAAAGTTATATAAAATCGAAAATTATAAGATTTTTTTTTACCAAAATCGAGTATTAAATTAAATTAATTGATTAATTGTATTTTTGAAAAAAATCGAGAACATGGTTGTAAACAAGATCTTTGGCATCAAGACCCATGATGAAATCAATATGAGCGTATTGTGGGATGAACACCACTTCCAGCTTATCTTGTTCGTGCACTTTAAGACTATTTAGCAATATACTGACATCAGCAACGTCAGATAACGCGTCTCGTCCTCCGTTGCTCAGAAATAATGGAAAATCGGGTGCGATTTTAGACAAATTGTATACCGGTGAATGAACAGCACCATATTTTACCAGGTTCTCAATAGGTCCGAAGTTGTATTCGGCCATAATCCCAGTTCTCACGTCTGCAAAAATATGTAAGTTGATTTATTTTTTGGATGGATAAATATAATTTATGCTCTGTAATAATAATTAAATTTTTGTAACTAGCCTTGAGCAAAGTGAATCATGTTCTTGGTCGCGGTTGACTGAAGTTCATTGTCTACAAAATTTTCAATAACCGTTTTATTTAGACAACAATCGTTTCCTACAATAACAACAAAAAAAAAAAGGTCAAAATTAGATTTATAGAGAATAATTCAAATTAATTAATTAAATAAAATAATTGTAAACCTGAAAGTGCAATAATTTCACTAGAACAATTCACCCTTGTGCAGATTAATTTGAGAAAATTGATTCCACCAGGTCTGTAAGTTAAATGAAAAAACAAATTAGAATCCTAGTAGTAATATTATTTTTTTAATAAACAATACATACCCTTTGAGATCGAATTCTGCGAAACCACCGATTTCTTGTAACTATAAAAATAAAAATAAAAATAAAAATAAAAATAAAAAAAAAAAAGTTAAAATAAATTAAATAGTTTAAGAAATTGGTAAAATTATATTTATGTGTTATAGTAAAAAAAAATATATATTTTCATAGTATGATAAAATAAATTATTTTTTACAAAATAGAAATACTATATATATATATATATATATTAACTCACTTCACCAATAAATAAGTCAGCTCCATATTTAGCCAATGGGCTTGTTGTATGTGATAGATGGGCAATGGGGCTTAACAGAACAGCAGATTTCACATTTACGAATTTACCCTGGGACAATGAGACTAAAGCCACTAGGGTTCCCTGTTAAGAATTTTCCATTAGCTAAAATTAATATCAAATTTTAAACAAAACAAAAATAGTTTTATTTAATAATTAATTACCATGGAATGGCCCACGTAGTGAATTTGCTTCCCCGTTTCTTTGAAGATGAAATCAATTACAGACGGAATGTCGTGATTCGCTAGTTCATCCCATGACCAATTCCAAAATTCCTATACATATTAAAATACAATATTTATTATTCAGATTTTTTATATTTTTTTCAAATATTGCACATATATATTGTATGCATGAATGCGTTGATTATTTTACCGAGTGATCAGGGTTGAGAGATACGTGTCGTCGACTGAATCGAGTTCCTCTAAAGTTCGAAATCCAAACATCATACCCCTTATCGGCCAAAATCAAAGCAAGCGATTGTTCGGCTGAATTCACGAACCAACACTTACCGTCCTAATTAAACATATACATAGAGAAAAAAATGGTTATATAATGTCAACTTTAAAACATGATAAAATTAATATTGTAAGAATATATATGTCCTTACAACGAGAAGTCCGTGTTGTAGCAAAACCGGTTGTCGCTGCACGCCGACACCGCCGCCCCGACGACCCTCTGGAATTCTTTGGACACTCAAAATGTAGCCGTCATCGGTTGTCACCTGAAAACAAGTTAATTAAGAGTTTAGTGATTATTTGATTAATTAAATCAGTGCATAATTTTTTGAGACAAAAATAACAATTTATATTAACAAGTGTAATCCTAAGTAAATGCACACTTACACTGTATTCTTGGCATTTGTAACCGTATGCGTCGATGGCGTAAGCGCACAATCCGCCTAGCGGCGCTCCTGTGACGTTGGCTTCCTTGATAATAAAATGGCGGCCGGAGGCGGATGGCCAGTATAGAGAGAAGAAAAGGCTTAGAAAAGCTAAAAACTTTGTAGTCATTTTTATTTGTATTTTTATTTGATTCGGTTTGAAATATGTATTTATAGAGCAGTGTTAGTTCCTTGTGTGTTGCTGCAGTTATTATATGCATGTGAGCTTACAATATACCATAATTGGATGATTTCATACTAAATGAATTGTGTTTTATGGTTAATATTTAATTATTTCCTATATGTACACGCACCCACCATATTCGACTTTTAGAAATTAAATAAAATGCTTAAAATGCTGCTATTGATTTTGGAAAGTACATAAAAATGTTCTGGAATTGATATAAAAATATCCTTATAAGAAATTAAAGATTGAAAGATCCATTGAGAATTTGTATTGTGACCTTTTTTGGATGAATAGTAAATAATTTTTACATCTGTACATGTCATTTGAAATTTAAAAAATAGTACTCCATGTGATTAGTGGCTTAAATGCCGGTTTTTTTTGGCCATATTGGAAGAAATTTGACATATAGTATAGGTTCTAACTTCTAAGGAAGAAGTTTTAATGACGCAGCCTAATTTGCCAAATGTCAAATTATAAAAACTAATTACACGATATAAAAAAGATTATGATGATTTAAAATTTACTCATGTTGGTTTAGATTTATATTCAAAGTTTATAAATTAATTCAATTCATTTTAGTTTAATTTAATTCAATTAAGTTAAAAGTAAATTTTATAAAAATAATAATTTTATTTATACTATTTAATTCATAATATATATATAATACTCATTTTATTTCAACTATTTATTCACTATTTGTTTGTAATAAAAAAAATGCATAAATATTTGAGAAAAAAGTAATATTATTCACATTTAAAAAATATTAATGTATAATATTATTATTATAAATAATTTAGTTCAGTTTATAAGTAATGTTCGATTCATGTCAATACATTTGAATTAAGTTAATTTCAATTCAGGTACATTAATTTATTCAGTCCAAATAAGTTACAACATGATACTTTTATATATCATTAATTATATTGTATTAGGTATCATTTTTTAAGAGAAAAATATATTTTACTACTTCAATTTAAGACATTTTTGTACATAATTTATAGATTAAATCACATTTGATCCTGTAAATATTGCCGATTTTACATTCAGTCCTTTATTTGTTAATTTCATCAAATCCAGTCTTTTCCGGTCAATTTTCACCGGGAAACTCACGTGCTGGTCACGTGCGTGTTGACGTGGCGGTCATCAAGTGAGGCTTGCTGACGTGGCTTGAGAATAAATCACATTTGGTCCTGCAACTTAGGCTGATTTCACGTTTGATCCTTTTTTTTTTTGTTCAAAAAATCAAATCTCATCTTTTCTGGTTGATTTCCACCGGAAATTGCACGTGTGAGTCACGTGATGTACATGAAGATTTTCGATGTCGATCCAATCGCTCGATTACCTCGTTCGTGTGTGCGAAAGCATGTAAAATGAGTAAACACGAACATACAAGATAGAGTAGCTCGGGAGAGGGGATGATTTTCATGATCGGCAGGCAAGCACGATTTCAATCCCACCGCCTCACTCCAGCCCGGATCAAGATCGCGAGGTGAAGTCTCCTTGGGCTGGGCTTAGCCTGTTGGGCTTATTTTTGGGCCAGACCCATTAATTTATTTTAGTAACCCTAATCTATAATCTCTATAAATAGTAAGTATTGTATGTCATTAAGGGTGGACACATTTCTCCAAAAAATTCTAAAGAGCAAAAATACATTATTCACTACTCAATCTCCTAAATATCTATAATTATTGGATAGCTAGAGAGCACGAATTATCAACCATTGTATTTGTAAGGTCATACCATTGACCTCCCCTTGCCACGTCAGCCATAGATGTCTCCAAGACATTTATTTAAGTGGCATGACATGTCATACCATAAGACATGTCACACTTTATTAAATTCACATAATTTATTTATATAAACCTAGTTTATATATATATATATATATATATATATATATATATATATATATATATATATATATATAGATTCTAAATCAATAATTTTCAGCAATTAACAGTTAAACTTTCAGCTTGTGTGTGACCTTATAAGTTTGATAATTGATCATTATAATATTGCTTTAAGTAATAAATAACATTATCAGTATATCAATTAACATCTAAAGATGACCATCTGACTTAATCGATTGCACACGTAGAATTTGAAAGATACTTTCCAACAGTACAGGTGGCGGTCGACTCCGGCGGCTTGCTGATGTGGAGAGTAAATATGGTCCCACAGCCTGCCATCTCAGCATTGTTAGAAAATTCAAAATATTTTTCGGTTGATAGAGGATTCAAACCCTAGTATAATTTAAATATTAGAATTATACAAATAATTATTAAATATTAATATTAAATTTAATTTGGTATTAAACATTATTTTTTTATTATATAATATTATTTTTTCCAGCCCGAGACCGAAGATTTTAGGGTTAGGGCTACAAATTTTCAGCCCGAACCGAAGTAACTCGATAGCCCGAGTGGGCTAACCCGATTGACATCCCTACACACACGTGCAATTCCGGTGGAAATCAATCAGAAAGGATGAAATTTGATTTTTTGAACAAAAAAAAGGACCGAACGTGGGATCAGCCTAAGTTGCAGAACCAAATGTGATTTAATCTCAAGCCACGTCAGCAAGCCTCCCCTTATGACCACCACGTCAGCACGCACGTGACCAACACGTGAGTTTTCTGGTGGAAATTGACCGGGAAAGACTGGATTTAATGAAATTAACAAATAAAGGACTGAATGTAGGATCAGCAATATTTACAAAACCAAATGTGATTTAATCTCCTTAATTTATTGTCGATGATTTTTACACCTAAGTATCTTACATATTCAATTGTTGCACTTAACTACTAATTGATCTAAATTCGACCACACACGTAAGTATCACATGATTTTAAAAATATTTTATTAATATTGCTTGTATTTTATAAAGTGAAAATACCTCATTATATCCTTGTTTTTTTCGCCTCTTTATCTTAATTTTCTTCTTTCTACCAATAAAAACTAATTTTTTAAATTAAAAAAAAATATTCATATATTCAAACACAACAAACCCTCAAAATTCTATCACCATATATCTGAACTCCTAACCCTAAAAAATTAGCCATCATTCATTCTATATTCACTTTGAATTATGATTTGTCTAACATATATTTTTACGCTCCAGAAAAAATATATATATATATATATATATATATATGTATATATATATATATATATACTTAATTCTTCATTTAAAAATACAATTATATTCTTAATTTTTTATTTTTTTACTTTTAAAAAGTAACTATTTTTACTTTTTCACTTAATACAAAAAATTACATTACTTTTTTATTATCAATATAATATAAATAGTTTTTTTTATTAATTTCCGTGATTAAGAGAGTGGGTTTTCATTTTTTATGGTCACTTTTTTGTTTGTAAGTCAATTGCAGAAATTTAAATACTCACACACTCATATATCGGGTTCAAACTTTAAACTTTACGGTCCTTAATTCAAGAGCTCAACAATTTGAGCTAACAACCCTTGACGGCCACCCGTTATATATTACCAATATGCAAAATTTAAATTTGAACAAATCTAAATTTTTTATTTTAATTTAACTTTCACAATGCATTTTAAAATTTAACAATTTACTAATACTAAACAATTAATTAATATTCCTAGTAATATATATATATATATATATTGTTATACCCAAGAAAACAGTCACCGACACGTGTCACGAATCAAAGGGCCACGTCATCAAGAGAGAAATTCAGCTAAGTCAATCATAAAAGACCTTCAAAGGCATATCTAAGAAGAAGATAAGGAGCTTGGACAGTAGAGAGCGCACGGTAGAATCAGACTCCTTTCACAGGGGAATCGCCTGGGGAGACTCTTGGGGCGCCAGTCAAGGAGCTGGGACTTCACGGGGAAAGAGGCAGATTAAGCACTAAGGGAAATTAGTGGGTATTTAATGCATCATATTAGTGGACTAGAGGTCCAATAAGAAGCCGATATGTGGGCATTAGGTGGCATAATTAAGCCATGCATAGAGTATTATAAATAGAGGGCAAGAGAGAGGAAAATGGACATGCAAAAACCTTGTATTTTAATTATGATTTCTAAGTATGAATATATGAATAAAGAGGAGCCTTGAGCTTCCATGTTCTTACTTATGATTTCTGCATAAACTTAGTCCTCTTGCTTTCTTACCTATAACAAATTTACCATTTTGTGTTGTTTCCAAAACCCTCTATTACCAGCAAATACTACCGACAAGTACAAAAACAACCAAAACAGTTGGCGCTAGAAGGATCGAGCATCAGGTATTTAAGTTGCAGAAAAGCTCGATTAAAATCAAAGATGGTGAACGAAGACGAAGGTACTACGGTATCAGGTGCATCTGGCACAAGCGGCAGGTGGCGGGCTGTGATGGGTAAGGCCGTGATGGTGGAACCCGAGGTTCCATCTCCGCCTAAAAACCCAGAACCTGAAAATAAGGAACAGCCGCCGCCTACCCAAATCAGCTCCGATGAGCACGATAGCAAACATGCAGAGGCCGATGAGCCCACTGGCAGTCAGGCAGATCAACGACAACGTCGACTTCGGTCACGACGTCGGAATCGCCGTCTTCATCCTTACGAGATCGGAGGGCCGTCGACGCCCATGGCTCCACCTCCGATTAGATTCGCGAGTCTTGATACTCCACAGAAAATTGATGAAGCAGTGGCTGAGTTGATGTCTTTAAAATATGTGATGACAACCCCTGTGATCCCGGTGAGGGGCATGCATGCACCCGCCAGGGAAAATCCAGGTAAGGGCCCTGAGCGAACTGGTCGAGCTCCCCGGGGGAATCGCAGAACACGCCGGGCTTTAGATCTAAATAAAAGAGCCGAATCAGTAGCTACTTCTACGGATCCTCATCGACAGGCAAGTAAAAGTGACATGCACGGGCAACGTGTGAACTTCTCACCGACGAGGGCCCACAGAGCCCCCGGTGCTGATCTTGAACTGGCCGATTTAAGGCAGAAGTACTCTGAACTGGAAAGGCGATTGAACGAAAATCAAATTCTCGCCGCCCCGACAGGTCGTCATAATGATCCCTTGGCTCCCGAGGTTGAACAAGCTCCAATGCAACTGGAAGTTCAGCCCATGCAAACCACTTTGTACAGCGGCAAGACTGATCCAGAAGTGCACTTGAGCAGATTCAGGACGTACATGTCCGGCCGAGGAGCCACTGATGCTACTCGGTGCAAACTATTCCCACTCACCCTGGGCGATATTCCTCACCAATGGTACGTCAGCTTACCTACACATTCTATTAAGTGTTTTGACGACTTGGTGCATAGGTTTGTGTCGTATTTTGCATCCAAAGCTTCCTATATGGAGTATAGTCAGAAGCTGCTTGGGGTCAAACAGGGTGAGAACGAAACAGACGAGTCTTATGTGGATCGCGTGGAGGAACTACTGATGGCGGGCGGAGAAGAGATTGGCGATAACCTCAAACTTCACACAGTGTTGGCAGGTTTGAGAAGAAATTCTAAGTTGTTTAAATCTGCAATGTTAAACTATCCCCGATCGTATGAGGATTTTAGGAGGAAAGCTGGGGCCCAAGTGGCCTACCAGCGTCTTGTTGCTGGCGGGGGACACTCCCCCGAGCAAAAGAAAAAACCTCCTTTTTTCTCCGATCGAAGGCCAAATTATATTGGCAAAAAACCAGGCCCTAGGCCAAGTGACCCACGAGTGGATGAGATCTGGGAGTGGGAAGGAAAAATCACTGCTCAGACTGGTCATACACCAGCAGATATTCTGAATATCATGGTGGTACAAAAATCTGATCTGTTGGAAAAACCACCACCAATTCTAACTTCCCCGGACAAGTTGGATCCCAACAAATGGTGTGCCTTTCATGAAAAGATTGGTCACAACACCAGCCAGTGCAGACAACTGGTAAAATTGTTGTGGAAACTTTTTCAGGAAGGGAAACTATGGCAATTCTTGCCCAGGCCAGGTGCTGGGGGAAATCCGCAGGGGCCACCTCCCCGGGAAGTACCCGCACCAGCTCCACCACGGCATCCTCCGGCTCAGGATCCCCCAAGAGTGGGTCAGATCATGATGATCGGCGGTTTAAAGCCGGTGAACGAGGAAAGCCACCGCAAGAGAAAGAGAGACTTTCAAATGTGGGAAGTTTGGTATGAAACTGCCCCATCAAAGGAAGCAGCAATTAATGAAACGGCGGTGATAACTTTCACCCCGGAAGATCGAGCCGAGACAAAGTTCCCGAAGGATGTGCCTTTAGTGATAAAGGCCAGAATCCTCGGTCTGGACGTGTCTCGCACGCTGGTAGACAATGGCGCGCATCTTAATGTTCTTTACAAAAAGACCCTGGATCTGATGGGGAAGCTGACGCGCTATGTCAACCCGTGCGATATGGTGTTGAAAGGTTTTGGTGACGACGTAGTCATCCCCTACGGAGAAATAATCCTCCCGGTGGAAATGATGGACGTGAAGAATCCCGAAGTCGTGATGGTTAGGAATCTTAAGTTTGTAATAGTTGATAAGGTTAGTGGCTATAATGCTTTGTTAGGCAGGCCCTTTCTGGACGCTTTTGAAGCAGTCGCCTCGTCCTATTACTACTGTATCAAGTTTCCAACACCCTCCGGTGCAGTCGGCACCGTCAGAGGGGACCTAGTAATGGCTAAGAAGACTTTGATGTATTTTCGCGATCTAGATAAAACTAAAAACAAAGAAAAAGCTAACATTCCCCAAATCAATTTGGAGGAAAGCAACATAAAACAAATTGATCACATCAAAGATATCATTAAAATACCCGAGGAAGGAATGAGCTCTCCCAGGAAAAACCCGCGCGGAGAAGTTCTTCAGATTCCCTCGGATGACATAAATAATCCCCCCGAAAAAGAACCCAGTGAAGATTTAGCATCTCCTGGGGAAAAACAGCCTAAACCCAAAACAAACTTAGAGGATTGGGGCTCGCGGGGAGGATATCAATGCAAAAAAGCACCCGGTGTAGAGATGGTTGAAACTCTGGACTCTATAATTATAGATCCAGAGCAAACCGAAAAACAAATACTTGTGGGGTCTCATATGGAATCCACTGTCAGAAGCAATTTGATAAAATTCCTAAAGGAGAACATCTCCACTTTCTCATGGTCCAGTGCGGATTTAGGAAAGATAGATCCTAAACATGCCTGCCATCGATTGAAAATTGATCCCTGCAAAAGGCCAATTGCGCAGAAGCGCAGGAAAATGGGCCCCGAGAAGTGCCATGCACTCGCCGGGGAAGTAGATAAACTAATTGAAAGTAAACTGGTCAGGAAAGCTTCGAGTGATGTCACTTGGCTTTCCAATGCGGTAATGGTGACAAAAACGGCCGGAGCATGGCGTTTGTGTATAGATTTTACAGATCTAAACAATGCTTGCCCGAAAGACCTTTTTCCCATGCCACACATCGACCATGTGGTTGATAATTTGACAGGCCACGCGATATTTTCGACATTGGACGCTAAGGCCGGATACCATCAAATTCCCATGCATCCAGAGGACGTTGAACACACGGCTTTCTACTCGGAGAAAGGGATCTATTGCTGGGAAAGAATGCCCTTTGGCCTGAAGAATGCTGGGACCACCTATCAAAGGTTGGTAAATTTAATGTTTTCTGAATTAATTGGTAGAACCATGGAAGTGTACATTGATGATATTATTGTAAAAAGTAAAAACGAATCAGATCATGTCAAAGACCTCGAAGAAGTTTTCAAAATTCTGGGGCATTATAATATGAAATTGAACCCCAAGAAATGTAATTTCGGAATCAAAAAAGGGATGATCCTGGGGCATGTGGTTAGCGAGAAAGGCATTGAGCCCAACCCTACCAAAGTCCAAGCTATCTTGGACATGCAAGAGCCCCGGGACGTAAAAGGCGTACAACGACTCACGGGTCGTCTAGCCGCCCTGAATAGATACATTTCTTGCCTGGGAGATAAAACTCGACCGTTCTTTGCCTCCATCAAAGGACAGGAATTTCACTGGAAGAAGGAGGCCCAACAAGCTTTTGTACGGATAAAGGAATACTTATCCAATCCGAAAGTAGTTGTGGCACCTATACCAGGAGAAAAGTTGTATTTATACCTGGCCGCCTCAGAGCATGCCATCAGTGCAGTCTTGACGAGAGCGGAAGGAATACAACACTTCCCGATTTATTTTGTGAGCCAAGTACTACATGAGGCCGAAATTAAATACACTCCACTGGAAAAATTAACATATGCTTTAATAGTGTCAATCAGAAAACTCCGGGCGTACTTATTTGAGCACCCCGTCGAAGTTTTGACTACTATGCCTTTAAGGCAAGTATTGCACCGGTCAGATATCTCCGGGAGACTCCTGCGTTGGGCGTTAGAAATTAGTCAGTATGACATAACTTTCGCCCCGAGGACAGCAATCAAAGCACAAGCCCTGGCCGATTTCATTGTGGAATTAACTTTCCCTGAGAAATCCCAGAATCAACCACGCGCCTGGCAGCTGTTCGTAGATGGATCATCTACCACCGCGTGCTCGGGGGCAGGAGTGGTATTACTCAGTCCCGATGGAGACTCAGTAACCCATGCGGTAAAGTTTGAATTCCCCACATCTAACAATGAAGCAGAGTACGAAGCTCTCATTTCTGGGTTGGAATTGGCTATAGCCGTCGGGGCAAGAAAACTCCATGTGTTTATGGACTCCCAGCTAGTAGTAAACCATGTAAGTGGGGACTACGAAGCCAGAGGGGAACAAATGATAAAATACCTGAAACTGGTATGGGAACTTTGTGAAAAAATCCCTGAAGTTCTAATCGAACAAATCCCACGGGAACACAATTCACAAGCTGACGCCCTGTCAAAATTAGCATCAGCTGAGGGCTCAGCAGACTTCTCAAACATTGTTCTGACAAAATTAATGTCTCCATCAATAGAACAAAGAGAGATACAAATGCAAATACTTGTCGGGGCCGGAGAAGACTGGCGAATTCCCATTCAACGGTACATAGATACCGGGGAAGTACCAGCAGATAAAACCGAAGCAAAACAACTCCGATCCCGAGCAGCAAAGTATACTTTAATAAACACACAACTTTATCGAAGAAGTTATTCCCTTCCACTACTAAAATGTGTGTCGAAGGAAGAAGGATTTAAAATCCTGGAGGAAATACATGATGGTGTGTGTGGAAATCATGCGGGGGGAAGATCCCTGGCACACAAAACCATGGGGCAAGGATTTTACTGGCCAAGCCTGAGAAAGGACGCAGTCGGATATGCACGCAAATGTGTTAAATGCCAGACGCATGGGCCTAACATCCGCATTTCCCCAGAAGCCTTGAAATCCATTTACAGCCCGTGGCCATTTGCTCGGTGGGGTATCGATTTGATCGGACCACTAGCAACCACACGGGGCGGAGTGAAATATGCGATTGTAGCAGTCGACTATTTTACCAAGTGGGTTGAAGCAGAGCCATTGAACAAAATTGATCAACCACAGGTTATCAAGTTCATATGGAAAAACATTATATGTCGATTCGGTTTGCCCGAGTCAATCATTTCTGACAACGGAAAACAATTCGATGGGGCTGAGGTGGAAGAATTCTGTGAAAAATGGAAAATCAGAAGGTTATTCTCTACTCCTTACCACCCCCAGACGAATGGTCAGGTTGAAGCAGTGAATAAAATACTAAAGCACACCATCAAATCAAAATTAGAAAGTCGCAAAGGAAAGTGGGCGGATGAACTTCCAGAGGTCCTGTGGTCGTACCGTACCACAGCCAGAAATGCCACTGGAGAAACCCCCTACTCCTTAGCTTTTGGAACAGAGGCGGTAATTCCAGCGGAAATAACGGTGTTATCACATCGGACCGCTCAGGAAATCTCCCCGGAGAATGAAGTAACCATCCGGAAAGAGTTGGACCTTCTTGAAGAAAGAAGGTTAGCCTCGGATTCTCTAAATGCCATGAACAAACAAAGAATTGCAAAACTATTTAATTCTAAAGTAAAAGCACGAGAATTCCAAGCGGGAGACTTGGTGTTAAAGAAAATCGTGGGGACGCACCAGGGAGCACTGGGGCCGAACTGGGAGGGACCGTTTAGAGTGAGCCACTGCCTCCAAAACGGAGCGTACGAGTTAGAGCTTCTCGACGGGACCAAGGATCAGTATCGGTGGAATGCGTTGCACCTAAAGAAATTCTATCACTAAACCGAAAGGTTAATTTTGGCTTTTTGTAAAAGTATAATTTTATAAAAACCTTTTTTACTATCTTATAAATCTTCTCAGTATTTAAAAATACTTGTATGATTTCAAAGTTATATTTTGTCTATAGTAAAGAAAAACATTGTCCCGGGAAAAGGAATAAATTTCCCGGTCAAAATAAAGAATGTTGAGTATTCCTAAAAGAATACTAAGGTTCGGTAAAGACCCAAAAAGATCTGCGGATTATGGGGCCGAACACTTCTTTCTGCGTACGGATTCAACAGAGTAAAAGAAACTCAAGAATCGCGCGGGAGGAAGATATTGGTCCGAGGACTATCCTAAGAGGTATTCATCATGAACTGAACCTCAAAAGGGTATTCATGATGGACAAACCACAGGATCGGACAGTCTTTGTAAAAGGAGAGATGGAGGAGAAAAATGTTACTCAGAATCAAAGAATTCCAAGAGGTAACTAAATCCGAAAATCACTTTTGCAGGACAAAGAGCTCACAAAGAAAGCCCAACAAAGTTTTAAAATAAAACGTGGGTGTGAGCCAAGAATTATCTGTTCACAAGAATTACGATTCACCAAACAAGCTAGAACAGACTTGTCAAGTGACAGATAATTGTGGTAAAAAGAAACCTAAACAAACGGTGGACGGGCTATGTGTAAGACCCAAAGGATAATATCCAAAAGTAACTTACTAAGTTATTACACACCAGCAAAATATAAAAACTTGTCCAGGCAAAAAACTGCCTCTGAAATTCAAACAGAAATAACAAATATTGTCTTATGGCCTTGGGCCCAAATAAGAAATAAAACATAAAAACCCCTGAGCTTTTTACACTCAGGGTAGGGTTCATCTTAGCAGACTCCTGAGTTGTTAAACTCAGGAGGTGGAATTACCATCACCAGGGGGGTTACCAGAGGATCTTTTGGCTTGCCATCAGGCCCAACACCAAGTAGATCCATACCCTCATCATCAAATTCATCCTCATCAGCAGGAGCATCATCAGCTAACTTTGCAGGTTCACCAGGCATAGAGAGGAGACTGTATGATGGCCACCATTTGATGTCAATTCCATGGACAACTTCCAGATCCATGAAAGGTTGAGGAACTCTGGAATCCAGAGTGCATCCCTCCATGTGATCCTTGAGGAGTTTGAGTCCATACTCTTTGGCCACATCATTCTTCTCCTTTGCTGCAGACCTGATGAGATCAGCATATGCAGTTACATAAAGGAGGTCAGTCAATACCCTAGGATTGTGAGCAGGTGATTCCAGTAGAGTTTCAAGCTCCACAACTCTTTCCATGGACTGTGCAAAGTTATCCTGGACCTGCTTCAGCTCTTGGGTGACCTTGACCACCTCATCCTTTAGCTCTTTCTTTTCCCTGACAAAGCTGTCCTGGGCATCCTCAATCTGTTCTTTTTTTTCCTTAATGGTTTTCAAAGCTTCCTGCATCTCAGACTTCAACTTCCCTATCTCTGCCCGTGCAGTATCTGCAACCTTCTTCCACCTATCCCTGTCCCCTGCTGCGGCTATGTAGGCTGCATTGAGCTCCTTCACTTGTGTTTCTTGACCAGTGCTGGTGATGCGTAGCTTGGTAACCTCAGCTCTGAGTTTCTCAGCCATAGAATGAGCACCAGAGATGGCAACTGCACTTTGACTGGCCAGTTTAAGGGCCAGAGAAAAGGCATGTTCCTCATGGTCCATCAGGTCATTGAGCTCTGAGGTCCAGCACCTCCCAACTGCATCAATTGAATCACCAACAGGATTGCCCAGGGTAGTGACAGGGTCAATGGGGCCTTTGCCAGAGAAGAAGGGAAGGAGCACAGATGGAAGTTTTTCCTGGGAAAACCTAGCCGAGAAATAAAACATAAGGATAAGATTGAATATTTTGTAAAGATAAATAAAGAGTATAAAATAAATAAAAACTTACTTGTCAGAGAGAACTTTCTCAACTCCAAAAACAGACTGACTCATGTCAGCACGGGGAGGGGATTCAGTCACATCGATTATACCCCCATCAACTTTCTTCCTTTTCTTGTATCCTTCGAGTTTGACTTGTAGAAGTGTGGACGACCCAGAGGGAGGCAAACCCTGACTGGGAACAGCATCAGTCATCACCACATCAGCAGGGGTAGAGGATTCTTTGTAAGAGTCCACCACCTCCATAATCCCCAGGGAATCTGTCTCGCCGCCCTGGGCGGAGACAGTTCGGGATCTGGTCCGGGAAGCCGGGGCACCTACTGTTCCACCCCGAGTCTTGACAGATCCTCTGCCACCTATGCTGGTTGAACTGGTTTTTGATTTACGGGCTTTCCCCACCTGGGATGGATCCACAAGTCCAAGTCTCTCGAACAATCTGTTATCCGCCATCTCTGGGGGTTTCACGTCAAACACTGTAGAGAAAAATTCTGCACCGTGAAAGTAAAGATATTACACCCGACAAAATTGATGATCTTTCCCCGGGGGATATGTCCCCAGGGAATAAGACAAAACAAAAACTGTAGAAAATACAGGACTTTACCAAAACAAGGTTTATCTTCAACAAATGGAGGACAGAACAAGCCTGCTGCGTCACGAATACTGTCGTCGTTAAGGTACGTCGAATCCCTCTTGGTAGTAGGAATGCACTGGGCCAAAAGATTCGCTGTAGCCAAATCCCACGGGATGCTATAGTCAGTTTTGGAGATCCGGGCACCTACAAACATAAAAAAAATTTTAGATCAGTCAAAACTGTAAAAACTTAAAAGTATAATTTACTTACTTTCATCCTTAACGCCATAAGTTAAAGGAATTTCAATTTCTCCCTCTCGGGTCTGAGTTCTCCATCTCCCCGAGACATAAAACCATCGATCCCAACAAGAAGGGTCTTTAACTTCCGGCTCTCTTATTTTCACCATATTTTTCCTGCAACGAACTGTGTAATCACCCAACAACCCTTTCTGGAAATTGACCGGGCTAAAGAACAAATGGAATTCATCCCCCGTGAGGGGTCGAGAAAATCCCACTTGTCCTAGAACCGTCAAGACCCCATACAACTGAGCCCACCCGTTCGGATGAATCTGATGAGGAGCCACACCCCACCGGTTCAACAGGCCTGAAATTGAAGGATGCAGGGGAAACCGCAGACCTTGATCCATCGCGTCGACGCCGATGGCCACCATGCCTGGAGGTGGACAACAGGCGGATTCTCCCTCTTCTGGCGCATGCAAATGCACGTTGAAGGGAATCCGCCAGTCATCCCTCCAGTCGGTGAGTTCGTCCGCCGTCACCGTGCTATCTCGGCCGTGCGCACCCCACTCCTGGTGATTTGGGTCTGGTTGAACCGAAGTGATGGTCCTCTCAGCGGGAACGTAGGGATGGGCCGCGTCTAGTTCGTCCAGTCGGAATTCTGGCAAGGCCGGCTCCGCCTTGTCCATGAATTCCTTGTACTGACGAGCGAGCAGGACGTGAGGCTCTTCGACCACCTTAGGGCGAACGACTCTCGTGTATTTTGGCATAATGGTGAGGGTTGTAGAAGGAAATTTACACTACAAATTAAACAAATTTACACAGTAAAATTGCAGGGGGAAGGAAATTCTTACCGATTTTTAGATCTGAGAATCGAAGAGGAGTTGTGAAGTTTTTTAAAATTCAAAATGGGTTAATGTATTCTGAAAGTTAACCCTGTCTCATGGGTTGATCAACGGTTGAGATCAAGGAAGGGAAGAGAGGGCGGTTACCAATGAAAAACGTACTCGAGTATCCTCCCACTACCCCGTAAAACCTAAAATACTTGGTCAGGATAATGCCACGTGGCAAATATTTACTGACAAAATCCAGGTTAAGAAGAAACCTCTCTTTTTACATTCTTTTATTATTTATTTGTTAATCAGATATTGATTTATTAAGAAGATAAGTTTTCGGATACTTATCAGGATTTACGAATATAAAGAGTCCTTCAAAAACAATAACTCTTGTTTATTTCACCGGGAAAGAAACCTGGGAAACAAAACCTGGGGAATTAAACCCAGAAAATATTATTTTACAAAGAAAAGACTAATTTTCCATATTTTGGATAAATCTCACGGGGAAATACATCCCCAGTTATCTTTTACAGAACAATCTTCAGGTTCGGAATCAACCGAGCTGTCTTCAGAATCAGTTCCCAGATCAATGATCTCCTCTCCATCCCTCCCAAATACTCCAATATTGAAAGACTTTTGCCCACGCAACTCCAGAAAGATGGTCACATCCACCGAGACAAAACGGCGTTCACAGAATTTGTCCCAACCGTCACTCAGAGCCAGACGTCGACCATCCTTCTCTACCTTGACTGTCCAGACCCGTTCAAAAGCATCTACCAAAGCAACATCCTGCCCGTCGAGCTCCGGAAACTTCTGAGAAAAATACGAAGAAAGAGGCAACTTAGTTTTCATCGACCGATTCCTAATCCGAGAAGAAAAGCTGGTTATTTGGTTCGGATACACCTCTCTGTTCCAAGTAAAAGCCATGATATGAAGCCATAATCCAGAGTCGAAGAGCCTTTAAAGGCGTAAAACTCAGTATTAAATGAAGTCTCAACCACCAACAGAAAGTCAGAATGCGATTTCCGAGACGAGTCAACCGAGGAAGACGACCATAAACTTCAGGGAAATCAGAGTTGAAAGCTCTAATTTTCCTGGGGGCCTATGTTATACCCAAGAAAACAGTCACCGACACGTGTCACGAATCAAAGGGCCACGTCATCAAGAGAGAAATTCAGCTAAGTCAATCATAAAAGACCTTCAAAGGCATATCTAAGAAGAAGATAAGGAGCTTGGACAGTAGAGAGCGCACGGTAGAATCAGACTCCTTTCACAGGGGAATCGCCTGGGGAGACTCTTGGGGCGCCAGTCAACGAGCTGGGACTTCACGGGGAAAGAGGCAGATTAAGCACTAAGGGAAATTAGTGGGTATTTAATGCATCATATTAGTGGACTAGAGGTCCAATAAGAAGCCGATATGTGGGCATTAGGTGGCATAATTAAGCCATGCATAGAGTATTATAAATAGAGGGCAAGAGAGAGGAAAATGGACATGCAAAAACCTTGTATTTTAATTATGATTTCTAAGTATGAATATATGAATAAAGAGGAGCCTTGAGCTTCCATGTTCTTACTTATGATTTCTGCATAAACTTAGTCCTCTTGCTTTCTTACCTATAACAAATTTACCATTTTGTGTTGTTTCCAAAACCCTCTATTACCAGCAAATACTACCGACAAGTACAAAAACAACCAAAACATATATATATATATATATATATATATTATATATATATATATAATTAATATTATGACGAAATAATAATTTTAATATGACGAAATAATAATTTTATTGCGACAAAAAAAATCGTCATAACAATTTCTTAAGTTTGACAATTGATAAAGTTTTGTCACAAAAAAAAGTTTTAATGACGATAAATTAATATGTCATGAAAAAAGTTGTTAGTGTGTAGTTCTTCCTAGTTCAACATAGAACCCTGTTGTTCTTGTTTGAACTAAGTTGAACTATACACCATTGTTTTGTAGTAACTTCATGTGTAGTGTTTGTATGTTTTAATTACTTAAATTCATACAAGTCTGCTAGGTATGAGTACAGCTAGCTGAGGATATTCAAGTGGGTCTTCCTGGAGCCACGATATTAAAGTCGTACTCAGTGTTGGACTAGCGGACTTGATGGTACAAACAACATAGAGTTCTCCTAGTGCATAAGTGTGAAAGTTCATAGATCACTGAGTGGATCTATGTAGACCAGCGTGGTTCACATACTCACTATTGCACTACCAACAAGAGAGTTCAAGTCTTACTGTGAAGACCTTGAATCAGAGCTAACACTTTGATGGACACGGAGCAAGAACAGGTAGACATGGAGCTGGGGAATGACTGCTAAGGAATGAAACCAGCTGCGGGTGCGACTAGAAGACTTCGCTAGAAGAATTCTAGTTCAAGAAGAAAATACAAGTATTCTAGCTGTGCATGCACCAAGCTCGAAGCGCGAACACATGCTAGTGTGGGAGCGGGTAGAGCTGCGTTCATCAATTACGGAATAATGGAATATTCGTTGAAGATGCCTTGGGCTCGTTTATTCCATTGGGCCGTTATGGGCTTGGCCCATTAAGCGTGAATTCCAAAAACCCTAATTTACGATGCCTATAAATAGAGGGTTGTTGGAATTCATTGATTGCACTTTTGATTTGACATATTCTAGAGAGAGAAATATTCTAGACCGAGAGACTTCGCTAGAAAGCTCCGGTCATACCCTCTGTTTTAGTCTTAGTAGTACTCGTCGCTAGATTAGTTCTACCAAGACTTAGTTTTTGGTCGTGTGACCTTTCTACAAGATTCGCTAGAATTTTGTAGATGTTTTTGTAAAGTGGCTCCACCCATTACAAGATTAATACAAGTTTACTTTATAGAATCTCAAATTGTGTTAAGTAATTGTACTCTACTCTTACTACTTCTCTGTAGGTAGACCTTAGTACAATATACACAATTTCAAAAGTAACATTTAATGACGAAATATCATATTAAGTGACGAAAATAGATTGTTATACATGACGATTTTTACGTCGCTATAGATGATAAGGAAGAGTGACGATGTCTTCTTTTGTCACCATATGAAGATTTTTGATGACGAAACGAATAATCGTCATATTTACCTATTGTGACGCACATTTGGTGACGATGCATGCGACGAAAAAAAAATGTCGTCAAAAAGATTTCGCGATGAAAAATAGCTTTTTTATGACAAATAATTTCGTCGCGAATTCTTAAATTTTTTGTAGTGCTCGCCGGAGAAGGTATCTCCACCCCTGCCAAGATCAAGCCCCCAATTCGTCGTCGCCGGAAAATCCCATCATTCACGCCACCTTCCGCGTCGACAGTGTCAACTAGCAATCCTCCTCGGTCAATGAACACGCCGCATGTCGTCCCTATAATTTCACCGCTGATATTCAAGTTCTCCTCTCCCAGCAAACGATGAAGAAGAACAAGTGATAAAATATAAAAGGGTAAATAGGGTATTTTACAGGGAGTGTAGTTAGCTATTTCTGAAATTTGGGAAAAACAAAAAAAAAAGGAGGGGCATAAAGAGTAACTGAGTAACTGTGGAGGGGTAAATACTAAATAGTAGTTATCTTGATGCAAAGTCTATTGGGCTGGACTTCACCCAAATTGTATGTGGCCCAAAGCAAGCCCACTAACCCTCCGTATATAACATCAAAGTCGTCGCTTTTCTGCTTCCGGTCTTCTAAAACTTCAGTTACCCAAGCTCAAAAACATTTCCCATTTCCCGACAGAAACCCTAGAATCGAGAAAATGCAGGAGAAGAATGGGGAAATTGCTTCCAGCAAAACCCCTAAAAAATCCAATCTCTTGGATCATCATTCAATCAAGAACATTCTCGATGAATCAGTCACCGAGGTTTGTAAAGATTGATTTTAGTGTTATCCGAATTTTAAAATATTTCGTTTCGCGGTCCAGTTGTTTGTTGGTGTCGAAAGGATTTGAATTGGATCCTAATTTTTTCTTATCGATCACTTTTTCGGTGTTTTCTAGATCGTCACTGCCAAAGGATATCCTGAAGATGTGAGGATGAGTAACTTTAGGTTGTTGATTGGGGTGATCATCATTGTGATCGCGCTCTTTGCCCAGTTTTACAACAAGAAGTTTCCCGAGAATCGGAACTTCCTCGTCGTTTGCATTGGCTTATATCCTTTTTCTTTCTGTCTCATTTCTTCATTTGTAATTTGATGATAATAATGTAATAATAAAATTTTTGCAATCTGAAATGAAATTGCCCGGTTAAATGATGGTGTATATTATACAAATTTTAAACTTCAGAACATGAAAATAGTAATGACTAAATGCCTGTTTTTTGTTTCATCATGGTGCAAAGTTTATCGATTGCTCTTTTGGGGCTTCATTCTTATTTACATAGTCATTTGTGTAATCTTTAACGCTGGCACGTATGTTGTGTTCAACGGGATATTACAACTGGTCATATACCTGAAGGAAAAGAATGCCATGCTATTTACCTATCCTCCACCAGTAAGTTTTTTTTAATTTTTTTCTTTGAATTGCATACCCCTTTGTGTGTCTAGTTTGAAGTTGTATTTGGTTATTCGGTTCAGTTATTAATTTATTTTTAACAACCTGTTTGGTACTATTAGTTCTGTATTTGACCTGATAAATTTACCTGTGGTACTTGGTATTTATTGTGAGATTAGAGCTTCTCATTACGTTGATTTTATTAAGTGTACTTGTTCAACAATTTATTGTGGAGGATCTGAGGTTTGTGGAGATGTATTACGGATGATTGATGAGGTATATTTTTACTACACGGAAGGATTTAAAAAATTGGTTTTAGTCAAAGATTTAGGAGATCTATTTATGCAACTATTTAATCTGGAGAACATTTTTGTTGAATCGTTTACACTTTTTCTTTTGGGAGAACTGCTCTTTATATGTCCCTTGTCAACAATATGCCTATTCTTATTTTCTGGAATTTTCCATCGTAAGCTAATTTTTCCCATTATGCCTCGGGCATCCCTGGTTTTATGCTCTTTGTGATGGAGAAAGAACATTGTCTGCTTAAGTTATAAGAAGATGGATATAAATTATAAATATAATAAATGCAATGAGATAAATAAAAATGCCTGTCGTAGTCGATGTGAAACAATTGTGTGATTCCAAAAGACACACTGGCTTAAATATTTTGTTTAGTTTTTCACTGTTGAGCACATAATACCATGTTTCATGCTAGTTTTTTATGAACCTGTACAAGACTAGAAGATTAAACTTTAACTTGTTTAAGTCTTCATTAGACAATTGAACACATTGATCGTGTGGGGTGGAAGATGTATTTTAGCAGCCCTTTTACATTTATAATGCTTCCTTCCTTATTGATACGTTTCTTCTTGTCAATGCTTTGTTTTTAAAATGTTATTAGCATCATTCTCTAATGCAATGTATTGTAGGTTATCTTGTATTGCAAGACAAGACAAATATTGTTGTAGTTTAAGTGAAGTTGGTTATATACTCATCCTAAAGTTGTTTGATTATGTTTAGTTTGGCCAGATAATATAATTTGAAGATTTTGCTGAATATAAGTACTATATAACTATTAAAGTAAACACGATGCAGATCTTGATTAAATACTAATTTAGTTAGGTTTCTAGTGTGTCTATAGTACTTGAGTTTGGAGGGGCTTGGTTCTTATAAACTATTCTGTAGTTAAGTTAGTTTGGTATATATGAAGGGTTTGTAATCCTTTAATGTTACTTTTTGTAATTAAGTTAAAATCCTTGTAGTAATTTTTTTATTATACCTATATTCTTGTATGTAGGGTTAACATTCTACCTAATCTTAAAGAAACTGACATCTGTGGAATTTCTCAACAGGGCTCTGTCACCTCGACTGGATTAGTTGTTACTTCTAAGCTGCCAAGATTTTCTGATTTGTATACACTTATCATAGAAAGTGCTGATCCCAAATCCATATCAGCTAAACAACCAGTCGAATTCACCAAGAGCGTGACTCGGTGGTAATTTCGTAATTCCTGTTTTTGTCTTAAATCTGATTTCAATATTTATTATTTTTATTTTAGAGTAATCACACATTCTTTTTGTAGGTTCACCAAGGATGGAGTGTTGGTGGAGGGCCTTTTCTGGAAAGACGTGGAAGGTCTATTAAACGAGTATGCAAAAGAAGGTAAGAAGAGCAAATAATTGTATTTAAATCTACAAAAAGTATTCTGTTGGGAGGCAGACTATAGTTTTACTTGGCAACTGAAACCTATTTTCTAACCCTATTGAATCGATTTTGTATCAAAATGGTTAAACATGTGGTGGACCAAATTATGGGGAGACTTGTTCCGATTAAGGTGATTTGAACAATTTGTATCTTTAAATCTGATGATTCTTCAGCTTAAAATGCTACATCGTTTTTTCCTTCTAACTATACATTTTAGAATCACAACTATGAATCTAACACTTGACAAACTTGATTAGATATCATTAACCATATTAAATGTTTTTGTGTAATAATCTAAAACAGAGCCTTGGTTTGGTCCATCTCAAATTCATCATGCATCATTAGCTATCATTCTTTTCCTTGTCTGAGTGTGGTGGTGATTTAAAGTTTCTCAACTTGAAGCTCATTTTTTGCAACCAGTATTTTCAGTCAAATAGAAAATAATGAAATATACTTTTGAGATAGACACATTTCTACTTTTCTCTTGGTTTGCAACAAGACCAAACTAACACAATAAATGTTTCTTCACGTTTTTTGAACTAAATTGAAAGAGGAAAGTGAACAAACGCGTTTGTTGAACGGAATGGAAGGAGGAAAGTGAGCAAACACATTTGTTGAATGGAATGGAAGGATGAAAGTGAACAAACTTGTAATTGTGTTGTACTACTTTCAATTTAATCACAGACATGCTCGTCTCGACAATGTGTTCGATAATGGTAAAATTGTCGATGCTTACTCGGACGATCTTCATACTTGATGTCATCCAGTAATTTGTTGAATTTCATGCTACAGGGCTTGTAGTTTTAAGCCTAGAAAAAACTGTAACTAAAGTGATATACTTATCTTTTATCAAAACAACTCCTTTCGCCCCAAAAAATCAAGAGGTAATTTTTAATTGTGAAAATGTTAAAAAATACCCTTAAGTAGATAAGAGGTAATTTTTAATTGTGAAAATGTTAAAAAATACCCTTAAGTAGATAGCGAAACATCTTATTTGCACTCGCATATACAAATTATGCTTTTCTACACTAAAGGACATCTTGCACTCGCATATACAAATTATGCTTTTCTACACTAAAGGACATCTTATTTGCACTCGCATATACAAATTATGCTTTTCTACACTAAAGGACGGATATACCCTTAAGTAATAATAAGACCGGCATTTTCCCTTTATTTACATTAGAAATGTTTAGTTATATCGAATATAAATGTTTTGTCGAATAGACTTATCTCTGTGTCGAATATTTGTTTTTTTATATCGAATACATTTTACAGAACCATTTCTCAATAAATGTTTGTCAATATATTTAAGCCCTTGTCGAATGGTAGGTAACCCTTGTCGAATGATATTTAATGTTTTTCGAATGAGATGTAAGCCTTGTCGAATGAGATTAACCCTTATCGAATGGTATTTAATGTTTATCGAATACACGTAACTATTATTTCCGAATGAATATTTATTTGTTGAATGAATATGTTTGCGCATGAATGAATATTTTTATTTGTGGAATACATTTTAGACTATTAGAATAAATATTTATTTTAGATTACTTTAAATTTATTTGCGCTATTTTAAATTTATTTGCGTAGGCTATTTTTTGAGCTATTTTAAATTTATTTGTTTCCGCAATTTTTTTATTTTTGCTAATTATATATTTTTTGTTTTTAATGTTTGCGCATTATATATTTTTATTTGTTATAATATACTAGTATTGTTTTTGCGCATCTAATAAGTATTTTTATTTGTCAAATATATTGTAAACGGAGAGAAATTATTACAAGTTCAGTAAATTTATCATGAATTGAATGCAAACATGTATTGATTCAAAAAACCATCGAATCCTATTCCATGAACGACAAACTATCTGAACGACAAGTTAATTACATTCGATAAACACTAAAATATATTGAAAAAACAAATTTATATTCGATAAACAATAAAAACATATTCGATACATAAATATAATATAAATATATGTATTCGACAAGCTAATTACATTCGATAAACACTAAAACATATTGAAGAAACAAATTTATATTCGATAAACAATAAGAACATATTACTATTCGATAAACAATAAAAACATATTGAAGAGATAAACAATAAAAACATATTGAAGAAACAAATTTATATTCGATAAACATTAAAAACATATTCGACAAATAAATATCACATATTCGAAACAAATTTATATTCGATAAACATTAAAAACATATTCGACAAACAATTGTATTCATAAAACAGATATATTCGATAAACAATAAAAACATTCGACAAATAAATATAAACATATACGATAAAGAAAATATTTTCATTCGATAAACAATAATTTATCATTCCAGAAAAGTTAGAAAAATTTAACATAAAAAAAATAACGGTAGAATATTATTGTCGAATGGTATTATCGAATGGTATTGTCGAATGGTATTTTAACCCATTCGATCAGCTCTAAGGGCAAAGTGGGGCATTCAGCGCTTTTTAGTGTAAAAAACCATATTTTTTATATGCTACTGTAAATAAGAGGTAGCGCTATCCCATATAGTGTACTTTAATTTTTCTCTCTTTTTAATTTATAAAAAAATGTGTGTAGCCTTGAAATAAATTTTGCAAATAAAGTGAGAATTTCCAGTGAACATAATATTGTCAACATAAAAAAGCAAATAACAAAAATGACTTGTTCACGTGCTATAGTCTAAAAATTCATAAAAGTTCTATCGACTACAGTGAAGTTTGAAACCTTATTGATACAATTTTCTAATGAGTCATAGTCGGTTCATAACGCTCAAAAAACCACATTGGGTGGGCGTCAGGTTAATTAGGTCAGTGGGTGTCAAGGGCTTAGCGGGCGCCAAATTAGTACAGTCGAAGTGGTCTGATCTCGCCATCTTGTGGCACTAGTTTTCGTAATTTGATAAATTTTGACTTCATTCACCGTCAAATCGTTTTGATTTTTGAACTGTGTATAATTCTTTTTCTCCATGTGAATGATACAAATTGAGATATAAGGTTTGGATAAAATTTATTAACCTACAAACATGACACCAGCTTGTAACTTGACATCTTCGTTTTTGTCATCTTCACTCCAATATCTAGCGACATTTGGTCTGAATCTGCACACTATATAAAACCATCAAACTGCACTTTACCATAAGTACACACAAAAAAACCTTGACGGCTCAAAATCACACAAAATATTCAATTAAAAAACCAAAATAAGTAAATCATTTTTTTCAATTATGATTAACTATTTGAGTAAAATTTCAATAATAATAATAATAATAATAATAATAATAATAATAATATTGTTACAAATCAATATAGTCTACTTATCTAGAATTTACATCAACTGCAGAGCAAATAATTTATATTACGAATCATACCAATTACAAACATTTTTATTTATTAAAGATAAATATTAATTTTGAAATATATTTTTTATATCTTATATCATCACATCTATCTTCTACTAATGTCTTGACCAATAGAAAAACAATAATAATATTGTGTTTACACTATAAATTATAAATAAAAAATTATAAATTCTAAATAATAATAATATTGAGCATATTTAAATTACATATAAATTTTAAATAATAATTTAAAATTATATATTTTTAATAATAATAATTAATTATAATCTTAAAAATATACATTTTTATTTTTCTTTCTCAAAATTCTTTTATTATTCCATTAATATTAATTTAATTCCAATTAATCGTACAATATTTCATAAAAATTGATTTCTTCTTATTTCCTAATCCACCATAGTTAAAAAAAATGTTCAACTTTTTAGGTATACTATTTTTTTTAATGTAAAATTTTATTTTTCTGAAAATTGAATCGAGGGATGTGCTCGAGTAACAGACAATTGTGGGAGAGAGCCAATGGATCTAATCCCAGTACTAACTTTATAATATTTAAATGAAAATTTGTCATATCCGAGATTCGAACTCCTCTCTCACCAGATCAGAGGCTCCTCAATCAGGTTAGATGTAAATCGAGGGATGTGCTCGAGTAACAGACAAACACTACAAAAAAAACTGTGAATCCCTACGGCCATTCCCGTAGGGAATGCCGTAGGGAACACCTTCTGCTGGAATTCGATATCCCGGGGTATCAAAAATTGCGGAACCGATAACCCCGACCGAAAATCCCGTCGCCGGAAACCGATCACGAACACCACGAAGAACCGGGCTCGACAAGAGCATCGCCGCGGGATAAACCCGCGGCTAAACCCTAGCCGAACCCCATCGCGGGGTTCGCGATCGCTCACGCGATCGCACGGGGATGCGGGGTGCATCCCCGTGGGGCTGTTCGGAACAGCCCCCGGCGGTGAGTCCGGCGACTCACCGCCACCGCCGAGGAGGGCGGTGCGCCCAGCGCACCAGCCGCGGCCCAGCCGCGGCTCGCCCGGCGATCGACCCCACGGTCGATCGCGTGCCCCGGCGTCCAGCCGAGGCTCCTCGTGTGAGCTCGCGTTCGAAGCCCTAGGGCTCGACCGCACCCCCTCGGCTCCTAGCCGAGGGTCCTTTGAACGTTCGCCGGGGATCTCGAATCCCCGTCCCCGAAGTTCGTCGTTTTTCCCGGATCGTGCATTCATGTATGTATCACAATCAATTCACATAAAATCATAGAAGGGAGTATATGATTTTACCTTTTAATTCGTTGTGCGGAGAAACGAATCTAAGTTGATGACCTTACGATCTTCCCACGTATTCCTTGCACTCCGTTCGAACGTCGGGTGGGCGACGATCTATCGAACTCCTATGGATCTCCTTCAACTCTCTAGAATATCAAGTATGATAATCTTGTCTTATTCAAGTTATGAATTATGAAGGCCATGTAGTGCTTTTATAGGCTACGTAGGGGATCTAAAGGAGGTGGAATATTGGGCTTCCAATATTGAAGATTAAATTGAGCCCACTGCCCAAGTCCATTAATCCTTATCAATATTAATTAAATTTATTTTCCACTATATAAATTTAATTGCACTCCCAATATTAAACCATATTATATCAAATAATATTTCTCCGGTAGTATTATTTATTCCGTGTATTTAAGATTTAAATATCCATGAATAAAATTAATTTATTGCTAATTAATTTATTCATCTCTTTAATCCGAGACTAGTACCATTCAACCTTAATTATTGTGCGGAACGAATCCACTCATGAGGTTTACACAATAATTCCTTATGACCTCATCTCGGGGATATTATCAACCCTTCCGGGATACACTGTCCGGTCAATCATTCACGGCATGCCATATATAAAATATAGTGACCCAACTTAACCGGTAATTAACCCAATAATTAAATCGGTTAATTCCTTTGGTAAATCAAAGTCACTTATATTGAATATACACACCCGCAACAATATCGGGGATTAAGAATAAAATACACTGAGACTCGAATCGATTATCGCCGGCAATCCTAATCAATGAATCTCAACGATCCGCTCAATACACCAAGTGTACAAGTGTGATAAAATAATTAAGACAAATTATTTTCTCTCTCACACGACGACTATACCGATGGATTGGTCCGGGTCCATCTAGGTCGTGAGCCACTGTTTGATTAAATACGAGTAACCGATAGTATGATCTTCTGTGTGGGCCCGACACACCATACTAACTACAACGTATAAAATCCAGGACTATGATTTGCATATATTTAATTAATAATAATTAAAAGCAAACAATTGTTTATTAATTAAATAGATTAAATGCTATGACCGGGAGTTTACCGTTACTTAAATCTAGACATTAAGTACACAACTCCAACAATCTCCCACTTGTACTAAGGTCTAGTCATTTCCTCCAAACTCCCGGTTCCCATACTCATCACGTGCTTTAAAGTGTACTTCCGAGAAGTACTATGTGAGTGAGCAATCTAGGTTGCCGCTCTGAAGTTATCTTGGTGACTACTACGTCGTCTCCTTGACGATGACTCGTATCAGGTGGTACTTGCTCTATGTGTTATCATCACTTTTGACTTATGACCTCTTCCAGTTCACCGTGCACCGCTATCCAATAGCCTTTGGTAAACTAAGAGTCATATCCAAGTCAAGAGGTTATCCCGGAACCTAACCAAAACTTCCGCTGCCTCTGAGGTTGCTATTCGGTTATGAGAGAGTTTGAAAAGCGTCCTGCTTATCACTCTTTTATGGTTCCACCTCTTTCTAAAAGTGAACACATAGCCTGATATCGACTTACACTGGTCCTTCTTTGATTTTAGGATCTGAGAATTTGTAATCAAAGAAGATTTCGTCTTGCTTACAGCATTCGAAAAATTTCTTTTCTAGATCACTTTTGATATCCTCCCACTACGCAAACCGCATAGTTGATATCAGGTTCTTGTTTTACAACATTGCATCTATAAAGCTTTCCATACTTGAAGTACAGGAAACTGCTTTGTCTATCCCCTTCATGTGTATAAACACAAATCCTTTAGATAGATGTTTATTCTGTCCCTGAAAGGCAATAACCTTTCTCAGAAGTATGCATGTTAAAAATAATCCTTAATCGTATAAGATTTCTAGGAGAAGTACAATGTTCTTATCTCTAGATCATAAGATCTTAAGAACATGTTCTAACTTCTTCTTAATCTTATATCTCGATTTATTTAGACAACCATTATTTTATGCCTGACAACATTTTTACATTGTTGCCAATGATGAAATGTTATCTACATAAAATCTCCGAGAAACACCACCTTGTTTCCTTTACGTCTTCAATACACCTTTCGTCTATGTCTTTTGATGAATCCATCAAATGGATTATCCCATCAATTCGCAAGCTCTACGACTTATAGCTTTATTTCAATCCATAAAATGGATTTTACTAAGCTTGTACTCTAAATGATCTAGCCTCTCAACAATAATCCTTATTGTTCCAAGCAGGCACATTTAGATCTAGTACTGCCCTTATGCGGAGCTAGGGGTCGATTTCATCTTTACTAGATCCAGAGTCCGAACTCCTCTAGCCTTATGAATATCTCTGGTTGTCCAACAACCTCCCACTGCAATGGCGTCCCGGTGTATAACAGTAATAACAATAGGTGCAGTATGTGGTGTACTTCTACTCGGTTTGGCTGGTTCCTAGTCTTTTGTCCTTCTTCTCATTCTAAGGTATTACGTCAATTTTAGGCTTTGTGGTTCATCTGATAGTCTTCCTCTATGAACCGGACAATAGACGTCCCTCTGGTTCGTAGTACTATAGAACACACAATACTTCGTTCATCTAGGATATCCTACAACCATATTCAATATGTCGTTGTATCTAGGAATATCCATAGAACATAGGTAGTTCCGAACAACTTGTCCTTTTACCATCAGATTTCCATTTCTTTACAACGCACCATCTCTACACGTAAGTGTATGGCGCGCCCCTTTGGGATTGAATCCCAATCTTTGATTACGCTATGTGTTATTCAGATAGGTGATGGCCTCCGCGACCGAGTCGCAGGCTCCTAATGGATATACTTTGATGGTTCCCCATAATCGCTTTGTGTCTATTGACTAGTCAAAACACTTTGCTTTTATGGTACATCAAGCATTCTAATCCATCACTTGAGTATTCTTGAAAGAATTACTCGTACCTTTCTAATATACACATATGTCTGCATATCTAATCATTTCCAATACTTGTTTGAATTCTATCCTTTTTCAATAAAGGTTTGCTTAGACGTATTATCCTCCAAATTCAATCCTTAGGTCGGAAGGTCCATTCCTTCAACTATAATTGATCAAATCAATTTCGACCATTTGAATCTCATTTGAAAATACTACTAAGTATAAGTTTTCACAAGTATAATGATTAATAAAGAAATATCTAACAAGTAAAACAAGTTATAGAACGGTTCGTTGCATCGTGGTAGACTAAGGATTCATCATTCACATATTGCTATCTAATGTACCAGAATAGATAATCCCATTATTTCTTATCAAAATCATCCAATGATTAAAGAAATAAAATATCCATTCATAAATAATAGAAATCCAGAACAAAACGTTCTTTCTAAAATAAAGGGGTACATAAAGCAATAACTTTGAAATGAAATCCTATTTAACTACTAAAGCAGATAAATGTCTTCCACCGCAACCGTTGCCTCCTCTACAGCTTTGCCCGTGTAGACTCGAACTCTTCCTCTCTAAGTCGCCGGGTTTTCTGGAACCCCTGCATTCAAAAATGCACATACCGTCAGTGGTTCCATATCTACACACCAGAATTCTGGTAGATAATACCGCTGACTATGTTTTTACGACTAAAGAAAAATTCGTACCTTTGAGAGGACATTCAGACTTCCAGTGTCCCATCTTGTTGCATCGGAAGCACTTACCCTTTGGCTTTGCAGCCCCCACTCGTGGTACAGTCCTCTTGACACCACTGGGTTTCCAGGCTTGCTTCCTTTTCTTGCCCCTACCTCCACCAGGCTTAAAGCCTTTGGACTTGGTAGCTACAAGCGCTTGAGACTTGCCCTTCTTGTAGATCCCCTCTGCCGCCTTTAGTTCAGTCAGGAGTTGCGCAAGAGTATAAGATAGTTTACCCATATTATAGCTCATACGAAACTGCTCAAAACTAGGGGCCAGAGACTGGAGTATGATGTCGACTTGCGTCTCAGCATCAATAGAAGCTCCTAGGACCTCAAGTTCATTCAACAAACTCATCATCTTAAGAACGTGCTCCCCAACGGGCGTTCCTTCAGATTGAGTAGTCGACATGAGGACTCTCATGGCTTCTTGCCTTGCCGCACGATCTTGCTCCCCAAACATCTCCTTGAGGTTAAACATCATATCATAGGCAGTGTCCATCGACTCATGTTGGGTTTGGAGTACATTTGACATGGAAGCCAAAATATAACACCTAGCCATTTCATCAGCCTTTTTCCACTTCCGATATGTCAGTTTTTCCTCATCAGTTGAGGCAGCCGTGGGCTCAGCAGGGCACACTTCATGGAGTACAAACTTGTACTCCTCCGAAGTTAGGACAATGTCTAATTTTCTCTTCCAATCAATATAGTTGGGGCCAGTGAGCTTATGCTCCTTGAGTATCATAGAAAGTGGGTTCATAGCTATTCTCTAAACCTATAAGCACATTTAAATAAACAATCAATTTAATATCCGATATTATCTCCCTCAAATAATATCATTAAATCACTAATTACATCTAAAATCCCATCAGGTAAGGCAAGCCACGTTCGTGTGGACGTTTACCCACCCAAATGATTTAGCAATTAGATTTGCTTTGGTCGTACATCATTATAGCGTTACTTCGTTGGGAAGAATACTATAAAGCGTACCTAAGTGTAAACCATTACTCAGTACTAAGGTGAATCATTTGGAATTGCTACGTCACCGCAAGCCACGTTAGTGTGGACGTTTACGATAACTCACAATCCTTCACAATTCCCTATAACTGTCTACATCAACTATTTCCAAAAATCCCATTCAGCATAGCAAGCCACGTTCGTGTGGACGTTTACTACACCAAAAGACTTTTATAGTTGACTCCCAATTACTTGAAGCATTCGATTTTGTAAATCAAGACGCGGAGAATCATAAGTGAAACTCGAAGTTTCTAACCAGTGATTCACCATGCGAACAACCTTATCTATCATAAATGAGGGAGCCGAGCAGACAATCGATCCATCTATCAAAGAATGGTACGACTGCCTCTAATCTGTGTCCTCGACATGACCAAGTGGCTTTGGCTCCATTCCACTCCCCGGGGTGAGAATAAGTCGACTTGAAGTCAGTTTCAGAAAGACAAATTAGGCATTGTTTGATAAACTTAATCAATGTTTCTTGTAAAAGGAATTACAAGAATTCTCCTCCAATGACATGTCTATATGAACTTCGAAAGTTCATAAATGTCACCAAGAGAACAGTAATGGAGACCATGGGAATGTTTCCATCCCCGCTCCCACTTAGCTTTTTATAACAAAGGGATACGCTATCTAATGCATAATTAAACACATAAGCATGCATACAAGTAATAAAGCACATATCACATAGTCAAAATAAGCTAGAAAATTATTTTTCCGACTATCATGGCTTTATTCCATCTCCGTATGCGTCTTCTAGTCTTCAGTCTTCGTTCTTGAATGCTCCATGTGACGAGAATATTAATCCCAATATTTAAATCTATTTATTTTTAATAAATCCAAAAGATACTCAATTCGAAAATTAAGTCAATCGAATAAATCAAAAATAAAATTAAATATTATTAATATTTTTATTTATTTATTTTCCTATCTAATTCTATTAAATCTCTTAGAATAATCTATCCAAGTCAAACTTGGAATATTCTAGAAGACTTCTATAATAGAATAAGGAAATAAAATAAATTAGGACTCTTCTACTTTCCAAGATTAATTAATTTCCATTACTATGAAAATTCCCATAAAATAGGAATAATCAATTAGGAAATAAATCAATCCTAAATTAACTTTTATTCCTTTCCAATTCTATTAAATCTCTAGGATCCTATTCCAAGTAGAACTCGGAATACTCTAGAAGATTTTCATAATAGAATAAGGAATAAAATTAATTCCAATTAATTCTTTTCCTAATCCATGAGAATTCCCAAAATAGGAAAACTCAATTAGGAAAACCGAATCAATTAGGTAAGTAGAATCTAGGTAGGAGTAGGAGTAGCACGAGTTGGGGATCCCCGCACCACCACCACCACCACCGACCGCCGCCACCACCGGAGAGGGCACCGCCGCCGCCGCCCCAGCCGACCGGCCACCACCACACCGGCGGCAGCCCCAGCCGAGGGGCGATCGACCCCTCCCCATGGCTTCGGTCATGGGGTCGATCATGGGGTTGATCGACCCCCCGGTTCTTCGTCCTCTTCGTCTTCTTCGTCACCCGAGTTCTCCGGCGGTCTTTTCGGCATCGATCCAACGTAA
Organism: Euphrasia confusa; assembly: GCA_954870475.1. Lineage (NCBI taxonomy): Eukaryota > Viridiplantae > Streptophyta > Magnoliopsida > Lamiales > Orobanchaceae > Euphrasia > Euphrasia confusa. Next base: position 21,374,016 of record OX940949.1, read on the forward strand.
ATAAATTACAAGAAATAAATTTACAATTCCGGTATCGATTCTATACATGAAATCGACCCTATACACTTTCCGGAAAACATAGAACAATAATAATAAATCTAAATTCGGTCAACCCCCAAATTTTTACTATTACAAGCATTCATCCACACAAAACGAATCTCGACATGTCCGAGAGTTTAATAAACGAACAATCATGGTAAATTAAATAGCAATTAATTAAACCAATAATTAACAATTAATTTCAACCATGATAGTCGGAATCCCTGCAAGGTAGAACACAATTGAACACATACATGAACACGAAACCAAACGCTCTGATACCAATTGCTGGAATTCGATATCCCGGGGTATCAAAAATTGCGGAACCGATAACCCCGACCGAAAATCCCGTCGCCGGAAACCGATCACGAACACCACGAAGAACAGGGCTCGACAAGAGCATCGCCGCGGGATAAACCCGCGGCTAAACCCTAGCCGAACCCCATCGCGGGGTTCGCGATCGCTCACGCGATCGCACGGGGATGCGGGGTGCATCCCCGTGGGGCTGTTCGGAACAGCCCCCAGCGGTGAGTCCGGCGACTCACCGCCACCGCCGAGGAGGGCGGTGCGCCCAGCGCACCAGCCGCGGCCCAGCCGCGGCTCGCCCGGCGATCGACCCCACGGTCGATCGCGTGCCCCGGCGTCCATCCGGGGCTCCTCGTGTGAGCTCGCGGTCGAAGCCCTAGGGCTCGACCGCACCCCCTCGGCTCCTAGCCGAGGGTCCTTTGAACGTTCGCCGGGGATCTCGAATCCCCGTCCCCGAAGTTCGTCGTTTTTCCCGGATCGTGCGTTCATGTATGTATCACAATCAATTCACATAAAATCATAGAAGGGAGTATATGATTTTACCTTTTAATTCGTTGTGCGGAGAAACGAATCTAAGTTGATGACCTTACGATCTTCCCACGTATTCCTTGCACTCCGTTCGAACGTCGGGTGGGCGACGATCTATCGAACTCCTATGGATCTCCTTCAACTCTCTAGAATATCAAGTATGATAATCTTGTCTTATTCAAGTTATGAATTATGAAGGCCATGTAGTGCTTTTATAGGCTACGTAGGGGATCTAAAGGAGGTGGAATATTGGGCTTCCAATATTGAAGATTAAATTGAGCCCACTGCCCAAGTCCATTAATCCTTATCAATATTAATTAAATTTATTTTCCACTATATAAATTTAATTGCACTCCCAATATTAAACCATATTATATCAAATAATATTTCTCCGGTAGTATTATTTATTCCGTGTATTTAAGATTTAAATATCCATGAATAAAATTAATTTATTGCTAATTAATTTATTCATCTCTTTAATCCGAGACTAGTACCATTCAACCTTAATTATTGTGCGGAACGAATCCACTCATGAGGTTTACACAATAATTCCTTATGACCTCATCTCGGGGATATTATCAACCCTTCCGGGATACACTGTCCGGTCAATCATTCACGGCATGCCATATATAAAATATAGTGACCCAACTTAACCGGTAATTAACCCAATAATTAAATCGGTTAATTCATTTGGTAAATCAAAGTCACTTATATTGAATATACACACCCGCAACAATATCGGGGATTAAGAATAAAATACACTGAGACTCGAATCGATTATCGCCGGCAATCCTAATCAATGAATCTCAACGATCCGCTCAATACACCAAGTGTACAAGTGTGATAAAATAATTAAGACAAATTATTTTCTCTCTCACACGACGACTATACCGATGGATTGGTCCGGGTCCATCTAGGTCGTGAGCCACTGTTTGATTAAATACGAGTAACCGATAGTATGATCTTCTGTGTGGGCCCGACACACCATACTAACTACAACGTATAAAATCCAGGACTATGATTTGCATATATTTAATTAATAATAATTAAAAGCAAACAATTGTTTATTAATTAAATAGATTAAATGCTATGACCGGGAGTTTACCGTTACTTAAATCTAGACATTAAGTACACAACTCCAAAACCTTCCCCTACGGGGATCCCTACGGGAATGGGCCGTAGGGGATTGTCTCGTAGGGAACACCTTTCCCTACGGGGTTTTGATAGCCGTAGGGAGGCTCCCTACGGGGATGCCGTAGGGGAGCCCCTAAGTATGATCTTCTGTGTGGGCCCGACACACCATACTAACTACAACGTATAAAATCCAGGACTATGATTTGCATATATTTAATTAATAATAATTAAAAGCAAACAATTGTTTATTAATTAAATAGATTAAATGCTATGACCGGGAGTTTACCGTTACTTAAATCTAGACATTAAGTACACAACTCCAAAACCTTCCCCTACGGGGATCCCTACGGGAATGGGCCGTAGGGGATTGTCTCGTAGGGAACACCTTTCCCTACGGGGTTTTGATAGCCGTAGGGAGGCTCCCTACGGGGATGCCGTAGGGGAGCCCCTAGGGAAACTCGTTGATAGCCGTAGGGAGGCTCCCTACGGGGATGCCGTAGGGGAGCCCCTAGGGAAACTCGTCAACGTCACCCCTTCTCTCCGTAGGGGTTCCCTACGACATCCCCGTAGGTTGGCCCGTAGGGGCCCGACAATATCCTAACAACCCAAGGCCCAACCCAAGCCCAGCCCTCTTCGTATTAATTATTAATGTGTATTGCATGGCCCAGGGTTTGAACCCTAGACCTCTTGAGTGAAGAGGAGGAAAATAACCGCTGGGCTATCTGAGTTATATGTACAAATTTTAAAACATAATATATATGTATTCATTAACTTTTATATTTATTAAGTATTATAATGTAATAATAAGATAAAATACAATATATATATATATATATTATATATCAAATTATAAATATAAATAGTTGTTTAATAAAACCTAATTTTAAATAAAAAGACATTTAAATATATTAAATTGCGATATTTTTTGTAATTAATTATTTTTATAAAATTGCATAATTTTTTGGGTAATTGTATATTTTTTGTTATTAATTATTTTTATAAAATTGCGTAATTGTATAATTTTTGTAATTAATTATTTTTATAAAATTATAATTGAATTTTTTGCGTAATTGTATAATTTTTGTAATTAATTATTTTTATAAAATTGTGCATAATATTTTTCGTAATTGTATAATTTTTGTAATTAATTATTTTTGTAAAATTATAATTGCATAGTAGTTGTATAATTGCGTATTTAAATAGTTAAAAAAAATTTAATTATAATTTTATTATTTAGTGAAAAATTGGTTTAAAAAAACGTTTAAAACAATTTAGCGTAATTTTATAATAACATTTAATTAATTTATTATTATATAAATAAATAATTAAAAGAAAAAAAAAAAAAAAAACAATTCCCCTACGGCATTTGCCGTAGGGAATATTTTTCTAACTCCCCTACGGGTAATAGCCGTAGGGGACCCCTACGGTAAAACTTCCCGTAGGGGATTTATTATTTCCCTACGGGTGTTTGCCCGTAGGGACAATTGCCCTATGACTAGCCGTAGGGGACGCCGTAGGGAATCTTTGAGGGAAGCTATGCGCGCGAATGCGCGGCAGTCCCCTACGGGAGTCATCCCTACGGCCCCAGCCGTAGGAATGACGTAGGAGAACTCTGTATATGTTCCCCGTAGGGAATGCCGTAGGGAATCCCCGTAGGGATTCCCTGGTTTTTTTGTAATGAAATGTGGGAGAGTATCCGTATGTCTAATTCCAGTACTAACTTTATAATATTTAAATGAAAATTTGTCTTATCCAAGATTCAAACTTTGCGTCGGTGGAGAATTACACCAACATCACCACAAACCTTACCATTCTTCTATACCCAAGAAGCTTACATACTACAAATTATATCAAACATACGTAATCTTTGAAATTAATAAAAATTTCATAATTGTAATAATGAGATTAATACGAGTTTACAAACTTAAACTTAAGTGGGAGTTCGATTATTAAATAAAATAATTTTTTAGACTATTAATAAATTTTTGGTGAAATACGTTGAAGATTAAATAAAATTTTAGATTATTTCAAATAAATAAATCACGTGCATTTATGTATAAAATCACAATACTAATACAATTTATATATATCCAAAATAAATTATTACGCTAACAATTTACGTCAATGTCTTACTATAATTTAAAACAATTTACATACATATTGTATTAGTTTTATCGATTTATCTTTTCAAGTTGACATTTTTTCTTCAAAGTTTATGCAATTTAAATTTTGAGTGGGCTCGAAATCAAAAAAATATATGTGTTGAATCTGTTGATTAGGGGTGACTATTCGGTTTGGATATTCGAGTTTGTACCGAAATACTCGCACCCGTTTGAGTTTTTGGATACCCGTACCCAATAAATTTGGATAAAAAGTTGGGTTATGAGATTCATTTTAAAAAATATTGGGTATTAGGGTATCCGATTACCCGTTCCGTATACCCAAAATACCCGATTATTTATTTAAATTAAAATAATAAATATATTTATATATTAATTATTTTTTCTTTGTTTTTTATTTAAATTTTAAATTTTTATTAATAATTTCAACTTGTTGTTTATTTAAAAATAAATATTAAATTTGAATATTATTATTAATTTTTTGTTAATTAAATTTTAAGGTAATTTTGGTTACTCGGTTACAGTACCCGATTACCCGGTCCGGGTATTGGGTACCCGATTATCTAAAGAAGATCGGAGAATATTTTTACTTTTTAGGGTACGGGTACCCGAAAAATTCGGGTGCGGGTAGCCGTCCTTATAGAATAGTCAGCCCTATTGTTGATCCTATTGTTGATGATGATTTATTATTGATTTTGAAATTAATTTTTTAGTTATTACATTTGAGTGAGGAGGTTTTTATTTTATTTTATTTATATGATGGCTATATATAAAATATATACTGTATCAAAAATTTTAAATTACTAATCCATTATAAAACTTTTGGAATTGTACATTTTTTTGTTTGATGTATCATTGATCTGTAAAAAAAAAAAAATTATTTTTTAATTTTGTAATTCAATGTAAATTAACATTATTTTACCATTTGATTTTAAAATTAAATGTAAAATAATACAGTATATTTTTTAATATGTATACTCAGTGTTTCAATGTATAATTATGGATAGAGTAATTATAATTTTATATAAAATATATTAAAACATTAATATTTATTATTAGTGATATAATATTTTTTAAATTGTGTTTTTTTTAATGTCTCGTACTTTTTTTTAAAGTGAATAACAGAACATACATTAGAAAAAAAAACATACAAAGACGCAGCGGCACAATGAGTTTTTGGGCACGCACAAACCCTAATTGTGAATTAATTTCTTATATAAACAACTACACTCGATTTCAGCATCACCATTCATCCGTTCCCCACCGCGGCTCCCGGTAAACCCTAACCCTCAAATTCATTTTCATTAATTTTTTTATCGATTATTTGTGTTCGGAATATATCGAAAATATGACGATTGTAATTTTGTCGCCCCAGTCTTAATTTGCATCTATGCAATGTGGTGATTGACATTTAATCTGATTTCCCCTTTCAATTTCTGATCCCCTTTATTTTTTTTTTATGTTTTATTATAATAATTTGCATCGATTATTTTTTTCATTCATTTTTTTATCGATTATTTGTGTTCGGAATATATCGGAAATATGATGATTGTAATTTTGTCGCCCCAGTCTTAATTTGCATCTATGCAATGTGGTGATTGACATTTAATCTGATTTTCCCTTTCAATTTCTGATCCCCTTTTTTTTATGTTTTATTTTTTCGATTATGAAATAAGAGACGTGATGATTGTTACCCAAAATATTCTGCATTTGAATGATGATAAAAAAACACGCATCACCATCTGATCTCGCTTCTTTTATTTCACTTTTTTTTGTTAAATCGAAATTGATTTTTTATGCGACCTGTGATGAATTTTGTGTCCAATTCGATGATTCACAAGTGATTATCTAAAACACTATACACCATCTTTCGACTGAGTTCGCTTTTTTTTTTTTCTAATATACTAATTTAAAATACATATTTGCCCATGGTATCTAATGTCCAGAATCTTGTATTGTGTCTGGTCATCTCGTTTTTTAGGGCATAAATGTAATTATCCCAGAACAGGCTGCGACACAGATAGCTTTAGCTTTTCTGTTACTAAAATCCTGCTCACATTTATTTTTTGTGAGAGCTTGTTTTGGCTTTTGATATAGTCAAATCATGTCATCAAAGGTTTGTTGATTTAATCTAATCTATTCATTTTTATGGATAGTGTCTTTCTTACAACAATTGAAAGAGTTGTTTAAAAGTGTTGTTTTAAGATGGATTGTCAATTGATGAGGGTTAATATTTGCTAAAAGGTTCTGATCATGTTACAGGTTATACTGATCATGTTATAGAGGTAGTGATATTTACATGGATTGATTAAGAGACTAGTTATAAGGTTCTGTATGTGATCATGTTCATGTTGCAGGACATGTTATTAAGAGACAATTGATCTAAGTTTAGTTCCTGAAAGTATAGTGTTTGTACAGTATGACAAGCTGCTTCTTTTCCCTTTAAATCCCCTTGTAACGACCCGTATTTTTTTGAAACAACGGAAGGTGTAAATTTGGAAAATAACATTTAAATGTGCGGGTATTTAATAAAGTGCGGGTGTCACAAAGAAAAATTATGTGAATAAGTAAAACATTTTTACATTTCAGTCAACAAAAGAACTAACAACTTTTAGTAAACTTTTAGTAAACTTTTAGTAAGTAATTATATTACTCATATGTGTAATAAGTTTCGTATGTATATATATATATATTTTATGAACATGTACTTATATATATACAAATACAAGAAAGTACATAATAATATACATATACTAGCTCCAACACTAAAAAGATACACACATACTTACACCTAAATTAACTAGTACGTACCGACCATGTTATATAGTTACATTCATGTTGCTCATATTTATAGTAGAAATTCATATGTATAAAGGAAATGTTATATAGTTACATTCATGTTACTCATATTTATAGTAGAACTTCATATGTATAAAGGAAGTAAAAGGAAAAGTAGTAGATGCATGCAACTGAAGGTTTTAAAATATCATGTAGGTATTAATATAAAGAAATATTACTATAATCTATTATTGAATATCATAATATACTTAATTGAACCTACATCTAAAGACTAAATAATTTGAAACAATTATAAGTTAAATAAAGTCAATAGATTACATTTGAAGGTTTTGAAATCCTAAATAATGGCATGATATAAATTGCAAATAACAAATAAAGCATACTGAAACATTAATTTAGTTTAATTTATCCTCCATCCTTGATCACTCTCCTCGCTCGGCATCCTCGTGTGTACCTAAAAATAGTTGTTATCGATAGGGTGAGCTCAATGCGCTCAATAGGGTCATTACCTCATCCAATACCAGAATCAAATACATGTATAACCAATGAACATAACATGAAAATATTATAATTTTAATAGAAACATGAGATCCATTTAGTAATCTGGATAACATGAAAATATTGTAATTTTTGTAAACATGAGATCCATTTAATAATCTGGATATTGCGAGTTGCGCCAACTATTGCGTTGGTCCCCTTCGACCCTTTTCCCCGGTCTCCGGTTACAACGGAAAATATATTTTAAATAAATTCACATAAATGCACACATAGAGACACACATAGTGAAACAAGTAATAGAAGAGGTAAATCGACAACATGACACCTACCTTGATGAGCTGAGACGTGAACGTGAAAATCCAAAGTGCGTCTAAGATCTTAGAGGATGAACTAGCAATTCTTGAAACTTCATGAGCTGAATGTATAGTTTTAAAGACTTAATATGGATTGTATAATATTAGTTGAATTAAATATTGGAGTGGCCCATAGTTACCTTAAAGTCCAAGAATTTGTTTGCAATTTCTCCTTATTTTATGGATTCGGCTGGGAGGACTATTTAGAAATTGAGGACAGAAACTTATTTTGCAAATGTTCTCTTTTCTTCTCACGACATCTTCCTTCGTCGTCGGCCTTGAAAGTCAGGTGGGGCGAATTTGCTTCTTATCTCGGAGGTAGTTATTCGACGGGAGCATAGATTTAGAGATGGGTTTTAGAATTGTGAGAGTATACAACTGATATTCTTGGGCAGATTGGGAAGAGGCTTATGGCTCGTTTACGGGAGAACCGAATTCAACTATAGGCTCACGAAGGCTACGTGTTTGTAAAGGGAGGATGAGATGTGGTATTTATAAGGATAATTAGGTTTCTTGGAAGACAATTAAACCATATAAGCTATACGATTGAGAGTTTTAATTTTAAAGAACTTAGTATGAGTTGGGCTGTAGATTTATGGGCGAGAAGTTTAGTAATTGGGATTATATGTATTGAGTTAGATCACAAAATATTATATAATTATAATTATATTATTTATTAAAATTAATAATTAATTAATATTTATTTTATTTTATAACTTTAATTTATTAATTTAGTTTATAATTTTGTAAATTTAACTAGATGAATTTAAGGTTCTAGTAAATTAATTTTTTGGATTGTTACACCCCTGCTATGCCCCGGAATACCTGTGCTTGTAGAATCTAAGTCTTTCTTCTCTCTACTAGTATTTTATAAATAACATGAAATTTGAGTTTACCCTTGATCAAGTACATGAGAGACTGAAGGGTTCCAACTCTGGTTGTAGAGGACAATAGACATAAGGGTTCCAACTCTTTTTAGAGGACAAAACCACCTGAAGAATATAGATTAATAATTTAAAATTATAAAATCACCACCATTAAAATCAAATTAATATTTTGAGTTTTCTTCTAAATATTTAGACTTCAATGTGAATTATGGTAAAACGTTTGTTATGTAAGTATTTTTTAAATGATCATGTGTTTGAGTATCTTATTACTTGGTAATCTACTCTAGACAATTTGTAAATTATTCTAACCAGTTCTTTCTTAGATTCATAGTCCTTTGGACACGATCTTGAGTAGTTTTTATGAATTTAAATTGTAGAATATAATTTGTTTAATTGTTTATGAATTGATCCCTTTAACCAGAATTTCTAAAGGAGTCTTTCAATTTAATAACTTATATCATAAAATTTTACCAATTTTTTAGTTTAATTTATTAAAAAAAATAATTTTTTAAGTCAATAGTAATGTCTTTGGTTTGAACTTAAAACATTTGGTGGTTAATTGGTTTGAACTTAAAACATTTGGTGGTTAATCAAAGTGCTTAACCAATAATAGTAATGTCTTTGGTTTGAACTTAAAACATTTGGTGGTTAATTGGTTTGAACTTAAAACATTTGGTGGTTAATCAAAGTGCTTAACCAATTGAGCTAATAACTTTTGACTAGCTAATTTTGGTTTGAACTTAAAAACATTTGTTCGTTAATTCAAGTGTTTAAGCAATTGAGCTAATAACTTTGACTAGCTAATTCAAGTGGTCCTTAATTTAATAACTGATTTATTTTCTTAAACCACAAACATAAAGTTCAAGTGGTCTTTAATTTAATAACTGATTTTATTTTCTTAAACCACAAATTCAATTTGATACTTTGTTAATGAGTCAATTTTTTTCAATTTGATACTTTGTTAATGAATCTCCCGCTCCTAAATTAATTAATTATTATTAAGAGTTATTATAAAAAAAAATTGTATTTAAATTTTTTCTCATAAATAGATTTTATTGAATAATAAAAGACATATTTTATTAAAAACTAATAACTCTTTTTATTGCACATGTTGTTAACTGCTCTCTTGTTTGACTATCTATTACTTATAATAAAAAATATATAAAAATTATAAATAAAATATTAAAATAAAATTTGACACCTATGTAGTAATTAATTATTAATAAAAATATTATAAATAAAATGATTAAGTTTAATCCCTAATGTATTTCGTCATATATTTATTAATGGACTAACAAATTATTTTATTTAATAATCGAACTCTCACTTAAATTTGTAAACTCGTATTAATCTCATTATTAATCGTTATCTCAATTATGAAATTTCTAGTATTTGTAAAGATTACGCATGTTTGATGTAATTTATAATATGTAAGTTTTTTGGGACATAGCCGAGTGATAAAGTATGTGGTGATGTTGGTGTAATATCTCGAATATGACAATTTTTCATTGAAATATTATGAAGTTAGTCCTGGGATGAGACATATTGACTCTCTCCCACATGTGTCTGCTACTGGAGCACCTCACTCGATTTACATTCTACCCGATTGAGGAGCCTTTGATCTGGTGGGAGAGGAGTTTCTTGTCTCTGCATTCTGTTTCTCGTCTCTATAGAGTTTCATCCAACAAATACTTAAAACCGGTGGGGAAAAATCAAAATAAATGGAAAATAAAATTATAAAGCTAGAAAATAAATAAAAATATAAAAAAAATTGAATTTACTTGGTGAACATGAAGGGTATGAGATGACATTAATATAATGTTCGTTAACTTGCAAAACAAAATTTACAAAACTGGATTAAGGATAACTTAAAATTTTTTAAAAAAATCTAGTCGAACATAATTAATAAATCGACAATTTGATTATGTAATATGCGAAAAAATCATAATTAATACATAAATTAAAAAAATCGAGGAAAAAAAAAAGAATAAATAGAGGAACGTATACATGTAAATCGATTCAATGTTCAGAAAAGTAAAAAAAAAAATATACGAAACCAAATTACAATAAGAGAAAATAATATACCTACAAAGTTTGATCTATTTTTTTTTAACTCGTGTGGATTAGGGAATAGGAGAAAATCGATTTTTATGAGATACGATTAATTGGAATTAAATTAATATTAATGGAATAAAAAAAAATTTGAGAAGAGAAATAGAAATGTATATATTTAAGATGATAATTATTTATTATTAGTAAAAATATATAATTTCAAATTACTATTTAAAATTTATACATAATTTAAATATAGTTAATAATATTACTATTTAAAATTTATAAATTTTATATTTATAATTTATAGTGTGAACATAACATTATTATTATTGGTTTGTGATTGGTCCACTGACATTAGTAGATCCTGAAATTATATATGTATAGATTAGTATAAAATTATTATCCTTTGTTTATGATCATCAAAATTCATATCAAATAAGTTAAAATTTTAAACAATTTCAATCAAAGTAAACTAAATTGACGATTTTTAGTGGACCAAAATTTACTGAACTGAACTGAATATATCTGACTTGAATTGAACTTAAACGATATGAACTGAATCAAAATAAACTGATTCAAATTATTTTCTATTTATTTTATTTTTGAAAAGATTTTTATCAGCCCAATTGAACTGAACAACTTCGATTAATTTCCTTTAGTTCGGTTCAGATCGCTTCTTTTTAACTTCGATTAATTTTGTTTCAAAATACAATCTATTTAATGTCATAATATTATTAATATTTTTTAAAAAATATTTAATAATTTATAATAATAATTATTATTTTTATAAAAAAATTAATTTAATTCAATTTAAATGCGCAGATTGATGACTACTTCGGATCTCAAATCGACCGTAGATTTTGGAAGCTGATACGGTTACACACGGTGTATTGACTTTTCAATACACTTCCAATTAATTTTTGACATTTGAAATTTATTTGTTTAGCCACGTGGTCAAAGATAATGGAGAGCGGTTAGAGATTGAATCCTTTTCTTGTGCGAAAGAATTTTAAATTTTGAAAAAAATTTGTTTTTAAATAATTTAATTAAATATATATAAATATAATTTTAAAAACTTATTATTTTCTTTTTGCGAAAAAAGTATTTTTTTATTTTGAAAACATTTATTTTTAAATAATTTATTTAAATATATAGAATAAATATAATTTTTTTTTGCGTAAATAATTTATTATTAATATAATTGTTACGATCAAAATTTGATTTTTTAAATTTGTTTACATACAATATATATAATTTTTTTGTTTTTTTATAATACTTGTTTTACATAATTTGATAAAAAATAAAGTAACAACACTTTTGCGACAAGTATAATTTATAATAAAAAATATTATAACTTCCCACATAATTTATAACACGACTAAAAAATTGAGTATAAATAATTTAATTATGAACCTAGTTTTTATAAAATATTTATTTTTAATGTTTGTTAAATTATTGTATTTAATATAGTGATTACCAAAAATATTTTGATAAATATTATTTTAATTTTTTAATTAAAATATTAGTTGTAGAGTAACAATAACAATAGGGGACTATAAACATAAATTATTATTTAAATAATTTAAATACAATTAAGCATTTAAATTTAAATATTAGTAAGACCTCTTCCTCGACAATTAGCATAGTTCGTGACTGGATCATCACGTTACGACTCCCGAACTCTCTTCAAGCACTGGCATTAAAGAGAGTTTGGCATATAGCTTGGTAAATTTTCAATATATAATTATTAGTATTGCTATATGTTGCATTTGGTTGTTTGGAGAGATAGTCTATTATCTCGTGTGGAACAGTAAGATTTTTCTTACGCGCTTTTGTTGTACGGCTACACTTTTTATTTATGAAATTGACATTTACCCAAAAAAAATTTTAAATATTATTTTTGAAATGGTTAATTTGAAATTGTGATATCCTTACAAATTAAAATATTTTTTTACTTCTTTTACAAATTTTAAAAATTAAAATAACTTAATTTAGTAAAAAATAAAAATAATAATAATAATTGATTTTTATACATAAAATTACATGAAATAATATCAATTAAAATATACACAGACTATATTTCATTATTATTTATTTAAGAAAATATTAATGCATTTATTTTTCAAAAAAATAAATTTATTTTTTTATTTAGGTCAATTGTACAAATTTAAATACTCACACACACACATTATTCGCGGGTTTGAACTTTGAACCTTGGGTTCTCAATTCAAGTGAGCTAACAACCTTTTGACAAAGAGATAATTTTTTTAAAAATATCATATGCAATTGATCAAGTGAGCTAACAATCTTTCACAAAAAGATAATTTTTCTAAAAATATCATATGCATGTCATGTGCGTTTTTTAATGTGGTTTACAAGAAAGTATTTTAATATTTGAAATGAACAGTTAAATTATTTTTTTGTTTTCATTTGCGATTTCATTTTTCTATATCTATAAATTAGATTTTAATCACCTAATTACTATAATTTAATTTATTATTATTCAATTAAAAAATATAAATGTATTTATTTTTCAAATAAATCATTTTTTTGAAAACTTCACATATTTTGAATGTGTATTAGATAAGTGTATTTTGTTTGTGATTTCATTAAAAAAAAATCGCATGTGTATCAGTTAGAGAGTTGCATATTTCACATGATGTATAGGGGTATATTGAATTATGATTTCATAAGTTTTTTCCATCTATTAGAGTGGTATGTTGGATTATAATTTTAAAAGATAAGTTTTTGAAACTTTAAAAAGTTCTTAAATTTAAAAAGTCTATAGACTCTATGCGAATTTTGACTGATTTTTTGATTGATTTTATATATAAATTTTCATTAATTTGAGAGAACTGTAAACAAAAATTATTAATTTGAGTGAACTTCTATACACTCTAACTTATTGATTCAAATTAATATGAGTATTTAAAAAAAATCATATTATTTAGAAAATACAAAAACTATTATTATTTATTATTATTATTCTCATTCTCATTACTTTATACTTGACTTCATTTATTTTAATACATTAAAGATATTTGTTTTTCATGTATCAACTTTCGTTATTTGTTAAATTACAATTTTTTCTGAGTATTTAAAAAAATCGTATTATTTAGAAAATACAAAAACTATTATTATTTATTATTATTATTCTCATTCTTATTACTTTATACTTGACTTCATTTTTTTAATACATTAAAGATACTTGTTTTTCATGTATCAACTTTCGTTATTTGTTAAATTACAATTTTTTCTCTGTGTCAAGATTTTTTAATTTTTTTCTACTAAATATTAAACAATACACAATTGTAAATAAATAGTTATAAATAATTTTTTAATTAAATTAAATATTAATACTAATAATATTAATTTATAATATTTTGATTTGTTGTTAAACAAGTCTTTATATTAATAAACAAAAAAATAATTTATTATAAATATTATCTATAAATAATTATTTTTAAAAAATATATGATTAATCTAATTTTTCAAATAAAATTTTAATTATTTGTTTGAAAACTATTTTAATATTGTGTAACTTTTGCAATAATTATGGACACTACGTTAAAAGAAAAAAAAGAATTAAAAAAGAAATAAATATAAATTAAATATTAAAATAAAAATAATTATCATTACAAAATAACACATGTAATAGAAAGTGTATAAAAGATTTTTTATAAATAATATTATTACAACGTGTGTGACAGGTGTCATGTTTTAATTGAAAGTGTATATATATAGCCTTTTCCGTAGATTTTGGTTCTAAATGAAAAAAAATTTCACGTCCGGATGCTTAAAAATAAAACATGAGGCCAGTTTTCGAAGCCGGTGCATCTCTCATTTTTTTTATCTCTAAAAGTATTTTCCGTTCGGTGGTGTAAGTAATCATTTACCACTCAATTGGTTGAAGAATTCGAAATGGCGGAACAACAATCGGCGAACAGCGGGCGGATCGATGACACCGACCGCACAGATCACATATCGGACGGTGGGGATTCGGTCAATATTTCTCCGGACGGCGGCGCCGAGACATCGGCGACTGCGAGTCAATCCGTCACGCGGAGGTTAACCGAGATATTTGTGGCCGGCGGAGATGGGGATCTTTTGCTGCAGACGGAGGGTGGTTTTCTTCAATGGCTTCGCGCATTGGATATGCAGGTGATGGGGGCTTGCCGTGCGGATGAGCGGTTGAAGCCTTTGCTCAAGCTAAACGTCTCCGTCGGTGTGCCTGAGGATGGTCTGCTATCTTACCTTAGTCAGGTATTCTTACTTCCCATCAATATTGCGAACCTGGATTTTTAACAGTATACATTTATTGTTTCATTTTTCAATCCCTTTGTTTTAATTGTTTTTTAACTTTTTTTTATTGGTAATTTTAAGTTTTTAATTTCATCTCATATTACGTAATACCGGTTCCTTCATGGAATAGCACTTCGAGCCCGCAGAAGTTGGTGTGCTAGCCAGGTGCTTGTGTGTACCTCTGGTTTCTATTCGTGTTGGAAAGATCAACAAACAAGGACCCGTCATGTCTCCAACATCTGTAAGGTAGTTGCAAGCACTTTTATTCCCTTGGGGACATTTACATTGTTCTATCTGTAAGAGGTCCATTATTTTATAGTCATTATGTTTTGTTGTCTTGGAATATTTATAATTGTTTTCTGATGTCTTGGTTTACAAGGGGTGGGTGCGTTTAGGGATATAGTAGTGAAATACTACAAAATTGTTATAAGTACAGTATTAGTCTTTCATTATTTTTTAGTCCTTATTTCTGAAGATAAGGTGCAATTTATTGATTAGTAAGGCAGTAGGCACTCGTTAGAATTTGAGGTTTTGTATGCTCTATACAATCCGAAAATGAGTTCAGATGTGTTGGGGTGAGGTTATATGAAAATTAACGGCATGTGCCACGATTTCGATTGGTTTTAGCCTTTTAGGTATACTTGTAACCAGTATTTTAAATGAGACTGGACCGGCTGGTTCAGTCAGAAACAGTGGCTAGTCTGGTCTACATGTCTTATGTCTATAATAAGCCAAATTCTTATCTGAAAATTGAAATTGATATGTTTTTTTTATTCTTTTTCTAATTTTGACAAAAAAGTAAATAAATTGGTATTTGGTTTTCTTGTTTACTGGATTTTGAACTTTTGGTCAGAGTGTTCTCCATTTTGTTACTTAAATTTCTGAGTACCAGACCTACTTCATTTGAAACATATGATTTTTTTACGATATTCAGTGTAAGCAATTAAATCACTTTTGTAGTACAACACGCACAAGAAGGGAGATGGACGGTACCTGCTTGGAATGAATGTGAATTTAATTTCAAGAAAACCAAGAATAAAACTAAGTTGATCTAGCAAACTTATTTTTTATACTTCCGGTTGTGGCTTTCGTTGTTGGCAATTCTGTATTATACTTGGATTGTGTGCTCAAGTTCTTGTTTAATTGACTTTACTGGTTATATTAATTGGCAATTTTTATATGCTGCAATTCTTATGAAACTATACATTTGTGTGTAGTCACTTATGCTACTTGATGCTGCTTTTAATTTGATAGAATTTTGATCTTTTCCAATTTGTTATGAATTTGATATCTGTATGTTTTCCTTGGTGGAAGTAGTGTTATATTATAATTTCTGGACCCTAATCTTGTATAGGGTTCATATATTGAGTGTCTTGTATATCAATTGCAGACATATGTTAATCACCTCTTGATCGGCACCTACATGCTGGATTCTGTCTTAGATCCCTGCTTCTTGATATGAGTGTTCGTACTTAGGAGGTGCATGTGACATGTGAAGATACTTGGGAAGGTTCGTACTTAGGAGGTGCATGTGACATGTTCGTTGTATTGGTATGATGGGGATTGTAGCTGTCTCTCTTATATGATGTCCTTATCTGTGTCTGACATTGAGAATCTGTGAATCTGTTAGTGAATTTACTTGCTTCATTATGCAGTGTCATATCCCCTCTCCTTACTTAATATTATGTCATTTCGATTTTGTGAGCTCATCCTAGTTTTTACTTTCATGAAACTTTAGTCATGTTGTGATGCCTTCGTAATGTGTGCTCAATGTAGATGGACTGTTATATATGTTCTTTGTATATATCATAATGCTGGAAAACTGGATGCTATATTTTAGATATATAATGGTCACCTTTTCATCATTCCAAGTGAAAATAATTTTTGACTTGTAGGTAATTTGGGCGAATACTATTATGATCTCTGAATTAAGAAGAAGAAAAGGTAGCTTCGTGCTCCTTTGTTAATGCCTTATATCATGCTTTTCCAAGGTTTCGACATCTTATATGTTACATATACTTACATTATTCTTTGTACCATTATGGCGTACTTTTTGTGTGCATTGCAAATTTTGTTGTATTTACTTATTGGTTATTGTTTCATGAATTAACCTATTATCTCTTTGATAGATTATAGATTCTATTTGTCATTTCATTTGGTAAATCACGTGATTATATGAAAGCTTGAACTTAGAAATATATATATATATATATGCAAGTATTACAAAGTGCCTGATATCTACGTTATAGATTCTTATCCAATCAATGTCTTTAACACTCACCAAGTATCTTATTAGCATAATTCAGTCCAAGTAACAGAGTTGATATGATTCGTACTCGTTAGAGTTAATATGAATAATGGCGTAATTATGTCTCCATTATATGTGATCTTATCATTAATGCATGTTGTTAGTTTTTTTTAAAATAAATTTATCTTGGCCGTCGCCCGTTTTTCAGTCATCTTCTTTTGTTAGGGTTTAATGATCTTCTCATCTTTCACAGTTAATCAGGGAAAATAGTCACTGGCTTCTGAATTAATTACATAGGCAAAGAAAATATTTTTTATTTTTAAATTTTTGGTAATGCATGACTACTGAAGTTCGCACATGATGTTGAGTAATCTCATGTCAGTTGAGTGGTCGAATCTTCTGAAACTGAATCCCTGGTGTAAGTTGTTACATGAAATATTATTTACTATTTATAATTGGTATTCATACATTACATTAACTAATTTGTGGTCAATATAATTGGATTAACCATATTAGTGGAAAATCCTGAAGGGCCAAGAGTCTGAATTCTCTAGCATATCTTGATAGGTTTCTAAAAATTGATGACAGGATTAACCCTCCAATGTCATTGTTTGATGCCAATAATTTGGGTTCTGGGGATAAACGTGCACAGCCTTCACCATGTCAACTTTTCCTTGAATTTATCCGTCTATATACTCCTTATTGTTGTTTTTGAACTGTTTGTTTATTATTCAAACAGGGGGAACCTATGTCTCACCCTTCTGCCAACTTCTGATCTGCGCATATTATTTAATGGAGATGATGGTTCTGTGGAGAGGCTCACAACTTTAAGCAGTGAAGTGCCTCACACTAGTGTAGAAATTGAAGAGATGCCTGCAGACAAGTCTGGAAGGTCATTCTTAATAAAGACTTCATATAGTACGCTTTCCTATTTCTGGTGCTCTGAAAAATCAAAGCTTTTGGGGGATGAATTGCTCGAGAAGGTAAAAGATCACAGAACAATATTTTATGTTCCACTTACTATAGTTAAAATCAACCCTTATCGTTTTTTTTTTTTTCCGTTCACATAGATGAACGATTTGCTCATGAGAAAACCTTCACTGGCGGAACTAACTGGAATCAGCGAGTCACGCCTCAGCTATTTCTCAAGCCATCTTCGAGCTTATGTAACCGATACAGTGGTAAGTAACGCTCAAGCTGCCGGTATTCTCTCAGCTAACCAAACGGAGGACTCAGCCGATTCTTCTGAGCTTGATACATCTCAGTCATTTATTTTCCCAAAGACGTCATGTTTGTGGCAGTATAGCAACAGTCAAGGGTTGAATACGAACCCGATCTATCTAGGCAGCCTTACTCCCCAACCTAGTTCCTTCAAGGAGAGCCTGCAAAAGAGCTTGTCTTCCACAATTAGTGCTGCCAGAGAAAAACTAAGGTGGCATGGTGAAAACTACATTGGCAGCCTATCTCTTGCTTCATCAAACACTACTGTAGACCCATCTATTTCCACTTGCTTTCAGAAAGACAAACTTCCTGAAGTACTGAATAGTACTCAAACATTAGCAGCATTTGAGTTTCTGGAAGTGCTTGGGAAATCATTGGAAGCGCCATTTCCAGATCTGGAAATACAAACCCCTTCATCTGGTCCATCTTCGTTCTCTCCTCAATACTGCTGGTGTCCTATTGGAAATCCGCAACAACTACCTATTTCGTTATCCGAGCCATTTTCTCTCCCCCCACTTTCTTCTTTCCTATCATCTGCAAGGCCATCCGGTCTAAACATGGCTGATATTCCACCTCTAGATTTTCCCAGTCTTCTGCCGGAGCCCATGGTAAGGCTTCCTTCTTCACAGCAGATCCTGACATTCACACCTCTGATCTGCGACCCGATCATCCATATTCCCGTGATTGATGTCTGCTCATCTGGCCAGGGGTATTTTGTCAGCGCAGGGCTTGGTATGTCCACTTCTATCTTGCCGTTAGACCCGAATGCTGAATCTGCAGTGGAGAAGGGAGCAAGGGAGACACTAAGGATGCTGATTAATAGCAGCTCCAATCAGAGTATTGTCGACCAAAACGTATTTACCGCAGGGAGTAGGGGACTTTATGGGGGAACACGAGATGTGGTTGCTATGAGTAATAGCATGTCCAGTGTGGGATTGGTTTTGTTGTCTGAGAAATCAATGGGTGGTGGCATGGGTAAGATGTATGCTGGTATGGATGATTTGATTGATCAGAAGGAGAAGGCTTCTGGCGATGGTCCGTCTGGTTTTGACGAAGGGATGGGTTGATTTTAATAGGCTGGGATAGAGAATCTAGTGATTCTTCTTATTCTGTAAATTGGGATTGTTTTGTGGGATTGCGTATATATGTTGGCGAGGAAGGCCTTTATCACCTCAGTGTATCTACTTTTGATTTAGTGTAATCATCATTTTAAGAAATGAAATGAAAAATGTCTAGTTCTCTAATCTCTGTTTTTGTTTCGTTTTGTTTTGTTTCCTTCGTAAAAATAAACTAAACATGTTTTTCTTTTGTATATTCCGAATGGTTTTTGTTAGTTTTTGCTATTGCTTGGAAGATTTGTTGTTGGCTTTATTCATAGGACCATCTGCCCATAATAGCTAAAGTCTTTCTTATCAAATTAAATTATTTCAGTTAGTGTTTCAGGTGTAAAGGTAAAGGATTATGAAGCGTTCAAACATTATATGATGTTACAGGGTTGGAGGATCAAGAGCTATTTTGCTGTTGGGATCAAGGTTTGAATACTTGCACTTCTTAATGTTTCGGCAAGACAAAGTTGTCGACCACCGGTAATTTTTTAATCCTATTTTTAATTTTGTAAAAACTCCTGTTTATATCCGGCGGTCCAGTTTTAGCCTTACCTATTGTCAACGGTTTTTGATTGGCATTCCAGCCTCAATCACACCAGTTTTGGGAATTTCTACACTGCCATCTTGCTTGATTAGTTTAGTGTATTTTTTAGGCAAATACTCATTTGGTCATTGGTGCGTGACAAAAAGTATTACTTACACTCCAATTTATGAATTTATTTAGTAGAATCTCTTTTATATGCGGTTGGTATCTTATGGGTTGGAGTATAAGGTTTATACATTGGAGTTGGAGGATAAAATTTTACGAAGAAAATGGTCCTCTGTTTATTTTAAAATATCTAAAACACAAAAATAAGAAAAGAAAGCAGCAAAAAGAGACAAAGAACACAGTTAGTTATTGAATAATGATAACAAATAAAAAAAACATTACAATTATAGTATTTTACAAGTATATAATACTTAAGTTACTAAATAATGTGAACAAGTTAAAAAATATTACAATTTGCTAGAAAGTTGAACCCAGTTATCATCACATTGTATGCATATAAATAGAATTCAAACTTCAAAAATTCTATTTCTTTTTTGCATTCCTCATTTCCAAAACACTCCCCATTGCACTTGGTACCGTGTACTTTGTACCATGCTGAATCCCACAAACTAATTGCATACATATAATCACTTGCATCCTTGGTTCTATCAGATAATCATTTTTGTTTGTGTACAGAGAATTATTTATTTTTTAAAAAAGAATCATCCGAAGTTGCTCAAGCAGCAGCTCCAACAGGTTGGCCCGCCTTGAGCCTTGAAGATCCGTAGAGTGTCTCTTCAAAGCGAATGATCTCATTCTTGGATCCGTAAGCAACTTGAGTCCTGTCATCAAGGTTAGTAATCACCTTATCCAGCACCGATTGTTTTCCATCGCTACTAAATCCGCCGGCCTTCTCGATTAAGAATCCCAGAGGAGCCACTTCAAACAGCAACCTCAGCTTTGCTTTCGCAGTTGGCGATATAACATTCGTGAAAACTCCTTTTTCTTTCACTATGATCTGCAATAAATCACATTTAATAATTTACTTTTCCTTTCGATTCTGAAATCTTCAAAACAAAACTCTGTTGCGTGTGCCTTGTTCCGTGCTCACCTTTTAGGTTCTAAATTTTCACTCTTTTTCGACTACGATTCTTTTATGCTACTATACTTGCTCCTTCAATGTAATATGTTTTTTTATTTTATTTAGTATACCTGATTAACATCTGGCACCATTCCTCCTGTGTATCTCAACGTGTACTTCTCCTGAATGTAGTAGTCAATCAGCTGCAAGTAGAACGCCATGTTAGAATTTGGCACAGTGAAGCATATATAAAGGAGTAATCACAAAATTATCCCTAAGATATGATGTTTTTTCTATGAATGTTCAGGTAACTTTGATAATTATAAAGTATAAACCTCACCTTACATCCGCCTTACATTTTTCACCCAGCTTTGGTGAAGGGCTTCAAGGTAATTATCTCAAATTTTCTTATTATTATGAATAACCATGAATCTTTGTCTTGCTTTACATTTGCACCCCTTAAGTTTCCTAAATATTACCTAATTGTAATATTTTGAAATTTTGGGGCTGTCCATCTATACATACATTGAGCATCCCAATGGGCAAGCCATAAGCAAGAAATATACCTTGGCATATTCAGGGTTGTCTGAGGTAGCCCTCAAGTTTCCGGGTGAAAACATTTTTCCCTCTCCGATCGACGTAGTATCTTTCACATGTTGCCACTTTCCTGCAAGGGAAGAAAAAAAACAATCACAAAATGTGAAGTTATTTCGATTGCGTACTTGGAAAAAATGTTCTTACCCTCATCAAGTAGAAGAAATTCATGTGTTCCAGGAACATCTTTGAGAGCAAGAACATACGTCGTTCGAGGCCCAAAAATCCCCATAGCTGCAGCAACTTGTTGGGCTCCGGTGACGCCTGTGAGCTTGTCTCCGGGCCATACTCCAAAAATGGTACCGACTGTGAAGTTTGTGTCGACAATGCTGGAGCCGTCGAGAGGATCAAATGCAACGCTAAATCCTCCTGATCCATTAGGTACGATTTAAGCTGAAATTAGAAACAGATCTATTAAACGATATTCTTTTCTTAATTAATAATTTGAACCTTCAACAGGTCCTCCCATATCCTGGAGCTCCGGGACTTCCTCGGAGCAAGCGTATTTGCAGCAGTGAGAGTATTGCAAAGCCTATAGCAGCATTGATTAAGTTGTTGCTGGGAATTAAAAAGAAAAGAAAAGTGAGCTTTATATATATGTGTACCTGAAATAGAAGGTTGTTAGCAAGCATATCCACAGCAAGTTGTTCATCTCCGAAAGAGTTGACGCAAGCGGTTCCTCCACACGAAGCTGTTCGCACTTTGAAGGCAATCGTTCGAAGCGCTTCTCCCATGCACATCATCAGCCTGATGAGTCCCTTGTCCGAGCTCGACTTTGTAAGAAATTCTTCCTTGAAAATGATAAACGAAATTTATCCAATTCTTCACCTGATTAAATTGATCTATCTATCTATCTATCTATTGAGCGACTTACCAAACTGTCACCAATCTCACATTTAGTCACAAGAGATGAATTCTTGGCCTTGGGAAGTTTGAACGATGATCTCGGCGCTACACGCAGAGACACTCCGAAAAGTGAGCTTGATCTCCAACCCTGCAGCTACACACACATGCACCAAAATTAATGTTATAATAATCATAAATATTAATTAATACACATTGAAACACACACTACCTTGGAGGAAATGGATGGTGATGAATATTGGTTTGAGGAGACATTGGGAAATATTGAAGCATGGGCAGAGCAAGCAATGGTAGTAGCTTCCATGGTAACTAACAGTAAGAAAAGAATTGAAGAATGTTCTTTGTAACAATTAACAATGGTGGGAGGGATTGAAGATAAGCGGTAAACAGTGGGCTGACACGTGGCATGGATGGATTGAATGGTGCATGGTGTAACGGTCAATTTCTATCTGCATTGGATTTTTTTGTGGCTCAAAATGTTGATGAACATGGGAAATGGGAATGGCTGAGATCATCAATCATATCACTTCCTTTGTTTGTACTTATTTGTTATTACAAGTTGCTCGTGGTCGATTAGATTTTGAAGCTGGAAATTTTAATGGAGATGATTAGATTTTCTAACTTTATACAGTATAAACTTTATGAATTAATGTTACCACTAAAATTTATAATTTTTTCAATATTTATATTTTTTAAATATTTTTTTTTATTAAATTTGATTATATTATAAATTATAATTAATATTAAGTATATTGTCATTATTTTTATATAATTTAATTATATTTATGTACATGATATTTTATTACGTATTTATTTTATATTTTTTATAAGTTAAATTATTAATTTATTTTTAAAAATTATAAATATTTACATTTTTTAATTTTAAAATATATGCTTGGGCTGGCCCATTGGCCCGCCAGCCCAGCTGGGCTGAGCTACGAAAAGTAGGCCCGAATTTTTCAGGCTGGGCCAAGCTAGGTCAAAAAAATTACAGGGTCCGATGGGCTAGGTTGGGCCGACCCAAGTCCAAAGTCTCGTAATCATTATTCTGAATAGTATATTAATCGTGAATACATACTTCTTCGAAGCTAAAGCAATACTTCTTCGAAGCTAAAGCAATGGTTACATGTCCTTTGTAATTTACAAATGACATGTGACCATTAGTACCTACCGAGTGGGAGGGGAGTATGTATACCGTGCAACTATATGCACGGTGCTTCGTGCATTCGGCCCAATAAAACTTGGTAGCCCAACGCCTTTGGTTTCATCATATATATTGAAATTGGCTAACTTTTTCAACTGAATTCCAACTTTTTCACCATTCAACCGCGATCGATTCTACAAAATAATATGAGGATTACGAATTCAACGTTGTTCTTGGTTGAATATTCTACAGGTACGTTTTAAGATTATTAAGTAATTCGATCTAGATTGTTCCTAAAAAAATTCAGCTTTTCATTATTTTGACTTTCTGTGATATCGATTATCCCCCGAAAAATTAGAAATCATCACTGATTTTGGTGTGTTGCGGTTTTTTTACTGAGGAATTCAACATGTTGCGAATTTTTGGATCCAAGCATATTACTTAATATGATTTTAAATTTACATTGAGCATGATTCACACAGTAAATTTAATTTGTTTTAATTGTTTGATGATTATTTATATTTGTGAAGATGTGCTTTTGAAATCATGAATATGCATTTATATTTATTGAAATCATCATTTTGCTATCACGAAATCTTCAATCTATTTGTGTGAAGGATTCTGATGTGTTTAATGTCACAGGCTTTTGAGCAAAGGATCAAATAGAAGACTACGAGGAATTTGAACAAAATGATCAAATGAAACGCACTCGCACAAAGCATGTATAGTTTATAATTATTATTGTAAATTAATTAATGGCAATTCTTGATTTTAATGTGAAGGGAGTGGATGTTTAGATGCTCGGTTTGGTATGTAGTTTAGTGACTTTTTTTTGCCTTTTTAGCATGAATGATTATTGTAATGAATATTTATATAGATATAGTTTGATATGGAGATTCATAATACTTCTCTCCAAATGATCCATCTTTTTTTAATAGAAGGAAGTTGTGAATTTGTAAAAACATAACAATAAAAATATTCATTTCTCAATAGTACAATCATCAATACATATTAAAGAAATCTTCTTTTACAAACATTTAACATTCAAATTACAATTAACATATCTTAACACAGATGTATGAAATTACAATGAATATTTATATAAAACATAATGAATATTTGTGTTATAGAGATTGATGATTTCCATTGAAAATATATTAACAAAATCAATATATAAAATACAATGAATATGTATATACCACATAATGAATATTTGTGTTATAGTGAATGATGATTTCTGTTGAAAAATATGTTAACAAAATAAATGTATGAAATTACAATGAATATGTATATACAATATAATGAATATTTGTGTTGCAGAGAATGACGATTTCAGTTAAAAAATATATGTTAACAAAACAAATGTATAAATTACAGTGAGTATGTATATACAACATAATGAATATTTGTATTATATATAAAGATTAAAGACTAATGATTTTCGTTGTCAAATCTTCGGCAACAACTTATGTGTGCATTTGCGAGTTCTCAACACTATCGTCCAAAAGATGCATGAAAGTAATTTATGTTCATCACTTTAAATCATACTAAAAAATTTAGTTATTAATATTACTAAAAAAACAAAAAACAAAATCTCAAATCAGCGTAGATTTACAGGTTTTTTACTAAAAAAATAAAAACATTATATATATATTAGTATAATTTATCATCATCGTCTAAACAGTATTGGTTTTTGTTTTCTAAATTCAATCTGTTAAAACCTCAGAAAAATAAGTAGAAAAGAAAAGATAGAGAAAACAAAAGAGAGGAAGAGAGAGAAAAAAAAAATGACAAATAAAAATTAGGTTAAATTTTTGGTTTATATAGTGGTTACTAGATGTACGGTTCTCATTGTACATCTAGTTTTATGATATAAATTGCCGTGGGAGGGAGTATATCATACAAGTAAAATGTGCATTATTATTTATCCATTTATATAAGGGATAATTATAGTTTAGTGCCTGAACTATTAGCACTTTGATACTTTGATGGCTCATCTTTTTTTCTTTTGTGGTTTAGTGGCTAAACTATAGCTTAATTACACTTAAGTGTATGAAATGGCGGATCCCGGCCACACGTGACTTGCACGTGCATATTTTAATAGGAGCTCTAGGTTCATGAGGGTATATTCGACATTTCTAATCTCAACTATATTCGATATTAATTAATCCATTAATACATGTAATAAAAACTGAAAAACCTAAGAAACGCGCCCCCACCTCAAACAGATCCCAAATCAGAATAATCGCCAAGAACCCTAGAAAAATTTCGTTCGTCCCCAAATCTCAAATCGTCCCAAAATCTGAAATTGTCCCCAAATTGAAACTCTAAATCCTGATCCACCCCAAAATCCTTGCGCCCAACACCTATTTTTTGTTCAATTTTATCAATTCCCACGAAAACCCGACAACAAGCTCCATTCTTGAATTCCAGTGTTGAACTCCATTCTTCAATAATGCCGTGGAAATTGAGAAGGGGAAGTGATGTCATACCTGACGGCAAGCTCGTTCCTGACTATGGAGGTCATGAAGATGTGTGCACAATGATTTTTCACCACTTAGGCGCCTTCATGCAAAAATACGGTAAGACGTGTTACGTAGGTGGGATAGTGTGTATATAGATTTTGTGGAAGGTGAAACAGTCACAGTCTCAGATTTGGAGTCTATGGCTTTCGCTATTGAAATAGAGGGTTGTATTGCATTTTATTTAGCATGGGTGGCTACGATGAGTGTAATTATATTGAGTCCACATCTGATGACTACAAATCCAGTATGATTGGTGCGTGTGTGAGTATTAATAAAACAATTTCTGTGTATGTTGACCATGAGGATTTAGTTCCTGAATATATATTTGATGTAAAGGATTTAGATGTTGTTGATGATGAAGATAGCAGTGAGGAGGAGGAGATAGCAGTGGGAGAAGCTACTAGGGAGGATGGTAAGGAGGACAAGGAGCAGGAAGATGTTGGAGATGTTAAGGAGCAGGAAGATGTTCATAAGGCAGATGTGAGAGAGGCAGATCCAACAAATGTTGTGAGAGCAGGATTAGAAAGCTTGGTTGATGATGAGGTTGAGGAAATTGATAGTGATCCAGACATATCAGTAGGTGATGATTCAGAACTGTCAGATTACCTACTTGATAGTGAGGCTGATTATGATGTGGATAATGAGGATTTCAGTAAGTTTGTTGACTCAGATGAAGACTGTGGTAGTGAAAAAAACCTAGCAATCCAGTAGAAAAGAAGCAGAAGAGGTATAGGGTTTTCAATGAGAAGACTGATATGATGAATGTGAAGTTTTATGTTGGTTTATCTTTCAAAGACATACCTACCTTTAGGGCAGCTTTGAAGCAATATGCTATTGAGCAGGGTAGGTCTTTGAGATTTCCAACCAACACCTTGATGAAAGTGCAAGCAAGATGTTATCAGAAGGATTTCCTATGGGTAATTTATGGCTCTAGAGTACCAAGAGACAACACTGTCATTGTGAAGACTTGAATGATGAACACACACATGTCAGGCAAGAAAGAGTGATTCAAGCCACTTCCAGGCATTTTTCTCAGAGATATGAAATGAAGGTGAAGTCTGATCCTACTTGGCCACTGAACTCAATGGTTGAAATAATGCAATCTGAAGTGGGGTGCATATTTTCCAAATGGCAGATGTACAGTGTGAAGAAGAAGGTGGGTAAGATGGGAGATGGTGATCTAATGACACAGTTTGGGGATTTGTACAGATATGCTGCTGAGGTGTTTTAAAAGCAATCCACACAGCACCTTCAGAATAAATTCTAAGGCTATGGCAAATGAGCAAGTGTTTCAGAGGTTGTATATTTGTTGGAAGGCCTTGAAGCTTGGGATGTTGGATGGAAACAGGAGGCTTATATGTCTAGATGGCTGCCATTTAAAATCAGTGCATGGGGGAGTGCATGTGAGGAGAAGCCCAAGATTTAAGAAACTAGATGCGAGCCCTATTGGTGGCAGACAGTTCCACCTTGTGGGCAGTTCCACCGAGTGGAGGGAGGCACCACTCCAACTGCTGCCCACTAAAGCAATTATTAATTCATTAATTTATTTACGAAATTAATTAATATCCAAAAGCCTTATAGTTCGACTAGGCCGATAAAGCGAGCCAAATTAATTAATATTCAAACCTTCTTCGAGTGTTCAGCTGAGCCGATTAAACGAGCCCAAAACATCAATCGGACTGTGTCCAAAAAGCTAGACACAAGTCGACCCAATTGGCCCAATGGGCTCCGGGAAGCCCAGGTCCAACCCAAAGTCCAATTGACCAAACCACTAAGGAGCCAAGACCAAATAAATATTTATTGAGCTATGAGAAAACAATCCATATATTTGTGTTTTTACAATCATTAGGAAACTTAGAGATAAAATTCATTTAGAAAGTGTCTTTAATAAATAATAAAAAAAATTGAGTCTTTTTTAAAGAAATTTTAATGTTAGAAGAAAATTGAGTCTTTTTTCAAGTAATTTAAATATAATATTTAATATTTAAAGAATTAATGTACTTAATTATTATTCTCTAGTCCCTCCATATCATGTAAAATATTTTATTGAACATAGTTGTAAATAAAGTGAGTTTGTATGATGTAATTATTTAATAATATTTTATAATAAACAAAAATAAAAAAATTGATACTTTGACAGAGAGAGTATTATCTTATTACTTAAAAATAATGCATTGTTAATGATTTTATACACAATTACATTCGAAAGCAATATATTGAAGATAATATTTTAATTAAAGTGTAACAAGGCAATTCTAAATAAGATCGTCAAACACTGTTACCCGCTGTTACCCGACAGCCAAGTAAAGTAAACAATGGTTGTTGTTTGATACATTCTTAAAATTCATGTTAGATTGAACTTTTTACGTATCTTATTTTGATTAAAAACAATAAAAAAAAGGTTAATGTAACGTTGGGCCGAAGCTCGACCATAATGGGGCCAGCTCGGTTATCAATAATTGTTGTCGAGAGTGATATTATAGATTTACTGTATCAACACGTTTATTTTGAAGCGCACTTTGTCCTTACTCGTTCGCGCCCGGAACACTACTCAAGAGGTCACATAGGATCTCAGAAAACAAGATGCCCAAAGTGACTAGTGTTTTGAGAATTCAAGAGATGTATATTTGTTTTCATCAAGTAAATTGAGTAAGTAAAAAGAATTTTTCGTATACCTTTTTGTCTTTTCATAATTTTTTGATGTACCGTATAATATAACCAAGTCAAATACTTCTTTCAATACGAGCTATATAGTATTACAACATAATCACTTCCAGATCATTAACAACATCATTGTTTCCGAACAAAATATAATCCACCTATCATCAACAACAACATTGTAACACCGTAAACATAACTAGAATTTCAATCATTTTCCGTAAACTACAGTAGAACAACCGTGTAACCTTTTCGACATGAAAAGGTATGGTGAAAGTAGTGCACACTTTCACTGATGCGGATGGTCCAGTTTATTTTGAGTTACAAAGACATTTCTGGTTATTATTGTATTAATATTATCATTACTTAACAAGGTATGAATACTGTTTAGGGACGGACACCTAAGGAACTTATCTTCTCTTCAATGGGGCTTCGGTTTTATGGAATCAACGGCGGGACTCCTTGTTAATAACCACCTGCTGCCCCGAACAAGTTCTTCCTTGACCATGAACAGGACAGCGGCTGCAAGAACACTTTGCACGATCTTTGTGCCCATCCCTTTGTAACAACCAAAGAAACCTTCATAACGTATCATCTTCAGTATAGCGTCCAATGTGCCTGCACAATGTCAAAGGCAACCTCGGTCTCAGTGATTCGAAGCTCTTTGAAAGAAAGACAAAAGGAGAGAAAAATATATAGTTTCAAATGCCCCTTTGGACAATTTTGACTTTTACATATAAATAAAAGCACAATTACAACTTATTTACTTGCATATTTAAACTGAAGGAAATTTAATCTTTTTTACATAAATAAGAGCACTTTGACATCTTATCACAATGCATTATTTTAACTTCATTGTATATTTCAATGACCTACATTACATAATTTTTACTTTTTTACTTCTATAACCACCACATTCCAGTTTCTTAAACAACTGTTCTATTGAACTGAGCTTTTGTGTACATTAACTATTGCTTTACAAAATTCTTAGGTTTTAGGCATCCAAAATATCACTAGTGACAAACCTCTGTACTGATGCCTCTTGTCTCCACCAGTTATTTGTTTCGCTTGAAGCCTTGCCTACAGTAAAAATGAGTTCAAACCATAAATTATTCCAAGAAAGCAGTCACCTAATTCAAAAACATCAGAGTTTATCGGTATTGGTAGTGTTAACCATAAAGGATCAACGAAAGGGAAGTATGATATTCTATTGATGGTATAATAATTGGAATGTAACAAGTATTAAAATATCTCAAGGAAGAATAATGCAGCCTCCGCTCCATCGATAGATCTGGTAACTGGTTGCAGAATAACATGATTCATCTTTCCTTTTTTAAAGAAAGGATATGCATATTTTATTTTAAAATTTGAATTACTAGTATGCATATTTCTTTCGTGTTGAGGAAAAAGAATAGGCATTTTTCATTTCAATGATATTTTCATTAATATTGCATGATGTTCTGTTGTTTAGTTGTGTTTTTACAATTAAAATTTTAAATATTCGAAGTAAATTCAAATATGTAGATAATAATTTAGCAAGTGATTTATTTTTATTTAATAGGACTAAAATTCATTTATTTTTTCCAGTCGATGCAAACACGCAAATTCCATGTCAGCATTCAAATGGGCACCAAATAGAGATCAAGATTCAAGATAAAAAAAAGCACCTAATATTCAGTTTTATATCCTCAATTTATTCCATCTTTATCAAACAGGGTTTGAAGTTTTATTCAAATGGAAATTTCCAATCAATAGAATTAGACACAAGTGTTACCTTCACAACTAGAACAGGATAAGTCACAACTGTAGCTCCAAGTTTTGCCAAAGCTCCTAGCAAAAATATCTGGCCATAATAATGACAAGGAAAACACATGATCGATTGGTTGAGCCAAAAAGTATTGTGGAGAAATTAAAAATAAAATAAATATCACCTCCAAAGCTGTAACATCAGTGGTACCCTTACTACTTGAATGGCGCCGTTTTTTCAGCCTTTTCAAGAAAGTCTCGTACAACATAAACTGTATTGAAGGATTGCTAACCTGTGCAACATGTTGTATTGTTCAAATAAATTTCCCAGTAGCAACACCTAGAGTAATTTTGCACATACCATGATTAGAGTGGGGAAAACACCCTTCCAAAATCCCAGGACACCCGCCTCATCATAAACCTCTTGAATCTGTCATTCAGGACATATTCTAGTTATTAAATCGAAGATAATCAGTTTGAGCTTGTTGCACGTTAAGGTTATAAAAGCTATGCTATACTCAGGTCAAGTAGAAGGCGAGAAGCATAAATGCCTAGCACATTTATGAAATATGGATAAATTTTATATCTAAGGAATCCATATTTTGACAAGGATCATTGAGAAAAATAAAATATATTGGTAAATAATTAACATAAATTCTACACTTTCCACTAATTTGGGTTTCACATCCCAGAATAATTTTCGACCCAATATCAATATGTCAATCTAAAACATATCTTTATGCATAGCATCGTGTACAGGACACAATTGATGTCATTCTTTGCTAGAAACACTAATATTAATTTAGGTTACCACACAAACAATGTCTTGTTATTTGGGTGAAATAGCTCACAAATGGAATCATGGAAATTTCTAGCGTTTACATTTATACATACCGCATGGTTCGTACCGAAAGGAGGAGGATCCACTGTAGCAAGAACTACTTCAGGAGATGGGGCAACAGTATAGTTTGGTTGACTTTTCTTTGTGTGAGTCTGCAAGATAATTGCCAATAATAGGCTGATGATGCACGCTTAAGAAGATATTCTTAGTAGCATGTACTCACTAGTCACTATCAACCTAAATACCTAATAGATATAACTACAAAGCTAATTGTAAGGACATTATTTGGTTTTAGGAATTTATTATAGGATTCTTCTTGTGGGTGTTACTGAATGGTGCAGCTATAAATATGCATGAGATTTCCATATATCTCATAGTCATTGGAATAGTATTAATAATCAGGATAGAAAAAACAGAAAGAAACACATCTTATGAAAAGCAGAAGCTTCTGTTTGACCTTGCTAAACTTATTATGTTTTAGTTAGTTGTCACAGTTTATCCTTACCTGCATGCGAATCACAACCACCCATATAGGATTTGTTAGCAGGACATTTACACACCTACAGGAAAGGCAAGCCGTGATAGTTATTTGGTGCTGTGCAAGTAACACCGACTTAAAAATAATCAGAAAATAGATAGAAGCATATGCTAAAAACACGCGTCTTTATGGAAAAGGATGCTACATCCATCAAACCACTGCAAATACAACCATCTAATGAATTTAACACAGAGAAATCATTTGACAATCACAGAAAGAGATAGTCGGTCAAAAACTGGGTTTTTCCCACTTGTTTTATAATTTTATTACTTGGGTTTTGGCATCACATAATTTGCTAATGTTACCTGCTAAAGATTATTTTTAATATGCACATTGATCGCTTCGAGATAATATTAGCATATCGGATGATTAATCAATGTTTATAGCATAGAGAATTTTTACATTTTAATGAACTTCAGAAAAATAGGAGAAACTCTGGCAAGAGATTTGAGTTACTCTGAGCATACACGTCTCATTAATATGCTAATTCTGAGTATTGGAAGGCTTATAAAATACTAAATGTACAAGATGATTATGAGGAAAACAAAACTATAATGTCCAAAATCACATTACCTTCCAGTTCCTAAATATTCACAGCATTGTTCGATGTAGATAAAAATGAGACTAGCAATAAAAAATGTTCGCACTACTGATTAATCATACATAAAAAGGAGTCGATAGAGGAGAAGAGTATTTTACCCAGATAAGGCAGCAACCATAAGCGATGAAAGAATTCCAACAGACCCATCACCAATGCCTTTCTTCCTCTGTTCAAAGGCAGCTGATTCAGCCTTATTCCTGAATATTTGATAGAAATAATAGTAAACACCCTGTACCATACAAAATGCAATTACATAAGAAACCATATATTAAAAAAACGAAAAGGTCATATAAATAGCTACCAAAAACATGTCAGAACTAA
Organism: Euphrasia confusa; assembly: GCA_954870475.1. Lineage (NCBI taxonomy): Eukaryota > Viridiplantae > Streptophyta > Magnoliopsida > Lamiales > Orobanchaceae > Euphrasia > Euphrasia confusa. The sequence continues at coordinate 21,407,054 of OX940949.1, forward strand.
AAAAAATGGAAATTTAATTGGACACTTCTTCATATTTATTTTCATTATAGACATACATCTTAACCTCCAACGTAGGAAGTCCAGGACTAGTACAGCTGTACCATATGTACAAAAAGGGATATCGACATGTATGCCACCATGTATGCATTCATTATGGATATAGCTTGTTTAAGCAAGCAGTGTACATGAATCAAAATGAATGATTTATTAAAAATGGGTTAACTGTGAGAGCTGAAGATATTAACATAGGGGGGGGGGGGTGGTGGTGGTGGTGGTGGAGGAGAGGAAGGAAGAGAGTACAATTGAGTACAATTGATAAAATACCCGGTTATTTGTGATTTTTAAATACCCAGTAAAAACATGGATACTTAAAACGTTGAAATGGTTATTAAGATCCTTATATGGTTGTTTTGCATAGTTCAATGTTAACTTAAAACTTCTTAGGATATAAAATTTGTCTAGACTATGCAAAATTGAAATGTGGCACTCGGGGGCACATATAGGAAACAAAGAAAATTGAATCAAAAGAAAACTTATTGATGGATAGTTTTAAGAACATTCATAGCTATTTATGTTACTTGCTCGGAAATGTTTAAGTTCACCTCAACATAAAAAGGACAATAATCTTAAACAAGTGTAAAAACAGGTCAAAGAGGGAGTACACAAAGATAATATAGACATAGGAACACATCTACCATTCACTCATGAATCATGACACCTAGATAGGGTAGAAATATGTTTTGGCACTTAGTTTACTGGTCCTAGCCAGCTTCACTACATCAATATTTAGCTTTCACACATTCCAAAGGTCTCAAGAGAAGCAAGGTGAATAAGTTAAATCATATTAAAGCGAGCGATACTAAACCCTTTATATTTCCACACAAATAAGCACTAGAAAGCATTCTAATCAATACTCCGACATAAACTATATGTCATTTACTTAGATGATGATCTATGACTGTGAGCCACAAAATGGTGCATAAATGTGTTTCTAGCTGATCCTTAGACGTCTGGATTAATCTCATCAAGATATGTATAAATTATTTTGAAAGTATATGTTCGGATTATCAAAAATATTTCTAAATATCACATGGATGAGTATGATCTAGCAACAAGAGATATAATAAACTGCATACCATCTGGCCAATGGCACACATCCCAAAGTCAAGGGACCACATGCTCCTTACATAATAACTTCTGTAATCACCCCTTGGTCTTAAATTATGTCACTTTAAAGCAAAATTAGGGTTGGCAAATAGGTGCAACTAATTTATCACATCCCCAGGTTGCATACATACAGAGATCCAAGTTTATAATCTCTTATTCACAGGAAATAAAACATGAATTAATCTCACAAACAAAAATAATAGAACCAGTAAAACAGAAATGAGTTAAGTAAGCTCTCGATCACCTGAGACGCAGCCGTGCCGACCAGCGACGGAGCTAATCCCCAGTACAGCCGACTCCACCCCTCTTGCTTAACAACCTACATACAATGGCATTTCCATAGATTAAGACTAAAAGAGAAAAATTGAACCCGAAATAAATAGAAGTCAACTGTAAATTCAGAAATTGAACAAAGACCTGGCAAATTAGTTCCAGAGTTCCGAGCTTCCTTTTCTCTTTCTTTGGATCCCTTTCAGTTTGTTGCCGAGTATTTACCTAATTAACCACAACCCAAAGATCATCACATACAGAAAAAACAAAAAAAGAGAAATTTGGTCGAGAGTTCGAGTACCGTACAGTTTGGAGAGGGTAAGTGATGAGCTGAGCAATAATCCCACCGCCGGCACCGGCAAGGCCGTTGATCAAGGCGTCGGACATGATTTCTGCGAAATCTCGAATCCAATTTCTACCTCTTGTTGTTGTTGGGTTCAGGAAAATGACGGGGAGAGAGAAAGCGAGATCCAGATAGAAAAAGAGAGAGAAAATAACAAAAATGGAGTATCTCCAGAGTTGGCAGTTTGCGATTTATTTAATTTGAATAAAGAATAAGGGAGAAATTTTAAAACACATGCAGAATGTGTTTTACACTGTGTGGTTGTTTTGCTGAGTTTTGGATTAACATGATGTAAAGTATAAAACACATTGTCAGTGGTTACCACTTGTGATGATGTGAGTGTAATTTTTCGGCGACGTTTGTCCTGGGTTCAACTTGTTGGCTCTCTCGCAAAGATGTCTGCTACTCGGGCATATTCCTCGATTTACATCCTCCCGATCGAAGGAACTCCAATCGGGTGGAGTGAAGTTTTTTGTCTCTCCTTCTTATAATAAAAAGTATAAACAATGAGATTTTGGATAAAGTGAAAACATTTTTTTCCAAATTATGAGTTATTTAATATTATTTGAATTTTATTAATTTAAATAACTAATTAATATTTATTATATAAGGTACAATTATTACATTAGTTAATTAAATTTTATAATTACTTAAGGGAGAAAAATATAAGTACCATAAAGCGGATAGTGGACATTCTTATTTGCCATGTGATTTAAAAAACATGTTTTTTTACGCTAAAAAGGTGTGAACAACCCAAATTGCCCTTCCAAATTCGACAAACATGATTCGACAAACATAAATTCGACAAACATGATTCGACAAAATATAAAATTCGACAAACACAATTCGACAAACAATTCGACATATCGAATTTAAGATTCGACAAACAATTCGACATATCGTATTCACAATTCGACAAACAATTCGACCAATCAAATCTGGATTCGACACGTCGAATTCGATAATTTAACAATTCGACAAGTCAAATTCGACAAGGATTTTCATTCATGTTTGACCTAATTTTTTTAGTATAAAATAGTTTACCAACACTGGGTTGTTTTTGCTCTTTGACGGTGTACTTTGCTGGTAACAGAGGGTTTTGGCAACAACACAAAATGGTAAATTTGTTATAGGTAAGTTAGCAAGAGGTAAAAGTTATAGCAGAAATCATAAGTACTGGAAATGGAAGCTCATGGCTCCTCTTTATTCAAATATCCATACTTAGAATACATCATTAAAATCAAGGTTGCATGTCCTTTTTCCTCTCTCTCATACCTGTTGGAATTCGATATCCCGGGCTATTAAAATTTGCGGAAACCATAGCCCGATCAAAAACCTCGATTGCCGGAGAAAACATGAGCACCACGTGAGCCGGGACTCAACCGAACGCGTCGCATACCCAAGGGCACGCGAACGCCCAGCCGAGTCCCCACGGGAGGACTCGCGATTGCTCCCAGCAATCGCTGGGCTGCCTCGTAGCAGCCCACAGCGAGTCAGCGGACTCGCTGCTCGTGGAGGTGCGGCTCGTCCCACGAGCCGCTGCGGGACGATGCGGGAACGCCCGCATCCCGCTGCTGGGCGCTGCGAGAAGCCTCGCAGCCCAGCCGCGATCGAGCTCCAAGCTCGATCGCCCCCTCGCACCCGACCCTCGTGGTCGAGCCGTCGATCCGCCGGCGGTCCGGTGGTTCGACCACCACCGCCCGGTTCGACCTCTTCCACGGGTCTCGATCCTTGGATCTTTGTTCTACGGTATTCTCGATAAACCAAATCGAATAAAATCAAGGGCGTTTAGATTTTTACCTTTCGATTCGTTGTTCGGAGAAACGAAATCAAGATGACCTTTGAATCTTCCCACGTATTCCTTGCACTAGCTTGAACGTCGGGTGGGCGACGATCCTCCAAGCTCTATGGATCTACTTCTCTCTCTACTTTCTCTCTCCTTAGAAGAATTATGATCTTCAACTTATGTGTGAATAGAGAAGACCATGTAGTGCTTTTATAGGCTACGTAGGGGATCTAAAGGAGGTGGAATATTGGGCTTCTAATATTGAAGATTAAATTGAGCCCAATGCTCAAGTCCATTAATCCTTATCAATATTAATTAATTTATTTTCCACTATATAAATTAATTGCACTCCCAATATTAAACCATATTATATCCAAATAATATTTCTCCGGTAGTATTATTTATTCCGTGTATTTAAGATATAAATATCCATGAATAAAATTTATTTATTGCTTAATAAATTTATTCATCTCTTTTATCCGGGACTAGTACCACTCAACATTATTTATTATGCGGAACAAATCCACTCGCGAGGTTTACATAATAAATCCTTATGAGCTCATCTCGGGGATATTATCAACCCTTCCGGGATACACTGTCCCGTCAAGAATTCACGGCATGCCATATATAAAATACAGTGACCCAACTTAACCGGTAATTGACCCAATAATTAAACCGGTCAATTCCTTTGGAAAATCAAAGTCACTTATATTAAATATACGCATCCGCAATTGTATCGGAGATTAAGAATAAAATACACAGAGACTTAAATCAATTATCACAGAGCAAACCTAATTGATAAGTCTCAAGCGATCCGCTCAATACACCAAGTGTACAAGTGTGATAAAATAATTAAGACAAACTATTTTCTCTCTCACACAACGACTATACCGATGGATTGGTCCGTGTCCATCTAGGTCGTGAGCAACTGTTCGATTGAATACGAGTAACCGATAGTATGATCTTCTGTGTGGGCCCGACACACCATACTAACTACAACGTATAAAATCCAGGACTATGATTTGCATATATTTAATTAATCAATAATTAAAAGCAAATGAATGTTCATTATTAATAGGTAAATGAAAGTGCACAAGGAGTTCAGAATACTCAAATCTAGACATTAAGTATACTACTCCAACAATCTCCCACTTATACTAAGGTCTAGTCATTTCCTCCAAACTCCCGACTCCCATACTCATCACGTGCTTAAGTTGTACTTCCGAGAAGTACCATGTGAATGAGCACTCTAGGTTGCCGCTCTGAAGTTATCTTGGTGACTACAGCGTCGTCTCCCTAGACGATGTCTCGAATCAGGTGGTACTTGCGCTATGTGTTATCATCACTTTTGACTTATGACTTCTTCCAGTTTACCGTGCACCGCTATTCAATAGCCTTTGGTAAACTAAGAGTCATATCCAAGTCCAGAGGTTATCCGGAACCTAACCAAAACTTCCGCTGCCTCTGAGGCTGCTATTTGGTTATGATAGAGTCTGAGAAGCGTCCTGCTTATCACTCTCTCATTTCATGGTTCCACCTCTTTCTAAAAGTGAACACATAGCCTGATATCGACTTACACTGGTCCTTATCAGCATGGAAATCCGAATCTGTGTAACCCAAAGGAATCAGATTGTCTGCTCCGTATCTCAGAACATAATCCTTAGTATTTCTCAAATACTTGAAAATGCTCTTTACGGCAGTCCAATGAGCCTTTCCAGGATTACTCTGATATCTCGCTACTATGCCCACTGCATAGCAGATATCAGGCCTCGTGCATAACATTGCATACATCAAGCTTCCCACAGCCGAAGCGTAGGGAACTGCTTTCATTTCATCTTTTTCCTTCTGTATCCGAGGACACATTTCTTTAGAAAGGTAAGTTCCTTTACTGAAGGGCAGTTCACCCTTCTTGGAATCTTGCATGTTAAAACGAGCCAGAATCGTGTCTATGTAAGATTGCTGGGAAAGGCACAATGTTCTACTTTGGCGATCCCTTATAACCTTGATCCCTAGAACATGTCCAACTTCTCCCAAATCTTTCATATCGAATTGTCTAGACAACCATCCCTTTATGTCTGATAACATCTTTACACTGTTGCCAATGAGAAGAATGTCGTCTACATAAAGCACGAGAAACACCACCTTCTTTCCATCACGTTTCCAATACACACACGATTCGTCCATGCTTTGATTGAATCCAAAAGATTGGACTACTTCATCAAACCGCAGGTTCCACGATCTCGAGGCTTGTTTCAATCCATAAATGGATCGATTAAGCTTGCACACTAGATGATCTCACCCCTTAGCAATGAATCCTTCTGGTTGTTTCATATAAATCGTCTCTTCAAGACTTCCATTTAGGAAAGCTGTCTTGACATCCATTTGTCACACCTCATAGTCCATATGAGCTGCTATGGATAAGAGAATCCGGATCGACTTTATCTTGGCTACAGGCGAAAAGGTCTCCTCATAATCGATTCCTTCTTTCCGAGTATAGCCTTTCGCAACAAGCCGAGCTTTAAAGGTTTCAACCTTTCCGTCAGATCCTCTCTTTCTCTTGTAGACCCATTTACACCCAATTGGCTTTACGCCATTTGGTGGTTCTACAAGATCCCAGACTTTATTAGAATCCATAGATTCAATTTCGAATTTCATTGCTTTCTTCCAAGAAGGCGCATCTATATCTTGTACCGCCTCATCATAGGTCCAGGGATCGATTTCATGAACTCCAGGTCCAGAGTCCGAAGACTCACCCAGTCCAATCCATCTATCTGGTTGTTTAACAACCCTCCCACTACGACGGCGTTCCGATGTATTAACAGTGACAGTAGGTGCAGGTTCTAGTGGTGTATCATTTCTCGGTTCGGCTGTATCTAAGTCTTCATTGTTACCTCTCAACTCATCAAGTATAATGTCACTCTTGGGCTTGTGGTCCATGACATAGTCTTCCTCTAAGAACCGAGCGTTAGTACTTATAACGATCTTCTGGTCCGTAGGACTATAGAACATGCCACCTTTAGTTCCTTTCGGGTATCCTACAAACAGCCGTAATTCTGATCTAGGTTCTAACTTATCGGCCCCTTGTCGCAACACATGTGCTGGACATCCCCAGATCCGAATGTGTCTCAAGTTAGGCTTGCGCCCACTCCACAATTCCATGGGTGTGGTTGGTACCGTTTTGGTTGGAACCCTATTCAAAATATACGCCGCTGTTTCCAAGGCATGTCCCCAGAACATAATAGGTAAGTCCGAGTAACTCATCATTGAACGCACCATCTCCATAAGAGTCATATTCCTTCTTTCCGACACACCATTTTGCTGAGGAGTATATGGTGATGTCATTTGGGAATCAATCCCATTCTCTGCTAAGTATGCCTTGAATTCTCCAGACAGGTACTCGCCTCCGCGATCAGATCGCAGGCATTTTATGGATTTACCATGAAGGTTCTCCACAAGAGCCTTGAACTCCTTGAACTTGTCAAAGGATTCGCTCTTGCGGCGCATCAGGTATACAAATCCATACCTTGAGTAATCATCAGTGAAAGTGATGAAATACTCGTATCCTCCCCTTGCCTGAGTAGACATAGGTCCGCATACATCAGAGTGAATCAAATCCAATACTTGTTCAGCTCTACGTCCTTTACCTTAAAAAGAACGCTTGGTCATTTTTCCCTCCAAACAGGATTCGCAGGTTGGAAGGTCCTCTCCTTCAACATTGCTGATTAGACCATCAGCTTTCAACCTTTGAAGCCTATTCGAGTTTATATGACCTAGCCTTAGATGCCACAAGTACAATTGATTCATCTTAGAAGGTTCCTTTCTCTTATTGGTGTTCGTAGATGTGTTATTACTCTCGGTTAGTTGCATCGTGTTAGACTCAGTTTTTAGTACATACAAATCGTCTACCAATGTACCAGAACAGATAATCTCACTATTTCTTCTTATGATCACAGAATGGTCAAAAGAAACAGAATATCCATTCATAATAAGTTTAGAAACCGAAATTAAATTCTTTCTAAAATTGGGTACATAAAGACAATTATGTAAAACTAAACTCCTATCACTACTAAAGCGTAAGTGAACGTCTCCCACTGCAACAGCCGCCACCTTCGCAGCATTGCCCATGTAGACCACGATTTCTCCCTCTCTAAGTCTCCGAGTTTCCTTGAACCCCTGCAATGAATTGCAGACATGATCAGTGGCCCCCGTATCTACACACCAGGTGCTGGTAGATATCACCACTGATAATGTTTCGGTGACTAAGGAAAATTTCGTACCTTTGATGAGAGGACAATCAGACCTCCAGTGCCCAAACTGTTTGCATCGAAAGCATCTGCCTAACGGCTTGCCTTTCCCAATCCGTGGCTTTAAACCACTGGGCCTCTTTGCACGCTTTTCTTTTAGCCTAGCCACAAGAGCTCGTGTTTCTCTTAACTTACGCACAAAAATCGCCTTCGCCGAGTCGTTTTTAAGGGACTCATTGAGGAACGATTCCGTGGGTATGTTAAACACCTCTTGCCTAGCTTCCACACCATGTCTCAACGTAGTTGGGACAACAGTGGTTTCAGAAAGCTTGACAGTCTGAACAATGTCTAGATTTCTTTCCCAAACATTACTATATGGAACCAGTGAGTTTTCATCTTTAAGTATATCACAAAGTGGGGTCACAGTCATTCTTAACCTATAAGCACATAAAACAAACAAACAATTTAATATCTGATATTATCTCCCTTTAATAATATCATTAAATCACTAATCGCCTCTAAAATCCCATCAGGTAAGGCAAGCCACGTTGTGTGGACGTTTACCCACCTAAATGATTTAGCAATTAGATTTTCTTTGGTCATACATCACTTATAGCGTAACCTCGTTGGGAGGAATACTATAATGCGTATCTAAGTGTAAACCATTACTCAGCACCAAAGTAAATCGTTTGGAATTGCTACATCACCGCAAGCCACGTTGTGTGGACGTTTACGACAACTTCACAACTCTTCACAATTTCTTACAACTGTCTACATCAATTAATCCAAAATCCGTCAGCATAGCAAGCCACGTTGTGTGGACGTTTACTACACCAAGAGATCTTTATAATTGACTCCCAATTACTTGATCCATTCGATCTTGTAAATCAAGACGCGGAGAATCATAAGTGAAACTCGAAGTTTCTTACCAGTGATTCACCATGCGAACAACCCTATCTCTCATAAATGAGGGAGCCGAGCAGACAATCGATCCACCTACATGAGATGGTACGACTGCCTCTAATTTGTGTCCTCGACATGACCAAGTGGCTTTGGCTCCATTCCACTCCCCGGGGTGAGAATGAGTCGACTTGAAATCAGTTTTGGAAAGACAAATTAGGCATTGTTTGATAGACTTAATCAATGTTTCTTGTAAGAGGAATTACAAGAACTCTCCTCCAATGACTTATCTATATAAACTTCAAAAGTTTATAAAAGTCACCAAGAGAGCAGCAATGGAGACCATGGGTATGTTTCCATACCCTCTCCCACTTAGCTTTTTATAACAAAGGGATATGCTATGTAGTGCACAAAGTAAACACATATAGCATGCATACATGTAATAAAGCACATAGTATTATCACATAGTCAAAATAATACTAGAATATTATTTTCCGACTATTATGGCTTTACTCCATCTCCGTACGCATCTTCTAGTCTTTAGTCTTCGTTCTTGAATGCTCCATGTGACAAGAATATTAATTTCCAATATTTAAATCTATTTATTTTTAATAAATCCAAAAGATACTTAATTAATAATAATTAAGTCAATCGAATAAATCAAAAATAAAATTAAATATTATTAATATTTTTATTTATTTTATTTTCCCTTTCGACTTCATTAAATCTCTAGAATAATCTATCCAAGACCCACTTGGAATATTCTAGATGATTTCCATAATGAAATAAGGAAATAAAATAATTTTGGACTCTTCTACTTTCCAAATTAATTAGATTCCTAATCCATGAATATTTCCATAAAATAGAAATAATCAATTTAGGAATCCTAATTAATTCCAACATTGATTCTTTTCCTAATCCATGAGAGTTCCCAAAAATAGGAATACTCAAATAGGAAAAACCCGAATCAATTAGGAAAGCGAATCACCGGACCGGGATAGCACGGGGTGGGGATCCCCGCGCCACCCTTCGACCCTCACCTAGGAGGTGGCCGGCCACCGTCGCCGGCGGCCCCTCCAAGGGTCGATCGATCCACATGGATCGACCATGGGGATGGTCGATCCTTGTCCTTTACCCTCACGATCATCTCCTCCGTCACACGTCTTCTCCGGCGGTCGTTTCGGCATCGATCCAACGCAAAATAAATTACAATTTAATTTTACACTATCCGGTATCGATTCTATACATGAAATCGACCCTATACATTTTCCGGAAAAAGATAGAACAATAATAATAATCCTAAATTCGGTCAACCCCCGAATTTTTACTATTACAAGCATTCACTACCAAAAACGAATCTCGACATGTCCGAGAGTTTAATCAATCCAATAATCATGACAAAATAAATTAAACGAATAATAAATTGAGCCATAATAGTCGGAACTCTGCAAGGAAGAACAATTTTATCGAAAATACCGCGAACGTAAACCACGCTCTGATACCAATTGTTGGAATTCGATATCCCGGGCTATTAAAATTTGCGGAAACCATAGCCCGATCAAAAACCTCGATTGCCGGAGAAAACACGAGCACCACGTGAGCCGGGACTCAACCGAACGCGTCGCATACCCAAGGGCACGCGAACGCCCAGCCGAGTCCCCACGGGAGGACTCGCGATTGCTCCCAGCAATCGCTGGGCTGCCTCGTAGCAGCCCGCAGCGAGTCAGCGGACTCGCTGCTCGTGGAGGTGCGGCTCGTCCCACGAGTCGTTGCGGGACGATGCGGGAACGCCCGCATCCCGCTGCTGGGCGCTGCGAGAAGCCTCGCAGCCCAGCCGCGATCGAGCTCCAAGCTCGATCGCCCCCTCGCACCCGACCCTCATGGTCGAGCCGTCGATCCGCCGGCGGTCCGGTGGTTCGACCACCACCGCCCGGTTCGACCTCTTCCACGGGTCTCGATCCTTGGATCTTTGTTCTACGGTATTCTCGATAAACCAAATCGAATAAAATCAAGGGCGTTTAGATTTTTACCTTTCGATTCGTTGTTCGGAGAAACGAAATCAAGATGACCTTTGAATCTTCTCACGTATTCCTTGCACTAGCTTGAACGTCGGGTGGGCGACGATCCTCCAAGCTCTATGGATCTACTTCTCTCTCTACTTTCTCTCTCCTTAGAAGAATTATGATCTTCAACTTATGTGTGAATAGAGAAGACCATGTAGTGCTTTTATAGGCTACGTAGGGGATCTAAAGGAGGTGGAATATTGGACTTCTAATATTGAAGATTAAATTGAGCCCAATGCTCAAGTCCATTAATTCTTATCAATATTAATTAATTTATTTTCCACTATATAAATTAATTGCACTCCCAATATTAAACCATATTATATCCAAATAATATTTCTCCGGTAGTATTATTTATTCCGTGTATTTAAGATATAAATATCCATGAATAAAATTTATTTATTGCTTAATAAATTTATTCATCTCTTTTATCCGAGACTAGTACCACTCAACATTATTTATTATGCGGAACAAATCCACTCGCGAGGTTTACATAATAAATCCTTATGAGCTCATCTCGGGGATATTATCAACTCTTCCGGGATACACTGTCCCGTCAAGAATTCACGGCATGCCATATATAAAATACAGTGACCCAACTTAACCGGTAATTGACCCAATAATTAAACCAGTCAATTCCTTTGGAAAATCAAAGTCACTTATATTAAATATACACATCCGCAATTGTATCGGGGATTAAGAATAAAATACACAGAGACTTGAATCAATTATCACAGAGCAAACCTAATTGATAAGTCTCAAGCGATCCGCTCAATACACCAAGTGTACAAGTGTGATAAAATAATTAAGACAAACTATTTTCTCTCTCACACAACGACTATACCGATGGATTGGTCCGTGTCCATCTAGGTCGTGAGCAACTGTTCGATTGAATACGAGTAACCGATAGTATGATCTTCTGTGTGGGCCCGACACACCATACTAACCACAACGTATAAAATCCAGGACTACGATTTGCATATATTTAATTAATCAATAATTAAAAGCAAATGAATGTTCATTATTAATAGGTAAATGAAAGTGCACAAGGAGTTCAGAATACTCAAATCTAGACATTAAGTATACTACTCCAACAATACCCTCTATTTATAGTGCTCTATGCATGGCTGAATTGTGCCACCTAATGCCCACATATCGGCTTCTCATTGGACCTCTAGTCCACTAATATGATGCATTAAATACCCACTAATTTGCCTTAGTGCTTAATCTGCCCCTTTCCCCGTGAGGTCCCAGCTTATTGACTGGTGTCCAAGGAGTCTCCCCAGGCGATTTCCCTGTGAAAGGAGTCTGATTCTACCATGCGATCTCTACCGTCCGAGCTCCTCACCCTCTTCTTAGATATGCCTTTGAAGGTCTTTACAGCTGTCTTGGCTGACTTTCTCTTTTGATGACGTGGCTCTTTGATTCGTGAAACGTGTCGGTGACTGTTTTCTTGGGTATAACATAGGCCCCCAGGAAAATTAGAGCTTTCAACTCTGATTTCCCTGAAGTTTATGGTCGTCTTCCTTGGTTGACTCGTCTTGGAAATAACATTCTGACTTTCTGTTGGTGGTTGAGACTTCACTTAATTCTGAATTTTACGCCTTTAAAGGCTCTTCGAGTCTGGATTATGGCTTCATATCATGGCTTTTACTTGGAACAGAGAGGTGTACCCGAATCAAATAACCAGCTTTTCTTCTCGGATTAGGAATCGATCGATGAAAGCTAAGTTGCCTCTTTCTTTGTCTTTTTCTCAGAAGTTTCCGGAGCTCGATGGACAGGACGTCGCTTTGGTAGATGCCTTTGAACGGGTCTGGACAGTTAAGGTAGAGAAGGATGGTCGACGCCTCGCTCTGAACGACGGTTGGAGCAAATTTTGCGAACGTCGTCTCGTCTCGGTGGGCGGGACCATCTTTCTGGAGTCGCGTGGGCAAAAGTCTTTCAATGTTGGAGTATTTGGGAGGGATGGAGAGGAGATCATTGATCTGGGGACTGATTCTGAAGATAGCTCGATCCATTCCGAACCTGAAAATCTTCCTGTAAAAGATGATTGGGGATATACTTCCACGTGAGATCTATCCAAAAATTAGAAAATTTATATTTTCTTTGTAAAATAAGGTTTCCTGGGTTTATTCTCCAGGTTTTGTTTCCCAGGATTCTTTCCCGGTGAAGTGAATAAAAGTTGTTGTTTTTTGAAGGACTCTGTTCATCCGTAGATTTTGATAAGTATCAGAAAACTTATCTTTTAAATAAATCGGTAATTTAATAAATAAATAATAAAAGAATATAGGAAAAGACTTCTTTTCAACCTGACTTTTGTCAGTAAATATTTGCCACGTGGCATTCTCCTGGCCAAGTATTTTAGGTTTTACGGGGTAGTGGGAGGGCATTTGAGTACGTTTTTCATCGGTAACCGCCCTTCCTTCCCCTTCTTTGATCTCAACCGTTGATCAAATCATGAGGCAGGGTTAATTTCCAGAATACATTAACCCTTTTCAAATTTCAAAACTTCACAACTCCCTTCGATTTTCAGATCTAAAAATTGGTAAGGATTTTCTTTTCTCTGTAATTTTTACTGTGTAAATCTGTTTAATTCGTAGTGTAAATTTCCTTCTACAACCCCTATCACCATGCCAAAATACACGAGAGTCGTTCGCCCCAAAGTGGATGAAGAGCCCCACGTCTTGCTCGCTCGTCAGTATAAAGAATTTATGGACAAGGCGGAACCGGCCTTGCCGGAATTCCGACTGGACGAACTAGACGCGGCCCATCCCTACGTTTCCGCTGAGAGGACCATCACTGCGGTTCAACCAGACCCAAACCACCAGGAGTGGGGTGCGCACGACCGAGATAGCACGGTGACGGCGGACGAACTCACCGACTGGAGGGATGACTGGCGGATTCCCTTCAACGTGCATTTGCATGCGCCAGAAGAGGGAGAATCCGCCTGCTGTCCACCTCCAGGCATGGTGGCCATCGGCGTCGACGCGATGGAGCAAGGTCTGCGGTTTCCCCTGCATCCTTCAATTTCAGGCCTGTTGAACCGGTGGGGTGTGGCTCCTCATCAGATTCATCCGAATGGGTGGGCTCAGTTGTATGGGGTTTTGACGGTTCTAGGACAAGTGGGATTCTCTCGGCCCCTCACGGGGGATGAATTCCATTTGTTCTTTAGTCCGGTCAATTTTCAGAAAGGGTTGTTGGGTGATTACACCGTTCGTTGCAGGAAAAATATGGTGAAAATAAAAGAACCGGAAGTTAAAGATCCTACTTGTTGGGATCGATGGTTTTATGTCTCGGGGAGATGGAGAACTCAGACCCGAGAGGGAGAAATTGAAATTCCTTTAACTTATGGCGTTAAAGATGAAAGTAAGTAAGTTATACTTTTGAGTTTTCACAGTTTTGACTGATCTAAAATTGTTTTTATATTTGTAGGTGCCCGGATCTCCAAAACTGACTATAGCATCCCGTGGGATTTGGCAACATCGAATCTTTTGGCCCAGTGCATTCCTACTACCGAGAGGGACTCAGTGTATCTTAACGACGACAGCATTCGTGACGCAGCAGGCTTGTTCTGTCCTCCGTTCGTTGAAGACAAACCTTGTTTTGGTAAAGTTCTGTGCTTTTCACAGTTTTCAATTTATCTTATTTCCTGGGGGTATATCCCCCGGGGAAATCTCATTAATTTTGTCGGGTGTAATACTTTTACTTTCTCGGTGCAGAATTTTTCTCTACCGTGTTTGACGTGAAACCCCCAAATATGGCGGATAACAGACTGTTCGAAAGACTTGGACTTGTGGATCCATCCTAGACGGGGAAAGCCCGTAAATCAAAAACCAGTTCAACCAGCATAGGTGGCCGAGGATCTGTAAAGACTCGGGGTGGGGCAGCAGGTGCCCCGGCTTCCCGGACTAGATCCCGAACTGTCTCCGCCCAGGGCGGCGAGACAGATTCCCTGGGGATCATGGAGGTGGTGGACTCCTACAAAGAATCCTCTACCCCTGCTGATGTGGTGATGACTGATGTTGTTCCCAGCCAGGGTTTGCCTCCCTCTGGGTCATCCACACTTCTACAAGTCAAGCTCGAAGGAGACAAGAAAAGGAAGAAAGTTGATGGGGGTATGATTGATGTGACTGAATCACCTCCCCGTGCTGACATAAGTCAGTCTATTTTTGGAGTTGAAAAAGTTCTCTCTGACAAGTATGTTTTTATTTGTTATATGCTCCTTCTTTATTTTACAAAACATTCAATCTCATTCTTTTATTTTATTTCTTGGCTAAGTTTCCAAGGAAAAACTTCCATCTGTGCTCCTTCCCTTTTTCTCTGGCAAAGGCCCCATTGACCCTGTCACTACCCTGGGCAATCCTGTAGGTGATTCAATTGATGCAGTTGGGAGGTGCTGGACCTCAGAGCTCAATGACCTGACGGACCATGAGGAACATGCCTTTTCCCTGGCCCTTAAACTGGCCAGTCAAAGTGCAGTTGCCATCTCTGGTGCTCATACCATGGCTGGGAAACTCAGAGCTGAGGTTACCAAGCTTCGCATCACCAGCACTGGTCAAGAAACACAAGTAAAGGAGCTCAACGCAGCCTACACGGCCGCGGCAGGGGACAGGGATAGGTGGAAGAAGGTTGCAGACACTGCACGGGCAGAGGTGGGGAAGTTGATGTCTGAGATGCAGGAAGCCTTGAAAACCATCAAGGAAAAAGAACAGATTGAGGATGCCCAGGACAGCTTTTTCAGGGAAAAGAAAGAGCTAAAGGATGAGGTGGCCAAAGTCACCAAAGAACTGAAACAGGTCCAGGATGATTTTGCACAGTCCATGGAAAGAGTTGTGGAGCTCGAAACCCTACTGGACTCACCTGCTCACAATCCCAGGGTATTGACTGACCTCCTTTATGTAACTGCATATGCTGATCTCATCAGGTCTGCAGCAAAGGAGAAGAATGGTGTGGCCAAAGAGTACGGACTCAAACTCCTCAAGGATCACATGAAGGGATGCACTCTGGATTCCAGAGTTCCTCAACCTTTCATGGATCTGGAAGTTGTCCACGGGATTGATATGAAATGGTGGCCATCATACAGTCTCCTCTCTATGCCTGCTGAACCTGCAAAGCTAGCTGATGATGCTCCCGTTGATGAAGATGATTTTGAAGATGAGGGTTTGGATCTGCTTGGTGTTGGGCCTGATGGCAAGCCAAAGGATCCTCTGGTGACCCCCCCTGGTGATGGTAATTCTACCTCCTGAGTTTAAATACTCAGGAGTTTGCTAAAAATGATCTCTACTCTGAGTGTAAAAAGCTCAGAGATTTTTATTTAAGTTTTTATTCTGATTTGGGCCCATGGCCATAAGACAATATTTGTTATTTCTGTTTGGATTTTAAAGGCAGTTTTTGCCTGGGACAAGTTTTAATATTTTGCTGGTGTGTAATAACTTAGTAAGTTATTTTAGGATATTTATCCTTTGGGTCTTACTCATGGCCCGTCCCCCCTTTTTTTTTAGGTTTCCTTTCACCACTATTATCTATCACTTTACAAGTCAGCTTTAGCTTGTTTGGCGAATCGTAATTCTTGTGAATAGATAACATTTGGCTCACACCCAAGTTTTGTTTTAATACTTTGTTGGGACTTCTTCGTGAGTTCTTTGTCCTGCAAAAGTGATTTTTGGATTGGTTACCTCTTGGAATTCTCCCTGATTCTAAGTAACATTTTTCTCCTCCATCTCTCCTTTTACAAAGACTGACCGATCCTGTGGTTTGTTCATCATGAATACCTCTTGTGGTTTGTTCATTATGAATACCTCTTAGGATTATCCTCGGACCAATATCTTCCTCCTGCGCGATTCTTGAGTTTCTCTTACTCTGTTGAATCCGTACGCAGAAAGAAGTGTTCGGCCCCATAATCTAAAGATTTTCTGGGTCTTTACCGAACCTTAGTATCCCTCAGGAATACTCGATATTCTTTGTTTTGACCGGGAAATTTATTCTTTTTCCCGGGGTAATATTTTGCTATAGACAAAATATATAACTTTTAAAAACCGTACAAGTATTTTTAGTAAATACTGAGAAAATTTATAAAGGTAGTAAAAAGGGTTTTACAAAAACAATACTTTTACAAAAAGCCAAAATTAACCTTTCGGTTTAATGATAAAACTTCTTTAAGTGCAACGCATTCCACCGATACTGATCCTTGGTCCCGTCGAGAAGCTCTAACTCGTACGCTCCGTTTTGGAGGCAATGGCTCACTCTAAACGGTCCCTCCCAGTTCGGCCCCAGTGCCCCCTGGTGCGTTCCTAAGATTTTCTTTAGAACCAAGTCTCCTTCTTGGAATTCTCTTGCTTTTACTTTTGAATTAAATAGTTTTGTAATTCTTTGTTTGTTCATGGCATTTAGAGAATCAGAAGCTAACCTTCTTTCTTCAAGAAGATCTAACTCTTTCCGGATGGTTACTTCATTCTCCGGGGAGATTTCCTGAGCGGTCCGATGTGATAACACCGTTATTTCCGCTGGAATTACTGCTTCTGTTCCAAAAGCCAAAGAGTATGGGGTTTCTCCAGTGGCATTTCTAGCTGTGGTACGATATGACCACAGAACCTCTGGAAGTTCATCCGCCCACTTTCCTTTGCGACTTTCCAATTTTGATTTGATGGTATGTTTCAGTATTTTATTAACTGCTTCAACTTGACCATTTGTCTGGGGATGGTAAGGAGTAGAGAATAACCTTCTGATTTTCCATTTTTCACAGAACTCCTCTACCTCGGCCCCATCAAATTGTTTTCCGTTATCAGAAATGATTGACTCGGGTAAACCGAATCGACATATAATGTTTTTCCAAATGAACTTGATAACCTGTGGTTGATCAATTTTGTTCAATGGTTCTGCTTCAACCCACTTGGTAAAATAGTCGACTGCTACGATCGCATATTTCACTCCGCTCCGTGCGATTTCCAGTGGTCCGATCAGATCGATACCCCACCGAGCAAATGGCCACGGGCTGTAAATGGATTTCAGGGCTTCTGGGGAGATACGGATGTTAGGCCCATTTGTCTGGCATTTGACACATTTACGTGCATACCCGACTGCGTCCTTTCTCAGGCTTGGCCAGTAAAATCCTTGCCCCATGGTTTTATGTGCCAGGGATCTTCCCCCCGCATGGTTTCCACACACACCATCATGTATTTCTTCCAGGATTTTAAATCCTTCTTCCTTCGATACACACTTTAGTAGTGGAAGGGAATAACTTCTTCTATAAAGTTGTGTATTTATTAGAGTATACTTTGCCGCTCGGGTACAAAGTTGTTTCTCTTCGGTTTTATCTGCTGGTACTTCCCCGGTATCTATGTACCGTTGGATGGGAATCCGCCAGTCTTCTCCGGCCCCGGCAAGTATTTGCATTTGTGCTTCTCTTTGTTCCACTGATGGGGACATTAATTTTGTTAAAACAATATTTGAGAAGTCTGCTGAGCCCTCAGCAGATGCTAACTTTGACAGGGCGTCAGCTTGTGAATTGTGTTCACGTGGGATTTGTTCAATTAGAACTTCAGGGATTTTTCCACAAAGTTCCCATACCAATTTTAGGTACTTTATCATTTGTTCCCCCCTGGCTTCGTAGTCCCCACTTACATGGTTTACTACTAGCTGAGAGTCCATAAACACATGAAGTTTTCTTGCCCCGACGGCTATAGGCAATTCTAACCCAGAAATGAGAGCTTTGTACTCTGCTTCATTGTTAGACGTGGGGAATTCAAACTTTACCGCATGAGTTACTGAGTCTCCGTCGGGACTGAGTAATACCACACCTGCCCCCGAGCACGCGGTGGTAGATGATCCATCTACGAACAGCTGCCAGGCGCGTGGTTGATTCTGGGATTTCTCAGGGAAAGTTAATTCCACAATAAAATCTGCCAGAGCTTGCGCTTTAATTGCTGTCCTCGGGGCGAAAGTTATGTCATACTGACTAATTTCTAACGCCCAACGCAGGAGTCTCCCGGTGATATCCGACCGGTGCAATACTTGCCTTAAAGGCATAGTAGTCAAAACCTCGACGGGGTGCTCAAATAAGTACGCCCGGAGTTTTCTAATTGACACTATTAAAGCATATGTTAATTTTTCCAGTGGAGTGTATTTAATTTCTGCCTCATGTAGTACTTGACTCACAAAATAAATCGGGAAGTGTTGTATTCCTTCTGCCCTTGTCAGGACTGCACTGATGGCATGTTCTGAGGCGGCTAGGTACAAATACAGCTTTTCTCCTGGTTTAGGTGCCACAACTACTTTAGGATTGGATAAATATTCCTTTATCCGTACAAAAGCTTGTTGGGCCTCCTTTTTCCAGTGGAATTCCTGTCCTTTGATGGAGGCAAAGAACTGACGAGTTTTATCTCCCAGGCAAGAAATGTATCTATTCAGGGCGGCTAGACGACCCGTGAGTCGCTGTACGCCTTTCACGTCCCGGGGCTCTTGCATATCCAAGATAGCTTGGACTTTGGTAGGGTTGGGCTCAATGCCTTTCTCGCTAACCACATGCCCCAGGATCATCCCTTTCTTAATTCCGAAATTACATTTCTTGGGGTTCAATTTCATATTATAATGCCCCAGAATTTTGAAAACTTCTTCGAGGTCTTTGATATGATCTGATTCGTTTTTACTTTTTACAATAATATCATCAATGTACACTTCCATGGTTATACCAATTAAATCAGAGAACATTAGATTTACCAACCTTTGATAGGTGGCCCCCGCATTCTTCAGGCCGAAAGGCATTCTTTCCCAGCAATAGATTCCTTTTTCTGAGTAGAACGCCGTGTGTTCGACGTCATCTGGATGCATGGGAATTTGATGGTACCCGGCCTTAGCGTCTAGCGTTGAGAATATTGCGTGACCTGTCAAATTATCAACCACATGGTCGATGTGTGGCATGGGAAAAAGGTCTTTCGGGCAAGCATTGTTTAGATCAGTGAAATCTATACACAAACGCCATGCCCCCACCGTTTTTGTCACCATTACCGCATTGGAAAGCCAAGTGACATCACTCGAAGCTTTCCTGACAAGTTTATTTTCAATTAGCTTATCTACTTCCCCGGCGAGTGCCTGGCACTTCTCGGGGCCCATTTTCCTACGCTTCTGCGCAATTGGTCTTTTGCAGGGATCAATTTTCAATCGATGGCAGGCATGTTTGGGATCTATCTTCCCTAAATCCGCACTGGACCATGAGAAAGTGGAAACGTTCTCCTTTAGGAACTTTATAATATCACTTCTGGTAGTTGTTTCCATATGAGTCCCCACAAGTATTTGTTTTTCAGTTTGCTCTGGATATAAAACTATAGAGTCCAGAGTTTCAACCATCTCCACTACGGGTGCTTTTTTGCATTGATATCCACCCCGCGAGCCCCAATCATCCAAGTCTGGTCTGTTTTGGGGAAGTTTCTTCCCGGTAGATGCTAAGTCTACACTGGGTTCTTCTTCGGTTATCTGTTGGAGTGGTATACTTAATGTCTAGATTTGAGTATTGTGAACTCCTTGTACACTTTCATTTACCTATTAAATACGAACATTCATTTGCTTTTAATTGTTGTTAATTAAATATATGCAAATTATAGTCCTGGATTTTATACGTTGTAGTTAGTATGGTGTGTCGGGCCCACACAGAAGATCATACTATCGGTTACTCATATTTAATCGAACAGATGCTCACGACCTAGATGGACACGGACCAATCCATCGGTATAGTCGTTGTGTGAGAGAGAAAATAATTTGTCTTAATTATTTTATCACACTTGTACACTTGGTGTATTGAGCGGATCGATTGAGACTCATCAATTAGGATTGCTCGGCGATAATTGATTCGAGACTCAGTGTATTTTATTCTTAATCCCCGATATTGTTGCGGGTGTGTATATTCAATATAAGTGACTTTGATTTACCAAAGGAATTAACCGATTTAATTATTGGGTTAATTACCGGTTAAGTTGGGTCACTATATTTTATATATGGCATGCCGTGAATGATTGACCGGACAGTGTATCCCGGAAGGGTTGATAATATCCCCGAGATGAGATCATAAGGATTTATTATGTAAACCTCGCGAGTGGATTTAATTCCGCATAATAAATAAGGTTGAGTGGTACTAGTCTCGGATAAAAGAGATGAATAAATTTATTAAGCAATAAATAAATTTTATTCATGGATATTTATATCTTAAATACACGGAATAAATAATACTACCGGAGAAATATTATTTGGATATAATATGGTTTAATATTGGGAGTGCAATTAATTTATATAGTGGAAAATAAATTAATTAATATTAATGGGAGATTAATAGATTTGGGCTTGGGCTCAATTTAATCATTAATATTGGAAGCCCAATATTCCACCTCCTTTAGATCCCCTACGTAGCCTATAAAAGCACTACATGGTCTTCTCTATTCTCATAAGGTTGAAGATCATAATTCTTCTAGAGAGAGAAAGTAGAGAGAGAAGTAGATCCATAGAGCTTGGAGGATCGTCGCCCACCCGACGTTCAAGCTAGTGCAAGGAATACGTGGGAAGATTCAAAGGTCATCTTGAATTCGTTTCTCCGAACAACGAATCGAAAGGTACAAAATCTAAACGCCCTTGATTTATTCGGTTTTGATTTATCGAGAATACCGTAGAACGCAAGATCCGAAGGATCGAGCCCGGATTAGACGAACGACCACGCGGTGGTGGCGAAGCCAGCGGACCGCGTGGATCGCGCGCCTAGGGTTCGGCGCGCGAAGGAGAACCCTCGGCCTCGGCCGAGGGGGCGATCGCTGGGAGCGATCGCCGGCGGTGGCGGGCTGGTGCCGCCACCTCCCCACCGCGACGGTGGGGCCTCCTCGACGGCGGGCAGCAGGTCGCCGGACCTGCTGCCGGGGGCTGCCGGATGCAGCCCCATCGAACGCGATGTTCGATCGCGTGAACCCGGCTCGCGGGGGTTCGGCCGGGGGCGGGCTGTGCGTCTTCGGGCGCATGGTCTCCGAAGGTCGGACTCCGGCGGATGAGTCGGTGTTCGCGTGATCTCCGGCGGATGGTTTTGATCGGGTTATTGGTTTCCGCAAATTTAAATAGCCCGGGATATCGAATTCCAACAATTGGTATCAGAGCGTGGTTTACGTTCGCGGTATTTTCGATAAAATTGTTCTACCTTGCAGGGTTCCGACTATTATGGCTTAATTTATTATTCGTTTAATTTATTTTGTCATGTATGTTGGTTTGATTAAACTCTCGGACATGTCGAGATTCGTTTTTGGTGGTGAATGCTTGTAATAGTAAAAATTCGGGGGTTGACCGAATTTAGGATTTATTATTATGTTCTACGTTTTTCCGGAAATTGTATAGGGTCGATTTCATGTATAGAATCGATACCGGATAGTGTAAAATTTATTTTGTAATTTATTTTGCGTTGGATCGATGCCGAAACGACCGCCGGAGAAGACGCGTGACGAAGGAGATGATCGTGAGGGTGAAGGACTAGGATCGACCGCCCCATGGTCGATCCCACGAGGACGATCGACCCACGCCCATAGAGGGCTGCCCGTGGGAGTTCCGGCCACGCCGGCCACCGGTGGTGGTGGCGCGTGGGCTGGGCGGCGGCGGCTTGAAGGCGGCGGTCGAGGGGTGGCGCGGGGATCCCCACCCCGTGCTATCCCGGTCCGGTAATTCACTTTCCTAATTGATTCGGGTTTTTCCTATTTGAGTATTCCTATTTTTGGGAATTCTCATGGATTAGGAAAAGAATTAATTGGAATTAATTTTATTTCCTTATTCTATTATGAAAGTCTACTAGAGTATTCCGAGTTCTACTTGGAATAGGATCCTAGAGATTTAATAGAATTGGAAAGGAATAAAAGTTAATTTAGGATTGATTTATTTCCTAATTGATTATTCCTTTTTTTTTTGGGAATTTTCATAGTAATGGAAATTAATTAATCTTGGAATGTAGAAGAGTCCCAAGTTATTTTATTTCCTTATTTCATTATGGAAATCATCTAGAATATTCCAAGTGGGTCTTGGATAGATTATTTTAGAGATTTAATGAAGTAGAAAGGGAAAATAAAATAAATAAAAAATATTAATAATATTTAATTTTATTTTTGATTTATTCGATTGACTTAATTATTATTAATTAAGTATCTTTTGGATTTATTAAAAATAAATAGATTTAAATATTGGAAATTAATATTCTCGTCACATGGAGCATTCAAGAACAAAGACTGAAGACTAGAAGATGCGTACGGAGATGGAGTAAAGCCATAATAGTCGGAAAATAATATTCTAGTAATTATTTTGACTATGTGATAATACTATGTGCTTTATTACATGTATGCATGCTATATGTGTTTAGTTTTATGCACTAGATAGCGTATCCCTTTATTGTAAAAAGCTAAGTGGGAGAGGGTATGGAAACATACCCATGGTCTCCATTGCTGCTCTCTTGGTGACTTTTATAAACTTTTGAAGTTTATATAGATAGGTCATTGGAGGAGAGTTCTTGTAATTCCTCTTACGAGAAACATTGATTAAGTTCATCAAACAATGCCTAATTTGTCTTTCCAAAGCTGACTTCAAGTCGACTCATTCTCACCCCGGGGAGTGGAATGGAGCCAGAGCCACTTGGTCATGTCGAGGACACAAATTAGAGGCAGTCGTACCATTCTTTGATAGATGGATCGATTGTCTGCTCGGCTCCCTCATTTATGAGAGATAGGGTTGTTCGCATGGTGAATCACTGGTTAGAAACTTCGAGTTTCACTTATGATTCTCCGCGTCTTGATTTACAAGATTAAATGGGTCAAGTAATTGGATTTCAATTATATAAATCTTCTGGTGTAGTAAACGTCCACACGAACGTGGCTTGCTATACTGGATGGGATTTTTAGAATAATTGATGTAGACAGTTATAGGGAATTGTGAAGGATTGCGAGTTGTCGTAAACGTCCACACGAACGTGGCTTGCGGTGATGTAACAATTCTAAACGATTCACCTTGGTACTGAGTAATGGTTTACACTTAGATACGCTTTATAGTATTCTTCCCAACGAAGTAACGCTATAATGATGTATGACCAAAGCAAATCTAATCGCTAAATCATTTGGGTGGGTAAACGTCCACACGAACGTGGCTTGCTTTAACCTGATGGGATTTTAGATGTGATTAGTGATTTAATGATATTATTTGAGGGAGATAATATCGGATATTAAATTGTTTGTTTGTTTTATGTGCTTATAGGTTAGGAATGACTGTGACCCCACTTTGTGATATACTTAAAGATGAAAACTCACTGGTTCCATATAGTACTGATTGGAAAAGAAATCTGGACATTGTCCAGACTGTTGAGCCTTCCGAATCCACTATTGTCCCAACTGATGAGGACATTGTAAATGACCTCAAGGAGATGTTAGGACATAGTAAGGAAGCCGGACTAGAGGTGATTGACATACTCATTAAGTTCAGTCCTCTTGAGGAATCGCTTAAAAACGATTTCAAAAGAAATGAACTGATAAATATGATCAGAGAATCACAAGCTTTAGTGGCCAAGTTGGAAGTGCAAGCAAAGAAGCCCAGTGGTTTTGAACCATGGATTGGGAAAAGCAAGCCGCGAGGCAAGTGCTTTCGATGCAAGCAGTCTGGGCACTGGAAGTCTGATTGTCCTCTCATCAAAGGTACGAAATTTTCCTTAGTCACCGAAACATTATCAGTGGTGTTATCTACCAGCACCTGGTGTGTAGATACGGGGGCCACTGATCATGTCTGCAATTCATTGCAGGGGTTCCAGGAAACCCGGAGACTTAGAGAGGGAGAGATCGTGGTCTACATGGACAATGCCGCGAAGGTAGCGGCTGTTGCAGTGGGAGACGTTCACTTACGCTTTAGTAGTGATAGGGTTTTAGTTTTACAAAATTGTCTTTATGTACCCAACTTTAGAAAGAATTTAATTTCGGTTTCTAAACTTATTATGAATGGATATTCTGTTTCTTTTGACCACTCTGTGAACATAAGAAGAGACAGTGAAATTATCTGTTCTGGTACATTGGTGGACGATTTGTATGTGCTAAATCCTGAGTCTAACACGATGCAACTAACCGAGAGTAATAACACATCTACGAACACCAATAAGAGAAAGGAACCTTCTAGGATGAATCAATTATACTTGTGGCACCTAAGGCTAGGTCATATTAACTCAAATAGAATTCAAAGGTTGAAAGCTGATGGTCTCATCAGTGGTGTTGAAGGAGAGGACCTTCCAACCTGCGAATCCTGTTTAGAGGGAAAAATGACCAAGCGTTCTTTTTCTGGTAAAGGACGAAGGGCTGAACAAGTATTGGATTTGATTCACTCTGATGTATGCGGACCTATGTCTACTCAGGCAAGGGGAGGGTACGAGTATTTCATCACTTTCACTGATGATTACTCAAGGTATGGATTTGTATACCTGATGCGCCGCAAGAGCGAATCCTTTGACAAGTTCAAGGAGTTCAAGGCTTTTGCGGAGAACCTTCAAGGTAAATCCATTAAATGCCTGCGATCTGATCGCGGAGGCGAGTACCTGTCTGGAGAATTCAAGGCATACTTGGCAGAGAATGGGATTGATTCCCAAATGACATCACCATATACTCCTCAGCAGAATGGCGTGTCGGAAAGAAGGAATAGGACTCTTATGGAAATGGTGCGTTCAATGATGAGTTACTCGGACTTACCTACTATGTTCTGGGGATATGCCTTGGAAACGGCGGCGTACATTCTCAACATGGTTCCAACAAAAACGGTACCCACCACACCCATGGAAAGGTGGAGCGGGCGCAAGCCTAGCCTCAGGCACCTTCGGATCTGGGGTTGTCCAGCACATGTGTTGCGACAAGGTGCCGATAAGTTAGAACCTAGATCAGAATTACGGCTGTTTGTAGGATACCCGAAAGGAACTAAAGGTGGCATGTTCTATAGTCCTACGGACCAGAAGATCGTTATAAGTACTAACGCTCGGTTCTTAGAGGAAGACTATGTCATGGACCACAAGCCCAAAAGTGACATAATACTTGATGAGTTGAGAGGTAACAAAGAAGACTTAGATACAGCCGAACCGGATACACCACTAGAATCTGCACCTGACACTGTCACTGTTAATACACCGGAACGCCGTCGTAGTGGGAGGGTTGTTAAGCAACCAGACCGATGGATTGGACTGGGTGAGTCTTCGGACTCTGGACCTGGAGTTCATGAAATCGATCCCTGGACCTATGATGAGGCGGTACAAGATATAGATGCGCCTTCTTGGAAGAAAGCGATGAAATCCGAAATAGAATCTATGGATTCTAATAAAGTCTGGGATCTTGTAGAACCACCAAACGGCGTAAAGCCAATTGGGTGTAAATGGGTCTACAAGAGAAAGAGAGGATCTGACGGAAAGGTTGAAACCTTTAAAGCTCGGCTTGTTGCGAAAGGATATACTCAGAAAGAGGGAATCGATTATGAGGAGACCTTCTCGCCGGTAGCCAAGATAAAGTTGATCCGGATTCTCTTATCCATAGCAGCTCATATGGATTATGAGGTGTGGCAAATGGATGTCAAGACAGCTTTCCTAAATGGAAGTCTTGACGAGACGATTTATATGAAACAACCAGAGGGATTCATTGCTAAGGGGCGAGATCATCTAGTGTGCAAGCTTAATCGATCCATTTATGGATTGAAACAAGCCTCGAGATCGTGGAACCTGCGATTTGACGAAGTAGTCCAATCTTTTGGATTCAGTCAAAGCATGGACGAATCGTGTGTGTATTGGAAACGTGATGGGAAGAAGGTGGTGTTTCTCGTGCTTTATGTAGACGACATTCTTCTCATTGGCAACAGTGTGAAAATGTTATCAGACATAAAGGGATGGTTGTCTAGACAATTCGATATGAAAGATTTGGGAGAAGTCGGGCATGTTCTAGGGATCAAGGTTATAAGGGATCGCCGGAATAGAACATTGTACCTATCCCAGCAATCTTACATAGACACGATTCTGGCTCGTTTTAACATGCAAGACTCCAAGAAAGGTGAGCTGCCCTTCAGTAAAGGAACTTATCTTTCTAAGGAGATGTGTCCTCAGACACAAAAGGAGAAAGATGAAATGAAAGCAGTTCCCTACGCTTCGGCTGTGGGAAGCTTGATGTATGCAATGTTATGCACGAGGCCTGATATCTGCTATGCAGTTGGCGTAGTAGCGAGATATCAGAGTAACCCTGGAAAGGCTCATTGGACTGCCGTAAAGAGCATTTTCAAGTATTTGCGAAATACTAGGGATTATGTTCTTAAGTTACGGGGCAGACAATCTGATTCCTTTGGGTTATACGGATTCGGATTTCCAAGCTGATAAGGACCGGCGAAAGTCGACATCAGGCTATGTGTACACTTTGGGAGGTGGAGCCGTATCATGGAGGAGTGTTAAGCAAAAGTGCATTTCAGACTCTACCATGGAAGCTGAATATGTTGCAGCCTCAGAGGCAGCGAAAGAATCAGTTTGGTTCCTTAAATTCCTCCAGGACTTAGATGTGATTCCGAGTTTGCCCAAAGCTATGACAATTTATTGTGACAATAGCGGTGCAGTGGCAAACAGTAAGGAACCACGGTCCCATAGTGCTACGAAACACATAGAGCGCAAGTACCACCTGATTCGAGTCATCGTCAAGAGGGGCGATGCGATAGTCACCAAGATAGCTTCAGAGGACAACCTAGCGGACCCTTTTACCAAGATACTTCCTAAGGAAGTATATTTCAAGCACTTGGAGGGTTTGGGAGTCAGAAGTTTGGAGGATAAGACTAGACCTTAGTATAAGTGGGAGATTGTTGGAGTGGTATACTTAATGTCTAGATTTGAGTATTGTGAACTCCTTGTACACTTTCATTTACCTATTAAATACGAACATTCATTTGCTTTTAATTGTTGTTAATTAAATATATGCAAATTATAGTCCTGGATTTTATACGTTGTAGTTAGTATGGTGTGTCGGGCCCACACAGAAGATCATACTATCGGTTACTCGTATTTAATCGAACAGATGCTCACGACCTAGATGGACACGGACCAATCCATCGGTATAGTCGTTGTGTGAGAGAGAAAATAATTTGTCTTAATTATTTTATCACACTTGTACACTTGGTGTATTGAGCGGATCGATTGAGACTCATCAATTAGGATTGCTCGGCGATAATTGATTCGAGACTCAGTGTATTTTATTCTTAATCCCCGATATTGTTGCGGGTGTGTATATTCAATATAAGTGACTTTGATTTACCAAAGGAATTAACCGATTTAATTATTGGGTTAATTACCGGTTAAGTTGGGTCACTATATTTTATATATGGCATGCCGTGAATGATTGACCGGACAGTGTATCCCGGAAGGGTTGATAATATCCCCGAGATGAGCTCATAAGGATTTATTATGTAAACCTCGCGAGTGGATTTAATTCCGCATAATAAATAAGGTTGAGTGGTACTAGTCTCGGATAAAAGAGATGAATAAATTTATTAAGCAATAAATAAATTTTATTCATGGATATTTATATCTTAAATACACGGAATAAATAATACTACCGGAGAAATATTATTTGGATATAATATGGTTTAATATTGGGAGTGCAATTAATTTATATAGTGGAAAATAAATTAATTAATATTAATGGGAGATTAATAGATTTGGGCTTGGGCTCAATTTAATCATTAATATTGGAAGCCCAATATTCCACCTCCTTTAGATCCCCTACGTAGCCTATAAAAGCACTACATGGTCTTCTCTATTCTCATAAGGTTGAAGATCATAATTCTTCTAGAGAGAGAAAGTAGAGAGAGAAGTAGATCCATAGAGCTTGGAGGATCGTCGCCCACCCGACGTTCAAGCTAGTGCAAGGAATACGTGGGAAGATTCAAAGGTCATCTTGAATTCGTTTCTCCGAACAACGAATCGAAAGGTACAAAATCTAAACGCCCTTGATTTATTCGGTTTTGATTTATCGAGAATACCGTAGAACGCAAGATCCGAAGGATCGAGCCCGGACTAGACGAACGACCACGCGGTGGTGGCGAAGCCACCGGACCGCGTGGATCGCGCGCCTAGGGTTCGGCGCGCGAAGGAGAACCCTCGGCCTCGGCCGAGGGGGCGATCGCTGGGAGCGATCGCCGGCGGTGGCGGGCTGGTGCCGCCACCTCCCCACCGCGACGGTGGGGCCTCCTCGACGGCGGGCAGCAGGTCGCCGGACCTGCTGCCGGGGGCTGCCGGATGCAGCCCCATCGAACGCGATGTTCGATCGCGTGAACCCGGCTCGCGGGGGTTCGGCCGGGGGCGGGCTGTGCGTCTTCGGGCGCATGGTCTCCGAAGGTCGGACTCCGGCGGATGAGTCGGTGTTCGCGTGATCTCCGGCGGATGGTTTTGATCGGGTTATTGGTTTCCGCAAATTTAAATAGCCCGGGATATCGAATTCCAACAATTGGTATCAGAGCGTGGTTTACGTTCGCGGTATTTTCGATAAAATTGTTCTACCTTGCAGGGTTCCGACTATTATGGCTTAATTTATTATTCGTTTAATTTATTTTGTCATGTATGTTGGTTTGATTAAACTCTCGGACATGTCGAGATTCGTTTTTGGTGGTGAATGCTTGTAATAGTAAAAATTCGGGGGTTGACCGAATTTAGGATTTATTATTATGTTCTACGTTTTTCCGGAAATTGTATAGGGTCGATTTCATGTATAGAATCGATACCGGATAGTGTAAAATTTATTTTGTAATTTATTTTGCGTTGGATCGATGCCGAAACGACCGCCGGAGAAGACGCGTGACGAAGGAGATGATCGTGAGGGTGAAGGACCTTTCGTCACCAAAACCTTTCAACACCATATCGCATGGGTTGACATAGCGCGCCAGTTTCCCCATCAGATCTAGGGTCTTTTTGTACAGGACATTGAGATGCGCGCCATTGTCTACCAGCGTGCGAGACACGTCCAGACCGAGGATCCTTGCCTTTATCACTAAAGGCACATCCTTCGGGAACTTTGTCTCGGCTCGATCTTCCGGGGTGAATGTTATCACCGCCGTTTCATTGATAGTTGCTTCCTTTGCCGGGGCAGTTTCATACCAAACTTCCCACATCTGGAAGTCTCTTTTCCTTTTGCGGTGGCTTTCCTCGTTCACCGGCCTCAAACCACCGATCATCATGATCTGACCCACACGTGGTGGGCCCTGAGCCGGGGGAGGTGGTGGTAGGGCTGGTGCAGGTATTTCCTGGGGAGGAGGCCCCTGCGGATTTCCCCCTGCACCTGGCCTGGGCAGGAATTGCCACAGCTTTCCATCCTGGAACAGTTTCCACAACAATTTCACCAGCTGCCTGCACTGGTTGGTGTTATGGCCAATCTTTTCATGAAAGGCGCACCATTTGTTGGGATCCAACTTGTCCGGGGAAGTTAGGATTGGAGGTGGTCTCTCCAAGAGGTCAGATTTCTGTATGACCATAACATTCAGAATTTCTGCTGGCGAATGACCAGTCTGGACAATTAGCTTTCTCTCCAGCTCACGAACCTCATCCATTCGTGGGTCACTTGGCCGGGAGCCTGGTTTCTTGCCAATGTAATTTGGCCTTCGATCGGAGGAAAAAGGAGGTTTTTTCTTTTGCTCGGGGGAGTGTCCCCCTCCAGCAACAAGACGCTGGTACGCCACTTGGGCCCCAGCTTTCCTCCTAAAATCCTCATACGATCGGGGATAGTTTAACATAGCAGATTTAAACAACTTAGAGTTTCTTCTCGAACCTGCCAACACGGTGTGAAGTTTGAGGTTATCACCAATCTCTTCCCCGCCCGCCATGAGTAGTTCTTCAACGCGATCTACATAAGACTCGTCTGTTTCGTTCTCACCCTGTTTGACTCCAAGCAGCTTCTAACTATATTCCATATAGGAAGCTTTGGATGCAAAATACGACACAAACCTCTGCACCAAATCGTCAAAACATTTTATAGAATGTGCTGGTAAGCTGACGTACCATTGGTGGGGAATATCGCCCAGGGTGAGTGGGAATAATTTGCACCGAGTAGCATCAGTGGCTCCTCGGCCGGACATGTATGTCCTGAATCTGCTCAAGTGAACTTCTGGGTCAGTCTTGCCGCTGTACAAAATGGTTTGCATGGGCTGGACCTCCAGTTGCATAGGAGCTTGTTCAACCTCTGGGGCCAAGGGATCATTGTGACGACCCGTCGGGGCGGCGAGAATCTGATTCTCATTCAATCGTCTTTCCAGCTCAGAGTATTTGTGCCTTAAGTCGGCCAGTTCAGGATCAGCCCCGGGGGCCCTGGGGACCCTCCCCGGTGAGAAGTTTACACGGTGCCCGTGCATGTCACTTCTGCTGACCTGTCGATGAGGATCAGTAGAAGTAGCTACTGATTCTGCTCTTTTGTTCAGATCTATGGCTCGACGCGTTCTGCGATTCCCCCGGGGAGCACAGCCAGTTCGCTCGGGGCCCCCGTCTGGATTTGCCCCGGCGGGTGCGGGCACGCCTCTCACCGGAATCACAGGGGTTGTCATCACATATTTCAAAGACATCAATTCAGCCACTGCTTCATCTATTTTCTGTGGAGTGTCAAGACTTGCGAATCTAATCGGAGGCGGAGCCTTAGGCGTCGACGGCCCTCCGAGATCGTAAGGATGGAGACGGCGATTCCGACGTCGTGACCGAAGTCGACGTTGTCGTTGATCTGCCTGACTGTCAGTGGGCTCATCGGCCTCTGCATGTTTACTGTTGTGTTCATCGGAGCTGATCTGGGTAGGTGGCGGCGGCTCCTTATTCTCAGGTTCTGGGTTCTTAGGCGGAGATGGAACCTCGGGTTCCACCATCACGGCCTTACCCATCACGGTACGCCACCTGCCACTAGTACCCGACTCCCCAGATACCGTAGTACCTTCGTTTTCATTCACCATCACTGATTTCAATCGAGTTTTTCTGCAACTTAATTACCTGATGCTCGATCCTTCTAGCGCCAACTGTTTTGGGTTGTTTATGCTCTTTGACGGTGTACTTTGCTGGTAACATAGGGTTTTGGCAACAACACAAAATGGTAAATTTGTTATAGGTAAGTTAGCAAGAGGTAAAAGTTATAGCAGAAATCATAAGTACTGAAAATGGAAGCTCATGGCTCCTCTTTATTCAAATATCCATACTTAGAATACATCATTAAAATCAAGGTTGCATGTCCTTTTTCCTCTCTCTCATACCCTCTATTTATAGTGCTCTATGCATGGCTGAATTGTGCCACCTAATGCCCACATATAGGCTTCTCATTGGACCTCTAGTCCACTAATATGATGCATTAAATACCCACTAATTTCCCTTAGTGCTTAATCTGCCCCTTTCCCCGTGAGGTCCCAGCTTATTGACTGGTGTCCAAGGAGTCTCCCCAGGCGATTTCCCTGTGAAAGGAGTCTGATTCTACCGTGCGATCTCTACCGTCCGAGCTCCTCACCCTCTTCTTAGATATGCCTTTGAAGGTCATTACAGCTGTCTTGGCTGACTTTCTCTTTTGATGACGTGGCTCTTTGATTTGTGACACGTGTCGGTGACTGTTTTCTTGGGTATAACAACACCCAACCCCATTTCAAATATCAGATCTAGTTTCAAATATCAGATCTAGATCTGTTTCCAGACCGGCGTCAGCGTCGAATCGCACCGAATCACAACAGGGCCTTCCACTTGTACATTACAGCCCCACTACCTCATCTTCTGCCTCCGACCTCTAACCGTCGTCGCTTCTCCCTCCGGGTTTTGATGCCTTTCTCCGGCGCTGTCTTTCGGCGGCGCTATCATCTTCCCAATCTTGGATGTTCACCACGTGAACTTTCTTCGGGAACCGCAACCTTAAATCTCTCCCATGGAAGCCGGAGAAGACGATCTGAGATTTTTGAACCGACCCCGTCCATTCACAGCAGCGTAAACCTTCCCCAAATTTTTTCTTTTATTTTAATTTTTTTGTCCAAATAATAATTCGATCTTTTATTGTTTTTTGGTTAACATTCGCCCCACGCACAATTTTTTTTTAATTATAGATTATTTAATTTTTATCTTTTGAGATAAAGAAAGAGTGGAAAAAAAGATAATATTGTATTAAAATTTAATTTTTGCAATCAATACATTCACAATTGAATCGCTAATAATAGACTCACCTTAAATTGATGCCAAAACTCATAAATAAATAAAATAGATTTAACAAAATTTTAAATTAAGATTGACAAATATTTCATTGATTCGACAACTAATACTTATATAATTACACACAAACAAATTCGACATTAATTCACAAACTCATTCTATAAAATATTCACAAATTACAAATACAAGACAATTCGATTTGTTTTTTTTATATATTTAACGCAACTAATACAGATCTAACAACAATTTTTTTTTTTTAATTTATTGAAACAAGAAATTCATACTCAAAAACTCATTCTATAAAATATTCACAAATTACAAATACAAGACAATTCGATTTGTTTTTTATATATTTAAATAACAATAATTTTTTTAATTTATTGAAACAATAAATTCATACTCAAAAAATTCGTAGCGTTAACACAAACCCATTCGATTTTAATTGACATCGTTAGACAAACTCATTTCAAACAATAAATTCGACACAAACCCATTGGATTTTAATTCGACATCAGTCCACAAACTCATTCGATAAATTCCACAAACACAAAATAATTCGATATGGTTTTTTTATATTGACGCAACTAATAAAGATATAATTCAATAAAATAAATTCAACAAACACAAGCATAATTTTTTTTTTATATATTTCATGCAACTAATATAGATATAATTTAATAAAAATAAGAGAATTCGATTTGATTTTTTTATATATTTGACGCAACAAATAGAAATATAATTCTATAGAAATCTGTTTTTTTTTTAATTTAAAAAAACAATAAAAAAACAATAAATTGACACTAAAAGACACAAACCCATAATTTTTTTTTTACATTTAACGCCACTAGGACAATTGATGTGTTTTTTCTATATAGTTGAGGCAATATAATTTGAAAAAAATAATGTTTTTTTAATCTAAAGAAACAATAAATTCATACTAAAAAAACTCGCGCATTCCATACACATTCGACAAACACACACATTTATTTTTAATTCGACATTGATTCTACAAACTCATTCATAAAATATTCACACATTCGACAAACACACAACATATAAAATATTCACACATTCGACAAACACACAACAATTCGATATGTTTTTTTTATATTTGACGGAACTAAACATAATTCGATATGTTTTTTAATATATTTAACGCAATTAAATAAAAACAAGACAATCATATATGGTATTTTTTTTTATATTTTATGCAACTAATACAAATATAATTCGATAAAATCATTAAGTTTTTTTTAATCTAAAGAAACAATAAATTAATATTAAAAAACAAGCATCTGAGAGCGTTACAAATTACAAACACAAACTCATTCAATTTTATTTTTTTTATATTTAACACAACTTTCGACAAACACAAATAAATTCGACAAACTGATTCGATACAATATTCACAAATATTAGGATTTGACAAAGATTTAATAGATTAGGATTCGACAAAGATTAAATAGAATTCAATCTACTCACTGAATACCGGCAAAAAATTATAGTAAGGGTATTTTTGTCCATTAGTGCAAGAAAACATGTCTTTTATCCCGGATGGCAGAAAAACATGTAGACTATATGTATAATGGTATTTTTTAACATTTTCACTTATTTTAACTAGTACCACTACCCGTGCGATGCACGTGGTATTTTTTTTTGAATTGATGCGCATGAAAATTTTATGAAGATTTGTCCTTGGACCTGTTGGCTCTCTCGCAAAGGTGTTTGCTACTCGGCCACATTTCTCGATTTACATCCTACCCGATCTAGGGAACTCCTATCGGGTGGGGGTGGATTTTCTCGTATCTTCTCCTTATAAAAAAAAGTATAATTTAAATACTTTTTTCCAAATTATGAGTTATTTAATATTATTTGAATTTTATTAATTTAAATAACTAATTATTATTTATTATATAAGGTACAATTATTACATTAGTTAATTAAATCTTATAATTACTTTAACTAGTATCACTGCCTGTGCGATGGTATTTTTTTTTTTTTGAATTGATGCGCATGAAAATTTTATGAAGGTTTGTCATGGGGTTCGAGCAGTTCACTCTCTCGCAAAGGTGTCTGCTACTCGGGCACATTTCTCGATTTACAGGGTAGAGTGGAGTTTCTTGCTCCTTATAAAATAAAGTATAAACAATGAGATTTTGGATAAAGTGAAAACATTTTTTTCAAATTATGAGTTATTTAATATTATTTGAATTCTATTAATTTAAGGAGGGTGTATTGGTTTGGGATTTCGTTGGATTCTTTAAGACTTTTAAAGTTGGGAGGTATTCAATCCGGATTTTAAAAAGTCAATTAAAATCCTGCGGTATTCAACTTGGATTTTAAAAAGTCAATTAAAATCTATAGGTATTCAATAATTTATGGATTTTTAAAGATTTTAAAAGTCCATGGATTTTGAAAGATTTTATTTAAAAAATACAAAGCAATTTTAACTTCCAAAATCTCTCATAATTAGGAGAGATTTCTACGGATTTCTTTTAATCAACTAAATTATTTTTAAAAAATAATAAAAACTTAAAAAAATATATATATAATTAAATAAAAAGGACAAAATAAGAAAAATAGAATTTCTTTTAATCAACTAAATTATTTTTAAAAAATAATAATAACTTAAAAAAATTATATAAAATTAAATAAAAAAAACAAAATAGAAAAAGATATGTTTTTAAGAAAAAAAATACTTTGAAGAAGAAAAAAAAAATATTTTAAATAAAAACTTTGGTTTAACTATTAATAAAATTTCCAAAAAATTAAAATACAAATTTTTATAAAAATAATTTAAAATATATTTAAAAATTTAATGATATACATAAAGATATAAATAATATTATATTAATATTTTTTTGAATAATTTGAATTAATTTTGTTTTTTACAAAAATGTGTTTTATATAAGTTGTATCAATAAGTAATGACACAAAGTTTATGAAAATTTATGTAAATACAAAAAAATGCATATTTCAAAATCTTTTAAAAGTCTATGAAAATCCGTATAAATCAATAACAAAAGTCAGTCAAACTCTGCAAAGACTCCGTTGATTTTCAAAATCCACGGACTTTTTAAAATCTATAAAAATCCAATAAAATCCGAAATGAATACACCCTCCTAAATAACAAATTATTATTTATTATATAAGGTACGATTATTACATTAGTTAATTAAATCTTATAATTACTTTAACTAGTACCATGCCCGTGCACGTGGTATTTTTTTTTTTTAATTGATGCGCATGAAAATTTTATGAAGGTTTGTCCTGGGGTTCGACCTGTTGGCTCTCTCGCAAAAGTGTCTGCTACTCGGGCACATTCCTCGATTTACATTCTACCTGATCGAGAGATTTCATCGGGTTGAGGTGGAGTTTCTCGTCTCTCCTCCTTATAAAAAAAGTATAAACAATGAGATTTTGGATAAAGTGAAAACACTTTTTCCAAATTATGAGTTATTTAATATTATTTGAATTTTATAAATTTAAATAACTAATTATTATTTATTATATAAGGTACAATTATTACATTAGTTAATTAAATCTTATAATTACTTTAACTAGTACCACTGCACGTGGTTTTTTTTTTTTAAATTGATGCGCATTAAAATTTTATTTTATTTCGTAATTCTACTTTTACTCTAATTTGTAGGGTGAGCATGAGAAGAGATTAGAGGAATTTCGTCCCTTCATGATAATTTATATTCAGGTTCAGATAGAGACCTACCAAAATTTAAATAAAATTATAAAATTAACAATTAAATTAAATATTATCGACTTATAAAATAATCAAAATATAAATAAAAAAAATTAAGTTTTTAAAAGAAATAAGTTTTTAATTTAACAATTAAATTAAATTGTTGAATTATTATTTTTATAAGTGAACTATTTTTCTTATAATTCATACTTCATAAGTATATGACGTGATCTATTAAATTAAATTGATAAATAATAATTTTATTATTTTCATAATAAAATTATGAAAATAAAGTACAAAATCTCATTATAAAAGATATTTTTTTTATTTAATTATTTTTAATATTTAAAAATTCGACACTATCATATTGATCTCAACTACAGTGAAAAAAATATAGAACAAAGAGAGCAAGATTCGAGAATCATGATTAAGCTGTGAAGGGAACAGATCAAGGTCGAGAACCACCGCAGCTGCGGCCCTTACGTAATTAGCTCATGGAAAATAAAACTGTAAAATAGAAAATGTTAATTTATTTACGTACGTAATTAGCTCATCGAAAATAGAACTGTAAAATAGAAAAGGTTAATTTATTTCTCTTTCGATCTATTAACATTGCAATTAGCAAACATAAAATGCAAACCTTTCCATAGTCGTCGTTTTTCAAATCTTGTATCAATTCTACACATACTGAAAAGAATCACATTCCAATTCTATTTATGAGATATTGAAAAAAACAATCTATTAATAAATTATACCTAAATTTGATTCTGAAAAAAAAACCCAAATTTGAATTAGAAAAAATGAAAAAAAATGCATAATAAAATAATTAAAGCGTACATGAAATTCTTGAAAAGATAAAAAAAATTCGACGAATATATATATACGCAGAAATATTGAAACGCGTCCGATGAATATATATCGGCGAATTGATCTCGAGATGTTCTATGAAACGCGTCCGATTTTTTCTTGGAAGATGAGCGGATCAGTTGAAATTTGAGAATAGGAGAATAACAGGTTTGATGAGAATAAAAAAAATATTTATGCAAATGGAAAGAAAAAAAAAACTTATCATTAACTAAAATTACATATTCTAAATTGTAAATTTACTGAATATAAAAATCTCCCAAAAAATTATATTAATGTATAAATTTTGATTAATAATAATATTATTATTTTTATTTATAATTTATAGTTAAATATTATTATTTTTATTTATAATTTATAGAGTGAACACAACAATATTAAACCTTTTTTTATCGGTCCACGTGACGTGACATGGAGAGATTCAAAAATAAAAAAAAAAAAAAAAATTAAAAAAATTAAAAAAATAAATAAATTTTAAACAAAATTTTATCTCGGGCAAGTTATAATATTATAAATTATAATATATTGATTCTTAATTACTCTAATAAATAAGTTTTTAAATTGTTTAGATAAAATAAATATTTAAATTTATAAAATGTTAATTTAATAAATAAATTGTTAAATTATTTAGATAAAATAAATATTTAAATTTATAAAATGTTAATTTATGTTGCTTATACGTTGTTTAGAAAATAATACATTTTTCTTTGTTTATTTAAAATAACTTATTTTTATATTTTATAAAATCTTTTTGAAAAATTTAACAAACAAATTTTAAAACTAATAAAGTTTTAACCAACTTATAAATTATAACCTGTTTTAAAAATCTTTTAAGTTATTATACCTAACACTCAAGATGAATATGTTCAACAAATAAAATGCTTGTTTTTTCAATAAAATTAATTCAATTTTTTTTATTAAAAAATAACTTTTGGTCTCGTGTGAGCAGTGACGGAGCCAGAAAATATTAGCGGGTTGAACTAAAGTTGCAAACGAGTCGATTATCAAAGCTTATACTAAATAAATTGTGCATTTTTTATAATTAGTCCATTCGTCTCAAAAAAATATTCTCTAGAACACGGGACAAAAGTATACATATTAAAAAAAATACATCATAGTTTTTAAATTTTGATCAAAAAGTGAAAAGTTAAAATATATATATTTTTTAAAAAATAAAGTAATTTTGAGTAAAATTTAAAAAATATACAAAAAAAAGTAAGTGTAAAATTATATTTTAACGTAAAAAATAAAATAATTATTTTATTTTTAGGATGCATAATTAATTTTACTACCATTTTTACCATGTAGTACAATTGTTTTTTTGAAAAAAATGCGTATTCAATACTGATGCAGCTACTAGTAATTTACAAAGAAAGTATTGTATCTTTGTTGGAAGGGAGGAAGTAGCATTCAATGTGGCTGATGAATAAAAAATGATGGGGGCTGAGGGCCGAGAGCTTTGTAATTTACAAATGAAATATTGGATTTTTGTCGAGAGGGAGAACTTTGTGATTTAAAAAGAAAGTATTGCATCTTTGTTGAGAGAGAGTGAGTAGCATTCAATGGGTCTGATGAATTCCCCGTGTATATTAAATTATTAATATTTAATATTACATATTTATTGAATAAGATTAAAAATTTATAAATATAAATTAATATTAATAATTATTTTATATTTAATTTATTAAAATTTTAAATTCCGGATCAAAATTTATCAGTTTTATTTGTCCAAATCGATATTATTTCGGTACAGTTCACAGTGTCATGAATTTTTGAAATTTATCAGTTTTATTTGTCCAAATCATTATTATTTCGGTACAGTTCACCGGGTCATGAATTTTTGTGATTCCGGCTCCGAGATCCAGTTTTGGACCGATGAACACCCCTACATTCGGTGCTACCGACTATTATATTAA
Source organism: Euphrasia confusa (assembly GCA_954870475.1). Taxonomy (NCBI): domain Eukaryota; kingdom Viridiplantae; phylum Streptophyta; class Magnoliopsida; order Lamiales; family Orobanchaceae; genus Euphrasia; species Euphrasia confusa. The sequence continues at coordinate 21,446,487 of OX940949.1, forward strand.
TAGGCGTCGAATGTTTATTATACCGACTACTAATGCAGTCGGTGGCATCGATTGTTGTTAAATCTCCCGGGTAATCTCCGGCAGTTTCCACGGGTAATTTGACCAGTTAAATCGATTGTGCAAATCTTGTAATCTTCTACAGTTTCCCTGGGTAATTTGACCAGTCAAACTAATTGTGCAATTAGTCTATAGTCTGTGTAGCTATAGGTTGGCACTGAAAATCAATCTGTGTTGATTACCGGAGGACTTTACCGAGTACAGACAACAATCATATTACAATCATAATACCAATTGATTCTGCAGTTGGTATTCTCATAGTTTTTCGGGATTTAGGGGGCGTCGAGTGCAAAAATGCACCGGACAATAAGCAGTGCACTTTTTCACCGTTAGATTACATATAAAAATATCTAACGATGGAAGATATATATTGATTTCTGCCCGCATTGCCCATATTTTTAATCTATACATTTTTATTAACATATTTATTAATTGTACAAATTATTTTTTACACAATCATTTTTATTAATAAAAAATAATATAATTTACACATTTTTTTTCGCAAAGTTATTGATAAAATAAAATGCAATGTGACAAGTGAAAACAAAAACAAACGAAGCCGTCATTTTACACAATTGCTAATAGGGGTGATCCTCTGTTTTTATAACATTGTTATTGACTTGTTTCATAAGCATTACTTTGTTTGTTGCTAATGGCAAATCATAGTTCTCATCATAGTTATGGAGAAATTGTTGCCAAAAATATTTAGTAACTATTATATTAGTAAACATTAATATTTTTAGGAAATATAAATAAATGCCAAAAAATCAATTTATTAGAGCAAAAAAATTGATATAGTTTTTTATATATCAAAAAATTGATATAGTTTTTTATATGCCAAAAAATCAATTTATTAGAGCAAAAAAATTGATAAATGCCAAAAATAAATGCCACTGTTTTTTTTATATATCTAAGTTTTTTTTTTCTATAATCTTCTTTTGAATAGATTGATTAAGTCTTCAATATTTAAAAAAACAACACTAAATTAAAGATAATCTACTTCAAATTCTCATAATTCTTACAAAGGAAATAGTTCAAAAAATACAAACAAAAATACTAACAGGTACTCCACATGCCCTCAAAGTCCACAACAGAGTATAATACTTTTTTTAGAACATTCATAAATTTTTATTTGAATAACATTTCAAATAAATATATTAGAATAACATTTCAAATATAAAGTTTAAATATAAGTTTTCAATTTTAATATTAATACAATTTTAATTAGATATCTTAATGTTATTAAATTTTACAATGATATAAATTAATAGAGTATAGTATGATATTAAAAATTAATATATAAAAAACATATTTAAGTAGTAGTAATCACATGTATCAAACATATTTATTAGTGATGAAGGTTAATTAGTGATTATAATGTATTATGTGTGGAGCATAAAAACAATGTTAATTAAGGTTAATTAGTGATTATTTTATAAATTATATACAAAATAATAAATATTTATATAAAATAAATTATATATAAAGTAAATAAGAGAGTAAATACCGTGAAACTTACCATCTATCAAATATTGAAGTGAATACGAATCACAAAATTATTTGCAAAAGTACAGTGAATCTTGTATTCACAATGAATTCGTGTAAACGTGGCATACATTAACTTGCAAAAATAATAAAAAAACAAGTATAATAACTAGAATTTAAGTATATATACTTATATGAACAAAGTCATGCTTTCTATTAACAAAATTATGTATTTTGTTTAAAAAAATATATCATTAAACAATTTTGTAAAGATTATAGTAGTTATTAAAAAAAATATATATCATCAAACAATTTTGTAAATATTATAGTAGTTATTTAATCTTTGCAATGTTAAGTGCCTAAAAATCTCAATTCTTCTTGTTGAGAAGGTTAGTTTTGACTAGGGGTGGATTAACGAGTTGCTCGGATCGTTAAGCTCGTGATCGTTAAGCTCGTGATCATTAAACTCGTTATAACTAAGCTCGTTAATTTTAACGAGTTCAAACTCTTGATCGACTCGGTTCGTTAAATACTCGTTTAGCTCGTGAGTGTTCACGAGCTGCTCGTTTAATTCATACGTAGGCAGGTAGCAAATCATGTCAACAAGGAAGTAGCATAAATAGGAGCTCATGATCACGTTTTAACAACTCAAATTTAATAAGTCAATAACTCAAAGACCCAACTCATGGGTTGGGCCCCTATATGTTGAGTGGAATGGGTGGGCTGACCCTTGACATTCATGGGCTGAGCCTCTATACGTTTTAACGAGCTTACCGAGCATGCTCGCGAGGCTCGTGTACTCGTTCGTTAAGCTCGTTATTATTAACGAGCTGAAACAACTGTTCGGCTCGGTTCGTTAACTTACGAGCTCGAGTTGAAACGAGTCGAGTAGCCGAGCGCTCATTAAGCTCGCGAGCAACGAGCATTTCGTCCAGCCCTAGTTTTGACATTGTATTCTTATAGCTTGTGGTTTTAAATCATGAGGCAGAGACGACCATTTTTTACAAAGCATAGAGTGCGGGGTTTACGCGTGGACAATTGAAATTGTCTTTATATATATATACTAGCGACGGCTCGTCTTGCGAAGCAAGACGAACGCCCATGCAACTCGATTCAACCATAGATCAAAACATGTCGCAAAATTTTGTAATGTAAGAGGAAGTGAAAGACTAAACAAAATGTGCAAAATATTACAACTATTAATAGGGGTATAGCAAAAGTAGACTTCACAAGTTTAACCGAATCCACAAAATTACTTTCAAAATACTAAGCCTAAGAGCAAAAGTTAGTTTCAAAATTACTTTTAACCTATTCTGCAAAGTTAGTTTCAAAATACAAAGCTTAAGAGCAGGGCATAGCAAAAACTTCGGCCGATAAGGAGCAAAAACTTCGGCCGGTAAGGAGCAAAAACTTCGGCTGGTAAGGGGCAGGCCTTATGTACAATAGCATTTACAATTTTTTGGAGCTAATATTGAACCTCATTCAATCTTCCCCTTTTTCTTTCCCGAATTTCCTGCGTCGACTTTTGGATGACATTCATCGGATGGAATGTCACTGAAATCTAGTGTTTTGCGTACGTGAGTCGCAGGGATGGTTGATTTACCAGATTCTTTATTTCTAGGATTGACAAACGCAGGAGTTCTTGGAGGACTGCACGCGGGAATATGGAGGGTGGAATTTGGAGGCTGAATGGTTTCAAGGGCACCGGACACTGATGATACATCATGCACTACAACGACATATAATTGGAGTACTGAGTAGTGTGGGATTTGTTGTTGGTTGAAATTTGTGTAAAACACTTTGATGAAGCACAAGTACTGTCTGTTATTCACAGCCTCTTGAATCTTCGTCTCAAGCAAGTGCTATAAAAAAATTCGATATTTCCGACATGTGAAATTATAAAGAGAAGGAAAAAAATCATTGTACATAACTTTAAAAAAAAACTCTATTTGTACCTGATCATGGTTGCGCTGCAACTCTGCAGCAGACATGGATAATATAGCATCGGCGACTGGGGAAGTCATCGATACTGAAATGCTGGTGGACTTGTCAGATAACAGGAAAGTTAGCCGTAAGCTGCAATAAAAGGAAAAGGCGATACCTATGAGAAAAACATCTAACAGGTCTGGCAAGGGAAAGAAAAACGCATACACAAGAGAGGGGCAGGCTGTTTAGTTGGAATGCATATCCGAATGGAAGTTGGTATGTACTGTTAGATATAATACCAATAACGATGAAACTGGTGTTGATTTATTTGTACTAAAACATAATTGCTGCCTTGACAACAAATTGAAAATAATGCATAACATTATGCAAGAAACTGGAAGAACATGAGAACAAATCAACAAATAAATGTAAAAATCTGAATCCATGAATGAACAACTATCTATGATTTTTTAAAATGACGTGAAGCTCATGAGAAGCGAGTTCACAACTTAACACATGCATACAAAATGCAAGGAATTTTAAGAAGCTGAGCTGAAATCCCTGAGGAATCCAGAAAACAAATCCCTGTATTTGTAAAAACTAATCATTGAGGATATTCATGTAAAGCAAGCGTGCAATTTGCAGAAACCAGAGAACTTATATATCATAAAGTCATATATACACGTAGGAAAAATCAGATGGATTTGTACGGAAATTGAATCACCTTAGTTCTGTGAGGCAATATTTTTGGCAGAACATGCAATTGATCATGTTACCTGGGTCTGTGTCTAAGGGCTTTTTACAATTCCCACAAATGACAGTGCAAGGACCTTTAGCGCCATTGTTATAACGAAGTTCTCCCTTCACCCAAACAGTACGCAGCTGTAACAGATAACATATTTCAGAGAAAATATTATGAGTTAAAAGATAACATATTTCAGAGAAAATATAATGATAACTCAGTAAGACCTTTATGATGCTTACTTTAAACATGTGATCAACTGCATCTTTTAACAGCATGAGCTCGTCTTTTAATGGCATACGAAAGAAACACTGCGGGTTCTTATACATGGTGTCTACTTGCCATAAAGATATGTCCATTTCAGGAGAATCAAACCTAAAAGCACGAAGATTACTTAATAAGAACTGCAGACATTGAATGAAAGTAAATTAAAATTATAATAAATGATGAAGTGAAGTAGGAAATAGGAAAAACTATATAATGAATAGAATTAACATGAATTTCAAAATTGAGACATTGATGACTGAAGACAGAATGAAATAAACATAGGTACCACTGGAGCAGAGAGGCAGTTTCAGCCATCGGAGGATTTAGCATAAAGTAGGTGAACATTTCTGTACGTAACGATATCCCTATACGAAGTAGCAAAATGAAGGTTAAATAACTAAATGCGTACTGGTCGGCATAATAACTGAAAGGATGTCGAGAGTATTAAACAAAGCACGAACCCTCATAAGTAGAAACTCGCACATTTGTTGCAAGTATACAAACAGGTAGAACCATGACGTCATTAATATCAGCTGAGCAATCATTTTTTTTCCTTGATCCATATTGTCAGATTAACAGGAATGTTCCTAAACCATAAATAAAGAATATAAACAAGAGCATATAAAATTATGATAGAACTTATAGCACTTACTCTGGAGTAAGCAGTGTGAATTTTCTTATTGGAGCACGAGATGAACTAATAGTTTTCGGAAATATGTGCACAAGAAGGCCCATGATATCTGTAGCAAAAGATGCTTTCTATATGAGATTCAGTCCAGTATATGGATTGCAAAATTTAGAAAATTACAGTAACTTACTTATGGAAATATCTTTGTCGGCATGTTTATAGAGTTCTGAGAAAGGAACTAATTGGAATGGGCATGCCATTGGGTGTGGGAGAATATCCTCAATAAGTTCAATTGGCGTGCGAGGGCTAATAGTCCATGTATAATTGTAGTCGCTTATGCGATATCGTTTCAAAACATCAGTAATACGTGCGTTGCTGATTTTGTATCGCTTATAAGGATGCAGCAGGTGGGGAAAAGCTTGGATTGTCGCATCATACATAACAGCGCTTATGACGGTACCCTGACGGATAGCAACAAAAAATTTTATTTTGAAATGAAATAAAAGTGAATGAAATAAGGATAGGTAAATTACAAAAATGATCATTTTATTACCTCCATGTCAAGCAGAACTATTTTTTGATACTTATTTCCCTGTCCAATTACAGGAACTCTTTTTCCCATAGGTGGGAATCGTTGAAGGACCTGCACAATGACTGTCCATCCTGAGTCTCCCGCCTTCAACGCTTTAGCGTTGCAAAGAATAGGAGCCATTCTGAAATACATGAAATAGAGAGGTCAGTATATATACTTATGCATACACTGTAATTGACAAAGCATGAATATTGCATAACGATGAACAGAGTCTGCCATATACATTACCTCATAATTGAATGTCTAAGAAATCACATAAAACCTCTTTATAAACAACATTTAATGTTCGATTAGAAGTTGTTATATCACAGAATGCAGGTTTTATAAGCACAAAAATATTGGAAGCTGCTTTTGCGCGTGACAAGGCGACATACAATTGGCCATGAGAGAAGACAGGTTCTTTGAGATAAACTCCAACTTTATCTAAAGTTTGCCCTTGTGATTTATTAATTGTCATGGCGAAACATAATCGGACAGGGAATTGAGTTCTTTTATAAGGAACTGTGTAGTTGTCATCAGTTGAAGGATGCATAGGTATTCTGTGTATGAAAACAACTTTACCTTTGAAGTCACCAAAAGAAATTTTAGCCTTAATGAGATTTAAGTCGAAGGCTAGACACGTTAATCTTGTTCCATTACATAACCCTTCTAGAGGATTCACATTTCTTAACAACATAATTGGAGCATGTAATTTTAAGACCAAATTATGAGGGGGCAGACCATTGGGTGTAAGAGTATTTATTAAGTCTTCATATTGGCCTTCATTAGAATCATCTAAGACTCGATCGTAGCTTAAGTATTCATATGCAGAACCCGGGAATTTACTAATAAGCAAGTTATTAATTTCCTCTACAAAGGTATTTTTTGTTGTAAGGATAACTTTGTTATGTGTTGTAGCTGCAAAGAAGTCACTAAAATCAGGGAAAACCTGCAATATTAAATTTTCCAGCGACATATCTTCACGAGAAATGGGCAGCAGTATAGAAGTAGGAATCTCAACAGATTCGAAATCCTGAGTTTGAAAAGCACCATTGCCGACATTTAGCAGATAGCTCGTGAATTCTGGGTCAGTAAGGGCGCGCATATTTTCAGTAAGCGAAAGTTTTTCTAGTTTAGGCCAAATATGTGAGGATTTCAGACATGCGGCTAAAGTGGCAGTTTTGGATCCATATCTAACAACTGGCAACGTCTGCCTGAAATCTCCGCCTAGAATGATCACCTTACCGCCAAATGGTACATCAGAAGACAGCAGATCGCGAAGGAGGTTGTCTACAGCCTCGATGGAATCTTTATTACTCATAGGTGCTTCATCCCAAATTATGAGCTTACATTCTATTATCAGAAGAGCTAAACCGCTCTGCTTACTAACACGACAAGTCGAGCTATTGACGAGGTCTATTGGAATTTTAAAACGAGAGTGAGCTGTACGGCCTCCGGGGAGAAGTGAAGCTGCAATTCCAGAACTCGCTGTTGCCAAGGCAATATTCCCTTTAGAACGAACAGTAGCTAGCAACGCACGATATAAGAAAGTTTTGCCTGTTCCGCCCGGACCATCAACAAAGAAAGCGCCTGGTTGATTACTTGATATTTTCTCGAGTACTTTATTATAAATAATCAACTGAGAAGCATTAAGGAACTGAACGGAACGCAAATCCGAGGAAGAAACTTGAATAGAACGCTCATCGTCTAACTCTCTAGTCAAAGACGATACAACATTGAAATGGAAACCAGAAGGCAGAAGCCCAAAGGAGTTTATATCTTTACCCATTGATTGTAGAAAATCGCTGAGTTGTTGGAGAACTTTCATTCTAATTGCAGCAGGTGTTAGAAGGCAGTCAAGTCTGAAATCCTCAGACATGTTAGGTTCAAAAAGAGTCCACAATTTCTTAGGGTCAGATGGACAGGCATGCACAAGCAGAGTGGAGAATAGGCGCCTTAATTCGTAAGGCATGTGAAATAGGGAAGCTTCTCTTAAGCAGGATTCCTGAGTGTCATCATTATCTAAAAAACCTCTAGCCAAAGCAGCAGCGCGAAATGTAGGGCAGAGAACACCATTGCATGTCCGTAAATCTGTGTAAGATAGTGGACACCGCACTTTGCGCAGTAGAATACGGAGGAAATATCTCTCGCCATCAGTCGGATGAACTGTCACAATACGACCGACGGAAGTATTTCTTTGGCGAAGTTTCCATCTGCGATCAGTAGCAACCCACACGAAATGGTCAGGGAACTCGTTGTAAGTGAGAGAAAGGGTTTTTGCTTCGGAACTGGTATTATTGGTGTGGAAAAATTCCGTTAGAATTGTTTGTCGTTGCAGTGTGGTGGACAACACATTAAGAAGACGCTGGTTTTTATTAAAGGTTATAGGTTGGAAGTTTTCAAGGTGCAATGGCAATCTAATAACTGAAGGCATCATATCTCCTATTGGGAACCGGAAAATGCGCCATAATGCTTCAGGTGCAGACACCCAACGAGCTGACTGAAAATCAGAAATCTCGTTCACAGGCTGATGCACACTTGAATCAAGAACTTGGTAGTTAATTCTGTCATGGCCTTTACAAATATATTTATAAATATATTTCACAGCTTTAACGTTAGAACAAACCTCGACATTAATATGACAGTCAAGCCGGGCCAGTAGATAAGGAGAATAAGGAACGACCCACCTATTATCAAGGGAATGACCTCGGACAGTAACGTGAACACCATTATCACGGCGTCTGTAAGTAGGGTATGCATCAGATGCTTGAGTAGTTACAGGGTGAAATTTTTTTGGGTAATAATTCTTGCAACTACCATTTTCAAGCATACACACATTACTTGGATTTTGGACACCACAAGGACCGTGAAACATGTGTTTCACTACAAGGCTATAAAGATATGGTTGAAGTTTTGCATCTGGAATTTCTGCAGATACTATAGAATCGTATTCCTCGGGCCTGTATATTTTAAATGAGGGCTTCATGATGAGAAGAAGATGGGCATGAGGCAAGCCTCGTTTTTGATATTCAATGACATAGGTGTAGGCCTGGACTTCTCCAAAGTAGTGTCTTTGCAGAAGTTCTTGCTTTAGCAATTCGAATTTCGCCTTAAATACTCGAACAAGCAGGTCAGGTCGATTCTGCGCTTCCTCGGTTTGCAGAAGTAAGGCAGAAATTTCAGGCCAGTTTTGATTGCAAGTGATGGTTATAAAGAAATCTGGCCGACCGAACTTCTGGACTAAGGCCATTGCATCCATGTATTTTCTATGCATATGACGAGGGCCGCCAGTGAAATTCGCAGGGAGTACGACACGCGAACCAATCTGAGAACTATCAGATTCACCAGCTGCAACTGCATCGAGAACTCCTTGCAAAAACTCCTGCCTAATTTCTTTCTGCTGAGAAGTATAATAATCAAGTCTCTGAGTTTCTAACTTGATATACATGTCAACAGCATACTGCTGGAATAGACGGCCAAAGGATAAGAGATAAGAATTATCAAAAGGCCTGATTTGGAATTTATACGCATAATATTCCCTGACAGACACGAAGCTGACATTTTGACAAGAGGTGTGGAGTGCTGAAAAAATAGGAGTTGTGAGCCAAGAAATGCAGAGGAAAAATTTAATCAAAACAGGGGTAAATGCATACCATTTTGTTCATTTTGTAACAAAGCGGATGCCGTCGAAGCAACAGTTGGGCTTGAAAGAACAGGGGCACGAATATAAGAACGACCCGAAGGGACGTAGGGTCTAAGCCCAGTTTTAGTGATCCCTTGGTGCCAGCCAACTTCGCCATGAGGGAAAAGCAGTGGGTATTGCAAGGGGTCATAACACCCATAAAAATAGCTTATTGGATGAGAGACTAAAGAATGTGTGTACACTCTAATATCTCTTTTGCACAAAGGAATATCAGATGGATTTTCTTCTAATATTGCGCTTACTTGATCAACTGTTGGGCGATTATATGTTTTTTGGTTCACAGATGGATTTCCATGCAAGTACAAATGTCTGTTTGGGAGATTTGGAATATTTCTCAGGTTCCTAAAGAATTTAGCATAAGGATTCACAAGAAGAAGCGCAAGTAAAATGGATAGAGTTGACTCAACTAATCTTTCGCAATTTTGGAGCCTAAGCTCAGTTTCATAATTTGTGTCGTAAAAATAGAGTTGAGCGTTTGAGATAGAAGAATCATTGGGAAACAAACTATTAAGGAATGATAAATCTGTCCCTGAACTCTAAACGTGTAAATACCGCAGTTACGTCTTTGCAAAGATTTATCGGCCGTAACACCTAACGAAGTGAAGGCCAAGTGATTATTGTAAGTTCTTATACATTCACGAAAAGAAACACCTGCTGCCGAGGGGTCAGTAAGTAGAACAATCAACGGGCCAGGTAAAACAGATCCAGAGAGTGCGATGTTTCCATCCGAACAGCAAAAATTCACAGACTCATGAAAGAATTTTATGGCATGACAATGTCGACAACTTGAGACCAAAGGCAACATAATTGTAGATGTTGCAATGTGTAACAGAAGTTCGCGACCTTTGGGACATCGTCGATTAGGCCTTTGGAAGGGAGAAGGCGAAGAATACAATAACGTCTTCGAAGCAGAGAGATCAACTCTGGTTGCCGATGAAGAAGAAGCAACATAACTCTCACCAGGGTAAATGAGGAGGGGGTGGGGAGATAAGGCATCAGAAAGAGAAGAACTGCGAGTAGGGAAACCATGCATAAGTTCATGGTGGGCTAGGGTTCTCCTAATTTTTTTGGATTTGTAACGTTCATAGGCTATGGCTCTATATTTGCGACTATCAAAAATAATATCAGCAGAGGGCATTTCTGAAGAGAAGTTAGGTAATTCAGGCACCCCTAGACTAATCACAGAGGCAGAGTCACAAGGAAAATCAACAGCACCTGTCTCGAACAGGAGTTTCCGTTTTCTATAGGAATCCACCACAGAGGCAACAATAGAAATTGCTGATGGAAGTTGAGGTGATAAAATGCTAACAGGATGAGGCACAGGGGCCAATTTACAAACACACACAACACCATCAGGACATACGGCATATAAACCACAGAAGAGACAAGGCAAAATAGATGCAGATTGCATAAACAAAGCTGAGACACATATAAAAGTAAATATCAAACACGCATAACTAAAGAGAGCGCATGTATTCCCAAAAAAAGCAAATATAACAGATGCAGGAACCAAGATAAAGAAAATTAATATGAAGAACGTACCTTGATAGAATGAATATATAACCCAGAAGGAAGAACCGAGCAGATGGATCGAGCTATTATTTACTGAACAGTCGAGGAGAGGGGATACAATTTGCAAGGGAAAGCATAAGAGAGTCAGGGGAAACTATCAGACAGAGAACCTGCAAGGAAAAAATAAGAGTTGAAGATGGCAAACAAATATTAACAAGGAATATCATTCGTAATCTTTTGGTGAGGCAAATAAATAACACAGATGTAATAAGCAATTATGAAGCTCACATTTGAAATACATCTCTGCCCAATTTGTATACACAGTAAATAAGAAACCAAGATGTAAGAAAGGCGCTTTCGGAAATAAGTCGGTCCATATAATTGTTTGGACAGGAAAAAATACAAAAGGTTGCATGAGATGTTATTTACACAACAAAAAGCAAATCAGTATAATGTCACAATGAAACATCAGGATAAAGGGAAAATAAATAGAAAATAGGAAGGGGTTCATTTATGGACACCAAATCAGCTGGTAGCTCATGGAATATATATTTGTTTTTATGAAATCAGTAAGAAATTATAATGTATTGAAAAGGATGGAAAATGACATTACAGTGGAAAATAGGGGGAAAATAAAAACAAGATGAATGTAAAATTTAAGTTTAAAGTAATAAAATACCTTGATGAAAAGAATACAAAAGCCAAAAAGATGTTGGTTAATAAAAAATCAAACCTGCAATTTTATAAATGGAGTAGGACATATATAAATGATAAGGAAAAGAATAAATTACTATAGATAAGTTAATATTCAAAATAGTATAAATTTGTAACATAGAATGTCAAAAAGATGCATGAAATAATTATAACTCCTCCAACAATCAGTGTAAAAGGAAATACTAAATGAAAGCATTCAAAGTTTTAAAATTTGATTTTAAACTTCCCCAAGATCAACAGTGACAAAATCCATCCCCTACGAAACGTATATGGGAAATTAGGCAAACATGTAGAAATTGGTATAAGGACAACCCTAAGAGAACCATGAATCACATAAATAGTAGGCCCTCATCATTAAACAACCCAATCTAATTGAACTCTAATGAAGTTGTTCCCCAGAGAAATGAGAATATAACCCCTATCCCAATGGACAACCCCCGCGGGAAAACGCAATATGGTGTTTGTCGTGTTTTCTCAGGCTCAATTTTAGCTAGCAAGTTGTAACCCTCGTTCGGGCCCAACCACGGGATTCTTCTGTTCGGGCTTCTGGGCCCGCATATCTATTGTTGCTCTGTTTATCCTCGAGCTCCGAAACTAACAGTGCCCTCAATTGCGACCCGAATGATTCTGCCTCGCTGAAGGAATTGGCGGAGCACTAATAACAATTTCACGAAACAGGTGATCTTTGTGTTTTAGCTTACATTCGTATGTGTTTGTTGAGAGGGTTTGTGTCTGGATTTTATGTGCGGGTTGTAATGATCAGGATCTAACTGTGAAAATGGGGCCAAAAAACATTGTGTTTTTTTTGTTGTTGTTTGTTTATTTATGATTATATCTTATTAGTTTCTCACAGCTTGAAGTTCATCAGAAGCAAGAACACATGTTAATGAAATAATTATAACTCCTCCAACATTCACTATAAAAGCAGATACTAAATCAAAGCACACAAGGTTTTATTATTTGATTTAAAACTTCTCCAACATAGACAGTGAATAAAATCATCCCTTACGATATATAATATAAAATCAGTTATTATTTCATAAATCTTACACCAGAGATTTTCACTTTTTTAGAACAGTAGCAGAAAGCCTAACCCAATGGATACCCCCAAGGGGATACGCAATCGAAAATACAGAGAAAATACCGAAGTAGAAACCCTCCAAATCAATTAAAAATCCTAAAGGGCATTCAAACCAAAGACAATGGGAAATTGAATGGGAAAGAAATCTGAGAAACATCAACTATTTCAACCGAGAAAGTAATCGAAGAAAAAAAAATTAACCTGGCTGAGTAGGTACAAATATTCCGTCTGCACCCAGTCCGTTGAGGTCGAGAACCCGGCACCGATGAAGTCTTGTAGCTTCAATATTACACAGTAGGCGATTACAAATTTCGCTAGACGAAGTTAAGATCTGGTAATTTTTCTTTTACAGTATTTTTTTAATTTTAGCGAAAGGATAAAGAAGGGGGGAGACAGGTGGAACGCCACGTGCATGATGGAGAACAATTTTAGGACATACATTATTTTTTGTTTTCAACCTTTTTTATTGGGAAAAAAATACATACAACATACATACAGTATACATACGGTTATATTACATGGAGAAGGAACACGTGGCAAAACCCTCTTCTCTTTATATATATATATATATAGTAATTCAAATCAACCTAATTTCCAATGGAGTTCAATTGTAAATTTTTTTTTTTTTTTACTAATTACTTTATGAACGGAAATTTAAACGAAACATTATTAATAATCTGACAATTTTAATACGGCCACGTATTGTTTGTCGATCAATTTTTTTAATGATTGTTTTATTTATGCTTATAAATATAATAATTTACTTTTGCTTGTAAATATAATAATGTCGACTTTTCCAATATTCACATCGGTAATATATTGCATGTTGGTGAAAAACTTTTTATGTGATTTACTATATAATTTTTTTTTGATATTTTAGAATATTTTTGATATTACTATATAATATTTTCTTAGTTATATTGATAGTAAAAAAGTAAAAGTATGAGTATGATAAAAAGAGAAAGTATGTTTATGAATTTTTTTTTATTAATGAAAATGATTGACGTGTGAGAAAGGTGAGAAATCATTATATATCTTTTAACGTTAGATATTTTTCTACCTGTGAGAAAGGTGAGAAAGTGCACTGTGCATTTTCGTACTGGCACCCTCAATCCAGTTTTTTCGTAGTGAGAATAATTGTAGGTAAACAAATATAACTACAAGACTGATATAGTAGTATTTATTTAAGTGAATGTATCAATAATTAATCAAGAATTATGAATTCAAAATTGTTTGGACTTTGGTTGGGGAAATTCCCGAGCAACTACTTGCAGAGTTTTATAAACAGCTTCAACTTTCATATGTTGAATGCATTCATACAATTGGCTCCATTTTTTACAGTTAGACGGAGGCCAATCCGACACCACCCACTTACCGCATCCCAAGTGATGACTCATATAACAACTGATGATCATTTGCTGCAGATTGACTGCGCTTTTAAGGATATATTTGACAAACCGAACCTGACTTTCATGTCCACCAAATCCACTGATTTCCACCACCTTCAATCGAGAATGAAGTGTCATTTGCTTTTCCTCTTCCGACGGCCACAGATATCTATCTGCCATTGTCTAAGCAAAACAAAATTAAAGTGTTGGGATCATATTGAGAAAAATAGAAGTAGCCCACAATTCGTATTGAAAGATTACCGCCAATCGAAACTCCTCCAGGAGTTGGCATTCGTGCACAACCAGAATCAGTGAAAACAAATTACAGTAAGTAGTGCTAACTGTGAACTCTAACCGCTTAAGCTTTCTGAACATATCAATCCCCATTCTGAAGCTGCCATCCTAATAATCAAATAATCTAATTAAACAACAAAAGTAGCGCAACGAATATCATCGGTTCAGATGGACAAAAGCCATACCTGATAAATATCTTCAATATTTTGCAAAAGCAGGTTTTTAAGGGTAGGCAAATATTTTGCAGGTGTATCACAAAAGTAAGGCTGGTGTTGTGCGATTGAAATAAGATAAACACTTTGCAATTGTGGGACGTAGGCAAAATTTAATTTCACTGCGTTTTTGCAAAGGAGTTCGAAGGTCGTGAGATTAGGAGCGTATAAATCCATCTCTTCAAGTTCTAGACAATAATGAATAGCAATGCACTTCAACTGGAGATCGATCGGAGGAAAGCATAACTTAGAAGGAACTTTACACCTTTTTATGGACAATGTGCAAAGGCTCGAACAATTCGACAAAATGCAATCAAATGAACCAGGGGGGAAACTAACAAAAGTAAGCCTAAGAGTTTTCAAGGAGTTGCACGAGGTTTTCAGACTCGGCAGCCAAGAGCCATGATGCGACAATTTGAAGTTTTGCAAGGACGGCATCAGAGAAAGAAGGGAAAAGGAAAAAGAAAATTCGAACCTTTTTGATATCGGAATTGTTTTCGGAATACGAAGGCTCAATTTCTGAATGCCAAGATCTCCTAGAGAAACAATGCATTGCTCGATTGTGCGTGCGAAGGATTCGGATAAGCAGCAACGGAGGTCAAAAGAAAGAATATGAGCAGAATGACTCTGTAAAACTTTACAAACTCCATTAATGTATTCATCGGAGTTGCAAGCGCATGGGTACTTGCAGGCAGTCCGGAAAGTGATGGCAGACATAAACCGAAAAACATCCCTCCACCGGTTTGACAAGACGCGCGTAGTTAGAGCTTCTTTTGTTGGGATAAGAGATATGATTAAAATCAGTACATCATCTGGCAGTCGACTAATCATGTCCTCCGGATTCAAAGTTTGCATAATTGATGGAACCTAAATTTAAGAAATATGCGTACAAGCAGAGGAATACACAAACAAACAGTACATTTTGATTCAATAAAAAAAAAAAAAAAAAAAAAAACAACAATAACTAGAACAACAACAAAATTGGTGGATCGGCTATAAAATTACTAGTGCTAATTTGAAGGGAAGAACTAAAACGAAGAATAAAAAAATTAATGAAAAGGGTGGGAATTCACATATCCAGAGAAGTAGAGAACAGGTAACACTCACGTCAGACCGACAGCTCAGCTTGGAATCGAAGGCGCAGTTAGGGTTGGTAAAGATTTCGTTGTTGCTTCAAAACTGCTTCTTTCACGGAGTATACGATTAAAATTAAAAAGACTCTCTGAATAGACGATCATGAATAGACAATCGTGAATAGACAAAACGCACTTTAATCTGTAAATACATCAGATTTCAATTTTAATTTAATAATTTATTATTAAAAAATAATAAAACTTGAAAAATAAACATAATAAAATTAAAAAACATGAATAAAAATAAAATAAAAAATTTCAAAAATTAATTTATTTTTATTTTAATAATAATAATATATGTAATATATACTCCCTCTTATTTTTTATATATGTTTTTTTTTCAATCACATATAAAAGAAAAAATGTATGAGACAGAACAGAGTGTAAATCCCACCGCATCACCGAGCTAACAGACTAGCTCTACAACCATCCAACCTAAGCATATAACACTAAAAAATACATACACAATCACCAAGCTATATGCCAAACTCTCTTCAGAGCACGTGACTGAAGAGAATCAGGGAGTAGTAACGAACGAATCCTCTCCTGTATGATAGAAATCGCCTGAGATGCTACCACTCTAGGCGACACCGAACGAGCCTCATGAATTCTCGTGTTCCTCTCGAGCCAAATAAAGTAGACAAGAGCCGCGAGAAGTCCACGATAAGCGCAAGATACCAAGTGCTTCCCACGCCATCGACTAGAAGCCCGTAAAACCAAGGTTCTAAAAGGCGCTAGGCGCTAGTCGGGCGGTGACTAGGGGCCTAACGTCTAGAGGGATTAATCGGGGACTAGGCGGGGATTAATCGTTTTACTTTTTTATAATTAATTAATTAATATAATATTTTTAAAATATTTTTATGCATAATAAATCAATATTTTGAACAAAATAATAAATAAATAATCTAAACATAGTATCAATCACAAGTTTAATATAGTAAAATAATCAAAATAGTTTGTAAATTTTAAATTTTAAATTATTTTCATTATATATTTAATAAATTTTTTTCAAATTTTAATGTCGTACCTCAAAATTTATCATAACATCATCTATTTTATTTGATTTATCAAGATTTGCATCTAATTTAATTGTTCAGTTAAATCTGCTCGAGAACTTTCTAAGTAAAGACGAAATTAATTGAACTTAGGCGGTCCAAATCGGGTTTAGGCGGGTCTGGCGCGGGTTTAGGCGTCGCTTAGGCGGGTTAGTTGCCTAGAGCCTAAAATCGAGGCGGTCGAGTACAGCCTAGAGCCTAGGCGGGGATTAATCGGAGCTAGGCGGGGATTTTTAGAACCATGCGTAAAACAGCATTATGCCAAATACCTCGTGGCCAGAGAAATCCCACCTCCACCTTCAATCTCCGCAAGCAACCCCGTGAGAAGGGGCACTCAAAGAAAATGTGAGAGTATGTCTCCGCACTCTCCCCACCACATAGCACACATGAATCATCCCCCGACCAATCTCAAAGAAGGGGTATATATGTTGTTATACCCATCTGCACATAAATTAAGAATAATTATTTTTTACTATTTTAACTTTATTTATACTTAAATTATTGCTGATTCAAAGAAGTTTTATTGTATAAAACTCTTCATATTCTTTAATTCATTTCTAAGTTAACTTTCACTTAGCATCTTCATATTCTTTAATTCATTTCTAATATTCCGTTAACTTTCACTTAGCATAATAAAAAATCATTATTTATCATTAAATATAAGATAATTAATAGGAGTATTTAGAGTCAAAATTTATCAAAACGACATATAAAAAGTGAATAGAAAGAAATATTAGAACGACAAATATTATGAATGAGAGGGAGTATGTAATACTAAAATATTGAATATATTGATAAATTCTTATTAGTAAAATAATTATATTTATATAACAATTTTAAAAATAAATCAATTTATTTATCAAATTATTTTTAAAAATATAGCTATTTTTTATTTAAATATATTTAAACATTACATACAATTATTACATACAATCCATATAGATATAGAATACAATATACATAGTTAAAAATTAACATACTATTAACTATGTATATATATTATTTATTAGATCAAAATTGTAATTTGATCGAAAATTAGAAGTTTGTTTTTTCTTGAATTGAAATAAATTTAAAATTTAATTGATATTTTTACAATACAATTTGAATTTTTAATATTTTTTAAAATTTATAAAAATTCATTTAAATTAATAAAAAAATATATTTCAAAATTATTTACAAAATATAAAAATTCATCTAAATAAATAAATAAATAAAGTTAATCTCAAAATTATGTAAATCAATATAAAAGTCCGTCAAAGTTTTTATTATATTAATGTGATAATATGACTTTTTATGCACTTTTATAACAAATTTATACTCCCATTAAAACATAAATTTTGTATACTTCAATTGAAAATGTTCACATTACCCTTACTATTTCATTAACTCAAAATAAATACACAACTAATACAAAACAAATATAAAGATGCGCGCCCCAACCAAAAATCTGATTTCTGATTTTGGTTGTTGGGTTGTAATTGCATGCATTCATGCATATCTCTTACTATAAACCCTAAATATTTTCTGATACGCACCTCGTTGATGGTTGAATGAATTGGGAAGGGAGAAATCGATTAGGATACATGGGCGGATAATTCTAAACCTCTGAATCTAATACGTGAAATAATTTAGGATCGATATCCTAAACCCCAACACTAGATTGACGTAGCAACTCGGAAATCGATGAACGACACATGACGAGATTGGACGGTCTTGTAGATTCGTCAAATGAACTCTTTTGGCACAATCGAAAAGAGAACGAAAAGGAGAGAGAATTAAAACTCACAGAAATATTTTGATGCATAAAAGTTGTGTTTAAAACAAAGGGTTCAAATCCTTTAAATAGGCAAACCTAAAAGGTCACGAAAAGGAAAAAGAATTATGCAAAAAGTCTCAAAAACGCCCGTCGCATTTTTTCCTAAAATCTGGACCTATGTCGGCCGACAAGGTGAGGTGTCGCCCGACACTTTGCCTTCGTCCGCGGGATTTCCTGCGAGCGCGGCCTCGATTCCTTGTCGGGCTTCAAAATTCTGAGGCTGTCGGCCGACAAGCCTTGGTGTCGGCCGACACCAAGTCAATTTCTTGGCTGAACTCCGCGGCGCGTCTGCGACTCACTTTTGACCTCCGTTCCCGCGTATTCTTTGTCGTCACAACCTGAAATTCATAGCCCTCTGTTGGATTGACCTACTCGTACGCAATCATGCTGATAATGCTCGGCTTCTCCAAATCACAAATGGGTTTCTTTAGTAACTCTTGCGCCCAGACTTCTTGAATCATCACTATCAAACTTGCCTTGATCTTCTTAGCTCTCGAGAGCGTAACTGGTCCAACTGAAACATGTACCGGGTGCTGTATCATTGACGACTATTGGGCTGCATCATTTTCAAAAAAAAAAAAAACTTGATTCTCTGACACAAAAATTCTCTCTACAATAAGCTTCGTCCGAATATATGTGGGAAGAGCTAGGTTCGCCGGCAGAAATGTTACGTTGAAAAACACCATTTTTTTTCTGTTCGTGATCGTAAGTACACGGTGGATACTCGGTGGGTCGCAGCTACCGAGTACTCACTGTGTACATATGAAGATCAAGAGGTTCTCGGTTACTCGGTACCTGACATCACTCGGTGATATTGGTCACCAAGTAACCGAGTAAGCGAGAAACCACTAGGTTACTCGGTGTTCAGTCACCGAGCACTCGGTGACCGAGTAACAATTCGTTTTTTCGTAAACTTAATTAAAAAATTAAATATGAATTCGAGCTATGTTATATATAAAGGACATTTTGTAACATTATCTCTTCCTGTGGGGGTAGGAGCAGGAAGGCCAGCCGAAGGGAGAGATTTCACAATTCGCATAAGTGTTTTATTTTTTCTTTGAAGTAAACGGGGGGACGAGTACCGATAATCCTTTAGTTTCTTATTTACATACTTAGTAAATTTTCATAAATAATTAAAATACACAAAGAAATCGGTATTCTAATTAAAACTGATTACTGTGTAAGACACAATTTTAATAAAAAATTACCACACACAAACAAATCGGTTTTTTATTACCACCGATTACTAAAAAAAACAACATTGAAAAAACGAAGTCATAGTAATCGGTTTACTCAAACACAGATTTCATAGATACTAAATGTATTATTATTTATGCGACTAATATTATTGATGTCTTGAATATCAGTTGAATCATCGACCGATTTATTTGAAGTGATATCTAATTTACTTTTTTTTAGTAGTGCGACATCATTTATATCCAA
The DNA here is from genome assembly GCA_954870475.1 of Euphrasia confusa. Lineage (NCBI taxonomy): Eukaryota > Viridiplantae > Streptophyta > Magnoliopsida > Lamiales > Orobanchaceae > Euphrasia > Euphrasia confusa. The sequence goes on from OX940949.1 coordinate 21,466,514, forward strand.
TCATATTTATTCATGTGCATTTACTATTAATATTAAAAATACTAGTACATGTAATATTATTTCTCTTTTAAGATGGATATATATATATATATACACAGTAGAAACTTTGTTGTGATCGAGAAAAAATATTAGTATAGAGAATTATTTTTATACAGAGTTTTACAAAATAAAAATATTTTTTTCTATAAAAAATAATATAAATATAAGAATAATATATATACAATATTATATATCTTTAAATTCACAAAATCAATTTAATAGTTTTGAATAATAAAATTTGACAATGTATGTGTAAAAATTATGTTTAACATACAAATTTAATAAAATATTAATGAATGACTATAAACTTTGATCATATACTATATGTTATTGATTTTGATAAATGTTTCAAGTCATCTTAAACATGTTATTGATTTTAATAAATAAAAACATTATTAATAAATATTTTTGTTATATATTAATTATTTATTTCTATATAAAGGTATAAATTCTTAAAACTGGACTTAAAAAATGTATGAATTATGACAATGTGAAGTTTATTCCAATTTATAATTGGTCCCAAGTTGGGACTTGAAATTTTTATTACTATAAAGAATATTACTATAAAAAGTTTCTAATATATATATATATATATATATATATATATATATATATATATATATATATATATATATATATATAGTCATATAACAATCAATCAAATATACCATGAAATTTAAATAGATTATGCTAAATATATTTTATTTAAAAATTTAAATTATAAAAAATAAAAACTGTATTATTAAAATGTATAAAAAAATCATAGCACATACAACATTATAAAATATACATAAACCACACTCAATTTTTAATTTATTTGAAATAATTATTTGACACCATAATTATAATAATTATACTAAGATTTTATTTATAATCAATCAAATATATTTAGGATACATTTTTGGCTCCGCCGGGTAAAGGGCCTTTTTAGGAGAAGACTTTGTGAAAATATCTTTTTGAGATTCAGTCTTTTTAAAATGGCCTCAAGTCAAATTATTTATTAATAATAATCAAATAATGAATAGATTACCATATTTGCCCTTCTACTATTTATCATTATAATATTTAAAGTAAACGGGACCCACATGCAATTGATTTAAATTACATGAAATTATATTTAAAATACTAATACAAAGTTAATTTACATAAAATTAAATTTTAAATACTAATTAAAATTATTTTTCGTGAAATTATAATTAATTACTAATATAAAGTTAAATTTCATGAAATTATATTTAAAATACTAATACAAAGTTAATTTACGTAAAATTATATTTTAAATACTAATATAAAATTATTTTTCGTGAAATTATAATTAATTACTAATATAAATTTAAATTACATAAAATTATATTTAAAATACTAATACAAAGTTAATTTACATAAAATTAAATTTTAAATACTAATATAAAATTATTTTTCGTGAAATTATAATTAATTACTAATATAAAGTTAAATTTCATGAAATTATATTTAAAATACTAATAAAAGTTAATTTACGTAAAATTATATTTTAAATACTAATATAAATTTATTTTTCGTGAAATTATAATTAATTACTAATATAAAGTTAAATTACATAAAATTATATTTAAAGTACTAATACAAAGTTAATTTACATAAAATTAAATTTTAAATACTAATATAAAATTATTTTTCGTGAAATTATAATTAATTACTAATATAAAGTTAAATTTCATGAAATTATATTTAAAATACTAATACAAAGTTAATTTACTTAAAATTATATTTTAAATACTAATATAAAATTATTTTTCGTGAAATTATAATTAATTACTAATATAAAGTTAAATTACATAAAATTATATTTAAAGTACTAATACAAAGTTAATTTACATAAAATTACATTTTAAATACTAATATAAAATTATTTTTCGTGAAATTACAATTAATTACTAATATAAAGTTAAATTAGATGAAATTATATTTTAAATACTAATACAAAGTTAATTTACATAAAATTATATTTTAATTACTAATATAAAATTATTTTTCGTGAAATTATAATTAATTACTAGGACTCGGATCAACAAAACTCAGCCGTTGATTACCTTGAATGGATGGTTGTGATATAAAGTTGATTATTGGATCGGATCAACAAACACAACCGTTGATTACGTTTGAACGGATGACTGTGATTTAATCATGAATTCTAAACACACATACCTAAGCATAATTGTAATATACCTAATGCAATTCTAAATCGTTTAGAATGAAGTCTCCTATAGGCAATATGCATGGTATATAAGCCAACTTCTATGAAATTACACATTGTGATAGACATATTTTCAATACACCTAAGACTAAATGTCATATACCTTAATGAAATTAACTTTATATTAGTAATTGAAATGTTATTTAATGAAATTAACTTTATATTAGTAATTAAATTTCATGAAATTAACTTTATATTAGTAATTGAAATGTTATTTAATGAAATTAACTTTATATTAGTAATTAAATTTAATGGAATTAACTTTATATAAGTAATTAAATTTAATGAAATTAATTTTATATTAGTAATTAAATTTTATTAAATTAACTTTATATTAGTAATAAAATTTTATTAAATTAAATTTATATTAGTAATTAAAATGTTGTTTAATGAAATTAACTTTATATTAGTAATTAAATTTCATAAAATTAACTTTATATTAGTAATTAAAATGTTATTTCCTGAAATTAACTTTATATTAGTAACTAAAATGTTATTTCATGAAATTAAATTTATATTAATAATTAAATGTTATTTCATGATATTAACTTTATATTAGTAATTAAATGTTATTTCATGAAATTAACTTTATATTAGTAATTAAATTTTATTAAATTAACGTTATATTAGTAATTAAAATATTGTTTAATGAAATTAACTTTATATTAGTAAGTAAATTTCATAAAATCAACTTTATATAATGTTATTTAATGAATTAACTTTATATTAGTAATTAAATTTAATGAAGTTAACTTTATATCAGTAATTAAATTTCATTAAATTAACTTTATATTAGTAATTAAAATGTTGTTTAATGAAATTAACTTTATATCACTGTTCTAAAAATCCCCGCCTAGCTCCGATTAATCCCCGCCTAGGCCCTAGGCTGTACTCGACCGCCTCGATTTTAGGCTCTAGGCCCATAACCCGCCTAAGCCCCGCCTAAACCCGCCCAGATCCGCCTAAATCCGCTTTGGACCGCCTAAGTTCAATTAATTTCGTCTTTACTTACTTAGACAGTTCTCGAGCATATTTAACTGAATAATCAATTAGATGCAAATTTTGATAAATTAAATAAAATAAATGATGTTATGATAAATTTTGAAGTACGAGACCAAAATTTGAAAAAAAATATTAAATATATAATGAAAATGATCTAAAATTTTAAATTTACAAACTATTTTTATTATTTTACTATGTTAAACTTGTGATTAATATTATATTTAAATTATTTATTGATTATTTTGTTCAAAATATTGATTTATTATTTGCATAAAAATATTTTTTAAAATATAATATTAATTAATTAAATATAAAAATGTAAAACGATTAATCCCCGCCTAGTCCCCGATTAATCCCTCTAGGCGCTAGACCCCTAGTCACCGCCCGACTAGCGCCTAGCGCTTTTTAGAACCTTGCTTTATATTAATAATTAAATTTCCTAAAATTAACTTTATATTAGTAATTAAAATGTTATTTTATGAAATTAACTTTATATTAGTAATTAAAGTGTTATTTTAGGAAATTAACTTTATATTAGTAATTAAAATGTAATTTATTCAAACTAAAAATAAAAAAGCCAACAATAATATTTTACATCCGCGATAAAAGGATCTCGAGACCATCAAAATTTAATGAAATTTATCTCGAGACCATAAGCTAGACGAATATATAAAATTTTAAATGAAATTATTCTTTAGTATATATATATTTAATGTTTGATAAAATATTCAATCTAATTCACTTGGTTCAACGGGAAAATAATTTCTTTATCTAGAATAAAGTTGAACGGTCTTGAGTTCTAATTCTCAGAAAATTATGAATCAATAAATTTTAAATGAAATTATTCTTTAGTGTATATATATTCAAAGTTTGATTAATTATTCAATGTAGTTAACTTGGTTCAACGGGAAAATAATTTCATTTTCTAAACCAAAGTTGAATGGTCTTAGGTTCGAATCTCAGAAAATCGTGAATTTTATTTTACTCCTTACTTGAATTAAAAAAACAAAACAAATAAAAAATAGGGTTTGACTTTGTCAAAGGCTTCATAAACCAATGGCCTTTGAGAAAAGGCCCTTTAGACAATAAACCCTACATTTTTTCACCTAAAACATATAGGTAATTTTATTTAGTTGATGTTGTATGAATATTACACATTAATTGATAATAACATATATTAAAATAATATTTAGTATGAATAAATAATTACATATATTAAAAAAATTATCTTTTTTCTTGCAACTATATAATGTAAAAATAATTACAATTCATACACATATTAATTCACCTTTCATTTTTTTAATCAATGTACCTAACTATTTTTGGACATAATTTTTAATGTAAATTACATTTGTTTCACTTTATTTTTATCTTCACTTCCTATTTTTATCATCGGCTTTATTTTTATCTTCACTTCCTATTTTTATCATCGGGTATCCAATTGATTTGTGTAGAGATACTTTAATATTAAAAATGATTAAGAACTAAAGAACCTTTTAAAAAAAAATACTGCAAATGCATGAACCGAAGCCTTAGGCTACTTACAATGGCCCTGTTGAATTTATTTTTTCAACTGTTAAATCACTCCAATGGAATGTTGATAATGGATGTTGAAGCCACATGGATTAAATTGGTTGAAATGTTTCAACGGGTTGAAACAAAAGGGAGGGGCCCCACATGACGAATAAGAGATAGACACGCATGAAAGAGAAAATTGGGTGGGTCTCCATGCTTGTATACGGATTGGATGTATAAAATTATACGGATTGAATTATTTTAACAACTCTTTATCTATCACTTTTGCCACATGTTTTTTTTTTCATTTGTTCGTTTTAATTTTTCAGATTTTTATCTTATCTTATCTTATCTCTTTAAATTAATTATTTTATAATAAATTTATTTTTTAATTTTTATTTTTATTCGAAAATTCATCATTTTTCATCTATAAATAGAAGTTAGTTTCATTTGATTTGTACACCAAAAAAAAAATCATTTTTTCAATTTGAAAAATGAATCCCAACAATTACCCATTTCAATATCAATCTTCCGACCAACAATCTTCTCAAAATACTCCAAATTATGGTTTTGTACCAAATTTGGATTCCAACAATTACTCATTCCAAAATCAAATCTCGAGTCAACATTCTGAAAATACTCCAAATTATGGTTTTACACCAAATTTTTCCATGCCTTCATCTGTTCCAAATTATCGTCCATATTATGGATCGATGATGCCATTTTCTTCTCAACCACCATCTTATCATTCAACTACTCCAATAAGAAATGTATCAGTTTCAAATATTGGAGGAACTGAATTTCCTGAATTTTCTACACAAATGGCTCTCGGTGGTAGGAGCGGTGCTAAGGATGCTACTGAAGTTGCAGAAGATTTAAATCCTGCTCGTCGCAAAAGCCCCAAATGGACCACTGATCAAAATCTGGTGCTACTGAGTGGATGGATTAAATTTGGAACAGACAGTGTTGTTGGAAGAAATCAAAAAAGTGAATCATATTGGGGTAAAGTTGCTGAGTATTGTAATGAGCATTGCTCATTTGACCCTCCACGTGATGGGGCATCGTGCAGAAATCACTACAACTACATCAACAAAATATTGGGCAAATGGATTGGCGCGTATGATAACGCTAAGCGTATGCAACAAAGCGGGTGGTCGGAGAATGATGTATTGGCCAAAGCACATGAACTTTATTCAAGTGGTTGTAAGGGTGGACATTTCAATTTAATGTCAGAATGGCTTGCTGTACGTGATCAACCACGTTATGGTAGTCAAGTAGGAGGAAATACTGGTTCTGGAAGCAGTGGATCTAAGAGATCCCGGGAGAGTGATGCCAGTGACTCTAACTCTGTAGGGTCTAGTGCTCGTCCAATGGGGAGGGATGCAACAAAAAAAAAGGGTAAAAAGAAAGGAAAGGGCGCAGCCTTGGAAGTGGTCAACGAAGAGTGGAATGAATTCAAACAATTCATATGAAAGCATGTTAATAGAGATCATGCTGCCGCAAACAGAAGACTAATTGACGACTACTTTGCTGATCAACCTACATATGATGATGCAATGTTTCGGCGGCGATATCGAATGCGCAAACATGTTTTCTTGCGGATCGTTGGAGACCTTTCAAGCAGTGACAAATACTTCACCCAAAGATTTGACGCAGCCAATAAAGAAGGTGTATCTCCATTAGCAAAATGTACCACAGCCATGCGAATGTTAGCATATGGTGTGGCGGCCGATGCAGTAGATGAGTACATCAAAATAGGAGGTAATGTTACGAAATAATAATACTAAATAACTATGTACTTATTAATGCATTTATTTTGCTCTTAATTAGTGTAAGTAATATTCATTCAATTCTCCAAAACATCGACTCTCACAGGTACTACAGCATTGGAGTGCTTGCGTAGATTCTGCACTGGGATCATACAATTGTATGAGAAGGAATATCTAAGAGCCCCAACTGAAGATGACTTGCAAAGAATATTGCAGGTTAGTGAAATGCGAGGATTTCCGGGGATGATTGGGAGTATTGATTGCATGCACTGGGAATGGAAAAATTGTCCTACAGCGTGGGAAGGTCAATTTACAAGGGGAGATAAAGGAACTACCACTGTTATTCTTGAAGCAGTTGCCTCCCATGATCTATGGATATGGCATGCCTTTTTTGGATGTCCAGGTACGTTGAACGATATAAATGTTTTAGATCGTTCACCCGTGTTCGATGACGTTGAACAAGGCAATACTCCAAGGGTGACCTTCTTCGTGAATCAACGTCCATATAATATGGCATACTATTTAGCTGATGGAATCTATCTTTCTTATCCAACTTTCGTCAAATCAATTAGACTTCCTCAAAGTGAACCAGATAAACTATTTGCAAAGTATCAGGAGGGATATCGAAAGGACATTGAACGTGCATTTGGAGTGTTGCAAGCTCGATTTAAAATCATTCGTGAACCTGCTCGCATGTGGGACATAGACGATTTGGCTATCATCATGAGGTCATGTATCATATTGCATAATATGATTGTTGAGGACGAACGGGATACATATGCTCAACATTGGACCGATTATGATGTTTCTGAGGCGAGTGCGTCTAATCCCTTGCAACAATTTTCTACTGAGGTGCTACCTGCTTTCGCAAATCATGTGCGTGCTAGATCAGAGTTACGCGATTCAAAAACACATCACGCATTGCAAGCAGATCTCGTCAAACACATATGGGCAAAATTTGGATCATTTCGTTGATAAAAAGATTTTTAAGTCTCTATGTGTTATTTAAGAGTTTTATTGATTGTGAGTTGAGTTTATTGTACTAATTAAGTTGTGTGTTTTATTATAATTTTCTCGTGTGCTTAATATATTGTATTGTATCATAAGTATTTTGTAATTTGGTTTAATAATGACTATCCCTATTTTTCCGTCTTTTTTACTTGAAAAAAATATTTTTTATTTTAATATTCACTATTTTAATTTAAAAAATTTAAAATTAAAAACATATATATATTATTTTATTATTAATTGATATTTGTTTTAGTAAATTGTAATAAAAATAAAATTATAAAAGAAAATAAAAAGATGAAATAAAAGTGGTGGGGTAGAGTGTTGAATTTTATTAAATAAACTATTGTAGGGTGTAAAAGTTGAATGAGTGTTGAATGATTAGGTGGAAGAGAGAGAAGATGATGTGGAGTAATAAAGTAGGGTGTTGAATGGTTTAACCATTGTAGATAGTCTTATATATTCCACCTATTCTCTTCCCACTCATACTACTATCTCTCAGTATCAGTATCACTGTATCACCCATCAATTCTCACTCACGTACTGTTGTAATAGTAAGTATTTATCAGAACTAAGTAAATGGAATTTCCCGTGGTTTCGAAATGCACAGTTTATCCCCAACTGAAATCCACCTTGCCTAACCTCAAGCTCTCCGTTTCGGACCTCCCGATGCTCTCCTGCCACTACATCCAGAAGGGCGTGTTGCTCACGCGCCCCCCTTTCCCCATTCCCGACCTCCTCTCCCGATTGAATCGGGCCCTCTCCGAGGCCCTCTCCCTCTTCCCGCCCCTCTCCGGCCGTTTCTCAACCGATTCCGACGGCCACGTTTATGTATTATCTAACGACGCCGGAGTCGATTTCATCCACGCCGACGGTTCGGGTACTTTCGCCGCCGACCTACTCGAGTCCGCCGACGGCGACGTGCCGGAGATCGTCAAAGCCCTGTTCCCCTTCGACGGAATCGTCAGCTACCACGGCCATTCCCGCCCGCTTCTCGCCGTGCAGGTGACGGAGCTCTCCGGCGGCGCCGTTTTCGTCGCCTGCGCCGTGAACCACGCCGCCGCCGACGGGACGTCGTTCTGGAACTTCTTCAACGCGCTCGCGGAGCTCAGCCGCTGCGGCGCGGGGACGGGGACGATATCGCCGGCGCCGGATTTCAGCCGCGACTCCGTCCTGATATCTCCGGCGGTGCTGAAACTCCCCGCCGGCGGACCGACGGTCACCTTCTCCACTGACGCTCCGATGCGGGAGAGGATCATCCGTTTCGGTAGAGACTCGATTCTGAAGCTGAAATCCGACGTCAACAGCCGAGCGGCCGGCGACGGCTGCGGCGCCGGAGCCAACGCGGCGGAGCTGATGGGGAAACAGAGCAACGACGACGCGCTCTGCATCTCGTCGTTCCAGTGCTTGTCCGCCCTATTGTGGCGAGGCGTCACCCGCGCGAGGAATCTGGAGCCATCGAAAACGACGACGTTTCGGATGGCCGTGAATTGCCGGCGGCGGCTGGAGCCTCGGCTGGAGCCGACGTACTTCGGGAATGCGATCCAGAGCATCGCAACGGAAGCGACGGTCGAGGAGGTTCTGAGAAACGGCGTAGGGTGGTGCGCGAAGCAGCTGAACAAAAACGTGGCGGCACACGGGAACGCTACCGTGAGGAGGTGCGTAGAGGATTGGGAGCGGGACCCACGGTGCTTTCCACTGGGGAACTTTGACGGGGCGACGACTACGATGGGTAGCTCCCCGAGGTTCCCGATGTACGAGAATGATTTCGGGTGGGGCAGACCCGTCGCTATCCGGAGCGGGCGGGCCAATAAATTTGACGGTAAGGTTTCGGCGTTTCCGGGTCGGGATGGGAACGGCAGCGTTGATTTGGAGGTGGTTTTAGCGTCCCAGACTATGGCCGGTTTACTATCGGACTCTGAATTTATGCATTACGTGACAAATTAGTTAAGGTTATCCAAATGTGTAATTTGTTTGGTTTTTTGAAATAAATACAATCGTTGGACCGAGAAAAATTATTACTATAAAGAGTTATTCTTTTAAAGAGTTTTACAAAATAAAAATAATTTTTTCGTATAAAAAATAATATAATTATAAAAATAATATACATGCAATATTATCTATTTTTAAATCCATAAAATCAATTTAATAATTTTAATAAAATTTGACTATATATATGTAAAAATTGTGATTAACATACAAATTGAATTAAATATTAATAAATTTAAAGACTATAAACTTTCACTATATATTATATGTTATTGATTTTGATAAATATTTTAAGTCATCTTAAACATGTTATTGATTTTAATAAATAAAAATATTATTAATAAATATTTTTATTATATATTAATCATTTATTCCTATATAGAGGGCATAAATCCTTAAGACGGGACTTCCAAAATGTATGACAATGTGGAGTTTATTCCTATTTATAACTGGTCCCTTCGGACTTAGATTTTTTATTACTATAGAGAGTTTATTTCTATAGAGAGTATTACTATATAGAGTTTCTACCGTAATTAGTCTTTTATATATGTAGTTTCTGTTATTTTGCAGGTATTTTAATAAAAATAAAAACATCTCAATTTACGCTTATTTATTAACTACACCTGTTCTTTTGGATTTAATTTCAGTTGAGTTCAGTTCAAATCGTTTAATTTCAGTTCAGTTCAGATAGTTCGTTTCAAAATATATTAAAATAAAATAAATAAAAAATAATTTCAATCTATAATTTTCAATATACAATTTAGTTATTGTCATAATATTATTAATATTTTTTAAAAAATATTTAATAATTTATAAAAGTTGTTATTATTTTTATAAAAAAACCAATTTAGTTCAATCTAGTTATTGTCATAATATTAATAATATTTTTAAAAAAATATTTAATAATTTATGAAAGTTATTATTATTTTTATTAAAAAATCAATTTAGTTCAATTCAGATCGCTTAAATTCAGTTCTGTTAAGTTCAACCGGTTTCAATCCAAAAGAACAAGTCCTTACATTAAATTAAATTATTCAATTCAAACATGTTTTTTTTCCTCAGCAAGTATTTTTTTTCCAATCTCTTTACAATTTTCTTATTTACCTTCAAATTCTTTCATCTTTCTTCTAATTTTTTTTATTTATCAATTGAAGAAAGAAAACTTTCATATTTTTCTTCAAATTTTCGTTTTGTAGCCAAATTATTGAATAATGTACTTGAATCTTCAATTGAAAATTGAAAATTGAAAATTTCATTTTTGAATTTTAAATTTTAATTTTCAGAGTATTTTTCATTTACAAGTGTCAATAATGTACTTAGGAACGGAGGCACGCTAGGCCAGAGGGTAGGGGGAGGGGTTGGGGGTTGGGGGGCATTGGGCCCCCTGTAATTAAAAAAAACCTAAGGGATATAATCGTAATTTCACATATATTAATTAAAATAAATAAATAAATAAAAATCTTAAGCATAGAATTAAAATCTCAATCTCAAAGTCCAACTTTTTTTATCCCTCTTTATTCCTTTTGTTTTTATTTTTTTCTTTCTATTTTATTAAATTCTTTACAAATAAAAATAATTGTTGATCGATCGTAACTGTGAAGAATCAGCCTGCCGCAAGAATCCAAATCAAGCCGCAAGAATCCAACTCACTTGCATCTATATTTTAATAGGTGAGTGTAAAATCTTTATGCACGATTTTTTAATTTGATAAAAAGGTGTTTTAGAAAATACTCCTATATGATTGAAAACTTTACAGTTTATTTGATTGAAAACTTGGCTATATGGGTAATTGAAAATTAAATCGCAATTGTTGATCAAGAGCAGAAGTCAGTATTACTATTAATTAAGATGTCTTCCGATTCATTTTTTTTAATTGGCTATTTATTTATTTAATATACATTGTATATTAAATATTATGTTATTATTATATTTATATTATTTTGTTGAAGACTTGAAAGTAAAAAATATGTTGAATTTGTAGGGTAAAGTGTATATTTTATTGTTTTTGAACATCCTATTTGTTGAAATGTACACGAAAAATCATCTCCGGAGGCAAAATCGACAAAATACACTGCAGGGGCAAAATGGTAATTTTGCTCAGAATTCAAATTTCGCGTATGATGAAACGACGCCGTTTCGGGATGAACTGGCTGCGGGTGCAGCGTTCTAGGGCGCTCGATTTCTCACTGGATTCTAAATCAAATCACATGATTCTTGAGGCGTTGTGATCCTTGCCAGCTCATCTACAAGACGCACATGGAATTGAATGGTTTGATCGCACGGTCGCGATTTGCAAGTCTGTTACAGATGAGCGGTTTAGATTACCATTTTGATTTTGTGCGTTTATGATTTAACATATAATCACTCGTGTTTGTGATCGATATGTAAGAAGTGAGCTAGAGTGAACATTGTTGTACTCTTGTTTTGCTTCGTATAATCCCAGAACCACCCTCCCCTCCACCGTGCACGTAGGTCGTCTTCCCGGCGATCGAAGCACGTAAAATCTCTGTGTTCTTTCGATTTTGCAGCGTGAGTGTGTTCTATATACTTGATTCGAACTTCGTGAGTGGTGAGAGTTGAGTTTGAAGCTCGCGTTTGTGTTTTGGTATTTTGCGTTCGATTGTTCGGTTTTGAGTTTGAGTTTGATTCTCGCCGGAGCTCGTGATTGTTTCCGGCTTGATTCTCAACAAGTGGCGCCGTCTGTGGGAAGGTGGAACATCGGACATGAAGACCGGATCTGCAAAGTTCGAGGTGGAAAAGTTCACAGGGAAGAATGATTTCAGTCTATGGAGAATCAAGGTGCGAGCTGTTCTGGTTCAACAGGGGTTGATCGCAGCTCTTACTCCACCTGATTCTGTAGCTGAGAAGAAGGGGAAGGAAAAGGAGAAGAAGGACAAGGATGGATCTGCTTCTGGATCAGTTGATGAAGTTGATTTGGAGGAGATATCCATGAAGGCTCACAGTGTCATCATACTCAGCCTTGGTGATAAGGTTCTGAGAGAGGTATGTAAAGAAACCACTGCATATGGCCTATGGAAGAAGCTTGAATCTCTATATATGACCAAGTCACTTGCAAATAGACTGTATATGAAGCAGAAGTTGTATTCCTTTAAAATGTCAAGTGATAGGTCTGTAGTTGATCAAATGGATGAGTTCATTAAGATCTTAGATGACTTGGAGAACATTGATAAGAAGCTAGATGATGAGGATCAAGCTCTATTGCTATTAAGCTCTCTGCCTTCACAGTTTGATCAGTTTAGAGATGCTATGATTTATGGTAGAGAGCATGCTCTTACTCTTGATGAAGTTCAGATTGCATTAAGAACTAAGGAGCTGCATAAGAAGGAGTCATCATCTAAGAAGGATCATCCAAGTTCCCCTGAGGGATTGGTCACTACTGGAAAGAAGACCTTTAAGAAAAAACAACCACAAAACAAGCCTAATGCAAGTGGAGGTGGAGCTTCTACTTTTGGAGAAAGTAGGAAGTGCTTTCACTGCAAGAAGGCAGGCCATCTCAAGAAGAACTGCTATGCTTGGAAAAAACTCCAAGAAAATCAACCTGCTCAACAACAAGCTGATGTCACAGTGGGAAATGATAATTGTGAAGATGCTGAGGTGTTGAATGTGACTCTAGGTGGCAAGGAGACAGAATGGATATTGGATTCAGGCTGTACTTTTCATATGAGTCCAAGGAAAGAATGGTTTGAGCAGTTTGAGGGGTCTGATGGTGGTTGCGTTGTTCTGGGAAACAATGTCACTTGCAGGGTTCAAGGTGTTGGATCAGTGAGGCTAAAACTTCATGATGGTTCAACCAAACTTCTTACTAAAGTTAGATATATTCCAGAGCTCAAGAGAAATCTCATTTCACTTGGTATGTTGGATAGCTTGGGATTCAGTTTTAGCTCTTATGGAGGATGTCTACAAGTAAAGAAGGGTTCAGTAGTTGTTCTTGAAGGGTTCAAGAAAAATGATCTGTACTTTCTCAAAGGCAATGCTGTGGTTGGAGAATCCTCACTTGTTGCAGAGAATGAGAAAGTTGAGTTATGGCATCAAAGGTTGGGTCATCTCAGTGGGAAGGGCTTGAATGAACTTGCTAAACAAGGGTTGTTCCTGAAGGACAAGTTGAATAAGTTGAGCTTCTGTCAAACTTGTGCTTTGGGGAAGGCAGTTAGAGCTTCTTTTGGAACTGGGAGACACACAACAAAGGGTGTACTGGATTATGTGCATTCTGACCTTTGGGGACCTGCCAGGACAAATACTAAAAGTGATGGTAGATATTTCATGTCCATCATTGATGATTTTAGTAGAAAGGTATGGGTAATCATACTTAAAACCAAGTCTGAGGCTTTTGAGAAGTTCAAAGATTGGTTGGTTGAAGTTGAAAAGCAGTCAGGGAAGGAAGTGAAGCATTTGAGAACTGACAATGGACTTGAATTTCTTTCTGAAGAGTTTAATGACTTGTGTAAAAGCAAGGGAATAGCTAGGCACAGGACAGTTGCCTCTACTCCTCAGCAGAATGGAGTAGCAGAAAGGATGAACAGGACTCTATTGGATAGAGTGAGGTGTATGTTGTTGAGTTTTCTGGGCTTCATAAGTCATTCTGGGGTGAAGCTGTGAGTTGTGCAGCTTATCTTATTAACAGAAGCCCTGCAGCTGCTTTGAGTATAAAAACTCCTCAAGAAATTTGGACTGGAGTTGTTCCAAATCTAGAAAACTTGAGGGTTTTTGGTAGTCTATGTTTTTCTCATGTTAGGGGTGATAAACTGGAGGCTAGAGCACAAAGGTGTGTGTTTCTGGGATACCCTAAAGGAGTTAAAGGATATAGGCTGTGGTGTATTGAGCCTGGGCAACAAAGGTGTGTCATAAGTAGGGATGTTACTTTTGATGAATGCACTATGCCTATGCTCACTGATAAAAACTTGAAGGAAACTGAGTTGTTTGAAGTTGAGCTAACTGGTAGAGAGAATGTGTCTCTAGATGAAGGTGGAGTTGATGAGCTTGATGAATTTGAGCCTTCAGAAACTCAGGATGATCTCAGTGACTATCAACTAGCAAGAGATAGAGAAAGGAGGATGACTCATCCACCTCAGAGGTATGCTCAAGCTGATGTTGTGTCATATGCTCTGTTGGTGGCTGATGAAGTTGATTCAAGTGAGCCAAACAGCTATTCTGAAGCTATATCATGTTCTGAGAAAGATAAATGGATTATAGCTATGCAGGAGGAACTCCAATCTTTGGAGAAGAATCAAACCTGGACCATTGTTAAGAAACCTCCATCTCAAAGAGTTGTGGGTTGTAAATGGATTTTCAAGAAGAAACTGGAGGGCCCTAGTGCAAGTGATGTGAGGTATAAAGCCAGGTTGGTTGCAAAGGGTTTTACCCAAAAGGAGGGTGTGGATTTCAATGAAATATTTTCTCCTGTGGTCAAACATTGTACAATCAGGATTCTATTGTCCATTGTAGCTCAGTTGAATCTTGAGTTGCAGCAAATGGATGTGAAAACAGCATTCTTGCATGGAGAACTTGAGGAACAAATCTTTATGAGGATTCCAGAAGGTGTTGAGGGTGCTACCAGTGATAATAGGGTTTGTCTACTCAGAAAATCTCTATATGGCTTGAAGCAAAGTCCTAGACAGTGGTACAAAAGGTTTGATAGCTATATGATTCACATTGGCTTTGTTAGATCCAAGTATGACTGCTGTGTGTACTTGAAATTGAAATCTGGCAAAGTGATTACCTACCTACTTCTCTATGTTGATGACATGTTGATTGCTAGTTGTTCTAAAGTTGAGGTGGAGTCTCTAAAACAGTTACTGAGGTCTGAGTTTGAAATGAAGGACTTGGGTGAAGCCAGGAGGATTTTGGGGATGGATATAATCAGAAACAGGAGTTCTGGTATCTTGAGTTTATCCCAAACTTCATATCTTGAAAAAGTTCTCAAGAGGTTTCATATGGATCAAGCAAAAGTTTCAGCAACTCCCATGGCTCAATATATAAAACTTTCAGTTGATCAAAGTCCAAAATCACAGTCAGAGGTCAATGCTATGAGTGGTGTTCCCTATGCTTCTGCTGTGGGGAGTATCATGTATGCTATGGTATGTAGCAGACCTGATTTGGCTTATGGGATGAGTACAGTCTCTAGGTTCATGTCAAATCCAGGAAGAATGCATTGGGATGCAGTGAGATGGCTGCTAAGATATATAAAGGGTACTGTGAATCATGGCTTGGTGTTTAAAAGGACTTATTTCAGTGGAGATTCATTGATTGGTTATGTGGATTCTGATTTTTGAAGCAATTTGGATACAAAGTAATCCATAACTGGTTATGTATTTACCTTGTTTGGAACTGCAGTTGTATGGAGGGCATCTCATCAGGGTGTGGTTGCTTTGAGCACCCCTGAGAGTGAGTATATGGCCATGACTGAGGCTATTAAAGAGGCTATGTGGTTAAGAGGGATCCTACAGGAGTTGGGAATTGACCAAGACACAGTTAAAGTTAATTGTGATAGTCAAAGTGCCCTACACTTAGTCAAGCATCAGGTGTTTCATGAAAGGTCTAAGCATATTGATGTTAGAATGCATTTTGTGAGAGATGTGGTGGAGAAAAAGATAGTCAAAGTTGAGAAAATAGCAACTGAGGGAAATCCAGCAGATAGCTTCACTAAGGTGTTGTCTGTGGATAAGTTCAAATTATGTCAGGATCTGGTCCAATTGGTGGACCTTTCACAATCTCTGTAAGGTTGTGGAACTTTAGATTACAGTTGATGTGTGAGATCAGCTGTGATTGTGGAGTTATGCAACAGAATACTCAAACTGGCAGTTTTGGGATTTTTGAGGTATGACTTGATGATTTTGTTGCTCAGTTGTGTTTCTGAGTGGATTGACTGTGGCCTGAGGTTCATAATCATGTGTATGAACTGTGTGGATTATGTTTTCTGCATGAGTATTAAGAATTCTTGAAGTCAATGGTGAAGTTGACTTGACAGTTTTCTGGTTTGAATTATCTTGATGGTGATTCTGAGATGGAGTGGTGTTTGTAGTGAATGGATTGTGCAGCAAAGTCACATTTCGGTATACAAACTTATTGGAGGTGGTTTGAAGTCATTTGGTTCAGAATTGAAGAAGTTGAGTACTTGGGTTTTTTCAACAGAAATCAGTTTTGAGTGACTTAGTCGCATTTGGGATTTTCTGGAGCTGTGGTGAATCTTATGATGAGTTCTTGGTATGGATTTGAAGCTGAAGATATAAGGATCATTTTGAGACTGATGTGAGAAACTAAATCCAGCTGTGGAGTGCAGGATTTGGATTTGAAGTTGGTCCAGAAATCTGTTTCAGGTCAGTAATGAACTGGAATTAGATTTTGGTGTTTTTGGTATGATCTGCATTGTTTGTGTGTCTTAGAGATTGTTGGGAGTTGATTTGTTGTGTAAGGTGGAGATTTGTTGAAATGTACACGAAAAATTATCTCCGGAGGCAAAATCGACAAAATACACTACAGGGGCAAAATGGTAATTTTGCTCAGAATTCAAATTTCGCGTATGATGAAACGACGCCGTTTCGGGATGAACTGGCTGCGGGTGCAGAGGTCTAGGGCGCTCGATTTCTCACTGGATTCTAAACCAAATCACATGATTCTTGAGGCGTTGTGATCCTTGCCAGCTTATCTACAAGACGCACATGGAATTGAATGGTTTGATCGCACGGTCGCGATTTGCGAGCCTGTTACAGATGAGCGGTTTAGATTACCATTTTGATTTTGTGCGTTTATGATTTAGCATATAATCACTCGTGTTTGTGATCGATATGTAAGTAGTGAGCTAGAGTGAACATTGTTGTACTCTTGTTTTGCTTCGTATAATCCAGAACCACCCTCCCCTCCACCGTGCACGTAGGTCGTCTTCCCGGCGATCGAAGCACGTAAAATCTCTGTGTTCTTTCGATTTTGCAGCGTGAGTGTGTTCTATATACTTGATTCGAACTTCGTGAGTGGTGAGAGTTGAGTTTGAAGCTCGCGTTTGTGTTTTGGTATTTTGCGTTCGATTGTTCGGTTTTGAGTTTGAGTTTGATTCTCGCCGGAGCTCGTGATTGTTTCCGGCTTGATTCTCAACACTATTATAGAGTTCAACGTTCAAGAGTTTACTTAAAATAATGATGGAGCATCTTCAAATTCATCTGACGAGGTGGTAGTTGTCCAACAAAAAAGTATTCATCCGGCGAGCAGATATTTTTATCTCCACTATGGGAAAATGTTTCATAGACACCGGGCATTGACCGGTGTTAAAAAAAAATTTGTCTGGTGTCTTTGTGCGTGGTGTTAAAGATCGGTTATGTTTTAACACCAGTCATTGACCGGTGTTAAAAATAATTTATAACACCGGGTTTTGTGACTTGGACCGGTGTCTATATTATTAAAGACACCGGTCAATTTCATAGAAACTAAGAAAATCGACCGGTGTGAAAATTAATAACACCGGTTTTTACATATATACCCGATGTCTATAATAGTTTTTGAAATCAATTTTTAACTCTAGGACCGGTGTCTATAATTGTTTTTAACATCAGTTTTAAACTCTAAAAACAGTGTCGTTGATAATAATTAAAATAAAAAAAATATAAAAATTTATAAATTGGCACTAATTGAAATTATATTAAATTAATGGAATCCAAATACAATATTCAAAATACTCAAATCCTTACTGTTGGGGGAGGAAAAACCGAGTTGTACACACGGAGGACGGGCCCGCCCACCACTCTCGAGAACGGTATTGTAAGGTCGGGGTCGAACCCCAGGTACGAGTCCATGCAGTCCATGCAAAGGATGGCCCCGGAAGACCAGCGGAAAGGAAGAGCCCCGAGGATCATCACGAGTCCGAGGCGACAACGATCCCGGGCCAAACTCTCGGAAATCCCCCGAGGGGACCCAACCGGGTCCCGGACCCGGACGCCTGCAGCGCGTCCGAGGCGCCGTCCCGGGCCGAGTTCAAAAGGCAGCAGGGGTCCGTGGGTCGTCCAAAAAGGCAAGAGGAAAGGCCCTCCCACTCAGGATTCCACGACGAGATCCGCGCCAGACACCTCAAAACACCGTACCCCGGAACGCGCATAAACCCAATGCAAAATCGTGCCCCGGCATTTAATGATCGAAGATTAGATCTTAAACGTGTCCTCATGTCGTGGCTCTGCATGAGCATGTACTCTCGCCTATAAAAGCCGACCCCCTCATCTCATTGTAAGGGCGGCGAAAATTACCGAATAAAAGATATATAAAAAGAGAGACATTATCTTCTCTAGCTCGGAATTCTTATCCTTTTCCCCCGGGGTCTAGAAATTTCAACCCTTTCTACATATAAATTCACATGATTTGGTAGTCGTTGCGAAACCCTCATATCCACCCCGTATCTCACCCTCTCCAACAAAAACGACCCAAAACAGTTGGCGCTAGAAGGAGGGGGTTGTATTTCTAGACCCAGGAAAAGAGCTTTGGTGAAGAAATGTCCAGCCAGGAGCAAGACGGAGCCACGGCGTCGGACTCTTCGAGGTCCGCCACTCGGAGAAGGTCAGAACGAGCAAAGATGCCCGTGGAAGACGAACCCGCGATCCCGGCACCGACCACACAAGGATGCTATCCCGCGTCGGAGGCCGAGATCCACTTGGAGGAGCCAGGTTCTCGACGAACCGCTCGTCGCCAGGTGCGAAGTAACTTCGAAGCGCGACGTTTGAAGCGTCACCTACTCACCGAACGGCACATCCGGCGCGCGCGCCCCGGCCCCCGCCGAGACCCACCAGTTCCCGCCACCCCGGCTCTCTTCTCGGGCAGTATGCTCGATACCCCCGAAAAGATCGACAAAGTCATGGCCAGCTTGGCCCAACGTAAGCACGCTCTTAATACTCCTATATCTCTGTCGTCAAGAAAACAGGTCAAGACCAGCGCTTTCGACCGACTGGGGCCAGGACAGACGAGCCGTGACCAGCGCGTCGCCCCGGCTAGGAGATTGATGTTCGACTTGAATGATCCAGCCGAGTACCTGTCCGCGTCGTCAGCACACGGGGCCCCGGACCACGGGGCAGATTTGCGAGAGACACTGGGGAGGCATGATCCTCACCCCGTCCCCCCAGTCCCGATCGCGCCGGGACCCGAGGCAGGCCTCCGGGATCTGTACGAGAAAGTGAGCGAGGTAGAGAGGAGGCTCGCCGAGGCTCAGGTAAAGCCCGAGCGGGTCGACTTCTGCAAGGAGCCTCTGGCCCTGGAGGTCGAGCACGCCACCATGCAGTACGAGATCCAGCCTCTGCAGACCGCTCTTTACGACGGGAAGACGGACCCCGAGGTCCACCTCAGCCGCTTCCGCACCTACATGTCAGGACGGGGTGCCAGCGACGCCACAAGGTGCAGGTTATTCCCCCTCACCCTCGGCGACACGGCCCACAAGTGGTTCGCGGGGCTACCCTCCCGATCCATCCACTGTTTTGATGACTTGGTCCAACGCTTCGTCGCTCACTTCGCCTCAAAGGTCAATCGGCTCGAGCAAAGCCAGAGGTTGATCGGTGTTAGGCAGGCGGCAGACGAGAGAGACGAGTCCTATGTGGACCGAGTGGGGGATATCCTGATCGGCGGCGAGGAAGTCGGTGACGATTTAAAATTACACACGGCCATGAGTGGGCTCCGGAAGAACTCGGAGCTATTCAAACACCTGATGCTTTGCTACCCGCGAAGTTACGAAGACTTCCGCATCAAAGCCGGGGCCCAGTGCTGGTTCCAGCGACTTATGCGGGGAAACGAGAGTGCCCCGGAGCGAATGAGGCAGGACCCGGAGCCCGCAGACCGGAGGGCCACCCAGGCCCCGCGGAAGGCCCCTTACAAGCCTTACGAGCAGGGCCGCCCGCTGCCCAGCTATAGAGAGATGGAGGTAAAGCTCGTAGAGCAGACCGGCCAGGACGCCCTAACCATGATGGAAATTTTGCTAGCCGTGGGAGGAGACATTTTGGTAAAACCGGGGCCCATGCGAGCCCCCGAGGGGAAGTTAGACAGGAGGCTGTGGTGCTCCTTCCATGACCAGCATGGGCACGCTACGGGCCAGTGCAGACAGCTGCTCCGACAACTTTGGAAGCTGTTTGAGGATGGGAAGCTCTGGGATTTACTCTCGCGCCCCGGCCCCCGGGGCGATGGAACGGCAGCTCGAGGCAACCCCGGACAGGCAGGAGCAGGCCGCGACCCGCAAACCCACGACCCGCACCGGGCCCAGGGAGGCCAAATTCTCATGATCGGCGGGCTACGCCCGATAGCCAGTGATAGCAAGCGCAAGAGGAGGCGTGAACTCGAGGTGTGGAAGGTCTATCACGCGACGCGACCGGCCCCGCCCCCCGGGATCACGGAGAATGCGGAGATCTCGTTCTCTCCCGCGGACAAGATCGGCGTGACCTTTCCCAAGAGGGACGCCCTGGTAATCAAAGCCCCCATCTTAGGGATGGAAGTCTCGAGGTTGCTGGTCGATAGCGGGGCCCACTGCAATATCCTTTACAAACAAGCCCTGGATCAGATGGGCCAGCTCGCACAGTATATCCTCCCGTGCGACCTCAGACTCAAGGGGTTCGGCAGCGACGTGGTGACCCCCTTTGGTACGATCACGTTGCCTCTCGAGCTAGCGGACTCCGTCAGACCCGAGGTCAAGGTGTTGAGAAACCTCGAGTTCGTAATAATAGACAGGGCTAGCGGGTACAACGCACTTCTGGGGAGGCCCTTCTTAGAAGCTTTCGAAGCTGTGGCTTCCACATACTATTACTGTATCAAATTCCCCGTCCCCTCCGGAGCTGTTGGCACCGTGAGAGGGGACCAACTAATGGCAAAAATGTGTTTGCTCTATTCAAATTCTTATGAACTAACGGACCCAACGGCGGAAGCCGCGACAGATACCTCCCGGGTAAATCAGCTTTTGGCCAGGCTAAGTACCCCAGGAGCCCAAACGAGCGTGTTCGACCTAGACCCCCCAACCTCTCGCGGGCCCGAGGAAGGGACGTCCAACGCGGTTGCCTCAGTCCCCGTCCTCGAGGCCGGCGCCGCACCTGGGACGGGGCACGAGGGCACCATGATCAACCCGAGCTCCGGCCCGGGCGAGCGAGTTGTCGGCCTCGGGCCGGGGAAGGACCTCGAGTCCCCAAGCATCAGTGAGTGTAGTCTCGACCCTTTCCCCGAGACCCGTCTCCGGAACGACCGCGGAGTCGAGACCCTCGAGGCACCCGTGCAGTGCGAGGTCGGGACCCCGGAGCTCCCCCGACAGGTGTTGCTCGGCTCCCTCATGGACCACGGGACCCGGGTAGACCTCGAGTCGTTCTTGAAAGCCAACCTAGCCACATTCGCCTGGAGCAGCGGAGAGCTCGGAAGGGTTGACCCAGAGAAGGCCAGTCACCGCCTCCGCTTGGATCCCAAGCGCCGTCCGGTAGCCCAGAGACGGAGGAAGATGGGGCCCGAAAAGGGAGAAGCACTAGCCGCCGAGGCCCAAAAGCTCTTAAAGGACG
Source organism: Euphrasia confusa (assembly GCA_954870475.1). Lineage (NCBI taxonomy): Eukaryota > Viridiplantae > Streptophyta > Magnoliopsida > Lamiales > Orobanchaceae > Euphrasia > Euphrasia confusa. The sequence goes on from OX940949.1 coordinate 21,488,578, forward strand.
GGCTAATACGCCTCGCCCCGCACGACGCGACGTGGGTGTCAAACGCGGTGATGGTGCGGAAAACGGGGGGCAAGTGGAGGCTCTGTATCGATTATTCCGACCTCAATGAGGCGTGCCCCAAAGACCATTTCCCGATGCCCCACATTGACCAATTGGTCGACAGCACCGCGGGCCACGCGATATTCTCCATTATGGATGCGAGCTCCGGTTACCACCAGATTCCAATGGATCCCGAGGACACCCGCCACACCGCCTTCTACACTGGGAGCAACGTGTACTGCTGGGAGCGGATGCCGTTCGGCCTAAAGAACGCCGGGGCCACCTACCAAAGGTTGGTCAACACCATGTTCGCTGGAGAGATCGGTAAAACGGTGGAGGTATACATTGACGACATCATCGTGAAAAGTACGAGCGAGACGGACCACGTCACGGACCTCGCTCGGGTCTTCGAGGTCCTCGGGGCTTACAACATGAGGTTAAATCCCAAGAAATGTCATTTCGGGATCAAGAAAGGAATGTTTCTGGGACACGTGTTTGGAGAGTACGGGCTCGAGCCCAACCCAGCAAAAATCAAGGCCGTGCTCGACATGGCCGAGCCGCGGGACGTGAAAGGAGTCCAACGGCTCACCGGTTGCCTCGCAGCGCTCAGCCGGTACGTATCGCGACTCGGGGACAAAACCCGCCCATTCTTCGGATCAATCAAAAACCAAGAGTTCCACTGGAAGAAGGACAGCCAGGACGCCTTCAGACGAATCAAGGAGTATCTCGCAGGACCCCATATCCTGACGATCCCCAAAGCAGGGGAGAAACTTTTTCTTTACCTCGCCGCATCGGAGTGCGCGTTGAGCGCGGTGCTCGTCCGAGCTGAGGGCACCCTCCACCTACCCATCTATTTCGTAAGCCATGTCCTCCACGAGGCAGAGACTCGGTACACACCGCTCGAGAAGTTGGCGTACGCTCTGATAATTTCGGTCCGCAAACTCAGGGCATACTTGGTCGAGCACCCCGTGGAAGTGCTCACCACAATGCCTTTGCGACAATTCATGCATCGCTCCGATGTAACGGGCAGATTGCTCCGGTGGAGCCTGGAGCTGAGCCAGTACGATATCACTTTCGCTCCCCAGACCGCGATAAAGGCACAGGCACTCGCGGATTTTGTCGTCGAGCTAACTTTTCCCCAGCGGAGCACGGGTCAAGCACGCCCCTGGAGACTTTATGTGGACGGGTCGTCTACAAGTGCGTGCTCGGGGGCCGGAGTGGTGCTCCTCGGGCCAGACGGTGACTCGTTTGCGCACGCGGTAAAATTCGAATTTCCCGCGACAAATAACGAAGCAGAGTACGAGGCACTCGTAGCAGGCCTCGAGATGTCCATCGCGGTAGACGTCCCGCAGCTCCATGTGTTCATGGATTCACAGCTAGTAGTGAACCAAGTCACGGGCGATTACGAGGCCAAAGGCGAACAAATGATCAAGTACCTCGAGCTGGTGTGGAAGTTGTGCGGCAAGATACCCGATGTCCGAATCGAGCAAATCCCCAGGGAACAAAATTCACAAGCCGACGCGCTATCCAAGTTGGCCTCCTCCGAAGGATCCGGAGATCTATCCCGAGTCGTGTTAACACATTTAAAGACGCCCTCGGTCGACGCTCGAGACGAAGTTCTCCCCGTAGTCCCGGAGTCCGGGCCGATTGGCGGAACGCGATCAAAGGATTCATCGAGTCCGGGGCCCTGCCCCCGGACAAGGTCGAGGCTAAACAGCTCCGCATACGGGCTGCAAGGTACTCTATTCTGGGATCCCAACTTTATCGCAGGAGCTTTTCTATGCCTTTGTTAAAATGTATATCCAGGGACGAGGGAACCAAAGTCTTGTCAGAGATCCACGAAGGCATATGTGGCAACCACGCCGGCGGTCGATCTCTGGCCCACAAAACCATGGGCCAAGGTTTCTACTGGCCAAGCCTACGCCGCGACGCTGCCAAGTTCGCAAAGAGATGTGTCCAGTGCCAACTCATGGGCCCCAACATCCTCACCGCGCCCGGGACCCTCAAAGCGCTGTACTCCCCGTGGCCGTTCGCCCGGTGGGGCATAGACATCATTGGCCCGTTGGCCACCGCCCCGGGCGGAGTCAAATTCGCGTTTGTCGCGGTCGACTACTTCACCAAATGGGCCGAGGCGGAAGCAATCCAGAAGATCGATCAACCCCAAGTAATCAAATTCATCTGGAAGAACATCATATGCCGGTTCGGGTTGCCCGAGTCCCTCATCTCGGACAACGGCAAGCAGTTTGACGGCGAGCGAGTGGCGGATTTCTGCGAGCTATGGGGTATAAGGAGGGCGTTTTCAACCCCGTACCACCCGCAGTCCAATGGGCAGGTCGAGGCGGTGAATAAAGTTTTGAAGCACACCATCAAGGCGAAGCTGGAGTTACGAAAAGGAAAATGGGCCGAGGAGCTACCGGAGGTGCTGTGGTCATACCGCACCACGGTAAAAAACGCAACAGGAGAGACACCGTACGCCCTCGCGTTCGGTACGGAAGCCGTGGTCCCGGCCGAGGTGGTAGTGCGTTCACACCGCACCGCCCAGGACGTCACCCCGGAGAACGAGGCGGTACTGCGCCTCGAGCTAGATCTCCTTGAGGAGAGGAGGTTGAGTTCTGACTCCCTCAATGCGATGAACAAACGGCGGATTGCCAAGCTATACAATACGAAGGTTAGGGCCCGAGAATTCAGCCCCGGGGAGTTGGTGTTGAAAAAATTACTAGGAACCCACTCCGGGGCCCTCGGGCCGACATGGGAAGGACCCTTCCGAGTAGCGACCTGCTTGGAGAACGGGGCCTACGCACTGGAGTTAATGGACGGGACCCCAGACCAATACCGATGGAATGCATTGCACCTGAAGAAATTTTACCCGTAGAGGAGCGAGACCGGAGCAGGCCCGAGCCCCGACGAAGCCAACGCCGGAGCAGGCCCGAGCCCCGACGAAGCCAATGGGCGGAGTTATATGTATATGCTCTAAGACAGCAAAAATAAAACGAGCACCCACGAGTGTCGGAGAATTTGAAACAATTCCCTATGATTCGCGTATTGTCGTTTAGTCAGAAAAAGACCTAACTTGCCTAAGACCCGGGAACCGGAGGTTGAAATAACACAACCCCGGGGCACGGGCAGCGGGGACGATACAAGAATAATTTGTGGACTCATCCGCAAAAGCCCAAAAGGCCACGAACCCATTCAGTCTTCAACTTCGGCGACTCTAGAGTAAGAACGATATTTACCATGTCCCAAGTTGCAAGCACGGGGGGAAGAAAATAAAAGCTATAAAAAGCCACAAAAACCCCATTCAAACCAACAATCCCCAAACCCATAAGGACTCTACCGAGCCCCGGGTCGCGGAGGTACGGGTACAAAAAGAACCAAAAAACTTTGGCCAAAACCGAACTTCGGAAAGAAATAAAAAATCGCGTGCCAGGCAAAATTCAATATGAACACTACGCACAGGGCCCCGGTACCCGGGACAACCAAAAAACCCAGGGCCCGCGGCTCGTAGAAACCAAGCTAAAAATCCCTGAACACCCAGGACTAAAGAAAAGCCCTAAGGCCCCACACGAAACACGCAAATAAAAGTTTAAGTCATGGTGAAGAAGCAAAAACATGATTAAAAATACCAAGGGCCATCCCCACCAAAATATCCGGGCTACTGCCCCAACAAAAAACCAAATCAAAACAAGAAATTGTTTTCAGGCCGAGGCCCTTATCAGAACAGAACAAAAGCAGAGAATACAAATTCATGAGGCAACCAGGGACGAACTCCAAGAGCCACCACGACCTACGACCTCGGGGACGTCGCCGCTAACTCCGGGTCAGCATCAGGGGTTTCTTCCAGCGGGGCTTCGGCGTCAGCTTCAACACCTTCTTCAGCGGGCTGCACGGACTGGTCAGCTTCGAAACCCTCGTAGAAAGCATCAATGCTCTGCTCAGGTAAACCGGCGACGACGTCCTCCATGACTGCCACCTGGCGAGGAGACAGCCCATCCTCGGGCCTCGGGGAGCCACCCGCCGCACCAACGGAGGAAGCCGCGTCTCCCGCCTCGGGCTCGATCTCCATTCTTTCTGCTCGTGCCGGCGCGGGAAGCTTGATCAGCGGTTCCTTGGGACGGACCAGGCGATCGTAACTCGGCCACCATTTCATGTCGATATGGAAATCCTCCTCGAGGTCTAGGTACTCCTGGTGAAGCCGAGGATCGAGGACCCTGGTGCTCATATAGTTCTTCCAGTACTCCAGCACGCGATCCCGAGCCGCCACATCGTTTTTCGAATGAGCATATCGGACGGCGTCGGCCAGGCCGCTCGAGTAAAAGTGATCATTGAGCACACGATGTTCAGTCCACGGGCTAGACAACTCCTCTTCAAGGACGGCGATCCGAGCCCGGGCTTCCTCTAGTTGGACCTTTAGGGCAGCGGCCTCCGCGACCCGGGCCTCAAAGGATTCGGTGAGTCTCGCCACCTCCCCATTCGCCTCGGTGATCTGCTGCGACAGAACCGCGGCTCGTGACTTGAGGGTCGTGGCCTCCGCGCACGCTATCTCCAGCTTGTCGCTCCGATACTTGGCCAACTCGCGCCACATGTCCCTGTCCTTCGAAGCCGCGGTTAGGGCAGCAGTGTAATCTTTAACCTCCGACATGAGATGATCGCTCTGGGCAATCACCTCCTCGTTCAGCTTAGCCATTTCCCCGACTTGCCTGTCCTTCGCCTGGGCGGACGCTGTCCATTGTCCCACTGACGCGGTGAGTTGCTCGATCTGACGGGCCTGGTTCTCCGACCACTCGAACCCCGCAGCGCTGACGATGGCGGCTTGGCTAATCAGCATCGTGGCCAACATGAACGTATGATCCCGACGGCCAACCAGGTCCTGCAATTCGTGGGTCCAGGACCGGCCAAGAGCGCTCAGAGCCGCGCCGACCGGGGTCCCGGGAGTAACCACCGGGAGCGCGGGGCCGTAGCCGGCTAGATAATCCCGGATCACGGGGGGCACGTCCGGGGTGGCGTCCAGGATCCTGCATTCGAAGGAAGGACAGGGTTGGGGTAAGGTGTTTGAAAACAGACATAACCTAGAGAGATGTCACAAATAACGATCTAAATATCGAATTTTACAAAACCACCAAAGAAAGGGTTCAGTGTTGATCTTACCTCTGCCGGCGACTCGGGTCTACACCGTAGTACGGCGAGCATCCCATCACGGCCGACGGGAGTCCAGAGCTTTCATGCGCGATCACCGGCGGCCGTCCGGAGCTAAGGTCCGGGGCAGTCGGGTCATCAACAGCTTTGCGCTTCCGCGACTCACCTGCGACCGAGCCCTCCACCGTACAGAGAGGGGTAGCCTGGACCGCGGCAAACAAGGGAGGACAGTCCACTGCCTCCATCCTCACCCGCGAAGGAGAGGAGACCGGGGGAACCATTATTTGCTCTGAAGTCCGGGGTACGGAGTCCGAGGTCAGGTCGATCACATCCTTGTCACTAGCACGGGACAGCGGGGGGCCATCCGCCGCCGCATGCCGGGGTGCGTCCGGGTCGACCACCTCAGTAGAGACGGCCGGTGAGGTCCGGGGCATTTCGATTGGGATGGACCCCGAGCGCGGCGGAGCCGCAGAGGTCGAAGGGCCGGCCGACCCAACGGACCGGCTCCGCGATGCCGGGATCGGAAAATCCGACCCCTTGCGATCGGTGATCCCAGGGAACCCCGACATCTTCGAGCAGGGACGACTCTCGAAGATAAATGTACGAGGAGCTGCAATCAGAGCGCATTTATAGGTCATGAAACCAAGGAAGACATCAGAGAGAGAGGTTGAGCTTAGGTCTCGCGTCATTACCTGGATACGGGTCGTGGAGATGTCGCGGCGGGCAAATAAGGCGCGCGTTCAGCAGCAAATCTTCTCGGCAAAGGACGGTGGCCTGGCGTTCGGACGAGGTGTAAGCTTCGGCGATCTTCAGGGCGACCTGGTAATCCCAATTCAGAGGGCCCTCTCTCCGGGTGCTAACACCTAGTTACAAGGAAGAAAAGGTCAAGAATCAGCAAGGAAGAACGATATTTAAGGAAAAACGCGACTCACTCGGGATTTTTTCAGAATATTTCGTGGGGATATCGATCTCCCCCGCCGGCGTCAGGGTTCGCCAGGCCCCAGAGACATAAAGCCACCTCGGCCAAGGAATGTCAACCTTCGATGACTTCACTCCGACGGTGGGGATGCCATCGCGACCCCTCACAGTGAAACACCCTTTCAACCCTCCAGTGCTCGAGATCCCGAATGAACGACGGATCTCGGCATCAGTCAAGACCCGAATCAGTCCAGAGCTACCCAACAGAGATAGGAAGGCTATGATTTGGGCCCATCCGTTGGGATGGATCTGGTGTGGGGCCACCCGCCAGAACCGCAACGCCGCGCTCACCGAGGGGTGAAGTGGGAATCGCAACCCAAGATCCAGAGCGTCCGTCCCCACGGCCACCATCCCGGGAGGCGGACAACACGGAGACTCCCCGAGGGCCGGAGCGTGAAGGTGTACGTCCACCGGCACCCGCCATACAACTCTCTTCCGCTCAATCATCTCGGCGGTAATCACACTAGGTTTGCCATGATCGCCCCATTTGGGGGTATGGCATTCGGCGGGCGGGGTGTATGGGTCGCGAACGACGGCCATGTAGCGGTGGGTCCGATAGTAGCTCGGGTAATCAGGGGCGGCGAGCGGCGGAAACTTCTCATCCATCAGACGGAGAAATTGGGCGTGAAGTAGGTGAATGTCGTTATCTTCGCCGGAGCCGGACGAGGAGTCATCCAGTGCGGTACCACCGCCCGAACTCGCGGAGGATCCCTCCGCCTCGGCCATGACTTCATCCCGCCAGCTCGACATCGACTCAGGATGGAGTTAGCAACGTTCGGGCGAGAAAGAAAATAAAAGTGAAAGGGTTCGATTACCTGCGCGTCAGCCAATTTAGAGTTTGTGAATCGCCGGTGCAAGTAAGGAAGTGGGCGACAATCACGGCAGGTGTTTAGGAGAGATATGCACGCAAGACGTGAAGGGGCGGGAGCGGTTACCCGTAAAACACACTCGAGTTTTTCCCTTTTTTCCAAGTAGCCCAACGAGGCCCATTGGACACGTGTGGGCCCAACAGGATCCTAATAATTGCCCCCTAAATCGCTCGCCCCTGCAACCCTACTGGATAGGCCCGAGGCCCGGACTCAAAATGCCAGGTGGCCCGGGGCCCAAACGATATGCGGCCCTCGGGGCAAGAGCCTGAGGGCTCACTACGCGAGCCCCGGGGCGCGCCCATCCGAACCACGGGACAGATTCCAGAGGTTTGCACCACGGGACCCGTGTCACGGGATGAGTACCCGTGCGGGGTGATCCGTCCTGATAAATATGGCGTCTCTCCGGAAATAGGCTGCCAAATCGCGGGAGTTCCCGCTACAAAGCACGAATTATTCCAGCGAAGCGACCCGCAATCCCGATAATCACGCGCGCCGCGGTCCCGGCGACAAAAGGGCGTAACCAAGCGGGAGGGCATGTCATGTTAGGCCGCAAAGGCACCAGAGTCGAACGAAGAAAGATTGGCAACAGAAAGCCTCGGAAGATAAACATAGCTTCATTAAAAACAAATCTCCGGCTGGGGGAGAACCCATTACATCAAAAGATCAAGCCTAGATTTACAAAGAGAGAAAAAAGAAAAAAAAAAAAGAAGAGAAACAGAGAATGCCGCGTAGATCAAATGCTCGAGGAGTCGGGGCTCACTGAGGCACGATCCGGCCAAGATCTTCTGTTCCATTGGCTATCAAAGACGGAGATGGAAAACCCGGATTCTGGATTCCACACCAAGTGGATGTGCCAGCCTTTCCGAAGCCCGGTATGCTGAACGAATCTGACCCAGCCTTGACCCCCGAGAGCTACCTGCCGGCGCAGGCGAGTCTTGGAGACCGTCCACACCTGGCCTCCGTCGTCGGTCAGCGTGATCTCAGGATCCAGTGAACCCTCCAACGGCCGGACGAATGCCATCGGGAGGGGGAAATTGCCGTAGTGCCATCGACCCTTGAATTTCCGAGACAAGCGTCGCCACCCCGAAGGAGACGAGAGAACTTCTGGCCTCATTGAGAAATGTTTGCCTGACGAGAAAAGCGCAACCTAAAGTTTTCCCCGAAATTGCCTGAACACCTAGCCTTTATAAGGGCGGGAAGGTGCACTTGGTGGGTCGAAAAATGGCGGGAATAATCCCGCCATTTATTCGGGGTATGTTTAAGTGATCTGAAAACCAGGGGCGGCACCCACCGGCCCGAAGTTTTGGATCGAGCTACGGAGAAACCTTACGCCCCGAGAAAGCCCGTTTTACCCGCGGTACCTGAACCTGCAAAGACCCCTCGTCTCTCCCAGGGGGTATCCGAAGGGGAGATTCCACCCTGGTACGGAGCGGAGAGAACGGCCGATCAGATATTCCCAACGGACGGAGACATCACCGAAAGAAAGACCTCCGGCGATCTCTCCGGGGGCCAATGTTGGGGGAGGAAAAACCGAGTTGTACACACGGAGGACGGGCCCGCCCACCACTCTCGAGAACGGTATTGTAAGGTCGGGGTCGAACCCCAGGTACGAGTCCATGCAGTCCATGCAAAGGATGGCCCCGGAAGACCAGCGGAAAGGAAGAGCCCCGAGGATCATCACGAGTCCGAGGCGACAACGATCCCGGGCCAAACTCTCGGAAATCCCCCGAGGGGACCCAACCGGGTCCCGGACCCGGACGCCTGCAGCGCGTCCGAGGCGCCGTCCCGGGCCGAGTTCAAAAGGCAGCAGGGGTCCGTGGGTCGTCCAAAAAGGCAAGAGGAAAGGCCCTCCCACTCAGGATTCCACGACGAGATCCGCGCCAGACACCTCAAAACACCGTACCCCGGAACGCGCATAAACCCAATGCAAAATCGTGCCCCGGAATTTAATGATCGAAGATTAGATCTTAAACGTGTCCTGATGTCGTGGCTCTGCATGAGCATGTACTCTCGCCTATAAAAGCCGACCCCCTCATCTCATTGTAAGGGCGGCGAAAATTACCGAATAAAAGATATATAAAAAGAGAGACATTATCTTCTCTAGCTCGGAATTCTTATCCTTTTCCCCCGGGGTCTAGAAATTTCAACCCTTTCTACATATAAATTCACATGATTTGGTAGTCGTTGCGAAACCCTCATATCCACCCCGTATCTCACCCTCTCCAACAAAAACGACCCAAAACACTTACAATTTTCATGAACTCCAAACACAATAATCAAAATACTTAAATCACTTAGAAAAAAAAGAATAAAAACGGTAACAGTCCACGATCGAAGATGGTGATGCCTTCAGATCAGATCATGGCCACGTAAGGCTACGAAGACCTGTGAATAATCAACAACATATTACCGATCAACGGAATCACCATGCCCGAGTTGACCGTTTGTACCCCTTCCCCATGAAAAAACATTTTGACCATCTGTGACAGCAAGCTTATGTCTCCAACAGCATAAAATATTCACACTACTTTCTGATCCTGGGGGAATCTAACTTGCACCGGTGAGCAATGATTAACGTTGTCAGCAACACCAACTTGACCGAACTTTACATACAAAAAAATAAATCAAAATAAGTTAGCATAACGATAAATGATAAAAAAAAAACAGTAAAAATATTATTTATAAATATATGAAAGGTTATTTACCAAAACTAACCCTTAAGTATTCGATAGTACTAGAAAAACCTAAAGAACTTTCCGAATTACAACAAATGCACTTGAGGATTGTTTCTACCATATATAAGAAGCAGTTTCACCACCATCCCAATAGTTAACAATTGAAAAGAGCATACTAAATAATAATGAATTCACACATTTTAATTTCCAAAACAAATTCAAATTAAATTATATATTTCATTCACCACTGATTAATGTATCTACCGCTAAGAAGGATATTTTATTTTTTATTAACAAATATAAAACAATATATCTACTTAACCTCAAGTCAAATCAAATGTATCTATTTCAATTCTTTTGGTAAAATACATAACCAAGAGTATCCTTGTGGTGAGGTACACAAGGAAAAGATTCATTCTGAAACACCGCAGTATCGAGAAATGAAATAGAAAAATATTTGCGAATAAGATAAAGCCAAAAAACCTTAGACATGGCAGTAGCGTCGAAGATGGGCTTGAACCTCCAGAACAAACCTCAAAGCGCAGAACTAAAAAAATCCAAAGAAATGAACATCCATTAATTCCCGAAAAAAAATCTAACATGGAGGAAGCATATATACAAACACCTTATGAGCACCAATCACTATATGAACAAAAGAAAGAGCAAATATGTACAGGGTTACCTCATCTGCAGAGGGTGAAAGCTCCTTAATTATTAGATAAACCATCCTTCCAAAACCCATGTCTTTGTAATACAACACCCTTTTCAATCCCCAAAAAAGGAAAATTAAGCATTACATAATATTGCTACACAGTTAAGCATCTCTATCAATTCATCAGCCTAACTTTTCGATTAACTCAAATTGCAACACAGTTAAGCATCTCAAGAGATATATTATAAGATGCAAATATTACAATCCAAGTTAATGGGCAAAAGCAAACAAACTTAACACTACATAGTATAATCATAATTAATTTCAAATAGAAACCTTTCTATTAAACCTAATGGAAATGTCTGATCCCAGCGTGAGAAAAAACAGTCATACAAGAATATGATATCACAAAAACCATTCTTTGGTGAATAAGAAAAGCAAAAGACATAAAAAAAAAGCATAGCATGGAATTCACCTGCATGAAACCACACAGCCGAATGGTTATGTGGTTGAGGCCCGAATCACGAATAAACCTCTCAGTGTAGTACTTGATCTCAGTTGTGGATGGAGAAAAATACATATTTCTGAACACACATGGCCTTTGCTCATTGTACAAGAGAAACTTTTCCTTCCCAATCAACCTAAAGGGGAATTTTTTAATTCAACAGAAACAAAAACATCACACACAAAAAAAAAAAAAAAAAACGATATAGTTGGATTAGTTTCCTCACAGTTTTGACGGGTTCCTCCGGACGAACAGTAGCACAGCCGATGACCATATGAATACCAACTAATGTCGCAGGTATGGTCTCGGGTTTGCTCAAGATTTGTAGCACGCAGACAACAAATTCGAACACTCCATAGCCAATTTCTGATTTTCCTCGACGAAATCTTCAACGCCACCGAATTCATACTTGCCTCTGCCTAATTTGTTTACAAAAAAATAAACAAAAAATTACTTCAAATCGAACACGAAAATAGTTCGAAAGAACAAACGAATAAGATTGGATCCCAAATCCAGTAGTAAAATCGAAGGAAAAAAAAATAACAAACCCTAGATCGTTCGACGAGTTCATCAATTTCTTTAAGCTTGCTGCACAGGGAGAGATATTGGCGCCGGAGGAAAACGTTTGACGCCTCGACGGCGCGGAGTTTGTGGAGAAGAGTGTCAATCGACACCGGGAGACCGACGCTGTCATCGACCGACCCTATTTCCCATATGAACCCTAATCGAACAGGAAAAATGAAGAAGGAAAGAAAAGAACCCATTATCCCCGGATGAGAAACCCTAATCGAAGGGAAAAGTGAAGGAAAGAAACCGTGAATCGAAGGGAAACCCGAATCGACAGTTTGGAGAAATACCTGTATTAAAGGTTTGGAGAAATACCTGAATTGAAGGTGGCAAACCCGAATCGACAGAAAGAAACCTGAATCTACCGAAGAAATTGAAGATTTCTGCTTCAATATTGCCGCTGCGATTGATTGAAGGTGGGAGGAACGACCTTATGTTTTCTGCTTGTGTATTGTAATGTTGAAACGAGAGGAGTGGGGTATTATCCGCTTAACTAAAAAATATTATAAGTAGTTTTAACACCGTTCACGGCTAATATGACCGGTGTTAAAGAAACTTATAATTTTATTAAAAAAATTGAAATACTATTAACATCGGTCGAAAGCAAAAATGGTGTTATAAATAAAAATTGAAATTTAAAATGGAACATTTAACACCAGTTTGTACAAATTTCGGTGTTAAAAGCCGTTTAACCTCCTCTTTTTTGGCGACCGGTGTTATAAACATTTTTAACACCGATCTCAAAGGCGCCCGGTGTCTATGAAGTGGTGTCTATGTGACATTTTCCCATAGTGCTCCGAGTAAGCTGCAACTAGATTAGATTATCAATTGCATATTTTTTGTTTTTTTCATTTTGTTTAATCAGTTGTTTGATTAAAGAGTTTCATCCTATTAAAATGAACTATTTTCAAAGAATTTTTTCCTTTCAATTGTCGTGCATATTGCATTTTGAATAAAGATTTATCTGTTACTAACATGCAATATTACTTATAGACAATGTTCAAGCAAGATAAAGAAAGGTTTTATGTAAGAAAACTGATGGACAATATATCGCTCATTATTAAAGAAAAATGTCAATGAAAAATGGAAGAAAAACACGACAAACGATGTACAGCTGGATATGTTTAATATTCAGAATGTGCGAACATTACAGAGAATATGAAAAATTCACAAGAGAACTCCACCAAGCACAACCGTGGATGTGTCGTCAAGAAAGTCACGAAATTGTGGTCTTAAACGAATTGAAATTGATCTAAGTTAAGTCCTAGAAATAGAGTTGCATCAACGAACAACACTCACATCTCTTTCAGATGCTTTATGAGTTTGCTACTCAAAGATTTATAGTCTTTTTAAGAAAGGTGTTATACGGCATCACTCCAACGCCATCAAACCATATTTGAAAGAGGTAAATAAATTATCCCACTTAGAGTTTTGCTTGTCGATGCTTGACGAAAGCACATTGTTGAATGATCCAAATTTTTAAGGGAATGCATAATTATGTCCATATCGACGAGAAATGGTTTTAAATGAAAATAAAAGATCAATCGTCTTACTGGCTCGACAATGAAGGCGATCATGATAGGTCATGTCAAAGTAAAAATTTCATAGAGAAAGTCATGTTCTTTGTGGCTACCGCTCGACCGAGATTTGATGATGCAGGGTGTTTTTGATGGTAAAATTAGATGTTGGCCATTAGTTACTAAATGACCAGCTTAGAGAAGTAGTCAAAATAGACCTGCCGACACTATGGAAATGAAGGCAATTACATCTGTTATGAGAGAAACTATAAGAATGTTTTTAATTGAAAAGGTAATTCCGGCCATGCATGATAAGTGGCCAAGATCAGAAGATATAAAAATAATATTTATCCAGCAAGACAATGCTAAGACTCGTACGTGTTATCCCTAATGACAGTGATATTATGGTCGCGGCCTCACAAAGTGGGTTTGACATTCGGTTATTTTGTCAACCCCCAAACTCTCCTAATTGTAATGTACTTGACCTTGGTTGTTTTAGAGCTACACAATCGTGGCAATAGAAAATGCGAGCGAGAAATATCGAAGAGTTTGTTTATGCAACTAAATATAAAAAAAATATGAACACTCTAGAATAAGTAATTAATTGATAAAATAACATTAAATTTCAAATATCATTCTATTTATTTAAAAGGATCATTATAAAAAGCACAAGAAATATTTCCATCTTTATTTTATTATAAATCTAAAGTAACGTACTTTATTGGATGCATTGTTATACATTTTTTTATTCTTGGCTAAAAGTGTTTCATATATCATCAAATATGAAATTATATACCTCAATGTTCATTATTGCGCACTTCAATATTTGATGCAGTAGCAGAATTCACGCAACCTCCATTAAGAGAGCAAATGAGAGCCGGCGGTATCTTCTTATCTCCAATACGACTCATGTCAGCTGGCATGATTAAGTTCTTTTTTTCACCTAGTTTAGTAGAAGAGCGCCGTTCAATATTTGACGCAGTAGCAGAATTCACGCAACCCCCATTAAGAGAGCAAATGAGAGCCGGTGGTATCTTCTTATCTCCAATATGACTCGAGTCAGCTGGCATGATTACGTTCTTTTTTCCACCTAGTTTAGTAGAAGGGCGTCGTTCAATATTTGACGCAGTAGCAGAATTTGAGCAACCCTCAATAAGAGAGCAAAAGATAGCTCCAATACCATTAACTGAATATGAATTCTCTTCAAGATGGCGAGCCTCACCTTTGTACGAATAATTTGCTACTATCAGAACAAATATCAATGTGAAACATTTAAGAATAGTCATTATATATCTTATATGTATCAATTTTTTTAGATGAGATGAAATGTGTATTTGCATAAGCTGGTAATCTGTTTAAATAGGAATTGAATATCACATGTACCTAATTTCTATCATAGGTTGTATTTATATTATATAGACTAGTTATACAAGTTAAAAATAATATTTTATTTTATCGAGGTGACTAAATTTATCATATAGATTGTGTTATTGCTAGTTATTTATCGATTAGTCTCCAGTATTAAGTACCCAGATTACTAGAGCATATTGAAATTTTAGATATTTTTTTTTACTTAATAGGGAATGGCACCGAAAAATTCAAATACAATGCATGTTCTACCAAATAATCACCATATATAGATAAGTTAAAATTATATTTAAATTAATTTAGAAACTTAGTAGCTCAACTCCAAAATTTAGTAATTTGTATGCATTAATTCTACCATGAAAGCAAGCTATTAGTAGACTTTGCCGAACTTTGTTTAATTATGACACACCGTAGAATATATAGTTGAAAATTTGGAATGTGTTAATGTATAAAGGATACAATTAATTTATATTTAAGGTTTTATTTTTTCATTACTATATCACTGTTATTTCTTTCTTCTCAAATGGAATATATATGATACAATTACACTAGATGTATAGAGAGTAGTAAGATTTTATTTAATTTTTTAAATTAATTTATTTTGGTAAAAAAAATTAAATATTTTAAATTAATTTTAAAAGTATTATATTTATTAAAATTAATTAAAATTTATGATTTAAATCTAATAAATTATTTTAATAATTAAATAAGTAAGTACAATTTTAAATAAATTTCATTTAAATTTCTTATTAAACTAAAATCTATACATATATAAGGATCTGTTCTTTTAAACTTAATTTCAGCTCAGTTTAGTTCAATTCAGTTCAGTTCAGTTCAGTTCAGTTCAGTTCAGTTCAGTTCAGTTCAGTTAAGTTCGTTTCAAAATAAATTAAAATAAAATAAACAAAAAAAATTTCAATCTATAATTTTAAATATAAAATCTATTTACTGTCATAATATTATTAATATTTTTAAAAATATATTTAATAATTAATAAAAAATATTTTTATTTTTATGAAAAAATCAATTCAGTTCAGTTCAGATCGCTTAAGTTAAGTTCAGTTAAGTTTAAGTTCAGTTCAGTTCGTTTCAAAATAAATTAAAATAAAATAAACAAAAAAAATTTCAATCTATAATTTTAAATATAAAATCTAGTTAGTGTCATAATATTATTAATATTTTTAAAAATATATTTAATAATTAATAAAAATTATTTTTATTTTTATGAAAAAATCCATAATATTATTAATATTTTTAAAAATATATTTAATAATTAATAAAAATTATTTTTATTTTTATGAAAAAATCAATTCAGTTCAGTCAGTTCAGTTCCGTTCAGAATGCTTAAGTTCAGTTCAGTTCAGCCGGTTTCAGTCAAAAGAACATGTCCTAATTCCTGAATCTAAGAAGATTTAATATTTTTGTATTCACACTATAAATTATAAATAAAAACAATAATATTAATTATAAATTATAAATAAAAATAATAATATTATTATTAAGTCAAAATTTATATTTTAGGTTTTTATATTCAGTAAATTTCCACGGTTTAGTAATATGTAATTCTAATTAATGATAAGTTTTTTTATTTTTTTTCATTTGCATAAATAATTTTTTGATTCTTATCAAACCCACTCTCCTCTTATTCCCAAATTTCAACCGATCCCCTCATCTTTCCAAGCGCGTTTCATAGAATCAATTCGCAGAGGTATTCCATGTTGTCATGTTTCAATATTTTGCGTGTATATATTCTTCGAATTTTTCTTATATTTTCCAGAATTTCATGTACACTTTAATTATTTAATTATGTATTTTTTTCCGTTTTTCTCTAATTCAAATTTGGATTTTTTTGCAGAATCAAATTCAGGTATAATATATTTATAGATATTTTTTTTCAATATCTCATAAATTGAATTGAAATTGTAGCCTACAATCCGTTTGGAATGAATTTCTTTTCATTAGGTGTAGAATTGATACAAGATTTGACAAACGACGACTATGAAAAGGTTTGCATATCTATTTGCTAATTGCAATGTTAATCGATCGGAAGATAAATAAATTAACCTTTTTTATTTTATAGTTCTATTTTCGACGAGGTAATTAAGTACGGGCCGCAGTCGCGGTGGTTCTCGACCTTGACCTGCCCCCATCACAGCTTAATCATGATTCTCGACTCTACTCTCTTTGTTTTATATTTTTTTCACTGTAGGTGAGAATGGTGTCGAATTTTTAAATATTAAATATAATTAAATAAATAAAATATCTTCTATAATGAGATTTTATACTTTATTTTCATAATTTTATTATTATTTTGTTGAGAATGAGATATAATTTAACCACAAATAATAATAATTATTTATCAATTTAATTTAATAGATCACTTTATATACTTATGATGTTTTAATTATAAAAAAACAGTTGGCTTATAGAAATAATAATTCAACAATTTAATTTATAAATCACATGAGTTATATTAATTAAGAGATCAATAAACACATTGAAAAATAGATATAACAGATATAATAGAAATACAATAAAAAAGATAATTAAAATTTTAATGTTATTAGTTATATAATTTTTTACTCGAAGTTATTAGTTATATAATCTTTTACTCGAAGCATTCGACAAAGTTATATATGATTTAAGATTGAAAATTATTATTCAAAAAAAAATTTAAAACATATTTTTGAAATTTGTATTAGTATTAATACTAATATAACTTAATTAAAAAAGAATATTGTTCAGTTATAATTATTAATATTTGCCGGAAAAAAACGATTCAGTTATTATAATTAACAAATATATATTTGTAAACTATGAAAAGATATATGTAATTAATTTTTAATAGTATTTTTTATACAATCATTATACATTATTAATTATTTTAAAAATTTTTATATTGTAATTAAAATTAAACACCGACAAATAAAACCCTAAATGTTATTTATTACTTTAAACATGTATAATCTTTTAATTTAAAGATCATTATACATTATTAATTATTTTTAAATTTTTTATATTGTAATTAAAATTAAAAATAAAACCCTAAATGTTGTTTATTACTTTAAACATGTATAATCTTTTAATTTAAATAAAACATTTCATATTTGAGATAACGATTGATAATAAAATTCAATACGTGTTTACAAATTAGTAAATGTGGACAATTTATCTCGGAATTCCGATCAAGTCTCGATCTCATCCGAAAGTTAGTGAGATAGGACGGGATCAATATTAAAAATGACAATCGCGTTCTGTCCCGTCTCGATTTATTTTTTTTCATAATGGGACGGGATGGAATCGGGACGATCCCGTTCTATCCCGTCTCGTCCCGCAAATTTATTAATATACATAAAAAATATTACTTGATCACATAAATTAATAAAAATATCAAAATATTAATTAGACTTTCAATTAAATTTATTACTTAACTAATACATTTTCACAAATCTTAAAATAATTTATTTTTTTATATAATTTGTTTTGAAAATACTTTAATATTTATATTTTAAAAATTGTAAAAAGTTCTTTAAATTAAATAATTTAACTTATTTTTCATAAAACTTAATTTTATTTTATTTTATTTGTATTCTGATTATTTTATAAGTGATAATATTTAATTTAATATTTAATTTTATTGTTAATCTTATAATTTTATTTAAAATTTTGGAAGGTCCCGATAACTGAATATAAATTATCAGGATGGGACAAGATTCCCTTAATCCCGTCTCATGCCCACCCCTACAAATTAGAGTGAGAGTAGGATTATGAAATAAAATAAAATTTTCATGCGCATCAGTTTTAAAATAAAATACCACGTGCATTGCACGGGCAGTGGTACTAATTCATTAAAATTGATTATGAATCATTAAAATTAATATTAATTAATTAGTATTAATATTAATTATTACAAAAATCACGAAAAAATGTGCAAATATAAAATTTATTAAAATTTATTAATTAATAACACATTTCATTCAATTTAACTGATGAATTTATTTAATTTCATTAAGATATCTTACGATCCAACAAAAATCACAAAAGTAAAAAACAAATAAAAAATATTATTATATTATTAATTTAAAAAATAAAAATAATAATTTCATTATTTATCTTGTTTTATTAAAATAGATGATTACAATTTAAAATTAATATATATATATATATATATATATATATATATATATAGTATTAAAATTAAAATGATATACTGAATGTATGAATATATGAAGTGCGAATATAAAACAAATTTATAAGTTCATGTGCTCAAGCTAGGGTTAGTTAGAGATAAGTACAGGGTTGATCACAAGATGAGTTTATTGTTACTTTCTCCCGGTTTTACCCAGAAAATTGTTGCGATTTTAAAAAGAATTTGTATTTGTTGTGGGTACAACAATTTCCTAGTCACCTTACTACCTTGACTGGAAAAAAAAAATTAAGAACATTTTGGCAAGTCGTCATCTTGGTCAAGTGTCCACTGTTCATTGGTAAAAATGATTTTGCTAACTGACTCGTCAATTGGTTATTGGTTGTCAAATTAAGGTGAAAATGCCCTTATGATGTCACGCACACAAACACCCCCAATCCTTATTCACTCCCACAAATTACTTTATCCACGACTCCTCTAATTTAATCCTATGTGGCCGTATGAATCTACGTTATAAATCCCGCCTTAATATCGAAGAGAACCCAAAATGACCATTAGCATGCTCGGAACATCCGAGTCATACGACCGCAACTCTAGCAATACGTAATACCATGTGGATGCAAATTACTTTATGCATTGAGCCCACGAATGTGGGTGTCGAGTGAAGAGAGATTCTTATTGGTCACTGTGGATGCAAATTACTTTATGCATTGAGCCCACGAATGTGTGTCGAGTGAAGAGAGTTTCTTACTGGTCACTGTAAGTTGCCCAAGTCCCCAACCCTTAGAATACTACCTTACTGCATCGGGACAACACTAAGTTAGTTGTTTTGTCTCAAGAAGCTTCACAATATTTTACACAGTAGACTGACCAGGTTCAAACATTGACCAAACGTTATAATGTATCAACAGATAAAAAAAAATACTACTGAAATATACTAAAATAAATGGAAAATATTTAAATATAATAAATAAAACATAATATACAGTTGTCCAAACGGGCTGCCCAATGAGCAGTGTTTCGCCTCACGGGACTCTCAAAACAAATACATATAAACTCTCATAATTTTCGTGTGTTGCGCTCTGTGTAATGTTTGGAGTATGTCCTGGGTTTCTCGTGTGTTATTTCGGATCGCTGAAGCATTATATATATATATGGAGTTGATGGGCTAGGTCTGTTGGGCGTGGTCAGTTCAGAGTCTGTTTTTGCTGGAACTCTTCGCTTGCCCGAGTTCAACAGCTGATTTCTTGATTTTTAGAAGATTAATTTTGATCAAAACTCTAAGATAAATATATTAATTATATTTTGAATCTATCATATTTATCCCTTCATTATCCTCATGTTATTGGGTTTAATTCGAATTCTTTGGGATAAAAGGAAAGAGTCATTTCTTTACTTAAACTCTGTTGGTTATTAGTAACTTATTACAATGCTCATTTTTGGACTAGTTATCAGTACTACTGAAAACTTTACACTTTTCCAGAAACTATAAACGCAAATAAAAGAAATGAATAAGAAGAATGAAACACGAACATGTCTTCAACTTCGATCGAACATCAGAACTGGATTGCGGGTATTCGAGGTGCTTTCGCTATCCGCAAGACAAATATGTCCCGTGTATGCTACAGTTTGCAGACGTAATGCCCCAAAAGATACAACGACTGTCTCGTTTGTCTCTAAAGCAACCAGAGCCGAACCACTTTCGAACGGGAAAAGGAAGGGAGTATGAGCTTATGCTGTATGTTGGGAATGCTTTTGCTTTTTTATTTCGGTGTATAAAATGCAGCCTATGACTCACTATTTATAGTTGAGCTCCATGAATGTGAAGGGACACCAAGGCATTCCTTCAGGTGAGTAATGGCTACCATTACCACCACCTGTAACCGACCAGTATTAAACATGGCCATCAAACACACCAAGTAACAGTCAGGTGACTGTCGGAGTTCTTTTCTGAAAACAAATAATAATATAATTATTTATTTTATTTTTCATAAGGCCCAAAGCCTTTACATGTTCAACACATCCGTAGCTCAATCCTTAAGCTCAAATCAAAATTAATTGTTCAGCCCGTCAGCAAAACTATTACTCAGGGCAGGCCAGGAGCCCCAGGAAGCCCAAAGTCCAATTGTCAAGATCCAAGTCCAAGGACGAGGCGGGATCACTGTTCTAAAAATCCCCGCCTAGCTCCGATTAATCCCCGCCTAGGCCCTAGGCTGTACTCGACCGCCTCGATTTTAGGCTCTAGGCCCATAACCCGCCTAAGCCCCGCCTAAACCCGCCCAGATCCGCCTAAATCCGCTTTGGACCGCCTAAGTTCAATTAATTTCGTCTTTACTTACTTAGATAGTTCTCGAGCATATTTAACTGAATAATCAATTAGATGCAAATTTTGATAAATTAAATAAAATAAATGATGTTATGATAAATTTTGAAGTACGAGACCAAAATTTGAAAAAAAATATTAAATATATAATGAAAATGATCTAAAATTTTAAATTTACAAACTATTTTTATTATTTTACTATGTTAAACTTGTGATTAATATTATATTTAAATTATTTATTGATTATTTTGTTCAAAATATTGATTTATTATGCATAAAAATATTTTTTAAAATATAATATTAATTAATTAAATATAAAAATGTAAAACGATTAATCCCCGCCTAGTCCCCGATTAATCCCTCTAGGCGCTAGACCCCTAGTCACCGCCCGACTAGCGCCTAGCGCTTTTTAGAACCTTGGGCGGGATCCAAGTCCAAGGACGAGGCGGGACGGGCCGAGCATGAGCCCAACGACACGCGTGTGACGATTGCCATGTACCTTAACGGTCCATGGTCTTACTCACGGTTGAACACATTAATCCTCTAACCACTTATTAAGTGTAATCATTTTATTATATATTTCAAATTTGGGATGCAATAACTATTACACTTTTCAATGTAATACAGTCTTATACTTTATTAAATATTTAATTAATGCCTTTTTAATTTACTATCTTTAACAATTTATTTATCACTTATCGAAAATCGGATTTTGACGAAATAAAATTCTATAATTATCTAAGAACGACGTAGAAAATTATTTACCAATTAATTCTCAATCCGAATTAATTTTATAGTCAGTCAACTCAGTCAAACGTTGGAAAAACCCAACTTTGATTTTGAGATTTTCCAACAAACTCTTGGCAGATTCTTCCGCAGTTTCCAAATTTGGGACTGTAGGCGCCTTCTGCCCTTACCCAAGCGATGTTGCTGCTTTCTTCATAACTCTTACGTCTTGGTCTTTTTTTCCTTCGGTCAAGTCATGGATCACATGTGAGACTTTGGAAGTCGGGATCTCTGCAAGGTGCCCCTTAAGTGTTTGAGCACTGTTGCTTTGATTCATCGATTTTCGTCCATAGAGCTGGTTTCCTTCATGCATGCAGTGTATTTCCATAGTGACTGCTTGCTCAACCGTCAGCGATCAGTTGAAAGTGAGGTTTTTGCCTACAGTGGGTGATTATGCCAAAATTTATGCCCAAACTGCCAGTTTGTGCTGTCATTTGCTCAAATGTATGGATTTTTTCATTTTTCACGTAGTTCACTCCCATTATGCTCAAAGTGTCACTTGTTATTGTTGGGATATGTCCTTCGATCCTACGTGTGCAATCGATAAAGTCATAAGGTCGTCTATGGATGTTAAATGATTATTTGATAATATTATTTGTTGGGAACAATATAATATTGATCGATAAATCATACCTACAGGGTCACACACGGACTCAAAGATGATGTACGTTGCTTGATAAATATATTGATTTAGAATCAATATTTACGTGGATTTAATTCACATGCATGGGATGCATGGCTTGCATGGATGCATGTCACATAGTGTGACATGGCATGCCACACAAGCTAGTGGGACCATGTCTTATGCTAGTTGGCATGATGATGTGGTATGACCATTCATATTCACCATAAACCACCCCATTATGTGTGTTGATGACACACATTAAGGTGGGGGGTTACAAGGTTGATAATGGGACAATTATGTGACCATAATGAGATGAATAAGAGGGTGAAAATAATATTTTCACACATCTTAATCACATATTTCGAAATCCACACAAAAGAGAGAAAGGAGAGAGTGTTCTTGGAGAACCGACTCGATCAAGCAAAGTGTTCGTCATCCGGGTTCGTGTGCAACACGTAGAGGCCGGGCCATTTGTGCGGCTTCAACATCCGGGCGATCTAGACAAGAAAAGTGACGAGGTCATTCTCAAGGCTAATCCATGAAGGTGGTTCAATCGACTCAACACCACCTTCATCAACATCAACGAGGCACGCTACACCGGTTGTAAGTGTTCTTGTTAATCCCTATATATATATATTGGATGTATATATATATAAACGTGTCTATACATATAATGTGTGCCTAGATCTTCATGTTGTTCGTGTTCTATTGTTTTACACGCTTCCGCACACACGAACAAGGTAATCGAGCGATTGGATCGACGTCGAAAACCTTCAATTGGTATCAGAGCCTAGGGCTCGTGCACACTTTTGTGTTGGACACGAAGGTTAAATCAACATAATTGGATTATTTGTTTAATTGTGATTATGTGATTAGATGTAAGGCCAGCCACCGTTAGTGGTCGGGTGAATGATTTCGTCGGTTTTTACGTTTCGATTGGCCATAGTCTTTTGAGGGCTGCGTCCCTTGGAATCATTTGTAATAGATAGGTTTTTCTATTATATTTGTATTGTACTACTTGTAAGCGATGGACTTAGTCCATGGTTCGATGGAGGATCTCGGCTCTCTGGCGAAAACGAGAAGAAACGAAGCAAAACGGACGAAACCGGGCTGCTGGAGCCAAACGGCGGGCGCCGTTGTAGCTCCAGCGGGCGCTGTTTTGTTTCGGCGGGCGCCGTTTTGGAAACGGCGACAGCCGAAAGCCCTTTTTCTTGGCAGATTGTTCCCGGACCTTTCGGCGGGCGCCGTTTTGGAAACGGCGACCGCCGGTGGTGTTCAGCGACCGCTAGTTGTGAAACGGCGGGCGCTGTTCGTGGTTTTATGGGTACGGAATAGATTTGACCAAAATCGGAGGGCACGGAACTAAAACGGAGGGCGAGGACCAGTCCAGAAGATGTTCAAGTATTTTGTTGCTTTTAATCTTTTCGTTTGAGAGTTGTAAGGTTCTAGGGGCCTTTCGATTACGTATTTAATTGTTTTGCTAGTTATAGGATGTTTTATGTTATAAATGTTCAACTTACATATAAACACCTAGCGGGGTATAATGTCTTGTCCAAAACGTCACACTCATGAAGCCCTCGATCATAAGTTGGTAGGTCCGCCTCAGCGGGGTACTACTTGTTATCTTGGGATAGTGGGAGTAAGGGTTAGACCCTTACACGTGAGTTTGGTTTTCTCATCGATAGATCCACTGCAGGCGTGGCTATCGAGACATGAGATAAGAATGTGATTCTTATCGACCGAGAATGACATTAGATGTCATTGACATGGGATGTCTACCTATCTTGGTTTACTTAAGTGCGGACTCAGTCGGCTTAAGGATTCGCAAGATGAGGGTCTTGGGATCGCTTTGTTCAAGGGAACAACGATATTAGATATCGATTGAACAAAATGGAATAAATAAGTAACTTGTTAGACAACCTTATTTGTTTACCGCTTTGTGGATGTTTACATACTTTATTTATCTTTCTTTTGTAGTTTATCATGTTAATTTCAACTCGATTCAAGTTTGGTTCAATTCTTGATTATGAAAAATTGAACAACATAAATTTTCTTGATTCACAACGTAATTCGAGGATGGTCCTCAAATACGAAGACAATGAAAATGTGTTAGATAACCACATCCTAAGATATCATTGAACAACTCAATAGCATGTTCGGGGAATATGCTAAGATTGAGCGGTTCGGTATGACCAGGGTCATTGCTTCAGCTAGGCTGGAAAAATGGAAATCTATGGAATCACATGTGCAACAAATGATTGGATTATTTGCTTCAAGTGACCGCCTAGATTTTTCCTATGATGATTATTTGGCAACCGATTTCATACTTCAATTTCATGATGGTTATAATGCCTTTAGGCTAAAATTTCCATATGAATGGTTTGAAGAAATCGCTTCGTGAGCTCCACGGGATGCTCAAGGCTCCTGAGCCGGCGATAGAGAAGGACCCTAAGAGGGAAATTCTTATGATATGGGATAGGGTATTCAAAAGAGCATGGGCAAGAAGGCTACTAGGGTTCCTAGGGAATCTCAATGCGTCTACTGCAAAAGTATTGGACACTACTTGCAAACATATAAAAGTTCATATTTTATTCAATTTCAAAACAAATGCCTAATTTGTCTTTCATTTGATGGATTATAAGGTTAGGATTATTTACACCTCGGGGAGTGATTTAATCCAAAACACATAAGTTCATCAATGACACAAATTAGAGACTTTCGAGCCATTGGATGGCGTGAATCGATTGTCTGGTTGGCTCCCTCATATTTTATGAGAGATAGGGCTTCAATTGCATGATAATATCGCTGGTTAGAAAACTTCAATTTTTCACTTACGATTTATCACGTTTTGACATTGAGATAATTTTGAATGGAAATTTGAATGAGATTCAATTATTGGGAATAATTGAATTTGCCCAAAGTTCAAAGAAGATGTGAAGAACGGGGTTGCTTCATCTTCAAGTATTAATGATATAGACATTAAACTTCACAAATTCTACTTCTTGAGTATTGGATGCCAAATGTAGTTCTCACATTTTATGTGGAGGAACTACATAGAAGTATAAGTTTGGTGAATAGAGATGTCGATCTACGGGCAAGAAATGGAGCGAAGGTCGCTGCATTAGCCGTATGATCATATGATGTTGTTTTGCCTTAGGGCCCTGTTTTAGTATTATAACTATGTAATTTCGTACCTTCAATAAACAATGAATATTGGTTCAGTATTAGATACTGATGGATTAGTTTTTCACTATTAAATAGTTTGGGAACTATTTTAATTGTGAATTATTCTTTGTTGTGGTACGATTATTATATTGTTTATGTATACTTTAAACTTGACAAATCATATATATCATTAAGACCAAAGACCAAGTCGAATAAGTATCGATGAGACATAACTGAAACATTGTTGATTAGATCAAATCAAAATCTAAACATGTAACGAAGCTTCTTTTAGAAGGAATTTTAGAATCATTTGACTTGGAGTCATTTGATACATGTGAATGATGTGTGATTGAAAAGATAACAATGTCATCTTTCTTGGAGAAAGGAGAACATGTGAGTAATTAGGGATGATCCATACTGATGTATGTGGAACCTATTAGTTCACAAGCACATGAAGGTTATGTTTCGGAAAAGAGAAAACAAACTATATTAGATATAGTTCGACCATTCGATGAGAGGTCTAAATGAACTACTGGTCTCTTTTGGGAACACACAATTCTTGACTTCAACTTATACACTGAATAGGACGCTGTCAAAAGCTGTTGATAAGACATCATACTAGGTATGGAAAGGGAGGGTCCCTAAATTGTTTTCATCAAAATTTGAGGTTCTAAAAGCTTCTCTGACGAGATTTATCTCTATAGAGCTTGAACTCAAATGGGATAAAAGTTTTTTATGGTATTCATAAGAAACTCGAGGGTACAACTTCTACGATCTATCTGAGAACAATATTTTGTTGCTCGAGATAGTGATTTTCTTGAAAAGAGTTATCTTTCCTAGAAATTCAGTGGGAGCTCGGTTGTCTTGAACGAGGTTCAAGTGAAACAACCAATGATGAATACTCAAGACTAGGTTGAGAGTATTCTTATGGTTTTGGAAGCCATACCAGCCCTCGTAGGTCCGAAAGGAATAAATCTATCTCTATTATTCAAATACTTAGATATTGTGACCAATGAGAGATATGAATTCATGCTTTTGGAAAGCGGTGAACCTTCGACCTAATTCCAAGCTATGACGAGTCCAGCTACTGAAAATTGGCATGGTGCCATGAAATCTGAGATGATATCAATATCTGATAATCAAGTTTGGAACTTGATCACGGGGTTAGACCCAATGAATGCTAATAGATCTTAAAGATCTAAACAGACAGATGGAAAACCTAGGGTTTTCAAAGCAAGTTTGATGGTAAAAGTTTTATTCACGAGGTGGATTGTGGAAAAACTTTCACCAGTTGCTTTGATTAAATCATTCAGATTATCTTAGTCATTGCTACTCATCTTGATAATGAGTTATGGTAATATTGGATGTTAAAACTAACTTCTTGAATTGGATTCTAGAAGAGAATGTGTTTTGACACAGCCAAAGAGTTTTATCGATCCTAATAAGGCTGAGAAATTATGCAATCTTATAATTCCATTTATGGAATAAAGCAAAGCATATCGGAGTAGCAATCTTCAGTTCAATGAATCCATACGGGGTTTTGGATTTCAGAGAAACTCGGAAGAGTCTTGTTTTACAAGAAGAACAGTGGGAGTTACGTTGTATACATTGTGTTGTATGTCGATGACATACTCCTTATTGGAAACAATGTTTCTATGCTTAATTCTATTAAAGAATGGCTTGGAAATTGTTTTTCAATAAAGGATCTTGGAGAAGCACAGTACATATTGGGCATCAAGATCTGTCGGAACAGATCGAAAAGGATGTTTGGACTTAGTAAAGCGACCTATATTGATAAGGTGCTTGATAAGTTCAGAATGAAAGACGCCAGAAAGGGTCTCATTCCAATGAGTCATGGCACATCACTTAGCAAGATGCAAGGCCCTACGGTACTTGATGAGCAAAAGAGGATGTAAAACATTCCTTATGCTTCTGCAATAGGGTCTATAATGTACGCTATGATATGTACACGACTGGACGTATTGTATGCTTTGAGCATGACGATTCGGTTTCAAGGAAACCCAGGTGAGACGCATTAGACTGCGGCCAAGAGTATTCTTATGTACCTTAGATGGACTAAAGAATATTTTGTTGTCTTTGGAAGACAAAAAGAGTTGATATTAACATACAGTTTGACTGCTAACTTCAAAACAGACTAAGATAATTTCCGATTTTAATCTGGTTATATCTTTTGTCTGGTTAGAGGTGAAATGTGCTGGAATAGTTCCATGCAATGTAATATAGCTGATTAAACTACAGAAGCTGAGCACAGTATTGCATTGGTTGCAGTAATGTTGGCAGTTAAGATTTGAAAGTTCTTGAATGAACTAGGTGGCGTAACTAGCTTAGCCCATCCGATAATTCTCTATTTATAGTAGAGTTATCGCGCAAGCCAATGAGCTAGGAAGCACCACAAGTCTAAAACTGGTGCTCAGGAAGTTTCACATTATCTGGGAGATAGTTTTGTGGAGACATCGAGATAATAAAGTTGCAACTTTTGGTAAGGTTGCAAACCCGCTTTCTAAACCTCTCCAGCAGTTTAAGCTTGAGGCTTTCATAACTGCAATAGAGATCAAACATCTTAGAGATGGGTTGTGATTTCTATTACTGTATTAGATACTTTTGGAGATTTGGTAAACATTCACTCATATGTATAATTCATGTTTCTTCATATAAATATGGTTTAATTTATATGAATTGTCCAAATGATTAAGTGATATCAATTGGGTTATGAGGTCGACTTACCGCATAATGAAGTCCCAATGGTTGAACTGATATACTTAAATCATATAGTTGTTCCTGGTTCGTATAATCGAGTACGGACAAACCGATAATACAATGAACTAGTTTGTAATGTGTACTATAGCGCCGCTTCATGGGCTAGTGATGTGGGACATCAAGTACAATTACATAGATATTAGCTGGGAGCTAAAAATCGAACAGACCCGACTGGAATAGTATTTAAGATTTCGAGTCATAATACTATTTCATTGACTGTCGAGCAATTTCCTCTGACCTGAGTAGTCCAGAGTAATTCCATTGTGAAATGGTGTACTTTGATACAAGTAAACGCCTTTCGTAAAAGGAGGTTATAAAACTTGTTATTGGGTATATCAGGAAGCAAGTGGGAGAGCTTGGACTGACAAGATGGGATTGTCCTCCATCTTTTATAATGGGATACATGTCTTACCGGCCACTTGGAGAGTCGAGACTGTGGAAAATACGTGGCCACGTCCAGATAATTATCATAGTGATAAATCTGGTTTTACAGTCTGTCTCATAGTCCAAGAAAGGTTTGAACCGATTGAGGATGACTCGAGTCTTGCCTCAAGTTCAAACTTAGACATAAAGTGACAACAGGAAGTTGGCAGCACACTGGCTCTGAAGGCCAAGTGGGAGATTGTTGGGATATGTCCTTCGATCCTACGTGTGCAATCGATAAAGTCATAAGGTCGTCTATGGATGTTAAATGATTATTTGATAATATTATTTGTTGGGAACAATATAATATTGATCGATAAATCATACCTACAGGGTCACACACGGACTCAAAGATGATGTACGTTGCTTGATAAATATATTGATTTAGAATCAATATTTACGTGGATTTAATTCACATGCATGGGATGCATGGCTTGCATGGATGCATGTCACATAGTGTGACATGGCATGCCACACAAGCTAGTGGGACCATGTCTTATGCTAGTTGGCATGATGATGTGGTATGACCATTCATATTCACCATAAACCACCCCATTATGTGTGTTGATGACACACATTAAGGTGGGGGGTTACAAGGTTGATAATGGGACAATTATGTGACCATAATGAGATGAATAAGAGGGTGAAAATCATATTTTCACACATCTTAATCACATATTTCGAAATCCACACAAAAGAGAGAAAGGAGAGAGTGTTCTTGGAGAACCGACTCGATCAAGCAAAGTGTTCGTCATCCGGGTTCGTGTGCAACACGTAGAGGCCGGGCCATTTGTGCGGCTTCAACATCCGGGCGATCTAGACAAGAAAAGTGACGAGGTCATTCTCAAGGCTAATCCATGAAGGTGGTTCAATCGACTCAACACCACCTTCATCAACATCAACGAGGCACGCTACACCGGTTGTAAGTGTTCTTGTTAATCTCTCTCTCTATATATATATATTGGATGTATATATATATATAAATATGTGTCTATACATATTTGTGTGCACTAAGATCATGGCATAGTAGATCTATTGCTTTACACGCTTCCGCACACACGGTATATCGATCGGATCGGTATACCGGTACATTCAGTTATGCCCTGTATCACTCTAACTCTAAATGTGTCCTGCCAAACATATTAAAATAATAAAAATGAAAAATAACAAGTCGATTTAGACTCTATCTACAACTCAAAATAAACAAATTTATGTGTTCGTCAAAATATAAAAAAATATTATTTTGCACTAAACATTTAAAAATACTTTTAATAGCATAATTATAAATTGAGTTCAATGCAGCTACAAATTATGACGGGATCTTAATATCACATTATTTTTCAAGTTTTTTTTATATTTAATTAGATAGAAAATAATTCAAATATAATTTTTTTTTTTATTTTTACTTCTATTGTTACGAATACAAATTAATTGTTTAAATATTTGATTCGATTCAATTAAAAATAAACTTATAAATTTTGATGAACATCTAAAAAGTAAATTAAAAAAATATTTTAATATTTCAACTAATTACAAAAAAATTAAATTATTGAATAGTAAAAATACCTTAGAGGTTATATTTATTTTAATAACAAAACTCCATCTTCAATAAATGCAATTTATGAATTAGAAAAAAAATATTACCTCTGTTCCAACACAATAGTCACACTTCCTTTGTACATTAAAGTAAAAACTCTATATAGGAATAAACTCTCTATAATAATAAAAAATTCAAGTTTCAGCTTGAGACTAGTTATAAATGTAATAAACTCCACATTGTCATAAGTCATACATTTTTTTAAGTCTCGTTTAAGGATTTATACCTCTATATAAGAATAAATGATTAATATATAATAAAAATATTTATTAATAATATTTTTATTTATTAAAATCAATAACATGTTTAAGATAACTTAAAATATTTATCAAAATCAATAACATATAGTATATGGTGAAAGTTATAGTCCTTAAATTCATTAATATTTTATTCAATTTGTATGTTAAACACAATTTTTACATATATATGATCAAATTTTATTATTCAAAACTATTAAATTGATTTTGTAAATTTAAAAATAGATAATATTGTATATATTTACAATTTTTTTTTTTTTTGTAATAACTTGTTTAAATTCATAGGACAATTTTGTAATTAACCAAATTTTCAATTCAATTCTTTTTAATTATCTAGTTCAATGAATTAATTTTAGAATACAATTTTACAATTTACCAATTTCTTAATGTATCCGATTGAATTAATTAATTACTTATATTTATATGTACTTAATTTATTTTCAAATTAATTAAAATTAATTAATTTATTCCAACAATTAATTTAATTATTTTTTTCTTATCTAATTAATAAATTTAATCAATTCAATAAAAATTTATTACTTAATTTTTTTTTATTAATAACTAAAATCTTCTTAATAAATTTAATTAAGACAACATATCAGTAAAATTTAATTAAATTATTCATACTTAATCTATAGGGACAAGCCAACTGAGAAAACTAAATTCGCTCAAGAGAATTTGATGGTTTTGCTCGAGTGTTGCAGCCGCAAGCACCTGAGATAATAGAACAGAGAGATCATATTTTAGACACAAGATAATTTAGACATCTTTAATTACAGTATAAAATTAAAGTGTGATTTGAAAGAGTTAGAATAAGCAATGTATGATGACAAAAAGAATATAAAAAAATATATTTAAGGTCTCTTTGTAATAATATGAATCCAGACATAAATTAGACGCGAATATATGGTGTATGTGGCTGCTAGTCCATGAAATCATAATGCTTTCAGTCACTAAGAGTTGGAGTGCAGTAGTAATTGTACGGCTCCAAGATTCCTATTCGTCTGTCCACTCCAAATCTCCAATACAGATATAATTCATTAGAAATGAAAGATAATAACATGCGCTCTCCACCGGACTCATCCACCGTATCATATATCTCTTGAGTTATGGCATCGATTCAATAATTATAAAAATTGTAGTTAGTGCGAATATATATATATATATATATATATATATATATATATATATATATATATATATATATATATATATATATATATATATATATATACGCACCATAATAAGTTATTTTTGTCTCAATGAAATTATACGTATAATATAGTGAACTCCGTACTATTTTGGATTGACATTATAATAAGCAATTACTGGCCTATGATCTTAACAGAAATAGTGGCAGGATGGTGTCTAGAGTTTACACATGCCGACTCAGTTGAGTATATATGGAGAGTTTGTCGCTAGTCGTGAATTTAGTGTTGAAGGAGATTGGACCATCCCTTAAACAAAACCCCTCGGGATTTTGAATCCTTCTCTTGAAGAGCCCAAGTAGAACGAAACGATTAATTATTGCGATGGTCAATGTTGAACTTCTCGCATCCATTTCTAAGGAACGTGTAAGCAAGGCGCACAACAACGTCAAGACTACCCAAGAATACTTCATCGACTACTTAGTGAAGATGGTGAGCGTGGGGAGCACTCGAGTCATAGAACAGTACAATGAGCATTTTACTTAGTCAACTCGTCAATTAAACATGCATAAATGCATCGTCAAATTTGTTGCATCACCACCGTACATAGTGACTACCCTACGCTGTGCAGTGAAGTCTCTGCCGCAACTTTTTTTTCTCTTACTCTACGGTAATCGGTAGTCGCTTCACTACGAAAGATAAAAACATCAAGTGTTATAATTATAAACACAATACATTAACACCACGAAAAATCTGCAATCTATGTTACTACCAATATTCAGCACATCAACCATTCAAAACATGAACTATTAAACATGTCAAACGCCTCAATTATAAACACTATATTCAACTTTCAACTTTATTATAAGCTCCAAGTTATTTTTAAACACAATTTTTTATCCAAGAAACTCATTTTTAAATAAAAGGTTGAATTAAACTTAATTTAAAGTTTCAAGTCAGTTTGAAACTTATTTTGAAATTGCACGTTAGTAACAATATTATTATTAAGTTATAAGTCATGTTTCGAACTAATTTTAAGTTTTTAACTTGGTTTTCAAACATAATTTAGGATCTAAGATGTTTCAAAACTTATTTTCAAGCTATAGGTTAACTTCCATACTTTTTTGGTTCATTTTACTGTGTGAACTTAATCTTAAGTCCATATTTTTGACAAAAACAACTACCATTTAATTTCTACAAAAAATAAGTTCATATTTCTAACAAAACAAATTCTCAATTCTATTCCAGTGTTCCATTTCTTTTAAAGGGCTGAATTTGTATGGTTATTGTAATAATTATTTAAATGTTTAAAAAGTAGAGAGTAAGATATTTGAAAAGTGACAATTAAAATTTGAAAAGAGAATTTAAAAAAGAAAGGGAAATATTTGGAGGGGAATTTTAACTACAAGATATCCAATAGAAGAATACAAATTATGTGCTTAAAAAACTTATTTTTAAGTTTGTGCCTAGAAAAAATGTATTCCTCGTCCCGTATAATGTACTTAAAAATATATAGTAGTACTAACTACTACTCAAATGTGTCCTTGTAAATTTCAAAACAGGTTTTTCACTTTTTAAGATAATTTTGACGAGCCAATTATACAACATTTCCCTGCGACCTCAAATAACATATACAGCAACATATCAATCTAAAATGCTTTGTTCATTCAGTAAAGCTTCATACCTGAACAGATCAATATGAGCATTATACTTGACAGCAATCATTCCAGTGACTCGGATGATGCATCTTTCCATACAACATCACTGTAACCAAACGTTCTCACAAAACACGAAACCAACTGCTCAACAATTACCTCTTCGGGAGGAAGCACCTGCCCCACCTCCTTCTCCAGAGATGTGACTTCCTTATCAACAATCCCACATGGCACAATATGCCTGAAGTAGTTCAAATCAGGATTCATGTTAAACGCTAGCCCATGAGACGTAATTCCTGAAGAAATACGAACCCCAATTGCTCCAATCTTTCTCTGACCAATCCAAACCCCCGTCTCGGATGTTTGCCCCGCACGAGCTTTTAGACCATACAAGGAGGCCAACTCAATCATGGTGAGTTCAAGCTTTTCTACATATTTTCTAGCACCTAAACCAATTTCCCTTAGAGAGATAATGGGATATAGAATGGCTTGGTGTGGCCCGTGAAAGGTGACATCACCTCCGCGTTGGGTGTAGTGAAGTTCAGCGCCAATGGATTTGAGCTCAAGCTCGGAAATTAACACGTTGTGCTCGGTTCGCCTTTTTCCGAGAGTGTAAGTCGGCGGGTGTTGTAGGGACAGTAGAGTGTCTGTGATTAAATGTGCTTTTCTATCTGATGTTAATTTTTCTTGAAGCTTTAGTGCATGAGAATAATTGACGACACCCATCCTCCATATTTCAAGTTTCCGAGGAACTCTCATCTCCTGAGTAATATATAAATACAGTATGAGATATCAAATTCAACTCAAACTCATAAGACACCATTTATTCTGGAGAGACTTTGTAGCAAATTAGGAAGGGGAGATAAAAACAGATTAAATGTGCCTTAGAAATATCAATAATATCATGATACCAACACCCCATCCGCCCCTACTTCTGCAACATCTTTCGAATTATAAAAAAATTCACATAATACTTCTGAAATTATATAAAATCAAACTAAAAATCTCACGTCATTTTGTGCACATTTGAAAATATATATCAAAAATTTACTCCGACAACATGTAGAGGTAAAGATCAGATCAGGACGGGTCATCACTACATACATGATACAACAAATATTTAAAGGGTTAGTTACAAAAAGTACCCAATAACTACACACAAAACTCAACTTGCCCTCCAAATTTGAAAATTTTGCCGTAAGACCTCATATTATCGTTACATTTACCCCCTTCACAGCCCCATTCACATTCAATAAAAATATTACAGTGAGCTCCTTAACCTCATATTATCGTTACATTCACCCCCTTCACAGCCCCATTCACATTCAATAAAAATATTACAGTGAGCTCCTTACAGTTATTAGTTGACCAAAGCTCAGGACTATTTTCTGTAATTTTGAGAGTTAACTAGGCATCTCCGTATTTAGGTCAAACCATAAGGGTAGTTTTTTAATCATCCCTTAAAAACAATTTACAGATCCTTGGTCACATTAGCTCCTTACCTGATGATCCAGAAGAACAACGATGCAAAATACTAAACGGGCAAATCTACGTAAATAAACAAATAAGCTAAATTTTCTTTATGGACATTGTGTGTGTGGATGGGTGTGCATTCTTGAGGAAACAATCTCCCAAGACTGATTTTCATTTTCTTCTTCTTTTACTTATTTATTTATTTGTTGTTTGTGGTATAGAGATTTCACTCTGGAATTGCCGTCAAAACAAGGACTAACGATTGCAAGTGGTTTTAAAATAAAGTTACTTGATTAACTAACAATCCTACTTAACCGTAATTCCCAAATTAAAAATCTATTCTCACGCCTCTCCCAACTCACATTTTTTACGAAAATGCGAAGAAGAAAAAACACAGTTTCGAAGGCAGTAAAATATGTTTTCATAATCGTCTCCGTTTCGTTCATCGTCACACAGATTTTCTCAGGCATTCAGATCGCGAAAATCACGCCATCGCCCAAAAGCAAAACCCCGAAAATCGGCGAATTCGGAGAAGCAGTGATAGGAATGTTACCTTCAGATCTGGCGTTCACCCTGTTTCTACCCTCGGAGGAAGCCTTTCGCCGCGATTTGGGATTGGATCGGAACGACAGCAACGCGCACGCGATTCTGACGCGGGTTCTGGGGTTTTCGGCCGTGCCGAGATGGATCGCCGCGGCGGATTTGGAGCGCGCGAAGCAGAGAAGCTACGACTCGATATCGGGATTCAATCTGTACGTGTCGAAGGATTCGGGCGAGATGGTGGTGGCTAACGGGGTGGTGTCGGAGGAGGTGGGTTTGAAAATGGGTAATGTGTTGGTGCACCTGATGAATGGAGTGGTGATGGATGCT
Source organism: Euphrasia confusa (assembly GCA_954870475.1). Lineage (NCBI taxonomy): Eukaryota > Viridiplantae > Streptophyta > Magnoliopsida > Lamiales > Orobanchaceae > Euphrasia > Euphrasia confusa. The sequence continues at coordinate 21,524,128 of OX940949.1, forward strand.
GAGTTCGCGGAGTCCGTGCAGCCTGAGCCTGTCGAAGACGATAATGACCCAAGAAATATATGAATTTAGGCTACACATTATTTTTACATTTTGATTTTAATTTATTGTTTCTCTTTTATTATTTCTATACATTATTTTTACATTTTGATTTTAATTTATTTTTTCTCTTTTATTATTTCAATAATTTATAATAATTTGGAATTTGTAATTTTATTCTAAATTAAACTTAATTAATTTTATTTTAAATTAAATTTAATTGAATTAAAATTAAATTCAAATGTTGTTAGTCACTAGTCACTAGGTTCAGTTGAATTGGGCATGGTATGGTTCAAGATTCGAACCCGAAATAAGTGTGCAAGTATTTAAATATTTGCAATTGAACTCGAAAGGGGCATAGTTAAGTGGTAAAGTCTGTAATGACATAGGTGTAATTCCCCGGCGACTTCAAACCTCGGATGAGACAAATTTTCATTGAAATATTATGAAATTTGTCTTGAAGTGAAACATGTTGGCTCTCTCGCACAACTGTTGACTCTCTCGCACAGATGTTCGCTACTCGGGCGCATCCCTCGATTTTACATCCTATTCGATCGAGGAGCTTACGATATCGCTCTCCTCCTTATAGAAAAAAAATTAAATCCAAAATTCTTAAGCTTATGTCATTGGTACTTCTGGCGGCTACATGCTTCGAGCCGTTATACGTCTGCCTCAGCTACCAGTTATTTTGCCCAGAGAAGGATCTAGTTCGATGGGCCTAATTCCTAGACATGGCTTCATTTTTCGGCTAGCATTCGCTTATGATTATTACTTACAAGTAAGTATGGGGAAAAATATCGAATTTATCGTACCGAAATATGCCGAAAAATAACGAATTTTCGATATATTGAAAATTCCGGTACTATATGATACCGTATTGATAATTTTAGATACAGTATCAACATAAAAGTTTGCAATAATTGATATATCAATATATACTAATATATTGATCGGTATATCGATATATTGATCAACAAATCGGTATGTCGACATAATTATCATTTCTTTATTCAATTTGTATAATAAATTAATAATATTTTAATAAATTTATTACTTTAATTGAAACAACTCTACGAGACAACACATTAATCATATCTTGATCTACTTCCAAAACCAAAATCCTAGTTCATCAACCAACACCGCTCTCACTGAGTCACCAGCCACCGCTACTCGCTTCTCTCCTTCACAGTTACACTCAATCATTCCATTTTAGGTTCACCATTCACATCTCCCATTCACGCGTGTCAAAGTTGGGCCAGTATCACCTTAAAAGGCCTTGATAAGCTGATAAGATTGTCCAACTTATATGTGAGCCCAAGGTTCTTTATCCAACCGATGTGGGATACTCTAACACTCCCCCTCACGAGTAAGCCGGAAATTCCATAGGAATTACTCGTGGGCGGAAATTCCATCGGCAGGGGTGCCCACAGTCGGAAATTCCATCGACCGGGGCCCCATATCGTGTTGGGCCTGCTCTGATACCATGTCAAAGTTGGGTGTTGAAATATTACCTGCAAAATCAGAAAAAATAGTAACACAATAAACACGAAACAAGGCTGAGTCGCGGACTAGGTCACTTTCTTTAAGACGTTTCGCGGCTCTGCCTGAAAGTGCTTTGCAGTAGATAGCAGCGTCGTCCCCAGGATAAAACAGTCCTCTCTTTCAATCGAACTTAGCAATCAGATCGATCGATTCACACAAACTATTTCTGCTCAAGTATCTTTCTCTCTTTTTCAAGTGTTTTTCAAGTATCTTATGAAATATCAAAGCTTGGTTTTTATAGAATTTTGAAAGTGTAACGTCTTTGTAATAATTGCTGCATAAATGAAAAGACGTTATGATTTTATAATAAGGACAACAGCTACAAAATTCAAACTTTCAATTTGATTTTTCAAAATAATAAATATTAAATAAATATTATATAATATATATATATATATATATATAATATATTTTCCAACAATCCCCCACTTATTTATATATATATATATATATATATATATATATATATATATATATATAGAGAGAGAGAGAGAGAGAGAGAGAGAGAGAGGCTATAGGGGTACACGTACAATCTGTATGGTCCCCCACCGATAACAAAACCATTTTTTACCTAATTATTTTTCCTAATCCAGCCGCGTTTTTCGCTCTCTTCTATACGCAAAATCACAGAGAAATAATTTTCTTCTCGAGACCGCACACGAAATCGCCGCCAGAGCTCTCCTCTCTCAACTGTGCCGCAGCAACCACCTCCTCCGCAAGCACCATCCGAAGCAATCACCTCCGCCGCAAGCATCATCGCAACAACCACGGAGATAACCACTGCCGCCGCAAGCACCATCAGAACAACCACCGTCCTTCAACGACGTCGTTCAGAAGGAAGAAAGGGGTGCGTCAGAGTCGCCGTGGAGATCGACGGCTTCGTCGGTTGCCTTGTCAATTTCCTCGACTCTCCGGAGATTGAAATTCAGGAGGGGGGGGGGGGGCTGCAAATCGGTGTTTCTAATTGCCGGATTCCAGGCGTGCAAAGGCGCGTTGATCGGCACCGGAGTGATTGGGGCGCTAATCAGGGTTCTCGTGTCGGGTACCAAATTGGGGAAAGAGAATGCCGCCCGGTGTTTGATGAAAGTCACCGAGAATCGAAGAGGTAGATTTCTGTATACAATGTTTATGCACCGATGTCTATTAGTCGCAAAAAAACCTTAACACTATCGCTGTATGAAATTCGATCCCGTACATCACAACTTTTATTCCACACCCGATGAGATTTTTGATAAGGTACACATAAATAATATTTTTCTCAAAATTAAAAATTACTAGCACTGTTTTTATTTTATGTATTGTTATTTTTGAATTATTAATGAATATAATCATATTTTTGAAGAATTTTGTAGCATTATTGTTAATGTTATTGTGTTTGATCAGGTGAATAAAATTCCGGACACGTTCTCCTCAGCATGCTGACTTGCATTCGAGTCTGTCGAGCTTGCGATCCGTGCCGGCGCGTGAAATACTCTAAATCGATTGATCGTACTCAGAACATGTTTCCTTTTCTTTTGTTGGAACTGTAAACTAGTAAGAACTTAATTGTTGTCTGTATCAGGTGTTCTCGAAAGATATTCTACGACTTTTTGACCCCTCATTCAAGTGAAGGCGTATTTCCATCACATTTGTTGTCGTTGTCTAAAAGTGTGCTGACATAGGTACATGGGAATTGTGATGAATGTTTAGCTGCATAAAGTTATTTTACTCTTTATTAAGCCTGCGATTGTTTTTAATGATATTATGTTGTGGTTTAAGTCTATCGAAGGGTTTTATTGTATCTGAAAAAAGATCAATTGCAGAGCTGTTTGGTTTCTAACTGTGTAATGATGTTGTAGGTCTATGTCAAGATCTGATGATTTTGGTTTCCAATTTTCACAATGAAGATAAAGGTGTCATAACTCATAATATTAGCCGGTGACCAATTAGGAAGGATATTATCCACCGTGTTGCTTGCTAAACGACAGCAGGTGCTAGATATTTCTATTATGTTTAGTCAATTGACATTTTTTGAAATGATGCATCGACTTTCCTTTTTCTGTTTTGTTTATTTTCTGGTTGGTGGAATGATAGATTAGTCTTTGTCATGCTGTGTTGGCTGGTGTATCTAGCTACTATCTAGTTAGACGCCATCAAATTCTTTTATAACCTTTCCTATTAATAACTATGACATTTGTGTTATATGTTTCCCAAGGGACCCACTCAACCAAAACACTTAGCGAGGTTAGTGGGACTAGTAGAAATCCCTGGCAGCAGAAGAGTACCGGGCGTACGGACCCTAAGCCACGTAGCCTGTAGCCTGTAGCCTGTAGCCATGCTATCAATCTAAACAAAAAGGTTAGACGACTTGGGCTCAAGATTGCACTTTCAGTCCGTGCAGCAGAAGGGAAGGTAAGTACAGTCCTACAATGAAAAGAGGAATAAAAATAGCCAGAATATGTTATTGTCCTATCTTCACGTGCATAATATTTTGTGCAACTAATTAACTATATCACGCTGAAAACTGCAGTTTATTTTTGAGGATCTAGATGTTCCTACTCACAAGAAAAAAAACATAGTGAACTCTGCCCATCAAATGGAAAACTCGAAGAAACTCTTGCTGGTTGATGGCGAGCCCATTGATTTCTCCTACATCCACCAAGCCTCGAAATCGGTCCACGGGAACCTCAAATCCTCCAATGTCCTGCTGGGCCCCGATTTCGAGGCCCAACTACTGCCTCTCCCTCCTCGCTGACACCTCGCCATCGGCCGCATGCGATGAAGAAACAAAAAAAAGTGTAAAGAGAGTATTTTAACAGTTACTTTTTGTATTCTCTATTTTGAACAAAAATTACAATCTACTCACATTATTATTGCATTCTTCTCATATTATAAGTTAATTCTTCTCATTTTGTCTGTAAATTATTTTTACTTAAAAATAAATGATATAAATCAATACACTAAAAAAATAAAATTTTCTTCTCCTTAAATTATTTTTACTTTGAAATACATGATATAAATCAATACACTAAAAAATATATTTTACTTCGAAATACTTGATATAAATCAATAAACACTAAAAAAAATTTAATAATAGAGTAGAATTCAGTATAAAACATAGTAGATAACACTAAAAAATATTTATAATTGAGTAGAACTCAATATAAAACATAGTAGATATATACATTAAAAACGGTAGAATTCAAAAAATAAATTTTACTATATTTATTACATTATTTTCAATACTTTTTTCTACTCTATGTATTTCAAACATATAATCCATTAATTAGTGAATTCAACTGCATTGATTAGTGAATTCTACTCTCTTTAATAGTATATTCTACTACATTTATACATAAACCTAAACCATAAACCCAAACCATAAAAATAAACCCTAAACCCCTAAAACTTAGCATGGGTGTTGTTGATTACATCTAAATCTGTTCTGAATATAAATTTGCTGTAGTGGGATTGGAATCTGAAAAATGGATTTGTTCTTTGTACTATCTTTATGAATTCTACACCAGTTAGTAATGTATTCTGCACTATTTATAAACACAGTCTCCTCAATTTTTACTAGTACTCTATTTATAAATTACATTGTACTCTGTTTAATAATCGATTATACTGTAGTGAATAATATAATCCACCATAAACCCTAAAAATAACCCCTAAATCCTAATCCCTAAGAATAAGCACATAAAGCCTAATCAAGGGAGGCGAACAATAATCGAGGGAGGCGAACGATCACGGCCGCCGAATAAGCACATAAAGCCTAATCAAGGGAGGCGAACAATAATCGAGGGAGGCGAATGATCACGGCCGCCGAAGGCGGCCGTGATCGTTCGCCTCCCTCGATTATAAAGGGACACAGTGGAGGTCATTATGATGTTGTAATGAGTTCATTATGTTGTTGAGAGAGGCGACAATAATTGAAAGAGACAAACAATAATCGAGGTCATTATGTTGTTGTAATGATTTCTACTGCATTTAGTAGTGCATTCTACTCTAATCTGTATCATATTCTACTCCATTTATTAATGCATTCTACAACAATAATGGAAGGAGGCAACAATAATCGAAGTGACAACAATAATCGAGGGAGGCAAACAATGATTACGGCCACCTTCGGCGGCTTCAGAATTTTAATAAAGGGATAAAGGGGGGGTCTTGTATCGAAATGTCTTGTATCGAAAGGTCATGTATCGAAAGGTCTTGTATCGAAGTGGCAACAATAATCGAAGTGGCAACAATAATCGAGGGAGGCAACAGTAATCGAGGGAGGCAACAATAATCGAGGGAGGCAAACAATGATTACGGCCACCTTCGGCGGCTTCAGAATTTTAATAAAGGGATAAAGGGAGGGTCTTGTATCGAAAGGTCTTATATCGAAAGGTCTTGTATCTAAGTGGCAACAATAATCGAGGGAGACAACAATAATCGAGGGAGGCAAACAATGATTACGGCCACCTTCGGCGGCTTCAGAATTTTAATAAAGGGATAAAGGGGGGGTCTTGTATCGAAAGGTCTTGTATCGAAAAGTCATGTATCGAAAGGTCTTGTATCGAAGTGGCAACAATAATCGAGGGAGGCGAACAATAATCGAGGGAGGCAACAATAATCGAGGGAGGCAAACAATAATCGAGGTCATTATGTTGTTGTAATGAGTTCTACTGCATTTAGTAGTGCATTCTACTCTAATCTATATCATATTCTACTCCATTTATTAATGCATTCTACAACAATAATGGAGGGAGACAACAATAATCGAAGTGACAGCAATAATCGAGGGAGGCAAACAATGATTACGGCCACCTTCGGCGGCTTCAGAATTTTAATAAAGGGATAAAGGGGGGGTCTTGTATCGAAAGGTCTTGTATCGAAGTGGAAACAATAATCGAAGTGGCAACAATAATCGAGGGAGGCGAACAATAATCGAGGGAGGCAACAATAATCAATGGAGGCAAACAATGATTACGGCCACCTTCGGCGGCTTCAGAATTTTAATAAAGGGATAAAGGGGGGGTCTTGTATCGAAAGGTCTTGTATCGAAGTGGCAACAATAATCGAAGTGGCAACAATAATCGAGGGAGGCGAACAATAATCGAGGGAGGCAACAATAATCAATGGAGGCAAACAATGATTACGGCCACCTTCGGCGGCTTCAGAATTTTAATAAAGGGATAAAGGGGGGGTCTTGTATCGAAAGGTCTTGTATCGAAAGGTCTTGTATCGAAGTGGCAACAATGATCGAAGTGGCAACAATAATCGAGGGAGGCAAATAATGATTACGGCCACCTTCGGCGGCTTCAGAATTTTAATAAAGGGATAAAGGGGGGGTCTTGTATCGAAAGGTCTTGTATCGAAAGGTCATGTATCGAAAGGTCTTGTATCGAAGTGGCAACAATAATCGAGGGAGGCGAACAATAATCGAGGGAGGCAACAATAATCGAGGGAGGCAAACAATGATTACGGCCACCTTCGGCGGCTTCAGAATTTTAATAAAGGGATAAAGGGGGGGTCTTGTATCGAAAGGTCTTATATCGAAAGGTCATGTATCGAAATGTCTTGTATCGAAGTGGCAACAATAATCGAGGGAGGCAACAATAATCGAGGGAGGCAAACAATGATTACGGCCACCTTCGGCGGCTTCAGAATTTTAATAAAGGGATAAAGGGGGGTCTTGTATCGAAAGGTCTTATATCGAAAGGTCATGTATCGAAAGGTCTTGTATCGAAGTGGCAACAATAATCGAAGTGGCAACAATAATCGAGGGAGGCGAACAATAATGGAGGGAGGCAACAATAATCGAGGGAGGCAAACAATAATCGAGGTCATTATGTTGTTGTAATGAGTTCTACTGCATTTAGTAGTGCATTCTACTCTAATCTGTATCATATTCTACTCCATTTATTAATGCATTCTACAACAATAATGGAGGGAGGCAACAATAATCAAAGTGACATCAATAATCGAGGGAGGCAAACAATGATTACGGCCACCTTCGGCGGCTTCAGAATTTTAATAAAGGGATAAAGGGGGGGTCTTGTATCGAAAGGTCTTGTATCGAAGTGGCAACAATAATCGAAGTGGCAACAATAATCGAGGGAGGCGAACAATAATCGAGGGAGGCAACAATAATCAATGGAGGCAAACAATGATTACGGCCACCTTCGGCGGCTTCAGAATTTTAATAAAGGGATAAAGGGGGGGTCTTGTATCGAAAGGTCTTGTATCGAAAGGTCTTGTATCGAAGTGGCAACAATGATCGTAGTGGCAACAATAATCGAGGGAGGCAACAATAATCGAGGGAGGCAAACAATGATTACGGCCACCTTCGACGGCTTCAGAATTTTAATAAAGGGATAAAGGGGGGGTCTTGTATCGAAAGGTCTTGTATCGAAAGGTCATGTATCGAAAGGTCTTGTATCGAAGTGGCAACAATAATCGAGGGAGGCAAACAATAATCGAGGGATGCAACAATAATCGAGGGAGGCAAACAATAATCGAGGTCATTATGTTGTTGTAATGATTTCTACTGCATTTAGTAGTGCATTCTACTCTAATCTGTATCATATTCTACTCCATTTATTAATGCATTCTACAACAATAATGGAGGGAGGCAACAATAATCGAGGGAGGCAAACAATGATTAAGGCCACCTTCGGCGGCTTCTGAATTTTAATAAAGGGATAAAGGGGGGGTCTTGTATCGAAAGGTCTTGTATCGAAGTGGCAACAATAATCGAGGGAGGCGAACAATAATCGAGGGAGGCAACAATAATCGAGGGAGGCAAACAATGATTACGGCCACCTTCGGCGGCTTCAGAATTTTAATAAAGGGATAAAGGGGGGGTCTTGTATCGAAAGGTCTTGTATCGAAAGGTCATGTATCGAAAGGTCTTGTATCGAAGTGGCAACAATAATCGAAGTGGCAACAATAATCGAGGGAGGCGAACAATAATCGAGGGAGGCAACAATAATCGAGGGAGGCAAACAATAATCGAGGTCATTATGTTGTTGTAATGAGTTCTACAGCATTTAGTAGTGCATTCTACTCTAATCTGTATCATATTCTACTCCATTTATTAATGCATTCTACAACAATAATGGAGGGAGGCGACAATAATCGAAGTGACAGCAATAATCGAGGGAGGCAAACAATGATTACGGCCACCTTCGGCGGCTTCAGAATTTTAATAAAGGGATAAAGGGGGGGTCTTGTATCGAAAGGTCTTGTATCGAAAGGTCTTGTATCGAAGTGGAAACAATAATCGAAGTGGCAACAATAATCGAGGGAGGCGAACAATAATCGAGGGAGGCAACAATAATCAATGGAGGCAAACAATGATTACGGCCACCTTCGGCGGCTTCAGAATTTTAATAAAGGGATAAAGGGGGGGTCTTGTATCGAAAGGTCTTGTATCGAAAGGTCTTGTATCGAAGTGGCAACAATGATCGAAGTGGCAACAATAATCGAGGGAGACAACAATAATCGAGGGAGGCAAACAATGATTACGGCCACCTTCGGCGGCTTCAGAATTTTAATAAAGGGATAAAGGGGGGGACTTGTATCGAAAGGTCTTGTATCGAAAGGTCATGTATCGAAAGGTCTTGTATCGAAGTGGCAACAATAATCGAGGTAGGCGAATAATAATCGAGGGAGACGAACAATAATCGAGGAAGGTGAATGATTACGGCCACCTTCGGTGGCTCAAGATTTTAATTAATAAAGGGATAAATGGGGGGTCTTGTATCAAAAGGGCTTGTATCGAAGTGGCAACAATAATCGAGGGAGGCAAACAATAATCGAGGACATTACCTTGTTGTAATGAGTTCTACTTCATTTAGTAGTGTCGTCTACTCTATTTCGTATCATATTCTACTCCATTTATTCATGAATTCTACAATAATCGAGGGAGGCGAACAATAATCGAGGTAGACGAACAATAATCGAGGGAGGCGAATGATTACGTCCACCTTCGGTGGCTCAGAATTTTAATAAAGGGATAAAGGTGGAGTCTTTTATCGAAAGGTCTTGTATTGAAGTGGCAACAATAATCGAGGTAGGCTCGATACAAGACCCCCCCCCCCCCCCCTTTATCTCTTTATTAAAATCCTGAGCCACCGAAGGTGGCCGTAATCATTCACCTCCCTCTAATATTGTTCGCTTCTCTCGATTATTGTTTGAATGAGTTTTACTGCATTTAGTAGTGCATTCTACTCTCTTTATGATCAAAGTCTACACCATTTATTAATGATTTCTCCTGTATTTGTACACAACATATAGTAATGAATAAAAAAATACATATACATAATTCTCCATGTTATAAATTTTGAAAGGTTTTGTATCGAAAAGTCTTGTATCGAAGTAACAACAATAATTGAGGGAGGTGAACGATCATGGTCGCCTTCGGCGGCTCAGGGGGTTTATAAATGGATAAAGGAGGGTCTTGTATCGAAAGGTCTTATATCGATGTGGCGATTTGTAATCAAGGGCGACGAACGATTTTTGAGGTCAGCGATCTAGAATTGAGGGCGATAAAACCCTAAACCGTAAAACTAAACTCTAAACCCTAAAACTAAACCATAAACTACATTTTCCTCTATGTTCTAATGAATTCTACTCTCTTTATAATAATATTATACTCCATTTATTATTAAATAATTTTGAAATATTACATGAATAAAATTTTATTCACAAGATAAAATAACGTAATTCTAATTCAAAACAATAGAACTAATACTTCTATATAAGAATTCAAAACAATAGAACTAATACTTCTATGTAAAAATCAACACTAAAAAGTCAATATCAACGTCAACACTAAAAGCCAATATCATCATTATAATGTTGCCACAAAAACAAAATAATCATAAGACAGGATCATATAACAGGGAATCTGAAACTTGTATTCGGAGAAACAACTTCTAATCTTTGATCTTCTGAACCAGGATGCACAACATAACTACCCTCGCCATCCTAAAAAAACACGGCAGAAAGGTATAAATAACACAAAATAGAATTCATTATAAAACAGTGTAGAACTCAGTACTTATAACACTAGAATACAGAAAATACCAACCAAATTATACGCGCATAATCATTATATAACTCAAAAGCATCATTTTCAAATCGAAGAACCACACCAACTAAATCATAAACATTTTGTCAAATATTTGTATCCCACATAGATTCCCCGTCTAAAAATACTTGGAAAATGTAAGTGTATAATGAACTTCAAGTGTGTATAATGAACTTCAAGTGAAAACGTTTACAGAAGAAGAATATGAAACAAATAATATGCATATCTGCTCAAATAGTGGGTGTTGGGCCAAGTATGTTACGTTTACAGAAGAAGAAACCCCGGATTGAATCCTATCCAGGAACTCGGAGAATGTGATTAGCTCTTGCTTCCACTTTTGGGATATATAGTTTTTACCAACCTGCAGAGTGATTTGATTTCTCACATTAAAAAAATATTGCGACATAATCTGAAAGAGGTAAATAAACATGAAACTCTGTACCTCGACTGGAACTGTTCGGAAGCCTACAACCTTTTTAAGGTAATTCATGTCACTCCATCTACTCTTGGCTGGCCAGTGGTTCATAGCACCACTAATAATCACCGGATAACCGGAAACAAAATGCTCCCGCAAGAATCCTTCCAGGGACAGGCCATGCTTCTTCTGCACCGTCTCTCCGAAAAGAGATTTGAAAGGTAACAAATTAGCCACCTGTGAAATAAAGTAGTCGAATATAAGCGTAACTAAAATTCAAGGCCCAATATTTGGCAGTTCATCTGCCTATCCAATAAGACTTTCATAAAGGGCTTTCTGTTCAAAATTTTCTTTTAAAGTGGAATTTATTTCTTCCTTTTTTTTTTTCAAATCTTTCCCCTTTCGTAAATAGATGTCAAGGAGGATATTCTATTGAGATGTGGATCTATCTAAATTTGTTTGCAATGAGTCGAGGTAACGAATGGCTTAGAACAAACCAGAAAGCATGCCATCTTAAATCAGTTGTTCTGCTACTCGAAACATGATGGAATTCGATATCCCGGGTTATCAAAATTGCGGAAACCGACAACCCGACCGAAATCCCGTCGCCGGAAACCGATCACGAACGCCACGAAGAACCGGGCTCGACAAGAGCATCGCCGCGGGATGAACCCGCGGCTAAACCCTAGCCGAGCCCCACCGTGGGGCTCGCGATCGCACACGAGGCGATCGCTGGGGCTGCTCCGGCAGCCCCGGGCGGTGAGTCCGGCGACTCACCGCCACCGCCCGAGGAGGGCGGTTCGCCCAGCGGCGAACCCGCCGCGGCTCCAGCCGCGGCTGCCCGGCGATCGACCACCACGGGCGATCGCCCACCCCAGCTCCCAGCCGGGGTTCCTCCACGTGCCGTCGCGGTCGAAGCCCTAGGGCTCGACCGCACCCCCTCGGCTCCCAGCCGAGGGCTCCTTCGAACTTCGCCGGGGATCTCGAATCCCCGTCCCTGAAGTTCGTCGTTTTTCCCGGATCGTGCGTTCATGTATGTATCACAATCAATTCACATAAAATCATAGGAGAGAGTATATGATTTTACCTTTCGATTCGTTGTGCGGAGAAACGAAATCAAGATGATGACCTTACGATCTTCCCACGTATTCCTTGCACTAGCTTGAACGTCGGGTGGGCGACGATCCTCCAAGCTTATGGATCCTCTTCTCTCTCTCTCTACTTTCTCTCTCTAGGAGAATTATGATCTTGTGTTATGTAGAATAGAGAAGACCATGTAGTGCTTTTATAGGCTACGTAGGGGATCTAAAGGAGGTGGAATATTGGGCTTCCAATATTAATGATTAAATTGAGCCCAAGCCCAAATCTATTAATCTCCCATTAATATTAATTAATTTATTTTCCACTATATAAATTAATTGCACTCCCAATATTAAACCATATTATATCAAATAATATTTCTCCGGTAGTATTATTTATTCCGTGTATTTAAGATTTAAATATCCATGAATAAAATTAATTTATTGCTAATTAATTTATTCATCTCTTGAATCCGAGACTAGTACCATTCATCCTTAATTATTGTGCGGAACGAATCCACTCATGAGGTTTACACAATAATTCCTTATGAACTCATCTCGGGGATATTATCAACCCTTCCGGGATACACTTTCCCGTCAAGTATTCACGGCATGTCATATATAAAATATAGCGACCCAACTTAACCGGTAATTAACCCAATAATTAAATCGGTTAATTCCTTTGGAAAATCAAAGTCTCTAATATTAAATATATACACCCGCAATAGTATCGGGGATTAAGAATAAAATACTCTGAGACTTGAATCGATTATCGCCGGCAATCCTAATCGATAAATCTCAAGCGATCCGCCCAATACACCAAGTGTACAAGTGTGATAAAATAATTAAGACAAATTATTTTCTCTCTCACACAACGACTATACCGATGGATTGGTCCGTGTCCATCTAGGTCGTGAGCAACCGTTTGATTAAATACGAGTAACCGATAGTATGATCTTCTGTGTGACGTCGCACACCATACTAACTACAACGTATATAATCCAGGACTATATTTTGCATATATTTAATTATTAATAATTAAATGCAAACAATTGTTTATTAATTTAATAGATTAAATGCTATGACCGGGAGTTTACCGTTACTTAAATCTAGACATTAAGTACACAACTCCAACAATCTCCCACTTGTACTAAGGTCTAGTCATTTCCTCCAAATTCCCGACTCCCATACTCATCACGTGCTTAGGGTTGTACTTCCAAGAAGTACTGTGTGAATGAGCACTCTAGGTTGCCGCTCTGAAGTTATCTTGGTGACTACTGCGTCGTCTCCCTTGACGATGACTCGTATCAGGTGGTACTTGCTCTATGTGTTAACATCACTTTTGACTTATGACTTCTTCCAGTTTACCGTGCACCGCTATCCAATAGCCTTTTGGTAAACCAAGAGTCATATCCAAGCCAAGAGGTTATCCCGGAACCTAACCAAAACTTCCGCTGCCTCTGAGGCTGCTTATTCGGTTATGAGAGAGTCTGAGAAGCGTTCTGCTTATCACTCTTTCATTTCATGGTTCCACCTCTTTCTAAAAGTGACCACATAGCCTGATATCGACTTCCACTGGTCCTTCTCTGATTTAGGATCTGAGAATTTGTAATCAAAGAAGATTTCGTCTTGCTTAATAATCCAGTACTTCGCAAGTACTATTACAGCATCCGAAAATCTCTTGTCTAGATTACCTTGATATCCTCCCACTACACAAACCGCATAGTTGATAGCAGGTTCTTGTTTTACAACATTTCATTTATAAAGCTTTCCATACTTGAAGTATAGGAAACTGCTTTGTCCTCATCTATCTCCTTCATGTGTTCGAACACATACCCTTTAGATAGATGTATATTCTGTCTCTGAAAGGCAATAACCTTTCTCAGAAATATGCATGTTTAAAACAAACCATAATCGTATAAGATATCTAGGAGAAGTACAATGTTCTTATCCTTAGATCGAAAGATCTCAAGAACATGCTCTAACTTCTACTCAATCTTATATCTCGATTCATTTAGACAACCATTATTTTTATGTCTGACAACATTTTCTACATTGTTGCCAATGATGAAATTGTCATCTACATAAAATCTCCGAGAAACACCACCTTGTTTCTATTACCTCTCCAATACACCTATCGTCTATGCCTTTTGATGAATCCATCAAATGGACTATCCCATCAATTTGCAAGTTCCACGATTTATAGCTTTGTTTCAATCCATAATTGGATTTACTAAGCTTGTACTCTAAATGATCTTGCCTCTTAACAATAATCCTTATTGTTTTCCAAGCAGGCACATTTAGATCTAGTACCGCCCTCGTGCAGAGCTAGGGGTCGATTTCATCTTTACTAGACCCAGAGTCCGAAACTCTTCTAGTCTCACGAACATCTCTGGTTGTTCAACAACCTCCCACTGCAATGGCGTCCCGGTGTATAACAGTAATAACAGTAGGTGCAGTGTGTGGTGTACTTCTACTCGGTTTGGCTGGTTCCTAGTCTTTGTCCTCTTTTCTCATTCCAAGGTATTTCGTCAGTTTAGGCTTTGTGGTTCTTCTAATAGTCTTTCTCTAAGAACCGGGCGTTACACGTCCTTCTGGTTCATAGTACTATAGAACACACAATACTTTGTTCATCTAGGATACCCTACAACCATATTGAATATGCCGTTGTCTCCAGGAATATCCATAGAACATAGGTAGTTCCGAACAACTTGTTCTTTTACTATTAGAATTTTATTTCTTACTGACTCACCATCTCTACACGTAAGTGTATGGTGTAGTCATTTGAGACTTAATCTCAATCTTTGATTATGCTATGTGTTACGTGGTAGCCTCCGCGACTAAGTCGCAGGCTTCTAATGGATATACTTTGAAGGTTCCCCATAATTGCTTTGTGACTAAAACACTTTGCTTTTATGGCACATCAAGCATTCTAATCCATTTTCGATTATTCTTAAAAGAAAGAACTACTCACACATATGTCTGCATATATCATTGATCATTCTCAATACTTGTCCGAATTCTATCTTTTACCAAAAAAGTATGCTTAGTTGTATTATCTTCCAAATTTTGATTCTCAGGTCGGAAGGTCCATTCCTTTAACTATAATTGATCAAATCAATTTCAACCTTTTGAATCTTATTTGAATAAATACTACTAAGTATAAGAATTCATAAGTATAATGATTTAATAAAGAAATACATCTAACAAGTAACACAAGTTATAGAACGGTTTGTTGCATCGTGGTAGACTAAGGATTCATCATTCACATATTGCTATCTAATGTACCAGAATAGATAATACCCATTATTTCTTATCAAAATCATCACCATGATTAAAGAAATAAAAATATCCATTCATAAATAATAGAAATCCAGAACAAAAGTTCTTTCTAAAATAAAGGGTACATAATGCAATAATCTTAAAATGAAATCCTATTTAACTACTAAAGCAGATAAATGTCTTCCACTGCAACAACTGCCTCCTCTACAGCTTTCGCCCGTGTAGACTCGAACTCTTCTTCTCTAAGTCGCCGGGTTTTCTGGAACCCCTGCATTTAAAATGCACATACCGTCAGTGGTTCCATATCTACACACCAGATTTCTGGTAGATAATACCGCTGACTATGTTTTTACGACTAAAGAAAAATTCGTACCTTTGAGAGGACATTCAGACTTCCAGTGTCCAGTCTTATTGCATCGGAAGCACTTGCCTCTTGGCTTTGCAGCCCCCACTCGTGGTCCACTCCTCTTGGCACCACTGGGTTTCCAGGCTTGCTTCCTTTTCTTGCCCCTACCTCCAACAGGCTTCCAGCCTTTGGACTTGGTAGCTACAAGCGCTTGAGACTTGCCCTTCTTGTAGATCCCCTCTGCCGCCTTTAGTTCAGTCAGGAGTTGCGCAAGAGTATTGTAGGTACCGGTATACCGATCCAATCGATATATCGTGTGTGCGGAAGCGTGTAAAGCAATAGATCTACTATGCCATGATCTTAGTGCACACATATATATGTATAGACACATATTTATATATATATATATATATATATATATATATATATACATCCAATATATATATAGAGAGATTAACAAGAACACTTACAACCGGTGTAGCGTGCCTCGTTGATGTTGATGAAGGTGGTGTTGAGTCGATTGAACCACCTTCATGGATCAGCCTTGAGAATGACCTCGTCACTCTTCTTGTCTAGATCGCCCGGATGTTAAAACCGCACAAATGGCCCGGCCTCTACGTGTTGCACACGAACCCGGATGACGAACACTTTGCTTGATTGAGTCGGTTCTCCAAGAACACTCTCTCCTTTCTCTCCTTTAGTTGTGAATTTCGTGGCTGATGTTATGTATAATGAAAATCTGATTTTCATCCATATATTAGCATCATTATGCATGTCATAACACCCCATTGTAACCTCCAACATAATGTGCATTAATTATGCACCATTAACATGCAAAAGGAGTTACAAAGGAGGTGAAAGGTCATGCCACATACACATGCCACTATGCATTGTATGTGGTCCTACTTGCTTGTGTGGCATGCCATGTCACACTATGTGACATGCATCCATGCAAGCCATGCATCCCATGCATGTGAATTAAATCCACGTAAATATTGATTCTAAATCAATATATATATATATTAAGCATCGTACATCATCTTCGAGTCCGTGTGTGACCCTGTAGGTATAATTATCGATCAATATTATATTGCTCCTAGCAATTAATATTATCGAATAATCATTTAACATCCATAGACGACCTTATGACTTTATCGATTGCACACGTAGGATCGAAGGACATATCCCAACAATCTCCCACTTGGCCTTCAGAGCCAGTGTGCTGCCAACTTCCTGTTGTCACTTTATGTCTAAGTTTGAACTTGAGGCAAGACTCGAGTCATCCTCAATCGGTTCAAACCTTTCTTGGACTTTGAGACAGACTGTAAAACCAGATTTATCACTATGATACGAATCTGGACGTGGCCACGTATTTTCCACAGTCTCGACTCTCCAAGTGGCCGGTAAGACATGTATCCCATTATAAAATGGAGGACAATCCCATCTTGTCAATCCAAGCTCTCCCACTTGCTTCCTGATATACCCAATAACAAGTTTTATAACCTCCTTTTACGAAAGGCGTTTACTTGTATCAAAGTACACCATTTCACAATGGAATCACTCTGAACTACTCAGGTCAGAGGAAATTGCTCGACAGTCAATGAAATAGTATTATGACTCGAAATCTTAAATACTATTCCAGTCGGGTCTGTTCGATCATTAGCTCCCACCTAATATCTATGTAATAGTACTTGATGTCCCACATCACTAGCCCATGAAGCGACGCTATAGTACACATTACAAACTAGTTCTTTGTATTATCGGTTTGTCCGTACTCGATTATACGAACTAGGAACAAGCATATGATTCAAGTATATCAGTTCAACCATTGGGACTTCATTATGCGGTAAGTCGACCTCATAACCCAATCGATATTACTTAATCATTTGGACAATTCATATAAATTAAACCATATTTATATGAAGAAATATGTATTATACATATGAGTGAATGTCTACCAAATCTCCAAAAGTATCTAATACAGTAATAGAAATCACAACCCATCTCTAAGATGTCTGATCTCTATTGCAGTCGTGAAAGCCTCAAGCTTAAACTGCTGGAGAGGTTTAGAAAATGGGTTTGCAACCTTACCAAAAGTCGCAACTTTATTATCTCGATGTCTCCACAAAACTATCTCCCAGATAATGTGGAACTTCCTGAGCACCAGTTTTAGACTTGTGGTGCTTCCTAGCTCATAGGCTTGCGCGATAACTCTACTATAAATAGAGAACTATCGGATGGGCTGAGCTAGTTACGCCACCTAGTTCATTCAAGAACTTTCAAATCCTAACTGCCAACATTACTGCATCCAATGCAATACTGTGCTCAGCTTTTGCAGTTTAATCAGCTATATTGCATTGCATGGAACTATTCCAGCAAATATCACCTCTAACCAGACAAAAGATATAACCAGATTAAAATCGGAAATTATCTTAGTCTGTTTTGAAGTTAGCATTCAAACAGCTTGTTAATATCAACTCCTTTTGTCTTCCAAAGACAACAAAATATTCTTTAGTCCATCTAAGGTACATAAGAATATTCTTGGCCGCAGTCTAATGCGCCTCACCTGGGTTTCCTTGAAACTGACTCGTCATGCTCAAAGCATACGATACGTCCGGTCGTGTACATATCACGGCGTACATTATAGACCCTATTGCCGAAGCATAAGGAATGTTTTCCATCCTCTTTTGCTCATCAAGTCCCGTAGGGCCTTGCATCTTGCTAAGAGATGTGCCATGACTCATTGGAATGAGACCCTTTTTGGCGTCTTTCATTCTGAACCTGTCAAGCACCTTATCAATATAGGTCACTTGACTAAGTCCAAACATCATTTTCGATCTGTTCTTGATGCCCAATATGTACTGTGCTTCTCCAAGATCCTTCATTGAAAAACAATTCCCAAGCCATTCTTTAATAGAATTAAGCATAGAAACATTGTTTCCAATAAGGAGTATGTCACCGACATACAACACAATTAATACAACGTAACTCCCACTGATCTTCTTGTAAAACAAGACTCTTCCGAGTTCCTCTGAAATCCAAATCCCAGTATGGATTCATTGAACTGAAGATTGCTACTCCGATATGCATTCTTTATTCCATAAATAGAACTATAAGCTTGCATAATTTCTCAGCCTTATTAAGATCGATAAAACTCTTTGGCTGTGTTAAAACACAACCTCTTCTAGAATCCAATTCAAGAAGTTAGTTTTAACATCCAATATTACCATAACTCATTATCAAGATGAGTAGTAATGGCTAAGATAATCTGAATGATTTAATCAAAGCAATTGGTGAAAGTTTTTCATAATCCACCTCGTGAATAAAACTTTTACCATCAACCTTGCTTTAAAAACCCTAGGTTTTCCATCTGTCTGTTTAGATCTTAAAGATCTATTAGCATTCATTGGGTCTAACCCTGTGATGCAAATATATCAAGTTCCAAACTTGATTATCAGATATTGATATCATCTCAGATTTCATGGCACCATGCCAATTTTCAGTAGCTGGACTCGTCATAGCTTGGAATTAGGTCGAAGGTTCACCGCTTTCCAAAAGCATGAATTCATATCTCTCATTGGTCACAATATCTAAGTATTTGAATAATAGAGATAGATTTATGCCTTTCGGACCTACGAGGGCTGGTATGGTTTCCAAAACCATAAGAATACTCTCAACCCAGTCTTGAAATTCATCATTAGTTGTTCCACTTGAACCTCGTTCAAGACAACCGAGCTCCCACTGACTTTCTAGGAAAGATAACTCTTTTCAAGAAAATCACTATCTCGAGCAACAAAATATTGTTCTCAGATAGATCGTAGAAGTTGTACCCTCGAGTTTCTTATGAATACCATAAAGAAACTTTTATCCCATTTGAGTTCAAGCTCTATAGAGATAAATCTCGTCAGAGAAGCTTTTAGAACCTCAAATTTTGATGAAAACAATTTAGGGACCCTCCCTTTCCATACCTAGTATGGTGTCTTATCAACAGCTTTTGACAGCTTCCTATTCAGTGTATAAGTTGAAGTCTAGAATTGTGTGTTCCCAAAAGAGACCAGTAGTTCATTTAGACCTCTCATCGAATGGTCGAACTATATCTAATATAGTTTGTTTTCTCTTTTCCGAAACATAACTTTCATGTGCTTGTGAACTAATAGGTTCCACATACATCAGTATGTATCATCCCTAATTACTCACATGTTCTTCTTTCTCCAATAAAGATGACATTGTTATCTTTTCAATCACACATCATTCACATGTATCAAATGACTCCAAGTCAAATGATTCTAAAATTTCTTCTAAAAGAAGCTTCGTTACATGTTAAGATTTTGATTTGATCTAATCAACAATGTTTCAGTTATGTCTCATCGATACTTATTCGATTTGGCCTTTGGTCTTAATGATATATATGATTTGTCAAGTTTAAAGTATACATAAACAATATAATAATCGTACCAAAACAAAGAATAATTCACAATTAAAATAGTTACCAAACTATTTAATAGTGAAAAACTAATCCATGAGTATCTAATACTGAACCAATATTCATTGTTTATTGAAGGTACGAAATTACATAGTTATAATACTAAAACAGGGCCCTAAGGCAAAATAACATCATATGATCATACGGCTAATGCAGCGACCTTCGCTCCATTTCTCGCCCTAGATCGACATCTCTATTCACCAAACTTATACTTCTATGTAGTTCCTTCACATGCAAATGTGAGAACCACATTTGGCATCCAATACCCAAAAAGTAGAATTTGTGAAGTTTAATGTCTATAACATTAATACCTGAAGATGAAGCAACCCCGTTCTTCACATCTTCTTTGAACTTTGGGCAAATTCAATTATTCCCAATAATTGAGTTCCATTCAAATTTCCCATTCAAAATTATCTCAATGTCAAAACGTGATAAATCGTAAGTGAAAAATCGAAGTTTTCTAACCAGCGATATTATCATGCAATTGAAGCCCTATCTCTCATAAAATATGAGGGAGCCAACCAGACAATCGATTCACGCCATCCAATGGCTCGAAAGTCTCTAATTTGTGTCAATGATGAACTTAAGTGTTTAGGATTAAATCACTCCCCGAGGTGTAAATAATCATAACCTTATAATCCATCAAATGAAAGACAAATTAGGCATTTGTTTTGAAATTGAATAAAATATGAACTTTTATATGTTTGCAAGTAGTGTCCAACACTTTTGCAGTAGACGCATTGAGATTCCCTAGGAACTCTAGTAGCCTTCTTGCCCATGCTCTTTTGAATACCTCATCCCTTATCATAGGAATATCCCTCTCAGGGTCCTTTTTAATTGACGACTCATCATCTTAGAAAAATTTAGGAGATCACTTAAAACAAATAATCCAATTATTTGTTGTACATGTGGTCCCTATAGGTTTCTCTTTTCCAGCCTAGCTGAAGCGATGACCCTGGTTATTCAGAACTTTTCAATCTTAGCATATTCCCCGAACATGCTATTGAGTTGTTCAATGATATCTTAGGATGTGGTTATTTAACACATTTTCCTTGTCTTCGTATTTGAGGACCATCCTCAAATTACGTTGTTAATCAAGAAAATTTATGTTGTTCAATTTTTCACAATCAAGAATTGAACGAAACTTGAATTGAGTTGATATTAGACATGATAAACTACAAAAGAAAGATAAATAAAGTATGTAAACATCCACAAAGCGGTAAACAAATAAGGTCGTCTAACAATTGTACTTATTTATTTCATTTTGTTCAATTGATATCCAATATCATTGTCCCTTAGAACAAAACGATCCCGAGATCCTCATCTTGTAAATATTTAAGCCGACTGAGTCCGCACTTAAGTATTTCAAGATAGGTAGACATACCCATGTCAATGATATCTAATATCACTCTCGGTCGACGAGAATCTCATTCTCATCTCATGTCTCGATAGCCACGCCTCCAGTGGATCTATCGATGAGAAAACCAAACTCACGTGTAAGGGTCTAACCCTTACTCCCACTTATCCCAAGATAACAAGTAGTACCCCGCTGAGGCGGACCTACCAACTTATGATCGAGGGCTTTATGGGTGTGATGTTTTGGACAAGACATTATACTCATTATTTTGGAACTTGCATGCATAGGTTTGTTTATATGTAAGTTGAACATTTATAACATAAAACAACCTATAACTAGCAAAGCAAATAAATACGAAATCGAAAGGCCCCTAGAACCTCACAACTCTCAAACGAAAAGATTAAAAGCAACAAAATAGGCCTTGAACATCTTCTGGACTGGTCCTCGCCCTCCGTTTTAGTTCCGTGCCCTCCGATTTTGGTCAAATCTATTCAGTACCCATAAAACCACGAACGGCGCCTGCCGTTTCACAATCAGCGGTCGCCGAACACCACCGGCGGTCGCCATTTCCAAAACGGCGCCCGCCGAAAGGTCCGGGAACAATCTGCCAAGAAAAAAGCCTTTCGGCGGTCGCCGTTTCCAAAACGGCGCCCGCCGAAACAAAACAGCGCCCGCTGGAGCTACAACGGCGCCCGCCGTTTGGCTCCAGCAGCCCGGTTTTGTCCGCTTTGCTTCGTTTTGCTTCGTTTCTTCTCGTTTTTGCCGGAGAGCCGAGATCCTCCATCGAACCATGGACCAAGTCCATCGCTTACAAGTAGTACAATACAAATATAATAGAAAAACCTATCTATTACAAATGATTCCAAGGGACGCAGCCCTCAAAAGACTATGGCCAATCGAAACGTAAAAAACGACAATTTCATTCACCCGACCACTAACGGTGGTCGGCCTTACATCTAATCACATAATCACAATTAAACAAATAATCCAATTATGTTGATTTAACCTTCGTGTCCAACACAAAAGTGTGCACGAGCCCTAGGCTCTGATACCAATTGTAGGTACCGGTATACCGATCCAATCGATATATCGTGTGTGCGGAAGCGTGTAAAGCAATAGATCTACTATGCCATGATCTTAGTGCACACATATATATGTATAGACACATATTTATATATATATATATATATATATATATATACATCCAATATATATATAGAGAGATTAACAAGAACACTTACAACCGGTGTAGCGTGCCTCGTTGATGTTGATGAAGGTGGTGTTGAGTCGATTGAACCACCTTCATGGATCAGCCTTGAGAATGACCTCGTCACTCTTCTTGTCTAGATCGCCCGGATGTTAAAACCGCACAAATGGCCCGGCCTCTACGTGTTGCACACGAACCCGGATGACGAACACTTTGCTTGATTGAGTCGGTTCTCCAAGAACACTCTCTCCTTTCTCTCCTTTAGTTGTGAATTTCGTGGCTGATGTTATGTATAATGAAAATCTGATTTTCATCCATATATTAGCATCATTATGCATGTCATAACACCCCATTGTAACCTCCAACATAATGTGCATTAATTATGCACCATTAACATGCAAAAGGAGTTACAAAGGAGGTGAAAGGTCATGCCACATACACATGCCACTATGCATTGTATGTGGTCCCACTTGCTTGTGTGGCATGCCATGTCACACTATGTGACATGCATCCATGCAAGCCATGCATCCCATGCATGTGAATTAAATCCACGTAAATATTGATTCTAAATCAATATATATATATATTAAGCATCGTACATCATCTTCGAGTCCGTGTGTGACCCTGTAGGTATAATTATCGATCAATATTATATTGCTCCTAGCAATTAATATTATCGAATAATCATTTAACATCCATAGACGACCTTATGACTTTATCGATTGCACACGTAGGATCGAAGGACATATCCCAACAAGTATAAGATAGTTTACCCATATTATAGCTCATACGAAACTGCTCAAAACTAGGGGTCAGAGACTGGAGTATGATGTCGACTTGCGTCTCAGCATCAATAGAAGCTCCTAGGACCTCAAGTTCATTCAACAAACTCATCATCTTAAGAACGTGCTCCCCAACGGGCGTTCCTTCAGACTGAGTAGTCGACATGAGGACTCTCATGGCTTCTTGCCTAGCCGCACGATCTTGCTCCCCAAACATCTCCTTGAGGTTAAACATCATATCATAGGCAGTGTCCATCGGCTCATGTTGGGTTTGGAGTACATTTGACATGGAAGCCAAAATATAACACCTAGCCATTTCATCAGCCTTTTTCCACTTCCGATATGTCAGTTTTTCCTCATCAGTTGAGGCAGCCGTGGGCTCGGCAGGGCACACTTCATGGAGTACAAACTTGTACTCCTCAGAAGTCAGGACAATGTCTAAATTTCTCTTCTAATCAATGTAATTGGGACCAGTGAGCTTATGCTCCTTGAGTATCACAGAAAGTGGGTTCATAGCTATTCTCTAAACCTATAAGCACATTTAAACAAACAATCAATTTAATATCCGATATTATCTCCCTCAAATAATATCATTAAATTACTAATCACATCTAAAATCCCATCAGATATGGCAAGCCACGATAGTGTGGACGTTTACCTATCCAAATGATTTAGTAATTAGATATGCTTCGGTCGTACATCACTATAGCGTTACTTCGATGGGAAGAATACTATAGAGCGTACCTAAGTGTAAACCATTACTCAGTACTAAGAAGTTTGTTTAAGATTCGTATGTTACCGCAAGCCACGATAGTGTGGACGTTTACGTTAACGTACGTTTCCTTCACTCCCTTCTATAACTGTCTACATCAATCGTTCCAAAATCCCATTCAATGCAGCAAGCCACGATAGTGTGGACGTTTACTACACCAAAAGACTTTTACAATTGACATCCAATTACTTGAAGCATTCGATTTTGTAAATCAAGACGCGGAGAATCATAAGTGAAACTCAAAGTTTCTAACCAGTGATTCACCATGCGAACAACCCTATCTCTCATTAGATGAGGGAGCCGAGCAGACAAACGATCCATCTTTAAAAGAATGGTACGAATGTCTCTAATTTGTGTCATCCACATGACCAAGTGGCTTTGGCTCCATTCCACTCCCCGGGGTGAGAATGAGTCGACTTGAAGTCAGTTTCAGAAAGACAAATTAGGCATTGTTTGATAAACTTAATCAATGTTTCTCGTAAAAGGAATTACAAGAATTCTCCTCCAATGACATATCTATATGAACTTCGAAAGCTCATAAATGTCACCAAGAGAACAGTAACGGAGACCATGGGAATGTTTCCATCCCCGCTCCCACTTAGCTTTTTATAACAAAGGGATACGCTATCTAATGCATAATTAAACACATAAGCATGCATACAAGTAATAAAGCACATAGCACATAGTCAAAATAATGCTAGAAAATTATTTTCCGACTATCATGGCTTTATTCCATCTCCGTATGCGTCTTCTAGTCTTCAGTCTTCGTTCTTGAATGCTCCATGTGACGAGAATATTAATCCCAATATTTAAATCTATTTATTTTCAATAAATCCAAAAGATAGTCAATTCGAAAATTAAGTCAATCGAATAAATCAAAAATAAAATTAAATATTATTAATATTTTTATTTATTTATTTTCCTATCTAATTCTATTAAATCTCTAGAATAATCTATCCAAGTCAAACTTGGAATATTCTAGAAGACTTCTATAATAGAATAAGGAAATAAAATAAATTAGGACTCTACTACTTTCCAAGATTAATTAATTTCCATTACTATGAAAATTCCCATAAAATAGGAATAATCAATTAGGAAATAAATCAATCCTAAATTAACTTTTATTCCTTTCCAATTCTATTAAATCTCTAGGATCCTATTCCAAGTAGAACTCGGAATACTCTAGAAGACTTCCATAATAGAATAAGGAAATAAATAATATTAATTAATTCTTTTCCTATCTCCATGAGAATTCCCAAACTTAGGAATACTCAAAATAGGAAAACTTGAATCAATTAGGAAAGTGAATCTAGGTAGGAGTAGGAGTAGTACGGGTTGGGGATCCCCGCACCACCACCACCACCACCGACCACCGGGAGGGAGCACCCGCCGCCGCCACTCCAACCGGCCAGCCGCCACCGTCGCCGGCGACAGCCCACGACCGAAGGGGCGCGACGCCCCCTTCCCCTTGGTCGATCATGGGTCGATCATGGGGTGATCGACCCCTTCGGTCCTTTCTCTATCTCTTCATCTCCTTCGTCACATGAGTTCTCCGGCGGTCGTCTCGGTATCGATCCAACGTAAATAAATTACAAGAATTAAATTTACAATTCCGGTATCGATTCTATACATGAAATCGACCCTATACACTTTCCGGAAAACATAGAACAATAATAATAAATCTAAATTCGGTCAACCCCCGAATTTTTACTATTACAAGCATTTATCCACACAAAACGAATCTCGACATGTCCGAGAGTTTAATAACGAATAATCATGGCAAAATTAAATAGCAATTAATTAAACGAATAATTAACAATTAATTTCAACCATGATAGTCGGAATCCCTGCAAGGTAGAACACAATTGAACACATACACGAACACGAAACCAAACGCTCTGATACCAGTTGTTGGAATTCGATATCCCGGGTTATCAAAATTGCGGAAACCGACAACCCGACCGAAATCCCGTCGCCGGAAACCGATCACGAACGCCACGAAGAACCGGGCTCGACAAGAGCATCGCCGCGGGATGAACCCGCGGCTAAACCCTAGCCGAGCCCCACCGTGGGGCTCGCGATCGCACACGAGGCGATCGCTGGGGCTGCTCCGGCAGCCCCGGGCGGTGAGTCCGGCGACTCACCGCCACCGCCCGAGGAGGGCGGTTCGCCCAGCGGCGAACCCGCCGCGGCTCCAGCCGCGGCTGCCCGGCGATCGACCACCACGGTCGATCGCCCACCCCGGCTCCCAGCCGGGGTTCCTCCACGTGCCGTCGCGGTCGAAGCCCTAGGGCTCGACCGCACCCCCTCGGCTCCCAGCCGAGGGCTCCTTCGAACTTCGCCGGGGATCTCGAATCCCCGTCCCCGAAGTTCGTCGTTTTTCCCGGATCGTGCGTTCATGTATGTATCACAATCAATTCACATAAAATCATAGGAGAGAGTATATGATTTTACCTTTCGATTCGTTGTGCGGAGAAACGAAATCAAGATGATGACCTTACGATCTTCCCACGTATTCCTTGCACTAGCTTGAACGTCGGGTGGGCGACGATCCTCCAAGCTTATGGATCCTCTTCTCTCTCTCTCTACTTTCTCTCTCTAGGAGAATTATGATCTTGTGTTATGTAGAATAGAGAAGACCATGTAGTGCTTTTATAGGCTACGTAGGGGATCTAAAGGAGGTGGAATATTGGGCTTCCAATATTAATGATTAAATTGAGCCCAAGCCCAAATCTATTAATCTCCCATTAATATTAATTAATTTATTTTCCACTATATAAATTAATTGCACTCCCAATATTAAACCATATTATATCAAATAATATTTCTCCGGTAGTATTATTTATTCCGTGTATTTAAGATTTAAATATCCATGAATAAAATTAATTTATTGCTAATTAATTTATTCATCTCTTGAATCCGAGACTAGTACCATTCATCCTTAATTATTGTGCGGAACGAATCCACTCATGAGGTTTACACAATAATTCCTTATGATATTATCAACCCTTCCGGGATACACTTTCCCGTCAAGTATTCACGGCATGTCATATATAAAATATAGCGACCCAACTTAACCGGTAATTAACCCAATAATTAAATCGGTTAATTCCTTTGGAAAATCAAAGTCTCTAATATTAAATATATACACCCGCAATAGTATCGGGGATTAAGAATAAAATACTCTGAGACTTGAATCGATTATCGCCGGCAATCCTAATCGATAAATCTCAAGCTATCCGCCCAATACACCAAGTGTACAAGTGTGATAAAATAATTAAGACAAATTATTTTCTCTCTCACACAACGACTATACCGATGGATTGGTCCGTGTCCATCTAGGTCGTGAGCAACCGTTTGATTAAATACGAGTAACCGATAGTATGATCTTCTGTGTGACGTCGCACACCATACTAACTACAACGTATATAATCCAGGACTATATTTTGCATATATTTAATTATCAATAATTAAATGCAAACAATTGTTTATTAATTTAATAGATTAAATGCTATGACCGGGAGTTTACCGTTACTTAAATCTAGACATTAAGTACACAACTCCAACAAAACATACATTAAATTTGATAAACGCGTTGAGTAATCGTAAATTCATGTCAATCATATTCCATTGATCTGTGTCTCTCTATCTAAATTTGTTTGTCATTAGCTCAGAAACAAACGAGTTTGAAGAACATTACATAATTCACAAACTTATCGTGTCTTCTTAAACCAAACAATACACACACACAATCAAAGCCCCCAAAAAATCGCACAAATTCCTATTTTAAAGTTCTATGAATGTATGAAAACGTTTTAGCAACTTAATCACTACCACTGAACCTTCTCGGGATGTAGAAGAACAATATTATGACTCAAGACATGACCGTATGTTAGAGAGAAATAGAGTTGAAATCGCAGCAATTGAAATAGCCGTCAAAACCTAATTATGAAATCAACAACAAATTATATAATTGCACAGCATAATTACATACCAATTGAAACTAGGGTTGTGGTTACGCCGCAGAGATCGGAAACGTAGAAGAGATCTCCGTCGAAAGCCGATGTCGTGTTTGTTCGCGGCCGAATAAGCCATCGAAAACCGTCGTTGCGTACGCGGCCGCAGCAGAAACCGAATTCACCCGCCGAGGAGAACGTGAACGAAATGGAGACCGCTGCCGTATTTCGCCGATTAATCGCGTCCAACGCCGCCACTTACGAGAGGTGAGAGGTTTGCATCGAGATAAGAGAGAAAAAACGGGGAGAAAAAAAAAAGGAAAAAAAATAGGGTTGAAAAAATGAAATGGTTAAATATTGAGAAGGGGGTACACGTAACATTGTATGGGGTAGGGGTCCATCTAATAAATTGCTCTATATATTAAAAAAAATTATCATTTGAGCAGTTCACTATAGAGGAGTGCATAAGTTAAAGTATCTTTCGATTTGAACCTTAACGTAGTAATGTATTTGTTTAAAGTATAAGAATGAAGAGTGACATAAGTCTGGAACTCACATTCTTTGTTTTTTACTTCAAACCATACATCACACACACCACTTCTGTTTGTGTGATTCTATGTCAGCACAATACGGCCCTGTGCTTGTATCCCAGTCTAGTGAATGTTTCTAAACTACTTGCCCAAAGTCAGTTTAGTAAGCGGCCTCACTTTACATTTACATAGGTAAGTTCATCAATAGTGCTCCTGAGCTAAACACTCTACTTAAACTTAAGTATGAACTTATTAAGAGTAATCACTCAACCTGAACCGCTCTAGGAAATCATGCTTTAATGGAAGGGACTAGGAGTTATACTCCTTTTAATCTGCATGATAGTTCATTTCCCCATGTGACTCGTTTTTCCCATTTAACCCATTTCATGGGATCTCCATTCCATGGGTTGGGTATCCATCACAAGAGGATCAATTTTCCATAGGCTTTAGTCCCATCCCTTTAGATGTATTCCACACATTTTCACGAGCTAGTCCTTTCGTCAAAGGATCAACTATGTTATCATCAGACCGTATATAATCCACTCTTACAACTCCAGTTGTAATGTATTCTCTTACCGTATTATGTTTACGGCGAATCTGACGTTTCTTTCCGTTATAATAATGGTTCTTTACAAGATCGATAGCCGCGGTACTATCACAGTGGATTAATATAGCTGGAATAGGTCTATCCCATAAAGGAAAATCTGACAAGAGGTTCCTTAACCAACTTGCTTCCTCACTTGCTGTGGCTAAAGCAAATAATTTTGACTCCATAGTGGATTGAGCTAGAATTGTTTGTTTCTTGGATTTCCAAGAAACTGTTCCACCAGCAATTTTGAACACATAGCCACTAGTGGCTTTAGAATCGTCCGAGAAGACGTTCCAATCAGCATCGCTATATCCTTCAAGGACAGCGAGATCTCTTACTGTAACGACCGAAAATCTCTAGTTATTAAATAAGTAATTTTGGCTCAATTAACAACTTGCATATAAATTAATTATATTATGCATAAGTTCATATGATTTTTAAGTTCAAATTTATTTTCATGTCATGTATTGCAGTTTGTTTCACGATTATTTACATTTGGTGTCCATGATCATGTAGATGTCCTCAAATCCTCGAGTCCTAATAATAATAAGTTATATTATACTATTATTATTATTATTATTTTTCTTTTCAAATGGGCTTGTTAAATAATCTTTATGCTTTAATTGAACTTATAGCATTTTTAAAAGAAGTCAACTTCTCATGGGCTAGCCCATGCCCTTCCTTTTAAATAAATTAGGCCCATTTAACACATGTCCTCAAACTTTCACAAACCCTATGATTTACTATCTTCTCTAGCCACAAATGTACAAAACTCTCGACCGCACCTTTCAAGTCTTCAACTTTTCAACCTAAAGCAGTGTGAATCAATATTTCTTTTTGGCTTCTTGCTTGCTGCTATTGCAATTATTTACACAGCCTGGTAATTTTCTTTGTTTCATTCTTTTTTTGTTGTTTATTTACGGTCTCCTCTTTTGCTTATAAGTAAATCACTTTTATTAAATTAGTGTTGTTGGGTGGAATTGGTGTACACGTGATTTTGGTAGAGGAGAATGTTCAAATTGATTTAAAAGCTTGAAATTGGTTTGTGAACGAAAGTGGAGGAGATTACAAACGTTCTACCACTTGTATTTTAATACCCTCACATTATTATTTTATTTTAAAAGTCATTACAAGTTCCACCTTTAGGATTTACTGGTCCATTTACATTTTTGAAATCGAGCTGATTGTATTTTTTAAAAAAATGACCAGTAACTACATTTTAAATATTTGTTCAGGTTGTTTAACCTTGCTTCAGTTGGTGTTTGAATCTTTGTAGTGTAATATATACATATACTTATATTATGTAATGTTAATGAAGGGTTAATGGATTTTGAGGACTAGGATTTGCACGAGCATTCATTCGACATCGTTTCTTTCAGGTTTTCGCATTGTCAAGGTAGGGATATTTTCTAAAACCTTTTAAATACAGTTCATTTCAGTATATGATATGCAGTTACTGTTGATATCGAGGACTTTATGATCTATTTATGATATGTGCACATATATGTAGTCGCGCGACGCCACGTTCGCGTAATGTAATGACGAGTTTGTGGTTTTTATGGCCGTGTTCGCGTAATGTAATGACGTGTTCACGGTATTATGGTTGTGACCCGTAATGAAATGACGTGGCATGACAGATTCAGGTAGAACGGGAACGTTTAATCGTTCGGAAGCTTAGGCATCCTTGGGTATATCCCACCGTTCATTATGTTATGATGGTCTATTGTTGAGAGTTATCCGGTCACCTCGTATTATATAATGTATGAACTGTAATCCCTACTGAGTTTTCGATAACTCACCCCTTTCAAAACCTCATTGTTTTCAGGTTAGGCGAGTTTGGAGCGAGACGACAAGGGTGGCGACGATAGTAGTGTTGATTTCGTCAATTTTCAAAACTTTATTCCACCCTTATTATGTTTACTCGCTTTTCGCTTTTGAGAAATACGACTCTTGATATTTTGTCTAAATGAGACTATTGAGGATGAACACTATTTTGGGTGGATCTTTATATTGTTGACTATGAATTTATTTGTTTGGAGAAATATCATGTTTTGGCGATAAGTTATTTTTAAAAGTCTTAAAGTTTATTTTGGAAAGAATGAAAAATCCTCTTTAGTCTATTAAAAAAAAATGGGATGTTACAACTTGGTATCAGATCATTACGATTCTATTTACGGACCAAAAATGTTTGTTTTGAGAAAAATTGACTACTATCGCCCACCTTCGCCTCTCGCGTCGACCTCGCAAGTACGTGCATTCTACATTCATGATTTCTCATTTAAGTTGCAAGTTCAGTTTCATGATTTTAAAGTTGCATGCTTCTTATGTTCATGAGTTTAAAGTAAAATGCATGTTTGATCTCATGTTTCCAGTAAAATGCATGTTTGATCTCATGTTTCCAAAGTGATGGATTAAAGTTCATGATGTCTCAAGTACATTGCATACTTCCAAGTTGCTATTTTATGTTGCTTAAATTGTGCACTTTATGTTAAAGTTCAAGTTCATGTTCATGTTCATGTAAAGTTCGTGATTATTAGGTTAAGATGTGCACAATTTATTGCAAATTATGATGCATATGTTTATGAAAAATGTTATTTCCATGATTAAATGATTTTCAAGTTTTTACATAATTGTTTGTATGTGAAGTTAAGTTAATTGTGGCCTTAGGAACTTGAGATGATTATGAAGGTTAACCTACTCTCCAAGGATGAATTTCAGAAGTTATGGAATTTATGCTAAGTTTAATGTCGTTTGTTCTGTGGAAGTAGATCATGTCTCGTGGACAACCTCGTATTAATCGTGTGGTGGGCGATGCTCCAGATGACCAGAATGCCAATCCGCCACCAGAGATGAATGCTAACTGTGCTAATCAGGTTCCGGCAGGGGACCCGAATGCGACCTTACTCCAGACATTGGTTTCCGCGCTAGAAGGGCTTCATCAGCCAGCGTCAGCACCGCATGCACCACCACCGAATCCAGCTAGCGTTACTACAGTGGTGGTCGAGCAGTTTCGGAAATACCAGCCACCTACCTTCAATGGTGGTGGTGGACCACTAGAGGTTGAGGAGTGGATAAGGAGTCTGGAGAGGATTTTCACCCACATTGCATGTGCTGATGTGCACAAGATCTCGTGTGCCGTGTTTCAGATGGTGGGGGATGCAGCACATTGGTGGAATGCCTACAAGCGTACCAGTTTGAGTGATGATCAGCTCTTGCAGATGACTTGGGAGCAGTTTAAGGAGGTACTTATGCAGATGTACTTCCCTCAGTCCTTTTGTGATGCTATGGAGACTGAATTCCTTGAGCTTAAGCAAGGGAGCTTGACTGTGGAGGAGTACGAGAGAAAGTTCAACCAACTATCACGCTTTGCCGTTCATTTGGTGGATACCGATGAGAGAAAGGCAAGGAGATTTGAGAGAGGACTTCGCTCTGAGATCGGGACTATTATGGCGGGTCTGATGCTCAGGACCTATGCAGAGGTTGTCGAGCGAGCTCAGGCCATATCTGCTCGCATGGTTCCAGTGCAGCCTGCTATGAATGCGGGTAATACCTCCGGTAAGCGCAAATGGGAACAACCTAAGAGTGGGAATTTTGGAGGCAGAAATGGGAACTCCGGCAACAAGGGTGGAAGTTCTGGATTCAAAGGAAATCATGATGCTAAGAGAGGGAAGACAGACGGGCATGGACCTGGGATTCATACTACAGTGCCGCCATGCACCAAGTGTGGCAAGGGGCACACAGGAGAGTGCTTGCATGAGACGAGAGTTTGCTACAACTGTGGGCAGCCAGGGCACCCTTACTACAGGTGTAACCGTCCGAGGGTTCAGGACAACAAGAAGGGCACAACTCGTGTGTTAGCCATGGGAGGATAGGAGCCTAATCCAGATGAGGGTCCAGATGCTATGACAGGTATGGTTGCTATATCTGACGTGCCTGCTTTGGTTTTGTTTGATAGTGGTGCAACACATTCCTTCATGTCTGCTAAGTACTTTGCTCGAGTAAGTCATGCATGTGACGTAGTGAATGACGCATTGGAGGTTAACATACCTTCAGGTAAAACGATGGAAACAAATCGCCTTTGTAAAGACGTGGTGCTGAAATTTAACAAGAATGCATTGAAAGCTGATCTTCACGTGCTAGAGATGAAGGACTTTGATGTCATACTGGGAATGGATTGGTTGAGAGTTAATCATGCTAATATCTTATGTCGTGAGAGAAGGGTGATGATCAGAAGGCCTGGAGAGGAGGAAGTTATGTTGCAGGGCACGAAGAACAAGTCGATACCGTGTGTAGTGTCGGCATTAAAAGCAATGAAGATGTTGAGGAAGAAGGATTGCCAAGGGTATTTAGTGAATATCATGAACACTGGTTCAACTCAACTAGCTCCCGCCGATGTACCGATTGTATGTGAATTTGAAGATGTCTTTCCGGAAGACCTACCGGGACCCCCTCCTACTAGACAAGTGGATTTCACCATCGATTTAGTGCTCGGAGCGACACCCGTATCTAAAGCACCGTATCGGATGGCACCCAAAGAACTGGAGATACTGAAGGAGCAAATTCAGGAGTTATTGGATAATGGACTTATTCAGCCTAGCGTCTCTCCTTGGGGAGCACCAGTGTTGTTTGTGAAGAAGAAAGATGGTTCCTTGAGGATGTGCATCGACTAGAGAGAATTGAATCGACTCACTATTAAGAACAAATATCCTCTACCTAGGATTGACGATCTCTTTGATCAATTGAAAGGGGCAAGTGTGTTCTCGAAAATTGACCTAAGGTCAGGTTACCACCAGCTTAAGATCAAGGAGTCTGATATATCAAAGACAGCTTTCAGGACACGTTATGGGCATTATGAGTTCACAGTAATGCCGTTTGGTTTGACGAATGCGCCTGCAGTGTTTATGGATTTGATGAACCGAGTGTTCCAACCCTTCTTGGATCGGTTCGTGATTGTGTTCATAGATGACATTTTGATCTACTCGAAGGATGAAGCCCAACACAAGGAAGATTTGAGGTCTGTATTGGAGACGTTGAGGAGAGAGAAGTTGTATGCTAAATTCTCAAAGTGTGAATTCTGGATCAATCGAGTTGCTTTTCTCGGCCATGTTGTCACTGCTCAAGGGATTGAGGTTGACCCATCTAAGATTGAAGCGGTAAATGATTGGAGTTCGCCGAAGAACGTAGGAGAGATTCGTAGCTTTCTCGGTTTGGCCGGTTATTATCGGAGGTTCATAGAAGGTTTCTCCAAGATAGCACAACCGATGACGCAGTTAACGAGGAAAGGTGTGAAGTTTGTGTGGACAGAGAAGTGCGAGGAGAGTTTTCAAGAACTCAAGAGGAAGTTGACTACAGCTCCAGTTCTCACCATTCCAAATGGTACAGACGGTTTTGTGGTCTACAGCGATGCCTCCAAACAAGGATTAGGTTGTGTGTTGATGCAACATGGAAAAGTCGTAGCCTATGCTTCCCGACAGTTGAAGATACACGAAGTGAATTATCCTACACACGATTTAGAACTAGCCGCGGTGATACATGCATTGAAGATTTGGAGACACTACTTGTATGGAGTGAAGTGCGATATATACACTGATCACAAGAGTTTGTATCTTTGCGCAGAAGGAGTTGAAAATGCGACAGAGGAGATGGTTAGAACTTGTCAAAGATTATGATTGCTCGATTCATTACCATCCTGGAAAGGCTAATGTGGTAGCAGATGCGTTGAGTCGAAAAACAGTAGGGCATATAGCTAGTATGTTGACAGCTCAAGAGCAACTTCAGAAAGAGTTTGAGAATTTAAGAATTGAAGTGATTTCTCACCCGAACAGCATGGAGGCGATGTTATGTGCTTTGACGATTCGTCCTACCTTGGTAGATAGAATTAAGGAAGCTCAAGAGAAGGATGGTTTCCTATCGAAATTAAGAACCCGAGTTCGTGAAGGGAACATTGATGATTTTTCTAGAAACGAAAGATGGAGTCTTAGTGTTCAAAGGTAGGTTGTGTGTGCCGAAAGACGATACTTTGAGGAGAGAAATATTGGATGAAGCACATTGTACACCTTATACCGCACATCCAGGAGGTACAAAGATGTATCACGACTTGAGAGAGTCGTTCTGGTGGAGAAGTATGAAAAGAGACATTGGGTTGTTCGTGCAAAAGTGTTTGGTGTGTCAGCAAGTTAAGGCCGAACACCAACGACCATCAGGTTTACTTCAACCGTTGGAAGTCCCGGAGTGGAAATGGGATCATGTAACTATGGACTTTGTGGTAAGCTTACCCCGATCAGCAAGAGGAAACAAAGCCATTTGGGTAATCGTCGATCGATTAACGAAGTCAGCACATTTTCTACCGGTGAAGATTACTTTCAGTATGGATCAACTTTCACAACTGTACATTCGTGAGATTATGAGATTGCACGGTACTCCGGTATCAATAGTTTCAGATAGAGACCCGAGGTTCACGTCAAGGTTTTGGAGAAGTTTACACGAGGCCATGGGAACGAAGTTGAAGTTTAGCACCGCTTACCATCCTCAGACAGATGGCCAGTCCGAAAGAACAATACAAACTTTGGAGGACATGTTGAGAACATGTGTTCTTGATAATGGGGAGAAATGGGAGAATCTTTTGCCATTGGTGGAGTTCGCGTATAATAACAATTATCACTCAACTATCAGAATGGCCCCGTACGAAGCACTCTATGGAAGGAAGTGTAGATCGCCTTTGTACTGGAGTGAATTTGGTGAGAGGAAGATTTTGGGCCCTGAGATCATCGAGCAGACAGTTTCTGTAATTACCAAGATACAAGATCGCATCAAGGAGGCGCAAGATAGACAGAAGTCGTATGCGGACCGTCAAAGGAAAGATTTACATTTTGAGATTGGAGATCACGTTTTCCTTAAGGTAGCTCCGGTGAGAGGAGTTAAAAGGTTTGGAAACAAAGGGAAGTTGAGACCGAGGTATATTGGACCGTTTGAGATTCTTAAGAGAATCGGGAATTTGGCTTACGAGTTGTCCTTGCCGCCGAATTTGACCTCAATTCATAATGTGTTTCACGTCTCGATGTTGAGGAAGTATGTACACGACCTGAGTCATGTCGTTAACCACGAAGAGCTACAAGTGGATAAAGATTTGTCCTACGATGAGATGCCTGAGATGATATTGGATCGTAAAATCCACAAACTCAGAAACCGAGAAGTGTCTTTAATCAAAGTAAAGTGGACACGTCATAGCGAGGAAGAAGCCACTTGGGAGCGTTAGGAAGAGATGAGAGCTACCTACCCGGAGTTCTTTGTTCGAGGTACGTAACGAATTTCGAGGACGAAATTCTTATAAGAGGAGTAGGTTGTAACGACAGAAAATCTCTAGTTATTAAATAAGTAATTTTGACCCAATTAACAACTTGCATATAAATTAATTATATTATGCATAAGTTCATATGATTTTAAAGTTCAAATTTATTTTCATGTCATGTATTGCAGTTTGTTTCACAATTATTTACATTTGGTGTCCATGATCATGTAGATGTCCTCAAATCCTCGAGTCCTAATAATAATAAGTTATATTATACTATTATTATTATTATTATTTTTCTTTTCAAATGGGCTTGTTAAATAATCTTTATGCTTTTAATTGAACTTATAGCATTTTTAAAAGAAGTCAACTTCTCATGGGCTAGCCCATGCCCTTCCGTTTAAATAAATTAGGCCCATTTAACACATGTCCTCAAACTTTCACAAACCCTATGATTTACTATCTTCTCTAGCCACAAATGTACAAAACTCTCGACCGCACCTTTCAAGTCTTCAACTTTTCAACCTAAGGCAGTGTGAATCAATATTTCTTTTTGGCTTCTTGCTTGCTGCTATTGCAATTATTTACACAGCCTGGTAATTTTCTTTGTTTCATTCTTTTTTTGTTGTTTATTTACGGTCTCCTCTTTTGCTTTTAAGTAAATCACTTTTATTAAATTAGTGTTGTTGGGTGGAATTGGTGTACACGTGATTTTGGTAGAGGAGAATGTTCAAATTGATTTAAAAGCTTGAAATTGGTTTGTGAACGAAAGTGGAGGAGATTACAAACGTTCTACCACTTGTATTTTAATACCCTCACAATATTATTTTATTTTAAAAGTCATTACAAGTTCCACCTTTAGGATTTACTGGTCCATTTACATTTTTGAAATCGAGCTGATTGTATTTTTTACAAAAATGACCAGTAGCTACATTTTAAATATTTGTTCAGGTTGTTTAACCTTGCTTCAGTTGGTGTTTGAATCTTTGTAGTGTAATATATACATATACTTATATTATGTAATGTTAATGAAGGGTTAATGAATTTTGAGGACTAGGATTTGCACGAGCATTCATTCGACATCGTTTCTTTCAGGTTTTCGCATTGTCAAGGTAGGGATATTTTCTAAAACCTTTTAAATACAGTTCATTTCAGTATATGATATGCAGTTACTGTTGATATCGAGGACTTTATGATCTATTTATGATATGTGCACATATATGTAGTCGCGCGACGCCACGTTCGCGTAATGTAATGACGAGTTTGTGGTTTTTATGGCCGTGTTCGCGTAATGTAATGACGTGTTCACGGTATTATGGTTGTGACCCGTAATGAAATGACGTGGCATGACAGATTCAGGTAGAACGGGAACATTTAATCGTTCGGAAGCTTAGGCATCCTTGGGTATATCCCACCGTTCATTATGTTATGATGGTCTATTGTTGAGAGTTATCCGGTCACCTCGTATTATATAATGTATGAACTATAATCCCTACTGAGTTTTCGATAACTCACCCCTTTCAAAACCTCATTGTTTTCAGGTTAGGCGAGTTCGGAGCGAGACGACAAGGGTGGCGACGATAGTAGTGTTGATTTCGTCAATTTTCAAAACTTTATTCCACCCTTATTATGTTTACTCGCTTTTCGCTTTTGAGAAATACGACTCTTGATATTTTGTCTAAATGAGACTATTGAGGATGAACACTATTTTGGGTGGATCTTTATATTGTTGACTATGAATTTATTTGTTTGGAGAAATATCATGTTTTGGCGATAAGTTATTTTTAAAAGTCTTAAAGTTTATTTTGGAAAGAATGAAAAATCCTCTTTAGTCTATTAAAAAAAATGGGATGTTACACTTACATAATGTAAGCATGAGTTCATGGTCCTTTTCAGGTAACGCATGACTCTTTCAATAGCATACCAATGTTCTAAACTAGGACAACTGGTGAATCTACCAAGTACTCCAACAACACATGCAATGTCAGGTCTGGTACAATCAGTAGCATATCTCAAAATTCCAATTATACTAGCATATTCTTTTTGTCTTATGCTTTCACCTTCATTTTTTCTGCAATTTCACAAAAAGATCAAAAGGAGTACAAATAGGTTTACAATCATAATAATTTTTTCAAAATCATTTCAACATAATGTGATTGATTTAATGAAATGCCATTTTCATTCTAGTAATTTTGATTCCAAGAATTACATCAGCTTCTCCTAAGTCTTTTATGTAAAAACTTATCATGTTTTTTGTTTCATTAACCACACCAAGAGTTGAACCAATAAATCAGAAGTTCATCCACATAAATTAATATAATAGTACATATATTATCCACACATTTGTAATATATGCACTTTCATTGATCCTAAAACCATTGCTAATAATCAAAGAATCAAATTTATCATGCCATTGTTTTTGCAATCAGGACAAAACTCAACTAAATCCCAAGTTTTATTATTTTCAAGAGATTCAATTTCATTATCAATAACTTCTTGCCAAAGATCAACATCTGGAGAGCTAAGTGCTTCTTTTATAGAATTATAGAAGAAGGATCATCTTCAAGATTAAATACAAAATCAGGACCAAAGTCTTTACTAATTTTAGCACGTTTACTCCTTCTAAGTTCTGGTTTAAGTTCAGGAACTATGATAGTAGGGGAAGGTTCTGAAATACTAGTACCCCCACTATTTCTTAATTCTTTATCTAATACTTTGGGCTTGAAAGAAAACTTTATGTTCAAAGAAATCAGCATCAACAGATTCAATAATCACCTTATTATTAATGTCATAAAATCTATATGACTTACTGTTCACAAAATATTCAACAAAAACACATTCATAAGCTCTACTCGACAGTTTATTCATTTCATATGCACACAGATTAAGAAGAAGACACTTTATTCATTTCAACATTAAGCTTAAACATGCAATCAACAGCATAACATTTACCGACATGGGCTCCGTTCTTGGTGATGGTATACTGGTCAGATCCAAAAGTTTGCACAAATCCAGCTTTGTTGAGAAGATAACCAGACACCAAATTCTTTCTCATTCCAGGAGTGTGTAGCTCATTCTTCAAGGTTAGTGTTTTTCCAGAAGTGAACACTAGATCGACATCACCAGAACCTAACACGTTTGTGGTATGGGAATCTCCCAACAACACTTTCTTATCTTCTGTTTCAGAGTAATTCTTAAACAGGGATCTATCATAGCACACATGTCGTGCTGCACCAGAATCAATCCACCAACCATCAGATCCACCAATCATATTAATCTCAGCAATCATTGCCACAAGAGGTTCTTCCAGCATATTTGCTTGGGGAGCATCACCTGTACGTTCCCGCTTAGGGAAACGACAGTTTCTAGCCAGATGTCCAGGCTTACCACAATTGTAGCACTCAAATTTGTCTCCATTGTTCACATTTTGCCTCGTAGGAGGCTCTGAAGAACTTTGATTCTGGTGTTGCTTTTGTCCTCCATAATTTTTCCGATTCTGATTTGGCTTCATTGACTTCTTTTGGGGCTTCAAGGTTGCATGAGTGTTCTTATTTTTCTTGATGCTGGAGAGCATCATCAATTCTTCATTATGATCTTGCTTCCTGTGTTCATCTTCAATACGGATGTGTAGAATCTGACTCTCCATGGAAAGCTCCTTTGATTTGTGTCGCAATGAGTTCTTGTAATCTTTCCAGGAAGGGGGCAGCTTGTCTATCACCACCGACACTTGAAACGGCTCACAAATCAACATTCCTTCCACCGTGATCTCGTGGGCTATTTTCTACAATTCATGAACTTGAGAAATAATTGGCCTGTCATCAACCATCTGATATCTCAGGTAGCGGCTCACAGCATATTTTTTAGAACCTGCTTCTTCAGTATTATATTTTTTCCGTAATGCATCCCAAACTTCTTTAGCAGTGGTTAGTGATGAATAATAATCATACAATTCATCATTCAAACCATTTAAAATAAAATTCCTGCAAAGAAAATCATTTTCGACCCAATCATCAATAGCTTTTGTTGACTCTTTGGTTGGAGGATCAACCACAGCAGGTTTGATAGAATTGGTTTGTTTTTCGCACTTCTTTGTGTGAAGATAGAAAAACATCTTATTCTGCCACCTCTTGAAATTGGCACCCGTGAACTTGGATGGCTTGTTGTTGTCGCTTGCTTCGTACTCCATGACAGATGAGAGCGTCTTAAAATTGTTGAAATATTACCTGCAAAATCAGAAAAAATAGTAACACAATAAACACGAAACAAGGCTGAGTCGCGGACTAGGTCGCTTTCTTTAAGACGTTTCGCGGCTCTGCCTGAAAGTGCTTTGCAGTAGATAGCAACGTCGTCCCCAGGATAAAACAGCCCTCTATTTCAATCGAACTTAGCACTCAGATCCATCGATTCACACAAACTATTTCTGCTCAAGTATCTTTCTCTTTTTTTCAAGTGTTTTTCAAGTATCTTCTGAAATATCAAAGCTTGGTTTTTATAGAATTTTGAAAGTGTAACGTCTTTGTAATAATTGCTGCATAAATGAAAAGACGTTATGATTTTATAATAATGATAGCAGTTACAAAATTCAAACTTTGTTAAGGTGATAAGGTTGGACCAGTATCACCTTAAAAGGCCTTGTTAAGGTGATAAGGTTGTCCAACTTATATGTGAGCTCAATCTTCTTTATTCAACCGATGTGGGATACTCTAACAACGCGCACAACTACCGCAAGTTCATCGCACCGCTCTCACCGCCACGAAGCAGTCACTAGGTGGAATGGAACCAGAAGCTTCCCATACAGCTACATCGTCTGAACCTCGCAATGGTTCCAGATGATACCATTCAACCACCGATTCAAATGTATTGGGATTACTGTGATAACTAGGGGACATGAACGTTAGAAGATGAACGTTCGAGCCAATCGGAATATGCAAGAAATGTAAGATTGAAGTACCAGTGGTTTAAGAAATTATTTTCTGAACATGTGCAACAGAGGTCCATTATACATAGGTAAAAATTCTGATCACTCGTATTGACGAATTTAGTTCCTCACAATTTTAATCAAAAGAAGTGTGAAATTAAGGTTACAGAATATGTATCCGGCCAGCGGCTTCTATCCGTAATTAATCACAATTTTGTCCTCCCATATGTAATCCAGTTGCTGCTATCTTTGTAAACTATTTTTTTTTTTTTTTGGTTTACAACCTTTGCTTTTGATTTGTCTTTTTGTTTGTTCAATTTTAATTATGTTCTCAAAATTATGTTCTCGGTCGATTGGAGGAGGTGTGCCCGTTGGGACCAAGGCTTACATGTCTACCTAGGGCTGCATCGTTGAGTATGGTTATAGTTGATGGGGAGTGGAGGTGGCCGGTAGATTTTGAGGAGGAGTTCGTTGACGTTATGCATGAGTTGCCGAGGATTGTTGTGAGGACAGATACAGTGCGGTGGACACTGCATCGATCTGGGGCTTACACTTCAGCTTCGGCATATACCCTCTTTTGTCCCGAGGGTCCTCGGGTGCCGTGGGCTGCCCTTTTGGCCGGACCAGGGCGAATCCCGCGACATTGCTTTATTCTTTGGCTTGCTATTAGAGGACGACTGCCGACTCGGGATAAGCATTGGATAGGTCGGGGGGTTGATGCGTGTGTGCTATGTGGAGGGGCGAGTGCAGAAACACATTCCCACATTTTCTTTTAGTGCCCTTTTTCACAGGATTGTTTGCGGAGATTACAGGTGGAGGTGAAGTTCTTTTGGCCACGTGGTGATTGGCATAGTGCTGTCTTACGTGCTGCTAGTCGGTGGCGTGGGAAGCACTGGATTTCTTCCGCCTATCGTGGACTTCTTGCTGCTTTGGTTTACTTTATTTGGCAGGAGAGGAACACGAGGATACAAGAGTCTCGCTCGGTGTCGTCTGGAGTAGTGGCTACTCATGCTCTTTCTATCATACGGGAGAGGATCATCTCTTTACGACTCTCAGATTCTCTTCAGGCACGGGCACTTAAGCGAGTGTGGCATATAGCTTGGTAATTTTACTTTTTGTATATTTACTGCTATATGTTTCTTTTGGCTGTGTTGGAGAGCTAGTCTGTTAGCTCGGTGTTGCGGTGGGGTTTTCTTTCCCCATGCGCTGTACTGTAATACTACACCTTTTATTTTTTATGTGATTGACCTTTACCAAAAAAAAAAAAACATTGTATTATTTTTTTATTTTTTTTTTTGTCTTACAGGTGCAAATGTTACTAAGTAATGTCGGTTCTCAAAGAAGTCAAGAAATTTTCATGTGAAGTTATTTAAAAAAGTATTAATAAACAGTATTATTATTTATATGTATTTGGATTATAGTAAATTTTGATTATTGACTATTTTTTAACATTTGCAGCCATTTTGATGTTGGAACCCGAATGTTTGTAATTGAGATTTAAAGTTATGTACTATTTAATTGAAAATTTGAAACTTGCTTAAAATTTGAAAATCTTTTGGGACTTGTAACACACAATATCGATATAATTTATTTCGATAACGAATTTTCAGTACGATATTCGACATGACGAGTTCGGTACGGTATGATACAGTATTCCACCCCTATCTACAAGAGATAAATCGGAGTCGCACTTCCAACTCTTCTTCGCTTGCCCGTACTCTTCACGTTGTCTAGCTATCCAGTTGGAGGGAGAAGTGGTATTTGTATGGTCAAGTCTGGACTGGTTAATGGGAGTCTTACGGGTTGCACGGAAGTGGCGGGGTTGATATCTCATTTATGCAACATATCGAGCCCTTCTGGCCAGTATTGTTTATATATAGACTTTGGATGGAAAGAAACACAAGCATTCAGGAGAGTCATTATGTCCCTTTAGAGCAGCTCAGCCAGCTCTCGATGGCAGCAATACTGTAAATGTTGTTTTTGGCGACAACGTATTTTTCCTTGTTTTTTTTGTCTTTGTTGATTTTCAGGGTTACAGGTTAAAAATCCGAAGTCAACTACCTTGCGCGTGGAAATGGAGACTTAAGTCTCCACTTTTGGAATGACATAGAAACGGCGACAGCAGTCGCCGCTTTTGGTGCAAGGGTGAAGTGTCATGAAAACGGCGACTCGTGTCGCCGCTTTTGGTGCAATGCGTGTGTGCAGGGAAACGGCGACTAGCGTCGCCGCTTTTGGAATGTGCGTGAAAACGGCGACTCCTGTCGCCGGTTTTGGTGCAATGGATTCATGGCGTGGAAACGGCGACACGGGTCGCTGGTTTTGGTTTGTGGCGTGGAAAAATTCCAGCGAAACGAGTCGCTGGTTTTGTGGACTTGACATGAGAAACGGCGACTCAACCCATGGCAATTTTCCGGAGACTAGTGTCGCCGGTTTCTTGTCCCTTATGTTTTTTTTTTCGTAGTTCATGTTTCCTTTGCTTTGATTTTACGACTAAGTACTTACAACGTGATTTCTCTAACCTGGTACTCAGTTCAAGGAAATGAAGAATTGTTCCAAGTTTGCAACTTCAACAATATCGACGACCGTGAAGACGATGAAATTCGAAGCTTCAACACTTAGAGTTTTTCACAAGAAATTGAAGATGAAGAATTGAGATCGATGGAGTCAAGATTGAAATTGAAGTTTGATTTTGAAATTGAAGATTCAAGATTCGAAGATTCAAGAATCGAAGATTCAAGATTCCAAGATTCAAGAATCCAAGTTCTACAATGATGATGTCATCCATGGAAATGTGACATAGGCCAAGCATGCGACGAATGAGAACGTGTCACGTCATCACTCTCACATGTGCGGCTCTACTATAAATACCTATGAATTTCATTTTCATCATTTTGACGATTTTGAGAGAACGAAATCTGATTTTTAG
Organism: Euphrasia confusa; assembly: GCA_954870475.1. Classification (NCBI taxonomy): domain Eukaryota; kingdom Viridiplantae; phylum Streptophyta; class Magnoliopsida; order Lamiales; family Orobanchaceae; genus Euphrasia; species Euphrasia confusa. Next base: position 21,568,700 of record OX940949.1, read on the forward strand.
AATCGTAGTCGAGCTTCGAGTTTGTGTAGTAGCTTATGCGCCGTGTGCCAAGATTAGAGCTAGGAGATATAGCTTTAGGTACTCGTGTGCTAGTTTGCAAGTTAGTGGGAGTTGTTGCGACACTCGGGAAACTTCTTGTAAACGTTTTGCCTACCATACTCTACAAGTGTAATAGTTTAAGTTTTGTGATCAATGAAATGGAAACTATTACATAACTTTGTCTTCACTTTTTATTCTACAAATTGTGTAAGTGTTTTACTTTGACGGAAGCTGCTGTCTGTGAGTTCAAGACCAATTTCTCGAAAAATTGGTATCCTACGCTGAAGGCGTAATTTCAATTGGTATCAGAGCGGGACGTCATACGTATAAGACGTGATCCGTTACTTGACTTCATATTTCCGCTAAAATGGAGTCGCCAATGTTTGTCCAGAAACCGATTATACTAACTCATCAGAACTACTCTAACTGGAAAGCTAAAGTTTCAGCGAGAATTAAAGGCCTTGACTCTAGATCTTGGATGGCAGTGTTAGAAGGATGGGAACGCCCATATACTGAAGACGCAGATGGCGTGAGAACTCCTAAACCTGAACGTAACTGGACTAGAGAAGAGCATGATTTGTCAACTGCGAATAGCAAAGCTCTACTTATTATATGTGAATGGTTGGACCTTAGCATGTATCAGCTGGTCAAAAATTGCACATCTGCCAGAGATGCATGGGAAACATTACAAAGAACGTGTGAGGGTAGTCATGCAGTCAAGCGATCAAAAATCCGAACTATCACTGCCCAATTCCATCAGCTTCGAATGAGGGAAGATGAAGACATAAATGACTACTTGGACAAGATCATGAGATATGTCAACGAGGCGTTCGAACTATGAGAAATCTTTCCTGCTCCCATGGTCTATGAGAAGGTCCTATCAAGTGTAAACACCAGATTCGAAAGCAAAGTGCTAACCATCGAAGCTCGCAACGACGAGAATCATAACTGGGATTATGCTGACTTGATGGCTGATTTGAGAAATTATGACTTGACTCTCAAAGTTCGAAGTAACCCAGATATGTCACTTGTCTACGAACCAATGACTGCTCTCAAGATTTCTGAGAAAGGGAAGAGTTCAAAAAGCTCGAACTCTCGAAAACCTCATGTGAAAAATGAGAAGTCTGAAAGTAGTTTTTCTGCTGATCTGGGTGAATCTGATGATGAGGAAGCTGAGGATATTGAGAGACTGATGAACTCTAATAATCCGGACAAACTTGCTGCACTGACTGAGATAGTCACTTATCTTGTGAAGCAAGAATTTAAGAGGAAGAACCGTGCCCGTAACTTTCGAAAATTTTAGAAAAATTCTAACTCGTTTCAGAGAAACTCAGACAACCGAAATCAAACCTCATTCTCTGACAAAAAATTTAAGGAGACAAAACTTTCTCCATATTCTTCTACTAGCAAGGATGTTTCCAAAATGCAGTGCTTTGAATGCAAAGGATTTGGACATGTCAAAAACGAGTGTCCTAACTTACATCGCAAAAAGAAACTGCCCGTGAGCTATGTAGTTTTTGATGATGAAAATGTAATCTCAGAAAATGATGAATCTGAGAATGAAAATTCTGATGACGATGAGGACAACGCTCTAGTTGTCACGTTTGATGAAGGTTTTGATCTTGCAAACTTTGAAGTTGAAAATTTTCAAATTGCTGCCTTTCTAAAGGATACTGCTACCGCAGACAACATTTTCCGTGTGGCGTCTGAAAATCGAAATTTCTGTGATGATGATATTTTTTCGGATGTTGAATCCGTGACTGAGTCTGTGGAAAATGAGATGACTCCTAAAGTATCTCAAACTGAATGTGTAAGTGCTGAACTACTTGCCTTGAACGAGAGTCACACTGAACTCTCAAAATCCTATGACTTAGTTATCACTGAGAATGGTGCACTTGAAGTGTCTTTAAAAGTTCTTACAGAATCTTGTAACGAACTCTCAACTGCCAACCGGAAGATGTATGACGAGGCTGTAGAGTTGAAAAACTCGGTTGAAAAGACGACAGACGAGAAACGGAGGTTGAATAATTCTCTAACAATTCTGAAGATCAAGTTTGATACTCTCTTCGAAGAAAAACATAAATACTACAAAGAGGTTGTCGAACTGAGAGAAGTGTGTGAGAAGTTGAGTTCTGAAAACTCAAAACTGAAGACCTCACTAAAAAAGGAGTCAACTGAAGTTAAGAAACTGCAGACTCTGTTTAAGAACTCGGACGCGGAAAATGACGAACTGAAGTCTTCTCTAATGAAAGTTCAAACTGACCTTGCCATGACTGACAAGGAACGATATGTGTTGAAAGAAAAACTTCACATGACTGATGAACTGTTGAGGAAAATGAACACGAACTCTTCCGTGTTTGACAATGCTGCTTCATATATGAATCCTAATCGTTACGGCCTTGGTTTCCAAAAGGTTTTTGAGTCTATATACTCAACTCCTGAAAAGAAGAATGATGTGACTTTTGTTAAGGCATCGGATGATCTGCCTAAGGATGAAAGCAAGGATGACGTTGAATCATCTAAACGGAAGGAGATTGCTGAAGGGAAGAAGATTGCTGAGTCTCCAGAACCTAAAACTCAAAAGTCGATCTCGACTTCAAAATCTGAAACATATCAATTTCCGAAGAACATTGTCAAACATCCTCGTGGTATCCTACCTTATGAGAAGACGTTGCTGAAGAACTTAGAAAAATCTCAGAACGTGAAGAAAAATGGACAATCCTCACACACTAAAACTGTTTTGGTCAAGAGGTCTACGAAGGTTGAAATTCGTCAAAGGAGAAAGTATGTATGTCACCACTGTGACCAACCTGGACACATTAGACCATTTTGCTACAAACTTAAAGCAGACATGAACCGTGAGATGATGACTAAGGATGACAAATCACAAATTTCTCAAAAGCTGAAAGTTGAGAAAAATATGACAAACAACTCACGAAATATTAATGTGAAAAAGGTTGAAGTTGCTAAGGACATGAAGAAACCCATTTCTCCAAACTTGATAACTAAGACGAATCTAAAGACTGTGACTGAGAAAAATGTCCAAACTGCTAAAGACAAGAAGAGATGGGTGCCTAAGACTCTCAAGAGTAAAGTTGAACTTAACTCTAACTCCAAAAGTTGTTGGCAACCGAGAGAACTCATTTTTTGCAATGTTGCACTTAATGCTTCTGAGACTGGATCCAAAGGAATTTGGTATTTTGATAGTGGCTGTTCCCGCCATATGACTGGCACGAAAAAGTTTCTGAAAAATTACGAGCCTATGACTGGCGCTCCCGTGGTGTTTGGAGGGGGAGCGAAAGGCGTCGTAAAGGGAAAGGGGACTCTACAAATCAAAGGTTTACCTCCTATCAGAAATGTAGTCCATGTAAAGGGACTAGTTGCTAATCTTATCTCCATCAGTCAACTGTGTGATGAAGGACTGAACGTGAGTTTTGATAAGGAGTCTTGCAGAGTTTTTGATGTTGAAGGAAATTGCATAATGGAAGGTCCACGTGCTAAAAATAATTGCTATACAACTGAGTATAGTTGTTTTTCTGTGACCGTTCCTGATGAAGTTGATTTGTGGCTGCTGGGATTCGATGTCCCGGGCTATCAAAATTGCGGAACCGATAGCCCGATCAAAAACCCTCGATCACCGAAGATTGGATCCCCGACTCATCCGCAGGAGTCCGACCTTTGGAGACTACATGCCCGAAGACACGCAGCCCGCCCCCAGCCGATTTTCTCCTACGAGTCGGATCCACGAACGCGAACCACCTCACGAGCCGGGGCCCGACCGAACGCCATCGAGACCCGAAGGCCCCGTGTGCCCAGCCGAACCCCCGCGAGGGGTTCGCGATCGTCTACGGACGATCGCTGGGATCGCTACTAGCGATCCCTAGGGCTGCTCGTAGCAGCCCTGCAGCGAGTCGCGATGACTCGCTGCTCGCACGGGGTCAGCCCCGTGCGCATCCGCTACGGGAAACCCCGTAGCGCGCACGAGGCGGCTGCGGGTTATCCCCGCAGCGACCCGCGATCGAGCTCACGGGCTCGATCGCCCCTCGGCTCCAGCCGAGGGCTTCGCGTCACGCGCCTCCGACGAAGGGGCTGGGGTCCGCCACGGCACCAGCCCGTGGCACCCCGGGGATCGACCGAAGTCGATCCCATGCCCCGGCGTCCAGCCGGGGCTCGTCCCCTTGTCGCGCGATGGGGCGGTCCGAACGCTAGGGTTCGACCGCCTCCCTCGATCCTCGCCGGGGATCTCGAATCCCCGTCCCCGAGGTTCGTCGTTTTTCCCGGATCGCGTCGTTCATGTATACATCACAATTATTCAACGCACATATAATCAAAGAGGGGGATTCTCGATTATTACCTCGAATCGTTGTACGGAGAAACGAATTCGGTTGACGACCTTGTGATCTTCCCGCGTATTCCTAGCACTCCGTTCGAACGTCGGGTGGGCGACGAGCTATCGAACTCTTATGGATCTTCCTCACTCTCAGAACTTTATGATTGGCGTAACTTAGGTTTTCTTAGTTATGAAAAGTGAAGACCATGTAGTGCTTATATAGGCTACGTAGGGGATCATAAGGAGAATAAATATTGGGCTTCAATATTGAAAATTAAATTGGGTCCAACCCAAATCTATTAATTCTTATCAATATTAATTTTATTTATTTTCCACTATATAAATAAAATTGCACTCCCAATATTATTCCATATTATATCAAATAATATTTCTCCATCTTAGTATTATTTATTCCGTGTATTTAAGATTTTAAATATCCATGAATAAATTTATTTATTGCTTAATAAATATTATTCATCTCTTATATCCGAGACTAGTACCATTCAACCTTAATTATTGTGCGGAACGAATCCACTCATGAGGTTTACACAATAATTCCTTATGAACTCATCTCGGGGATATTATCAACCCTTCCGGGATACACTGCCCCTTCAAGAATTCACGGCATGCCATATACAAAATATAGTGACCCAACTTAACCGGTAATTAACCCAATAATTAAATCGGTTAATTCCTTTGGTAAATCAAAGTCACTTATGTTAAATATACACACCCGCAATCGTTTCAGGGATTAAGAATAAAATACTCCGAGTTTCAAATCAATTATCGCCGAGCAATCCTAATTGATGAGTCTCAATTGATCCGTCCAATACACCAAGTGTACAAGTGTGATAAAATAATTAAGATAAATTATTTTCTCTCTCACACAACGACTATACCGATGGATTAGTTCGTGTCCATCTAGGTCGTGAGCAACTGTTCGATTAAATACGAGTAACCGATAGTATGATCTTCTGTGCGCCCATGCAGCACCATACTAACTACAACGTATAAAATCCAGAACTATGATTTGCATATAATTAAATGCAAATAATTGTTTATTAATTAAATAGATTAAATGCTATGATCGGGAGTTTACCGTTACTTAAATCTAGACATTAAGTACACAACTCCAACAATCTCCCACTTGTACTAAGGTCTAGTCATTTCCTCCAAACTCCCGGTTCCCATACTCATCACGTGCTTTAAAGTGTACTTCCGAGAAGTACTATGTGAGTGAGCAATCTAGGTTGCCGCTCAGAAGTTATCTTGGTGACTACTACGTCGTCTCCCTGACGATGACTCGTATCAGGTGGTACTTGCTCTATGTGTTAACATCACTTTTGACTTATGACCTCTTCTAGTTCACCGTGCACCGCTATCTAATAGCCTTTGGTAAACTAAGAGTCATATCCAAGTCAAGAGGTTATCCCGGAACCTAACCAAAACTTCCGCTGCCTCTGAGGCTGCTATTCGGTTATGAGAGTCTCTGAGAAGCGTCCCGCTTATCACTCTTTCACTTCATGGTTCCACCTCTTTCTAAAAGTGAACACATAGCCTGATATCGACTTTCACTGGTCCTTCTCTGATTTTTGGATCTGAGAATCTGTAATCTAAGAAGATTTCGTCTTGCTCAAGCCAGTACTATGAAAGTACTCTTGCAGCATTCGAACATCCCTTATCCAGATTACTTTGATATCCTCCCACTACGCAAACCGCATAGTTGATATCAGGTTCTTGTTTTACAACATTGCATCTATAAAGCTTTTCCATACTTGAAGTATAGGAAATTGCTTTGTCCTCATCTATCTCCTTCATGTGTTCAAACACATACCCTTTAGATAGATGTATATTCTGTCTCTGAAAGGCAATAACCTTTCTCAGAAGTATGCATGTTTTAAACAAACCTTAATCATATAAGATGTCTAGGAGAAGCACAATGTTCTTATCTCTAGATCATAAGATCTTAAGAACATGCTCTAACTTCTTCTCAATCTTATATCTCGATTTATTTAGACAACCTCTATTTTATGTCTGACAACACTTTTACATTGTTGCCAATGATAAAATGTTATCTACATAAAATCTCCGAGAAACACCACCTTTGTTTCCATTACGTCTCTAACACACCTTCTTCGCTAATTCCTATGCAGACCTAGGGATCGATTTCATGTATACTGGATCCAGAGTTCAAAACTCCTCCAGTCTTATGAACATCTCTAGTTGCTTAACAACCTCCCACTGCAATGGCGTCCCGGTGTATAAAAGTAACAACATTAGGTGCAGTTAGTGGTGTACTACTACTCGGTCAGGCTGGTTCTCAGTCTTTCCCTTTCCTCATTTTAAAGTACATTGTCAATTAGGGCATTGTAGTTCATCTAATAGTTTTTCCTCTATGAACCGGGCGAGAACGCCCTTCTGGTTCGTAGTACTATTGAACATACAATTACTTGTTCTTCTAGGATATTCTACAACCACATAGAATGTGCCGTTGCGTCCAGAAATATCCATAGAACATAGGTAGTTCCGAACAAACTTGTTCTTTTACCATTAGAATCCCATTTCTCATTCCTGACACATCATGTCTACACTTCAGTGTATGGTGTAGTCGCTTGAGACTTAATCTCAGTCTTTGATTTATGCTATGTGTTATTTAGATAGGTGATAGCCTCCGCGAACAAGTCGCAGGCTCCCAATGGATATACTTTGAAGGATCCCCATAATGGCTTTGTGTTGAAAAACACTCCGCATTTATGGCACAGCAAGCAGTCCAATCCATCTTCGAGTATTCTTGGAAGAACGACTCGTACCTTCTCTAATTACACATACCGCATTAATCATCATTTTCTATACTTGTCCGAATTCCATCCTTTAACCAGAAAGGTTAACTCAGTTGTATCATCTTTCAAGATCGATTCTTAGGTCGGGAGGTCCACTCCTCCAACTATAATTGATCAAATCAATTTCGACCTTTTGAATCCCTTTTGAATAGATACTACCAAGTTCAAGAATTCACAAGTATAATGATTGACAAGAGAAATACATCTAATAAGTAAAACAAGTTATATATAACGGTTTGTTGCATCGTGGTAGACTAAGGATTCATCATTCATGTATTGCTATCTAATGTACCAGAATAGATATCACCATTATTTCTTATCCAAACCATCCAATGATTAAAGAAATAAAATATCCATTAATAAAGAAAACCAGAACAAAGTTCTTTTTCAAAATAAAGGGGTACATAAGCAATAACTGAAATGAAAACTTAAAACAGATAAATGTCTTCCACTGCAACCGCTGCTACCCCATCAGCTTCGCCCATGTAGACTTGAATTCTTCTTCTCTAAGTCGCCGGGTTTTCTGGAACCCCTGCATTTAAAGAAATGCACATACCGTCAGTGGTTCCATATCTACACACCAGAATTCTGGTAGATAATACCGCTGACTATGTTTTTACGACTAAAGAAAAATTCGTACCTCTGAGAGGACATTCAGACTTCCAGTGTCCCATCTTGTTGCATCGGAAGCACTTACCCTTTGGCTTTGCAGCCCCCACTCGTGGTGCAGTCCTCTTGACACCACTGGGTTTCCAGGCTTGCTTCCTTTTCTTGCCCCTACCTCCATCAGGCTTAAAGCCTTTGGACTTGGTAGCTACAAGCGCTTGAGACTTGCCCTTCTTGTAGATCCCCTCTGCCGCCTTCAGTTCAGTCAGGAGTTGCGCAAGAGTATAAGATAGTTTACCCATATTATAGCTCATACGAAACTGCTCAAAACTAGGGGTCAGAGACTGGAGTATGATGTCGACTTGCGTCTCACCATCAATAGAAGCTCCTAGGACCTCAAGTTCATTCAACAAACTCATCATCTTAAGAACGTGCTCCCCAACGGGCGTTCCTTCAGATTGAGTAGTCGACATGAGGACTCTCATGGCTTCTTGCCTAGCCGCACGATCTTGCTCCCCAAACATCTCCTTGAGGTTAAACATCATATCATAGGCAGTGTCCATTGGCTCATGTTGGGTTTGGAGTACATTTGACATGGAAGCCAAAATATAACACCTAGCCATTTCATCAGCCTTTTTCCACTTCCGATATGCCAGTTTTTCCTCATCAGTTGAGGCAGCCGTGGGCTCGGCAGGGCACACTTCATGGAGTACATACTTGTACTCTTCCGAAGTTAGGACAATGTCTAAATTTCTCTTCCAATCAATATAGTTGGTGCCAGTGAGCTTATGCTCCTTGAGTATCATAGAAAGTGGGTTCATAGCTATTCTCTAAACCTATAAGCACATTTAAACAAACAATTAATTTAATATCCGATATTATCTCCCTTAAATAATATCATTAAATTACTAATCACATCTAAAATCCCATCAGGTAAGGCAAGCCACGTGGTGTGGACGTTTACCCACCCAAATGATTTAGCAATTAGATTTTCTTTGGTCATACATCGCTTATAGCGGAACCTCGTGGGGAGGAATACTACAAGGCGTATCTAAGTGTAAACCATTACTCAGCACCAAAGTGAATTGCTTGGAATTGCTACATTACCGCAAGCCACGTGGTGTGGACGTTTACGACAACTTCACAACTCTTCACAATTCCTTACAACTGTCTACATCAATTAATCCAAAATCCGTCAGTGCAGCAAGCCACGTGGTGTGGACGTTTACTTCACTAAGAGACTTTTATAATTGACTCCCAATTACCAGATCCATTCGATTTTCGTAAATCAAGACGCGGAGAATCATAAGTGAAACTCGAAGTTTCTAACCAGTGATTCACCATGCAAACAACCCTATCTCTCACGAATGAGGGAGCCGAGCAGACAAACGACCCATCTATCAAAGAATGGCACGAAAGTCTCTAATTTGTGTCCTCTACATGACCAAGTGGCTCTGGCTCCATTCCACTCCCCGGGGTGAGAATGAGTCGACTTGAAGTCAGTTTCAGAAAGACAAATTAGGCATTGTTTGATAAACTTGATCAATGTTTCTTGTAAGAGGAATTACAAGAATTCTCCTCCAATGACACATCTATACGAACTTCAAAAGTCCATAAGAGTCACCAAGAGAACAGTAATGGAGACCATGGGAATGTTTCCATTCCCTCTCCCACTTAGCTTTTTATAACAAAGGGATACGCTATCTAATGCATAATTAAACACATAAGCATGCATGAAAGCAATAAAGCACATAGCACATAGTCAAAAATAATGCTAGAGTAATTATTTTTCCCCGACTATCATGGCTTTATCTTCATATGCATCTTCTAGTCTTCAGTCTTCGCTTCTTGAATGCCCCATGTGACGAGAATATTAATCTCTAATATTTAAATCTATTTATTTTTAATTAATCCAAAAGTTACTTAATTCGAAAATTAAGTCAATCGAATATATCAAAAATAAAATTAAATATCATTAATATTTTTTATTTATTTATTTTCCTATCTAGTTCTATTAAATCTCTAGAATAATCTATCCAAATAAAATTTGGAATATTCTAGAAGATATCTATAATAGAACAAGGAAATAAAATAAATTAGGACTTACTACTTTCCAAATTTATCTTTATTCCTAATCCATGAATATTCCCATGAGTAGGAATAATCAAATAGGAAAAAATAAATTTAGTACTAAATTAATTAAATTTCTAATCTATGAATATTTCCATGAAGGAAATAAATCAATAGAAAATAAAATTAATTTAAATTAATTCTTTTCCTAATCCATGAGAGTTTCCAAAAGGAAAGTACTCAAATAGGAAAAATCCGAATTAATTGGGAAAGTGGATCTTGGTAGGAATAGCACGGGGTTAGGAGACCCCACGCCATCCCACCATGATCGATCGGCCGGCCACTCGGGGAGGAGCGCCGCCGTCGCCTAGCCACGCCGGCTAGGCCATGGGTCGATCACCATCATGGGATCGATCCCCAAGCCCCTCTCTCTTCGTCACTTCTTCGTCTTCCGGCGATCGTCTCATCATCGAACCAACGTAATTAAAATTACAAATTTTAAATTACAATTCCGGTATCGATTCTATACATGAAATCGACCCTATACATTTTCCGGAAAATAAAGTGCGTAATAATAAATCCTAAATTCGGTCAACCCCCGAATTTTTACTATTACAAACATTCAACCACACAAAACGAATCTCGACATGTCCGAGAGTTTAATAATCATGATAATTAATTAAAAAACAATTAATTAAATCCAACCATGATAGCCGGAAATCCTGCAAGGTAGAACAATAATCGAACATATACATGAACACGAAACCAAACGCTCTGATACCATTTGCTGGGATTCGATGTCCCGGGCTATCAAAATTGCGGAACCGATAGCCCGATCAAAAACCCTCGATCACCGAAGATTGGATCCCCGACTCATCCGCAGGAGTCCGACCTTTGGAGACTACATGCCCGAAGACACGCAGCCCGCCCCCAGCCGATTTTCTCCTACGAGTCGGATCCACGAACGCGAACCACCTCACGAGCCGGGGCCCGACCGAACGCCATCGAGACCCGAAGGCCCCGTGTGCCCAGCCGAACCCCCGCGAGGGGTTCGCGATCGTCTACGGACGATCGCTGGGATCGCTACTAGCGATCCCTAGGGCTGCTCGTAGCAGCCCTGCAGCGAGTCGCGATGACTCGCTGCTCGCACGGGGTCAGCCCCGTGCGCATCCGCTACGGGAAACCCCGTAGCGCGCACGAGGCGGCTGCGGGTTATCCCCGCAGCGACCCGCGATCGAGCTCACGGGCTCGATCGCCCCTCGGCTCCAGCCGAGGGCTTCGCGTCACGCGCCTCCGACGAAGGGGCTGGGGTCCGCCACGGCACCAGCCCGTGGCACCCCGGGGATCGACCGAAGTCGATCCCATGCCCCGGCGTCCAGCCGGGGCTCGTCCCCTTGTCGCGCGATGGGGCGGTCCGAATCCTAGGGTTCGACCGCCTCCCTCGATCCTCGCCGGGGATCTCGAATCCCCGTCCCCGAGGTTCGTCGTTTTTCCCGGATCGCGTCGTTCATGTATACATCACAATTATTCAACGCACATATAATCAAAGAGGGGGATTCTCGATTATTACCTCGAATCGTTGTACGGAGAAACGAATTCGGTTGACGACCTTGTGATCTTCCCGCGTATTCCTAGCACTCCGTTCGAACGTCGGGTGGGCGACGAGCTATCGAACTCTTATGGATCTTCCTCACTCTCAGAATTTTATGATTGGCGTAACTTAGGTTTTCTTAGTTATGAAAAGTGAAGACCATGTAGTGCTTATATAGGCTACGTAGGGGATCATAAGGAGAATAAATATTGGGCTTCAATATTGAAAATTAAATTGGGTCCAACCCAAATCTATTAATTCTTATCAATATTAATTTTATTTATTTTCCACTATATAAATAAAATTGCACTCCCAATATTATTCCATATTATATCAAATAATATTTCTCCATCTTAGTATTATTTATTCCGTGTATTTAAGATTTTAAATATCCATGAATAAATTTATTTATTGCTTAATAAATATTATTCATCTCTTATATCCGAGACTAGTACCATTCAACCTTAATTATTGTGCGGAACGAATCCACTCATGAGGTTTACACAATAATTCCTTATGAACTCATCTCGGGGATATTATCAACCCTTCCGGGATACACTGCCCCTTCAAGAATTCACGGCATGCCATATACAAAATATAGTGACCCAACTTAACCGGTAATTAACCCAATAATTAAACCGGTTAATTCCTTTGGTAAATCAAAGTCACTTATGTTAAATATACACACCCGCAATCGTTTCAGGGATTAAGAATAAAATACTCCGAGTCTCAAATCAATTATCGCCGAGCAATCCTAATTGATGAGTCTCAATTGATCCGCCCAATACACCAAGTGTACAAGTGTGATAAAATAATTAAGATAAATTATTTTCTCTCTCACACAACGACTATACCGATGGATTAGTTCGTGTCCATCTAGGTCGTGAGCAACTGTTCGATTAAATACGAGTAACCGATAGTATGATCTTCTGTGCGCCCATGCAGCACCATACTAACTACAACGTATAAAATCCAGAACTATGATTTGCATATAATTAAATGCAAATAATTGTTTATTAATTAAATAGATTAAATGCTATGATCGGGAGTTTACCGTTACTTAAATCTAGACATTAAGTACACAACTCCAACAGTGGCATCAACGACTTGACCACACTGGCACTCGAAACCTGAGTAAACTGGTTAAGGGGGAGATAGTTCGGGGAATCTCTCAACTCCCCAAAATTGAAAAGCGAGTGTGCGGTGACTGTCAGAAGGGAAAGCTGACGAGAACTCCTCATCCTGCACTGCCAACATTAATGAGCACTTCGGCTCCATTTGAATTGCTGCATATGGACTTAATGGGTCCAATGGAAGTCAAAAGCATAGCAAAGAAAGAATATGTGTTGGTTGTAGTTGATGACTTTTCTCGTTACACTTGGACGAGATTTTTGGCCACCAAAGATGAAACTTTTGATGCCTTCAAAGGCATTGTGAAATGGATCAAGACAAATCATGAAGCTAAAGTAAAAAGAATCAGAAGTGATCACGGAACTGAATTTCAAAATGCTAGCTTCAACGAATTCTGTATGATGAAGGGAATTCATCATGAATACTCGGCCCCAAAAACTCCTCAACAAAATGGGATTGCCGAACGTAAAAATCGAACGCTGCAAGAAATGGCACGTGTAATGCTTATCTCGAAAAATCTTGCGCGAACTTTTTGGGCAGAAGCCGTCTCCACTGCTGGATACATTTTGAATCGGATAAGTATTCGATCTGGGACGACTGCGACTGCCTATGAACTTGTGAATGGCAAGAAACCTTCAGTTGCACACTTTCGTGTTTTTGGCTGTACTTGCTATATTTTGAAGGATCGTGATCCTCTGAAGAAATTTGAAGCCAAAGCTGATCGTGGAATTTTTGTTGGCTATAGTCAAAATAGCCATGCTTACCGTGCCTACAATCTTCGAACTAAGAAAGTCATCGAAACTGTGAACATAAATTTTGATGAACTAGACTTTCTGGGAAAGGATGCTGAGGAAGACTGGGTAAAAGAAGGAATTTTGGATTATCAAAATTTTCCATCGACACCCACAACTGCTGGTTCTGAGAATGTGTCTCGAGAAAATTTTACTCCAAACACTTCACCTGAAGTTGGAGATTCTAGCAATCGGAATAATGATACTTCATCGTCTGAAGATGAAGAAACTGAGCTAAACATCGAAAACCCAGCAAATGCTACGCGAGAAGCACCTAGTCATATTCAAAAACGTCATCCACCAAACCAAATGATTGGAAGCATGAATGAGCGAACTACACGCTCAAAGAAACCGATGAATTCTCCGAATGAACTCTACAACATCTGCACTTCTGCAATCTATAATGAAATCGGCATCTCTTGCTTTCTTTCTGAAAACGAGCCGAAAAATTACAAGGAAGCCATGAAAGAAGACTTTTGGATCATGGCCATGCAAGAAGAGCTGAATGAGTTTACCAGAAATAATGTTTGGTCCTTAGTTCCCAGAACGTCAAACATGAATGTAGTTGGAACTAAATGGATCTTCAAAAATAAAACTGATGAACACAACCAAGTTGTTCGAAACAAAGCACGACTTGTCGCACAAGGCTATGCCCAAGTTGAGGGTATTGATTTTGATGAAACCTTTGCTCCAGTTGCACGAATTGAATCCATCAGACTCTTAATTGCTATAGCATGCCACCTCGGCATCAAACTCAGACAAATGGATGTCAAAGCTGCATTCCTAAATGGAGTTTTGGAAGAAGAAGTGTATGTAGCTCAACCGAAAGGTTTTGAGGATCCTAAGAAACCAAATCATGTCTACAAACTTCACAAAGCTCTCTATGGTTTAAAACAGGCACCTCGCGCCTGGTATGGATGTTTGACGGACTATCTTCTAAAGTTCGGTTTTGAACGTGGCTCTGTGGACAAAACTCTTTTTATTAAACGGGATGGCAAGAACATGATGGTTGCTCAGATTTACGTTGACGACATTGTCTTTGGTGCTACTTGCTCTAAACTCGTGAAAGCTTTCACGGAATCTATGTCTTCGACATTTCAAATGAGTCTTGAAGGAGAGCTACATCAGTTTCTTGGGCTACAAATTTCTCAACGACCAGATGGAATATTCGTTTCTCAAAGCAAATATGCGAAAAACATGGTCGAAAAATTTGAGATGCACCACGCTAAGCCCGCCAAAACTCCCATGGCGACGACTGAACGGTTATCTAAATCTACTAAAAGTCGAAGTGTTGATCAAACTCTTTTTCGTTCCATGATTGGAAGTTTACTTTATCTAACCGCTACTCGCCCTGACATTATGTTTAGTGTTTGTATGTGTGCTAGGTACCAAGCTGATCCAAAGGAGGACCATCTACGAGCTGTTAAAAGGATTCTCCGCTACATCTCTGGAACTTCTGAACTTGGTCTTTGGTATGCATGCGACACTTCATCAAATCTTGTCGGTTACTCCGATGCGGATTGGGCAAGCGATACTGATGAACGGAAAAGCACTTCTGGATGCTGCTGCTTCCTTGGAAATAATATTGTCTCGTGGCATAGTCGCAAACAAAATTGCATAGCTCTCTCGACTGCCGAATCTGAATATGTTGCAGCTGGAAGTTGCTGCACTCAAATGCTTTGGTTGAAACAAATGTTGAATGACTATCACATCGAGAGTGCTCCATTGGTGCTGTTTTGTGATAATCAGAGTGCTATCAAAATCAGCGAAAATCCTGTCCAGCATTCAAGAACTAAACACATCGACATTCGACATCATTTCATTAGAGATTTGGTTGATCGTGATATAGTCAGTCTACAGCATATTTCAACAGAAAAACAGCTCGCTGACATCTTTACCAAACCTCTAGACTTTGAGAGATTTCAAACTCTAAGAAATTCTCTCTGCATGTGTTCTCTTTAAGAGTTCACGAAATTTTTGAAGTCTGAAAGATTATTTTCTTTACTTCTGAATATGCACGCCGAATCGTCGTGGATTAGTCTAATAAAGTTGAACATGGATTCGAGGCCGTTTTAGTCTTCGGACCCAAGTGCATTTATTCCTCTGAGTACGAACATGTGAACTTGGCATATAACTCCCATAAGCTTCATTTGCATAGATCCATAATACCAAGTAACGGAGGACGCCGGTTACCCCGGCTCCCCTCTTCGAAAGGTGGCACATGGACGCTGATCTTTAAGACACTCTCCATCACACTTTGGAGGACGCAAGTGAACCTTGCTCCCCTCTGACTGCTGTAATGAGTGTCTGTTGCATTTCATTTCAAAGCTATAAACTCGTCTGGAGGTCGCCGGTTCCCCCGGCTCCCCTCTGATTGAAGTAAAAAGCTAGTCCCAAGTGGAGTGCCTTAAAAGTTCACCTTGTACTCATGAATTAAAATCTCTTGTGCGGTGCAAACTCATCAAATGTGTTCCGACGAAACACGGCATGTATTCTTGTGATTGTGACGAAGGACAAGTTCAATATCTATCAAATACTTCGGTCCATTCCACCGGTTTTTAATTTGAGAGATTTTTCATATACCTCAAAGTTGATATCACCTCGTGTGAAAAATTTTTGGTTTTGGAAACTGATGAAAATGTGGATTCTTTTCTGGGAAAATATTTGCTCTTCATTGCCTAATATCACCCCTCGAATCTCCACTAAAATGGTTTTGAATGTCTGTAGTGTGTTGAACACTTGAATGACTAACTCAGGATGTGTTGTTTTGATTTTGCATTTTTGTAGTTCATATCCAGCGCTACGTGGTTTACCATCTCTGAAGTCTAAATTTTGAGTGTAGCGACGGCCAACTTGCAAAATTCAAGTGACATTTTTTTTTGGAGACTTGGACACGACAAATAAACTAAGTCCTGAAGTTGCAAAAAACGGAGACTTCGCCAAAAACCGGCGACTCACTCCAAAAACCGGAGACTCGTGTCTCCGTTTCCGTGGCAACTTTGCATGGGACAAAATTCGGAGACTCCAGCCGCCAGAAAAACGGAGACTCTCATTTTGACACAAAACCGGAGACTCGTGTCTCCATTTTCTTGGCATTCCTTGGCTGTGCATAATTCCGGAGACTCAAGTCGCCGAAAAAGTGGGGACTCAACCTTTGCCACAAAAACGGAGACTCAACTCATGTTCCAATTCGGCGACTCTCATTTTGCCTTAGCCGATTTTCTGTGTCATCGAAAATTTGACAACTCAAGTGTCTCAACAAATGGCTCTCAACTTCGTTTCTCAACCGTTGGTTCTCAACTTCGATTCTCATGCCTTGGTTTGTTTTTCATATTCTTTTTACTATTGTTTTTATTTATTTTATTATTTATTATTTTTGAAAATTATTATTTTAATAATATTTTCAAATTAATAAATTTTTGTTCGTTTTTTAGACCTAATTTTCTTCTTGAGATGAGCTTTTTACAGGTCTTGGACTGGGCTTTTTCATTCAGACGGGCGGCCCAAAATTTTCCTATAAATAGGCCTGGATGAAAACCTATTTCATTTACGCTTACATCAAGACTCTCTAACTCTCGAATTCTCAAGTTCCCCAACTCTCGGCTATCAACTGCAAGTTCAGCGACCGAAATTCTTAGTTCTAAGTTCTTACTTTTCCGTTGCATCCGGCAACTCTAGCTTTGCGCATCCGGCGCCCTGTCCTTGTTTCTGAAGTTGAACTTCTTTTTCGTGGTTACCATTCTCACAGCTAACTGTCAGTTACTCACTTTTCTGAAACTTGACATGGCGAAAAACTTCGACGACATGATGGCAGACATGACTGCGTATCTACAGGAACAGTTTGACAAGGCTCCTTCGCCTAACTCTAAGAAAGCTGCTTATGAAGAACTAAAAACTCATCTTGACAAAGTTGATCGTCGCAAGGCTTTGTCAGCAGAACCTGACTTGACTAAAACTGCAACTCCTGCTCACTCATCTGCTCGGAGCAAGGATTTGAAGTCAGGAAAACCTGACAAAGAAAGAGATACTTCCCTTCGCATCTATAAGGGAATCGTGTCTAGGGCTGAATATAGTCGGTTACTCGCAGCTGGCGAGATAACTAAGGATGGGAAGAAAGTTATGAAAATTCCATCGACTGCAACTGTGTCTGCTGGAAAAGATCCAAAGACACCAAAATCATCGCTTCCAACTGGAAGTGGTCCTGGAAAGAAGACTGTTGAGAGTGGCAGTAGCACTAAACCTGCAACTCCAAAAACCTCAGCTGGTGGGTCAGCTGCAAAATCTAAAACCCACAGCTCTCAGAAACCGCCTTTGGCGCCTCATTCATCGGGATCAGCTGGATCCCAAAAATCAACTGATGCCTTCAAATATGTTCGAAGGATTGACGAGTGTCCCAAGGCTCACTCTGAAGAATTTTTTACGGCGACTGCTGAACGTCGCCATAAACTGATTGCCAAACTCCCGATTCACTGACCGAACTATCCTGAAAGAGGATTACGAAAACCATGGAATCATGGATTTTTTGAATCAGATGAAGCTGTTCGACTCTGTACATCTGACTTACCGCTACTCGATTCCTATCATCCACAAGTTTTACGCAAGCTTGACTCCAGAATTTGCCGATCCGAAAAATCGGTTGTATGGTTGCTTTATCTTTCGCAACAAACTTTACAAGTTTCGTCCCTTCACAATTAATTCCTTTCTGAAAAGACTTGATATTGATGGCACTTGGACAACACCATCAGCTGCTGAGAGAGCTGATGACTTGACAGTTGGGACCTTTGTCACCCAAAAGAAAGTCAAGTCTGAACTGCCACCGCCCTCCAAGCTGTCTGCCTTTTATGGCGTCCTTCATCGATTGGGGATGTCTAACTGGATAGCCAACAGGGATCCCTCAGTCCTGACTCCTGAATTGATGCATCTGATCTTTCGCCTCGGCTGCGGCGAACAGGTTGACCTTGGCCAAATCATTTTCAATGACTTATGCAAAATCGCCAAAGTTTCGGATGAAAGGATTATTAAGCAAGCTGAGTTGCCCGAAGAAAAGAGAATCCATCTTACACACCCGTGTCTGATTTATGGGATGCTTCATGCCCAAGACTTTCTCCCAAACCCTGGCCCAGAGAAAAAGATGAAGAAAAATGGGGCTGTCAAGATAACCGGAAAATATCTGAACCCGGCAAAGCGCGTAATCGATCTGCCTTGGCATGGACTTGTTAACCGCAATGCGCTGCCGGAAATCTTAACTCCGCCCCCAACTCCTAAGTCTTCAAGGAAGCGCAAGCCTGTCACTCCGAAAACTAAGTCACCAGCTGCTAAGCGCCAGAAATCACAGACGACAACTGCTGTCGATGAAACTGAAGCTGATGGTGCGAAGTCACCAAGAGTTGTGCCCCAGGGTTTTGGTCCAAGTTCTGGAATTCCTTCTCATCAGAATCCTTATCATCCGATCCATAGTCACCGTGCTGTGGTTCCTTCAGCTGTAGTTCAGGAATTCTACGTCGATTCCCTGGCTCTTGAAAAGCGTCAAGCTGAACATGTTGTTGCGTACAACAGGATGATCGAGGCGCAGGACAAACAGAAAAAATCTTTCCAGAAACTGCAACGGGAGATCCAACAAGGGGGAGGACTTGGAGATGTTGGAGCCCCAGATGCGAGTTTGAAAGATACGTTTATTTTGAAGATGGTGAGGGACGCTATTCAGGAAGCTCATTCGCAGCTGTCCAAAAGCAAGCTCATTGAAGTTGTTAAAGATGACGGTGATAAGTCTGATGATGATGAGAAAACAGATGACGATATTTTTGATGGAGTCTTTGATGCTCGTGATAAAGGAAAGAAGAAGATGGATGATTCTACAAATCCAGAGGCGTCGTTCGCGATGCCGTCTGATGGTCTGAGAGACGAGGATGATGTTGATGTTGTGGATGTTGATGAAGATGCTGGTGATGGCTTGGGTGAAAAAGAGATTTTCGGTGATCCGGATTCTGACTCTGATGAAAGCGGCTCTAGCTCTGACGATGGCTTCAGTTATGAAGACGATGAAGAAGAGTTGATCGGAAGTCCGGAGCGTGATCCAACTCCAACAGCCTCGCCTGAAGATTGAAGTTCAAGATCAAGTGTTTAATTTCTGTTTTTTGTTTAACTCCTGAACTCGTTTTTATTGTTTTTGTTTTGCATGCATTCAACTCTAAACTTATTCGTCCATGCATGTTTTTCATATTTGCCTAACTCTGAAATTCTAGTTTTTGATACTTGGTTTGAATTTGGTATGAATTCTCTATCTTTGTTTTTGTTGATTAGTATGAAAATTTGTCTAAGTATTTTTATGGTTTTTCATTGATTGTATGATTGATGTTTTTCCATCTTTTTTACTTAGTTACTTTTTGATGGTTTGTTTGGTTGAGGGGGAGATACTTGTATCTCGTTTTTACTTAACCTTGTTTTCATGAGTTGTGCCAAAAAGGGGGAGATTGTAAATGTTGTTTTTGGCGACAACGTATTTTTCCTTGTTTTTTTTGTCTTTGTTGATTTTCAGGGTTACAGGTTAAAAATCCGAAGTCAACTACCTTGCGCGTGGAAATGGAGACTTAAGTCTCCACTTTTGGAATGACATGGAAACGGCGACAGCAGTCGCCGCTTTTGGTGCAAGGGTGAAGTGTCATGAAAACGGCGACTCGTGTCGCCGCTTTTGGTGCAATGCGTGTGTGCAGGGAAACGGCGACTAGCGTCGCCGCTTTTGGAATGTGCGTGAAAACGGCGACTCCTGTCGCCGGTTTTGGTGCAATGGATTCATGGCGTGGAAACGGCGACACGGGTCGCTGGTTTTGGTTTGTGGCGTGGAAAAATTCCAGCGACACGAGTCGCTGGTTTTGTGGACTTGACATGAGAAACGGCGACTCAACCCATGGCAATTTTCCGGAGACTAGTGTCGCCGGTTTCTTGTCCCTTATGTTTTTTTTTTCGTAGTTCATGTTTCCTTTGCTTTGATTTTACGACTAAGTACTTACAACGTGATTTCTCTAACCTGGTACTCAGTTCAAGGAAATGAAGAATTGTTCCAAGTTTGCAACTTCAACAATATCGACGACCGTGAAGACGATGAAATTCGAAGCTTCAACACTTAGAGTTTTTCACAAGAAATTGAAGATGAAGAATTGAGATCGATGGAGTCAAGATTGAAATTGAAGTTTGATTTTGAAATTGAAGATTCAAGATTCGAAGATTCAAGAATCGAAGATTCAAGATTCCAAGATTCAAGAATCCAAGTTCTACAATGATGATGTCATCCATGGAAATGTGACATAGGCCAAGCATGCGACGAATGAGAACGTGCCACGTCATCACTCTCACATGTGCGGCTCTACTATAAATACCCATGAATTTCATTTTCATCATTTTGACGATTTTGAGAGAACGAAATCTGATTTTTAGAATCGTAGTCGAGCTTCGAGTTTGTGTAGTAGCTTTTGCGCCGTGTGCCAAGATTAGAGCTAGGAGATATAGCTTTAGGTACTCGTGTGCTAGTTTGCAAGTTAGTGGGAGTTGTTGCGACACTCGGGAAACTTCTTGTAAACGTTTTGCCTACCATACTCTACAAGTGTAATAGTTTAAGTTTTGTGATCAATGAAATGGAAACTATTACATAACTTTGTCTTCACTTTTTATTCTACAAATTGTGTAAGTGTTTTACTTTGACGGAAGCTGCTGTCTGTGAGTTCAAGACCAATTTCTCGAAAAATTGGTATCCTACGCTGAAGGCGTAATTTCAAATACATACCATTCGAGACTGATTTATTGCCTTACAGCCATATGATTTACTTCAGTTTAGGGCTCTTAGGCGTATTTGGTATATATATAACATATAGTTGGTAGTTTTATTTTGTTTAGTTGGTATCTCTTTAGCATGATTTGTTGTTTGCGAGTTAGGCTGTTAGCTCTTAGTTGGGGGTGAGATTTAGAGCTCGTTTTGGCGAGTTTATTTAAAAAAGCTTATAAGATGACGTATATAAGTTGTTTTAGGAGCAGATAAGCTGTTATGTATTATTTAATAAATATATTGTTAAACCGTTTGGATAAAATAGATATATAAACTTATAAGATTTTAATTTGTTTGGTAATTTAAGATCTTATATAAACAAAATTATAAAAAATAAATTGTTATATATGAAAAAAATATTTAAAAATAATTATATTAACTAAATAATAATTTTGGAATTTTTGTATAAATATAAAATGTAATCATTTTAAGGGTATTTTGGTCTTTTATTGTTTAAGTTAGAAGAGCTTATAAGCTGTTTAAAAAAAAGTACCTCCTCTCTTACTTTTTTTTAATCTGCTTATAAGCTATTGAACAACTTATTTTAAAGTTTTTTAAGATCTTTTTTTAAATGTTTACCAAACAAATTTTAAGAGCTTATAAGCTCTTAAACAACTTATAAGCTGTTTTAAGGAGCTTATAAGCTCAGCCAAACAGACTCTTAGCTTTCTGCACTTATGTGTAATTTTTTTCTTATTTTATGAAATTGACCATTTACTAAAAAAAATTTAATTCAACAGGACATGATTGGAACACGCTGATTTTATGTTATTGTGCTTAAGTTAGTGATTTTTATTAGTGCGATAAACACATCTTCAAAATGATGATTCTATAGCCTCTAGATGAAGATTTTATCTACCAAAATGATGATTTATATGATGATTTTTTTTTTCTTTTGGATAGTGAATATTTAAATGATAAGTATATTAATTTTGGGCTTCATTCATTAGAGGGCCGAGAGCACAACAACGAATTATGCTCCTAGAAGCATAGTATACGTTTTGTTTTTGTTCTCTCATATCAGTGTGTATATGTATATTTCACAACCCAAATTCTTGATTAAAATCGATAAATTATTTTGACATAACATATATCGGGTTTAACAAGAAGTATCTCGGGTTGATGATCGAAAATATATTAATAATAATTTATTAATTATTTGATGAAGATTATATCTATATGTACGAAAAATTTGATACGTTAAACAATTTTATTTCATTTTAATGTGTAATTTATTTTTGTGAAAGATGATTACTTACTTATGTGATTAAATAAACAATTTTATTTAATTTTAATGTGTAATTTATTTTTGTGAAAGATGATTACTTACTTATGTGATGAATTTTTAGTCTGAAACACGCTGATTTTATGTTGTTGTGCTTAAGTTAGTAATTTTTATTAGTGAGATAAAAGTATCTTCAAAATGATGATTCTATAGTCTCTAGATGAAAATTTTATTTACCAAAACTGATGATTTATATGATGATTTTTTTTTCTGTTAGACAATTAATATTTAAATGATGAATATATTGACTTTGGGCTTCATTCATTAGTGGGCTTTGAGCACAACGAATTATACTCGTAGGACCATAGTATAAGTATTGAGTTTTATTGGGTGTAATTAATTTGTGTGCTCGTAATTATCATTTTTCCGTTTCAAAAAACATGAATTTTTCTTTTGTATTTTGGGAAGAAAATTAACATGTTTCTGTGAGACAGAAATATACTATTTGATAAATATATTTAAGTAAAATAAAAGATTATTATTAAGAACTTTTTTGAGAACAATCGTTTTCCTTTTTTTTTTTTTGGGTTGAGATGACAAATTGAAAATCTAGAAGAGATTCTTCCCACTAGGAGAGAGAGAAGCTTCCAAGAAATCGAGTGCGGAATGGCAATCAAGAAACTTATTTAGAGTAGAATAAAAATCTATAGTTTGGCTGACGTGTTCAATGACGCTTTCACTTGTGTTATTTTCATACTTCATTTTAATGACAGTCAAACTATAGATTTTCTAATTTTCTATTTGTTCAGTTAGATAATTATTTTTAATTCACATGTTTAAATATCATATTTCGCTTCTATTCACTTGAGCAATTAAATATACTCAAGGACACAATAAATAGAAACGAACCCTAAAAAAATACTCTTATCATCCAAAAAGAAATAATTAAAACTATGTTTGGTCATTACTTTTAAAACTATGTTTATCAATCAAGAAATAACTTAGTGTAAATACATTACATCAATGGCTTTCTTTGTATATATCCACGTGGGTTAGTATATGTTCATGTAAATACTTTAGTTTATGATAAAAATAATAAAAATAAATTTTAAAATAGTATATAAAAACATGATATTTCTTATCATCGTGTATAAAAGAAATAAAATAGTCTTAAAAAATTTAAAATATACTATATTAAAATTAAGTTAAAAAATATTTCACAAACTTTATAGTCTTTATTTTACTTTTGTTTAAACAAGTTCTAGAATTGTACAAGTAGTGGAATAAACAATTCATAATCTCACCCCTATGTGAGCACGTTTCGTTTATTTGACTTGATTGCCATTGATTTCATACTCGAGAAAAGTCAACATATTTGTAAAGTCAAACTAACCAACAACTAAATAGAAAAACAGAACATTTTATACAGTATATAACCACCACTTTGAGAGTCACATTCTCATTACATTACATAATAAATTTTCCGTTAAGTCTATACAAAGTGCCGAATCCATGATGAAGAGGAACAGATCAGAGGGTGATGATAATAACAGCATAACTGTCCTGGCCAACTGTTTGATGTTACTATCGGGTGGTGGAAGAAGACAAGACTTGTCAATTAGCGATCGAGTGTTCACATGCAAGACGTGCGAGAGGCAGTTCACGTCGTTTCAAGCGCTGGGTGGCCACCGCGCCAGCCACAAGAAGCCGAGGCTGACGGTGGCCGGTGGTGGAGATCAGCCACCACCACCACCATCTCCGGCAAAGCCGAAAATCCACGAGTGCTCCGTATGCGGCCTTGAATTCCCCATAGGGCAAGCGCTCGGAGGCCATATGAGAAGACACAGAGCATCAACACTAACTACCAATAATAAAATTGACCATGATCCGATCAAACAGCTCGTTTCTCGGACGTTCTTATCCCTTTCTCCTCCGCCGGATGTGAACAACAGGAGGAGATCAGCCTTGTGCCTCGATTTGAATTTGACTCCTTTGGAGAACAAGTTTGTGTTTGGCCGACTTGTTCGTGCCCCTTCTCATGTTGATTTCATTTGATTGGTTCCTTCTAGATAAACCATGATTTGTTCATTTGTCAATATAGGATAGGAAAATCGGATATATGTGAGTTGTGAGTAGTTTTTGTAGTTAATGTGCAGTAATTTATCTTTTATTTTATTATTATTATTATACTCCTAATGATCACTAGTAAGGTGTGAGCCTACTAAGGTGGAAAAGTACTTTTACCTCGATGTGGGGAGCTAGGGTGACTATATGTATGCATGACGACAACGAATACTTGTGGTGGAGTAAACGCCGGTCAAAATGATATTTGTATTTAGTTAATTCTCTATCACTACAAAGTAGGTAGTGGTAAATACGTGGAGTCAGTCCCACAAGGAGGCAATTACAGTAGATGATGATCTCGGCTTTGCCCAAGGGTTGTCACAAAAAGATTTTGAGTTTGAGTGTTGTGGGCACAACGATTTTGCAATCTTTTCAAACACTCAGATCTAACTACGGCTAACAAAACTAACATGCAAATGAAACAGATCTAAAAGGTAAACCAAGTAAACACTCATATCTAACCGATTACTAAAAGGAAAACTTAAATCAAATAATAAAACAAGGCTTTTGGACATACGACTTCACTTAGGGTCATTAGGGCAAACTACCGGTCATAGCCACTAAGGATTTCTACCAGCGGTTTGTCAGCAGTTATAGGGTGCTTTAAAAAGACAAAAGTGGTCCTATTTCTTCACGCCCCCAGTTGCCCCACCCCTATCTATCCTTACTGTGTAAAGAGAAAGCAAGCTATAATGTTATGCCTAAACCCTTAGATCTGAACAATTCGATAACCTGTGCAGCCATACATGGATCTAGTTTGCTCAAACCTGCATTACTCTCTAGACAGACCCGCTCGGCCAATAGCATGCCCGGAACTCCGAGTCATACGACCGCAATCACCAGCAAGTTCTAGTGCTATGCCCGCAACAATACTACAAGGTACATCTATGCGGTTTGCCCAATCACCAGTATCCCAGTTTGTAAAGGTTCACTAGTGGCTGTTCTAGTTTGCCCAGACTCCCCAAAAATAATTTTCAACCAACTTTGCTTCGGAAACAAACCCCCAACCGGCTACTCTAGCCTCATCGACCTCGCGGTTTAACTACGCCTTAAATCCCCTTCGATCCGTCCCTGCCCAGATGCTAATTTATTTAGATACTCATGCTGAAAATAAAAGAAAAAATAAATAAAGGAAAACGATCTATATTAATCATTGTTAAAAAGGGAAACTATTTTACGAAAGAAAAATAACAAACGGAAATTAAAAACATAAAGAAATTGAAATTGTTTTTGTAACAACCTAAAATTTTATTTACAAGAACGGTAAATTCACAAAATATAAATATACAAATATATAAAATAATTTAATAAATTAAAATTACAAAATATAATATATTTTAATTAAATCTTAAATTTGATAAATAATATAATAATAATTATATAATTAATATTTTGATTTAACCCAATATAATCAATATAATTTAAAATTTATTTAAAGATGTCTTAACAATCAAGAAATAACAATATTTAAAGCTTACTAAAATTAAATAAAAACCCTAACACGTGATCCTCTTTTGATATCTATAAATACACAACGTGTTCTATACATAAGACCGCACACCAAATAAAGATCGTCAAAATACAACCAACTCTCTTCCTCTCTTAAATACTACCCGCCTCCGAAGTGATCCTAAAATTCATACCAGCCCGTATTGGATCCCGAAACAAATAACCAAGATTTTATCGCTGCCCTCTTTGGTTGCCCCTTTGTCGATCAACTCCAGCCATCATCGCGTCGCCTCGCCGCCATGATGCGTCAGCCCGGTTGTTGAAGTGCTGCTGGCCGTGAACAAATTGAACAACTTTCGTCAAGGAAGCCGAGGGAAGACGAAGCCCCAAGACCACCACGGAAGACTTCGTAATTTCACCGCATCAAAGCTCTGCTCCAATTTCGGTCTCTCTACCCAAATAAAAGAAAAGTCAAAGTAAATTCCTAATATCCCCAATTCAATTCAATTACGGTAGCATATATCGAATTAATTAAAATTTGCACAGGCCCTATTAATTGAGAATACCATGGCTGACTCCAATATTAAATCTTTATAATATATTTTAGCCCAATCTAAGTCTTAAAATTATATATTCAGCCCATGAAGTTTCAAGAATTGCTAGTTCATCCTCTAAGGTCTTAGAAGCACTTTGGATTTTCACGTTCACGTCTCAGCTCATCGAGGTAGGTGTCATGTTGTCGATTTACCTCTTCTATTACTTGTTTCATTATATGTGTCTTTATGTGTGCATTTATGTGAATTTATTAAAATATATTTTCCGTTGTAACCGGAGACCGGGGAAAAGGGTCGAAGGGGACCAACGCAATAGTTGGCGCAACTCGCAATATCCAGATTATTAAATGGATCTCATGTTTATTAAAATTACAATATTTTCATGTTATCCAGATTATTAAATGGATCTCATGTTATATTAAAATTACAATATTTTCATGTTATGTTCATTGGTTATACATGTATTTGATTCTGGTATTGGATGAGGTATTGACTCTATTGAGCGCGTTGAGCTCACCCTATCGACAACAACTATTTTTTTGGTACACACGAGGATGCCGAGCGAGAGAAGTGATAAAGAATGGAGGAATAAAATAAAATAAATAATTGTTTCTCTATGATAATTTTATTACCATTAACTCTTATTTGGATTATGAAATTGTTTGCCTTCGAACATGCATTTAAATTATTCAGTTATACTACACTCGATGATTCCGGTATTTGTTCTTTCAGTTAGTTGATGGTGACAAAAGTTTATGGTATATATATGTTTGCATGCGGAGGTGCTAATAGAAGATGAATTAGATATTTATAAGTTTAATCTATGCATGGTTAGGTACATTCAGCATGCTGTAGTCAATCTTATATATTTACATATGCATATACTGATATACATATAAGCATGTTATACGTGTCTATATATATATAATGTGTTTATTTATTAAATTGGCTACTTCTATTTGTGGACATAAAAACGTTATTATTTTTCCTTTGATGTTACAAATGGTATCAAAGCCTTTGATGTTGGTATGACGTTTTGAAAATGAGTTTATCAAATAAAATTTCGTGACACCCGCACTTTATTAAATATTATTTCCAAAATTAACACATTCCGCTGTTTTATAAAAATACGGGTTGTTACATTGGTAATTGGTATACATTAATTCTACCATTAAAACAAGCTATTTAGTAGACTTGCCCAACAGTGTTTTATTATGACATACTATAGGAAACTATATAAGGGAAAATTTGTAATGTGTTAATTAATGTGGATACAATTAATATACATTAAGGTTTTATTTTTCACACGGTAATTCTATTTGAATTGGTACAAGCACCTACATTTTATTTTTTTCATTTTTCAACAAAAAATAAAGAGTGTTAAAATTTATTTTTAAATAAAAAATAAATTAATTGTAAATAAAATTAAAAAAATAAATGTAAAATTATAGTTTAATGTAATAAATTTAGCATACTTAAAAGTAAAATGTTGTAAATAAAATTTAAAAAGTAAAAGTAAATGGTATTTTAAAGGGTGTGTATAATTAGTTGTAACATCAAAAACAGAAAATAATTATTTTAGGAAAAGCAATGAATAAACAATTGGAAAAGCAATGAATAAAAAATTATGGTTGCTAAAATTGTCGAGGTTGCATTTTGACGTTGTTTTCCGGCGCCACGTGGCCTTACCCATTATTTTTGCGCCGGAATATAGTGCAAAAATACGATTGGCGAGAAAAAAAACGTTAGAGAACAATTAAGTAAATGGGTAGTTTAGAAGAGACCAAAAAATGATTTTTAAATTATAATCCGAAGTAAATTATAATCTCTTTATCCCAAAATAATTATTATACCAACTTTGTAATTTATAAAAAATCGTGACAACAATAACAATTATATTTAAATATATGTAAATAATGACAATAACATCAGTTATAGTATACCCGATATAAGTTAATTTTCATATGCCCTAGTTATATTTCTAGCCATTGTGAGCTCAAATAAAAGCAATGCACTAATAATTAAAAATTAACTTCATGGTAAGGATATTTACACCTACACTTTTTATTTTCACATCCCACTTTTTAATTCATTATTCATTTTACAATTTTAATAGTTTTATACGCACACCCCTATGAAATACCCTAATTATCTTTTTTAAAAAATTAAATAAAATTACATCTTGTACCTTAATCCAAAATTCTTCAATTCTAGTAATGGTAATATATTAAAATTTTGAATCTTATTATTTTAATTTCAAGTGTAATTCGAATATTAAAATTGTGCATTTTAATAAGAACGATTAAGAATTATATGTGCTACGAATAGAGTAACAGAGAGCATGGAAGAACAAGTTCACATCTTGAGGCAAATCTATGAGGAAGATCAGAGCGGCAACTCTTGGGACGTTGAAGGAAGCCGATTCATAGGTAGAAAAGGCAACGAGATAGCACAACGAGGGCTGATAGAAATTTTCGTCAAATCTAGACTAAGACGGTGGGAGGCGGCTTACGGCCTGGGCCCTGGAACTGAGTCGGCGTCTCATTGGTATGGATGAAAACGTTCCAGAAACAAGCGAGGCACCTATTTATTTCGCGGCGAACCTTTGGCGTGAACTTGACCTCAGCGCGAAGGTCCGTGGGCTTTTCGGAAATCGCCTCCGACAACAAGGGAGCGGATTGTGATGGTGGGAATTGGTTGCTCGGGTCGGGTTGATGGGCGGGGGCACACGACAACCGCAGTTGTAGGAATAGATAATATGGAGAAGGGTAATATTGGTATTGTACAAGAAATATATAATTAAATTTATAATTTTAAAAGGTGTATTTAAAATGGGGGTGTGTAAGGCTCTGTTCTTTTGGACAGAAGATAACTGAACTGAACTTATTGGACCTGAAATGGTTTTTTCAAATAATAATAAGAAAATTACTATCGTGCGATTATGACATATTTTTTATTTAGTTATGTAAACGTATACATATATTTTATGAAAACAATATAATAAAAAAAAAAGAATATCGGAAGTGATTGTGGTGTTATGATAAAAATAATCGACAGTTGAACTGAATAGAATATTATTGAAATGAAGTGAAATGAAATTAAGTCCAAAACAATAGAGGCTAAATGAACGATGGAGGTGTAAATAACCATAGCCTTAACTTAATTATTAAAAAAACATCTAATAGTAGTAATTTATTATCTTAACAAAAATATATGTAACTTATACAATTATCCAGTGTATCTAACACTCTCATGTCCCTCCACTCAATTCTCAATTCTCTATGACGTGATGGTAAAGAGATTTGTCCAGGTTCAATCATTCAGTTGAAAGGGAAACCTACTAAAGAGATTTGTCCTGGTTCAATCATTCAGTTAAGAGGGAAACCTACCGTTAAGATCATACACCGGTAAATCGTACCTCATGCTCACCATCGAAAAACCTTGCTTTGAAATGTAGTATGATCAATGTCTGGCTCTTGATAGCAGGTCGCATGATCGTCACCTAACTCTTAAATAGGTCGCGGGATCTTAACCTAACTCTGACAGGCCGCAGGAATGTAGTCTGGCTCTGATACCACTTTTTACCTTTTAATGATGCTCTCTGAAACCACTTGTTATCTTTTGGCAAAGCTCTTGATGCCATTTTATTGTGGTCGACGAGATATAATACGAATAAACGAGAACCGAATAAATAACTCAACAATAAAAAAGACAAGGAATTTACGTGGAAACCCAAATCGGGAAAACCCACAGAGCAGCGGCGAGAAGTTTCACTATAATATTGCTCATGATTACAAAAGGATTGATATACGCTCAAAATCCTATAAATCTCCCACAATAATTATATCTCCCTTTTTTGATATGCTTGGTGTTCTACGTGTTTTTTGTGTCCATGGAAAAGCTTTCTTTATATAGGGGAGAGTCCTAAATATTGCATGAAAGCTCAAAAGAGTCCAAATAATAGTTGAAAATAAATCTGATCGAAATAGGATAACTTTCCAAAATCCCGCCGGCCAAAAATTAACCAGTTGTCAGCCAACGTTTCCTACCTGTCGGGCAACGACCTTGGCACGAACGTGCCACCTTTGTAGAAAGAATGACACGAATGAAGGGGGGTTCTGTCAGCCGATGGGTGAGGATGTCGGCCGACACTAAACTTTGAAAGCTCATCTTCTCGGTTTTGTTGCTCCAAATCCAACATTGTATTTTTTAATTCTAATAATTATTATCAAATAAATAAATAAAATGAAAAATGAACACTTAGAACAAGTAATTAATTAATAAAATAACATTGAAATTTCAAATACCATTCCATTTATTTAAAAGGATCATTATTAAAATCACTTACAAGAGAAGATATTTCATTCCATCTTTATTTTATTACAAACTTTATTGGATGCATTGTTATACATTTTTTTTTATTCATGGCTGATAGTGTTGCATATATCATCGAATATAAAACTATATACTCAACGTTCATTATTGTGCTTTTCAATATTTGATGCTGCTAATAGCAAATTTGCAGCTAGCAAACCCCTCCAATAAGCGAGCAAATGGCAGACGATGGTATCTTTTTATCTCCAATATGACTCGGGTCAGCGGACATGATTAAGTTCTTTTTTCCACCTAGTTTAGCAGAAGAGCGTCGTTCAATATTTGACGCAATAGCAGAATTCATGCAACCCCCATTAAGAGAGCAAATGAGAGCCGGTGGTATCTTCTTATCTCCAATATGACTCGGGTCAGCGGACATGATTAAGTTCTTTTTTCCACCTAGTTTAGCAGAAGAGCGTCGTTCAATATTTGACGCAGTAGCAGAATTCATGCAACCCCCATTAAGAGAGCAAATGAGAGCCGGTGGTATCTTCTTATCTCCAATATCAACTGAATATGAATTCTCTGCAAGATGGCGAGCCTCGCCTTTGAACGAATAATTTGCTACTATCATAACAAATAGCAAAGTGAAACATCTAGGAATATTCATTATATCTCTTATATGTACCCTTTTTTTTTAGATGAGAAGAAATGTGTATTGTTGATGTGTTTAAATAGGAATTGAATATCACACGTACTTAATTTCTATCCTAGGTTGTATTTGTATTATAGTATTATATAGACTGCATGTGTATGTGCTAGCTAGTTATACAAGTTAAAATTAATACTCTAGTACTTTATTTGGTTAGGAAAACTTTTACTTTGTTTTATAAAAAATTAGAAATTATATTATATTTTATTTTAAGAAACGCATCAAGTATTCTAGTACCCAAATTAATGGTAGTGTATACTCGGTTAAATAATTAATTAAAAAAAAATTTATACACAATTACGAAATTTAGATTCTTGAATGTAGTAAATATAAATATAAGCGATAAATTAATAATTTAAATATATAATGTATATATAAATATAATCATAAAATATAATTATAAATTAAATTAAAATTTTTAAATCAAGTACATATACGAGTTCTATCGAATAATCACTATATAGATATGTTCAAATTATATACCTTTTGTCCAGTAAGTGTAATAACATGCTCTTTGTAAATTACAATTGATATGTGATTTTACGTACGAGACATATATTTATTAGAGAAGCTTTCGAATAAATTATACTACTCTGTATATGATATTAATAATTATACGAGGGTTCAGAGTATGACTTAACGAGTACTACAATTATTTTACACGATTACTTTGAGGTATACAAAGATATTATTATGAATATAATTTTTGATTAATAATTCTAACGTTTTGATTTTGAGATTTTTCTTGTGAAATGAAAATTTTAATTAAAAATATATTTTATTAGATTATATTTGTGTACATGTAACAGTAGAAATTGATCGTTAGATTAATGAGAGCTTTTCTAAAAATAAAAAAAATCGATAGAATGGAGTATATAATTTATAAATTTCTATATAAATAAATAAATAATATATGCTTGAAATTTTGCAATGTTATGAATCAAGTATGTGTTTAATTATACAATTATTTAATTTTCTTTAGGTTCACAAAGGTATACGAATTTGGCATCACCATTCAAACATTAATCAAGTATTATAAGTAGCTCTGCCCAAGGTTTGGTAATTGGTATACATTAATTCTACCATTAAAACAAGCTATTTAGTAGACTTGCCCAACAGTGTTTTATTATGACATACTATAGGAAACTATATAAGGGAAAATTTGTAATGTGTTAATGTAATATGGATACAATTAATATACATTAAGGTTTTATTGTTCACACGGTAATTCTATTTGAATTGGTACACAAGCACCCACATTTTATTTTTTTCATTTTTCAACAAAAAATCAAGAGTGTTCAAATTTATTTTTAAATAAAAAATAAATTAATTGTAAATAAAATTAAAAAAATAAATGTAAAATTATAGTTTAATGTAATAAATTTAGCATACTTAAAAGTAAAATGTTGTAAATAAAATTTAAAAAGTAAAAGTAAATGGTATTTTAAAGTTATAATAAATTAATTATTTCATTTTTAAGGGTGTGTATAATTAGTTGTAACATCAAAAACAGAAAATAATTATGTTAGGAAAAGCAATGTATAAACAATTGGAAAAGCAATGAATAAAAAATTATGGTTGCTAAAATTGCCGAGGTTGCATTTTGACGTTGTTTTCCGGCGCCACGTGGCCTTACCCATTATTTTTGCGCCGGAATATAGTGCAAAAATACGATTGGCGAGAAAAAAAACGTTAGAGAACAATTAAGTAAATGGGTAGTTTAGAAGAGACCAAAAAATGATTTTTAAATTATAATCCGAAGTAAATTATAATCTCTTTGTCCCAAAATAATTATTATACCAACTTTGTAATTTATAAAAAATCGTGACAACAATAACAATTATATTTAAATATATGTAAATAATGACAATAACATCAGTTATAGTATACCCGATATAAGTTAATTTACATATGCCCTAGTTATATTTCTAGCCATTGTGAGCTCAAATAAAAGCAATGCACTAATAATTAAAAATTAACTTCATGGTAAGGATATTTACACCTACACTTTTTATTTTCACATCCCACTTTTTAATTCATTATTCATTTTACAATTTTAATAGTTTTATACGCACACCCCTATGAAATACCCTAATTATCCTTTTTAAAAAATTAAATAAAATTACATCTTGTACCTTAATCCAAAATTCTTCAATTCTAGTAATGGTAATATATTAAAATTTTGAATCTTATTATTTTAATTTCAACTGTAATTCGAATATTAAAATTGTGCATTTTAATAAGAACGATTAAGAATTATATGTGCTACGAATAGAGTAACAGAGAGCATGGAAGAACAAGTTCACATCTTGAGGCAAATCTATGAGGAAGATCAGAGCGGCAACTCTTGGGACGTTGAAGGAAGCCGATTCATAGGTAGAAAAGGCAACGAGATAGCACAACGAGGGCTGATAGAAATTTTCGTCAAATCTAGACTAAGACGGTGGGAGGCGGCTTACGGCCTGGGCCCTGGAACTGAGTCGGCGTCTCATTGGTATGGATGAAAACGTTCCAGAAACAAGCGAGGCACCTATTTATTTCGCGGCGAACCTTTGGCGTGAACTTGACCTCAGCGCGAAGGTCCGTGGGCTTTTCGGAAATCGCCTCCGACAACAAGGGAGCGGATTGTGATGGTGGGAATTGGTTGCTCGGGTCGGGTTGATGGGCGGGGGCACACGACAACCGCAGTTGTAGGAATAGATAATATGGAGAAGGGTAATATTGGTATTGTACAAGAAATATATAATTAAATTTATAATTTTAAAAGGTGTATTTAAAATGGGGGTGTGTAAGGCTCTGTTCTTTTGGACAGAAGATAACTGAACTGAACTTATTGGACCTGAAATGGTTTTTTCAAATAATAATAAGAAAATTACTATCGTGCGATTATGACATATTTTTTATTTAGTTATGTAAACGTATACATATATTTTATGAAAACAATATAATAAAAAAAAAAGAATATCGGAAGTGATTGTGGTGTTATGATAAAAATAATCGACAGTTGAACTGAATAGAATATTATTGAAATGAAGTGAAATGAAATTAAGTCCAAAACAATAGAGGCTAAATGAACGATGGAGGTGTAAATAACCATAGCCTTAACTTAATTATTAAAAAAACATCTAATAGTAGTAATTTATTATCTTAACAAAAATATATGTAACTTATACAATTATCCAGTGTATCTAACACTCTCATGTCCCTCCACTCAATTCTCAATTCTCTATGACGTGATGGTAAAGAGATTTGTCCAGGTTCAATCATTCAGTTGAGAGGGAAACCTACTAAAGAGATTTGTCCTGGTTCAATCATTCAGTTAAGAGGGAAACCTACCGTTGAGATCATACACCGGTAAATCGTACTTCATGCTCACCATCGAAAAACCTTGCTTTGAAATGTAGTATGATCAATGTCTGGCTCTTGATAGCAGGTCGCATGATCGTCACCTAACTCTTAAATAGGTCGCGGGATCTTAACCTAACTCTGACAGGCCGCAGGAATGTAGTCTGGCTCTGATACCACTTTTTACCTTTTAATGATGCTCTCTGAAACCACTTGTTATCTTTTGGCAAAGCTCTTGATGCCATTTTATTGTGGTCGACGAGATATAATACGAATAAACGAGAACCGAATAAATAACTCAACAATAAAAAAGACAAGAAATTTACGTGGAAACCCAAATCGGGAAAACCCACAGAGCAGCGGCGAGAAGTTTCACTATAATATTGCTCATGATTACAAAAGGATTGATATACGCTCAAAATCCTATAAATCTCCCACAATAATTATATCTCCCTTTTTTGATATGCTTGGTGTTCTACGTGTTTTTTGTGTCCATGGAAAAGCTTTCTTTATATAGGGGAGAGTCCTAAATATTGCATGAAAGCTCAAAAGAGTCCAAATAATAGTTGAAAATAAATCTGATCGAAATAGGATAACTTTCCAAAATCCCGCCGGCCAAAAATTAACCAGTTGTCAGCCAACGTTTCCTACCTGTCGGGCAACGACCTTGGCACGAACGTGCCACCTTTGTAGAAAGAATGACACGAATGAAGGGGGGTTCTGTCAGCCGATGGGTGAGGATGTCGGCCGACACTAAACTTTGAAAGCTCATCTTCTCGGTTTTGTTGCTCCAAATCCAACATTGTATTTTTTAATTCTAATAATTATTATCAAATAAATAAATAAAATGAAAAATGAACACTTAGAACAAGTAATTAATTAATAAAATAACATTGAAATTTCAAATACCATTCCATTTATTTAAAAGGATCATTATTAAAATCACTTACAAGAGAAGATATTTCATTCCATCTTTATTTTATTACAAACTTTATTGGATGGATTGTTATACATTTTTTTTTATTCATGGCTGATAGTGTTGCATATATCATCGAATATAAAACTATATACTCAACGTTCATTATTGTGCTTTTCAATATTTGATGCTGCTAATAGCAAATTTGCAGCTAGCAAACCCCTCCAATAAGCGAGCAAATGGCAGACGATGGTATCTTTTTATCTCCAATATGACTCGGGTCAGCGGACATGATTAAGTTCTTTTTTCCACCTAGTTTAGCAGAAGAGCGTCGTTCAATATTTGACGCAATAGCAGAATTCATGCAACCCCCATTAAGAGAGCAAATGAGAGCCGGTGGTATCTTCTTATCTCCAATATGACTCGGGTCAGCGGACATGATTAAGTTCTTTTTTCCACCTAGTTTAGCAGAAGAGCGTCGTTCAATATTTGACGCAGTAGCAGAATTCATGCAACCCCCATTAAGAGAGCAAATGAGAGCCGGTGGTATCTTCTTATCTCCAATATCAACTGAATATGAATTCTCTGCAAGATGGCGAGCCTCGCCTTTGAACGAATAATTTGCTACTATCATAACAAATAGCAAAGTGAAACATCTAGGAATATTCATTATATCTCTTATATGTACCCTTTTTTTTTAGATGAGAAGAAATGTGTATTGTTGATGTGTTTAAATAGGAATTGAATATCACACGTACTTAATTTCTATCCTAGGTTGTATTTGTATTATAGTATTATATAGACTGCATGTGTATGTGCTAGCTAGTTATACAAGTTAAAATTAATACTCTAGTACTTTATTTGGTTAGGAAAACTTTTACTTTGTTTTATAAAAAATTAGAAATTATATTATATTTTATTTTAAGAAACGCATCAAGTATTCTAGTACCCAAATTAATGGTAGTGTATACTCGGTTAAATAATTAATTAAAAAAATTTTTATACACAATTACGAAATTTAGATTCTTGAATGTAGTAAATATAAATATAAGCGATAAATTAATAATTTAAATATATAATGTATATATAAATATAATCATAAAATATAATTATAAATTAAATTAAAATTTTTAAATCAAGTACATATACGAGTTCTATCGAATAATCACTATATAGATATGTTCAAATTATATACCTTTTGTCCAGTAAGTGTAATAACATGCTCTTTGTAAATTACAATTGATATGTGATTTTACGTACGAGACATATATTTATTAGAGAAGCTTTCGAATAAATTATACTACTCTGTATATGATATTAATAATTATACGAGGGTTCAGAGTATGACTTAACGAGTACTACAATTATTTTACACGATTACTTTGAGGTATACAAAGATATTATTATGAATATAATTTTTGATTAATAATTCTAACGTTTTGATTTTGAGATTTTTCTTGTGAAATGAAAATTTTAATTAAAAATATATTTTATTAGATTATATTTGTGTACATGTAACAGTAGAAATTGATCGTTAGATTAATGAGAGCTTTTCTAAAAATAAAAAAAATCGATAGAATGGAGTATATAATTTATAAATTTCTATATAAATAAATAAATAAATAATATATGCTCGAAATTTTGCAATGTTATGAATAAAGTATGTGTTTAATTATACAATTATTTAATTTTCTTTAGTTTCACAAAGGTATACTAATTTGGCATCACCATTCAAACATTAATCGAATATTATAAGTAGCTCTGCCCAAGGTTTGGTAATTGGTATACATTAATTCTACCATTAAAACAAGCTATTTAGTAGACTTGCCCAACAGTGTTTTATTATGACATACTATAGGAAACTATATAAGGGAAAATTTGTAATGTGTTAATGTAATGTGGATACAATTAATATACATTAAGGTTTTATTTTTCACACGGTAATTCTATTTGAATTGGTACACAAGCACCCATATTTTATTTTTTTTCATTTTCCAACAAAAAATCAAGTGTGTTCAAATTTATTTTTAAATAAAAAATAAATTAATTGTAAATAAAATTAAAAAAATAAATGTAAAATTATAGTTTAATGTAATAAATTTAACATACTTAAAAGTAAAATGTTGTAAATAAAATTTAAAAAGTAAAAGTAAATGGTATTTTAAAGTTATAATAAATTAATTATTTCATTTTTAAGGGTGTGTATAATTAGTTGTAACATCAAAAATAGAAAATAATTATTTTAGGAAAAGCAATGAATAAACAATTGGAAAAGCAATGAATAAAAAATAAAAAATTGCAGAGGTTGCATTTTGACGTTGTTTTCCGGCGCCACGTGACCTTACCCATTATTTTTGCGCCGGAATATAGTGCAAAAATACGATTGGCGAGAAAAAAAACGTTAGAGAACAATTAAGTAAATGGGTAGTTTAGAAGAGACCAAAAAATGATTTTTAAATTATAATCCGAAGTAAATTATAATCTCCTTGTCCCAAAATAAGTATTATACCTACTTTGTAATTTATAAAAAATCGTGACAACAACAACAATTATATTTAAATATATATAAATAATGACAATAACATCAGTTATAGTATACCCGATATAAATTAGATCACATATGCCCTAGTTATATTTCTAGCCATTGTTAGCTCAAATAAAAGCAATGCACTAGTAATTAAAAATTAACTTCATGGTAAGGATATGTAGACATCCACCTTTTATTTTCACACCCCATTTTTTAATTCATTATTTATTTTACAATTTTAATAGTTTTATACGCACACCCCCATGAAATACCCTAATTATCCTTTTTAAAAAATAAAATAAAATTACATCTTGTACATTCATCCAAAATTCTTCAATTCTAGTAATTGTAATATATATTCAGAGAGCCTCTACGGTACATACAAGGTACCATACATTTTTCTAATTTTAGCCATTAGATCTTAAAGTTAAATATTGACTTTTAGATTAAATGAAAGTCCACAATCTTAAAGTGTGATATCATACATGTAATTTTTACTCAACAATTCTTTTTATATTTTAAAATAAAAAACTAAATATCTTCTAGTTATTTTTATTTATAAAATATGTCATTAAAAAATATAATAAACTTAATACATTTCTTTTTAATTTTTTTTTACTAAACTGTTAAAAAATTAAAAATAAAATTTATACTAATGAATTAAAAAAAATATATTATATATTATTAATTTCAAAATTAACAGTATTATCACATTTAAGCAAACATTAATATTTAAAAAATTGCCAAAAATATGAATGTGAAAGATCAAAATATATCAAACAATATTGAATTTTCTATATATTGAATACGTATTAAAAAACTAATATTATTTTAATAAAATAAATTCTTAATATTAGCTAAAGTCTTATTAAATAAAATTTGAATAACTAATTAAATATTTGAATCACTGATAATTTATTTTTTGTAATATTTTAATTTTTAATTTTATTTTTTAAGTATTACATTTTAATTGTTACATATTATTACCTTCTTAATAAAACTAATTTTCAATTAATTATGTTAGACTAAAAGTATTAGGAAATAAGTAATATTTTAAATTAATAAATTTTATTTAATTTTATTTTATTTAATCATAATAATAAACAAATAATTAGTATATTAATTTATTTGTCATTAATATAAATAGAGAAAATTATTTATTTGCATTACAATGATAAATAAGAATTAATCACATGCATTAAGGTGCACATATCTCAAATGATATTTCTATCATTTATTGGCTATTGTAAAATGTACCATACATTTAAAATTGTAAAATATACCTTAGACTTCTCCTATATATTCAAAATTTAAATCTTATTATTTTAATATCAAGTGTAATTCGAATATTAAAATTGTGCATTTTAATAAGAACGATTAAGAATTATATGTGCTACGAATAGAGTAGCAGAGAGCATGGAAGAACAAGTTCACATCTCGACGCAAATCTCTGAGGAAGATCAGAGCGGAAATTCTCGGGACGTTGAAGGAAGCCGATTCATAGGTAGAAAAGGCAACGAGATAGCACAACGAGGGCTGATAGAAATTTTCGTCATATCTAGAATATGACGGTGGGAGGCGGCTTACGGCCTGAGCCCTGGAACTGAGTTGGCGTCTCATTGGTATGGATGACGAAGTTCCAGAGACAAGCTAGGCACCGATTTATTTCACGGCGAAGCTTTGGCGTGAACTTGACCTCTGCCCGAAGGTCCGTGGGCTTTTCGGAAATCGCCTCCGACAACAAGGGAGCAGATTGTGATGGTGGGAATTGGTTGCTCGGGTCGGGATGATGAGCGGGGGCACACGGCAACCGCAATTGGGGGAATAGATAATATGGAGAAGGGTACGTAGTATTGTTATTGTACAAGAAATATATAATTAAATTTATAATTTTAAAAGGTGGATTTAAAATGGCGGTGTGTAAGGCTCTGTTCTTTTGGACAGAAGATAACTGAACTGAACTTATCGAACCTGAAATGGTTTTTTCAAATAATTATAAGAAAATTACTATCGTACGATTATGACATATTTTTTATTTAGTTATTTAAACGTATACATATATTTTATGAAAAACATATAATAAAAAAAAAAAAGAATATCGGAATTGATTGTGGTGTTGTGATAAAAATAATCGAGAGTTGAACTGAATAGAATTGAATTGAACTGAAGTGAAATGAAATTAAGTCAAAAAGAATAGAAGCTAAATGAACGATGGAGGTCTAAATAACCATAGCCTTAACTTAATTATTAAAAAAACATCTAATAGTAGTAATTTATTATCTTCACAAAAATATATGTAACGTATACAATTATTCAGTGTATCTAACAATCTCATATCCCGGCCTCCACTCAAATCTCAATTCTCTATGTGGTGATGGTAAAGAGGAAACCTACCGTTGAGATCATACACCGATAGATCGCACTTCATGCTCACCATCGAAATACCTTGCTTTGAATGGTAGTATGATCAAAGTTTGGCTCTTGATAGCTGGTCGCATGATCGTCACCTAACTCTTATACATGTCGCGGGATCTTAACCTGACTCTGTTTGGCCACAGGATCGTAGCCTGGCTCTGATACCACTTGTTAGTTTTTAATGATGCTCTGAAACCAGTTGCTATCTTTTGACAAAGCCCTTGATGCCATTTTATTGTGGTCGACGATATATAGTACGAATGAACGAGAACCGAAAAAATAACTCAACAATAAAAAAGATTTACGTGGAAACCCAAATCGAGAAAAACCACAGAAGTAGCGGCGAGAACTTTCACTATAATATTGCTCATGATTGCAAAAGGATTGATATACGCTCAAAATTCCTATAAATCTCCCACAATAATTATCTCTCTTTTTTGGTATGCTTGGTGTACTACGAGTTTTTTGTGTCAATGGAAAAGCTTTCTTTATATAGGGGAGAGTACTAAATATTGCATGAAAACAATATAACACGCTAAAAAGAGTCCAAATAATAGTTGAAAACAAATCTGATCGAAATAGGAAAACTTTCCGAAATCCCGCCGGCCGAAAATTACCCAGTTGTAAGCCAACGGGTCCTACTCGTCGGCCAACGACATTGCACTACTAAAAATATTGCATTAGAAATCGGTTATTCACCGATTTCTATGAAAATCCGCACTGATGTTGATCGATCTGATATCTATAGTCTGCACCTATAGACATCGGTGATTAACCGATTTCTATGTATATTTTGGAAATCAGTTTTTATTTTCCAACCGATTTCTTTTGTGTTCATAGAAATCGGTTGATTTCCGGTACTAACCCACAAAACTAACTGATATCTAACACCTCCTTTAATATCGATTATTTAGCTTAGAACCGATAACTATATAG
Source organism: Euphrasia confusa (assembly GCA_954870475.1). Lineage (NCBI taxonomy): Eukaryota > Viridiplantae > Streptophyta > Magnoliopsida > Lamiales > Orobanchaceae > Euphrasia > Euphrasia confusa. The sequence continues at coordinate 21,610,431 of OX940949.1, forward strand.
TACTACATAATCACTTTAATTCAAAAACCGATTTCTATAGAAGGATTTTATTTTAAAAATTAATTTCTATAGAGAGATTTAAACATAGTATAATTACGGTAATATTGTCGAGATAAAAAATTTATTGGTCCCATAAATGTTGTCTTTTTTCGATTTAGTCCCACATAAATACGCGTTTTCAATTTAGTCCCAAATATGTCGAATTGAGTTTCAATTTAGTCTTTTTTGGCCGGAAAATTCAATTTTGGTCGGAAAGTGACCACGTGATCTGCACGTGATCTGAAGACCGGTCATGGTTGCTGACTCAGCGACACGTGTCAGCAGACCATTGACTATCGACTTTAAAAAAAAAAGTCAAAATACAAACCTAAATACCTAAATACATTATTATCTGGATATAAAAAAAAAAGCAAAATACAATACAAATACAGAATTAATACGTGAATTAAAAAAAAAGAAAAAAAAAACAACTTAAAATACAATCGGCATTTTCTCGAGCGCCTGATGGTCAACCTTGAAATACAATCCACCTTCATCATCATAACTCAGCGAATGAACCGCACAATTCCAGTACACCCCGTTTTCGAAATCAACCGTGGTAGCAAAAGGCTCACCGCATGCCCTCCAAGAACGAGTGTCCGACGAGTATGTTTCGATCATAAACCAACTACTGCTGGAATCGCAGGGTTTCAGTAACCAGAGTCCAGACACAAACAACATGATAGTGGCGAGACTTTACAGGATCAAAAATCAAGCTCATATGTTTCGAAACTCCGCGCCCGCCTTCGGGCTCAGGGAGTTCCGAATAACAACCGGTCGTCGGATTGTAAACACGGTAGCTGAAATTAGACTCGAACAGAAGCTGCGGGATTGAGAAATTCGACCAGAGAAATTCAATTGAAATTTCCTAGATTTGTGGGCAGAGAAGGGGACGTACTCAATCAAGTCTGTATCTCCGGCAAGCGGCAGAAAGATTCCGGCGGCAGGATTAGGGTTGGGGTTGCGGAGATGACAGAAAATTGGGTTTGAAATGAGGGCCCGCCAGTCTTAAGAAACCGATTTGAAGCGGAGGAGATTTTTGATGGATAGGAGTAGTAAGATTTTGGACAAGAGATTCTCGATGGAGGCGACGATCTCAGCTGATTTCAGCTCCATCTCCATACCTCCGTATTTAAGTTTTTTTTTTTAATTCGCGTATTAATTCTGTATTTGTGTTGTATTTTGCTTTTTTTTAAATCTAAATAATCATGTATTTAGGTATTTAAGTTTGTATTTTTTTTTTTAAATTGATAGTCAATGGTTTGCTGACACGTGTCGCTGAGTCAGCAGCCATGGCCTGTTTTCAGATCACGTGGTCACATTCCGGCCAAAATTGAATTTTTCGACAAAAATGACTAAATTGAAACTCAATTCGACATATTTGGGACTAAAATGAAAATGGATATGTATGTGTGACTAAATCGAAAAAAGACAACATTTATGGGACCAATAAAATTTTTATCTCGTTTATCAAACAATGCCTAATTTGTCTTTCCAAAACTGATTTCAAGTCGACTCATTCTCACCCCGGGGAGTGGAATGGAGCCAAAGCCACTTGGTCATGTCGAGGACACAAATTAGAGACTTTCGTACCATTCTTTTGAAGGTGGATCGATTGTCTGCTCGACTCCCTCATTTATGAGAGATAGGGTTGTTCGCATGGTGAATCACTGGTAAGAAACTTCGAGTTTCACTTATGATTCTCCGCGTCTTGATCTACAAGATTAAATGAATCAAGTAATTGGATGTCAATTATAAAAATCTTTTGGTGTAGTAAACGTCCACACAAACGTGGCTTGCTATACTGAATGGGATTTTGGATTAATTGATGTAGACAGTTATAGGGAATTGTGAAGGATTGTAAGTTATCGTAAACGTCCACACAAACGTGACTTGCGGTAATGTAGCGATTCCAAACGATTCACCTTAGTACTGAGTAATGGTTTACACTTAGGTACGCTTTATAGTATTCTTCCCAACGAAGTAACGCTATAATTGATGTACGGCCGAAGCAAATCTAATTGCTAAATCATTTGGATAGGTAAACGTCCACACAAACGTGGCTTGCCATATCTGATGGGATTTTAGATGCGGTTAGTGATTTAATGATATTATTTGAGGGAGATAGTATCGGAGATTAAATCGATTGTTTGTATTATGTGCTTATAGGTTAGAAATGACTTTGCCCCACTATGTGATATATTATAAGGCATTTATACTCAATGACCCTTATAATGTTGATTGGAATCGAAATCTGGACAATGTCCTAACTGCTGAGGAGTACAAGTATGTACTTCGTGTTCTTTGTCCTCCCGTGTCAAGAAATGGTTTTGAACCTATGGACGGGTATATGGAAAAGAAGAAGCAAGATACGGAAACCCAGTGGTCGGTTTTGGACCACGAGAATGGGATAAGTATGCCGCAAGGCAAGTACTTCCGTTGCAAGCAGTCTGGCCACTGGAAGTCTGATTGTCCTCTCATAAAAACGAGGAGTGAATTTTTCCTTAGTCATTGATACATTTTCAATGGTGTTATCTACCAGCACCTGGTGTGTAGATACGGAGGCCATTGATAATGTTTTGCATTTCGATGCAAGGGTTCCAGGAAACCCGGAGACTTAGAAAGGAAAAGATCACCATCTACATGGGCACTGCTGCGAAGGTGGCGGCTGTTGCAGTGGGAGAGATTCATTTACTTTTGAGTAATGGAAGGATTTTATATATTTTCTTTATGTGCTTGAATTTAGAAAGAATTTGATTTCAGTTTCTAAAAGAAATGGATATTCTATTTCTTCTGATCATTCGATGATTCTAAGAAGAATAGATGATAATATCTGTTTTGGCACATTGGTTGACAATTTGTATATGTTAAATCCTGAGTCTACTACGATGCAACAGACCGAAACTAGTAACACATTATCTAACACCAATAAGAGAAAGGAACTTTCTAGGATGAATCAATTATACTTGTGGTATCTTAAGCTAGGTCATGTTAATGCAAATGGGATTCAAAGGTTGAACAACTGATGGTTTAATCAGTGGTGTTGAAGGAGAGGACCTTCCTACCTATGAATCGATTTTGGATGGTAAATGACCAAGTAACCTTTTAAGGTTAAAAGCTATAGATCCGGAAAAGTATTGGATTTGATTCACTCTGATGTATGCGGACCTATGTCTACTCAGACATGAGGAGGGTACGAGTATTTCATCTTTGATGATTACTCAAAATATGGATTTAGATACCTGATGTGCCGCGAGAACAAGTACTTTGACTAGTTCAAGGAGTACAAAGCTCTTGTGGAGAACCTTCATGGTAAATCCAAATGCCTACGATCTGATCGTGGAGGCATATACCTGTCTGGAGAATTCAAGGCATACTGATCAGAGAATGGGATTGACTCCCAACTGACTGTACCATTTACTCCTCCAAGGAATGGTGTGTCAGAAAGAAAGAAAAGGACTCTTATGGGAATGGTGAAAACGATAATGAGTTATTCGTACTTACCTTTATGTTCTAGGGATATGCCTTGGAAACATCGGCGCAAATCCTAAACTTGGTTCTTAGAACCTCGTACGGAAATGCGGTTGTTTATAGGATATCCTAGAAGAACAAAAGTTGTGTGTTCTATAGTCCTAATGACCAGAAGGTCGTTATAAGTTCTAACGCCCGGTACTTAGAGAGGAAGACTATATGATGTCACAAGCCCAAAAGTGATGTGATACTTGATGAGAATAAGAGAGAATGATCGAGACTTAGAACCAGCAGAACCGAGTAGTGCACCACTTGAACCTGCACTTGTTATCACTGTTAATACACCAGAACGCCGTCATAGTGGGAGGGTTGTGAGACAACCGGAAAGATTCGTGGTACTGGGTGAGTCTTCGGACTCGGCACCTGGAGTACATGAAATCGATCCCTGGATCTATGATGAGGCAGTACAAGATCTAAATGCGCCTTCTTGGGTAAGGCGATGAAATTCGAAATAGAATCTGAGGATTCTAATAATATCTGGGATCTTGTAGAACCATCGAAAGGCGTGACGCCAATCGGGTGAATGGGTCTACAAGACGAAGAGAGGATGTGACGGGAAGGTCGAAACCTTCAAAGCAAAGCTTGTTGTGAAATGATGACATTTCACCGGTAGCAATGCTAAAGTCAATCCAGATACTCTTAGCATCTCATATGGATTATGAGGTGTGGTAAAATGGTTGTCGAGACAGCTTTCCTATATGGAAATCTTGACGGAACCATTTATGAATTAACCAGATGGATTCATTGCTAAGGGGCGAGAGCATTTAGTGTGCAAGCTCAATCGATCCATTTATGGATTGAAGCAAGCTACAAGATCGTGGAACATGCGATTTGATAATCCGTTGTGGATTTATTCAAAGCATGGACGAATCGTGTGTGTATTGGAAACATGATGGAAACAAAGTGGTTTCTCGTGCTTTATGTAGACGATATTTTCTATTTGGCAACAATGTGAAAATGTTATCGGACATAAAGGGATGGTTGTTCTAGACAATTCGATATGAAGGAATTAGGAGAGGTTGGACATGTTCTTGTGATCAAAGTTGTGATGGATCACAAGAGAAGAACATTGTACCTATCCCAAGCTTCATATATAGACACGATTCTGACTCGTTTAACATACAAGATTCCTAGAAAGGTTTTTACCTTTATGGAATCTATCTATCTAAAGATATGTGTCTTGAGACACAAAAGGAGATAGAAGAAAGAAAGCAGTTCCCTACGCCTTGGATATGGAATCTTAATGTATGTTATGTACGAGACATGATATCTGCTATGCCGGGAGCATAGTGGCGAGATATTAAAGTAACCTTGGAAAGGAACATTGGACTGTTGCGATCAGTCGAGCAATTTCCTGTGGGTTACAGAGATTCATATTTCTAATCGCAGAGGGAAAGTTGAAAGTCGAAGTCAGGCTATGTATTCACACTATTAAATGGAGATCTCGAATGGAAGAGTGTAATGCAGTGCATTACGGACTCTAACACGGAAACCGAATAGGTAGCGGCCTTTGAGGCAGCTAAAAGATCGGTGTGACTCTGGAGATTCCTCCAGGACTTAGACGTGGTACCTTGTTTGCCTAATGCTATTGTGATAATAGCGGTGCAGTGACAAACAAAGGAACCACGAGTCCAAAGTGTGAAGATAACACATAGAGCAAGTACCACCTGATTCGAGGTATCGTCAGCAAGGCGATATAGTCGTTACCTAGATAGCATCGGGGACACCCTAGAGTACTCGTTCACTAAGGCCTTGCGAGCGAAAGCGTTCAGTAGGCACGTGGATGGTATGGGCGTCAGATGTTTGGGAGAAATCGACTAGACCTTAGTATAAGTGGGAGATTGATGGAGTTGTATACTTAATGTCTAGATTTAAGTAACATCTGAACTCCGTCTAAAAGCATTTATCCTATTTAATAATAAACAATCATTTGCATTTAATGCAAACCATAGTCCTAGATTATACACGTTGTAGTTAGTATGGTGTGCGTCGTCACATGGAAGATCATACTATCGGTTACTCGTATATAATCGAACAGTTGCTCACGACCTAGATGGACAAGGACCAATCCATCGGTATAGTCGTTGTATGAGTGAGAAAATAATTGGTCTTGATTATTTTATCATACTTGTACACTTGGTGTATTGGGTGGATCTGCTTGAGATTTATCGATTAGGATTGTCTGCGATAATCGATTTAAATCTCTGAGTATTCTATTCTTAATCCCTGATATTATTGCGGGTGTGTGCATATAATATTAGTGACTTTGATTTTCCAAAGGAATTGACTGATTAGAATAACCGGTCAATTACCGGTAAAGTTGGGTCACTGTATTTTATGTATGACATGCTGTGAATTCTTGACGGGAAAGCATGTCCTCGAAAGGGTTGATAATGTCCCCGAGATGAGCTCATAAGGATTATCATGTAAACCTTGCAAGTGGATTTGATCCGCATGATAATAAAGTTGAGTGGTACTATTCTCGGAGTTATAAGAGATGAATAAATAATATTAGCAATAAATATAATTTATTCATGGACATTTATATCTTAAACATGTGGAATAAATAATACTACCGGAGAATATTATTTTGATATAATATGGTGAATATTGGGAGTGCAATTATATTTATATAGTGGAAGTAATCATATAATTAATATTAATGGATTAATAGATTTGGGCTTGGGCTCAATTTAATCATTAATATTGGAAGCCCAATATTCCACCTCCTTAAGGTCCCCTACGTAGCCTATAAAAGCACTCCTATGGTCTTCTCTTCTTTCATGATTCTCATAACTTGAAGATCACAATTCTAAAGAGAGAAAGTAGAGAGAGAAGGTGATCCATGGAAGCTTGATAGATCGTCGCCCACCCCGACGTTCAAGCTAGTGCAAGGAATACGTGGGAAGACTTCAAGGTCATCAATAGTTCTTCGTTTTTCTGAACAACGAGAACGAGGTAAATAGTAAAACTCTCTTTATGATTTAATTGTTTATTTATCGTTAAAATACCTTGAACCAAGATCCGAGAACGCGACCCATGTCGAGGTTGAATCGGGCGGTGGTGATCGAAGATCACCAGACCGCCGGCGGCTCAACGGCTCGACTAGAGAGGGGTCGAGGGGCGTGAGCCTCGGCTGGACGCCGAGACTCGATCGAGCACGAGCTCGATCGCCCGTGCACATCCAGCGGGCTGCTGGAGCAGCCCCGCTCGCGCGGCACGAGCTCTGCTCCGGCGGAGCGATCACCGCTCGCGCGGCTGGACCGCCGCTCGCGCGGCGGTGGCTGCGGGCTGATCGCTAGCCACGGTTCGACCGTGGCTTGAGGGCGATCAGCGGGGCGTGGCTGGGCGTGCCAAGGGCAGCCCTAGGCGGCTGCCATGTACAGCCGCGAGCCCCACGCGGGGGCTCGACCGAACAGCCGCGGGCTATCCCCGCGGTTAGGGTTTTGGTTGAGTCCGGCCTTCGTGGTGGTTCGTGGCGGGTTTCCAGCAACCGGGAGTCGATTGGAGTTGTTGTTCCGCAACTTTGACAACTCCGGATATTCGATCTCCAACGGATTTCGATCGGAATTAATTAGATAATTTATTTAATTAAATTTATTAATTCCGGGATATCGAATTTCCAACAAACATCACTATAAAGTGGGTGCAGGAAAACTAAAAGACCGATTTTTGACTGTTTGATAAAAGAAAAGTTGTCCCTAAGCAGGCTTATGGATCGTAAGTTTTAAAAATAACATATTACTATATTGAATTGTACAATATACAGTGGATTGTTTATACACTGAAAAATATTTTCAATGGCAGTGTGGATTTCGGTGTGTGCGTCATGCACTACAAAGGAAAAGTTCGTGGGTGCTCCGTTTGACGAGAATGATGCCGTGATTTTCAGAGCTGAACTTGTCAACAGATTTGCAAGAAGTGCGAAGTGTTTGAGGGCAGCGCGATAAAACGTCGTTGTAGCAGATTTCCATTCTAGCAAACAAAAATAAATAGCATCAGGAAATTAAAACAAGAACTTTATATTTGTGTTAATTGCTTTTGGGTTCCCAGACCAGGATTAGATTACTTTACTTCTTTTTCATGGAAGTGATACTTTGTCATTAAAATTTAGATTACTTTACTTCTTTTTCATGGAAGTGATACTTTGTCATTAACATGTTTTGTCACAGCATTTTAATTAAGAGTTCGGAATTTGACCTTGACACATTGTGTTATGGGTTTTCATAAGCAGGCTAACAAAACACTTAACTAAAAGACTTAGATCCTGAAAAAACAGACACCAATAACAACAGAAACAATTTGCTCACTAAACGACATACAAGTTGAGATGTAATTTTTCTGCGGGAATTTGCTCACTAAACTGTTCAGACAGATTATGGACAAGAAAGTAGCTACAAGGATATACTAATATCATGCCTTCTGACTGTTCGAGTCTTTTTCAGCGTTGCAATATTTTTCACGTTTATTTATTTGATGAAATATGTTTATTTGATGAAATATGTTTATCAAAGAGTACATTCAATTCCTCATTTGGGCTTCCATTTTTCTTGTACATGTCGATCATCGAAGTCCATGAAAAGTCATTTTTATAGGCATTTCATCGAAGATTTAGCGCGCATCTTCTGTTCAACTTCATTTGGAGTACATGTCTATGAGGACACTCCAAATTTTTATGTTCATGGAGAGGCCGGTTTTCATTAGCAGTCCATGGACATGTTGGCCGACTACGAACGCCGACAATAGAGAGCACGCCCCCGATAATGCTAGTGAAGGTGGATACACTGGGCGTAGAGCTTGCGCATTGCATCTCCACATAAATCTCGATAGATTTCTTGGCCATTTGAACCGATTTACTGAATCATTCGATCGTGCGCCTATAGCGACTCGCTAATATATCCAGACCAAATGATCGAAACACTCTTACTAATTCCATTTGCAAAAGGCTCATAACAATATTCACACAACCAGGCAATAACATAGCCACTGTATACTAAAATATGGAGTATAGAAAACCATCTTGACATAATTGAAACTGATTTAGATCCAAAAGGTACGAATCTGAAAATATACAAACATCGAACTGAAATGATAAAAAAAATTGAATTCTTACAAATATGTCAATTTCACAGCACAGAGACGGCAATGGGAGGTAGAAGACTCGTGTCGGTAGTGCTCCGAGCCTCCGACGGTGGTAGCGAGGTAGATGTCTTGGCGAGGGTTGTTCAGGTAGAGATTGGGATCGAACTCGACGACACATCGATGGTGACGTCAAGTTTGGGGGTGGGTATAATAAAAGGAGAAAAAGATGTTGAGGTCGTCTCTTGGGTCTGCTTTGACGTGGAAACGGCGATGATGGTGATGAGATTTGGGGAGGCGACGATATGTTCTACATGAGTTGAGAGATAAAGTTTTTTATGTTTTGGATTTTTTTTATTGTTTAATTGTAATTAGTTTTGATTTTTTTATTGTTTTATCGTAATGAATAGTGTATATTTTTAGTTATATTATAAAGGTTAAAATAGACAAATCAAATTTGAAAAACTTACCTTCATTATGAATACAATTAATATCAATACATTAAATTATATATACTCAATAAATTAATTACCTTTTTTATTAGGGAGGTAAACTATAATACTTATTTCTAAATCATAAACTCATTTTAATTTTTTCTCTAAATTACTCTTATTTTATTATGTATTTAATTTAAAATTTATATTATTTTATTTTATACTATAATATTTATTTATTTAAGTATTTCTTTTTAACTTTTAAGATTTATTTATTTATTTAATATTAGTATAAATAAGGGAAAAATGGCATTAAGGCCAATTTTCAGCATTTTTTCACCAATAAGGCCAATCTTCAATTTTGGTGTCAATTAGGCCAAAATGTTCCAATTAGGCCAAAAAAATGTACCCGGAAAGACCAAAATACCCTTCCATATTAACTTCACAAATCGAGCTGAGGGGAAATCATTCTCGACGACACACATTCAATTCTGCTCTTTGTCTCTCACCTCCGCCGCCGCTATTCATATCCACAATCGAGCCGAGGGAATTCATCTCCGTCGCCGCCGCGTTCAATCTAAGGAGAGGGGGAAGGTCGCCACCGGTGAGCAGCTTCAATTCTCCACCGAAGGAGAATCGGTTTCATGCAGTCCGTCTCCCTCGGCATCGATCGATCGATTTCATCTCCTCCGCCGCCTCCGTTCCTGTCTCAGTTCAAATGTCAGATGCGCCGCCGCCCTCCTTGCCGTCGATTTCGAATTCACGTACCCGATAAGTGCTTAAAAGGTTGATTCAGCATGCATGCACAGTGTGTGGATTGATTCAGTGTGCATTGAGCATGCATTCAATGTTCATTGTTTTTTATTATGCATGTTAAGTGTTTTTTCGTTGCATTCAGTGTGCATTGAGCATGCATTCAGTGTTCATTGTTTTTTATTATGCATGTTCAGTGTTTTTTCGTTGCATTCAGTGTTAATTGAGCATGCATTCAGTAGTAATTGAGCATGCATTCAGTGTTCCTGCACTGTGTTTGCCCTTCAGTGCTTATTTTGTTCAGTTAGTGTCTAATTCACCATGCGCTTTTTTCAGTCAGTGTTTAATTGATTGATTCAGTGTGCATTGAGAGATGGACTGAATGCACTTACACACTGTACCCACCTGTTGCACACTGAATCCATATTCAACCATGTGGATTCAGTGTTGATTTGCTTCATTCAGTGTTTAATGGCTTTATTCAGTGTGCATTGAGCTTGGCTAATTGCACTTACACACTGTACCCACCTGTTGCACACTGAATCCATACTTAACAATATGGATTCAGTGCTGATTTGCTTCATTCAATGTCTGAATGAATACCAGTTTGTTTCCCCTAGGATACCTGTTATTTTGTTGGAAATGCAATGTGTTACAGGAATCAGTGTGTGTTGACTTTGTTTTCTTTGATGCATTGACCTGTCCCCTTTTCAATAAATACCTGCCATGTTAGTTGAGGGTTGAGGCATTTACTGCCAGTGTTATAAGTGTGAGGACGGTTATAAATACCTCGTCATTTTTCTCTGGTTTCCTCATCTCATTTCTATTCGATCGGGGGGCAGCCAGCAACGATGCCGAGGCGAACGGGAACACTCGATCGGGAGCCAGGGCAGACACCAAGTGAGGCTGAATTTTTCAATAACAGTCCTCCTCCCTCGCCCGAACAAAGATTCAATGGCGGTCCAATCTGTCGGGGGCCACCAATGATGCGTAGGCGACCGGGCACACTCGATCGGGAGCCAGGACCGACGCCAAGTCAGGGGGTTGAATCTTGGAATGGTTCTCAATGGACCGAACAAAGATTCAATGGTCGTTGGCATAAAGAGAAGTTTCCTATCCCGGCTGTCTTTGTTCGTCCGATCAAGGATGAAATGGGGAATTTCATCGTAATGACGGACTCCCTGGACCAGAAATGGCACGTGCCGCTCACCACTCATCGGAATCAAACGGCCATCCACGGATTTCACTGGGAACGCCTCGTTCGAGAGTTTGGAGTGCAGGAAGGCTGGAACATCCGGGTTACCTGGACCGGAGGACGTAGTTTCTCGGTTGGCGTATTCGATCAAAATGGCCAGTCGATGGTGCGCCCGGTCAGGGACCCCCCTCGTCGTGACCCAAGACTTCCTCCATCTCATTATTATTGTTGTTAATCTTTTTTTGTGCTTTTTTTTTTGGTGTTTCCTGTGATTGTCGACTTGTCTTCGTTGTACTGCTCGTCGTGACTTGCTGCTTGCTTAATAAGACTTTGAGTTTAAAAAATAAAAAAAAACACTGTCTTGTCTGACTTTAACACTGAACAGGCCTTAAAAACACTGACTGATTGACTGTGCATTTAACACTGAACATGTCTTAAAAACACTGTTTGAGGAAACACACATTGAATCACACAGTCAAACACTGAGCACACTTTTATAGCACTGAACACACTTCAATAGCACTGAACAACATTGAGCACACTTTAATAGCACTGAACACCCTTTATTAGCACTGAACACACAGAGACACACACTGAATCACACTGTTTGAGTTCAGTTGTTCATTTTTTGACTGACTGTGAGTCGTTATTTTTTGTTATTCAGCAGGGACCGCTGTTTTCGCGTTTTGTGCATTCGGCGGCGAGAATTTGGTGTCCAGAATCGATTCCTCCCGTGCGGACTGTTGGAGTAGTATACTTAATGTCTAGATTTGAGTATTATGAACTCCTTCTACACATTCATTTACCTATTAAATACAAACATTCATTTGCTTTTAATTATTGTTAATTAAATATATATGCAAATTATAGTCCTGGATTTTATACGTTGTAGTTAGTATGGTGTGTCGGGCCCACACAGAAGATCATACTATCGGTTACTCGTATTTAATCGAACAGATGCTCACGACCTAGATGGACACGGACCAATCCATCGGTATAGTCGTTGTGTGAGAGAGAAAATAATTTGTCTTAATTATTTTATCACACTTGTACACTTGGTGTATTGAGCGGATCGATTGAGACTCATCAATTAGGTTTGCTCGGCGATAATTGATTTGAGACTCAGTGTATTTTATTCTTAATCCCCGATACAATTTCGGGTGTGTATATTTAGTATAAGTGACTTTGATTTTCCAAAGGAATTGACCGGTTTAATTATTGGGTCAATTACCGGTTAAGTTGGGTCACTATATTTTATATATGGCATGCCGTGAATTCTTGACGGGACAGTGTATCCCGGAAGGGTTGATAATATCCCCGAGATGAGCTCATAAGGATTTATTATATAAACCTCGCGAGTGGATTTAATTCCGCATAATAAATAAGGTTGAGTGGTACTAGTCTCGGATAAAAGAGATGAATAAATTTATTAAGCAATAAATAAATTTTATTCATGGATATTTATATCTTAAATACACGGAATAAATAATACTACCGGAGAAATATTATTTGGATATAATATGGTTTAATATTGGGAGTGCAATTAAATTTATATAGTGGAAAATAAATTTAATTAATATTGATAAGGATTAATGGACTTGAGCAGTGGGCTCAATTTAATCTTCAATATTGGAAGCCCAATATTCCACCTCCTTTAGATCCCCTACGTAGCCTATAAAAGCACTACATGGCCTTCATAATAGAAAAGACAAGATAATCATACTTGATTAGTCTAGAGAGTTGAAGGAGATCCATAGGAGTTCGATAGATCGTCGCCCACCCGACGTTCGAACGAAGTGCAAGGAATACGTGGGAAGATTCAAAGGTCGTCTTGATTTCGTTTCTCCGAACAACGAATCGAAAGGTAAAAATCTAAACGCCCTTGATTTATTCGATTTTGTTTATCGTAAAATACCGTAGAACAAGATCCGAGGTACGAAACCATGAACGGGGGACGATCGAGTGGTGGTGGCGAAGCCACCGGACCACAAGCGATCGCCCGGGCTAGGGTTTCGCACGGGCGTGGAAGGGCGAACCCCGGCTGGACGCCGGGGGTGCGATCGATCGTCATGATCGATCGCTGGCCGCGGGCTGGGACCCGCGGCGGCCCTGCTGGAGGCGGGCCAGCCTTCCAGGCGGCGGCGAGTCGCCGGACTCGCCGCGGGGGCTGCTGGGCAGCCCCTCCCCGATCGATCGCTCCATGCGATCGGTCCTTCGATCGCGTGAACCCGGCTCGCGGGGGTTCGGCTGGGGGCGGGCTGCGTGCCTTCGGGTGCGTAGTCTCCAAAGGCCGGACTCCGGCGGATGAGTCGGTGTTCATGTGATCTCCGGCGAAGGTTTTTTGATCGGGTTATTGTTTCCGCAAAATTTTAATAGCCCGGGATATCGAATTCCAACAATTGGTATAAGAGCGTGGTTTACGTTCGCGGTATTTTCGATAAAATTGTTCTACCTTGCAGGGTTCCGACTATTATGGCTTGATGATTATTCGTTTAATTATTTTGTCATGTGATTGTTGGTTTGATTAAACTCTCGGACATGTCGAGATTCGTTTTTGGTGGTGAATGCTTGTAATATTAAAAATTCGGGGGTTGACCGAATTTAGGATTTATTATTACGTTCTACTTTTTTCCGGAAATTGTATAGGGTCGATTTCATGTATAGAATCGATACCGGATAGTGTAAAATTTATTTTGTAATTTATTTTGCGTTGGATCGATGCCGAAACGACCGCCGGAGAAGACGTGTGACGAAGGAGACGACGTGAGGGCTAGGGCTCGGATCGACCACCATGGTCGATCCATGGAGGATCGAACCATCGAAGGAGAGGCGCCGAATTCGCGCCTCCCGGCGGCGAAACCACCGGCGGTGGTGGTGCGCCGGCTAGGTGGCGGCGGCGGCGGTCCTCGGCCGGCGATGGCGGTTCGGTGGGGGCGCGGGGGTCCTCGTGATCTTCGTGCTCTCCCGGTGATTCGCTTTCCTAATTGATTCGAGTTTTCCTATTTGAGTATTCCTATTTTTTTTGGAACTCTCATGGATTAGGAAAAGAATCAATTTGGAATTAATTAGGATTCCTATTTGATTATTTCTATTTTATGGAAATATTCATGGATTAGGAATCTAATTAATTTGGAAAGTAGAAGAGTCCTAAATTATTTTATTTCCTTATTTCATTATGGAAATCATCTAGAATATTCCAAGTGGGTCTTGGATAGATTATTCTAGAGATTTAATGAAGTAGAAAAGGAAAATAAAATAAAATAAAAATATTAATAATATTTAATTTTATTTTTGATTTATTCGATTGACTTAATTATTATTAATTAAGTATATTTTGGATTTATTAAAAATAAATAGATTTAAATATTGGAAATTAATATTCTCGTCACATGGAGCATTCAAGAACGAAGACTAAAGACTAGAAGATGCGTACGGAGATGGAGTAAAGCCATAATAGTCGGAAAATAATATTCTAGTAATTATTTTGACTATGTGATAATACTATGTGCTTTATTACATGTATGCATGCTATATGTGTTTACTTTTATGCACTAGATAGCGTATCCCTTTATTGTAAAAAGCTAAGTGGGAGAGGGTATGGAAACATACCCATGGTCTCCATTGCTGCTCTCTTGGTGACTTTTATAAACTTTTAAAGTTTATATAGATAGGTCATTGGAGGAGAGTTCTTGTAATTCCTCTTACGAGAAACATTGATTAAGTTCATCAAACAATGCCTAATTTGTCTTTCCAAAACTGATTTCAAGTCGACTCATTCTCACCCCGGGGAGTGGAATGGAGCCAGAGCCACTTGGTCATGTCGAGGACACAAATTAGAGGCAGTCGTACCATTCTTTGATAGATGGATCGATTGTCTGCTCGGCTCCCTCATTTATGAGAGATAGGGTTGTTCGCATGGTGAATCACTGGTTAGAAACTTCGAGTTTCACTTATGATTCTCCGCGTCTTGATTTACAAGATTAAATGGGTCAAGTAATTGGATTTCAATTGTATAAGTCTTTTGGTATAGTAAACGTCCACACTATCGTGGCTTGCTATATCGAATGGGACTTTAGATCAATTGATGTAGACAGTTATAGAAGGGAGTGAAGGATCCGTGTGTCAACGTAAACGTCCACACTATCGTGGCTTGCGGTGATATACGAGTCTCAAACAAACTTCTTAGTACTGAGTAATGGTTAACACTTAGGTACGCTTCATAGTATTCCTCCCATCGAGGTAACGCTATTGATGATGTACGACCGAAGGAAATCTAATTGCTAAATCATTTGGGTGGGTAAACGTCCACACTATCGTGGCTTGCCTTACCTGATAGGATTTTAGAGGCGATTAGTGATTTAATGATATTATTTAAGGGAGATAATATCGGATATTAAATTGTTTGTTTGTTTTATGTGCTTATAGGTTAAGAATGACTGTGACCCCACTTTGTGATATACTTAAAGATGAAAACTCACTGGTTCCATATAGTATTGATTGGAAAAGAAATCTAGACATTGTTCAGACTGTCAAGCTTTCTGAATCCACTGTTGTTCCAACTACGTTGAGACATGGTGTGGAAGCTAGGCAAGAGGTGTTTAACATACCCACGGAATCGTTTCTCAATGAGTCCCTTGAAAACGGCTTGGCGAAGGCGATTTTTGTGCGTAAGTTAAGAGAAACACGAGATCTTGTGGCTAGGCTAAAAGAAAAGCGTGCAAAGAGACCTAGTGGTTTAAAACCACAGATTGGGGAAAGCAAGCGGTTACGCAGATGCTTTCGATGCAAACAGTTTGGGCACTGGAGGTCTGATTGTCCTCTCATCAAAGGTACGGAATTTTCCTTAGTCACCGAAACATTATCAGTGGTGTTATCTACCAGTACCTGGTGTGTAGATACGGGGGCCACTGATCATGTCTGCAATTCATTGCAGGGGTTCCAGGAAACCCGGAGACTTAGGGAGGGAGAGATCGTGGTCTACATGGGCAATGCCGCGAAGGTGGCGGCTGTTGCAGTGGGAGACGTTCACTTACGCTTCAGTAGTGATAGGGTTTTAGTTTTACATAATTGTCTTTATGTACCCAACTTTAGAAAGAATTTAATTTCGGTTTCTAAACTTATTATGAATGGATATTCTGTTTCTTTTGACCACTCTGTGATCATAAGAAGAAACAGTGAGATTATCTGTTCTGGTACATTGGTGGACGATTTGTATGTGCTAAATCTTGAGTCTAACACGATGCAACTAACCGAGAGTAATAACACATCTACGAACACCAATAAGAGAAAGGAACCTTCTAAGATGAATCAATTATACTTGTGGCACTTAAGGCTAGGTCATATTAACTCAAATAGAATTCAAAGGTTGAAAGCTGATGGTCTCATCAGTGGTGTTGAAGGAGAGGATCTTCCAACCTGCGAATCCTGTTTAGAGGGAAAAATGACCAAGCGTTCTTTTTCTGGTAAAGGACGAAGGGCTGAACAAGTATTGGATTTGATTCACTCTGATGTATGCGGACCTATGTCTACTCAGGCAAGGGGAGGGTACGAGTATTTCATCACTTTCACTGATGATTACTCAAGGTATGGATTTGTATACCTGATGCGCCGCAAGAACGAATCCTTTGACAAGTTCAAGGAGTTCAAGGCTTTTGCGGAGAACCTTCAAGGTAAATCCATTAAATGCCTGCGATCTGATCGCGGAGGCGAGTACCTGTCTGGAGAATTCAAGGCATACTTGGCAGAGAATGGGATTGATTCCCAAATGACATCACCATATACTCCTCAGCAGAATGGTGTGTCAGAAAGAAGGAATATGACTCTTATGGAGATGGTGCGTTCAATGATGAGTTACTCGGACTTACCTACAATGTTCTGGGGATATGCCTTGGAAACAGCAGCGCACATTCTAAACTTGGTTCCATCTAAAACGGTTCCTTCAACACCCATGGAACGATGGAGCGGGCGCAAGCCTAGCTTGAGACACGTTCGGATCTGGGGTTGCCCTGCACATGTGTTGAAGGTAGGTGCCGATAAATTATAACCTCGTACTGAAGTGCGGTTTTTTATAGGATATCCTAGAGGAACTAAGGGTGGCATGTTCTATAGTCCTACGGACCAGAAGATCGTTATAAGTACTAACGCTCGGTTCTTAGAGGAAGACTATGTCATGGACCACAAGCCCAAAAGTGACATAATACTTGATGAATTGAGTGGTAACAAGGAAGACTTAGATACAGCCGAACCGAGTATAGATACACCACTAGAATCTGCACCTGACACTATCACTGTTAATACACCAGAACGCCGTCGTAGTGGGAGGGTTGTTAAGCAACCAGACCGATGGATTGGACTGGGTGAGTCTTCGGACTCTGGACCTGGAGTTCATGAAATCGATCCCTGGACCTATGATGATGCGGTACAAGATATAGATGCGTCTTCTTGGAAGAAAGCAATGAAATCCGAAATAGAATCTATGGATTCTAATAAAGTCTGGGATCTTGTAGAACCACCAAACGGCGTAAAGCCAAACATTCATTTGCTTTTAATTATTTTTAATTAAATATATATGCAAATTATAGTCCTGGATTTTATACGTTGTAGTTAGTATGGTGTGTCGGGCCCACACAGAAGATCATACTATCGGTTACTCGTATTTAATCGAACAGATGCTCACGACCTAGATGGACACGGACCAATCCATCGGTATAGTCGTTGTGTGAGAGAGAAAATAATTTGTCTTAATTATTTTATCACACTTGTACACTTGGTGTATTGAGCGGATCGATTGAGACTCATCAATTAGGTTTGCTCGGCGATAATTGATTTGAGACTCAGTGTATTTTATTCTTAATCCCCGATACAATTGCGGGTGTGTATATTTAGTATAAGTGACTTTGATTTTCCAAAGGAATTGACCGGTTTAATTATTGGGTCAATTACCGGTTAAGTTGGGTCACTATATTTTATATATGGCATGCCGTGAATTCTTGACGGGACAGTGTATCCCGGAAGGGTTGATAATATCCCCGAGATGAGCTCATAAGGATTTATTATGTAAACCTCGCGAGTGGATTTAATTCCGCATAATAAATAAGGTTGAGTGGTACTAGTCTCGGATAAAAGAGATGAATAAATTTATTAAGCAATAAATAAATTTTATTCATGGATATTTATATCTTAAATACACGGAATAAATAATACTACCGGAGAAATATTATTTGGATATAATATGGTTTAATATTGGGAGTGCAATTAAATTTATATAGTGGAAAATAAATTTAATTAATATTGATAAGGATTAATGGACTTGAGCAGTGGGCTTAATTTAATCTTCAATATTGGAAGCCCAATATTCCACCTCCTTTAGATCCCCTACGTAGCCTATAAAAGCACTACATGGCCTTCATAAATAATAAGACAAGATAATCATACTTGATTAGTCTAGAGAGTTGAAGGAGATCCATAGGAGTTCGATAGATCGTCGCCCACCCGACGTTCGAACGAAGTGCAAGGAATACGTGGGAAGATTCAAAGGTCATCTTGATTTCGTTTCTCCGAACAACGAATCGAAAGGTAAAAAATCTAAACGCCCTTGATTTATTCGGTTTTGGTTTATCGAGAATACCGTAGAACAAAGATCCAAAAGGATCGAACCCGGATTAGACGAACGACCACGCGGTGGTGGCGAAGCCACCGGACCGCGTGGGGATCGCCCGCCTAGGGTTCGGCGCGCAAGGGGAGCCCTCGGCTTCGGCCGAGGGGGCGGCTGGTGCGCCCGCAGCGGCTCGTGGGTCGAGCCGCTCCTCCACGGCGGGCAGCAGGTCGCCGGACCTGCTGCCGGGGGCTGCCGGATGCAGCCCCAACGATCGCCCATGCGATCGATGCAAATCGATCGCGAGCCCCGCGTGCGGGGGCTCGGGCTGGGCGTGCGCGCGGCTTCGGCCGCGTCGTGTGCTCGGCTCGTGCTCCGGGTCGTACGTGGTGCTCGCGTGATCTCCGGCGGATGGTTTTGATCGGGTTATTGTTTTCCGCAAATTTTAATAGCCCGGGATATCGAATTCCAACACGGACGCCCTTCACCAGCTGAAGGAAACAGTCGAGCTTCAGTGGCCTGAACTCCGAGACGTTGCATACGGCATGCATTACTCCGTACCAGATTTCCCAAACTGTGTGCTCTCAACCGATGCGGACATATCGAACATGGTATCCCTAGCTGCGCTTCACAAGCTGCCTCGGGTGAGCATCGACATTTCCGTCGCGAATGAAGACCACACCTCTAGTTCTGTGTTCTCGACGGTGTCCAACAGTACCTGTGTTAGTGCGACCGGAACAGAAAACAACGAGGGCGGCCTTGAAGCAGCAGAAGATATGTTCCGCCTGTTTGGTCCGTCGAGTTCTAAAGTGCTGTTAACCGATGGCTGGGACAAAGAGATCTCGGGTGTCGGTCAGATGTTCGAAGGAGGTGCCCCGGACTTTCGAAACGCACTCTGTAAGATGGCAGTCGGAGTGGGATTCCATTTCGAGTACGTGAAGAACAGACCCGAAAAGGTTTCTGCCGTGTGCTCGAAGAAAAGCATCACGGGATGCAACTGGTCTGTATGCGCCGTGATGGATCGAAGCAACGTCTTCTTCTACGTCAAGCAGCTGAGTAACGAGCACAGCTGCGGCGCGTGCTTTCGATCCCTGAAGCACAGGCGCGTCTGCTCGGACTTGGTTTCCAGTTTGATAGTCGAGGAGGTACGGAAAAGCACACTGACTCGTCCGATCCAAATCGTGAGAAACTTCAAGCATCACTACGGCCTGGAGATCTCGTCTGGCCTCGCTCTGGATGCGCTCGAGAAGGCCAGGAAGATGATTCACGGCGACGATAAAGATTCCTTCGGCGCGCTGACTAAGCACCTGCAGGCAATATCGGATTCCAACCCTGGGTCGCACCTGCTGCTCGAATTCAACGAGGCGTCCAGGAAGTTTCGCAGGGTCTTCATCTCGATGAAGGCTTGTATCGACGGGATGAACCATTGTCGCCCTTTGCTGTTTCTGGAAGACACATTTCTGAAGGGAAGGTTCAAGGGCCATTTGCTCGCTGCTACGGGCAAGGACGACGACGGAGGTATATGCAGTACAGTTTTGAGCATGCACTGAATCCATCTTTTTAACACTGACTGGTCTGAAATGCACACTGAAACTGACCCTTGTTGCTTGCAGCACTGAATATGTATTTTCAACACTGAATGAGTGATATTCACACTGACTGAAGTGTTTCTCACCTTTTTTTTTTCGTGTCCCTTGCGAATGCAGGGTTGTACCCACTGGCTTACGCAGTTGTCGATTCCGAGAACTATGCTAACTGAAAGTGGTTTTTGGACAACCTGAAGCACATCCTATCTCCTTCTCGCACTGTTACGTTCGTGTCGGACAGGAATCTCGGGCTGCTCGAGGCGATGAGCAGGGTGTTCCCAGGGTCCCCGCACGGCTACTGTATCATTCACTTAAAGTTGAACCTGAAAGACAAATTCAGAGGCAGATGGGCGACCAAGGTTTTACGAGACGGCTTGGTGTGGAATTTCCTGAAATGTGCCTACGCAACCACCGTCGAAGTCTACCAAC
Organism: Euphrasia confusa; assembly: GCA_954870475.1. Taxonomy (NCBI): domain Eukaryota; kingdom Viridiplantae; phylum Streptophyta; class Magnoliopsida; order Lamiales; family Orobanchaceae; genus Euphrasia; species Euphrasia confusa. Next base: position 21,631,071 of record OX940949.1, read on the forward strand.
TGAGCATGGACAAGCTGTTGGAAGAGGGAGGCCAGACAGCGAAAGTGTTTTTCGAGAACATGGATCCAAAGCATTGGGCCAACGTGTACTTCTCAGGGAAGAGATACGGGGAGATGTCATCCAACGCCGCGGAGTCGTTCAATAAATGGATCTTGGAAGCCCGGCATCTTCCGATCACGGCGTTGGTCAACAACATCAGGCTGAAGATGATGACCTTTTTCCACGGTATGAAAAAAAAATAAAAAAAATACACATCTCAAACACTGATGGCTCTTTTTTAACACTGTTGGCCCTTGCTCAAACACTGACTGGCCTTTTTTAACACTGTTGGCCCTTTTTTAACACTGTTGGCCCTTGTTCAAACACTGACTGGACTTGTTTAACACTGAATCAGACAGGGGGGCCAGGAGCAGGGGATGGACTACGGAATTTTGCCCGTCCGTTGAGAAGAAGCTAAGTGAAGCCGTCAACGAAGGCAGGAAATGGGTGGTTGTGGGGTCGTCCGAAACTGTTTTCGAAGTGCAGTGCGTTCCGTCCGTCGTGGTGAATATTGCCGATCAGACGTGCACCTGATGTCAGTGGCAGATTACAGGGGTTCCGTGCTCCCACGCAGCTGCGTGCATTCTGCGGTCCGGGAAGCCGATGGCCTCGTTCGTGGACAAGTTTTACCGTGCAGAGAGCTATGTCAGGTCTTATGCCGATCCCCTTCAGCCGGTTTCCATGTTTGATCAACCTTCGAACGTACCAGAGAACGTCCTGATCGAGTCGCCGACAACGAAGAGGCCTCCTGGAAGACCTAAGAAGAAGAGGATTCCGTCCAGGGGTGAGCACATCCCGAGAGCCATGAAGTGTGGGAGGTGCGGACGTGTCGGCAATCACAACAAGAAAACGTGCACGGAGCCTATACAGTAGTTAGTTAGTAGCAGATGCACCCTAGTTAGTAGGCTTTTTCTTATCGGATTTTTCTTATCGGTTTTTTTTTTTTTTCGACATGGTTTTCTGTGATCAGTGACACTGAATGGGGTGAAAAAACACTGACTGTCAGTGACAGACACTGTTTGGCTCATAAACACACTGACTGACTGTGATTTATTAAAAAAACACAGGATTTTAACATTATGTGATTTGTTTCTTGATCAGTTATGCTCTTAGAGTGTTTTTAATTGTTCTTGTATTGTAATTTTTGCATTTGCTTGTTTTTTAATGTTTCAATTCAACAAGTCTTAATTGCTGACACTGAGTGGACAAGATTAACACTGATGGCACTGAATTGGAAGAATAAACACTGCCAACACTGAACAGACATAATTAACACTGAATAATAGACAATATCAAACACTGAATAATAGACAATATCAAGACTGCCCAGAAATATGAACAAAAAACATGTTTTGTTTTTTACAGAAACTAAAATCCAAAAGACAATCACAATCATGTTCATACATTTACAGAAAAAACACTTCTTGTTTTTTTTTTCAAACAGAACTAAACAAAAAACGCACAACCCTCAATCACTACTTTTCCTTCATGGTCAGGATGGTTCGTATCACGTGAGCCTTGAATACTTGGAACTCTTTTGTCCTGACCTTCTCCGGAATGGCCTCTTTCTTCATAATCTTCTCCATGTAGTAGCATACGTACAAAGCACATTCATTCCTGGACACACACAGACGTGGAGGAGTCAAAGAAAAAAAAAAAAAAAATAAAACACTGACACTGAATGCACAAATATAACACTAAAAAGGCATAAAATGAACACAGAACACAACACTGAAATGGGTTAATTAATAAGCACTGATACTTACAGAGTTGGGGCTTGCTGTGGGAGAGGCTTCACGGCCTCGATTTCATGTATCGGGAAACCACACTTTCCCGCTTTCTCCAGCATTTGGCTCACGTTGGTTTCCACCTTTTCCTTCTGAAACGTATGAAACAAAACAGTTTGTCAGTTATCGTTAGAAAGGGAACATTTTTTAAAAAATCGACTAAAATACAGTAGACGTACCAATTCCACTGCATTCGCCATGTAATGGTCCTTCGATTTCGCCCCCCTGGGTTGAATAGAGTTGTAGAATCGCCATTTATGTTGGACGAAGTCGCAGACGAGCAGCGTCCAATGGTTCGGTTCTGTATTCTTTCTCGACCCAGGTGACACAATCGGGAAAATTATAATCCCTTTCCGCACGCACGGGATCATATCTGTGATTGTTTTGTACAGTTTCTGGTGGTCATGACGTTCCATGACAATGGAGGTCTGCGAGAGGAGAAAAAACAAAAAAAATTATAACACTGAATGTCACATAAAAGCACTGACTGTTGATGACAAACACTGATCAACCATCAATAACACTGAACAGAGCATACAAACACTGAGTAGCACATTAAAACACTGAACATCACACACAAACACTGAGTAGCACATTAAAACACTGAACAGCATGTACAAACACTGATCAACCATCAATAACAGTGAACAGAGCATACAAACACTGAGTAGCACATTAAAACACTGAACAACATGTACAAACACTGATCAACCATCAATAACACTGAACAGCACACACAAACACTGACAACCCCCCAAACACACTGTATAACCACAAAAAACACTGAATACAAAGGCAGAAAGACTCACCCAACAGTGCCCGGGGAGTATCAGAGCCTCCAACATCTTGTTGTGGTCTCGATGCAGCGACTCAGCAAAGGCGTCGACCACATGGTTGCTGATGAAGGTGCACTTCATCATGTCGGTCATGTCAGACACCGAAACAACTGTGGATATACGGGGAAAGTACTTCATTGTCCACCTGATTGTGAAAAAAGGAAAAAGAAAAAAAGAAAAAACACATTCTTAGCTAGCACAAAAAAAAGAAAGAAAGAAAGAAAGAAAGAAAGAAAGAAAGACAGAAAGAAATAAACGAAACTTCACTTACATTTTTTGTTCGCTGCTGTGCAGGATGATGTTGTCGAGGACTTCCGGCTCCAAATCGAATCCGCAGTTCTGGTCAAATTTCTTGTTCATGGAGACCAAGAACTTGACATGTTCGTCATTGAAATCACTGCGGATCGGTTTCTGGCTTGCTGCCACCTTTTTACCCTTCTTGATCGCCTTTTTCTTGGCAGCAGGGGCAGGGGGATCGTACTGAAAATCATCGTCATCGCCGTTGGCTGGCTTCCTTTTCCTGCCCTTGACCAGTCGCACCATTGACCTGGTCTTTGCCTTGGTCGAAGACTCTGTTTTCTCGGCTTCTGGTCTTAACGGGCTTCCTTCTTCTTCTTCATCATCCTTGTTGCCGTCAATCTCGTAGACGCACAACTCAGCCTGAAGACTTAAGATTTCATCTTCCCGTGCCTTGACGCTGTTCTGCAGAGCCTCGATTTGGGCTCTGTGGACGGTTTCTTGTGCTTGCATGTCCGCCTCCAGATTCTCGAGCTGGACTTTTTTGTAGTCGTTCATGACCAAAGACATCTGAAGGTCAGCCAACGCATCCTTCAAATTTGTCACTTCATCCTCGAGCTCTTTGACTCTAGCCCTCAGAAGTCGCACTTCCTCCTCACCAGAGCTTCGATCCTCGCCCGCCCCGGGGTCCTCGGTCACTGTTGGATGAGTCTGATCATTCGCCTTCTTGATCAATTCTTCCTCGAGCTCTTTCACTCGCGTCCTCAGAAGTTTCAAATCCTCCTCCTCCTCGGAGCTTCCACCTGCCTCGCCTGCTGCCACCTCCGTCTCCGCGTCGATCTTCGCAAGCTGCTCCGAAAGCTCACTCTTCAGTCGCTGGTTATCACCTTCCAGCTTGACGTTAGCACTTTTCAGATCGTTCAGCTGATAAGTCGTGCTCTCGAGCTTGGATTGGAGATCCCTCACAGTGGCGGAGAGATCTTGATTCTCCGACAGGATGTTGTTGAGCAACTTCTCGGCTTCGGCAGCAGAAACAGCAGGGTGTTCCTCATCGAGCTGCTGTTCAGAAGGCCGCCCACCCTCCTCCTCCAGCTCCTGGACTACGCAGGTCATCTCCATCGGATGCCCCCCGGAAGAACTGTCGTCGTCATCCCCATCGGACGACTGCTCGTCTTTTCCAGAAGGCCCGCCCTCTGAGCCTTTTCCTTTTCGTTCCTCTTCCTCGCTCGACGAATCAGAGCCCGGATGCTCGTCATCGTCACTGCTGTCCTCTCCAGAAGGCAGCTCCTCAGACTGCTCTTCGTCCTCGCTCTCTGCCGCACGCGGAGTGTTCACGATTGCTTTATAAGAAAGGTGGCCCCTGTACGCCTGGGTCTCCGCCACCGTCTTGCCGTGTTTCAGAAGACGAGCATCCACCTGTCAGACACGGACAGCACGCGTTAGAACTCAAACAAAAAAAAAAAAACAACATCATCCTCAAGTGAGTGACACTGAACAGCATTAATAAGCACTGAACATCACAGTTATCCTAATTGACACTGAACTGCATTAATAAGCACTGAACATCACAGTCAGTTATCCTACTTTGACACTGAATGGCATAAATAAGCACTGAACAGACAGACTTTGACACTGAACTGCATAAATAAAGAAGAAGAAAAAGAAAGAGAGAAGATATTTACCGCCTCGTCCGCAAGGCCCGCTAGAATCTCCTTGGTCACATTCGAAAGATCAGGGAGATGCCAGTTCAGGACCCGGGGGAGGTGCTCGTTCTCCAGCCTCTTTGCCAGCTTCGTGTGCTCACAAAGCCAGAACTGCACAAAAATAAAAAAACCCAAGGTAAATATCAAGGAATGAAAAATAAAAAAAAGACGGCAAGTAGAAGTAAACAGCAAGACGAATGTGAAGAACAACAAGTAGAAGCACATACCAGTAGCAGTATCGTGCAGCCTTGTGTTTTCTGCGGGTTGTCCCTGTGCAGAGCTGCCGAGTCGCAAAGGGCCTTCAGGATCGCCTCGCCCCAGTTGTAGCTCTGCATCGAGTCCAAATCCACCACATAATCCAACCATTTCCATTGGATTGTGACGGAGGAAGTGGAGAAGAAGACAGTGCCGATCAGTATCAACGACAGGAGCCGAGCTACATCAGCAAGAGCCTGAGGCGTGCGACTCCGACGCTTCACCAAACTATCAAGCTTTTCCTTCAGCATCTTCGGGTTTAGCGTCTTCTCTCCTGGGAACATCCTCTCCCTGAATCTTTTATTATTACTCTTGGACCTCGAACTGATATCGAGCTTCCTACTGCCGCCTACGATTCCAAAAATGAGATCGACGTCCTCGGGAGTGATCCGGACATCTTTGCTGCCCAGCTTAATAGTACGAGCACCGACATCCATCTGCTCCAGCACGGCAGCTATCGCAGCGTCGCTCTTTCGGGTGTGGAGGATGGTCAGCCTCTGATCCTTTATGCCCTTGAAGAGATGGTAGAAGGGGGTCATCTTCAAGTACTCGTCGTGCCTCGGTTTCAGCTTGTCCTTGATATCATCAATAGTCCGGATGATGGTCAGCAAGTTGGACCTCATCTGTTCATAGGACCTGGAACACCAAAAAAACACACACCGATGTGAGTACAAACACTGAGTGGCACACACAAGGCACTGAACAGGCATATACAACACTGAACAGGCACATACAACACTGAGTGGCCATGTAATTGCACTGAGTGGCATGCAGAGGCACTGAACAGGCATGAAGAGGCACTGAACAGGCATACACAACACTGAACAGAACATTTTAACACTGAACATACGCCAACACACACAATCAAAAAACTGAGTGGCCATGCAATGACACTGAGCGACATGCGTAGGCACTTAAATGGCATGTACAACACTGAACAGGCATAATTTAATACTGAACAGGACATATTAACACTGAACAGGCACCAACACACACAATAAACACTGAGTGGCACACACAAGGCACTGGGTGGCATACAGAGACACTGAACAGGCATAATTTAACACTGAATAGGACATATTAACACTAAACAGGCACCAACACACACAATCAACACTGAACAGGACATATTAACACCGAACCTCCATCAAAACACTACACATTCAGGCATTCAATGGAAATAAACCGATTGAAAGTGAAAATCGGTTGAATTAGGGTTCGAAATACTTACTTCCTCTCCTTCTTCTCGCCGGCGGCAGGCTGAGGGATAGGGCTCGCCTGCTCTTCACTCGACGGAGTGTACTGAACAAGCCTCCGTTCAGTGTTTTCGGAAGCAGCAGCGGCGGTTGGAGTCGATTTCTTCCCGACGGTTTTCTTCGCGGCGGAGGTTTTCTTCGACGGAGCCATTGATAATCGAACAGGTAGCTGAGAGATGAGAGTATTTCGTGTGTTGGTTGCGGTGGTTACGAAGCTTGGTTTCGGTTTTCTGTGAGTTGTTGTAGCGGGAGCCGAGAGAGAAAAAAAGGAAAGATTAATTGGAGGTGTGGGTTTCGTGGGGGAGTTCGTGCGCGGTAAATGAAATTAATGCTGAAACCGTGTTTGTTCAAATGTGTATATATGCGAGGGCAACGATGTCTTTGCACATTTTAGGCGGCCTAATTGGCACGCGTAATTTCTCGAAAGCCTTATCGCCGAAAAAATGCTGAAAAATGGTCTTATTGCCATTTTTCCCTATAAATAATTATTAGTACAAATATTTTAATGGTTCGAAATGTTCATATTCGGTCTTCATGGTGCAGTGAATTTATGTGCAACTAATTTTGAATAGGTCAAAGGTTCAATTCCTTGTTCAACATTTTATTTATTTAAATTATTTATCGAAAATGACAGGTTTAATCTATAGTAGCAGGTCAAAGACCAAATGTGATAAATTTAGAAGATGAACTACTTATTGGAAATGACACCTAAACAGGACTAAATGTGATATTATATAGTTTATAAATTTCCATATAAATAAAAAAATAATATATGCTCGAAATTTTGCAATGTTATGAATAAAGTATGTGTTTAGTTATACAATTATTTAATTTTCAGTAAGTTCACAAAAGTAACGAATTTTGCATCACCATTCAAACATTAATCAAGTAATATAAGTAGCTCTGCCCAAGGTTTGGTAATTGGTATACATTAATTCTACCATTAAAACAAGCTATTTAGTAGACTTGCCCAACAGTGTTTTATCCGCGGGTTCATCCCGCGGCGATGCTCGGGTCGAGCTCCGGACATCGTGGTGTTCGTGATCGGATTCCGGCGATTGGATTTTGATCGAGTTATCGGTTCCGCAATTTTTGATAGCCCGGGATATCGATTCCCAACAGAAACCCTAGGGTTCGACCGCCACCCTCGGCCCAGCCGAGGGCTTCGTTTCACGCGATCCCGGCGGGGTTTCGCTTTACCGCCCGCGGTCCGGTGATCTCCGATCACCACCGCGCGGTCAAACCCCGTCCCCGGGTTCGTCCGTTTCCCGGATCATTGTTCATGCATATATCCGAATTAATTATTAAAATCATAAAGGGCGTTTATGATTTATACCTTCTTCTCGTTGTGCGTGTTGGAGTTGTATACTTAATGTCTAGATTTAAATAGCGGCCTCAGAGGCAGCGGAAGTTTTGGTATAACTCCGGGATAATCTCTGGGACTTAGATGTGATTCTCAATTTGCCAAAGGCTATGTAAATAGCCGTGCAATGGAAAATGGTAAGAAATCACAAGTCCATAAGTGTAAGATAACACATAGAGCAAGTACCACCTGATACGAGTCATCGTCGAGGGAGACGACGCTGTAGTCACCAAGATAACTTCAGAGCGGCAACCTAGATTGCTCATTCACATAGTACTTCTTGGAAGTACAACTTAAGCACGTGATGAGTATGGGAGTCGGGAGTTTGGAGGAAATGACTAGACCTTAGTATAAGTGGGAGATTGTTGGAGTTGTGTACTTAATGTCTATATTTAAGTAACGGTAACTCCCGGTCATTGCCATTAATCTATTTAATTAAATAAACAATTATTTGCGTTTAATTATTTATAATTAAATATATGCAAATTATAGTCCTGGATTCTATACGTTGTAGTTAGTATGGTGTGTCGGGCCCACACAGAAGATCATACTATCGGTTACTCGTATTTAATCGAACAGTTGCTCACGACCTAGATGGACACGGACCAATCCATGGGTATAGTCGTTGTGTGAGAGAGAAAATAATCTGTCTTGATTATTTTATCACACTTGTACACTTGGTGTATTGAGCGGATCTGCTTGAGATTTATCGATTAGGATTGCCGGCGATAATCGATTTAAATCTCTGAGTATTTTATTCTTAATCCCCGATACTATTGCGGGTGTGTATATTTAATATAAGTGACTTTGATTTACCAAAGGAATTAACCGATTTAATTATTGGGTTAATTACCGGTTAAGTTGGGTCACTATATTTTATATATGGCATGCCGTGAATACTTGACAGGAAAGTGTATCCCGTAAGGGTTGATAATATCCCCGAGATGAGTTCATAAGGAATTATTATGTAAACCCTGCAGGTGGATTTGTTCCGCATAATAATTAAGGTTGAATGGTACTAGTCTCGGATATAAGAGATGAATAAATTAATTAGCAATAAATTAATTTTATTCATGGATATTTATATCTTAAATACACGGAATAAATAATACTACCGGAGAAATATTATTTGATATAATATGGTTTAATATTGGGAGTGCAATTAATTTTATATAGTGGAAAATAGAATTAATTAATATTAATGGATTAATAGATTTGGGCTTGGGCTCAATTTAATCATTAATATTGGAAGCCCAATATTCCACCTCCTTAAGATCCCCTACGTAGCCTATAAAAGCACTACATGGTCTTCTCTATTCTCATAAGTTCATAACTTGAAGATCACAATTCAAGAGAGAGAAAGTAGAGAGGGAGATCCATGGAGTTCAGTAGATCGTCGCCCACACGACGTCTGAGCTAGTGCAAGGAATACGTCGGAAGATCTCAAGGTCGTCAAATTGAGTTCTTCGTTTTTTCGAACAACGAGAACGAGGTAAATCGTAAAACCCTCTTTATGATTTTATCGTTTAATTATCGTAAAAGTATCATGAACCAAGATCCGAGGGACGAACCCCGGAACGAGGGTCGACCGGCGGTGGTGGTCGAATACCACCGGACCGCGGCGGTCGAGAATCCCCGTTGGGGATCGCGGACGTGATAAGCCCCGGCTGGAAGCCGGGATGCGATCGAACCTAGGGTTCGATCGCGGGGTGCTGCGGGCTCGACCCGCAGCCGCTCGCGCGTTGCTGCGGGGATTCCCGTAGCGGCTCGCGTGAGCGAGCTACCCTTCACGGGCAGCGAGTCATGGACTCGCTGCGGGGATGCTACGAGCAGCCCCGGGGATGCTACGAGCATCCCAGCGATTGCACGGAGCGATCGCGACCCCCTCGTGGGGGCTCGGCTGGCAGCCGCGGGTTTACCCGTGGCGGTGTTCGGTCGGGCCTCCGGTCACGTGGGGTGCTCGTGGTTTCTCCGGCGATCGGGATTTCGATTGGGTTGCCGGTTCCGCAATTTTGACAATCCGGATATTCGATCTCCAAAGGATTTCGGTCGGAATTAATTAGATAATTAATTTTAATTAATTTATTAATTCCGGGATATCGATTTCTAACAATTGGTATCAGAGCGTTGGTTTTAGTTCATGGTATTTTTCGATAAATTGTTCTACCTTGCAGGGTTTCCGATTATTATGGCTAGATTTAATTATTGTTAATTAATGTCATAATATTTCTCTTGATTATTAAACTCTCGTTGATGTCAAGATTCGTTCTTGTGTGGTGAATGCTTGTTCTTATTTTTTTCCGGAAATTGTTTGAGGTCGTTTTCATGTAAAGAATCGATACCGGATAGCGTAGTAATAAATTTGTAATTTATTTACGTTGGATCGATGACGAAACGACGACCGGAAAATTGTGACGGAGGAGACGTAGAGAGGGTTAGGGCTCGGTTCGGCTATCCCTGTAGCCGAAACATGGATCGAGCGCGTGGGGGGCACTCGACCGCACCCTCGGCCGTGCGATGTCACCGGCGGTGGTGGCGCGCCGGTTGGGTGGTGGCGGTGGTGGGCATGCTCCTCGGCCGAGCTCTGGGATAGACCGGAAATCCCCATTCCGTGTTAATCCTGGTAAAGATCCTATTCCTAATATAATTCGGTTTTCCTAATATAATTATTCCTATTTTATGGGAATTTTTATGGATAAGGAAAAGAATTATTTTTCCTAAGATTGGTTCGGTTTTCCTATTTTGAGTATTCCTATTTTTGGGAATTCTCATGGAATAGAAAAAGAATTAATTTGGAATTAATTTATTTTCCTCATTTAATTATTCCTTTATGGAATTTTTAATGGATTAGAAAAATAATTAATTTGGAAAGTTTAGGAGTCCTAAATTAATTTTTCCTTATTTAATTATTCCTTTATGGAATTTTTAATGGATTAGGAAAGAAATTAATTTGGAAGGACTAGGAGTCCTAAATTATTTTATTTCCTTATTTCATTATAGAAATCTTCTAGAATATTCCAAGTGGGTCTTGGATAGGATTCTAGAGATTTAATGGAGTAGAAAAGGAAAATAAAAATAATAAAAATATTAATAATATTTAATTTTATTTTTGATATATTCGATTGACTTAATTTTCGAATTATGTAATTTTTGGATTAATTGAAAACAAATAGATTTAAATATTGGAATTAATATTCCCGTCACATGGAGCATTCAAGAACGAAGACTGAAGACTAGAAGATGCGTACGGAGATGCGATAAAGCCATAATAGTCGGAAAATAATATTCTAGTATTATTTTGATTATGTGATAATATTCTATGTGCTTTATTTCATGTATGCATGCTTATGTGTATTTAATTATGCATTAGATAGCGTATCCCTTTGTTATAAAAAGCTAAGTGGGAGAGGGAATGGAAACATTGCCATGGTCTCCATTGCTGTTCTCTTGGTGACTTTTATGGACTTTTGAAGTTCGTATAGACAAGTCATTGGAGGAGAATTCTTGTAATTCCTCTTACGAGAAACATTGATTAAGTTTATCAAACAATGCCTAATTTGTCTTTCCAAAACTGATTTCAAGTCGACTCATTCTCACCCCGGAGAGTGGAATGGAGCCAAAGCCACTTGGTCATGTCGAGGACACAAATTAGAGGCAGTCGTACCATCTTTTGAAGGTGGATCGATTGTCTGCTCGGCTCCCTCATTTATGAGAGATAGGGTTGTTCGCATGGTGAATCACTGGTAAGAAACTTCGAGTTTCACTTATGATTCTCCACGTCTTGATTTACAAGATCGAATGGATCAAGTAATTGGATTTCAATCATATAAATCTTTTGGTATAGTAAACGTCCGCACGAACGTGGCTTGCTATACTGAATGGGATTTTGGAATAATTGATGTAGACAGTTATAGGGAATTGTGAAGGATTGCGAGTTATCGTAAACGTCCACACGAACGTGGCTTGCGGTGACGTAACAATTCTAAACGATTCACCTTAGTACTGAGTAATGGTTTACACTTAGGTGCGCTTTATAGTATTCTTCCCAACGAAGTAACACTATAATGATGTACGACCGAAGCAAATCTAATTGCTAAATCATTTGGGTGGGTAAACGTCCACACGAACGTGGCTTGCTTTACCTGATGGGATTTTAGATGTGATTAGTGATTTAATGATATTATTTAAGGGAGATAATATCGGAGATTAAATCGATTGTTTGTTGTTATATGTGCTCATAGATTAGGAAATGGCTTTGAACCCACTTTCTGTGATACCTAAGGATTTTTTAAACTCACTGGTCCCTAAATGTAATGATTGGAATAGAGATCTAGACATTACCCAAACTGTTAAAGAGTGCAAGGTTGTACTCAGTGAGCTTTGTCCTCCCGAGCCTACAAATGTCTTAACTGATGAGGAAAGGACTGATTTTGATATCATGTTCAAACTCAAGGAGATGTTTAGACATAATGTAGAGACTAGACAAGAGGCGATGAGGATACTCATAAAGGCCATTCGATTCGAGGAAACGCTTAAACACGTTTTTGAGATGATTGACCTTTTAGACGAGTTGAGACGGAAATCGCAAGCTCTTGTAGATAATGCCAAAGGTTTCGAACCTAAGGGAAAAATTGGGGGAAAGGAAAAGCAACCAAAGAAACCCAGTGGTCCTAGGTTTCTTGGACCACGAGATGGGACGAGAAAGCCATGAGGCAAGTGTTCTCGATACAAACAGTCTGGGTACTGGAAGTCTGATTATCCTCTCAAACAAAGTATGAAATTTTTTCTTTAGTCGTAAAACATAGTCAGTGGTATTATCTACCGGAACCTGGTGTGTAGATATGGAACCACTGACGGTATGTGCATTTTAAATGCAAGGGTTCCAGGAAACCCGGCGACTTAGAAAAGAAGAAATGTGGAATGCTGTAGAGGAGGCAGCAGTTGCAGTAGAGGACATTGTATAGGATTTCATTTTGGGTTATTGCTTTTATGTACCTTTCAAATTAGAAAGAACTTTGTTCTGGATTTCTAATAAATGGATATTTTATTTCTTTTAATCATTTGATGGTTATAAGAAGAAATAATGATATTATCTATTTTGGTACATTAGCTAGCAATATATAAATGATGAATCCTGAGTCCACCACAATGCAACGAACCGTAGTAAAACTCGTTTTACTAATAAGAGATTTCTTTATCAATTATACTTGTGGATTCTTATGCTGAATCATGTTTATTCAAATAAGAAGGCCGAAAATTGATTTTTGATCAATTAAGTTGAAGGAATAGACCTTCCGACCTATGAATCTAATTTGGAAGATAGCATGACTAAGCAATCCTTTATGGATATAAGATATAAGATCCGGACAAGTATAAGAATTGATTGACTCTGATGTATGCAGACCTATGTCTACTCAGACAATAAGGTACGAGTGCTTCATTTAATGATTACTCGAGAAATGGATTAGAATACCTGATGTGCCACAAAAGCAAGTGTTTTGACAAGTCAATGGACACTAAGCAATTGTGGAGAACCATCAAGGTATATCCATTTGAAGCCTGCGATTTAATCGCGGAGGCAAGTACCTGTCTGAGGAATGCATAGCATACTAATCAGAGGTTGGGATTTGATCCCAAATGACTACACCATACACTGTTGTGTAGAAATGGTGTGTCGTAAACAAGAAATGGAACTCTTATAGAAATAGTAAAAGCATAAGTTATACGGAACTACCTGTGTTCTATGGATATGTCTGGAAACAACGGCGCATTCAAATGCGGTTGTAGAATATCCTAGAAGAACAAAAGATGTGTGTTCAATAGTACTATGAACCAGAAGGACGTTATAAGTTCTAACGCCCGGTTCTTAGAGGAAGACTATGTGATGAACCACAAGCCCAAAGTGACATGATACTTTGAAATGAGAGAGAACGAAGAAGACTGGAAACCAGCCGAACTGAGTAGCGGTACACCACTAACTGCACCTACTGTTATTACTATTTATACACCGGAATGCCATTGTAGTGGGAGGTTGTGGGACAACCGGAGATATTCATAAGACTAGGAGAGTCTTCCGGACTCTGGACCTAGTATACATGAAATCGATCCCTAGATCTACATGAAGGTCGTACTAGATCTAAATGTGCCTTCTTGGAGAGCAATAAGGATTATTGCTAAGAGGCAAGATCATTTAGAGTACAAGCTTAGTTGATCCATTTATGGATTGAAACAAAGCATTGAGTTCGTGGTAATTGCAAATTGATGAGATAGTCCATTTTATGGATTCATCAAAAGCATAGACGAATCGTGTGTATTGGAAACGTGATGGAAAACAAGGTGGTGTTTCTCGAGTTTTTATGTAGAGAACATTCTTATCATTGGTAACAATGTAAAGATGTTGTCAAGACATAAAATGATGGTTGTCTAGATAAATCAATATGAAAGATGAAGGAAGAAGTTGGACATGTTCTTGAGATCTTGGATCTCTAGGAAAGAACATTGTACTTCTCCTGGACATCTTACATATATGATTATGGTTCGTTTTAACATGCAAGATTCCGAGAAAGGTTCGTTACCTTTCAGAGACGGAATGCATCTATCTAAGGATATGTGTTTTAAAACACAAAAGGAGATAGAAGCAATGAAAGCGGTTTCTTACACTTCAAGTGTGGAAAGCTTGATAAATGCGATGTTCAAAACGAGAACCTGATATCAACTATGCGGTTAGCATAGTGGGAGGATATCAAGGTAATCCTGGAAAGGAATATTCGACTGCTGTAAAAGTACTTTCGAAGTACTGTTCTAGACTACGAAGCAGAGGAGCATTTCCTTTGGATTACATTCTCTTAGATTTCTAATCGAATGAGGACCAGTGTAAGTCGATATCAGGCTATGTGTTTCACTATTGAAGGAGAAGGAGTTTTAACATGGAAGAGTGATAAGCACGATGCTTTTCGGACTCCGCCATGGGTAACCAAAATAGCGGCCTCAGAGGCAGCGGAAGTTTTGGTATAACTCCGGGATAATCTCTGGGACTTAGATGTGATTCTTAATTTGCCAAAGGCTATGTAAATAGCCGTGCAATGGAAAATGGTAAGAAATCACAAGTCCATAAGTGTAAGATAACACATAGAGCAAGTACCACCTGATACGAGTCATCGTCGAGGGAGACGACGCTGTAGTCACCAAGATAACTTCAGAGCGGCAACCTAGATTGCTCATTCACATAGTACTTCTTGGAAGTACAACTTAAGCACGTGATGAGTATGGGAGTCGGGAGTTTGGAGGAAATGACTAGACCTTAGTATAAGTGGGAGATTGTTGGAGTTGTGTATTTAATGTCTAGATTTATGTAACGGTAACTCCCGGTCATTGCCATTAATCTATTTAATTAAATAAACAATTATTTGCGTTTAATTATTTATAATTAAATATATGCAAATTATAGTCCTGGATTCTATACGTTGTAGTTAGTATGGTGTGTCGGGCCCACACAGAAGATCATACTATCGGTTACTCGTATTTAATCGAACAGTTGCTCACGACCTAGATGGACACGGACCAATCCATGGGTATAGTCGTTGTGTGAGAGAGAAAATAATCTATCTTGATTATTTTATCACACTTGTACACTTGGTGTATTGAGCGGATCTGCTTGAGATTTATCGATTAGGATTGCCGGCGATAATCGATTTAAATCTCTGAGTATTTTATTCTTAATCCCCGATACTATTGCGGGTGTGTATATTTAATATAAGTGACTTTGATTTACCAAAGGAATTAACCGATTTAATTATTGGGTTAATTACCGGTTAAGTTGGGTCACTATATTTTATATATGGCATGCCGTGAATACTTGACGGGAAAGTGTATCCCGTAAGGGTTGATAATATCCCCGAGATGAGTTCATAAGGAATTGTTATGTAAACCCTGCAGGTGGATTTGTTCCGCATAATAATTAAGGTTGAATGGTACTAGTCTCGGATATAAGAGATGAATAAATTAATTAGCAATAAATTAATTTTATTCATGGATATTTATATCTTAAATACACGGAATAAATAATACTACCGGAGAAATATTATTTGATATAATATGGTTTAATATTGAGAGTGCAATTAATTTTATATAGTGGAAAATAGAATTAATTAATATTAATGGATTAATAGATTTGGGCTTGGGCTCAATTTAATCATTAATATTGGAAGTCCAATATTCCACCTCCTTAAGATCCCCTACGTAACCTATAAAAGCAGTACATGGTCTTCTCTATTCTCATAAGTTCATAACTTGAAGATCACAATTCAAGAGAGAGAAAGTAGAGAGGGAGATCCATGGAGTTCGGTAGATCGTCGCCCACACGACTTCTGAGCTAGTGCAAGGAATACGTCGGAAGATCTCAAGGTCGTCAAATTGAGTTCTTCGTTTTTCCGAACAACGAGAACGAGGTAAATCGTAAAACCCTCTTTATGATTTTATCGTTTAATTATCGTAAAAATATCATGAACCAAGGTCCGAGGGACGAACCCCGGAACGAGGGTCGACCGGCGGTGGTGGTCGAATACCACCGGACCGCGGCGGTCGAGAATCCCCGTTGGGGATCGCGGACGTGATAAGCCCCGGCTGGGAGCCGGGGATGCGATCGAACCTAGGGTTCGATCGCGGGGTGCTGCGGGCTCGACCCGCAGCCGCTCGCGCGTTGCTGCGGGGATTCCCGTAGCGGCTCGCGTGAGCGAGCTACCCTTCACGGGCAGCGAGTCATGGACTCGCTGCGGGGATGCTACGAGCAGCCCCGGGGATGCTACGAGCAGCCCCGGGGATGCTACGAGCATCCCAGCGATTGCACGGAGCGATCGCGACCCCCTCGTGGGGGCTCGGCTGACAGCCGCGGGTTTACCCGTGGCGTTGTTCGGTCGGGCCTCCGGTCACGTGGGGTGCTCGTGGTTTCTCCGGCGATCGGGATTTCGATTGGGTTGTCGGTTCCGCAATTTTGACAATCCGGATATTCGATCTCCAAAGATTTCGGTCGGAATTAATTAGATAATTAATTTTAATTAATTTATTAATTCCGGGATATCGATTTCCAACAGTGCGGAGACACGAGATATTCGAAGACCTTTGAATTTTTCCACGTATTCCTTACACTTCGTTCGAACGTCGGGTGGGCGACGATCCTCTGAAACTCTATGAATCTCCTTCTCTCATTTCTCTCTCTAGAATTATGTACTTCAAGTTATGAGAATAGAAAAGACCATGTAGTGCTTTTATAGGATACGTAGGGATCTCCTTATTGGGCTTCCAATAATAGTGATTAAATTGAGCAAAAACCCAAATCTATTAATGCTTACTATTATTAATTATATTTATTTTCCACTATATAAATATAATTGCACTACCAATATTATATCATATTATATCAAATAATATTATCTCTCCGGTAGTATTATTTATTTCTTGTGTTTAAGATAGAAATGTCCATGAATAAATTATATTTATTGCTAATTAATTTATTTATCTCTTTTATATCCGAGACCAGTACCATTCAACCTTAATTATTATGCGGAACAAATTCATTTTGAACTCATATCGGGGACATTATGAACGGGACACACTTTCCCGTCAAGAATTCACTGTTGGGGATCGTGCATGTATACGCAGCAAAAACAATTTTTTTATGAAAAACCGTTTTTCATTAATGTAAACATTTTACATTATATTTATTTTATTTTATTGAAAATTATATTTTCAATATTACATGCATTAATTGATTTAATTCAAATCTATTAGAATCAATAATTCATCATTTAATTTAATTATCAAATAATTAAATATTTAATTCATGCATCCCATACTACATAAATTAAATCTAACGCAATTATATTTATCATATAAATTAATTACTTCTAGCGCAACTATATTTATCATATTAATATATTACTTATAGCGCAATTATATTAATCATATTAATATATTACAATTAATTGCGCAATTATATTAATCATATTAATATATTACAATTAATTACGTAAACATGCAGACATAATTAATTTGCGTACAATTAACATAATCTTATTATTTAATTCTAATCAACTTGAGTTTATGTAAAATCGCACATAATTAACATAATCTTATTATTTAATTCTAATCAACTTGAGTTTATGTAAACATCGCACATAATTAATTTGCATCAGATGGAAAATTAACATAATCATATTATTTAATTCTAATCAACTTGAATTGTGCAATTAAATTAATCAAATTAATTAATTACACATATATAATTAAATAATCATATTATTTAATTCTAATCAACTTGAATTGTGCAATTAAATTAATCAAATTAATTAATTACACATATATAATTAATTACGTAAACATGTGCGCGTCAAATTGACAATTAAGATAATTATATTATTTAATTCAAATCAATTTGAATTTAATTGACATTTAAATTAATCACAATTAATTTTTTCTATATCAATTAAAAATTCTATAGCGCAAACATTAACAGTACATAGCACAAACATTTAACGCAAACAATTAAATCTAAATTTAATCGTAAGTACCTCAGGGATTCATCGGACGAAACGAGGTTCGTCGGAAGTCGCGCGGATGCGACGCGGGGACGGCACGGGTCGTGTGCGGGGAGAGCCGGGCGAGTGGCGGGGCTCTCGGCTGGACTCGTGTGTCACGGCTAGAGCGCAAGGGCGCGGCTCGGGCTGTGCTCGGGCGTTCCTTCGGCGTCTCTCGTCTAATCAGGTTTCACCTCGTATAGGTAATCCAACTTACGTATTGCACTAGAAACACGTAAGGGAGAATACGACGGGAAAAACAGGCCGGAAAAACGATGCCGGAATAGGATTCCAGCGAGGGGAGGCGGCTACCGGCGGCGGCACTAGGCGGCGACGGGCGGCGGCTCCGGTGGTCGGCGATCCTCCGAAGGAGGGGACCGAGGGGGCGGACGAGAGGGAGAGAGGAGAGGAGAGAAAGTGAGGCTAGGGTTTTGAGCTCTTCACTTTGGTGTGTTAATTCTCATGCCTATGGAGCTCTTTTATAGGTGAAGAAAATAGCTTGTTGGTCTCAAACCCTAATGGATCGGATCCATTAACCCTAGCCGGCCCAATATATTAGCCGTCATTACGTTTCTCCAAAATTGACAATCAATTTCATCTCCGAAAAATATAATGATTATATTTTCTTTCTCGTTTTAATTTTCTCATCAATATGAGATAATAATAAAAAATTCCAATTTCACAAAACCGGAAAGCCCATTTCAGGGGTACTGCTAAATCGGGAAATTTCCCAAAATAGAAAGTGTACACCATCGTGTCCGTTTTCTTTAGCTCAGTATTATTTCCAATTCATAATCACAATTATGAATCTCGGATTCAATCATATTGACCTCCGACTATATGTACTTAATTAACAATTAATTAATACATGATCGTATTCAAGGATCGGTTTACACGAGAATGTGACCCTCAATGGTTCAGGTGTATAACTAGCCGTGGGCTCACAACATATTGTGATTCGAACAACATATTGTTCTTATTTCAACTACTCCCAAGAGTTTTAGATTAATAATCATATTATTTAATCTCCGAACAAGTCGGTGCCCAACGAATCAGTGACGAGCGTCTAGCAGCCACGCTTCACTAATTCCCTAGATACAAATGAAGTGCCTGCAAGAACCTTGTAATATAGTTAGCGTACAGTACGATCCCTCCGATACATATGTCCCGATCAAACTAGAGATATTGGTTAATCGAGATCTCTTGTTGAGTTTGATAACTGTGCGTACGTTCTAGGTTTCGTAAAATCCATTCGTGATTGATTCAGAGAAACACATTTCTCTAATCACCTCACTATTCAACTCTGGCCAGAGATTCCGGGACTACGAACCATCAGAACACACAGGACATCCATGATCTATATCAAGCGATCAGATCCCCTACTACCATGCACAGACTTCACATCAGATTTCGAACTGCACGAACATTGTCTCTTTTTTCGACTTACTCCCTTTCCAGGGAATCAGAGACACGTCACGATACAGCTAGTCCTCTGATGAAGTCACGGTGATGTCTGGGTCTTAAGGATTAATTGTGTACAACTATATTATGGAATTCTGTACTCGATCAGTGATAACCACTTAGAGATTTCAGGGAGAGGGGGTTCAGTGAACTCATCAACAGTGAGCACCCACTCAAGTATGTCGATGTCCCAACACCGAGGCTCGAGATTAGCCCACATACACTAAGTGCTAGTCTCAAGGGGGAAAGGCCGGGTATCCTTGTTATTGGCGTAACCCATCGACTAGGAACTGAGTTTGACCAGTTACGTTGCGTTAACAGAATTATCTCTCGGTTTCCACAAAACCGAATTCATACAACATGTGTAACTGTACAGGACTATATCTATGATTCAACATTGGGAGCAGATATAGTATATGCCATTTAATATAGGTTTCATTAATTAACGAAATAAACCGTTATATAACGGAATACGGTTAACCGCTCGGCCAACCGTTGGCTCGCCGGTCACCTATTCCAACATTCACGGCATGTCATACATAAAGTACAGTGACCCAACTTGCCGGTAATCGACCGGTTATTCTAATCAGTCAATTCTTTTGGAAAATCAAAGTCACTAATATTAAATGCACACACCCGCAATAATATCAGGGATTAAGAATAAAATACACTGAGACTTAAATCGATTATCAAAGGAAATCATAATCGATAAATCTCAAGCGATCCGCCCAATACACCAAGTGTACAAGTATGATAAAATAATTAAGACAAATTATTTTCTCTCTCATACAACGATTATACCGATGGATTGATCCTTGTCCATCTAGGTCGTGAGCAACTGTTCGATTATATACGAGTAACCCTTAGTATGATCTTTCGTGTGACGACGCACACCATACTAACTACAACATATATAATCTAGGACTATAATTTGTATATATTTAATTATAAATAATTAAACGCAAATAATTGTTTATTTAATTAAATAGATTAGTGGCAATGGATCGGGAGTTAATATCACTTAAATTTAGACATTAAGTATACAACTCCATCATGCATGGCTTGCATGGATGCATGTCACATAGTGTGACATGGCATGCCACACAAGCAAGTGGGACCACATACAATGCATAGTGGCATGTGTATGTGGCATGACATTTCACCTCCTTTGTAACTCCTTTTGCATGTTAATGGTGCATAATGATGCCCATTATGTGTTGATGATTTAAGTGAAATCATTGTCCATTTAATGTAATTGGATTCATACAAAGTTTCGGTAATGATCCTAAAGCACTACAATATGATTTAGGCGAAGTGCGGAGTGCACGGTTGTATAAAAGTGATAACGGATCATTGTTTGGTTAAGTGAATTTTGGTGTTGATTTATTGTGTGTAAATTAGCATGAAATATATGTTAATTTCATGGTTTGCATGGTTGTAATATGCAGCCACGAAATTGCATGCATGGCACCTAAAGAAAGTGATTTCGAAGAGGTGTGACCATTCTTAAAGGGTGCAACTCTTCCCAAAGGGTGCAGCCCTTCATGAAAGGGTATTTTCACTATCCAAAGGGGTGTTTCAACACCTATATAAGGGTGTTGAAAATCAGATTCTAAGACCCACGAAAATTAAGAGCTTTGTGTTAACGAAGTATAGCGAATAAACATTCTATAGTATACTTGTTTCTACGCCAAAGAACAAGTGCGGTATTGTCTTATCCTAGAAGAAGTTTCGTGATACCTTGGCTGTTATAGGGTCGAAATATTCTTTAAGGAAAACGTGTAAACGTGATTCAATATTTTCCAAAGCCTCCACATTCAGAAACACACAAAAGAAACAACAATCTTAAAGAATATTTCCTATTCTGAACGATGGAGTCGGTTCGTGAGATGAACAGCAAATTCGGAAAATTGGAGAAGTTCGAAGGCGTAGACTTTCGAAGGTGGCAAAAGAAGATGCATTTCTTGCTAACAACGTTGAAGGTGGTGTACGTTCTAAGTACTCCACAACCGGAAGCAGCGGACAACGAATCACCGGAGGAAACTCGGAAACGCTGCAAATGGGAAAATGACGACTATATATGTCGTGGGCATATATTAAACGGTATGTCTGACTCTCTCTTCGATATCTATCAAAATGTGGAGTCTGCTAAGGCCCTTTGGGATAGCCTTGAATCCAAGTACATTGACGAGGACGCTTCTAGTAAGAAGTTCCTAGTTGGTAATTTTATGAATTACAAGATGTGCGACGGAAGGCCGGTAATGGAGCAATATAATGAATTGCTCCGGATCTTGGGTCAATTTACCCAACATAATATGAAGATGGACGAGTCCATCTCGGTGTCTAGTATTATAGACAAATTACCGCCGTCGTGGAAAGACTTCAAACACACCTTGAAACATAAAAAGGAAGAGTTGTCTTTAGTACAACTCGGTAGTCACTTGCGCATAGAGGAATCTCTAAGGGCGCAAGAGGGTGAAAAACCCAAGGACAAGGAACCGATAAGGTCTGCAACTATCAATATGATGGAAGCAGGGGAGAGTTCGTATAAGAACCGAGGGACAAAGCGTCCGTACAACAACAACAACAGCAATAATGCTGGGAGTAAGAAGCCTAAGGGCGCTTGCTGGATATGCGGAAAAACGGGTCACTTTAAAAGTGATTGTCGTGCGAACAAGAATAAAAAGGGAACGATGAATAATCGCTCGGGACAAAGGTCTAATAACCAGGGTCCGGACACCAATCAAGGTGAGACTACTATACATAATTTTGATGTAAATTTAAATTATGTCCCTATAGTTTCTGAAGCATTTTATGTGCAGGATGATTCGGTGGCGTGGTGGATTGACTCGGGTGCTACTAAGCATGTTTGCAAGGATCGTCATTGGTTTCAAAAGTATGAACCAGTTGTAGATGGATCAGTGCTTTACATGGGAAACGAGTCAACAGCCCCTATTCTTGGTCGCGGCGAAGTGTTGTTGGAATTCAGTTCCGGAAAGTCCTTAGTATTATTAGATGTATTACATGTACCTGGAATAAGGAAAAATCTTGTATCCGGTAGTGTTTTATCCAAGTATGGATATAAACAAGTATACGAATCTAATAAATATGTATTGACTAAGAATGGTGTATTTGTCGGTTTTGGATACCAATGTAACGGGATGTTTATGCTTAATATTATGAATAAAGTTGATGATTCTGTTCTTATGGTTTCTTCTAAAGTGAATGATTCATTATTGTGGCATGCTAGACTAGGACATGTTCATTATAAACGCATGATTGATATGTCCAAACTTGAATTAATTCCTGCTATGAACATAGAAGAAGATAAGTGTAATACATGCATGCTAACTAAAATCGTTAGGCAGCCTTTTAAAGATGTTCAACGTGAATCTTGTATGCTTGAACTTGTGCATAGCGACTTATGTGATTTCCATGCTACACCTTCGTTGGGGAATAAGAAATACTTAGTAACTTTCATAGATGATTATTCTAGATTTTGCTATGTATTTCTACTAAGTACTAAAGATGAAGCGCTAGAAAAGTTTAAAGTATTTAAAACTGAAGTTGAACTACAACAAGAGTGCATGATTAAAAAGTTGAGAACCGATAGGGGAGGTGAATATTATGATCCTGTTTTGTTTGAATCATGTGGTATTATTCATGAAATAACTGCGCCCTATACTCCTCAACAAAACGGTATATCCGAAAGGAAGAACCGTGTACTAAAGGAAATGGTGAATTCCATGTTATCCTATTCGGGTTTGAATAGTGGATTCTGGGGAGAAGCCGTGTTAACAGCTTGCTATTTATTAAATAGGGTTCCTAACAAAAGGAACAAAGTTACCCCCTACGAACTTTGGTACAAAAAGAAGCCGAACCTTAATTATCTTAAGGTTTGGGGCTGTCGGGCTGTCGTAAGACTACCGGATCCCAAAAGGAAAACTTTGGGAGAAAGAGGCATTGATTGCATCTTTGTTGGATATGCTGTGCATTCCAAGGCATATCGATTCTACGTGATTGAGCCGAATGATTCAGTAGCGATTCATTCTATCATAGAATCGAGGGACGCCATATTTGATGAAACTAGATTTTCATCAATGGTTAGGACCAAGGATCTGGTGCCTAAGGTGGCTGAAAGCAAAGAATTAACTTTGCCCGAGCCTGAGTCGCTTGAACCTCGTCGAGGCACGAGGATAAGGACTAAGAAATCGTTCGGTCCTGATTTCCAGACCTTTCTGGTTGAAGGATCAAGGGACGAAGTTGGATTTCAATACTCGTATAGTTATCATGTTGATGATGAGCCTAAAACATACGAGGAAGTCTTGAAATCGCAAGATGTTGCATTTTGGAAAGAAGCCATCAATGATGAGATGGATTCCATTATGGGAAACAACACTTGGGTGCTTGCTGATTTACCTAACGGTTGTAAACCATTAGGATGCAAGTGGATCTTTAAGAAAAAGATGAAAGTCGATGGTTCAATTGACAAGTATAAAGCCCGATTAGTCATTCAAGGCTTTAGGCAAAAGGAAGGTATTGATTACTTCGATACCTATGCTCCTGTTGCGCGAATAACTACGATTAGATTATTGATAGCCTTGGCTGCAATACATAATCTAGTGATCCATCAAATGGATGTAAAAACAGCATTCCTTAACGGTGAGTTAGAGGAGGAAATTTACATGAAACAACCCGAAGGGTTCGTTATGCCTGGTAATGAGCATAAGGTATGTAAACTTGTTAAATCCTTGTATGGATTAAAACAAGCACCTAAGCAGTGGCATCAGAAATTTGATGAAGTAATTTTATCGAATGGTTTTAAGTTAAACCAATCGGATAAATGTGTGTATAGCAAATTCGATGACTTTGGTAAAGGAGTCATCCTTTGTCTATATGTTGATGATATGCTTATCTTTGGTACTGACCAAAGACAAGTGGATTTGACTAAGTCATTTTTATCATCAAACTTCGATATGAAGGATATGGGGGAGGCGGATGTGATTTTAGGAATTAAAATCATTCGTGAAAACAATGCCATTACTTTAACTCAATCTCATTACATTGAGAAAGTGTTAAAGAAATTCCATTGTGATGACTATTCTACGGTCAGTACTCCATATGATTCGAGTGTAAAACTCATGCCCAATACGGGTGTTGCAGTGTCCCAGTTGGAATACTCCAAGGTAATTGGGTGCCTTATGTATGCTATGACTAGCACAAGGCCAGACATTGCATTTGCGGTAGGCAAACTAAGTAGATACACAAGTAATCCTAGCACGCATCATTGGCAGGCTGTTAGGCGTGTATTAAAATACTTAAAGGGAACTAAAGACTTTGGTTTGACATATGTCGGATATCCTTCGGTATTAGAAGGGTATTCCGATGCGAGTTGGATAACCAATATAGAGGATCATTCCTCTACTTCTGGTTGGGTTTTCCTACTCGGAGGCGGTGCTATAAGTTGGGCTTCAAAGAAGCAAACTTGTATTACGAGTTCCACTATGGAATCGGAATTTATAGCACTTGCGGCAGCTGGTAAAGAAGCTGAATGGTTAAGGAATTTGGTTTATGAAATTCCTTTGTGGCCAAAGCCTATTTCGGCGTTTTCAATTCATTGTGACAGTGCAGCCACTTTGGCTAAGGCATATAGTCATGTTTATAATGGCAAGTCAAGACACTTGGGCGTTAGACATAGCGCGATCCGTGAGCTGATCACTCAAGGAGTAATCTCTATTGATTTTGTGAGATCACAACATAATCTTGCTGATCATTTGACCAAGGGATTAGCGAAAGACTTGTTAGTAAAGTCGGTGATTGGGATGGGTCTGAAGCCTCTTTGAATCTTCAAATATGGGATACCAAATTCATTTCTAATTGTATTAGAACCAGAATTCAATTGGGAAGCCTATATTTGAGATTGAAACACATGGAAATTATCCCAAAGGTATGTGTTTGAACCTGCATGTTAAGGTTGAAGTTAATTCTTAATGAATCATTTGATAAAGTGCATTTTGCAGGTGCACGAAGAAATGATTCACCTATATGAGTGGGAAGTGTGGCAGCTTCAAGAGTCGTGGCTAAGCTCTATATACACTCAAGAATGGATGGGATACAAGGCCTAATTTTGTATCGGAAATCATTATAGAATGTATTTGGAATTATGTGTGTAGTATCTTTTATGTATTCAGATGGGTTGAAGAGTTCAATCTTTTAAGACACTCTGATTCTCGAATATATAAGTTGTATATAACACTAAGATGAAAATTCAATCTTCAAGACATTTTCATTTTATGCATAATTCTGGCTGTTATTGTTAAAATAAGTGATTCAAGGATTACACTTAAATGGGGGAGGAATGTTGATGATTTAAGTGAAATCATTGTCCATTTAATGTAATTGGATTCATACAAAGTTTCGGTAATGATCCTAAAGCACTACAATATGATTTAGGCGAAGTGCGGAGTGCACGGTTGTATAAAAGTGATAACGGATCATTGTTTGGTTAAGTGAATTTTGGTGTTGATTTATTGTGTGTAAATTAGCATGAAATATATGTTAATTTCATGGTTTGCATGGTTGTAATATGCAGCCACGAAATTGCATGCATGGCACCTAAAGAAAGTGATTTCGAAGAGGTGTGACCATTCTTAAAGGGTGCAACTCTTCCCAAAGGGTGCAGCCCTTCATGAAAGGGTATTTTCACTATCCAAAGGGGTGTTTCAACACCTATATAAGGGTGTTGAAAATCAGATTCTAAGACCCACGAAAATTAAGAGCTTTGTGTTAACGAAGTATAGCGAATAAACATTCTATAGTATACTTGTTTCTACGCCAAAGAACAAGTGCGGTATTGTCTTATCCTAGAAGAAGTTTCGTGATACCTTGGCTGTTATAGGGTCGAAATATTCTTTAAGGAAAACGTGTAAACGTGATTCAATATTTTCCAAAGCCTCCACATTCAGAAACACACAAAAGAAACAACATTATGTTGGAGGTTACAAAAGGGTGTAATGGCATGCATAATTATGCTAATATATGGATGAAAATCAGATTTTCATCACACATAATCTTGACTTACGAAATTCACAAGAAATAGAGAGAAAAGAGGTTGTTCTTGGAGAATCAATTCGATCAAGCAAGCAAGTCATTTTTCGAGTTCGTGTGCAACACGTAGAGGCTGAGCCATTTGTGCGGCTTCAACATCCGGGCGATCCAAAAGCGTGACGAGGTCATTCCAAAGGTGAACATTTCGTGGCTGATCCATCGAGGTAGTTCGAGACGAAGCAACCGATGTCCCTTCATCATCAACGAGGCACGCATCACCAAATGTAGCCTTCGTTGAACCTTATATATATATATATTAGATGTGTATATATATGTTTGTATGATTTCTTATACACATTATGTGTGCACTAAGATCTAAGCATGATAGATTTATATGTTTTACACGCTTCCGCATACACGGTATATCGATCAGATCGGTATAACGTAACCTTCACACCATGCATATATAGAGTGACCCTTAGCATCCGCCAGTCTTATTTCCATGATTTGGAGTTTCCTAGACATCTTTTCAGTTTCGGTAGCTAGTGTTTTGTTCGATTCGACCATTGCGGCAATGGTCTTGGTTAGCTCCGCGATTTGCTTGGCTATCTCTTCGTTGGTCATGGTGATTGGCATGTTAGAGGTGAAAAAGTTGAAGGTTGTTGCTTGTGGGGGGTGCGAGTTTCCGGGATTGCTTTGAGGCCCCAATACCCGCACGAACCCTAAACCCTAGAACCCATATAAAGACTTGAGGCACGCATACTCGACTCTACTTGAGGACTTCACAAGTTTTTTACTTGAGAGTTTTGGGCCGAGACAACTAGTGTCTTCGGCCGAAAGATAGATGAGTCCATGATGGCGGTTTGCCATTTGGATTACGAGATGTTCGTTTGAAATAGGAATGGGTTGGCCCAGTTTGACTAATTTTTGTTTTGGGCTAACCAAAAATAGGGCTAAGTTTTGTAAATTAGAAGTGGATCGACCCTATATGGCAAACTAATTTTTGTTTTGGGCTAACCAAAAATAGGGCTAAGTTTTGTAAATTAGAAGTGGATCGACCCTATATGGCGATAAGGCCGTTTGGATTAATCAAAACATTTTTTACCCTAATTGGATTGTGATCGAATTTGGCGATAACGCCGTGCGGATCACCTAGATGGCTGAAGGTGTTGGGAATAAAAGGTCGAATTGATTGTTTTGATTATAAAAATATATTTAAAGTAAATAATTTTATTTGTAGAAAAATGACCAATAAATCAAATAGGGTTTAATTGCAGATCACTTTAAAGTCGTGGGACTAATTTGCTCCAAAAAATAGTTAAAGATAGTCGATATAATAAAAAGTTATTAATTATTAACTTCAGACTTAATTATTTTAAAAATACTCTCCATAAATAAAAAAAGAACTATTTAGGTTTAAAGGTAATATAGTTTAATATATTTTGAGTTACAGTTTACAATTTAATGTTTTATTTTTTAAGATTTTTTATTAATTAGAGTAGTTTAAAATTATAATTGTAAAACAGAGTAAAAATTGCGTAACTATTATAATTAATAATTGCCCGTGTAAAATTAATAACTGCCGTGTAATTAAAAAAATTAAAATAATATTATGTAATCTGCTCTTATTGATAATTGGGAAAAAGTGGATTATTTAATTGTAACAAAATTTTAAAAACTTCCTTTCATCCAAAATTACCCATAAAAAAAATCAATGATTAGGATAAAGTAAGAAGCAATTATAAAAGCGGATCCTAATCCCTATCTAAACTAAAAATAGTCATGTGCAATTTGCACGGGATCTACACTAGTTGTAGTAGGAGGATTCAATACCTGACATACTTGTAGAATTTCATTAGGAGTTTATCAATTTAATTAAAGCTTATTAAGTACCATAAATTAAATGTTGGAGATCTTGTTTGTGGAGGCTCTAAAAAAGTCTTCTTTAATTTGACCATCTAGGAAATATTTCATTCCATATTTATTCTTTGCCACATCAGATTAATTTACTTTACACATCATCAAATATCTACAATTATTTTTCTAATATTTTATACTCTACAATAGAAAATATTTCAAAATTTATTTCATTTTCTCTTTCCTCCACATATTTTTCTTTTAAATATATAATTTATAAAATTTAAATTAATAATAATATTTGTTAAATAAAAATTGACATAAAAATAATTAAATTATTAATTTATTATTTTTATTAATAATTTATAAAAACAATTCAATTAGAAAAACATCAAAATAAATGATATTATTAAAAAAAATGAAAAAATGGCAAAAATAGAGAAAATTGCAAAAAAAATTGGTATCCAAATCAAACAAACTTAGTCTCTATTTATAGATCATGAAAAATAAAAAATATTGATGTAAAAAAAAATGAAAATTTATTTTTAATTATATGTGAAAAATCTAATTTAAAAGATAAAATAAACAAAATATAGATTTCCAATAAGAAATTGACATGTAATATTAATCCATCCAAATAATAAATTCCACTGGGTCCCACTTACCCATCTTTTCCTTCATTTGTCAGAATAATTCGGAATTATTCAATAATTCTCAATTAATGGATGAAAAGATCAACCCCTTGAATATCTCCTATTGGACAAGAATACCTCTCCTATTAATCCCTATTGGAGGTGGTCTTAGAGCATCTCCCGTGATTAGTGTAAGTTTTGGGTGATGAGTAGGCCACGTGTGCGTCAATTCATATTTTTTCTACTTTCTAACAAAAAAAAAACCTCTAACCCACTCAACCATTGTAACGCCCTAGAAAATGCAAGGTGCTTAAAGGAATTGAATATGCTAATCATACCAAAATATGCATCTTCTTTTCTGGGCATCCTCCTATAAGAACTCAAAAGTTAAGCGTGCTGGCTCTGGGGTAATTCTAGGATGGGTGACCCTCTGGAAAGTGTCCCGGGTGCGCACGAGTGAGGACAAAGTACGTTGAAAAAGAAAAGTGTTAGTACAGTGGGGCCAGGATATCACTCCCGACAGCAAACATTGGTAACCGAGCCGGCCCATTATGATCGGCTTCGACCCCTCAACGGGTCGGGGCGTTACAAATGGTATCAGAGCAGGTGCCGACCAAAATTGCGAGAACTAAGTGTCATGCGGGATCAAGTGCTCCACCCATAAGTTGGCGAGAGTACCCGTAGGGGCCACCTCTAGAATCCTGCACGGATGGTTGGTCTTGAGAAAGTAAGGCGCACAACGAGGACGTTGCGCATAAAAAGGTGGGGTGATTGTAAAGCCCTAGAAAATGCAAGGTGCTTAAAGGAATAGAATATGCTACTCATACCAACAGATGCATCTTCTTTTCTGGCCATCGTCTTATAAGAACTCCAAAGTTAAGCGTGCTGACTCTGGGGTAATTCTAGGATAGGTGACCCACTGGGAAGTGTCCCGGGTGCGCACGAGTGAGCACAAAGTGCGCTGGAAAAGACAAATATTGATATTGTCCCGGGTGCGCACGAGTGAGGACAAAGTGCGCTGGAAAAGACAAGTATTGATACAGTGGGGCCAGGATATCACTCCCGACAGCAGTCATTGGTAACCGAGCCGGGGGCCAGGATATCACTCCTGTTGGAATAGTATACTTAATGTCTAGATTTGAGTATTCTGAACTCCTTGTGCACTTTCATTTACCTATTAATAATGAACATTCATTTGCTTTTAATTATTGTTAATTAAATATATGCAAATAATAGTCCTAGATTATATACGTTGTAGTTAGTATGGTGTGCGGGCCCACACAGAAGATCATACTATCGGTTACTCGTATTTAATCAAACAGTTGCTCACGACCTAGATGGACACGGACCAATCCATCGGTATAGTCGTTGTGTGAGAGAGAAAATAATTTGTCTTAATTATTTTATCACACTTGTACACTTGGGGTATTGAGCGGATCGCTTGAGACTTATCAATTAGGTTTGCTCTGTGATAATTGATTTAAGACTCAGTGTATTTTATTCTTAATCCCCGATACAATTGTGGGTGTGTATATTTAATATAAGTGACTTTGATTTTCCAAAGGAATTGATCGGTTTAATTATTGGGTCAATTACCGGTTAAGTTGGGTCACTATATTTTATATATGGCATGCCGTGAATTCTTGACGGGACAGTGTATCCCGGAAGGGTTGATAATATCCCCGAGATGAGCTCATAAGGATTTATTATGTAAACCTCGCGAGTGGATTTGTTACTGCATAATAAATAAGGTTGAGTGGTACAATTCTCGGATATAAGAGATGAATAAATTTATTAAGCAATAAATAAATTTTATTCATGGATATTCATATCTTAAATACACGGAATAAATAATACTACCGGAGCAATATTATTGGATATAATATGGTTTAATATTGGGAGTGCAATTAATTTATATAGTGGAAAATAAATAAATTAATATTAATGGGATTAATAGATTTGGGTTTGGGCTCAATTTAATCATTAATATTGGAAGCCCAATATTCCACCTTCTTTAGATCCCCTACGTAGTCTATAAAAGCACTACATGATCTTCACAATTAGACAAGACAAGATAATCATACTTGATTAGTCTAGAAAGTTCGTGAAGGAGATCCATAAGCTTGGAGGATCGTCGCCCACCCGACTTTCAAGCTAGTGCAAGGAATACGTGGGATGATCATAAGGTCATCTTGATTTCGTTTCTCCGAACAACGACTCGAAGGTAAAATCTAAACGCCCTTTATGATTTTAATTGATTCGATTATCGAGAATACCGTAGAACGAAGATCCGAGGATCGAACCCCGGATGAAGGTCGAGCCGGGCGGTGGTGGTCGAACCACCGGACCGCCGGCGGCTCGAAGATCCCTCATGGGAATCGAGCGCGCGGATCCTCTGCTGGACGCCGAGGATCGATCGAGCCCTACGGGGCCGATCGCTAGAAGCTGCGGGGTTACCCGCAGCGACTCGTAGCGAGCTGCGGGGTTACCCGCAGCGACTCGTAGCGAGCTGCGGGGTTACCCGCAGCGGGTCGCTGGGGACGAGCCCCAGCCGTGCGAGCAGCGGATCATTGGATCCGCTGCGGGGATGCTACGAGCATCCCCAGGGACGCCGTGAGGCATCCCGTGCGATCGCTGGGAGCGATCGCGGGTTCCCGCGGGGGTGCGGCTGGGCGCGCACGCGTCTTCGGGCGTGTTGTGCGTTCAGTCGGCCCCCGTTCGCGTGGGCTCGTGATTTCTCCGGCAATCGAGGTTTTTGATCGGGTTATTATTATCCGCAAATTATAATAGCCCGGGATATCGAATTCCAACAATTGGTATCAGAGCGTGGTTTATGTTCGCGGTATTTTCGATAAAATTGTTCTACCTTGCAGGGTTTCCGACTATTATGGCTTAATTAATTATTCGTTAATTTATTTTGTCATGATTGATGATTAAACTCTCGGACATGTCGAGATTTGTTTTTGGTGGTGAATGCTTGTAATAGTAAAAATTGGGGGGGTGACCGAATTTAGGTTTATTATTATTGTTCTATCTTTTTCCGGAAATTGTATAAGGTCGATTTCATGTATAGAATCGATACCGGATAGTGTAAAATTAAATTGTAATTTATTTTGCGTTGGATCGATGCCGAAACGACCGCCGGAGAAGACGTGTGACGAAGGAGATGATCGTGAGGGATTAGGGAAAGGATCGACCATCCCCATGGTCGATCCATGAGGATCGATCGATCCATGCATGGAGGGGCCGCCGGCGATGGTGGCCGGCCACCTCCTAGGCGTGGGTCGAGGGTGGCGCGGGGATCCCCACCCCGTGCTATCCCGGTCCGGTGATTTACTTTCCTAGTTGATTCGGATTTTTCCTCTTTGAGTATTCCTAATTTTGGGAACTCTCATGGATTAAGAAAACAATCAATTTGGAATTAATTAGGATTCCTAAATTGATTATTTCTATTTTATGGAAATATTCATGGATTAGGAATCTAATTAATTTGGAAAGTAGAAGAGTCCTAAATTATTTTATTTCATTATTTCATTATGGAAGTCTTCTAGAATATTCCAAGTGGGTCTTGGATAGATTATTCTAGAGATTTAATGAAATAGAAAAGGAAAATAAAATAAATAAAAATATTAATAATATTTAATTTTATTTTTAATTCATTCGATTGACTTAATTATTATTAATTAAGTATCTTTTGGATTTATTAAAAATAAATAGATTTAAATATTGGAAATTAATATTCTCGTCACATGAAGCATTCAAGAACGAAGACTGAAGACTAGAAGATGCGTACGGAGATGGAGTAAAGCCATAATAGTCGGAAAATAATATTCTAGTATTATTTTGACTATGTGATAATACTATGTGCTTTATTACATGTATGCATGCTATATGGGTTTACTTTATGCACTAGATAGCGTATCCCTTTGTTATAAAAAGCTAAGTGGGAGAGGGTATGGAAACATACCCATGGTCTCCATTGCTGCTCTCTTGGTGACTTTTATAAACTTTTGAAGTTTATATAGATAAGTTATTGGAGGAGAGTTCTTGTAATTCCTCTTACAAGAAACATTGATTAAGTTTATCAAACAATGCCTAATTTGTCTTTCCAAAACTGATTTCAAGTCGACTCATTCTTACCCCGGGGAGTGGAATGGAGCCAAAGCCACTTGGTCATTTCGAGGACACAAATTAGAGACCTTCGTACCATCCTTTTGAAGGTGGATCGATTGTCTGCTCGACTCCCTCATTTATGAGAGATAGGGTTGTTCGCATGGTGAATCACTGGTAAGAAACTTCGAGTTCACTTATGATTCTCCACGTCTTGATTTACAAGATTAAATGGATCAAGTAATTGGATGTCAATTGTAAAAATCTTTTGGTATAGTAAACGTCCACACTATCGTGGCTTGCTATACTGAATGGGATTTTGGATCGATTGATGTAGACAGTTATAGAAGGGAGTAAAGGATCCGTGTGTCAACGTTAACGTCCACACTATCGTGGCTTGCGGTGATATGCGAGTCTCAAACAAACTTCTTAGTACTGAGCGATGGTTAACACTTAAGTACGCTTCATAGTATTTCTCCCATCGAGGTAACGCTACTGATGATGTACGACCGAAGCAAATCTAATTGCTAAATCATTTAGGTGGGTAAACGTCCACACTATCGTGGCTTGCCTTACCTGATGAGATTTTAGATGTGATTAGTGATTTAATAATATTATTTAAGGGAGATAATATCGGATATTAAATTGTTTGTTTGTTTTATGTGCTTATAGGTTAAGAATGACTGTGACCCCACTTTGTGATATACTTAAAGATGAAAACTCACTGGTTCCATATAGTAATGATTGGGAACGAAATCTGGACATTGTCCAGACTGTTGAGCCTTCCAAATCCACTGTTGTCCCAACTCATAAGGACATTAAAAATGACCTCAGGATTATGTTGAGACATAGTGTGGAAGCCGGACAAAAGGTGATTGACATACTCTATAAGTTCAGTCCTCTTGAGGAATCGCTTAAAAACGATTTCAAAAGAGTGGAACTCATATGTATGGTCAGAGAATCACAGGCTCTTGTGGGTAAGATGGAAGTGCAAGCAAAGAAGCCCAGTGGTTCCAAACCACGGAATGGGAAAACCAAGCCGCGAGGCAAGTGCTATCGATGCAAACAGTTTGGGCACTGGAGGTTTGATTGTCCTCTCATCAAAGGTACGAAATTTTCCTTAGTCACTGAAACATTGTCAGTTGTGTTATCTACCAGCACCTGGTGTGTAGATACGGGAGCCATTGATCATGTCTGCAATTCATTGCAGGGGTTCTAGGAAACCCGGAGACTTAGAGAGGGAGAGATCTTGGTCTACATGGGCAATGTTGCGAAGGTGGCGGCTGTTGCAGTGGGAGACGTTCACTTACGCTTTAGTAGTGATAGGGTTTTAGTTTTACAAAATTGTCTTTATGTACCCAACTTTAGAAAGAATTTAATTTCGGTTTCTAAACTTATTACGAATGGATATTCTGTTTCTTTTGATCACTCTATGATCATAAGAAGAAATAGTGAAATTATCTGTTCTGGTACATTGGTAGACGATTTATATATACTAAATCCTGAGTCTAACACGATGCAACTAACCGAGAGTAATAACACATCTACGAACACCAATAAGAGAAAGGAACCTTATAAAATGAATCAATTATACTTTTGGCATCTAAGGCTAGGTCATATGAACTCAAATAGAATTCAAAGGTTGAATGCTGATGGTCTCATCAGTGGTGTTGAAGGAGAGGACCTTCCAACCTGCGAATCCTGTTTGGAGGGCAAAATGACCAAGCGTTCTTTTTCTGGTAAAGGACGAAGAGCTGAACAAGTATTGGATTTGATTCACTCTGATGTATGCGGACCTATGTCTACTCAGGCAAGGGGAAGGTACGAGTACTTCATCACCTTCACTGATGATTACTCAAGGTATGGATTTGTATACCTGATGCGCCGCAAGAGCGAATCCTTTATCAAGTTCAAGGAATTCAAGGCTCTTGTGGAAAACCTTCAAGGTAAATCCATTAAATGCCTGCGATCTGATCGCGAAGGCGAGTACCTGTTTGGGGAATTCAAGGCATACTTAGCAGAGAATGAGATTGATTCCCAAATGACATCACCATATACTCCTCAGCAGAATGGTGTGTCAGAACGAAGGAATAGGACTCTTATGGAGATGGTACGTTCAATGATGAGTTACTCGGACTTAACTATTATGTTCTGGGGATATGCCTTAGAAACAGCGGCGCACATTCTGAACTTGGTTCCATCTAAAACGGTTCCTTCAACACCCATGGAACGTTGGAGCGGGTGCAAGCCTAGCTTAAGACACGTTCGGATCTGGGGGTGCCCTGCACATGTGTTGAAGCTAGGGGCCGATAAGTTAGAACCTCGTACTGAAGTGCGGTTGTTTATAGGATATCCTAGAGGAACTAAAGGTGGCATGTTATATAGTCCTACAGACCAGAAGATCGTTATAAGTACTAACGCTCAGTTCTTAGAGGAAGACTATGTCATGGACCACAAGCCCAAGAGTGACATAATACTTGATGAGTTGAGAGGTAACAAGGAAGACTTAGATACAGCCGAACCGAGTAGTGATACACCACTAGAACCTGCACCTACTGTCACTGTTAATACACCGGAACGCCGTCGTAGTGGGAGGGTTGTTAAACAACCAGACAGATGGATTGGACTGGGTGAGTCTTCGGACTCTGGA
Organism: Euphrasia confusa; assembly: GCA_954870475.1. Lineage (NCBI taxonomy): Eukaryota > Viridiplantae > Streptophyta > Magnoliopsida > Lamiales > Orobanchaceae > Euphrasia > Euphrasia confusa. The sequence goes on from OX940949.1 coordinate 21,666,875, forward strand.
CCTGGAGTTCATGAAATCGATCACTGGACCTATGATGAGGCGGTACAAGATATAGATGCGCCTTCTTGGAAGAAAGCGATGAAATCCGAAATTGAATCTATGGATTCTAATAAAGTCTGGGATCTTGTAGAACCACCAAACGGTGTAAAGCCAATTGGGTGTAAATGGGTCTACAAGAGAAAGAGAGGATCTGACGGAAAGGTTGAAACCTTTAAAGCTCGGCTTGTTGCGAAAGGATATACTCAGAAAGAGGGAATCGATTATGAGGAGACCTTTTCGCCAGTAGCCAAGATAAAGTCGATCCGGATTCTCTTATCCATAGCAGCTCATATGGACTATGAGGTGTGGAAAATGGATGTCAAGACAGCTTTCCTAAATGGAAGTCTCGAAGAGATGATTTATATGAAACAACCAGAAGGATTCATTGCTAAGGGGCGAGATCATCTAGTGTGCAAGCTTAATCGATCCATTTATGGATTGAAACAAGCCTCGAGATCGTGGAACCTGTGGTTTGATGAAGTAGTCCAATCTTTTGGATTCAATCAAAGCATGGACGAATCGTGTGTATTGGAAACGTGATGGTGAATGTACCGGTATACCGATCCGATCGATATACCGTGTGTGCGGAAGCGTGTAAAGCAATAGATCTACTATGCCATGATCTTAGTGCACACAAATATGTATAGACACATATTTATATATATATATATATACATCCAATATATATATAGAGAGAGAGATTAACAAGAACACTTACAACCGGTGTAGCGTGCCTCGTTGATGTTGATGAAGGTGGTGTTGAGTCGATTGAACCACCTTCATGGATCAGCCTTGAGAATGACCTCGTCACTCTTCTTGTCTAGATCGCCCGGATGTTGAAGCCGCACAAATGGCCCGGCCTCTACGTGTTGCACACGAACCCGGATGTCGAACACTTTGCTTGATCGAGTCGGTTCTCCAAGAACACTCTCTCCTTTCTCTCTTTTGTGTGGATTTCGAAATATGTGATTAAGTTGTGTGAAAATCTGATTTTCACCCTCTTATTCATCTCATTATGGTCACATAATTGTCCCATTATCAACCTTGTAACCCCCCACCTTAATGTGTGTCATCAACACACATAATGGGGTGGTTTATGGTGAATATGAATGGTCATACCACATCATCATGCCAACTAGCATAAGACATGGTCCCACTAGCTTGTGTGGCATGCCATGTCACACTATGTGACATGCATCCATGCAAGCCATGCATCCCATGCATGTAAATTAAATCCACGTAAATATTGATTCTAAATCAATATATTTATCAAGCAACGTACATCATCTTTGAGTCCGTGTGTGACCCTGTAGGTATGATTTATCGATCAATATTATATTGTTCCCAACAAATAATATTATGAAATAATCATTTAACATCCATAGACGACCTTATGAATTTATCGATTGCACACGTAGGATCGAAGGACATATCCCAACAATCTCCCACTTGGCCTTCAGAGCCAGTGTGCTGCCAACTTCCTGTTGTCACTTTATGTCTAAGTTTGAACTTGAGGCAAGACTCGAGTCATCCTCAATCGGTTCAAACCTTTCTTGGACTTTGAGACAGACTGTAAAACCAGATTTATCACTATGATACGAATCTGGACGTGGCCACGTATTTTCCACAGTCTCGACTCTCCAAGTGGCCGGTAAGACATGTATCCCATTATAAAAATGGAGGACAATCCCATCTTGTCAGTCCAAGCTCTCCCACTTGCTTCCTGATATACCCAATAACAAGTTTTATAACCTCCTTTTACGAAAGGCGTTTACTTGTATCAAAGTACACCATTTCACAATGGAATCACTCTGGACTACTCAGGTCAGAGGAAATTGCTCGACAGTCAATGAAATAGTATTATGACTCGAAATCTTAAATACTATTCCAGTCGGGTCTGTTCGATCATTAGCTCCCAGCTAATATCTATGTAATTGTACTTGATGTCCCACATCACTAGCCCATGAAGCGGCGCTATAGTACACATTACAAACTAGTTCATTGTATTATCGGTTTGTCCGTACTCGATTATACGAACCAGGAACAACTATATGATTTAAGTATATCAGTTCAACCATTGGGACTTCATTATGCGGTAAGTCGACCTCATAACCCAATTGATATCACTTAATCATTTGGACAATTCATATAAATTAAACCATTTTTATATGAAGAAACATGTATTATACATATGAGTGAATGTTTACCAAATCTCCAAAAATATCTAATACAGTAATAGAAATCACAACCCATCTCTAAGATGTTTGATCTCTATTGCAGTTGTGAAAGTCTCAAGCTTAAACTGCTGGAGAGGTTTAGAAAGCGGGTTTGCAACCTTATCAAAAGTTGCAACTTTATTATCTCGATGTCTCCACAAAACTATCTCCCAGATAATGTGGAACTTCCTGAGCACCAGTTTTAGACTTGTGGTGCTTCCTAGCTCATTGGCTTGCGCGATAACTCTACTATAAATAGAGAATTATCGGATGGGCTAAGCTAGTTACGGCACCTAGTTCATTCAAGAACTTTCAAATCTTAACTGCCAACATTACTGCATCCAATGCAATACTGTGCTCAACTTCTGTAGTTTAATCAGCTATATTGCATTGCATGGAACTATTCCAGCAAATTTCACCTCTAACCAGACAAAAGATATAACCAGATTAAAATCGGAAATTATCTTAGTCTGTTTTGAAGTTAGCAGTCAAACTGCTTGTTAATATCAACTCTTTTTGTCTTCCAAAGACAACAAAATATTCTTTAGTCCATCTAAGGTACATAAGAATACTCTTGGCCGCAGTCTAATGCGTCTCACCTGGGTTTCCTTGAAACCGAATCGTCATGCTCAAAGCATACAATACGTCCAGTAGTGTACATATCATGGCGTACATTATAGACCCTATTGCCGAAGCATAAGGAATGTTTTACATCCTCTTTTGCTCATCAAGTACCGTAAGGCCTTGCATCTTGCTAAGTGATGTGCCATGACTCATTGGAATGAGACCCGTTCTGGCGTCTTTCATTCTGAACTTATCAAGCACCTTATCAATATAGGTCGCTTTACTAAGTCCAAACATCCTTTTCGATCTGTTCCAACAGATCTTGATGCCCAATATGTACTGTGCTTCTCCAAGATCCTTTATTGAAAAACAATTTCCAAGTCATTCTTTAATAGAATTAAGCATAGAAACATTGTTTCCAATAAGGAGTATGTCATCGACATACAACACAATGTATACAACGTAACTCCCACTGTTCTTCTTGTAAAACAAGACTCTTCCGAGTTTCTCTGAAATCCAAAACCCCGTATGGATTCATTGAACTGAAGATTGCTACTCCGATATGCTTTGCTTTATTCCATAAATGGAATTATAAGATTGCATAATTTCTCAGCCTTATTAGGATCGATAAAACTCTTTGGCTGTGTCAAAACACATTCTCTTCTAGAATCCAATTCAAGAAGTTAGTTTTAACATCCAATATTACCATAACTCATTATCAAGATGAGTAGCAATGACTAAGATAATCTGAATGATTTAATCAAAGCAACTGGTGAAAGTTTTTCCACAATCCACCTCGTGAATAAAACTTTTACCATCAAACTTGCTTTGAAAACCCTAGGTTTTCCATCTGTCTGTTTAGATCTTTAAGATCTATTAGCATTCATTGGGTCTAACCCCGTGATCAAGTTCCAAACTTGATTATCAGATATTGATATCATCTCAGATTTCATGGCACCATGCCAATTTTCAGTAGCTGGACTCGTCATAGCTTGGAATTAGGTCGAAGGTTCACCGCTTTCCAAAAGCATGAATTCATATCTCTCATTGGTCACAATATCTAAGTATTTGAATAATAGAGATATATTTATTCCTTTCGGACCTACGAGGGCTGGTATGGCTTCCAAAACCATAAGAATACTCTCAACCTAGTCTTGAGTATTCATCATTGGTTGTTTCACTTGAACCTCGTTCAAGACAACCGAGCTCCCACTGAATTTCTAGGAAAGATAACTCTTTTCAAGAAAATCACTATCTCGAGCAACAAAATATTGTTCTCAGATAGATCGTAGAAGTTGTACCCTCGAGTTTCTTATGGATACCATAAAAAACTTTTATCCCATTTGAGTTCAAGCTCTATAGAGATAAATCTCGTCAGAGAAGCTTTTAGAACCTCAAATTTTGATGAAAACAATTTAGGGACCCTCCCTTTCCATACCTAGTATGATGTCTTATCAACAGCTTTTGACAGCGTCCTATTCAGTGTATAAGTTGAAGTCAAGAATTGTGTGTTCCCAAAAGAGACCAGTAGTTCATTTAGACCTCTCATCGAATGGTCGAACTATATCTAATATAGTTTGTTTTCTCTTTTCCGAAACATAACCTTCATGTGCTTGTGAACTAATAGGTTCCACATACATCAGTATGGATCATCCCTAATTACTCACATGTTCTCCTTTCTCCAAGAAAGATGACATTGTTATCTTTTCAATCACACATCATTCACATGTATCAAATGACTCCAAGTCAAATGATTCTAAAATTCCTTCTAAAAGAAGCTTCGTTACATGTTTAGATTTTGATTTGATCTAATCAACAATGTTTCAGTTATGTCTCATCGATACTTATTCGACTTGGTCTTTGGTCTTAATGATATATATGATTTGTCAAGTTTAAAGTATACATAAACAATATAATAATCGTACCACAACAAAGAATAATTCACAATTAAAATAGTTCCCAAACTATTTAATAGTGAAAAACTAATCCATCAGTATCTAATACTGAACCAATATTCATTGTTTATTGAAGGTACGAAATTACATAGTTATAATACTAAAACAGGGCCCTAAGGCAAAACAACAGCATATGATCATACGGCTAATGCAGCGACCTTCGCTCCATTTCTTGCCCGTAGATCGACATCTCTATTCACCAAACTTATACTTCTATGTAGTTCCTCCACATAAAATGTGAGAACCACATTTGGCATCCAATACCCAAGAAGTAGAATTTGTGAAGTTTAATGTCTATATCATTAATACTTGAAGATGAAGCAACCCCGTTCTTCACATCTTCTTTGAACTTTGGGCAAATTCAATTATTCTCAATAATTGAATCTCATTCAAATTTCCATTCAAAATTATCTCAATGTCAAAACGTGATAAATCGTAAGTGAAAAATTGAAGTTTTCTAACCAGCGATATTATCATGCAATTGAAGCCCTATCTCTCATAAAATATGAGGGAGCCAACCAGACAATCGATTCACGCCATCCAATGGCTCGAAAGTCTCTAATTTGTGTCATTGATGAACTTAAGTGTTTTGGATTAAATCACTCCCCGAGGTGTAAATAATCCTAACCTTATAATCCATCAAATGAAAGACAAATTAGGCATTTATTTTGAAATTGAATAAAATATGAACTTTTATATGTTTGCAAGTAGTGTCCAACACTTTTGCAGTAGACGCATTGAGATTCCCTAGGAACCCTAGTAGCCTTCTTGCCCATGCTCTTTTGAATACCCTATCCCATATCATAAGAATTTCCCTCTTAGGGTCCTTCTCTATCGCCGGCTCAGGAGCCTTGAGCATCCCGTGGAGCTCACGAAGCGATTTCTTCAAACCATTCATATGGAAATTTTAGCCTAAAGGCATTATAACCATCATGAAATTGAAGTATGAAATCGGTTGCCAAATAATCATCATAGGAAAAATCTAGGCGGTCACTTGAAGCAAATAATCCAATCATTTGTTGCACATGTGATTCCATAGATTTCCATTTTTCTAGCCTAGCTGAAGCAATGACCCTGGTCATACCGAACCGCTCAATCTTAGCATATTCCCCGAACATGCTATTGAGTTGTTCAATGATATCTTAGGATGTGGTTATCTAACATATTTTCATTGTCTTCGTATTTGAGGACCATCCTCGAATTACGTTGTGAATCAAGAAAATTTATGTTGTTCAATTTTTCATAATCAAGAATTGAACCAAACTTGAATCGAGTTGAAATTAACATGATAAACTACAAAAGAAAGATAAATAAAGTATGTAAACATCCACAAAGCGGTAAACAAATAAGGTTGTCTAACAAGTTACTTATTTATTCCATTTTGTTCAATCGATATCTAATATCGTTGTTCCCTTGAACAAAGCGATCCCAAGACCCTCACCTTGCGAATCCTTAAGCCGACTGAGTCCGCACTTAAGTAAACCAAGATAGGTAGACATCCCATGTCAATGACATCTAATGTCATTCTCGGTCGATAAGAATCACATTCTTATCTCATGTCTCGATAGCCACGCCTGCAGTGGATCTATCGATGAGAAAACCAAACTCACGTGTAAGGGTCTAACCCTTACTCCCACTATCCCAAGATAACAAGTAGTACCCCGCTGAGGCGGACCTACCAACTTATGATCGAGGGCTTCATGAGTGTGACGTTTTGGACAAGACATTATACTCATTATTATTGAGAACTTGCATGCATAGGTGTTTATATGTAAGTTGAACGTTTATAACATAAAACATCCTATAACTAGCAAAGCAATTAAATACGTAATCGAAAGGCCCCTAGAACCTCACAACTCTCAAACGAAAAGATTAAAAGCAACAAAATACTTGAACATCTTCTGGACTGGTCCTCGCCCTCCGTTTTAGTTCCGTGCCCTCCGATTTTGGTCAAATCTATTCCGTACCCATAAAACCACGAACAGCGCCCGCCGTTTCACAACCAGCGGTCGCTGAACACCACCGGCGGTCGCCGTTTCCAAAATGGCGCCCGCCGAAAGGTCCGGGGACAATCTGCCAAGAAAAAGGGCTTTCGGCGGTCGCCGTTTCCAAAACGGCGCCCGCCGAAACAAAACAGCGCCCGCTGAAGCTACAACGGCGCCCGCCGTTTGGCTCCAGCAGCCCGGTTTCGTCCGTTTTGCTTCGTTTTGCTTCGTTTTGCTTCGTTTCTTCTCGTTTTCGCCAGAGAGCCGAGATCCTCCATCGAACCATGGACTAAGTCCATCGAACCGGTGTAGCGCAATACAAATATAATAGAAAAACCTATCTATTACAAATGATTCCAAGGGACGCAGCCCTCAAAAGACTATGGCCAATCGAAACGTAAAAAACGACGAAATCATTCACCCGACCACTAACGGTGGCCGGCCTTACATCTAATCACATAATCACAATTAAACAAATAATCCAATTATGTTGATTTAACCTTCGTGTCCAACACAAAAGTGTGCACGAGCCCTAGGCTCTGATACCAATTGAATGTACCGGTATACCGATCCGATCGATATACCGTGTGTGCGGAAGCGTGTAAAGCAATAGATCTACTATGCCATGATCTTAGTGCACACAAATATGTATAGACACATATTTATATATATATATATACATCCAATATATATATATAGAGAGAGATTAACAAGAACACTTACAACCGGTGTAGCGTGCCTCGTTGATGTTGATGAAGGTGGTGTTGAGTCGATTGAACCACCTTCATGGATCAGCCTTGAGAATGACCTCGTCACTCTTCTTGTCTAGATCGCCCGGATGTTGAAGCCGCACAAATGGCCCGGCCTCTACGTGTTGCACACGAACCCGGATGTCGAACACTTTGCTTGATCGAGTCGGTTCTCCAAGAACACTCTCTCCTTTCTCTCTTTTGTGTGGATTTCGAAATATGTGATTAAGTTGTGTGAAAATCTGATTTTCACCCTCTTATTCATCTCATTATGGTCACATAATTGTCCCATTATCAACCTTGTAACCCCCCACCTTAATGTGTGTCATCAACACACATAATGGGGTGGTTTATGGTGAATATGAATGGTCATACCACATCATCATGCCAACTAGCATAAGACATGGTCCCACTAGCTTGTGTGGCATGCCATGTCACACTATGTGACATGCATCCATGCAAGCCATGCATCCCATGCATGTAAATTAAATCCACGTAAATATTGATTCTAAATCAATATATTTATCAAGCAACGTACATCATCTTTGAGTCCGTGTGTGACCCTGTAGGTATGATTTATCGATCAATATTATATTGTTCCCAACAAATAATATTATGAAATAATCATTTAACATCCATAGACGACCTTATGAATTTATCGATTGCACACGTAGGATCGAAGGACATATCCCAACAGATGGAAATAAGATGGTGTTTCTCGTGCTTTATGTAGACGACATTCTTCTCATTGGCAACAGTGTGAAGATGTTATCAGACATAAAGGAATGGTTGTCTAGACAATTCGATATGAAAGATTTGGGAGAAGTTGGACATGTTCTAGGGATCAAGGTTATAAGGGATCGCCGGAATAGAACATTGTACCTTTCCCAGCAATCTTACATAGACACGATTCTGGCTCATTTTAACATGCAAGATTCCAAGAAGGGTGAACTGCCCTTCAGTAAAGGAACTTATCTTTCTAAGGAGATGTGTCCTCGGACACAAAAGGAGAAAGATGAAATGAAAGCAGTTCCCTACGCTTCGGCTGTGGGAAGTTTGATGTATGCAATGTTATGCACGAGGCCTGATATCTGCTATGCAGTTGGCGTAGTAGCGAGATATCAGAGTAATCCTGGAAAGGCTCATTGGACTGCCGTAAAGAGCATTTTCAAGTATTTGCGAAATACTAAGGATTATGTTCTAAGTTACGGGGCAGACAATCTGATTCCTTTGGGTTACACAGATTCGGATTTCCAAGCTGATAAGGACCGGCGTAAGTCGACATCAGGCTATGTGTACACTTTGGAAGGTGGAGCCGTATAGTGTTAAGCAAAAGTGCATTTCAGACTCTACCATGGAAGCTGAATATGTTGCAGCCTCAGAGGCAGCGAAAGAGTCAGTGTGGTTCCTTAATTTCCTCCAGGACTTAGATGTGATTCCGAGTTTGCCCGAAGCTATGACAATTTATTGTGATAATAGCGGTGCAGTGGCAAACAGTAAGGAACCACGGTCCCATAGTGCTACGAAACACATAGAGCGCAAGTACCACCTGATTCGAGACATCGTCAAGAGGGGCGATGTAGTAGTCACCAAGATAGCTTCGGAAGACAACGTAGCGGGCCCTTTCACCAAGATACTTCCTAAGGAAGTATATTTCAAGCACTTGGAGGGTTTGGGAGTCAGAAGTTTGGAAGATAAGACTAGACCTTAGTATAAGTGGGAGATTGTTGGAATAGTATACTTAATGTCTAGATTTGAGTATTCTGAACTCCTTGTGCTCTTTCATTTACCTATTAATAATGAACATTCATTTGCTTTTAATTATTGTTAATTAAATATATGCAAATAATAGTCCTAGATTATATACGTTGTAGTTAGTATGGTGTGCGGGCCCACACAGAAGATCATACTATCGGTTACTCGTATTTAATCAAACAGTTGCTCACGACCTAGATGGACACGGACCAATCCATCGGTATAGTCGTTGTGTGAGAGAGAAAATAATTTGTCTTAATTATTTTATCACACTTGTACACTTGGTGTATTGAGCGGATCGCTTGAGACTTATCAATTAGGTTTGCTTTGTGATAATTGATTTAAGACTCAGTGTATTTTATTCTTAATCCCCGATACAATTGCGGGTGTGTATATTTAATATAAGTGACTTTGATTTTCCAAAGGAATTGACCGGTTTAATTATTGGGTCAATTACCGGTTAAGTTGGGTCACTATATTTTATATATGGCATGCCATGAATTCTTGATGGGACAGTGTATCCGGAAAGGGTTGATAATATCCCCGACATGAGCTCATAAGGATTTATTATGTAAACCTCGCGAGTGGATTTGTTCCTGCATAATAAATAAGGTTGAGTGGTACTATTCTCGGATATAAGAGATGAATAAATTTATTAAACAATAAATAAATTTTATTAATGGATATTCATATCTTAAATACACGAAATAAATAATACTACCGGAGAAATATTATTGGATATAATATGGTTTAATATTGGGAGTGCAATTAATTTATATAGTGGAAAATAAATTAATTAATATTAATAGGATTAATAGATTTGGGCTTGGGCTCAATTTAATCATTAATATTGGAAGCCCAATATTCCACCTCCTTTAGATTCCCTACGTAGCCTATAAAAGCACTACATGGTCTTCACAATTAGACAAGACAAGATAATCATACTTGATTAGTCTAGAAAGTTCGTGAAGGAGATCCATAAGCTTGGAGGATCGTCGTCCACCCGACGATCAAGCTAGTGCAAGGAATACGTGGGATGATCATAAGGTCATCTTGATTTCGTTTCTCTGAACAACGAATCGAAGGTAAAATCTAAACGCCCTTTATGATTTTAATTTATTCGATTATCGAGAATACCGTAGAACGAAGATCCGAGGATCGAACCCCGGATGAAGGTCGAGCCGAGCGGTGGTGGTCGAACCACCGGACCGCCGGCGGCTCGAAGATCCCTCATGGGGATCGAGCGCGCGGATCCTCGGCTGGACGCCGAAGATCGATCGAGCCCTACGAGGCCGATCGCTGGAAGCTGCAGGGTTACCCGCAGCGACTCGTAGCGAGCTGCGGTGTTACCCGCAGCGGGTTGCTGGGGACGAGCCCCAGCCGTGCGAGCAGCGGATCATCGGATCCGCTGCGGGGATGCTACGAGCATCCCCAGGGACGCCGTGAGGCATCCCGTGCGATCGCTGGGAGCGATCGCGGGTTCCCGCGGGGGTGCGGCTGGGCGCGCACGCGTCTTTGGGCGTGTTGTGCGTTCGGTCGAGCCCCGGTTCGCGTGGGCTCGTGATTTCTCCGGCAATCGAGGTTTTTGATCGGGTTATTATTTTCCGCAAATTTTAATAGCTCGGGATATCGAATTCCAACAACTCCCGACAGCAGTCATTGGTAACCGAGTCTGTCCATTAGGGTCGCTTCGACCCTCAACGGGCCGAGGCGTTACAACTATTCTACCCAAAAAAATAAATTTTATAGGTTTCACACTTAATTATTTTATATTTTTTATTTTTTATTCATATTTAAATAATAATAATAATAATAATAATAATAATAATAATAATAATAATAATAATAAAAAAAGTTAAAAAAATGATTTTTAGATACACCAACTATTCTACCAAAAAATAAATTTTATAGATTTCACACTTACTTATTTTATATTTTTTATTTATTATTTATATTTAAATAATAATAATAATAATAATAATAATAATAATAATAATAATAAAAGTTTAAAAAAATGATTTTTAGATAAACGTACAACAAAAAAAATAGGGTATGATTTGGTTTGGACTAGTTTTGTTTATGGGCCAAGTGTGACTATCGGTGCCCAATAAACGTACAGCCACAGATGTCCCCAAAATAAATACTCGTATAAATTAACTTTTTATCGAAAAAAGAAAACGAAGAAGGTTGAAGAAAACCCTAGAAGAAATGGCGAAAAAAAAAATAAAGGCGAAGCGTTGGGAGCGGTTTTATGGAAGCAAGGCATACTATAGAATGGCCGAGGAGAGCGAGGTAATAATTGATCTCCATCTATTAATTTTGATAATTACATATTTTGATTGTATTGTGACTTATTATGAGTTTTGATGATGGAGGAAAAGGGGTTCGACGTGTGTTCGGATGGAAGGTTTTTATGTGCAGGAATTGTACCGTTAATGGGTAGTAAAGACGCCTTAGAAGGGGCTGTTGCGGCCGCTAAATTTGCGGTTCAGAAACATAATGAAGAGAACAATACAGATTTAGAGTTTGTGAGAATGGTGAATGCTAATAAACAGGCTGTGTCTGGCGTTTTGTACTACCTTACCATTGAGGTTCGTTCAACCTCCCTCAATCAAACCAGCATCTATCAGACCCAGGTTTGGAGACATAAGGAATATGTTGTCAAAATCTTCCGTGAACGACCTCATGATTATGTACCACCTGGTGAGTCTGTGCAATTACACCTTCACCTCTTCTTCATAATTCTTACCCTTTCTTCTGTTTCTAGGCCCTAAGGTATGGAATAAACAAATACTCGTCCCAAATAAACAAAAACTCGTCCCAAATAAACAAATACTCGTCCCAAAGGGTGCTTTTCTTGGCTTCATGTATGTTATTTTGTATTTCGTCACACATATATATATATATATATATATATATATATATATATATATATATATATATATATATATATATATATATATATATTCAACCTGATGAACCGATGCTTTCACGTTATTTAAACGCTTTTCAATTTGCAGGAGTGACCTAAGGAAGCTTCCTCAGTTCGACAATTTGCGTCTACGCCATGTTAGTATTATTTCCGCTTTGTTTTAATTAAATGTGTTTATATCATCATCATCATCATCACAGAGTTAATCAAGTTCATGTTAACATGTATCAGGTTAGTGCTCTTGCTTCAAAAATGTGGAAGACCATGTCTGCTAAAGTAAGTCTTTCGATATTGTCGATGAATTTGTTACTGTTTTCCCCGTTTACAACTTCTTTTGTCTAATCTTATAACCAAAAGTAGGGGTGGGCATGGGCCGGGATGGGACGGGACTTACCTCATCCCGGTCTCGTCCCATAAATTTTTGAACGGGACGGGAACGGGATCACACTTTTTAAAAATTGATCCCGTGAGCTCGGGATCCCGAAAAAATTGGGACGGGATCGGGATTAAAACGGGATCCCGTTTAATTGAACTAATTTCAATAAAAAAATATTATATACTTTTAACAACAATTTTATACACTTAATTTAATTATTTATTATAAAACATATTATTATCTTTTAATAAAAAAATATAATTGTTTGATTTTGTTTAAATTTTAGTATTGTAAAGTTTATTTCTTACAAATTAAGTAACATTAAATACATTAATATATTATAAATAATTAAAAAATATATTTTTAATATATATAAATATATAGCGGGACGGGACGGGATCTTACGGGATTTATTTAACTAATCCCGCTCCCGTCCCATTAATTTAATTCGGGATCGGAACGGGACGGGATTAACACTTTTTATATTTCAATCCCTTCTCGTCCCGTCCCATTTAAGAACGGGATCGGGACGAGATCGGGATTTTGGGACCAAACGCCCACCCCTAACCAAAAGTAAATATATATCTGTTTCAATTTACCACAGTTTTCAAAACTGTTGCTATTGACTGATACTTTACACTGGTTGCCTACTCCGACAAGATTTCCGGAGATTTCAATTACAGTACTTGAATTTCTCTTTTCTCAGATTACCAACCTTTATTCTTTATAGACGAATTAAATTAGTATGGGTGAAGCCGGTGAACAAGAAGACCAGAAGTTTTGTCTTTCTTTTGTGCTATAGAAAAGTGATCCACCGTGATATTCTTGATTTTACAAATTTCCGAATTTTTTCTAGTTTACTCACGGTGAAAATGAATTTGTTAAAGATAACGTTTAACTTGTTCTAATCAATTTTAATATCAATAATTTGGGTAAAATGGGTAACTTCAGAAATCCTAAAAACAAAACATAACCTTCCCAAGGTCAGTAGGTATACGTGCAACGTAAAAAATATATGAAAAACCATTTTTACATAGTTTATTTTGAGTTTACCAATTAATTAAATATACCGATTTAACCGATATCATGATATTGCCAATTGTTATAACTACGGGGTAATGTACCATGTATTGTCTTACAGGAGAAAGTGAACTACTATAATGCAAGGGACTTGAAGTTTGAGGTTGGGTATTATCTCTTTCTTCTCTTTTTTACATCATATCTTCATTATTTAAGTTGTACTTATAGTATTTTTCGGTAACTGGGCATACTTTTTATTTTATACAGGAGATAACTCATTATGTGAAGAAAGCAGATCTGAATAATGTCTTATCTTCTCGGTGAGTATGTAGGATAAATTTTGATATCCTTGTGACAAATCTAATGTTTAGCTAAAATTATTAACAACTTTGAAGTTGCCACCGGCCTACCCACGATCTTGTTTTACATGGACCTATTTCATTATAAAAGTGGGTGTTGTCCCAATGTTCCTGGTTAGATGTAAGAATTTGTTTGCAAAAATGGCACACTTGTTTCCCTGAAAAAATAATTTGGGTAAAATGTCTAACTTCAGAAATCCTAAAAATAAAACATAACCTTCCCAAGGTCAGTAGGTATACGTGTGATAGAGAGCAGGGCGTAGGGGACCAAGCTCTGGTTGAAGCTACTGCTGGGCCGCAGCCCTTATTTGTTTATCGTTTCTTCTCTCTGGTTCTGGTTTCTATCAACGTGCAACTCAAAAAATATATGAAAAACCATTTTTACATATTTTATTTCGAGTTTACCAAATAATTAAATATACCGATTAACTGATATCATGACATTGCCAATTGTTATAACTACGGGGTAATGTACATGTATTGTCTTACAGGAGAAAGCGGACTACTAAATGCAAGGGACTTTTTACCCAAAAAAAAAAAATATGCAAGGGACTTGAAATTTGAGATTGGCTATTATCTCTTTCTTGTCTTTTTTACATCATATTTTCATTATTTAAGTTGTACTTATAGTATTTTTCGGTGACTAGGCATACTTTTTATTTTATACATTATGTGAAGGATGTGGATCTGAATAAAGTCTTATATTTTCGGTGAGTATGTAGGATAAATTTTGATAATCCTTGAGACAATTCTAATGTTTAGCCAAAATTACTAACAACTTTGAAGTTGCCACAGAAGATTTGTATAATTGTCTTATTCTTCCCTACCCACAATCTTGTTTTGCATGACCTATTTCATTATAAAAGTGGGTGTTGTCCCAATATTAAAATTGTCTAAGGAGGAGTATAATCTTGTAGGATGAAACTCAATACTTCACTAAAGAAAGTATGAAGTTTAAATCAGCATGAGTATGTGAGGCATAAATAGAATGTCACTAGAGCAAGTGGTTAGACACAGGCTGAGGAGATTCAGATGCATAGCCTGGAATGTCTTGTGATGGTCTGAGTCGTATACTTCTAGGGGAGAGAGGAATAGGATTAGTAAATAGTGAAATACTTCTAGACATTAGCAACAGGAGAATCTAAGAGGTGACTTTTAATTTTAATTGAGTTAATACTCATTAGAAACTCGAAATGAAGTGTAAACCGGTAATTCAATTTTATTTTTTCTTTCTTTGGTGCTTGTGTTTTTATTTTGTGTTCCGCTTTATATAAAGATCGATTAAATTGAATTGATATATTTTATTAGATTATATTTGTGTAAATGTAACAGTACAAATTGATCGTTAGATTAATGAGCGCTTTTCCAAAAATAAAAAAATCGAAAGAAAGGAAAATATCACATTTGGTCATGTTTAGGTGTCATTTTCAATAAGTAGTCCTTTATCTTCTAAATTTATTACAGTTGGTCATTTGACCTGCTACTATGCTACTATAGGTTAAACCGGTCATTTTTGGTAAATAATTTAAATAAATAAAATGTTGAACATTTTTGGTAAATAATTTAAATAAATAAAATGTTGAAAAAAGAATTGAACCTTTGACCTATTCAAAATTAGTTGCACAAAAACCTACTACACCATGAACACCAAATATGAACATTTTGAACCATTAAAATAATTGTACTAATAATTAATTATACTAATATTAAATAAATAAATCATAAAAGTTAAAAAGAAATATTTAAATAAATAAATATTATAGTATAAAATAAAATAATATAAATTTTAAATTAAGTACATAAATAAAATAAATTATTAAATTTTAAATTAAACACATAAATTATTTTTTAAATAAATTAAATATGAAATAAAATAATAAATTATTTTAATATTATATTAAAAATAAAAAATAATTCTTATAATTTTGATTATTAAATTTAAATAATTAATTATTAATTAATAAATTTAAGATACTAAATTATTAAATTTGAATTATTTTATTTTTAAATATTTTTATTTTTTAATATTTAAAAATAAAATAATTCAAATTTAATAATTCAGTATCTTAAATTTATTAATTAATAATTAATTATTTAAATTTAATAATAAAAAATATAACAATAAAAATAATTAAGTATCTTAAATTTATTAATTAATAATTAATTATTTAAATTTAATAATCAAAATTATAACAATATTTTTTAATATAATATTAAAATAATTTGTTATTTTATTTTATATTTAATTTATTGGGGGATTTTCAAAAAGGGTAAATATTTCACTCTAAAACACACATTAAGACCAATATTTACACTATTTGTAAAAAAACAAGAATTACCCAAACAACCTTTTACACTATTCACAAATAATGTGGTATCTCTTAATTGATTCATTAAATATACTTACCATATTAGAGACACTACAAAAAAAAAACGTAATCATAATAAATCTTAATCTTTCCATATAACTGTAACCTACTATTCAATACACTACGGTATACCACAATTTGCATAACAAAAACGATAAACTCAATTCCTTGCGCATAGGAGTGGTGATCTCTCTGGCAGTGTCTTCGTCGTGGTTGGGTCTCCTCTCAAACCTCCAAGGTACTCGTGTTCTTGTAAGTTTTCTCTATTAATTTTCAATTACAACTTTTGGGTCAGTAGATTTCATACATGATTTAGGGTTCTTGGATTTGGTAGTTGATTCGACCCAAACTATCAGTTTATAGGTTTCAATTGACGTAGTGTACTGCTCGAAGTGATTACATGTGTGATTTATGGTTTTTGAATTTTTTTTTTGTAATCCCCACAAATCTGTAATTTGTATCTTGAACCCCTTATTTTTTGTACCAATAGTAGTAATTTCATGACATTCAGTTTCGACCCATTCATAGTGATCACACTTTTGTGGGTGTGTGATACATATATGTACAGTCAGCGTGTGTGTGTGTTCATATATCTATTTATGACCAAGATTGTGTAGTACATTTGATAGATTTGGATCCTTGTTTTATCAACAAATCATAGCAATAAAGTAATCTGTTGCTGATGCTTAAAGTGGATAATTAATATCATAAAACTTTCTAATTGGAAACAGTGATTGGGAACATGTCTCCGACAACTCGTTCCGATTCGCTGAAGAAAAAAATGCAGAATCGGGAGCCCTACTCGAGATTTGTCAAACGAAGTCTGGAGAATGACTTGTGAAGCAACTGCGTCTGAGGTCCAATCTGATCTTAAAAAGGTATTCACAGCTACGTCTAGGGGTGTTCATAAAATGGCCCGGACCGGAAACCGGACCGGAACCGGACCGGTTGGTCCGATTCGGTCTGGACCGGTAAAATTCCGGACCGGTTTCCGGTTCGACTAAAAGTGAGATTCCGATTTCTGGTCCGGTTCCGGTTAAAAACCGGTAAAATCCGGTCCGGACCGGATTGGACCGGATTTAATTTATTAATATATAAATTTATATATTTGATAAAAATAATTAAATAACTTGATAAATTATTTATATTTTAATATAAAATTGTTCTACTTATTAAATATAATTTTTGTATTAACTAAAATTTTCATTATATATTAAATTATTAGTACTTAATATAACAAAATAATCTATAAATAATTAAACAAAAATATATTTTTTAATTTTTAAAATATTTTATTATTTAAAAATGATATTTTATTTTTATTGACTAATTTAAAATTTATAAATATAAAAATTTAATTTAATTATTATTTTATATTTAATTTATTAAAATTTTAAATTAATCCGGTTTTATCCGGTCCAAAACCGGACCGGACCCGAATTTACCGGTCCGGTTCGGTCCGGACCGGTATTATTCCGGTCCGGTTTCCGGGTCATGCTTTTTCATGATTCCGGTTCCGGTCCAATCCGGTTCGGTCTGGTTTCGGACCGATGAACACCCCTAGCTACGTCCAGTAACTGTCTTTCAACGAGTATGTTGTTTAAAAATCCTTCAAGTGATTTATCGGATAAATTTGTTGTCTATTGCAAATACTGCACATTACATTGTACTGTATTATTTAGTTATAATGCTTGAAAATTGGTCATAGACACTACCAAAATCACTTTCAAGGGTCATAGTAACACTGTTTATAACGGCATATTACAGCCTCTTAGTTAACTACTTATTCCAAAATAGGTCGCGAAACGTGGGGCAAAGAACAACAACAAGACGATGTCGATGAAGTCTCAAAAGAGAAAAAGATTCAACGTGGGAATAAACACGCCGAAAATAACTAAGAAGCAAAAAGTATATGACAGATGTTTATTTTTCGTATACATATTTACTAATTTGTATAAATTATACTTTCTGATAGGAGTCCGAACATGTAATTGTAAGCGACGACAATGATTTTCAGTATAACCAGTTTATTCAGAAGAAGAAAAAGCGCGTAAGTGGCTGATCTAATGCATTTGTCTAATAATTTGTATAATATGTATACTATTTTGTATTTTGTACTGAAGCACTGTATGACATCTTATCAATGGGTATGACATTTTTTTTGTCTACTATTTAAAAGGTTTGTATAGTATGTCAATTATTTTGTACTACATGATAATCCTAATTTCGCCTTCGAGATGTGTGGTCAATCAATAGTGTTTACGATGTTTCAAAAATTTTGACAACACTTTGAACTAATTGCAGAACATTTGAATATGATACATAGAATTTATGACTTTATCCAAGGTTGTTTGTATTGAGTCGATATGTGAAATTGTGTTAAAGTCAGCTTGCAGTACTTTATTAGTAAGACTTAGGCACTGATTAGTAACTCAAATTTTAATAAGAGTGAATTTGCATCTATTAAATAACTTGTTTGTGTCCTAACAGTACATTGTAATTGATTACTTGCACAAATATAAGAAAAAGTCATGTCAGGTAGTGTAACTAGTAGTGTCTGATAAGCATCGAAGATTACATTATCTATTGCAAACTCAGACGAATTACTTGGCAGTGTATTATTTCACTGTAAAGACTATACCTTGTGCATGGACACTACAAAACACACTTTCACAGTCCATCGTAATAATACTGTTTATAACAGTATATTAGTGCACAATACTTAAACTAGCTACCAGTACATTAGCTTATGAACATTTATCCACTTGTTTCAGATGTCAAACCTAAGAATTTATTACAAACCCTGCTCTGTGTATAGTATAGTTGTTGTTGGATAAAGATGTTTAATCGCTTAAGGATGAGTAGTCTAATATATAGTAATAGATACTCTTACTAAAAAACTGTCATAGCACAAAACTTATTAGTGTCAAATAAACTATTGGGTCTAGTGTATTTGACATATTTTATGTTAATTAACATGACTATTAGCGTCTCTTTCCTGGTAGTGTATATCTTTGCTATAATAGGTCAATATGGGCAATGTTTCAGTACATCAATGGATGATAATGAGATATAACGGTGAACTGGACACTATCATGTACAGTTCCAACAAGTCTAACCAAAAACACTATTAGAATATGTGATCTGAATACACGATTGGTCAAATACTCTAGTGATCAAATACACTAGTGATCAAATATTTACGATACTATTAGTTACACTGTGATCTAAATGAACTAGTGATCAAATGCACTAGTAGTAAAAAAATTACGATACTATTAGTTACGCTGTGGGCAAATACACTAGTGTGTCTAGTGTATTATATTTGACATGTTTTATGCTACTTAACATGAGTAATGTATTTGATAGTCATAACCAATCAAGCAGTTCATTATACATGTATATGTTTCTTCCTTTCATATATTTGTGTTTTAGGTAGTGTGTATAGATTCTGTAGTGTTTAGATTGCTTAACCGATTTAGGGTTCTCTAATTTCTGGGTTTAGGTTTTGTAGTGTTTAGATTGCTTAACCGGGTTCTCTAATTTACTTCGGCGCAATTTAGTAGTCAATATGTGCGAATTCAAATATGTGTACCTTTTGAAATTATTGCATGCGGTCTTCCACCGAAATAAGGTTTTATCTGAACCCGAAGTACAATCTACACAGTTTAATAGCTACGAGGATATATTAAACACATTTTTCAGAATATATAATATACACTATTGCTAATCGTGTGCATTGTAGTCTGCAGATATATTGCATACACTGAATCTGTGTTTGTGTAGTGGTAGTTGCTAGTTAAAAATGCATGAAGTGGTTTCAAAGTTTACGGAACAAGATGATTAATGGCTTCAACTTATCCACTAACTATAAATCTATTTTGTAGCTACAAGGATGGTATAACTTGGTTTCAGAATCTATTATGTACACTATTCATACTCAAAAGAATTGCAGTTGGTAGATCTATTAAATATACTGAAGCTGCTTGTGTAGTGTAAATGATACACTAACAATAAATGAACAAGTTGATTAATAGTTTAAATGATACACTAACAATAAATGAAGTTTCGTACTCTTGTGTTGTATAATAGCTACAAGGATATATTAACTTTTTTTAGAATCTACTATGTACACTATTCATACTCTTATGCGTGCGAAACTTTAAGCAAACAAAAATTTATCTGGTTTACATCTAATTACTGATAACCGTTTACAGGGAGCTGCCAAGAATTTGGACACAGTGGCGGTGCATGATTTAATATTTGAGACGATGTACGAGTACGTGGGGAACGCTCACTTAATCATGATCCCGCTCGCCCATAGAGGAAAATGCCACTTCAGGCTCTTAACGTTCGAGTGGCGAAGGCTTTTCTCCACTATGACTCTATGCCATCAAGACAACAAGGTTCTGGGGAGAGCATAAAGGAGGCACACATTATGGTATACCAATTTTTTTTTGAACAAATCGAATTTTGAAATAGAATGTTTTTTAATCGAGACACACAATGTATGGATTTGTTTGGTCAGATTTTTGTAGTGCCTTAAACAGTATATTCATTTTACTTTCTATAACAGAAAATGTTTGATTAGTTTTGTGTATTATAGTGATGTACACAGGCATCCATGATAAATTTGTGGATGCGAGGCGTAGAGTTCCAAGCCAATGTCATGATGAAGACAGGTCGGAGGAATAAACTAAACAAGTGTGAAAGCTCGAATGTTGAGTTGAAGATGGATATGGATGTTTTGGCCGAAAAAGATATAATCACTATAAAGTGGGTGCAGGAAAACTAAAAGACCGATTTTCGACTGTTTGATTAAAGAAAAGTTGTCCCTAAGCAGGCTTATGGATCGTAAGTTTTTAAAATAACATATTACTATATTGAATTGTACAATATACAGTGGATTTTTTATACACTGAAAAATATTTTCAATGGCAGTATGGATTTCGGTGTGTGCGTCATGCACTACATGGACACACTTGCAAAGGAAAAGTTCGTGGGTACTCCGTTTGACGAGAATGATGCCGTGATTTTCAGAGCTGATCTTGTCAACAGATTTGCAAGAAGTGCGAAGTGTTTGAGGGCAACGCGATAAAAAGTCGTCGTAGCAGATTTCCATTCTAGCAAACAAAAATAAATAGCATCAGGAAATTAAAACAAGAACTTTATATTTGTGTTCATTGCTTTTGGGTTCCCAGACCAGGATTAGATTACTTTACTTGTTTTTCATGGAAGTGATACTTTGTCATTAAAATTTAGATTACTTTACTTCTTTTTCATGAAAGTGATACTTTGTCATTAACATGTTTTGTCACAGCATTTTAATTAAGAGTTCGGAATTTGACCTTGACACATTGTGTTATCGGTTTTCATAAGCAGGCTAACAAAACACTTAACTAAAAGACTTAGATCCTGAAAAAACAGACACCAATAACAACATAAACAATTTGCTCACTAAACGACATACAAGTTGAGATGTAATTTTTCTGCGGGAATTTGCTCACTAAACTGTTCAGAAAGATTATGGACAAGAAAGTAGCTACAAGGATATACTAATATCATGCCTTCAGACTGTTCGAGTCTTTTTCAGCGTTGCCAATATTTTTCACGTTTATTTATTTGATGAAATATGTTTATCAAAGAGTACGTTCAATTCCTCATTTGGGCTTCCATTTTTCTTGTAAATGTCGATAATCGAAGTCCATGAAAAGTCATTTTTATAGGCATTTCATCCAAGATTTAGCGCGCATCTTCTGTTCAACTTCATTTGGAGTACATGTCTATGAGGGCACTCCAAATTTTTATGTTCATGAAGAGGCCGGTTTTCATTAGCAGAGGCCGGTTTTCATTAGCAGTCCATGGACATGTTGGCTAACTACGAACGCCGACAAACAAAATGGGATCACAGTCATTCTTAACCTATAAGCACATAAAACAAACAAACAATTTAATACCGATATTATCTCCCTCTAATAATATCATTAAATCACTAATCACATCTAAAATCCCATCAGGTATGGCAAGCCACGATAGTGTGGACGTTTACCCACCCAAACGATTTCGCAATTAGATTTGCTTTGGTCGTACATCATCAATATCGTTACTTCGATGGGAAGGATACTATGAAGCGTACTTAAGTGTAAACCATTACTCAGTACTAAGAAGTTTGTTTGGGACTCACATATTACCGCAAGGATAGTGTGGACGTTTACGCTAACACACGGTTCCTTTACTCCCTTCAATAACTGTCTACTTCAATTGATCCAAAATCCCATTCAGTGTAGCAAGCCACGATAGTGTGGACGTTTACTACACCAAAAGATTTTTACAATTGACTCCCAATTACATGATCCATTCGATCTTGTAAATCAAGACGCGGAGAATCATAAGTGAAACTCGAAGTTTCTTATCAGTGATTCACCATGCGAACAACCCTATCTCTCATAAATGAGGGAGCCGAGCACACAATCGATCCACCTTAAAAAAAAATGGTACGAAAGTCTCTAATTTGTGTCCTCGACATGACCAAGTGGCTTTGGCTCCATTCCACTCCCCGGGGTGAGAATGAGTCGACTTGAAATCAGTTTTGGAAAGACAAATTAGGCATTGTTTGATAAACTTAATCAATGTTTCTTGTAAGAGGAATTACAAGAACTCTCCTCCAATAACTTGTCTATATAAACTTCAAAAGCTTATAAAAGTCACCAAGAGAGCAGCAATGGAGACCATGGGAATGTTTTCATTCCCTCTCCCACTTAGCTTTTTACAACAAATGGATACGCTATCTAGTGCATAAAATAAACACACATAGCATGCATACATGTAATAAAGCACATAGTATTATCACATAATCAAAATAATACTAGAATATTATTTTCCGACTATTATGGCTTTATCGCATCCCCGTACGCATCTTCTAGTCTTCAGTCTTCGTTCTTGTATGCTCCATGTGACGAGAATAATAATTCCAATATTTAAATCTATTTATTTTTAATAAATCCAAAAGATACTTAATTAAAAATTAATTAAGTCAATTGAATAAATCAAAAATAAAATTAAATATTATTAATATTTTTATTTATTTTATTTTCCTTTTCTAATTTCATTAAATCTCTAAAATCATATCCAAGACCCACTTGGAATATTCTAAAAGACTTTCATAATGAAATAAAGAAATAAAATAATTTAGGGCTCTTCTACTTTCCAAATTAATTAGATTTCTAATCCATGAATATTCCCATAAAATAGAAATAATCAATTAGGAAACCCAATTAATTCCAAATTAATTATTTTCCTATTCCATGAGAGTTCCAAAAAATAAGAACACTCAAAATAGGAAAACCGAACTAATTAGGAAAGTGGATCTACCGGGAGAGCACGAAGATCACACGGACCCACGCGCCCCCACTGGACCGTCGCCATGAAGGTGGCCGGCCACCGTCGCCGGCGGCCCCGCCCTCCGCGATCGATCCCTCGGCCATGGGGATGGCCGAGAGGGTCCTCCCCCTCTCGTTCATCTCCTTCGTCACACGTCTTTTCCGGCGGTCGTTTCGGCATCGATCCAACGCAAAATATATTACAAATTTATTTCTACACTATCTGGTATCGATTCCATACATGAAATCGACCCTATACAATTTCCGGAAAAATATAGATTAATAATAATAAATCCTAAATTCGGTCAACCCCGAATTTTTACTATTACAAGCATTCACCACACAAAACGAATCTCGACACGAGTGTTTAATAAACCAACAATTATGACAAAAAAATTAACAAGAATTAAAAAAACCATAATAGTCGGAAACCCTGCAAGGTAGAACAATTTTATCGAAAATACCGCGAACGTAAACCACGTTCTGATACCAATTGTTGGAATTCGATATCCCGGGCTATTAAAATTGCGGAAACAATAACCCGAACGAAATCCCGTCGTCGGATTACACGCGAGCACCTCCTCACGAGCCGGGGCCCAGTCGAACGCACGACGCGGCCGAAGCCGCGCACGCACGCCCAGCCGAACCCCCGCGAGGGGGCTCGCGATCGCAAAACGCGATCGCTTGGAGCGATCGATGGGGCTGCTCCGAGCAGCCCCCAGCAGCGAGTCCGGTGACTCGCTGCTCGCCGTCGAGGGGCCGACATGCCCAGCAGGCCACCGCGAGCCCAGCCCGCGGTACGGCGATCGATCATCAAGATCGATCGCATGCCCCGGCGTCCATCCGGGGCGTTCCCTCTTTGCGCGTGCGAAACCATAGCGGGCGATCGCCGTGGTCCGGCGATCCTAAATCGCCACCACGCGTTCGTCCTCTATTCTGGGGTTCGTACCTCGGATTTTGGTTCTACGGTATTTTCAATAATTATCGATTAAGGGAGTTTAACGATTTTATACCTTCGATTCGTTGTTCGGAGAAACGAGATCAATCGATGACCTTTGAATCTTCCCACGTATTCCTTGCACTCGTTCGAACGTCGGGTGGGCGACGATCCATCGAACTCTATGGATCTCCTTCAACTCTCTAGTACTATCAAGTATGATATTCTTGTCTTATTATTTATGAAGGCCATGTAGTGCTTTTATAGGATACGTAGGGGATCTAAAGGAGGTGGAATATTGGGCTTCTAATAATAGTGATCAAATTGAGCCCAAACCCAAATCTATTAATCCATACTATTATTAATTATATTTATTTTCCACTATATAAATATAATTGCACTCCCAATATTAAACCATATTATATCAAATAATATTTTCTCCGGTAGTATTATTTATTCCGTGTATTTAAGATTTACATGAAGAAAATTTATTTATTGCTTAATAAATTTATTCATCTCTTATATCCGAGAATAGTACCACTCAACTTTATTATTATGCGGGAACAAATTCACTCGCGAGGTTTACATAATAATTCCTTATGAGCTCATCTCGGGGATATTATCAACCCTTATCGGGATACACTTTCCCGTCAAGAATTCACGGCGTGTCATATATAAAATATAGTGACCCAATTTTACCGGTAATTGACCGGTCATTCCAATCGGTCAATTCCTTTGAAAAATCAAAGTCACTCATATTAGATATACACAGCCGCAATAGTATCGAGGATTAAGAATAAAATACACTGAGAGTTAAATCAATTATCAAAGGCAATCCTAATTGATAAATCTCAAGCGATCCGCCCAATACACCAAGTGTACAAGTATGATAAAATAATCTAGATCAATTATTTTCTCACTCATACAACGACTATACCGATGGATTGGTCCGTGTCCATCTAGGTCGTGAGCAACTGTTCGATTATATACGAGTAACCGATAGTATGATCTTCCGTGTGACGACGCACACCATACTAACTACAACGTATATAATCTAGGACTATAATTTGCAAATTTAATTAACAATAATTAAAGCAAATGAATGTTCATTTATTAATAGATAAATGACAGTGCACAAGGAGTTTAGAACACTCAAATCTAGACATTAAGTATACTACTCCAACACATAAATCACTATAAATAATGTTTCTCGCGGGATTCCAAAAGGTCGCGTTTAACTAATTATTACAGAAGGTCGTGTTTAATTATAAATAATTGCGCCGTGAGAGGCGCCGTTTCGGGTTTTACGCATCCCACTTATTAAGGCCCATTTAGTGGTAGTTTTATCATGTATGAGACCTAAAAAACACATCATCGCCGTGTCTATAATAAATTCACCGTGACACACAAAAACAAATTTCTAATTAGACACCGTGAGAGTTCAGTATGTCACGGTGTCAAACAACTCCGCGATGACCACACGGTCTCTTTGTCACACGGTATCAATTTATACCGTGACAGTAGACCGTGCGGTTTTAAAATCAATGTTCAAATTTGAAATTTAACTAGTCTTGTATTTTTGTGGAGAACCTGATGAGACGGTGGCGGGACAACCGATGCACGGTTATTATTAGTATCAGTACTCAAAACTCAAAACAGCTTTTGCAGGCGCGAGTTAATTTTACCGATTTATATTTAAAATTCTAATTAAATTATCGAAAATAAAACTGAAGGGATGGAGTTTCGCAAGGTGTAAATATCACGACCGTCACACGACATAACACTGACGGTGTTAAACGGTCATTTCTAATATTCATCGTGAATTCGTTAAACACCAAAAAAACGAGTTCTCATGGTTTGTACACACTTTGAATTCTCTATTAACGTTCACTGGGATATGTTTCTGTCATTGAGACGTATGGTATTTGATTTTAAACACGTATGATTCGATTTGTAGTATGCATGTCTCAAATTCAAGAGATGTCTAATTCATTTGTTACAAGTTACTCTCAAGTGTGATCATACATTGCACATGATATATCACATTCAATCGTTTCTTGCATAATTGTGGAGTTTTGTTGGTTTCATATAATCATCTAGATGGAAAATTAACTTTGGATTAGCATTTTAACCAAAATATTCACACAATCGAGCAATAATCACCAAAAAACGTCATTGTTCATACTTACACGGTGATGTTGTGATATATCACCGTATAGGGTTACCGTGCGGAGATCAGATCAATTTTTAAATTTGAAATTTAAAGAGTAAAGTACTGGTGGTACTAGTTCCCAAGATGGTGGCGGGACAACCGACGCACTGTACTCAAAACAGCTTTTGCAGGCGCGAGTTAATTTTACCGATTTATATTTAAAATTCTAATTAAATTATCGAAAATAAAACTGAAGGGATGGAGTTTCGCAAGGTGTAAATATCACGACCTTCACACGACATAACACTGACGGTGTTACACGGTCATTTCTAATATTCATCGTGAATTCGTTAAACACCAAAAAAACGAGTTCTCATGGTTTGTACACACTTTGAATTCTTTATTAACGTTCACTAGGATATGTTTCAGTCATTGAGACGTATGGTATTTGATTTTAAACACGTATGATTCGATTTGGAGTATGCATGTCTCAAATTCAAGAGATGTCTAATTCATTTGTTACAAGTTACTCTCAAGTGTGATCATATATTCCACATGATATATCACATTCAATCGTTTCTTGCATAATTATGGAGTTTCGTCGGTTTCATATAATCATCTAGATGGAAAATTAACTTTAGATTAGCATTTTAACCAAAACATTCACACAACCGAGCAATAATCACCAAAAAACGTCATTGTTCACACTTAAACGATGATGTTGTGATATATCACCGTATAGGTTACCGTGCGAAGATCGGATCAATTTTAACGAGTATTGTACCAGTAGTGCTAGTTTCCAAGATGGTGGCGGGACAACCGATGCACGGCGTAATATCACGGCCGCCACACGATGTACTACAAATATAATAAACCATAAGAAAAAACGGTGGTACACAGTCATTTATAAGATTCACCGTGAGACACAAAAAAAGAATTCATAGAAACCATACAAATCCCAACAACCCCAAATAATCCAAAAAACACACAATCGCAAAATATCATACAAAACAAAACTCATAATTAGTTGCAATACCTAAATATCACAATTATTCAGCATGGTCACACATTCACGTTAATCCCCCCGCACCGGACATGTCTGTATGTTATGGTCTGCACTCCGGCATACGCTACATTTTTTCTTTTGTCTTTTCTGTCGGATTGGTTCCACCATGGGTTGAGAATTCTGATCATCTTCGAGCGGCTGGCTGTCGGTGGGTAAAACAACTTTGTCACATTTGCGCGCGTTGTGTGTGATCGAATTACACTTACTACACTTCTGAGGCTGACTTCTTCTTCTGGGGGCATTACCCTCGACAGCAGACCGTGCACGGCTCATCTTCGGACGACCAGCCTGTCTCACCGCAACCGGAGGATGAATGACGTGATCAGTTATATACGCGGGAACGACCCAATCAGCAGGATGCGTAAGTCCTTTGATAGGAGTCGAATATGTCTCCATCAAATTGTGTTGTTTGTAATATCCACTGACGAAGTCATATATATGCAATCCTCTTTGTCTGAGAAATAGAAGTTGTGGTGGCAATGTGAAGTGATACGATCCTAAAAAGTACGAACATATTGTCGAATTAATAAATTGAAAGTGTTTGTTTGATTAGTACGTACCTAACAGCGGCTGCAGCGTGACTGCATTAACATGTCTGATTTTGAAGATCAACTTGAAAAGATAGCTTACCATCCTCCACTTTATACACGTCAGATGTGGTTGTGTCTCGGACAACCATACGAGAGCGTGCTCCACTGCGCAAGATATCTTCTTAAGCGTCTCTTCTGTCAACTCATGTTCTATTGACGCAGCTTTCACGCTTCGCTCTTGAAACCATTGTTCCAAGACTGCGCGGAATGCCTCGACCAATGAACATACGGGTAGACGTCTCGCCCAGACCATACGAGAATTGAAGCACTCGGCAATATTGGAGGTCATGAAACCATATCGTCGTACTGGACACATTGCCCTCGACCACCTCTCGACCCCTATTTCTAACATTCTCTTGTAAGCCCCGTCACTGCTAAGCCTCTCCAAATCAGCTTAATGTCTGTGCATTGAGTCAACACGATAACTGTTTGATGCAGAGGTTATTACGGCCCTGACGCAACCGCCATAGCGAACTAGATTCTTCTTAATGTGGTAAATACAGAACCCATGCACTGCATTCGGGTAAGCAGACGCAACGGCAGTTTGGATGCTCTTATGCTGATCGGATACGATAATTAAACCATCTTGTCTATTGAAGCACCTGCTCAGGTTATGAAGGAACCATGTCCACGACTCATCATTTTCTTTCGGACCAATCCCAATTGCAAGTGGGAAGGCGTTTTCATTCCCATCCTTCGTCATGGCGACAAAAAATATCCCCTGGCTCTTTCCCTTGAGGTGAGTCCCGTCCACAACAATCACTGGCCTTAGATTACTATAGAATGCAGAAATACACTGTCCGAGAGCAAGAAACATGTGTTGGAACACCCCCCCCCCCCCCCCCATTCCGTGTGGATTGTATTTCATAAAATGTGTCGGGATTCTGCTCTCTCAATATTTACAAATACGAAGTGAGCCTATGATATGACTGATCATATGAGCCATACGCCATCTCTATCGCTATGCTCCGGGCTCGGAGAGTGAAACTGTAATCCATCTCAACGCCGTAACGCTCACGCAACTCTGTTATCATGTCCTTTGGCTTCAGAACGTCACCCTCTTTGACAAGTTTACGAGAAAAGTAACTAGCAGCAACTACAGATTTAATTCGTCGACAGGTAGTACGATGCAATATGGTCTGACAAGTGTGACTCAAGTTCAACTTTGTGATCATCCATAGCGTTTCATCACTCCCACTAGCACACAATCTAAAAGTGCATTCTTTCCTACCGTGCTTGCAAACGAATGCACAACGCTTTTTGTTTGAACGATCAGTGACATATTCTAAGCGACTCTCCAAGTGATGCATTCCCAAAAATATTTCCAAGTCAGATTTCTTTCGAAACGTGGAACCAACTGCGAGTTCACCATCTTCGGGTTCACGTTCTTCGACCCAACGCATAGGTGGCAAAATATCAAAATTGGGCATCGGGATCATCCAGTTTCTTAGTTTTCGCTGTAGTAGTAGATTATGTTCCAGGACTGCTTCTTCGTGGATCGGTTGATAATCATATGATAATTTACGGGATCCCACAATCCTCTATTTTTTTCGGATGTTGAAGCCAATCACTAAACTCTTGAATTAGGCTATCGTTTAACTCTTTATCACGTTCCGCTCGTTCATCATCTGATGTAAATACTTCCTCGTCGTCGGGTTCAGTACAAGATGGTGGTTGAGGTGGAGTAATGCTTACATTCTCTGCTTCAGAATATGTACCTCCAACATTAGCATTCTTAGACCGGTATTGTCTTCTCTCAGTCAAAAAGAGCACGTGATTGGTAATTTTTCCTTGCACGATGAATCGCAATAGATTTGTATCGTTCTGCAAACTAACCTTACTTCTCTGCGCGTCTAAGTAGAAAATCACGTAATCTCTGTCCTCTGGAGCATTCAAAACAGATCTAATTCGATTGATTATATCAACATAACTGATTTCTGAATACGTAATGTGTATGACCACGCTATCTCCGCCTACGTATGCTAACTGTTCCCAGTGACCACCATGTCGTAAAGAAACACGCTGCCACGAAATCTGTGATATAAAATTACATATAATTAAAACAAACAGCTATTGAAAACCTAACGACCTGCATGCATGCATCGTCTAATAAGTATGCACGATGTAAACGATATGCTTTTTATCACACGGTGTTATTACGATTAAGTATGTACAAGAATGTGATAGCATTATCAAACGGTGAACGAAGACAACGTGCTACGGTGACACCATCGCTATAAATTGTTGGAAATCGATATCCCGGGGTATCAAAAATTGCGGAACCGATAACCCCGACCGAAATCCCATCGCCAGAAACCGATCACGAACACCACGTCACCGGAGTCCGAGGAGAGAATCGCCACAAGGACGAAACCCTAGCCGAACCCCATGCGGGGTTCGCGATCGCCGTGCATGGCGATCGCATGGGCTACTCTGGCAGCCCCCGGATGGCGGTGAGTCCGGCGACTTCACCGCTGTCGCCACCAGGAGGGGCGGTCAGCCCCGCTGACCACCGCGGCAACAGCCGCGGTTCGCCCCGGCGATCGATCGCGTGATCGATCGCCTGCCCCGGCTTCAGTCGGGGCTCCTCCTCCGCACGCCGCCGGTCGAGGGGGCTGGGGTCCACCCGCCGTGGCGCCAGCCCACGGTGAACCCCCAGCGATCGACCGAAGTCGATCGCGTGCCCCGGCGTCCAGCCGGGGCTCCCCTTCGTCCGCGCGGTACCGGCGGTCGAACCCTAGGGTTCGGCCGCCCCTCTTGATCCTCGCCGGGGATCTCCAATCCCCGTCCCCGAGGTTCGTCGTTTTCCCGGATCGTGCGTTCATGTATATATTACAATTAATTCACATAAAATCATATAAGGGAGTTTATGATTTTACCTTTGATTCGTTGTGCGGAGAAACGAGATCAATTGAAGACCTTTGAATCTTCCTACGTATTCCTTGCACCTCGTTCGAACGTCGAGTGGGCGACGATCCTCCGAACTCTATGGATCTACTTCACGAACTCTCTAGAATATCAAGTATGATAATCTTATGGTGTGTTTAATTGTGAAGACCATGT
Organism: Euphrasia confusa; assembly: GCA_954870475.1. Taxonomy (NCBI): domain Eukaryota; kingdom Viridiplantae; phylum Streptophyta; class Magnoliopsida; order Lamiales; family Orobanchaceae; genus Euphrasia; species Euphrasia confusa. The sequence continues at coordinate 21,698,381 of OX940949.1, forward strand.
AGTGCTTTTATAGGTAATTGACCGGTCATTCCAATCGGTCAATTCCTTTGAAAAATCAAAGTCACTCATATTAGATATACACAGCCGCAATAGTATCGAGGATTAAGAATAAAATACACTGAGATTTAAATCAATTATCAAAGGCAATCCTAATTGATAAATCTCAAGCGATCCGCCCAATACACCAAGTGTACAAGTATGATAAAATAATCTAGATCAATTATTTTCTCACTCATACAACGACTATACCGATGGATTGGTCCGTGTCCATCTAGGTCGTGAGCAACTGTTCGATTATATACGAGTAACCGATAGTATGATCTTCCGTGTGACGACGCACACCATACTAACTACAACGTATATAATCTAGGACTATAATTTGCAAATTTAATTAACAATAATTAAAGCAAATGAATGTTCATTTATTAATAGATAAATGACAGTGCACAAGGAGTTTAGAACACTCAAATCTAGACATTAAGTATACTACTCCAACACATAAATCACTATAAATAATGTTTCTCGCGGGATTCCAAAAGGTCGCGTTTAACTAATTATTACAGAAGGTCGTGTTTAATTATAAATAATTGCGCCGTGAGAGGCGCCGTTTCGGGTTTTACGCATCCCACTTATTAAGGCCCATTTAGTGGTAGTTTTATCATGTATGAGACCTAAAAAACACATCATCGCCGTGTCTATAATAAATTCACTGTGACACACAAAAACAAATTTCTAATTAGACACCGTGAGAGTTCAGTATGTCACGGTGTCAAACAACTCCGCGATGACCACACGGTCTCTTTGTCACACGGTATCAATTTATACCGTGACAGTAGACCGTGCGGTTTTAAAATCAATGTTCAAATTTGAAATTTAACTAGTCTTGTATTTTTGTGGAGAACCTGATGAGACGGTGGCGGGACAACCGATGCACGGTTATTATTAGTATCAGTACTCAAAACTCAAAACAGCTTTTGCAGGCGCGAGTTAATTTTACCGATTTATATTTAAAATTCTAATTAAATTATCGAAAATAAAACTGAAGGGATGGAGTTTCGCAAGGTGTAAATATCACGACCGTCACACGACATAACACTGACGGTGTTAAACGGTCATTTCTAATATTCATCGTGAATTCGTTAAACACCAAAAAAACGAGTTCTCATGGTTTGTACACACTTTGAATTCTCTATTAACGTTCACTGGGATATGTTTCTGTCATTGAGACGTATGGTATTTGATTTTAAACACGTATGATTCGATTTGTAGTATGCATGTCTCAAATTCAAGAGATGTCTAATTCATTTGTTACAAGTTACTCTCAAGTGTGATCATACATTGCACATGATATATCACATTCAATCGTTTCTTGCATAATTGTGGAGTTTTGTTGGTTTCATATAATCATCTAGATGGAAAATTAACTTTGGATTAGCATTTTAACCAAAATATTCACACAATCGAGCAATAATCACCAAAAAACGTCATTGTTCATACTTACACGGTGATGTTGTGATATATCACCGTATAGGGTTACCGTGCGGAGATCAGATCAATTTTTAAATTTGAAATTTAAAGAGTAAAGTACTGGTGGTACTAGTTCCCAAGATGGTGGCGGGACAACCGACGCACTGTACTCAAAACAGCTTTTGCAGGCGCGAGTTAATTTTACCGATTTATATTTAAAATTCTAATTAAATTATCGAAAATAAAACTGAAGGGATGGAGTTTCGCAAGGTGTAAATATCACGACCTTCACACGACATAACACTGACGGTATTACACGGTCATTTCTAATATTCATCGTGAATTCGTTAAACACCAAAAAAACGAGTTCTCATGGTTTGTACACACTTTGAATTCTTTATTAACGTTCACTATGATATGTTTCAGTCATTGAGACGTATGGTATTTGATTTTAAACACGTATGATTCGATTTGGAGTATGCATGTCTCAAATTCAAGAGATGTCTAATTCATTTGTTACAAGTTACTCTCAAGTGTGATCATATATTCCACATGATATATCACATTCAATCGTTTCTTGCATAATTATGGAGTTTCGTCGGTTTCATATAATCATCTAGATGGAAAATTAACTTTAGATTAGCATTTTAACCAAAACATTCACACAACCGAGCAATAATCACCAAAAAACGTCATTGTTCACACTTAAACGATGATGTTGTGATATATCACCGTATAGGTTACCGTGCGAAGATCGGATCAATTTTAACGAGTATTGTACCAGTAGTGCTAGTTTCCAAGATGGTGGCGGGACAACCGATGCACGGCGTAATATCACGGCCGCCACACGATGTACTACAAATATAATAAACCATAAGAAAAAACGGTGGTACACAGTCATTTATAAGATTCACCGTGAGACACAAAAAAAGAATTCATAGAAACCATACAAATCCCAACAACCCCAAATAATCCAAAAAACACACAATCGCAAAATATCATACAAAACAAAACTCATAATTAGTTGCAATACCTAAATATCACAATTATTCAGCATGGTCACACATTCACGTTAATCCCCCCGCACCGGACATGTCTGTATGTTATGGTCTGCACTCCGGCATACGCTACATTTTTTCTTTTGTCTTTTCTGTCGGATTGGTTCCACCATGGGTTGAGAATTCTGATCATCTTCGAGCGGCTGGCTGTCGGTGGGTAAAACAACTTTGTCACATTTGCGCGCGTTGTGTGTGATCGAATTACACTTACTACACTTCTGAGGCTGACTTCTTCTTCTGGGGGCATTACCCTCGACAGCAGACCGTGCACGGCTCATCTTCGGACGACCAGCCTGTCTCACCGCAACCGGAGGATGAATGACGTGATCAGTTATATACGCGGGAACGACCCAATCAGCAGGATGCGGAAGTCCTTTGATAGGAGTCGAATATGTCTCCATCAAATTGTGTTGTTTGTAATATCCACTGACGAAGTCATATATATGCAATCCTCTTTGTCTGAGAAATAGAAGTTGTGGTGGCAATGTGAAGTGATACGATCCTAACAAGTACGAACATATTGTCGAATTAATAAATTGAAAGTGTTTGTTTGATTAGTACGTACCTAACAGCGGCTGCAGCGTGACTGCAGGGGATTTCATCAAGTTCGAAGCGTCCACATTAACATGTCTGATTTTGAAGATCAACTTGAAAAGATAGCTTACCATCCTCCACTTTATACACGTCAGATGTGGTTGTGTCTCGGACAACCATACGAGAGCGTGCTCCACTGCGCAAGATAGCTTCTTAAGCGTCTCTTCTGTCAACTCATGTTCTATTGACGCAGCTTTCGCGCTTCGCTCTTGAAACCATTGTTCCAAGACTGCGCGGAATGCCTCGACCAATGAACATACGGGTAGACGTCTCGCCCAGACCATACGAGAATTGAAGCACTCGGCAATATTGGAGGTCATGAAACCATATCGTCGTACTGGACACATTGCCCTCGACCACCTCTCGACCCCTATTTCTAACATTCTCTTGTAAGCCCCGTCACTGCTAAGCCTCTCCAAATCAGCTTAATGTCTGTGCATTGAGTCAACACGATAACTGTTTGATGCAGAGGTTATTACGGCCCTGACGCAACCGCCATAGCGAACTAGATTCTTCTTAATGTGGTAAATACAGAACCCATGCACTGCATTCGGGTAAGCAGACGCAACGGCAGTTTGGATGCTCTTATGCTGATCGGATACGATAATTAAACCATCTTGTCTATTGAAGCACCTGCTCAGGTTATGAAGGAACCATGTCCACGACTCATCATTTTCTTTCGGACCAATCCCAATTGCAAGTGGGAAGGCGTTTTCATTCCCATCCTTCGTCATGGCGACAAAAAATATCCCCTGGCTCTTTCCCTTGAGGTGAGTCCCGTCCACAACAATCACTGGCCTTAGATTACTATAGAATGCAGAAATACACTGTCCGAGAGCAAGAAACATGTGTTGGAACACCCCCCCCCCCCATTCCGTGTGGATTGTATTTCATAAAATGTGTCGGGATTCTGCTCTCTCAATATTTACAAATACGAAGTGAGCCTATGATATGACTGATCATATGAGCCATACGCCATCTCTATCGCTATGCTCCGGGCTCGGAGAGTGAAACTGTAATCCATCTCAACGCCGTAACGCTCACGCAACTCTGTTATCATGTCCTTTGGCTTCAGAACGTCACCCTCTTTGACAAGTTTACGAGAAAAGTAACTAGCAGCAACTACAGATTTAATTCGTCGACAGGTAGTACGATGCAATATGGTCTGACAAGTGTGACTCAAGTTCAACTTTGTGATCATCCATAGCGTTTCATCACTCCCACTAGCACACAATCTAAAAGTGCATTCTTTCCTACCGTGCTTGCAAACGAATGCACAACGCTTTTTGTTTGAACGATCAGTGACATATTCTAAGCGACTCTCCAAGTGATGCATTCCCAAAAATATTTCCAAGTCAGATTTATTTCGAAACGTGGAACCAACTGCGAGTTCACCATCTTCGGGTTCACGTTCTTCGACCCAACGCATAGGTGGCAAAATATCAAAATTGGGCATCGGGATCATCCAGTTTCTTAGTTTTCGCTGTAGTAGTAGATTATGTTCCAGGACTGCTTCTTCGTGGATCGGTTGATAATCATATGATAATTTACGGGATCCCACAATCCTCTATTTTTTTCGGATGTTGAAGCCAATCACTAAACTCTTGAATTAGGCTATCGTTTAACTCTTTATCACGTTCCGCTCGTTCATCATCTGATGTAAATACTTCCTCGTCGTCGGGTTCAGTACAAGATGGTGGTTGAGGTGGAGTAATGCTTACATTCTCTGCTTCAGAATATGTACCTCCAACATTAGCATTCTTAGACCGGTATTGTCTTCTCTCAGTCAAAAAGAGCACGTGATTGGTAATTTTTCCTTGCACGATGAATCGCAATAGATTTGTATCGTTCTGCAAACTAACCTTACTTCTCTGCGCGTCTAAGTAGAAAATCACGTAATCTCTGTCCTCTGGAGCATTCAAAACAGATCTAATTCGATTGATTATATCAACATAACTGATTTCTGAATACGTAATGTGTATGACCACGCTATCTCCGCCTACGTATGCTAACTTTTCCCAGTGACCACCATGTCGTAAAGAAACACGCTGCCACGAAATCTGTGATATAAAATTACATATAATTAAAACAAACAGCTATTGAAAACCTAACGACCTGCATGCATGCATCGTCTAATAAGTATGCACGATGTAAACGATATGCTTTTTATCACACGGTGTTATTACGATTAAGTATGTACAAGAATGTGATAGCATTATCAAACGGTGAACGAAGACAACGTGCTACGGTGACACCATCGCTATAAATTGTTGGAAATCGATATCCCGGGGTATCAAAAATTGCGGAACCGATAACCCCGACCGAAATCCCATCGCCAGAAACCGATCACGAACACCACGTCACCGGAGTCCGAGGAGAGAATCGCCACAAGGACGAAACCCTAGCCGAACCCCATGCGGGGTTCGCGATCGCCGTGCATGGCGATCGCATGGGCTACTCCGGCAGCCCCCGGATGGCGGTGAGTCCGGCGACTTCACCGCTGTCGCCACCAGGATGGGCGGTCAGCCCCGCTGACCACCGCGGCAACAGCCGCGGTTCGCCCCGGCAATCGATCGCGTGATCGATCGCCTGCCCCGGCTTCAGTCGGGGCTCCTCCTCCGCACGCCGCCGGTCGAGGGGGCTGGGGTCCACCCGCCGTGGCGCCAGCCCACGGTGAACCCCCAGCGATCGACCGAAGTCGATCGCGTGCCCCGGCGTCCAGCCGGGGCTCCCCTTCGTCCGCGCGGTACCGGCGGTCGAACCCTAGGGTTCGGCCGCCCCTCTTGATCCTCGCCGGGGATCTCCAATCCCCGTCCCCGAGGTTCGTCGTTTTCCCGGATCGTGCGTTCATGTATATATTACAATTAATTCACATAAAATCATATAAGGGAGTTTATGATTTTACCTTTGATTCGTTGTGCGGAGAAACGAGATCAATTGAAGACCTTTGAATCTTCCTACGTATTCCTTGCACCTCGTTCGAACGTCGAGTGGGCGACGATCCTCCGAACTCTATGGATCTACTTCACGAACTCTCTAGAATATCAAGTATGATAATCTTATGGTGTGTTTAATTGTGAAGACCATGTAGTGCTTTTATAGGCTACGTAGGGGATCTAAAGGAGGTGGAATATTGGGCTTCCAATATTGATGATTAAATTGAGTCCAAGCCCAAATCTATTAATCCCATCAATATTAATTAATTTATTTTCCACTATATAAATTAATTGCACTCCCAATATTAAACCATATTATATCAAATAATATTTCTCCGGTAGTATTATTTATTCCGTGTATTTAATATTTAAATATCCATGAATAAAATTAATTTATTGCTAATTAATTTATTCATCTCTTGTATCCGAGACTAGTACCATTCAACCTTAATTATTATGCGGAACAAATCCACTCATGAGGTTTACATAATAATTCCTTATGAACTCATCTCGGGGATATATTATCAACCCTTCCGGGATACACTTTCCCGTCAAGTATTTACGGCATGTCGTACATAAAATATAGTGACCCAACTTAGCCGGTAATTAACCCAATAATTAAATCGGTTAATTCCTTTGGAAAATCAAAGTCAGTTATATTAAATATACACACCCGCAATAGTATCGGGGATTAAGAATAAAATACTCTGAGACTTGAATCAATTATCAACGGCAATCCTAATTGATAAGTCTCAAGCGATCCTCCCAATACACCAAGTGTACAAGTGTGATAAAATAATTCAGACAAATTATTTTCTCTCTCACACAACGACTATACCGATGGATTGGTCCGTGTCCATCTAGGTCGTGAGCAACTGTTTGATTAAATACGAGTAACCGATAGTATGATCTTCTGTGTGACGTCGCACACCATACTAACTACAACGTATATAATCCAGGACTATATTTTGCATATATTTAATTATCAATAATTAAATGCAAACGATTGTTTATTAGTTAAATAGATTAAATGCTATGATCGGGAGTTACCGTTACTTAAATCTAGACATTAAGTACACAACTCCAACATAAATAACACGGTAAAATCTCCGTGGTAATAACACGGTGATTTCGTAAACACGTCGGGGTTAAGGAAAACCTATTACACCTTCAGTGAACCGTGCAACGTGCTCTATCTCACGGTGAACGACGACATTCGGTGAAAAACACCTCAGTGTGCTTTAAAACAATTAAACAAAATGCGAAACGTGCTACCTCGTTGTTTTCGTACCTTTGATGTGCTTCAGAGACTCGACAACGAACTTGTTTTGAGCTTGTTGTGTAAATGAACTAACAATATTCGAGAGAATTTTTCGCTCATACGTAGTTTGGTTTCAGACCATTATTCTTTTTGGCTCTAAAATTCTCATATTGATTTTAGTAGCAACACAACAACTGCCCAATGGGTTGTTGAAGTGTCATTAACGTCGAGGTGAAATGCAATTATTATTTCTGGTTGTTGGACCTGCTGAAATGCCATTAATGTAGAAGGTTCGAGGATGGAGAATGGGGATGCAGTGCTTTTGGACACATTGAAACCCTAAATTTATTAATATATCACCTTGAACCGTGGACCGTGGTATGTGTTGTACCCTATTTTCTCAGCCCATAAATGTCCGGATTATAGCCCAAAATCGATCCGGCCTATGGCGAACCCATCCAGCGGGTACGCAGGTGAGGCCCAGCCGGCGATCACTTGCGATCACTACGGCACACAAACCTGACATAATCGAACATCCCGGACAGGAGGTCCTCACCCCGCGGTGTGATCGAGGCCTCCAGTGTTCAAGCTGCGTCGTCACACGGGTGAAGAAGAGTTGATTGCATGAATCGGTAGGTCGAAGCCGACTCGGAAAGTGTCCGGGTGCTAGTCTGCGGAAAGGGCGAGCCGTTGACGAACCGCTCGGGAAGCTGTCCATCCAGAGAAACCCGGTCAAGGGTAAAACAAGGAATACCGTCTAGAAGGGTGTATTGGGAGTTTCCTCTTGTAAGGAAGGTAGTCCGTACAATTAATTAGAGAGAAAAGCCCATGTAATTTAGGCCCAAGTCCATGACTGGGAACCCTAATTCTTGTACTATAAATAGTGGAAATTTTCCATTTGTAAGACAGGTGCACATTTCCCAAGAAATATACTAAGAATTTAGCTCTAAAGTTTTTATAGATCTTTCCTCATTTGTTCTCTCAATCCCCTAAATATCAACGTGTTCGCGGGGAGGTTCTTGTTTGAATTTTCTGCCCGTAAACAATTGGCGCTAGAAGGAGGGGTGATCCTCGGGCGTTGAGCGAACAACTTAGGAAACATGTTGGGACTGTTAGAGGTTGGTGACCCGAATGCCGCAGGAGGAGAATCTGCGAGCAGGAATGCCCGCGATAACGGGAAGTCTCCCGTGGTTGAGGGAGAATCAGAAGTCCAACTACAATTGACCAGCGAGGAACACCGCCAATGGACTATGATTGAGAAACTGAGAGCCGAGCAGCGTGAGCTCGCAGAGAAACAGAGGGTCATCACAGAGAAGTTAAACGAGGAAAAGAAGAAGACAAATGTCTTAGAAAATGAAATACCGGACCTTAACATCGAACACTTTCAATCTCCTGAGGAGATAAAACGAACTATCCAAAAGCTGAAAGAGCGGTCTCGAATTCTGAAAGGGAAAGGACCGCCGAAGATGCCGGAGGTAGAAGGGCGGCGTCTGTTGGAAATCGATATCCCGGAATTAATAAATTAATTAAAATTAATTATCTAATTAATTCCGACCGAAATCCTTCGAATATCCGGATTGTCAAAATTGCGGAACCGACAACCCAATCGAAAAATCCTTTCGCCGGAGTTTGATCGCGAGCACGCCACGAAGCCCGGAGCTCAACCGAACACGCAGCCGTGGGCGAACCCACGCGCGTCCAGCCGAGCCCCGTACGTGGGGCTCGCGATCGCATGATGCGATCGCTGGGTGCGATCGACCGGGGCTGTTCCGACAGCCCCCCAGCAGCAAGTCCGGCGACTTGCTGCTCGCCGTGGAGGGGCGACTCAACCGTGAGTCGCTGCGGGCGCGCCAGCCGCCCGCCCGGCGATCGTGCCCTAGGGCAGCGATCGCCCCCTCGGCTTCGGCCGAGGACTCCCATGCACGCGTCCCCGGCGTCCAGCCGGGGTTCGCTTGGTTCGATCCCCACGGGGATCACGCCGCCGGTTCGGTGGTCTTTGACCACCACCGCGCGGTGTATCCTCGTTCCGGGGTTCGTCCTCGGATCTTTGTTCATGATATTTTCACGATAATTAAACGATAAAATCATAAAGAGGGTTTTACGATTTACCTCGTTCTCGTTGTTCGGAAAAACGTAGAACTCAATTTGACGACCTTGAGATCTTCCCGCGTATTCCTTGCACTAGCTCGGACGTCGTGTGGGCGACGATCTATCGAACTCCATGGATCCTCCTCTCTACTTTCTCTCTCTAGAATTGTGATCTTCAAGTTATGAGATATGAGAATAGAGAAGACCATGTAGTGCTTTTATAGGCTACGTAGGGGATCTAAAGGAGGTGGAATATTGGGCTTCCAATATTGAAGATTAAATTGAGCCCAATGCTCAAGTCCATTAATCCTTATCAATATTAATTAATTCTATTTTCCACTATATAAAATTAATTGCACTCCCAATATTAAACCATATTATATCAAATAATATTTCTCCGGTAGTATTATTTATTCCGTGTATTTAAGATATAAATATCCATGAATAAAATTAATTTATTGCTAATTAATTTATTCATCTCTTATATCCGAGACTAGTACCATTCAACCTTAATTATTATGCGGAACGAATCCACCTGCAGGGTTTACATAATAATTCCTTATGAACTCATCTCGGGGATATTATCAACCCTTCCGGGATACACTTTCCCGTCAAGTATTCACGGCATGCCATATATAAAATATAGTGACCCAACTTAACCGGTAATTAACCCAATAATTAAATCGGTTAATTCCTTTGGTAAATCAAAGTCACTTATATTAAATATACACACCCGCAATAATATCGGGGATTAAGAATAAAATACACTGAGACTCGAATCGATTATCGCCGACAATCCTAATCGATGAATCTCAACGATCCGCTCAATACACCAAGTGTACAAGTGTGATAAAATAATTAAGATAAATTATTTTCTCTCTCACACAACGACTATACCGATGGATTGGTCCGTGTCCATCTAGGTCGTGAGCAACTGTTCGATTAAATACGAGTAACCGATAGTATGATCTTCTGTGCGCCCATGCAACACCATACTAACTACAACGTATAAAATCCAGGACTATGATTTGCATATATTTAATTATAAATAATTAAACGCAAATAATTGTTTATTTAATTAAATAGATTAATGGCAATGGATCGTGAGTTTCCGTTACTTAAATTTAGACATTAAGTACACAACTCCAACAATCTCCCACTTGTACTAAGGTCTAGTCATTTCCTCCAAACTCCCGACTCCCATACTCATCACGTGCTTAAGTTGTACTTCCAAGAAGTACTATGTGAATGAGCACTCTAGGTTGCCGCTCTGAAGTTATCTTGGTGACTACAGCGTCGTCTCCCTCGACGATGACTCGTATCAGGTGGTACTTGCACTATGTGTTATCTTACACTTATGGACTTGTGATTTCTTACCATTTGCCATTGCACCGCTATTTACATAGCCTTTGGCAAATTAAGAATCACATCTAAGTCCCAGAGATTATCCCGGAGTTATGCCAAAACTTCCGCTGCCTCTGAGGCCGCTATTTGGTTACCCATGGCAGAGTCCGAAAAGCATCGTGCTTATCACTCTTCCATGTTAAAACTCCTTCTCCTTTAATAGTGAAACACATAGCCTGATATCGACTTACACTGATCCTCATTCGATTAGAAATCTAAGAGAATGTAATCCAAAGGAAAAACTCGTCCGCTTCGTAGTCTAGAACAGTACTTCGAAAGTACTTTTACGGCAGTCGAATATTCCTTTCCAGGATTACCTTGATATCCTCCCACTATGCTAACCGCATAGCCGATATCAGGTTCTTGTTTTCAACAATGCATTTATTAAGCTTTCCACACTCAAAGTGTAGGAAACTGCTTTCATTGCTTCTATCTCCTTTTGTGTTCCAAAACACATATCCTTAGATAGATGCATTCCGTCTCTGAAAGGTAACGAACCTTTCTCGGAATCTTGCATGTTTAAAACGAACCATAATCATTTATGTAAGATGTCCAGGAGAAGTACAATGTTCTTTCTAGAGATCCAAGATCTCAAGAACATGTCCAACTTCTTCCTTTATCTTTCATAATGATTCATCTAGACAACCATCATTTTATGTCTGACAACATCTTTACATTGTTGCCAATGATAAGAGTGTCATCTACATAAAACCTCCGAGAAACACCACCTTGTTTTCCATCACGTTTCCAATACACACAATTCGTCTATGCTTTTGATGAATCCATAAAATGGACTATCTCATCAATTTGCAAGTACTACGAACTCAATGCTTTGTTCCAATCCATAAATGGATTAACTAAGCTTGTACTCTAAATGATCTTGCCTCTTAGCAATAATCCTTATTGCTTTCCAAGAAGGCACATTTAGATCTAGTACTGCCTTCATGTAGTTCTAGGGATCGATTTCATGTATACTAGGTCCAGAGTTCGAAGACTCTCCTAGTCTTATGAATATTTCCGGTTGTCCCACAACCTCCCACTACAATGGCATTCCGGTGTATAAACAGTGATAACAATAGGTGCAGTCAGTGGTGTACCGCTACTCGGTTCGGCTGGTTCTAAGTCTTAATCTTTCTCTCTCATTTCAAAGTATTACGTCATCTTGGGCTTGTGGTTCATCATATAGTCTTTCTCTAAGAACCGGGCGTTAGAACTTATAACGTCCTTCTGGTTTATAGTACTATTGAACACAAATCTTTTGTTCTTCTAGGATATTCTACAACCGCATTTGAATGCGCCGTTGTTTCCAGACATATCCATAGAACACAGGTAGTTCCGTATAACTCATCTTTTACTATCTCTATAAGAGTTCCATTTCTTTCTGATTAGTATGCCATGCATTCCTCAGACAGGTACTTGCCTCTGCGATCAAATTGCAGGCTACAAATGGATATACCTTGATGGCTCTCCACAATTGCTTAGTGTCCATTGACTTGTCAAAACACTTGCTTTTGTGGCACATCAGGTATTCTAATCCATTTTTCGAGTAATCATAAAATGAAGTACTCGTACCTTATTGTCTGAGTTGGCATAGGTCTGCGTACATCAAAGTCAATCAATTCTTATACTTGTCCGGATCTTACATCTTATATCCATAAAGGATTGCTTAGTCATGTTATCTTCCAAATAAGATTCTTAGGTCGGAAGGTCCACTCCTTCAACTTAATTGATCAAATATCAATTTTCGACCTTTGAACTTCTTATTTGAATAAACATGATTCAGCATAAGAATCCACAAGTATAATTGATAAAGAAATCTCTTATTAGTAAAACGAGTTTTACTACGGTTCGTTGCATTGTGGTGGACTCAGGATCCATCATTTATATATTGCTAGCCAATGTACCAGAATAGATAATATCATTATTTCTTCTTATAACCATCAAATGATTAAAAGAAATAAAATATCCATTTATTAGAAATCCAGAACAAAGTTCTTTCTAATATGAAAGGTACATAAAAGCAATAACCCAAAATGAAATCCTATAAAATGTCCTCCACTGCAACTGCTGCCTCCTCTACAGCATTGCCCATGTAGACTACGATCTAATTTTCTTTTCTAAGTCGTCGGGTTTCCGGGAACCCTTGCATTTAAAATGCACATCCGTCAGTGGTTCCATATCTACACCAGGTTCCGGTAGATAATACCATTGACTATGTTTTACGACTAAAGAAAATTTCGTACTTTCTTTGAGAGGATAATCAGACTTCCAGTACCCAGACTGTTTGCATCGAGAACACGCTTTCTCGTCCCATCTCGTGGTCTAAGCAACTTAGAACCACTGGGCTTCTTTGCTTGCTTTTCCTTTCCCCCGATTCATGCCTTTAGGTTCGAAACCTTTGGCATTGGCTACAAGAACTTGCGATTTCCGTCTCAACTCGTCTAAAAGGTCAATCATCTCAAAAACGTTTTTAAGCGTTTCCTCGAAGTGACTGGCCTTTATGAGTATCCTCATCGCTTCTTGTCAAGCCGCCTATGTCATGTCTAAACACCTTGAGTTTGAACATGATACCATAATCAGTGGTTATTGCAAAAGCATTTTCCCACTTCTTAAAATCAGTCCTTTCCTCATAAGTTAAGACATTTGTAGGCTCGGGAGGACAAAGCTCACTGAGTACAAACTTGCACTCTTTAACAGTTTGGGTAATGTCTAGATCTCTATTCCAATCATTACATTCAGGGACCAGTGAGTTTATAATCCTTACGTATCACATAAAGTGGGTTCAAAGCCATATCCTAATCTATGAGCACATATAACAACAAACAATCGATTTAATATCCGATATTATCTCCCTTAAATAGTATCATTAAATCACTAATCACATCTAAAATCCCATCAGGTAAGGCAAGCCACGGTGTGTGGACGTTTACCCACCCAAACGACTTAGCAATTAGATTTCCTTCGGTCATACATCACTTATAGCGGAACCTCGGTGGGAGGAATACTATAAGGCGTATCTAAGTGTAAACCATTACTCAGCACCAAAGTAAATCGTTTGGAATTGCTACATCACCGCAAGCCACGTTGTGTGGATGTTTACGATAACTTCACAACTCTTCACAATTTCTTACAACTGTCTACATCAATTAATCCAAAATCCGTCAGTATAGCAAGCCACGTTGTGTGGACGTTTACTACACCAAGAGACTTTAATAATTGACTCCCAATTACTTGATTCATTTAATCTTGTAAATCAAGACGCGGAGAATCATAAGTGAAACTCGAAGTTTCTAACCAGTGATTCACCATGCGAACGACCCTATCTCTCATCAAATGAGGGAGCCGAGCAGACAATCGATCCATTTTAAAGCAAATGGTACGAAAGCCTCTAATTTGTGTCCTCGACATGACCAAGTGGCTTTGGCTCCATTCCACTCCCCGGGGTGAGAATGAGTCGACTTGAAATCAGTTTTGGAAAGACAAATTAGGCATTGTTTGATAAACTTAATCAATGTTTCTCGTAAAAGGAATTACAAGAATTCTCCTCCAATGACTTGTCTATACGAACTTCAAAAGTCCATAAAAGTCACCAAGAGAACAGCAATGGAGACCATGGATATGTTTCCATACCCTCTCCCACTTAGCTTTTTATAATAAAGGGATACGCTATCTAATGCATAATTAAATACACATAAGCATGCATACATGAAATAAAGCACATAGAATATTATCACATAATCAAAATAATACTAGAATATTATTTTCCGACTATTATGGCTTTATCGCATCTCCGTACGCATCTTCTAGTCTTTAGTCTTCGTTCTTGAATGCTCCATGTGACGGGAATATTAATTCCAATATTTAAATCTATTTATTTTTAATAAATCCAAAAGATACTTAATTCGAAAATTAAGTCAATCGAATAAATCAAAAATAAAATTAAATATTGTTAATATTTTTATTTATTTTATTTTCCCTTTCTACTTCATTAAATCTCTAGAATAATCTATCCAAGACCCACTTGGAATATTCTAGAAGACTTCCATAATGAAATAAGGAAATAAAATAATTTATTTTATTTTCCCTTTCTACTTCATTAAATCTCTAGAATAATCTATCCAAGACCCACTTGGAATATTCTAGATGATTTCCATAATGAAATAAGGAAATAAAATAATTTAGGACTCCTAGTCCTTCCAAATTAATTCCTTTCCTAATCCATTAAAAATTCCATAAAGGAATAATTAAATAAGGAAAAATTAATTTAGGACTCCTAAACTTTCCAAATTAATCATTTTCCTAATCCATTAAAAATTCCATAAAGGAATAATTAAATAGGAAAAATAAATTAATTATAAATTTATTTCTTTTCCTAATCTATGAAAATTCCCAAGAATAGGAATAATCAATAAGGAAAAATAAATTTATTCCTTTCCTATTCCATGAGAATTCCCAAGAATAGGAATACTCAAAATAGGAAAACCGAATAATTTAGGAAAGTTGGATCTTGCCGGGAGAGCACGAGATCACGAGGACCCCGCGCCCCACCACCATCGCCGGCCGAGAGGAGAGCCACCGCCACCGCCCAGCCGATCAGCCGCCGTCGCCGGCGACATCACGGCCGAGAAGGCCGCGGGCAGCCCCCTCCCCCTTCGATCGATCCTTCTTCGGGGATGATCATGGGGATGATCGATCCCCGGAATCCTCCCTCTCTATCGTCTCCTCCGTCACACTTTTCCGGTCGTCGTTTCGGACTCGATCCAACGTAAAATAAATCACAAATTTATTACTACGCTATCCGGTATCGATTCTCTACAAAACGACCTCAAAATTTCCGGAAAAATTAAGAACAAGCATTCACCACACAAGAACAAATATTGACATCACCGAGAGTTTAATAATCAAGAGAAATATTATGACATTAATTAACAATAATTAAATCTAGCCATAATAATCGGAAACCCTGCAAGGTAGAACAATTTATCGAAAAATACCATGAACTAAAACCAACGCTCTGATACCAATTGTTGGAAATCGATATCCCGGAATTAATAAATTAATTAAAATTAATTATCTAATTAATTCCGACCGAAATCCTTCGAATATCCGGATTGTCAAAATTGTTGGAGTTGTGTACTTAATGTCTAGATTTAAGTAACGGTAAACTCCCGGTCATAGCATTTAATCTATTAAATTAATAAACAATTGTTTGCTTTTAATTATTATTAATTAAATATATGCAAATCATAGTCCTGGATTTTATACGTTGTAGTTAGTATGGTGTTGCATGGGCACACAGAAGATCATACTATCGGTTACTCGTATTTAATCAAACAGTGGCTCACGACCTAGATGGACCCGGACCAATCCATCGGTATAGTCGTTGTGTGAGAGAGAAAATAATTTATCTTAATTATTTTATCACACTTGTACACTTGGTGTATTGAGCGGATCGTTGAGATTCATCGATTAGGATTGCCGGCGATAATCGATTCGAGTCTCAGTGTATTTTATTCTTAATCCCCGATATTGTTGCGGGTGTGTATATTTAATATAAGTGACTTTGATTTACCAAAGGAATTAACCGATTTAATTATTGGGTTAATTACCGGTTAAGTTGGGTCACTATATTTTATATATGGCATGCCGTGAATGATTGACCGGACAGTGTATCCCGGAAGGGTTGATAATATCCCCGAGATGAGTTCATAAGGAATTATTGTGTAAACCTCATGAGTGGATTCATTCCGCACAATAATTAAGGTTGAATGGTACTAGTCTCGGATTAAAGAGATGAATAAATTAATTAGCAATAAATTAATTTTATTCATGGATATTTAAATCTTAAATACACGGAATAAATAATACTACCGGAGAAATATTATTTGATATAATATGGTTTAATATTGGGAGTGCAATTAAATTTATATAGTGGAAAATAAATTTAATTAATATTGATAAGGATTAATGGACTTGAGCAGTGGGCTCAATTTAATCTTCAATATTGGAAGCCCAATATTCCACCTCCTTTAGATCCCTTACGTAGCCTATAAAAGCACTACATGGCCTTCATAATTCAAGACTTGAATAAGACAAGATTATCATACTTGATATTCTAGAGAGTTGAAGGAGATCCATAGGAGTTCGATAGATCGTCGCCCACCCGACGTTCGAACGGAGTGCAAGGAATACGTGGGAAGATCCAAAAGGTCTTCAACTTGATTTCGTTTCTCCGCACAACGAATCAAAGGTACGATCATAAAACTCCTTGTGTGATTTTATGTTCAATTAATTGTGACACATGCATGAACACACGATCCGGGAAAAACGACGAACTTCGGGGATGGGGATTCGAGATCCCCGGCGAAGGTTCGAGGACCCTCGGCTGGGAGCCGAGGGATCGAGCCCTAGGGCGTCGATCGCGGGGCCCACACGAGGACGCCCCGGCTGGACGCCGGGGCATGCGATCGACCTCACGGTCGATCGCGGGGGCAGCCGCGGCGGGGCCGCGGCGGGTGCGCTGGGCGCACCGCCCTCCTCAGCGGTGGCGGTGAGTCGCCGGACTCACCGCCGGGGGCTGTTCGGAACAGCCCCACGGGGATGCGCGTGCATCCCCGGCGATCGCTAGGGCTAGCGATCGCGAGCCCCGTGCGGGGGCTCGGCTGGGCGCGCGGGTTTGCCCGTGCGGAGCTCGGTCGAGCTCCGGCTCGTACGGTGGTTCGTGGTTTCGTCTCCGGCGACGGGATTTCGGTCGGGTTGTCGGTTTCCGCAATTTTTATAACCCGGTATATCGATTTCCAGCATGTGGTATCAGAGCGTTTGGTTTCGTGTTCATGTATGTGTTCAATTGTGTTCTACCTTGCAGGGATTCCGACTATCATGGTTTAATTAATTGTTAATTATTCGTTTAATTAATTGCTACTTAATTTACCATGATTGTTCGTTTATTAAACTCTCGGACATGTCGAGATTCGTTTTGTGTGGATGAATGCTTGTAATAGTAAAAATTCGGGGGTTGACCGAATTTAGATTTATTATTATTGTTCTATGTTTTCCGGAAAGTGTATAGGGTCGATTTCATGTATAGAATCGATACCGGAATTGTAAGTTTATTTCTTGTAATTTATTTACGTTGGATCGATGCCGAGACGACCGCCGGAGAACTCGTGTGACGAAGAGGACGAAAAACCGGGGGGGGTCGATCATCCCCATGATCGATCCCCATGAGGATCGATCGACCCCACGCCAAGGGGCTGCCCGCTAGGGTTTCCGGCCACGCCGGCCACCGGTGGTGGTGGCGCGTGGCTAGGGGGCGGCGGCGGTGGTGCCCGGCGATGGTGGTGGTCGACGGTAGGGGTGGTGCGGGGATCCCCAACCCGTGCTACTCCTACTCCTACCAAGATTCTACTTACCTAATTGATTCGGTTTTCCTAATTGAGTTTTCCTATTTTTGGGAATTCTCATGGATTAGGAAAAGAATTAATTGGAATTAATTTTATTCCTTATTCTATTATGGAAGTCTTCTAGAGTATTCCGAGTTCTACTTGGAATAGGATCCTAGAGATTTAATAGAATTGGAAAGGAATAAAAGTTAATTTAGGATTGATTTATTTCCTAATTGATTATTCCTATTTTATGGGAATTTTCATAGTAATGGAAATTAATTAATCTTGGAAAGTAGAAGAGTCCTAATTTATTTTATTTCCTTATTCTATTATAGAAGTCTTCTAGAATATTCCAAGTTTGACTTGGATAGATTATTCTAGAGATTTAATAGAATTAGATAGGAAAATAAATAAATAAAAATATTAATAATATTTAATTTTATTTTTGATTTATTCGATTGACTTAATTTTCGAATTAAGTATCTTTTGGATTTATTGAAAATGAATAGATTTAAATATTGGGATTAATATTCTCATCACATGAAGCATTCAAGAACGAAGACCGAAGACTAGAAGACGCATACGGAGATGGAATAAAGCCATGATAGTCGGAAAATAATTTTTCTAGTATTATTTTGACTATGTGCTATGTGCTTTATTGCTTGTATGCATGCTTTTGTGTTTAATTATGCATTAGATAGCGTATCCCTTTGTTATAAAAAGCTAAGTGGGAGCGGGGATGGAAACATTCACATGGTCTCCATTACTGTTCTCTTGGTGACTCTTATGGACTTTTGAAGTTCGTATAGATGTGTCATTGGAGGAGAATTCTTGTAATTCCTTTTACAAGAAACGTTGATTAAGTTTGTCAAACAATGCCTAATTTGTCTTTCTGAAACTGATTTCAAGTCGACTCATTCTCACCCCGGGGAGTGGAATGGAGCCAAAGCCACTTGGTCATGTGGATGATACAAATTAGAGACATTCGTACCATTCTTTTAAAGATGGATCGTTTGTCTGCTCGGCTCCCTCATCTAATGAGAGATAGGGTTGTTCGCATGGTGAATCACTGGTTAGAAACTTCGAGTTTCACTTATGATTCTCCGCGTCTTGATTTACGAAAATCGAATGGATCTTGTCACTGGGAGTCAATTATAAAAGTCTCTTAGTGTGGTAAACGTCCACACAACGTGGCTTGCTATACTGACGGATTTTGGATTAATTGATGTAGACAGTTGTAAGGAATTGTGAAGAGTTGTGAAGTTATCGTAAACGTCCACACAACGTGGCTTGCGGTGATGTAGCAATTCCAAACGATTTACTTTGGTGCTGAGTAATGGTTTACACTTAGATACGCCTTATAGTATTCCTCCCACCGAGGTTCCGCTATAAGTGATGTATGACCAAAGAAAATCTAATTGCTAAATCATTTGGGTGGGTAAACGTCCACACAACGTGGCTTGCCTTATCTGATGGGATTTTAGATGTGATTAGTGATTTAATGATATTATTTGAGGGAGATAATATCGGATATTAAATTAATTGTTTGTTTAAATGTGCTTATAGGTTTAGAGAATAGCTATGAACCCACTTTCTATGATACTCAAGGAGCATAAGCTCACTGGCCCCAACTATATTGATTGGAAGAGAAATTTAGACATTGTCCTAACTTCTGAGGAGTACAAGTTTGTACTCCATGAAGTATGCCCTGCTGAGCCCACGGCTGCCTCAACTGATGAGGAAAAACTGACATATCGGAAGTGGAAAAAGGCTGATGAAATGGCTAGGTGTTATATTTTGGCTTCCATGTCAAATGTACTCCAAACCCAACATGAGTCGATGGACACTGCCTATGATATGATGTTTAACCTCAAGGAGATGTTTGGGGAGCAAGATCGTGCGGCAAGGCAAGAAGCCATGAGAGTCCTCATGACAACTACTCAGTCTGAAGGAACGCCCGTAGGGGAGCACGTTCTTAAGATGATGGGTTTGTTGAATGAGCTTGAGATCCTAGGAGCTCAAATTGATGCTGAGACGCAAGTCGACATCATACTCCAGTCTCTGACCCCTAGTTTTGAGCAGTTTCGCATGAGCTATAATATGGGTAAACTATCTTATTCTCTTGCGCAACTCCTGACTGAACTGAAGGCGGCAGAGGGGATCTACAAGAAGGGCAAGTCTCAAGCGCTTGTAGCTACCAAGTCCAAAGGCTTTAAGCCTGGTGGAGGTAGGGGCAAGAGGAGGAAGCAAGCCTGGAAACCCAGTGGTGTCAAGAAGACTGTACCACGAGTGGGGGCTGCAAAGCCAAAGGGCAAATGCTTCCGATGTAATAAGTCTGGACACTGGAAGTCTGAATGTCCTCTCAAAGGTACGAATTTTTCTTTAGTCGTAAAAACATAGTCAGCGGTATTATCTACCAGAATTCTGGTGTGTAGATATGGAACCACTGACGGTATGTGCATTTTTGAATGCAGGGATTCCAGAAAACCCGGCGACTTAGAGAGGAAGAGTTCGAGTCTACACGGGCAAAGCTGTAGAGGAGGCAGCGGTTGCGGTGGAAGACATTTATCTGCTTTAGTAGTTAAATAGGATTTCATTTCAGTTTATTGCTTTATGTACCCCTTTATTTTAGAAAGAACGTTTTGTTCTGGATTTCTATTATTTATGAATGGATATTTTATTTCTTTAATCATTGGATGATTTTGATAAGAAATAATGGCATTATCTATTCTGGTACATTAGATAGCAAGATATGAATGATAGATCCTAAGTCTACCCCGATGCAACGAACCGTTCTATAACTTGTTTTACTTGTTAGATATTTCTTTATTAATCATTATACTTGTGAATTCTTATACTTAGTAGTATATTTCAAATAAGATTCAAATGGTCGAAATTGATTTGATCAATTATAGTTGAAGGAATGGACCTTCCGACCTAAGAATTGAATTTGGAGGATAATACGTCTAAGCAAACCTTTCTGAAAAAAGGATAGAATTCAGACAAGTATTGAAAATGATTAGATATGCAGACATATGTGTATATTAGAAAGGTACGAGTAATTCAAAAATACTCGGTGATGGATTAGAATACTTGATGTGCCATAAAAGCAAAGTGTTTTGACTAGTCAATGGACACAAAGCTATTATGGGGAACCATCAAAGTATATCCATTAGAAGCCTGCGACTCGGTCGCGGAGGCCATCACCTATCTAAATAACGCATAGCGTAATCAAAGATTGGGATTCAATTCCAAAGGGCCGCGCCATACACTTACGTGTAGAAATGGTGCGTTGCAAATAAGAAATGGAAATCTAATAGTAAAAGAACAAGTTGTTCGGAACTACCTATGTTCTATGGATATTCCTAGATACAACGGCATATTGAATATGGTTGTAGGACATCCTAGATGAACGAAGTATTGTGTGTTCTATAGTACTATGAACCAGAGGGACGTCTCGTCCGGTTCATAGAGGAATACTATTAGATGAACCACAAAGCCTGAACTGACGTAATACCTTGAAATGAGAAGAAGGATAAAAGACTAGGAACCAGCCAAACCGAGTAGAAATACACCACATACTGCACCTATTGTTATTACTGTTATACACCGGGACGCCATTGCAGTGGGAGGTTGTCAGACAACCAGAGATATTCATAAGACTAGAGGAGTTCGGACTCTGGATCTAGTAGAGATGAAATCGACCCCTAGCTCTGCATAAGGGCGGTACTAGATCTAAATGTGCCTGCTTGGAACAATAAGGTTTATTGTTAAGAGGCTAGATCATTTAGAGTACAAGCTTAGTAAATCCATTTATGGATAGTAACAAAGCTATAAATCGTGGAACTTGCGAATTGATGAGAAAGTCCATTTGATGGATTCATCAAAAGGCATAGACGAAAGGTGTATTGAAGACGTAATGGAAACAAGGTGGTGTTTCTCGGAGATTTTATGTAGATAACATTTTATCATTGGCAACAATGTAAAAATATTGTCAGACATAAAATAATGGTTGTCTAAATAAATCGAGATATAAGATTGAGAAGAAGTTAGAGCATGTTCTTAAGATCTTATGTTCTAGAGATAAGAACATTGTACTTCTCCTAGACATCTTATACGATTAAGGTTTGTTTTAAACATGCATACTTCTGAGAAAGGTTATTGCCTTTCAGAGACAGAATATACATCTATCTAAAGGGTTTGTGTTCGTACACATGAAGGAGATAGACAAAGCAGTTTCCTATACTTCAAGTATTGAAAACTTTATAGATGCAATGTTGTAAAACAAGAACCTGATATCAACTATGCGGTTTGCGTAGTGGGAGGATATCAAGGTAATCTAGACAAGAGATTTTCGGATGCTATAATAGTACTTGCAAAAGTACTGAATTATTAAGCAAGACGGAATCTTCTTCGATTACAAATTCTCAGATCCTAAAAATCAAAGAAAGGACCAGTGAAAGTCGATATCAGGCTATGTGTTCACTTTTAGAAAGAGGTGGAACCATAAAAGAGTGATAAGCAGGACGCTTCTCAGACTCTTTCATAACCGAAAAGCAGCCTCAGAGGCAGCGGAAGTTTTGGTTAGGTTCCGGGATAACCTCTTGACTTGGATATGACTCTTAGTTTACCAAAGGCTATTGGATAGCGGTGCACGGTGAACTGGAAGAGGTCATAAGTCAAAAGTGATGTTAACACATAGAGCAAGTACCACCTGATACGAGTCATCGTCAAGGGAGACGACGTAGTAGTCACCAAGATAACTTCAGAGCGGCAACCTAGATTGCTCACTCACATAGTACTTCTCGGAAGTACACTTTAAAGCACGTGATGAGTATGGGAACCGGGAGTTTGGAGGAAATGACTAGACCTTAGTACAAGTGGGAGATTGTTGGAGTTGTGTACTTAATGTCTAGATTTAAGTAACGGTAAACTCCCGGTCATAGCATTTAATCTATTAAATTAATAAACAATTGTTTGCTTTTAATTATTATTAATTAAATATATGCAAATCATAGTCCTGGATTTTATACGTTGTAGTTAGTATGGTGTTGCATGGGCACACAGAAGATCATACTATCGGTTACTCGTATTTAATCAAACAGTGGCTCACGACCTAGATGGACCCGGACCAATCCATCAGTATAGTCGTTGTGTGAGAGAGAAAATAATTTATCTTAATTATTTTATCACACTTGTACACTTGGTGTATTGAGCGGATCGTTGAGATTCATCGATTAGGATTGCCGGCGATAATCGATTCAAGTCTCAGTGTATTTTATTCTTAATCCCCGATATTGTTGCGGGTGTGTATATTTAATATAAGTGACTTTGATTTACCAAAGGAATTAACCGATTTAATTATTGGGTTAATTACCGATTAAGTTGGGTCACTATATTTTATATATGGCATGCCGTGAATGATTGACCGGACAGTGTATCCCGGAAGGGTTGATAATATCCCCGAGATGAGTTCATAAGGAATTATTGTGTAAACCTCATGAGTGGATTCATTCCGCACAATAATTAAGGTTGAATGGTACTAGTCTCGGATTAAAGAGATGAATAAATTAATTAGCAATAAATTAATTTTATTCATGGATATTTAAATCTTAAATACACGGAATAAATAATACTACCGGAGAAATATTATTTGATATAATATGGTTTAATATTGGGAGTGCAATTAAATTTATATAGTGGAAAATAAATTTAATTAATATTGATAAGGATTATTGGACTTGAGCAGTGGGCTCAATTTAATCTTCAATATTGGAAGCTCAATATTCCACCTCCTTTAGATCCCCTACGTAGCCTATAAAAGCACTACATGGCCTTCATAATTCAAGACTTGAATAAGACAAGATTATCATACTTGATATTCTAGAGAGTTGAAGGAGATCCATAGGAGTTCGATAGATCGTCGCCCACCCAACGTTCGAACGGAGTGCAAGGAATACGTGGGAAGATCCAAAAGGTCTTCAACTTGATTTCGTTTCTCCGCACAACGAATCAAAGATACGATCATAAAACTCCTTGTGTGATTTTATGTTCAATTAATTGTGACACATGCATGAACACACGATCCGGGAAAAACGACGAACTTCGGGGATGGGGATTCGAGATCCCCGACGAAGGTTCGAGGACCCTCGGCTGGGAGCCGAGGGGTGCGATCGAGCCCTAGGGCGTCGATCGCGGGGCCCACACGAGGACGCCCCGGCTGGACGTCGGGGCATGCGATCGACCTCACGTTCGATCGCGGGGGCAGCCGCGGCGGGGCCGCGGCGGGTGCGCTGGGCGCACCGCCCTCCTCGGCGGTGGCGGTGAGTCGCCGGACTCACCGCCGGGGGCTGTTCGGAACAGCCCCACGGGGATGCGCGTGCATCCCCGGCGATCGCTAGGGCTAGCGATCGCGAGCCCCGTGCGGGGGCTCGGCTGGGCGCGCGGGTTCGCCCGTGCGGAGCTCGGTCGAGCTCCGGCTCGTACGGTGGTTCGTGGTTTCGTCTCCGGCGACGGGATTTCGGTCGGGTTGTCGGTTTCCGCAATTTTGATAACCCGGGATATCGATTTCCAGCAAAAATTGCGGAACCGACAACCCAATCGAAAAATCCTTTCGCCGGAGTTTGATCGCGAGCACGCCACGAAGCCCGGAGCTCAACCGAACACGCAGCCGTGGGCGAACCCACGCGCGTCCAGCCGAGCCCCGTACGTGGGGCTCGCGATCGCATGATGCGATCGCTGGGTGCGATCGACCGGGGCTGTTCCGACAGCCCCCCCAGCAGCAAGTCCGGCGACTTGCTGCTCGCCGTGGAGGGGCGACTCAACCGTGAGTCGCTGCGGGCGCGCCAGCCGCCCGCCCGGCGATCGTGCCCTAGGGCAGCGATCGCCCCCTCGGCTTCGGCCGAGGGCTCCCATGCACGCGTCCCCGGCGTCCAGCCGGGGTTCGCTTGGTTCGATCCCCACGGGGATCACGCCGCCGGTTCGGTGGTCTTTGACCACCACCGCGCGGTGTATCCTCGTTCCGGGGTTCGTCCTCGGATCTTTGTTCATGATATTTTCACGATAATTATACGATAAAATCATAAAGAGGGTTTTACGATTTACCTCGTTCTCGTTGTTCGGAAAAACGTAGAACACAATTTGACGACCTTGAGATCTTCCCGCGTATTCCTTGCACTAGCTCGGACGTCGTGTGGGCGACGATCTACCGAACTCCATGGATCCTCCTCTCTACTTTCTCTCTCTAGAATTGTGATCTTCAAGTTATGAGATATGAGAATAGAGAAGACCATGTAGTGCTTTTATAGGCTACGTAGGGGATCTAAAGGAGGTGGAATATTGGGCTTCCAATATTGAAGATTAAATTGAGCCCAATGCTCAAGTCCATTAATCCTTATCAATATTAATTAATTCTATTTTCCACTATATAAAATTAATTGCACTCCCAATATTAAACCATATTATATCAAATAATATTTCTCCGGTAGTATTATTTATTCCGTGTATTTAAGATATAAATATCCATGAATAAAATTAATTTATTGCTAATTAATTTATTCATCTCTTATATCCGAGACTAGTACCATTCAACCTTAATTATTATGCGGAACGAATCCACCTGCAGGGTTTACATAATAATTCCTTATGAACTCATCTCGGGGATATTATCAACCCTTCCGGGATACACTTTCCCGTCAAGTATTCACGGCATGCCATATATAAAATATAGTGACCCAACTTAACCGGTAATTAACCCAATAATTAAATCGGTTAATTCCTTTGGTAAATCAAAGTCACTTATATTAAATATACACACCCGCAATAATATCGGGGATTAAGAATAAAATACACTGAGACTCGAATCGATTATCGCCGGCAATCCTAATCGATGAATCTCAACGATCCGCTCAATACACCAAGTGTACAAGTGTGATAAAATAATTAAGATAAATTATTTTCTCTCTCACACAACGACTATACCGATGGATTGGTCCGTGTCCATCTAGGTCGTGAGCAACTGTTCGATTAAATACGAGTAACCGATAGTATGATCTTCTGTGCGCCCATGCAACACCATACTAACTACAACGTATAAAATCCAGGACTATGATTTGCATATATTTAATTATAAATAATTAAACGCAAATAATTGTTTATTTAATTAAATAGATTAATGGCAATGGATCGTGAGTTTCCGTTACTTAAATCTAGACATTAAGTACACAACTCCAACAGTGCTAGACGCTGATTTCGAGGAGGAAGCCACCCAAACAGATAATATGCGAGTGACCATGAAGAAAACCGGGGGACGTAATGTCCGGATGATGAACAGAGATAGAGCCCAAGTTTTGATCGACCTGGATCTAGAACGCCGTTTAAGTGAAATGGAGAAGAAAATTTCTCATCAGGATAGCGATTTGAAGAAGCGGTCAGCTTTGATTGAACCACTAACTTTGCGAGTAGAAAGGGCTCGTGCCCAACTTGATATTGCACCACTCCTGTCCTTGACTTATGATGGAAGAACGGACCCCGAGGTCCACTTGAACAAATACAATATATACATGGTTGGGCGAGGTGCCACAGACGAGACCAAATGCAGACTTTTTCCGCTAACACTGGGAGATGCGGCTCACCATTGGTACACCGGACTCCCGCACAGATCGATCGATAGTTTTGGAGAACTAGGAGAGGCATTCATCTCATATTTCGCCTCAAGAGTTAGATGTCCGGAGGGGCGACAACGCCTAATGGGAGTCAAACAGCGGATAGACGAATCCGATGAAGAGTATGTTGAACGCATCGAGACCATTGTGATGCAAGGAGAACATGTCGGAGAGGAGGTTTTGGTGCACGCCGCTGTGAGCGGGTTGAAGGCCACGTCTGAACTTTTTAAGCCCATGATGAAGGACTATCTCCGAACGTACACCGAGTTCCGGCGATGAGCTGGCAAGGAGATCGCGCAGCAACGAATCTATGCCCAGCGTCTGAAAGATTTAGAACCTGGAAAAGGCAGCAAGGAGGCTGTGGAGAAGAAGGATTGGTCGAAGAAGCCCGGAGGATACAAAGGATACCAAGGCCCTAAGAGGAACGAGCAGGGGAATCACAAAACCGAGGACGGAAATCTGCTGGGAAGGAGTCCTGGAGCAATACTGCAAATTTTCATGGAGAATCAGATAAACGCTCTTTTTCCCCCGAAACCTTTGTACAAGCCTCCGGACAAGAGAAACCCCCGGAAGTGGTGTGCTTTCCATGAGGACATCGGGCACACGACAGATGAATGCAGAGACTTGATCACACAACTTCGACGGCTGTTTGACGAAGGAAAACCGGGACCACTTTTGCGGACGCCAAAAAGAGGTCGCGATCATAATCAAGGTAATCGCCAGGGCCATAGACTCCATCAGCAGCCCAGATTGGAAGGGCCGCCGAACAGAAATTTGCTGCCCCCACCCCCGCCAGCGGGCGGACCCCCGCAAAATGAGTTCCCGCCAGATCTGGATGGAGGAAGAGTTAATATGATCGGGGGTTTGACCCCCGTCATTCATAAATCCAAGCGGCAGAAGAAAGAAGAATTGCGAAAATGGGAGGGCATAAATTCTGTAATCCCTTTTAAGGAACCGACTATAGCCAAGGGGGTGACCATCACATTTACTGATCGGGATCGAGAAGGAATCGTATACCCAAAAGAGGATGCATTGGTCATCACGACCAAAATTCTGGGCGTCGAGGTCGCGAGGATCCTGATCGACAACGGCGCACACTGCAACATAATCTTCAAACCGGCTCTGGACCAGCTCGGAGACTTGGTCATCTATGTGAGACCCTACAAGGAGGTGCTGAAGGGATTCGGCAATGTGGTCGTGTGTCCGCTGGGGAAGATCACGATGTCCGTGGAGTTGAGGGATCACTGGAACCCGGAGGTGAAGATCACAAGGATGTTGGATTTTGTTATTGTTAACTCTGAGAGTATCTATAACGTTTTCTTCGGGAGGCCGTTTCTCGATGTTTTCGAGGCTGTGGCGTCCTCCCATTATTACTGTCTTAAATTCCCTACCTCTAGCGGATCCGTTGGGACCGTGAAAGGAGATCAATATATGGCAAAGAAGTGTTTTGACTATTCTGATTTTTCCGCACAACGCTGTTTGGTAAACATGATCGGGGGAAGTGACGAACGAATAAACACTGGGGCATTTGGAGATCCCGATCACCAAATAAGCGAACGATTAATAAATAACAACGAACAACAAATTAACGAAGAAAATGAGAAAATATCCCAATCAGTAGAATCCGATGACACGAACACAATAAATTTTCAGATATTACAAATCTTGATCGATGAAGTACCCGAGGAAATTCGAGGAGACAAATGTGAGACTAAAACGACGGAGGTCATGACCATAGAAGACCCCGATCCCCGTTTGGGTTACGATCCCGAGGAGATCGAAGATCCTCGGGGACCTTCTCTATTCAAAGCAGGCGACGAATTGGAGAGGGTGAAGTTAGATCCTAACCGACCAGATTTGGAAGTGTTCATAGGATCAAGAATCCCAAATAAGCTGAAAGGTGAGCTGATAGATTTTCTGAAAGAAAATACCGATGCATTCGCATGGTCGCATAGAGACATGGTCGGGATAAGTCCTGAACACGCTTGTCATCATTTGAAAATCGATCCGGACAGAAAGCCCGTGGCGAAAAAAAGGAGGAAAATGGGTCTCAAAAAATATGCAGCGCTAGCAGAAGAAGTGAAAAAATTGGTCGATAACGATCTCGTGACCGAGGCGTCGGAGGAGCCCCAATGGGTCGCGAACGTAGTGTTGGTAAAGAAATCCAATAACTCGTGGAGACTGTGTATCGATTTTACCGATCTGAACAAAGCTTGCCCAAAAGATTATTTCCCCCTCCCGCATATAGATCATCTGATCGATAGTGTCGCCGGGCATGCGATTTTTTCAAACTGTGATTGTTATGCGGGATATCACCAAATTCCCATGGCCGCAGAAGATATGGAATGCACGTGTTTTTACACCGATAAGGGTATCTTGTGTTGGAAGCGGATGCCTTTTGGGCTAAAGAACGCGGGAGCGACTTATCAACGATTAGTCAACAAAATGTTCGTCGAACAGATCGGGGACACGATGGAGGTATACGTGGATGACATCATCATCAAGAGCAAAAGCGAGGAAGATCACGTGAAAGACCTGTCCACGGCGTTCGCGATCTTAAAAGCCTATAATATGAAGTTGAATCCAAAGAAGTGCCACTTCGGGGTGTACGCTACGAAGTTTTTGGGGCACATAGTCCATCAGCGGGGAATAGAGTCAAATCCTGAAAAGGTTGATGCGATCATACATCTAAGAGAGCCTAAATGTTTAAAAGACGTACAGAAATTGACGGGGTGCCTGGCAGCTTTAAGCAGGTTCATCCCACGGCTAGGGGACAAGAGCAGGCCTTTCTTTAAGGCCATCAAAAATCAAAAGTTCCAGTGGGGAAAGGAAAGCCAAGAGGCGTTTGAAAAACTGAAGGAGCACTTAAGAGACCCCAGGATCCTATCCAAGCCCGTGTCCGGAGAAAAACTTTTTCTATACTTAGCAGCATCTGAACACGCTTTGAGCTCGGTACTCGTCCGAGCAGAGGGGCAAGTCCACCAGCCAATTTACTTTGTCAGTCAAGCACTCCACGATGCGGAGACCAGATACACTCCTTTAGAAAAGTTGGCGTACGCTCTGGTCATGAGTGTCCGGAAACTCCGACCTTATTTTTTCGACCATCCAGTAGAAGTCTTAACCACCATGCCTCTGAGACAGGTTCTGCAAAGGCCTGACACGAGTGGCAGGCTGTTAAAATGGAGCTTAGAAGTCGGACAGTATGACATTACTTATGCTCCCCGCACCGCGATCAAGGGACAAGTCTTGGCCGATTTCATCGTCGAATTAACTTTCCCAAAGATTGTCCCCACGAACGATTTCCCACCTTGGAAACTGTATGTAGACGGGTCATCGAACAGTTCCCACGCTGGGGCTGGAATAGCGTTGATTGGGCCTGAGGGGCAATCTTTCGCGCACGCGATCAAATTTGAATTTACAGCGACCAACAATGAGGCAGAATACGAAGCTTTGATCGCATGATTGAATTTAACACTGGCGGTAGGGGCACAGCATGTTCACATATTCATGGATTCCCTGTTGGTGGTGAACCAAATCAAAGGCGAATACGAGACAAGGTGTGACAGGATGGAGAAGTATTACGAACACGTTTTGGCTCTTTGCGAGAAGTTCCCCAGGATTTTCATCGAGCAGATCCCCCGGGAACAAAACTCACAGGCGGACGCTCTGTCAAAATTAACCTCGTCCGAGGGACTTGCGGACATAACGAACGTTATAATAACAAGCCAAGCGAGCTCGGCCATAGAAGAGAAACAGGACCTGATGATAATCGACCGGGGGGAAAATTGGATGGATCCAATAAAAGCGTACCTAACAACCGGGGAGCAGCCCGAGGACAAAGTTGAGGCCCGACAGTTGAGGATCCGGTCAGCCAGATATACTTTAATCGGAGGCGTTTTGTACCGACGAAGCATGTTCTTACCGCTTTTGAAATGCATAACGCCCCTGCAGGGACAAAGGGTTTTCAGCGAAATACACGACGGAGTATGCGGGAACCACGCGGGCGGACAGTCACTGGCACATAAAACTGCCCGCCAGGGTTATTACTGGCCCACACTAAGGAAAGACGCAATCCGTTACGCAAGAAAGTGTCACCGATGCCAGATCACCGCTCCTATCATCTGAACACAGCCGGAGTACCTTAATTCAATATATAGTCCATGGCCGTTTGCCTCATGGGAGATCGACCTCATTGGTCCTTTGCCAACTGGGCCAGGAGGAGTAAAACACGCGGTAGTGGCCGTAGACTATTTCACCAAATGGGCCGAGGCAGAACCACTAAAGACAATCGATCAAAAAGCCATCGTCCGTTTCATTTGGAAGAACATCATCTGTCGATTTGGGATCCCTCATACGATCACATCGGACAATGGGAAGCAGTTTGACGGACAGGAGATAATGGAGTTTTTTGATAAGTGGAAAATCAAGAAGGCTTTTTCTACACCCTATCACCCCCAGACGAACGGACAAGTGGAGGCAGTCAACAAAATCTTAAAACATACCATCAAGGCCAGAATCGAAGAAAGACAAGGAAGGTGGGCAGCAGAGCTGCCCGATGTGTTGTGGTCGTACAGAACGACCAGCAAGGCCGCTACGGGGGAAACCCCATTTGCCTTGGCATATGGTGCGGAGGCTGTAATCCCATCAGAAATCGAGATCCCCAGCTACAGAACGTCCCAGTAGATGAACGATAACAACGACAAGGCCTTGCGGCTAGAGTTGGATTTTTTGGAGGAAAGGAGACTAAATTCTGTTCACAGGAACGCAGCATCAAAACAAAAAGCGGAGAGATTCTTTAACTCCAAAGTGAAAATTCGGAAATTCATGCCGGGGGATTTGGTGTTGAAGAGAATAATGGGACCGAGCACTGGGGCGTTGGGCCCAAACTAGGAGGGACCGATGCGAGTCAGAAAACACGTACAAAACGGCGCCTATGAGCTCGAACACCTAAATGGAGTGGCGGACCAATATCTTTGGAACGCTTTGTACTTGAAGAAGTATTTCCAGTAAAGTTGAACACGATGTAATGATTGGGCACGAAAGTGTTTAAACAAATTTGAGAAATAAAAGTTTCTTTTGCGCTCTGACCACAAAACTATTCGTTCATAAAGATAAAATCCTTACTCTTCGGAGGTCGCCGAGCCGGACAGGCAATGGACTGTCCGATCACTCGGGCGACAAGAATAAAGAACTCCAGAAAAAGATAAGGATAAATCCTTACTCTTCGGAGGTCGCCGAGCCGGACAGGCAATGGACTGTCCGATCACTCGGGCGACAAGAATAAAGAACTCCAGAAAAAGATAAGGATAAATCCTTACTCTTCGGAGGTCGCCGAGCCGGACAGGCAATGGACTGTCCGATCACTCGGGCGACAAGAATAAAGAACTCCAGAAAAAGATAAGGATAAATCCTTACTCTTCGGAGGTCGCCGAGCCGGACAGGCAATGGACTGTCCGATCACTCGGGCGACAAGAATAAAGAATAAAGAACTCCAGAAAAAAGATAAGGATAAATCATAACTTTTCGGAGATCGCTGAGCCGGGGAATTGGAAGTTCTGTAAGCCTTGAAAAGCGCCGTTCTAAGTTTAAAATTTTCAATTATTTGCGCGACCATTCGATGCGATCGTTTTCGAGACTAGTTATGTGCGACTGGTTAAAAACGCCATTATCTAAAACCATTAATAAGTTAACAAAGAAAGAGATAAAAATGAGAACAATCCGAACAAGGGAAAATAAGGTTTTCATTCATAAAATATTACCGGGCAGAGCCGGGATTACAAAAGATAAACTGAAATAAAAAATAAAAAAATAAAAAAAATAAAAAATAAAAAAAAAACAGAAAAGGAGGAGAATCCTCAATGGAACTCCGGGTTGACCACCAACCGGAACTCCGAGTCGAACACCCGGACGGAGAACCCCTCGTTCGGTTGGTAGAGGAAGCGGAAATGCCACCCATGGCGGATGCGCGATTCCCTCACAAAATCCTCCCAGCCAGACCCGAACACAGAAATATAGCCCCGACGGCGCTTCAGCTCGAACATCCACAACCTCCCGCCCACGTCGGTCATGAGAACAAAGTAGCCCAGGCGTATGTCCACGGACTCGGTGAAGACGGGCGGCAGAGGGAGCTTCTTACGGTGCCACCTGCCGGAGAAGAGCAGGTCGACGCGGCAGGAGCCGTCAGATCTCACGAGCACACGAGCCATAATATAGTGGGGAGGATTGTTTGCTTTGGTCCTAAGAGAAATCGATGGAGTGGAAGTGAATTGAGGAAATGCAACATATTTATAGGCATAACTCGCCTACCGTTACCTGGGGAAGTGGAATCAGCGCCATCTCTCTGAAAAGACCTATCAAGAACCTGAACCGACGCAAACAGCATCTGTCAGATACACAATGCCTCGTTTGGCGTAATATTCACCCAAAAAGTCGGGCCTTTTCCTCACGCGCATTGATGATTTGACGTTTGAAATCTTAATAGCGATCAGAATCTCCACGGAATCAGAAGGAGCGAGAAGTTAGAGCGTAAAGACCCGAACACTGGGGCATTTCGGTCCGCGTTCTGGTCGCGGACCGAAATGAGCGATCACGCAAAGATATCGGACTAACACACCGCGAACGAAAATTCTAACAAATCGATGAAACAAGCTTTAATTCAAGGAAGCGTTAATTACTTGTTACGAGTCACAAAGCAAAAGCACATACATATTAAACGGTGTTTGAAAAATAGAAATATCGAAAAATGACAACTATTTCTAAGTTTTGTGCTCAGGGGCATTGACATCCCCGCCTTCATTTGCATCCCCCAAGGGCTCGTCAACCTTCTGGTCGCCCATATTCCCGACCGGAACTGGACCTTTGAGAGGGCGGCATAGTTGGCTTTTGTTCGGCCACCATGAGAGGTCGAGGCCCATGTCCTCGCTCAAATCCAGCGCTTCAATGGGGAGACTCGGATGGATTTTATTCTCCGCAACAAATTTCTTGAAGCTGACCATCAGAGTGTCGATTTTCTGGCCACCTCGAATCAAATCCCGCAAGCAGTCGAAGAAGGCGCAACAGTAAATCCAGTCCCCGTAGGCGACCAGGTTGGTGGCCGGATTTTCTTCCCTCTCTACGTCGGCAGCCCGGAACGCCGCCACTTCCTGTTCCAACATCGTGACCGCAACACTTTTCTTTTCCAAAAGGGACAAGGCAACTTTTTCAGCTTGTGTCTTCCCGGCCAGCTTAGCCCTAACAGAATCTAGCTCGCGTTGCACCTCCCG
Source organism: Euphrasia confusa (assembly GCA_954870475.1). Classification (NCBI taxonomy): domain Eukaryota; kingdom Viridiplantae; phylum Streptophyta; class Magnoliopsida; order Lamiales; family Orobanchaceae; genus Euphrasia; species Euphrasia confusa. The sequence goes on from OX940949.1 coordinate 21,732,499, forward strand.
AAAATTCTCCTCATGATCACTCTCCCTCTTGACCGAAGCTTCAATCTCTGCTCGCAATCCGACCACGACCTCCTCCAGCCTGGTCACCTCAGAGTTGGCAGCTTTTGCTGTTTCCACCAAGTTCTTGGTCTTCTCGGTTTCCAGGCGGTGAAGCTCTCTCATCTGGGCGACCGCGACCACCATCTTGTCATGCTCCTCTTTGAGAGAGGAAGGTGCAGCCTCGGGCACTTGGGATGCATTTTCCACGGCCCCTAGCAGAGAGTACACCAGAAAGGAGAGCCGGGACGCGGCGATCATAGTCAGATAGTCCGTTTCTTTGGGGTGGCTGAGAATATAATCTGGTTGTTTGCACCAGTCGCGAAAGACGCCGTCGATAGCCTTTTTGATGTGAGCGGGCAGATTGTCCAGCGAAGGGACAGATTTGGCCGAATCAAAGGACTTCAGGAAATCAGAGAAGTCGGTGTAACCCGGCCTGAATCTGCGATCACATGAGTAAACCATGAGGACACGGCGGGGGTCCAACTTAAAAATCGAAATTAATTGCAAGACTACTTAAGTGGTTGGAAACCTTGAGCTGCTCGCCGCATGCATGGCGAGATTCAACGCAACGGTAACGACATCAGGATTTTCCATGGTCGGGGTTTCTGGATTTTTCTTGCCCGCCGTTGGAGAAATCATCGCGTGCCGAGGAGTTTCATCTCGAGCAGTCTCAAAATCATCATCGAGTATGGGCGAGGGGGCTGTATCCTTTTCGACCCGAGGATGCTTGTCCGCAGACGGGGAACAGTCTCCCCGGTTTTTTCTTTTTTTAGTCGACTTCTCGGGCACTACGCCCGCCACCTCAGCAACTGTCTCTTTTTTCTTCTCGTCCCGGGAGTTTTTCTTCCGGTTTAAGAGCGAAGACAAGCGAGCATTCATATCTTCTGAACTAGCTCCGGTTGGGGGATATTTGTATCGAGGATACCTGCGGACTGCAAAATCCCGAACACAAGTTATACTCATTCAAAGAGCGGAGATAATAAGTTGCAAAATAACCTAACACAATGAAGAGGGCGCGGACTCACTAATATACTCATTCTCAGCATTTTGAGGAATACTAATAAAACGCGACGAACGGATACGATCAGCGCTAATCCATTGGCCGAACATCAACCATTCATCGGGCATACCCAAAATTCTTCCAAGACAACCATAAAATCCCAACTCAAATCGGCCATGAGCGGGGTTTGGGGTCCTAGAAAGGATAAAGAAACGATCGGAACAAAACATAACTGAAATAAAATATTTACTAAAAGAAACACAAAGATTTTCACTAACGGGTGCGGGGAATCTGATATTCAGCGCTCAGCCGGTAGCTGATCGAGTTCCACGCCCCGCTCACGAAGAACCATTCATTCCACCATGATTCTCGTTTCTCCGGCAGGTCCCAGATAATGCTTTGCCGAGATTTCAGATAATAGTCGCCACTATTCCTCCCCGCTTGGCGGACTAGTAGAGAGATAAACTCCACGGGAAGCAAACCTCTATATAGGCCGTAATGGCCGAAGAGAGTAGAGAGAGAAATTAATAAAAGCCAAGAGTTTGGCGTTAGTTGCATGGGAGCAACACCCCACTCAAGGACTTCCCGGGCGAGGTTATCATGGATAGGGAAGCGGAGACCACTCCTCATCATGTCATAATTGATGGCCACCATCCCCTCAGGAGGGCGATCAGCCCGATCAAACTTGTTAGGGCAGTGGAGGTGAACATCCTAAGGGATCTCCCATCCTAACCTTTGCGATTGAAGATCTTCTTCGGTCACCGTGCTCACCCGGACACCAGCTCTGAATTTGCTGGGTGGTGGCTCCTCGGTGGGGAGATCCGTGCGAACTATGGGCACATAGGGATGGTTAGCCAGATACGTTTCGTACGAATATTCTGTGGGAGGACCTCGAAAATTAGCGACCAGTTTCGAGAATAATTCAAAGTCCGGATGCACGGTCTCCGAGAACCAGTCGTTCTCTTCATCTCCAGTTAGAGGGTATGGATTCATCCTGCCCGTAGCCGGAAACTGATCGGGAAGAGCTAGCAATTCTGAGGATAAAGGTGACAGAACCCTCGGGATGTCAATAAATGCGGGGAGAATTACCGTTTGAATATAACGTCGAGGTGAAATGCAATTATTATTTCTGGTTGTTGGACCTGCTGAAATGCCATTAATGTAGAAGGTTCGAGGATGGAGAATGGGGATGCAGTGCTTTTGGACACATTGAAACCCTAAATTTATTAATATATCACCTTGAACCGTGGACCGTGGTATGTGTTGTACCCTATTTTCTCAGCCCATAAATGTCCGGATTATAGCCCAAAATCGATCCGGCCTATGGCGAACCCATCTAGCGGGTACGCAGGTGAGGCCCAGCCGGCGATCACTCGCGATCACTACGGCACACAAACCTGACATAATCGAACATCCCGGACAGGAGGTCCTCACCCCGCGGTGTGATCGAGGCCTCCAGTGTTCAAGCTGCGTCGTCACACGGGTGAAGAAGAGTTGATTGCATGAATCGGCAGGTTGAAGCCGACTCGGAAAGTGTCCGGGTGCTAGTCTGCGGAAAGGGCGAGCCGTTGACGAACCGCTCGGGAAGCCGTCCATCCAGAGAAACCCGGTCAAGGGTAAAACAGGGAATACCGTCTAGAAGGGTGTATTGGGAGTTTCCTCTTGTAAGGAAGGTAGTCCGTACAATTAATTAGAGAGAAAAGCCCATGTAATTTAGGCCCAAGTCCATGATTGGGAACCCTAATTCTTGTACTATAAATAGTGGAAACTTTCCATTTGTAAGACAGGTGCACATTTCCCAAGAAATATACTAAGAATTTAGCTCTAAAGTTTTTATAGATCTTTCCTCATTTGTTCTCTCAATCCCCTAAATATCAACGTGTTCGCGGGAGGTTCTTTTTTGAATTTTCTGCCCGTAAATAGTATGTAAACGGTATAAGATTTTCGTGCCTTTCTTCACGGTGAAAGGTTATCTTGGATGGTCTCACGGTGTAATATAAATGTGGATGGTCTCACGGCGTACGATTATCTTGCATGTTCTCACGGTGTCACCTATCGTGGTTTTATCACGGTGTCCGTTTATCGTGGATGGTCTCAAGGCTTATGATTATCGTGGATAGTATCACGGTGTCCTATTATCCTGGATGGTCTCACGGAGTCCAATTATCGTGTATAATTTCACGGTGTCCATTTATCGTGATTTGTAAATTGTAACACGGTGTCTTATTATCGTGGATGGCTCAGGGTTTCCACTTATCGTGTCTGGGTGCACGGTATTACAATCCACCGTGGACTTTCCACGGCGTCACATTAGGTTTTAGGGTTTTCTACCTTCCTAATACCATTGCACGGTGTTACAATCCACCGAGGGAACCCCACGGTGACACAGTTCTAGGGTTTTATTTATTTTCTTAATTAATTAATCGCAATGTGTTTAATAGGTGTGGTTGGGAGTTGATGAGTCGTTTCGTGCAACGATTGAAATCCGGCGGTGGGATGATTCTGAAAAGAGATGCATCAATTCCTTGAATTGAATGGTCATATCAAACTAATGGATAGGGAGTGTTTGATGGGGTGATTTTCTATTAATTTAATTAATACGAGTAATTAATAAGCGTAGTTGGCAGTTGAATCGTTTCGTGGAACGATTGAAATCCTGGTGGTTGGATGGATCAGAATATTAACCCTATAAATACGAACGAAAGAACTCTATTTTTCTATATCCATTAATTCTCCATTTTTCTGTTTTGTTCTGGTTTTTTCATGGAGCAGTTATCACCATACTTTTTCTAATTTCACAGCAGTTGCATTACTTTATCGAGATACTCGAGTTTCCAAAATTAAAGCATCATTTCTCTGGGTCATCTTGCACGAGATACGCGAGGTTCCAAAACCTCCCGTAGTATTCATCTGTCTCCTTATGACTCGGGGTATCGGTTGCGATGATTCAGAGTGCATGTTAGCCTGAGCTCTTTGTCTCCGTCGAAATCACCAAGGAGGTCTACCTCCTTCGATTTACCAGTTCTGATCGAGGCTTAAAAACCTGTGCTGCAGATTCACTGGTGTGATGCTCTGTTATTTTTCTTTTTTGCTCAGCTTTTTAGTAAACCGCTGACCGATAGTGTTTAGGGTTTAGAGTTTTGATCCATCAATTGTTCTCAAGTTTTGGGGTTCTGTTTTTTGATCTTCTGTGTAATCGTTACTATAATGAATTATAAGATTTTAATTTATTTTAAATTTCTACATTTTTCATATTCTCATTCAAATTTATCACACAGTCGCTTTTAATTATCGTGTATCGTACCACGTTGACCATTTATCGTGACTGGTTTCACGGCTTAGGATTATTGTGTAGTCTTACGGTATTCATTTATCGTGGATGATCTCCCAGAGTCCATTAGTCGTGTATGTATCACGGTGTTCAATTATCGTGATTAGTCTCACGGCGTGCGACTATCGTGGATTTGCTCACGGTGTCCAGTTATCGTGTATGCTATCACGGCGAGCGACTTTCGGGGATGATCTCACGTTGTCAATTTATCGTGGATGGTCTCACGGCGTGCGACTATCGTGGATGTTCTCACGGTGTCCATTTATCGTGGATGAACTCACGGTGTCCATTTATCGTGGATGAACTCACGGCGTACTTTAACCGTGGATGGTCTGAAATTGTATTGGGGTTTTATTATTAATTTTTAAAAGAAAAATTCTCTTTTAAATTACATATTCAGTTTATATTCATTTGTTAAACAGCGAGGGTATTGTAGACTTTTCTTAACCAATTGCCTATAAAACTTCTATTTTTATAGACAGGGCTTCAGAACTTATTTATTTTATCATGTGGTCCTGAATCCGGTATTCCCACTTGAGCATATGTAGGGATACAATTGTAAAATCAATTTTATCGAGCACAATTTTAAAAGTTACTGGGTCCGTCTTGCATTGCAAGACGGAAGACATCCTAGTATATATATATATATATATATATATATATATATATATATATATTACAAAACTAAAATAATAATAATAATAATAATAATAATAATAATAATAATAATAATAAATATTGGGAAATCACACATCCCTAGAGTTTTTTGGAAAAGCTGCTTTAGGGCGTTCGGCAGAAAGTCCAAGCAAAGAGAACAAATTTGACACATCTTGAGGCCCTCTAAGCTCAGTTACAGAAGGTACGCTACTTGAGATGATTAAGTTCTTCCCGTGTCCAATCTACAAGTAACTGGGCGTATACAGTTAGTAGCATTACACAGTAGAATAGAACCTCTATGAATAATGAACAGACGGAGAGAAACATAACAAGATTAAAAATTTATATAGGGAATTAGTAGCATTATGTTTCTCTCCGTCTGTGGTCGAATTATGATACACAACCTCACACACACGATGAAGTTATACATCCTTCATTATGTATCAGCAAGAACTAATTCCCTATATAGTATATTAAACATTTGGCTGATACATAATGAAGGATGTATAGCTTCATCGTGTGTGTGAGGTTGTGTATCATTTTATATGATCTTAAATATTTAATTTGATGTTTTGAATGTTAATTATTTATCGTGATAGTATTAATGATTGTACTTAATTATTTGATGTCATATTGGTTTAATCTATGCATTTGTTTATGGAGATTGGAAACCTATGATATTAAAGAGATCTTGTTTCCTTGAATTACTAAGAAGGCTTACGAATTAAAGAGACTTATTGCTCTTGCCACTTTTTCAGTAGATTAATTCGTTGTCGTTTGTTAACGCGTTGATTGACTGATTTTATTTGTTCTTTTAGGGATTACCTTCCGAAATTTCGATACAGCGCACCTCTGACAAGGTCAGCACCATGTCACCCATAATGTCACTTCTCCAGGTAAATCGTATTCCTATTCTGGTTTCTTTTCCCTTGTTAACTTACTCATCCTCATCTCGCCTTCTATTTACCTAATTTTCTTTGTTCTAGGTTATGCTTCTTCGAATTTTGAATTTAATAATCTTATTGTAGATTTGTTTAATATTTTTACGCACTGATTTTTATTATTTTTTTATTTTTTAATTAGTTTCGTAGCTTAGCAATTTGCATCTTTTGCTTCTTTTTAAAAAGTGTGTTTCTTTTTTTGCCATGTCATTTGCCTCTTTTGTTTTCTTTCAATGTATAAGTTGTGTGTTACTTGTGGTCTGTCTTGCTTGTTCTTAAATGTGTTGCGTTCTAATTTAAATAGCTTTAGACTAGGGACTAATTGAAAAAACCAAACAAATTATTAGAAATTATTGGGGCCTCTGTAATTGATGCTCATAAGAAAAGGAAACGGTTGTATATGACTCAAATTGAATCTGGCCCAGCAAAGGCGTCGGCCGACAGCAAGGAGTGTCGGCCGACAACTCCTATTTTTTCTCCAGCGTTTGCGTCAAGTTTCAGAGGCTGTGGCGCGAATGCGTCAAACATGTCGGCCGACACCATGGGACTGACGGACGACATCAAGAAGATTTTTGCGCTGATTCCAGCGCAAAGTATTTTTGCGTGAGGAGGAGTTTTTGCGTGTGTTTTTTGTTTTAATTAGGGAATAAGATTTATATGGAATATAATTTTATTCCTTATTAATTTAGGAGTCATAAATTAGGAAAAGAATTTATTCCTAATTCTAATTGTTTCCAATTTGATAGGTTTTCTACACCTATAAATTGGAGTTCTCCGGTAGACGAAAATTAGAATAGACGAGTTATTGTAAGCCTCAACGATATAGTGAATTGTTTCTTCCTTCCCGTGGTTTTTCCCATGTTTTGGGTTTCCACGTAAATTGTGTGTTCGTTCTTTTGCATATCTCTTTTCTTTGTGTCATCTCGTGTTTATATTATCGAGCGTCGTGCGGGATTTGTGCTTTAAATCGCAACAAGTGGTATCAGAGCCTGAGGTCGCGACTTGGGTTTTCCGTTTTCCGGTGGTGCTCGTGAATATTCTAGGAGATGTCGGCGAAATTTGATATTACGTTGTTAGATCGGAGCATGCGGTTCTCTACATGGCAGTTCAAGGTGGAGTCGGTTCTCACCAACATGGACCTTGATGATGCGTTGCTGGGCATGTACAATATGGCAAGCACGATGAAGCCAGAAGAGAAGGCTCGGAAGGACAGAAAGGCAAGAGGTATAATTTCGGTCTACGTCTCTGGTCCTTTGCTCGAAGAGGTGATCAAGGAGAAGACGGCAGCAGAGATGTGGTCGAAGTTGGAGGATCTGTGTATGACGAAGACTTTGACCACAAAGTTGCATTTAAAGCAAAGGTTGTACGGGCATCGAATGGTGGAAGGTACAAACCTGCAAGAGCATCTGTCTACCTTCATGGAGATCGTGTCTGATCTTGAGGCCATGGAGTTAAAGTATGATACAGAAGATCTTGCTTTGATTTTGCTTTGTTCGTTGCCATCTTCGTATGATTCGTTTAGGGATACTATTCTATATAGTAGTAAGACCCTAAAGCTTGAAGACTTGGTCGATGCTTTGAGATCAAAGGAAACGATGAAGAAGGTTGTAAGTGGTGAAAATCCAGGTGAAGGTCTTAATGTCCAGGGCGGGGCGAAGAAGAAGAGATTCAAGGGGATTTGTCACTACTGCAAGAAAGAAGGCCACATGAAGAGGGACTGTCAGGCCCTGAAAAATCGGAGAGAGGAATCGAACGTGGTCGATTTCGGAGAAGGAGGTTTCATCGATGGTGAACTCCTGGCTGTATCCAATTTGGGAACGAGTGAGGGGTGGATCTTGGATTCGGGTTGTTCATATCACATGTGTCACAACAGGGATATGTTTGACACGTTTGATGAGAGTGTCGGTGGAACGGTGGTCAGGGGTAATGACTCATCGTGTGAGATACGCGGCACGGGAACGGTGAGAATCAAGATGGTCGATGGAAATATTCGAACCCTCGGTAATGTAAGGTACGTTCCAGACCTGAGGAGGAATCTTATCTCTCTTAGCACCTTAGATCAGAAAGGGTACCGGTACTTCTGTAAAGGTGGAGTGTTGAAAGTAAGTCGGGGTAGACGACTTATTTTGCGAGGCGAGAGAAAAATTAGTGGATTGTATGAGCTGTGCGGCAACACAATTACCACGAGGGCAACTGCCTCTGCCCAAGGAAGTCATTCGCTAGAAAGTGAGTCGGGATCACTTTTGGTTGAAAATTCATGCATGGTTGATGGTGTCGGGGACACCGGGAATACTAACCCGAATAGTATTCAAAAATCGGAGATCGAGCCTAGGCGTACTATGGATAGTACTGAAGCAATGACGAATGCAGGGGGTGCTGAAGCAATGACGAATGCAGGGGTGCTGATAGTAGTGGGAAGGCGAGACTTGAAAATGGAGATTGCGTGATGGTCATGGAACTTGGCGGTACCCAAGGGATGATCGGTGCAACTTCGCGTTCTTGTACTAAGTTTGGGTGTGGCTCAAACTTAGGTTGATCATGCTTTGAGTGAGCCCTACGGGGCTGGGTGGAGGGAAGGAAAAAAAAATTGGTCTATGATCGTTGAAGGATGGTGCGGCTTGGAGTCGCGGGGATTCTCGTCAAGGTGGAGATTTGTTCTATATGACTCGAATTGAATCTGGCCCAGCAACGGCGTCGGCCGACAGCAAGGAGTGTCGGCCGACAACTCCTATTTTTTCTCCAGCGTTTGTGTCAAGTTTCAGAGGCTGTGGCGCGAATGCGTCAAACATGTCGGCCGACACCATGAGACTGTCGGACGACATCAAGAAGATTTTTGCGCTGATTTCAGCGCAAAGTATTTTTGCGTGAGTAGGAGTTTTTGCGTGGGTTTTTTGTTTTAATTAGGGAATAAGAATTATATGGAATATAATTTTATTCCTTATTAATTTAGGAGTCATAAATTAGGAAAAGAATTTATTCCTAATTCTAAATGTTTCCAATTTGATAGGTTTTCTACACCTATAAATTGGAGTTCTCCGGTAGACGAAAATTAGACTAGACGAGTTATTGTAAGCCTCAACGATATAGTGAATTGTTTCTTCCTTCCCGTGGTTTTTCCCGTGTTTTGGGTTTCCACGTAAATTGTGTGTTCGTTCTTTTGCATATCTCTTTTCTTTGTGTCATCTCGTGTTTATATTATCGAGCGTCGTGCGCGATTTGTGCTTTAAATCGCAACAGAAACTAATTGAAATTCATCTACAAGTAAATTGTGTGAATCTTTCTTATGTTCATGCTCGTTTATCAACTTGTTTGTCTCACGTATTTCGTTCTTCTATGACAAATGATGACATAAATATGTTTGATTTATATCATTTGCAAGAAAGTTGTGTTGATATTAATTGTGTCAGTATGCGCTTGTTAGGTGATCTGTGTTGTTGTAGTCCATCTTGTTGTGAAAAATCAAAATTCCTCCGAACAATCTTATATGTATGTGCATTCATTGTCTGGTGCTTCATGTGTGTTGTGTGATATGACAAGTGTTGAACGTACAAAATATAGTCAGTGCTCATAAAAGATACAAATGCAAGAAAAAATAAAATAAATTGGCACATTTGAAATCAATTAATAATTCATCTCATATTGGTGCCCTGTTACATCTGCATTGCGTATTCTTCTAAAAAATATGCCCAAAAAAAAGGGTCGTGAGCTTCTGACTTTTGTGGCTGATAAATAGATTCTATTATCGTTATGTGTGTCTTAACGACATTGTGGTGTGATTAAATTATTTAGAGATCACCGAATATGTGTTGTGCAGATGGCGACATTACCCTTCATTGCCTATCTTTGATTGATTTTCTTATAGACCCAACTGACTTTATTTGGCCATCCAAACCTGCAAACAATTTTGGAAAGCTGCCATGGACTCGTGTCCTAGTTTTGTAGCTAGAGTTACACAAGAAGTCGCGGCTATCGCTCCAAGTAATAGTAGAAAATCGGACAATCATAACGTTAAGTACCTCAGGGCTGGTTTTAGCATCGGAGAATCCTGAAATAATTTTGATGAATAATGAAGCTCACGCCCGTCAAACACAATTATAAAATTGAACTGGATCCCGCCTTGCAACGCTGATGCAAGACGAAATAAAACATAGTATAATATATATATATATATATAAAAGAGATTATATATTTAATATGTTGACAACTTGACATGAACTTAAAACGTCATTTGCAATCGGTATTTCTAGCAAGGGATGTAAGAATGCAAAACTATTGAATAGTGTAAGTGGGCTTATCAAATAAGGCACCAAATTTCGAGTCATTTGTATTCATGGTGACTGGTGTAAATCACAAACACACTAAATGTAAAACGGTAATTATAGCCCAAATTTATTTTTTATTTTTATTTTTATTTTTTATATAATGATAAATACAATTAATTTAATAAATATCTTAAAATTCAATTTTTATTTTTCATTATTATATATTAAAATATATTTTTTCTATTTAATAGATTTTTTTGATATAAAAAAGTATAAATATAAAGATATGCATTATTTTTAATTTAGAATTTTATTTTTTTATTTTTGTTGCACAATATATGTTTTATATACTCTAATTAATTATAATAAATGTAAAAAAAATAATTAAAATATCATAATATATTTAAAATATAGTTTTTAAAGGAGTTCTGTCCACAAGCAGAATCTGCCCGTTTAGCAAGACCCAATGTAAAATGTACGAATAAATAGGAAATTGCTTTTGATCGAGGGACATATCATGAGTTAGGTGATCCACCAAATTGGCAAAGTGATGATTAAAGAAATTAAAAAGAGTGAACACCAACAAAGGTACAATTTAATCATACACTTGTGTGGATGCATAATGCCAATGCCAACTCGATTCCCAATCTCTCATTGTTTCCCGTCCCCACTAATAAACAAACTCTAAATCTCACCAACTTTAACTACTAAAAACCATACAAACTCTTTCTAATAAACTATCTCAATTAAAGTACCTTTACCGTTATTATATGGGGTGGCAATAAACATGTGTGATATAATTCCTAAAATTAAATTACAAATGCTGAAGATTAGCATTGTGCTCAATCCCTAAACAAATTTAACGGCCCAATGTTCAATCCCAAAACACATTTAACGGCCATACTAAGGTGATAGACGGGATAGCGTTGTTAAATACTATCTCCGATTTAGAAGAGTCTGCATATTTCTTTTAAAATTTACAAATGAAGTGTGGAGACTCTTCTGAATTAGAGTGAGTATATTTTTTGCCATGAGATCTCTAACTCTTCAAGAATATAGTACTTCTCTTAAAGTTTGCACAACTTAAAAAAATTATGTAATATATAGTACTTCCTTTGAATCCATAAAGAAATTGACACGTAATTAAAAAAAAAATATTTGTTTAATAATAATATAAAGTAGATATATAATAAATATTAATTTGTAAGTAATAAATTAACCAATTAAAAAAGTACTATACAAATATAAATAAATATATATTGAGAAAATAATGTATTAATTTTTTTTAATGTATAAATGTACAAAGTTGTAAGAGACAACTCAAAATAAATGCATATTTTTACGACTAAAGTAGTATGATTGTAACTATAAGTATAGTTATTTAATTTTTGTTGTAAATTTAATAGCTCAGGACAATATAAAATATAAAATACACAAGAGAATAGAAATAGGGAGGAGAGTATTATTATTATATTTCAAGGGATTCAAGTGTGTATTCCAATAGAGTACAAAAACACCTATTTATAGGTCTACATATATACATGATCATGCATTATGTAGAAGTAAATAGTATGAATAAATATGATCATCAAGGTGTGCTTCAATGGTGTGTCCATTTGCATGTGCACTATCTTGAGCACTCCAAGAGACATCCACATATTATTTCATAACACTCCCCCTTGGATGTTTTTTATTTATATTGGTATTTCTCCCCTGATTCAAGGACCGCTTTAATATTTCGTTTTCAATTACTAAATAAAAACCCGGAGGGAAAACCTTAGTAAACGAAAATTTATTTAATACGCTCAACTAGTTGTCTCGTTAAAAACCTTCCAAGGTAAAATCCTTTGGGAAAAAAAAAGTGAAGGAAAAGAGTGCAACGCATATTTATTTGAGATACTTTAACCGACACATTCCAATATTTCTTTCCAATTTTTCAAATGTTGCAATCGGTAATGCTTTGGTAAATAAATCTGCCAAATTTTCACTTTATCGAATTTGTTACACATCAATTTCACCTTTCAATTCTTATGTAATTAATTTAATCTCCTTCTCATTTGAATTGAGATACGGTACTTCATCTAAAATTATCCTCTTTAGGATCAAGTGATCGGACGATCATCGAAGTAATTAAGAGATGTTTGGTGAACTAAAATAACATTTTCTAGATGTTCGATGTGTTAATCAATGCAGAATTTTGTTTTTCCAAAATCTTTAATCTCGAATTCTTTCTTCAAATATTCAACGAATTCTTGAAACTCTTCAGGAATTGCAATCGTGTCTTATTTCTTATAATTTCATTTTTCTCATTTCTTTTCGCACGAATACCCATATATATCCAACGGGATTTACACTTTCTGGTGTTTGGACTATCAGTCCGAATACTTTTCGTTTTATCAACGAATCTAATTTAGATTGTATTGCATCTTTCCATTTTGGCCAATCAATTTTACGCCGACATTCATCAACCGATTTTGGTTCATTATCCTTAATTTCTTCCATAACTTCAAGTGTTTTATTATATGTAAAAATTGCATCAACAACAATCTCTTTTCTATTCAAACCTTTTCATGTAGTGACGTAATTAATTGAAGTTTCATTTTCTTCAGAAACTTGTTCTTTTTCTTCTCCTGGGGAAATCTTTTCAAGAGATAATATTTTCTCATTATTTTCTTCTTCTTCTTCGTCACTTTTATTTAAATATTTTTTTTCTTTCGAGGATTTTTATCTTTAAAACCGATAAGTCTTCCACGCTTCAGGAGTGCTTTTTTATTCATTAGCACTTGTAGTTTGTCCTTCGGGAACATCAATTTTAACCAGAACAATTTCTACAAGAATATGTGATTTAGTAACTCCTCCGGAGTCAGTGAATGCATCCGGTGATTGATTTGCAATTATTTGCAAATGCAAAATTCTTTAAACTTCAAGTTCACATTCTTTTGTTCTTGGATCAAGAAATCCAATTTTATTTTCCAATTGAGTTCTTTTTCTGGTTGATCATTTCTCCCCATAATGTCGGGAAAATTGATTTCATTTGTGTTCAACACCTTTTATTTTTCAAGATATGGCCATGAGAATTTGAAGGTCCCGGTATACCGATCCAATCGATATACCGTGTGTGCGGAAGCGTGTAAAGCAATAGATCTACTATGCCATGATCTTAGTGCACACAAATATGTATAGACACACATATATTTATATATATATACATCCAATATATATATATATATAGAGAGAGAGAGAGATATCAACGAGATCTTACTTTTGGTGACGAAGTGATTCGTTGATGTCGTTGAGGTGGTGTTGAGTCGATTGAACCACCTCAAATGGATCAGCCACGGATTGTTCACCTCTGGAATGACCCCGTCACGCCTTTGGATCGCCCGGATGTTGAAGCCGCACAAATGGCCCGGCCTCTACGTGTTGCACACGAACCCGGATGATGACTTGCTTGATTGATCCAGTTGATTCTCCAAGAACAACCTCTTTTCTCTCTCTCTTTTGTGAATTTCGTGGGTGAAAAATTATGCTGAAAAATCAGCATTTGTTCACCTTAAAATGCCATCAAAACCCCCTTGTAACCTCCTCCTTAATGGTGATATTGATGCCCCATCATTATCACACATTAAGGTGTGATTATGGTGAATTTGAATGGACATTTCCACCTCATTATGCCACATGACATTAGATGGTCCCACTTGCTTGTGTGGCATGCCATGTCACACTATGTGGCATGCATCCATGCAAGCCATGCATCCCATGCATGTGTATTAAATCCACGTAAATATTGATTCTAAATCAATATATTTATCAAGCATTGTGCATCATCTTTGAGTCCGTGTGTGACCCTGTAGGTATGATTTATTGATCAATATTATATTGTTCCCAACAATATAATATTATCAAATAATCATTTAACATCCATAGACGACCTTATGACTTCATCGATTGCACACGTAGGATCGAAGGACATATCCCAACAGAATTTTCAATAATTCTTCTCATCATTGTCGAGCTTGGATGTCCAAGTCGTTCACCATAAATCTTTGGATCAATAGACTTCTGGTCTATTTAGGTGATATGCTTTCATCGAATTTATTTTCGTATAATATAAGTCCAAAGATAGTGAATACAACTTTTCTAGTAAACACTTCTTTTCCAAATTGATTTTTGTAATCAATAAGCATTCTTTATTTTTCTCGTTTATAGTCTCAATATGATACTCATTTTTTCGGATATCTTTAAAGCTTATCAAATTTCTTCGAGACTTGATAGATAATAGTGCATTTTCAATAACAATTTTATTTCCTTCAGGGAGAAATTTTTGGCTCTTCTGGAGACATCAATAAAATTAATGCTGTGTAAATACTAAAATACACCTCCAACTTCAAGATTAATTGACTCTAAGACGCGTTAATGGAGCGTGAAGCTCAAACTCTCGAAATATTTTATGGAATATTCCGATCCGGGTTGCAAAGTGAAAAACTCCGGGTTGCAAAGTGAAAAACCCGCATACATGGGGTTGCAAAGTGTAACGAAATTCCGATTAAGCTGCAAAGTGTAAAAAACTCCATACATGAGATTGCAAAATGTAATAAACCGTAAAAAAAAATAAAAGTATAATAAATAAATTAAATAAAAAAAGTATTGATATTAATGAAAATAGATGAGTATTGAAATAAAAAAAATTATAAAAAAACTTTTTAATTATAAGTGTCCAACTTTTAAAATACAAAAAAAAAAAGAAGAGAAAATATGCAAAATACTAAAATAGAGGAGTGCAAATTTACAATAATACACATCGCACTAACTGCCTATGCAAATAATAAAAATATATCGAGATCCAGACCTTCTTTCATGGTACTATATTCTATGGCGAGTCCTCCAAAATTTTTGAAGTCACTTTCTGTAAGATTTACATAACTGGAAAATGATGTGGAGTAACATTTTTACGGCACACACACAAAAAAAATTAAATAAAAAAACCCGAAAAAAAAAAGTATTTGTCAGTCAAACCCTTAAAAAAGAGTAAAAAACAATAAAGGAAGCAGCGAAAAACGAATCATGCCCTATTAATTCAATGCGCTACCGCGAGCTGCGGCGCGTGGCTGATACTCTTCTGGTTGGGCGTGGCGAGCATCGCCGTGTGGTCGAGGAAATCCTTCAGCGCGGCCACCGTCTGCAGAATAGTCCTCAGATCGTCGGCGCACGTGAACCCCGATTCCCCGCACCGCCTGACCGCGTACACGTAAAACGTGACGCACCCTTTCCGGAACTTGAACCGCGCCATCTCGCAGCCCTTGAGCCCCCTGATCAGCTTTTTGTTGACCTCCCCGAGGGGGATCTCGGCCGGCCACAGCCGCTCCGCCGCCGCCCTCATGCCCTCCGACTCGAACACGAACAGCACCACCTTCGATTTCTTCGTGCCCAGGCCGAGCGTGAGCGTGTGCCACGCGTGGTGGGCGAGGATCGTGAAATTCGTGGGGAGGAACGCGGCGGCGGAGGCGAAGGAGTGTTTGGCCGGCGGGAGGGAGAGGAGGCGCAGGATCTCGATCGGGAGGGCCCGGCGGATGGTGAAGGATTTGACGACGAATTGGCCGCCGAATCGGAGGCCCTTGACGTCGGAGGAGGGCTTGAATGAGAAATCGGAGGAGGAGGGCTTGGGGGTTTGGTCGTTGGGGTGCTGCTGCTTCTGCTTCTTGTTCTTGTTTTTGATCTTGGGTTTATCGGCCATGGAAATTGAAATTCAAAGGGGGGTTTTGGTTTTCTCTGTTTGGATTTTTCGTTGGTGGTGGTGTTGGGTAGTGATGATGGGCAACTACATCTACATCTACGATTCACCTTTTCTCTTTCTTTCTTGTGCCAATTAATTGTGCCGACGTTATATAATTTAATTTCAATTCTGTTTTTAATTTTATTTAGGGACGTGCTATTTGGGCAGAATCTGCCCAAGGCAGAATGAAGAAAATTACAATTTTCTCCTTCTATTAATTACATGAGTTAAACTTTATTAACGCAGATTATAACTTATTTTTTTATTTATTTTTTCTAACGCAATTAATGCGGTATATTTATGAAGATTAATTAATAAATAATAGTAATTAAATCAAAATCACGTTTTTATTCCGGATTATACTACAACGTTTTGATGATCCATATTCATTATTTTGAGAACTATTTTTTTTTTTACAAGTGAGCATTTTTATATTATCTTTTTTTATCGTTTATAAAACTATTGGTATTACAAAAACTTAATCCAAACAATTTATTTTCAAAATAATCATTAAGTTTTGATATTTGTATACGTAATTAAATAGATATTATCGTACATAAGTCCATATTTAATAAAATGTCCCGCAAACATTTGATTTTTAAAACAATATTCAATTTTTAATCAACAAACATTATTTTAAAAGACAAAACATTGAATTTATTTATATTTGCATGACATTAACTAATTTTTTTAATTGAACGAGTCAGTTCAATTTGATATCACGCAAGCTATACAGTTGTTACATTGACATGATGTAAAATACTAGCAAATATTATTTTAAAAGACAAAGCATTGAATTTATTTATATTTGCATGACATTAACTAATTTTTTAATTAAATGAGTTATAATGTACAGTTCAATTTGATATCACGCAAGCTATGCAATTGTTACATTGACATGATGTAAAGTGTAAATTTGACTAAAAATAATAAAAAAAAAATGAGTAATGATAAAAAAAATGATTAAATGTGAGATATATAGCATGTTACATACATTTGTATTATATTACGCACTCATTTAACAATTTTTTTTTTTAATTTTATTATGAAAAGTCTAATTGACTTTATATGAAGTACTAAATATATCTAACATATTGTATGAAATTATTAAATTGAAGTTATTAATAATTCTTCTCAAACTAAATAACAAAATTAATGACTTGTTATTCATAAAATTAGAGTTGAAAAAAACTATATTTTTATTAGACGGATCTTATTCATAGTAATCCCTAAATATTGATACATATCATACTTTTTTAGTTTTCAGTTACACGGATACATATAATTAAACAAATTATATTCATAATGAATTGTGATAACTCATAGTCGTAGTAATTTTTATTTATTTTTACAAATAACATAATTTTAATTTCATACTATGAATTAACCACAACTTTTAATTTAAAAATAATATTGTTTGATTAAATTTATAATTTATTGGTAAGTGTATTTACTGTGTTTGCAAATATTCGATCTCCGTAACATTATGTAACATTATCGGATGTTAAATAATGGATGATGTTTCAATATATCAAAATTTTCAAATGTTAAATAATTGTTGATGCATGTTTCGTATATCAAAATTTAATTGACTTCGTTTCAATATATTAAAAATAATGTTAAGCAATTGATATGAATGGAGCTTATTGTAACAATGATCTTGTAAAAATAATTTTAAATTTAATTTAAATTATATTTGAAATAACATTGTTTAATTAGAAATTTATAAAACAGTTGGTAGATTTGCTTGATATACACAACAAAAGCTATAAGATTATGCATAAACTTCATTTGTAGTCTCACCTATCATATTGTATGGTGTATCCAAACATCATCAATTATTTGGATAAATAAATAAACCTCATTTTTTGTTAACTCCGGTCATTCTTTTTTCTTACACGAGTTTTGTTCACCATCTGAGTGCAAATTAAAGAAGTAAATAACATTTATAATTTAAATTACCAACTAATTAATAAAGTATGGAGTACTACGTTATATATATATATATATATATATATATATATATATATATATATATATATATATATATATATATATATATATATAATATTGACATGCCGCTAAACAAAATAAATTCAAAAACAAAAAATAAAAAATTGAAAAAATAAATGTGAAAAATATAAAATAAAATAAGTTCATAAAATTTTCAAAGAAAAAAATAAAAAATTAAAGAAAATATTGGCGGAATAAATTTTGAAGTCCGAAAACTAATTTTGCACTAATTAATGGAAACAGTGTATGGAAACATTTAATTAATGTTTGTATTGAATATATAATTAATTTTTTATTGAAAACTGAACAACAATTAAAGAGATCTAAAGATAATTTATAAATATAAATTAAGAATAAGGGATCTAAAGATAATTTATAAATATAAATTAAGAATAAGGGTATTACAGTCTTTTAGGTTTATCAGTTAAATTTTTAATTAATAATTTAATGATTCTGCCCGGGCAGAATCTGCCCAACAAGCATTACCGTTTTATTTAATGTAAATGAAGATGTACAGATTGTATTTATTTACTCCGTATTTAGGAGTGTTGATTAACATAATAAAAAAAGTACAGTATATCAACACACACATTCTTCAAGTGGTTTAATTATTGGTGGTGGTGAAAATTGGGATTACTCACGTGGCCCCCGTTTTTCGAGGTACAATACAATTAACGAAATCAAAATGCCGTATCAAATGATTTGCAACGGTGTTCTTAAATATAGGTACAATTTAATTATATGTGTCTCACGGCGTTCTGAACCTAGCTCACGTACCGCTTTAATGGGCGAACAACCCAACCCTTGGAACATACTACAGCCCTAGGTGGCGAAGAGCCAACATCGAAGTGCCAAACCTTCCCGTCGATGTGAGCTCTTGGGGAAGATCAGCCTGTTATCTGAGTAACTTTTATCCGTTGAGCGACGGCTTTTCCACTCGGCACCGTTCTAGTTGAGACTGAAGTCAATGCTCCTATTGTAAGGAAAATGGCAGAATTATCATTTGATAAATCACACATAATTTATTTATATCAATTTGTACATTAACATTCCAATGATTTGAGTTTGAGACAAAAATATTTATTTATTTTGCCTCAAGAAGTGGTAAAGCATGAGGTGATCTGGACGCAAATCTTTGGTAACGCAAGTTCAATTTTCTCGGTGGATAATTTTTTTTTTTAAATATTATAGAATATATATATATATTCTTATTGTATTTTTTCTTCAATTCGGTGTAACTAAATTCAAATTCAGGTTACATGAATAATTGTAGGCTTGTAGCTGCCATTTGATGCTCTCTCAATCCTTTATTTATTAAAGTACACATCTGGCTTGGGCCGCGCTTGACTTGAGTGAGATAGTGGGCTGAGAATGGTGTGTAGTTGATACTAAGTTGGCGGACTTGGGCCTAGGGACATGTGTGGCCTGTGGGAAAGTTGTTTGATATTACTTCTTTTCTTTTTCTAACTAGTTTTACACTACATATTTTAAGAGCCCGTTTGGGTGAGCTTATTTAAAAGAGCTTATAAGATATTACGTCTTATAAGTTGTTTTAAGAGCTGATAACTGTTATGTCTTATTTAATAAATAAGTCTTAAACCGTTTGGATAAAATAGATATATAAACTTATAAGATATTAATTTGTTTGGCAAATTAAGACTTTATATAAATAAAATTACCAAAAATAAATTGTTATATATAAAAAAAATAATTAAAAATATTTATATTAACTAAATAATAAATTTAGAATTTTTGTATACATATAAAAGGTAATAATTTTGGGAGTATTTTGGTCTTTTATTGTTTAAGTTACAAGAGCTTATAAGCTCTTGAAAAAAAAGTACCTCCCTCTTTACTTTTTTTAAACAACTTATAAGCTGTTAAACAGCTTATTTTTAAGTTTTTTAAAATCTTTTTTAAAAAAATTACCAAACAAAATTTAAGAGCTTATAAGCTCTTAAACAGCTTATAAGCTGTTTTAAGGAGCTTATAAGCTCTGCCAAACACACTCTAAGAATAAAAAATGTTATGGGTACAAATTATTGATAAAAATGTATTTTTAAGTTAGGTTAAAAAGTAAAGTAATTATGAATAAAATTTAAAAAGTAGAAATTAAATTATATTTTAAAATGAAAAAATAATTTTTTTAGGATGTATATAACCAAGTGAGACATAAAAAAAACGAAAGTGTGCATCCAGTCATGTGATGTTGACTCTTGTATAGTATCTTCTATTATGATTGAAATTAAAAAAAAATGATTGATTTTATATTTGGAGTATGTTTGTTCGTAGGACAAACGGACTAAAATCAAGCGAAAGTAAAAAAGATGAGAAACTCATATCCGTGCACAACTTTGAGCAACATTGGGAGAATTGACATCTCTTCAAATCCAACCGTTAAATTGTCTCCAAGATTACAAATTATGTAAAGAATTCTTGATATGTTGACTAGAAAATTTGTAAGGCACAGATTGAGGACCGAAATGCAATTTTGTACTTGAAGAAGAAAATGTAAATGTTGAATCGGCCGACAATGTTTGACATTTCAACTGCAAGTTAAAATGAGACCTTAATTTTTCATTTACTGTACATGTTGAAAAACAATTTACAGTAAGTAGCTAAAGCCGAGAAAACAACCGAGAAACAACATTCAGAAGATTCTGTTAAAAGCAACCAAATCAAAAAAACAATGAAGACCAATACTTTTACAAAGACCAGCCTAAAACAATAATTCAAATGTTCTTAAAAATAGAAAGTCAAAAAATATGATTATTTTATAAGAAGACAGTATAGACCGAACCAGCAAGGAATACAAATTTAACAAGAAAGAGACGAGTATAAACCAAGTAGGGCTGGCTGTGGTTAGAAGAAGCAAGAAAGCCATGAAATATGAATCAATTCAATTCAAATCAATATTCAATTTAAAAGTTTGACAAGTACCCTAGATCTAATGGACAAATGTCGATGATAACAATACAACAAATACATATGATACATACTGCGTTAGGCTTCTTCTCTTCATTTATAATTCGGGATAGGTAGAGTGATCATCATTTCAAGATCACAAGGGGGGCAGAAAATTAACAAATACCCTATAATATTATATGCCTCGATAAAATTAATGACGTCTTCCAACTCTTTCGGATTCAAGACAGATAATTGCAAGTACCAGTACCTACACGAAATAAACACAAGATCAAAATATTAAAGTTGATAAATCGATGAAAGATCTACAAGAGCATGTGAGTGGAAGAAGGAAGTGAGAGACGTACTGGGATTTGTAGGGGTGATCGATCCAGAGCCAGAGAAGTCACAGTTGAATTCTTGCTTGCCGTTGGTCTGATAGAAAGCATTCATCAGAAACGAGGCGTGATCCCTCAGTGTATTGGGTTCATAGCAAGAGCCACCAAACTCGATCGGTTTACAGTCAACTTGTTGGCTGCACACATAATTAATGTTGGCCTGCAACTCAGCATCAGTCGCCTCTGCCTTTGCCACGCACCACTTGTTTTTTCCTACAGCCGGCGATGGCACAGAAGGTTCCGGAACAGGCTGCATATATTATAACCATACACCATCAACATTATGAAAACATAAAGTATGCACATTTGAATAATTTGTGTCTTACATTATGAATCTAATTTGAATAAAGAAAAGGAAAGAGAGAGGCATATTTTGATTTGAATAATTTGGTGACACACGGACAGGTGGTGTACATGGAAATTCGAAAAGAATAAACCAAGCACAGCACAAAGCAACAAACAATAGTATAAAGCACAACGGGCAAACGCATCACATGTTGATGTGGGTACAACCAAACCTTTGAATATAGAATAATAATTTAATTGGTAATGGAGGGATTCCTAACACTTTTTATTACTTTTCCAATTAATTAAAGAATCAATTAATAAAATAATACAATTAGAAATTCACCTGTAGATGAGCTCCTTGGCGCATGATGCCGATGTCGTAAACCGGACTGAAATCGTTCCGGAAAAGCCCGAAGTTCTTCTCGGACAGAGGCCCGCTTTTCTGATTCTCGTTGAACAGCCCGAATATGTAAGTCTCGAAATTCTTCCGCCGTTGCAGCGGCGTTCCCCTCCCGGCCCTGAACTTCCTCACCAGCCCCCCGTTGTAGGCCGCCGCGTTCTGGACAGAGCACCGCCACAGCTCGGTGCTGTCCCCGGAGGAGGCCCAGCCGGTCTCCCCGACGGCGATCTCCACGTCCTTGTAGCCCAGCCTCATCATCGAGACGTACACGGCGTCCATGAGCAGATCGAACATGTTCCCGTAGGTCCTCCGGGTGGACCGGTCGAAGGAGCCCCGGTTCGAGCTGAAAACCGAGAAGTTGGCGTTGGCCGGGTCGAACGCGAAGTACGGGTACGGGTTGACCATGAAGGGGGACTTGGTGTCGCGGTGGAACTGGAGCAGGGGGGCCAGCACCCCCTCGGCCCAGCCCGGGCGGAACCGGGCCGCGCTCGGGGGGTCGGAGGACTCGAGGATCCCGAGGGAGTGGGCGGTGGTGATCCTGATGTCGCGGATGCCGGAGTCGCGGAGGGCCCGGTCGAGGGTCCGCATCGCGGCGACGAGCTTGTCGCGGAGCTCCTGCGGGCCCCAGTGGAGGATCTCGTTGCCCATGAGGATGTAGTTGATTTTGGTGAGGGGGTGGAAGGGGCGGATGTGGTCGGAGACCCAGGCGAGGGCGGTGGGGAGGTCGGTGAGGCTGGGGATGTCGCCGTTGGGGACGGTGACGGCGACGAGGATTCCGGTGCCGGAGAAGGCGCGGAGGATGTCGGGGTTGACGTCGAAGATCTTGACCTTGTCGATGGTGGTGCGGTCCTTGAGGAACTGGGCGACCTGGGAGGGAGGGGGGAGGTTGTCGCCGAGGGTGCCGTAGTTGACGCCGATGGAGCGAACGGCGGGGGAGGCGACAGCGGCGAGGAGGAGGAGAAGGAAGAAGGCGGCCATAGGCGCACGGGGAAAGAAGGTTCTAGGATGTGTGTATTTCTTTTTTTTGTTGGGTGCAGATATAATTGTGTATTGAATGGTCTGAATCTGAGAAATGATGACGATGGCTTTAGGCTTTATTAGTAAGAGAGGGGTAAAAGGGGTTTCGCAAAACGCGTAGTGGGGAATACGAAAAAGGGTCAAACATAAAAACCAATGGGATTTGACTCGCACGTGACGTGTGAACGGTCATTTTTACCTTTATCTCATTCTAACAATTTTTTATTGTTTCCATTTATTTAAAATATAGAACTATTTATTTTAGGTCGGTAATGTACCGTATATTTTACCTATTTTGTTCGTTTCTGCAATCAAAACAAATTTCGTCACAATTTGCATTCCTTTTTAATTTGTAATTAATTTGTCCTTCTAATAAATACGATAAAAATTTGGAACGATAAAAAAATTTAATTATTAAATTTGATTAAATATATCGTTCAATAAATATGATAAATGTGATTAATTTGTTCGTTCAAAAAAATTTAATTATTAAATTTAATTTTAGTAATTTTTTAATAATTTTTGTATACCTTGTATCATATATATTTGATTCACAAAAAAAGTCAACATTGAACACTATTGACGTGGAATGGAGAGAGTATTATAAAAAGTTTTGAATTTTTCACTTAAATCCTCTAGTTTTGTACTTTTCAATTCAAGAGAATTTTTAAAATGGTTGATAAGCTTATTTATTTATTTGCCTAGAGCATTATAAAAATTTAAAATAATAATTTATACTCCCTCCATTCAAAGACAGTTGTCATACTTTCTTTTTTGGGGTGTCCAACAATAGTTCACACACCCAAAAAAGAAAATAATTATTCTAACTTTTTCATTTTAATATACAATTTTATTCTACTTTACCCCACCTACTTTTTAAACTTTACTCACAATTACTTTACTTTTCACTTTTAAAATATATTTTTACCTTTTACTTTTCAATTAAAAAATACAAAAATAATAATTTTCTTAAACTTCGTGTCCAGGAAAGTATGATATCTATTAATGGCCGGAAGGAGTATTGACAAGTCAAAATTATAACCAAGTGATTCTCTTATAAATCCAAAATAATCTCCGCTTATTTTTAGAAGAAAATATATTCGCCCACAATTTTTTACCTAATTTTAGCTATCTACAATTCTAGAGAATAAATTCAAATATTAAAATTAAAGGTATAATATTAATGATTTTCTTAATAGAAGGAAAATTCATGTACTCACCTCAATTCCTTAATTAATAGAGCTGATAATCATAGGCATACATTTATGAGATTTTAAACAGCTGTACTTATACTTTCTTAATTTGTAATTTAAGAAACACGTTTATTTCTGGAAGATGGTAAGTATGTAATGAATAGAGTTTTTCTATACACGGTCATCAATAAATAAGATAAATGTTACTTTTTAAATAAAAATTAATGCGCATGCAAATTTTATTTTATTTCATAATTTAACTCTCACTTTAATTTGTAGAGATGAACATGAGACGGAATGTGACGGGATTTGGGGAATCTCGTCCCGTCTGGATAATTTATATTCGGGACGAGATCGAGACCTCCCAAAATTTTAAATAAAATTATAAAATTAAAAATAAAATTAAATATTATTGACTTATAAAATAATTAAAATACAAATTAAAAAATTAAGAGAAATAATTTATATTATTCAATTTATAAAAGATTTTTTTACAAAATTTAAAATATAAATATTTAAGTATTTTCAAAACAAATTATATTAAAAAATAAATTATTATTAGATTTGTGAAAATGTATTAATTAAGTAATAAATTTAATTGAAAGCGTGATTAATATTTTGATATTTTTATTAATTTATATGAAAAATAATATTTATATATATATATATAGTTATAATTTTTTTTGGTTAAATTATAGTTCATTTTCAACGAAATAATAATAAAATTATGAAAATAAAGTATAAAATCTCATTATAAAAAATATTTTATTTATTTGATTATTTTTAATATTTAAAAATTCGACACCATCATATTGATCTGACTTACAGTGTAAAAAATATAGAGCATAGTGAACAAAAGTCGAGAATCATGATTAAGCTGTGAAGGGGGCAGCTCAAGGTCGAGAACCACCGCGGCTGCGGCCCGTACGTAATTACCTCATTGAAAATAGAACTGTAAAATAGAAAAGGTTAATTTATTTCTCTTCCGATCGATTAACATTTCAATTAGCAAATAGAATTACTTGCATCCTAAAATGCCTTGAAGTGCACGCTGCAAGCATCATAGCCACTCATGCTGATTGTGGAAAGTGCTTCCGGGAGACGACCGTGTCAACTTGAATGATGTGCAACTTCACTTGCACCACCAAACTCAATTCTTGTAAATTAAACGACACAAAGTCCAAGCAATAAAATCGAAAAATCAAACAACACTGTAGAAAAACAATATAGTTTTAATCTGTCATATGCCTTGGAGTGAAAAACTTGCCACCACCATGCAGGTTGCAATTTTGGTTCGTTAGAAATTTTTGAATCTTGAATAGATATGCAAACCTTCCCATAGTTGTCGTTTGTCAAAATCTTGTATCAATTTTGCACATACGGAAAAGAATCTCATTCCAAAATTGAATTAGAGAAGAAAAAAAAACATGTATAATGAAATAATTAAAGCGTACATGAAATTTTTGAAAAAATAAAAAAAATCCGACGAATATATATACGTAGAAATATTGAAACATGAGAACAGGGAATACCTCGACGGATCGATCTCGAGATATTGTACGACACGTGGCCAATTTTTTCTTGGGAATATTAGCGGATCGGTTGAAATTTGGGAATAGGAGGAGAATGAGTTTGATAAGAATCAAGAAGTATTCATGCAAATGGAAAAGAATAAAAAACGTATAAAATAAAATATTCATTTATTTTATTGAATATCATCACTCCTCGTGCGATGCAAGTATAAATTTTATGAAAATTAATCGCATGAAATAATTTGAATAACTAATTTGTATTTAGAAAATTTTATTTTTCTGAAAATTAATTGTATGTAAAATATTTGTATTATTTGTGATATTATTCTAATAAAATATTTATCTACAACTATTAATTTTATGAAAATTAATCGTATAAAATAATTTGAATAACTAATTTGTATTTTTTAAATTTTATTTTTTTGAAAATTAATTGTATGTAAAATATTTGTATTATTTGTGATATTATTCTAATAAAATATTGATCTACATCTATTAATTGTTATGGAAATTTACTGAATATAAAAACTTACCAAATAATTATATTAATGTATAAATTTTGACTTAATAATAATATTATTGTTTTTATTTATAATTTATAGTGTGAATACAACAATATTAAACTTTTTCTATTGGTCCACGTGGGAGAGAGAGATATTCAGGAATTATATATGTATAGATTCATCGTAATATAATTATTAATGTATGCATTTTTAAATAAAGGAAAATTGACAATAAGAATCAAATTTTACTTTATTTTGACAATCGAAGATCCCTCCGTCATCTTGAGGAAATAGAGACTCCTCTTCAAATTGTGCTTACTTGACACCGTCTTGGTAAAGCACATCTCTTCAAGCTTCTCCCACAATTCTTTCGCTATCTTCATCTCCATGATGTCCTCCGCCAAACTGTTCGAAACATGGAGCCCTATGGACGTCATAGCCATCTGATCGAGCGACACATGCTCGTCATGCTCCATATGAACCGGCATGTTTTCAATACCATTGAGGGCGATCTCTTGCTTCAAGGATCGTAAAACTAACCTCATCTTGTATTGCCAAGTCGGGAACCTTGTGTTGAAATCCAACAACGGTATGTCATACCTCACGCTCGTCATAGATCCTTAGCTCTTATACCTTGACGATCAGGACGATGTATAGTATGACAAAAACAAGAATACCGAAGAAAAGAAATCAACGATAAAGTAGAGAGGACAAGAATTTACGTGGAAACCCAAATTGGGAAAAACCACGGGAGGAACGACGAACAAATCACTATAATATTGTTTCACGATTACAAGGATGATATACGCTCTAAGCCCTCAAATCTCACACAATAGTTATAGCTAGAATAATCGGCTCTCTTATGCCCATTGAGAAGCTCTCTTTATATAGGGGGAGGTCCTAATTATTGTATGGAAACAATAATTCTCGCTCATAGTATGCCTTGTAGGAGACGGAAACCAAAACGGACCAAAAATAGGATTTTCCATAAAAACTCCACGCTGGAGAAATCGGCGGGCGCCGTTTCTCACCCGCGGTCGCGGGACCCCATTCGGTGGGCGCCGAATTCGTCTGGCGGGAGCGAAAAGGTCGAAAATCTCGATCGAACCTTCGATCATCAAACTGCCGTAAACGGCGGTCGCGGGTCCTTCTCCGGCGGTCGCGGAAATGCCTTCCGCGAGCGCTACTCCTCACCGGCGGGCGCTGAATCTGCATCGTAGCTTCGATGCTACAAGTGTCGTGAACGGCGGGCGTTGCCCGTCTTCCGCGGTCGCGGAACGACCACCGACGACCGCCGTTTGCAACCGGCGGTCGCGGAAAGCTACAACGAGCCCGTTCTTCCGGTTTCGCGGCAAACTTCAACAATATATATATATATATATATATATATATATATATATATATATATATATATATATATTTATTATTTTTTCAACAGGAACAAGTCCGATGACAACTGATGATCACATGACCATAAGAAGTTCACAGGCTAAATTAACATGTGTTTCAACATTTACGCAGAACAATTCAGATGACAACTGGCTAAAACAATATACATATATCAACTAATACAATTCAATCACATATCACACGCTTGAACATAATGAAGGTATCGATATACCGATCCGATCGATATACCGTGTGTGCAGAAGCGTGTAAAGCATATAAATCTATCATGCTTGATCTAGTACACACAATATATGTATAGACACATCTATATATATATATAGAGAGATCAACGAGTACTTACATGTGGTGATGTGTGCCTCGTTGATGTTGATGAAGGTGGTGTTGAGTCGATTGAACCACCTTAATGGATCAGCCACTAGATGCTCTCCTTGTGAATGACCTCATCACTCCTTTGGATCGTCCGGATGTTGAATCCGCACAAATGGCCCGACCTCTACGTGTTCCACACGAACCCGGATAATGAACACCTTTGCTTGCTTTAGAATGGATCTCCAAGATCACCTCTTTTCTCTCTATTTCTTGTGAATTTCGTGGGTCTCTCTTTTGTGTTACTAAAATCAGATTTTTATCCATATAAACACATCATTATACACACCATTACACCTTGTAACCTCCATCATAATGGGCATCATGATGCACTATTATAATGCAAAAGGAGTTACAAAGGAGGTGAAAGGTCATGCTACATACACATACCACTATGCATTGTATGTGGTCTCACTTGCTTGTGTGACATGCATCCATGCAAGCCATGCATCCCATGCATGTGTATTAAATCCACGTAAATATTGATTCTAAATCAATATATTTATCAAGCAATGTATATCATTATCGAGCTCGTGTGTGACCCTGTAGGTATAATTATTGATCAATATTATATTGCTTCCAGCAATTAATATTATCGAATAATCATTTAACATCCATAGACGACCTAATGACTTTATCGATTGCACACGTAAGATCGAAGGACATATATCAACAATCTCCCACTTGGCCTTCAGAGCCAGTGTGTTGCCAACTTCCTGTTATCACTTTATGTCTAAGTTTGAACTTGAGGCAAGACTCGAGTCATCCTCAATCGGTTCAAACCTTTCTTGGACTTTGAGACAGACTGTAAAACCAGATTTATCACTATGATACGAATTTGGACGTGACCACCTATTTTCCACAGTCTCGACTCTCCAAGTGGCCGGTAAGACATATATCCCATTATAAAAATGGAGGACAATCCCTTCTTGTCAATCCAAGCTCTCCCACTTGCTTCTTGATATACCCAATAACAAGTTTTATAACCTCCTTTTACGAAAGGTGTTTACTTGTATCAAAGTATACCATTTCACAATGGAATCACTCTGAACTACTTAGGTCAGAGGAAATTGCTCGAAAGTCAGTGAAATAGTATTATGACTCGAAATCTTAAATACTATTCCAGCCGGGTCTGTTCGATCATTAGAATCTAGTTCTTAAATACTAGCCCATGAAGTGGCGCTATAGTACACATTACAATCTAGTTCTTTTGTATCGTCAATTTGTCCGTACTCGATGATACGAACTAGGAACAACCATATGATTTAAGTATATCAGTTCAACCATTGAGACTTCATTATGCGGTAAGTCGACCTTATAACCCAATTGATATCACTTAATCATTTGGACAATTCATATAAACTAAACCAAATTTATATGAAGAAATATGTGTAACACATATAAATGTTTACCAAATCTCCAAAAGTATCTAATACAGTAATAGAAATCACAACCCATCTCTAAGATGTCTGATCTCTATTGCAGTCGTGAAAGCCTCAAGCTTAAACTGCTGGAGAGGTTTAGAAAGCGGGTTTGCAACATTTCCAAAAGTTGCAACTTTATTATCTCGATGTCTCCACAAAACCATCTCCTAGATTAATGTGGAACTTCCTAAGCACAAGTTTTAGATTTGTGGTGCTCCCTAGGCTCATTGGCTTGTGCGATAGCTCTACTATGATACATTAAGTCGTGTACATATCATGGCGTACATTATAGACCCTATTGCCGAAGCATAAGAAATGTTTTCCATCCTCTTTTGCTCATCAGGTCTCGTAGGACATTGCATCTTGCTAAGAGATGTGCCATGAGTTATTGGAATGAGACCCTTTTTGGCATCTTTCATTATGAACCTATCAAGCACCTTATTAATATAGGTCACTTGACTAAGTCCAAACATCTTTTCGATCTGTTTCGACAGATCTTGATGCCCAGTATGTACTGTGCTTCTCCAAGATCCTTCATTGAAAAACAATTTCCAAGCCATTCTTTAACAGAATTAAGCATAGAAACATTATTTCCAATAAGAAGTATGCCATCGACATACAACACATTAAACACAACGTAACTCCCACTGACCTTCATGTAAATACAAGATTCTTCTGTGTTCCTCTGAAATCCAAAATCCTGTATGGATTCATCAAACCGAAGATTCCAAATCTGAGATGCTTACTTTAATCCATAAATGAATCTATCTTGCATACTCTCTCAGCCTGATTAGGATCGATAAAACCCTTTGGTTGTGTCATAAACAAACCCTCTTCTATAATCCCATTCAAGAAGGCGGTTTTAACATTCATTTGCCATATCTCATAATCATAATGAGCTGCAATGGCTAAGAGAATCCAAATTAATTATAGCAACTGGTGAAAAGGTTTCATTATAATCCACCTCGTGAAAAATCCTTTTGCCACCAACCTTGCTTTGAAAACACTAGGTTTTCCATCCATGTCTGTTTTTATCTTGTAAATTCATTTGCTTCCAATGGGCGTAGCCCCTTTAAGCAAATCGACCAAATTTCAAACTTGATTTTCAGACATCGATTCCATTTCGAATTTCATGGCACCCTGCCATTTCTCGGAATCTGGACTCGTCATAGCTTGGATATAGGTCGAAGGTTCATTGCTTTTTAAAAGCATGATTTCATAACTCTCATTTGTCAGAATACCTAAGTATCTTTCAGATTGAGTTCTAATCCTTCCGGACCTTCGAGGGTTAGGTGTGGTTTCCAAAACCACTAGAGTACTTTCGATCGAGTCTTGAGTATCCATCTCAGTTTGATCTTCTTGAACCTTGTTCAAGTCTTCTTGAACCTCGTTTAAGTCAACTGAGCTCCCACTTACTTTCTTGGAAAGATATTCCTTTTCAAGAAATACACCATCTCGAGAAACAAAGACTTTGTTCTTAGATTGGTTGTAAAAGTGGTACCCTCGTGTTTCTTTTGCATAACCCACAAAGAAACATTTATCCGATTTTGTAGAGTTATTTCTCTTCACATAAGCTTCACATCCCCAAATATTGATATAAGACAAGTTAGGGACCTTCCCTTTCCATACCTCGTATGGTGTCTTATCAACAGCTTTTGACGGTGTCCTATTCAGTGTATAAGTTGAAGTCAAGAACTGTGTGTTCCCAAAAGAGACCAGTAGTTCATTTAGACCCCTTATCGAATGATCGAACTATACTGAATATAGTTTGTTTTCTCTTTTCCGAAACATAACCTTCATGCGCTTGTGAACTGATAGGTTCCACATACATCAGTATGGATCATCCCTAATTAATCACTCACATGTTCTCCTTTCTACAAGAAAGATGACATTGTTATCTTATCTATCACACATCATTCACATGTATCAAATGACTCCAAGTCAAATGATTCTAGAATGCATTCTAAAAGAAGCTTCGTTACATGTTTAGATGTTGATTTGACCTAATCAACAATGTTATAGTTATGTCTCATTGAAACTTATTCGATTCGGCCTTTGGTGTTAATGTTATATATGATTTTGTCAAGTTAAAGTATACATAAACAATATAATAATCGTACCAAAATAAAGAATAATTCACAATTAAAATAGTTACCAAACTATTTAATAGTGAAAAACTAATCCATCAGTATCCAATACTGAACCAATATTCATTGTTTATTGAAGGTACGAAATTACATAGTTATAATACTAAAATAAGACCCTAAGGCAAAACAACATCATATAATCATACGGCTAATGCAGCGACCTTCGCTCCATTTCTCGCTCGTAGATCGACATTTCTACTCACCAAACTTATACTTCTATGTAGTTCCTCCACATACAAATGTGAGAACCACATTTGGCATCCAATACCCAATAAGCAGATTTTGTGAAGTTTAATGTCTATAACATTAATACATGAAGATGAAGCAACCCCGTTCTTCACATCTTCTTTGAACTTTGAGCAAGTTCAATTATTCCCAATAATTGATCTATATTCGACTTCCCATTCAAAACTATCCCAATATCATAACGTGATAAATCGTAAGTGAAAACTCGAAGTTTTCTAACCAGCGATATTATCATGCAATTGAAGCCCTATCTCTCATAAAATATGAGGGAGTCAACCAGACAATCGACTAACGCCATCCCATGGCTCGAAAGTCTCTAATTTGTGTCATTGATGAACTAAGTGTTTTGGATTAAATCACTCCCCGAGGTGAAAATAATCCTAACTTTAGAATCTATCATATGAAAGACAAATTAGGCATTTGTTTTGAAATTGAATAAATATGAACTTCTACATGTTTGATATTAGTGTCCTACACCTTTGCAGTAGACGCATTCAGATTCCCTAGGAACCCGAGTAATCTTTTGCCCATGCTCTTTTGAATACCTCATCCCTTATCATAAGAATATCCCTCTCAGGGTCCTTTTTTAATTGAAGACTCATCATCTTAGAAAAATTTAGGAGATCACTTAAAGCAAATAATCCAATCATTTAATGCACATGTGGTCCCTACAGTTTTCTCTTTTCCAGCCTAGCTGAAGCGATGACCCTGGTCATTCAGAACTGCTCAATCTTAGCATATTCCCCGAACATGCTATTGAGTTGTTGAATGATATCTTAGGATGTGGTTCTCTAACACATTTTCCTTGTCTTCGTATTTGAGGACCATCCTCAAATTACGTTGCGAATCAAGAAAATTTATGTTGTTCAATTTTTCACAATCAAGAATTGAACCAAACTTGAATTGAGTTGATATTTGACATGATAAACTACAAAATAAAGATAACTAAAATATGTAAACATCCACAAAGCGGTAAAGAAATAAGGTTGTCTAGCAAACTACTTATTTATTCCATATTGTTAAATCGATATCTAATATCGTTGTTCCCTTGAACAAAACTATCCCAAGACCCTCATCTTGCGAATCCTTAAGCCGACTGAGTTCGCACTTAAGAACACCAAGATAGGTAGACATCCCATGTCGATGAAATCTAATGTCACTCTCGGTCGACGAGAATCCCATTCTCATCTCATGTCTCGATAGTCACGCCTGCAGTGGATCTATCGATGAGAAAATCAAACTCACATGTAAGGGTATAACCCTTACTCCCACTATCCCAAGATAACAAGTAGTACCCCGCTGAGGCGGACCTACCAACTTATGATCGAGGGCTTCATAAGTGTGATGTTTTGGACAAGACATTTATACTCATTATTTTGGGAACTTGCATGCATAGGTGTTTATATGTAAGTTGAACATTTATAATATAAAACATCCTATAACTAGCAAAGCATATAATACGTATTGAAAGGCCCCTAGAACCTCACAACCCTCAATAGAACCGAATTAAATACAACATAAAATCCTTGAACATCTTCTGGACTGATCTGCGCCCGCCGTTTCAGTTTTGCGTCCGCCGATTTTGGTCAAATCTATTCCGTACCCATAAACCACGAACGACGCCCGCCGTTTCACAAATGGCAGTCGCCGAACACCACCGGAAGTCGCCGTTTCCAAAACGGCGCCCGTCGAAAGGGTACAAAAAAAAATCTGCCAAAAATCAGCACATTCGACGGTCGTCGTTTCCAAAACGACGCCCGCCAAACCAAAACGACGGTCGTCAGATCAAAACGACGGTCATCGTTTTTATCTGACAGCCCCGGTTTCGCTCATTTCGCTTCGTTTTGCTTCGTTTCTTCTCGTTTTCGTTTGGGCTTCGAAATCCAACTCCGATACATGGATAAATCCATAGCTTACATGTTGAAAAATACATATTGAATAGAAAAAACCTATCTATTACAAAAGATTCCAAGGGACGCAACCCTCCAAAACTATGGCCATTCAACATGTAAAAAACACGATTCATCCACCCGACCACTATCGGTGGCCGGCCTTACATCTACTCACATAAACACAAATAAACATATAAGGCAATTATGTGATTTAAACTTATTGTGTCCAACACAAAAGTGTACACGAGCCTTAGGCTCTGATACCAATTGAAGGTATCGATATACCGATCCGATCGATATACCGTGTGTGCGGAAGCGTGTAAAGCATATAAATCTATCATGCTTGATCTAGTACACACAATATATGAATAGACACATCTATATATATACACATCCAATATATATATATATATCAACGAGTACTTACATGTGGTGATGCGTGTGAAGGTACCGGTATACCGATCCGATCGATACACCGTGTGTGCGAAAGCGTGTAAAGCAATAGATCTACTATACCATGATCTTAGTGCACACTTAATGTGTATAAGAACACATTATAAACATATATATATATATATACACATCCAATATATATATATATATATATATATAAGGTTCAACGATTACTTACTTATGGTGACGAAGTGATTCGTTGATGTCGTTGAGGTGGTGTTGAGTCGATTGAACCACCTCAAATGGATCAGCCTCTCGAAGCTCTCCTTGTGAATGACCTCGTCACTCCTCTTGTCTAGATCGCCCGGATGTTGAAGCCGCACAAATGGCCCGGCCTCTACGTGTTGCACATGAACCCGGAAAATGAACTTGCTTGCTTGTTAGATTGAAATGGTTCTCCCATAATGGTGATATTGATGTAGAATCATTATCACACATTAAGGTGTGTTAATGGTGAAGTTGAATGGTCATGTCCACATCCTCATGCCACATTGCATTGGATGTGGTCCCATTCGCTTGCATGGCATGCCATGTCACACCATGTGACATGCATTCCATGCAAGCCATGCATCCCATGCATGTACGTAAATCACATCGAATATAAACCTAGTTTATATATATGTCGATTCCAATTCGACTCATTTTAGCAAACACTTATAGCTCGTATTTTCGGCTCGTGTGTGACCCTGTAGGTATAATTATCGATCAATATTATATTGCTCCCAGCAATAAATATTATCTAATAATTATTTAAACACCCATAGACAACCTTATGACTATATCGATTGCACACGTAGGATCGAAGGACATATCCCAACAATCCCCACTTGGCCTTCAGAGCCAGTGTGCTGCCAATTTCCTGTTGTCACTTTATGTCTAAATTTGAACTTGAGGCAAGACTCGAGTCATCCTCAATCGGTTCAAACCTTTCTTGGACTTTGAGACAGACTGTAAAACCAGATTTATCACTATGATACGAATCTGGACGTGGCCACGTATTTTCCACAGTCTCGACTCTCCAAGTGGCCGGTAAGACATGTATCCCATTATAAAAAATGGAGGACAATCCCATCTTGTCAATCCAAGCTCTCCCACTTGCTTCCTGATATACCCAATAACAAGTTTTATAACCTCCTTTTACGAAAGGCGTTTACTTGTATCAAAGTACACCATTTCACAATGGAATTACTCTGGACCACTCAGGTTAGAGGAAATTGCTCGACAGTCAATGAAATAGTATTATGACTCGAAATCTTAAATACTATTCCAGTCAGGTCTGTTCGATCATTAGCTCTCAGCTAATATCTATGTAATTGTACTTGATGTCCCACATCACTAGCCCATGAAGCAGCGCTATAGTACACATTACAATCTAGTTCTTTGTATCGTCAGTTTGTCCGTACTCGATGATACGAACTAGGAACAATTTATGATTTAATTATATTAGTTCAACAATTGGGACTTCATTATGTGGTAAGTCGACCTCATAACCCAATTAATATAATTTAATCATTTGGACAATTCATACAATTTAAACCAAAATTATATGAAGAAATTATATCATAAAAGATAAGTGAATGTTTACATAAACTCCAAAAGTAGACAATACAATAATAGGAATCACAATCCATCTCTAAGATATCGTATCCCTATTGCAGTCGTATGAGCATCATGCTTTGACTGCTGGAGTGGTTTAGTTAACGGGTCTGCAACATTATCATCAGTTGCAACTTTATTTATCTCGATGTCTCCACGACTAACTATCTCCCTGAGAATGTGGAACTTCCTGAGCACATGTTTGGATTTGTGGTGCTCCCTAGGCTCCTTGGCTTGCGCGATAGCTCCACTATTATCACAATAGAGAGCTATCAGATGGGCCGAACTAGGTACGACACCGAGCTCATCTAAGAACTTTTTCATCCAAACGACCTCCTTTGCTGCTTCTGATGCAGCAATGTACTCAGCCTCTGTAGTAGAATCAGCTACGGTGGGTTGCTTGGAACTCTTCCAGCTCACCGCACCTCCATTCAGACAAAAGCAAATCCGGACTGAGACCGGAAATCATCTTTGTCTGTTTGGAAGCTTGCATCCGTATATCCTGTCACAACCAACTCTTTTTGTCCTCCAAAGACAAGAAAATACTCTTTAGTCCTTCTAAGGTACTTAAGAATATTCTTGGCCGCAGTCCAATGCGACTCACCTGGGTTTCCTTTAAACCGACTCATCATGCTCAAAGCATACGATACATCCGGTCGTGTACATATCATGGCGTACATAATAGACCCTATTGCCGAAGCATAAGGAATATTTGCCATCCTCATTTGCTCATCAGGTCCCGAAGGGCACTGACTCTTGCTCAAAGATGTACCATGAGTCATTGGAATGAGACCCTTCTTGGCGTCTTTCATTCTGAACCTGTCAAGCACCTTATCAATATAGGTTGCTTGACTAAGTCCAAGCATCCTTTGCGATCTGTTCCGACAGATCTTGATGCCTAATATGTACTGTGCTTCTCCAAGATCCTTCATTGAAAACCATCTTCCTAGCCATTCCTTAACAGAATTAAGCATAGGAATATTGTTTCCAATAAGGAGTATGTCATCGACATACAACACAATGAATACAACGTAACTCCCACTGACCTTCTTGTAAACACAAGAGTCTTCCATGTTCTTTTGAAATCCAAACTCTTGTATGGATTCATCGAACCGAAGATTCCAGCTCCGAGATGCTTGCTTTAATCCATAGATGGATCTATTAAGCTTGCATACTCTCTCAGCCTGATTAGGATCTATAAAACCCTCTAGTTGTGTCATAAACACATCCTCTACTAGAATCCCATTCAAGAAGGCGGTTTTAACGTCCATTAATGGCTAAGAGAATCCGAATGGATTTAATCATAGCAACTGGTGAAAAGGTTTCATCATAATCCACCCCGTGAATTTGTTTATATCCTTTTGCCACCAATCTTGCTTTGAAAACACTAGGTTTTCCATTCATGTCTGTTTTTATCTTGTAAATCCATTTGCATCCAATGGGCCTAGCCCCTTTAGGCAAATCGACCAAGTTCCAAACTTGATTTTCAGACATTGATTCCATTTCGGATTTCATGGCACCCTGCCATTTCTCGGAATCTGGACTCGTCATAGCTTGGATATAGGTCGAAGGTTCATTGCTTTCTAAAAGCATGACTTGTTCTCATTTGTCAGAATACCTAAGTATCTGTCAGGTTGAGATCTAATCCTTTCGGACCTTCGAGGGTTAGGTGTGGTTTCTAAAACCACTGGAGCACTCTCGACTTGGTCTTGAGTGTCCATCTCAGTTTGATCTTCTTGAACCTCGTTCAAGTCTTCTTGAACTTCGTTCAATTCAACTGAGCTCCCACTTACTTTCTTGGAAAGATATTCCTTTTCAAGAAATACACCATCTCGAGCAACAAAGACTTTGTTCTCAGATTGGTTGTAAAAGTGGTACCCTCGTGTTTCTTTTGGATAACCAACAAAGAAACATTTATCCGATTTGGGTTCAAGCTTTGTAGAGATATTTCTCTTCACATAAGCTTCACATCCCCAAACCTTGATATAAGACAAGTTAGGGACCTTCCCTTTCCATATCTCGTATGGTGTCTTATCAACAGCTTTTGACGGTGTCCTAT
This sequence comes from Euphrasia confusa, assembly GCA_954870475.1. Taxonomy (NCBI): domain Eukaryota; kingdom Viridiplantae; phylum Streptophyta; class Magnoliopsida; order Lamiales; family Orobanchaceae; genus Euphrasia; species Euphrasia confusa. Next base: position 21,770,343 of record OX940949.1, read on the forward strand.
TCAGTGTATAGGCCGCTGTTAAAAGTGCGTGTCCCCAAAAAGATTTTGGTAGTTCAGTAAGGCTCATCATCGATCGAACCATATCCAATAAGGTTCTATTCCTCCTTTCGGAAACACCATTCTTCTGGGGTGTTCCAGGAGGAGTGAGTTGATATAGAATACCACAACTCATAAGATGATCATCGAATTATTGGCTAAGATATTCACCACCTCGATCCGATCGAATGGCTTTTATCTTCTTACCAAGTTGATTCTCAACTTCATTTTGGAATTCTTTGAACTTTTCAAAGCCTTCCGACTTATGCCTCATTAAATAGACATAACCATATCTACCCAAGTCATCGGTAAAAGTTATGAAGTAGAAATAACCTCCACGTGCTTGTGAGCTCATTGGACCACATACATCAGTATGGATTAAACCCAATAGATCACTTGCACGTTCTCCTTTTCCTAGAAAAGGTGACTTTGTCATTTTGCCCATCAAACATCCTTCACATGTATCGAATGACTCCAAGTCAAAAATTTGAGAATACCTTCTTTAAGAAGTTTCTCTACACGTTTAATGTTGACGTGGCCTAATCGACAATGCCAAAGGTATGTTTCATTGAATTCATTCGATTTGGCCATTTTGGTATCAATGTTATATATATGATTGTCAAGTTGAAGTATATATAAACCATGTTCTAATCGTGCCGAACCATAGAACACTCCACTTTTTGAAATAGTAAATAAACCATTTATTATAGTGAAGGAAAATCCTTCAGTATCCAATACTGAAATAGAAATGATGTTCTTGGTAATAATTGGAACGAAATAAACATTATTCAATACTAAAATAAGGCCCGAAGGCAAACACAAATCATAAGATCCTACGGCTAATGCAGCGACCCTCGCTCCATTTCCAACCCGCAGATCGACATCTCCCTTTACCAAAGTTCTACTTCTTTGCAGTCCCTGCACATGTGAAACAATGTGAGCACCGCATCCGGTATCCAATACCCAAGAAGAAGAATTTTTAAAGTTTATGTCTGTGACATAAATACCTGAAGATGAAGGAACGACACCGTTCTTCACATCCTCCTTGAACTTGGGGCAATCTCGCTTGTAGTGTCCAACACTCTTGCAGTAGAAACACTCAAATTCCCCAGGAACCTTAGAAGCTTTCAAGAACCTTTTGGAAGGAGTTGCCACAACTTTCCCTTTCCCTTTGCCTTTCACTTCTGTTTTCTTAATACCCTTGAACTTTTTGGTACCTCCTTCCCGAATCATAAGAACTTCCCTCTTAGGGTCCTTCTTAATCGTCGGCTCAGCAGCCTTAAGCATCCCATGGAGCTCATGAAGCGATTTCTTCAGTCCATTCATGTGGAAATTCAGCCTAAAGGCGTCATAACCATCATGAAGAGAATGGAGAATGAAATCGGTAGCCCACTCGTCATCATATGCAAAACCGAGGCAAGCACTTGAAGCAAATAATCCAATCATTTGCTGTACATGTGGTCCCACGGGTTTACCCTTTTCCAGCCTAGCTGTTGCTATAGCCCGGGTGACACCGAAGCGCTCAATCCTAGCCTGTTCCCCGAACATGCTCTTGAGCTCTTCTATGATGTCATAGGCTTCCATGAACTCGAATTGTTTTTGCAACTCGGGTACCATGGATGCCAACATCAAACATGTCACCTCATTCGAGGCTTTCTTAGCAAGGGCATATGATGCCTTTTGGGCATCCGTGCCCCCATCAGCGGGAAGCACGGGAAGGGGTTTGTCCAACACACTTTCCTTTTCTTCGTATTTGAGGACTATCCTCAAGTTACGTTGCCAATCAAGGAAATTGGTGTTGTTCAACTTTTCTCTATCCAAGATAGAGCTGAACTTGAATTGAGTTGAGACCGACATATTATACTACAGAAGAAAGATAAATAACGTAAGTAAACATTCACAAAGCGGTAAACAAATAAGGTTGTCTAGCAAAACTACTTTATTTGTTCCATTTTGTTCATTCGATATCTAATATCGTCATTCCCAATTATTTCAATGACAAAAACGTGATAAATCGTAAGTGAAAACTCGAGGTTTTCTAACAAGCGATCTTATCATGCAATTGAAGCACTATCTCTCATTAAAATGAGAGAGCCAACCAGACAATCGATTCACGCCATCCAATGGCTCGAAAGTCTCTAATTTGTGTCATTGACAAACTTAAGTGTTTTGGATTAAATCACTCCCCGAGGTGTAAATAATCCTAACCTTATAATTCATCAAATGAAAGACAAATTAGGCATTTGTTTTTGAAATTTTAATAAATTAGAACAAAACGATCCCAAGACCCTCATCTTGCGAATCCTTAAGTCGACTGAGTCCGCACTTAAGAACTCCAAGATAGGTAGACATTCCATGTCAATGACATCTAATGTCACTCTCGGTCGATGAGAGTCCCATTCTCATCTCATGTCTCGATAGCCACGCCTGCAGTGGATCTATCGATGAGGAAACCAAACTCACGTGTAAGGGTCTAACCCTTACTCCCACTTATCTCAAGATAACAAGTAGTACCCCGCTGAGGCGGACCTACCAACTTATGATCGAGGGCTTTATGGGTGTGATGTTTTGCACAAGACATTATACTCATTATTTTGGGAATTTGCATGCATAGGTTCGTTTATATGTAAGTTGAACATTTATAACATGAAACAACCTATAACTAGCAAAGCAAATAAATACGTATTGAAAGGCCCCTAGAACCTCACAACTCTCAAACAAAATGAAATAAAGCATTAAAACCGGTTGGAGACACTTCATGGAAGATCCGCGCCCGCCACCACCTTTCTGCGCCCGCCGTTTAGGTCAAACATCATTTTGTGCCCAAAAACCACGAACAGCGGTCGCTGTTACTATAACAGCGCCCGCTGAACACACTCCAGCGGTCGCGGATTCCAAAACCGCGCTCGCTGGAAATGCACAAAACATGGGACAACATTCTGCCCCAAAAAGACCCAAACGGCGACCGCTGTTTTGAAACGGCGGTCGCCGAACATGTACCAGCGGCCGCTGGTGCCACAACAGCGCCCGCTGTTTGGCTCCAGTGGCCCCGGTTTCGTCCGTTTCGCTCCGTTTTGCTTCGTTTCTTCTCGTTTTCGCTTGGGCTTCGAAATCCAACTTCGATACATGGATAAATCCATAGCTTACATATTGAACAATACATTTTTGAATAGAAAAACCTATCTATTACAAAAGATTCCAAGGGACGCAGCCCTCCAAAACTATGGCCATTCAACACGTAAAAAACACGATTCATCCACCCGACCACTATCGGTGGCCGGCCTTACATCTAATCACATAGATTCAAATAAACAAGTAATCCAATTATGTTGATTTAACCTTCGTGTCCAACACAAAAGTGTGCACGAGCCCTAGGCTCTGATACCAATTGAAGGTACCGGTATACCGATCCGATCGATACACCGTGTGTGCGGAAGCGTGTAAAGCAATAGATCTACTATGCCATGATCTTAGTGCACACTTAATGTGTATAAGAACACATTATAAACATATATATATATATATATACACATCCAATATATATATATATATATATATATATATATATATATATATATATATATATATATATATATATATATATATATATATATATATATATAAGGTTCAACGATTACTTACTTATGGTGACGAAGTGATTCGTTGATGTCGTTGAGGTGGTGTTGAGTCGATTGAACCACCTCAAATGGATCAGCCTCTCGAAGCTCTCCTTGTGAATGACCTCGTCACTCCTCTTGTCTAGATCGCCCGGATGTTGAAGCCGCACAAATGGCCCGGCCTCTACGTGTTGCACACGAACCCGGAAAATGAACTTGCTTGCTTGTTAGATTGAAATGGTTCTCCCATAATGGTGATATTGATGTAGAATCATTATCACACATTAAGGTGTGTTAATGGTGAAGTTGAATGGTCATGTCCACATCCTCATGCCACATTGCATTGGATGTGGTCCCATTCGCTTGCATGGCATGCCATGTCACACCATGTGACATGCATTCCATGCAAGCCATGCATCCCATGCATGTACGTAAATCACATCGAATATAAACCTAGTTTATATATATGTCGATTCCAAATCGACTCGTTTTAGCAAACACTAATAGCTCGTATTTTCGGCTCGTGTGTGACCCTGTAGGTATAATTATCGATCAATATTATATTGCTCCCAGCAATAAATATTATCTAATAATTATTTAAACATCCATAGACAACCTTATGACTATATCGATTGCACACGTAGGATCGAAGGACATATCCCAACAGCGTGCCTCGTTGATGCTGATGAAGGTGGTGTTGAGTCGATTGAACCAGCTTAATGGATCAGCCACTAGATGCTCTCCTTGTGAATGACCTCGTCACTCCTTTGGATCGTCCGGACGTTGAAACCGCACAAATGGTCCGGCCTCTACGTGTTGCACACGAACCCGGATAATGAACACCTTTGCTTGCTTGAAAATGGATCTCCTAGATCACCTCTTTTCTCTATATTTCTTGTGAATTTCGTGGGTCTCTCTTGTGTGTTATGAAAATCAGATTTTTATCCGTATAAACACATTATTATACACATCATTACACCTCTTTGTAACCTCCATCATAATGGGCATCATGATGCACTATTATAATGCAAAATGAGTTACAAAGGAGGTGAAAGGTCATGCCACATACACATGCCACTATGCATTGTATGTGGTCCCACTTGCTGGTGTGGCATGTCATGTCACACTATGTGACATGCATCCATGCAAGTCATGCATCCCATGCATGTGTATTAAATCCACGTAAATATTGATTCTAAATCAATATATTTATCAAGCAATGTATATCATTATCGAGCTCGTGTGTGACCCTGTAAGTATAATTATTGATCAATATTATATTGCTCCCAGCAATTAATATTATCGAATAATCATTTAACATCCATAGACGACCTTATTACTTTATCGATTGCACACGTAAGATCGAAGAACATATACCAACACATAAATGTTAAAAAGAAAGGAAAGTAAACTCCTACCTCTTGTACAATCGTGTAAGGCTCTAAGCTGTTGTCTGACTTGTCTCCTAAGTTCGAAATCCTTCTATGTTCGAAAGTCAACCCTACGTTCAAGGGCGGATTTAGGATAAAAAAACGAAGGGGGCTAAAATCTAAAAGGGGAAAAATTTTAAAAAAATTAAGGGGCTAAAGGGGTTGACCACTTGAACTACAAATAATGTTTGAAACTTTTAGTAGATATAAATATATTACGGGGGGCTAGAGCCCGGCCCGGCCACCCCTAGATCCGCCCTTACCTACGTTTCGTGTGTTCGATTCCTATAAACACATATGTACCTTGAATAATTAATATCCATGATGTATAATTACTTATTGATCAGAAACCTTGTAGTATCATACATGTATACATGAAAAATAATGAAGGTAATTGAGTTAGGAAGTTGGCTAGATATTAAATAGGCAGAGGAGACTTAAATAGATTTTGGGCGGTAATGCTTATATGTATACAATAGTGGGCAAGAATATTGGGCTGGGGTTTAATATAGTTGCTAGGCCTAATGTATGTATATGTGGGCTAAGAGCAGTTAAATTAAATTGGGCCAATATGAATACAATATTTGTTTGTTATGTACAAAATGTTTAATCCCCTCGTGGATCGTAATCCATTTGATCTCGACTAGTCTAACATAACAAACCACATGACTATGTAATTTAACAAATGGTTTCATACTATGTGATCCTTACATGTAACAACATGTAAACAAACCACATGACAAAATGTATATTTTTGGGAAGACAAAGTCATGTGGTATGACCAATTAAGTACGTCAAATTATTTATTTATTCGGAATGAAGATTTTCTCACCTATAAATACTGTGTATGACTATAAACCTAAATCCATAAATCCATAAACTTTTCCTTCAAGTATAAATCCAAAACATAAACCTCTCCCTCGCCCTAAAGTACAAGGTGGCGACCATCGCGTCGATCACCGTCGTAGGTCGGTAGACGCCCTCAGACCGGAGAGGAGCTTCTTTGCGACGAAGGCGTCATTTTGGCCACGGGGTTTATCCACGTGTTGCCAAACGCCATCGAAAGCCTGACCTCGCCGTGCATCCCTCAGGTCAGAACTTCTTCGTCGTCTCCCAAGTATCTAATTAATTAATTGAAAATTATTATAAAAATTTGAATAAAATTATAATTTGATTTTTTTTTAGAACGAAGGTGTTGGAGTTGGGGGAAATCGCCCTACGGGGTCTCTGGGCGAGGTCAGGCTTTCGATGGCGTCTGGCAACACGTGGATAAACCCCGTGGCCAAAATGACGCCTTCGCCAAGAAGCTCCTCTCCGGCCTAACATCGGAAAGAAAAACATTGAGGAAATTATCATCAGAGCGATATTTTGTGATTCCATTTCTGACACCGAGAATTGATGTACTATACTATACTTGGTGATCCATTTCTGACACCAAGAATTGATATACTAAACTATACTTGGAGGAGAGGTTTATGTTATGGATTTGTACTTTATGGATTTATGGATTTAGGTTTACAGTCGTACAGTATTTATAGGTGAGAGAATGTTCATTCCGAATAATAATTTGACGTACTTAATTGGTCATACCTATTCCGAATATTTATATTGTTATGTGGTTTTTTAATTATATATATTGTTACATGTAAGTTTCATACTATCAAATATCAGATAGTATGAAACCGTTTGTTAAATTACATAGTCAGACTCAATTAAACCGTTTGTTATATACCTCACTCTCCCGCCATCGACTAACAGCTCGTAAGACAGCACTATGCCAATCGCCACTTGGCCATAGAAAACCCACCTCCCCGTGTAGTCTCCGCAAGCAATCATGTGAGAAAGACAATCAAAGAAAAGGTGGAGTGTATCTCACATAGCACACACGAGTCATCCCCAACCAATCCAATGCTTATCCCTAGTCGGTAGTCGACCTCGGATAGCCATCCATAGAATGAAACAATGTCGTGGGATACGTCATGGTCCGGTCAAAAGGGTAGCCCACGACATACTAGGACCCTCCGGGTTGAAAAGAGTATATGCCGAGGCGGAGGTGTAGGTCCCTGATCGATGCAATGTCCACTGCACTGTATCTGTCCTCGCCTCTATACTCGGCAAACCATCCATAAGATCAACAAATCCCGTCGCAAAGTCTGCTGGCCACCTCCACACCCCATCAACTATGACCATACTCAACGACGCAGCCCTAGGTAGACTCGTAAGCAGTGGTCCCAACGGACACAACTCCTCCAAACGATCGAGGGGGTGCCACGGGTTCCTCCTAAGGTAAAACTGCGATTCATCCCCGACCTGCATATGTATAGCTGGTAACACAACGGGGCGTAGCTTTAGAAGCTGACACCAACTCCAGGAGCATGCCCTCAGTATTTTTGCACTCCAAAGAGAATGTCTTCTCAATCGATTCTCTCGAATCCAACTGACTTAAACAAATTTTGGATCCTGACTCGTTCCAGCGATACTGATCTTTAGTGTCGTCGAGTAGCTCTAGTTCATACGCTCCGTTCTGGAGGCATCGGCTAACTCTGAACTGTCCTTCCCAGGTTGACCCCAAGGCTCCCTGGTGTGTGCCCATGATCTTTTTCAACACCAGATCTCCTACTTGGAAATCTATGGCCTTCACTTTAGAATTATATAACTTTGCAATTCTTTGCTTATTCATAGCATTCAACAAGTCTGAAGCTAACCTTTTTTCTTCCAAAAGGTCTAACTCTCTCCAGAGAGCTTCCTCGTTTTATTCGTTACCTCCGTGAGCGGTTCGATGTGACAACATCGTTATCTTCTCCGGGATTACCGCTTCGATTCCAAATGCCAAGGAGTATGGGGTTCCCCCGAAGGTCTCCTGACAGTAGTCCTGTAAGACCATATAACTTTCGGTAGTTCATCTGCCCATTTGCCTTTACGCTCTTCTAGTTTGGATTTAATTGTGTGCTTTAAGATTTTGTTGACAACTTCAACCTGTCCATTTGATTGGGGGTGGTATGCAGTTGAGAATAATCTTCTAATTTTCCATCTCTCACAAAACTCCTCTAGATTCGCCATGTCAAACTGTTTTCCGTTGTCGGAAATTATCGTCTCCGGTAAACCGAAGCAACATGATATTTTTCCACAAAAATTTGATGACCTGTGGTTGGTCAATCTTGTTTAGTTCCACCCATTTGGTGAAATAATCAACCGCTACGATCGCAAATTTTACCTCGCCCCAGGCATTTGGCAATGGTCCAATCAAATCGATTCCCCATCGGGCAAAAGGACAGGGACTGTAAAGGGATTTTAACATCTTTGGGGATGTTTTAATCGTGGGCCCCATTATCTGGAACTTCAAGCACTTACGGGTATATCCGAAAGCGTCTTTTCGATGGCTTGGCCAGTAATACCCTTGACCCATGGTTTTGTGTGACAGGGATCTTCCCCCAGATTGATTTCCACAAACACCGTCATGGATTTCTTCAAGATTTTTTATCCTTCATCCTTCGACACACATTTCAGTATTAGAAGGCAATAACGTTTTTTGTAGAGTTATGAATTTAACAATGTATACTTCGCTGCTCGGATCCGAAGTTTTCGTTGGTTTTGTCTGGTGGCAACTCCCCAGTATCTATGTACCGTAAGATCGGTGCCCGCCAGTCATCTCTAGTCTTGGCTAGAATCTGCATCAGTACCTCCCTCTGTTCCACCGAGGGGATTAATAATTTAGTCAAAATAATTTCTGAGAAGTCAGTCGAGCCTTTTGCTGAGGCTAGATTTGATAAGGCATCGACCTGTGAATTATGTTCCCTCGGGATCTGCTCGATTACTACTTCTGGGAACTTCTTGCAAAGTGACTAGACCAAATCTAGGTACTTGATCATTTGCTCACCCTTAGCTATGAATCCATAAATACATGAAATTTTCTTGTATCCACGACTATGGCAAATTCAAAACCCGCGGCGAGGGCTTCGTACGCTAACTCGTTGTTCGATGCCGGGAATTCGAATTTAACCGCCTGGGTAATTGAATCTCTGTCAGGGCCAAGTAATACCACACCGGCCACCGAGCAAAAAGGTGGTTGCTGAGCCATCTACGTAGAGCTTCCACGCGCGTGATTGATTCTGGGATTTCTTGGGAAATGTAAGTTCCACTATGAAATCTGCCAGAGCTTGCGTCTTAATTTATGTCCTGATGGCAAAGGTTATATCATACTGGCTTATCTCCACAGCCCACCGCAGGAGTCTCCCGGTGATATTTGACCGGTGCAACACTTTCCTAAAAGGCATGGTAGTTATAACTTCCATAGGGTGTTCGCAAAGATATGCACGAAGCTTTCTTACAGATAAGATCAAGGCATAAGCTAATTTTTCTAACGGTGTGTACCAAATTTCTGCTTCATGCAATACTTGGCTCACAAAATACACGGGGAGATGAGTTGTTCCTTCCTCCCTAGTCAACACTGCACTAATAAAATGTTCTGACACGACCAGGTACAAGTATAGTTTTTCCCCGAGCTTTGGAGCCACTACAACTTTGGGACTTGCCAGATACTCTTTTACTTGCTTAGAAGCTTCTAGGGCGTCCTTTTTCCAGTGAAATTTATGTCCTTTGATAGATGCAAAGAACGGGCGCGTTTTGTCCCCCAGACGGGAGACATATCTGCTCAAAGCGGCTAAACACCCCGTAAAGCGTTGACACCCTTGATGTCCCGGGGCTCTTGCATGTCCAAAATGGCTTTGATCTTTTCTGGGTTGGGTTCAATCTGGGGCTCCTGCATGTCCAAAATGGCTTTGATCTTTGTTGGGTTGGGTTCAATCCCATGTTCCCCAACTACATACTCCAGGATCATTCCCTTTTTAAAGTGATCTTCATTCTTGTTTTTTACAATGATATCATCGATATATACATCTACAGTTTTACCAATTAGATCAGTAAACATCATGTTTACTAACCTTTGATACGTTTTACACGCGTTATCTGTGTAAAATGTCGTGTGCTCCACGTCGTCTGGGTGCATTGGAATCTGATGGTATCCTGCCTTAGCATCAATCGTAGAAATTATAACATGCCCTGTCAAATTATCAACAAGGTGATCTATGTGTGGCATGGGGAAATGGTCTTTGGGACATGCATTATTCAGATCTGTAAATTCTATGCACAGTCGTCATGCCCCCAACGTTTTCATTACCATCACAACATTAGAATACCAGGTGGCATCGCTCGAAGCTTACCTCACTAGTTTATTTTCAATTAGTTGTGCACTTCTCCAGCCAAAGCATCACACTTCTCTGGTCCTATCTTCCTTAGCCTCTGGGCAACAAATTTTTTCTGGGGATCCAGTGTTAAGCGGTGAAATGCATGTTTGGGATATATCTTTCCCAGATCTACACTTGACCAGGAGAATGTGCTCTGATTTTCCATAAGGAAATTAATCAACCCACTTCAGGTATGTTCTCCCATGTGAGTACCCACAAGTATCTGCTTTTGTGCTTGCTCGGGGTCCAATACTATGGAATCTAATCTTTCTACCATTTCCATGGACGGTTCACGTTTATATCGGACCCCGGCCCTTGGATCATAGTCCTCATAGATCGGGCAAGACCGATCCTGAGACTGGCTGGTGGAAGCTATATCCGTACAGGGATTCTTCCCTGAGGACTCAACTTCCTTCCCTGGAGTTTTTATCTGGATTGCCCCGGGCTCCATAGTCTCTACTGTATCGGGTAGCAGGGGATCCAAACTTGCTCCGATAATATTGGCCTCTCGGGGCTCTTTAATATTTGTGATTTGCTCTCTTTGTGAGTCTTTATTGTTTTCCTCCAGATCTTCCTAGGGATTGTTGTTTCTGTTTACTTTGAAATTATCAAGATCACAAAAATACATCAAACAATTCTTTGCCATTACTAGTTCGCCTCTAACGTTTCCCATTGCACCGGAGGTAGTAGGGAACTTAGTAAGATGAGGCTACTGCTTCGAAAGCGTCCAAGAAGGGCCTACTTAAAAGCGCGTTATACCCACTAACTTTATCTACTATTACAAATTCCATATTTCTAACCATAGTCATTTCTGGATTCTGCACATCCTTTAGCTCCACCGGCAGTATGATCTTGCCGAACGGACGCACCACATCATCCCCAAAACCTTTCAGCATCATATCGCACGGGGAGACATATTGGGTCAAAATTCCCATCTGATCGAGGGCTTTCTTATAGAGAATATTACAATGAGCCCCATTGTCTACCAACGTGCGAGACACATCTATTCCCAGGATCCTTGCCTTGATCACCAGGGCTCGTCTTTCGGAAATTTGGCCTGGGCTCGATCTTCTGGTGTGAAAGATATCACCACTGTGTCAGAAATCGTTGCGCCTTGCGACAGCGTCGTTGAAATCATGACTTCCCACATCTCGAAGTCTCTTTTGCACTTTCTTTTGCTATCTTCATTCACTGGCCACACTCCCCCCAACATCAAAATTTGTCCTTCTCGGGCAACATAATGCATAGGAGGGACCTGGGGCTGTGCCAGTGCAGGTGTTGGAGGTGACTGGGGATTTTGTGCCCTTGGTTCATTCCTACGGCCTCGGGACAGGGCAGGTACTACCACAGTTTTTCCTTATTGAACAACCTCCACATTTGCCGGAGCAAATGTCGACAGTGGTGGTGGTATGCCCATGTTTCTCATGGAATTCACACCACTTTTCCCTGTCAAGTTTCTCCAGGGGAGTGTTAATCGGTGAGGTCTTGGTTAATACGTCTACCCTCTTCATATTAAGAACCTGCAAAATACACGTTGGGGACTGACCAGTTTCTTGCATCAATTTTGTTTCATATTCTCTAATCTCATCAATTCGGGGATCGTTTCCGGTTCTCGGACCGGGTTTCTTGCCAATGTAATTTGGTCTTCGATCCATTGAGAACGAAGCCTTCTTTTTCGGATATCCCGAGCTCCCTACAGGCCCGGTCAGGCGCTGGTATGCCACTTGGGCCCCAGCTTTTACCCTGAACTCTTCATAAGATATTGGCTAATTCATCATCAAAAACTTAAACAATTTTGAGTCTCTTCTCAAACCAGCAATCATGGTATGAAGTTTCAGATTATCACCAATCTCTTCCCCAGCGGCAAGGAGAATTTCATCAACTCTATCCACATACGACTCGTCAGTCCTACCTTTATTCTGTTTGACCGCAACCGTTGGCTTTGTTCCATCTTCACAGCCTTAGAGGCAATTTGCTACAAACCTTTGCATAAGATCATCAAAACACTTGATCGAAGTGTGCATGGAGGCTAGCATACCATTTATGAGGAACGTCACCCAACGTGATGGGAAACAATCTGCATCGTGTGGCGTCAGTAGCGCCCCGACAAGACATGTAAGATCTGAACCTACTCAGGTGAGTTTCTGGATCTGTCTTACCATCATATAAAATAGATTGCAAGGGCTGAATTTCCGTTTGCATGGATGCATGTTCCACTTTTGGGGCCAAAGGTTCCCTCTAGTAACCTGACGGTACGGGTATAACCTGGCCCTCGTTCAAACGTTTTATTTTTTATTTTTTAAGAACTTTCGCATTAGATCTGAAATTACCGAGTTCTCAACTATGCAATTTCTGATTCCTTTTCCGGCCATGAGCGCCACAGTCCTGGTGATTCACATCAGGCCATACCGGATTGTTAATCAAGTGAATCTCCTGGTATAGCTCCTCTGGCGTCGGATCTGGCATCTCAAGCGACGGTAGGTTACGGACGGCGTCCTTTATGAATTTTTTCCATTTCTTATCGAAGGTTATGTGCTCGACCTCGGGAGGTTTGTGCCTCCCTCTAAGCCCCTTCGACAGTCTCGGCATATTTCGTTTACACTAACGAAAGAAAAACAAAAAGAAGAAATTTTGCGAGAAAATACTTGTGAAAAATTCAGAGATTTTGTTTACTTGATTTTTTCCGATCTGAAATTATGAGGAGTGATTTCAAAATTTTGAAATCCAAAAATATAATGAGGGAGCCGATAAAATCCTTAAGTTGCGTGAGGGAATATGAGAATGGGGCGGTTACCTAGAAAAAAGCACTCAAGTACCGCCCCACTAACCTAAACACTAATCAATTTTCTGAAACTGTCAGACCACGTGGCCAGAAAAAATCTGAAAAGATTCTTTTTTCGAATTTATAATTTATTACATCAGTTAAAAACCAAAATAAAATTGGCACCTATAAAATCGACCCTACTGTACTGGGCCTGCAAAATTCAAGTCTCAGAAGACTGATTAAATATTGCCCAGGAAAAACCAGAGTTAAGACCCCGAGAAATTCGAATTCAAAATTGAAAATTACAAAAATTCTAGAAATTTCCAAGGACTTAATAAGTCTATTATGAAACTATTTATTAGGGAAAATCCCAAGATTTTCATCCCATGCAAGAAAAAGACTCGAGTCAGAGTCAACCGAGCAACATACAAAAAAGAAGACCGCAACCTCCTCTCTATCTCTCCAAGTCTACTCCGAAGCCATCCAATAACCACTCAAGTGTTGATCCATCCCGGAGAACCCCCTGCCGGTAGACATTCCATGTCACTTCTACCATGATTCAAGAAAAATGTTAGTTTCAAGACGTACAAGAAGCGCAACCCGAAGATCAAATTCCTAACTTGAGGGAAATCGATGTTTATAATCAATCCATTTTCTTGGGGGCCGATGTTGTACCATAAAAATCCAACACCGACACGTGTCCAGAATATCGGTGCCACGTCAACAAAGAAAGAGTTAACCAAAGACTGAGTCAAATAAAGGAAGAGTCAACAGAAGACCATTGCAAATTATGAAAGTCAAAGGAAGAAACCGAGAAACTCCAGAAATTGGCCATGAAAGATTGCCCGGGGTGGGGTAGTACCACGAGATGTGTCAGAGAAGTCACCAGGCAAATGGCGGTGCCTTCTCGAGGAAGCTACAACAAGTGGATCAACAATGTTATTGGGATCTTAATGCAACATTTAGTGCCTTTTTTGGTCCATTTAGAGGCTAATATGTGGCTAATAGGCAGTGTTCTAAAAGACGCTAGGCGCTAGCAGGTTGGTGACCTGGGGCTAGCGCCTAGACGGCTAGGTGGGGCCTAGGCGAATGTAGACGGATTTATTTTTTTATTAATATTTTTAAATTTTATATATATAAATTATTTAAATAAAAATCCATATATATATTAAGATGATATTTTAAACATACATATTAATAGTACTATTATCTAAATAGTTTATATAATATAGTATTAGTACCTATATATATTTAGTTGTAGGAAAAAAAGAAAAAACAAATGAAAACGAAAACTAAATAAATACAGTATCTATATACTATAGTAGGGAGGATAGAAAAAGGAAAAGTAAAATAAAAAAGGAAAACTAAATATCGGGAAGAATAACAAAAAGAAATAAGAAAAGAAAAAATTTTAAATACTAAAAGTCAACATAGAGTAGAATATAGCGGAGTAGGAGAAGGAAGATAAAAAGGAGAGCGTAAAAAATGAGAACAAAAGGGGCAAATCGGAGCGGTGTAGTATGGCGAGTCAAGAGGGCTAATCTGAGTGGTGTGGCAAGAGAGGCGGGCAATGCTACGCAGCGAGAGGAGCTGGATTGGTCAGATTTTTTTTTTTAATTTTTTCTTAACTTTCAAATTAGGGTTTCAGACCCGCCTAGGCCGTCTAGCAGCCACCTAGGTCGTCTAGCAGCCGCTTAGCCCGCTCAAAAACCGTCTAATACCCGCCTCGCTCGAGACCCGCTTAGATCTGCCCGCCTAGAGGAGAAACGGAGCGGCACACCGCCGCCTAGCGTCTAGGCGACCGCCTAGCGTCTAGGCGCCGCCTAGGCGACCGCCTAGCGTCTAGGCGCCGCCTAGGCGACCGCCTAGACCGATTTTTAGAACACTGCTAATAGGTGTCAACATATATACATGCAAGGAGTGGTATAAAAGAGACATATGCAAGAGAGGAGAGGAGGACTTTTATTTTTCCAAATTATACAAAGTTGAAAGTCGTAGGCACGAATTTAACGTAGTAAAATGCGTTGTCTAGACAAAGCAGTGCGCTTCGGCAGCACAATTTATGCCGCAACACTATGTCTTGTACAAAAAACATTCATTTTTTTGTGATTTACTTAACATAAGTATTTTACTAGATTAATTAGGTTATTAAGTTAATGAATATATAAATGATATATGTATAAAGTTGCAGCGGACTTAATTAACAATAAATCACTCGAACAAACACACACACACGTACGAAAAGTAAATGAAATGAACAAGGAATTTAATCATATATGTGTATTTAAATTATACACATACAAACGGCCTTACGACTCAAAACATTATTAAAGAAACGAGACTTTACAAAAGTTTACTCTTGGATTTATAATTGATTTCACATAAGGCAATACACATGCATGCTTTATTGCTTATCGTATCCGAAGAGTATGAACAATCAACAACAATAAAACCCTAGCTACTGGATAACACCTATTCTAAGCCTTCGATCATTAGCATAACAAATAAACACTCCCACAGTCGAGAGGTGCACGACACGAAGAACTCCACGTTTGAAGTCTTCGACTCAAAAGCTAATCGATCGATCTAGAGAGGAAATGGAATTCTTGAGGTGTAAATATGTTGTGTCAGTGTTAATGATTCAACTGGAGACGTCCTATATATATAGGAGGAGAGTCCCAACTGAATTATTTGAAATGCTAGGTCAGTAAGGCGGTTGAGGGAATATAGGGCAGGTTGTTTGACCACTGCCGCATGACTGCCTTCTAATGTTCTTCTTGAATGCTCTGCCTTGCTACACTTCCTTCCATATTATTATCTTGACTTCAGCAATCCTTTGCCCTTAGTTCATGCTTCAAATGATCTCTTGACTCACCACCTTGATTCATGCTTTGCTGAGCTGCGGCATAAGCTGCCTTGCTGTGATGCGGCAGAAAGCTTCCTATTTGTTGATTGTTTTTCAAAGCACGTTCCAACTAATGAATCATACTAAATCAAATCACCTATACAAGAGAGTGATTACAACAGTACAAAATTGTGACTAAAGGAGAAAATAAATAAACATGTTAGCATAACAACTTCTTGCCTAGTTATCTTTAAGGCATTGTTATGCCCAAACATATTTATCCTTAAAAAAGTGATATAAAAAGGAATTATAAGAATAACCGAGAGCTCAAGAACTCCATTTCCATTTCCAGAGTATCGATAATACATGCTTTGATCTATAACCATTCCAATATCAAATAAATGTATGTTTGTGCTGTAATTTGAGTCCCCAAATCCAGTAAAACAAGAATCTAAAGAAAACGGCCCAAACATATATGTTATTTATTCTGTTGTTGATATTATAAATTATCTTCAAGCAAATCACAATTCACAAAGACTCAAAACAGCAAATGCCTAATTTACACTCTTATGAGTGTAAAAGTAAATATTTTGATGTATCAAAATGGTTAATCTCAAGCACCAACACAAACTCAATGAAAGTGCAAGGTATTTACTTATGAGGAACGGTGGATCATGGCGTGTTGTATAGAAGAGATGGTGGGAATGTAGATGATAGTAAAACTAGTACATGATGTGGATACTGGAGGTCAATATTATTTAATTATATTATTTACTTAATTATATTATTTATTTATTTATTTATTTCTCTTTTTAATAAAACTCAAGTGTTTAGGGTTTCAGTATTATATATATCTAGTTATTGTCATTACGTTAAACAGTTGTTTATGATAAAATAAAAAAGAGAGTCTTATCGTCTTCAAGGTTTTCTTAAAGTTTATCAATTTTCAGTATTCTTAAGAATCAACGAACTTTGATTTAAATAATTCTCGATATTCTGCGGAATCAACGAGTGTTATCCCGTGTGTTTATGCTTCCGCTACGTCAGTTGGTATCAGAGCCGAAACGATACCTTCTCGCCGCCAGCCTATCCCCGACCCGACCGACCCCACCACTGAGGCTGCAGCCCGTCTTCGCGCCGACGTCGCCGCCTTGAGTCGCAAGTTAACGACCCTTATGGCTGAACTAGAAGAAATCCGACTTGCTCTCGCCGATTTCCTACCGAAAGCTCAACACCAATCAATCCCCGCACTTGGTCGCACCATTGGTAATGAACTCGATCCCTATAATGCTCCAATTTTGGATGACAAACCAACCATGACTTGGGATGACGAGCCAATTTGGGATGACGAGACGATCTGGGACGAAGAGTCGATCTTGGGCAACGATCCAATCTGGGACGACGAGCCGATCTGGGATGTTGAGCCGATTTGGAACGATGAGCCGTTGACTCAAACCGTTGCCCCAACGCCACTTCCTCTAGTCGTTGCCCTAGCGTTGACTCATGATGCTTTATTTTGTTCCCTCTTTCCAACCATTGTTGCTTAGAATCAAAGGAGGAGCAACAATTCCTAGCAAGCTACCACCGAGGAGAGCCAAATTAAATGTCTATAGTGGACATTATGGAGGTAAAGTCGTTTCCGGTAAGATTGTTCTTGATGTTCAACCACCGATGGATGGTACAAAAGAAATTCTTCTACTTCGGTCGTTCGATTCTAGCGAATCTTTTGACCCTGACGGGAATGATGCAGATATCAATTAAGGAAGACAAAGATTGTGTCTTGTTGTTAAAGACATCGATTATTATTTTTATTTATTTGTAATTTATTTAATTATGGTTTTAGTACTATTTATATGTTCTTTTTTAATTAAGTTAAACAGTTATTTTTTTAATATGAAATAAAAGAGTTCTCTTGTTTTGTAATTTTGGTATTCTTAAGAATCAACGAACTTGATTTAATTAATTCATATTCTGCGGAATCAACGAGTGATAATCATGTGTGTTTACGCTTCCGCTCCATCAGTACCTCAGGTATTTATATATATGTTTTAACTACTGTACGCAATTGGTGATTTAATGAGTAAGCCACTTATGCTTGAAGGCTGCAATAAGAAATTGTTTGTTAATAGGAGTATGTAGTTTAGTTTAGGTGGTATTGGACGACATATTGACTACTTCTAGATTGTTTCCTTCCCGATGGCCTACCTACTAATTACTACTGTTTAGGATTGTTCTTTGAATTAATTATTTTTGATCCGTCACCACTAAGCTGTAACTTTATTTTTATTTTTTGGATAAAAAGTAAAAAATTTGATTACTACAACCTTTTTGATTGACCAAACTAGATCCTAACAATTGAACAAGCTATATATTTTGATTGTGCCTGATATTCATAAATACAGAGTTAACATTAATGTAGTGAAGGAAAGCCTGTTATGTTTAAGAGGGAGGGTTGTACGTATCGGTTTGTGCTTCTAGTCGATGTCTTGATGGTACAAGTCGTTAGATGGGCGTGCGTGTACGTACTCCCTTGATTGAACCAGCAACAAGTAGCGTGTGTTTGGGTGCGCCACCCACAGTTCCCAGTTGAGGTTAAAAAATGGTTTTTGATCTGTTTGTGCGTGGTAGGCCTCATGCCACCAACAACCAAATTAAACTCATCATCATCATCACTCCAAGTGTAAGTGTATATATAATTATATATTCCTTAAAATTGTCGATCATCAACGTGTGTGTTGTGTTTCGGACCACATCACATTACTTAACAACCCCTTCCACTATAAGAATCTGAGTGCGTGGATCTGTTCCCAGGTTTCAGCTATAAATACCATCCTCCGGTACACACCAAGAGATGCACAACACAATTAATTAATTAATTAATTAATTAATTAATACTCTTCAAGGATATATATATATATATATATATATATATATATATATAATATATGGGTTCACAGCATGATCACCACCGGCTTCTTTTTGTAGAATTCTGCATCGTTTATTTGGTTGCTATTGCGTCTCTTTGTTACGGCGATGACGCCTACATCTGCTCCAGAGCAACCTACTACGGAAGCCCCGACTGCTTAGGCAATCCCAGTATGTGCCTTATTATTTCTTTTAATTACTTTTATTGTTCTGATATCTCAACAATTTAATTTAAATTGGCCTCTTAGGAGGAGCTTGTGGGTTTGGAGAATACGGGAGGACGGCCAACAAGGGTGTCGTTGCCGGGGTGTCGAGGCTTTACAGGAACGGAACTGGTTGTGGTGCCTGCTACCAGGTAAGACGATCATCCTCAATGGTATACTTAAACATGTGTACAATTTAATAACACATATCATTGGTCACGTCACGCATAATTTGTACCTCCTCAACTTTTCAATAGTTTGAGATAGAATTATTCATTTTTATGTACACAAAACCCACACAATTAGATACACATTTAATTTCAATTTGTACCTAATTGTAGGATGGTTGGAACTAAAATTTGTGTTGTTTTTATTTTTTGATTAATTATTAAATAATATTCAGCATTATTTGGAAATAATATTTGGACAGAAAATATTTTTCTCAATTATTTTTTTGAATATTTCTTATAATAAAATTGATGACTTGAAGTGCTTACATTTAACCACTCCATAGGTTTCCATTTAGAGGTAAAAGCACTATTTCTAGGAAAGTCAAAAGCACGCTCATACCTTACTAGGTGACATCATCAAGAGCATAATAATAAAATAAAAATAAAAGATAAAATTGCTTCACATTAAACTACACTAATTTCTAAATTTTGATACTCTTTCTTATTCTGTATTATCTGAACTTCTTTCTCCAATTATTTACTTACGTACAAATTCTTATCACATATGAATTGTACCTATCGTAAGATTCTCTAACATTCATATTAACGTAGTTTTTCTCTCGTGATGTACGATGACTATAATTAGGTCAAGTGCAAGATCCCGGGGCTATGCAGCTCGGACGGAACGGTGGTGTTCGTCTCGGATTACGGGGAAGGCCACTACACGGACTTCGTGATGAGCACCGGCGGCTATGCCACTCTGGCGGCCTCCCCGAGCGTGGCGGGCGATCTCTTTGCCTACGGAGTGGTGGACGTCGACTACCGCAGGGTCCCGTGTAGCTACGGTGGGTACAACGTGGCCCTGAAGGTCCACGAGCACAGCAGCTTCCCGAGCTACCTTGCGATACTGCCCATGTACGTGAGCGGGGCCTACGACGTGAGCGCGGTGCAGGTGTGGGTGGAGGAGTGCAGGGAGTGGAGGGGGATGAGGAAGGTCTACGGAGCTGTGTGGGACTTGGAGAACCCTCCCTCGTTTTCCAGGATGAGGATGCAGCTCACGGCTGACGATGGGTCCAGTAAGTGGGTGGACCTGCCTAGTGGAGTGCCGGCTTATTGGAGGCCGGGAGTTGCGTATGACACTGGCTTTCAACTTTAACTTGTTACTACTACATAGTATAAGATATGTTAGTTATTTATGTGTAATAGTACAATATAATGGAGTATCGTCAATTGGCAGTACGAGTGCTATTGTTATGTAGTATTAATATTGTTCCCTTGTGAATCCACCCGATGTGTAACAATCCATAATAAATCACTTGTTGCTTTTTCGGTTTTGGTTTTGAAGTTGCTTCAGTCTGATTGGTTCGGTTCGATTATTCGGTAAAAACCAAAAAAAAAAGCAGATGCAACTAAGATCGGTAGTGTGGCAACACTTCGAAAGAACGCTTAACGAGGAAGGTGAACTCAATAAGGCTCAATGTAATCACTGTAAAAAGGTACTTTCTTGCCACTCCAAAAGAAATGGAACCTCGTCATTACTTACTCACTTGAGATGTTGTGTGGAGAACCCTGAAAATCAAGTAGAACATCAAGCCTTAATAAATTTCCAACTTAGCAAAGATGGCAGTTCAGTTGATATTAGCACATGGAAATTTGATCAAGATGAATCTAGGAAAGCTCTAGCTCGAATGTTGGTGAAGTCTGAATGCCCATTTAAGTTTGCTGAGACTAAGGGATTTCAGGATTTTATGAGTGTCATATGAGGAAACACTTGAAGAAGTTGAGAATATGGAGAAAGGTAATTAAATTTTTAAAAAGTTATTAATATATTAAAACTTGATGATTTAAACTTTCTAACCTTTTTTTTTTTTTTTCAGATTTGCCAACTACCGCTGGACATACAGGGACTGGAAAGAAAGGTGATGGAAATAAAGGCGCTGGTGCATCGTCTTCTTCAAACCCCTTTGGTGGGCTGGATTTGGAGAGCGAAGACTTTAGTATAAGTGAACGTTGAAATGGAAATTCGGCTTATCAGTTTTCGAGCTGTCGCTTTTTGATTTCAAATTGTTTTTAATATTTAGATTTGGATGAAAAACTTTAAGTTTTTATTGCAGACTGCCAGACTGTGTGTCGAATACATTGTGGACTGAATATCAGTGTAGTCTATCTTAATTTTATTATCACTTGCAGGTTTTAGGTGTTCGGTTTTTCGGTTTGTAACCGAAACCGAACTGACAATTCTGTTCGGTTTCCAATCGGTTTTTACAGGGTTCGGTTCGGTTTTTTATTTTTTATGATTTTCGATTTTATATTCGGATTTGGTAATTCGGTTCGGTGACCGAAACCGACATTGCACATCCCTAGCTTGGTGTGTAAGTCTTGCGGCACTTGAAACACAATCCTTTCTCTCGCAAGTCCGAAAGCTCGCTCGATGTGAGACAAGAGAAACACGAGCGCGTAGTAGACTCAATATTCTAAAAAACGTTAGGCACTAATAGAACGGTGACCTTAAGCCTAGCGTCTATACGGCTAGGCCGGGGGCCTAGACGGATTTAGATGGATCTAATGGAATTTGATTATTTTAATATAAATATATATATTATCACTAAATATATTTAAAAAAAAATCTTAAATTGTTAAAATAACTTATATAATAAATTTAAAAACATCTTGAAAATAACTCCCAAGTCTAATTGTTCATTAAGTCTAGAAACATGTTAAAATAAGTAACTATTCGACATTGAATCATTAATTCATCATTCTCAAAATCTTGTTCATGCGTATTCTATCTCACGCTCTTTCTCCAACTCAAGGTCAAAGTCTTCATCAACATCGTCTTCATCCTCATCCATGTCATCGGATACAAAATCATCTTCGTCAGGCTCTCTCACTTTTTCAATATTGCGAGCACTTCTTTTTTGTTGCAATTCTTGATTTGCACCCGATGCTTCATTCAATGTTCCCCATGTAAGGCCCGAACCGGGAATAACCTCCTCATCTTCAGGCCCGGCCCTGGAAATAGGTCCGCGGTGCAATTGCCAAGTGCCCAATTAAAAATTGGGGCCCATGCTTAATTTTTTTAATATATTTATATGTAAAATAAAAATTGGATATTAATCTCATTACTACGATTATTAATTAGGATGGTAACTTAACTTTATTAAAGTAATCTTTTGAAATTCCCAAAAAAAACAACAACTTTATTTATGCAACTCTTTGTTATTATTATTTTCCAAAAATATTACCTAGTGGTTCTTATTTAATGAAATTGTTCTTTTTATTTTTAAAATAGTTTTTTTAATGGAGAACGATTTTTTTTTTTTTATGAAAATGAAAAAGATTCGGGTACTATTATTATATTTCTACTATGTAATATATATATTTATTAGTTATTATGTTAATTTGTTGTATGATGTTGCTTAAAAAATATTTATTTAAAAGTCAAAGACGAAAAAAAAAAAAAACTGAATTACTACTAATAAAATAAAAACGTTAAGTACTATGACTAATATCAGCATAAATAAGTTTTTCATTATGAAGTTAATAGTGATGCAATTATAAATAATTTGAAATCTTAAAATGCAAAGAGAAACGTTTTAAAAAAAAGCGATAATTGATATAGAAGTAAGTACTAGTTTAATTTAATATGAGGTTCTGATTTTAATATTTTGCCTAGGACCCCTAAGATGTCAGGGTCTGCTCATCTTCTACTCCATCAACTATTTAAAGCTTGAGCATTATGAGCGGTGCTAGCTAGAAGTACATATATCAACTTTGTCACTTCTTCGCTTCTTGTTCGTTAATCTTGCATTGAATTGCACATAAACTAGTTTATTCATCCGATCGGTATCTAGTCTATTTCTCTTCACATAGACTAATTTGTTCATTCGATCGGTATCTAGTCTATTTCTCTTCTTTGTATGTATCTAAAAAAATCAAGAAAAATATACTTTAGAATAAAATACACTAACATACCATTTTGAAAGAATTAAGTTCAAAAAAATAAACCCTTTCAAAAACACTACAATTTATTTCACAACCGGATAAACTTGTTGTCAAAGAAAGAATTCTCATTGCCATCTTTTGGAAGTTTTGTTTATCATTTCCACACACACACACACACACACATATATATATATATATATATATATATATATATATATATATATATATATATATATATATATATATATATATCATACCCAGATCGTATGTATAGTCTTCACATCCTCTCTTTGCCAAAACTCTACGAAATGCACCTTTTCGATTCTTGTACTTTCCCAACTCATTATTTATCACCGTGTTTTGAATGTCAAAGTCCAGATGTAGTCGCTCAATACAATCGAAAGCCCCATCCATGACAAAAGAATGTTCTTGTGATGACCATGAAGAAGAGTCTTCGTAGAAAAAAATAAGGATTCAACAAATAAGCTGTCAAGTGTAGTGGCATGTCAACACGGCCCTTTCCTTTAGCTCCCCATACACAAAGTTCATAGCCGGCTTGACATCCCCATCAACAATAATTGCATTTTTAAATAGCTGAGACCTTACCAATGGCTTCTAGCATGAGCAATTGATGGAATGAGTTGCACATGGAGTCCAAATATTTTTCTTCTTTTTTCAAGCATCATCGTTGAAGCCGCAATATTGTTGGAAGCATTATCGGTCACAACTTGGACCACATCTTCGGAAGCTTCTTTCAAATATGTATTAACCGGTATGAGCATCTTCAGAAGCTTCTTTCGATGAAAGGATTGTCGTCCCAATTCGAGAAATAACGCACAAATTCATAATGGTTCTTCTCTTTCTATCACTCCAAGCATCGGTCATTATTGAACATCCATTCTTCTCCCATTCTTCTTCTTGTGTCTTTAGCATTGATTTTATTCTATCTGTTCCTTCTTTCAAAAGTGGCCCCCGGGGTTGGTATTGACTCAGATGTTGATAACCCGGACCAAATTGTCCAACCGCCTCAACAAACTTCTTGAAACTATCGTTGTTCAACGCATTGAAAGGGATGCCGGACTCGTATACCCACCGATTCAAATATTGATAAACTTGATGAGTTCTTTTTTTGAAGAGTGCATCGTGTATGTTTTGTTGTCTAGATTGTCGACTTTTAATTGATTCATCGAGATTGATTTGAGACACGTGTCTATCCATCAGACCAAGAGTACGAGCCATTTTCGAACCTCTTCCTCCTTCCATAGCTTCAACTTCAATCAACTCTTCAATTTCAACTTCTTTTCATATTTCTTCAATATCCTCTATCGTTTTAGTTTTCTTCTTTTTCGTTTCTTCAAGTGACTCCTTACATCATCTCTTATCTTCAATAGATGCCGACGGATAAGATGTAATGTTTCCTTTAATTCCGGCAATGTGTAGCTTGATTCTATACACACCTCCACTGTACTATTTTTCACACTTCAAACATTTCCATTTATCTTGATTTGTGACATTGCATAGCATTCCAAACTCCCATCCAATATCATTGATACTTCTTTTAAATGCAACATTTGGATCACTTGATATATCGACATTTGCATATTGAGACATTCTTTACTACAAAAGAAATTAAACAATAATTCTAGATTATTATATTCGTAATTTATTAGTTTATTAGTAATTTATTAATATTTTATATAGCATAGTGGAGAGAGAAAAATAAAATTAAAACCAACTTTAAATAAACAACACGCGGCAAACAATTTTTGCTAAATTATCGGATCGAGCACTTTCGGACATTATTTTTTCACGTAAAACAATATTTTAAGATCATCTAACGGTTCAAATTACTTTAATTATCCACGGGTAAGTAGATAAATTGTAAAACCGACTCGTCTAAGTTGTCAAGGGCTCCGGGTGAGGTCACTAGCCTACGCCCAGCGCCCCAGGGCGTAGGGCGTCTGGAATGAGATGAGCCCTGGGGCGCTGGAAGTAGGCAAGTGACCTGCGCCCGGCGCCCTCAAAACATTTAATTAAAAAATCACGGACTCCGGGCGTAGGCATTGAGCTGAGCCTTAGGGCGATGGGCGCAGACTAGTGACTTGCGCCCGGCGCCCAAAACAGTTCAGCAAGCCCTGAACATGAATTTCGCTCGTTTTTTTGTAATTCTAACTTATCCAGATCTCATTTACACACAATTTAAGCACTTCTAACATGAAAAAATTATTACAACACAAATATAATGTCTCAAATACGATTTCTAATAAACAAATACAAGGATATAAATCAGTTCAGACAAATTTCTTCATTGTGACCCTCTTCGCGACAACGTGTACATCGGGTAGTTGGACCAGTCCAAATTACACTACAATGATGAACCATCGTTGTAAGTCTAAATCTGAGTTCCTCTACCTGACTCTTACTTCTCACTATAGCCTTGTGAAGTTCATTTGTTATCACAGATAACACCTGTACTAGCACGTACAAGCCACTCGTCCGCGGATATTCTTGATGATAACACTGATCAGGGCCAGCAATGATCATTTTCCACCTTTTCCTCGTCATCGGTAGTTGAGCTTGGACAAACAATTCATGCATCAAATACCTGAGTGGAAGTAATTGTGCAATTCTCTCTTCACGTAGTTGGTCTATGTAAACATTCTGGGTCGAGTCATGCACCATAATCCGCTCTTTTTGAAGGTGCAATTTACAAACCACAAAATGGCTGCCAACATCCGCAATGAGGATAAGATGGAAAAAATAATATAAGATACAGTTATTCAAGTTAAAATTTGAGTATTGAATAATCTTATGAACTTACGTATTTGAGGCCATCCCACGGTTTAGGGTTCCATCCATGCACACTGTTAGCAATCATTTCAATGCATACACGCAGTCGTTCGACCGAAACAGGTTCGACATTGAAAGGATGATGATTTCCCGAGTCCCAAGCCGATTGCATTGTTTGCTGAGAATTAAGGTTCAAAATTAATACATGTTACGTAATTGAAATTACGGTAAAAATATTCACTACTTACGAAAAATGAGCACGACACGATAGTGTATTTTTCCTTCATGTTGTTACATTCTTCTATATCCAAAATCTTAATGTCGTTGTGGAAAACTCCAAGCACTGCAAATAAACATTATCGCATAACTAATACATTTTTAATTATGAATTATAATATTTTTGTCAATGAACTTACGTAAATATTCATATCATCGTCTCCTGCACTCATCTCCTGGAACCAACCGCGATCCATCGGCCATTCAAAACCAACATTGTGCCTACACATCCTTAATGTAGATTAATAAGACGAGTATTGAATAACAATTGAATAATCTTACAAGGATATAACACTAACTCTGTAATGTCGTTCTTGTCTTTCAAATAAGCTTCAAACCTCTTGATTTCGAGAGTGTTTTATAGTCTCCTCTGGGGGAATGTGTCGCAAGGTGAACTCACATAGTGTGAAAGATGACGAGAACGTACATTTCGTAGTCTTGTCAAGTCCACGCTCGACAACGAAGCTTCGTTCTCGAGATTAGGCTCCGCTCGCGAAGGTTGGACTGGATTGAAATACTCGACCGCTGGCAACATCGGCTGTGGAGTATGAAAATCGTCTATGTGCTACGAGATTGGCTGTGGAGAAAGCCAATACTCGATCACCATTGGTTGTGGTTGTGGAATATCCCAACTTGGAGCAGCATAATACTCCATTGGAGGAAACTGAACATATACAAAATTCAAAATAATTTTCAAAATATATTAATAATAATATAATTTTCCAAATTCATGTTTTAAACAAACAAACAAACAAATGAAGTAAGGAACCTTGTTTGGCCTATCTCCTACGTTCAAACTCCTAAAGCTCTCTTCAAGTGAGTCGATCCGACGACCAAACTGTACAATCTGATCACCGTGCCCACCCAGCTGAACACCATACTGGGTCATCTACACACCTAACTGGGTGATTTGAGCACCCTGATCCCTGAGCAACTCCCTCTGGGACCTAATCTCTGCATACATAGGATCGTCTCGCAGCCTTTCCCTCTCCTCCCGCAGTCTGTCTCTCTCGTCCCGCTGTCGATCTCTCTCCTCCCTGGCCGTATTCATTTACAACAAATCTGTCAACCATGCAGGTGGACCTCCGGATGGATCAGTCTGAGAAGACGATGGATCGGCATGGTCAAACATATCATGTGGAGTTGGGGCTGACGTCTCAGGCAGCTCAAGACCAGCAAGGAACTTCACATAGTCGGTGCAGAAGATGTTGCCGGCGCTTAAACGTAGACAGTCTGTTCAACCACCATTTTTCTTCTCGTACCAACACAGGGTACCGTAAAAATATTCAGACTGCAACTCAACAATGTCCGACTTCAAACGCGGATACACAACCTGAATATTTTTTTATTTTATTTTTAAATTGTATAAGTATGAATAATTTTAATTTGTCAATGAACTTGTTCAAACACTTACCTTTACATTTTTATCAAAAAAAAAAAATCTTGAAATCTTCGGTTTTCGGTGCGTTCTTACTTAGAGACCATTGCAGCATCCTGGGGTATGAATGAAACTATTGTTTCTTTGGGGTTTGCGTTCAATTGTACAGTCGCACCCTCGAAAGCCTCAATCATCCAAAACTAAAAATAAAACATGTTTATATTAAACACTACAAAAACTATTCAATTATCAAACAATTATATGCTATACATACCGCGAAAATATTGATGACCCACAAGCATTCCAATTGCGTGTCCCTTCCCCATCGATATCCCCTATGGCCACGAAGCAATCGTCCACAACAGCCTTCCACACCTTATGTCCCCATGGATACCTCTCGCATGCGTCCAAGTCACTGCAAAGATGTAATAAACACAAAAAAAAAAAAACTTATTTAAATACACAATAAAAAGTAAATTTAAGTCCTATATTACCTCAAATATCTCATCAGGGACCTCTTGTTTTCTGTTAGGTTGGTCTAACATTTTTGTAACCAACCAAACAAATGTTAGGTTGATTGCAATTGAATGATCCTCGGTTGCCCCGTGCCTACCGCTTAAATATTCTTCGACTTTTTCACGCACTTTGTCTATCGGCACCAAATGATTGCCCGCGTGATATTCGAGAAAGGCTGTTTCTTTAAGGTCATCATACTTCTCGAAGTCATCTTCAGTGCGGTCGTCATAAGAGTGCAATCCAGTAATCAAACTGGACTCCACAAGGCTGAGTCGAGTTACCATATTGTTCACTACGAACAACCTACAACGCTCTTTCTTTCCCGACCAAGTGCACACTCGAGCCATCAACTGATGGATGGCCGCATTAAGCACATTCCCTTTCCCGTCCAACAATAAGAAATTACCCAGCTGAGGTAATTCTTCACACAATCCGGGAAGACCGCCAACAGTTTTTCGGCTATGACGGGGACTATACTATAACCAGTGCGAGTGGTTAACTTCCCTTTCATCACTAATGGACCATATTTGCACTCTGGTAGGTCATCAAAGATTTCTGATGAATAATCCACCTGAAAAACAAAAAACAAAAACAAAATTTCAAAACCCACACTGCTGGACGATATTGGGTGTAGGGAGCAAGCTGAAGCCTGCGCTCAGCTCCCTCTGGAATCTGGGTATCAAGAAATTTGGGCGTAGGGCATAAGCTGAACCCTACGCCCAGCGCCCTCTGTATTCTGGACTTCAAGAAATCTGGGCGTAGGGCGTAGGTCTCTGATAGCCTAAGTTCTGATTTTTAGGTGCCAGGGGTAGGATTTAGCTTGCGCCTGGCGCCAAAAATTCAAAAAATCGAACCACAGCCCTACGCCCACCAAAACGAACCAGAACCTACGCCCAAAAAATCGAACCAGAACCCAACGCCCAAAACTCCGGCAATGAATTGAATTGAGGAAGTATGTACGTACCTGATAATTCGTCGTAGCTTGTGATTCCGTCAATGCTCCGAGCCGACGATGGTCATGCCCCAACTTCATTTTCACTTCGCCGCCGACGAGCTCTCGTGACTGGAACCGCTGGAGCCGGACGCCCGACGAGCCCTTTACAAGCGTCGTCCAGAATATGAGGAGTAGGTCGACATTGCCGGATTTTTGTTTCGATGGATTTTTTTTTTCCTGTTCCGTTCAGTTTCTGTGAAATTCTAGTGAGAGAGAGGCGCTGCGAGAGAATTGAGAGGGGTAGGGTTTGAAAATTGAGAGAGATTGATTTGCAATTCTTAAAAATTGATAGGTTTATTTGTGAATTTATAAAACCTAATATTCATTTTTAATTTATTTTTAATGTATTCTTAAAAAGTGTAGTTTTTGGAGGGTTATCCCTCCTAATTCCCTCGTATCTCAACACATCAACTTTAAAACACCCTATCTTTGCGAGTCATAGACAAATTGATCCAACTTCAAAGAATGGCCGACCTCCAGAGCTACCACACGCACTCTAATATCACAACAATTGATAGCCTAACTGATGGGCAGCATCAGAAGAAACATGCATGACTCTAATACCATGAAATCAAAAGTGTGTGAGTCCAATCTCACGCTTAGCCTAGGAAGAGGGGAGAATGATAACAGAGACAACTAGAGAAACTTAATCCTAAAACCAACGTGAAAGCCTAGGAAGAGGGGAGAATGATAACAGAGACAACTAGAGAAACTTAATCCTAAAACCAACGTGAAACAACTCACGATGCCCACTTCTATCGTTCGATGGGCACTCCAAATGACATAATATATCGCTCACAACCACCTAGCGGGTACAACTATGCTCCACTCGATCTTTTCTTTGTTCACTTTGGTTTGGCTTCACAATCCCAACTATGAAAATATGCTATCGTAGATGCCTTAAATCTTCAATTCTAATGAAAATAAAATTGAAAGTTCAATGGATAAGAGTTTTCCACTGGTTGAGGTGCTATATATATAGCAATATTTTTTCAATCTATACAAAGAAAAATGTCATATAGAGTGATCAATTAATCCATAGCAATTTCTTCTTTCCTTTTTCCTTTTAGACTACTATGTTTTGACCCAAGAATAATGTCCGAATCACCAACTAGGCCTGTTACCCAAAAACGAGAGGTTTCGACAGATGATGAGCAGATAATCAGGGATGAACTAAGTATGGGTATACTGAGTTACTACTCGTAGTGCTAGCTTGAGCACCAAAACTGAAACTTGAGAGAAGCTCAGCCTGTGGGAAGGAACTGTTGGACGGAACATCGAGCAACAAATCTTGGTCACAGCTATCATCGCCAAAATCAGAACAAAAGAGGTTTTTCGGACTGAAGAAAGAGCAACCTTTATCTATTTTTATCTCCTCGTTGTGGCTTAACCCCGTCACAATACTTTTCGGACATTCCATCATTTCATTTGATCCTGAAACAAAAATCCAAAAAACAAACATAAGACATGATTCTACAAATACAATTGAAATAATAAAAATCTTTATCCGTGAAGATGATTATGCAGCAGTTGCTCCAATTTAATTACCGGGAAACTTCTGGTGAACTCTATCCTGTGAACTTGTCACACTAAGTGAAGAATCAAAAGTTGAAAATGCATTTGATTTCACAGCTTCTGATTCGTCGATGACACTTTTACCTTTCGAATCCTGATTACAAAAAATAGGATTCAGAATAATACATTTTAACCCAAGAGTACTGTTTCATTATCCAGTACAGACCTTAAGGATCTTATATTGTTCCACCCATTTCGATTTTGTCAAATTGGACAGAATGAGTTTCCTCATGACTCTACAATCTTCAGTCTTGAGGCTAGTCGATGAGTTATCGAAAACTCCATCTGCAAGGATCTTCTGGAAGGACAACAAATTCTCCTTGAACTGAGGGCTTCCAAACATGCTTCTAAGACTGGCAATCAAATATGAGTTCCTGCTAAGAAACGTATGAAAGATATGTTAGCTTCTTAATAAAGATCACTCAATATTGAAGACTACTATTATCACTATATATATTATACAAGTCTCTTGAGATCTACAATATCACAGAATATATTGAAACGAAGCTAATATCATAATTTTATCACCAAAAGTACAAACTTTTTTTAAACCGCGGTTAAGTTAAACAAATAAACTATGTTCTTAATGTTTGACACTACAGAAGGATAATGCTTACCTATCTGGAGATTCCAAAGTGTCGATAGGGGGCAAAAGCTTCAGCAACTGCTGTTGTTCGTCATTTGTCAAATGACTCAGAAACTTGTTTAAATTTACAATTTCCTGCATAAATACACACAGGAAATGATTGTATCAGGTCACAAAAGCCTCAAACGTTTCAAGCATGAGTCAAGTTTATTAAATATCAGGAACATAAGTAAAAATCAGATGGTAACAGATAGCTATTAGATAATCGCACACAAGATACAGAAGAATCATTACTTTTAATAGTAACTAGTTATGACATTTCTGCTACCATGGACACAAACACGGTCCAAATAAAATGTTGACCAGTCTTGGCATAGTGAGAAAAGTTTTATAGCCACCACACCGATTAATATCTTAAGATGTGTTTACGACTTACTTCCAGGTCTATGTGACAGAGTGGCGAATCGTGATGGGCCAAAATCTGTGGTTTTTCAGGCTGATCCATGTCTCTGAATAACAAGATAACACAAACTAGTCAGTATACTACCAAAGACATAAACTGGAAAATATAGAAGAAATAAATATGAATCGTTTTGCCTGAAAATAAGCTAAAAAGTATTTAGAATCACACTAAAGTATTCATACTATACTAAAGGTTAACATGAAAGCTTCTTCATACTGTTATTGTAATGGATAAATGACTAGAAGCATAACTTAAAAGTACCTTCTGCTTCGCTTTTCGTACACAGGATTCTGGGTACGTAGAGCACCAGTGTCTTCAGTAAGAGCAGGGTAAGCCACCAGATGAGAACTAAACGCATGTCTCTTGTTATCAATTGAAAGGGAACTAGCTTCTGATTCTTCTTCTCGAGCAATGGAGTTTGGATGCCGAATAAGGACACTTCCATGACCAATCTCAACAGACACCATAGGTTTGTCACTCTCAAGAAGCAAATCCTCTTCTGAAGATGCAGACAAGCAAGAAGACTGTTGTTCATGCCATATGGTATAAAGATCTTTAGTAAGTTTTTCTACTGGAGACGGCTTTAAACGAGGGAAACAGGTTCTCTTCCTAGACGGCACCATTGAATCCCAAACAACGGGTTGGGATGGACCTGCTAAGAGAAAAAAATGGACTGTCAATTGTAGACAGAAATAACTTTCAGTTTATAGATTTGTCCTATAAATATATATAGTATGGTTACCAGTCAAATCACTTGCATCAGCACTGCCATTGTACGCACAGCTCTCCGTGTTTGATATAGCAGAGCCAGAACTTGATCTATTGCTTGTATCTTCGTCAAGTCCTCTTCGGAAACCTTGACTATGAGCAGGACGAACTCCCCCGAATTCAGTGACACTGCCAATCTTCTTGCGCTTGAGAACCTTTGCTTCT
This sequence comes from Euphrasia confusa, assembly GCA_954870475.1. Taxonomy (NCBI): domain Eukaryota; kingdom Viridiplantae; phylum Streptophyta; class Magnoliopsida; order Lamiales; family Orobanchaceae; genus Euphrasia; species Euphrasia confusa. Next base: position 21,803,032 of record OX940949.1, read on the forward strand.
TTGTTCTTAATCGGTAAGGTTTTCACCTTAGAAACCCCATAGTCCTCCATTTCGTCGGCTTCAGCTCTAGAATGTAGAGGTGCATAATTTTCCAGAGTTCCCTTGGTTCTCCAACGTGATCCACACGCATTGCAGAGCACTGGCTTCTCAGGAGGCCCATTACGCCAGAGAGGGGTACCTGTTGAGTGAGTACATTTGTTAGTGACAAGTCAAACTTAAATCTTTATACGAAAGGAAATTATTCAAAAGAGTTCTCGTGCATTCACATGGAAAGCCAGCAGCCAAATCGCATGCTAAATTTTCAATACGAAAAACAAAGTGCTAGATGTTCATAGAAGAAGCATGGGTTCTCTTTCTTATTATTTCAACAAAAGATACACGTTATTATCACTCTAGATAAACACAGATACAGTTGATTATTGCCACGACTCTTATCTTTGATATCGGGTCTGAAATCCAAACATCAAAAAAACATTTTAAACTATGGACAACACGATTATGGAATCATACCAAGAAAACCTGGCAGAAATGAATGAATGTAAACATTTTCAATCAAAAAATATTAAATACCACTACGTCTTCAAAAACAAAGCAAATGGTTTCTCATTTCTTCAAATAGATAACCCAAAGACAAGGTGATCGCTGGAAGAGTTAATTCAAAAACACAGTTAAAAAGGATGCTACATGAAGAGCTGAATATGTGAGGGTAATGTCAGTAACTTCTGAAGACCTTGGCAAGTTGATCAAGTAATATACGGTTTTAAATAATCCTTCCAAACTCTCATTTAAAACCAAACGGTCTAACGAGTACCGGTAGTCGCCATGTAGAGTTCCCAGTACCAATGCTAATTATAATTTCAAGACGCCACTCGTTTTAAACACATGATTCTATTTGAATTAACTTGCCAATCATCGCTAAACGAATGTGAGCATATGAAAAGTGTGTAAAATGGAATTAGCACCAAGAATATCGTATCGAAGGCCGTTTGCAGTAGGGGTTATCCAAGGTTTTCAAACATTAATTGGAAATGGATAGCACAAGAATATAGCCAGTGTAAACCATAAGACCACATTACATATGACATAGCATTGCACATATTGTCCTGCCATTGTTGTCATTATCCGGAATATCGAGTAGATGAATTAAAACTAATCAATGCAAAAACCATTCCAAGAATATGACAAAATCCATTCCAAAAACCATTTCATCAGATAATTTGGGAAAATGAAATTTAAAATCTCACTTGTAACACCACAGTGATAGCAGGGCCCATGCTTTCCCATGTCTTTAATACTCTTATGAAAATCCCAGAAGAATACCAACAGAATGATAATAAATAAAAGCTGGGCAAAATCAGTTTTCTGTATATAAAATGAGTTTTCCAATAAAAGATTTTAAGGTAAAAAATAAAGGGTTGATTCTTCTTGTATTAACCTTTCAAATTCATATACAAATAAATTTTTTTTTTTTTTTTTTGCAATACACCCAGAAAAAAAAAAACAATCAAATCAAACAAAAATAAAGTATTTGTTCTTGCAGTCCCAGAAAAGAGCACTATAAACACCGAGCTTTGCACAGTGAATGAAGGTGAAGAAAAAAAGGGTTTTTATAATTCATACAATATAATATTGAATTCCAATAAAAATGAAGAATGAAAAGCAGTGCAGGAATCTGAATAATTGGTTGAGAATGGAAGGTGAAAATGGGAAAGGGGAAGAGGGGTTTGTTTCTGTGTATGACTTTCTTTGTTTCTTTCCTTTCTTTTTTGTATTGGGTGTGAAGTTAATGTTAAGCTTTCTTTAATATTCTATAAATCTATAAACATGTTACTACTATTTGATTTTTATTTTTTGTTTTGCCCAATAAATAATGGTTAAAACACTTAAATAATCTTATTGTTTACCTTGTAAAAACATTACCACCTCTTCTGGTGTAGTTGACTACTGACTTTTCAATTCATCCAAATTCCTTTTTTTTTTTTTTTCGGAAACCCATTAATTCACATAAAGAAAACGGAAATTCTTAAGGTCAAATTTATGATGTAAATATTATTAAACATTATCTTTTTGGACAACATGATCCCCTTAATTTTAAAAAAGTAATCCGAAACCTAATATTTATATGAGTAGTAAATGAGATTGTAAAATCTTTTCAAAGAAACTTGGAAAATGTAACAAGTAAGATCATTAGTACATAGTATATTTTTTTTCCAAATCTCCTATGAAAACATATGGTTTTTTAATATCATAATAATGGATATTCTCAAAGCGCATTTTGAGCAGATCATTTAGTTGGTAATGAGTTCACCCGTTTCTTGACATTCACTCGCAATTTGCACTTTCCGAGTTGAAATATTACTATTCAGTGCCTTAATTACTTTTTTTTGTTGTAGTATATTTTGTATGGGAGTATTTGTATTCATTAGAGAAATATAGAAGAAATGAAAATTCGAACTTCGTGTTCAACACAATTTCCTTAAAAATAATTTTGTTCTCTACGAGTACTATTGTTTCTATTTATTCGAATTATCTATTTACAATAAATTTATAAAATATTAGCATGTTAATTAATTAATTGTATATAAAATATCAAAATCAATAAAAAAAATTAAACGATATTAAACAAAATCAACAACAATAACAGTTGAATTTTTAAATATATAATATTTAATTATATTTGTTGAAGTTTGCCACGAAACCGAGGAGGAAACGCGTTGAAGCATTCAACGCCTGCCAAAGGTAATCGACGGTCGCCGTTTATGTTCGGCGATCGCCAAATGAGGACTCGCGCCCGCCGAAAAGGTCATCGAATGACGAAGTTGAGACTGCATAAAAATGGAGGTTTCGGCGCCCGCCGAATCGGTTCCGCGACCGCCGGTTGCAAACGGCGGTCGCCGTTTATGCTTGGCGCGAGGATTTTAGGAAAATCCTATTTTTGGTCTGTTTTGGTTTCCTTCTCCTACTAGGCATACTATGAGCGAGAATTAATGTTTCCATACATTAGTTAGGACCTCTCCCTATATAAAGAGAGCTTCTCCATAGGCATAAACACACCAATTATTCTAGCTATAACTATTACGTGAGATTTGAGGGTTTAGAGCGTATATCATCCATGTAATCGTGAAGTAATATTATAGTGAATTGTTCGTCGTTCCTCCCGTGGTTTTTCTCAGTTGGGTTTCCACGTAAATTCTTGTCTTCTCTATTTTACGTTGATTTCTTTTATTCTGTATTATCGATATTATCATACTATACATCGTCCGTTCCTACAACAAGTGGTATCAGAGCTAAGGATCTATGACGAGCGTGAGGTATGACATACCGTTGCTGGATCTCAACACAAGGTTCTCGATTGGCAATACAAGATGAGGTTAGTTCTATGATCCCTGAAGCAAGAGATCGCCCTCAATGGTATTAACAACATGCCGGTTCACATGGAGCATGATGACCGCGTGACGCTCGATCAGATGGCTATGGCGACCATAGGGCTCCATGTTTCGAACAGTTTGGCGGAGGACATCATGGAGATGAAGACAGCGAAAGAATTGTGGGAGAAGCTTGAAGAGATGTGCATTACCAAGACGGTGTCAAGTAAGCACAATTTGAAAAGGAGTTTATATTTCCTCAAGATGGCGGAGGGTTCTTCTATCCCCGCGCACGTAGCGAAATTCAAGGAGAAAGTCGGCGACCTCGGCAACATTGGCGTGAAGCTCGAAGATGATGATCTTGCGTTTTGGCTCCTAATTTCGCTACCCCCTTCTATGGCGAGCTTCCGTGATACTCTTCTATATTCTCGAGATAGCCTCACGTTTAAAGACGTAACCTCGGCTCTCTCATCTAGAGAGAATATTTTGATGATGGAGAATCCTAATTCGGGAGAGACGCCAAGCGAATGATTGAATGTCCGTGGGCGGACCAACCAGAGATCGGGGCAGGATAGGTCTCGATCGAAGTCACGACATAGTAACAAGGTATGCAACTATTGCAAGAAGAAAGGTCACATCAAAGTCGATTGCTACGCCTTGAAAAATAGGAAGGAGAGAGAAGGCGGCAACAACAACAACAATAATTCCGGTAAGCGTTCCGCTGAAGTTGGTGTAGCCGAGAATTATTGCGATCTCCTTATGGCTTTGGGTGAGGTCTCCAAATCAAGCGAGGAATGGATTCTAGACTCGGGATGAACGTTCCACATGTGCCCGAATCGTGATTGGTTCGAGACTTTTGAGAAGGTGGAACAAGGTGCGGTGAATATGGGAAACAACGCGTCATGCAAGATCGAAGGGATATGAAGCATCCGGATCAAGATGTTTGACGGCGCGATCAGCACCCTAAGCGAGGTTAGATACGTTCCCGGCTTAAAGCGGAATTTAATTTCGCTTAGTACTTTGGAGTTTAAGGGTTACTCGTTCACCGGAGAAGGTGGAGTCGTGAAGGTTGCCAGCGGTTCGTTAGTGGTTATGAAAGGCGAACGGAAGTCTAATAGGCTTTACGTTCTTATTGGGTCTACGCTGAAAGGTGAAGTAGCCGTGGGCGATTCCAAAGTCCCGGATGTCGATACAATGAGACTTTGGCATATGCGTCTAGGGCATATGAGTGATTCCGGAATGGCCGAGTTGAGTAGACAAGGGCTTCTTGGGGATAAGGGCTTGTCGAAGTTGGAGTTCTGTGAGCAGTGCGTCTTTGGGAAGCAAACGCGAGTGAAGTTCACTACCGGTGCTCACACAACGAACGAAATACTCAGGTATGTACATTCTGATCTATGGGGACCATCCTCGGTCCCCTCCACTGGAGGTTCTTACTACATGCTTACCATCATCGATGACTATTCCCGAAAGGTTTGGTCGTTCTTCTTGAAGCACAAGAGCGACGTGTTTTCTACCTTCAGAGATTGGAAGGTGATGATAGAGAAACAGACCGGGAAAGTCGTGAAGAACCTGCGTACGGACAATGGCCTAGAATTTGTGTCCGACGAATTCAACCAGTTCTGCAAGTGATGCAACCCAAGGTTCGGCAACCGACGTTGAAGACGGCGGAACGAGAGTCGGACGTGCGACGGGTCGAATACGAGAAGTTTGGTCGAGCTTTTGGCTTGGTGTCGGCCGACACCAAGGTCTTTCGGCCGGCAGAGGGCCAAAAATCCAGTTTCTGCCGATTCCGAGGCTCAACCCGAGGAAGAACCCGAAGTGAGGGGTTGGTGTCGGCCGACACCCATATCTGTCGGCCGACATGTTCAAAAATTTTCAGCGCTGGCAGAAGTTCTTTAATTTCAGCGTTATTTTTATTAATTATTTAGATTTCAGCGTTGTTTTATTAATTATTTCCTTTTTTTCAATTAATTAAGGTTATGCCTATATAAGGCTCCTCAATACTACTGTTTTAAAACAATTATGAATTGATGAATAAAGTTACGTTTTTTGAGTTTTACTAAAATTCTCTCTGGGGTTCAAATTCTACCTGACTATTCCAAGGAATTCAACCGACGAATCAACGAAGCGACCCCCCCTTCGTTCGTGTGTCTTCATCATCCCCGAGTTGTTGCGTCAACTGCGCGTTGGGGTTTAGGACTTCGATCCTAAATCATTTCGTGGGTTAGATTCAGAGGTTTTGGGACCTTCCACCGGTATCCTTTATATTTTCGTTCATCGTTCATCTTCTATCCTTCATCTCCAACGAGGTTCGTATCAGCAAGAGTTCGGGGATTGTGAGGCACCACACTGTGAGATACTCGCCTCAGCAAAATGGAGTAGCCGAGAGAATGAATCGCACGATTATGGACAAGGTACGTTCCTTGTTAGCAACTTCTGGGTTGACGAGTGGTTTTTGGGCTGAAGCGGCTTCTTTAGCATGTTACCTTATCAACCGCTCTCCGTCCATGGAGATTAATAAGAAGACTCCACAAGAATTGTGGAAGGGATCTCCGGCAAATTATGAGGACTTGAGGGTGTTTGGGTGTCCGGTCTACTTGCACGTCAACAACGGGAAACTAAATGCACGAGCTAAGAAGTGCATATTCTTTGGCTTTAAGGAAGGAGTTAAAGGATACAAGCTTTGGTGTCCAGAGACGAAGAAGATCATTCTAAGCCGTGTTGTAGTCTTTGATGAGGCTTCTATGATTGGTGATCGGTCGTCTAAAGGGAATCTCGAGGTTCCAAGTACTCCTATTGAGGTGGAGCCGGACAGGGTGCAAGAGGAAGATGATGGGTCAAGTTCCCCGACCGATGAGACGAGTAGTTCAACTACTCCAGAAGATCCAAAAGAGGTGGAGCCGCAATGCATAGCACGAGATAGGCCAAGGCGTGAGACTCAACCACCCAAAAGGTTAGCCGAGTATGAGTTAGTTGCCTATGCTCTAAACTTAGCCGATGAAGTTGATTCGTATGAGGAACCTTCCTCATATGCCGAGGCGGTTACGTGTGATGACTCAAGTAAATGGGTCTTCGCTATGCAAGAAGAGATGGAGTCTCTTCATAAGAATGGCACTTGGGAGTTGGTTGATCTCCCTAAAGGCAAGAAGGCCATTAAGTGCAAGTGGATCTTCAAAAGGAAGGAGGGCATCCCTGGGGTTGAGGACGAGAGATACAAGGCGAGATTGGTGGCTAAGGGTTTTAGCCAAATTCCCGGAGTATATTTTAATGATGTGTTTTCACCGGTGGTCAAGCATAGCTCGATTCAAGCGATTTTAGGCATTGTGGAAATGCACGATTTGGAGCTTGAGCAAATGGATGTGAAGACGGCCTTTCTACATGGGGAGCTCGATGAAGATATCTACATGGTCCAACCCGAGGGGTTCGAGGGTTCAAACCAAGAGAACAAGGTGTGTTTTCTCAAGAAGTCCTTATATGGTTTGAAACAGTCTCCGAGACAATGGTATAAACGTTTCGACACGTTTATGATTAAGAATGGTTTCCGAAGGAGCTCCTACGATAGTTGTGTGTATTTCCGGAAAGGCCGTGATGGGTCTTTAGTCTATCTTCTCCTCTACGTCGACGATATGTTGATAGCGGCTAAGGATAAGTCGGAGGTTGAGAGAGTTAAGACACAACTTAGCAAGGAGTTCGAGATGAAGGATCTAGGTGCGGCAAAGAAGATCCTTGGGATGGAAATCACTAGAGATCGAAGAGAAGGCAAGTTGTATCTTGGTCAAAAGGGGTATATAGAGAAGGCGCTTCGTCGTTTCAACCTTGAGAATGCGAACCCGGTAAGTACTCCCCTTGGAACACAATTTTGACTTACCTCTGCTGATTCTCCGACTACGGAGAAGGACATCGAGGATATGGCTCGAGTCCCTTATTCCAATGTCGTTGGGTCTTTGATGTAGGCCATGGTGTGTACGCATCCGGATTTGGCCCACGCCGTGAGTGCCGTGAGTCGGTATAAGGCCAATCCCGGAAGAGAGCATTGGAAGGCGGTGCAATGGGTGTTGCGCTACTTGAGAGGTACGTCTAACAAGAAGCTAGTGTTCGAGAGGAATCAAGAAGATGTTCGAGGGTTCGTGGATTCCGACTATGGCGGTGATCTAGATAAAAGAAGATCTCTTACCGGGTATGTTTTTACCATTGGTGGGTGTGCTATAAGTTGGAAAGCTATTTTGCAAAGTACGGTGGCCTTATCAACTACCGAGGCGGAGTATATGGCGGTCACCGAGGCTTGCAAGGAGGCTCTATGGTTGAGAGGTTGGTTTAGAGAACTCTCGAATAGTTCTAAGACGACGTCAATCTTTTGTGATAGTCAAAGTGTTATTTGTCTCACAAAAGATCAAGTGTTCCATGAGAGAACAAAGCACATTGATATTCGTTATCACTTTTTCCGTGAGGTGATCGCTCGAGGCGATATTAAGGTGAGTAGGATTAGTACTCACGACAATCCGGCGGACATGTTGACGAAGAGTTTACTCGCAACCAAGTTTGAGCTTTGCTCTAGCTTGGTTGGACTTTGATCGAGAGATTAAGTCCTTAGGGGCTTTAGGAGGAAGACGAAAGGTGAAGGAAGTTCGCGGTTTAGTGCCAAGGTGGAGATTTGTTGAAGTTTGCCACGAAACCGAGGAGGAAACACGCTGAAGCATTCAGCGCCCGCCAAAGGGAATCGGCGGTTGCCGTTTATGTTCGGCGATCGCCAAATGAGGACTCGCGCCCGCCGAAAAGGTCATCGAATGACGAAGTCGGGACTGCATAAAACTGGTGGTTTCGGCGCCCTCCGAATCGGTTCCGCGACCGCCGGTTGCAAACGGCGGTCGCCGTTTATGCCAGGCATGAGTATTTTAGGAAAATCCTATTTTTGGTCCGTTTTGGTTTCCTTCTCCTACTAGGCGAGAATTAATGTTTCCATACATTAATTAGGACTTCCCCCTATATAAAGAGAGCTTCTCCATAGGCATAAACACACCAATTATTCTAGTTATAACTATTACATGAGATTTGAGGATTTAGATCGTTTATCATCCTTGTAATCGTGAAGTAATATTATAGTGAATTGTTCGTCGTTCCTCCTGTGGTTTTCCTAGTTGGGTTTCCACGTAAATTCTTGTCTTCTCTATTTTTCATTGATTTCTTTTCTTCGGTATTATCGATATTATCATACTATACATCGTCCGTTCCTACAACAATATTAATTAAATATTGAATGAGTATAAAAAAATTTAGTTTAAATAATAATGTATAAAAGCGTTAAATAAACAAATCAACCCGACCAATGAAATCGTGTCAAATCCAACCCAAGGTCTATTGCCCCAGTAGCCCAATAAATGGTGCCAAAGTAGGCCTGAATTTTCAAGGGTCACCATAATTCATGGCTCAGCCCGTCCCAATAGTCGGGGGGGTCGAGTCGACCTCCTGGATTTGGACAATTTTGACAGATGACATGAAGAGATTTCTTATTGGCTATGAACAATTCATCTTTCTTCATTGTATGGGTGAACATAATCATTTATATGTTGGGATTTGCGCTCAATTTCGTCGCTGCAAGAAACGAATACGAAACACGAACGAAAATGAAAGAACACAAGAATTATAGTGGTTCACCCAAATAGGCTACATCCACTATCGTCGCTGCAGATCTTTCACTAGAATAATAATAGACGACTCCGGGAGTTTACAAACGCACACACACGTATCACAGTATTCTCGCTCTCGTCTACTCTCGGTATTCTAGAATTCTCACGATGATACTCTCATACTAATTACATTGTTGGAGACTCCCTTTTATAGGTCTAAATACATGAGAAACCCTAATCCCAATTTAGGTAGGAGTCCACGCCGAAAAAGGACACAAAAACTCGTAACTTTTCGCCCAAGCAAAAAATCTGCTGTTGGAATTTCATGGGTAGCGACCGCTACCCCCGCGCTACCCAGTGCGCTACGCTAAGCGCTCCTTGATCGCTGTCTTTGGCTGGTCGGGGTCTTGACAGGACCACAGACCGCTGGTCCTAAGGCAGCGCCCACTGGTCCTAGGGCAGCGCCCGCTGCCCTTCTGTGGCGGTCATCTCCTTCGATCGTCTTCTCCGATCGTCTTCTTCGTCCTTCTTTTGTCATGATTCGACCCCATCTCCCAACAATCTCCCACTTGGAGGCGAATCCTAATCACCTCCCACTGCAGCGGCATCCCCGGTCCTCACCAACATCGCCCAGTCGAAGTTTCCACCAACTTCGACGCATCGCGACTTCTCAGGTTCTTCCAGGCTTTCTTCACATTGCCATCTCCGTTAACCTTCTCATCACCTCGCAACTCCTTTTCGGACCTCCGAAACCGCAACATTGAAACCAAACTTCTAAAAGCTCCCAAACGTCGCTTCCCCGAATTGCTTGTGAAACGGTTAACTCCCACTGAATGGTCAACGTCAGCATTCGCATGCCCATCGTCTATCCCCGACGACCTTTTTCAAAATCCTCCAACATTCTCATTGCTAGCCTCACGATTCCCTTGTATTCTTCTCTCCGTTTTCAGAATCCTAATCACCGGACTCTCTCCAAAACGATCCCCAGAGATACACTCAAATTGTCTAACAACTCCCACCGCATGGGAAATGTCAGACTTCTTATCAATGCTCTTCGAAATTTTCATAAGACTTCTTCCAGTTGCAAGGAATCTTACCCGAACGCATTACCTCGTCTCTTACCAACGAGTTACTCTTTGACAATAACGAGCTCATCTCGTTTCTCGTTGTCCTATTGCTCGCATTTTCAGCCAACATTGTTGCGTCATCTCGCTTTGAAAGCATATGATTGAACATCGAGACCTTCTCCAGTTGGTCTACATGGGCCACATCTACCGGAACATATCCCGAATCATATCTCAGCTCTCCATCTTCCGATTTTCTCTCGGCTACCGAGAATCGTACTCTTCTCTGCTTCTCGAGACACAGACTCCGATCCATATGAGGTTCCTCCGAACACACTTTTGGTTGCAACCTTCTTTCGCTCATATGACCCAACCCACAATGCTCAGGCTCCTTGGTGTCGTCGGCCACACCAATATCACGACCACAAGTCGTAGTGTAAAAGGTACCCGTCCTTCGACCATGAGCAGTAATCATCGCACCCTTTGACACCTTCCAAGATCCATTCTCGAACATAACTTTGTGTCCGTCCCTCTCAAGCTGGCTAACCGAGATCAAGTTTCCCCACAGCTTCGGCACACACCTTACATTCGACAGCTTCAACGTCTGCCCAAACGACATCTTCAATCTCACGTTACCAATGCCCACGACGCCCAAGGTCTTTCCATCCGCAAGATGAACCTTACCGTGATCTCCGGCAACGAAATCCCCCATGCCGTTACGTCTCGTCGTTGTGTGAAACGATGCTCCTGAGTCAAGTACCCAAGAGTCTCCGAGAGGCTCAGAAGATGTTAGCAAGACATCTCCACTCTCGTCTTTTTCCGTTACCGCATTTGTCCCGCCTCCGATCCCCGAAAGCTCTCCACAATGCCTCTTTAAGTGACCGATTTTTCTGCAATTCCACCACTTGAATTGCTTCTTCTTTCGGTTGCTCGAACTCACCCTTCCACTGCGTTTGAAATCCCCATGGAGATACTCACCTCGGCTCATGGACATGGTCAACGTAGTCGAAGTAGATGCTTCCCCGAGATCCCTCCTCCGAACTCCCTCGGCAAGGAAGCGGTCCCTCACATCTTCAAGCTTCAACTTCTCACCTCCCATGGAATCACCCAACGCCTCATCGGTTCCCATCTAATCGGTAGCGATGCCAGCCTCGATCTCAAACGAAGTCACTTCTTTGACGATCGCGTTGAACACGTTCACATGAGTCGCAATCACACCATCGTCTTCCATCTTCAAATGGAACAACCTCTGCAAAAAGGCCACTTTGTTCATCACCAATGACTTCTCGTACAAGTCGGACAGAATTTTCATTATCCCCGCGGTCGTCTTCTCCTTCATCACCTTCTTGGCAACGTTTTCCGACAACGTCAAACGGATCAATCCGAGTACTTGTCAATCAAGGAGGAGCTCAATCCGCCTCGCTCGTCTCTTACGGCGTCCCGCCTTCCAACGATAGATGAATTTTCTTCTCGCCCAGGTACTTCTCGATTTCCATCCTCCAGGATGCGAAATCCAGGCCATCAAATCTCGTAACTCCAAGGATCGTCAAATCGCTCATCGTTTCTTCGATTGCCCAGCTTTTCCACCAAAGCTCTGATACCAGTTGTTGGGATTTGGGCCCAATTCCGTCGCTGCAAGAAAAGAATACGAAACTCGAACAAAAATAAACGAGAATAAAAGAACACAAGAATTATAGTGGTTCACCCAAATAGGCTACGTCCACTCTCGCTGCTGCAGATCTTTCACTAGAATAATAATAGACGATTCCGGGAGTTTACAAACGCACACACACGTATCACAGTATTCTCGCTCTCGTCTACTCTCGGTATTCTAGAATTCTCACAATGATGCTCTCATACTAATTACATTATTGGAGACTCCCTTTTATATATAGGCCTAAATACATGAGAGACCTTAATCCCAATTTAGGTATGAGTCCACGCCAAAAAATGACACAAAAACATGTAACTTTCCGCCCAAGCCAAAAATTCGCTGTTGGAATTTAATGGGTAGCGACCACTAGTCCTAGGGCAGCGCCCGCTGCCCTTCTATGGCGGTCATCTCTTTCGATCGTCTTCTCCGATCGTCTTCTTCGTCCTTCTTTCGTCCCGATTCGACTCCATCTCCCAACATTATATACAACACTCAGCCATGTTCTAGAAAATTTTCTTTTAATCTTTATTCGCACACAAGATTTCCAATAGGAACAGTTAGTAGTATCCAGTTGGAAAGCTTAGCAACATTTGCAGATTCATCCTCGAAAAAGGAAACAGAAATCCAAGAATAGAAAAATATTGAGTCTAGCACTAAGTGATTTTATAAATCGGAATCAAACAGTTTTAGAAATGATTTGATTCAATTTTAACCAAATTATTTCAATTTGGTTTAGTAATGTTTGGTTTGAACAAAATTTTAATAAAATAATAATAATAATAATACTTAATAGTATATATATATATATATATATATGATGGCTAAAAATTTAATTATCTTGTTAAAAATGTAATTATAAAAATTAAAATAAAAAATATTTTTAATTTGTTATAAAAATTAAAAAAAATCATTGTAAAAATATTATTAATTTTAAAATAAAATTCAAATTGTCAAAAAAAATATAAGAGAAATAAAATTAAGAGGAAATTATTAATATTTATATAATTATTTATTTATTATTTGATTTGGTTTGATTTTTATCGGTTAATATAATAATTATCAAATAATTATAAGCACAAATTATTACATACAATAATTTTTATGGCACAAATTCACTATACTAATAAAATACATTTATATCAACTAAATTTAAAAAAGAAACAATATTAATTATAAGGAACATAGATAATACTCTGTATTAACTATAAATTGATAAAAAATATATATAACTAAAAACGAATTAACTAATAGTTGAGTAGGGAATCCAACCAAAAAGTAGACAATAGCTGGGCAATAAGAAGAATAAGTGTAACTATAGCGCTCTCTTACATGAGGTTAGAACATCTCTCTCTAGATATATGGAGTATGAGTAACAACTAAACAAAAATACATTTGAAATTATTATTGATAAACTTTGCAAATACTATTATCTATAACTTATTTAATTATTTTTTTAAAGAACATTGGTTATTCTTCTTCTAATGATTTTTGTATCTCTGAATATTTTCATAATATTTTGTAAAACTTTTTTTATAATATTTTCATAATATTTTGTAAAACTTTTTTTATTGATATTGTTATTTCATTAACACATTCTACAAATAAAAATATAAAATGTGTTCATAGGAACTAGTTAATAATTATGATTTCACCACATAATTTTAATTGAAAATCAACGCTCAAGATAGATGCAGTTCAAGATAGATGCAGTATATTCCTCAATATTTTAAAATCTTGTAGCTAAAAATGGAGTCAATTATAACAAGATTTTGGAAGGCCGATTCTCATCAGGTGGTCATTTTGAAATATTTTCACAAACTTAGTGAAACTACATGTACAATGTATTGTACAATTATTGAATATATAGAATGTATAGATGATATATACTCCTGACGCCGTAGACTTAACACCGGTTGATATATTAACTATAGTTGGTTGATATATTAACTATAGTTGTATATATACTATAAATGAGTATTTGTGATTGTGTGTGCAATTATATATATTTTTTTCAAATCTACCGGAGTTTACGGAGTATTCTTATTTATAGATTTTTTCTCTCAAATCTACATGTTACTTACATGGAGTAATCTTCTTGATAGAAAAAATGTTGGAGTATTATTTACAATTTATTATACACTTAGAATGGAATATAATTATGATTGTAATTGTGAATGATCATTTTAGTGGTGATGAATGAAGATTTCTTTTTTTATTTGTGTTTTTTCTTTAATTTTTAATAATGTTATTTTTATTTTAATAAAAAAATTATAATGAACATTTATATTTAATTGAGTTATGTATACAATGTAATATGTCATATATATAAACCGCAAAAATCAATTATAAAACCGAAATGGTATATTTTCAACAAGAATATCCCCTAATCAAAGGAAATGTGCACAATGTTGGAAAATGAGCGTCTCGTGAAGAGTTTCGATTTGATATCTCATACGCTCAATTTCGAATAGTATGAATGATAAATTAATTTTGAAAGATGTAACTAGTCGTAAGATAATTCCAAATGAAATAATAAAATATGCATGGTACTGTATTTCATAAACATAGGGGAGTACCCTATATACATACATTTGTGCTATTTTATTGTTGGGAAAATAATAAAATAATAATAAAATAATTATATTATTATTATTATATAAGTTACATTTCAATTTTAATTTTGAAATAATTGTCATAAAGTGAAATTAGTATGGTTTTGATTGCTAGACGTTACGATTTGTGGTCAAACGATCTAGATTCAACGAACCTTCGACTCCAACAATCTCTATATAAGAGCACTTGATTATTATGCGAAATAATCGAAGAGAACGACTCGAATCGAGAAGCTCTCGAATACGACGAGAAAGAATGAACATGAAAATGTTTGAGATTATACAGACATGTTCCGAGCAATCGCTCTCGTCTTTTTTTTTTTTTTGTTATCTTTCTTTCTTTAACCCTCCGGTGATATTTCTTAGGCAACATCTCAGTTCGCCGTAACAAATGTTTTGCTTTGAAATCGTTGTATCCTGGGAAACAATCGTACCCGTAGAGGACGAATTTGTTTTAAGGAAATCGTGTTGAACACGAGCCTCGATTTATTCGATTTTCTTTTCTTCCATCTTTCTCTAATGGATACACACCGCCATATACAAAAGGTACTACACACAAAAATGACAATTTATCCTATTGCGAAGTATAACTGTGAAAAACCAATGGAGAAGAGATGTGAATGACTGAAACGTATAGAATATTGATCTCGGAGGAAAAGTGCTGGAAATCGATATCCCGGGCCATTAAAATTTGCGGAAAATAATAACCCGATCGAATTCCCGTCGCCGGAAACCGACCGCGAACACCGAACCAACCGGAGCACGACCAAGGCGTCGCCGCGGGCGAACCCGCGGCTAAACCCTAGCCACGCCCCCGCCGGGGCTCGCGATCGCCGTGCATGGCGATCGCATGGGGCTGCATGGGGCAGCCCCCGGCGGTGAGTCCGGCGACTCACCTGCCACCGCCAGGAGGGGCGGTCAGCCCGACTGACCTACCGCGGCTCCAGCCGCGGTTTTCCCCCGGCGATCGATCGCCCGCCTCGGCCCAGCCGAGGCGCCTTCTCGCGCACGCCGCCGTCGAGGCGGCGGGGATCCGCCACGGCACCAGCCCATGGCATCCCCAGCGATCGACCCTAGGTCGATCGCATGCCCCGGCGTCCAGCCGGGGCTTCCTTGCGCGGCACACCGGCGGTCGAAACCCTAGGGTTCGACCGCCCCTCGTTCGATCCCCACGGGGATCCAACGATCCCCGTATCTAGGTCTCGATCGTCCCGGATCGTATGTTCATGTATATATCACAATATATAGTTCACATAAAATCATAGAAGAGAGTTTATGATTTTATACCTCGATTCGTTGTGCGGAGAAACGAAATCAAAACGTTGAAGACCTTCGAATCTTCCTACGTATTCCTTGCACCTCGTCCGAACGTCGTGTGGGCGACGATCTATCGAACTCCTATGGATCTCCTTCAACTCTCAAGAAATATCAAGTATGATATTCCTGTCTTATGATGTGTATTAATTATGAAGGCCATGTAGTGCTTTTATAGGCTACGTAGGGGATCAAAAGGAGGTGGAATATTGGGCTTCCAATATTGATAATTAAATTGAGCCCAAGCCCAAGTCTATTAATCCTTATCAATATTAATTAATTTATTTTCCACTATATAAATTAATTGCACTCCCAATATTAAACCATATTATATCAAATAATATTTCTCCGGTAGTATTATTTATTCCGTGTATTTAAGATTTAAATATCCATGAATAAAATTAATTTATTGCTAATTAATTTATTCATCTCTTATATCCGAGAATAGTACCATTCAACCTTAATTATTGTGCGGAACAAATCCACTCATGAGGTTTACACAATAATTCCTTATGAACTCATCTCGAGGATATTATCAACCCTTCCGGGATACACTTTCCCGTCAAGTATTCACGGTATGTCATATATAAAATATAGCGATCCAATTTTACCGGTAATTAACCCAATAATTAAATCGGTTAATTTCTTTGGAAAATCAAAGTCTCTTATATTAAATATACACACCCGCAATAGTATCGGGGATTAAGAATAAAATACTCTGAGATTTAAATCAATTATCAAAGGCAATCCTAATTGATAAATCTCAAGCGATCCGCCCAATACACCAAGTGTACAAGTGTGATAAAATAATTAAGATAAATTATTTTCTCTCTCACACAACTATACCGATGGATTGGTCCGTGTCCATCTAGGTCGTGAGCAACTGTTTGATTAAATACGAGTAACCGATAGTATGATCTTCTGTGTGTCCATACACACTATACTAACTACAACGTATAAAATCCAGGACTATGATTTTGCATAATTTAATTAATAATAATTAAATGCAAATAATTGTTTATTATTTAACTAGGTTAAATGCTATGACCGGGAGTTTAACGATACTTAAATCTAGACATTAAGTACACAACTCCAACAATCTCCCACTTGTACTAAGGTCTAGTCATTTCCTCCAAACTCCCGACTCCCATACTCATCACGTGCTTAAGTTATACTTTCCAGAAGTACTATGTGAATGAGCAATCTAGGTTGCCGCTCTGAAGTTATCTTGGTGACTACTGCCTCGTCTCCCTAGACGATGACTCGAATCAGGTGGTACTTGCTCTATGTGTTAGCATCACTTTTTGACTTATGACTTCTTCCAGTTTACCATGCACCGCTATCCAATAGCCTTTGGTAAACTAAGAGTCATATCCAAGTCAAGAGGTTATCCCGGAACCTAACCAAAACTTCCGCTGCCTCTGAGGCTGCCATTCGGTTATGAGAGAGTCTGAGAAGCTTCCTGCTTATCACTCTTTCATTTCATGGTTCCACCTCTTTCTAAAAGTGAACACATAGCCTGATATCGACTTACACTGGTCCTTCTTTGATTTGAAATCTAAGAATATGTAATCCAAAAAGATTGCGTCTTGCCTAGTAATCCGGTACTTCGCAACTACTATTACAGCATCCGAAAATCTCTTGTTCAGATTACTTTGATATCCTCCCACTACACAAACCGCATAGTTGATATCAGGTTCTTGTTTTTCAACATTTGCATTCATTAAGCTTTCCACACAAGGTGTAGGAAACTGCTTTGTATCATCTATCTCATTTATGTGTTCGAAACACATACCTTTAGACAGATGTGTTCTGTTTCTGAAAGGCAATAACCTTTCTCAGAATTATGCATGTTTAAAATGAACCATAATCGTATAAGATATCTAGGAGAAGTATAATGTTCTTATCCTTAGATCAAAAGATCTTAAGAACATGCTCTAACTTCTACTCAATCTTATATCCCGATTTATTTAGACAACCATAATCTTATGTCTGACAATATCTTTACATTGTTGCCAATGATAAAATGTTATCCACATAAAATCTCCGAGAAACACCACCTTGTTCCATTACATCTCCAATACACCTTTCGTCTATGCCTTTTGATGAATCCATCAAATGGACTATCCCATCAATTCGCAAGTTCCACGATTTATAGCTTTATTTCAATCCATAAATGGATTTACTAAGCTTGTATTTCTAAATGATCTTGCCTCTTAACAATAATATTTATTGCTATCCAAGTAGGCACATTTATGATCATATCTTGGTTGTTCAACAACCTCCCACTGCAACGGCGTCCCGGTGTATAATAGTAATAACAGTAGGTGCAGTTAGTGGTGTACTACTACTCGGTTTTGGCTGGTTCCTAGTCTTTGTCCTTTTTCTCATTCCAAGGTATTACATCAGTTCGGGCTTTGTGGTTCATCTAATAGTCTTCCTCTAAGAACCGGACGAAATGTCCTCTGGTTCATAGTACTATAGAACACAATCCTTTTGTTCACATAGGATATCCTACAACCACATTGAATGTGCCGTTGTCTCTAGAAATATCCACAGAACATAGGTAGTTCCGAACAACTTGTTATTTTACTATTAGATTCCTATTTCTTATTTCCGACACACCATCTCTACACGTAAGTGTATGGTGAAGTCATTTGAGACTTAATCCCAATCTTTGATTATGCTATGTGTTATGGCCTCCGCGACTAAGTCGCAGGCTTCCAATGGATATACTTTGAAGGTTCCCCATAATTGCTTTTATTTTTGTAGTAGGTTTAAGTAATTATTTTTGTAGTAGGTTTAAGTCATTAAAAAATCCAATAAATCCAATAAATTACTTTTGTACACACGCAATTTACGCACTTTAGAAAGACTATTTTCAATGGGAAGAGGCTAAAAGCGAGCCAAGAAAAAATCTTCGCCGTCGAAACCCTGTCACCCAAGAAACCCAAAAAATCGACTGTCGGAGATGGCAACCATTGTTTCACTAGATCTCCGGTCCAATCCGGCGAAGCAAAATCCCGATGGCATAATCGATACTGTTGCGATTTAAAGCACAAATCGCGCACTGCGCTCGCTAATATAATAACGAGATGACACAAAGAAAAGAGATATGCGAAAAAAACGAACACACAAATTTACGTGAAAACCCAAAACACGGGAAAAAACCACGGGAAGAAAGAACCAATCGACTACATCGTTGAGGCTTACAATTCACTCTATTGTACTCTATGATTTTCGTCTACCGGAGAACCCCAATTTATAGGTGTAACAAACCTATCAAATTGGAAACAAATTATAATTAGGAATAAATATTTTTCCTAATTTATGACTCCTTAATTAATAAGGAATAGAATTATATTCCATATAATTCTAATTCCTTACTTAAACAAATAAGCCCACGCAAATATATTTGCGCTAAAACTTGCGCCCAGAAATCTGGACTTCCGCGCAGAAATAAATTCGGTGTGGCCGACACCATTATATGTCGGTCGACATCTCCTGGCACGAACGTGCCGACCCCGCAGAAAGTCCTCCCAAAATTGCACGAGTTGTTGGCCTGTTGTCGGCCGACAATTCCCGCTGTCGGCCGACACTCCCATTTGTTTTCTGATTCGAGTCACTATATAACAAATCTCCACCTTGACGAGAATCCCCGCGACTCCAAGCCGCTCAACTCCAACGATCGTAGACCAATTTTTCTTTCTTCCATCCAGCCCCGCAGGAATCACTCAAAACATGAGCAACCTAAGTTTGAACCGCACCCAAACTTAGTACAAGAATGCGAAGTTGCACCGATCATCCCTTGGGTACCACCAAGCTCTATGACCTTCACGCAATCTCCATTCTCAAATCTCGCCTTCCCACTACTATCAGCTCCACCTGCATTCGCTAATCCTCTAGTGCTATCCATAGTACGCCTAGGCTCGATTCTCCTAATGTGAATACTATTCGGGTTAGTACTTCCGGTGTCCCCGAAACCAACACACATGCGCATGACTTTTAAACCAAAAGTGATCCCGACTCACTTTCCAGCGAATGACTTCCTAGCTTGGGCAGAGGCAGTTGCCCACTTGGTAATTGTGTTGCCGCATAGCTCATACAATCCAC
Source organism: Euphrasia confusa (assembly GCA_954870475.1). Classification (NCBI taxonomy): domain Eukaryota; kingdom Viridiplantae; phylum Streptophyta; class Magnoliopsida; order Lamiales; family Orobanchaceae; genus Euphrasia; species Euphrasia confusa. The sequence continues at coordinate 21,822,778 of OX940949.1, forward strand.
CAAATCTTTCTCTCGCCTCGCAAAATAAGTCGCCCCGACTTACTTTCAGCACTCCACCTTTACCGATGTTGGTACCCATTCGGATCTAAGGTCTGAGAGAGATGAGATTACCATTCAGGACCAGAACGTACCTTGCAGTACCAAGGGTTCGAATATGCCCATCGACCATCTTGATTCTCACAGTTCTCGTGCCGCGTATCTCACACGATGTGTCATGCCCCATGACCATCGTTCCACCTGTTGGAGTTGTTTACTTAATGTCTAGATTTAAGTATCGGTAAACTCCCGGTCATAGCATTTAACCTATTTAAATAATAAATAATTATTTGCATTTAATTATTATTAATTAATTATGCAAAAACATAGTCCTGGATTTTATACGTTGTAGTTAGTATGGTGTGCATGGGCACACAGAAGATCATACTATCAGTTACTCGTATTTAATCGAACAGTTGCTCACGACCTAGATGGACATGGACCGATCCATCGGTATAGTCGTTGTGTGAAAGAGAAAATAATTTATCTTAATTATTTTATCACACTTGTACACTTGGTGTATTGGGCGGATCGCTTGAGATTTATTGATTAGGATTGCCTTGGATAATCAATTTAAATCTCAGAGTATTTTATTCTTAATCCCCGATATTATTACGGGTGTGTATATTTGATATAAGTGACTTTGATTTTCCAAAGGAATTAATCGATTTAATTATTGGGTTAATTACCGGTTAAGTTGGGTCACTATATTTTATATATGACATGCCGTGAATACTTGACGGGAAAGTGTATCCCGTAAGGGTTGATAATATCCCCGAGATGAGTTCATAAAGAATTATTATGTAAACCCTGCAGGTGGATTTAATCCGCATAATGATTAAGGTTGAACGGTACTAGTCTCGGATATAAGAGATGAATAAATTAATTAGCAATAAATTAATTTTATTCATGGATATTTAAATCTTAAATACACGGAATAAATAATACTACCGGAGAAATATTATTTGATATAATATGGTTTAATATTGGGAGTGCAATTAATTTATATAGTGGAAAATAAATTAATTAATATTGATAAGGATTAATAGATTTGGGCTGGGCTCAATTTAATCATCAATATTAGAAGCCCAATATTCCACCTCCTTTTGATCCCCTACGTAGCCTATAAAAGCACTACATGGCCTTCATAAATCATAAGACAAGAATATCAATATTTGATAGTTCTAGAGAGTTGAAGGAGATCCATAGGAGTTCGATAGATCGTCGCCCACACGACGTTCGAACGTAGTGCAAGGAATACGTAGGAAGATTCGAAGGTCTTCAAAGGTGTTTGATTTCGTTTCTCCGAACAACGAATCAAAGGTAAAATCATAAACCCTTTCTATGATTTTATGTGATGTTAATTGTAGCATATACATGAACACACGATCCGGGTAAAACGACGAACCTCGGGGACGGGGATTCGAGATCCCCGGCGAGGATCGATAGAGGCGGCCGAACCTAGGGTTCAACCGCCGGGAACGCGCGATGAGAAGGGAGCCCCGGCTGGACGCCGGGGCACACGATCGAACCTAGGGTTCGATCGTCGGGGATCCGCCGTGGGCTGGAGCCACGGCGGGAGGATCCGCCGGCCTCCCTCGTCGGCGGCGCGTGCAGCGCGAACACCCTCGGCTGGGGGCCGAGGGGTCGATCGAGCCCGTAGGCTCGATCGCTGGGAGCTGCGGGAGTTACCCGCAGCGACTCGTAGCGTGCTGCGGGACTTCCCGCAGCGGTGCGCTGGGACGAGCCCAGCGCGTTGAGCAGCGGGTCACGCGACCCGCTGCGGGGCTGCTACGAGCAGCCCCGGGGATGCCTCGTGCATCCCCAGCGATCATCATGGAGATGATCGCGAGCCCCGTGCGGGGGCTCGGCTGGGTGCTCGCGGCCTTCGGGCCTCGCTGGGTATTCGGTCGGGCCCCGGCTCGTGCGGTGGTTCGCGTTCGGATCTCCGGTGATGAAGGATTTCGGTCGGGTTATTATTTTTCCGCAAATTTTAATAACCCGGGATATCGATTTCCAACAATTGGTATCAGAGCGATTGGTTTCTTGTTCATGTATATGTTCTATTATCGTTCTACCTTGCAGGGATTTCCGGCTATCATGGTTGTATTTAATTATTACGTTAATTAATTATCATGATTATTCGTTTATTAAACTCTCGGACATGTCGAGATTCGTTTTGTGTGGATGAATGTTTGTAATAGTAAAAATTCGGGGGTTGACCGAATTTAGGATTTATTATTACGTTCTATGTTTTCCGGAAAATGTATAGGGTCGATTTCATGTATAGAATCGATACCGGAATTGTAAATTTATTTCTTGTAATTTATTTACGTTGGATCGATGCCGAGACGACCGCCGGAGAACTCGTGTGACGAAGAAGACGACGAGGACGAAAAACCGGGGGGTCGATCATCCCCATGATCGATCCCCATGAGGATCGATCGACCCCACCATGGGGGCTGCCCGCTAGGGCTTCCGGCCACGCCGGCCACCGGTGGTGGTGGCGCGTGGCTAGGGGGCGGCGGTGGTGGTGCCCGGTGATGGTGGTGGTCGGCGGTGGGGGTGGTGTGGGGATCCCCAACCCATGCTACTCCTACCAAAGATTCACCTTCCTAATTAATTCGGTTTTCCTAATTGAGTTTTCCTATTTTTGGGAATTCTCATGGATTAGGAAAATAATTAATTGGAATTAATTTTATTTCCTTATTCTATTATGGAAGTCTTCTAGAGTATTCCGAGTTCTACTTGGAATAGGATCCTAGAGATTTAATAGAATTGGAAAGGAATAAAAGTTAATTTAGGATTAATTTATTTCCTAATTGATTATTCCTATTTAATGGAAATTTTCATGGACATGGAAATTAATTAATTTTGGAAAGTAGAAGAGTCCTAATTTATTTTATTTCCTTATTCTATCATAGAAGTCTTCTAAAATATTCCAAGTTTTACTTGGATAGATTATTCTAGAGATTTAATAGAATTAGATAGGAAAATAAATAAATAAAATATGAATAATATTTAATTTTATTTTTGATATATTCGATTGACTTAGTTTTCGAATTAAGTAACTTTTGGATTAATTAAAAATAAATAGATTTAAATATTGGGATTAATATTCTCGTCACATGGAGCATTCAAGAACGAAGACTGAAGACTAGAAGATGCGTACGGAGATGGAATAAAGCCATGATAGTCGGGAAAATAATTTTCTAGCATTATTTTGACTATATGATACTATGTGCTTTATTACTTGTATGCATGCTATATGTGTTTATTTTATGCACTAGATAGCGTATACCTTTATTGTAAAAAGCTAAGTGGGAGAGGGGATGGAAACATTCTCATGGTCTCCATTGCTGTTCTCTTGGTGACTCTTATGGACTTTCGAAGTTCGTATAGATGAGTCATTGGTGGAGAATTCTTGTAATTCTTTTTACGAGAAACATTGATCAAGTTTATCAAACAATGCCTAATTTGTCTTTCTGAAACTGACTTCAAGTCGACTCATTCTCACCCCGGGGAGTGGAATGGAGCCAAAGCCACTTGGTCATGTGGATGACACAAATTAGAGATCTTCGTACCATTCTTTGATAGATGGATCGATTGTCTGCTCGGCTCCCTCATTTATGAGAGATAGGGTCGTTCGCATGGTGAATCACTGGTTAGAAACTTCGAGTTTCACTTATGATTCCCCGCGTCTTGATTTACAAAATCGAATGATTCTTGTAATTAGGAGTCAATTATAAAAGTCTCTTGGTGTAGTAAACGTCCACACCACGTGGCTTGCTATACTGACGGAATTTGGATTAATTGATGTAGACAGTTATAAGTAATTGTGAAGAGTTGTGAAGTTGTCGTAAACGTCCACACCACGTGGCTTGCGGTGATGTAGCAATTCCAAACGATTTACTTTGGTGCTGAGTAATGGTTTACACTTAGATACACATTATAGTATTCCTCCCCACGAGGTTACGCTATAAGTGATGTATGACCAAAAAAAATCTAATTGCTAAATCATTTGGGTGGGTAAACGTCCACACCACGTGGCTTGCCTTACCTGATGGGATTTTAGTTGTGATTAGTGATTTAATGATATTATTTGAGGGAGATAATATCGGATATTAAATTAATTGTTTGTTTATATGTGCTTATAGGTTTAGAGAATTGCTATGAATCCACTTTCGTTAATACTTAAGGAATTCAACGCACTGGTTCCATACTGTGTTGGATGGAATAAAGAGTTAGACATTACTCAGACTGTAAAGGAGTACAAAGATGTACTCAGCAAAACTTGTCCTCCTAGACCTACCATTAACTCAACTGATGAGGAAATAGTTTACTTTGAGAAGTGGGATAGTGATCTTGCATTAGCCGCTAATCATAATGTCATGCTAAAAGTCAAGTTGATGTTTAGACATGATGTAAAGGCTAGAAAAGAGGCGATGAGGATACTCATAAAGGTCAGTTGCTTCGAGGAAACGCTTGAACACGTTTTTGAGATGCTAGATCTTTTAGACGAGTTGAGACAGTCGCAAGCTCTTGTAGCCAAGGCCAAAGGTTTCGAACCTAAGGGCATACATAAGGAAAAGGAGAAGAAGACAAGGGGATCCAGTAGTCTCAAAGGACTTGGACCAAAGGGTGGGATAAAGAAGCCTTCTGGCAAATATCCCCAAGGAAAGCAGTCTGAGTACTGGGGGTCTATATCTTGTCCTCTCAAAGTTACGAATTTTCTTTAGTCGTAAAACATAGTCAGCGGTATTATCTACCAGAATTCTGGTGTGTAGATATGGAACCACTGACGGTATGTGCATTTTAAATGCAGGGGTTCCAGAAAACCCGACGACTTAGAGAAGAAGAGTTCGAGTCCACATGGGCGATGCTGTTGAGGAAGCAGCGGTTGCAGTGGAAGACATTTATCTGCTTTAGTAGTTATAAGGATTTCATTTCAAGTTTATTGCTTTATGTACCTTTTATTTTAGAAAGAACTTTAGTTCTGGTTTTCTATTATTAATGGATATTTTATTTCTTTAATCATTTGATGGTTTGGATAAGAAATAATGGTGATATCTATTCTGGTACATTAGATAGCAATATATGAATGATGAATCCTTAGTCTACCACGATGCAACAAACCGTTATGTATAACTTGTTTTACTTATTAGATGTATTTCTTTATCATTATGCGTGTGAATTCTTGAATTCGGACAAGCATTAAGAATGATTCATGATTAATGCAGTAACATGTGTAATTAGAAAGGTACGAGTCATTCTTCCAAAGAATACTCGAAGATGGATTAGAATACTTGATGTGCCATAAAAGCAAAGTGTTTTTCAGTAGACACAAAGCTATTATGGGGAACCTTCAAAGTATATCCATTGGAAACCTGCGGCTTGTTCGCGGAGGCTATCACCTATCTAAACAACACATAGCATAAATCAAAGATTGAGATTAAATCTCAAAGGACTGCACCATACACTGGAGTGTAGACATGGTGTGTCAGGGATAAGAAATGGAATTCTAATAGTAAAAGGACAAGTTGTTCGGAACTACCTATGTTCTATGGATATTTCTGGATACAACGGCACATTTAATGTGGTTGTAGAATATCCTAGTAGAACAAGTAATTGTATGTTCAATAGTACTATGAACCAGAGGGGTGTCCTCACCCGGTTCTTAGAGGAAGACTATTAGATGAACTACAATGCCCTAACTGACAAGGTACTTGAAAATGAGGAAAAGGAAAGACTAAGAACCAGCCTAACCGAGTAGTAGTTCACCACTAACTGCACCTAAATGTTATTACTATTATACACCAGAACGCCATTGCAGTGGGAGGTTGTTAAGCAACCGGAGATATTCATAAGACTGGAGGAGTTTTGAACTCTGGATCTAGTAGACATGAAATCGATCCCTGGTTCTGCATAGGAGGCAGTACTAATCTAAATGTGCCTACTTGGATAACAATAACTATTATTGTTAAGAGGCAAGATCATTTAGAAGTACAAGCTTAGTGAATCCATTTATGGATTGTCACAAAGCTGTAAATTGTGGAACTTGCGAACTGATGAGATGGTCCATGTGATGGATTCATCAAAGTGCATAAGACAAAGAAAGGTGTGTTAGAGACGTAATGGAAACAAGGTGGTGTTTCTCGAAATTTTATGTAGAAAAACACTTCATCGTTGGCAACAATGTAAAAGTGTTGTCAGACATAAAATAAAGGTTGTCTAAATGAATCGAGATATAAGATTAAGAGTAAGTTAGACCATGTTCTTAGAATCCTTCGATCTCTAGATAAGAACATTTGTACTTCTCTTAAGATATCTTATGCGATTATGGTTTGTTTTAAACATGCATAATTCTGAGAAAGGTTATTACCTTTCGGGAACAGAATGCATCTATCTAAAGGTATGTGTTTTTAAAGGAGATAGATATAGACAAAGCAGTTTCCTACACTTCGAGTGTGGAGAGCTTTGTAAATGCAGTATTGTAAAACAAGAACCTGATATCAACTGTGCGGTTAGCATAGTGGGAGGATATCAAAGTAATCTGGATAAGGGATGTTCGAATGCTGTAAGAGTACTTTCAAAGTACTGGCTTACGGAGCAAGACGAAATATTCTTGGATTACAGTTTCTCAGATCCAAAATCAGAGAAAGACCAGTGTAAGTCGATATCAGGCTATGTGTTCACTTTTAAAAGGAGGTGGAACCTAAAGATGAAAGAGTGATAAGCATGATGCTTCTCGGACTCCATCATAAACCGAATAGCAGCCTCAAAGGCAGCGGAAGTTTTTGGTTAGGTTCCGGGATGACCTCTGAACTTGGATATGATTCTTGGTTCACCAAAGGCTATGTATATAGCGGTGCATGGTAAACTGGAAGAAGTCATAAGTTCAAAAGGTGATGATAACACATAGAGCAAGTACCACCTGATTCGAGTCATCGTCTAGGGAGACGACGCAGTAGTCACCAAGATAACTTCAGAGCGGCAACCTAGATTACTCATTCACATAATACTTCTGGAAAGTATAACTTAAGCACGTGATGAGTATGGGAGTCGGGAGTTTGGAGGAAATGACTAGATTTAAGTATCGGTAAACTCCCGGTCATAGCATTTAACCTATTTAAATAATAAACAATTATTTGCATTTAATTATTATTAATTAATTATGCAAAAACATAGTCCTGGATTTTATACGTTGTAGTTAGTATGGTGTGCATGGGCACACAGAAGATCATACTATCAGTTACTCGTATTTAATCGAACAGTTGCTCACGACCTAGATGGACATGGACCGATCCATCGGTATAGTCGTTGTGTGAAAGAGAAAATAATTTATCTTAATTATTTTATCACACTTGTACACTTGGTGTATTGGGCGGGTCGCTTGAGATTTATTGATTAGGATTGCCTTGGATAATCAATTTAAATCTCAGAGTATTTTATTCTTAATCCCCGATATTATTACGGGTGTGTATATTTGATATAAGTGACTTTGATTTTCCAAAGGAATTAACTGATTTAATTATTGGGTTAATTACCGGTTAAGTTGGGTCACTATATTTTATATATGACATGCCGTGAATACTTGACGGGAAAGTGTATCCCGTAAGGGTTGATAATATCCCCGAGATGAGTTCATAAGGAATTATTATGTAAACCCTGCAGGTGGATTTAATCCGCATAATGATTAAGGTTGAACGGTACTAGTCTCGGATATAAGAGATGAATAAATTAATTAGCAATAAATTAATTTTATTCATGGATATTTAAATCTTAAATACACGGAATAAATAATACTACCGGAGAAATATTATTTGATATAATATGGTTTAATATTGGGAGTGCAATTAATTTATATAGTGGAAAATAAATTAATTAATATTGATAAGGATTAATAGATTTGGGCTGGGCTCAATTTAATCATCAATATTAGAAGCCCAATATTCCACCTCCTTTTGATCCCCTACGTAGCCTATAAAAGCACTACATGGCCTTCATAAATCATAAGACAAGAATATCAATATTTGATAGTTCTAGAGAGTTGAAGGAGATCCATAGGAGTTCGATAGATCGTCGCCCACACGACGTTCGAACGTAGTGCAAGGAATACGTAGGAAGATTCGAAGGTCTTCAAAGGTGTTTGATTTCGTTTCTCCGAACAACGAATCAAAGGTAAAATCATAAACCCTTTCTATGATTTTATGTGTGATGTTAATTGTAGCATATACATGAACACACGATCCGGGTAAAACGACGAACCTCGGGGACGGGGATTCGAGATCCCCGGCGAGGATCGATAGAGGCGGCCGAACCTAGGGTTCAACCGCCGGGAACGCGCGACGAGAAGGGAGCCCCGGCTGGACGCCGGGGCACACGATCGAACCTAGGGTTCGATCGTCGGGGATCCGCCGTGGGCTGGAGCCACGGCGGGAGGATCCGCCGGCCTCCCTCGTCGGCGGCGCGTGCAGCGCGAACACCCTCGGCTGGGGGCCGAGGGGTCGATCGAGCCCGTAGGCTCGATCGCTGGGAGCTGCGGGAGTTACCCGCAGCGACTCGTAGCGTGCTGCGGGACTTCCCGCAGCGGTGCGCTGGGACGAGCCCAGCGCGTTGAGCAGCGGGTCACGCGACCCGCTGCGGGGCTGCTACGAGCAGCCCCGGGGATGCCTCGTGCATCCCCAGCGATCATCATGGAGATGATCGCGAGCCCCGTGCGGGGGCTCGGCTGGGTGCTCGCGGCCTTCGGGCCTCGCTGGGTATTCGGTCGGGCCCCGGCTCGTGCGGTGGTTCGCGTTCGGATCTCCGGTGATGAAGGATTTCGGTCGGGTTATTATTTTTCCGCAAATTTTAATAACCCGGAATATCGATTTCCAACACCACCGACACCATCGAACATCTAGAATCAAGGATTCACCCCTCACTCGTTCCCCAAATCAGAGACAACCAGGAGTTCCCCATCGATGAAACCTCCTTCTCCAGAATCGGCCACCTTCGATTCCATTCTCCGATTCTTCAGGACCCTGACAGTCCCCCTTCATGTGGCCCTTTTCCTTTCAGTAGTGACAAATCCCCTAGAATTTCTTCCATGCTCCACCTTGGACATTAAGAAATTCACCTAGATTTTCACCACTCCCCTTTTACTCGTAGTAATGACAAATCCACTGGAATTTCTTCATCTTTGCCCAACCCTGGACATCAAGACATTCCCCCAGATTTTCACTACTCAAAACCTCCTTCATCGTCTCCCTCGATCGCAAAGCCGCGACCGTATGAAACAAATCACCAGAAGCCTCTTACCTTTCTATTCTTACATACCTTCTCTTATGGCTCCATCGCGCTTGACATCTTGTCCATGCCCCAGCAACGCATCATCAAGATCCATGTTGATTAGAATCACTGAACCAACTCCACCTTGAGTCGCCATGAAGAGAACCACATGTTTCGATCTAACACCGAATATCAACCATCGTCACCATCTCCCAAAATATTCTCGAGCTCCACATGGATCTAGAACCACCAATATCCGCAACGCCCGCCTCGTATGGATTCCGCGACCAGGATCCCCAACGAAAGCTCTTGATAACAGGTCACATGATCGTAACCTAGCTCTGATACCACTTGTTGCGATTTAAAGCACAAATCGTGCACCGCGCTCGCGAATATAATAACGAGATGACACAAAGAAAAGAGATATGCGAAAAAAACAAACAATCGAATTTACGTGGAAACCCAAAACACAGGAAAAAACAACGGGAAGAAAAAACCAATCGACTACGTCGTTGAGGCTTACAATTCACTCTATTGCACTCTATGATTTTCGGCTACCGGAGAACCCCAATTTATAGGTGTAGCAAACCTGTCAAATTGGAAACAAATTATAATTAGAATAAATACTTTTCCTAATTTATGACTCCTTAATTAATAAGGAATAGAATTATATTCCATATAATTCTAATTCCTTACTTAAACAAATAAGCCCACGCAAATATATTTGCGCTAAAACTTGCGCCCAGAAATCTGGACTTCCGCGCAGAAATAAATTTGGTGTCGGCCGACACCATTATCTGTCGGTCGACATCTCCTGGCACGAACGTGCCGACCCCGCAGAAAGTCCTCCCAAAATGGTACGAGTTGTTGGCCTGCTGTCGGCCGAAAATTCCCATTGTCGGCCGACACTCACATTTGTTTTCTGATTCGAGTCACTATATAACAGATACCAATGCAAGGTTCGATCAATCAATAAAAAATATCCAAATTTTCAATTCTATAATATATTTGAGTATCCGAAGACGACGATAGTTTTCTTTGTGATCGATTGTTAATGTATCTTTAACTTTTTAATATATGAATGTTATTATCTAAAGGTATTTACAAAAAACTATTGCATTTACTCCATATTTGTGTTTTAGCATAACACAACCGTAAAATTACTAGCAATTGTGTCTGATTGCTCGACGAAGTAAGCTTACTTGTCTCTATTTTTGTTGGTCCTCGTTATATGTTTTCGTGTAGCTAGATGTCACTACACGAAAGCTATCGTAAAAAATGTTGTGTTTAATCTTTTTGATGATCTTATAACTTATTGAGGAACATTTCACTTTACTACCTATCAATATTTAAATTACGCATGATTTTTGATATTATTTATAATTTAAATATTGATAGGCAGGAATGTGCAATGTTCTCAAAATAATAACACTATCACAAATAAGTTACACAATGTAAGCATCATCAAAGAGTTTAAACACAAGACCATTGATGATAGCTTTCGTGTAGTTACATCGATAGCAAACACCTTCTCCCTATAATCAAAATACAAAGAAATTCGAATATATATATATATATAGTGTTTTGTAGGAAATCGATTTGACAGACGAGCCGCACTCGAGCACGAGTACGGCAATATTTTGGCCAGTCAAGCTCGAGCTCTCTGAAATGCAGCTTGTCAAGCTCGAGCTCATTCAAATTTTTTTCGAGCCAACTGGTTAATCGCAAAGCTCGACTCCTTTGCAGCCCTAGTAAGATACAATCACAATCGATCAATGCGCACGAGAAAACTCTCGATTGAAATTCTAGATATATATAATTTATTGATTGAACGAACTTAGATTGGTATAAATTAAGCTATTTAGATTAGGCTTAGGAGAAAGATGTCAGTGAAGCAGTGCTCTCCATCTCCGACAGTCAATTTTTTGAGATTCTGGGGTGACGTAGAGGGTTTCAACGGTGAGGATGTTGTCTCAGTTCGTAACATGATAATTTGAGTAAAATGATTTTATTTTTTACAGTATTGGGAATGATTCTATATAGGTGATACAAAGATGTAGGTTGATGATCTGAACTAGCCGGCTTTTGGAATTCGAGAAATTCCATAAAATTTTGGATTTATTAAATAGCAAAATTCATATATATTTTATTGGTTCTCATAGGCCAGTGTTGGTTATTTTTTGACTAAACATCATGGCCATGATTGTAAGAGGAGTTGAGTTCTAAATCCCACAATAGATTAATTTTAAGACTCAAAATTAAACAGATAAAAGTCCCTTGAAATTAATTGTTTGGTGTACGTAGTAATTAGAGGTAATCGACATGTTACGTACCTTGCTGAATTGATTTTTCGAAAAAGGTAGTTCAGTTTCTCCGTCCACAAATTAAGCTTGTTCCAAGACACATACATTAGTTGCTGCCATCGAACAGATCGGAAACAAGCTGTCCACGTCAATAGGATTTGTTGTCGGCGGGACAGATTGATCTATGAAATTAGAAGAAGAGAAAAAACAATATGTAAAAGAGCAAAAAGAGTTACTCTAAACCCTAATCTCACTCTTTCAATAATTTATACCGTACAGTGTACACAATAACTTTCGGGATAATTGTAGGTTAGTAGCTGAACTATAGGCACTTTTGTACTTTGGTTACTCACCTTGCAATCTGTACACCCGCGTAGCTGAACTTTGAGAAAAATGCATTTTCATTCAAGAATGGGCGGTTTCCGGCCACACGTGAATTGCACGTGATTATCACTGCCAGATGTCGCATTGTGCTTGGACTGAAGATGCATATTCCATTTCTAACCCTGAAGTCATATTTTCTATTTATAAAATGCTTATATATTACACATTAATTTCAGAAATTCCCAAATAAAAAAAAACGAGAAGAACCCTAAACCTAATTTTCATAATTCGTCCCTAAATCCCTAGCCCTAATTTTCCAGAATTCGTCCCCGAATCAAATCTCCATGGAAGAACTTTGTATGTGCGGGAATCCGCTGGTGAGAAAAACATCATGGTCCGACGCAAATCCGGGAAGGAGATTCCTGGCATGCGAAAAATTTCAGGTAAGTAATCTCGGTAGATAATAATTGAACGTTCATTCTCATTGAATCTCTCAATTTCATCAATTTGGAAACTGAAAATCGATTTGAAAACTGAGAATATCGAAACCCTATTTTTCTGGAATTTGGGGAAATCATCACGGTAGAATCCTCAATTTCATGTCTTTAGTAAATAATTGAACTTTCATTCTTCTCCTTGAATCTCCCAATGTCATCAATTTGAAATCTGAGAATCAAACCCTAATTTTTCTGAATTTTGGGGAAACCCTAATTTTTGCAGAATTATGGGGGTTGCAAGAAGTTTATTTGGGTCAACCCACCTGCTTGTGAAAGATGCTCTCAAATCATACCTGTTGATACGTGTTTTAAGCACGGTTTGTAATAGAAAAAGGAGGACCCGTTAACTAAAAATATAAGCGAGTCCAACAAGACCCGGTCGTATTAAGGCCTACGTGGTTAATAAATGAAGGGGAGGCAAACATGAGTTTTATTGTATTGTACCTTTAATTTTTATATTTTATTGGGCCAAATTGGGCTTGAGCCCAAGGAAGAAAAAAGAAATGGTCCAACATAATAGGACACATACCCTATTTCTCTTGCTATAAATAAGAGAACCTTGGTAACCAAAAGGGGACATTCACAATTCCCAAAATATAGGGATATAATATAAATATCTTTTCTCTCCATTCTTTGCTTGTGATGGTCATATTTTGTACTAGTTCGTCCAATCCTCTAAATCTCTACATATGTTGGGTCGGGTCCTAACAGGATTTTTCGACTGTCAACAATACCTGGACTGCTCAGGAACATAAATTTCAAAGAATCAACTTTAAAGATGCTGGAGTTGAAGAATTTGGAGATGAAGAAAACCATTTTGAAAATGCAGATTGCTTTAGTTGTTGGATTTGTTGTGATTTTTAAGAACTATAATTCTGGCTTTGTATGTTTTGTAGTGTGATTCTGACTTTGTATGTTTGGTTAATGGGATTCTGGCTTTGTATGTTTGGATAATGGATTTGTAGTGAACTGGATTTGTATGTTTTGTAATGTGATTTTCTTGTGATGAAATATGACATTGTGGTATGACATTTATCTCTTATTTTTGTTGGCAAAACATATTACACATAACATAAAGTAAAAGTAACACTAAACAAAAGATACACAATAGATTCCAAACATGCTGCTTCATTAACTCCCCTTCAGTTGTCAATTGTCAAACATCATCATCAGTTTCTTCTCTTCTTCTTCTTCTCCCTCTCTTCCTTCTCAGAAGCATTCTTGAGCTGCAATGCATTTAGGAAGTTACCAATAAGCGCACCATACAAAATAATAACAAATAATTAAGAATGTGTCCTGCATTCCAAAAGAACATTCTCTCACCATGATGATGAGAATCCGTACAAACACGGCAACAAAATCAGTGAATAGAGTAAGGGCATGCTTCACGTAGTCCAGATCTCCAAAGTGTGCCTTCTCAATAATATCCTGGGTATCAACTACTATGTAGCCCACAAACACCAGGAGACCAAAATACAACTGCACAATATACAACAGTAAGATTAGAGCTGTTCAGCTAAAATCTTATCATTGAGTGATCAATTCAACAACAATTTTAAATACCTCAAATTTGAAAAGAGCCATGGAGCCACCGAAAATTGACGATGCAAAATGCAACCAGAAGAGGATTGAGATACCAGAAGAGAGCAAACCCCCAAGGTATAAATACTCTCTACGCCGAGCTATCATGGCAGCTGCAGAGAAACAACCAAAGGCCACAGCACATCCGACAAAAGCACTGACCACAATACTACAATAGAAGATAAATGACAATAGAGTTAATACCAATCCATTACAAGAACATAGATAAAAAAAAAAAAAAAAATAGGTAACAAGACGACCAGTTAACTATCTATAGCATAAAAATGTTTGTAAACCAAATTCTCAAGAACAGAGTTTAAAATGTTAACTCTAAGAATGTAAAACATCAGTACAAACGAGATAAATTTAAATACTACATGCTCATGCCCAATAAACTATCTAGAGACAGATAACCTAGAAAAATATAATGTTCATTGACCCAGATTGAAATATTCAGCTCTTGCTTAAGAGAATATAAGGCAATCAGAAAAAGTAACCAATCCAACTCATGCACAATGAGCAATTGAGTTTAAATATTCCGAAGTATTTCTGTAACTGTGCAGAGTATCATATAGCAGAACCCCTTGAACATGTTAATGAAATGAAAAACATGCAGCTTTACATCGTCACCAACTATAAAGATTCTACTGGACAAACTGTTGTAAAAATATAACTTCAAAATGGAAACAGGCAATGAAGATGCACCTCATGTATCACATGAACCTAATAGACTTATACCTTGAGTCGAAGTTGATGGCCAATTCAATCAAAGGACCGATGGAAGCTCCTTCAAAGAGAGCGGCAGCCATAAGAAGTGACAGCCTTTTTTGCTGTTGATTGTCAGAAACAGTAAGTATCAAAGAATCGTAAGGCAATAAAACCGCGCGCACTAAAAATTCTGACATAATAGAAACACCTCTTGATAAGCAGGCGCAGAGAGTAGCCAAACGATGCAACCCACACCTCCGAGAGTTGTTAGTAAACCACCAATATTCCAAAGAATGTGAGTATACGCTCCAACAGCTGAAGCAAACAGCGCGCAACATAGCGAGAGATAAACCTGAAATCAATCAGCCAAATGTATTAGTCTAATTATCATCACTCTTTGGCCGATATAAGCAATACCCTAACACAGTCATAATTCTTCAATAGGCAATATTCCCCACAAACATCAAATAAAGAATACAAGTCACAAAATATGCTCAATCATAATTCATAAGAAGACTTAAAATATGAAAAATTAGTGAACAATATGAAGCTATATAAGCAATTCAATAACCGGAAACCCCATACACCATTACAGCCCTCCTTATTGTTTCAGCAAATCAATAACCAAATATTATTCCAACAGAAACCCTAAGAAAAACATATAATTATGTCCAATTATAATTATGTCCAATTAATAGTGAAATTCGACATTATTCTCAAGCAAAATTAAAAGTAAAGATTTCGTGCACAACAATAAAATCCGTCTCAACCCTAAGTTAGAGAAACCGGCGGTCAAAATTCACGAAATGCATATCTATGTTAACCTAATACCAGATCTTCTCATGAATCCTCCGACATGGATATTTGAGATAAGATGAATTCCTGGGGATTATCTCGTAATAACAAAACAAAATACAAAAAGCGATAGCGGATCTACGAAATTGAAAGAAAAAAAATACACAAAAGTACCTGTTTGAGATGCGTTTGAACGACGGGGGAAATCTGTCGGAAATTCTTTAGTGAGTCGTAATTCCAGCGATTTCCAGAACTTGATTGAGAACCGAAAAACGATGCGAAGGAATCCATTGATTTTAATTTTGTGTTTTCAGAACAAACTGTGAATGAATTCAATAAACGTTATGATCGAAATGAATACTCGTCTATATATAGGCGTTTGACGTGTTGATGACTTGGGGGTTGGGTAAGGCCATAAGGATAGGAGACCGAGTTTTCTCGAAACTACTACCTCATTCTCTTTTTAAATTTCCATAAATAATTTGAAAGGGTTGACTTGTAATTTCTTCGTTATATTCCATCTGATTTTATTGGATTTTTTTGTACTTTAAAAAGTCCTTAAATTTTAAAAATTCATAAACTCTGTATGGAGTTTGACTAACTTTTTTATTGAATTTGTATAGATTTTTATAAACTTGATTGAATTGGTTAAATACGTAGTACTCTTTTTATAAATTTATATGAATTTTTATTAATTATGACGCTATTGATCAAATGGTTATGAAATATTTGCAAAACAAATATTATTTACAAATAATTTATAGAAAATACAAAAAAATATATAATTAGTAAAAAAATACATTATTTTAATTTTAATTTTTATAAAAAACACATTAATCAAATAATAATAAAAAATTCAAAACATACTAATTCAATTTTTTTACAAGGAATTAATTTATATATATATATATATATATATATATATATATATATAATTAAAAGAAAAAATAAATATAATTTTTTTTATATATTTTAAATTTTATTATTATTTATGAGTTTAGGTGTGTGGGTTATGTTTTAGTGTGTTGTTTTGTGTCGTGTGTTTAATGTTTTGGTGTTGTATTTGTGTGGTTTTGTGGTGTTATGTGTATTGTGTATGTTGATCTCAAAGGTGTGTGGAGTTGGTTGTTGTGCATATTTCAGAGCAAAAACCGAAAGAATCGAGAAGGAAATGAGTCGGGAACGGAAAGACGAAAATGGGCTGGACATTTACATTTTTGTCGGTCGATACCTTTGATAAAATTCCAGAAATGAAGTTGGCGGTTGCGGGGCAGTTACGAAGCGGTTTTGGGGGCATTTTGACATGGATATAAGTGATTTTTCTTGTAGAAAATCACTATCTCTCGTCTTGGAACTCGACGTAGAGTGAGGGGCGTCGGTATTGATGACACCGGCGTTCTAAGAATCGTAATCGAGTTTTTTGGCATTCGTAAACTCTGTAATGTAATCATTTCTTAGTTTTTCATTTCGTTCTTAGTTTAAGAATGTTGATTATATTATGTTCGATTGTGTTTATAAATTGCTTTTTATTTAATGTCTTAATGTTATTTCTCAATTCTCTTTAATTGTTTTCGTTAATCATGCTTCGTTTGTTTTCATGTAATTTTCATATTTGCTCGAATGATGAATCGAGAATCGCGAAAAAGGAATTTCATATTCAATTGAACTATGTCATTAGAAAAGACACAACCTTAGGACTCGTAACTTGATCGAGAGGGAGACCCCTAAGTGAATTAAACGCCTTTGAGTGAGTTTAGAAACCCGGGAGCTTTACTTTCATGTGTCGAATATTTTGAAATATGAGATGTTATGAAATGGCCGGAAACGATTTGATATAAATTATTCGAGTGTTTAATTTCATGTCTTTTAGGTTTCATCCTAAAACCAATTGGTACTAGGTGGAGTAGCTACCTACACTTATAATATAGTCTCCCTTTTCACTGAAATTTAATAGAAGATAACTCACAAATGACCATAACAACACAATTTTAACACAACCCGACCTGAGAAATCCGGATCTATAATTACTGTAGGTCCAACCAAATCAACTTGAGATTGGCTACAAGGCCACCGAGCCTAAATAACCCAAATTTTTTAATAATTAATTTATGTTTTTTACATAAATAAATTATTAAACTTTCTATAAATATAAAATAAATTTATAATAAAAAATTATGTTAATAAATATAATTAAACTTGTACGAAAATAATAAAAATAACTATAGTATTAGTGAACATTAGTAATAAAAATAAGGGTTAATAGGTAAATATATACTCTTAGGATTTGTTCTTTTGGAGTAACCGACTGAAATTAAATTGATTTGAACTGAACTGAAATTGACTGAATTGATTTACTTCTATTTTTTATATAAAAATGATAATAATTTTTATAATTTTTTAAATATTTTTAAAAAAATATTAATAATATTCTAATATTAATTAAATTGTGAAATTACGTCTTCGACGTAAGATACCAACTTTTCGCGAAGTCGGTCTTAAATCAGTCTTCAGCAACTAAGGTTCACACACACTTCGTTCGTACACACTCAGCTGTCACTTGCTCCAGTTGGAGCACGGTTCGTGTTATGTATGTATGTTCGCACTCAGTGATT
Organism: Euphrasia confusa; assembly: GCA_954870475.1. Lineage (NCBI taxonomy): Eukaryota > Viridiplantae > Streptophyta > Magnoliopsida > Lamiales > Orobanchaceae > Euphrasia > Euphrasia confusa. The sequence continues at coordinate 21,840,907 of OX940949.1, forward strand.
ATAAAGTAGTGAAGACAAAGTTATGTAATAATTTTCATTTCATTGAATCAACAAAACTAAACTATTACACTTGAAGAGAAAGGTAGACGAAATGAACAAAGGTCGTATCCCAAGTGTCGCAACACTCCAACGAACCAGAGTCTTAGTACTACTACACCTAGAGTTCTATTCTCCAAACTCTACTATTGGTGCACAGCACAAAACAACTACCAAAACTATAAGGCTCAGCGCCTAACAAACAACGATAGCGATACTCGGATATCAGATTTCGTTCTCTCAAAATTGTCAAAAATCGTTCGGTGAAGTCTTGGAACTCCATGGGTATATATAGTAGTCCCGCACATGTGAAGCCTTGAAATAGAGCAATCTGATTGGCCACATGCTTGGCCTACATCAGAAATCCATGGATGACATTACTTTTGGAATCTTCGATTCTTGAATCTTGGAATCTTGAATCTTCGATTCTTGAATCTTCGAATCTTAAATCTTCGATTTCTTTAATTTCAGACTTCAACGTCTTGACTCCATCGATCTCAATACTTCATCTTCAACTCCATCGTGATGAACACTTGTCGTTGAAACTTCAGTACTTCATCGTCTTCATGGTCGTCGACATTTGAAGTAGTAAATAGCACATCCATACATCTTCAACACTTGAACTAATATAGATATCTCATTCACTTGTTGAAGTTGAAGATAGGATGTAACACATCATGCATCAGTTGATGCATAAGGTGGAAAGAGCCGTGGCGTGCGACTCCAGTCGCACAAAAATGAAGACGCCGATTCATGCGACTCCAGTCGCATGGAATGGTAAGTGGCAAGAAGTGCGACTACAGTCGCACAAACTGGATGATGAAGAATCATGCGACTCCAGTCGCATGAAATGGGGTATGCAAAATGTTAGACTCCAGTCGCATGAAATAGGGTATGCAAAATGTTATACTCCAGTCGCACAAAATAGGGTATGCAAAATGTTAGACTCCAGTCGCACAAAATAGGAGATGAGGCAACCGGCTCCTGTCGCATGGTGATGCAGAGGGAGGCAAAAACATGCGACTCCTGTCGCATGAAACGGGAGTCCAAAACGTGCGACTCCTGTCGCATTTTTCAAGTGCGGAAATGTGCGACTCCTGTCGCAAGGTTTGAAGGTGCAAGGACAAATTCCATGTTGTAAAGCATGCACCCATTCTTCCAACACCTGAAATCAAAGACACACAACAAACACATATGTTGTTGCCAAAACTAACATTTACAATCTCCCCCTTTTTGTCACAACTCATGTGACCAAGGTTAGTAACGGAGATACACATAACTCCCGCTCAAGAGAAGCATATCAAAATAAGACTAAGTAAAAATAAAACAATCAACATTCAACAATGAAAGACTAGCATTGAAGAGATGAAAACCAAAACACTTAGTCAAGTTCAACATCAAAACAACATGAGTGGTTCATCAAAACGAAATATGAAAAACATGCATGATGGTAAATAATTCAAGTCTTATGCATGCAACGAGATAATATGAAAACGGAAATTATTCAAGAGTAATCAAAGCATAAAAGCCAGCATCACTGAGATGCAAACACCTGCTAGATGAGCCAGCACCACCTAACCCTCCTTCTTGATGGGTCATCTGGTGAAGGTAGTCGAAAGCATCCATCTGTTTAGCTTGAGCTCGGCTGTCCAAGTGTTGATGATGTGTTGCAATGCATGTGGTGGTATTGATGAGTTGTAGTGTTGAGTTGTTGTGTTGATGAGTTGAGGTTGATAGTGTGGCAGTAGAGCAGGGGCAGCAAGACAGCAAGACCAGCTAACACTGGCACATGCGCCAAATGGCGCATGACAGCAAGACCTGCTCTCGTTGGCGCAAGCGCCAATTGGCGCACAGCAAGGGACACTCATGCTTGTTGGCGCAAGCGCCGGTTGGCGCACGTTCTGAGTGAGTTATGAAGGTCACCGGTTGCTTCTACACTCGTCTTATGCCTTAACGTTTGAACTCCACGAGATGCTGAACATGAACTACAATAGTAAATATCAAAACAACACATCCCGAGTTAGCTTTCAAGCGTTCAACACACTGCAAACATTCAAAAACATTTTAGTGGAGATTCAAGCGGTGATACGAGGCAGTGAAGAGCAAATATTTTCCCACAAAAAAAATGTCACGTATCATCAATCTCCAAAACAAAAAAATTCACACAAGGTGAAGATAATTTTGAGGTATAATGAAATATCTCTCGAAGTAAAAACCGGTGAAACGGACCGAAGTATGTTGAAATAAGTTTAACTTGTCCTTCGTCGCAATCACAAGAATGCAATCGTGTTTCATCGGAACACATATGGTGAGTTTACACCGCACAAGAGATTTTAATTCATGAGTGCATGATGAACTTTTAAGGCACTCCACTTGGGTCTAACGTTACTACAATCAGAGGGGAGCAAGGTTCGACCTGCGTCCTCCAGACGAGTTTTAGCTTTATATGAAATGCAACAGATGCTCATTACAGCAGTCAGAGGGGAGCAAGGATCATCTTGCATCTCCGAAGTGTGATGGGAGAGCATCTTAAACTACAGCGTCCATGTGCTACCTTTCGAAGAGGGGAGCCGGGGGAATCGGCGTCCTCCGCTACTTGGTATTATGGATCTATGCAAATGATAGCGATGGGAGTTATATGCCAAGTTCACATGTTTGCGCTCAGAGGAAATAATTCACTTGGGTCTGAAGACTAAAGCGGCCTCGAAACCATGTTCGTCTGATTAGACTAGTCCACGACGATTCATACTGCGTATTCAGAAGTAAAGAAAACAATCTTTCAGACTTCAAAATTTTCGTGAACTCTTAAAGAGAACACATGCAGAGAGAATTTCTTAGAGTTAGAAAACTCTCAAAGTCAAGAGGTTTGGTAAAGATTTCAGCGAACAGTTTTTCAGTTGAAATATGTTGTAGACTGACTATATCACGAACAACCAAATCTCTAATGAAATGAAGTCGAATGTCGATGTGTTTAGTGCGAGAATGCTGGACAGGATTTTCGCTGATTTTGATAGCACTTTGACTATCACAGAACAGAACCAAGTGAGCACTCTCGATAAGATAGACATCCAACTATTCAGTGTAGCATCTCCCGGCAAACTCCTTTGGTTCCAGTTTCAGAGGCATTGAGTGCAACATTGCCGAAGATCAGTTCCCTTGGTTTCCAACCATTCGAAGTGGTGTAGTTAAGTTTAACTTCACCTTTTTGCGGCTTCAACACCCATCTCTTCTTCACATCAAAATTTCGAGAATTTTTCTCGATCACTGACTTCACATTTTTCTTAACTTGCAGAGTTTGAGAAATGTGTTTCTTCACACCCTTGACATCTCTACTCTTCTTCTTCTCAGTCACTGAATTCCGATTCATGTCATCTCTCAGCTTAATGCAGAAAGGTCTAATGTGTCCGGGTTCATTGCAGTAGTGACACACATATTTTCTCTTTTGACAAACTTCAACAATCGATGAATTCTTAACCATGAGAGGTTTAGAGTGATGACGTTTTTCATTCGATTTCACAGTCTGAGATTTGCTCAGTTTCTTCAGAAGAGTCTCTTCGTATGGCAATATCCCTCTAGAATGCTTCACAATAGACTTGGGAAATTGATATGTCTCCGTTTTCAAATTAGTAGTCGAGATCAAATTTTGAACATTCGTTTGCGGAGATACTACAACCTTCTTTCCTTCGGCAATTTCCTTCCGTTTTAACTTTTCAGAATCATCTATGCTTTCGTCCTCTGGTTTCTCAGTTGAGGCTTTGACGAAGTTCAACTAACTCTGTTGAGGAGTAGCATATATTGATTCAAACACTTTCTGGAACCCAAGTCCGTATCTGTTCGGGTTCATGCATGACGTAGCATTATCAAACACTGAAGAGTTCGTGTTCATTTTTCTCAAAATTTCATCAGACATATGAAGTCTTTCTTTCAAGTCAAGCACTTCATCAGACACTATACATTTCACTTTAGAGAGTTCACCAAATGATTCTTTCAACAACTTCAGAGACATCTCGAGTGCACAATTCTCAGTGATAACTAAGTCATATAATTTTTCGAGTTCAGAATGACTCTCTTTCAGATCGATCAGTTCAGTAGACTCAACTTCAGTTTGTAACACATTTGATGTCATCTCTCTCTCTTCAGACTCAGACACAGTCTCATTGTCTGGAAACATTTCATCATCACACACATTTCGATTTTCTGAAGACAAGGAGAAAATATTGTCCGTCGTTGCAATATCCTTCAGAAAAGTGTCAAGTTCAAAGTTTTCAACTTCGAAGTGTGCGAGATCAAGATCTTCATCCAAAGTAACAACAAGTGCGTTGTCCACATCTTCATCTGAGTTATCATCATCGGAGGCATCATCCTCAGATATCACGTTTTCATCATCATACACCATATAGCTCACAGGCAGCTTCTTCTCTCGATGTAAGTTGGGACATTCATTTTTTATGTGTCCATATCCCTTACACTCAAAGCATTGCATTTTAGAGACATCTTTGCTACTTGAAGTGTACGGTGATAGCTTTGTGCCTTTGTGCCTTCTGTCAGATGATAATCCCTGATTTCGGTTGTCAGGAGTAGTTGGGAATGAGTTAGAACTTTTCCGAAATTTTTGAAAATTTCGTGCTCGGTTCTTCCTCTTAAACTCTTATTTCATGAGATAAGTGACCATATCAGTCAACACAGCAAGTTTGTCAGGGTTGTTAGAGTTCATCAACCGCTCAATATCCTCTGCTTCCTCGTCATCAGAGTCATTCATATCAGCGGAAAAAACTGTTTTCGAGTTTCTCATTCGAGGAATGAGATTTTTGAGTTTTCATGCCCTTTGAACTCTTCCCCTTCTCAGATATCTTCAGCGCGGTCATGGGCTCATAGACGAGTAACATGTTTGGGTTATTTTTGACTTTCAATGTTAGATCATAATTCCTCAAGTCAGCCATCAGGTCGGCATAATCCCATTTCTCGTCTTTCTCTTCACGCGCTTCGATAGTTAAAACCTTGCTTTCAAATCTGGAGCTCAGACTATGGAGAGTCTTCTCATATACCATAATAGCAAGAAAGGTTTCTCCAAGCTCATGTAGCTCGTTCACATATCTCATTATTTTGTCCAAGTATTCATTTATGTCTTCATCTTCTCTCATCTGGAGTTGATGAAACTGAGCCGTGATAGTTCGAATTTTGGACCGTTTAACGGCTTTACTCCCCTCACACGTTATTTGGAGAGTTTCCCAAGCCTCTTTCGCTGAGGTACAATTCTTTACCAGTTGGTACATGCTAAGCTCTAACCATTCACATATGAGAAGTAGAGCTTTGCTGTTAGCAGTAGACAGCTCATGTTCTTCTCTTGTCCATTCACGTTCAAGTTTAAACACCTTCACTCCATCTCCATTTATAATATGTGGGCGTTCTCAGCCTTCCAACACAGCCATCCAAGCACGAGAGTCGTTCCCTTTAATTCTAGTTGAGACCTTGGCTTTCCAGTTGGAATAATTTTGATGGGTGAGCATGATAGGTTTCTGAACAAACATAGGCGACTCCATTGTAGCGGAAAGTATGAAGTCTTAAACACAGATCACGTCGTATACGTATGATGTACCGCTCTGATACCAATTGAAATTACGTCTTCGACGTAAGATACCAACTTTTCGCGAAGTCGGTCTTAAATCAGTCTTCAGCAACTAAGGTTCACACACACTTCGTTCGTACACACTCAGCTGTCACTTGCTCCAGTTGGAGCACGGTTCGTGTTATGTATGTATGTTCGCACTCAGTGAATATAAAGTAGTGAAGACAAAGTTATGTAATAGTTTTCATTTCATTGAATCAACAAAACTAAACTATTACACTTGAAGAGAAAGGTAGACGGAATGAACAAAGGTCGTATCCAAAGTGTCGCAACACTCCAACGAACCAGAGTCCTAGTACTACTACACCTAGAGTTCTATTCTCCAAACTCTACTATTGGGGCACAGCACAAAACAACTACCAAAACTCTAAGGCTCAGCGCCTAACAAACAACGATAGCGATACTCGGATATCAAATTTCGTTCTCTCAAAATCATCAAAAATCTTTCGGTGAAGTCTTGGAACTCCATGGGTATATATCGTAGTCCCGCACATGTGAAGCCTTGAAATGGAGCAATCTGATTGGCCACATGCTTGGCCTACATCACAAATCCATGGATGACATCACTTTTGGAATCTTCGATTCTTGAATCTTGGAATCTTGAATCTTCGAATCTTGAATCTTCGATTTCTTTAACTTCAGACTTCAACGTCTTGACTCCATCGATCTCAATACTTCATCTTCAACTCCATCGTGATGAACACTTGTCGTTGAAAGTTTAGTACTTCATCGTCTTCATGGTCGTCGACATTTGAAGTAGTAAATAGCACATCCATACATCTTCAACACTTGAACTAATATAGATATCTCATTCACTTGTTGACGTTGAAGATAGGATGTAACACATCATGCATCAGTTGATGCATAAGGTGGAAAGAGCCGTGGCGTGCGACTCCAGTCGCACAAAAATGAAGACGTCGATTCATGCGACTCCAGTCGCATGGAATGGTAAGTGTCAAGAAGTGCGACTCCAGTCGCACAAACTGGATGATGAAGAATCATGCGACTCCAGTCGCATGAAATGGGGTATGCAAAATGTTAGACTCCAGTCACACGAAATAAGGTATGCAAAATGTTAGACTCCAGTCGCACAAAATAGGAGATGAGGCAACCGGCTCCTGTCGCATGGTGATGCAGAGGGAGGCAAAAACATGCGACTCCTGTCGCATGAAACGGGAGTCCAAAACGTGCGACTCCTGTCGCATTTTTCAAGTGCGGAAATGTGCGACTCCTGTCGCAAGGTTTGAAGGTGCAAGGACAAATTCCATGTTGTAAAGCATGCACCCATTCTTCCAACACCTGAAATCAAAGACACACAACAAACACATATGTTGTTGCCAAAACTAACATTTACAAATTGTATACCTAAAATTATTGATTCGAATTAATTTTCATTTATTTTAATTTAATTTATTTTGAAACGAAACTTATCAAGCAAAACTGAACTGAAATGATCTGAACTAAACTAAACTAAAACGATTTGAACTTAACTGAAATTTATTTGCTTACCTTGTGAAGAAGAAGCAAAAAGAAGAAAAAACAAAACAAATTTAAATAAAAAAAGAAATAAAAATACATGAGAAATTAGAAAATAACATCAATGATAGATCCAAAATCGTAAATTCCATGTTTATTTTTTAACAAATTGAACCCACATATTATAAAAAAAAAGAAAAAAGTTAAAAAAGAAAGAAAAAAAAATTAATTAGTAAATAAATTAAAATAAAATTATATCGCGTCTTTCAATGTTGGATAGAGAAAATGAGAACACGTTTGCTTTTTTAATGTAAATATGTAAGAGCAAATTCGTAATTAATTTTGTTTAGTGCTTGTTTGATTGGGTAGACTAATTATCTATACATAATTCAAGATAACTATCTTGGTACTATTTAACATAACCAAAATAATTTAACTAGTGTTTGGTTACTATTTTGATCCGGTCAAAATAATAAAAAATAAAAGTAAACTTTAGAATTGAATGATCCGGTCAGAATATTTAAATCATGTTTTTTATATTAAATATGTCAAGTGTACTGTCTATGCAATTAATGTCATTGCTTTTTGGTTACTGTTAAAATAAGATATTTTATCCTACCTACTTGAGCGGATAAATACTCTGAAGAGGAACATCGGATAGAAACGAGCCCTATATTTGTTTAAGGCCCAACTAAAACTAACCAAACGACTAATAATGTAAGTTAACGTAACTAACACTTTGTTATCTAAGCAACCAAACGTACTGTTTCTAGAAGATAAAATATCTTCCAAAATTGGGCCTTCAACTCAATTGAAGAGGAATAGTAAATAGGTGCGGCCCATTTGTCCTACTCGGGCCCCGTAAAATTAACCCAAACACATGATAAGTAAATTAACTAGACTAACGCGCTTATATCTCTTATATCTTGTTAAAGCCCCTAAAATGAAATATATATATATATATATATATATATATATATATCTTTATATATATAAAGCTAACGGCAATGAGCCACGTTATGGACCTATATGTAATACAACTGTAAGTATTATGTATGTCATATGTTGTAAGTAAATTAGGTAAGTTAATTTTTATGCAAAAAAGATTTATACGTGTGCTCAAACTCATCTCCTAAAGGCACGTGTACCTCCACATGCCTCCCTCTTGTAATTTCATCGTCTTGTAAAAGATAAATTTCACTTTCTAAGAACAAACAAATAACAAAGCTCATCTTCTTCTTTTGAAATTGTGAATCACCGTCTGCAGAAAATTGAAGGCGCGGGACGTTTGCTTTAGCGGGTTCCTGACCTCACCGGAGTGGCTGCGACCGGTGTATTTTGTGGTGCTCTAGCAGGTAAAACCTTTTGCTCTTCAGTTAGTTTCGTGGTGAAATGAATTCTTGTTCTTGAGAATCAATTTTCGTTCAATTTATTGCCTTCTAGGAATTGTAATTGATATTTCTTAAAAAAAAAAAAAGAATTGATTCTATGTCTCACACCTGTATGTCTCCTTCACATAAAAAAAAACACTAGATCTAGATCCGCTTCTTCTTTCTCTCTGCAATTGCCTCAAATCCATTTCTCATTCCCAATTTACGATTTCTCCTTCAAATTCCAAAACCTTCAAGATTACAGAGTTAGAATTTGCTGATTCCGACTACGCCAAAAATCAGTGCACCTATTTCTCGTCCGCCGCCGGTTCAGGTGCTCGTACGTTTGTCACCGCCTCATTCCTTGTTGATATGGCCGGAGGAAGTAGTTTCACTGGAACTAACAGCAAGGCGCTGATCATAGATGGTAAATCCTTGTTTTTTCGTCCTTGTTTATTCTGTGTTACACACAATAACACGTGGTATATTTTCTAAATATTATATATTATAAATTGATTATACATTAAGCACGGTAAATAAATGAATTTCTGTCAAAACCAAAAATGGTTGCACAGCCATCAGCTCGTCGTCTACCGGCATGAGACTGCGTTGAATGTTCTCGTCTCCGGCGTGAAGGGCCTTGGCGCTGAAATTGGTGAGGGTTTAATTGTTCGGAATAAAAAAATTGATCAAAGTTACTTGTGTTGATTTACTTCTTTATGTGTGTATATATGTGTATATGTTCGTTCACTTTGTTGCCCTTCTATATTGGATTTTCTTATTTAGTGTTTTTGCTTTGATTTCAATATAGATGTATGTTTCGGATTTAACAACCATCATCCGGCGACGACACCCAACATCGAACACGAGGATTTTTTCCCTGAAATTTGTGTTGACTTGCAGTATGCCGAGGCAACCGAAAATGCATCAACAATCATCGGGGGATATTCAGCTCACTTTCTCTCCATTTGGTCAGTCAATATCTAAGGCTTTTCGAGCAAGAGGGTCAACATAAATACTCGGAAAACCAAGTTACACACTCCCGGTATGCTTTCCCCTCTGATTTATTGCATTGTTCGAATATAGTCTGTTGTCACAACTCTTAATCTAGGAAGGTACAAGGTAAGCAATTAAATTTTGTATATCTATCTAATTAACTCCTTTTTTTTATAAAAAAAAAAGGCTTCATTTCTCTGTTCTGTTTTTGTATCAGGAAAGCTAATGCATCGTTGAGCTCACGGACTACCGCCTTAAAATGTGAAGGATTCCTTGTTTTTATGTTAAAGCCTACTGAGAAACTTGTTTGGTATGCACGACAATATAGCACAAGAATGCAAATCAGAATAAAGGAACAACTAAAAATAGAGCCGAGTCTGTAAATTATGCCAAACATGAAAATGAAAATTTTCAGGAGGTATGACGCTACCGTCGTGGAGTAGCGCAAAATAATATTTAATGTTCCTAAACTATTCACTAGCACAAGTACTAGTAGCAAGTATAGGGTCGATCCCACGAGGAGGCGATTTAGCTTATAGTTTTCCCGGCTTTGAATGCTCAATTGGGTTGTCACGTTTGAAAAGGTTTTGTTTTGGAGAGCAGTTGGGCACTGCCGAACCGTGGTCACCGTGTTTACTTGACTGAAAATAACAAATAACTTAAACAGAAATAAAACTAGCATGCAACCTAATTAATAGACTGAGCAATTAACAGACTCGACTAAGCAAATAAGTTGAACCAAATAAAGAATAAAGTATCCAGGCATTGACTCCCCTGACTTCCCCCTTGACCTATGTGATGCCGATCATCGGTACGTATATCATTTTGCTAACAGTTTTGTCTTCCAGTTATAGATCCCAAGTATTAACATCCCTATGATGTCACGCATATTAATACCCCGAACCCTTATTCGCTCTTATGTTTAAGTCCTGCCAGATCTCTCTCGACAGGTCTCCTGACGTTGACCAATTCGACACTATGTGACCGCATGAGTCTAAGTTGATCAAGTCGCCTTTATCCTCCAAGCAAACCCGGAATGGCCAATAGCATGCCTGGACAGACCCAAGTCATACGACCACATCTCCAGCAACATGTTGTACTTCGCGGACGCCCAGTCTCCCGGTCGCGTTGATCCACGTACTCCTGTGTTAGGCAAGTCGGGGTTCCCACTGGTCACTGTAGGATTGCCCAAGTCCCTAACATGCTTAAGTTACTACCCTGTTGAATCGGGAACAAAACTCAGCTAGTTGCTGTCATCATTAAGCCTCCCGGCATGGTCACGTCTTAGGGTTGGTCAGGTTCTGTCTTTGCCCAGATACAAACAGATTAGCTACTTGACATAATTAAAACAGAAAATAAAACGAAAGAAATTGGACGAACTGAATTATGCATTGAAAACGGGAAATTGTTCAACAAAGGAAATAAACTAAGTACGGGAATTGAAAACATAAAACATAAAGATTGTTTTTGGCCCGAGGGCTTAACAAGAAATAAACGCCGGCGAGTCGATGTGCTCACGCGGCTGCCTTCTTTGCTGCTGGTCAGGTAGGGTTCCGATCCTTCTTTCTCGCTCATGTGTTGTCGGGTTTCTTCGTCAGTCGCTCTCCTTATATAGACGGGCTTCAGTTGATGAGAGACGTGTGGGGGAAAGTACCTCCAAGCGCGGACGAGAGTCCTACTTGGGTTGGAGTTTGAATCTGGCCGCCTTTGAAGACTCCGCAAATTCCAGGACTCCTGGTACACCGACTGCCCAACGTTCCGTCTCCGTCAATGTTAGTGCTTGCCCATGTGCTTCCTTCTCTGACTGATTGAGGTAGCGGACCATGTGCGGTACTTGGTCGGACTCAAATCTTGCTCCACCTGCTGACATCCTGGTTGCTTGCTCAACTCTGCTGGATCCTTTTCGTCAGTCTGGCTTGCTCAACGAGTGCTCTTGACCATGGAAGGTGATTTCCTTGCCTCTTTCACACAGTGCGCTCCTCTTTTCCCTCCTTTACCTGCCCACCTGCAAAACTTGCCCAAGTACCCAAACGTGCCCTCCCAGACACAAACAAAGTAAAAACAAACTAAAGACTCGATATACTTGACTCTAAAAACCTAAAAATGAGCCAAAAAATATGGCTCATCACACGCACACACTTTACTTCGCTTGTCCTCAAGCGTGCACGGTGACTTGCCTGCTCAAGCAGAAAACAAACAAGGGGTAGAGATAGAAAGAAAATAGAAGACTCAAGGACAGCATGCTTATCAAAATACAGAGAGTTGATCAAGTGAACAGATAGTCAAGATCATAGTCAAGGGGATGCATAAAAAACGGTCAAGAGTTTGCAACAGGATTTTGGGATTCTCACTAAGTGTTTCTCTCTATGTAGTGGATGGGTAGTGTTTCGCTCAATGCTGTTTTAAAAGAAGTTCTGCTTTGGGCTTGACCAAGTTCTATCCTGTGACATTTTCAATTGAGTTGGGCAATATCATTAGGGCTTTCTAGGGTGACTGTATAGGCTAGCTTGGGCAATGCCCAGAATTGATCTTAGGTAGGACATGCATTTTACTTAGCAAATTTCCTCCTAATTTCTTCTCTTTCTTACGGGCCTTAGCACACCCTTTTATTGGTGGATCTATTCTTTTGTTTTTTTTTCTTTTCTTTTTTTTTCCTTTTTTTTTTCTTTTTTCTTTTTTTTTCTTTTTTTTTTCTCTTTTTTTTTTCTAGAGAAGACTTTGCCCTGACTTGCTCTTTTTATGTAATTGAGCATATTTGCAGGTTGGTCAGGGCAGTGGGAGTTTTCCCCCAGGTGATCAAGAAATTTTGGCTCGGCTCAAGGGGCTAACAAGGGTCTTCTTTTATTTTTAGTGCAGAAAGAAAATGCCTAAGTCATTTACTACTCAACTCAATTTTCAAATAATCACAATGGTCAGAACTTGGGCAAGCTTCAGCATCACAAACATTTTAAACAGCTACTCTCAAGAAAGAAATATATCACACAGATGTAGGCTCAAATCCTCACAGCTTACCTAGTTGCAATTCCATCGTCCCTAATATTTTTCATGCATAGACTATTAATTTTGAAAAATGTTCAAGTTGATCAAGGTATTTATCAAGCATGCGACTCGATCAAACTATGGGGTTGCTCTTGACCTTCCCCCACTCACACACTTTGCCTCTGGCAAAGTGTGCAAACAGTAATAAGTTGGGCAAGCATCCCCCCTGACTCCGACTCCAACGATGTTGGCGCACCTTCCCACATACACACTTTGCCTTGGGCAAAGTGTGCAAATAAAGAGGTCGACCCCATCAGACATGAGTCGGGCAGACTCAAGACCAAATAAAAAAATAAAAAAAAATTAAAATAAAAACCTAAACTACTAAAACAAAGGGAGGGTACATTTAAGTTTTGGGTTCAGGTGGGTACCTGAATCCAACATGGACGAAGTATGCCATGAGGACAGCGTGCAGCTCGTCCTGCCTCTCTCCAATCCGGTCCTGCTTCTCCTCGAGGACATCCAATTGCTCAAGGATCTCCTCCTTCTGCAACTCGACCCTTTCACTTGGTCGACTCACAGGCTCGGTCTTCACTTTCGCCTTGGCTGCCGTCGCCAAGGCCTTCACTTCTTCTGGGTTTGTGAACACCCAATCCTCTCCTACAACTCTGATATCAGCCATCCTATTCAAACACGCATGGTCAAACTTTTCCTCGGGCATCATCTCCATCAACTCAAAATCAAGCTTCAACTCCATCCTCTGGGCATAAATTCCTGGAAAGTGGGCAAGGGACAACCTCTGTGCTGGCTTGCTCAAGATGTTCTTCAGTTGTGCGCACATGAAAGCTCCAAAGTTGACCTTGATCTTCTTGGTCATGCACCACAGTAGATCAAGCTCGGTCAGGGAGATAGTATTGCTGTTGTCCTTTTTTCCATAAAAATTATACGCCAGTATACGGTGGCAGATACGCAACGCATTGTCCTTGAGCTGGTGATTTTTGGCCTCCTGTGACTTGAACACTTTCTCCTTGCTCAAGGCCCTCCAGATTTCGTTTCTCTCCTTCTGTGTGCGCTCTGGTGGCGTGGTCAACCTGTCCTGGTACTCCTTTGAAAACTTGTCCTTGAAACTGGCCGCTCCCATGGCCATGTTGATCTCGAAGATGCTCGCCTCATTATACGATCCCATCAATTTGAAAGAAATGCCCAACGGCCCGCCATCCTTGCTCGTTCTCACCTCTAACTCCTCATAGAACTCCTTGACCAATTTCTCAGAGACTTGCCCTGGCCAGGTCAAGAAGTCCTCCCATCCTATAGCTGCAAAATAACCCTTAACTTGATCAAGGATATCCAAATCTTTAAGGGTTTCAAAACATACCGTCTTGGGCACCACAACTGCCCTTTTCTGAATGTTGGATGGTGGGGGTACTGATTGCTTGCCCTTGCCGCGAGTAATTCGGGTCGACGATGGGGTCTTGAATTTTTCAACTGGAGTTGCCGGAATCGACTTCTCCGTTTCATCCTCTTTCTCTTCCGTCTCATCCTCTTCCATCTCCTCGCCGCCGGCGGTAGACATGTCGTCGCACTTCTCGTCAGATGACGACTCCATGGTGGCGGGTGGCGTGGCTTCGCGGGGCTTCTTAACTGTTTTGCCTTTCTCTTCAGCCGTGAACTTCCTCTTTTTCCCGGCGTCTTCACTTGGCTCGCCACTCTGACTCGCCGGCGCCGATTCGGTTGACGGTTTAGGGGTCACATCAAGGTCAGAAAGTTTTGGGGCTTCGATTTCAGCCGTCAGTTGGTCCACCAAGTCGGTGTTGAGGGGTGGTGGGCTTTCTTCGCGCACCGGGCTCTGTTTGACCGGCGAAGGGGTGTTTCCTTTTTCCGGTGGTGGTGGTGTCTTCTCCTTCGCGGGTACAGAGGCGGCGGCGGTGGTTTTTGACGACTTGGCTCCGGCCATCTTCTTTGACGGTTGTGATTGAGGACTTGTGAGATCAATTTTGGTACCGTGGGGGATTTTGTTTAACTTGGTGTTTTTGGGGCGGGTGGATACCATGATTTTCGGAGTTAGGGTTATGGGGGTGGTAGAGGTAGTGGGGAAGTTGAGGAGTTGTGTGCGGTTTTTGAAGTAGAGGGGTAGTGGTAGAGGTGAATTAGGATTTTGAATTTATTTAGGACTCTGCAAATTCAGAGTCGATGGGACTCTTTTGTGGATTCCCGATAATTCCGCAATCATCACAACTGCCCTCCTCTATTCATTGCTCAATCTCCGCACTTGCTCGCTCCAATTTTATGTTTCCTGAAAACAAAGACAGACCAAAACCCTTTCCTGCCCAAGGCTACTCCTTGGCGTGGTAAATTTATAAATAAAAAGAAATAATGGAAAAGCATAGTATACATACCGAGTTCGCCTTCGGTATTTGCCTCTATTTATTGTCATGGGCCTGACTTATTTTTCTTGCTTTACTTGGTCAAGTGGCTGGCTCAGGGGGTATCATCCCCTTGAGATCCTCATTCCCATAGTAAGCCTTGACTCTCTGCCCATTCACTTTAAAGATCTGATCGTCACCTGGTTTAAATAGCTCTACCGAACCATTTGGGCAAACAGCATGGACTATGAATGGTCCTGCCCATTTGGTGGATAGCTTTTTAGCCTTGAACTTAAACTTGGTTTGGTAAACCAGAACCAGTTGACCAGGCTCGATCTTCTTTTTCTTGATGATTTTGTCGTGGGCTCTCTTTGTTCGCTCCTTGTAATTGACCGCGTTATCATACGCTTCAATTCTTATCTCCTCCAGCTCAGTTAGGTCAAGCTTACGTCCTTCGCTGGCTGCATCCCAGTCGAAATTGACCTTGTTAACTGCCCAATGCGCCTTGTGTTCAATTTCCACGGGCAAGTGGCATGACTTGCCAAACACCATACGGTAGGGAGAGATCCCTGAAGGTGTTTTGTAGGCGGTTCTGTAGGCCCAAAGTGCATCATCGAGCTTGTCACTCCAATCCTTACCTTCTGGCTTGACCGTCTTCCTCAAGATGGTTTTAATGATACGATTGGATAGCTCGGCTTGCCCATTGGCCTGGGGGTGATAAGCTGTGGAGATTCTGTGGTGCACTCCATATTTCCTGAGCAACCTTTCAATTATATAGTTGCAAAAATCTGTACCTTGATCACTGATCAGTGCGCGGGGTACCCCAAATCTGCTGAATATGTCGCCCTTGAGGAAGGTGGCTACCACTCTAGAATCATTAATTGCTGTAGCCTTCGCCTCGACCCATTTGGATACATAGTCAACTGCCAAGAGTATATACTCCTTTCCTCTGGAGTTGGGCAGTGGTCCCATGAAGTCAATACCCCATACGTCGAAGACCTCCACGGGCATGATGGGCATCATGGGCATCTCATCTCTCTTGGTCACGTTCCCCTCTCTCTGGCACTTGTCACAGCTCCTGCACCACTCAAAACAATCTCTCAAGAGAGTTGTCCAATAAAAACCACAGTCAAGTACCTTTCTTGCTGTACGTCGGTGGCCGAAATGTCCTCCGCAGGCTTGCTCATGGCAGTGCCTTAGAATATCTGCTTGCTCAACTTCAGGGATGCAACGCCTAAGTACTTGGTCTTCTCCCCTCTTCCACATGTAGGGGTCGTCCCAAATGTACTTCTTGCTTTCCCGCTTGAGTTTGTTTTTACCGTAAAGGGTCATGTCTTCCCTTATATCCCCTGTGACTATGTAGTTGGCCAAGTCTGCATACCATGGCTCCCCCGAGTGGGTTGAAATTTGATATAAGTACTCATCTGGAAAAGTCTCTGTGAGCATGCCTTCTTCTCGCTGGATTATCCTGCTCAAGTGGTCAGCCACTAAGTTTTGGTTGCCTGACTTGTCTCTGATTTCGATGTCGAACTCTTGTAGCAACAAGATCCATCTTATCAGCCGTGGCTTGGTCTCCTTTTTGGCCATCAAATACTTCAGCGCGGCATGGTCAGTGTAAACTATGGTTTTACTCCCGAGCAAGTAAGATCTGAACTTCTCGAATGCAAACACCACAGCCAGTAGCTCTTTCTCTGTGGTCGCGTAGTTGCATTGGGCAGGGTTCAAGGTCTTGGATGCATAGTAGATTACATGTCGTTCCTTGCCCTTCATCTGCCCAAGTACAGCTCCTACAGCATACCCGCTCGCGTCGCACATAAGCTCGAATGGCATTCCCCATTCTGGTGGTTGGATGATGGGGGCAGTGACTAACCTTTCCTTGAGGTGGTTGAAGGCAGCTTGACAGTCATCATCAAAATTCCAGTCAACCTCATTTTGCAACAGCCTGGTCAGAGGTTGGGCAATCTTTGCAAAGTCTCTCACGAACCTCCTGTAGAACCCAGCGTGCCCAAGGAAACCTCTAACTTGCTTGACATTCCTTGGATAAGGCAGCTTCGATATGGTCTCTATTTTGGCTCGGTCAACTTCGATTCCCTTGGCAGAGACTACGTGCCCAAGGACTATCCCTTCCTCTACCATAAAGTGACATTTCTCGTAGTTAAGTACCAAGCTTTTCTCCACACATCTACTGAGGGCCAACTCCAGGTTGTTCAAGCATGTCTCGAACGAGCTGCCATATACAGTAAAGTCATCCATGAAGACTTCTATTCCTTGCTCGAGCAGATCGGCAAAGATGCTCATCATGCATCTCTGGAAAGTCCCTGGGGCGTTGCATAGACCAAATGGCATGCGTCGATATGCAAAGGTACCGTATGGGCAAGTGAAAGTAGTCTTGTCCTGGTCTTCCGGGGCCACCCAAATTTGCATGTAGCCCGAGTATCCGTCAAGGAAACAGAAGTGGGTTTTCCCAGCCAGCCTTTCGAGCATCTCGTCAATGAAGGGTAGGGGAAAGTGGTCTTTCTTTGTTACCTTGTTCAACTTCCTGTAGTCTATGCACACCCTCCATCCAGTTTGCAGTCGAGTGGCTATCTGCTCCTTTTTCTCGTTCTCGATCACTTGAATCCCTGACTTCTTGGGCACCACATGGACTGGACTGACCCATTTGCTATCTGAAACAGGGTAGATAATGCCCAAGTTAAGTAGCTTGAGTATCTCCTTGAGCACCACCTCCTTCATGGCAGGGTTCAGTTTTCTCTGTGGATCGCGTACTGGACTTGACTCTTCCTCGAGCAATATGTGATGTTGGCATATTGTGGGGCTGATTCCCTTGATGTCGGCTAGAGTCCATCCAATGGCTTGCTTGTACTGGTCAAGGATGTATCTCAGCCTGCTCTCCTCTCCCTTCTTCAATTTTGAACTAATGATCACGGGCAACGTATCATTTTGCCCAAGAAACATGTACTTGAGATGTGCAGGGAGTTTCTTCAGTTCCAATTCTGGTGGTTTTTCCAGGGATGGCACCATGATCGTGATTTCCTGGGGTGGCAGCTTGCTCATGCCCATAGGATGATTTTCCAAAGCTCCCAGTTGCTCAACTATCTGTTGGACTTCAAGTTGCTCATCAACTGCATCTTCTATGGTCAATCCCCTTTGTATCACCAGATCTACTTTGTCAGAGACTCCATATCCCAGAGCCTGCTCCTCGATCAATTCGTCAATCTGGTCAACATAATGCACTTGCTCAGTGTCTTCTGGGTGCTTCATCGACTTGAACAAGTCGAATGTGACCGTTTCTCCTTCAAACTTGCAGGTTAGCTTTCCAGTCTCACAGTCAATGTGTGTCCTTGCTGTCTTCAAGAATGGTCTGCCCAAGATCATCACTGGCTGCTTACTTGATCTCCCCATGTCCAGGACATAGAAATCGGCAGGGAAAATGAGCTCCTCCACCTTGACCAATACATCTTCCAGGATTCCCTCGGGATACACGTTTGATCTGTCTGCCAACTGGATAACTACCCTTGTTGGTTTCATCGGCCCTATACCCAAGTCTTCGTACATTGACTTAGGCATAACATTGATAGATGCTCCCAAGTCGAGCATGGCTTTTTCTATGTTCATGTTGCCGATTATGCAGGGAATATAGAACATTCCAGGGTCTGCACACTTCCTTGGCACATTCCTCTGGAGTACCGCTGAAACATTCTCTCCTACTTCGAACTTGGCATCATCTTGGTATTTCACTTTTTTTGTGCACAGCTCCTTGAGGAATTTGGCGCACCTGGGCATGGATTTCAGGATGGTCAACAGAGGCATGTTGATTTCCACCTTTTTGAACATCTGGAACATCTCATTAGTGTCCTCCTTCTCTTTCTTCTTGCTCAATCTGCTTGGGAAAGGAGGGTAGATTTTTGGTGGTGTTACTGCTTGAGTGGGTACTGATGTTTCCTTCTGTTTGGGTGGTGTCAGCTCAAGCTCTTCCTCTGACTCTTCTTCCTCGTTGACCTCTTCAACAATTCCTTCCACTCGAGATGGTGGAGTGGGCTTCTTGGGTGCTTCGGCCAGGACCTTTCCACTCTTGAGGTGGATTGCATTCAGTTGGGCGTTATTGAGTTCAATTTGGGGAGGTAGACCGTTGGTCTTCTTCTTTATTTCGGTCATAGCCTGGGTCAAGTGTGCCAGTTGGGCATTGATGTTCTGAAATTGCCCACGTGACTCAAGCATTTGAGCATTGATATTCTGAAGTTGACCTCTAGTCTCGACCTTGTACTTCTCATTGTCCTGTTTGTACCGGTCATTCTCCTGTTGGGCTTTGATATTTTCATTGACCAAGGTCTGCATCATATCTGCCAAAGTCGGGCCATTGCTCTGGTTCTGCTGGTTGCCCTGATTTTGGTAGTTGTTCCTCTGATGATTGTTCTGGCCGTGGTATTGCTGGCCTTGATTTCCTTGGTTCCCTCCGCCCTGGTAGTTGTTGTTTTCATACCGGTTGTTGTCATGATTTTTCCAGTTGTTCGAGTTGTACGTGTTTCCATTGGGCCTTTGTCCGTTCCCATTGTTCTGCATTATCACCTTGACCTCTTCGTCAAAAAGCTCAAGGCACTCGTCAGTAGCATGGTTACTTTCCTTGCAGATTTGGCATGCCTTGACTCCTCTCTTTAGCCTTGGGTTTTGGTTGAGCACCAGTTGCTCAACTATGTTGCACAGCTTGTCCAATTTGACTTCAGTTGCAGATGGTACGGGCAAGTTGTTCCTGGGTAGGTCACTGCCATCCTCCCTTGTCTCTTCGGCCATTTCCTTGAAGATTTTGAATGCTTCGTCGGCCCTTTTGTTTAGAATAGATCCTCCACAAGCTGCATTGATCCATGTCCTCTCCGTTTCTCTTAGTCCAGAGATGAAGTACTGGACCAAGTCATGGTCAAGGATCTGATGCTGTGGGCACTTGGCCAACATCTGCTTGAACTTGACCCAGTAGTCATGGAAATTCTCTCCTCCTCCCATTTTGATGCTGTTGATCTTCTTCCTCATCTGCTGGATGCGTGCAGCTGGGAAGTACTTCTCAAGGAACTTCTGCTGAAGCTGACTCCAGGTGGTCACTTCTCCAGCAGGTAGAGTGTAAAGCCATTCTCGGGCACCTTCGGCTAGTGAGAAAGGGAAGGCTAGGAGCCTGATGTATTCCCCTAGCCTTTCGCTTGCTCGGATGGTGCCACATGCCAATTCAAAATCTTGGAGGTGTCTCTGGGGATCCTCCAGGGGCATGTCACTGAACTTGGGAAAGATCTGGATGAAGCCGTGCTTCATCTCCCAAGAATTGTTTTCAACCGTGGGCAAGGTGATGCCCAGTGGTTTCAGATTCAAGTTCTCTGGGAACATTGTGTCCCTCAACGTCTTGGCTCTCTCTTCTCCCATCCTTGATCGCGTAGGTGACCTGGATGTGTTCGGTGAATCTTCTCTCGCTGTGTCCGAGATCGACTCTCCTGTCTCAGTTATGGTCAACTGAGTTACTTGAGCGGCACGTGCTAATGCTTGCTTTTGTCTTGCTGCTTTTCGATTCTTCCTTGCGGTTCGCTCGATTTCAGGATCAAATAGTAGCCTTGTATCCTTGCTTCCCGATGAGTCAGAATCCTGCATACAAAAATAGGTCAAGCGTTAGCACGGAAAACTATTGGCTTGGAATATTGCCTCCCCGGCAACGGCGCCAATTTTGACGCTACCGTCGTGGAGTAGCGCAAAATAATATTTAATGTTCCTAAACTATTCACTAGCACAAGTACTAGTAGCAAGTATAGGGTCGATCCCACGAGGAGGCGATTTAGCTTATAGTTTTCCCGGCTTTGAATGCTCAATTGGGTTGTCACGTTTGAAAAGGTTTTGTTTTGGAGAGCAGTTGGGCACTGCCGAACCGTGGTCACCGTGTTTACTTGACTGAAAATAACAAATAACTTAAACAGAAATAAAACTAGCATGCAACCTAATTAATAGACTGGGCAATTAACAGACTCGACTAAGCAAATAAGTTGAACCAAATAAAGAATAAAGTATCCAGGCATTGACTCCCCTGACTTCCCCCTTGACCTATGTGATGCCGATCATCGGTACGTATATCATTTTGCTAACAGTTTTGTCTTCCAGTTATAGATCCCAAGTATTATCATCCCTATGATGTCACGCATATTAATACCCCGAACCCTTATTCGCTCTTATGTTTAAGTCCTGCCAGATCTCTCTCGACAGGTCTCCTGACGTTGACCAATTCGACACTATGTGACCGCATGAGTCTAAGTTGATCAAGTCGCCTTTATCCTCCAAGCAAACCCGGAATGGCCAATAGCATGCCTGGACAGACCCAAGTCATACGACCACATCTCCAGCAACATGTTGTACTTCGCGGACGCCCAGTCTCCCGGTCGCGTTGATCCACGTACTCCTGTGTTAGGCAAGTCGGGGTTCCCACTGGTCACTG
Organism: Euphrasia confusa; assembly: GCA_954870475.1. Taxonomy (NCBI): domain Eukaryota; kingdom Viridiplantae; phylum Streptophyta; class Magnoliopsida; order Lamiales; family Orobanchaceae; genus Euphrasia; species Euphrasia confusa. Next base: position 21,862,210 of record OX940949.1, read on the forward strand.
TAGGATTGCCCAAGTCCCTAACATGCTTAAGTTACTACCCTGTTGAATCGGGAACAAAACTCAGCTAGTTGCTGTCATCATTAAGCCTCCCGGCATGTTCACGTCTTAGGGTTGGTCAGGTTCTGTCTTTGCCCAGATACAAACAGATTAGCTACTTGACATAATTAAAACAGAAAATAAAACGAAAGAAATTGGACGAACTGAATTATGCATTGAAAACGGGAAATTGTTCAACAAAGGAAATAAACTAAGTACGGGAATTGAAAACATAAAACATAAAGATTGTTTTTGGCCCGAGGGCTTAACAAGAAATAAACGCCGGCGAGTCGATGTGCTCACGCGGCTGCCTTCTTCGCTGCTGGTCAGGTAGGGTTCCGATCCTTCTTTCTCGCTCATGTGTTGTCGGGTTTCTTCGTCAGTCGCTCTCCTTATATAGACGGGCTTCAGTTGATGAGAGACGTGTGGGGGAAAGTACCTCCAAGCGCGGACGAGAGTCCTACTTGGGTTGGAGTTTGAATCTGGCCGCCTTTGAAGACTCCGCAAATTCCAGGACTCCTGGTACACCGACTGCCCAACGTTCCGTCTCCGTCAATGTTAGTGCTTGCCCATGTGCTTCCTTCTCTGACTGATTGAGGTAGCGGACCATGTGCGGTACTTGGTCGGACTCAAATCTTGCTCCACCTGCTGACATCCTGGTTGCTTGCTCAACTCTGCTGGATCCTTTTCGTCAGTCTGGCTTGCTCAACGAGTGCTCTTGACCATGGAAGGTGATTTTCTTGCCTCTTTCACACAGTGCGCTCCTCTTTTCCCTCCTTTACCTGCCCACCTGCAAAACTTGCCCAAGTACCCAAACGTGCCCTCCCAGACACAAACAAAGTAAAAACAAACTAAAGACTCGATATACTTGACTCTAAAAACCTAAAAATGAGCCAAAAAATATGGCTCATCAAGGTACCATATTCCTTATTTATATTATTATTATATTATTATTATTATTACTAATAATATTTACTATTACTTTTCTAATGATGTCCCTTCAGTTTCTAAATCCAACTCTTTTATCATAATTGTGCAGCTTAGTTCGTGGTCCTTCATTTTCCCCTTGCACTCCGAGCATGTCGCACCTAATGAGGCAAGTCTGGTCAATCATTCTATTGTACTGTTATATCTCTAAAACGGTTGCGGTAGAGTAACAGTCTAAACAACTATTTTTCTTACTGCATCGAATTTTGAATTCGGCTTAAAGATTATCGGTTGATGGGTTTAGTGTGATGGATATTGAGGCTAGCAAAGTTTCCATATTAAAAAAAAAAGTTGCATTCTCTGATTAGATGAATGATTATACAAGATTTCAGCAGGTGAGCATGTGTGTGTTTTAATTCAAGATTATCGGTTTATGTTTTATGTTTCGACTTCTTTCATAAGAACATGTATACAGTCGAGTTGATGTAGCATGCATGTGAAGTGATACAATTTCAACTCTCCTCCATATGCAGTCATTAAAGACGATGCAAGTTCAAGAACCAAAAAGAGCAGGTTGAATGAAATACATGATTAGTTCTCTAATATTTTAAATGTTATTTTGGATAGTGCCCTTAAATTGAATACTTTTTAACAGTTTTGACTTATTAGGCTTGATATTAGTTCGTATATTTATATTGTTTTTTGCGCAATGGCTTAAGCTTTATTGATGATACCAAGTTTCATGGACTACCCCTGTGTTTCTTCTTATGTGTACTTTTATTATTTTGTGATACAAATTCTGTGATTTGTACAAATTACATGCTTAGTTGACATGATTATCCTCAATGATTCGTTTTTGCTCTTCTTGATTTTTCAAGGATTCCATCTCTGCTTCTTTAGATTCTTTGCATTTTTTTATGCCTTTGTTAAGTTGTCAACACACTTCTCAGGAGCTTCACATGATTTTACAAAATAATAGATATTTGCTCATTCATGAGTTCAAATTTCTTTATTTCTTTATTCTTGTGTTCTTCAAGTTTCTTGCATATTGTTATGCATTATTTTTAATTAATTGTGAATGCAACAATTATGTTTGCAACATGTTCTGCACTATGGCTGTATCGAGTCGCATGGGCATTCGTCTTGCTTCGCAAGACGAGCACCCCCTAGTATATATATATATATATATATATATATATATATATATATATATATATATATATATATATATATATATATATATATATAATGCCTTGTTTGGTTTACTAAGATAAAGTATCTTACATTATTCAAGATAACTATTTTATCTATTTTAACTTATATATCAAATTTTATCTAGTGTTTAGTTTATATTTTATATTTAAGATTGCATTCCATTTTATTTTTCTTTCACCAATAAACGAGTTCCCAAATTTCAGCTATTCTCACAATAGAACCTTGAACATCAACCATAATAATTGGAAGATTTTAATAGTTCCTCTCTCGGAAAAAAATTATCTGTTGCTCTCTCCATGTAAAGAAAAAAAAAACATACTGTATGAACAAAAAATGGGGTATAATTTTGGGAAAAAATATAAGTAAAATAATTTTAATAACTACCAAATTATGAATTTATAATAGACAAATCAAAAAATTATGAACAAACCCGTCAAGACTTGCAGCGTATTAATCGAACTAAGCCCTAATTTCCTCCTTAAAAAAATTACATTGTTGTTTCCTTGCGTATGCATATCAGCCCAAACAAAGAACATTTAAAAAAGAATAAAAACAAATTATAAGAGAAAAAATAAATTAAATTACCCCTTTAGACGAAGAGGAAGAAGAAAAGCGAAGAAGGAGAAGAAAAGAAAAGCGAAGAGGAAGAAGGAATGCTTTTTCTCCTTACTTTACTGTTCAAATAAAATAATATATATTTCCACATTGGACAGTTACATAATTCAAAGAGGAACAGTGAATACAAACGGGTCTTTTATCCAACGCGGGCCCAAGAAAATTAAATCAAACAATCGATATACAAGTTAACGTATCTATCTGGCCCATATCTGGCCAACCAAACGGGTCCTAATATTTTTGAATAAATGTGTTTCATATATTTTTGCATTTCATTGTAAAGTATATGAAAATGTATACGGATTATTTAACAATCATTTAAGTCTATAAAATTCATAAGTAGTATAAATCAATAAGAAAAATCAATCAAAACTATGCATAAATTCTATTAGATTTTCAAAATCTACATACTTTTTAAAATTGATAAAAACTTGGATTTTCAGCCCGGCGATGCTCGGGGATTATAACTGAAGTTTTACCCGATTTATTTTTAACTTAATTTAAGTATATATGTTTAAATAATTATATAAATATTTATATTTGTATACATTAGTTTGTAATAAATAAAAGAAATTTTTTTACAAACTTTTAATCATAAAAAAAATTACAAAAACTTTTATAGTTCAGAGCCTCACAATAACTTTGTTTAATATCTCTAACGAACATAGATATAAAAACAAATAATAAATATTATTTATGTGTAGTTGAAATATTAAGGATGAATTGTTGTATAATTAATAAAATAAAAAAATTTAATTATTAATATTTTTTATTTTGAAATTCAAATATTTTCCATCTCAATTTTTTTAAATAAAGAAAATAAAATAAAAAGATATTTTGAAAGTTTTTTTTGAATAATAATTTATAATAGTTTCATTAGTATTTTTAAACATATAACCTTGTGAAATATTATAAATGTCAAATGGTTAAATAGTTAATAAAATTAAATTGTTGAATTAAGGATCGACGAAAAAAAGAACAATCTGGAACGGTTAAGCTATAAATGTAAATAGATTAATATTGGTATCAAAAAGTAAACGCAGCAAGATTAAATAGATTTTTGTGAAGAGAAGCGGAGCGAATGGGTATGAGAAGACGAGCGTAGGAGGTTTTATGAGATCTTCAATCTCACTATTTTTTTGGTGCAGTTCAATTATTGATATTTAAGATCCAGACTTAGTACTGCAAAGAAAAGAACAAATTTAAAACAAATTAGTAGGACCGTGCAATTACCATTGTTTTTAAAAAATATTCATTCAATAATAATAATAATAATAATAATAATAATAATAATAATAATAATAATAATAATAATAAAATTTGACTCCTAAAATTTTAGTCTCGAGCCAAATTTCATGTTAAAAAAAATTAAAATGGAAGAGTTTTTGTTAGGACGAGCCGAGTTTTGGTCGCGGCCTAATCGACAGGCGTCCAAACTCTAATCACGGGTGAACATTATAACTAGGGTCCGTTTGGTAGCCCATATAAGACATAGATAGATATGTTGGGATATGTCCTTCGATCCTACGTGTGCAATCGATAAAGTCATAAGGTCGTCTATGGATGTTAAATGATCATTCGATAATATTAATTGTTGGGAACAATATAATATTGATCGATAAAATCATACCTACAGGGTCACACACGGACTCAAAGATGATGTACGATGCTTGATATAAATATTGATTTAGAATCAATATTTACGTGGATTTAATTCCCATGCATGGGATGCATGGCTTTCATGGATGCATGTCACATAGTGTGACATGGCATGCCACACAAGCAAGTGGGACCACATACAATGCATAGTGGCATGTGTATGTGGCATGACCTTTCACCTCCTTTGTAACCCCTTTTACATGTTAATGGTGCATTATGATGGTCATTATGTTGTAAGTTACAAAGGGGAGTAATGTGGTGAATAATAAGACCATTATATAGATGAAAATCATATTTTCATCACACAATTGCATCATCCACGAAAATCCACTAAAATAAAGAGAAAAGAGGTGATCTTGGAGATCCATTCTCAAGCAAGCAAAGGTATTCATTATCCGGGTTCGTGTGCAACACGTAGAGGCCGGGCCATTTGTGCGGCTTCAACATCCGGACGATCCAAAGGAGTGAAGAGTTCATTCACAAGGAGATCTTTGAGTTGCTGATCCATTAAGGTGGTTCAATCGACTCAACACCACCTTAACCGAAATCAACGATCACCAAAAGTAAGTAATCATTAAACCTTATATATATATTGGATGTGTATATATATATGTTTATATGTGTTCTTATACACATTAAGTGTGCACTAAGATCATGGCATAGTAGATCTATCGCTTTACACGCTTCCGCACACACGGTATATCGATTGGATCGGTATACCGGTACCTTCAATTGGTATCAGAGCCTAGGGCTCGTGCACACTTTTGTGTTGGACACAAGAAGTTTAATCAACATAATTGGATTATATGTTTAATTGTGATTATGTGATTAGATGTAAGGCCGGCCACCGTTAGTGGTCGGGTGAATGAAATTGTCGTTTTTTACGTACGATTGGCCATAGTTTTGGAGGGCTGCGTCCCTTGGAATCTTTTGTAATAGATAGGTATTTTCTATTCAAAAATGTATTGTTCAATGTGTAAGCAATGGATTGAATCCATGGATCGACATTGGATATCGGTTCTCTGGCGAAAACGAGAAGAAAAAAATCAAAACGAAGCGAAACGGGCGAAAATCGGGCTGCTGGAGCAAAACGGCGGGCGCCGTTTGTGCTCCGGTGGGCGCCGAATGGATTCGGCGGAGGCCGTTTTGGAAACGGCGACCGCCGAAAGGCTGTTTTTAGGTCATCCCCGTTCTATACCCTTTTGGCGACCGCCGTTTTGGAAACGGCGACCGCCTGTGGTGTTCGGCGACCGCCGTTTGTAAAACGGCGGGCGCCGTTCGTGTTTTTTGGGGTACGGACTAAGGTTGACCTAAATCGGCGAGCATGGAACTGATACGGCGGGCGAGGACCAGTCCAGAAGATGTTCAAGGCCTATTTTGTTGCTTTTGTTGTTTTCTTTTGAGAGTTGTGAGGTTCTAGGGGCCTTTCGATTACGTATTTAATTGCTTTGCTAGTTATAGGATGTTTTATGTTATAAATGTTCAACTTACATATAAACACCTATGCATGCAAGTTCCCAAAATAATGAGTATAATGTCTTGTCCAAAAACATCACACTCATGAAGCCCTCGATCATAAGTTGGTAGGTCCGCCTCAGCGGGGTACTACTTGTTATCTTGGGATAAGTGGGAGTAAAGGTTAGACCTTTACAAGTGACTTTGGTTTTCTCATCGATAGATCCACTGCAGGCGTGGCTATCGAGACATGAGATGAGAATGAGATTCTCATCGACCGAGAGTGATATTAGATATCATTGACATGGGTATGTCTACCTATCTTGAAATACTTAAGTGCGGACTCAGTCGGCTTAAGGATTCACAAGATGAGGGTCTTGGGATCGTTTTGTTCAAGGGAACATAGATATTGTATATCGATTGAACAAAATGGAACAAATAAGTAGTTTTGATAGACAACCTTATTTGTTTACCGCTTTGTGGATGTTTACATACTTTAGTTATCTTTCTTTTGTAATTTATCATGTCAAATATCAACTCAATTCAAGTTTGGTTCAATTCTTGATTGTAAAAAAATTGAACAACACAAATTTTCTTGATTGACAACGTAATTTGAGGATGGTCCTCAAATACGAATAAAAAGAGAATGTGTTAGATTACCAATTCCTATGATATCATTAAACAACTCAATAGCATGTTCGGGGAACATACTATGATTGAGCGGTTCGGTATGACCAGGGTCATCGCTTCAGCTAGGCTGGAAAAATGGAAATCTATGGAATCACATGTGCAACAAATGATTGGATTATTTGTTTCAAGTGATCGCCTAGATTTTTGCTATGATGATTATTTGGCAACTGATTTCATACTTCAATCTCATGATGGTTATAATGCCTTTAGGCTAAATTTTCCATATGAATGGTTTGAAGAAATCGCTTCGTGAGCTCCACGGGATGCTCAAGGCTGCTGAGCCGGCGATAGAGAAGGACCCTAAGAGGGAAATTCTTATGATATGGGAAAGGGTAATCAAAAGAGCATGGGCAAGAAGGATACTAGGGTTCCTAGGGAATCTGAATGCGTCTATTGCAAAGGTGTTGGACACTACTTGAAAACATATAAAATTTCATATTTTTATTCAATTTCAAAACAAATGCCTGATTTGTCTTTCATGTGATGGATTCTAAATTTAAGATTATTTACACCTCGGGGAGTGATTTAATCCAAAACACTTAAGTTCATCAATGACACAAATTAGAGACTTTCAAGCCATTGGATGGCGTGAATCGATTGTCTGGTTGGCTCCCTCATATTTTATGAGAGATAGGGCTTCAATTGCATGATAATATCGCTAGTTAGAAAACTTCGATTTTTCACTTACGATTTATCACGTTTTGATATTGGGATAATTTTGAATGGGAAGTCGAATATAGATCAATTATTGGGAATAATTGAACTTGCCCAAAGTTCAAAGAAGATTGAAGAACGAGGTTGCTTCATCTTCAGGTATTAATGTTATAGACATTAAATTTCGCAAAATTTACTTCTTGGGTATTGGATGCCAATTTGTGGTTCTCACAATTGTAAGTGAAGGAACTACACAGAAGTAAGAGTTTGGAAAGTAGAAATGTCGATCTGCAGGCTGGAAAAGGAGCGAAGGTCGCTGCACTAGCCGTATGATCATATGATGTTGGTATGCCTTAGGGCCTTGTCTTAAGTATTATAACTATGTATTTTTCGTACCTTCAATAAACAATGAATATTGGTTCAGTATTGGATGCTGATGGATTAGTTTTTCACTATTTAAATAGTTTGATAACTATTTTAATTGTGAACTATTCTTTGTTTTGGTACGATTATTACATTATTTATGTATACTTTAAACTCAACAAATCATATATAACATTAACACCAAAGGCCGAATCGAATAAGTCTCAATGAGACATAACTGTAACATTGATGATTAGATCAAAATCTAAACATGTAACGAATCTTCTTTTAGAAGGAATTTTAGAATCATTTGACTTGGAGTCATTTGATACATGTGAATGATGTGTGATTGAAAAGATAACAATGTCATCTTTCTTGGAGAAAGGAGAACATGTGAGTAACTAATTAGGGATGATCCATACTGATGTATGTGGAACCTATTAGTTCACAAGCACATGAAGGTTATGTTTCGGAAAAGAGAAAACTAACTCTATTAGATAGAGTTCGATCTATCGATGATGAGTCTAATTGAACTACTGAACTCTTTTGGGAACACACTATTCTTGACTTCAACCTATACACTGAATAGGAAACTGTCAAAAGCAGTTGATGAAGACACCATACTAGGTATGGAAAGGGAGGGTCCCTAAATTGTTTTCATCAAGATTTGAGGTTCTATAGCTTCTATGAAGAGATTTATCTCTACAAGGCTTGAACTCAAATGGGATAAAAGTTTCCTTATGGTATGTCCATATGAAACTCGAGGGTACAAATTCTACGATCTATCTGAGAACAATATTTTGTTGCTCGAGATGGTGATTTTCTTGAAAAGAGATATCTTTCCTAGAAAGTCAGTGGAAGCTCGGTTATCTTGAACGAGGTTCAAGTGGAACAACCAATGATGAATACTCAAGACTGGGTTGAGAGTATTCCTATGGTTTTGGAAACCATACCAGCCCTTGTAGGTCCAGAAGGCATATATCTCTTTTAGTCAGATACTTAGGTATTGTGATCAATGAGAGATATGAAGTCATGCTTTTGAAAAGCGATGAACCTTCGAACTATATCCAAGTTATGACGAGTGCAGCTACTAAAAATTGGCATGGTGCCATATAATCCGAGATGATTTCAATGTCTGATAATCAAGTTTGGAACTTGATAGATTTGCATCAAGAGGCTAGACCTATTGAGTGCAAATAGTTCTTCAAGATCAATATAGACATGAATGGAAAACCTAGGGTTTTCAAAGCAATTTTGGTGGTAAAAGTTTTATATTCACGAGGTGGATTATGATCAATCTTTTTCACCAGTTGTTGTGATTTATTCATTCGGATTAACTTAGCCATTGTGACTCATCTTGATAATGAGTTATGGTAATATTGGATGTTAAAACTAACTTCTTGAATTGGATTCTAGAAGAGAATGTGTTTTAACACAACCAAAGAGTTTTATCGATCTTAATAAGGCTGAGAAATTATGCAAGCTTATAGTTCTATTTATGGAATAAAGAATGCATATCGGAGTAGCAATCTTCAGTTCAATGAATCCATACTGGGATTTGGATTTCAGAGGAACTCGGAAGAGTCTTGTTTTACAAGAAGATCAGTGGGAGTTACGTTGTATTAATTGTGTTGTATGTCGGTGACATACTCCTTATTGGAAACAATGTTTTTATGCTTAATTCTATTGAAGAATGGCTTGGGAATTGTTTTTCAATGAAGGATCTTGGAGAAGCACAGTACATATTGGGCATCAAGATCTGTCGGAACAGATCGAAAATGATGTTTGGACTTAGTCAAGTGACCTATATTGATAAGGTACTTGATAGGTTCAGAATGAAAGACGCCAAAAAGGGTCTCATTCCAATGAGTCATGGCACATCTCTTAGCAAGATGCAAGGCCCTACGGGACTTGATGAGCAAAAGAGGATGGAAAACATTCCTTATGCTTCGGCAATAGGGTCTATAATGTACGCCATGATATGTACACGACCGGACGTATCGTATGCTTTGAGCATGACGAGTCAGTTTCAAGGAAATCCAGGTGAGGCGCGTTAGACTGCGACCAAGAATATTCTTATGTACCTTAGATGGACAAAAGAATATTTTGTTGTCTTTGGAAGACAAAAAGAGTTGATATTAACAAGCTATTTGAATGCTAACTTCAAAACAGACTAAGATAATTTCCGATTTTAATATGGTTATATCTTTTGTCTGGTTAGAGGTGATATTTGCTGGAATAGTTCCATGCAATGCAATATAGCTGATTAAACTACAGAAGCTGAGCACAGTATTGCATTGGATGCAGTAATGTTGGCAGTTAGGATTTGAAAGTTCTTGAATGAACTAGGTGGCGTAACTAGCACAGCCCATTCGATAGTTCTCTATTTATAGTAGAGTTATCGCGCAAGCCTATGAGATAGGAAGCACCACAAGTCTAAAACTGGTGCTCAGGAAGTTCCACATTATTTGGGAGCTAGTTTTGTGTAGACATCGAGATAATAAAGTTGCAACTTTTGGTAAGGTTGCTAACCCGCTTTCTAAACCTCTCCAGCAGTTTAAGCTTGAGGCTTTCACGACTGCAATAGATATCAGACATCTTAGAGATGGGTTGTGATTTGTATTACTGTATTAGATACTTTTGGAGATTTGGTAAACATTCACTCATATGTATAATACATAATTCTTCATATAAATATGGTTTAATTTATATGAATTGTCCAAATGATTAAGTTATATCAATTGGGTTATGAGGTCGACTTACTGCATAATGAAGTCCCAATGGTTGAACTGATATACTTGAATCATATAGTTGTTCCTGGTTCGTATAATCGAGTACGGACAAACCGATAATACAAAGAACTAGATTGTAATGTGTACTATAGCGCCGCTTCATGGGCTAGTGATGTGGGACATCAAGTACAATTACATAGATATTAGCTGGGAGCTAATGATCGAACAGACCCGACTGGAATAGTATTTAAGATTTCGAGTCATAATACTATTTCATTGACTGTCGAGCAATTTCCTCTGACCTGAGTAGTCCAGAGTGATTCCATTGTGAAATGGTGTACTTTGATACAAGTAAACGCCTTTCGTAAAAGGAGGTTATAAAACTTGTTATTGGGTATATCAGGAAGCAAGTGGGAGAGCTTGGATTGACAAGATGGGATTGTCCTACATTTTATAATGGGATACATGTCTTAACGGCCACTTGGAGAGTCGAGACTGTGGAAAATATGTGGCCACGTCCAGATTCGTATCATAGTGATAAATCTGGTTTTACAGTCTGTCTCAAAGTCCAAGAAAGGTTTGAACCGATTGAGGATGACTCGAGTCTTGCCTCAAGTTCAAACTTAGACATAAAGTGACAACAGGAAGTTGGCAGCACACTGGCTCTGAAGGCCAAGTGGGAGATTGTTGGGATATGTCCTTCGATCCTACGTGTGCAATCGATAAAGTCATAAGGTCATCTATGGATGTTAAATGATTATTCGATAATATTAATAGTTGGGAACAATATAATATTGATCGATAAAATCATACCTACAGGGTCACACACGAGCTGGAATTACGTTGCTTGCTATATTGATTTAGAATCAATACATATGGAATTTCACATGCATGGGATGCATGGCTTGCATGGATGCATGTCACATGGTATGACATGGCATGCCACACAAGCAAGGGGACCACATCCATGCCAATTGGCATAGTGATGTGGAAATGACCCTTTACCTCCCCATTAACCACCATTATTGGTGCATTATGATGCACATAATGGGGGGGTTACAAGGTGAGGTTAATTGTGGTGAATAAAGTGATGAAAACATGGTTTTCATCTCACTTAATGATCAGCCACGAAATTCCACACAATAAGAGAGAAAAGAGTGAGAGAATCACTCAAGAACAAGCAAGCAAGTTCAATTCCGGGTTCGTGTGCAACACGTAGAGGCCGGGCCATTTGTGCGGCTTCCACATCCGGACGATCTAAAGGAGTGACGAGGTCATTCAAAAGGAGAGCTTTGAGAGGCTGATCCATTTGAGGTGGTTCAATCGACTCAACACCACCTCAACGACATCAACGAATCACTTCGTCACAAAAAGTAAGTAATCGTTGAACCTTATATATATATATATATTGGATGTGTATATATATATGTTTATATGTGTTCTTATACACATTAAGTGTGCACTAAGATCATGGCATAGTAGATCTATTGCTTTACACGCTTCCGCACACACGGTATATCGATCGGATCGGTATATCGGTACCTTCAATTTTTATTTAAGTACCCTGCTAAGTTTAACCTTGACAAATAATTTTGTTTAGTTGTTGATGAGCACTGTTAATCGAGATTTTGTATCAGGTTTGTAATCTATAATATTGTAACTCTGATGTGTGTTATTGAGGCATGTGATAATTTATAACTACAAGTTTTGATTTTTTTTTTTTTAATTTTATCTCTTCAATGTATGTTCTTCTAATTTGGCAATTGAAAGTTCAGGGTCTGAAAATTTGAAGTCTACAGCAGTTGTACCTCAATAACACGCATCAGAGATCTAAAAGACCTATTTCATTTTCTCTCTTCAACTGTGCTTGATCGAGTGCTAAAAGATCTATTTCATGAAGATACAAAAGTCTCAGTTCCATCTTTCATTATTTTAAACTGTTCAATTTGAACAAGGGAAGCTCTCGAAACACGAAGCGTCCCCTCTCTCGTCGTCTCAATTGTCTAGATTTATCGGGAAAGCCGAGAAAATGGTCGATTTAATTTATTTTTTCCAGATTTTTTTTTTCTTTTGTTTGCGTAGTTGATTGCGAGATTCCGAGGGGGTCTGCGGGGAGGTGATACTTAGAAGCTGTCACCAAGTTGTTTTATTTTCAGTGTAATTTTGTTTTTTGGATTTTTATTTTATTTTCAGTGTAATTTTGTTTTTAATGACATTAAGTGTTTTTTGATGATATTCAGTGTTCTTATAATATTCAGTGTAAAAAATCGACATTCAGTGTTTTTTAATGACATTCAGTGTTCTTATAATATTCAGTGTTTTTTAATGACATTCAGTTCAGTGTTTTTTGATGACATTCAGTGTTCTTATAATATTCAGTGTTTTTAATGACATTCAGTGTAAAAATCTGATATTTAGTGTTGTTTTTTAAATCAGTGTTTTTTAATGATATTTAGTGTTCTTATAATATTTAGTGTAAAAATTATGACATTCAGTGTTTTTTAATGACATTCAGTGTTCTTATAATATTCAGTGTAGAAATCTGACATTCCGTGTTTTTTAATGACATTCAGTGTAAAAATTCGATATTCAGTGTCTTTTAATGGTATTCAGTGTCTGGAGGTGGGGTGGGTTGAGTAGAAAAAATCTGACATTCAGTGTCTTTTAATGGTATTCAGTGTCTGGGGTGACGTTCAGTGTCTTTTAATAGTATTCAGTGTCTTTTAATGTTATTCAGTGTCTTTTAATGGTATTCAGTGTCTTTTAATGTTATTCAGTGTTATTCAGTGTCTTTTAATGTTATTCAGTGCTATTCAGTGTCTTTTAGTGTTATTCAGTGTTATTCAATGTTATTCAGTCTCTTTTAATGTTATTTCGTGCCTTTTGATGTTATTCAGTGTTATTCAGTGTCTTTTAGTGTTATTCAGTGTTATTCAGTGTCTTTTAATGTTATTCAGTGTCGTTTAATGTTATTCAGTGTTATTCAGTGTTATTCAGTGTCTTTTAATGTTATTCAGTGTCTTTTAATTGTATTCAGTGTCTTTTAATGTTATTCAGTGTCTTTTAATGTTATTCAGTGTTATTCAGTGTCTCTCAGTGTTATTCAGTGTCATTCAGTGTCTTGTAATGTTATTCAGTGTCTTTTAATGTTATTCATTGTTATTTAGTGTCTTTCAGTGTTATTCAGTGTCTTTTAATGTTATTCAGTGTTATTCAGTGTCATTCAGTGTCTTTTCATGGTATTCAGTGTCTTTTCATGGTATTCAGTGTCTAACATTCAGTGTCGGACATTCAGTGTCTTTTGGGGTGAGGTGGATTGAGTAGAAGAAAAAATCTGACGTTCAGTGTTTTTTTATGGTATTCAGTGTCTGGGGCAGGGGTGGGGTGGGGTGAGTTGAGTATAAATAGAGTAAGGAGTTGAGTATAAATAGAGTAAGGATATTTTCGCCCTTCTATATATATTTTTTTGGCCTAATTGGAACAAAAAGGCATAATTGACACATAAATTGGAATTTGGCCTTATTGGGCAAAAAATGTTAAAAATTGGTCTTATTGTCATTTTTCCCTTATAATTAGAGATAATATATTTAAAAATAAATTTGAATTTTTACTATAATTAAAGAAAATTTTGATTAAAAATAATATTGATTTTATTTATGTACTAAAATTAAGGATAGAATTTAATTTACAAATTAATTTTTGAATGCTACTATAATTGTAGTATAATTAATAAAATAAAAATTTTGAATTGTTGTTATTTTTTAATTATCTATTCGGCTATCTTCAATCTCACTTTGTTTTATTAATTTATTTTTATTTTTAAAAATAAATTAAAAAGACGTTTTTGAAGTTTTTTTTAATAATAATTTACAATGATTTTATTAGTTTTCTTAAGCATATAATATTATAATTTATAAATGTGAAATGGTTGAATAGTTAATGATAACATCGAAATGTAAACAATGTCATCTTTATTTTACCTTAATGTCATCTTTATTTTTTCATCTTAAAACATCTACCTCAATAACGTAACATATTTTAAAATTGCAATACACATTACATTAGAGAATATTTTATCGAAAAATTAAAATAATTTACTGTATTAGACCTCCAATATTAGACATCCAAAAAAGAGAATTCGTTATTTAATTATTTGATTTGTTTTTAAATGGAGAATAAATATACACAATAAACAAAACTTCTGTAAAAAATATTAATAAATAATAAGTATAAAAAATTGTATTACAATAATTACACTTTAATAATAATTATTATTATTTAGAGCTTCGAGAACAGTATAATTCAAAAGCTATTTTATTATGGAAAATTTTTTACTTTTACTATTATCAAGATTTTTAATAAAAAAAAATAGAAAATTCTGTATAAAATTAATGTTCCAAGTGTTTTCAAATAATAATTTCCATTAGTTTTTCAAAAAATAAATACATTGACTCTAAATTATAGGAGACTCGCTGAATATTCAAAAAATCACTCAATTTTCGCAACAATAAAACTTAAATAGTACTTACAAAAAATTACTCAATTTTCGCAACTATAAAACGTAAATAGTACTCAAAGCTTCCTCAACACTGTCGACAGATAAAGCTTCCTCGAGCACTCTCAATTAACAGATAAAGCTTCCTCGAGCACTCTCAATTAACAGATAAAGCTTCCTCGAGCACTCTCAATTAACACTTGCCCAGTGTCCAGATAACGCCAACCACCTTTGCAAACCTAATAGAAAAGATTATCAAACTACAAAAGAAGGGCTGCACAACTGCCCCCAGTATATACCTAAAACACAATATTCAGAAAATGATAACAGAAAAAAATTCTGAGAACACTGTCTATACAATGTATCAGTGAAAAAAAAGTACCAATATTAGAGAAATCATCTAAATAATACGGTGCTGCAGAAGGTGCTCTTATAGCTTGCCATATCTAATGCTTACAACTTCGTATTAAAGCATTGCGCTTATATCCAACTTGAGCTCCAATATTCGACACACCTTACCTGCCACTTGTCAAGCTTTCAAAAATGGTTTTAGAAATATCTGGTGTTCGGGTACTGCAATTCCAATGAATGTCAATTTTTATTGGATAAGAATACAACAAAAAGAGATGTGGGATGAGAAGGATGACAATATAAAAACGGATAAAAAGGATTATCTGGTTATTTCTAGAAAAACATTTATGTAGTATGTAGTATGTTCAGGGAATGAACGGAGGGATCGATCTTTTTTGCAGCGATCTTTGGAGTAAGGAGATAGAAAAGTTACCACCTAAAATAAAATATACTGTAATAAACTACTTTTCCCTTTAAGTAGTCGTGGAATTAATATCGCTTGGATATTCACCACACAAATAAAAACATATAATAAGCCTAATTAGTACAAAATAATCTACTCCACCGAATGCACATATACTTAAGTGTATGGAGGAGATTCAACTTACAGCATCAAAAAAGTTTTATTAGGAGTTTGAGCAAAATTGACAGAGTAGAGACCAGGACTCACGATGCGCACATTAGCTGTTGTGTATTTGAGGAATCGATTTTAGGTTCTTGTCGTGCTGGAAGCTAGATCAACAAAATAGAGGCTAAATAGTCAACTTCTAAGTGCAAAAAAAAAAGTGGGGAAATGGAACATCAAAAGTGGCAATCTGACAGGCCAAGAAAGCAAAATAGAGTAATCGCACGTAATGACAAATGCAACAGAAGTATCTACAGTTGAACAATGCTCAATGAACTCAATGCAAAGAATCTACTTATAAACCTTTCGTAGTGCTCCAGCCTCTTCCAACGCTTTCTGTGCTTCATCTACCATACCTTGTTCACCTAAACAATACAACTCCCAAACCCCCATCGTATCAAAACCCGCAAGCTCACATACAAATCGCAATAAACAAAATATAAGCCATTAATATCACAGTTGTTATTGAATGACATGAAAATGGAAACATTGTATAACATCAAACATAGCTAACAATGTCTTGAGAAAAAAATACTTCAAACAACAATCCATAAAAAAAACTCCAAAAAAAAATCTCACAAATAAGGTGCAACAGTAAGTGACTAAGTAATTCAACCACTGAACAATTCCAAGAACACAAAATCCATAGACCGATAACCTAATCGTAACAAAGACGAAAATGTATACAACACACCCATAAAATAATTGCTGCAATTCCCAAAAACAATCAAGAGATTCAAAAGTAACTAACCGTCGTGGGGATTGCTGTAGTTGGCATATCCATAGACGACCTGATTGAACAGATCGTAGAGCTGCAAGTCAGTGAATTGAGTAGTTAAAACATTAAGCTTCTTATATGCTCTACTTTAATTTGCATGATCAACAAAAAAAGAGCCATGATCATAAAGGTGCAATAGTTATCAAATTAAAGGGTATATAGGAAAATGCTCAATTTACTATCATAACAGTCATGTATATTTTTATTACATGTACCCACATGATGTAACACATTATCTGTGAAATGGAAGGAGCACGTTATTTTTATTATCACCGTGCAAGATCATTTGTTGTATTAACAAACATCTTATAGGATCACGGAACTCAAAAGATATCAGCCAAAACTATGCAAACCCAAAGACTCAATTTGCTAAAAAGACCAACAGAAAGAAAATCAAACTTAGCTCAAATGTATCTATAAGAGACTCTGGTTTACATTAAAGTTTAAACCATTTAAACCAAACACCAAAATCAGATAATCAAACTATCAAAGTAATAACCAATAAAATTAAGTCGCACCTGGATTTGTTAAGTTGTCAGCATTTTTCTTTGGACATAAAGACGAAATATGCTGACGTTCTCCACACTCATAACATGTTCGTCTCCGTATTTTTGCACTAACAACATCATCATTTGCCTCAATGCTAATATTAACTTCTGCACTAAAAGCATTCGACTCAATTTTTGCACTAACTTGAGTTTCATCAAAAGGTATCCATAAAATTAAAACAAACCAATATCACACAGTGCCGCCACTTGGAAAGAGAAATTTCTCCCCTTCTTTATTCTGCCACTGTTAAGCGAACTCCATACATTATGCCCAATACAGCAGAAAATTGAAAAATGAAAAATGACATCAGAAATCAGGGGACGAAAATGGACAGTGGCAAACCTAGATCCAGTTGCAGGACTCGGCTCTGATCTGGGATGAAAGTGGTCAGCAACATCGTCTTCCTCCATGTGAATGCAAGCACTGCAACACACACGAACCCAATGAGGATGAGGGAGACCTGTGAAACTTTTAATCCTTGAATGCCTCCTTTCATCCATAATAACTTGTAACTAAAAAATCCAGAATCATCCGAACATCAAGATCTCGTCGTATTGGGTCAATATCTGCAAATCATAAAGAATTATCAGATCTTAATGTTACAACCTTAATTTGCTCAGATTACAATAACATGATGAAACAAAAGTACAAAACAGGGCCAGAATTCACAGGTAATCATTCCAAAAGGATCATTAGGAAGCCTTCCATTATCGTAAAAAAATTCATAAAAGGCTTAATATTATAATTAGTATAAAAAAATAATGGAATCAAAACCTGGCAATAAGGTTTCTCACAGTACTTCTTGTATTGTTGAGCTTGTAAAAAGCATCACTCGCCTTATCTGAAAGGGCACGGTACATGACTTTACAAATTGCCCTCTGATGTCTTTTACTCACTACATTTATACATATACACAAATATTTCTTAATCTGATAATTTCAAGTCAAGAGAATCAATTCAAATCTGATAATTACAAATTAATTTGATGATCAAACTAATTTCTCCACCAATGTAGCATCATAAGAACACATTCCACTTAAAAAGATTCAAATGTAAAGCTAACAACTTAATTTCTCAATTACAAAGATTCGCAAGAGTGTTGGCAATTTCAGATCGACAAAGGGAAATCATAATCTAGACGCCGAAAAATGCAAGTCCTTGAACCAATGATTCTTAGATAGTAATCACAGATCGATTTCGATAAAAAAAAATCCCCAAAACAAAGAATCACCTTGTTAGCAGGGCTTGAGAGATACAAAGCAAGCAGCTTCACAGTCTGAAGTGGCGTTGCCGCAGCTGAATCTTTTTAATTAATCAAAAGCTACGCAAAAAAAAAAAATCATATCGAGTTTCAATTCGAAATTCACAAACCCAGATCGCGCATTAACAACATACACAGATCTTGAAACATATGCACATAACCCAATCGTACCTGGTAACTACAGAACGCAATATACGACCGATAAACGATGGAGTCCCTCTCGACTATTTCTTCTGAAGAAAGATTAGGGATTTCGCTGTTGTTGATTGCGGCCTGGTACGCTCCCGTGTAGAAATTGTTCCTCAACCCGAATAACAGGTCGGTTTTTTTTTCCCGGTGAAGATGAGATCTTGAGAATGAGGGGCGATGCGAGTGCACTCGGATCAGAGTGATTATTAGACTATCTTTATCGAGGGCGTAGACGCCCCACGCCCCCCTTTCCCAAATAAAATTAAATCAAAAATGATTTTGGATTGCATGACCATGTCAAATAATGACCCGGGCGTGGAGGAGTTATGGTACAAAGGAGTGGGACACGTGTTTGTCTCACAATTTATCTGACATGATTTTAAATTATTTATTAAAATAATATTTTATTGGTTTTAAAAGTTATATTTTATATTTTTATTAAAACAAAAAATATATATAATTATATTAAAATTAATAAAAAAAATCCTCTATAAATTCTTTTTAATATTGTGATTTTATTTTTACTTTTTAATAGTGTAATTTATTTTTAAATATATGTTATTCATTATAATTTTAAAATAAAAATAACAATTTTTTAATATTTTGTATTTTTTATGTTTTAAAAAATAACAATTTTTTATTAAACTTATAAATAAGAAAAAGAAAAAAAAATAGAAGTGGGTTGTGGGTCGTGGGTTATGGATAAATGATGAAAAATGAAAAGTTTGAATTAAGTAAAAGAATAATGATGTGGAGGAGAGTGAAATTGTTATTTTATTAATGGTTTGGGTTGTGAGGAGGTCATGAATAAAGATAGTCTTAAAGGAAGAAAATTCTCAAGAGACCAAAAATACATAATTGGATCTGCAAAATACAGACCAACTGAAAAAAAAGGGAATTCTGGGACGACAATTATTTACACTGATGGCATGAATTGGAGAAGTGCCACATTACCGAACTCGATTTGACTGATACTTTTTAAATTTTTTTTTATTATTTAATTAAAAACACGTTTTTCAATAAAATTAATTAAAATTCATTTTTACGAAACATAAATATTTTTACATTTTTGAAATCTACAAAATACGCAAGTAATATAAACATCAATTTTAAATATCAATTAATTCATGCGTTTCTACTTACTCGTACACGCAATTAAATTCGTTCCGAATTTCAAAAAATACTTCGTTTTTAGTTTTTGAAAATTGTGAAATAAATATAAACAAATACGACGAAACTTTTGAAGTATAAAATGCGATCGAAAATCATAAAAACATTGAAAAACCTTTTATACTGAAAAACCTTTTTATAAAATTGCGATCGAAAATAAAAAAAAAACACTTTTTTTTAAAATATTAATTAAAATTCGTCTTTTATTTCGGAAATTGCACAATAAATATAAACAATTACGATATAATTCGAGACGAATTTAATTTCGTTTAGGAGTAAATAGAAACGTATGACTTAATTTATATTTAAAATTGATTTTTATATTACGCGCGGATCTTGTAGATTTCAAAAATATAAAAATATTTAAGTTTCGTAAAAACGAATTTTAATTAATATTTTAAAAAAAAAAAATTTTTATTTTCGATCGCAATTTTATAAAAAAGGTTTTTCAATGTTTTTATGATTTTCGATCGCATTTTATACTTTAAAAGTTTTGTCGTATTTGTTTATATTTATTTCACAATTTTCAAAAACTAAAAACGAAGTATTTTTTGAAATTCGGAACGAATTTAATTGCGTGTACGAGTAAGTAGAAACGCATGAATTAATTAATATTTAAAATTGATGTTTATATTACTTGCGTATTTTGTAGATTTAAAAAATGTAAAAATATTTATGTTTCGTAAAAATGAATTTTAATTAATTTTATTGAAAAATGTGTTTTTAATTAAATAATAAAAAAAAATTGAAAAGTATCAGTCAAATCGAGTTCGGTAATGTGCATATAGCACTTCTCCATGAATTCGGATGGTACGTGAATAATGAGAATGAATTTGGCGACAATATGAAAACCACAATAATACCTGAGAACCGAACATATGATTGGCACACTGAGCGAATTGAAGAGAATACCAACTGCGAGAAGGGAAAAATAACAACGCGAGAAGGGGAATATTGAGAGCAGGAGAAATACAGATTTAAACCCTATTCATATTCTATGAAGATGGAACGTGAATAATGAGAAGGACAATTATTTACACTGATGGCATGAATTCAGATGGTATGTGAATAATGAGAATGAATATACCTTAATTTCGGAGAAGATGGCCGGTGAGAATGGAATCTGCAAAAAATCAAAGAAAGCAAGGAATCGCCCAATCGGACGGACGGGGATGGTTCTGCAATAAATTGAGAATTAGAACAAATTAGAAAAACCTTACAAAAATCTTGATAGAACCCCTTGACTTCGATACAGTAGAGAAGGTAGCCGGAAGGAGAAGAGACACTGCATTGATTTTGGAAAAACGAAGATAAGAACACACCATAAAATTTGACAATCACACAATATCGAACAATTTGGCGACAATATGAAAACCACAATAATACCTGAGAATCGAACATATGATTGGCACACTGGGCGAATTGAAGAGAATACCAACTGCGAGAAGGGAAAAATAACAACGCGAGAAGGGGAATATAGAGAGCAGGAGAAATACAGATTTAAACCCTATTCATATTCTACGAAGATGGAACGTGAATAATGAGCAGGACAATTATTTACACTGATGGCATGAATTCAGATGGTATGTGAATTAATGAGAATGAATATACCTTAATTTCGGAGAAGATGACCGGTGAGAATGGAATCTGCAAAAAATCAAAGAAAGCAAGGAATCGCCCAATTGGACGAACGGGGATGGTTCTGCAATAAATTGAGAATTAGAACAAATTAGAAAAACCTTACAAAAATCTTGATAGAACCCCTTGACTTCGATACAGTAGAGAAGGTAGCCGGAAGGAGAAGAGACACTGCATTGATTTTGGAAAAACGAAGATAAGAACACACCATAAAATTTGACAATCACACAATATCGAACAATTTGGCGACAATATGAAAACCACAATAATACCTGAGAACCGAACATATGATTGGCACACTGGGCGAATTGAAGAGAATACCAACTGCGAGAAGGGAAAAATAACAACGCGAGAAGGGGAATATTGAGAGCAGGAGAAATACAGATTTAAACCATATTCATATTCTATGAAGATGGAACGTGAATAATGAGAAGGAGAAGACGAAGAAGCGGAATAATAGCTGTCTAATTGGACAAGTTGACTGAAATTTAGATTTGAATTACTGATATTGATTTCATTAAGATTTAATAGGAAAATATAAATTGACGTGGCAAAATTGAGAGTTTCTATTGGACAATAGAATTTGAAATTGAAGAAAAAAAGTTTCTCAATATGTGAAATTGAGCATTCTGATTGGTCAATAGATTTCAATTTCATCTATGTGGCAAAATTGAAGCTTTTAATTGGTTGTGTGCTTGATTGATAATGGTTCTGGATTTATATATTAATAGATTATGTTGACCACCATTTCTAAAATTAGAATTCATCATTGGAAGAACCATAAAATGCCATATTGGATAATGTTTCTATAATTAGAATTAAACATTTTAAAATTTTGTGTATTACTTTTTGAGCAAATATACGTAAAGAAACTCGATAAATTAAATGACAGGTTAAAAAAATATCAACAAACTCATATTAAATCAAAAATATTCTAAAACACCAAAAAAAAAATTATATAGTAAATCAAATGAAGAGTTTTTCACCAACATGCAATATATTACAATGTGAACGTTGAAAAAGTCGGACATTATTATATTTACAAGCAAAGGTAAATTATTATATTTATAAGCATAAATAAAACAATCATTAAAAAAAATTGATCGACAAGCAATACTCAATGTGGCCGTATTAGAATTGTCAGATTATTAATAACTTTTCGTTTAAATTTCCGTTCATAAAGTAATTAGTAACAAAAAATAATTAAATTTTATAAATATAACAATTATTCAATCAATATTAATTCAGGATGACATAAAATTGATCGAGTGATAGCATGCATGCCCAATGAAAAAATGATCATTGTTTAAGTAATTTGTAATTTGTACTTAAATCTTTTTTAGTTTGTCAGTTGGTATTTCCGAACAATTTATTTTGATATTTTGAATACTTTTTGGGTTATGTTTGAACAGTTTAAATGGTTATTCAAGTTTAAACTGAAATTAACTTAACTATGTTTTTAGCTTCAAAGAATAATTATTTACTTATTTTATGTTCATGTTTTATTTTGATTTTAGTTATCGTCAATTTCTTTACTTATTTGTTAATATGAAATTTTCAAATGGAACTAAACTCATTGTTGTTGAACCAATTGGTTTGTAAATTTGATTTATACTATGAAATGATATTAATTATTTCAATATTAATATTAATAGACTTTTATATACGTATTATTTGAGAATAATTTTATTAACAAAACTATTTTTTAACGCAAAATATCTATTCTATTAAATATAAATCAGACTTAATTGATAATGACTTTATTAACAAAATTATTTTTTAAAGCAAAATATCTATTCGAGTAAATATAAATCGAACTAAATGTAGTCTATAAGAATTATTTGTAATATCATTGTGATTTCTTTATTGTACTATTTCAATTATATAATTCACTTAATTTTTATTTGTCAATTATCAATGTCTACATCCAACCTGAGTTTATAAAAAGCACTATTCCGAGTAATAGAAAGTTGAATTAAATACACGTGCATCGCACGAGAAAGAGGACTAATTACTTAAAATTAAAGAGTTTAAATAGGTAAATTAATATTTAATAAATCAATTAATTTGAATAAAATTAATTAATTATAATTTCTTAATCATAACTATTATTTATTTATTAATTAGTATGTGAACACAAGAGTTAATATAAAGATTTTTTTAGCTAATTAAAACGAATATATTCACGGTGACATTTCTTTCTGTTTTATATATGTAATAGATAGATGACATGTTTATATTGACATTAAAGCAAAAAATAATAATAATTCTCATTTGTTTTCTACTTTATCAGTTGCAAGGGGCTAAAAAAATAAAAAAAAATAGTTTTTTTTTTTAATTCTTCCTCACTTATTCATAATTTTTATTTGCGTTTTCTAATGGATCTACAATTATGAAAAACGAAAAAAATGTGTTTTACTTTCTTTTTTTTTTTTTTTTTTTACTTTTTTTTTGTCTGAATGATCATTTGCAAGACAATTGCATACTAAAGGGAAGAAAATGTATTTTATTTTATTTTTCTTTTTTCATTTTGAATAGATTTATTCCTTATTCTTAATCTATCATATTAAATTAATGATTGTTTTTCTTTCAAATTATGTTGTTTATGTTATTAGTCAATTTTTTTTTTCTTTTTTGCGGACTTCTACCGGAAGAAAGGAGTATGAAATGAAGATGAGAGAGATGAAAGGGCCCACATAAAATATTTTGATTGTTTAGTTATCTAAAATATCATAAATATGAACCAAACGATAGTAAAGAGTAAAGACCTTTTGATCGATAAACAATACCAAGATAAGTTATCTCATGTTAACTAACTAAGGATAATTTAACTTGTACGCAAAACATGACCTAATTGATTATTAGATCATCTCCAACCGAGAAATCAAAACTTAAACTCAAAATAAGTTTAAGTTTAAGTTTACAGTAATTTGACTCCAACCGAAAAACCAATATTCAAACTTAAAAGAATATTCTTTAAATATTCTTTTTATAAAATTATTTATACTATTTTTATAAATAACCAATATTTTTATAAATTTATAATTTAACCCCACATCTTTATTGATTAATTTTGTTGTTGTGATTCATAATTTATTTATTTTTGTAATTAGTAGCATTTTATTTTACGTATCTTATTTTTATTTTAATGTTATTTTATTTTTAATATCAATTAAATATTTAATATTTAATTATATTTTATATTGTGATTTTTATTTTTTTATAAAATAATTTATTTTAATTATTAATGATATGATTATTTAAAAACATTACGTTACAAAAAATATTAAGTAAGAAACAAAAAATATTAATAGGTCATTTTTATTAATTTTTGTGAAAAAAAAGGATCATTTCATAAATAATAAATAGTTTTTGGTTTGAGTTTACGGTAAACGTAAATTTAAGTATTTTTTTGGTGGGTCCCACCATAAAACCTATAATAGGTTTATGTTTTGGTATCGGTTGAGCATCTCACCTACTTCAAAATAGGTTTTTGGTATCGGTTGGAGATGCTCTTAAAAGGGGTGTATTCGTTTAAGACTCTGTAGGATTTGTTTGAAGTTTTAAAATCTTGGGGTATTCAATCCGGATTTTCAAAAGTCAATTAAAATCTTGAGGTATTCAATACAAATTTCAAAAAGTCTATTAAAATCTACCGGTATTCAAAACTCAATGGACTTTGAAAGATTTTAAAAGTCAACAGATTTCTATGGATTTCAACCCAAAAAATACAAAGGAACTCTATAACTTGAAATATCTGGTAAATACATGAGATTTCTACTGATTTCTATTTTAATTGACAAATTAATTATTAAAAAAATAATAAAACTTAAAAAATATAAATAAATATAATAAAGTTAAAAAATATGAAATAGATAAAAAAATAACCAATTAATTATTAAAAAAATAATAAAATTTAAAAAATATATAAATAAACATAATAATTAAAGTAAGAAAACATAAAATATAAAAAAAAAAAATCAAAAAATAATACTTATATTTTTTATATGCTTGATATATATATACGCATTTTAATCAAAATTTACGAAAAATGTAAGCTAATTCATGGAGAACAAATATTGTTAATGATAGATGGAAAATGAGTTGGATGTATGACAATGAATTTATGGAGAACGAATATTGTTAATGTTATGTGGAAATTAATCAAAATTTACGAAGAAGGTAAGCTAATTCATGGGAAACAAATATTGTTAAATAATAGATGGAAACGAGGTGGATGTATGACAATGAATTCTCGGAGAACGAATATTGTTAATGCTATGTGGAAATCGGTGTATTACAATGATGTAAATAAACATGAAAATAATAATGATAAATAATTATATATATATATATATATATATTTATTTATTTTTGAACTAATTATATATTTTATTTTCTAAACAATTTAGATTTTTTTTAAACAATTTGAATTTATTTATATATACAAGTTTATGGAAATTCATTTAAATCAATTAAAAAATGTATTTCTCAATTATTGTAAAATTTATGAAAATCCATAAAAGTCAATCAAACTCTTTGTAAACTCATGGATTTGGAAAATCCACAAAAATCTATTGACTTTTAAAAATCTAAAAAAATCCATTAAAATCCCAATTGAATACCACCTCCTAAAGTTTTGAATTGGACTTTAGGGTCTGAGTAATCGGGCGGGGCGGGCCGGGCCGGGCCGGGCATATCCGATTTTCAACGCTGAGAACTGAATTGGAATTTAAACATTCACAAATCATAATATAGTAACAGTATATTTGTAAATCACGAGAGCACCAGGTCGTCTCTCCTCCAAAACTTTCACCAGATCCCACATTCGGAGTAATCTATTAATATTCCGTTTCTTTTACGTTGTTTCGTTGAATATCGACGAGATGGTGAGCGAAGAGCTCGCGGAGATCGAGGGCAAGATTTCTGATATTTTCCGAGCTCTTTCGTAAGTTTCTTACATCGTTTTTCTGTTGGATTTAATCGATTTCCGAGCTCTTGTTTTGATATTTATATTTAGAGAGGTTAAAAAAATGTTGCATCTTATTGACATTGGTTGATTGCTTTTCATGAAGGAATGGATTCCAAAAATTGGAGAAAATTAAGGACTCCAATAGGCGGAGCAGGCAGCTCGAGGAGCTCACCGGCAAGATGCGCGAATGTAAGAGGTATTTGATTCGGCTATTGGGCGTTTCGTCTTGTTGTTGAGTGTGTGAGTGAGTTGGTTGGCGTATGTGTTCTCTGCGTATGATATGTATTCTTTCCAAATTTCAAGTAGATCTTGAAAGTAAAAAAGGGGTGGGCTCCACGCTTACCGCACGAAAACAGGAGGGGAAGACCTCCGTATTGTTCTTGTTCATCATCATTTTCTTCCTGATAACAAGTTTAAGTTGCTCTAATCAACTTGATATTGATGCGTAACAAAGACAACAAAGTTACACATGTTACAGATTATATTTGTTAGAAAATGTACATCGTTTTTATGCATGTTTTACGTGTTATATTTTCTGGAAAATGGTTGGTCGAATTTTATTTACATGAATGTCTTGTCTAGTACACTCTAAATAGTAACATTTTGGTTCTGGATATTATAGAAATGATGTTTTTTGGTAACTTAAAATAAACACAAAGAACCATGGAGGACTTTACTGATCAATTAGAGACTCTTTAATTGATCATATAATGTCATATTCGCCATCACATTTTTATTTATTCATTATTTCCATTTTGCTTATCTTTCTCTTAACCGCAAACAATCACATGCATATCTGTTTAACCATAAATTCCATTCTACAACTTTCCTGTTCCAGCCTTATTACAGAGTTTAACCGAGAGGTGAAGGACTCGGACTACAAAAATGACCCTGACACAACCAAGCTGCTTACAGAGAAAAAGCAATCAATGGTGGGATCTAGTTCTTGTAAACTAGTGATTTCTGTAGATGCTAAAGGAATAACCTCTTTCTTATTTATTTTGTTTTTCATGGACTTCTCTTTTATGTTTTTGCAGATCAAAGAGTTGAATTCATATGTTGCTCTTAAGAAACAGTAAGTTCAATAAGAATAGGCAGAATTGGATTCTGGCGGCAGTTTCATTTTTCCTAGGCTTATCCCCCAGCCCTTCCCATTTGGAAACATACTAATCATTACATATCAACTAAGACACTTAATAGACTTATAGACCTGCCAACGAACACGATATGATAATTATATCTTTATTGCTGTTAATTACATGCAGTGCAGAAGAACTCTAAAACTAAAAGTTATCATTCTGCATATGAGCATTCATTCTTCATTTCAAAGAATAAACAATGTGGCCTAACCATCTTAATAAATAGTAGTATGATATTTAGTTATTTTACTTGATTTGTAAATGCAAGTAACTTTCCGGTGATTGCTGTAGGCATGCAAGTACTCTTGAAAACAAGCGAGTGGATCTCTTTGAAGGCCCTGGTGAAGGATTTGTAGAAGATAATGGGATGCTTGCTTCAAGTAAGCAACTTCATCTCACTAATGGAAAAATGAAGATCCGTTCATGTTTTTTGGGATTGCTAATATAATTTCGCTTTAATGAGTTTTTCTGTATGCCTAGAATTCACTTAGTGAAGAAGGAAAGCATAATGATTTGCATTTACCTTTGTCCCTGCAATTAATTCTTAGTAGTTGAATAACGATGACCCCAAGGAAGAAGTCAAGAAACACTAATGATTCAGCTCCGAATAACATTTGTTTTTTCCTTCTTTGGATTTATGAAGGAGTTTATCTACTTTCCCTTAACATATGACCTTGTCAGATTGCATTATGTTTATTACCAATATTCATAACTGTCAGCATGTCAATAGAAAGAAAGCATAGTTTGAGGTATAGTAGAATTTCACTGTATCCCTAAGAAATTTTGGATACGTTGTAATTCTGAAGCTTATTATCGTCTGGTTTTTTGCTAATGAATGGTAGAATGAAATACTTTCACATTTTTTTTTGGTTGTATTTAGAAATCTATAGGAACAAAAAATAATTATTTGAACTTTGTGTATCTGTTTCAATCAAATATATTTTGGGGCAAATGTAATATTGCAGATATGTCAAATCAGCAGCTAGTGGATCATGGAAATCAGATGATGGATGAGACTGATCAAGCAATTGACAGAGCACAAAAGGTATTTACATTTAAATCATAGAAAAAATCTTGGAACTTGGGAGAATTCGTAACTTCGCTTGCTGTATGATAACTTCAATCATAAAATCATTTTTTTCGTTTATGATTTACTATCAATTTAAGGCAACCAATCTCACAGTTTTGGTTCTTCACTGTTCAAGTTCATTTGTCTGTGATTTGGTGTTATTTCATTGGAGGGCGAAAAGTTTCTATTTGTTAGTATGAAAAAAGGTAGTCGAACAATAACATTAACCTACTTTTGGGCACACAAGCAATCGTAAATTATACGTGGTTTATATGTCAGTAACCAGTAGAAGAATTAACTAACAGCCCCGTTTGCTCATAGATGAGTGCGTTGTTTACTTAGATTAGTGTAAAAGGAGAATATTTGACATGTGGATGTATGATAAATAATTACTACCATGAAATGATGCATGGACGTCTTTTTTTGGTAGGTTGTCCTTGACACCATTGATGTTGGAACTGAGACTGCTGCAGCTCTCAAAGCACAGGTGTGTTTAGGACAAGAAGAGGCTTGGAATTCCGATAGAATTCATAGATCTGAGATTTGAAAATAATATTACCAATGTTTCTTTATTTTCAGACTGACCAAATGAGCAGAATTGTTAACGAGCTGGACTCAATACATTTTTCAATCAAGAAGGCATCAAAGCTAGTCAAGGAAATCGGTAGGCAGGTCAATATTTATCATAGACATCCTTTTCGTATCATAAGCCTAAATCTTAATACTTGTTATATACAGTTCACTTACTTTGGTTTCTTAATTAGGTTGCAACTGATCGGTGTATCATGTCCCTCCTTTTCCTAATTGTTATTGGTGTCATATCTATCATAATAGTGAAGGTCAGATATCTGTTTGGTTTTAATTTATTATTATATTATTACTCCTGATACTTAGTAGAAAATGTATGCCATTGTTTTTCTTCAAATACAGTATTTGTCATACTACTCTTCAGAAATAGTTACTACTATCCTTTAGACCTCTGCATTTTCGATTTTGCAACCTCACTGAAACTGGGATCACAGGTTCCCAATAAAACACAATTTTGTTGTTCAATTAGAAACCTCATTATCTTCTCACTTATCATCTATTTAGCTCGTCTAAATTATGGGTCTCATTAAATTTTCAGATAGTGAACCCAAACAACAAAGGTATTCGAGACATACCAGGACTAGCTCCTCCAGTTCCCGCTCGAAAACTACTTTGGAGCTCTGATTGACGTGTGTTCAGTGCAAACTACATTGTCACAAATATACCTGGCTTTTATTGGAGAAAGACTGGGTTCATGCAGTATTGGAGAATTTTACCCGTATGCATCTCACAGAGTTTTCAAGTGGCAGCTACCATTTTTTTAGCAAACATTAAACGGAACTCGGAATTGTTTGTTATTCGTTCCCCTGTATCTTCTCAGATTACATTCTTTCCCATTTGGATGAGAAGTATTTGGTGTATATGATGTTGGCACTCTCTTATACAAATATTTGCTTATGTATTTAAAGATGAAAGTTTACATGCTGCTTGCTAATGGACAAGATGCCCCCTCTCAATCGTGATTCAGACAATTAGTTAGTCACTTGAGGTCGATAAAGTGATAAAATTAATGGAGGTATTCGGGTTTGACTATTTCTTGTTCTAAGCAGTTCAGCACATTTACACCATGGTCAGTTAGTTATTTTAGAGGTTGTAATTGATGAGGATGTTGTCGTAGCATCTGCTGTATAGTTCTTTGCTCGTTAAGCAGTCCTTTCGCTTAGTTTTGAATAAACACTCTTTTCGAATTTTAGGTGCTGCTTCTGACTCTCCGCCTTTAGTCGCTATGCCCTTACTTTTTTCCTTTCCTACTACCCCGAAGTAGTTATTAATTACATAGTTAACAATCCAATTTTAGCTGTAATAAGTGAGCATACTTGGAGTATACTATAATTTATAATTATTGTAAATAATTAATTTCCAAATTAACATTCATTATAAAATTAAAGTTAAATAATACTCCCAGTAGTTGTTTAAATTTGTTTGCTACAAGGATTCACAAGTGTCGAACAATGATCGGTTCGAACATATTCCTATTTGATATAGTTAAAAATGGCACAAAATCTTAGTCTGGAGAAAATATTGAGAAAATATCGGGAAAATAGCGACCGTACTTTCTGACACTAACGTACCAAGCCCTCAGAAAGTCTGCCATGTTTCTACGCCTGAGGTACCGTCCGCTAGGTATAGGTAGTGGTTGTTACTTGCCATGTTATCTCGTTTTTGTGGTTTTTGCGTCACTTATTCAACAAATATAATAAACTTTCTTCTCCAAAATTAGTCCCGACATATGTAGATATTATTGAAAAAATAAACTCCAATGCTTACATATTGAAGCTCCTTAGTCCATGTACGTATTGTGACGTTGAAACATCTTGTCTCGTTTGCTAGTGATAATACCCTAGATATGGACTGGTCTATATTCGAATGAAAATCGCATCCAACTTGGGGAGGAGGATAGAAATGAGACCGCTTTGACATTTATGAATAAATATGATCATTATATTATTTAATTTGTTATAATTACTTTAATTTATAGTTGAGTAGTAAAGTCTATATGATTTTGGTGTAATTCTTCGGCGACGCGAGTTCGGTTCTCAAGTAGGACTAAATTTTATTGAAATATTATAGAGTTTGTATTGGACGAGACTTGTTGACTCTCTTTCACATATGTCTGCTACTCGAGCACATTCCTCGATTTACGTCCTAATCAATAAAAAATGAGGTAAAGTTTTTTGTTTTTTCTTTTTATAAAAAAAAGTTTGTTAATTTGTATAATATTTTTTTTGTCAGCGATCATAATTTTATTATTTAATAAGATTGATTAACACTTAGAAATTAGAATACGTGTAGTATCAAGATATTATTTAGCTTTCTCTTATGTAACGCGACCTGGGTGAAGGAAACATGAATGAAGATTTAATACATATTTTTTTGAAATAAATTAAAATAAAATAAATAATAAATAGTTTAAATAAATTAAATTCAATTTCATATTTCCCTTGGTATCGCAACTTTTTAATTTGGAACTCGTTAGCCGAACCAATATAATACATTAATACTCCTTTATCACTCCCATAATCCCATTTGCCATTACCCGTAGTCCATAGACATAGTCAAAATTTGACTGAATTACATTGACATTTTGCATTGCATTGCATTGGTTTGACCCGGTCCAATGTTCCCCCAAGAGCCGCAACACAAAAAAAAAAAATACTTAGTGATCTCACATCACAATTTTGGAGTAGTATAAATTTATTAGCTTAATAAATTTTAATTCAGTACTGTATCTACAAAAAATAAATCTCTCTCATATCATTCTTTAATATTATTTATGAGTGATTACTACAGGGTGTTAATTTACAGATAATAGGGTGGTCAGATGCAGATTATTCTTTAAACTCGTGGAATGTATTAAGAATAATATCCTATTTTGCCATGGTTAAGTGAACCGTGCATGTTTGTTATCATCATTTTATTTAATATATATATTCATCATTAATTCATTCTTATGGCATCATAATTTATTTAATCTTCACAGGCGTATCATTTAATTTAATCAAATTTTTTAAATAAGATTACCGATAATCTTAGATTTTGTAGTGAATATAGTACTAGTATTTAATAATCACAAGGCGGTATCATGAAGTCCAAGATGACAATTTTACGTCATCAAGTCGCACAGTTAGAGTCACACCCGAAAATATTAATTTAAATTATTTACTCCTTTCGTTTTATTATGATCAACCAAGAATTTGTATATGATCATCACTAGCTAGGCCCGGGTCCAACTTTACTACTTTTAATTGTTAATTGATGGTCACATGTTAATGTTCAAACATAAAAGTCAACAAATAGGAGAATGTATTAGATGAATTTATAAGTTAAAAAGTTTGTTTTGTTTGAATTAATTTATAGTGACACTACTACAAAATTAATGCATTTTTTAAAAATTATACTCTCTCCATATCAATTTTAAATTATATAAATAGATGATTTAATTTCAATTTTATATTTTTACAATAGTCATCGCAATTATAATCGATTCGAAATAAATCTAA
The DNA here is from genome assembly GCA_954870475.1 of Euphrasia confusa. Lineage (NCBI taxonomy): Eukaryota > Viridiplantae > Streptophyta > Magnoliopsida > Lamiales > Orobanchaceae > Euphrasia > Euphrasia confusa. Next base: position 21,894,880 of record OX940949.1, read on the forward strand.
TTCTTTTATTTAATATACAATATATTATCATTAAAAATTAGAGAAAATTAATTTCAATGAATTAAATTTAGTTACTACTCGTATAAGTTTTTGATACTTAAAATATTTAAAATATTTAAAAAATGAAATACTATTTAATAAAATATCAATGTTTTGGGGATATTCTTTTTTATTTACAATATTTTAATGTTACACGTCACACACATTAATAATTAAAAAGTATAATAAATTGAAATATATTGCTATTTAATACTACTACTACTACTAGTTAATACTCTCCCAAAGAGAAAGAGCAGTAGAAAAAATTAAAGATGGTAACACTCAACTAATTTTTGTACACATTTTTTTTAGTTCAATTGCAGATATTTAAATACTCATATACACATGTTTCCGGTTCGAAAGTTCTCAAGTCGAATGCTCAACCAACTGAGCTAACAACCCTTGACTTTTGTACATATTCTTATCGATACATTTTGTGACAATTATTTAAAAAAAAAAAAAAAAAAACTTTTGAGGAATGAGAATTGACCAAGAAGAAAAGTTTAGTCTTGATCGGTCGTCTGAAGCGCGTTAGGTATGAGAAAGGTCTTTGAATTCCTCTTCCTCGGTTTCTTTTACTTCCACACGCAAAATAAATCTACACACACAACAAGATTACTACTACAACACAACTGGCTTTCCTTTTTTTAGGAACCTTCTTTCATTTCACACCATTATTTATAATTAACTATGATTATGAATTCTAATTTTCTTTCAACACTTTTTATTTCTTTAATAAATAAGAGTATTGCACAATATATATATATATATATATATATATATATAATACTATTTTTATTTCTATTTCAATTCGGTATAAAATTGAATTTTTTAGCACACATAAAGTAAAAATATACCTCTTCTTATTCAAAATATAAAATATTTTAAGTTATTAAAAACAATAGTAATTCTGTAGTTTACTTCTATTAAATTAAGCACTCAATTAATTTTAAATTAAGCACTGAACTAATTTTAATTTAAATAATTTTTAATTAATGTTGAGTAAAATAAAAGTTACATATTTAAATTTATATTGAAACTCAAAATCACATTAAAATTGAAAATAAGCTGAGAAGTCAAAATGACATATATTATGAATATACTTGTATAATAAAGATCATTTTATTTAATTATAAATTACAATAAAATATTTGCAACAATTTTCATTATACATTACTCAGGTCCACAAAATAATAAAAAAATTAGTATTATTTTTTATTTTTAAATAATATAAAATATGTTGTGAAAACATTAAAAAAAATGGTACACATTTGTCCATATTAGTTGCCATACTTAATTTATATAATAATATAAGTGTGACAATTGTTATAAGAGATATGTGCTCTAAATAATAATATGTAAAATTTGAAAGGTAGAGTATAAAATACAAATTCTTGAAATGAAACTATAGTGATGTAAATGAAATACTACATTTATCACTATAAATTAATTGTGAAGTATATACTATTAATAATATTGTGTACTAAATACTCAATACGCAATTAATAGTAATACTGCGACCCTTCTTATCTAATCTAAAGGACGGTACAGACTAAGAGACTACACACGCATTCTCACCATTAAAATTTCTTATAGCTACCTTCACCTTTCTCTCTCTCTCTCTTCTTCTTCTTCTTGCATTCCCACTTTAACTCTCTTCTCGTCTTGAATGACAGATTTCGTGAAACGAACAAGAAATTAATTAACGATGAAGTGTTTCCAGATATTCACCAAGGAGAAGCTCGGCAAGTGGAAGCCCGGGAAATCGGCGCCGGAATTGAGCCGCAGAGGAGGAGACAACGAGTCGCCGCCGCCGCAAAACCGTGCGCCTAATTCCACCGGCAGCAATGGCAACGGAAACAGCACGTCTTCTCCCCGACGGACCATACCGGAAATGTACAGAGAGAGAGAGCATCACCTGAGGGTGTTTTCCCTGACGGAGCTCCGGGAAGCCACCAGCAATTTCAATAGGTTGCTCAAAATCGGCGAAGGTGGTTTCGGATGTGTTTACAAGGGCTCTCTCAAACCCCCGCCGCAAAGTCACCCAGCCATTGTCGCGATTAAGAAACTCAACACCAAAGGATTGCAGGTGATTTTACACTACCATACCCCCTGTTTAATCTGTAGCTTCAATGTCTGCTTCTGCTATTTTATTTTTTGTTCAAACCTCCGTTGAAATTATGAAATGGTAAAGATGGTATTGATGATATTATGCTTTCTTCAATAATCGAAATCTCAATAACTACTAGGTTCATTTATTTACTCAGCAGATGTATATTCTCACGTCTCGATTGGGTTTGGGGTGTTTGAATTTACCACCCTACCTACTAATAAATCTTTAGGAAGGTAATCAAACGAGAACCTTCTGAAACCAGGAATTGCTTAATCGATCCTTAGTTGCCCGTTCAGTATCACTAATTTCTAGAGCTTTGAACGCGAGCAACCTGGAATTTTCCAGGGTCTCATGGCTTAGTTCTGGAGACAAGACCAGTGCTCCAGTTTTGTAGTTTGCATTCAAATAGTTATTTAGAGTTCAACTTTAGTTTTTCATGGATCATGTAGGGGCACAAGCAATGGGTTGCGGAGGTCCAGTTCCTTGGAGTACTCGATCATCCCAATCTCGTAAAGCTTTTCGGGTACTGTTCCTTGGATGGAGAACGAGGAATACAAAGGCTACTGGTTTACGAATACATGCAAAATAAAAGCTTGGAAGATCATCTTTTCAACAGAGGTGTTCCGACAATACCTTGGATAACCAGAATAAACATTATCCTTGGGGCAGCGCAAGGAATGGCGTATCTGCATGAGGGTTTGGAAGTCCAGGTACTTTTTTTTTCCCTTATATAGTTCTTAATTCTTATACAAGTTCACTTGACTAGCTTACAAAGTTATCCCTCGGACAAGTTATTTCACCCGACTAATGCTTACATATTCTTGTTCTAACATGAAAGGTAATATATCGGGACTTCAAATCCTCTAATGTGCTTCTAGACAAGGACTTCACACCTAAACTTTCTGACTTTGGGCTGGCAAGGGAAGGGCCAACAGGGGACCGCTCTCATGTGTCTACAGCGGTAAGTATACAGAGATTTTAATGATGGATTATGACTGGTTTAGTAAGCCTTACTGGGAACCATTTACTTTATAACAGAAGACAGAACACTTCACTAGCTTAGAGTTGTTTGATCCATCTTTTATAGTACTATTTTCAGTATTTGTTCCATTGTTTATTTTAGATGGACATGAAAAAGCACTTTGGGTATATGTATATCCGGGGAATATTAGATTGCTATAGACTATAGGATATATTATCCAACAATGCTATAAACTTTTTGAAGTATTTTCATCTAGATCTCTATTTTTTATTACATTCTTGAAGTTCAATAGCAATGATATATCCTGAGCTTCTTTAATTACCATGTATATTGTTTCTTATTCATTGTCATGTTTCTGATATCTTTTGAGCTTTTGTAATGTTAGCCTGTTGGTACACGTGGATATGCGGCTCCAGAGTACCTTGAGATAGGCCATTTGTCAGTTAAGAGTGACATATGGAGCTTTGGAGTTGTCCTGTATGAGATACTGACAGGAAGGCGGACGCTGGAGAGAACCTTCCCATCAACAGAGCAGAAGCTTCTAGAATGGGTGAAGCAGTTCCCAGCCGATAGTAACAAATTTAACATGATCATCGATCCACGTCTCCAAAATCAATATTCCCTGAGTGCTGCCAGGAGAATCGCCAAATTGGCCGATATGTGCTTGACCAAAAACCCAAAAGATCGGCCAACTATGAGTCAAGTAGTGGAGATCTTGAAGCAAGCAAAGGAAGAATCACAAGGAACTTGTTCAGCATCAGTGCAGGCAACTGCTCCAAATAAGCCTTTCAGAAGAATGGAAACTGCTACTACTTCTAAACAAACACCTCAGATGGCTCGGGTAAGTTTTTATTCAGCTGTAGAACACGCCATAGTTTTTTCTTCGCAACCTTAATCCTTGTCTAACCATCCCTTCTTTTTCAAATTTCAACAGGCTTGACTATGTGAAGGGTAATGATGTCAGCTCGTTCGGTTAGGGGTTCGTATTATTTTGTATTGTAAAGAATATTTTCATACTGGGTAGACGGCGTGGTGAAAGCTTTAGCGTAGTTGATAGTACTTTACAGTATATGGTTGGAAGAGGTTAGTTCTTGGTGTTGTGGTCACACATGTTATTGATTGCTATGCCAAGTAACTTTGGCTTTTTTTTAACAGATTACAGAGTACAATCACTACATTAATTATTTTATAAAATCATTCTTAGGGTCTGAAATCACAATCCCATTTCCAAAGATTATGTTATAAGATACTTGTTATTATGTACACAAAATTTGGTATCTAAGTGTGTTTTATATAGGTTGTTAACCTTCAAATGCAATATGGTAATTACATTAAATTTTAATTACATAAAACGACGTCATTTTGGCTGATCATACAACGGCAAGTTCCGTCTTCTCGCCAAGGTTATTTTGTTTGATAAACCCTACATACAGGTCTGTTCCAACCCTATCACTCGGCAACACAAGTATCGAGCTCTGTCCGCCAGCAGCCATGCTTCGTACAAACTCAACGAAACCCCTCCAGTTATCCGCTTCAAACAGCCTCTTATTCATCCTGAGGTACGTAAACGCGCTCAGCCCACTAGTCGCCAGGACCTGGGAAAACGCTCCCCCATCATACCTCTCCAGCGCATTTTCTCCATAAATTTCCGTTCCGGCAGTCTTAGTCGCCACCTTGACCTGCCTCACCAAACCTTCCGGCGAGCAGTTCGCTTCTCGTGGCTGCTCTCCGTCTCTCATCTCCATGCACGTGAAGTTCATCACGACTCCATGCTTAGCCAGCATTCTCGCTATCGGGAGGTAGCCGTCGTTGTGCCTGGTGTTGTAGTACCCTGCTGTTAGCTCAGCTGCGTGGGACCTCGTGTTGTAGTGCCAATGGATTCCGGCTACTTTTCCGGACAGTTTTGCCCCTGTGCCTTGGAACACTCTCTCTGCGGACGAGAGGATTTTCTCTCCGTGTTCGAGGAGGTTTCGTGAGTACCACGCGAGGAAGAACTGCCCGTACTCGCTGTCCCATGTGCCGTCCCTCCGGAAGAATCCGGTGTCTTCCGGGAGCTGGTTGTATTGCCCGGCGTCGTGTGGGCCCCGCCGGCCCCAGTCGTCCTTCCCGATTGATTCGGCTGCTGCTGCCAGTGAAGCCCTCATGTACTGCTCAATGAATTTTGAAATTCAGTACAAATAAATTAAACAAAAAGACTAAAAGAATATGTTCTTTTGAACTGAAAATAATTGAACTGAACTTGGTTTTTTCAAATAATTTTAAAAAATTACCTGAATTGAATTGAACTTATTAGACTGAATGATATAAATACTAGTGTTGTTTTGGCTTTACTCACGTCAATGGCATATAGTCTTAACAAAAAAGGATTAAGTTATTTTGGGAAATATATTCAACCAATCCCAATTCTTTTACCGATTAATATCTAAAAGATTTCCCGAAGCCCTTGTCACTCTTTTCGGAAATATTTTAGGGGATGAATTAGTAGTAGTTGTTTTTGTTTCTTTAGTATCTTAAGTGATTTCTATATATCCCTGTCATGTTCCTTGGATTATTTACAAGTGGTATTAAAGCAGTTGGTTTTTTCAAATAATTTTCAAAAATTACTATTGTGCAATTTTGAAATATTTTTTGTTTATAATTAATTAAGAAAAAATATACGTTTATTTTATGAAAAAAGAAATTAATGTCTAAGCTGAACTATGGAGAGTTGAACTGAAGTTTGAATTGAAATTTCATTGCAATTAATGTATTACCTTGTCGTAGCATTGGAACTCTCCGATTCCTGGGAATCTCCAGGTTCCGTTGCTTTCCGGATAAGACGGATATCTTAGCTCCCCGCAAGGTCCCATCCCTACTTGAATCTCCTGCAGTCAAAGAAGCGTAAGTAATCTGATCAGTATTCGTACGTGCTCGTGTATTTGAGTCGAGTCGGTTTAATACTAAGATTTTACTCTGCTTACCACTATAACATTTCCCAGGTAGTCCTGAAATCTGTCCCTGAAGCTCCTCATGTAGTCGGAATAGACCTGAATCGGCGTTCTTCCTCTTAGAAGAGGCAACGAGTCCGACCCCAACGATATGTACTCAGGGTTACGCCTACCAGATCTATCCGTATAAACAAGGTCCGGATTCTTGCTGATTTCCTCGAGCACCCACGGAGGCAGAGGAATGCTGATATATAAAAAAACAATATACAGTAAAATCTCTATAAATTAATACTGAAAGATTTTATTAATTTATCGAGTATTAATCAAATATACATACCTGCAAGAGTCGCCGACGTTTCCTCCACACTGATGGAAGGACATGACGATCTGAAGCTTGAGGCCGAGCTTTGCCACCATCTTCACGAGCTCGGCGTAGCCTTCCCAATTGTATTTGCGGGGCCCGTCTTTCTCGACTAGGCCCCACCAAGCGTCCACCATGACTCCCTCGACTCCTCCGCTCTTGAGGGCCATGAGGCTTGCCAGCATGGCTCTAGGTTTGTTGAGGCTTCCCCCGACTGAGACGGTGTCGAGAGGAAGCATCACGAAGACGGGCACTCTCTTGTTGTCGCTGATGTGGCGGACTCGATCGCCCTGTGGGGCCGACGACACGTGGAGCTTCTCGACTGGAAGTTGAAGCTGAGCGTCGTTTGTTGTTGAACGGAGATGGCATGATGGCTTGATAGGGGCGAAGCTGACTATGGTGGAGATATCGTCGGGTGACTTGAAGCTTCTTTTGTCGATGAAATTGATCAGTGGGGTTGAAGAACGAAGTGTCAAGGCCATTTTTGGATTTTGGTTTTTGAGGAGGAAGATTATGTTGTGTGATTATGAAAAGGTGAAGGTTTTATTTATGAAGAGAGGGTTTAACATGAAGACAAATATTTGATAATTTGTAAAAGAGAAAAAAAAAAAAGTGCAAAAGATCAAACGAGTCGCTTTAGCTTTTCTTTGAACGCGTTGTCACTCTTTCCATCTTATATAATGAAATACTAATAGTAGAATGTTTTTCTTTTTCTTTTTAATCAACCATAAAATGTTCACATTATTAACCGTTTATTTTTACTTTGGATTGTAAATTGACCCTTTTATTTAAGAAAAACTCACTTCCAAAATATATATATCGTCACATTATTATGATATTGTTCAATTTGAGCCAAAATTTTGAGGTTTTGTTTTTGAGCTCCTGTCCAAAAGGCTATACTATGACTGATGATTTTTTTTTATACATTAAGCAGACTTTTGTTCTTTTGTCAATGTGCAAACTTGAATTGATACCTCAACAAAAAGAACAAAGCTTATGTATTTTTAATAAGTAATATATATAACTGCACACATGATTATACATATTCAACATGTATTGTGTGTGTATAATAGTTTCGTGTTTGTCAATTTCTTTTTAAATTTACAAATAAGCTGATAAACGTTTTAAGCATAGAGGTCAGGTAGTAATAGTATTATTAGTTTTTTTTTTGGATGGAAGTAGCGTCTAAAACCCCACCACATGAGTGTGATAAACAACGAGTGGCTTTCTTTTGCGGTGACCTATGTAGCCCACACACTTTTTCTTGCCTTATAATTTGTCCGTTGATGAAGACATTGTATATGTGTCGTGGGTGAGAAAAATCTTCCGTCGGCATTTCCTATTATTTTGGGTGTTAGGAGGATAAGAATGGAAATATCTTCGTCATTCATTCAATCAATACAAAAGAATTATGTGGTTGTAACAAAGTCTATGCTCACTTTTTCTCCTTTTATTTTCTTTTCCCATTCACATTTTCCAATATTAACAAGAATTATTCCATATTTCCTCGCTTAGTTCAAATGCTCTAAATAGACTTTCAAGCTTTGAAAAATTTGTGAATCATATCTGCAAGGTAGTCGAGTTAGTGGAGTAGGAAAGCGTGAGATTGAAAAGTCACGAGTTCGATTCTCTCTACCAATACTTTCTCGGTTGAGTCTGTCACACGGCCTAGTGTAGTTTACTTGATTGACGTAGTTAAATAAAAAAAAATAACACACGATTACTTACGTGCACAAGAGGAGAGAGAATTGTTCTGCAATTAATCAAGGGCAACCCACAATTAAGAAATGTTTTACAAAACTTACCGCAACTTGCATTCCCGAGTCATGAGTCTTTGAACAGAACCTCGGGATGTCTTGGGTCGTGATACTGATTTTCACCTAAGGATCGCGACCCGGTCATGAGGTCAAAAAGACGGGGTGTGACATTGTGCTCTTGTGAGGAACCAAACATGATTTGGTTTGATATATTCTTGTTAGAATTTTTGACAGCAACTCGAACGATCCATAATACGGCGTACACATGAGTGATTGACAAATCCACAAAATACTTTCAAGTAACTCAAGCACTCAAATCATGTTTCACCAATGTAACCATGAAAGCCACATACAATCTACATAAGTCTATTCTCATTTCTCACTAGTGTTGATTAAGTTTGAACAGAGTCCCAAGAATAATAAGTACAATTGAGGAAGAATGAGTAAAATTTACTTCAAGAAGACACTCTGTGGTACTAAACTCCACATGTTAAACAATGAAGAATAAGTTGTTTCTTAAGAAAGGTGTCAAGGCCGACGACGAGAAATAAAAAGTAATTTATGTCTTTAATCAGTCAATTCACCAGACTCAATAGGTATAATACATTAAACAATAAATCTGCGGCAGGAATAAAACATCTCATAACAGAGTCATAGACACACCATTTGGTGCTGCTTACAGGTTCTAGGTCATACACAAATCTCAGTATAATTAAGATTCTGCCACTGGGAAAGCTGACCCGATTTTGTTCCCAAGACGATAGCACTTTATATTTATAGGGTACGGTCCAAGTTGAACATGGTTATCTTCTCCTCCCATGAAGAAGCATAGAGTATATATTGCAATTTCAAACTCAGGGCTCACTCCAATCAACGTGCTTGAGACCGACTTCAGAACACCATTCCATTCAAACTGAATTGTAAGTAACTGTGTTTCTGAATCAGGCTGCAAGGGGACACAGAAAATGGTCCAAGTTAAAACATGTAGCAAAGGGAGTAGAAGATAGCTGTAAGTTACTCAATACCATATCCTCACCTCACTACATTTACAGTTTACACACAACAGCAGTTCATTACAAATCAAAACTACTTAGTAGCTACCATATAAAAAAACAAGACATTTGACTGACTAGTTCATTCTAAATATACTTTTATAGGACTATACTCCCTGCATGCTCACTGCTCAGATATAGGCGTGTATGGAGCCTAAAGCGACTTGACTACTCTTTGAGAAGAAGAGAGATATGTTATTACAATTATGAAAGGCAAGTAATTGGACCAAAGTGAAAGAAGTACACCGAAAATTCCTAGTAAAATCAGCAGGAATACAAGTGTTGTTCACCCCTAAATACATGGCATAAAATGGACTATTTCAGCCACGTTTTGAGGTCCATGTAAGAAAGTTGGGCATGATTGACATCTATACACTAACTTTAGGAGTATTGACAGTTTAAGATTATTGGGATACTTCGTTGGATTTTGTTTTCTGTAAATAAAGATCTGATTGAGTAGATCTATTCGGATAGTTTTTCGTTAATTGCATATTTTATTTCCTGGTTTTTACACATTCAAAATTCATGCAAGATCAGATTAGACCCATAATATTGTAATGGAGAAAGTAAACAAAATGTGCTAAAGAGACTATAATCACTTACAATTTGGCCACGCCTTCGAGGAAAAATATATCCTTGATAGTCCACCCTGCCCTTTGTCTCTTCAAGATAGAACTACAAAAGGATGAAGATGCAGATATGTACTCCAATATTAGAACGAGAAATCAAGGTACACACAATTTTCACATTGATGTCAAAAAATAATGATATGCAAAATTGAAACTGTCAACTGTGTATTAAACATAAATCCCTGATCAAATTTATATGGTCAGAAGAAGGTACTACTATTTGTCTATAACACTCAACAGTACAATGTAAGGGCTAACTGTCGTCCTTTTTTAAACGTCTTTCTAAATTCAGCAGGAATAGACTGGATAGTAATACAATACAGAATGTAAGGGCTAACTTGGATCATCTATTCGTCTTGCAAGACATTGATATATCTCATAACTGTATATAGTCTATATATCACCCCCACAACAAAAATTGGTATGAGAGAAAATGTTTAGACGAAGACCTGAATCCAGTTATGAAATCCCGACACTTGTTGCTCTCCACGCTTGATTTCCCCAACAAAAACATGTTCAAAAGCAGAAGAACAACTAGATGTACCACCTCTCCCATATAGATCAAACCAGATACTTGTCATCATTTTCTTAAAATCTTGGTAACTCTCAGATGCAATGCCCTTGGCCAGCAGATATTTGTACAGGTATTTGATTGGTGCAGTTCTACTGATCTCTTCAATAAATGCTGCTTGTTCTTGTCTCTCTTCAGGTGTTACAACTTCCTTATATCCTTCATGTGGATTATAATTATCAAGAAGAGAACAGAAACGTGAATATGTAGGCCTCCTGAATATGTCATCACTCAACCAGGAAAACAGGCTCCCTGCCGCCATGTCTTCCTTCTGGTAAACCTTCTTTCCCTCACCACAATCAATCTCATAATCCTTTCCAGGTGATGAACGGTTTAAATCAAGCTCCCACAGTCGGTTTAGAGCCTCTGAAAGATCAGCAAGCTCTTGGGCTGAGGGTTCTACTTCAGCACCAGAATCAACTTCACTTGAGTAATCTTGCTCAGAAAGGGGCCGCTTGTAATTTCCCCACTGTTCTTTATGTACCTGGACAGTAACCAGTACAAATAGTTAATGAAGTAGAAACACAAATAAGTTTACTCACTTCAAAAAGAATTGATGACCAGCCAACATATGAACTCTCACAGATTTTTAGTTGGAAAATTATTCAACCAAGACTCGATTATGATTCCCGTTCGAAAACATCAGGTAAAATTTAGGGTGATAATCTTAGTTAGATATTGTCCATAAATTAACATAGCTACACTACAATATTCTTTACAGTTTAGATAGCTTAAGTGACAACATGAAGCTCATAACACCTTTGTTTTTCTCTTATAAAAATCTACAAATCAAGGAAGAATAAACATAGTGATAGATCAAATATATATACTACAGAATCTGGCAACTCAATACAATACATTTTCATTACGTTATTACCCCAGTTTGTCCACATGCATCTAACCACATAAACTATGATTAGCAAGAACCAATAACAATGAACCATCCATGAAGTGCAATGGTGTCATCTACATTTCACATAAAATGAATTCTCATAATATGTTTGAAGGAAAAACATGAAGTTATAAACTAGACCTTAAGCGACTGTTTTGAAGGCTTCTTCTGGACAGTCTCCCAACCATCATTATTTAGGCCTTCATCCTGAAAACAAACCACAAACAGCAAAAATTATAAACTTTTGAACGAAGCTTCAATACTCAGGAGTAACATTAAGAATGGGCCAGCAAACAGTTCTTTATGTATGTACAATGGCTAGTGATTTCATCACCCTCCTACGATATTCATTTTCCCGATGCAACTCATGCATTAGAGACATGAATAAGCATATACATAAACCATTTAAAATTGTATATGGGGACACATGGATTCAAATCTGAAAACAAAGAAACTAATTATTACCTTGCGATTTATATATAACCTTTAGAAGCATTACTATTTTTTTATATAAGGAACTGAAATATTTTACTTAAAAATGGGAAGGAACAGTACGAAGGGGATGAGAGATCTCCAACAAAACAGGGAAAGAATGACTAAGCACAAGCTCAAATCTCTAACAATATCCATAACAACACTATCAAATATACTTTACTTAAATTATCCTACATCTAATCTAAACATTCCTCTCTATGTTCCAAAGAAAGAACAACATTAGCCAAAGATATAGAAAAAAGTGAAATTTTGGGTTCTCACTGCACGGGGCGATACTCGTGATTTCTGCTCATGCCTTCCATAGCTCTGCTCCTGCCAATGACACATATAGAGCATGAAAACTGCAAACTTAACAGTCAAAATTGTTCGTTTCATTTCAAAATCCTCTATTCAGTGTAACACTATTCAAAAAAATGAGATCCCTTTTATTTTGCCTGATTTCATAATAATTCTCACCCTTATAATTTCCAAAATTTCAGAAACCAAAACATAATCACAACAACGTATTCAAATATGTGGACTCCAACTCACTCTCACTAAAACAGATATACCTTCTCCACATTTGAACATAACAATAACTCACCGCTAATACATTAGAATAATAAACTAACATTTTAAAAACACTATTCGTTTCATAAAATTAAAAACTTCATCCAAACAGATTTCATTTCCATACGAAAACATATACTCCTACTACCTAAAAACATGTCACTGAAAATATTAATTGAACATAGGGGACACATGTTATCATTTCCAGGGTTCTCTTCTACTACCTAAAAACATGTCACTGAAAATATTAATTGAACATAGGGGACACATGTTATCATTTCCAGGGTTCTCTATACAATTTAAACTATTTATAAAAACTGAACCATTGTATTAATACTGGACATAATCATCTTCCTGATTTCAAATAAAACAAATATCAAACATTTGATATCAATTTTTAACCATATGCACTACCTTGCATCACTTATCAATTATTGTTATCATCTTTTTATTTAATTATAAAATTCTAGTAACTATTTTTAAATTAGATGTATCTCCAAGGATTCTGAAACCCATCAATTTATCTCATACAAATATAAACTACTACCCCATCGTCTCAATTGACATTTCGTTCAGGCACGTAAATTAACCCACCTGATATTTTGTGTGTAAATTATTTTATTGTGAATTGTCGCAGTGAAGCAGTGGCGCAAACTGGGTTGCTCGTTGTACTGGTATATAGTATGACCCACCAATATAAAAATGATTAACCTTTTACTATTCTCTTTTCAGCGAGCTTTATCCATGCTAAACCCAAGAGAATACTCCATGTCAATAATTACTCTAAATTTAAGATGAATATATATATAAGTGCATACATAATCACACACTTAACACCTATGTGTATACATTTACAGTTCATATATTAACGAATGCATTCCTTCAAAGGTAACATGTATGTACGAGACATTCTCAGTGAGACATCCAATATATACACGAAAATAAAATTCAAAAATCAATCAATCCAACATCGCCTCATTTTCCATTCTCAGCGAGACATCCTATATATACACGAAAATATAATTCAAAAATCAATCAATCCAACATCGCCTCATTTTCCAACCTACGTACAACCTCAACCACAAAGATTGGTTGTGTCACTATATTTCAGGCATCCCACATATATAAGTAGATAATGAATACAAATAATTGTGATTAAATTTTCATTTCCATATTGAAGAAAATGCTTGATCGAAATTAAATTGAAGAAAACAAGTAAATTTACCTGTCTGTTGTCGAAAGGTTTGGTGCTACTATTGTTGTTGTTGGATTTGGGGCGATCATCATCTTCGGCCTCCCCGGACACCACCTGCGCATTTTAGCACAATTCAGTTTGATTAGTTATTTCTTCATAGCGCATAAAATTAGGAGGGTGAGCAGCAGCAGTACTAACCTGCGCCCAACTTGATCGGGATCGCTCATCCCTTTCATCTCGATCGTTGCTCGGTCTGGATCGATCATCATCATCACCACCACCACCTTGAATGTGATCCAATGCTACATTGAGCAGTCCCTTCACTAAACCTTCCATTGTAATTTTGGGTATCGGATGAAAAAACAAATTTTATTTATTTGATACGTTGATGAGAATTATTTACCAAAGTCAAATAGATCCACACCCACTTGATTTTTTATGGCTGCCGACACACAAAGAAGAACACGTTTTTTCAACTTTTCTACAAATAAGGTACCAGTATTTTATTTATGTCTTCACAGTTCACGCTATAGTTTTTATAAAATAATTATAATTATAATTATTTAATAATTTCGAAATTAATCACACACAAAAATATAATATAAGTACTAATTTTAAAAGGCATATAAATAGGAAATATATTTAATTATCAATCGTTTCAAATTCTGCTAATGATTAATTAATTTGATTAATTTCTTTATTAATGATATTTAATTATTTAATATTTCCAAAAAAAATAATTTCAAATAAAATATACCTACTGTATGTTACAAACATAAAGAAATATAAAGATCCAACTCAAAGCACAAAATAAAAAGATTATAAATAAGCTTCCATTGATTAGAGTTTTAAGCTCTGCAATTCTTTTATGTAAGAGCACTTACATAAGGGAATGATAATACATAAATAAGTGTTATATAGTTGTTTTAAAGATAAAATGTGTGGCTTTTGACCGATAAATCGGCACTTTACTGCAGAGATAATGTTTTGCTTTTGACTGAGAATCTCGACATTTAACGTTAGAGATAATGTTTTGCTTTTGAGCGAGAATCTCGACACTTTAGGTCAGAGATAATGTTCGGCTTTTGACCGAAAATCTCAACACTTTACGTCAGAGATAATGTTTTACTTTTGACCGAGAATCTCGACATTTTACATCAGAGATAATGTTCGGCTTTTGACCGAGAATCTCGGCACTTTACGTCAGAGATAATGTTTTGCTTTTGTATATATATAAGCTGTCACAAATGTGGCAAGATTGGTCATTATGTAAATCGATTCTATATATATATATATATATATATATATATATAATAAAAGATAAATAAAAAATAAAAGTAAAGTTAAAATTGGTGGAATGTGGGTGGGGCATGCTGCAGCTTTGTCAATGCACATTCAAACGCTTGTATGCAGGGTATACTACACTCTATTGCAACTAGTGAATCAACCATTGAGTACATGTGACACAAAAGGGTGAAAAAACATAAAAAATGCTTGGTACATACCTTTGAACCGAGTTCAGTCAAAGATGCACTGAGGCATGCATTGATTTTTTCTCAACCAATGTAAATGCTCTAATGAAGAAGAAGAGTTGAATCGTCTACTGCACTACACTTTTTCTACACCTATTTATAAGAGGAAAGTAAAGATAGAATAACAAAGAAAGACTAAGGGCATAAAAGAGAAATTCCTAAAGGAATAACCTGTAATCGACTGGACCATTCATGTGTGAGCTAAATGACAAAATAATTTGTTGCTGCACACAAGAAATGACTAATTTAGAGACAAAACTATTTGCAACAAACTTATTTTTTGTTTTCTAAACCAAATTTTGAGAAACAAACTTTAAATAAGTGACAAATTAATTTTCACACAAAAAAATAAAATTTTAATTAAATAAAATAAATTAGGCTTTGCATCTTCCTCCTCCCAATGAGTCTGGTGTCTCACTCCTCACGTATTTGTTGTATTTATTTTTGATTTATTAATTTTTATTTTCTCCAGGTGTTGCTTGTCATTTACATCTTTCTCATCACCGCAAAAAAAAACCTAGAATTGATTCTTGCTCAACGCTTTAGTGAAAATATCAGCCAATTGATCCGTCGTTTTGACATAGGACGGACTAAGAACCCCTTCCTGAATCGCGCCTCGAACGTAATGACAATCAACCTCAATGTGTTTAATACGCTCGTGGAACACCGGATTTCGCGCAATATATAAAGCTGATTGACTGTCACAAAACAAACTCATCGGACGCGGATAGGAAACGCCCAAGCTGGCGAGAAGTGCCTTTAACCATTTTAGCTCATCAGTGACTTTAGACATGGAACGATACTCCGCCTCCGCAGATGACATGGAAACCGTATGTTGCTTTTTAGTTTTCCAAGAGATAGGAGAATCACCCAAAAACACCAACCAACCAGAGATCGACCTCCGTGTCACTGGGCAACTAGCCCAGTCCGAATCACACCACCCCGTCAAGTGCAAATTGCAATCCGAACGCAATAGAATTCCTTGCCGCGGGCTCCCTTTCAAGTAACGAACCGTACGAAGGGCGGCCTCCCAATGGTCTTGAAGAGGTTGTTGCATAAATTGTGATAGGACATGAATCGTGTAGGCCAAGTCAGGTCTAGTGAAAGACAAATAGATTAAACGCCCCACAAGACGACGGTACATTTCAGGATCTGAAAGAAGAGGGGACTCTGACCGAGCCAGCATATGATTCTGCTCAATCGGAGTACCAGCCGGACAGGCCCCTAACAAACCAGACTCGGCAATAATATCAAGAGCATATTTTCGCTGACATAGATAAATACCCTCCGACTCCGTGCAACCTCAATGCCCAGAAAATATTTCAACAAACCAAAATCTTTCATGTGGAAACATTGACTCAAATAAGACTTGAAGTCGGAAATTGCGGAAGAATCATTCCCAGAAATTATTAAATCATCTACATAGAGCAGAATACTTAGATGAGTATCACCGCGATGCAGAGTAAACAGAGAATAATCAGAGAGCGATTGCGTGAAGCCATACCGTTTTAGAGAAGTGGCCAATTTAGAAAACCAACAGCGAGGCGCCTGTCGTAGTCCATATAAAGACTTGGGTCATGATCTAGGAAGCACGGGGACGGATACGTAAAACGGATACGGTACGATACGAATACGGAAAAACGGCAATATTAAAAATACTAAGATACGGATACGTTGAAAATACGTTTATTTTTATTAATTTTTTAATATATATTTATTATTATATAACTTTTTTAATATATATATAATATAACAGCAGCATTTATTAGTCATAATATTAAATACATAGTATATAATTCAGTCCATATGGGCAATTAATATTTAATAGTCATATTAATAGAGATTGAGAGAGCAGTGATTGTATTTGGAACGGTTTCTCCACTAATTTAGAACCCCTATTTTCTGAATATCAATTAAAGAGAAAAAAACGTTTTCTGGCCGTTTTCTTCCCGTATACGTTTCCCAAACGTTTTGGGAACTGGAACGGCACCCTCCCAGCCGTCCCCGTGCTTCCTAGGTCATGATAACTTGGGGTGCTTTATACTCCACGGGTACCCTACCTGGTGGCTCGAGAAATATGGCTGAAAGGGTGGAGCTTCTTCCGGCCAGCACCCGTCGACGATCGCTTCTGCTGTTCACCGGTCGACTGCCCCGCAGCAGCAACCCCAGCTTGTTGCCTCTTTGCGTGCTCACGCTGTGGCAGGCGTTGTTGCTGACTCGCCTTCGTCTGCGACTCTCTCGGCTTTATCTGAGCTCCAACTTGAGCACGTTCGTATTCTTCTTAACATGATTAACAATAGGCATCAAGATAATATGGGTGGTGAGTCTCTTTCCTTATCTTGGATTATTGACACTGGCGCTTCTCATCATGTTACGGGTGATGAGTCATGTTTGTTCGATGTTCACTTCATCTCACCATGTCCCGTTGGTCTACCGAATGGTGCTCAAGCCATGGCTACGAAGGAGGGTCGTGTCACTTTGGCGGCTGATATTATTCTTGAGCATGTTCTATTTGTTCCGAAATTGACTTGCAATTTAATTTCGGTCTCTAAATTGATTGATGATTCGCAATGTTTTTTACGATTCTCTAATTCTCTATGTACTATACAGGACCAACACTCGGGGAGGCTGATTGGCGGCGGTGAACGAATAGATGGACTCTACTATTTTCGGCGGATTCCTAAAGTATGTGCGGTAACTGATCAGGGCAGTTCTACATTCGAGCTCTGGCATCGTCATCTGGGTCATCCGTCTGATAAAATTGTCAAGTTAGTTCCTACTCTGAGTAAGGGTTCTGGTAGCAGTTTTTTGAACAAAGCATGTGAGATCTGTCCACAGGCAAAACAATCTCGGACCTTCTTTCATGATAGTGATAGTAGGGCTAGTAGTATTTTTGAGATGAT
Organism: Euphrasia confusa; assembly: GCA_954870475.1. Taxonomy (NCBI): domain Eukaryota; kingdom Viridiplantae; phylum Streptophyta; class Magnoliopsida; order Lamiales; family Orobanchaceae; genus Euphrasia; species Euphrasia confusa. The sequence goes on from OX940949.1 coordinate 21,912,877, forward strand.
ACACTGTGATTTATGGGGGTCCTATAGGACACCTTCTACTTGTGGTACTCATTATTTTTTGACCATTGTCAATGTTTTGATTTGTCCACACGAGCCGAAGGCACATCAGAACGCCGATCAGGTGAGAGAGCAACAATATGGGCATCGTCAAGCTTGGACTTTGCTTGGGCTATAGTACGAGACCGTTCTTCTTGGAGTAAAGTTTGATAGGCCCTCTCGAGATCAGCAGGAGGTTGTTGAGATAAAAGATTCGTACGCACAACAGCATACTTGGCATCATCAATTCCGATAAAAAATTGGTGCAACTTTTCTTCTTCTCTATCCAATTCGTATTTGGTAGCAACATTACAATCGCACTTACCACCCTCACAGCCATGGGGGGCTTTAACCGAAGTAAATCATCAAAGAACCCCATCAACGTGGTGTAATATTCTTGAACCGACATAACATTCGTTTGCTTGCAATTAGTGATAGCTGCACGTAATTGCTGAAGCCTTGGCCCGCTCGCAACACAAAATCGCTTCGCAAGGTAATCCCAAAGTTTCTTGGCTTCTTCAAAGTAGGGAAACGAGGCAGCCAGAGATGGATCGATAGTGCGTAAAATCCATGAGACCAACATGGAATTCACGTTTCCCAGTCAAGCAATTTCTTCTGCTCATTCGGTTTAGAGATGGTGCCATCAACAAAACCGAATTTTCGGCGAGATTTCAAGGACAAAGTGAACGCCCTAGACCAAGTCATGTAGTTTTCGCCCTATTAAGTTTTCGCCCTTTAATAGGACGTGTAGTTTTCGCCCTTCAATAGGACGTGAGTGATTAGGTTCCCGGGTTGATCACCGGTACCAAGGTAGAAAGGAGATGAAGGATCGAGTTTGCCGTTATAGAGAATCGTAGAGAGAAAAGAGAAAAAAAAGATGGTTTTAGGGTTTTTAGAATTTTTCTCGCTCTGATAACGTGTCAAATAGAGATTATATAATATTTCGTGTCTTTTCATTAGTGTTGAATCCATATATATATATACAACTTATATGATTTAGGGCTTGACCCATTAACTAAGTAAATAAGGTCAACATCCTGTGATTGATCTGATAACGTGTCAAATAGAGATTATATAATATTTCGTGTCTTTTCATTAGTGTTGAATCCATATATATATACAACTTATATGATTTAGGGCTTGACCCATTAACTAAGTAAATAAGGTCAACATCCTGTGATTGATCTCCTTGTATTGTGCATGTCCCCAATTAGCATCACAAAAGGCTTTGATGTATAATGGGATAGGATCCTATAATATAGGATCTCGCCCCCCGCCAAAATCGGACGTGAAAGTTTCCTTTCATCCGGCTCAAGTAGGTACAGATAAGGGGTTCTCGCTTTCAAATTCTATAAAACCCCAAAACAAAAAGATCTACTTGAGTAAAAGTTACCAGTGAAAAACAAGCAAGATTTCATCGATTCCGCTTTATTTATAAAAAATATTTCTATTTTCTTAATTCGTTATTGAATTACGACATAAATAAAATGTGAAATTCTTGAGTAGTCTACATCCCTTGGAATGATGAATCCCTTAATTCCTAATTAGAATGAAATTTGTATTGTTTGCAGAAAAGCCCTTAATCTGGTGCTTGCTTTTTATAGATAATGAACAACCTTTAAGGCTGATTTCATGTGATGATCAATTGATTTATCCATGTATTGGCTAAGTGTGTTGACACATTAATTTTGGTCATTGATTTCATAGAAAGTCAATATCTTTTCTAACAATTAAAATAATTTTTTTATTTAAGTATAAGCAAAGTGCTAAAATTAAATTGCACGAGCATTTGATAAAACAACAATTCCAACCAAATTTGGGAAATAAATAATCTAAATTTTAAAATGTTTGATTCATTGTTTCAAAAAAAAAAAAAAAAAAACACTAAAAAATTAATGTTCTGAAACTTAACAATTAAAAGCAAAGAAACAAGAGATGAATTAAAAACAAAAAAATTCTATAAATTTGTAATCAATCTGAAAAAGGCTTAAACCTAGTCTAATTTTTGATTTAAACATGTGAGGTTTTATTTGCAAAGAACTACCTTTTCAAAAGAATTTCGAGACTAGTCAATAGAGTTTATTGAAAACACAACTCCACTGCTCAGTTCCAGGACTATATATACATCGAAAACACAACTCCACCGCTCAATTATTTAGAAAGACAACTCTTCAATTCAGTTATTATGTAGAAATACAACTCTTCGCTTCAGTTATCATGAAGTTTATATGTACTGTATTTAGAAAGACAACTCAACCCTTCAGAAGAAAAAACATCATTTCGAGTCAGTTGAAAGCTGCGGATTATTGATAACCCTTTTAGGCTTCCATTCAGATTCTTCCCGGGGTTGTCTCAGGGCAAGGAACTGAAGAGCTTCACTACGCAATTGATAAATGTGACATGCCCACGGGTATGACTCGGGTGCCCACCAAATCTTGGGCTCTTCAAACGTTGTCTCTTCACAGATAGATTCGGCAACACAGTACACAGAGTTGACATCTGGCTCTGCAAAATCTGCTACTGCAACACACCCGAGAGATACATACCCCTCAGGCGCACGTGGTTGCCAAATTGAAACATGGCTTTTATAATCATCTAAACAATTTCTCCAAACCTGCAGTGGCAATTGACATGCATCAAGACAATCATTCCGGACCAATATACTGTATCATTTGATAATAGTATCAGAATTTCTGTTTAAAACATTAAGTTAAAATTCAAAATCCCAAGTAATGTTTACCAGGTCATAACCCACTGGGCAGACGAACAATTTATCAGAATTCCGATATATAGTGGCAACGGTAGGAGGATGGCTGCCACAACGAGCTATATCCCCAATTGATACATACCTGAAAAATATTATAAATGTATTAAATAAGGGTGACGATGGTAGAAGTAATTACCTACGGTAGGGGTATTTGTTCTTACCCATCAGGACAAACCGGCCGCCAGATACTACAAATTTCGCCAATGTCCGAACCCTGGAAGCAACAAAAAAATTCACATAATATAAAAACATGTAGGATTATCACTTCCAACAAATTTGACATCACTCACCTGCTTTCGGCACAACGCGCATCGGCCTTTCGATTCTCGCTCACTACTCCAGATTCTGGAAAAGTTGATACTGTGTTCGACAAATTTCTGTTCATCTGAAACAGAACCTGAAGAAGATATCTTTGTTGCATTGAGAATGGTTCCATGCTGTTTATGAGATTCTCCTACATCTATTTCACTCCATGTAAATGGTATATTATGTCTTTGGCTTGAGGGAACCTGTGGTATGGAAAAAAGATTATGACAATATATGTGCTTCATAAAAATATTATAAAATTTAAAAAACCCCGAGGTTATAGCCTCACTACAAAACCCTCAGTTATCTTTGAAATTCATAAAAATACTCTACAAAGATGATAGTTGTACATTTAGGGGAATACTTGGAATCTTTTGAAATTACACTGAATCTCGAGGGTACTTTTTTAATAATCCCTATAAGTGTGTGTGTGTGTGTGTGCAATCTCATGGTTGATTAGAAACCTGTTTCAAGTTGTTCTGGTGTGCCTTCCACATCCTATACACCACTGAGCAGACTGTAACAGCTTGTGGTTCTCTTTCCCCTGGCAATTTCTCACTATTACAATTTATCACTCGAACAAAGCTCTCACCTCTCCTGAAGGTTTTCTGATGAATAATCAAGTGACAAGGGATAGGATGGCTAGCTTTAGCCAATTCCAGAGCCATAATTTCTTCCCATGGTACATCCCACAATATTTTGCAGGGTCTTTTATCCATCCTATCAGGTACGATACACTACCATACAGAAAGGATTACATCAGCATAAAGTAAGACTATTAAAAGTCAAGATCTGTATTAAATAAAGTAACATATCCAGGGATTACCTGCAGCAGAATAACTCGTCTATTAGTCACTAAAACAATTCGCTGATAGGGCACAACAAAATGCTCTTCATAGCAATCTGACCAGGCGAATTTCGAAGGCTCTTTGAATATTTCTGTACATCCAAAATTCCTACTGGCTTCTGCAAGGTTCAGTATCATCTGAAACAGATATAGCATGTCAGATTGCTAACATAACTCCATAGTCAAGAAACTTTCAGTGCCATACTCATGATGGGACACCTAGAGAAGCAGTACAATTAAACTTTTACAGCTTTAAAGTAATCTTTCTATTACGATAAGATTACAATTGGATCCGACACATCCATCAGAATCCAGGAACATAATATGAAGCTGTATAACTAAATCTCAACTATCCTTCTGTGTGCGAAAGGTGTTAAATTACAGACAGAAAAATTGCAATATCTCAATAGGGAATGCATCAGAATCATTAAATACTTAAAAAGTATCATTGTTCATTGGAAGTAAGATTTACGAGTGCATAGAAAAAAAAAACTGCATTTAAACAATACAAATTTAACAAAAGTTTATACCTGACCAAGTGCTTCTCTCTCAGAGTACTCTCTTAGTACATGGTCAGCATGAAATGCCCGTGGATTTCGTATTCGCTCAAAGGTTCTCTTGTTGTTGAGAATTTCTAAGCACCTGGAGCAACTTGCACCAATCCCATCAACTGTCAAAGAGAAAAAATCTAATGCTCCACTCACTGGTTGAACAAAAAATCCAAGGAATGCTTGTCCCAACCCATGGGCTAGGCCAAGAAGACCATTTTGCCTAGCATTCTCTACAGGTTTCCTCACAACCCCTGACATTCCAAAAGCAAAACCTTGTGCAAGAGCTTCAGTTCCTTGTACAATTCCATCACCAACACCAGTAATCCTTCTTGACCACACCTATGTCCAGTAGTCAACATCAGTAGAATTCAATATCACCTGATTGGAAAAATACTGAAACGCTATATAACCTGCTTTGAGCGAAGCTGCAGAAATTGTCCATCAGTTGAGAGCTCAGCAAAGCCTTTGCTAAGAGAAGCCAAAGTGGAGCTTGTCACACCTAGAACATTGACGGAAAAAATTAAATGTAATGGATTATGGATCAGATCTCTCCATATGCGGTTTCCAACCGAAGAAATCACAGAACTCTTCCGCAGAAATCTGTCGGTATGTGTTACTTTCCGAAGATGAACCTGAAATAGAGACATTACCATTAACTTCTTGCCTATTTTCATAGACATATTTCTTCCATGTGCAATGATTAATGTTCATTCATGCAACTTCTTACAAATAAATATTCAAGAACAAAACGAATGCTGTATTTCATAATTTTCAGATTATTCATACAAAGGCAGTATGGTAATCAAACTTAACTGATTAAAAGATGAATATCGATATCAGAACATAATTTCAATACATACGAAGATACTGAGCAATCAAAACATATATTAATATTTGAAACTAAGTTAATGATAGTAAGTTAGTAACACATAAAGAGAGAGCACTTTTTTTTTTGTTGCTATTTCATGCTGTTAAATTAGCTCATGTTTTTCATGGGAATTATGAAACGACAAACTAAAAAGCTAAAAATAAATAAAAGGAAAGTTATATCAGGATAGCAAAAGAACCACACACCTGGATTTTAAATGTGTTCCCAACAGCTGACAGAATAGGCCCCCATACACCCAGAAGCCCATGTGGTCTTTCAGCTGGGGCTGTCTCCAAAGAAACCTTCAGCCTTACTTCAGAAATGTCTATCAAGCTGAACATAAACAAAACTAACATGTGTCAGCTATTCAGGCATTTCTTACATGAGATTATCTTATATCCATAAATAACGATATATTATACACTTTCACTGATACAGAGGATATACAGTACAACCTGAAACATATATAATTATGAGTAATCGAGTCAAGGGTTTATGAAGAAAACAATGAGAACCAAACAAAACTAACTGGCAGAGCCTGTCCCAAAGCACCAATTTTCCCGCGAAGAAGATTATTCCTGCCATGCTTAAAGGTCGAATTCCAAAAACTACCAGACATCCCAATCTCAAAACAAGAATCCATTTTTAAACAGTATCCTAACCCTAATGTATATCCTAATTTAACGGGCCTAAAGCCGAATTACTAAATTGAATATAAAAGATAAATAAATTATATCACCACTAATTAAAACAAAAGAATGCTGGCAACATCTGCAATCTGTTGTAAACTTAACTCATTAAACAAAGCTAACGGGTGAAAGCCTGCCCCATAGCGCCAATTTTCAAAATGTAGGTATAATGTTTAACTATGTAGGTAACTACTGTGATAGTTATACTGTTTAACTATATAGGTAACTACATTGTAACTATATACATTACTGTGTAAACTATGTTGATAACTACTGTTTAAATATGTAGATAACTATGTGCCCCTATTTCAAAATGGCCCTATTTATAATAAAACAGCATCCTAAGTGTCTGTTTTCTGTAATAAACTCTTTAACATGATGCGTAACATAATCATTATCACACATACAATACTCATAAAGAAGACGAGCAAATTGACAGTAATCCTAACAATTGAAATTGAATATAATATGTAGTCAATCGGTTCAACTTTACACCTATCAGTAAAATATTTGAAGAGTTTTATGAAGCGTACTGATACCCAAGACCTTGTCAGTCGAATGTTAATTTGACAGCACAAAGTAGAAAATACAATAAAATTCAGTGTTTATGGTGCAAACACGAGTCCTTAGAGGTTTTTGAATGACTTGAGATGTGTCAGAAAAACGTTTCATTGTCCAAGTAATTATCAACACATAAAAAATAGGAATTTGTAGCAATAATATAGAATACAAGAGAAAGCAAGACACCAAAATGATAGAGGTTTCAAAGCGCTAAGAAAATTATTTTGATTTGCCGATACTTACTCTACACGTATTTCAGGATCAACTTGAGTGGTTTTGGTATTTTGAGGAATACGATCTAACAGGAGATTGTTGTAGAAATCTACCAAAGCCCAAATGATGGGTTCATGGATACTAAGCCTCCAAGTCTTATCAATTACCTGTCAATTGTCAAATACTAAAAAGATTAGCAATCTATGTAAAATTGTAGTTCTCATGTATCTTCTGCCCAATCCTGAAATTGACATTTTTTAGGACATTACCCGTATATACACATATGGGTAGATCTGGAGACCATCTAGGTTTTCATTGCACATGGTTATAGTCATCTTGAACACTGGATGCTGTACATCAGGTACTTGTTCAGGTGCCAAAAGCACAGGCATTGCCGTCAAAGGGAGCTGATTGTCCAGCTGCATATAACCAAGTATAAGCTTGAACCTGGCAGAGGAAAAAAATAATACATAACCAATCAAACACATTAGTTATTTCCAATATAAATAATTGGCTCAGAAAACTGTTACTGAAACATAAAACACGTGTTGAATATGGACAACTTTCTACAAGGATAGTAGCTTTACCACTCCTACATGGAAGAGTAATGGGTGACAAATTTCCCAAGGAATCATGCACGCTTAATTAATGTATAGCTACACACTTAAGATGAGAATTCGAACTCAAGCAAAATAAGAAACGTGGGATGATAAAATCAGCAATTGCGCAAGACCACACAACAGACATTTTGGAAAATCGCAATGAAACAATCAACCAAATGATTGCTGTTTAGAATAGGTACCATTGAGTTAATTTGATCTCTTTAAACATATTATTGAATCGCTAACAACTATTTTCTTCGATTTCAATGGGATGGATGACTTCTTAAAAATCTCAAATTGTTTTAGTTCTTAACTATATACATGAGGCTCCCATTATTCCAAAAAAAGGAACATATAAGTGTAACTTATTCTAGGGTAATTGGACAAATGACCAAACCAAAATTTTATTTTTTGTTTCTTTCTTCAATTCTCTAGTATAGTTTAATTAGTTTCCAAAAAAAACTCAAATGCACCTAATTATAAAAAAATAATTAGCCAATCACAAAATGTAGAGCCGAATCAACCAATCAAAAAATGTTTATCAAGTAGCAAGAATATAACGGCAACTCCTTCAGAGCAATGACATAGCAAGACCCTAATATTGGTTGAGTCATCATTTTTTTTTAAATATGAAAATCATACTACATTTTTTTTGCAACACTTGGGACAGAAATGAGCTAGGGATTGTTTTCATACTTTAACAAACATAGATTCACTATATTAGCCCAGGATGTACCGCCTAATCTCTGTTGCTTCAGAGGAAAACACCATGAAAGATATAACATTTAACAGAATCAAGGTCAAGAAGAAGCTAAAACCTGCTTGTTGTCCCCCCATCATAGCCAGTCGAATATGACACGAACAATTTCTCCACATACAAGTAAGCAAGCTCTCTTGGTCTATGATCTACAATAGATATACCAATTACACCCAACTCTAATATAAGTTCCAATGGAGATCCTTGATCAGGTGTCTTAGGCTGGACACGGGTGTTTCCAATGTTTCCCTCCAGCATTAAAGGTCCACTTCCTTCTTTAGTTTTTGGAAGTACTGTATGAAGATTCAGAAACCTAACAACCTTAATATCAGCTATGTTTCCAACATGGAGAAATAAACTAGAGTCGTTGTCAATAGGGGATAACCCTGATTTTTCCAAACCAAATTTAAATATCCCAGTATTACTACTCCCATAGAACTCAGTATCAATAACTGCTTGGCCAAATGGATCCTCCCAAGAAAAGTTTGATGTCGAAAGTGGCTGTAAAGAAATCCAAGCATCATCACCAAACCCTGTTTGCCGAACCCTTATAGTGTTGTTTCGTGTTCGGTTCTCAATCCTGTGCAGAGAAAATCATAGTTGAAAAAACAGTAGGAAACACTAAAATCATTGAAGTATCAAATAAAGAAGTAATTATCGATGTGTTTTCGTTATGCTGAAGTGGTCTGACCTTATTTTTAATATTAATCTGGTACTTGATGATTTGTTTTCTTTTAGTTTTGTTAATTATACATACAACACAACTCTAGGACAATTCTGACGATTCATATGTACACTAAACTGGTAAAAGTAACTAAACAGGACAAAACAAGGTCATATTATTGGTAGAGCAAGTTCTCTTTAATGGAGTACAAGGACTTCTCTAAAAGCAGCAATGTGCATCATTAAATACTTTGGGATACATACAACTCATAAAATAATAAAAAAAATGAAACTACCAAAGGCAGGTTAAAACTGGACAGAGAACACAAGGAAGCTACACATTGTTTTTTACCACAAAAATCTCTGATTTTGCCAATGATTTATAATGTATTTCTTTGTGGGTTATGGGAACATGATAATTAACAGGAATGCCACAATTCTATGTTAATCCATGGTAAGGAAGCAGGGAATGCTCAGTAGCGGATGTAACAAGGGCCGAATTAGTTTCTGGTGGCTATGGAGGAGCTGTGTTAATTGTAAAAAGTCCTGGAGAGCCCTTTCTTAAGTATGTTTTTGTTATTCCTTTTTGGGGCTTATTTTTTTCTTCTTCATTCATTTTTGTTTTGATATATTCATGTTCTTGCTGTTGTAATCAAAGATATTAGGTTAATCGAGTGGGTATCTGTGACATACCCTCAATTCTCACGAACCAGAATGTAAAATTTAATATCAATACCCAGGAACCAAAACAGGCAGTACCAAAATGACAGTAGATCGTTATTTATTTTCTTTCGGGCATGTGTATGCTTAATACACCTAACAGCCTACTACAGTGGACCTACATAAGCTCGGCTCGCAGAGTCGCAGATGAATATAAAGGAAATTGTACCTTATAGGACCATTAGATGATCCAAGGCGAAATACGACAATAAAACGAGAACCCTCCTCATAACCTCGAATTTCTGTTCGTAAGAAAGTTCGTGTGCCATCGGGTTTCTTTAAGGATAGACTGAAAGTGTCCTCCTTGATGATTTGAATAGGAAATGACCAATCTGTATTTGGCAAACGTACCTATACAAACATCAATCGGTACAGTTAAAGTAACACAGATATGGACAAGTACAGCCAAATAAAAAAAAAAAAAAGGAAGAGAGGAACAAGCAGAAAAGTTTCCACTATATATCACCAGTTATTTTTCTGATGATTCCCCAATGCTTTTACACATGACAGCTATTAAAAGCAGGTAGATCTGGATTTCGTAAACTAATCATAGTTTCATCATTCTTTGATGTTTCCCTTTTGTTAGTTAGATTATTCTCTCTGTTATATATTTTATGATATTAGAAATCAGATATGAAATATATTTGTTTTTACAGCATTCTTTTTCTTGTACATATGAGCTCATCAAGTTGTAACAATAAAACTCACTCTAACCTGAATTTCATTAGGTCCATCTGATTTTCGATGTACGAAGGACACCCTTGTATCAGACACCTTCAAGGTCTTAGGGTGGTCTTCACTGCTGAACTTCAATAACAAACTCTGCCCAACTCTGTTTGTAAAAGTCATAAATGGTCGAACAGATATTACCTGATGCAGAGAAATATAAGTTACTTGTGAAAATACCAAATGATCTCACTGCAGGGATGTAATTACCTTAGTTGGGACGGATTGGTAGGGACAAGGTTTTGATGATACAAATAGTTGCATACAATTCCCATCAGCATTATAAGCAAAAAGGTCCACAGAGCCATCCTATAAATCAAGAAATCTAGATAAGCAATACCTCTAGCATTTAGCAAGATGTAAAACATTTATCAATTACCATGTCCGCAAGTGGAGAAAGATCTTTTGCAGGGCCAAATTGTTCTCCTTCAGATTGACCTATAGAAGCAGAGAGACCCAGATATTTGAAATTCAACGCAGATGCAAGTGTATAACCATCACGCATCTCCTCTTCAGTAATTTCCTCGAGGACGACTTCTTTGAGTCTGTTGGTTTGAAAAGACAGAGGATTCTTTTTCAATCTTCTAGCACCGACATCGAAAAGCTTGAAAGCAAGTGGCGGACATCTTGCAATTCCAAACCAATACGGTGAATACACTTTAAAGATCCTTGGCTGCAGAGTGCGTTCAATGGTATGATTCTGCTCAAGAATGATTTGAACAATCCTGCACATAAAAAAGTTGAACATTAAAACTAGAAATGCAATCTTTTATTCAAGTGAATAAAGAATAATCTGTAGTTACAACTTCAAACCTTCCAGAAACTGAACTTCTTAAGCTAATTGTCTTTGACGGTGAACTAGTTGGATGAGACAGAAGAATAGCCTCCTATGAAAAAAATAGTTAAACATTAGAATCAACAAAACAGTTATATTAAGAGACTAAAGCTAAAATTGTTATGGAAAGAAATATATATGAAACAATTTAACAAACTTACATGTAGTGGTAGCCATCCTCTTTGCGGAAGCAAAGAAAAGTACAAAGGATTTCTTATGTCAGCATTGTACACATTAACATTCTCTCCAGGAGCAGATAGCCCTCTATAACAGGAAAGGAAATGACCACTGGATTGCATCTCAAGAAGAGATATTTCGGCCATAAGAGGAAGGTAGTTGGCAATTGATACAGGAGATTTGACCACAAGTGTCCAGTCTTGAATTGGGTTAAAACAAATGTCCTTTGCAATTTCAGTTGCTTGGATGCTCAAACAAAACCACACACCACGTAAACTATTAGATGAAGTCCCACTAATTCCAGAGCAATATAAGAGTTTCTCAGACTCTGAGAGAGTGGAAATACAAATTTCTGGAACTTCGTTCGATCCCTCCACATCCTGTGACTGAGCAGACATACCCACCACCGAACTCCAAGAATATTGATTATCATCATCCATATTGGAAGGTTTTAAGTGCAAAAAATACAAGGCAGAATGATCTAGGAAAGGCAAGGGAAGAGGTGCACTTTCACCAGGTTCTATGGGGCCAACAATGATTTGCGATTTAAATCCCTCACCCGCTCGTTTCCTCATCCTTATCCACCTTCTCTGCCTTGCATAATTCAGATACTTAAATGAGTTGTAAGATTCTGGCCATTTCAAACTTTCAAAATCAGGAGCATAAGCCCATCCATCAACTGTGTTTACAGATGAATTATCGACATGCCATTCATCAACCCCTACCCATCCTGATGGCAAGTGCACTGCAGATATCGCCTGAAAGTGACAAATCTTGTCAATCGATAATGGATTCTCCATATCAAGCCAATATAAACTAATAACATATAAGAAAATTGAATTTACTACAACACAAAAGAGAAGCCCTTTCACATCGATCACACTACACAATTGATAAAACATTTTGAATGCCATCATGGAACTGAAAATTAATTTAGTTGGCACTACCACTTTAATTGGTCCTAGGTTTCCACACAACCTTCGATGAGTATGACAACTAATTAATAATGTAAACAGTAAATGTATTGCATTAAATAAAGTCAACATTACCACAAGTGCTACTTCATCTAATAGGACACCAAAGCTGTATAACTCTTTTGTTGGAATAGAAAAAGAACCTCCTTCTATGATGCTTTGTTTATGTGACATCAACGAAAGCAATGTTAAATGAGTTAGGTGTCTGAAAAGTAAATTTATATTATCGGAGCAACTTCTCTCACCTAATAAGGATTAATGTAAATTTATATTATAGGACATTTTTGTTGGATTATTCATCCACTAACAAACAAAACTGATTCAAAAATAGATATAATTTCTATTTAAATCTCCTACACTTTGCCAATATGAAAGGAATTGTACTCGGGAGTCGTGATAGACTTGCCTCATCAAAGTTAGTGCATGGGACCCAACCACTTGCAGTATCATATTTCTGAGATTCAAATTGCTCATCTGTTGCAAATTCACTTCCTTCATATGGGGCATCCATCATTTCACCAATTCCGGAATTCGCACCATTTGTAGACCTAAGTTTTAGGCAGAAGTCTAGTCGGAAGTCAGTGTTGTTAAGAACTGATACCAGAGACCTGATGTTGACATATCTGTTTCCATTATTTACACTCACTTCACTTGCAACTACATCAGTTCCTAGCCGCCAACATGCAGCAGGTGAACCATAGTTTAACCTGACTGTGGTCCACGGTCCCTCTGCAGTAGGGCTAATCTGAATCGAACCGGGTTGTTGGTATCTATCATATGATTTTTCAAAGTTCTCAGCTTCAGATGTAGGGGGCAAGAATACAGTGCATCTGATTCTACCAAATTTATTGCTTTTGGCATTATGCTGCATAAGAAATCACAAAGGTGAGGTGTTGATCTTATGAGAGATAGATAGAGATAAAGAGTAGATTTACCATAAATTCTCCAGAAGACAACTCTAGCCAACTAAAACCATTTGAACAATTATTGAATTCAGAGCTGCTTTGAGACCCAGCCAGCTGTTTCAAAGAAGACGTATAGTAGCCAACTGGCTCATCTGCAAAGTCAAATCAGAGTCAACCATGTACAAAACAACTGACTCAAATATAAACAGGGTTGCGAGAACCATTTTTATCTTGCAGGCTTCATTGTTTACATCTAAGAAATTAAAAAACTAAATTCCAAGGCAGACCTAAACTAGATCACAGGAACAAGTATCACACAGGAATATATAATCTAACACTGCTAAGATATCAAGAATTTAAAAATGCATCCTTTGGATTTGGATAATTCTTTTCTGTCCTATAAGATAATTAGAAAAAAAAAAAAAAAACAGATCAGAAGCACAATATACATACAATGGTACTAGTAAAATAAGAATAAGCATATGCAAGCTGTTAAGAGGAATGTCAATAACAGTTAGGATAGTAGATGAAGGAAGGTATTGCAGATGTAGAATAAACAAAAAAAAAATAAAAAATTCTCACCAATTAATTCCTTCTATATTCCGACAGCTTCCTATTTATAGGACATGAGGGGTCTAGCCATTGAAAATCCCTAAACTTATCCTCATAAATCCTAGGTTGTTAAAAGCAGCCTAATTTAGCCACATCAGTTATTTCAAATAATAACTTATTTGTTCCTATCACAAAAACATTTGGCCCTAAAAAATATAGTCAGTTTAATTCGACATCTGCACAATAGAATTCTTCACAATACGATTCTACTTTAGGACAGATCCATATATATAGATAAATTACCTCTCCCAATCTCATTCACTGTTAGTTCCAGCGTGCAGCTATCCTGTAAACCATAAAGACGGACATGAAAGAAGTAAACAGAGACTGAATTATTCATAAATTGAGACCACTAACAAAGTATACAAATAGTAATCTCAAAGCATTCTGACTAATGGACCACAAAGCAACTTTGTACCTAATTCTATCTTGAAATAATTATACTATTAATTCTCGAACTAGATGTGCCAGGTGAAGGTGAAATTGATTGAGTTTACACAAAACAAGCTTACTATTAAAAGAGTGTATTCAAATCTAATTTATACATACAAGAACTATGGCAGCTAAACAAATAAGCTGACAAATAATAAGCAATTCTAAGTGATGCGTCGAATACCAATTAAACCTGATTTGAAGGAAAGCTATCCAAGAGGAATTGTAAACAAAAAGTAAATCTAATAGTATATTTATCTCACACATATACTCAGAAAAAAATGTGCATGTCAGACAATTAAAGGACAAATAAAGGAATCCTATAATTATAGAAACTCAGCTATGTGCATTCATAAGTTCATAATTAAAAACGCTCTTTAGGGACAAACCACTGAATCAACTTTGAAGAAAAACACTTCGTCCCACTTCACAAATTCAACATCTGAAGATTCAGAGTCATCTGATGCAGCCGCACGAGTTCGCACATACTGTTGATTTAGGTGGGATCGACTAGGGTTACTCTGGTCATCATAAATACGGACTCCAACACTGTACTGATGAGAGCACAATCCTTCCAGCTTTAGGAGCTGCATGTTCAAACAGAGTACACAGTTTCAGTACGATAAACATCAACATATATCATTAACATTGGAATAAATTTCATATCGATAAACTACAATAGATTGTCAAAGTGTTTCATATTTGTACTCCCATCTAAGTTACTCGGACTCGCCGACACGTGTCGGACACGGATACGTGTCGGAGTATCGGACACGTCATTTTTAGATTCTTAAGACACGCCGACACGGTCAACGGAGTGTCTTGACCGACCTAGTGGACACGACTCGACACGGCCCCAAAATATATATAATACTTTATTTTTTTTATACATAAAAATAAATTAAAAAACATAAAAAAAAAATATAATTGTGAGATTGTTCTGTAATATATTTGTACACTCTAATATAATTTTTAATTTTTTTAATATTATCAATTATAATTTTAGAAAGCTGCACAATTAAAGTAGTAAAATCAATTATCAATTAAAGTAATATAATTTAATATATTACTATGCACAATTAAAGTAGTAAATTAAATTATCAATTAAAGTAATATAATTTAATAAATTACTAACCACTACTAACCCTAAATATATTAGCCGCCCGACTACTTAAAAAAGGTAAAATAGAGATCTAGATCTGTAGTTCTGTTCTCTACTCGGACTCGTCTTCTCCGTTTCTATCATCTTCTCCGCCAACCACCCTCGAGTCCTCTCCGTTTCTATCATCTTCTCCGCCAACCACCCTTTACACGCACAAGTGCAGGTAAGTTATATCTTGATTTTAGTTAGTTTTTTTTTTTTTTTTTTTTTCAGTGTTGGGCGTGTCGAGTGTCGCGTCCATATTGGCCGTATCTGACTCGTGTCCCGTGTCGTTTGGACGTCGTGTCGTGTCCGACACGCGACACGCCACCAAAGAGACGAGTCCGAGTAACTTAGACTCCCATAACGTACAGGTAGTTTCCACTTAACCGCCATACATCAGCGCGTTAATGAGTTTTGAACATGGTTTTAACAAGTATTATCTCCAAAAAATTGAGATAATCATTATCTCCAATTTTATCCAAAAATGAATGAGATCAAGTGGGTCTATGTAAGTCGATGAAGGTGAAAGGGGCAGAAAAGATGTGTGCTTGGTCCACACTCGGATTTGGATACCACTAGCAGTGTCTGACAAGAGTGCATACCTAGAAGTCCAACTATTTTATTTATTTTTCTGGAATTAAAAGGCAGGATACAGCTATAAAGGATCCAAGATTAGGATACAGAACAGCGCTATGTCCATAAATACTCCAAACTAAGAAATCAAACCATTAGATTAACCCCAAAATTCATTAATGAAATATATTAAGAATATGGAAACGTCAATTGTTATAGGCCCATGACAATGATATAAGCCCAAAATTCATTATTTTAAGCAACTTTTAAGCACAACTCATACAGACCAAACCTTGAGCCCAATTGACATAGCCCATGAAACTAATTTAGAAGACAACCCTAAGCACTAATTGCATTTCCTCGCTCAATACTAACTAGCCCGATACACACAGTAAACGTCTAACGATCTCACAGTTCTCTACCCTGCCATTTTTCTAGGATTAAGTTCTTCCAAGATTTCTCTCTCCATGTGCCTCAACCTTTTACCCAAACCAGTCTTCAAGCTTAAATCCTTCTCATCAAAGCTCAAGAAACTTTTCCATAATTCTCATTTCCTTGAAACCATAAGATAGTGGTGTGCCCAGTTGTTTTTGGAGGATCTGACACGTAACTCATTTAAATCATCATAGCCCAGCATGCAAATCATCATTAAATCATACTCCCTCGGTCCCAATCATATAGACGCGCTGACCGGGCGCGGTTTTTAAGAAAAGTCAAATTTTCTTCTTTTTGCGCTGAATGTTGAGGGGTATTGTTGTCTTTTCAGTGGACAGATTAACACTTTATTAAAATTAATGTAAGCTACTTAATTGTTAATCTTTCCTTCCATAACACATTTCAAACAAAATTCAAACACGATACAAGATTGAAAGTACTGTTCACGCCCAGAATTTTTGAAGAACTAAAATAAAAAAAAATTACAAGAACAGGGATGAACTAAAATTAACAATCTTCAAAAAACAGAATTCTTCAAAACACTGATTCTTGTTCTTGGCTATGTTCATGCTTCAAATTGAGAGAGGCGATATCAAATGAGGCTGTAGATGAGGGTGTTAGGGTTTTTTGGTATGAAGGTGGTACACAGTAGTGGGATTGGGATGAGTGTTAGTGGGTGTGTGATTAATTTTGTGTTTGTTGTAATTAAATGTGTTTTTGTTTTAATTAAATTGAAATGTTATGGCATTTAGGTAATATTGAGATATTTTAAGTGTAAAGAGTAAGTAAAAACTTTCCTTTTGTAGAGTGTGACTATAAGTATGGGACATCCCAAAAAGGAAAGTGTGTCTATAGCTTCGGGACCGAGGGAGTATCTAGTTACCGAATTATAAAATGAAGTTATTAAAACTGTTTCAAGAGCTGGTAGTCCTACGATCTGGCATATATCACGTCTATTGCTAAAGTTGCACAATAAATTATCCATCATATATATTTATTTTAATTTTTTTTAGGATTTTTAATGGTATATCAATCTTTAAGTTGCCTTAAGGCTCCTCTATCCGAACAACTCAATCATGTCCCTTAAAGCTGGGATCCTTAGACCAGACTCCCACGGTTATTAATAAAGCACCACTCTTTCCTCCCATCTACCGAACCACCAACGACTACCTTTAACGAAGTGAAGGGATGTGTTTCCCTTGTCAGGCTAACCGAAATTAACCTGATGCGCTTTGGCCTAGTTAGGGAGTGAGTGAAGGAGAGGGAACTAGAGAAAGGCAGAAATCAAAGATATTGATACCAACTAATATGTTTTCAATAGAGGTATCATAAGTAGTACGGTGATACATGCTATAGGAAAAGTTCTGTAGAGCAAACAAACAAAGTTGTTTACTAATACTAATAATAATAGTAAGACTTTGGAACGACGCACCTCTGCTTCAGCTACAATAATAGTTACCATCAGCCGCAGTTTCTTAAGAAGACTTCCTTTCAAATGAGAATCTAGCATGTTGTTCGGAGCCGGCAGTTTTAGAGCCTTTCTATCTCCTGCTGGCATTTTGATAATGTCAGGAAGTCCATTGACTGAAACAACCCTGATAAAAATGTCCCTGCCAAGCTTATTTTGGGGAACAATGTAATAATTTCTTTTTTGTAGAACATCAATTACAGATCCACCATCACTATCTGGAGAATGTCCCCCCTGTTAAAAGACAAAACAGATTCCAGTTGATAGAGGCACAATTTCATGATAAACATCTTTGTCAAAAAAGTCTTATCTATTTACGAAGACTTATAAGAACTCTCAGCAATAATAACAGACATGCAGATAAGAAAAAAAATGTATATACTGTGCAAAATTGAACCTCTGGTGATTCTTGGACATGGCTAAGATTGTTCCAGCTTGCATATGCTTGTAAAATCATATTGGCATTGGAAACGGACACATTCAAATTCAGATCTCTAGTAGAAGAAATACGAAGCTCAGAAGCTACACCAGGAGCATTAGGATTGTATTGGTATCTGAACAACATAAATACAACATTAGTTAAGCACAAAAACACACGCATAAAAGAATAAAAAGAGGGGGTGCATATTCAAGTGTGCATGTTGAGCACATTAGCCCTAACACCGTGCATAACATAAAGTGGCGCTTGAACCAGAAACAGTAAAACAATAGCGAAGTACGCTCAAGGTGCATATGTAAATTGTAATAATCACCTTATACTCATTGTTGCCAGATGCCTATTTAAATGTAAGAATGTAAGAAATACAAAGAAGTGAGTTCTACTTTGATTTTATGTTGCAATAATGGAAACAACAAATGCAGACGAAAGGTTTGAACAACTCTTGCAGCTGCTAAGATAAACCATATACTGGACATTCACGTCGTATTCTTTTCTCACAGATTAACTGATTCACAATTAATTCTCAATTCAGTAACTAAATATTTTTAACAACTTCAAATTTGGTTTCTTTTTTACGTTTACATGATTATTTTAATTTTAGGATATGTTAGTTATTCATTTTCACAGGTTATTTTAATTTTAAACATTTTGTATTTTAAAAATGCAATACAGAGTACTTGATATATTGCATTAATATTTATATAGGACAGTTGAGTAACATCAGTTTAATTATATAGCAGGACTTGTCGGGACAGTGATCAATGATCATTAATTCTTAGCAAGATCGGTTTACTTACCTATATGATTAATGGTTATATATAAATTGGATCAACAATAGGGAGCACACATGAGAAACAAAAAAACATATTTACATTTGGTCCAACATGATAACAAAATATATTTTGACTTGTGAACAAAGATATATGAAATATGGAAAGACTTAAAATATTCAACCTACTGTTCATGTTAAATGCTAATAAATGAGTATTCATCAGTGAACGGATCATGGTAATTCCAATCATAAGTAACGAATTGAAAATCCCCATCAGGAAGAAGGTATCTCCACCATTCAGAGCAATAGTAAAATAGAAACACTTAGATAGCAATAAGTTAGGAACAATAAAAAAAGGAGTCATCTTATATGAAGACGAGAATACTGAAAGCTATCATGCATATGTATACCAATGTATAAAGACTCTAGCTTGCGGAGTTAAAAGTACTAGAAGGATTAGAAGAATAAAACTTGATTCAATTAACAAGTTGGAAAAGAATAGAAGGGTTAAAGTTCCAATATATACCTCAGTGATCCATCAACTGGCTCAACAAGAGGCTCCCATGAATCATATTTATCATTGTATGATCTTGCAGCTAAAGAGAAGATCACAGTTGACTTTAAACAATCAGGTCTTCCATGCAAGCTGAATCCTATTCCACTTAATGATATATTACACAATGGGACAATCTAAATAGATGAAAACTATGGTTAGAGAAATAAATTTATCCTTCTGGATGTTTCAAAGTACATACTGATATGAAAATTGAATATACATACTCGAGTATGTA
This sequence comes from Euphrasia confusa, assembly GCA_954870475.1. NCBI lineage: Eukaryota > Viridiplantae > Streptophyta > Magnoliopsida > Lamiales > Orobanchaceae > Euphrasia > Euphrasia confusa. The sequence goes on from OX940949.1 coordinate 21,932,740, forward strand.
TATGCACAATGGTTATGCATGAATAACAACAAATGCAAATGAAAGTGAGGAGACGTGTTACGTGTTAAGTACACATGTGTTCTGTAGTATTATTGTGGATAAAACATTCTACAAGACAAATAAAGTGAACAAGTAAACATATATACCTAAATGTGTATACACAATACAAATACAAGTGCAGAGAGAAGAGTCAAGAACATAGGCATACCACATACATGTAATTGAGTGGGAAAAAGAATTGCAGATCAATAAGATGAATTTGTTTTATACAAGGATGTTGATCAGTAAACAATAGAAGAAAAAACACTAAAAGGCAATCAAGTATATACTTTTGTACAAAATTCCCTGTCATTAATTGCAGCTATTAATTGCCAAATTCCAATTGGAATATGTGAAGTTAATAAAGTAGACCCCAAGATGGAGCCAAACTAAATTGGAAAAAGTGTCATTAACCTGATGCAAAGATCCCTCTCATTCATATAAGATAGACTAAGTTGGAAGGTGCTTGCAGTTGAGCCTTTGTGAATTGCAAGTAAAAATATGCAAAAAATTAAGATGGGCTTGTAACCAAATGCTAAAGCAGCATGCCTCCTTTTCAAGTGTTTTAAGTATTACCCTCACCAACAGTTGCTTTAAACATAGGAGAAAATTAAAAAGAACATTTCAGGATAACTCAATAACCAAATAAGAAATAGAATTACCAAGCCTCCATAATCATCAAAAAGTGCCGCAGAGAATGTTCTTATTTCCGCATCAATCACGGTATCATCAGAACCACTTGGTAAGTCTCGCTCACTGAGCTTTAAAGCAAATCTTTTCGGAGGCTTTTTCAAACCATTCCAAACAAGGAAGGTTCCCAATTCATTTCCAACTCTCCAGATGCTAAATTGCTCTCTTGTAAACCTCGACTCAGATGTGTCCCATATACTTTCATCCGAAAAGTGATCAGTTGAGACCATATCAGTGCGAATGCACCGTAAAGAATTGAAATCAGATTGCTTGGGCGTGCTTTTGCAAGCAATACATCCTAATGTAACAAACCCTGGTGGAGCCTGAGGCATCCAGAAAGACATGCTATCCATTTTCCTTTGTCTTTTTATATGTCCAACAAGTTGAAAATCAGAAGGAGCTTTGTACAGATCATAATCTTCAGATTCTTGAAAAATAACGCAAGTATTTGGAGGTTCATAACTGAAAATCAAGTAAAAAGTAAATATAAAAGTGTAATTTAGTAAACCAACAGTACAATAAACCATTTCTTACCCTTGTACTGCAATATCACCGAAATGCACCATTCCTTCTGAGACAACGGGACGCCAGATAGATAACTTCTTTCGTGATCCAGAACCTTGATTCCACCATATTAACCTAAAGGTAGCAACAGCTTCAAATCTCCGTCTAGAATTTACTGTAGACGACCTTTCGGATTGAATGGTGTCGTTGCCAACTGAAGTAGATACTTGGTTTTCCAAGCCTTCAATTTTTTTTGGAGTAATTTCCGGAAACCCAAAGTACAATTGTCTCAATTCATATGCTTTTTGAGTCAGATTCAAGGTGACAGGATCAGCAGGAAGAAATGTTCCAAAAGCATTATCCACCCGCCAGAAGGCCAAGTTAGGACATCTAAAGATCAAATTCCCAAAAACAAAATGAACTAATTAAAATGAGTGCTGCAAGCAAGGAATAAACGAACCAATATAACTAAACACTTGCAAGAAGTCACCACTATTGATTTACATATCTACACTAAATATTAATTAGTCATTCTTTTTTATCTTTATATCACTACTCCAGTGGGAAAAAGTAACTCATAAAGGAAATCAATACAATCACGCTCTAAATTAACATATTTTTTACATACCCGAAGCCTGACCCAATACTGATGCAATCTCTCAGGCCACAAGGAGAAAGTACAGAAGTCAAGATACAAAAGACCGAGGAAATTGGAGGTGGTGTACTGCCTGAAGAAACCACACAACCCAATGATACATAACCTTTTGGGGCTTCAGGCATCCAAATTGAGCATGTTTTGTCACCGTCGGATATACCTACATCTTCAATTGATTCAGTACTGCCTGAACCTTCAGCCCAGAGGACATCATTGGAAGATGAAAGGGGCCATACAAGTGTGAAAGATTTTGGTCTCTTTACTCGTATTAAGCTTGTATTAACAGCAATTACACCTTTTGTAGGTGGCTTATCACTGTAAAATGAGGAAAAGAGCATGCATAAATTGTTTGCCAAATAAATACATTAAAAGGGAAGAGCATAAGAAAGATACTAACATCGGTGTCAGATAGTCACCAAGAACAGCAAAACCAGTTGGTGCTCTAGGTCTCCAAAACGCATACACATGGCCACTTGCAGGACCTGACAGAAGGAGTCAAATATCCATCAAGCTCAATTTTCTCTTACACAAGTAATGAATGATACAAAGTGAACCACACTGTTAAGTAATAACTTACTTTTAATGGTTCCAATTCTATCAAATTCAGAGCATAAAACAGTTGATTTCTTCGATGTTGTTCTCAAAAACGATAAAATGTCCTCTTCAACAGCTAAGAATAGCCTCAAAATGCTGAATGAGAAATTCATAAATATATCTGAAACAGTCAACTGTATGCTTGTCTTTCCAGAAGAACTGAAGAATTTTACTGATGCATCAAAAGGCTCCAAGATTGTAATCCCATTGCTCTCCATGGTCAAATCAACGACTTCTGCGCTCATTTCAACAGTATTGCCATTCAAAACAAGCCTGCATAAGTAAACACATAAAGCATATTGTTTTATCACGAATGCTTGAAATATGTAGATGCGGCTTCATAGTTTTAGAATGAGACTGAAATACATGTTTCAAATAAATATAATCCAGTTTCTAATAAAAAAAATTTACTCATTAATATGTAGATAGTATCCAGTTTTATAGCTAGGGCTGCAAACGAGTCGAGTCGAGCATTGAGCTTATCGGCCAAGAATCGCATTCAAAAGCAAGTTTTAAATTTAATTACAGTAAGAAACAAAGGTAAAAGAACAGAGTGTAGGTGTGATAGCGTGAGAATTAGGGAATGAATTACGATTTTACTAATATACAGAGAAAGGAGAGGTGAAGACTGAAGTGAGAAGGAATAGAGCGGCGGGCGTGAATTTTTTAGGGTTTGCCAAACACACATATGAGTGTATATATATATATATATATATATATATATATATATATATATTCAAGCAGCTCGCGAGCATGAGGTAATAAGCAGAGCTCGAGTCAAGCGTTGACTCGAGCTCGTTTACAGCCCTATTTATAGCTGAATTAGTTTCCCAGCTAGCTAGCTAGCTAAGTACTGAAATATTTAGAAAATTAGGATAAATTATGAGATTTAGGACTTTGGTTCGTATTATCATTCAAATTAAGTAGTGCCATTGTCGGGTTTGTAGCAAATTTATTTGCTACAGTTTACATATTTACTGTTAGGGATCATCATGATGATTGGTTTACTATATTCCCTTCGTCCCATGAATACCTTCACACTTTCATGGGCACGGAGATTAAGAAAAAACAATTGTCGGTAAAAATGTAAGGGTAATTTGGTATTTTACAGTGAAAAAGTAAAAATAGTTGAATAAAAGTAGAAAAGTAGGTTAAAAAAGTAAGGGTATAATTGTATTTTAAAGTGAAAATTTAGAATAATTATATCTTTTTTGCAAGTGTGAAGATATAAATAGAACAATCAAAAAAGAAAATTGTGAAGATATATGTAAAACGGAGAGGGAGTATATTGTACTCGTATTGAATTATGGGTCCAGTTTATTTTATTAATAAGGGTTAAAATTCGGGTAATTATGGTTAGAGCTTATTAAAATTAGGTTGTGCCAATTTTGGGATTGCAGTAAATTTATTTGCTACAGTTGCATGCTTTGGTGATTGTTACTGTTAGAGACCATCGTGTTGATTGATTTACTATAAATTTTAGTATTTTGCACATTATATTTCATTATGGGTCCAGAATCATATTAATTAGGGTAATTAAATTTCCCATATGACTATATTTACTCTACTTAAGTCCATCTACATCTTTAGAGAAAGGTCTTATTCAGATATCAGCTTAGCCTTTAGCAAGAACTTCTCTCCCTGAGGAAAATCATCGGTCTGCACATTAGGCAAGCTTATGCCTTAACTTTGTTTCTTCTCTCCACTTAAATATGAGTATCTCTGATTTAATTTATTTATTCTCTTTGTAAATCATGGACACTATCTGTGACAACTAATGCAATTATGCTAAGGGATCCTGTTGGTGATATTATACAATATCTGCTTTGTGTCTTTCATACAAGTGTTTTTTCCTCAAAAGAGGATAAAGATAATTTAGGTAGAATTGTGAACACAAATACTCCTAGTAAAGAGAGTTTTCTCTTAACAAACTGATAGCACTGGAGTAATTAATTTATTATGTTTTAGTTAATTATTAATAATGGGCTCTCTTCTTGGGCTTTATTAGGGTTTAATTAATATTTATTTAAGGGTAGGTTTTTCATTAGGAGATCAGCAGGAAATTTAATTAGGGTTTTGCAGCGTTGCTGTGGCTGCAGAGAGAATTAACTCTCTGTGAACCTCTTTGAGGTGTTTTGTTCGTTTCTTTTCATTAATACATCGTATTCCTTATTTTCCAATCTTCTTCACTCTATCAATTGGTGCGGTGAGCGTGGAAGATGACGAAAATCGTTGAGATAGAGAAGAGGGTTGTGGACTTCGAAGAGCAAGTTTCCGGGCTGCAAAAATCTGTTGAAGACATGCAGAAGACGACGATGGTGGAGCACAAGGCGATGTTCGAAGCGATTATGGAAAAATTATCGTTAAAATAGCGCCTGCCCAATCAACGACCAAGAGCAACAACGTTATCAGGACCGAAAACAACGCCGAGGGGAACGTGGCAGCAACTCCATCGACCACTGCATTGCCTCGGATGGAGTTGCCCTCGTTTGACGGGTCTGACCCAATCGCATGGATTGCTCAGGCCGAGCAATACTTTTTGGTGCACCGCACTCCGCTTGGGGATCGAGTCCAACTGGCTCTCATCGCCATGTCAGGCAAGGCTATGTTTTGGGCGCAATGGGTACTTCGTAGGGCAGCCACCGTCACTTGGGCTCAATTCCCACAAGAATTGATTGAACGATTCGGGGATAGTTCGGCCATCAATGCTTACGAGGCCATGCACATAACTCGACAAACTGGGTCTTTGGAAGATTATTTATCGCTGTTTGAGGAGTGAGTTGCACAACTGCCCGAGTTGCCAGCGGCTCAGTATTTGGGTATGTTTCTTGGGGGGTTACAAGTTGATGTTCGAGATCGCATTCCAGATTCGGAACTGAAAGATGTTTTCTCAGCAATTCGGTCGGCCCGACGAATTAGTCGTACTCATCGTCCCTCAGGAGCACCATCACGGCCTATTTCGATCGGAGGAAACCAGCGCTCTCCAAATTCCTTTCAAGGAGGGCAGCATTATGGGGATAAATTCCCACAGCAAAGACCAAGCCAAGATTCTCCAAATTCCTTTCAAGGGCTATATTCAGGAGGTGGATTTTCCCCGCAAAGTCCAAACCAGAATAGCTCGGCTGGTCATCAGTCTCAAAGCTTTGTAACTGGGCCGACAGGTGCACAACCTAACCGTAATGTTCGACACCTCACGGCAGAAGAAGCTCGAGAATACCGAGCGAAAGGAAAGTGTTATAGGTGCAGCCAACCATATGGACCATTGCATAAATGCTCCACTAAATATTTGAATGTTATGATTCAGTGTGAGGAAGAGGAAAACGAGGAGCAATGCAACCTAGAGCAGAAGGACAATAACTATTCGGGGACATCTTCTTGAGTTCAGCCTTGAGGACAAGGCTGTTTCACCGAGAGGAGTAATTGATAGCACTGGAGTAATTAATTTATTATGTTTTAGTTAATTATTAATAATGGGCTCTCTTCTTGGGCTTTATTAGGGTTTAATTAATATTTATTTAAGGTAGGTTTTTCATTAGGAGATCAGCAGGAAATTTAATTAGGGTTTTGCAGCGTTGCTGTGGCTGCAGAGAGAATTAACTCTCTGTGAACCTCTTTGAGGTGTTTTGTTCGTTTCTTTTCATTAATACATCGTATTCCTTATTTTCCAATCTTCTTCACTCTATCACAAACTCACTTTGTGACTAACATTTGTTTAAAAAAAAGGATTGAAGGAGACTTCTGCATCCGTTTTTCATCACATAGTTTATAGAGGCCAGATGACAATCAGGGTAGAGGTGGATATGACATGGAATTACAATTTGGGACTTCAGTGCCAAGTCCAGAACTAATAGAATAGGTGCATAAAACTTGTAAGAAGCTAACCTGCAGAATGTGTTCATCTGTGCATGCAAAAGTTTGTTAGAAATGATATTTTGTCCTGCATTTCTTGATTTATTGTAGAAGGTGAGCTCAGGACCGATAGCCTATGAACAACATCATATCAAATATATAAGCAACGAAATATAATGGAGATTCGAAAAGATAAATTTTCCAAGGAGATAACCATTCGGGGTAAATAAACCATTCGGAGAAAATCCAAAGTAAAAATAGGATAGTGGACGATAATTTGATTTCTAGATTTCCACGTCCCAATATAGTTACAGTATTCACTAACATTTTCACTTTATCGGGTCAACACGAAAACGATATAATGAACGTCTAACCAAATATGGTCTTCATCATTTTTGAACATTGTGTTTCCACCAATTGTCCTCAAATATAATTGTAAGTGAATGGTTAATCAGAAAAGCACAATAGTTGGGTAACATTAGATTTAATATGCTATCATCATGTAACATTTGAGTTACAAAACACAACAAAAGATCAAATGATTTTCATGCTTATTGAGAAAGTTATTATCTACAGAGCTAAAGGCAAGAGCAGAATACCAGGTCAACTGACAAATCAATTGGAACTGTATCAAAAGTCATACCTGCAATTCCAATACTAGTTCCCTTGATCCACCAGAAGCAGTATTTACTGATGCCATAGCAGTTGTGTTCCTTCCTGAAGAGTTATCAGAAGGGATTCCAATATCTCCCTCCAAAAACACATTATCCTTTTCATTAGCAGAATAGCTACTGTTAGCTCCCAATGAAATGCACGAATCAAAATATTCCCCACTCTGTACAGTGAAATGAAGTCAGAGTCATTTGATAATTGGTTTTAGGTAAGTATAACATGCAAAATAACTTCAATAACTGCAGTAAGATATGGAAGACCTACCCTGATTGTAACATTTCTAAATTGCAGTTTCTTTCCATTCCCCACATAAACTAAAGCTTCCATACTCATAGATGAGAGATGTAATCCCTGTCTGTCTTTCAGATACAAAGTTCCACCTCTTCCATCATATGTAAAAAGATCAAACCTTTCACCATCAGCAACCAATGGTTTCTGAGGAGAGATTGAGAATTCAGCAGAGGGTTGACAGAAAATTGGCTGATCAAGTATGAGTGCATCCAGAAAATTTAAGGGATTTGCATTTTCATCATCACCACGAACTGTTGGAACAAAAAACTCAACTATTGCAAGCAAAAAATCTAGTGCAACAAGCAATTGTGGCCTCTGGATGCACAAAGAAAGAACTGTTGAATTTTCATTAAATTTGGCATCAAGAATAAGAATAGCTGGAGTATACTTTCTCTCGCTGCCCACCAGAGGATTGTTCTCAACATTATGATTTGTGTTTTCAGTCACAGACTGCAAAGAATTGTGTCCATTTACATCAGGCTTTCCGATTGCCAACCTAAGCTCTTTTTCTGTTCCTTCACGATCATCAACCACAATCAAATCCTTCAGTGTAGCTGAGAGAGAACCTTCCCCCCCTGTTTTAGATTTGTAAGAAAGCCACACTCCACCCACCTGAAAATAAAGTCCATTGCAATGTTGAAATACAACATAAGTGACTGTGTAGTACAAGAGAAATTAACCAGACAAACATAAGCTATCAACATAAATTGTTTGCAAGCGTTTGGTAGGTGATTGAGGATCTTTTGGAAGAGTTGCTTCCCCACTATGCTGTCCCAACATAGACCAACTTTTTCCACCATTTTTATAAGAAATGTCAACTTGTATAACAGAAGTAGGGACGAGACATCCTAAAATGATTACAGAGTGGAAATACATCAACATTTTACACTTTTATGACATCTAATTATTCATTCTCCTGATTAGAAGATACATAAACAATCAATTAATATAGTTATATATATAAGATTTAGTAGAGCATATGTTTCCTCCATATATAATACAAAAATGTATAAATCATCCTGATAGGTCATTCATATATACATGAAATTGAAGGCATTAAGTGAGCAGTATCTACTACCTGAAGAGTGGCAAGTGATGCGTCCCTTGTGACGCCATAATGGAGACAAAGTTCAACCATATCAATACGGACAGAGATTACAGTTTCAACAAATATTTCCCTTGCCTGAGTTTCAGATTGAGCATGATCTAAATCTGGAGTAACAGTGTTACCCGCCACATCAATAATGGGTGACATTGATTCCTTATTTAGTGAAGGTACAGAATTTGGTGTCTCTGAAATATTAGCTTGTGCACATTCTATGATTATTTCATATTCCTTGTTGGATAAAGCTGCTTTCAGTTCTTCAATCTGAAATTCAAAGAAAATTGTAAGTTAATAATGCTTAGAATAAGATACAACATATAAAACACGTATTCGCATTGTTTTTGGAAAATCCTTCATCAAAACCTCCATTCAAAGAGCTAAACGCAGGATAAAAAATGCCACAAGCTCTTAGAAAAAGTTAGATCTGGAGATCAAAATTAAATATGACGTGAGAGGATTTTATAAAAACAATCGCACAGTTAACGGATTTAATTTTGATTTTTACCGTAATTGCAACTTCTAAACTCGGAACTTGATGCAATAAATCACGAAGTGATCTCTGGATGACGAATGAAACACCCTTAACATCTTGAATTATGCTTTCACCCAATTCTGAACCTGAGCCAACATTTAAGTTGATATCTTCAACCTGACAATAGCTTGTGGTATGGTGAGATCTTTATCAACAAACCAGAAAAATTAATGCTTTGAGATTGATTTAAACAAAAAACATATAGTACATTTTATATCAAGGACAAGACGTCCTAAAACTGATTACAGATTTGATTACATTGCCTCGTACCAATTGCTTAATACATCAGAGTTAGAATTCCTCTAAAAGCATTCTGACTAGAAGACCACAGAGACATTATATTTAATTATACCCAAATTTCATTAGAAAATCCGCATCTATTTTAAAAAATTATATTGTTCCTCTTTAACCAGATTTGTCATATTACCACTGAGATTGCAACACTCCCTAATATTTTCACTTCTCTGCTAATTTGTATATATCACTAAACCTGGGGGTTAAATTTGGAATAGAATGATCTTCAAATCATATCCATATTGTACCAGTTATTACACAACTCAAAAATAACAAAATGTATATTTTTTCTTATCCATCTTGATGTATGATTTTTCCATGCCTAGATTGCAAAGAAAATATAAAATGGTAACACTCAACTTTTAGAAGTAATGAAGTGAATCTTTTTAGGAAACTAAGCAATTGATAAAACTACATGTACTCTCTGCAGTAGCTAACTGGTTTCTGCAGAAGGAAAATATCTTACACGAATTTCTAGAATATCCACGTGCACAGCCTTGATTTCACTTTTGCTCCCCCCGAACCATCTACATGTGTTCTGAACAGTGATTTGAACCACATCAAGTTTCAAATAACTGCAAAAAAATAGAGGATTGTGTTTTAATACCAAATATTATGCCATGCAAGCAATCAGCCACACAGCAAGTTAAATGAAATGCGTTCAAGGATACTTTGAACTTACTCTAGGCTATTTGTTCTCTGAGGCATTACTATGATAGGTTTTCTAAGAGAAAGATCCAACTTTATTGCAGGTGAACCTTCTATTTCACTTCTTGTAAGCCACGTCTGTGAGTTTGTCACTTGATCTTCTATTTGGATAACATCTTTTGTATTGCTAGGAACAAGACCCATAAAGTAACTGATAACCTGAATATGATTGACACGGTTGCATCCATTACATCTTTTGAAATCAGAAGAACAAAAAATGGGGAAAAAGAAGTCAATTGAAGAACCTCTTGAAGAAAGCGATTTAAATAGACAATCCGCACTTCAGACAGCTCCCCCAAGAGGCTGTAGTCATAACCCTCATAGTCATCATCAGCAGCACTAAATGAACAAAATACCAACTGCATATTCACCATAAAATTACTAATTTAATAAAATACACGAGAAAATACAATCATAAGTCATAACTCAGAAGTCCATATATAAGTACATAAGTTAACAAAACCAAGTGCAGATTCAGGAGTTTCAACTTTTTTAAAGAAAATACAGTATAATTTTAAATCAAATAGAAATAAAAAGATAAACCAAAAACATAAAAAATGAAAGATTCACCATGCATCCCTTGTATGTTAAAGAATCATAACTATCATATGCTTCTAAAATGCGGGCAGGGCCATCAGATAAAAAATCAATTGAAATAGAAGATGAAAACTATAAAATTATAAAGATAGTAGACTGAAGATAGAATATTAACAAGAAATCATAACTACCTCCACAAATGAATTACCACCAGGATTCCTCATGTCACAGGCCCAGAAGTAAATATGACTGCTATGAAGACTGTCATCACTTATTCTAAGATTCCCAAGGGATGCCTTAATACTAAAAGACGTAGGAAATACCTGCCACATGAAGGGAATAATTTCAATCCAAGTATCATATTATAAATTCTCAGCAAAGAGCAAAGGATGCAATTTGTACTTTAATATCAGTGCGAAGATTATCCTGTGACAAAGTAGCAAGTTTATCTTCATTTTCCTTCATCAAAAATATCTCAGCACGAGCCATATTCAACAGTACATAAAACACCACTCTTGATTTCCCCTTTCCTAGTAAGGATTTAACAACAGGCTCCTCCATGGGAGCTGAAGGCACACCATCATTCACAATTTCCTTGAATGTATCATGTTGCACAATAGCGGTTGGAGATGAATCAGTAAGAGTTTCAGAATTATCCTCCTGAATGTTAATGGCATTTACAAATTCCAAGATGGCTAGTATAGTAGGTCTACGACAGTAAAATGACAAAGTGGAGAGTGTGACTGCCACCTGAAATAGACAAAAAAAAAAAAAGTAAAGACAAGTGTGTATAAAATCCTTTTGCATAAGAAATAGCAAGATTATATTGAATAAAAAAGACCGTACAAAGGGACGATAAGTCCCGAAAACCAGAGCCAAAAAACTGCATGACACAGCTCAAATCCTCATACAAGACAAACTAAGAAAACCGTAGACTATGAATAACTTGAGACCCATAAAGGGATCCCTGTACTTAATCCTCGGCCACACCTCCTCAGAAGATTACACTTTATCTTCAAGAATTCATTCATTAATTTTACCCACAGCCAACAGGGAAGCAACAAAAACTTTAAGCAATTACACAGCAAACCACTTAACCCCCGTAATCTAAAAAATACGCTGATTGTTAGTATGGATGATTTATAAGATATAATATCCACAAGAAAAGATCAAACAACAAATGTGGCAAACTGTAAACTCATCTCCCCACTACTCTGTATCAAAGGAAGGTGGCAAATGGGCATTTAAGAAACACGTGATCCAAGTCTTCTGAATGGTTGACTAATGTCTTTGTACTTTGTAGAACACCAATTCAAATAAGGTACAGAATGTTAAGGGAGGAAAAAAAATGTAGAGAAAAAGACGTAAAGAAGGATTTACAATCAAACACACGAGATGATTCCAACTTCCAGTGTTTAACAACCTCCAAACCCTACACTAGTGTAACACCATCCTACTGATTAACAAGGAAAAAACGTCTTGCAACTCAGAATATTTGGACTTGCGAACGACAATCCCAAATCCAAGTGTAAAGGACTGCACTTTGCAGTGGATTACATCACAGATAAAAGAATAAATCTGTTAATTAGCTAACCAAATTATAATATCCCACAGCCATAAGACTCAAAAACGTTTTTAAGAAAATGCAAAGTGTCATTCAAATAGTTCCTAGAACTTAATTTCCGAGATATACATGAAGTTATAGATTACCTACACGGTCATGTATCCAAAACATTGTCAATATCGCATATTTGACTATGCATGAATCATGGATGATACTTAGAATAATAGTCTAACTTTTCAGAAAAATCTAATTGTATTTTGTTAATATTTTTCTCACCCATTCGAAATATTTGCAAAGTTTATAAATCATTATTGTTCAAGACTTGATCTAAATTATTTAAATTATTAGCAATAATATGATAACATCTTAACCACATTTTCCAGGATGGAATATCTATCAATTGTCGTGGATGGCATATATATCTTAACCACAAGAAAATACAAACATAAACTTACATAAATTACCAACTCACTTGTTTATCAACACTTGAGTAAAGTGGTGAATTCTGGTCGAAAATAACTATCTGAGCTTTGACAAAACTGTCTAACGCATCAGTAACTCCCTTCTGACCATCTTCCAGGTGAGTTACATCGAATGGCAGTATTCCAGCAACACGTATAAAACTAGGTGCTTTCAAGTATGAGTTATCTGATTGAGTGATAATTCGAGAACTCATACGATCCATTTCATCACCTGGTGACATAGGACTGCCAACTGAATCATTAAGATGCTCAGATGCCTCATAAAACTCATCATCTCCCTCACATTGGCTAAGATCACTACTTGCTTGAGTTAGACTCTCAGTACTCTCCAATAGGGAAGGTGTGTCTGCATTCCTGATAAAAGATCTTGCTACATAGACTTTAGATGCTCCTCTGCGGCAAACCAAGTCTTCTATCTCCAAAGCATTAAGGACAGTCCCAATGAAAATGTCATTTGCTTTAATGGAAAGTTCAACCTGCATCAGATTAGTTCACAATACTCAACAATTATAAACACATGAAAACAAATTAAAGATTTTAAAATTTATATCTTACGTGTCCTCCTTTTGCTCGGAATTCAAGCAAACGCTTCTCCTCCGCAAGAAGCATCTTCATAAAACTTTGATCATTCTGAAAAGTATAAGGGCCCCGTATTCAATAGTTTAGAAGAGATATATCCGTGTAACAGACTAATATTACATCTGAGAGAAATCTTACCAGGCTACAGTAACTGAAACTTATCTTCAACTCATCTAGTACACCAATTAAAAGTAACTTTTCTGATATCGATGAGTTTGCTGAAACAGAACTGTTATCTTCAATGTCTTCCGAGTCTGATAAGGTTTCAACTAGACCAGTCACAGGAGCAGTTCCCTACAAACATTGAAAGAATTTTTCACACTAGAAAAAGCATCGCTAAAAAACTATCGGTGAACATGATGACATCAAAATGATGCAAAATCAGTTTCAAATAAAAAATGACTCAGTATTCAGACAAATGCAAAAGGAACAGAGTATGAGGGGAATCAGGGGATTCAGCAAATATTGTTCCTTCAACTGTCACCAAAAAAATAATAAGTTCCAGCAAATTTGGCTATAAAGGAAATCTAATTCCATTGTAAAATAAGTTAGTTAAACTCCATTATAAAAAATATGAATTGGCATGGAAAGAGCGCAGAATAAGATAATAATCGAGTCGCTGCAAATCTTGGCTACTCAAAAGTCAAACACTAGTATGCAGGAATGATGTGGGGATGGAATAAACTGCCAAGTCTATTTACTTCACATGATAGTTATGTATCAGTAGGACCGTAGTAAAAACTATCAACCCCGCAAAGCCAACTCACTTCAACCAAATCAATATTTATTAGTTATGGTCCTATGTTTGGTTGGTTTGAATCAAAAAATTAGTAAACACAAGTAATGGTTTAGATAGTGCATTCAAAGAATAAAAAAACAAATTAAACTCAATCCAGGAAAAATTATAAGCAAGTTGTTAATCACCTAATTATAAGAGTTGCTAAATAATACTCTTTATAAGAAAGGCTATATTCCAAATAGCACAAGCGTAAAGATTATGAATTAGGCCACCATAATGTTAAGCATTATAAAAATATAGCGAGTACCGATGCTCGATAAATGGCGGCCTGAAGGTAGCTTTGCCATGTTCTCCTCGAAGCTTCAGATTCGCAACGCAAAATTAGAGCATTTGCATCTTCCACAACCTAGAAAGGTAAAAAAACTTAATTGAGAGCCATACAATGCCAAACGCAAAAAAAAAAAAAAAAAATAAATAAATAAATAAATAAATAAATAAATAAATAAAAATTAAAAATATAAAAAAATAAAAAAATACAGAACTCCATGAAACAATACTGAAATCAACGTAATGTCGGCTTATCATTCCATGGAATACCTTCAAATAAGGGTTCTCAGCATCACCAACAGCCAATACATGTTTCACATTTCCAAGAACATCAGAGGGAACTTGATGAAGATGTTTACCTAGTAGGCTGGATATCGAAAAATAACTTAAACAGTTAATCAACAGCCGTGAACTATGATGCAGCTGAAGAGAAAATTGAAATGAAGTACTTTAAGTGGTACATATACAGCTATAAGTTCCATGTGGAATTATTTCTGCTCACCTTTCAGTCATGAGTCATGACTATCTAGAGATTACATTTATCATAATATTAGGCATTAAAAATGTTCACGATGCCACTAATCTAATTACGCTATTATTTTCCAATAGCGAGTGACAATATACCCTTTCAAATTTAAACTTTGTATCCACACGTCATGATAAGGGAAAAAATCCAGATTCTTCAAAGCACACAAAAGTCAAAACGCTGCAGATAGGGCATGAGATTATTTATATAAATTCATTCTACAGAGGTTGTATCAAACCAAATATAATATTAACTTCCACCAAGATAACTTCATTATTTCCTTTTATCCATTTATCGTTGTGTAATCCATTTATAATTGTTTTGCTAACAAAAATCCTCAAAGTTAACCCTACTCAGATTTCACAGAAACAAATACGTTGTTTTTTATTTTTTTCATAATTGCACTAGATAAAAAGAATTCAAGTGCCCTGTCCAAACCTGAAATATTGTTTATAATTTCTTGATTCAGGGTTTTCTAGCAAATAAAGAAAAGGTCCAACTATACAAAAATATCTCCGCTGCCATACAGCTTCTCTACCTCCAACACCCTAAAAAAGATGGAAAGGAAAAATATCAATAGATAGACCATGAACCAACAATTATATTATTCATAGTAGGCAACACACAAACAAAAGGTGGGAAAAAAAGAGTAACCTTCCGCGCAAGATGATACAACCAGCCCTCGAAATCAGCTTCATCCCAAGGACGAATAAGATCAGGATTTTCAACATGATCCCCTTGAAAAAAATTAGCTACTTGCATCAAACGATGATAACGAGATGGAGAAAAATGAATCCCTATGGAGGGTAATCGCATCGCAATCCTTGTTAAGGGGAATGAAGCAACTGGAGATTTAATCTGAAAAACAAAAATAACTATGTAAAAACATGACTGTGAAACTTTAGTAGACAACTGAATAGAACTGAATTCAAATTTATAAAATAGGTGAACAGTTATCACCTGCTGAAGTTTTAGATATACTGCACATTTATCAATAACAGGTAGGAAACTGATAAAGCCACTCTTGGATGATCCATCAGCTCTATTAAGAGAAGGTTGATTCCAGCAATAATCACCATCAACTAGGAAAGCCGACACATCTCTCAAAACAAGATCAAATTGTGAATACATGTTCATCTCTTCAGGTGAAGAATATTCAGCATTTTCCTGCACATATCGCTGTCAAGTTAATATATTGCAGCAAAAGAATCAATCAGACAAATATCAAAGCGTTGGAGTTAGGGACATTAACCTGAGAACGAATCACTAACTTCCCCAAATCGATCAGAAGCTTAGTAGGGTGGACATTATCAGGATAAAAGTCGGTAGGAATAGTAATTTTGGGCGCCGCAATATCCAAGTCTATGAAAAACCTGACCCAAGGTTTATCTACAATTAGCTCATATAGACTACGGAAACTTGAAAATATAATTAGTCAAAATGCCAATCTCCGGCATAAGAGTGGCATTGCAGCACGTGAAATTTGCTTTGAATATTTCCCAGAGCTATTTTACAAGAATAAAGTAAATGTTGGGTATGATAACCACTATCTACACCAATGTACCATTTTAACTAACCAGAGGCAGATAAGGTATATATGCATTGATGGATATAGCATTTCAATCTTAAAATTTGATAGAGTTTTGTGATCATCACTTATTAATTGCACCCACATGAACGTAATGTCATGGCCTATGGGTTTGAACCCAGCAATATCATCTAATCTTAGGACACAACAGCGGACTAACAGACAAAGTTGTGTTATACTCGATCCTGATTAATTTACAACTTCCAACTCCGAAGCTATAAAAAAGTACCTGGCTGTAGAATAAGTGTTCACTTGTTTGACTGCAGTACGCTTGACTTCATCAATTGTCATCTGAAAAGTGAATACATTAAGACAGAACACCAAAGAAAAATAGTATGCATAGTTTGCCAATAAACAACTGTAGAATGTGGGAAAAAGAGGAAGTAAGAAATAAATTATTAGAATTAAGGACACGAGGTTACTACTTCCTAGTAAGAAGATAAAATTAGCATATATATCCCAAGTTCAAGGAAGATAAGAAGTAAAAAAAATTGTAGCTGCAGTTTTGAAACATAAAGCCATAACCGAAAATCTAAAAAAGGATAAAAAGCGAATAAACAATATATGAATTCAACATTCAATGTCAAGTATTGTCCACTGTTACAGGAAAAATCTCAGGTGTCTAGTCAGCATATTCCAATAGGAATTGAAGCCATATAGTGGAACTCAAGTACAAAGAAAAAAGGTTAGACACAGATACAAGCAAAACTATACAGTTATTATAGATTAGTTGGTTACAAAAGATTTGATCAGCCAAAGGAAAAGCTGTTTCTGCAAGAAAGCAATTGAAGTCTCTCGTGTCTTCCTAAACAACCAAAAACTATACAGTTATTATAGTTTAAGATTAGTTGGTTACAAAAGATTTGATCAGCCAAAGAAAAAGCAGTTTCTGCAAGAAAGCAAGTGCCTACATCTCATCAGTGTTTGCCCCCAATTTGGGTATGAATTTTAAGAAATGTAAATTTTTTACTTGTTAAATCAAATAAAGGGTCTAATGTGTATTAAAGTATTGGGGTGCAAGTAAATTAAGGGATTAGTTGAAAAATAATGCCATAAGTTTAAGTAGATGTGTCTGTGAGGGTGATGTTTGTGAGGTCTGCAAACAATTTTGAGACGGAGAGAGCAGTTGGTATCGATCTACTATCCTGCTATCCACACACATACATATACACAGAAGAAGAGAACGTACAATTTTAATTCATGTAGAATGAACAATAAATTTCTTCAGTGTTAAGTATTAACAATAAGAACTGCTCATGTGCTTAAAATAAATGTCCATCAATTCATTATTTAACATTTTAACGCAGGACTGATCCCAAGCTTCAAACAAAAATGTCAATTGGATATCTACAAAAGTCTGTTCAAAAAATGAATGTTGATTTCCTAGAATGGTGGTTTGAAATCCTGTAAATTTTGTTTTCTAGACTTGGAAGGATTTGATTGATAAGGAATCAGGAACACCAACAATGATTATAGATTTTGCAAATTCCCACAGTATTGCAGTTGTTCCTTAAAATCCATATAGATGAGCTGGGCACATATTATGTCCCCTATATTTCTTTAACCCTTCACGACATCGTATCAGAGACAGGGGGCTTGATTGGAACTCAGAAGTGCTCATATTTTGATTGAATGTGATACTAATATCAACTCAGCTCTGGGAAGCACTTGAAATATGATAATAATTCGAACTATTAACATAATGAGTTGTGCAAAATAGATAAGATGCTTGTGCAAAATAGAAAATTATAGAATTGATTGAAATAAAAAACATTTACTTGTGCATAGATATTATTTTATTTTTCACAAGAAACATATAAGTGTAGAACATAAATAGGGACGAGACGTCATAAACCTGATTACAGAATCGTATAGGAATGACTTCAAGATACGTCAGAAACAACTAACCCCCAAAACATTTTTGAGTTTTTGAACTTTATATTTAACTATATCCAGAACTCTTCAAGAAATTTGCATTCATCTTACAAAATTCTACTATTCCTCTCTAATTAAATGTGTCCTATCACCACTGACTGCAATCCTTCATAATAGTTGTTATCATATAGTTGATGCAGTAGAAAAAAAATTTGATTTAGACATCAACCATGCAAGCTATATTATTAATCGCCTAAAAGATGCCCAGTCAGTTAACATTTTCGTCTAGTTTCAAAATTCCAATTTCAAGGATTGTTTAGTCTTGATATATCTTAAGATGTATTTAAACTTAATAACAAAAAAAACATTCATTAACCTTTGGGTTATTTGACACCTATAAGAAAAGTGTACACAGCTCTAGTAATGAAGAAAAAAACTCAATGTGGTACAGACCTGAACTGCAGATGCAGTTTCCCGAGCTAGAGTCTGGCTTACAGCAGTACTACTTTGAAAAAAGTTGATGATTTGATTAATAGACTCCTTCAAATACTGAAGCAAGAGAAGGAATCGTCAAAGTTGTACAAAGAGACCACAGTTATTATATAAAAACGCCAAGGTGTCTTACAGTCACGTAACAGGGTGAAGCTTTAACAACCAGGCTCCAGTCAACATCCGCATCAAGAGGTTTATAGCAGAACACAGCAACTAGTGAATTCGAAACAATTTCGCTCTGTATAAACAGTTCGTATCAAGATAAACACATAAGACAACAGCTGCTATGAAAGAAAAAGGGAGTAGGAGGACGTGTCATACCGCAGCAAGAAGACCGTTTGGGGATAATAATCTGTATGATCCCAATTTAATGTTGACAGTTTTTGCTTCTGGAAAAAGGTTAATGTAGCACTCAATATTATCGCAAGATAAGTCAGCAAGACACTCCTGAGAGTCAGTTAGCTTTGATGCATTGTGCTTCATGTGAAAGCTCAACGAAAGAAATGGCAAATCCACATCCCCTTTGGTCAACAATTGATCATCATCGCCTTCCTTATATCCAATAACATCATTTAGTCTCTTCCAATCTTCTTCAGTCAAAGTCCCTGGCTCACTTTCATCTTTGATACTTTGATCGGTCCTGCAACTCAATCGCAAGTGTTTTAAGAAAAACAACTATGCTATGAAAGTTGTGAGAATAAGAAACAAAGTACAAAGTTCTAATTCACCATCCAAATGACCACCATGATTTCTTGGCTGTTTGCTCTTTCAGGTAATGTTCTGATCCCACTGACTGCTGCACAAACTTATGGGCCAGCATCCTGTTTCAGGGAATTATTGTAGCAACAATAATAAGGAGGTATGAACTAGAAAGAATATTCACTTCTGGTGTAAGATCTTGTTTGAATCATGTTTAAAAAGTATAAAGTTCACAAAAGAAATAAACTAACGGGCTGAGGGGCAAACATAAAACGAAAATCGTGAAGCCTGCTGTATAATCATGTTTAATAACCTGCTGCCCATCTGTCCTAAAAAGACATTTTTGTCAACAAATATATTAAAGGGGGGGAATGAGGGCAAACATAAAACGAAAATCATGAAGCCTCATAAAAAATGAGGTGCAAACATAAAACGAAAATGGATTGGCTTTAGTTATTTCTAAAACTCCCAGATTAGCGTTGTCATCGCGTCATTCCAAAATGATCTGGCAAAAAAGTGTGCAAATACATGCACAGGTCACTTCACTTTTCACAGAAAAATACACCCTCCCCAAGTTCCACAAAATGGCATATCAAGCATATAATTAACACGACTAATCTAGACCGAGTCAATGTATACCTCCACTGAATAATAACTTCTATATCAAGTTCTCGATCAAATTCGTCTATGTCTTCATTGTCATCAACTACAGCACGGCTAAGATCCGATTTGAGCAGCGTAGCATAGAGAGAAATGTATTTCTTGCGTAATTTAGCATATCGCAGTACATGCTCCCACGACAGTTTTCCACTAGCAATGAAAACAAGAAAGTGGGAGATAAGTGTAATCCCAAGCTAGTCCGAGATTTCGAAAGAAGATTCTTGAAAAATAATTAAGAGAATTTTGAAAAAGAAGCATTAGTCATGTGTATTTTATAACAATTGACCAAGTTCTATCTTTCAGCGCCAATAATGAAAATCTAGCATGCCTCGTAATATAATACAAAAACATTTAAACAAATAGGTTATATATTTGCAAATCTATGCAATCTCTTTTAAAGAAATAAGTAGGTAGGAACCTGGCCTTCTTCATTTGATCGGTAACTGCTCTGTACGCATACTTCCACCAAGATCTTGGCTCACTTTTTACAGTTAAACGTGGACGATAGTGGGCATAATTTAGTCTTTGATTGAAGGCTGTGAAATTATCAGCTAATTTCAACAAGTCGCGATACCCAGTCTACAGATTAATAGATAAAACCACAGGAGATCAAACTAAGAATAGCAAGTCAAGGTGGGGCTAAAGAAAGTACATAGGGAAACATTACTAACCTTTGACAGGCACAGGGTCACATCATCAAGATTTACTGCAGCATTCTGCAATGGTTGACCTCTTCTTGGGGATGCATCAGGACGGTCCTTTGAATATTTGGCATTTCCACTTACTGGTTGCAAAACATAAGTGTGTTTCTCCAAATTATCAGCTGCAGGTTTTCCACCTGACGTACCAAATTTGAAAGTCTAGAACCCATAGATTAGCAATGTTTAAAATATACTGACAGTAAGTGTTCAACAAAGCAAACTCAAATACCTGTTCCCATTCAGACGGTAACAAATCCTCCCACGGTTTCTCAAGATGCCATGGGCTGACATCAGAATCTAGGTACAGAGCCATTCGTTCAAGTTCCACGGACTAAAAATGACATGGAATGATGAAAACTATCAGATGAAAAATTGAGGGACTAAATAAGGGAAATAAGTGCATCAGTTCGAAATATATTTATCAATCTATCACCAAGATAGTTGGTAAAACACAACAGACACCACAGCTAATCTGACTGATGGTTTGACAAGCATCAATACTTGATAGTATGGATCAGACTAACTGGATCATGAACGTCTAATCTTAAGTTCAGTAAATAGCGTATATAAATATGAACATCATACATCACAAATAATATATCCAAACATGTCATGAATGTTTCAAACTAATTATCCACATGCGCTGACCTTCCAAAATATTACTTTAACTTCCAAATTACTGAAGAAGTTTCATATATCTGATATTTTAAATCCATAAGCCAGTGAAAACCACATCTTTTTATGTGAAACTTATTCCTATAGGATTAACTCATCCGTACATCACTTTTCGGAGTAGTAGTCTCTTGGAAAAGCAAGGACCATGTGTGAAACTGAGCAGAACATAAGCTTGCAGGGCATTAGGAAAAACATCGGATGATGAGATTTAAGGTAATGAACATATAAATAACATTCTGAAAACAGAAAAAAAAAATGTTGACAAAAGAAACCATAACCGCAAACACAAACACAAATTTCAGCCAGAGACTTCAGGAAAAACAAAATGTGTTGTCCTACAATAACAATATATATATATATATAAGCATTCAAACCTTCTGAATTCGCTCCAATGCCCCTCCAGTTATAAATGTCTCCTCTCCATTATCATCAACTGTGAATGCTGAGAGTTTATCTAAGGTCATGCCAGCTGCAAATGGATGGCCTGGATTACTGAAAAAAATATTTAATGAGTAACCAATATAGGGATAGAGGAAAAAGGGAAACCGGTGAGACACGAGGTCAGGGAAATCACAGAATCCAAATGTGCTTACCTTTCAAGATCCTCATATCTGATATGAATGTTTGAAATAGAAAGCTTTAAATTCCCGATCACCGTATTGATTAGAGATCCAAGCCACGAATTGTTCTTAGAGGAAGGATGAACAAGCAATGATAAGAAGATTAAATCATGATCAAAAAGCATAGACGCAAGTTTGAAAAACAATAGCATATTTTGAAACATGATGATCATTCAATGTCAACTAAAACAGGTCTGGTGTAAAGTAGAAAGAGATGGTACTAGCAAGATATACAAAAAATTATCTATAACGACAAATCATCAGCTATCATCCATGAAAAAAATCATTTGGCACAAGGTGGACGCAATGTCAAATTTAATGTACATTATTCACCTTGACCCGTGACATCTGTGAGATCAGCAAGTGGTAGTGAATTTGAAATACTTGCATAAATAATTTTAATAATGAATATATATATATATATATATATATATATATATATATATATATATATATATATATATATATATATATATATATATATATATAGAAATAGATTATAAGTTTCACTATCATGTATACACATTCACTTAATGATGATAAAAGTTCTAGCCAGTTCCCAAAATGAGTAATTCTCAGTCCTGGAGAAGATAAAATGAGTATGCTTATGCACAATTTAATTTTTGAAAGTTGTTTCCCATTAATGCACAATTCCAAGTGAAATACTCGTATTATTTTAAGGCAACAAGAAAAAGGGCAAGAGCCAAGAGCTACAAGGGGTACAAAAAAATTCCAAATATCAGAGTTAGTTCAATTGCAAATTTTAACCAAATTGTTACATGAACCCATTGTTTTATGTAAAGTAACTCGATAAACAGATCTCACGACTCGGATTTAAACATTACATTTCAGTAAAATCCACTGCTAACCACACAAAATTTATATGTTCCGAACACAGGAGAAGGAGCCTATTCATTCCAATGCCTTATACTTCATCCTAATTTCAGTATTTTCAGGAAGTTAATTAAGGATTATTCTTATTCCGTAGCGTTTGCTCCTCATAACAAAGCAGTCGCTTTACTAGAAGTTTAATGTCAATCAATATTGTATAAAAGGTATATTGAATCATCAACATAATTATATAATTGAATCATTTACATTAACACCATATAGTTAAGTGTATAGGTGGGTTTGTGTTCTTGCATAAACAGGTGATTGGCAGTGGCAGTGGCAGTGGCAGTGGCAGTGGTGGAGAAACAATACCAAGAAAATGAAGGGAAGGACAAAGAATGAACAATACATAGTACAGTTTCTGATTTTATTTTGTTTTTGTTGGTGATGTTATCTTATAATAATTCAATTACCTAGTAAATACTAAGTGTTCCGCTTGTCTGATCCACAAAACAAAAACTAAACATCAAATCAAAAAATAAGAAACAAGATTATACAGATCTAGGGCAATAGGAAATACTAAAATACAAAAATAAGTGTTCCGCACGTCAGTATTTTCATCCAATTACTGAATGGAAAGAGAGATGGTTAACATCCAATTGAGGTTTTGTAATGAACACTTTTTGAATTAATATTATATATAATGAACGGAGCGAGCATGATTCACACAATAAACAAGAACTAAATCACTAGAGTTCCTCCACAAGTAGAAGACCAGATTTCAAAATGCCAGATATTTGGATAAATAGCTTACAAAGGGATGAGAAAAGTTTGATACATTATCTGAAACTTCCTTTCCAGAAATGTTGTAGTTTAGCTATTTACCAATTCAAATAACTCAGAGAACAGTAATACATGACCTCACATCCAAAATTTTATATGCACAAGATAAGTATATTAGATTTCGTTATCTCTGCAGCTACAATATAAAGAGAAATACCATTTCTGAATTCAGCAATTGTTGACTCTCCAATAGCTTCATTTCCATTTCCTATGAAAATAATTATAATTTTTAATACCTAAACAACAACTGAAATGATCACGAGGAATTATTAGGTAAATCTTACTCGTATTCGATTCTTTTTAACTTCCTGGATAGAGTCCTCACTTGATCCTTCAACCTGAGTTGCAGGTTCAGCTAATAAGAAAATACGATCCAGGTAAACCAAAACAGGATCTTGGCCCAGCCTGCTCCACGGAACCTGTAATGAAAAAAGGTAAATTTTGAAATGCGCATTAAAGGCAAACTACCACTATATGATCCAGGAATCATATACAAAGGTACCCAAAGTTCATCTATTCTCAACAACCTTAAATACATAAAAAAGTAAGAGAAAAAATAGTGCATAAAAATTTAATAGTTGAAATAAAAGAAAAAAATTAGCATTTGATAGTTACACCCTTTTTATGCAATTGATAGAAGTACTTTGTCACTATTTACTGTAATAATATACGCACGGTGCAAAAACAAAAAACCATCCATCAGTCATCACATCAAACTAAATACATAATGGAATACATCAACAACTCATCCAAAGGTCAAATGAAAACTCCATTTAAATGGGCTGTAACACTTATGATGAGCAATGAGCATATTGGTCATCGAACAAAATATTTGAATCATTGCCGGCCACATTCCTCTAGAAGTTCATTTATGTGGCATAGCATATAAGATGCATCTCAACGAAACCGAGACAATTGTATTATGATACCTTAATAAATCCAAATACCATGTTTTATAAGTACCACCAAAAACAGTAGGTATGCAATGAAAGTGAAACAAACTAGAGTTCTTTTCTGCAAACTAAACAAAAAATGATATAGTAGTCCTCAATAGGAAGATTATTTGGCAATCATCCTGAAAAACCGACTTTAAGGAACATATACTTTAAATGACAAACATGGACACGAAACGTCCCTAACTCTGATTACACAGATGGGATACATTGCATAGTGTCAGTTTTATATACATCTGAAATACAATTGCCCCTAAAGCATTCTGAGAAATAGACCAAAAAGTGGCTTTATATTTAATTTCATCCCATATCTCATCAAAAAATTCACGTTTATCTTCAAAAATTCTACTATTCCTCTCCAACTACATGTACCATATTACCACAGATACTGCAATCCTCATTAATATTCTCCCTAGTACCGATTAAAGGAAGGTCCAGTTTCCAATGAGTGAAAAAATGTACACACACATACTCAACAACATCCGCTCACGTACACAAAATAGTATGAAGCGGCAATCTGACATACCGCATGTAACAAAAATATCAGTCAGATCAAGAATAGAAAAGCATGCATATCTCAACTTATGTAAAAGCCTTTAACTGAGCCACAAACCTTAAGCTTCACCGATCCAAGAAACCCTGCCTTAACCTTCACAGGCAACTTCAATGCATTCAGTGCCTCCGGTTTGAGTTGCATGTTTGTTAGTTCTACATCACCTGTTGAATAAACAAAAATATTTAACTATGGGAAAAATGTGCCATTCAATATACATAATATGCAATATAAACAGAATCCATAGATTTCACCACTTGATTAATTGCATTTTTTTTTCAAGCTCTGTTATGTTTCAGAACTTCATCATGAAGTTAAAATATATAAGCATATTTCTCAATTTTATTAATCATCAAAATTTCCACATCTATAATATATTACACAGAAATAAAGGTTACCCTCTATCAGTCACAAAATCCTTTACAAAGGTCGGGAATGTTAGGAAAATGTGATAGGTTTTAAGAACAAAATAATATGGAAGAAAGTAGAAAGGAAAAGGAATAGGAGAACATAAATGTTAACCCACTCCTTCCTGTATCTATTATCTACAGTAATGATATAGAAACAAGAAGGAAAGATATAGAAAGAAAATGATACAATGGTACAACCATTAACGAAGATATGCAGGAGCAAAAGAGGGTAGAAAAGAGAAAGAACTAATATATAGGACATCTACATTTTAAAATCAGGTTAAGGTTTAAGTTCAACTGGATGCACCTCATTAAATGTATGTAACATGCACCTAGATTAAATGTCTGTTACATGCACCTCATTTAATCGGAGCGAATCTGTTAGAGAGCAGAATAAGGTATGGGAACGGGCTCAGGCCAATTAATGGGCCGCTGAAGACAGTCCTTTTATGATTAGTATTCTTAATTATTAGTATCTTTCATTATTTAGTTATTTACTTTCGGTAGGACTTTAATTATTATATAAGCTGTAATTAGGGTTGAAGATTATTATTACGGAGATTATTATTGGAAAAGCTGGTGCGTTTTTGGGCAAACAGTTCTGCCGTTTGATTGTGTTTTTCTGCTCCTAACAGAATCACTCCTTATCAGTGGCTATAGAACATGCTTGCTAACATTACATTATCAAGGTTCTCTAATACTAAAACTTATTACCGCTAAAAGTGAGATTCATTCAATCATGAGGGAGTTATTACCACATTGATAGGATTAACTATTAACCTGATTAAAAAAATGCAATTCCTCCTTACTCCTGTAATATCAAATATGTTCCAGATGTCTGGTTATACGGGTCATCAACTAGAAATATATATATATATATATATATATATATATATATATATATATATATATATATATATATATATATATATATATATATATATATATATATATAGAGAGAGAGAGAGAGAGAGAGAGAGAAAATACATATATAAAATATAAGATACAAGATATACAGTTATGTAGAATATAGAAGAAGATTGGTACCACATAAGAGAGAAAAATAACTACCGAACGAAGGGCTTTTCTTGTTATCGGTAACTGTACTTTTGTATGTGAATATCCATTTGTATACATAACCTGGTACGTTAACTATTAACTTATTATAGGCATAATACACCCCCTACTTACATAAATTACTTGTTTATGCATTCAGATCTGTATATACTCCCTAAGTGTGGTGACTGGTGAGCCAGAAGGGCTCAATGTTATATGAACGTAGAAGCATGCATGTATTATTCATCATTTTTTACGTCTTTGCAGATTAATATACAAATGCGCACACAAACGTATCCTGTATCCATAAATAATCTTAATTGAAGTATACTAATATATCTAGGTGTATAATAATTAATAAGCTAAATACTGGTATAAGTAGGCATTATAAGTATTTTTGGCGATCCATTTATCATCTTTAGTGTTTTCTATCCTTCTGGGTAATATGATTAGTCCAGTTTTATCTCTGGCCCATTTACGTTACAAAAAACTGAAATGTAAGACATTTTCGGGTTTATTCCCTGGAATTGTTTTAGCTGGAAAGCATCTTTTTGGAATGAAATGCCCTACAATTCAGTAGTCTTGTGTTCTTTCCCATATATATCATAAAGAGTAGTTGTCAAACAGGAATGATTTCTATTTAATTTAGCTCAGCCTAGGATGACATATAAAGTATTTATATGTGAAGATAGTGATTACTGGACTCTGGTTTTACACGGTTTAATTAATATAACATTTTGATCACAGACAAAGCACATAGGTCCATATGTAAATGACTTCCCTTCAAGGATGACTCATCCATTTGCGATGCATCATACACAAGCATTAGGATGTCTTAATTAGTATGCCAACTCCTTATTCTAGTTATCTAGTAGTGAATGTGGTAAATCCAATGATGCTGTATTCAAGCTTGTTTTCTTAAGATGGGTGCACTCAACTTGTTATATATATCTCATCTAAAGATTATTTGCGGCTAGTGCAGTCTTCAGTTATGTCTGAAACATTATAATTCGCCTTTTTCAATATTAGGAAGACATAGTTGTTTGTTTCCTTATATTTAAGTAGCTTGCTATTGCAAATTTTAGTAAATCTAGAAGTATGAGCTATCTACTTCATCAAAATTCAAGAATTATGTACAAGTGTGCTCTAATAAGCACCTATGTAATTCCTGAAGCCTTGTATTCTATGGAGGGGGCACTGCGATTATCAGATTATTAATATTTATGCTTTATTGGATATTTAGATTCCTCCTACAATTCTAGTTTTAGATAATCACGTACGGTACTGACTGAATGATTGTGGGACACAAGATGAATTGAAAAGAAAAGGGGGGGGAAATATGTTGAACATCAAGCATATAACACTTGCAGCAAATTAAAACATTATTGTTCAAATATGAAAGAAAACAAAATTGACAGTACTTTGTCATTATGTGTCGCTCATAAATTCAAAACCAGAATCGGGGTTCTTTAGCATTTGGGTATGACAAGGTTGTTGCATACTTGCATTAGAAACATAGACCCCTTGATTATCAACAAAACCAGAGATATTCCTAGGTTCGCCCTAAACCTTCGATTCTACCAACCCCGGCTTAATGATTACAGTCACTATCAAGTGTAAATTACAATGAAATCAAAAAATAAAACTCCGGCTATGCCGAACTATGGAGAAGAAAACCCTATAACGGACGCCCAAAATTATCTTACAATCAAAGAGCAAAACTGCAATAAAAACCCTCAAGAAAAAAAAAATCAAGTCAAGATTAGAACCCCTCAAGGGTTCACCTCTCTACATGCATATAAGACCGATAATCAAGAAAAAATCGCAGGAAGTAGAGTTGAAGAAAATCGATGACCTCGCCAGACACTGATCTTGAGTGCTTCTTTGTTGAGCCCTCTGACATAGTTCCCAAGGTATCTCTGCAACAGATAAGCAACCTGATCCTCCAGCATCTTCCCCGAATTTCTCAACTCCGATAGCAAGCATCAGGCGGCGGAGGAGTTGCGAATTTCGGCGTCCCCTACTTTTGCGGGTTGTATTATCGTGTGGGGTTTTCTCTTTCGCGATCCTTCTTTCTGATATTTAGTAACTATGTATTTCGGTTTCTCATATTCAGTGAACCCACGAGCCTGATTGTGAGTGGTGCACGTAGCCTCCAATTAATTTAATAATTTATAATTAATTAATTCATGTCGGTTGAAAATTATATAATTTAATAATTTATAATTAATTAATTTGAAATTTATATACTCCCTGAATTACTTGAATTAAAATAGTAGTTTGTGATCGATCACATTTAAAAGGGTGATTTTCTTTATAAAATAATTTTAAAAGTTTTTACTAATTAAGAGTATTAGTTTTTCTTATATTTTAGAATTACATTTTTTATTTAGGGAATAATTGATGAAGTATCCCTTGGTAGTGTGTATTTCACCGAATGCCCTCTTTTATAAATAATAATTAAAAATAAAATGGAAATACAGAAACTTATAAAACTAATTGTTTAAGGTGTGGAATAGTCGAAATTGTCCTTATTTATCTTACATTGTTTCATAACAATTTACAAAGGAAAAATCAATTTTTATTCCTCATCTCATCTCTCGCAGCCACCAAGGCCCTTTTTTTTTTCTGTCGAAATATAGGAAGAGCCACTACGCAAAGACGAAATCCTAGCCCACACTACCTTCTGCACGATAAATGTGCTAACCGAAATCCCCAATGGTGTCAAACTACGCGCTGAAGCAAACCCTAGCCCCCAACTCCGGCGACCCAATGTGCTAAATCCTCAACTCCGGCGGCCCACTGTGCTACTGAGGCCGAATACCGTAAATCGAGAAGAAAAAAACACGTGCAAATAGACCCCCAGTCCATCGATTCGAAGAGGGTTAGTTTGATTTTTTCAGTTTTGTGTTGAATTGATTTTAGGTTAGCATCTGGGCTCGACGAGGAGGGGGGCTGCCATCGCCGCAGTCGTCCTTCGCCTGGCTAAGCTTGGACGAGACGCACGAGCTAGTTGGTGAAGTTGTCATCGAGCGGCTCGGAGACGCGGGTTGTGGCGGCTTGGTGGGGACAGGTTCAACCTGAGGTTGAACTTCGACCCGTTCATGGTAGATTGGTTGAGTTTTCTTTTAACCTTGTTTATTGTTTGAATTAGTTGTGAAAAAGGACAAGTAGCTAATAGAAGACGCAAGATATGTGTGTGTGATCGTTTTAAATACATGTGACTGATCAGAATTGGGTGGGGATTGTCAGGGAAGCAACGGTGGTTTCTCGGTTATTCCGGCCACCAACACGGTGAAGATGGAGTTGAGATTCTTGGTTTTGGAGTGGGTAGGGTCGTAAGGATGAGAGGGAGAGGGTAGTGAGTGGAATTGAATTGAGTACGGAGAAAAAAATTGATATTAATTGTTTAGAGAAGAAATCTCAAAAAAGATTTTGTTTGCATAAATGGGAAATTTGTAGTAAAATATATATTACATACATATATCTATGATCCTTATTGGTTGCGGTCCTTGCTTGAGGTTCGATTCCTCTTTGGTTTGTTTGTCGACTGTTGTTCAAAGGGCTTGCCCCTGCAACCGAGTGTTGGCGTCTTCTCGGACTGTCAGTGATTTTTAGTTTTATGTTAATTTTGGTTTTTGTATTTGCCTGTGCTAATTGTATTCTGTGTATTGTATAGATTGTTTTGGATTTGTATGTGCTAATTGTATCAATTCTATATTTATTTAGTGTCTCTAATTTGTTCAAATGTATTCTTATGTTGCGATGTAACAAGAATTCCCTTGATTGGCTTCTACTACGAGAGTGGCCATGAATCCCTACATAAGGATACTATTATTACAAAATTTGATAAGAGATTTAAGATTGAATAGAATTTTTTCTTTCTTTCAAAATAATATTTGTATTAATGTAATAATATTTGTTTTAATGTATTAAGATGTATTTGTAATTTATTGATGATATACAATTGTAAGTATTTTTTGTTTATCTAATAAAGAAGTTTAATTTATTTTTTTATGATTTTTTTTCGTAATACTATGTTTTTTTGATATTTAAGAATAAATAAATATATAGATTAAAAAAATGAAAACTTACAAAATGGACTTTGAGAGAAAATTTTGACTTCTTCCACAATTTGAAATTGGTTTTGGATTTGAATGGAGGGAGTGAAAATTAAAATGAAAATGTACAAAAATTCAAGACATATACCTAAGCATATGTGTAATATACCTAAGCATTTTAAATTGTGAAATACACATACTTAAGAATAGTAATAAGATACCTTCTGAACATTTTCATAAGAAAATAACCTTACAAGCAATATGTATGTATGTAACTTATCTTTTAAGCTTATCATACGTAGATCGATTTTCCATACACCTAAGAACTAAGGAGGGTGTATTGGTCAGAGAGTCTATTGGATTTTTTAAGACTTTTAAAGTCTAGCGGTATTCAATCAAGATTTTGAAAAATCCAAAAAAATATTAAGGTATTCGATACGGATTTTAAAAAGTCTTTAAAAATTTACCGGTATTGAAAAGTTTATGGATTTTAAAACTCTATCGATTTTGTTGGATTATCTCCTAAAAACATGAATACTTCTCACTATTTGAAATCTCCCGTAATTAGAAGAGATTTCCCTGGATTTCACTTTTAATAACATAAATTATTATTAAACATAATAAAATTTTAAAAAATAAATAAAAAATTATATTTATATTTATTTCTTTTTTAATAAATTAAATTATTACAAAAAATAATAATACTTAAACAATTATATTAAAAAGTAATCTCGTTTATCTTATAATAAATTAAATTATTATTAAAAAATAAAAATAAAAATTGAAAATTATTTGTAGAAAAGTTATTAACATTATTATTAAAAAATAATAAAATTTGAAAATTATTTAGAAAAAACAAAAATAAATAATATTGTTTAATTTTATTTTATCAGCGTGTTCATGTAAATTTTTATAGCGGAAGAATTAATAAAATCCATAAAAATAATTAAAAAAATATATTACGCAATCCAATGAAGTCTATGAAAATCTATATAAATCAATAAAAAAAATCAGTCAAACTCTATGTAGAGTTAATGAATTTTGAAAATCTATAGACTTTTTAAAGTAAAAAAAAATCCAATGAAATCTGAAATGAATACACCCTCCTAAAAGTCATATACCTATTCATAAAATGTATTGTCATGTAAATTAACTATATATTATTAATTAAAATGTAATTACGTGTAAATTAACTTTATATCAGTAATTATAATTTAATTTCATTAAAATTAACTTTATATTAGTATTTAAATTGTAATTTAATGTGAATGAACTTTATATTAGTATTTAAAATGTAATTTTATGTAAATTAACTTTATTTTAGTATTTAAAATATAATTTCATGTAAATTACTTTTATATTATTATTTAAAATATAATTTCATGTAAATTAAGCTTATATTAGTAGTTAAAATGTAATTTTATGAAATTTAACTCTATATTAGTATTTAAAATGTAATTTAATGTAAATTAACGTTATATTAGTAATTGAAATGTATTTTCGTGTAAAAATTTATATTAGTAATTAAAATGTAATTGAATGTGAATTATTAATAATTAAAATATAATTTTGTGTAACTTAACTTTATATTGGTAATTAAAATATAATTTAATGTGAAATAACTTTCTATTAGTTATTACTCCGTAAAATGTAATTTCATTAAAATTAACTTTATATTAATAATTAAAATGATTTCATGTGAATTAACTTTATATTAGTAATAAAATTTTAATTTTATGTAAATTAACATTATATTAGTATTTAAAATGTAATTGCATGTAAATAAATATTATATTAATAATTGAAATATAATGCCAAGTAAATTAACTTTATATTAGTATTTAAAATGTAATTTCATATAAATTAATTTGATATTAATAGTATTTAAAATGTAATTTAATGTAAATTAACTATATATTAATATTTTTCTTATACAAAGATCGATAATTGCATTTCGGTTCAACAATTTTCCAAAATTTACAATTCAACCAACTTTTATCTTCAATGGAGATCAAGATCGGAGGAGGAGGAATGGGAGGCCGCGTCGATTACTTCCGCGGCAGGCCCGTTTTCGGATTCTGGCCCTACGAGTCCGCAACGAATCTCGTCGGCTCGTTCGAATCCATCTATTGCTTGACGTCGTCGTCGAATCAGACGGACGCAACCGCCTCGGTCGAGGACGACGGGATCTTCTTCATATTCTCCAGACGCAACACACCTTTATGGAACAATGAAGGAGATGAAGGAGGTTATGTACCAGGCGGCGGCGGTGTTCCGGCTGGTTGAGTTCGGGGAGGAGGAAACGGTCGGGTATTGAAGAATTTTAGAAGAAGCGTTTTGGAGAAATTAGGTTTACAAAAATTAGGATTTAGGATTCTAAAATCTGCGGGTAGAAGAGAGAATGGGTTTGGGTAATGGTTTGGGTTTGGGTTTGGGTTTGGGTTTGGGTTTGGGTCGGGTAGGTATTGAATATGAGTTGAGGGTGTTTAAGTAATTCCACAATTATTTTAATTAGTAAATGAAAAAATGGGTATATCATACAAAAAAATGAGAGAGGGATAGTTCATTAATAAAGGGTCGACTGTAGGGCATTTCGTCAAAGCGGTCTTTATTTAGTAACGTGAAATATTTTAGTAATTATTTTACTTTTTTTATAATTATAAAATTAGCAATACCACAATTAATAAAAAAAATTAAAATAAATTACACTTAATTTGAAAGTGTATTTTATGAAGTTTAAAATATAAATTAATAAATTAAACTATCATTTTTCTTAAATACTTTCATTTAAAATTTCTTAAAGAAAATATCACAATATCAAGTCAAGACAAGTAAATTAATAAATTATAATCGTAGGACAATAATGAATAACAGTTTAATGTTCAAAAACAATTAATTTATGGTTAACGTTGCTTTATTTTTTGCTAGCACATGAGTACTACCTTCACCCACTGGGATCATGTCATGTGTACAAACACTAACACATGATTGAAATAAAAAACATTGATCATGTGATAGTGTTTACACATAACATAATTTCTATGGGTGAGAGTAATACTCATGGGGTAGCCAAAAATAAACCATTAACCTTAATTGCACTCTTATAAATACGCTTCAAATTCAAACTGTTGTGCTCTTTACGATGCTTTGATATCACTTGTTGCGATATCTATTAATATATAATTCCGGAATCTTAATTTTTCTCGAATAGCCAATGAAATGCTTCAATTTTGCCACCTAGATTACTATTGACCAATCAAAATGCTCAATTTACCCATCCTCAATCGTCTATCATTCAATTTTATTTCTCTATTGTATTTCAATAGCCAATGAAATGCTTCAATTTTGCCACCTAGATTTATATTGTCCAATCAGAATGCACAATTTACCTATCCTCAATCTTCTATATCATTTAATTCTGGTCAAATATTCCAATTCCATATTCAATTCATTATTTTCGCTTCTTCATCTTCTCATTCTCACCTTCCAAGGTTTTCAAATCTGCTTTTAATTTTATCTTCCTCGATTACGTATTCCATTTTTAGGGTTTGAATATTTTTTTCTGGAAATGTTTTTGCAGGTTTTTTCTCATCTCTGATCGTGCACAAAATTGGTAAGGTTGATATATTTTTATTTTTTTGCAGATTCTGATTTATCTATTTTTTAGGGTTTGTATATTTTTTTTGGAAATGTTTTTGCAGGTTTTTTCTCATCCCTGATTGTGCACAAAATTGGTAAGGTTGATATTTTTTTTTTTTTTGCAGATTCTGATTTCAAAAATTTGTCCACTTTTCTCTAATCGTTTTACCCTATCCATACCCTCAGTTATCTTGGCATTGAACTTCTTGCTCTTTTATGATTTTGCAGTCTCAGAGTTCATGAATCTTTCAAATTGTTTATTAGGTCACATTCTCCGAAATTAAGGTGTGCACGTTAACCCTGAATCTTCTGTAATTATGAATCTATTCCTCGGGTAATTTACAAAAAAAAAAAAAAATCGTGTCATCGCCTATGATTTTGTCCAGATTCTTCAATAGATTTTTCTTCTCTAATTTTAATGTGATTTGGTTTTTTGCAATCGGTTTTCAATAAATTTTCGTGTCATCTCCCTTTAATCTGGATTTTTTTTTGCAGCATCCTTTTTCCTCTTGTCAGTTGGTAAGGTTCTGTAAATTTATGGTCATGTTCTTCTTTGTGCAATTTCGTTTATTCCTAATTCTTCCCGTTTAATGTATTTTTTTCATCTTCTATTCGTCATGTGTAATATGCTTCCCGTAAATTCTCAGTATTTGTATATATGATCCCATTTTTCATAATGCTTATGTTCCAAATCTGGTCTTTCCATTATTCCCAATTTGTCCAGTGTGCGATTAACCCTCTTCAATAATATTTGCCAGATATATCATGGCCCTTTATGATTCTGTATGTGACCTTAACAACAACAAGAAAACATGGAGAATTTGTGTTCGAATTTGCCGTAAATGGACAAGGAAGGGATATGCTAAGCTCCCGTTGTCTTTGGAATTAGTTATGGTTGATCATGAGGTTAAGTTTTACATAATGTTGCTACTGTCCTATTGCAATCTTTTTTGATTTTTCATATTTTTTGTGCACTCAATTCACTCCTGTTCTTTATTTTTCTTTTGTTTAGGGTGCATTTATTCATGGGACTGTAAAGACCCTATTGATAAATCAATTTGATGAAAAAATTGTTGAGAATGGAGCTTATGAATCGTCGTATTTCAAGGTTGAATCGGTAGAGTTCAAGGCTGCTATTTGTAATAATGCATTCAAGATTAAGTTCACAGATCAGACATTTGTTGTGCCAAAATAATTGGGAAATCCTTCAATGTGCATTTACAGATTCAAAAGTTTCATTGACATATTGACTGATGGAGTAGATGATGATTGTTGCTCTTTGTTTGGTATGTTGTTCAGCCATTTTTTATTCTTTTCATGATGTTTTTTCTTTTTATTTTTTCCATTTACATGTATCTAATCGAATAATTAATTTTTGTGTTTTTTTGAGTTCTCAGATGTTATTGGGCACGTTGTGAGTGTTTCCAGGGATGCCGGCAATGGGAATGTTGAGTTTATCTTGCAGGTTTTGGAGTACTATTTCAATTTTTTTATTTTTGTTCCCAAATTCCAAATCTGCTTATTTGTTTAAATTGAATCATTCATAAAAGTGTATATACTCAAATTTGTAGGTATATTAGTGTTGGTTTTTTGATATGGCCTCCATTTTCAAAGAAAGAGAGAATCTTTGTCGAAAAGGGTATGAGTGGCTCCTTAAATCAGACAGTTGTTATAATCTAACTTTGTCGATCCAATTTTTATAAAGGTTCAAGTTCTTTTTCCAATGTCCTGAGTACTCTACCTTTTTCAAATGATTTATCTTTGGTCAATTTGTTTATTTAATTTCAGTGTTATAGTATGTTCGTTAGCATTCACAGTTTTGTTTTTTTTGACGTATAGGGCGTGTTGTTATAGATTCGTATGGTAATGCTATTAAGATTAATTCCAATCCTGATTCTGACTCTGCTACTACTTACAGATTGAGGTCATCATAATTTTGTCTATATACTTTCCCTAAAGCTTTTCAAGTGAAACGTATTAACATATTCTTCTGTTACTTTTAGTTTGAGCTATTGTACGTATTGGCCCGCTTCCCGGTATTCGTCTCATGGGTTTCAAAAAATTCCTCAGAATGTGGTGAGCATCTAAAGATTGGTTAGAGTTAAAGATGTAAGTTTACATTTTACCTCTTTCACTTTCAGTTTATTTCATGAACTTTTTGTTCCTTCGTTTTTTTCAATTTTATTTGTCTTTGATACAACTTATGACAATTTGGAGTGTTGGGTGGATATGCGACATTAATTATCAGCAAAAACAATTGGTTCATTACTGTTTGTGAGAACTGCAAATTCAAACGTCAAGTCGAACATGTCAATTTCTGTTGCAAATGGTGCAATGATAGTTTACCTAAAAACTCTAAATATAAAATCATTGTGTCTGCTTCAAATGGTGTTTCAAATGTTCTTATTTTCTTACTCCATAATGTTGTCGTTTAAATGCTTGTAATGACTGTCGGTGAAGCAATGAAAGTAGGTTCACAGCTTTGCTTTTCTTAGTTTTAAATATTTTACCTGTTTAACTTCATTACAAAATTTCTTTAGCTGTGAATTGCTATTATTTTTTTTGTGATGTCTGAACTTTACTATGCAGGATCCATCTACAATTCTATTTCTAATTGGCAAGGAGACCCTGTTCAGAGTGAAGATTGCGTCGTGCCATATCGATGGTCGTGAAAATATTTACGATGTAGAAGAATATTCAGACGACGGAGACTTGCTAAATCTACATAGGGGCCTTCTGCACAACGATCGACCTTTAATTTCTGATGCTTGAACTATCAACCATGTCATGTTTCATGAATGTGTTGGAATGGTGTCCTTCATCCCACGTGTGTTGTACCGAAACAAGTTATGTAGTGCGTCCTGTGAAGATGGATCGATCGAGTGACGTTAGGTGTCGAGTCGAGAACTCGAACTTAATAGTCGACGATCAAGCCAAATGAGTCACACGACCCTATTGATCGAGTATACTTGGAGTATATAAACCTTGGTTGGGAATCGAGGTTGAATGACGGAAGAAAAACGAAGCCGGGCACATTTTGCACTAATTGTCGGCCGACACCCATTTGCCTATGGGTGGTGTCGGTCGACACAATGCACAATTAAGGGCCGACATGGAAAGTCAAAGATGGCGGCTATTTTAATAAGGGTGTCGACCGACACCCAATATGCATGGGCATGGTGTCGGCTGACAGTGGCTATATTTTTGGGAAAATTCGGCCGATTCTTATTTCTTCTCCTATTCAACCCTAAACGCTCTTCTACTCCCTCCTATATAAGGGGACCTCTACCCACGAATTATGTTGCTACAATACAATAGAATTCACTTTCTATAAGCACCAAAATACGAGGGAGACGAGAGAATCGAGTAGGACTCGATATTGTTGAAGGGCTTCCACGTTCGTTGATCAAGGAGGGTTCGTGCAACGAATTGAGGCCGGGTACGTTCGCGGCTATCCATCTACGCGTGAGCGATCTACATACAAGAATTACAAGGTACATAATTCTTTACTAACTCAATTAATTGTTCTTACTACATACGTGCGCACTAGATCCATGATTAGGGTTTTACGTGTTTATGCATGATTTCTTCTTCCGCACTTTTTCATGCTTGTAAAATACGTAAATCCATCTATTGGGGTATGGATGAGATTCATACAAAACCCATCAGAATGATCATGTTTTTTTGAGCACTTGTGGCTTTCTCTGCTATTATGATTTTGTTCTACAACTTATTCTAATTTTGGATGTTATATATGAATGATGCTATTAATTTTCTTTAAATTTCAACTCTCAAATGCTTCAATTTCAAATATCTTAACCATTTTTTTTTTGTTTGTTTTATCTTACTTTCTCCCTTCCAACTGCTCTAACCAGTTTAATAGCAGAATGTCTATTGTTAAATATATTAATTAATTAATTAATTAATTAATATATAATATTTCAAAATAAAATATAGTTTTGGAAATTGTTCCTTTATTAAACCAACATTAATCAATAGAGATCAACTCTTAATATCCCGTTCTCTAAATTTTCATAGTTCCTGCTATTTTTTCAAATCAGGGCTCCTCGATCTATCCTGCTTGGATTAAAACGATGTACGATTTTGTGGCTAAACTTTCTCCTACTTCTAAAGATCCGATTCTTTGTGTCAGGCTTCGCAGGGCTTGGCGTTCATTCACTGATGGAGTAGACAATACCATTGAACTCTTTTTGGTCGATAAACCAATGAGTTTATGTGTTGTTTCTTTTTTCTATTTGAACAATCATTGCTTTGTGTAATTCTCAACTGTATATATTTTATTTATATATGTTTAATTTGTAGGGAGACACCATACAAGCCTTTGTTCCAAAAGATTTGGTTTCAAATTATGAAGATCTGTTTCAAGAAGGCAATATTT
This sequence comes from Euphrasia confusa, assembly GCA_954870475.1. NCBI lineage: Eukaryota > Viridiplantae > Streptophyta > Magnoliopsida > Lamiales > Orobanchaceae > Euphrasia > Euphrasia confusa. The sequence continues at coordinate 21,971,482 of OX940949.1, forward strand.
ATGACCTGAGTGGTTTTAAAGTTGTTGAAAAAGAAAAATTCAACCAGATGACTGTCAGTCCTTATATGATATTATTTGTTGATGAAACTTTCATTGCCAACAGTGATTATCCCTTTTTCGATGAAGCATATTTCCTTTTTGTTAGAAACCAATTGGTAGAGAAGTTGGACTTCTTTACATTTATATTATGGGCCGAATATATTCTCCAATACTCCCCCTCACTTGTGGGCCGATTTCAACCTCTTCGGGGAGGCCCAACAAGTGGATAATTAACTCGGTTGGAGTCGCCACTGGCGGGAGTGGAACCCAAAACCTCGGGTTATCCGAAGGCTCTATAGCTATGTTAGATGCCGCATCATCCAACAGCTCGAACTTTTAGAGAAGTTGGGCAACTAGACATTTATAGTGGGCCGAATATAGTCTCTAATACTCCCCCTCACTTGTGGGCCGATTTCAACCTCAGGGGAAGGCCCAACAAGTGGATAATTAATTCGATTGGAGTCACACATGGCGGGAGTCGAACCCAGGACCTGCCACAAGGCTAGGCTCTAATACCATGTTAGAAACCGCTTCATCCAACAGCTCGAACTGGTAGAGAAGTTGGACTTCTTTACATTTATATTATGGGCCGGATATATTCTCCAATACTTTTCAAGCCCTTTACTGATATCCTTGGGTACTCTACCTTTTGTGAAGGACCTTTATTTGGTATTTAATTCATCCCTTCTCATATATAGCATTTTGATTGAGTTGTTAAATTTTGTCCTTTTTCACTGTCCTTTTTTTTTATTTTTTTTTCTATTTTTGGTGAAAAAACAACACAGATGTCATTGGAGCAGTTGTTGACTTTGATGATCGTCTTGACAGTGAGGGCTATAGGCGTTTCATGCTTCAAGACTTAGAGTAATGAAATAACAGCCCTGATAAGCTCTCCAAATTATAATTCCTTTTTATAGTTAGTTTTTAGTTCTTTAATGTAACGTTCTTACGCATCGTCTTGCAATGTATTGATTTTATGAAAATCCAGGAATAATAGATTGGTTTGCAGGATATCCGATCCCTATCTTTGGAAGCTAAGGAATTCTACAAAGCAATGTAAAAGCGGAAAATGCAAATTTTTTGTCATAATTCTTCAGTTATGTAAGAAAGTTATTTATAAAGTTACATCATTTATTTAGTGTTCTAAAAGACGCTAGGCGCTAGCAGGTCGGTGACCTGGGGCCTAGCGCCTAGACGGCTAGGCGGGGGCCTAGACGGATCTTAGCGGGTTTAGGCGGATTTTGTATTTTTAATATTTTTATATATATAAATAAATATATACATCTATATATTTTTATTATTACCGTAAAATTCTATATATAAGAAACAATTATTCCTTAAATCACAAAGATATTATTTTTTAAAGTGTGTATAAATATAAGATAAAAAAAACAGGGGGCAACGAGAAAATTGGGGAGACGACGAATGAACGGGAGTCGGCACTCGGCGATTGTTGAGATGATAACGAGAAGAGAATACAAACGGGCCGACAACGATTGGTGAAAGAAAATGAACAGTGGACGGCAAAAAGAAATGACACATTGACGATAGTACTGGGGAAGGTAGCTACGATTGATAAAATTAGGTAAACCCAATATTTTAAATTATTTTAATTCTCGTAGATGAATGTTAATTTAAACATTAATATTACTTTATAAATAGTGGCAATTTGTTGTGTCACTAAATTGTACTCCCTCTGTGCCAGAGCTATAGGCAAAACAGGTCAACGTTAACTTTTTTTATCCGTCCAATACATATGATAAACAATATGTAAAGATTATGAAAAAATAACTACAATATAATTTAACTATTGAATTTTATTTTAATTATTTTTTCATAATTTTTGTATAATGTTTATCATATGTATTGAACGGACAAAAAAAGTCAACGTTGACCAGTTGTGCCTATAGCTCTGGGACAGAGGGAGTATACATTTATAGTGATAAAACCAAGTAGACACTAAATTATATTTTAAATTATTAGTGATGACTTAAAAACTCGTTACTGAAAAAATTACATTAGTGACGATATATATGTTTCGTCAATAGTTGTTTAACATATATTGACGAAATATAGTGACGAATAAGACATTGTCACCAACAATGATCGGTTAGTCCACCTTGTGACATGAGGAATTTTTGTCACTATATATGTATTTACAGCAACAACATTACGTCGACGCTAAAAGTATTGTCACAAAAAATAGTTTTTCTTGTAGTGTGTGTTCGTTCTTTTCATTTATCTTTTCTTCACATCTCATATATATTTCGAGAGCCGTGAGGGATTTAGTTTCAATATCGCAATAAGTGGTATCAGAGCATCGTAAAGAGCACAAGAAGGGGTATCAGAGCTAGGTTACGATCCTGTGACCTGTTTATCAAGAGCTTTCGTTGGGGATCCCGGACACGGAATCCATACGAGGCGGGCGTTGCGGATATTGGTGTTTCTAGATCCAGGTGGAGCTCGAGAATATTTTGGGAGATGGCGACGATGGTTGATATTCGGTGTTAGATCGGAACATGGTTCTCTTCATGGCGATTCAAGGTGGAGTTGGTTCAGTGGTTCTAACCAACGTGGATCTTGATGATGCGTTGCTGAGGCATGGTGAAGACGTCAAGCGCGATGGAGCCAAAAGAGAAAGTATGGAAGAATAGAAAGGTAAGAGGTATAATTGCACTCTATCCCTCCGATGATTTGTTTCATGCGGTCGCGGCTTTGCGATCGAGGGAGACGATGAAGGAGGTTTTTTAAGTAGTGAAAACTCGGGGGAATATCTTGATGTCAGGGTTGAGCAAAGATGAAGAAATTTCAAGGGATTTGTCATTACTGCGAGAAAAAAGGGGAGTGGTAAAAATCTAGGTGAATTTATTAATGTCCAAGGTGGAGCATGGAAGAAATTCTAGGGGGTTTGTCACTACTACAAGAAAAAGGGCCACGTGAAGGTGGATTGTACGTAGAAACATATTCTGAAAATTGCGAAAGAAAAAGAATATAACTTCATCAAAATACGTTAAATGATTTATTGAGTATACATATCTTCCGGGGTCCCCTAACTCCCTTTTTCCGGACTTCAGAAGCGGCGAAAGAAATTTAGAACCATAAAAAAAAAGTCTGACCCCTCCAAGGTTAAACCTGATGAATTAATGGTGAAGATATGTTTAATTCAAAGGACAAACTTTTGAAGCTTTGATACATCTCAAAAGTGGTTGATCATCTATAAATATAACTTCAGACTAAAATTAATACCACTAATAGAGTTAGGGGATCAGAAGGATAAAATAACTAAGGATAAGGTATGAACCTTGACTCATATGACCGAATTTCATCTAAAAACGGGTTAATAATAAGATCCGTGACAGGTACTTGCACCTCGACACACACTTCATCTACATGAAATCATGAAATGGCAAATTATGAGCAGAAAGGAATCAGGCCAAAACGTATCAAATCAAATATGTATAAATTATTATATAGAATTTAAGCAATGAATGATGAACAGTGTTCTAAAAAACGGCCTAGGCGGCGGCCCACCGCTCCGTTTCCCTTCTAGGCGGCCAGATCTTGAGCAAGACGGGTTTGAGGCAGGTTTTGGGTGATCTGTGCGGCTTCTAGACGGGTCTAGACGTGCTGGGCGGCGTCTAAGCGGTCTGAACGGGCTAGGCGGATCTATTCCACCCTTTCTATGCCGCTGCTTTCTTTTTGCTCTCCTTCGTACTTTTGCACTTCTACGTTTTTATTTTTTATTCTTTTCTTTTCCTATTTTTCCTTTTCCTGTTTCAATTTTTTTATTTTTTTGTTTCTTTCCTTTTCACCTACTCGTTATTTCCTTTTCTATCTTTTTAATTTTTAATTTAATTTTTGAAGATTTTTTCCTTTTCTAGTTATTTAGTTCCCCTTTTTCATTATCCTCTTCCTTATTTACTTAATATATATATATATATATATATATATATATATATATATATTTATACACACTTTAAAAAATAATATCTTTGTGATTTAAGGAATAATTGTTTCTTATATATAGAATTTTACGGTAATAATAAAAATATATAGATGTATATATTTATTTATACATATAAAAATATTAAAAATACTAAATCCGCCTAAACCCGCTTAGATCCGTCTAGGCCCCCGCCTAGCCGTCTAGGCGCTAGGCCCTAGGTCACGTTGACCTGTTTTGCCTATAGCTCTGGGACAGAGGGAGTACAATTTAGTGACACAACAAATTGCCACTATTTATAAAGTAATATTAATGTTTAAATTAACATTCATCTACGAGAATTAAAATAATTTAAAATATTGGGTTTACCTAATTTTATCAATCGTAGCTACCTTCCCAAGTACTATCGTCAATGTGTCATTTCTTTTTGCCGTCCACTGTTCATTTTCTTTCACCAATCGTTGTCGGCCCGTTTGTATTCTCTTCTCGTTATCATCTCAACAATCGCCGAGTGCCGACTCCCGTTCATTCGTCGTCTCCCCAATTTTCTCGTTGCCCCCTGTTTTTTTTATCTTAGATCGTCGGCTCGTCGCCTCGCCTCAGATAGTCTAAATTGTCTCAACAATTTCCGATTGTCGAGTACCGTTCATTCGTCGTCTCCCCAATTTCTCGCCGCCCAACTGTTTTTTATCTTCGGTCTTCGCCTCTCCTCGGATAGTCTGAATCGTCTCAACAATCGCCGAGTGTCGAGTCCCGTTCATTCGTCGTCTCCCCAGTTTCTCGTCGCCCCTCTGATTTTTGATATTCGGTCGTCGCCTCGCCTCGGATAGTCTGAATAATTTAACCTCCATCAAGTCGACATGAACACCCAACTGTAAGTTGAGCATTTTTGTTTTAATAGGAAACTTAATTTCACCATAAATACAATTTGGCTCAAATACAATGTGTACTCTATAATAGTTATTTATTTATTTATAAGCAAGTAAGTGATTTTTGTTTACATTTATTTCAATGCTCTCTCCATTCTACCACAACCATTATTTTGCATTAGGTCAAAGACCTGATTTAATGGATCATTCTTTTTTGTTGATTTTATAATGTATTCAAGATTCCAAAATGGACAGAATTTAGATCTTGCTTGCAGATAGGAGACTACCTGCATATCAAGATGGAGTGCAACAATTCTTGGAATTTGATTATTCTTCAAAGCAATTGTCAGAAAAGATTAGGTGCCCATGTAAGAAATACAATAATGTGTCCTTCCAAGATCGAGATGATGTTGAAGCCGGTTTATTAGAATTTGGAATACTTGAGAATTACAACACATGGGTGCTTCATAGTGAAGAATTTGATGTTTCTAGCGAAGAATTATTTCTGATGAACTTGAAGAAAATAATGATCACGAGTTAGATGAAGGTAATGAAAGTGATAATTATGGACATACGAACAATGATCATGCAGACATGCAAAGTTTGTTAGAAGATTATTATACAGCAACAAAAACAAATGCTTGGGGAGGGGAGGATGAGGCAATGAGGAATGAAAATGCAGTCCCAGAGTGGGAGTCTGATAAGTTTATGCGATTACTCAAAGATGTTGACAAAGAATTATATCCCGGTTGCAAGAGTTTTACTAAACTGTCCTTTGTGGTAACTCTTATACATTTGAAAGTTCTTAACAAGTGGAGCAACAAATCATTTTCCATGTTACTTAATGTGTTGAAGAAGGCACTTCCTAATGGCGATACTCTACCTTGTTCATATTATGAGTCAAAAAAGATCATTCAGGATCTTGGTTTGGATTACCAAAAAATCCATGCATGTATATATGATTGTGTTCTATTTAAGGAGCATGCAGATAGAGAAAAGTGCCCAAAGTGTCCTGCCCCACGATACAAATTTGCAGAGGTTGATAAAGACGGTGGCAAACAGAATAAAATGGTTCCTCAAAAAATATTACGTTATTTTCCACTGAAACCCAGGCTGCAAAGATTATTTATATAAAAAAAAACAGCACAAGATATGAGATGGCACAAGGAAAAACGAATTGATGATGAAATGTTGAGGCATCCTGCTGATACTCGAGAGTGGAAAGAATTTGACAAAAGGAATGAATCATTTGCGAAAGACCCTCTTAATGTAAGGCTTGGTTTGGCTACAGATGGATTTAATCCTTTCTCACATATGAGTTCATCTTACAGTACATGGCCAGTAATTCTTTTGCCATATAACCTACCTCCATGGAAATGTTTGAAGGCTCTTTTTTTCATTTTTTCAATGCTTATTCCAGGCCCAACTTCTCCCGGAAATGACATAGATGTTTATTTGGAGCCATTAGCTGATGAATTAAAAGAGTTATGGGATGATGGCATTGAAACTTATGATTCATATACTGGCGGTAAATTTATTCTACGTGCAGCATTGATATGGACCATAAATGACTTTCCAGCATATTCAATGGTATCTGGATGGAGTACGAAAGGATAATTGGCATGTCCATTATGCAACAAAGAAACGTGTAGTTCTTGGTTGAAACATGGGAAAAAAATATGTTATATGAACCATCGACGATTTTTGCCCATTGATCATAAGTGGCGAAATATCAAGAGTGCTTTCGATGGTAAGAAAGAATACAGAAGTAAGCCAAGTTCTCTCACGGGGGATGATGTGGTTGAGCAGTTGAATTTAATTCAACCAACAACATTTGGAAAGACTCAACCAAAGAAAAGAAAGTGCGACGAAGAATTAAACTGGAAAAAATGTAGCATTTTCTTCAAGTTACCGTATTGGAGAACTCTTGCACTACGCCATAACTTGGATGTTATGCATATAGAAAAAAACATTTGTGATAATATTCTCGGAACACTCTTAGACATTGATGGAAAGAGTAAGGATAATATCAAGGCTAGACTTGATTTGCAAGAGTTGGGTGTTAGGCATCAGTTGCATCCAAAGGTAGTAGGAAATGGTTATTTGATTCCCCCAGCGTGTTATACACTGTCTAAAGCGGAGAAAAGAAAGTTTTGTGGTTTTTTAGCTTCAGTGAAATATCCAGATGCGTATGCTGCAAGTTTGACGAAGCGTGTGAACGTCACTGAGTGCCGACTTGTAGGATTGAAAACTCATGATTACCACATTATCTTGCAACAACTTTTACCTCTTTCAGTACGTGGAATTTTAAATAATGATGTATGTGAGGCATTGCATGATATTAGCAATTTCTTCAAACAGTTGTGCTCAAAGGCATTAAAAAAATACTGATCTGGAATGTCTTGAAGATCAAATTGCTTTGACCTTATGCAAGTTGGAAAGAATATTTCCTCCGGCATTTTTCGATATTATGGTTCATTTACCTGTACATCTTGCACGGGAGTCAAAATTAGGAGGTCATGTTCAATATCGATGGATGTATCCTATCGAAATGTAAAAACAAATATTCTCTAACCATCTTTGCTATTATTAATTAATTTATTTATTAATAAAATATTATTTTCAGGTATTTGTATATACTAGAGCAATATGTAAGCAATAAGGCATTTCCTGAAGGATCGATGGCTGAGGGGTATATCATTGAAGAATGTTTGACCTTTTGCTCAATGTATTTGAATGACATTGATACAAAATTCAACAAATTAGAACGTAATTATGAAAATTACAAAGAAAAATCAAGGGAAACATTGACAGTGTTTTACGAAAGCTCGCGTCTTATCGGAAAAGGTGAATACAAACCACTTGATGAAAAAGCATGGAATCAGCTGCATTCTTATGTTTTGAAGAATTGTGACGAGGTCTTACCATTTATCAGGTATGCATATTCCAACCTTATATGTGTGTTCTAGTTAATAATATTAATTATCCATCATTCTAAGCTTCATTTAAACATTAGTTTGTAATTATTTTCAAAAAAATGTTTGGGAAATTGAATATTTTTATCATTGAATGATTAGATCTACTATATTAACTAAATTTTTTATTTGCTACTTATTTTTCTTGATTTAATTTACTTTATGACTAATATCTTGAAATTGAAACTCTTTATCGTTGGATGTTTGGATCTCACTTTTAGTGAGCACAAGCAAAAGTTGGAAACTAATGGTTGTTTAAACGTGCAAAAGAAGCACGACGAGTCTTTCGTGAAATGGTTTAAAGAACGAGTAATTAGTGATTATTATTATTATTTAAATTGTTTAGTTTACATATTGTTTTTAATTTGATTACCATTGTAGCTAGATTTCATTAGCATCAGGTGAGGAAACACAACTTCTTAATGAGGATATTCTCCACTTAGCATATGGACCTGACAGACGGGCAACTTATTTTGAGACTTGCATTGTAAATGGACTGAAGTTTCACACCAAAAAACGTGAGATCCATAAAAGAACTCAAAATTTGGGTGTGGTTGTAAAAGTGGACGAAGGTTCAGCATTTTGTGATTACTATGGTGTGTTAATTGATATTATTCAGTAAGACTATTTGGGAAATCATCAAGTGGTTTTGTTTAAATGTGATTGGTACGAAGGCAAGTCAGTTCAGAAGGACAAGTACAATTGTACGAGTATCAACCTATCAAAACCGTGGAAGACCACCGAGCCTTTCGTGCTAGCATCCCAAGCACAACAAGTATTTTACGTCAATGATGCTAAATTAAGCCATGATTGGAAAGTTGTGATTGAGTCACAAGCTAGAAGTTCATGGGTCGTGTTTGAGAATTATGATGACGAGTGCATAGTGATTGATGAGCCATGCCAAGAAGATGAAACACGTATTAGAATTGGCATGCTTGATTGTCCCAGTGATTCAATAGAATGTCATAGGATTGATATCCCATCAACAACTATCCAGTCAGATGGAGAGGCACATTTGGATGGTCAACCTGCTAAATTTACTAATGATCTCGATGACGATGAAGAAGTGGATTACACATTGGAAGAATATGATGAAGCGTCGGTTGATGAAGCTGAGGATGATTCATATACTGACCAGGTTAATCAAATTTTAAATTTATATGATTCATGTGTTGTATACAATATGAATGTTTAATTTAGACAATCTTATAAGTATTGTTTTTTGGACAAATTTCTATTTGTTTTTAGACCAATTATTCACGTGATTGTTTGTTTATTTGTAGGATATCTAAATTATCCAAATGTACATGGATGTGGGCGCATGTTGCATAAAGTTGCTGGAGAAACATTGAATTGGTTTTGGCATAATGTTGCTGGAGAAACATTTCTTTTTTAATATTATGTGGATTTATTTATGTTTTTTATGATATTTTTGGGGGATTTTTATAATAATTGGAATTACATTGATCTCTTTTTTTATTTATTTAAAAGAAATTCTTCATTGGATTTTGTAACACAATTACTAGTTATGGCTTGAATGTGGTTGATGAAATATGATAAAATAGGAGTTGTTGATTTTCCTGGAAATCAAGAAAACGTTTTTGGGCTTTTGGAAATAGTTTAGAAGACCACATCCAATTCACAAATGTGAGATATTTGTATCACACTTTCTTTAGCATCTATTTCTTAATTTGGTTTTGTGATTTAATCTATTTTTCAATTAAAAAATCACATCAAGAAGCAAAATTATTTTATAATATAAAATTGTCTAAATAAAATTAATTATTTTATCTAATATAAAAATCGGGTGAGAGGCTAGAAATTGTACCGGGTGAGAGACTAGAAACGAAAGTTTAGAATATAGCAAATGTTGGGTAACAAATCGGGTACAGAAGCAATCATCATTTGCTCTAGGAATTACTATGCGTTTGAAAATATAAATTTGTAAATTAACTTTGAAAATATTAATTTTTGAATATAAATTTGAAAAAATTATCATTTGGTTTAGGCATTACAATGCATTTGCTTTAGTGATTTGTAAATCAAATTTGTAAGTGCGTTTGAATCACACGATGATCGACCGATTCACATATGTACAAATTAAAAGTGAAATCCGTACAATGCGTTTTGAAATATCATCCGAGTTGAGCATGAGATGGCTTAACACCTTTAATTTGTATGAATGTGAATCCGTCGAATGTGATTCTATAAGATATGAGTAATATTTGAACTTCTAATCCAAGCAAAATTAAGAATTCAAATCAATCTATGTAGTTCATTTACAAAATCTATGAAAATACATTATTTATTAATTACGTATTACTAATTCAAAATTGTAAATAATAGGCTTAACATACAATTCAACCACAATTGGTGGAGTTATAATAAGGGTTTATTACAGTTTGCAATCCCACGTATAGGGTTTTTTACACTTTGCAACCTAATCGGAATTTCGTTACACTTTGCAACCTCATGTACGCGGGTTTTACACTTTGCAACCTGCCGGAGATCGGAACGGAATATTCCATAGAATATTCCGAGAGAGTACATTTCACCTTCTATTTAGGCGCGTCTGCCTTATGCAATATTGAAGATTGGAGGACATTTTTGTAACTACATAGTATTTTAATATATTTATTTATTAAATTAAATAAAAAACCAAAAAATGAAAAACATAGTTAAAAAATTAATATTTACACAACAAATTAAAATAATGTGATTCCTAAATAAAACATAAGCCATCTTTTTCTTCGCTGCAATCGAGAGAAACTTTAGCAGCGACAGTGCAAAATCAATAGAGACGAGAGAGGTTGGGAGGAAGAGTCGTTGAACTTCGACAAAAGATGGCGGGACGAATTTCTGGCGATGGCGGCAGCGAGCAACCGGCGGTAGTGGCTAAATAGCAGCGACGTCGAGCAAAGTGTGAAGGTTGAAGGCGATGACAGCCGTATTGTGGAGACGCGAGACGACGGTGACGTGCAGTCCTTGACGAGGGTCGATGTACCTGTGGTTGTGGTGACGCAGCGCGCTGGTAGAAACCAGTTGGAGGCGGAGGCCTCAACGACGATGGAAAAAGTATTCAATTGTCGTGTGTTAGGGTTTGATTTATTCAATGATTGTGTTAAGATTTGGTATACTGTAAAATTTGAAAAAATTGGGGAAGAACAGTGTTAGAATTGAGGAAGAACACTGTTATGATTCTCCTAACCTAAGGTTGTCCAATTATTTCGTCGTGCTATTTTTTTTTTATTTGAGTTTCATTTTTTTTTTATTTGAGTTTCAGATTAAAAAATCAAGGGTCCAATTATCAATCCCAAAAAGACTTTTTTTTTCCTTCTTTTTTTTTTAATTTTTTTTCTATAAATGAAGAGTGAGGGTGAATTCGTAATTAACCAGATATTTGTGTGTTTATTTACCAAAATAACCTTAAAAACAAAATATACTTTAGAATATTCTGTTTCGATCTCCGGCAGGTTTCAAACTGTAAAACCCGCGTACATGAGGTTGCAAAGTGTAACGAAATTCTGATTAGGTTGCAAAGCGTAAAATACCCTATACGTGGGGTTGTAAACTGTAATAAACCCTTATAATAATGTCAATTCGTCAATTTGTATTTCGTTGATCAATCTTTCGGATAAACTAAGGCGCTACATAGCGGATCAACAAAGGCATTCGCACAACGCTCTAAATTTAAATACTACAGTCTACAATATTTTAAATTTATTTGAGTTTAGTTAAATTTTAAATTAGTAAATAACACAAAATAATTATATAATCATAATTTTTTAAATAATATAATTATGATTTTTTAGTAATTAAAATAACTATAAAAATAAATATATAACTATAATTTTCTAATAATATAATTATGATTTTTTATTAATAAAAAATATATAAATAGTTAAAGAAAAATAAGAATGAAATACTGTAGTGCCAAAAAAATGGGGAGGGAATTGAATTAGCAGTCAAAATTTAGGCGCCAATACTTTAATAAATTTTCAACAAATTGGTATCCACTCTCTCACGATCCCTTCTTCTTCGTAGTATCTGACAATACATATAATATCTTACATTAATTTATTTCTCTATTTTTCTATTTCAATGATGGCGGCATCAACACGAAGCAGAATTGAGAACCCGGGTATGTTTTTTTCCTTCTATTCTTTAGAATTTAATGTTACTGTATATTTCATTATTAATATTTTTAATCATTATTCTTTAGATTATGTTCAAGCTACGGACTTGGATAATATCTCTCAAGACCAAAGTAGCAATGATGGCCGTGGTTAAGTCCTCTTTAACATTTGTTATAGACAATAATATTGTTCTACTATAATTTTATTATGATATGTAACCAAATCCAATTTTTTCCGTCAATTAGTTTTTATGGTTCGATTTGTTATAGGTACGGCAAAACAAAAAGGAAGAGGGGCGATAAAAGGTATCTCGGTTCAAAAGAAGATACGAAAAAACCAAAATCAAAAGCTGGACATCACTATCCATCAACATCGACATCGAATAGTTGGTGACAATGAAACAGATTTCAAAACAGAGGCTACTGCAATTCTTAAGCAACATGTGCCCATGAAGTATGAGTATTGGAGGAAAATTCCAACTGATTGCAAGAAAATTCTATGGCTAGCAATGACAGTAATAAATTTAAATTCATCTATATAGATTTTTTTCCTTTATATATTGTGTATGATGTACATATTCAGATATGATGGTAATTCATATGATTATATTCAGCAAAAATTTAATCTTCAAAAGGACATTAAAACGAAGCAAGTTGTCTTTCAACAACTAAATCGCCAATATAGAAGTCTTCGTCACAAGCTACATGTATATTATGACAATAATATCGATGATGAAAAGATACTAGAAAAGCCTCCACATGGCATATCTCCAGAAAATTAGCTAGTGTTTGTTGATTACTTCGAGAGCGACGATTTCAAAGTATGCATGGTTGAATTTCATTGCCCTGGTTATTGATGTTTTTCTTGTATATTAACCTTAAACATTGGAGAACCATCAATGGCTATTGTATTCAGGGGTAGGAAGAGGATTTATATTAACCATCGATTCTACTGTTCAATTTTTTGTACCCTAAGTACAAAAAAAAGTAAAAAAAATATATATACTTTGTTCAATATTTCATTGGTTACATATGTGTGTATGCAGAAAGTTAGTGAAAGGAACAAAGAAAACAGGAAGAAATTGAAGATGGCTTACACTTGCGGAACAAAATCTATTGCGCAATATTGCTATGAAGAGGTAGGTCAATCTAAAATTTTATAATGTACTAGTATGACATGTATTTAATTTTTCTATGTCAAACAATAGCGTGATTCTGAGACTGGAAAGGAGCCAACCCGTACATCGACATGGAAGAAGACTCGATTTAGCCTTAAGGAAAATGATTGGATTGACGATGCTTCCCGTCAAGTTTACGTAACAAGATTATTCCTTTACTTTCTCATTTATATACTATCACTACAAAAAAAAGGGGTTTTTGCGACCACACAATGTGGTCGCAAAAAACGGGTTGTGGTCGCAAAAGTAGTATTTGCGACCACGCGTGGTCGCTAATGCGTGGCCGCTAATAGTTGGTCTCAAATGTTTTTTTGGCGACAACAGCGCGGTCGCGAATATATTTGCGACCACACTGGTTATTAGCGACCACTATATGTGGTCGCTAATGCTCCATGCTGATGTGGCACTGAGCGGTGACGTGGCGCATTAATAGCGACCACGCGTGGTCGCAATTGCTGGCAGTCAAAACTTCGGCCTGGAAGTATTAGCGACCACGCGTGGTCGCAAATACCTATATTTTCAAATACAAATACAATCCAAAATCATCAAAACAATTATTCAAGTTCATCAACACCATCCTAATAGAATAGACAAATAGTACAATCAACCTAAAAATAAGCTACGGTGAGTCACGGGTCAAATCACGAGCTGGAGAAGTCGAACCAGGAGGAGAAGTCGAACCACCTGCACCTGACATGGAAGGAGGTCGAATATCAGGAAACATTCTAGCCATGTGCTGGTTCCAGAAGAGCATGTCAGCCAGTTGCTTGTCGTACTCAGCCTGGGATAATGGAGGAGAAGGTTGAGATGTCCTTGAAAACGAGGAACGAGACGATACCGATGGAGAAGAATCTATAACACACAATATAAAATGTGGTCTTAGTAGTGGTATTGAAGTTGTTGATTTGATTTAACACTACAAAAAATTCGCGGATCCCCTACGGCCTTTCCCGTAGGGAAAATCGAAAAAATCCGTAGGGAACAGGGTTCCCTACGGCATCCCCTACGGGAATCACGCCGTAGGGCCTGGCTCGTAGGGAACAGATCCCCTACGGGATATTTGAAGCCGTAGGGGTGACCCCTACGGGGGTGCCGTAGGGAAATCCCTTGGGGATAAGTTTCCGCCCCCTATATTCCCCGTAGGGATGCCCTACGGTGTAGTCGTAGGGGTCCCCTACGGCTTATTCCCGTAGGGAATACGCTTTCATTTTAAAATGTGAACTCCATGGGGCTCGAGCCACCAGCCCGACCCGCAACCCGCCGTAGGGCCTAGCTCGTAGGGAACAGATCCCCTACGGGATATTTGAAGCCGTAGGGGTGACCCCTACGGGGGTGCCGTAGGGAAATCCCTTGGGGATAAGTTTCCGCCCCCTATATTCCCCGTAGGGATGCCCTACGGTGTAGTCGTAGGGGTCCCCTACGGCTTGTTCCCGTAGGGAATACGCTTTCATTTTAAAATGTGAACTCCATGGGGCTCGAGCCACCAGCCCGACCCGCAACCCGCCGTAGGGCCTGGCTCGTAGGGAACAGATCCCCTACGGGATATTTGAAGCCGTAGGGGTGACCCCTACGGGGGTGCCGTAGGGAAATCCCTTGGGGATAAGTTTCCGCCCCCTATATTCCCCGTAGGGATGCCCTACGGTGTAGTCGTAGGGGACCCCTACGGCTTATTCCCGTAGGGAATACGCTTTCATTTTAAAATGTGAACTCCATAGGGCTCGAGCCACCAGCTCGACCCGCAACCCAAGGCCCGAAACAAGCACAGCCCTCAATTGAGGGCTTTATAACACAACCCTCAATATGAATGAAGAGGAGGATGATAACCGCTAGGCTATCTGAGTTATATGTACAATTCTTAAAAGATATTATATATGTATCATTAACTTATATTTATTATGTAATATAATATAATAATAAGATAAAATACAATATATATATATATATATATATATATATATATATATATATATATATATATATATATATATTAAATTATAAATATAAATAATGGTTTAAAAAAATGTAATTTTATATAAAAGGGCATTTAAATATATTAAATTAAATAAAAATTCGAATTTATTATTATTAATTTTTAAGGGCTATTGTTTTTTAAATTTTTTGCGTTTACAAGTTTTACATAGATTTAAATATTACTTAGTAGTAATTTTTGAAATGTGTTTAGATTATAATAATTTTTTTATTATTTCTTGCGTAATTGCAATATTTTTTTTAATTAATTATTTTTATTAAATTGCGTAAGTTTTTGCCTAATTGTAATTAATTAATTTTATAAAATTATAATTGCGTATTTGCATAATTGCGTAAACAGTTAAAAAAACTTTAATAGTAATTTTATTATTTTAAAATAATTTAACGTAATTTTATAATAATATTTAATTAATTTACTAATATATAAATTAATAGTTTAAAAAAAAAATACTCCCTACGGCAAATGCCGTAGGGGACCCCTACGGGAAAATAACTGCGTATAGTTTAAAAAATCTTTAACTGCGTATAGTTTAAAAAAAAATACTCCCCTACGGCAAATGCCGTAGGGGATTTATTATTCCCCTACGGGGGTTTGCCCGTAGGGACAAGTTCCTTACGGCTAGCCGTAGGGGATCCCGTAGGCCTCTTGGAGGGAATGTATGCGCGCGAATTCGCGCGCAGTCCCCTACGGGAATCCCCTACGGGAGTCACCCCTACGGCTGTGGCCGTAGGGAATGCCGTAGGGGAACTCTGAACATGATCCTCGTAGGGAATGCCGTAACGAATCCCTACGGGAAAAATGCCGTAGGGAATCCCCGTAGGGGATCCGCGGTTTTTTTGTAGTGTATGTTCAAATAGTTAAGGTTGTATATACAGTAGAAACTCTATATAGTAATACTCTATATAGGAATAAACTCCCTATAGTAATAAAAAATCCAGGTCCCAACTTGGGACCAGTTATAAATAGGAATAAACTCCACATTGTCATAAGTCATACATTTTCGAAGTCCCGTCTTAAGATTTATACCTCTATATAAGAATAAATGATTAATTATATAATAAAAATATTTATTAATAATGTTTTTATTTATTAAAATCAATAACATGTTTAAGATGACTTAAAATATTTATCAAAATCAATAACTTACAGTAATGGTCAAAGTTTATAATTCTTAGATTCATTAATATTTTATTCAAGTTGTATGTTAAACACAACTTTTACACATATATTGTCAAATTTTATTATTCAAAACTATTAAATTGATTTTGTGAATTTAAAGATAGATAATATTATATGTATATTATTTTTATATTTATATTATTTTTTATACGAAAAAATTATTTTTATTTTGTAAAATCCCGTATAAGAATAACTCTCTATAGTAATATTTTTTTCCGGTCCCAACGATATGACTGTATGGAGTTTCTACTGTATATTAAAATTAACCTGGAATTGAAGGACCAAGGCCCTTACGGTATCCACGAGTAGTCCCTAAAACCTCCTCCAATATGGCAACATGATCCACAGGTGTACCGCTGGCATATGCTTGTGTCGACCTATCATTTAGTCCAGCCTACAATATTCAAATTCACGATTAGCTAGTTCTTAAACAATAGGAGTTTTTATATCAAAAAATCAATTATTACTTACAATTTTAGCTGCAGAATCGGCATCTAAAGCTGCAGAATCGGCATCTAAAGGTTGACCATCTGGCCCAACATGAAACTTGATCCAGTTCTCAACCGGAGTAACCCCTTGTTGGGTTTGGGGATCAACCTATATATTAAAAGAAAACAAATGTTATGTAATATTCAATACATTTAACATACATAACAATGAATAAAATGATTTATTACCGATTTATCCATATGTCCAGCATAAGACAATCGACCATGAAGACTATGTTGGAAATCGATATCCCGGGCTATTAAAATTTGCGGAAAATAATAACCCGACCGAAATCCTTCATCGCCGGAGATCCGAACGCGAACCACCGCACGAGCCGGGGCCCGACCGAACACCCAGCGAGGCCCGAAGGCCGCGAGCGTCCAGCCGAGCCCCCGCACGGGGCTCGCGATCATCTCGCGATGATCGCTGGAGATGCGTGAGGCATCCCCGGGGTTGCTCGCAGCAACCCCGCAGCGGGTCGCGTGACCCGCTGCTCAACGCGCTGGGCTCGTCCCAGCGCACCGCTGCGGGAAGTCCCGCAGCACGCTACGAGTCGCTGCGGGTAACTCCCGCAGCTCCCAGCGATCGAGCCTACGGGCTCGATCGACCCCTCGGCCCCCAGCCGAGGGTGTTCGCGCTGCACGCGCCGCCGACGAGGGAGGCCGGCGGATCCTCCCGCCGTGGCACCAGCCCACGGCGGATCCCCGACGATCGAACCCTAGGTTCGATCGTGTGCCCCGGCGTCCAGCCGGGGCTCCCTTCTCGTCGCGCGTTCCCGGCGGTTGAACCCTAGGTTCGGCCGCCTCTATCGATCCTCGCCGGGGATCTCGAATCCCCGTCCCCGAGGTTCGTCGTTTTACCCGGATCGTGTGTTCATGTATATGCTACAATTAATTCACATAAAATCATAGAAAGGGATTATGATTTTACCTTTGATTCGTTGTTCGGAGAAACGAAATCAAACACCTTTGAAGACCTTCGAATCTTCCTACGTATTCCTTGCACTCCGTTCGAACGTCGTGTGGGCGACGATCTATCGAACTCCTATGGATCTCCTTAAACTCTCTAGAACTATCAAATATTGATATTCTTTTCTTATTATTTATGAAGGCCATGTAGTGCTTTTATAGGCTACGTAGGGGATCAAAAGGAGGTGGAATATTGAGCTTCTAATATTGATGATTAAATTGAGCCCAGCCCAAATCTATTAATCCTTATCAATATTAATTAATTTATTTTCCACTATATAAATTAATTGCACTCCCAATATTAAACCATATTATATCAAATAATATTTCTCCGGTAGTATTATTTATTCCGTGTATTTAAGATTTAAATATCCATGAATAAAATTAATTTATTGCTTATTAATTTATTCATCTCTTATATCCGAGACTAGTACCGTTCAACCTTAATTATTATGCGGATTAAATCCACCTGTAGGGTTTACATAATAATTCCTTATGAACTCATCTCGGGGATATTATCAACCCTTACGGGATACACTTTCCCGTCAAGTATTCACGGCATGTCATATATAAAATATAGTGACCCAACTTAACCGGTAATTAACCCAATAATTAAATCGGTTAATTCCTTTGGAAAATAAAAGTCTCTTATATTGAATATACACACCCGCAATAGTATCGGGGATTAAGAATAAAATACTCTGAGATTTTAAATCAATTATCAACGGCAATCCTAATTGATAAATCTCAAGCGATCCGCCCAATACACCAAGTGTACAAGTGTGATAAAATAATTAAGACAAATTATTTTCTCTCTCACACAACGACTATACCGATGGATTGGTCCATGTCCATCTAGGTCGTGAGCAACTGTTCGATTAAATACGAGTAACCGATAGTATGATCTTCTGTGTGCCCATGCACACCATACTAACTACAACGTATAAAATCCAGGACTATGTTTTGCATAATTAATTAATAATAATTAAATGCAAATAATTGTTTATTATTTAAATAGGTTAAATGCCATGACTGGGAGTTTACCGATACTTAAATCTAGACATTAAGTACACAACTCCAACAGACTACGCATAGTATTCTTCGACCGGTTCTGACTGGACTTCTGCGAACGGGTCTGTTTCAAACATTGAAAATATTAAAACACGTATTCATTAATTTGACCCAAAATATTATATATACAAATACATGGTTACCTGAAATGCTGGATCGATAAACCTATCCACGCACCGATTCCACAACTGATCTGAACCGATAGAGTCGGGCTTAGTTCTCCTAGCTAACACCAGGTCATCTGCTCCACCATTTTTTTTTTGAAATGCTTATCATTTATTAAGTCTCATTACTAACATGAATATCATCAGGAGGATATTACTAAATTTGTAAATGTTAGTTTTGACAACAACATATGATTTTCATTGTTTGATTGGATTTTAGGTGATTAAGTGAATGGATACAAGTTGGAACTCAAGTGAAGAATTTCTATGCGAATGGATTCGCAATTCTTGGCCATCTCCAACATATGCGACTGGAGTCGCAAAACTCTCCCTCTGACAACTTATGCTAATCGGTTCGCAATTCTGTGCTTCACCTACATTTGCGAATGCGTTCGCAATTCTCGCACCTCATAAAATTGCGAACGGGTTCGCAATCCATGCACTTCAACTCTTGCGACCAGAGTCGCAATTCTGGCCTCCCTCCGTTTGTTGCGAATGGGTTCGCAAATCCCAGCACTCAAACAATTTGCGAATGCGTTCGCAAATCCTGCCCCTCCTACGATTGCGAATGCGTTCGCAAATCTTGTCCCCTCATACTCTTGCGAACGGGTTCGCAATCCTTGCTTTCCTACATATTGCGAATGGGTTCGCAATCTCTGCACCCTCAACAATTGCGAACGGAGTCGCAAGTCTTGCCCTCTCCACATCTGCAACACGGGTCGCATTTTATGTCTTACTCACCTTACGTGCCAACTGGTACTTGGTGTTGTTCATCCCACCTTCAACGTCAACGAAGTGCGTTGAGATGTCTATCTGAGTTCAAGTGCCAACGAAGTGTGGGATTGCTATTTACTACTTCAATACTATCGTCGACCATGAAGACGATGAAATGCTGAAGCCTCAACGACGAGTGTTTATCACGATGGAGTTGAAGACGAAGTATTGAGATCGATGGAGTCGAGATAGAGTTGAAGTTTGAAGTCGAAGAAATTGAAGATTCAAGATTCGAAGATTCAAGAATCAAAGATTCAAGATTCCAAGATTCAAGAATCCAAGTACAAAAAGTGATGTCATCCATGGATTTGTGACGTCAGCCAAGCATGTGACCAGTGAGATTGCTCCACATCAGCGCTCCACATGTGCGGCACTACTATATAAACCCATGGAAGCTGAAGACTTCACTTGACGATTTTGAGAGAACGAAATCCGATATCAAGTATCATCTATCGTTGTTTGTTGGCGCTGAGCCTTAGAGTTTTGGTAGTAGTTTTGTGCTGTGCACCGATAGTAGAGTTATGCGATTTAGCTCTAGGTGATATAGTACTAGATCATTAGTTCGTTGGAGTGCTGCGTCACTTGGGATACGACTCTTGATCATACCGTCTACCTTTCTCCACAAGTGTAATAGCTAGTTTTGTTTTTCAATGAAATGAAACTATTACATACCTCTGTCTTCACTACTTAACTACTTTGAGTTCGATCATATACACATTACTTCTAGAGTGTGTTAACGGAGTGTGGTTGAGCGAACGAAGACTGTTTTAAGACCGACTTCACGAAAAGTTGGTATCTTACGTCGAAGACGTAATTTCAATTGGTATCAGAGCGGGACGTCATACGTATAAGACGTGATCCGTTACTTGACTTCATATTTCCGCTACAATGGAGTCGTCTATGTCTGTTCAGAAACCGGTTATGCTTACTCATCAAAACTATTCAAATTGGAAAGCCAAAGTATCAGCTAGAATTAAAGGCCATGATTCTCGTGCATGGATGGCTGTGTTGGAAGGTTTGGTATGTCCGTACACTGAAGATGCAGATGGAATAAGAATTCCTAAACCTGAACGTAATTGGACTAGAGAAGAGCATGACTTGTCTACTGCGAATAGCAAGGCTCTACTTCTTATTTGTGAATGGTTGGAACTAAGTATGTACCAGCTTGTCAAGAATTGCACTTCAGCAAAAGACGCATGGGAGACTCTTGATGAGCCATATTTTTTGGCTCATTTTTAGGTTTTTAGAGTCAAGTAAATCGAGTCCTTAGTTTGTTTTTACTTTATTTGTGTCTGGGAGGGCACGTTTGGGTACTTGGGCAAGTTTTGCAGGTGGGCAGGCAAAGGGGTGGAAAGAGGAGCGCACTGTGTGAAAGAGGCAAGGAAATCACCTTCCATGGTCAAGAGCACTCGTTGAGCAAGCCAGACTGACGAAAAGGGTCCAGTAGAGATGATCAAGCAACCAGGACGTCAGCAGGTGGAGCTAGACTTGAGTCCGACCAAGTACCGCACATGGTCCGCTACCTCAATCAGTCAGAGAAGGAAGTACATGGGCAAGCACTAACATTGACGGAGACGGAACGTTGGGCAGTCGGTGTACCAGGAGTCCTGGAAGTTGCGGAGTCTTCAAAGGCGGCCAGATTCAAACTCCAACCCAAGTAGGACTCTCGTCCGCACTTGGAGGTATTTTCCCCCACACGTCTCTCATCATCTGAAGCCCGTCTATATAAGAGAGTGACTGATGAAGAAACCAAACAACACATGAGCGAGAAAGAAGGATCGGAACCCTACCTGACCAGCAGCGAAGAAGGCAGCCGTGTGAGCACATCGACTCGCCGGCGTTTATTTCTTGTTAAGCCATCGGGCCAAAAACAATCTTTATGTTTTATGCTTTTGATTCCCGTACTTAGTTTTATTTCTTTGTTGAACAATTTCCCGTTTTCAATGCATAATTTAGTTCGTCTTATTTTCTTTGTTTTATTTTCTGTTTTAATTATGTCAAGTAGCTAATCTGTTTGTATCTGGGCAAAGACAGAACCTGACCAACCCTAAGACGTGATCGTGCTGGGAGGCTTATTGATGACAACAACTAGCTGAGTTTTGTTCCCGATTCAACAGGGTAGTAACTTAAGCATGTTAGGGACTTGGGCAATCCTACAGTGACCAGTGGGAACCCCGACTTGCCTAACACAGAAGTACGTGGATCAACACTACCGGGAGACTGGGCGTCCGCGAAGTACAACATGTTGCTGGAGATGTGGTCGTATGACTTGGGTCTGTCCAGGCATGCTATTGGCCATTCCGGGTTTGCTTGGAGGATGAAGGCGACTTGATCAACTTAGACTCATGCGGTCACATAGTGTCGAATTGGTCAACGTCAGGAGACCTATTGAGAGAGATCTAATAGGACTTAAACATAAGAGCGAATGAGGGTTCGGGGTATTAATATGCGTGACATTATAGGGATGTTAATACTTGGGATCTATAACTGGAAGACAAAACTGTTAGCAAAATGACATACGTACCGATGATCGGCAGCACATAGGTCAAGGGGGAAGTCAGGGGAGTCAATGCCTGGATACTTTAGTCTTTATTTGTTTCATCTTATTTGCTTAGTCGAGTCTGTTAATTGCTCAGTCTATTAATTAGGTTGCATGCTAGTTTTATTTCTGTTTAAATTATTTGTTATTTTCCAGTCAAGTCAACACGGTGACCACGGTTCGGCAGTGCCCAACTGCTCTCCAAAACAAAACATTTTCAAAACGTGACAACCCAATTGAGCATTCAAAGCCGGGAAAACTATAAGCTAAATCGCCTCCTCGTGGGATCGAACCTATACTTGCTACTAGTACTTGTGCTAGTGAATAGTTTAGGAACTATAAATATTATTTTGCGCTACTCCACGACGGTAGCGTCAAAATTGGCGTCGTTGCCGGGGAGGCAATATTCCAAGCCAATAGTTTTCCGTGCTAACGCTTGACCTATTTTTGTATGCAAGATTCTGACTCATCGGGAAGCAAGGATACAGGGCTACTATTTGATCCTGAAATCGAGCGAACCGCAAGGAAGAATCGAAAAACAGCAAGACAGAAGCAAGCACTAGCACGTGCCGCTCAAGTAACTCAGTTGACCATAACTGAGAGAGGAGAGCCGATCTCGGACACATCGAGAGAAGACTCACCGAACGCATCCAGGTCACCTACGCGATCAAGGATGGGAGAAGAAGGAACCAAAACGTTGAGGGACACGATGTTCCCTGAGAACATGAATCTGAAGCCACTGGGCATCACCTTGGCCACGGTGGAGAACAATAATTGGGAGATGAAGCATGGCTTCATCCAGATCTTGCCCAAGTTTAGTGACATGCCGTTGGAGGACCCACAGAGACACCTCCAAGACTTTGAATTGCCATGTGGCACCATTCGAGCAAGTGAAGGGCTAGGGGAATACATCAGACTCCTAGCCTTTCCTTTCTCACTAGCTGAAGGTGCCCGAGAGTGGCTCTACACTCTACCACCTGGAGAAGTGACCACTTGGAGTCAACTCCAACAAAAGTTCCTTGAGAAGTATTTCCCAGCTGCACGCATCCAGCAGATGAGGAAGAAGATCAACAGCATCAAGATGGGAGGAGGAGAGAACTTCCACGACTACTGGGTCAGGTTCAAACAGATGTTGGCCAAGTGCCCACAGCATCAGATCCTTGACCATGATTTGGTCCAGTACTTTGTCTCCGGATTGAGAGAAACATAGAGAACATGGATCAATGCAGCCTGTGGAGGATCCATCTTGAACAAAAGGGCCAACGAAGCATTCAAAATTTCCAAGGAAATGGCTGAAGAGACAAGGGAGGATGGCAGTGACTTACCCAGGAATAACCTGCCCGTACCATCTGCAACTGAAGTCAAGCTGGACAAACTCTGTAACATAGTTGAGCAACTGGTACTCAACCAAAACCCAGGGCAAAAGAGAGGAGTCAAGGCATGCCAAATCTGCAAGGAAAGTAACCATGCCACTGACGAGTGCCCTGAGCTATTTGATGAAGAGGTCAAGGTGATAATGCAGAACAATGGGAACGGACAGAGACCCACGTACAACTCAAACAACTGGAAAAATCATGACAACAACCGGTATGGAAACAACAACTACCAGGGCGGAGGAAACCAAGGAAATCAAGGCCAGCAATATCACGGCCAGAACAACCATCAGAGAAATAACTACCAAAATCAGGGCAACCAACAGAACCAGAGCAATGGCCCGACTTTGGCAGACATGATGCAGACCTTGGTCACTGAAAATATCAAAGCCCAATAGGAGAATGACCGGTACAAACAGGACAATGAGAAGTACAAGGTCGAGACTCGAGGTCAACTTCAGAATATCAATGCTCAAATGCTTGAGTCGTGCGGGCAATTCCAGAACATCAATGCCCAACTGGCGCACTTGACCCAGGCTATGACCGAAATGAAAAAGAAGACCAACGGTCTACCTCCCCAAATTGAACTCAATAACGCCCAACTGAATGCAATCCACCTCAAGAGTGGAAAGGTCCTGGCCGAAGTGCCCAAGAAGCCCACTTCACCATCTCAAAAGGAAGGAATTGTTGAAGAGGTCAACGAGGAAGAAGAGTCAGAGGAAGAACTTGAAGTGATACCACCCAAACAGAAGGAAACATCAGTACCTGCCCAAGCAGGAACACCACCAAAAATCTACCCTCCTTTCCCAGGCAGATTGAACAAGAAGAAAGAGAAGGAGGATACAAATGAGATGTTCCAAATGTTTAAAAAGGTGGAAATCAACATGCCTCTGTTGACCATCCTAAAATCCATGCCCAGGTGCGCCAAATTCATCAAGGAGCTGTGCACCAAAAAAGTAAAATACCAGGATGATGCTAAGTTCGAAGTGGGAGAGAATGTTTCAGCGGTGCTCCAAAGGAATGTGCCGAGGAAATGTGCAGACCCTGGAATGTTTTATATTCCCTGCATAATAGGCAACATGAACATAGAGAAGGCCATGCTCGACTTGGGAGCATCGATCAATGTCATGCCTAAGTCAATGTTTGAGGATTTGGGCATAGGGCCAATGAAGCCAACAAGGGTAGTAATCCAGTTAGCAGATAGATCAAATGTATACCCCGAGGGAATTCTGGAGGATGTATTGGTCAAGGTAGAGGAGCTCATTTTCCCTGCCGATTTCTATGTCTTGGACATGGGGAGATCAAGCAAGCAACCAGTGATGATCTTGGGCAGACCATTCTTGAAGACGGCAAGGACACACATTGACTGCGAGACTGGAAAGCTAACCTGCAAGTTTGAAGGAGAAACGGTCACATTTGACTTGTTCAAGTCAATGAAGCACCCAGAGGACACTGAGCAAGTACATTATGTTGATCAGATTGATGAAATGATCGAGGAGCAAGCTCTGGGATATGGAGTCTCTGACAAGGTAGATCTGGTGATACAAAGGGGGCTAACCAGAGAAGACGCTGAGGATGAGCAACTTGAAGTTCAACAGATAGTCGAGCAACTGGGAGCTCTGGAGAATCACCCTATGGGCATGAGCAAGTTGCCACCCCATGAAGTCACAATCATGGTACCATCCCTCGAGAAACCACCAGAACTGGAATTGAAGAAACTCCCTGCACATCTCAAGTATATGTTTCTTGGGCAAAATGATACATTGCCCGTGATCATAAGTTCGAAATTAAAGAAAGAGGAAGAGAACAGGCTGAGGAACATCCTTGACCAGTACAAGCAAGCAATAGGATGAACCTTAGCAGATATAAGGGGAATCAGTCCCAACATATGCCAACACCACATATTGCTCGAGGAAGAGTCAAACCCAGTACGCGACCCACAGAGGAAACTGAACCCTGCCATGAAGGAGGTAGTGCTCAAGGAGATACTCAAGTTACTCAACTTGGGCATTATCTACCCTGTTTCTGACAGCAAATGGGTAAGTCTAGTTCATGTGGTACCCAAGAAGTCAGGAATTCAAGTGATCGAGAACGAGAAGAAGGAGCAGATAGCCACTCGACTTCAAACCGGATGGAGAGTGTGCATAGACTACAGGAAGTTGAACAAGGTAACAAAGAAAGATCATTTCCCACTACCTTTCATTGACGAGATGCTCGAGAGACTAGCTGGGAAGACACATTTTTGCTTCCTTGACGGATACTCCGGCTACATGCAAATTTGGGTGGCCCCGGAAGACCAGGACAAGACTACTTTTACTTGCCCATACGGTACCTTTGCATATAGACGCATGCCCTTTGGTCTATGCAACGCCCCTGGGACTTTCCAGAGATGCATGATGAGCATTTTTGCTGATCTACTTGAGCAAGGGATAGAAGTCTTCATGGATGACTTCACGGTCTACGGCAACTCATTCGAAGCATGCTTGAACAACCTGGAGTTGGCCCTCAGCAGATGTGTGGAGAAAAGTTTGGTATTTAACTACGAAAAATGTCACTTTATGGTCGAGGAAGGGATAGTCCTTGGGCACGTAGTCTCTGCCAAGGGAATTGAAGTTGACCGAGCCAAAATAGAGACCATATCAAAGCTGCCTTATCCAAGGAATGTCAAACAAGTCAGAGGGTTCCTTGGGCACGCAGGTTTCTACAGAAGGTTCGTGAGAGATTTTGCCAAGATTGCCCAACCTCTTACCAGACTGTTGCAAAATGAGGTTGACTGGAACTTTGATGATGATTGTCAAGCTGCCTTCAACCACCTCAAGGAAAGGTTAGTCACTGCCCCCATCATCCAACCACCAGAATGGGGAATGCCATTTGAGCTTATGTGCGACGCGAGCGGGTATGCCGTGGGTGCTGTACTTGGGCAGATGAAAGGAAAGGAACGACATGTAATCTACTATGCATCCAAGACATTGAACCCTGCTCAATGCAACTACGCGACCACGGAAAAAGAACTACTAGCTGTGGTGTTTGCGTTCGAGAAGTTCAGATCTTACTTGCTCGGGAGCAAAACCATAGTCTACACTGACCATGCCGCGCTGAAGTACTTAATGGCCAAGAAGGAAACCAAGCCACGGCTGATCAGATGGATCTTGTTACTACAAGAGTTCGACATCGAGATCAGAGACAAGTCAGGCAACCAAAATTTAGTGACCGACCACTTGAGCAGGATAATCCAGCAAGAAGAAGGCATGCCCATCACAGAGACTTTTCCAGATGAGTACTTGTACCAGATTTCAACCAAATCAGAGGAGCCATGGTACGCAGACTTGGCCAACTACATAGTCACAGGAGATATAAGGGAGGACATGACCCTCTACGGTAAGAACAAGCTCAAGCGGGAGAGCAAGAAGTATATTTGGGACGACCCTTACATGTGGAAGAGAGGGGAAGACCAAGTACTGAGACGTTGCATTCCTGAAGTTGAGCAAGCAGACATTCTCAAGCACTGCCATGAGCAAGCCTGCGGAGGACATTTTGGCCACCGACGTACAGCAAGGAAGGTACTTGACTGTGGTTTTTACTGGACAACTCTCTTAAGAGATTGTTTTGAGTGGTGCGGGAGCTGTGACAAGTGCCAGAGAGAGGGGAATGTGACCAAGAGAGACGAGATGCCCATGATGCCCATTATGCCCGTAGAAGTCTTCGACGTGTGGGGCATTGACTTTATGGGACCACTACCCAATTCCAGAGGGAAGGAGTATATACTCTTGGCAGTTGACTATGTATCTAAATGGGTCGAGGCCAAGGCTACAGCAACTAATGACTCAAGAGTGGTAGCCACCTTCCTCAAGGGCGACATATTTAGCAGATTTGGTGTACCTCGCGCCTTGATCAGTGACCAGGGTACACACTTCTGCAATCATATAATTAAAAGGTTGCTCAGGAAATATGGAGTGCACCACCGGATCTCCACAGCATATCACCCCCAGGCCAATGGGCAAGCCGAGCTATCAAATCGTATCATTAAAACCATCTTGAGGAAGACGGTCAAGCCGGAAGGTAAGGATTGGAGTGACAAGCTCGATGATGCACTTTGGGCCTACAGAACCGCCTACAAAACACCTTCAGGGATCTCTCCCTACCGCATGGTGTTTGGCAAGTCATGCCACTTGCCCGTGGAAATCGAACACAAGGCGCATTGGGCAGTGAACAAGGTCAATTTTGACTGGGATGCGGCCAGCGAAGGGCGTAAACTTGACCTAACCGAGCTGGAGGAGATAAGGATTGAAGCATATGACAACGCGGTCAACTACAAGGAGCGGACAAAGAGAGCCCACGACAAAATCATCAAGAAAAAGAAGATCGAACCTGGTCAACTGGTTCTGGTTTACCAAACCAAGTTCAAATTCAAAGCAAAAAAGCTATCCACCAAATGGGCAGGACCATTCATAGTCCATACTGTTTGCCCAAATGGTTCGGTTGAGCTATTTAAGCCAGGTGATGATCAGATCTTCAAAGTGAACGGGCAGAGAGTCAAGGCTTACTATGGGAATGAGGACCTCAAGGGGATGATACCCCCTGAGCCAGCCACTTGACCAAGTGAAGCGAGCAAATAAGTCAGGCCCATGACAATAAATAGAGGTAAATACCGAAGGCGAACTCGGTATGTATACTATGCTTTTCCCTTTATTTTAATTTTGTCAATAAATTCACCACGCCAAGGAGTAGCCTTGGGCAGGAAAGGGTTTTGGTCTGTCTTTGTTCTCAGGATACAGGAAAAATGGGTGGGCAACTGCGGTGATTGAGCAACTAGTAGGAGAGGCCAGTTGTGATGATTGCGTAATTCTCGGGAATACACACAAGAGTCCCATCGATTATGAATTTTCAGAATCCTAATTTAATTCCAACTCTTTTCTCATCCTTATCCCTACCCCACTACTTCAAAAACCGTACACAACTCCTCAACTTCCCCCCATCACCCCACTACCCCATAACCCTAACTTCCCCAACTATGGTTTCCACCCGCACCAAAAACACCAAGTTAAACAAAATTCCCCTCGGCACACAGATTGATCTCACCAAATCCCAACCGCAATCGTCGAAGAAGATGGCCGGAGGAAAAGCATCCAAAGCCGCCGCCGCTGTTGTACCCGCGAAGGAGAAAACACCACCACCACCGGAGAAAACCCCGTCACCACCGAAAGGAGGCACGCCGTCGCCAAGCCCAACACGAGAAAACAGCCCAGCCCCCATCAACACCGTGCTGGTGGAGCAGCTGGGCAAGGAAATCGACGCACCTAGCCTCGCCGACCTTGATGAGACCCCCAAACCGTCCAGCGATTCAGCACCGGCGAGTCAAAGCGGTGAGCCGAGCGAGGACCTTGTGAAGAAGAGGAAGTTCACGGCAGAGGAAAAGGGTAAGTTTAAGAAACCCCGAGAAAACACGCCGGTCGCCACCATGGAATCGTCGTCCGACGAGAAACCCGACGATATGTCCACTGCTGGCGGCGAGGAGGATGAAAAAGACGGTGAAGAGGAGACGGAGGTTAAGGAAGAATCGGAGCACTCGATTCCGGTCAACACGCCTGAGAAATTCAAAACGCCGGCGTCGACCCGAGTCACCCGTGGCAAGGGCAAGCAGTCAGCACCCACCCCAACCAATATCCAAAAAAGGGCAGTTGTCGTGCCCAAGACGGTATGTTTTGAAACCCTTAAAAATTTGAACATTGATGCTAAAGTTAAGGGTTATTTTGAAGCTATAGGATGGGAGGACTTCTTGACCTGGCCAGGGCAAGTCTCTGAGAAATTGGTCAAGGAGTTCTATGAAGACTTAGAGGTGAGAACAACCAAAGAAGGCGGGCCGTTGGGCATCTCATTCAAGCTGATGGGATCGTATAATGAGGCAAGCATCTTCGAGATCAACATGGCCATTGGAGCGTCCAGTTTCAAAGACAAGTTTTCAAAAGAGTACAAAGACAGGTTGACCGCACCACCAGAGCGCACACAGAAGGAGAGGAACGAGATCTGGAAAACCTTGAGCAAGGAGAAAGTCTTCAAATCACAGGAGGCCAAGAACTTTCAGCTCAAGGACGACGCCTATCGCATCTGTCACCGTATCCTGGCCTACAATTTTTATGGAAAGAAGGACAACAGCAACACAGTCTCCCTGACCGAGCTTGATCTACTGTGGTGCATGACCAAGAAGATCAAGGTCAACTTTGGAGCTTTCCTGTGCGCACAACTGAAAAACATCTTGAGCAAGCCAGCACAGAGGTTGTCCCTTGCCCACTTTCCAGGAGTATATGCCCAGAGGATGGAGTTGAAGCTTGACTTTGAGTTGATGGAGATGATGGGGGAAGAAAAACTTGACCATGCATGTTTGAACCGGATGGCTGATATCAGAACTGAAGGAGAGGAGTGGGTGTTCACAAACCCAGAGGAAGTGAAGGCCTTGGCACTGGCAGCCAAGGCGTAAGTGAAGACCGAGCCTGTGAGTCAACCAAGTGTGAGGGTCGAGTCGCAGAAGGAGGAGATCCTTGAGCAACTGGATGTCCTCGAGGAGAAGCAGGATAAGATTGGAGAGAAGCAGGAAGAGAGGCACGCTGCCCTACTTGCCTACTTCGTCCACGTTGGTTTCAGGTACCCACTGTTGGAGTTGTGTACTTAATGTCTAGATTTAAGTATCGGTAAACTCCCGGTCATAGCATTTAACCTATTTAAATAATAAACCATTATTTGCATTTAATTAATTATGCAAAAACATAGTCCTGGATTTTATACGTTGTAGTTAGTATGGTGTTGCATGGGCACACAGAAGATCATACTATCAGTTACTCATATTTAATCAAACAGTTGCTCACGACTTAGATGGAAATGGACCAATCCATCGGTATAGTCGTTGTGTGAGAGAGAAAATAATTTATCTTAATTATTTTATCACACTTGTACACTTGGTGTATTGGGCGGATCGCTTGAGATTTATTGATTAGGATTGCCTTGGATAATCAATTTAAATCTCAGAGTATTTTATTCTTAATCCCCGATATTATTACGGGTGTGTATATTTAATATAATTGACTTTGATTTTCCAAAGGAATTAACCGATTTAATTATTGGGTTAATTACCGGTTAAGTTGGGTCACTATATTTTATATATGACATGCCGTGAATACTTGACGGGAAAGTGTATCCCGTAAGGGTTGATAATATCCCCGAGATGAGTTCATAAGGAATTATTATGTAAACCCTGCAGGTGGATTTAAATCCGCATAATAATTAAGGTTGAACGGTACTAGTCTCGGATATAAGAGATGAATAAATTAATTAGCAATAAATTAATTTTATTCATGGATATTTAAATCTTAAATACACGGAATAAATAATACTACCGGAGAAATGTTATTTGATATAATATGGTTTAATATTGGGAGTGCAATTAATTTATATAGTGGAAAATAAATTAATTAATATTGATAAGGATTAATGGACTTGAGCATTGGGCTCAATTTAATCTTCAATATTGGAATCCCAATATTCCACCTCCTTTAGATCCCCTACGTAGCCTATAAAAGCACTACATGGCCTTCATAAATCATAAGACAAGAATATCAATAGTTGATAGTTCTAGAGAGTTGAAGGAGATCCATAGGAGTTCGATAGATCGTCGCCCACACGACGTTCGAACGGAGTGCAAGGAATACGTAGGAAGATTCGAAGGTCTTCAAAGGTGTTTGATTTCGTTTCTCCGTACAACCAATCAAGGTAATATAATCATAAACCCCTCTATGATTATTTGTTCGTTTAATTGTGACGTATACATGAACAAGACGATCCGGGTAAACGACGAACCTCGGGGACGGGGATTCGAGATCCCCGGCGAGGATCGATAGAGGCGGCCGAACCTAGGGTTCAACCGCCGGAAACGCGCGACGAGAGGGGAGCCCCGGCTGGACGCCGGGGCACACGATCGAACCTAGGGTTCGATCGTCGGGGATCCGCCGTGGGCTGGTGCCACGGCGGGAGGATCCGCCGACCTCCCTCGTCGGCGGCGCGTGCAGCGCGAACACCCTCGGCTGGGAGCCGAGGGGTCGATCGAGCCCGTAGGCTCGATCGCTGGGAGCTGCGGGAGTTACCCGCAGCAACTCGTAGCGTGCTGCGGGACTTCCCGCAGCAGTGCGCTGGGACGAGCCCAGCGCGTTGAGCAGCGGGTCACGCGACCCGCTGCGGGGCTGCTACGAGCAGCCCCGGGGATGCCTCGTGCATCCCCAGCGATCATCATGGAGATGATCGCGAGCCCCGTACGGGGGCTCGGCTGAGTGCTCGCGGCCTTCGGGCCTCGCTGAGTATTCGGTCGGGCCTCGGCTCGTGCGATGGTTCGCGTTCGGATCTCCGACGATGAAGGATTTCGGTCGGGTTATTATTTTCCGCAAATTTTAATAGCCCGGGACATCGATTTCCAACAATTGGTATCAGAGCGTTTGGTTTCGTGTTCATGTGTATGTTCTATTATCGTTCTACCTTGCAGGGATTTCCGGCTATCATGGTTGGATTTAATTATTGTGTTAATTAATTATCATGATTATTCGTTTATTAAACTCTCGGACATGTCGAGATTCGTTTTGTGTGGTTGAATGTTTGTAATAGTAAAAATTCGGGGGTTGACCGAATTTAGGATTTATTATTACGTTCTATGTTTTCCGGAAAATGTATAGGGTCGATTTCATGTATAGAATCGATACCGGAATTGTAAATTTATTTCTTGTAATTTATTTACGTTGGATCGATGCCGAGACGACCGCCGGAGAACGCGTGTGACGAAGAAGACGAAGAGGACGAAGGACCGGGGATCGATCAAACCCCTTGATCGACCCCAATCGATCGACCCAAGGGGAAGGGGGCGTTGCGCCCCTTTGGCCGTGGGCTGTCGCCGGCGACGGTGGCGGCGGCGGGTGCTCCCTCCCGGTGGTCGGCCGATGATGGTGGGGTGGTGCGGGAATCCCCATCCCGTGCTACTCCTACCAAGATACTACTTTCCTAGTTGATTCGGTTTTCCTAATTGAGTTTTCCTATTTTTGGGAATTCTCATGGATTAGGAAAATAATTAATTGGAATTTATTTTATTTCCTTATTCTATTATGGAAGTCTTCTAGAGTATTCCGAGTTCTACTTGGAATAGGATCCTAGAGATTTAATAGAATTGGAAAGGAATAAAAGTTAATTTAGGATTGATTTATTTCCTAATTGATTATTCCTATTTTTTTTGGAATTTTCATAGTAATGGAAATTAATTAATCTTGGAAAGTAGAAGAGTTCTAATTTATTTTTATTTCCTTATTCTATTATAGAAGTCTTCTAGAATATTCCAAGTTTTACTTGGATAGATTATTCTAGAGATTTAATAGAATTAGATAGAAAAAGGGGGATTTTCAAAAAAGGTAATTATCTTACTCTCAATTATATATTAAGATCAATCTTTATACTATTTATAAAAAAACTAGATTTATCCAATTTACCCTTTTATTTATTGAAAACCATGTAATATATTTCATTATTCACAAATTATGTGATATCTAAGCTATTAAATAACACTTTCTATATAGAACAATACACTACAAAAAAAATGTATTAAATATTAACTTTCCATATAACCCAAATATACTAACAATACACTAGGTATATCACAATTGCAAAACTGACGTAAAACTCACTTTCTTGTTTGTTTGTGATTCGTCCGCCAGTGTAGTCGTCGTAGTTTCTCCTCTCAAACTTCCAACCGTACTCGTATGAAGGTAAGTTTTCTCAATTCATTATTACTGAAGTGAAATTATTGGGTGAATTGATTGCATATATACTAGATTTAGGGTTCTTGAATATAGTGTTTAATTCTACCCAAACAATCTCAATTGACTGATATAATCTTTCCGTCGTCCCTTCAGCAAGGCCTCTTTGGTGATCAATAAGATAGACGGACCGCCAAAAAATTTCTGTAAGTTGCAA
The DNA here is from genome assembly GCA_954870475.1 of Euphrasia confusa. NCBI lineage: Eukaryota > Viridiplantae > Streptophyta > Magnoliopsida > Lamiales > Orobanchaceae > Euphrasia > Euphrasia confusa. The sequence goes on from OX940949.1 coordinate 22,005,164, forward strand.
AGAGGAAAAATTCTTAACGATTTCGAAACGGCGAGGCTAGGTTAAGTTATGATTCTACCGCTCTTGATTTCATAGTTTTCCTGTGTTTACAGTGTCGGATTTTTTTGGGTGCTAGATCTTGGGTTTTAATTCCACACTTTGTTTTAGACTTTTTCGATATCGTATCTCTTGTCTAAAAAACTAAATGCATGTTGTCCAGTTTATGGTAGTGAATTTTGTAGTGTAGTTTGTATGTTGTAGGTTGTCCAGTTTTTTGGGTGCTAGAAACATCCTCAAAAGGTCAGAAGGCAAATGAAAGGTGTTCGATTTCTTTCGAGTCCATATCATGTTTTTGGAATAAGTGCTCTAATGGTTTGTTGTTCTGTTCACACACTTTTCAAAAACTTCTCACAAATGTAGTTGATCTACTATTGATTTCAGGTGACTGATACACTTAGTTGGATGAACTACTTTTCGGTTTTAGTGGTTACCAATGTTCGGTTTTGAAGTCAAATCAAATACACCATCATCTCTGTTTGTGTTCGTGGATCTCATTTTCAATCAGTGTGGCTGGAGTGTTCTGAAAGACTTGTAATTATAATTTTAGCATATATTTGCTGTAAAATCCTATGACCGTCAATAGCTTGCTGTCGAAATCGGGTAATGCATACACCTAACTGTTCGTTATTTTGAGTAGTATTTGAATTCGTGGATAGCCGGAATCATGTCTTGAACTGTCACTCAGCAATCCAGCATCCCTCTATTTATACCATTTGTTTTTTTATATTTTTCATTTGTATCTTGGCGAATCATAAAAGTGTACTTTTTACTAAATTAAATTTTGTAGCATCTAAATATTAGTAAATGATTTTATTACTACCATAATTTGAGTGCACAGATTTGTCTTGTATCCATAGTTCACTTTGTTTTGAGCAGATACATGTAGCATCAAATAATTTGAGTGCACAGAATTTCGAATTCAAAAGTTTTGATTTTAAAAGCTTGGAGCAAACTATAATGTGTAGTTTCTATCTTAATCGTTGTTATTTGGTTCTAAGTCAGTGTGTAATAGCTTTTGAATTAACAAGCCATTTCTTGGATAATAGCGTACGATATAGGTAGATCTCAACACGTTGGTGATGTTTTATTGTGTTATCTAATTTCTTATGAATTTTCATTTTTCACAGTATTTCGAGAAGATGTCTCCAACAACTCGATCAGAGTCTCTGAAAAAGAAGGTTCTTAATCGCGAGGCATATTCGAGAACCGCCAAACGGAGTCTGGAAAACGACTTTGAGGCAACTACATCTGAGCCCCAACCTCAAAATTGGGATCGGTCGTGGAAAGTTTCCTCGAGAAACTTTGGCTGTCAAAAAGGTTTGTATAATAAGTCTATTATTTTGTACTGCTTGCTAATCTGAATTGCGGGTGGTGAACCCATAGTGTTTACGATGTTTCAATACTTTTGACTACAATTTAACTACTTGCCGAACATTTGAATATGATACGTAAATTTGATGACTTTATCCAGAGTAGTTTGAATTGAGTCGATACGTGGTATTGTGTGAAAGTCAGCATGCATTCTGGTAGTAGGACTTATCCACTAATTTAATAATTCAACTTCCAATAAGAGTAACTTTTATTATAGTAAGTCACTTCTTTGTATCATAATAGTACACTGTAAGTGTTTATTTGCATAAATCTATGAATAAGACAATCATGTGGTGTAACAGGTAGTGTCTGATGAACCACGTAGACGACTTTATCTATTTCAAACACTACCAATTAGTGAACACCGGTTATGTGAATAGACACTACCAAGTACACTTACAGAGTGTATCATCATAACATTGTGTATACCAGTATATTATTGCACAAAACTTAAACTAGAGACCATTACAGTAGCTAACTAACAAGTATACACTTTTTTCAGTTGTCAACCCTAAGTATTTATTACAAACCATGCTCAGTGTATATGATAGTATTTGTTGCATAAAGATGTTTAATCGCTTTTGGATGATTAGTTCAATATACAGTAATAGATACTCTTACTAAAAATCTGTCATAGCATAATACCTATTAGTGTCAGTAGTGATCCCATAAGAAGAAGGTTTCATAAATGTCGTAATCCGTTACCGTGTGTTGTTTAATAAAAGTCGTAATCTGTTACGTACACTAAACGTATATTTTCACAGTGTATGTTATAGGACATGATTCAATACACTGTTATTTCATCAAAACACAACAGATGTAGTAGTTTAGAAGAACAATTTAATAGTATATTTTCCAAACACCGAAATGTCCGTGAGTTGTTTCATATATGAAACACCATTAGCTAACTATTAAGTCGTTTCATAATAGTACATCTATTATGTCACCTGTTTGTATCCTAATAGTGCATTGTAAGTGTTTCTTTGCATAAATCTAGTAATTAGCCAATCTTGTGGTGTAACTAGTAGTGTTTGATAAATCTATTGCGAACACTGCCCATTACTTGGCAGTGTGTTAAGTAGTTGTAATGCATGAACCTTGTGCATGGACACTACCAAACACACTTTCAAAGTCTCTCATAATAACACTGTTCATAATAGTATATTAGTGCACAAAAGTTAAACTAGATACCAGTACATTAGCTTATGAACAAGTATCCTAATAGTACATCTATTAAGTCACCTGTTTGTATCCTAATAGTACATTGTAAGTATTTCTTTGGGAAAATATCACATTTGGTCCTGTTTAGAGGTCATTCCCAATAAGTAGTCCTTTATTTTCTAAATTTATCACAATTGGTCCTTTGACCTGCTATTATAGGTTAAACAGGTCATTTCTTGAAAATAATTTAAATAAATAAAATGTTGAACAAGGAATCGAACCTTTGACCTATTAAAAATTTGTTGCACTTAAACCCACTACACCATGACATCAAATATGAACATTTTGAACTATTAAAAAATTTGTACTATTATTAAATAAATAAATAAATCATAAAAGTTAAAAAAAAAATACTTAAATAAATAAATATTATAGTATAAAATAAAAATAATATAAATTTTAAATTAAATATATAAATAAAATAAATTATTAAATATTAAATTAAACACATAAATTATTTTATAAATATTTTAAATATTAAATAAAATAACAAATTATTTTAATATTATATTATATTAAAAATAAAAAATAATTGTTATAATTTTGATTATTAAATTTAAATAATTAATTATTAATTAATAAATTTAAGATACTGAATTATTAAATTTAAATTATTTTTATTGTTATAATTTTTATTATTAAATTTAAATAATTAATTATTAATTAATAAATTTAAGATATTAAATTATTAAATTTGAATTATTTTATTTTTAAATATTAAAAAATAAAATAATTCAAATTTAATAATTCTGTATCTTAAATTTATTAATTAATAAATAATTATTTAAATTTAATAATCAAAATTTTAACAATTAATTTTTTTATTATAATATTAAAATAAAATTTTATTTTATTTAATATTTATTATTTTTTAAATTATTTATGTGTTTAAGTTAAAATTTAATAATTTATTTTATTTATGTATTTAATTTAAAATTTATATTATTTTATTTTATACTATAATATTTATTTATTTAAGTATTTTTTTTTAATTTTTATGATTTATTTATTTATTTAATATTAGTACAAATATTTTAATGGTTCAAAATGTTCATATTTGGTGTCATGGTGTAGTGGGTTAAGTGCAACTAAATTTTAATACTTCAAAAGTTAGAATCCTTGTTCAATATTTTATTTATTTAAATTATTTTCAAAAAATGACCTGTTTAACCTATAATAGCAGGTCAAAGGATCAAATGTGATAAATTTAGAAGATAAAGGATTACTTATTGGGAATGACCTCTAAACAGGACCAAATGTGATATTTTCCCGTATTTCTTTGCATAAATCTATGAATAAGTCAATCATGTTGTGTAACTAGTAGTGTTTGATAATGTATATGTTGCAGGTATTTAGCAACCTCTTCTACCTCCAGCTAGAGGAAGATGTAAATGAAGTAAAATTTACCCTCAAAACACTCTCTCATCAAGGAGGATGATCTCGTTGAAGCTTGCAATGCACTTGCAACATCATTAGAGCTGGAAAAGCAGGAGTGGGGCCAAAGAATCATAGATGCCTGAAAATTGATTAAGCTGCTAAAATGATGGGAACAAGTTTTGTTCTAAGTTTTTGATAAATATCATATTACGCTTGAGAATATTTGACTCTCGGTAATATAAGATAATACTTTAGTATCTCTTCTGAAAATATCGAGATGAAAGTATTTTATGCATTTATCTCTTCAATGTAGTGATGTGGCTTAGCAGACGACAATCTATATAACACATCTTTTTTATTATAGTGAGTTATAACACAAGTCATGAAACCTGGTGTTGAATCCTTTTGAATAACAAGTATGAGATCTTTCGGTTGTACCAACACTCGGAAATCATTATTCAGTCGCAGTTTCAACAAAAAAATTTAGGCAAGACATATAGTGTATAGTATTGTATATACTAATTTAGCATCTGTAAAACTATAGTACAAGCAACCTACTTCTTGAGTATTGCAACATTACCCATCCACAATAAACTGATCTTCTTGGTTATCCCCCTCGACCTGAGCATCACCGTGAAGTCGTGAACCGCCTCTCTTCAAATTAGCATCGGGCACATCCATGTCCTGCCCACATGTTTCCGGTCAAGCTGCAATCGTAAAGTCCTGGTATTCAAAATTGACTCCATCTGCTATCAAATCAGCCATAATGACAACAGGTAACATTTTCATACAAAAGAAATTCTCATTCGTACACACGGACTGAATTATTTTCAAACTCGTTCGAATTCGTGTGCAGCAATACAAAACAACAACCTCAATGCTCCAATCACGAAATTATCAGGGTCGAGAGCTACCCCTTACGGCATTGGTGCTGGGGAAATAAGTATTTTTGGCCCATTGTGTCCAGGGCTCGTGTATGAGACAGAAACAATCGATTACATCTTACTTCTTTGCAACATGGGCTACAACAATACAACCATCAAAATATTGTCTTCGACTGTTCCTGATAACTTTTCCTGCCTCGACTTTCTGGGAACCGAGCATTTGAGTTGTAACGCCTTGTTAATCAAAACTGGGAATTGGTAACGAATATTTTCGCATAGTTCGTTTTAGGAGAAGTTGGATCCAAACGATACAACAAAAAAGATCTTTGTTAACCTAGAACCAATGTTATGTATCAATCATAAGAGTAGACAAAGAAGTCATTTTCGGACTATATTTATAAAACTGTAGGATACAAAAGAATCTTAACCCACGATTAATAAATTACGCTAGCAACCCCCGACTCATAGATCCCTAGATCGACCTGGAGAAAAAATCTACAATAGAAAAGCATTTACCTGGGAGCCGTCTGCTAGACCGATTAATACAAAAACTAAAAGAGCAGTATTTGGTAGTGTGTTCGATGATCTACAAATACGGCTAGGATTGGTTTTTGAATTTGAAAAAAAAAATGAAATAAAATATTTTTTAAAATAAGGACTCTCTGATTGATTTTAAGAATCTGTGTTCGAAAACGATTATAAATTTCTAAAATAACTAAATAAAACGTAAAAATTAAATGGAAAACATCATTAATAAAATACAAGCTTAAAATAGACATAACAAATTTGTTTACCCTACCTAAATTATGAATATATTTAATATAAATACCTTAAATTATATATATACAATAAATTGATTACCTTTTTTATTAGGAAGGTAAACTATGTTACTTATTTATAAATCATAAATCCATTCTAATTTTTTCTCTAAATTACTCATAGAAAAATAAATAAATAAAAATATTAATAATATTTAATTTTATTTTTGATTTATTCGATTGACTTAATTTTCGAATTAAGTATCTTTTGGATTTATTAAAAATAAATAGATTTAAATATTGGGATTAATATTCTCGTCACATGGAGCATTCAAGAACGAAGACTGAAGACTAGAAGATGCATATGAAGATGGAATAAAGCCATGATAGTCGGGAAAATAATTTTCTAGCATTATTTTGACTATGTGATACTATGTGCTTTATTGCTTGTATGCATGCTTATGTGTTTAATTATGCATTAGATAGCGTATCCCTTTATTGTAAAAAGCTAAGTGTGAGAGGGGATGGAAACATTCCCATGGTCTCCATTTTTGTTCTCTTGGTGACTCTTATGGACTTTCGAAGTTCGTATAGACGAGTCATTGGAGGAGAATTCTTGTAATTCCTTTTACAAGAAACATTGATCAAGTCTATCAAACAATGCCTAATTTGTCTTTCTGAAACTGACTTCAAGTCGACTCATTCTCACCCCGGGGAGTGGAATGGAGCCAAAGCCACTTGGTCATGTGGATGACACAAATTAGAGACCTTCGTACCATTCTTTGATAGATGGATCGATTGTCTGCTCTGCTCCCTCATCTAATGAGAGATAGGGTTGTTCGCATGGTGAATCACTGGTTAGAAACTTCGAGTTTCACTTATGATTCTCCGCGTCTTGATCTACGAAAATCGAATGGTTCTTGTAATTGGGAGTCAATTATAAAAGTCTCTTAGTGTAGTAAACGTCCACACCACGTGGCTTGCTATACTGACGGATTTTGGATTAATTGATGTAGACAGTTGTAAGTAATTGTGAAGAGTTGTGAAATTATCGTAAACGTCCACACCACGTGGCTTGCGGTGATGTAGCAATTCCAAACGATGTACTTTGGTGCTGAGTAATGGTTTACACTTAGATACGCGTTATAGTATTCTTCCCCACGAAGTTACGCTATAATCGATGTATGACCAAAGAAAATCTAATTGCTAAATCATTTGGGTGGGTAAACGTCCACACCACGTGGCTTGCCTTGCCTGATGGGATTTTAGATGTAATTAGTAATTTAATGATATTATTTGAGGGAGATAATATCGGATATTAAATTAATTGTTTGTTTATATGTGCTTATAGGTTTAGAGAATTGCTATGAATCCACTTTCGTTAATACTTAAGGAATTCAACGCACTGGTTCCATACTGTGTTGGATGGAATAAAGAGTTAGACATTACTCAGACTGTAAAGGAGTACAAAGATGTACTCAGCGAAACTTGTCCTCCTAGACCTACCATTAACTCAACTGATGAGGAAATAATTGACTTTGAGAAGTGGGATAGTGCTCTTGCATTAGCCACTAATCATGATGTCTTGCTAAAACTCAAGTTGATGTTTAGACATGATGTAAAGGCTAGAAAAGAGGCGATGAGGATACTCATAAAGGTCAGTTGCTTCGAGGAAACGCTTGAACACGTTTTTGAGATGCTAGATCTTTTAGACGAGTTGAGACAGTCGCAAGCTCTTGTAGCCAAGGCCAAAGGTTTCGAACCTAAGGGCATACATAAGGAAAGGGAGAAGAAGACAAGTGGATCCAGTAGTCCTAAGGGACTTGGACCAAAGGGTGGGATAAAGAAGCCTTCTGGCAAATATCCCCAAGGAAAGCAGTCTGAGTACTGGGGGTCTATATCTTGTCCTCTCAAAGGTACGAATTTTTCTTTAGTCGAAAAACATAGCCAGCGGTATTATCTACCAGAATTCTGGTGTGTAGATATGGAACCATTGACGGTATGTGCATTTAAAATGCAGGGGTTCCAGAAAACCCAGCGACTTAGAGAAGAAGAGTTCGAGTCCACATGGGCGAAGCTGTTGAGGAAGCAGCGGTTGCAGTGGAAGACATTTATCTGTTTTGATAATTATAGGATTTCATTTCAAGTTTATTGCTTTATGTACCTTTTACTTTAGAAAGAACTTTTGTTCTGGATTTCTATCAATGAATATTTTATTTCTTTAATCATTTGATGGTTTGGATAAGAAATAATGGTGATATCTATTCTGGTACACTAGATAGCAATATATGAATCCTTTGTCTACCACGATGCAACGAACCGATATGTATGACTTGTTTTACTTATTAGATATATTTCTTTATTAATCATTATACTTGTGAATTCTTGTACTTAGTAATATTTATTCAAATAAGGTTCAAAGGTCGAAATTGATTTGATCAATTATAGTTGAAGGAATAGGCCTTCCGACCTGAGAACTAAGTTTGGAGGATAATACAACTAAGTGGACCTTCTAAAGGATGGAATTCGGACAAGTATTAAGAATGATCAAAGATGATATATGTGTAATTAGAAAAGTGTGAGTAGTTCCCTGGAGGGATACTTGAAGATGGATTAGAATACTTGATGTGCCATAAAAGCAAAGTGTTTTGACTAGTCAATAGACACAAAGCTGTTATGGGGAACCTTCAAAGTATATCCATTTAAAGCCTGCGACTTATTCGTGGAGGCTATCACCTATCTAAACAACACATAGCATAAATCAAAGATTGAGATTAAGTCTCAAAGGACTGCACCATACACTGGAGTGTAGACATGGTGTGTCAGGGATAGGAAATAGAATTCTAATAGTAAAAGGACAAGTTTATTCGGAACTACCTATATTCTATGGATATTTCTGGATACAACGACACATTCTATGTGGTTGTAGAATATCCTAGAAGAGCAAGTAATTGTATGTTCAATAGTACTATAAACCAGAGGGGTGTTCTCACCCGGTTCTTAGAGGAAGACTATTAGATGAACTACAATGCCCTAACTGACAAGGTACTTTAAAGTAAGGAAAAGGAAAGACTAAGAACCAGCCTAACCGAGAGGTAGTACACCACTAACTGCACGTAATGTTATTACTGTTATACACCGGGACGCCATTGTAGTGGGAGGTTGTTAAGACAACCGGAGATGTTCATAAGACTAGAAGAGTTTTGAACTCTGTATCTAGTAAAGATGAAATCGATCCCTAGCTCTGCACAAGAGCAGTACTAGATCTAAATGTGCCTGCTTGGAGAACAATGAATTTTATTGTTAAGAGGCAAGATCATTTAGAATACAAGCTTAGTAAATCCATTTATGGATTGAAACAAAGCTATAAATCGTGGAACTTGCGAATTGATGGGATAGTCCATTTGATGGATTCGTCAAAAGGCATAGACGAAAGGTGTATTGGAAACGTAATGGAAACAAGGTGGTGTTTCTCGGAGATTTTATGTAGATAACATTTTATCATTGGCAACAATGTAAAGATATTGTCAGACATAAGATGATGGTTGTCTAAATGAGTCGAGATATAAGATTGAGTAGAAGTTAGAGCATGTTCTTGAGATCTTTCGATCTCTAGATAAGAACATTGTACTTCTCCTAGATATTTTATACGATTATGGTTTGTTTTAAACATGCATACTTCTGAGAAAGGTTATTGCCTTTCAGAGACAGAATATACATCTATCTAAAGGGTATGTGTCTTGAACACATGAAGCAGATAGATAAAGACAAAGCAGTTTCCTGCACGTTGAGCGTGGAAAGCTTTATAGATGCAATGTTGTAAAACAAGAACCTGATATCAACTATGCGGTTAGCATAGTGGGAGGATATCAATGTAATCTGGATAAGGGATGTTCGAATGCTGTAAGAGTACTTTCATAGTACTGGCTTACGGAGCAAGACGAAATCTTCTTGGATTACGGTTTCTCAAATCCAAAATCAGAAAAAGACCAGTGTAAGTCGATATCAGGCTATGTGTTCACTTTTAAGAGGTGGAACCTAAAGATGAAAGAGTGTTAAGCAGGATGCTTCTCGGACTCTCTCATAACCGAATAGCAGCCTCAGAGGCAGCGGAAGTTTTGGTTAGGTTCCGGGATGACCTCTGAACTTGGATATGATTCTTGGTTCACCAAAGGCTATGTACATAGTGGTGCATGGTAAACTGGAAGAAGTCATAAGTTCAAAAGGTGATGATAACACATAGAGCAAGTACCACCTGATTCGAGTCATCGTCTAGGGAGACGACGCAGTAGTCACCAAGATAACTTCAGAGCGGCAACCTAGATTGCTCATTCACATAATACATCTGGGAAGTATAACTTAAGCACGTGATGAGTATGGGAGTCGGGAGTTTGGAGGAAATGACTAGACCTTAGTACAAGTGGGAGATTGTTGGAGTTGTGTACTTAATGTCTAGATTTAATTATCGGTAAACTCCCGGTCATAGCATTTAACCTATTTAAATAATAAACAATTATTTGCATTTAATTAATTATGCAAAAACATAGTCCTGGATTTTATACGTTGTAGTTAGTATGGTGTTGCATGGGCACACAGAAGATCATACTATCAGTTACTCGTATTTAATCAAACAGTTGCTCATGACCTAGATGGACATGGACCAATCCATCGGTATAGTCGTTGTGTGAGAGAGAAAATAATTTATCTTAATTATTTTATCACACTTGTACACTTGGTGTATTGGGCGGATCGCTTGAGATTTATTGATTAGGATTGCCTTGAATAATCAATTTAAATCTCAGAGTATTTTATTCTTAATCCCCGATATTATTACGGGTGTGTATATTTAATATAAGTGACTTTAATTTTCCAAAGGAATTAACCGATTTAATTATTGGGTTAATTACCGGTTAAGTTGGGTCACTATATTTTATATATGACATGCCGTGAATACTTGACGGGAAAGTGTATCCCGTAAGGGTTGATAATATCCCCGAGATGAGTTCATAAGGAATTATTATGTAAACCCTGCAGGTGGATTTATAATAATTAAGGTTGAACGGTACTAGTCTCGGATATAAGAGATGAATAAATTAATTAGCAATAAATTAATTTTATTCATGGATATTTAAATCTTAAATACACGGAATAAACAATACTACCGGAGAAATATTATTTGATATAATATGGTTTAATATTGGGAGTGCAATTAATTTATATAGTGGAAAATAAATTAATTAATATTGATAAGGATTAATGGACTTGAGCATTGGGCTCAATTTAATCTTCAATATTGGAAGCCCAATATTCCACCTCCTTTAGATCCCCTATGTAGCCTATAAAAGCACTACATGACCTTCATAAATCATAAGACAAGAATATCAATAGTTGATAGTTCTAGAGAGTTGAAGGAGATCCATAGGAGTTCGATAGATCGTCGCCCACACGACGTTCGAACGGAGTGCAAGGAATACGTAGGAAGATTCGAAGGTCTTCAAAGGTGTTTGATTTCGTTTCTCCGTACAACGAATCAAGGTAATATAATCATAAACCCCTCTATGATTATTTGTTCGTTTAATTGTGACGTATACATGAACAAGACGATCCGGGTAAACGACGAACCTCGGGGACGGGGATTCGAGATCCCCGGCGAGGATCGATAGAGGCGGCCGAACCTAGGGTTCAACCGCCCGAAACGCGCGACGAGAGGGGAGCCCCGGCTAGACGCCGGGGCACACGATCGAACCTAGGGTTCGATCGTCGGGGATCCGCCGTGGGCTGGTGCCACGGCGGGAGGATCCGCCGACCTCCCTCGTCGGCGGCGCGTGCAGCGCGAACACCCTCGGCTGGGAGCCGAGGGGTCGATCGAGCCCGTAGGCTCGATCGCTGGGAGCTGCGGGAGTTACCCGCAACGACTCGTAGCGTGCTGCGGGACTTCCCGCAGCAGTGCGCTGGGACGAGCCCAGCGCGTTGAGCAGCGGGTCACGCGACCCGCTGCGGGGCTGCTACGAGCAGCCCCGGGGATGCCTCGTGCATCCCCAGCGATCATCATGGAGATGATCGCGAGCCCCGTACGGGGGCTCGGCTGAGTGCTCGCGGCCTTCGGGCCTCGCTGAGTATTCGGTCGGGCCTCGGCTCGTGCGATGGTTCGCGTTCGGATCTCCGACGATGAAGGATTTCGGTCGGGTTATTATTTTCCGCAAATTTTAATAGCCCGGGACTTCGATTTCCAACACCCACCTGAACCCAAACCCTAAATGTACCCTCCCTTTGTTTTTAGTAGATTAGGTTTTTTTATTTTTTATTTTTTTTTATTTTGGTCTTGAGTCTGCCCGACTCATGTCTGATGGGGTCGATCTCTCTATTTGCACACTTTGCCCAAGGCAAAGTGTGTATGTGGGAAGGTGCGCCAACATCGTTGGAGTCGGAGTCATGGGAGATGCTTGCCCAACTTATTGTTGGAGTTGTGTACTTAATGTCTAGATTTAAGTAACGGAAACTCACGATCCATTGCCATTAATCTATTTAATTAAATAAACAATTATTTGCGTTTAATTATTTATAATTAAATATATGCAAATCATAGTCCTGGATTTTATACGTTGTAGTTAGTATGGTGTTGCATGGGCGCACAGAAGATCATACTATCGGTTACTCGTATTTAATCGAACAGTTGCTCACGACCTAGATGGACGCGGACCAATCCATCGGTATAGTCGTTGTGTGAGAGAGAAAATAATTTATCTTAATTATTTTATCACACTTGTACACTTGGTGTATTGAGCGGATCTGCTTGAGATTCATCGATTAGGATTGCCGGCGATAATCGATTCGAGTCTCAGTGTATTTTATTCTTAATCCCCGATATTATTGCGGGTGTGTATATTTGATATAAGTGACTTTGATTTACCAAAGGAATTAACCGATTTAATTATTGGGTTAATTACCGGTTAAGTTGGGTCACTATATTTTATATATGGCATGCCGTGAATACTTGACGGGAAAGTGTATCCCGGAAGGGTTGATAATATCCCCGAGATGAGTTCATAAGGAATTATTATGTAAACCCTGCAGGTGGATTCGTTCCGCATAATAATTAAGGTTGAATGGTACTAGTCTCGGATAAAAGAGATGAATAAATTAATTAGCAATAAATTAATTTTATTCATGGATATTTATATCTTAAATACACGGAATAAATAATACTACCGGAGAAATATTATTTGATATAATATGGTGAATATTGGGAGTGCAATTATATTTATATAGTGGAGTTAATATATAATTAATAATAGTAAGGATTAATAGATTTGGGCTTGGGCTCAATTTAATCACTATTATTGGAAGCCCAATATTCCACCTCCTTAAGATCCCCTACGTAGCCTATAAAAGCACTACATGGTCTTCACAATTTAAAAAGACAAGATAATCATACTTGATTAGTCTAGAGAGTTCGTGAAGGAGATCCATGGAGTTCGGTAGATCGTCGCCCACACGACGTCTGGGCTAGTGCAAGGAATACGTGGGAAGATCTCAAGGTCATCAAATTGAGTTCTACGTTTTTCCGAACAACGAGAACGAGGTAAATCGTAAAACCTTCTTTATGATTTTATCGTTAATTATCGTAAAAATATCATGAACCAAGATCCGAGGGACGAACCCGGGGATGGGGTTTGACCGCGCGGTGGTGATCCGAGATCACCGGACCGCGTACGGTCAAGCTAGCCCCGCCGGGATCGAAGGCAAAAACCCTCGGCTGGACGCCGAGGGTGGCGATCGGCCCTAGGGCACGATCGCCGTGCGCGTAGGGGCCCCGGCTGGAGCTGGGGCGTGCGATCGACCATGGTGGTCGATCGCTGGGGGCAGCCGCGGGCTGGTGCCGCGGCAGTCGCCCCCTCCTCCCGGCGATGGCGGTGAGTCGCCGGACTCACCGCCGGGGGGCTGCTCGGAGCAGCCCCGGGGATGCGCGAAGCATCCCGGCGATCGCAAACGCGATCGCGAACCCCCTCCATGCGGGGGTTCGGCTGGACAGCCGCGGGTTTATCCCGCGGCGGGTGTTCGGTCGAGCCTCGGTTCGCGTACGGTGGTTCGCGGTGGTTTCCGGCGAAGGGTTTATTCGATTGGGTTGTCGGTTCCGCAATTTAGACAATCCGGATATTCGAAGGATTTCGGTCGGAATTAATTAGATAATTTATTTATTTAAATTTATTAATTCCGGGATATCGATTTCCAACAATTGGTATCAGAGCGTTGGTTTTAGTTCATGGTATTTTTCGATAAATTGTTCTACCTTGCAGGGTTTCCGATTATTATGGCTAGATTTAATTATTGTTAATTAATGTCATAATATTTCTCTTGATTATTAAACTCTCGGTGATGTCAATATTTGTTCTTGTGTGGTGAATGCTTGTTCTTATTTTTCCGGAAATTGTATGAGGTCGATTTCATGAAGAGAATCGATACCGGATAGCGTAGTAATAAATTTGTAATTTATTTTACGTTGGATCGATTCCGAAACGACGACCGGAAAAGTGTGACGGAGGAGACGAAGAGAGGGTTAGGGCTCGGTTCGGCTATCCCCATAGCCGAACCATGGATCGAGCGCGTGGGGGACACTCGACCGCACCCTCGGCCGTGCGATGTCACCGGCGGTGGTGGCGCGCCGGTTGGGTGGTGGCGGTGGTGGGCGTGCTCCTCGGCCGAGCTCGGGGATAGACCGGAAATCCCCATTCTGTGTTAATCCCGGTAAAGATCCTATTCCTAATATAATTCGGTTTTCCTAATATAATTATTCCTATTTTATGGGAATTTTTATGGATTAGGAAAAGAATTATTTTTCCTAAGATTGGTTCGGTTTTCCTATTTTGAATATTCCTTTTTTGGGAATTCTCATGGAATAGGAAAAGAATTAATTTGGAATTAATTTATTTTCCTCATTTAATTATTCCTTTATGGAATTTTTAATGGATTAGGAAAATAATTAATTTGGAAAGTTTAGGAGTCCTAAATTAATTTTTCCTTATTTAATTATTCCTTTATGGAATTTTTAATGGATTAGGAAAGGAATTAATTTGGAAGGATTAGGAGTCCTAAATTATTTTATTTCCTTATTTCATTATGGAAATCATCTAGAATATTCCAAGTGGGTCTTGGATAGATTATTCTAGAGATTTAATGAAGTAGAAAGGGAAAATAAAATAAATTATTTCATTTCCTTATTTCATTATAGAAGTCTTCTAGAATATTCCAAGTGGGTCTTGGATAGATTATTCTAGAGATTTAATGAAGTAGAAAGGGAAATAAAATAAATAAAAATATTAATAATATTTAATTTTATTTTTGATTTATTCGATTGACTTAATTTTCGAATTAAGTATCTTTTGGATTTATTAAAAATAAATAGATTTAAGTATTGGAATTAATATTCCCGTCACATAGAGCATTCAAGAACGAAGACTAAAGACTAGAAGATGCGTACGGGGATGCGATAAAGCCATAATAGTCGGAAAATAATATTCTAGTATTATTTTGATTATGTGATAATATTCTATGTGCTTTATTTCATGTATGCATGCTTATGTGTATTTAATTATGCATTAGATAGCGTATCCCTTTGTTGTAAAAAGCTAAGTGGGAGAGGGTATGGAAACATATCCATGGTCTCCATTGCTGTTCTCTTGGTGACTTTTATGAACTTTCGAAGTTCATATAGATAAGCCATTGGAGGAGAATTCTTGTAATTCCTCTTACGAGAAACATTGATTAAGTTTATCAAACAATGCCTAATTTGTCTTTCCAAAACTGACTTCAAGTCGACTCATTCTCACCCCGGGGAGTGGAATGGAGCCAAAGCCACTTGGTCATGTCGAGGACACAAATTAGAGACTTTCGTGTCATTTGATGACTAGATCGATTGTCTGCTCGGCTCCCTCATTTTATGAGAGATAGGGTTGTTCGCATGGTGAATCACTGGTTAGAAACTTCGAGTTTCACTTATGATTCTCCGCGTCTTGATTTACAAGATTAAATGAATCAAGTAATTGGGAGTCAATTATAAAGATCTCTTAGTGTAGTAAACGTCCACACAACGTGGCTTGCTATGCTGACGGATTTTGGATTAATTGATGTAGACAATTGTAAGAAATTGTGAAGAGTTGTGAAGTTGTCGTAAACGTCCACACAACGTGGCTTGCGGTGATGTAGCAATTCCAAACGATTTACTTTGGTACTGAGTAATGGTTTACACTTAGATACGCCTTATAGTATTCCTCCCACTGAGGTTCCGCTATAAGTGATGTATGACCAAAGGAAATCTAATTGCTAAGTCGTTTAGGTGGGTAAACGTCCACACACCGTGGCTTGCCTTACCTGATGGGATTTTAGATGTGATTAGTGTTTTAATGATATTATTTGAGGGAGATAATATCGGAAATTAAATCGATTGTTTGTTGTTATATGTGCTCATAGATTAGGATATGGCTTTGAACCCACTTTCTGTGATACGTAAGGATTTTAAACTCATTGGTCCCTAAATGTAATGATTGGAATAGAGATCTAGACATTACCCAAACTGTTAAAGAGTACTAGTTTGTACTCAGTGAGCTTTGTCCTCCCGAGCCTATTGACGTAGGCGGCTAGACAAGAAGCGATGAGGATACTCATAAAGGCCAGTCGCTTCGAGGAAACGCTTAAACACGTTTTTGAGATGATTGACCTTTTAGACGAGTTGAAACGGAAATCGCAAGCTCTTGTAGCCAATGCCAAAGGTTTTGAACCTAAGGGAAAAATCGGGGGAAAGGAAAAGCAAGCAAAGAAACCCAGTGGTCATAAGTTACATGAACCACGAGATGGGACGAGAAAAGCCAATAGGCAAGTATTCTCGATACAAACAGTCTGGGTACTGGAAGTCTGATTATCCTCTCAAAGAAAGTACGAAATTTTCTTTAGTCGTGAAACATAGTCAGTGGTATTATCTACCGGAACCTGGTGTGTAGATATGGAACCACTGACGGTATGTGCATTCTAAATGCAAGGGTTCCAGGAAACCCGACGACTTAGAACAGAAGAAATCGTAGTCTACATGGGCAATGCTGTAGAGGAGGCAGCTGTTGCAGTGGAGGACATTTTATAGGATTTCATTTTGGGTTATTGTTTTATGTACCTTTCATATTAGAAAGAACTTTGTTCTAGATTTCTAATAAATGGATATTTTATTTCTTTTAATCATTTGATGGTTATAAGAAGAAATAATGATATTATCTATTTTGGTACATTGGCTAGCAATATATAAATGATGAATCCTGAGTCCACCACGATGCAACGACCGTAGTATGAAACTCGTTTTACTAATAAGAGATTTCTTTATCAATTATACTTGTGGATTCTTATGCTGAGTCATGTTTATTCAAATAAGAAGTTCAAGGGTCGAAAATTGATATTTTGATCAATTAAGTTGAAGGAGTGGACCTTCCGACCTAAGAAACTAATTTGGAAGATAATATGACTAAGCAATCCTTTATGGATATAAGATGTAAGATCCGGACAAGTATAAGAATTGATTGACTCTGATGTATGCAGACCTATGTCTACTCAGACAATAAGGTACGAGTACTTCATTTGATGATTACTCGAGAAATGGATTAGAATACCTGATGTGCCACAAAAGCAAGTGTTTTGACAAGTCAATGGACACTAAGCAATTGTGGAGAACCATCAAGGTATATCCATTTGTAGCCTGCGATTTGATCGCGGAGGCAAGTACCTGTCTGAGGAATGCATGGCATACTGATCAGAGATTGGGATTTGATCCCAAATGACTACACCATACACTGTTGTGTAGAGATGGTGTGTCGATAATAAGAAATGGAACTCTTATAGAGATAGTAGAAGATGAGTTACACGGAACTACCTATGTTCTATGGATATGTCTGGAAACAACGGCGCATTCAAATGCGGTTGTAGAATATCCTAGAAGAACAAAAGATGTGTGTTCAATAGTACTATGAACCAGAAGGACGTTATAAGTTCTAACGCCCGGTTCTTAAAGAAAGACTATACGATGAACCACAAGCCCAAGGTGACATGATACTTTGAAATGAGAGAGAAAGATTAAGACTTAGAACCAGCCGAACCGAGTAGCGGTACACCACTAACTGCACCTACTGTTATCACTGTTTATACACCGGAATGCCGTTGTAGTGGGAGGTTGTGTGACAACCGGAGATATTCATAAGACTAGGAGAGTCTTCGGACTCTGGACCTAGTATACATGAAATCGATCCCTGGATCTACATGAAGGCCGTACTAGATCTAAATGTGCCTTCTTGGAGAGCAATAAGGATTATTGCTAAGAGGCGAGATCATTTAGAGTACAAGCTTAGTTGATCCATTTATGGATTGGAACAAAGCATTGAATTCGTGGTACTTGCAAATGTTGGAAATCGATATCCCGGAATTAATAAATTTAAATAAATAAATTATCTAATTAATTCCGACCGAAATCCTTTGGAGATCGAATATTCGGAGTTGTAAAATTGCGGAACAACAACTCCAATCGAAATCCCGGTTGCCGGAAACCCCGCCACGAACCACCGCGAAGCCGGACTCAACCAAACAAGCCGCCGCGGGGATAGCCCGGGCTGTTCGGTCGAGCCCTCGCGTAGGGCTCGCGGCTGTCCTTGGCAGCCGCCTAGGGCTGCCCTTGGCAGCCCGTCGGGCACCCCAGCCACGCCATGATGATCGCCCACCAGCCACGGTCGCCGTGGCTAGCGATCACCGCCAGCACCGCTGCCGCGCGAGCGGCTGGTGCACCGCGCGAGCGGCGATCGCACCGCTTGAGCGGGGATCGAGCCGCGCGGGCTGCAGGCGTCCAGCTAGGGTTTGATCGAGCTCTCGGCGCCCAGCCGAGGCTCTCGCCCTCTCGACTCATCTCCGATCGAGCCGACTAGCCGGCGGCGGTCCGGTGGTCTTCGACCACCACCGCCCGGTTCGTCCTCGTCATGAGTCGCGTTCTCGGATCTTGGTTCATGATATTCTCACGATAATTAAACGATAAAATCATAAAGAGGGTTTTACGATTTACCTCGTTCTCGTTGTTCGGAAAAACGAAGAACTCAATTTGACGACCTTGAGATCTTCCCACGTATTCCTTGCACTAGCCCGGACGTCGTGTGGGCGACGATCTACCGAACTCCATGGATCTCCTTCACGAACTCTCTAGACTAATCAAGTATGATTATCTTGTCTTGTCTAATTGTGAAGACCATGTAGTGCTTTTATAGGCTACGTAGGGGATCTTAAGGAGGTGGAATATTGGGCTTCCAATAATAGTGATTAAATTGAGCCCACCAAGCCCAAATCTATTAATCCTTACTATTATTAATTAATTCTATTTTCCACTATATAAAATTAATTGCACTCCCAATATTAAACCATATTATGTCAAATAATATTTCTCCGGTAGTATTATTTATTCCGTGTATTTAAGATATAAATATCCATGAATAAAATTAATTTATTGCTAATTAATTTATTCATCTCTTATATCCGAGACTAGTACCATTCAACCTTAATTATTATGCGGAACGAATCCACCTGCAGGGTTTACATAATAATTCCTTATGAACTCATCTCGGGGATATTATCAACCCTTCCGGGATACACTTTCCCGTCAAGTATTCACGGCATGTCATATATAAAATATAGTGACCCAACTTAACCGGTAATTAACCCAATAATTAAATCGGTTAATTCCTTTGGTAAATCAAAGTCACTTACATTAAATATACACACCCGCAATAGTATCGGGGATTAAGAATAAAATACACTGAGACTCGAATCGATTATCGCCGGCAATCCTAATCGATGAATCTCAACGATCCGCTCAATACACCAAGTGTACAAGTGTGATAAAATAATTAAGATAAATTATTTTCTCTCTCACACAACGACTATACCGATGGATTGGTCCGTGTCCATCTAGGTCGTGAGCAACTGTTCGATTAAATTCGAGTAACCGATAGTATGATCTTCTGTGTGGGCCCGACACACCATACTAACTACAACGTATAGAATCCAGGACTATAATTTGCATATATTTAATTATAAATAATTAAACGCAAATAATTGTTTATTTAATTAAATAGATTAGTGGCAATGGATCGTGAGTTTCTGTTACTTAAATCTAGACATTAAGTACACAACTCCAACAATCTCCCACTTGTACTAAGGTCTAGTCATTTCCTCCAAACTCCCGACTCCCATACTCATCACGTGCTTAAGTTGTACTTCCAAGAAGTACTATGTGAATGAGCACTCTAGGTTGTCGCTCTGAAGTTATCTTGGTGACTACAGCGTCGTCTCCCTCGACGATGACTCGTATCAGGTGGTACTTGCACTATGTGTTATCTTACACTTATGGACTTGTGATTTCATACCATTTGCCATTGCACCGCTATTTACATAGCCTTTGGCAAATTAAGAATCACATCTAAGTCCCAGAGATTATCCCGGAGTTATACCAAAACTTCCGCTGCCTCTGAGGCCGCTATTTGGTTACCCATGGCAGAGTCCGAAAAGCATCGTGCTTATCACTCTTCCATGTTAAAACCCCTTCTCCTTCAATAGTGAAACACATAGCCTGATATCGACTTACACCGGTCCTCATTCGATTAGAAATCTAAGAGAATGTAATCCAAAGGAAATGTTCGTCTGCTTCGTAGTCTAGAACAGTACTTCGAAAGTACTTTTACAGCAGTCGAATATTCCTTTTCAGGATTACCTTGATATCCTCCCACTATGCTAACCGCATAGCCGATATCAGGTTCTTGTTTTCAACAATGCATTTATTAAGCTTTCCACACTCAAAGTGTAGGAAACTGCTTTCATTGCTTCTATCTCCTTTTGTGTTCCAAAACACATATCCTTAGATAGATGCATTCCGTCTCCGAAAGGTAACGAACCTTTCTCGGAATCTTGCATGTTAAAATGAACCATAATCATATATGTAAGATGTCCAGGAGAAGTACAATGTTCATTCCTAGAGATCCAAGATCTCAAAAACATGTCCAACTTCTTCCTATATCTTTCATAATGATTTATCTAGACAACCACCATTTTATGTCTGACAATATCTTTACATTGTTACCAATGATAAAATGTTATCTACATAAAACCTCCGAGAAACACCACCTTGTTTTCCATCACGTTTCCAATACACACGATTCGTCTATGCTTTTGATGAATCCATAAAATGGACTATCTCATCAATTTGCAAGTACCACGAACTCAATGCTTTGTTTTAATCCATAAATGGATCAACTAAGCTTGTACTATAAATGATCTCGCCTCTTAGCAATAATCCTTATTGCTCTCCAAGAAGGCACATTTAGATCTAGTACGGCCTTTATGTAGATCCAGGGATCGATTTCATGTATACTAGGTCCAGAGTCCGAAGACTCTCCTAGTCTTATGAATATCTTCGGTTGTCCCACAACCTCCCACTACTATGGCGTTCCGGTGTATAAACAGTGATAACAGTAGGTGCAGTTAGTGGTGTGCCGCTACTCGGTTCGGCTGGTTCTAAGTCTTAATCTTTCTCTCTCATTTCAAAGTATCATGTCACTTTGGGCTTGTGGTTCATCATATAGTCTTTCTCTAAGAACCGGGCGTTAGAACTTATAACGTCCTTCTGGTTCATAGTACTATTGAACACACATCTTTTGTTCTTCTAGGATGTTCTACAACCGCATTTAAATGCCCGTTGTTTCCAGACATATCCATAGAACATAGGTAGTTCCGTATAACTCATGATTTTACTATTTCTATAAGAGTTCCATTTCTTGTTTACGACACACCATTTCTACACAACAGTGTATGGTGTAGTCATTTGGGATCAAATCCCAACCTCTGATCAGTATGCTATGCATTCCTCAGACAGGTACTATTGTCTGAGTAGACATAGGTCTGCATACATCAGAGTCAATCAATTCTTATACTTGTTCCGGATCTTACATCTTATATCCATAAAGGATTGCTTAGTCATGTTATCTTCCAAATAAGATTCTTAGGTCGGAAGGTCCACTCCTTCAACTTAATTGATCAAATATCAATTTTCGACCTTTGAACTTCTTATTTGAATAAACATGATTCAGCATAAGAATCCACAAGTATAATTGATAAAGAAATCTCTTATTAGTAAAACGAGTTTTACTACGGTTCGTTGCATTGTTGTGGACTCAGGATCCATCATTTATATATTGCTAGCCAATGTACCAGAATAGATACTATCTTTATTTCTTCTTATAACCATCAAATGATTAAAAGAAATAAAATATTCATTCATTAGAAATCCAGAACAAAGTTCTTTCTAATATGAAAGGTACATAAAAGCAATAACTCAAAATGAAATCCTATAAAATGTCCTCCACTGCAACTGCTGCCTCCTCCACAGCATTGCCCATGTAGACTACGAATTTTTTCTTTT
The DNA here is from genome assembly GCA_954870475.1 of Euphrasia confusa. NCBI lineage: Eukaryota > Viridiplantae > Streptophyta > Magnoliopsida > Lamiales > Orobanchaceae > Euphrasia > Euphrasia confusa. The sequence continues at coordinate 22,027,297 of OX940949.1, forward strand.
CCAAGTCGTTAGGTTTCCTGGAACCTCTCGCATTTAAAATGCACATACCGTCAGTGGTTCCATATCTACACACCAGGTTCCGGTAGATAATACCACTGACTATGTTTTACGACTAAAGAAAATTTCGTACTTTCTTTGAGAGGATAATCAGACTTCCAGTACCCAGACTGTTCGTGTCGAGAATACTTGCCTCATGGCTTTCTCGTCCCATCTCGTGGTCTAAGCAACTTAGGACCACTGGGATTCTTTGATTGCTTTTCCTTTCCCCCGATTTTTCCCTTAGGTTCAAAACCTTTTGGCATTGGCTACAAGAGCTTGCGATTTCCGTTTCAACTCGTCTAAAAGGTCAATCATCTCAAAAACGTGTTTAAGCGTTTCCTCGAAGCGACTGGCCTTTATGAGTATCCTCATCGCTTCTTGTCTAGCCGCCTACGTCAATAGGCTCGGGAGGACAAAGCTCATTGAGTACAACCTTGTACTCTTCAACAGTTTGGGTAATGTCTAGATCTCTATTCCAATCATTACATTTAGGGACCAGTGAGTTTATAATCCTTACGTATCACAGAAAGTGGGTTCAAAGTCATATCCTAATCTATGAGCACATATAACAACAAACAATCGATTTAATCTCCGATATTATCTCCCTCAAATAATATCATTAAACCACTAATCGCATCTAAAATCCCATCAGATATGGCAAGCCACGATAGTGTGGACGTTTACCTATCCAAATGATTTAGCAATTAGATTTCCTTCGGTCGTACATCATCATTAGCGTTACTTCGATGGGAAGAATACTAAGAAGCGTACCTAAGTGTAAACCATTACTCAGTATCTAAGAAGATTGTTTGGGACACGCATATTCACCGCAAGCCACGATAGTGTGGACGTTTACGTTAACATACGCTCCTTTACTCCCTTCTATAACTGTCTACATCAATCGTTCCAAAATCCCATTCAATGTAGCAAGCCACGATAGTGTGGACGTTTACCTATCCAAATGATTTAGCAATTAGATTTCCTTCGGTCGTACATCATCATTAGCGTTACTTCGATGGGAAGAATACTAAGAAGCGTACCTAAGTGTAAACCATTACTCAGTATCTAAGAAGATTGTTTGGGACACGCATATTCACCGCAAGCCACGATAGTGTGGACGTTTACGTTAACATACGCTCCTTTACTCCCTTCTATAACTGTCTACATCAATCGTTCCAAAATCCCATTCAATGTAGCAAGCCACGATAGTGTGGACGTTTACTACACCAAAAGACTTTTACAATTGACTCCCAATTACTTGATTCATTTAATCTTGTAAATCAAGACGCGGAGAATCATAAGTGAAACTCGAAGTTTCTAACCAGTGATTCACCATGCGAACAACCCTATCTCTCATAAATGAGGGAGCCGAGCAGACAATCGATCTAGTCATCAAATGACACGAAAGTCTCTAATTTGTGTCCTCGACATGACCAAGTGGCTTTGGCTCCATTCCACTCCCCGGGGTGAGAATGAGTCGACTTGAAATCAGTTTTGGAAAGACAAATTAGGCATTGTTTGATAAACTTAATCAATGTTTCTCGTAAAAGGAATTACAAGAATTCTCCTCCAATGACTTGTCTATACGAACTTCAAAAGTCCATAAAAGTCACCAAGAGAACAGCAATGGAGACCATGGATATGTTTCCATACCCTCTCCCACTTAGCTTTTTACAATAAAGGGATACGCTATCTAATGCATAATTAAATACACATAAGCATGCATACATGAAATAAAGCACATAGAATATTATCACATAATCAAAATAATACTAGAATATTATTTTCCGACTATTATGGCTTTATCGCATCCCCGTACGCATCTTCTAGTCTTCAGTCTTCGTTCTTGAATGCTCCATGTGACGGGAATATTAATTCCAATATTTAAATCTATTTATTTTTAATAAATCCAAAAGATACTTAATTCGAAAATTAAGTCAATCGAATAAATCAAAAATAAAATTAAATATTGTTAATATTTTTATTTATTTTATTTTCCCTTTCTACTTCATTAAATCTCTAGAATAATCTATCCAAGACCCACTTGGAATATTCTAGAAGACTTCCATAATGAAATAAGGAAATAAAATAATTTAGGACTCCTAGTCCTTCCAAATTAATTCCTTTCCTAATCCATTAAAAATTCCATAAAGGAATAATTAAATAAGGAAAAATTAATTTAGGACTCTTAAACTTTCCAAATTAATTATTTTCCTAATCCATTAAAAATTCCATAAAGGAATAATTAAATAGGAAAAATGAATTAATTATAAATTTATTCCTTTTTCCTAATCTATGAAAATTCCCAAGAATAGGAATAATCAATATGGAAAAATAAATTTATTCTAAATTTATTCTTTTCCTATTCCATGAGAATTCCCAAAAAAATAGGAATACTCAAAATAGGAAAACCGAATAATTTAGGAAAGTTGGATCTTGGCGGGAGAGCACGAGATCACGAGGACCCCGCGCCCCACCACCATCGCCGGCCGAGAGGAGAGCCACCGCCACCGCCCAGCCGATCAGCCGCCGTCGCCGGCGACATCACGGCCGAGAAGGCCGCGGGCAGCCCCCTCCCCCTTCGATCGATCCTTCTTCGGGGATGATCATGGGGATGATCGATCCCCGGAATCCTCCCTCTCTATCGTCTCCTCCGTCACACTTTTCCGGTCGTCGTTTCGGACTCGATCCAAAGTAAAATAAATCACAAATTTATTACTACGCTATCCGGTATCGATTCTCTACAAAACGACCTCAAACAATTTCCGGAAAAATTAAGAACAAGCATTCACCACACAAGAACAAATATTGACATCACCGAGAGTTTAATAATCAAGAACATTATTATGAAATTAATTAACAATAATTAAATCTAGCCATAATAATCGGAAACCCTGCAAGGTAGAACAATTTATCGAAAAATACCATGAACTAAAACCAACGCTCTGATACCAATTGTTGGAAATCGATATCCCGGAATTAATAAATTTAAATAAATAAATTATCTAATTAATTCCGACCGAAATCCTTTGGAGATCGAATATTCGGAGTTGTAAAATTGCGGAACAACAACTCCAATCGAAATCCCGGTTGCCGGAAACCCCGCCAAGAACCACCGCGAAGCCGGACTCAACCAAACAAGCCGCCGCGGGGATAGCCCGGGCTGTTCGGTCGAGCCCTCGCGTAGGGCTCGCGGCTGTCCTTGGCAGCCGCCTAGGGCTGCCCTTGGAAGCCCGTCGGGCACCCCAGCCACGCCATGGTGATCGCCCACCAGCCACGGTCGCCGTGGCTAGCGATCACCGCCAGCACCGCTGCCGCGCGAGCGGCTGGTGCACCGCGCGAGCGGCGATCGCACCGCTTGAGCGGGGATCGAGCCGCGCGGGCTGCAGGCGTCCAGCTATGGTTTGATCGAGCTCTCGGCGCCCAGCCGAGGCTCTCGCCCTCTCGACTCATCTCCGATCGAGCCGACTAGCCGCCGGCGGTCCGGTGGTCTTCGACCACCACCGCCCGGTTCGTCCTCGTCATGAGTCGCGTTCTCGGATCTTGGTTCATGATATTCTCACGATAATTAAACGATAAAATCATAAAGAGGGTTTTACGATTTACCTCGTTCTCGTTGTTCGGAAAAACGAAGAACTCAATTTGACGACCTTGAGATCTTCCCACGTATTCCTTGCACTAGCCCGGACGTCGTGTGGGCGACGATCTACCGAACTCCATGGATCTCCTTCACGAACTCTCTAGACTAATCAAGTATGATTATCTTGTCTTGTCTAATTGTGAAGACCATGTAGTGCTTTTATAGGCTACGTAGGGGATCTTAAGGAGGTGGAATATTGGGCTTCCAATAATAGTGATTAAATTGAGCCCACCAAGCCCAAATCTATTAATCCTTATTATTATTAATTAATTCTATTTTCCACTATATAAAATTAATTGCACTCCCAATATTAAACCATATTATGTCAAATAATATTTCTCCGGTAGTATTATTTATTCCGTGTATTTAAGATATAAATATCCATGAATAAAATTAATTTATTGCTAATTAATTTATTCATCTCTTATATCCGAGACTAGTACCATTCAACCTTAATTATTATGCGGAACGAATCCACCTGCAGGGTTTACATAATAATTCCTTATGAACTCATCTCGGGGATATTATCAACCCTTCCGGGATACACTTTCCCGTCAAGTATTCACGGCATGTCATATATAAAATATAGTGACCCAACTTAACCGGTAATTAACCCAATAATTAAATCGGTTAATTCCTTTGGTAAATCAAAGTCACTTACATTAAATATACACACCCGCAATAGTATCGGGGATTAAGAATAAAATACACTGAGACTCGAATCGATTATCGCCGGCAATCCTAATCGATGAATCTCAACGATCCGCTCAATACACCAAGTGTACAAGTGTGATAAAATAATTAAGATAAATTATTTTCTCTCTCACACAACGACTATACCGATGGATTGGTCCGTGTCCATCTAGGTCGTGAGCAACTGTTCGATTAAATACGAGTAACCGATAGTATGATCTTCTGTGTGGGCCCGACACACCATACTAACTACAACGTATAGAATCCAGGACTATAATTTGCATATATTTAATTATAAATAATTAAACGCAAATAATTGTTTATTTAATTAAATAGATTAGTGGCAATGGATCGTGAGTTTCTGTTACTTAAATCTAGACATTAAGTACACAACTCCAACAGCAAATTGATGAGATAGTCCATTTTATGGATTCATCAAAAGCATAGACGAATTGTGTGTATTGGAAACGTGATGGAAAACAAGGTGGTGTTTCTCGGATGTTTTATGTAGATGACACTCTTATCATTGGCAACAATGTAAAGATGTTATCAGACATAAAATGATGGTTGTCTAGATGAATCATTATGAAAGATAAAGGAAGAAGTTGGACATGTTCTTGAGATCTTGGATCTCTAGAAAGAACATTGTACTTTTCCTGGACATCTTACATATATGATTATGGTTCGTTTTAACATGCAAGATTCCGAGAAAGGTTCGTTACCTTTCAGAGACGGAATGCATCTATCTAAGGATATGTGTTGTGGAACACAAAAGGAGATAGAAGCAATGAAAGCAGTTTCCTACACTTTGAGTGTGGAAAGCTTAATAAATGCATTGTTCAAAACAAGAACCTGATATCGGCTATGCGGTTAGCATAGTGGGAGGATATCAAGGTAATCCTGGAAAGGAATATTCGACTGCCGTAAAAGTACTTTCGAAGTACTGTTCTAGACTACGAAGCAGACGAGTTTTTCCTTTGGATTACATTCTCTTAGATTTCTAATCGAACGAGGACCGGTGTAAGTCGATATCAGGCTATGTGTTTCACTATTGAAGGAGAAGGAGTTTTAACATGGAAGAGTGATAAGCACGATGCTTTTCGAACTCTGCCATGGGTAACCAAATATCGGCCTCAGAGGCAGCGGAAGTTTTGGTATAACTCCGGGATAATCTCTGGGACTTAGATGTGATTCTTAATTTGCCAAAGGCTATGTAAATAGCGGTGCAATGGCAAATGGTAAGAAATCACTAGTCCATAAGTGTAAGATAACACATAGTGCAAGTACCACCTGATACGAGTCATCGTCGAGGGAGACGACGCTGTAGTCCCCAAGATAACTTCAGAGCGGCAACCTAGAGTGCTCATTCACATAGTACTTCTTGGAAGTACACCTTAAGCACGTGATGAGTATGGGAGTCGGGAGTTTGGAGGAAATGACTAGACCTTAGTACAAGTGGGAGATTGTTGGAGTTGTGTACTTAATGTCTAGATTTAAGTAACGGAAACTCACGATCCATTGCCATTAATCTATATAATTAAATAAACAATTATTTGCGTTTAATTATTTATAATTAAATATATGCAAATCATAGTCCTGGATTTTATACGTTGTAGTTAGTATGGTGTTGCATGGGCGCACAGAAGATCATACTATCGGTTACTCGTATTTAATCGAACAGTTGCTCACGACCTAGATGGACGCGGACCAATCCATCGGTATAGTCGTTGTGTGAGAGAGAAAATAATTTATCTTAATTATTTTATCACACTTGTACACTTGGTGTATTGAGCGGATCTGCTTGAGATTCATCGATTAGGATTGCCGGCGATAATCGATTCGAGTCTCAGTGTATTTTATTCTTAATCCCCGATATTATTGCGGGTGTGTATATTTGATATAAGTGACTTTGATTTACCAAAGGAATTAACCGATTTAATTATTGGGTTAATTACCGGTTAAGTTGGGTCACTATATTTTATATATGGCATGCCGTGAATACTTGACGGGAAAGTGTATACCGGAAGGGTTGATAATATCCCCGAGATGAGTTCATAAGGAATTATTATGTAAACCCTGCAGGTGGATTCGTTCCGCATAATAATTAAGGTTGAATGGTACTAGTCTCGGATAAAAGAGATGAATAAATTAATTAGCAATAAATTAATTTTATTCATGGATATTTATATCTTAAATACACGGAATAAATAATACTACTGGAGAAATATTATTTGATATAATATGGTGAATATTGGGAGTGCAATTATATTTATATAGTGGAGTTAATATATAATTAATAATAGTAAGGATTAATAGATTTGGGCTTGGGCTCAATTTAATCACTATTATTGGAAGCCCAATATTCCACCTCCTTAAGATCCCCTACGTAGCCTATAAAAGCACTACATGGTCTTCACAATTTAAAAAGACAAGATAATCATACTTGATTAGTCTAGAGAGTTCGTGAAGGAGATCCATGGAGTTCGGTAGATCGTCGCCCACACGACGTCTGGGCTAGTGCAAGGAATACGTGGGAAGATCTCAAGGTCATCAAATTGAGTTCTACGTTTTTCCGAACAACGAGAACGAGGTAAATCGTAAAACCTTCTTTATGATTTTATCGTTAATTATCGTAAAAATATCATGAACCAAGATCCGAGGGACGAACCCGGGGATGGGGTTTGACCGCGCGGTGGTGATCCGAGATCACCGGACCGCGTACAGTCAAGCGAGCCCCGCCGGGATCGAAGGCAAAAACCCTCGGCTGGACGCCGAGGGTGGCGATCGGCCCTAGGGCACGATCGCCGTGCGCGTAGGGGCCCCGGCTGGAGCTGGGGCGTGCGATCGACCATGGTGGTCGATCGCTGGGGGCAGCCGCGGGCTGGTGCCGCGGCAGTCGCCCCCTCCTCCCGGCGATGGCGGTGAGTCGCCGGACTCACCGCCGGGGGGCTGCTCGGAGCAGCCCCGGGGATGCGCGAAGCATCCCGGCGATCGCAAACGCGATCGCGAACCCCCTCCATGCGGGGGTTCGGCTGGACAGCCGCGGGTTTATCCCGCGGCGGGTGTTCGGTCGAGCCTCGGTTCGCGTACGGTGGTTCGCGGTGGTTTCCGGCGAAGGGTTTATTCGATTGGGTTGTCGGTTCCGCAATTTAGACAATCCGGATATTCGAAGGATTTCGGTCGGAATTAATTAGATAATTTATTTATTTAAATTTATTAATTCCGGGATATCGATTTCCAACACTTATTACTGTTTGCACTCTTTGCCGGAGGCAAAGTGTGTGAGTGGGGGAACGGCAAGAGCAATCCCATAGTTTGATCGAGTCGCATGCTTGATAAATACCTTGATCAACTTGAACAGTTTTCAAAATTAATAGTCTATGCATGAAATATATTAGGAACGATGGAATTGCAACTAGGTAAGCTGTGAGGATTTGAGCCTGCATCTGTGTGTTATATTTCTTTCATGAGAGTAGCTGTTTAAAAGTTTGTAATGCTGAAGCTTGCCCAAGTTCTGACCATTGTGATTATTTGAAAATTGAGTTGAGTAGTAAATGATTTAGGCATTTTCTTTCTGCACTATAAATAAAAGAAGACATTTGTTAGCCCCTTGAGCCGAGCCAATATTTCTTGATCACCTGGGGGAAAACTCCCACTGCCCTGGCCCAACCTGCATATATGCTCAAATTCATAAAAAGAGCAAGTCAGGGCAAAGTCTTCTCAGAAAAAAAAAAGAGAAAAAAAAAGAAGAAAAAGAAAAAAAAAGAAAAAAAAAAGAGAAAAACAAAGAAAAAGAAAAAATAGATCTATAAATAAAAGGGTGTGCTAAGGCCCGTAAGAGAGAGAAGAGACTAGGAGGAAATTTGCTAAGTAAAATGCATGTCCTACCTAAGATCAATTCTGGGCACTACTCAAGCTAGCCTATACAGTCACCCTAGAAAGCCCTAATGATATTGCCCAACTCAATTGAAAATGTCACAGGATAGAACTTGGTCAAGCCCAAAGCAGAACTTCTTTTAAAACAGCATTGAGCGAAACACTACCCATCCACTACATAGAGAGAAACACTTAGTGAGAATCCCAAAATCCTGTTGCAAACTCTTAACCGTTTTTTATGCATTCCATTGACTATGATTTTGACTATCTGTTCACTTGATCAACTCTCTGTATTTTGATAAGCATGCTGTCCTTGAGTCTTCTATTTTCTTTCTATCTCTACCCCCCTGTTTGTTTTCTGCTTGAGCAGGCAAGTCACCGTACACGCTTGAGGACAAGCGAAGTAAAGTGTGTGCGTGTGATGAGCCATATTTTTTGGCTCATTTTTAGGTTTTTAGAGTCAAGTAAATCGAGTCCTTAGTTTGTTTTTACTTTATTTGTGTCTGGGAGGGCACGTTTGGGTACTTGGGCAAGTTTTGCAGGTGGGCAGGCAAAAGGGTGGAAAGAGGAGCGCACTGTGTGAAAGAGGCAAGGAAATCACCTTCCATGGTCAAGAGCACTCGTTGAGCAAGCCAGACTGACGAAAAGGGTCCAGTAGAGATGATCAAGCAACCAGGACGTCAGCAGGTGGAGCAAGACTTGAGTCCGACCAAGTACCGCACATGGTCCGCTACCTCAATCAGTCAGAGAAGGAAGTACATGGGCAAGCACTAACATTGACGGAGACAGAACGTTGGGCAGTCGGTGTACCAGGAGTCCTGGAAGTTGCGGAGTCTTCAAAGGCGGCCAGATTCAAACTCCAACCCAAGTAGGACTCTCGTCTGCACTTGGAGGTATTTTCCCCCACACGTCTCTCATCATCTGAAGCCCGTCTATATAAGAGAGTGACTGATGAAGAAACCAAACAACACATGAGCGAGAAAGAAGGATCGGAACCCTACCTGACCAGCAGCGAAGAAGGCAGCCGCGTGAGCACATCGACTCGCCGGCGTTTATTTCTTGTTAAGCCCTCGGGCCAAAAACAATCTTTATGTTTTATGCTTTTGATTCCCGTACTTAGTTTTATTTCTTTGTTGAACAATTTCCCGTTTTCAATGCATAATTTAGTTCGTCTTATTTTCTTTGTTTTATTTTATGTTTTAATTATGTCAAGTAGCTAATCTGTTTGTATCTGGGCAAAGACAGAACCTGACCAACCCTAAGACGTGATCGTGCCGGGAGGCTTATTGATGACAGCATCTAGCTGAGTTTTGTTCCCGATTCAACAGGGTAGTAACTTAAGCATGTTAGGGACTTGGGCAATCCTACAGTGACCAGTGGGAACCCCGACTTGCCTAACACAGGAGTACGTGGAACAACGCGACCGGGAGACTGGGCGTCCGCGAAGTACAACATGTTGCTGGAGATGTGGTCGTATGACTTGGGTCTGTCCAGGCATGCTATTGGCCATTCCGGGTTTGCTTGGAGGATGAAGGCGACTTGATCAACTTAGACTCATGCGGTCACATAGTGTCGAATTGGTCAACGCCAGGAGACCTATTGAGAGAGATCTAATAGGACTTAAACATAAGAGCGAATGAGGGTTCGGGGTATTAATATGCGTGACATTATAGGGATGTTAATACTTGGGATCTATAACTGGAAGACAAAACTGTTAGCAAAATGATATACGTACCGATGATCGGCAGCACATAGGTCAAGGGGGAAGTCAGGGGAGTCAATGCCTGGATACTTTAGTCTTTATTTGTTTCATCTTATTTGCTTAGTCGAGTCTGTTAATTGCTCAGTCTATTAATTAGGTTGCATGCTAGTTTTATTTCTGTTTAAATTATTTGTTATGTTCCAGTCAAGTCAACACGGTGACCACGGTTCGGCAGTGCCCAACTGCTCTCCAAAACAAAACATTTTCAAAACGTGACAACCCAATTGAGCATTCAAAGCCGGGAAAACTATAAGCTAAATCGCCTCCTCGTGGGATCGACCCTATACTTGCTACTAGTACTTGTGCTAGTGAATAGTTTAGGAACTATAAATATTATTTTGCGCTACTCCACGACGGTAGCGTCAAAATTGGCGTCGTTGCCGGGGAGGCAATATTCCAAGCCAATAGTTTTCCGTGCTAACGCTTGACCTATTTTTGTATGCAAGATTCTGACTCATCGGGAAGCAAGGATACAGGGCTACTATTTGATCCTGAAATCGAGCGAACCGCAAGGAAGAATCGAAAAACAGCAAGACAGAAGCAAGCACTAGCACGTGCCGCTCAAGTAACTCAGTTGACCATAACTGAGAGAGGAGAGCCGATCTCGGACACATCGAGAGAAGACTCACCGAACGCATCCAGGTCACCTACGCGATCAAGGATGGGAGAAGAAGGAACCAAAACGTTGAGGGACACGATGTTCCCTGAGAACTTGAATCTGAAGCCACTGGGCATCACCTTGCCCACGGTGGAGAACAATAATTGGGAGATGAAGCATGGCTTCATCCAGATCTTGCCCAAGTTTAGTGACATGCCGTTGGAGGACCCACAGAGACACCTCCAAGACTTTGAATTGGCATGTGGCACCATTCGAGCAAGTGAAGGGCTAGGGGAATACATCAGACTCCTAGCCTTTCCTTTCCTTTCCTTGAAGCACGAGAAGAAAAGGATCAGAAATGGGATTATGCAGATTTGATGGCTGATTTGAGAAACTACGACTTGACTCTAAAAGTGCGTAGCAACCCTGAAATGTCTCTTGTTTATGAGCCGATGACTGCTCTAAAAATTTCTGAGAAGGGTAAGAGTTCAAGAAGTTCAAAAACTCAGAAAACTCTTTCGAAAAATGAAAAATCTGAAAGTAGTTTCTCAGCTGATCTGAATGAGTCTGATGATGATGAGGTTGAGGATATTGAGAGGTTGATGAATTCTAACAACCCAGACAAACTTGCTGTCTTAACTGATATAGTCACTTATCTTGTGAAACAAGATTTTAAGAGGAAGAACCGTGCTCGAAATTTTCGAAAATTTCAGAGAAATTCTAACTCATTCCAGAGCAACTCAGACAACCGAAATCAAACGTCCTTCTCCGACAAAAAGTTTAAGGGGACAAAACTGTCTCCATACTCATCTACTAGCAAGGATGTCTCCAAAATGCAATGCTATGAGTGTAAAGGATATGGACACGTCAAAAATGAATGTCCTAACCTACATCGTAAGAAGAAGCTACCAGTTAGCTATGTTGTGATAGACGATGAGGAAGTGATTTCTGAGAATGAAGAGTCTGAGGATGAAAGCGCTGATGAAGATGAGGACAACGCTCTCGTTGTCACTTTTGATGAAAATTTTGACATTGCTAACTTCGAAGTTGAAAACTTTGAACTTGATGCCTTTATGAAGGATGTAGCAACGGCTGACAATATCTTTTGTCTGGCCTCTGAGAATCGACCGTGTTGTGATGATGAAATTTGTTCGGATGATGAATCCGAGACTGAGTCTATGGAAAATGAGATGACACCAAATTTATCTCAAACTGAATGTGTGAGTGTTGAGCTGCTTGCACTGAACGAGAGTCACTCTGAACTCTCAAAATCCTATGACTTAGCTATCACTGAGAATGGTGCACTTGAATTGTCACTAAAGTTTGTAAAAGAATCCTTTGATGAACTCTCTGAAGAGAAATGTAAACTGTCTGATGAAGTTGTTGCTATGAGAGAGTTGGTCGAGAAGACAGAATGTGAGAATCTGAAGTTGAAGAATTCTCTACAAATTTTGAAAGTCAAGTTTGATAACCTTTTTGAAGAAAAACACAAATACTTCAAGGAAGTTGTTGAACGGAGAGACTCTTGTGAGAAGTTGAGCACTGAAAACTCAAAACTTAAAAATGTGTTGAAGAAGGAGACAGCCGATGTGAAGAGACTACAAACTCTCTTTAAGAACTCCGACACTGAGAATGATGAGCTGAAATCAACTCTGATAAAAGCTCAAACTGATCTTGCTATGACCGATAAGGAGTGCTATGTTTTGAAAGAGAAACTCCGAATGACTGATGAACTCTTAAGAAAAATGAATACAAATTCTTCTGTATTTGACAATGATGCTTCTTACATGAATCCTAATCGCTGCGGACTAGGATTTCAAAAAGTTTTTGAGTCTATATATTCTACTCCCGAGAAGAAAGAATTGATTTTTGTCAAAGCTTCAAATGATCAACCAGAGGATGGATGTAAAGATGAGTCTGAGAGGTTGAAACGGAAGGAGATTGCTGAAGGGAAGAAGGTTGTCACATCTCCTGAATCAAAAACTCAAAAGTCGGTCTCGACTACTCGCTCTAAATCTGAGACTTATCAATTCCCAAGAAATATTGTGAAACATCCACGTGGTATTCTCCCTTATGAGAAGACGTTGTTAAAGAAGTTGGACAAACCCTCTCACTCTAAGTCTGGTATGCCAAAAACCGTCTTGAGGACTGAATCTCGTCAAAGGCGAGACTACGTCTGCCACTATTGCAATGTGCCTGGACATATCAGACCTTTTTGCTATAAGCTGAGAGCTGACATGAACCATGATTTGATGACATCAAATGTCAGAACACGAAATTCCCAAGTGCTGAAAGTTAAGAAGAATGTGAAGCCAGAGACTAAGGCAAAATCACGAAATTTTGAAGAGAAGAAGAGATGGGTGGTGAGTCCTCGATAGAGTGAAGTTAAGCTTAACTCCACAACTTCAAATGCATGGAAACCAAGAGAACTTATTTTCTGCAACGTTGGACTCAACGCCTCCTATGCTGGCAACAATGGCATTTGGTATTTTGATAGTGGATGTTCCCGACACATGACTGGGACTAAAAAATTCTTGAAAGAATACGAGCCGATGACTGGCTCTCCCGTGGTGTTTGGAGGGGGAGCTAAAGGCATGGTTATGGGAAAAGGAACACTTCACATTAAAGGATTGCCACCAATTCGCAATGTTGTTCATGTGAAGGGTCTTGTGGCAAATCTTATTAGCATCAGCCAACTGTGTGATGAAGGGCTGAATGTTAGTTTTGATAGAGATTCTTGCAAAGTTTTTGATGGAGAAGGGAAGTGCATCATGGAAGGTCCACGTGCTAAAAACAACTGCTATACAACTGAGTATAGCTGTTTCTCTGTGACCATTGCTGATGAAGTTGATTTATGGCATCAACGTCTTGGACACACTAGCTCTCGAAATCTGAGTAAACTTGTTAAGGGGGAGATAGTTCGAGGAATCTCTCAACTCCCCAAAATCGAGAAAAGAATGTGTGGAGACTGATAGAAGGGTAAGCTGACATGGTCATCTCATCCTGCACTACCAACACTGATGAGCACCACGGCTCCTTTTGAACTACTCCATATGGATCTCATGGGTCCAATGGAAGTAAAGAGTATTGCTAAGAAAGAATATGTGCTGGTGGTGGTTGATGATTTCTCTCGCTATACTTGGACAAGATTTCTGGCAACTAAAGATGAGACTTTTGATGCTTTCAAAGGCATTGTGAAGTGGATAAGAACAAATCATGAAGCTAAAGTTAAAAGTGTTGGAAATCGACTACCCGGGATGCGTTAGTTCGATCACTCGAACATCCGAACGATCCCAGTCGACCTCCAGGTCCGTTACTCCGTTCACGTGCCAGCCCGTATCCCGATTCACGCCCAGCCATTGCCCCTAAGGAAAACCGCGCGAACCAGAGCTGGCTGCCCGAAAAACAGCGAAACGGCGACCGCCGTTTGCCCTCCGGCGACCGCCGTTTGTCCGCGAACAGCAGCGCGACCTGCTGTTCCGAGCGCGTTTCCGGGTCGATTTTCCTCTTCTGACTACCGATCCGGAGGTCCTTGACCCCCAGTAGTCGAGGAACATGATCCACGACGCCCGGAACCCGATCTTAGATCCGATGTATTTTTAACGAAATAGAAAACGAAATGTATGCGGAATAAGGGTTTCGATTTCTTATACCTTTGTCGCGTGATTCGGAGAAGCCGAATTGTTGAGACCACGAAGCCTTCCGGTGTATGTCTCTATCCCCGACGTTCAGCCGTTGAGTGGGCAACGATCCGCTGAACCTTCCTCTTCTCCTTTCTCTCTTGAACCCACCGTAGGAATAATATCCTCTGTCTCATAAATATATTTGCGCAAGCAAAATTATTTCTACAGAATTATTACTGCGTTAATCTGAATTAATTAAGCAGAGGAAAATTAATTGCGCAAGCTTTTATTTTCTCTCATAAATATAATTGCGCTAGCAATCAATTTCTCCAGAATATAATAACAGCGCTAATCTATTTATTTTTACAGAAAAATAATTGCGCAACAATTTATTTTTCTCCGCAAAAATAAAATAGCGGCGTTTCTTAGGTTTAGAGAAAGAGAGGGTGAGGTATTTATAGAGCTACACTAGGGACCTTATGGAAATTAATTATTAGGCTAAATTGCAATTTAATTAACTCGGCGTCCTAAAAGGAAAACCTTAATTAAATTCCACAATTTTAATTATAATTAATTCCACTATAAAATTATAATTGAATTCCCAATAATTAATTTATATTATTTCAACAATAATAATTCCGCCGAATTACATATACGACTTTCCCCGTGTTTAAGATATCGTATGTCCACGAATTAACTTTAATTACTAATAATTAAATTAACTCGTTTCTTGTTATCCGAGACTAGTACCACTCATCCTTATTATCATGTGGAACGAATCCACCTGCAGGGTTTACATGATAAACTTTATGAGCTCATCTCGGGGACATCATCAACCCAATAAATGGGACACGGTTTCCTGTCTATAATCTATAGCATGCCGTGTGTACAATTCTGATTCCCAATTTACCGAGAATATTGACTAATCAATTAGTCTCACTCACTAGTAAGTCAAAGAACCGAGAACTGGACACACGCACCTATAATTATATAGGGATTAGGAATTCGTATATCCGTAATATCTGAGGTCTAGTTCGATTACTGCGATTAGTATAAATCGAACGCCCTCCCGTGGTCCTGCTCAATACACCAAGTGTACGAGTGTAACATGATAGTCAAGACCGACTATCTACCAGTCACACTACGACGTACCGATGGATTGTCCCTGTCCATCTAAGTCGTGAGCTACTGTTCGATAGTATACGAGTAACCGACAGTATGATCTTCCGCGTGTCTCCTCACACCAAAATGTCTACAACGTATACATCAAGGACTATTGCATTAAATGCAATCATGCTTGAATCATATCTCGAATTAAGGTATAGATAAGGAGTTCCGTATTTGCACTAAACTAGACATTTAGAATACAACTCCATCAATCTCCCACTTATACTAAAAGTCTAGTCGCCCTCTCCCAAACATCAGATTCCCATAACCTCATCGCGCCTTCCCAACGCTTTCGCTGGAAGTGCCTCTGTGAACGGGTTTACCAGGCAATCCTCTCGATGCTATCTAGGTGACAACTGCATCGTCTTACTAGACGATCTCTCGAATCAGGTGGTACTTGCGCTCTACGTGTTATCTCCCACTGTGGACTCGTGGCATTTCAAGTTTTCCAATACCGCTATTCAAAATAGCTTTGGGTAAACTAGAAACCACATCTAAGTCCCTTAGGAAGTTCTGGAGCCACACTGAGCTTTTAACTGCCTCAGAGGCCGTTGTCCTTTCAGTTTCCATGGTAGAGTCCGTAATGCATCGCTGCTTTACATTCTTCCATGTGACTGCTCCACTTCACAGTGAGAACACATAACCTGTCTTCGACTTTTGACTGTCCCTGTTTGATTTGGAAATCCAATTCTATGTAATCCAAAGGAAACAACTTGACTGCTTTGTAACTCAGAACATAATTCCTGGTCCTCTGCAGGAACCTAAACATGTTCTTTACATCAGTCGAGTGATCCTTTCCAGGATTACTATGATATCTCACCACCATGCCCACGGCATAGTAGATATCAGTCTCGTGCATAGCATTATATACATTAAGCTTCCCACCATTAAGGTGCAGGGAACTGCTTACTCTTCATCTATCTCCTTTATTGTGTCGGACACAAAACTTTAGATAGACGAATTCCACATCTAAAAGGTGAAGACCTTTCTTGGAATTCTGTATGCTGCAACGAGTAAGAATTGTATTTATGTATGAGGCTCGAGATAAGTTCTATGTTATTTTCTGGCGATCATTTATTACTTTGATCCCAAGAAAATTCCCGACTTCTCCTAAGTCTCTTACATTGAATTACTCGGACAACCATCCCTTTATGTCCGATAACATCTTTCATATTGTTGCCAATTTAGAAGGATGTCGTCTACATAAAGAATGAGAAAACACCACATCTTTTCTGTCACTTCTTTATTACACTCAGGACCTAAACATGCCTTGAATGAATCCATGAAATGGATTTTCTCATAGGTCCGCATGTGTCCAAGATCTTGAAGCTTCCTTCAATCCTAAGATTGATTAAGCTTGCTTACCGAATGCTCTTGGCTCTTTTCGATGAATCTCTCTGTCTGTCCCACACAGATGGCCCCGTCAAGACTTCGATTTAGGAAATCTGTCTTGACTTCCATCTTCCATGTGAAGACAAAAGAATCTGGATCGACTTTTGCCAAGACTGAGCATCTTGATCTTTCAGCGTCTCGTCATAGATCCAGGGTTCGGCTTCATGTTCTCCAGGTAACAAGTCCGAAGATTCACCTATAAACATGAACCTGTTGGGTTGTCTAACAACCCTCCCACTACAACGACGCTCCGGTGTATCTTTAGTGACTAAAGATTATAGTAGTGAACTACTCAGTTAGGCTGGTTCTAAGTCTTGATCAGTCCCTCTAAGCACATTAAGTATTACTCTACTCTTGGGCTTGTGATTCTTGCATATATAGTCCATGTCTAAGAACCGAACATTGATGGAATCAACGAATACCTGGTCCTTTGGACTATATTACATATCTCAATTCATTTTCTTAGGGTATCCTATAAACAGCCGAATATCTGTACAAGTTTCCAAAGGAATCAAGTTCAGGATAAACGCCGCTGTTTCCAAGGCATATCCCAAAACCGAATTAGGTAACTCCGAATAACTCATTGTCTACTTTCCCATATCTATAAGAGTCATATTCCTTCTTTACAACACATTATTTTGCCGAGGCATAAATGGTGTAGTCCGTTGGGAGTTAATCCCATTTTCTGATAAGTATGCCTTACTCCTCAAAGAGGTCTGCACATATCAGAGCGAATCAACTCTAGTACTTTCTTGGATCTTTTCCCTTTAACCGTAAAGGGTTGCTCGGTCATTAAAACTTCCAAGTATGATTCGAAGGTTGGAAGGTCCTTTCCTTCAACCTGGCTGAGTAGTCCATCAGCTTTCACCCTTTGAATCGTACTCAAGTTAAAATGATCTAGCCTAAGATTCCATAAGTACATTTGATTTATCCTAGAAGGATCTTTACTCTTATTGGGGTTCGACAATGTGTTATTAGCTCCGGTGTGTTGCATCGTGGAAGAACACGTATTTAGTATTAAATTGTCTACCAATGTACCAGAATAGATAATATCCCCGTTTCCTACTCCGATAAGTATGAAACTATCAGAAGAAACGGAATATCCATTCTAAGCCAATTTAGAAATCCGAAATGAAAATTCTTTCTAAATGCCGGCACATAAAGACAATTTATTAGAACTAAAATCCTACGGTTTAAAACCATTTAACATCTCCCACTGCAACGGCTGTTACCTTAACATTATTGCCTATGTAGGTTATAACTTCTTCCTTTCTAAGTCTCCGGGTTTCCTGGAACCCCTGCATTTAGGTGCAGACATGATTAGTGGTTCCCGTATCCACACACCAGGTACTGGTAGATAACACCACTAAACATGTTTCGGTGACTAAGGAAGAGTCAACTTCTTGTTGCTTGAGAGGACAACTAAAACTCCCAGTATCCATTCTGCTTACAACGGAAGCACTTGCCCTTTGGGCTTGCTTGTCCCATTCCGTGGTCCAGATATATTAGGCCCACTGGGTTTCCGTATTTGTTTCTTCTTCCTTTTGCCGCCCGAAGGCCTAGGAAGAGCCAATTTCTCAGCCACAAGTGCTTTGAGGACCCATAAAGATTCTCTCAGCCGCTAGAAGTTCAATCAGGAGCTCCGCCAATGAATAAGACCCCTTATTCATGTTATAGTTAAGGCGGAACTGCTCAAAACTTCTCGGCAGAGACTGGAGCACAATATCGAATTGGGTTACCCCATCGATAACTGATCCTAGAATCTCTATCTCATTCAGATAGCACATCATCCTAAGAACGTGATCCCTCACGGGCGTTCCTTCGGACGCGATGTCCGTCATGAGTTGCCTCATTGAATTTTGCCCGGCTGTCCTGTCCTGATAACCAAAAAAAAAACTTCCTGAGGTTAAGCATCATATCATAGGTAATGGTCATGGCTTGATCCCGATGTCGCAGCACATTTTGACATGAAAGCCATAATGCAGCTCCGCGTCATCTCAGAGCCTTGATCCATTTCCATGAGCTTCCTTTCCTCAGTAGTGGAAGCATCATTTGGTTCAGCAGGTCAATTGACTTGGAGTACATAATTGTACTCCTCTGCAGTTAGGACAATGTCCAAGTTTCTTCTTTAATCCATACAAACAGGTTCAGTGAGTTTGTTGACTTTTAATTGGAATAATACCATATAAAACAAACAATGAGTTTAATTCGATATCATTTCCCTCAAATAATATCATTAAACTACCAATCATTTCCAAAATCCCATCAGACTAGCATGCCACGTTCTTGTGGACGTATACTAATCCAAACGATTTTATAATTGGATTTTTACTTCGGTCGTACATCATCATAGCAGTGACTCCGATGGGGAGGATACTATAAAGCGTACCTAAGTGTATACCATTTCTCAGTACTAAGTCAACCGCTCGGGAACTACATGCCCACCGCAAGCCACGTTCATGTGGACGTTTACGTTGACATGCGGTCCTCCACGACTTTCTATAACTGTCGAGCCTCAATTAATCCTAAATTTCCGTTTCCATCTAGCAAGCCACGTTAGTGTGGACGTTTACTAAAACAAACAACTTTATTAATTGAATCCCATTTATTTAAATGTCATAGAGTCTCAATTAACCCAAAGTATCGTTTCCATTTAGCAAGCCACGATAGTGTGGACGTTTACTAAAACAAACAACTTTGTTAATTGACTCTTACATTTATTAAATTTCACAATTTTATTAATCAAAGCTTGATATCTCGTAAGTGAAACTCGAAGTTTCTAACCAGCGATCAATCATGCAATTGAGCCCTATCTCTCACTAGGTGAGGGAGCCAATCATACAATCGATCTAGTCATCGAATGACTCGAATGTCTCTAATTTGTGTCATTGACATAACCAAGTGGCTCTGGCTCCATTCCACTCCCCGGGGTGAGAATGAGTCGACTTGAAATTAGTCTTTGAAAAACAAATTAGGCATTGCTTTTGAAAAATATATTTATTAAATTCTATAAGTGGAATTAATTTCGAATTTTGATCCAGTGATATCCGTGTATCGACTTTATCCGATAGGGAGGATGACACTAAAGCCAACTCGTAAGTCAATACACATCACATTCAAAACAGAGAATGGAGACCGCGGGATTGTTTCCAATCCCTCTCCCACTTAGTATTTTACGATAAGGGATAACATGCATAAATAATTTAAGCATAATAATAAACACGTAAATCACATAAAAAGCAATTAACGTGGCCCCGATTATTATGGCCTTAAATATTTTCCAATGCACGTCTCTTGGAACTTCATCTCGTTGCTCGTCTCGATCTCGGTCCACCACCGACTCGCTCGAGGGTCAAGAGACGAACTCCTCCCACTGGAGCCTCGTCTCGAGCCTCGTTGAGTCGTCCGTGGGGTCGAACGAACCCCAGCCCCGCTGCTGCCCGTCGCGAACACGGGGTGTGTTCGATGGCTGCCCGTTGCCGGTTCGCCCTCCTCGATCCTCGTTTCTCCGGGTTTTGGTCTCGTCTCGATCCACCAAAATTAGTAAGAAAAATTACAAGAATAAACTTACTAAATCCGGCATCGATCCTATACAAGGTGATCGACCCTATACATGTCCCGGATACAACGAAAAATATATAAACCTAACGACTCAACCCGTCGTTTTTATCTATTACAAACAAGCATCGTTTTTCCAAAACAAAAACAATCTCGACAAGCCCGAGAGTTTAATCAAACCACAA
Source organism: Euphrasia confusa (assembly GCA_954870475.1). Taxonomy (NCBI): domain Eukaryota; kingdom Viridiplantae; phylum Streptophyta; class Magnoliopsida; order Lamiales; family Orobanchaceae; genus Euphrasia; species Euphrasia confusa. The sequence continues at coordinate 22,047,830 of OX940949.1, forward strand.
ATTAAAGCACAACATTCATCATAACATTGGCCATAATAACCGGGTTCAACCTGCAAAACAATTCTCGCAAAAATACATCGAATCGACAAAACCGTCTTTGATACCAATTGTTGGAAATCGACTACCCGGGATGCGTTCGTTCGATCACTCGAACATCCGAACGATCCCAGTCGACCTCCAGGTCCGTTACTCCGTTCACGTGCCAGCCCGTGTCCCGATTCACGCCCAGCCATTGCCCCGAAGGACAACCGCGCGAACCAGAGCTGGCTGCCCGAAAAACAGCGAAACGGCGACCGCCGTTTGCCCTCCGGCGACCGCCGTTTGTCCGCGAACAGCAGCGCGACCTGCTGTTCCGAGCGCGTTTCCGGGTCGATTTTCCTCTTCCGACTACCGATCCGGAGGTCCTTGACCCCCAGTAGTCGAGGAACATGATCCACGACGCCCGGAACCCGATCTTAGATCCGATGTATTTTTAATGAAATAGAAAACGAAATGTATGCGGAATAATGGTTTCGATTTCTTATACCTTTGTCGCGTGATTCGGAGAAGCCGAATTGTTGAGACCACGAAGCCTTCCGGTGTATGTCTCTATCCCCGACGTTCAGCCGTTGAGTGGGCAACGATCCGCTGAACCTTCCTCTTCTCCTTTCTCTCTTGAACCCACCGTAGGAATAATATTCTCTGTCTCAGAAATATATTTGCGCAAGCAAAATTATTTCTACAGAATTATTACTGCGCTAATCTGAATTCTGAATTAATTAAGCAGAGGAAAATTAATTGCGCAAGCTTTTATTTTCTCTGCAGAATTAATTATAGTGGCGTAAGTAAGGTTTTGATCTTCTGTCTCATAAATATAATTGCGCTAGCAATCAATTTCTCCAGAAAATAATAACAGCGCTAATCTATTTATTTTTACAGAAAAATAATTGCGCAACAATTTATTTTTCTCCGCAAAAATAAAATAGCGGCGTTTCTTAGGTTTAGAGAAAGAGAGGGTGAGGTATTTATAGAGCTACACCAGGGACCTTATGGAAATTAATTATTAGGCTAAATTGCAATTTAATTAACTCGGCGTCCTAAAAGGCAAACCTTAATTAAATTCCACAATTTTAATTATAATTAATTCCACTATAAAATAATAATTGAATTCCCAATAATTAATTTATATTATTTCAACAATAATAATTCCGCCGAATTACATATACGAATTTCCCCGTGTTTAAGATATCGTATGTCCACGAATTAACTTTAATTACTAATAATTAAATTAACTCGTTTCTTGTTATCCGAGACTAGTACCACTCATCCTTATTATCATGTGGAACGAATCCACCTGCAGGGTTTACATGATAAACTTTATGAGCTCATCTCGTGGACATCATCAACCCAATAAATGGGACACGGTTTCCTGTCTATAATCTATAGCATGCCGTGTGTACAATTCCGATTCCCAATTTACCGAGAATATTGACTAATCAATTAGTCTCACTCACTAGTAAGTCAAAGAACCGAGAACTGGACACACGCACCTATAATTATATAGGGATTAGGAATTCGTATATCCGTAATATCTGAGGTCTAGTTCGATTACTGCGATTAGTATAAATCGAACGCCCTCCCGTGGTCCTGCTCAATACACCAAGTGTACGAGTGTAACATGATAGTCAAGACCGACTATCTACCAGTCACACTACGACGTACCGATGGATTGTCCCTGTCCATCTAAGTCGTGAGCTACTGTTCGATAGTATACGAGTAACCGACAGTATGATCTTCCGCGTGTCTCCTCACGCCAAAATGTCTACAACGTATACATCAAGGACTATTGCATTAAATGCAATCATGCTTGAATCATATCTCGAATTAAGGTATAGATAAGGAGTTCCGTATTTGCACTAAACTAGACATTTAGAATACAACTCCATCAAAAAGGATCCGAAGTGATCACGGGACTGAATTTGAGAACGCCAGTTTTAATGAATTTTGTATGATGAAGGGAATTCATCATGAATACTCGGCTCCTAAAATGCCTCAACAAAATGGGATTGCCGAACGTAAAAATCGAACACTGCAAGAGATGGCTCGCGTGATGTTGATCTCGAAAAATCTTGCACGAAATTTTTGGGCTGAAGCCGTCTCAACTGCTGGATACATTCTAAATCGCATAAGTATTCGTTCTGGCACCACGGCAACTGCCTATGAAGTTGTGAATGGCAAAAAGCCATCTGTTGCTCACCTTCGTGTCTTTGGCTGCACGTGCTATATCTTGAGGGATCGCGATCCACTGAAAAAATTTGAAGCTAAAGCCGATCGGGGTATCTTTGTTGGCTATAGTCAAAACAGTCATGCCTACCGTGCTTACAATCTCAGAACCAGGAAGGTCATGGAAACTGTGAACATAAATTTTGATGAACAATACTTCATAGGAAAAGATGTGGATGAAGACTGGGTTAAGAAAGGAATTCTGGAGTATCGAACTTTTCCATCTACACCGATTGACGTGGCTCCTGAAAATGTAACTCCAAACACTTCACCTGAAGTTGGAGAATCTAGCCACCGTGACAATGATACTTCATCTTCTGAGGACAAAGAAAGTCAAAATATTGAAAACCCAGCTGATGCTCCTAGAGAGGCACCTCGCCTTATTCAAAAGAAACATCCACCTACTCAGATGATTGGAAACCTGAATGAGCGCACTACACGCTCGAAGAAACCTACTACATCTCAGGATGAACTCTACAACATCTGCACTTCTGCTATTTGTATTGATATCAGAATCTCTTGCTTCCTATCTCAGTCTGAACCGAAAAATTATAAGGAAGCTCTGAAGGATGATTGCTGGATCATGGCTATGCAAGAAGAGCTGAATGAGTTTACTAGAAACAATGTCTGGTCGTTGGTTCCTCGAACGTCGAATATCAATGTAGTTGGAACAAAATGGATTTTCAAGAACAAAACGGATGAGTATAACCAAGTTGTGCGTAACAAAGCTCGTCTCGTTGCACAAGGCTATGCCCAAGTTGAAGGGATAGATTTTGATGAAACCTTTGCTCCAGTTGCACGAATTGAATCCATCAGACTCTTAATCGCTATTGCATGCCACCTTGGCATCAAACTTCGACAAATGGATGTCAAAGCTGCATTCCTAAATGGAGTATTAGAAGAGGAAGTGTATGTTGCTCAACCAAAAGGATTCGAAGATCCCAAAAAGCCGAATCATGTTTATAAGCTTCACAAAGCACTCTATGGGTTGAAGCAATCTCCTCGCGCTTGGTACGGATGCTTAACGGGCTATCTTCTCAAGTTTGGTTTTGTACGTGGCTCAGTCGACAAGACTCTTTTCTTGAAACGTGATGGCAAACATATGATGGTTTCCCAGATTTACGTTGATGACATTGTCTTTGGTGCTACCTGCTCTAAACTCGTGAAAGCCTTCATGGAATCTATGTCTTCAACATTCCAGATGAGTCTTGAAGGAGAGCTACATCAATTCTTGGGACTTCAGATATCTCAACGACCGGATGGAATCTTCGTATCTCAAAGCAAATATGCGAAAAATATGGTCGAAAGATTTGAGATGCATCATGCTAAGACCGCAAAAACACCCATGGCTACGACTGAACGGTTATCTAAATCTATTAAAAGTCGAAGTGTTGATCAAACTCTTTATCGTTCTATGATCGGTAGTTTACTTTATCTAACCGCTACTCGCCCTGACATTATGTTTAGTGTTTGTATGTGTGCTAGGTACCAGGCGGATCCAAAAGAAGACCATCTACGAGCTGTCAAACGGATTCTCCGTTATGTCTCAGGGACTTCTGATTTAGGTCTTTGGTATGCATGCGACACTTCATCAAATCTTGTCGGTTACTCCGATGCGGATTGGGCAAGCGACACTGATGAACGAAAGAGCACTTCCGGGTGTTGTTGCTTCCTTGGCAATAATATCGTGTCATGGCATAGTCGGAAGCAAAATTGCATAGCGCTATCAACTGCTGAGTCTGAGTATGTTGCAGTCGGGAGTTGCTGCACTCAATTGCTTTGGCTAAAGCAGATGTTGGATGATTATCTTATCGAGAGTGCTCCCTTGGTGTTGTACTGTGATAACCAAAGTGCTATCAAAATCAGCGAAAATCCTGTCCAGCATTCTCGCACTAAACACATCGACATTCGACATCATTTCATTAGAGATTTGGTTGATCGTGATATAGTCAGTCTACAGCATATTTCAACAGAAAAACAGCTCGCTGACATCTTTACCAAACCTCTTGACTTTGAGAGATTTCAAACTCTAAGAAATTCTCTCTGCATGTGTTCTCTTTAAGAGTTCACGAAAATTTTGAAGTCTGAAAGATTGTTTTCTTTACTTCTGAATATGCACGCTGAATCGTCGTGGACTAGTCTAATAAAGTTGAACATGGATTCGAGGCCGCTTTAGTCTTCGGACCCAAGTGCATTTATTCCTCTGAGTGCAAACATGTGTTCTTGGCATATAACTCCCATAAGCTATCATTTGCATAGATCCATAATACCAAGTAACGGAGGACGCCGGTTACCCCGACTCCCCTCTTCGAAAGGTAGCACATGGACGCCATAGTTTAAGATGCTCTTCTATCACACTTCGGAGATGCGGGATGATCCTCGCTCCCCTCTGACTGCTGTAATGAGCATCTGTTGCATTTCATTTAAAAGCTAAAACTCGTCTGGAGGACGCGGGTCGAACCTTGCTCCCCTCTGATTGTAGTAACGCTTAGTCCCAAGTGGAGTGCCTTAAAAGTTCACCTTGCACTCATGAAATAAAAATCTCTTGTGCGGTGCAAACTCATCAAATATGTTTCGACGAAACACGGCATGTATTCTTGTGATTGTGACGAAGGACAAGTTAAATGTCTATCAATATACTTCGGTCCGTTTCACCGATTTTTAATATGAGAGATTTTTTCTTATACCTCAAAGTTGCTATCACCTCGTGTGAAATTTTTGGTTTTTGGAAAGTGATGAAATGAGAACTCTTTTCTGGGAAAATATTTGCTCTTCACTGCCTCGTATCACCGCTTAAATCTCTACTAAAATGTTTTTGAATGTTTGCAGTGTGTTGAACGCTTGAATACTAACTCGGGATGTGTTGTTTTGACTGGTATTCCTATAGTTCATGTTCAGCATCTCGTGGAGTTCAAATCTTTAAGACGAAATTTGAGTGTAGCAGCTTCCAGTGCACAACTTCTCATGCAAAGTTGGTCATACAAGATATCAAGTGACAATGGTCACACAACGTTTCATGTGACGCTGGTCGCTCGAGGCTGTCTTGCGACGCTGGTCGCACGCGACACCAGTCGCACGCGACACCAGTCGCACACCACGATTTCATGCGACGCGAGTCGCAAGCGACGCAAGTCGCATGGTTTGCCCATCTGCGCTACTCACTCCTTCTCCACCTCGGTTGTTCAACACAAATGATGTTACACACTTCATCTCCGCGACAATGAACGACAATGCTACCTTATGCTCGTTGACGAGATTTTTTTAAATCTTGAAATTATTGAATTTTTTTTTGAAATTTTTTTTACTTTGAAACTTTTTTTACAAAAAAAAAAAAAAAAAAAAAATATTATAATAATAAAAAAAAAAATTAATATTTTTTTATTCGATTTTTGTACTGATGGGCCAATTTTGTACTGATTATTGGGCTTTTTCGCAGGTCTTTTTGTCCAAGACGAGCCGGCCCAAAATTTTCCTATAAATAGGACCTCAAAAGCTTTGGATTAGGTTACTTGCATTCTGATTTCTCTAAGTCCTACACTCGTGCCTACATCGCGTTGTCTTCACTTCGAGATTCTGAGTTTGAGTTTCTTCGTTCACGCAACCGGCGTTCGACGTTGATAGTTTCGATTCTCTGTTCCTGTAGCTTCACGCTCCAAGTGTTAGATTTCTGTTACTCTTGCTTTGCACGCCAGGTGTTGTGGTTGTGATACTTAGGTTTTCTAGACTTCCTATCTCCCTCTCGCTACCTACTCTTGCTATGTCTTCCTCTACTGGCACCCTGTTTGACGATTTGGATAAGGAAGTTTTGGAATCACTTCGTGATGCTTGGAAGCAGGCACCTTCGCCTGACTCAAAGAAGAAGGCACTTCATGCTCTTCAAAAGCACATGGACAAAATGGACCGTCGCTCTGGGAAAACAATCTCTGACTCTCCTACCGTCGATCTTACTAAGGCATCCAAACCTGCACACTCTGTGTCTCATGGTGCAGGCAAGACTGCTAAGGATCCGAAATCTGGTTTCCTGCGAACCTACAAAGGAACCGTGTCTCGCAAGGAGTATGAACGAATGATCGCTGAAGGCGAGATGACTACTGATGGAAAGAAAATCGTCAAAGTTCCCTCCACTGCTGAAGTGGTTAAACCTTCTGTCTCTATTTCTACAAACATATCCAAGAAACCAATGTCATCTGACGTTGTTGCTGAACCTAAGAAGTCCAAACCCTCACTTTCTAGCGACCCTGCTAAGTCTAAACAACGAGCATCTGGCTCTGGTGATAGGGTCAAACAAATTGCTCATGACTCCTTCATTCCTCCGATTGTACCACACTCGTCTGGCTCAACCGGAGCTACCGCTGATCAGATTTATGTGATGAAGGTAGAAGAATGTGGACCACACTATAAACCTGACTTCTTTACTGAGAGAGCCGAACATCGGCTTAACCTGATAGAGTCTGACGCTACCGTCGTTTGAGTAGCGAGCAAAATAAATTTATAAGAACCTAAACCTTTCACCAACAACAAGTATTAGTGGTAATTATTAGGTGTCGATCCCACGAGGAGTTTATCGTTATTTTCTCACGGCTTTGCCCAATGTGGGTTGTCACGATTTTTGAAAGAGTTTTGAGTGAATAACCGACCTACTAAAATAACTAAAAATAAATAATAAACAAACTAAATAAAATAACAAAAAATAAAATACTCAGCTACTGAACTTGACCAATACGAAAATTAAACTACTCAACTACAGAATTCGACCAATATATAAAACAGAGCATCTGGGCACAGTCGTCACCTTGTCTACCTGATCAAGTTTCTACTGTTCATCAGCACATAAGATTTTGCTAACAGCTTTATCTTTCGGTTATAGGCTGTCCAATTAAAGTATAAACGCCCCTATGTTGTAACGCACGCAAATACCCCAACCCTTATTCACTCTTTCGGTTTAAAGTTTTACTAGATCTCTCTAAGCACAACTTCTAGTATTGATCAATTCGACACTATGTTAGCCGACATGAGTCTAAGTTGACCAAACTGCATTAATCTCTAAGCAAACCCGAAATGGCCAATAGCATGCCCGGACAGACCCGAGTCATACGACCACATCTCCAGCAACATGTAATACTATGCGGACGCCCAGTCTCCCGGCACGTTGATCCGCGTATGTGTGTGTTAGGTGAAAAGAGTTTCCTACTGGCTACTGTACGTTGCCCAAGTCCCTAACATGCCTGTAGATACTACCCTGTTGAATCGGGAATAAAACTAAGTTAGTTGCAATAATCGAAAGCCTCTCAGTATTTTAGAAAGCAGACAGACCAAGTTCGGACCTTGCCCAGGCGCAGATTAACTAGCTACGCATGAACAAACATAAAATAAATAAAATAAAATAAAAGGAAAACATGCTTAAATTAAACTAAGAAATCAAAGTAACAATTGTCTTGAATAATCAGAAATTAAAATACGAAAATAAAAACATGAATTAAAACGAAATTGCCCAGCTATGCCCGAAGGCGATAGCCGGGGAGAACTCGTCTTCTTCTTCCTCTGATCTTCTTTGGTGGGGTGGTTGATGTGTTGTTGTTCATAGCTTCGTGATTTCTAGGGTATCATGTATATTTATAGGTGCTGGAAGTCTTGGGCTCCAAGTAAAATCGCTGGCTTGATCAGATTAATTGAGATAAGGAAATAAAAGATTCTTTCCTTATCCTTTCCTTAAAAATAGGGATCCTGCCGCGTCCTTGACCAATTTCGTGTATATAGGACTCTTCTGATGTAGAGACGTGTTGGACAATGACTCTAAGGTTGGATGAGAGTCCAACTTTGATACTTCTCTGAATCTGGTCGCCCTTTGATGTATTTTAGATTTCCAGGACTCTTCGTACACTGCTTGCTCAACGTCCGTCTCTGGTCAACTCCGATCTATGTCCAACTTCTCTACTTCGTACGGTACTTGGTCAAGCTTCGATCTTGATCACTTCCTGACTTTGGCCAATATGACATGGGTGTTCGTTCCAGGCTAACTTGCTCAACCGTCGTACTTGCTCAATGCGACATTTCTTGCTAAATGTGCGTCTTTTCACGGTCACCTGCATAACTTGACCATAGACTCCAAATGTGCCCTCCCAGACACGAACAAGGTGAAAACAACGAAAAAGACTCTATTAACTTGACTCAAAAGAACTAAAAATGAGCCAAAAAATATGGCTCATCACACGCACACACTTTAATTACGCTTGTCCTCAAGCGTGTGGTATGACTCGCGCTGCTCAAGTAGAAAACAAGGGAGGGAGGGAAAGAAATAAACAGAAGACACTAGCATGATTTTCAGAATATTACCTTGATCAAGTAAACAGATAGTCAAAATATTAGTCCAGGGGATGCATAAAAAACGGTCAAGACGCTGCAATAGGATTTTATGATTCTCTCCCTAAGTGTTTCTCTCATTCAGTGTATGGGTAGTGTCTCACTCAATTTTGTTTTGGAATGCGTTTTGCCTTGGGCTTGACCAATTTCTAACCTATGACAATTCTTAGTTGAGCTAGGCATATAATCAGGACTTTTTAGGGTGTTTGTGTAGGCTGTATTGGGCATATCTCCATGTTGACCGTAGGCAGTGTTGCTTATTTTACTTAGCAACTTTTTTTTTTCGTACCTCTAATTCACTCCCTTCTTACAGGCCTCAGCACAACTCATTTATTATGGATTTTTTTATTTTTTTTTATTTTTTATTTTTTTAACTTGGTCAACCAGTTCACATGATTTGCTTGCTGCCATTGACAAGGTTTTTTTTTTTTTTTTTTTTTTTTTTGGCTGAAGACTTTCTTTCTGACTTGCCCATTTTTCATACTCGGGCAGGTTTTCATGTTGGTCAGAGTGTCCCCAGGTGATCAAAGAACAGACTAGGCTCAAGGGGCTATCAAGGGTCTTCTTTATTTATTGACAAAAATGAAAAAAATTTGCCTAAGTCATCTAATACCTCAACTTAACAATTCAATCACACAAGCAGAAATAAGGCAAACCTCAGCATTACGAAATTCCAAACAAACTCTCAAGAAAGAAATATATTCATAATGTTGGCTCAAATCTCACGGCTACCTAATTGCAGTTCCATCGTCCCAATTTTCATGCATAGACTAATAGTTTTGAAAACTGTTCAAATTGACCAAGTATATTCGTCAAGCATGCGACACGACCAAGGACAGGGGTTGCTCCTACCCGTTCCCCCACTCACACACTTTGCCTCCGGCAAAGTGGGTGAAATAGTAATAAGATTGGGCAGGGACTTCCCTTGACATAAAACTCCGACTCCAAACGACGTTGGCGTACCTCTCCACTCACACACTTTGCCTTGGGCAAAGTGTGTTAATGAAAAGATCAACCCTTGACTCGAAAGAAAAGAAAAAGAAAAGAAATAAAAGAACAATTGGGAGGGCAAGTGAGGAGGAGGTAAAGTTAAGGTAAAACCTGAATGAGCATGGATGAAGTGGACCATTAATGATTTCAGTAGCTCTACGAGGTCATCTTTGCATGTTGCCCTGATGCTTTAGGACTACGCTCTCAGTCAGTAACTTGGGCACGTCAACCCAGGTCTTGGCTTCTCTCTAGTGGTCATCCTTGCAACTTCAGGGAACTCATCAATCTTCTAGCGTAAACTGTTGAAAGTAAACCAAGTAGCCTTGAGGTTTGCTCAAGCAGCTACCTTTATGCCCTCCTTGACCTGCACATAAAAAACAAACAAACCCTTTCTCCTTTTGGATTCAGACAAGTCAAGTTCTCTATCCGATTTAATTCAAAATAAAAGAAAAGAAAACTAAAATAATATACAAGAAATACCAGGTTGCCTCCTGGTCAGCGCCTTAGTTATCGTCATGGGCATGACGTGATGTATGCTCACCATTCTTCACGGTGAAAGGGTTTGAGCTTCTCCTCGTTATGGCCATAAGAGGCCTTCAGGCACTTGAGTAAATTTGTGAAGTTGCTCATCATACATCCATGTAAAGTGCCTGCTGGGTTGCCCATACCAAATGGTAACTGCATGTTGGTCAGGGGCGAATTCCTCTTCTCTTCCGGATTTTGGGCAAACAACCCTTGTGTCTTCCTTTCTGAACCTTCACTTAAAACATCACTATTGATCTCACTGATTGTATCCCCTTGTCCAAAGTAGAGATATTTCGTTTGCTTGGGTAATATCTTCGATTTTTTCTCGGGTTCCCGTTCAAAGGCTGGCTCCAATCTCTCTTCTCGGACATCATTCTTAGTTTGCCTCGTCTGGATTAAAATATCAGATGGTTGAAACATGCCAATATGAAATACCTCATGTTTCCTCACTTGGATGATATTTAGTTTCTGCTCTTGGGCAAGTTGCTCCTCTTGGGCAGGTTGCTCTTCTGTTGCAGGTTGCTCCTCTTGGTGGTTGTTATGCCCATAACCAAAACTAGGTGTGTTGGCCAGGGCATACTGGTCGTAGCAATTCTGTCTGTCTTGCCCATAACTGTGCATTGGGCATCCTGCGTGTCTTCCCTCATAGTGTAGTAGTGGGCGCTGGTCATGATCAACTTCATTTGTTTCGACTGCTTTGAGTGGTCTTGTGGCCATAATCTCCGCGAGTTTCTCGATGGTGCCACAAAGTTTATCAATTTTATCTTCGGCAGACTTGGGCATAGCAGATGTCTGCTTGGGCAAGTTGTCTTCATCTTCACGGGATCCTTCGGCCAAGTCTTTCAATATTTTGAACGCCTCACTTGCTGTTTTGTTGAGAATAGAACCTCCACATGCAGCATAAATCATCATTCTTTCTTGTCCTCTCAGTCCGGATCTGAAGTATTGGATCAATTCATGATCCAGAAATAGACGATATGGGCATAGTGCTTGAATCTCATTGAATCGTACCCAATAGTCGTAGAAAGATTCTCCTGTGCCCATTTTGATGTTGTAAATCATCTTCTTCATCTGCATGATCCGAGATATGGGGAAGTGCTTCTTCAAAAATTGATGTTGAAGCTGCTGCCATGTTGTAATTTCGCCCCTGGTCAAGGTGTACAACCATTCTCTTGCCTCGCCGGCAAGGGAGAAGGGAAAAGCTAATAGTCGGATGTACTCTGTCAGGTTGCCCATAGCAGGTATAGTCCCACATGCTAGCTCAAAATTTCGCAAATGTAGTTGAGGGTCCTCCCATGGCATATCGCTGAACTTGGGCAACAGCTGCAGAAAACTGGGTTTCATTGACCAATCTGTAGTGATGTTGGGCAAGGTTATGCCCACAAGTTTAAAGTCCAAAAAGTTAGGGAAATTTAATTCCCTCAATGTCTGCTCCACTCGTCGGTTGTTCAAGTCGTCCATCTTTTCTGTCCTCTGCTCAACTCTGGATCTTGAGCAAAGGTGGGTCTCTGGGCTGCACGTGCAACTTGACCTGCTTTCCTCGTCCTGCTCCTTGCTGTCCTCTTTGGTCAACCTGGAACAAAAACAAAAAAATCGCAAATCAAATAGCACAAAGAAAATAACTGGAATATAAAATCCCCGGCAAAGGCGCCAATTTTGACGCTACCGTCGTTTGAGTAGCGAGCAAAATAAATTTATAAGAACCTAAACCTTTCACCAACAACAAGTATTATTGGTAAGTATTAGGTGTCGATCCCACGAGGAGTTTATCGTTATTTTCTCACGGCTTTGCCCAATGTGGGTTGTCACGATTTTTGAAAGAGTTTTGAGTGAATAACCGACCTACTAAAATAACTAAAAACAAATAATAAACAAACTAAATAAAATAACAAAAAATAAAATACTCAGCTACTGAACTTGACCAATACGAAAATTAAACTACTCAACTACAGAACTCGACCAATATATAAAACAGAGCATCTGGGCACAGTCGTCACCTTGTCTACCTGATCAAGTTTCTACTGTTCATCGGCACATAAGATTTTGCTAACAGCTTTATCTTTCGGTTATAGGCTGTCCAATTAAAGTATAAACGCCCCTATGTTGTCACGCATGCAAATACCCCAACCCTTATTCACTCTTTCGGTTTAACGTTTTACTAGATCTCTCTAAGCACAACTTCTAGTATTGATCAATTCGACACTATGTTAGCCGACATGAGTCTAAGTTGACCAAACTGCATTAATCTCTAAGCAAACCCGAAATGGCCAATAGTATGCCCGGACAGACCCGAGTCATACGACCAGTCTCCCGACACGTTGATCCGCGTATGTGTGTGTTAGGTGAAAAGGGTTTCCTACTGGCTACTGTACGTTGCCCAAGTCCCTAACATGCCTGTAGATACTACCCTGTTGAATCGGGAATAAAACTAAGTTAGTTGCTATAATCGAAAGCCTCTCAGTATTTTAGAAAGCAGGCAGACCAAGTTCGGACCTTGCCCAGGCGCAGATTAACTAGCTACGCATGAACAAACATAAAATAAATAAAATAAAATAAAAGGAAAACCTGCTTAAATTAAACTAAGAAATCAAAGTAACAATTGTCTTGAATAATCAGAAATTAAAATACGAAAATAAAAACATGAATTAAAACGAAATTGCCCAGCTATGCCCGAAGGCGATAGCCGGGGAGAACTCGTCTTCTTCTTCCTCTGATCTTCTTTGGTGGGGTGGTTGATGTGTTGTTGTTCATAGCTTCGTGATTTCTAGGGTATCATGTATATTTATAGGTGCTGGAAGTCTTGGGCTCCAAGTAAAATCGCTGGCTTGATCAGATTAATTGAGATAAGGAAATAAAAGATTCTTTCCTTATCCTTTCCTTAAAAATAGGGATCCTGCCGCGTCCTTGACCAATTCCGTGTATATAGGACTCTTCTGATGTAGAGACGTGTTGGACAATGACTCTAAGGTTGGATGAGAGTCCAACTTTGATACTTCTCTGAATCTGGTCGCCCTTTGATGTATTTTAGATTTCCAGGACTCTTCGTACACTGCTTGCTCAACGTCCGTCTCTGGTCAACTCCGATCTCTGTCCAACTTCTCTACTTCGTACGGTACTTGGTCAAGCTTCGATCTTGATCACTTCCTGACTTTGGCCAATATGACATGGGTGTTCGTTCCAGGATAACTTGCTCAACCATCGTACTTGCTCAATGCGACATTTCTTGCTAAATGTGCGTCTTTTCACGGTCACCTGCATAACTTGACCATAGACTCCAAATGTGCCCTCCCAGACACGAACAAGGTGAAAACAACGAAAAAGACTCTATTAACTTGACTCAAAAGAACTAAAAATGAGCCAAAGTTCTTGAGGATCGTCATATCCGCGTTGCTGATTATGATAAGTATGGTCTTTCAAAGTTCTTCACTGACATGTGGTGGAAATCGATATCCCGGAATTAATAAATTAATTAAAATTAATTATCTAATTAATTCCGACCGAAATCCTTTGGAGATCGAATATCCGGATTGTCAAAATTGCGGAACCGACAACCCAATCGAAATCCCGATCGCCGGAGAAACCACGAGCGCGCCACGAGGAGCCGGGCTCAACCGAACGCACCACCGTGGGCGAACCCACGGCTGTCCAGCCGAGACCCTACGCGGGGCTCGCGGTTGCTCACGGCAACCGCCAGGGCTGCTCGTAGCAGCCCCGCAGCGAGTCCTCGACTCGCTGTTCACGGGAGGTGGTTGCCCCGTACGAGTCGCACGGGCTGCTCCCAGCAGCCCGCTGGGCACGCCCCGTACGCGACTCGCGTCGCCCGCGTGCCCGCTACGGGAACTCCCGTAGCTCGCGGCGACGCCGTACGGGGAGATCGAGCCTAGCTCGATCGAGCCTTCGGCTCCAGCCGAGGCTCACGCCCGGCAGCCCCCTTGGGCGGGGATCCACAAACCGCTGGCGGTCCGGTGGTTCAACCACCACCGCCCGGTTTGTCCTCGCCTTTGAGTTCATCCCTCGGATCTTGGTTCATGACATTTTTACGATAATTAAACGATAAAATCATAAAGAGGGTTTTACGATTTACCTCGTTCTCGTTGTTCGGAAAAACGAAGAACTCAATTTGACGACCTTTGAGATCTTCCGACGTATTCCTTGCACTAGCTCGGACGTCGTGTGGACGACGATCTACCGAACTCCATGGATCTCCCTCTCTACTTTCTCTCTCTAGAATTGTGATCTTCAACTTATGAGAATAGAGAAGACCATGTAGTGCTTTTATAGGCTACGTAGGGGATCTTAAGGAGGTGGAATATTGGGCTTCCAATATTAATGATTAAATTTAGCCCAAGCCCAAATCTATTAATCCCATTAATATTAATTAATTTATTTTCCACTATATAAATTAATTGCACTCCCAATATTAAACCATATTATATCAAATAATATTTCTCCGGTAGTATTATTTATTCCGTGTATTTAAGATATAAATATCCATGAATAAAATTAATTTATTGCTAATTAATTTATTCATCTCTTATATCCGAGACTAGTACCATTCAACCTTAATTATTATGCGGAACGAATCCACCTGCAGGGTTTACATAATAATTCCTTATGAACTCATCTCGGGGATATTATCAACCCTTACGGGATACACTTTCCCGTCAAGTATTCACGGCATGCCATATATAAAATATAGTGACCCAACTTAACCGGTAATTAACCCAATAATTAAATCGGTTAATTCTTTTGGTAAATTAAACTCACTTATATTAAATATACACACCCGCAATAGTATCGGGGATTAAGAATAAAATACACTGAGATTTAAATCGATTATCTAAGGCAATCCTAATCGATAAATCTCAAGCGATCCGCTCAATACACCAAGTGTACAAGTGTGATAAAATAATTAAGACAAATTATTTTCTCTCTCACACAACGACTATACCGATAGATTGGTCCGTGTTCATCTAGGTCGTGAGTAACTGTTCGATTAAATACGAGTAACCGATAGTATAATCTTCTGTGTGGGCCCGCACACCATACTAACTACAACGTATAGAATCCAGGACTATATTTTGCATATATTTAATTATCAATAATTAAATGCAAACAATTGTTTATTAATTTAATAGATTAAATGCTATGACCGGGAGTTTACCGTTACTTAAATCTAGACATTAAGTACACAACTCCAACAATCTCCCACTTGTACTAAGGTCTAGTCATTTCCTCCAAACTCCCGACTCCCATACTCATCACGTGCTTAGAGTTGTACTTCCAAGAAGTACTGTGTGAATGAGCACTCTAGGTTGCCGCTCTGAAGTTATCTTGGTGACTACTGCGTCGTCTCCCTCAACGATGACTCGTATCAGGTGGTACTTGCTCTATGTGTTAACATCACTTTTTGACTTATGACTTCTTCCAGTTTACCATGCACCGCTATTCAATAGCCTTTGGTAAACCAAGAGTCATATCCAAGTCTTAGAGGTTATCCCGGAACCTAACCAAAACTTCCGCTGCCTCTGAGGCTGCTTATTCGGTTATGAGAGAGTCTGAGAAGCGTCCTGCTTATCACTCTTTCATTTCATGGTTCCACCTCTTTCTAAAAGTGAACACATAGCCTGATATCGACTTACACTGGTCCTTCTCTGATTTGAGATCTGAGAATTTGTAATCAAAGAAGATTTCGTCTTGCTTAATAATCCAGTACTTCACAAGTACTATTACAGCATTCGAAAATTTCTTGTCTAGATTACTTTGACATCCTCCCACTACGCAAACCACATAGTTGACATCATGTTCTTGTTTTACAACATTGCATCTATAAAGCTTTTCCACACTAGAAGTGTAGGAAACTGCTTTGTCCTCATCTATCTCCTTCATGTGTTCGAAACACATACCCTTTAGATAGATGTATATTCTGTCTCTGAAAGGCAATAACCTTTCTCAGAAGTATGCATGTTCAAAACAAACCATAATCGTATAAGATATCTAGGAGAAGTACAATGCTCTTGTCCTTTGATCGAAAGATCTCAAGAACATGCTCTAACTTCTACTCAATCTTATATCTCGATTCATTTAGACAACCATTATCTTATGTCTGACAACATCTTTACATTGTTGCCAATGATAAAATATCATCTACATAAAATCTCCGAGAAACACCACCTTGTTTCTATTACGTTTCCAATACACCTTTCGTCTATGCCCTTTGATGAATCCATCAAATGGACTATCCCATCAATTCGCAAGTTCCACGATTTATAGCTTTGTTTCAATCCATAAATGGATTTACTAAGCTTGTACTCTAAATGATCTTGCCTCTTAACAATAATCCTTATTGTTTTCTAAGTAGGCACATTTAGGTCTAGTACTGCCCTCATGCAGAGCTGGGGATCGATTTCATCTTTACCAGATCCAGAGTTGAAAACTCTTCTAGTCTTATGAACATCTCCGGTTGTCTTAACAACCTCCCACTGCAATGGCGTCCCGGTGTATAACAGTAATAACAGTAGGTGCAGTGTGTGGTGTACCTCTACTCGGTTTGGCTGGTTCCTAGTCCTTGTCCTTTTTCTCATTCCAAGGTATTACGTCAGTTCGGGCTTTGTGGTTCTTCTAATAGTCTTTCTCTAAGAAACGGGCGTTACACGTCCTTCTGGTTCATAGTACTACAGAAAACACAATACTTTGTTCATCTAGGATATCCTACAACCATATTGAATATGCCGTTGTCTCCAGGAATATCCATAGAACATAGGTAGTTCCGAACAACTTGTTCTTTCACTATTAGAATTCTATTTCTTATTGACTCACCATCTCTACACGTAAGTGTATGGTGTAGTCATTTGAGACTTAATCTCAATTTTTTTTTTTATTATGCTATGTGTTATTCAGATAGGTGATAGCCTCCGCGATTTAAGTCGCAGGCTTCCAAAGGATATACTTAGAAGGTTCCCCATAATTGCTTTGTGACTTTGCTTTTATGGCACATCAAGTATTCTAATCCATTTTTCGAGTATTCTTAAGAACTACTCACACCTTTCTAATTACACATATGTCTGCATATATCATTGATCATTCTCAATACTTGTCCGAATTCTATCCTTTACCAAAAGGTATGCTTAGTTGTATTATCTTCCAAACTTGATTCTTAGGTCGGAAGGTCCATTCCTTCAACTATAATTGATCAAATCAATTTTGACCTTTTGAATCTCATTTGAATAAATACTACTAAGTGTAAGAATTCATAAGTATAATGATTTAACAAGAAATATATCTATCTAGTAAAACAAGTTATAGAACGGTTTGTTGCATCGTGGTAGACTCAGGATCTATCATTCATATATTGCTATCTAATGTACCAGAATAGATAATACCCATTATTTCTTATCAAAATCAACACCGTGATTAAAGAAATAAAATATCCATTCATAAATAATAGAAATCCAGAACAAAAGTTCTTTCTAAAATAAAGGGTACATAATGCAATAAACTTGAAATGAAATCCTATTTAACTACTAAAGTAGATAAATGTCTTCCAATGCAACAGCTGCCTCCTCTACAGCTTTGCCTTGACTATTCCTCCATTTCCAAGTCTTTGGGTTTCCTGGTGTCCCTGCATTTTAAATGCATACATACCGTTAGTGGATCCATATCTACCAACCAGGTTTCTGGTAGATAACACAGCTGACTATGTTTTAAAGACTAAGGAGAGAATCTCATACCTTCTCCAGGAGAAAATAAAGACTTCCAGTCCCCAGATAACTTTCTTTGAGAATGACTGCTCGAAGGCTTTCTCACCCTATTCCGTGGTCCAAGTGCAGGACTACAGGGATTCTTTGTCTGCTTCTCCATTCCTTGGTCTATGCCCTTAGGTTCGAAACCTTTGGCTTTGGCCATAAGAGCTTGCGATTGTCTCAACTCATCCAAAAGGTCCAGCATCTCGAAAACGTGTTCAAGCGTTTCCTCGAAGCGACTGACCTTTATGAGTATCCTCATCGCCTCTTTTCTAACCTTCTCGTTGTCTCTAAACATAAGCTTGAGTTTCAGCATGATGTCATGATTGGTGGTTAATGCAAAAGCACTGTTCCACTTCTCAAAATCAGCTGTTTCCTCAATAGTTGAGACACGTGTTGGTTCAGGAGGACAAAGTTCACTGAGTACTAACTTGTACTCAGCAACAGTCTGGGAAATGTCTAACTCTTTATTCCATCCAACACAGTATGGAACTAGTGCGTTGAATTCCTTGAGTATCACAGAAAGTGGGTTCATAGCTATTCTCTAAACCTATAAGCACATTTAAACAAACAATCAATTTAATATCCGATATTATCTCCCTCAAATAATATCATTAAATTACTAATTACATCTAAAATCCCATTAGGTAAGGCAAGCCACGTTCGTGTGGACGTTTACCCACCCAAATGATTTAGCAATTAGATTTGCTTCGGTCGTACATCATTATAGCGTTACTTCGTTGGGAAGAATACTATAAAGCGTACCTAAGTGTAAACCATTACTCAGTACTAAGGTGAATCATTTGGAATTGCTACGTCACCGCAAGCCACGTTAGTGTGGACGTTTACGATAACTCACAATCCTTCACAATTCCCTATAACTGTCTACATCAACTATTTCCAAAAATCCCATTCAGCATAGCAAGCCACGTTCGTGTGGACGTTTACTACACCAAAAGACTTTTATAGTTGACTCCCAATTACTTGAAGCATTCGATTTTTGTAAATCAAGACGCGGAGAATCATAAGTGAAACTCGAAGTTTCTAACCAGTGATTCACCATGCGAACAACCCTATCTCTCATTAGATGAGGGAGCCGAGCAGACAAACGATCCATCTTCAAAAGAATGGTACGAATGTCTCTAATTTGTGTCATCCACATGACCAAGTGGCTTTGGCTCCATTCCACTCCCCGGGGTGAGAATGAGTCGACTTGAAGTCAGTTTCAGAAAGACAAATTAGGCATTGTTTGATAGACTTAATCAATGTTTCTTGTAAAAGGAATTACAAGAATTCTCCTCCAATGACATATCTATATGAACTTCGAAAGCTCATAAATGTCACCAAGAGAACAGTAATGGAGACCATGGGAATGTTTCCATCCCCTCTCCCACTTAGCTTTTTATAACAAAGGGATACGCTATCTAATGCATAATTAAACACATAAGCATGCATACAAGTAATAAAGCACATATCACATAGTCAAAATAATGCTAGAAAATTATTTTCCGACTATCATGGCTTTATTCCATCTCCGTATGCGTCCTCTAGTCTTCAGTCTTCGTTCTTGAATGCTCCATGTGACGAGAATATTAATCCCAATATTTAAATCTATTTATTTTTAATAAATCCAAAAGATACTTAATTCGAAAATTAAGTCAATCGAATAAATCAAAAATAAAATTAAATATTATTAATATTTTTTATTTATTTTCCCATCTAATTCTATTAAATCTCTAGAATAATCTATCAAGTAAAACTTGGAATATTCTAGAAGACTTCTATAATAGAATAAGGAAATAAAATAAATTAGGACTCTTCTACTTTCCAAAATTAATTAATTTCCATGTCCATGAGAATTCCCATAAAAGGAATAATCAAATAGGAAATAAATCAATTTATTAATTAATTATTTTCCTATCTAATTCTATTAAATCTCTAGATTCCTATTCCAAGTAGGACTTGGAATATTCTAGAAGACTTCCATAATAGAATAAGGAAATAAATTAATTCCAATTAATTCTTTTCCTATCTCCATGAGAGTTCCCAAACTTAGGAATACTCAAAATAGGAAAACTTGAATTAATTAGGAAAGTGAATTTTGGTAGGAGTAGTACGGGTTGGGGATCCCCGCACCACCACCACCATCATCGACCGACCACCGGGAGGGAGCACCCGCCGCCGCCGCCACTCCAGCCGGCCAGCCGCCACCGTCGCCGGCGACAGCCCACGGCCGAAGGGGCGCGACGCCCCCTTCCCCTTTGGTCGATCATGGGGTCGATCATGGGGTGATCGACCCCTTCGGTCCTTTCTCCCTCTCATCATCTCCTTCATCACATGAGTTCTCCGGCGGTCGTCTTGGCATCGATCCAACGTAAATAAATTACAAGAAATAAATTTACAATTCCGGTATCGATTCTATACATGAAATCGACCCTATACACTTTCCGGAAAACATAGAACAATAATAATAAATCTAAATTCGGTCAACCCCCGAATTTTTACTATTACAAGCATTCATCCACACAAAACGAATCTCGACATGTCCGAGAGTTTAATAATCATGGTAAAATTAAATAACAATTAATTAAACAATTAATCAATTAATTAACCATGATAGTCGGAATCCCTGCAAGGTAGAACGATAATTGAACACATACATGAACACGAAACCAAACGCTCTGAAACCAATTGTTGGAAATCGATATCCCGGGGTATCAAAAAAAATGCGGAACCGATAACCCCGACCGAAATCCCATCGCCGGAAACTGATCACGAACACCACGAAGAACCGGGCTCGACAAGAGCATCGCCGCGGGATGAACCCGCGGCTAAACCCTAGCCGAACCCCACCGTGGGGTTCGCGATCGCACGGATGCGATCGCTGGGGCTGCTCCGGCAGCCCCGGGTGGTGAGTCCGGCGACTCACCGCCACCGCCCGAGGAGGGCGGTTCGCCCAGCGGCGAACCCTCCGCGGCTCCAGCCGCGGCTGCCCGGCGATCGACCACCACGGTCGATCGCCCACCCCGGCTCCCAGCCGGGGTTCCTCGCGTGCCTCGCGGTCGAAGCCCTAGGGCTCGACCGCACGCCCTCGGCTCCCAGCCGAGGGTCCGTTGAACCTTCACCGGGGATCTCGAATCCCCGTCCCCGAAGTTCTTCGTTTTTCCCGGATCGTGCGTTCATGTATGTATCACAATCAATTCACGTAAAATCATAGAAGGGAGTTTATAATTTTACCTTTTGATTCGTTGTGCGGAGAAACGAATTCAATTGATGACCTTACAATCTTCCCACGTATTCCTTGCACTAGCTTGAACGTCGGGTGGGCGACGATCTTCCAAGCTTATGGATCCTCTTCTCTCTCTCTCTACTTTCTCTCTCTAGAAGAATTATGATCTTCAAGTTATGATGTGTGTAGAATAGAGAAGACCATGTAGTGCTTTTATAGGCTACGTAGGGGATCTAAAGGAGGTGGAATATTGGGCTTCCAATATTAATGATTAAATTGAGCCCAAGCCCAAATCTATTAATCTCCCATTAATATTAATTAATTTATATTCCACTATATAAATTAATTGCACTCCCAATATTAAACCATATTATATCAAATAATATTTCTCTGGTAGTATTATTTATTCCGTGTATTTAAGATATAAATATCCATGAATAAAATTAATTTATTGCTAATTAATTTATTCATCTCTTGAATCCGAGACTAGTACCATTCAACCTTAATTATTGTGCGGAACGAATCCACCTGCAGGGTTTACATAATAATTCCTTATGAACTCATCTCGGGGATATTATCAACCCTTACGGGATACACTTTCCCGTCAAGTATTCACGGCATGTCATATATAAAATATAGTGACCCAACTTAACCGGTAATTAACCCAATAATTAAATCGGTTAATTTCTTTGGTAAATCAAAGTCACTTATATTAAATATACACACCCGCAATAGTATCGGGGATTAAGAATAAAATACACTGAGATTTAAATCGATTATCTAAGGCAATCCTAATCGATAAATCTCAAGCGATCCGCTCAATACACCAAGTGTACAAGTGTGATAAAATAATCAAGACAGATTATTTTCTCTCTCACACAACGACTATACCGATGGATTGGTCCGTGTCCATCTAGGTCGTGAGCAACTGTTCGATTAAATACGAGTAACCGATAGTATGATCTTCTGTGTGGGCCCGACACACCATACTAACTACAACATATAGAATCCAGAACTATAATTTGCATATATTTAATTATAAATAATTAAACGCAAATAATTGTTTATTTCTTTAAATAGATTAGTGGCAATGGATCGTGAGTTTCCGTTACTTAAATCTAGACATTAAGTACACAACTCCAACAACATGCACATTCTTGAGTCCGTGACTCAAACCTACAGATACTCGGCCCCGATAATCAACAAGTTTTATGCTAACTTGACTCCAGACTTTGCTGATCCGTCTCACAAGATGTGTGGACAATTTGTTTTTCGTGAAAAACTCTACACTTTCCGCCCTATGAACATCAACAATTTCCTAAAGCGTCTAGAGATTGACGGATCATGGCAGTACCCCTCTGATGAGGATAGATCGAATGCGCTGAAATATGGTTCTTTCTTAACCAAAGGCAAGGCAAGGACACCTCTTCCTACTCCAAACAAGCTTTCTGCCTTCTATGGTGCTCTGCATAGACTGGGAATGACAAACTGGGCCACACACCCCGATGAGAACTACCTTTCCCCAAAACTCATGCATATTCTGTTCCGTCTTGGCTGTGGTGAACAAGTTGATCTTGGCGAGATCATCTTCGCTGATATCTGCAGAGTGGCTAATGCTTCAAATGATGTTCCTAGCCAACAGTCTGACCTTGAGGAAGTGCGGAGAATCCATCTCACTCACCCTTGTTTGATTTATGGTATGTTGATTGATCAGAAATTCATCCCGCTCACTGAAACAGAGAGAAAAACTAAGAAGAATTCACATCTCAACATCACTCCTACCTTTCTGAAGAATAGAGTGAATGATCTCCCTTAGACTCAATATGTTAAGCGTGAGGATGTGCCTGATCCAATCACTCCACCTTTGTCCCCAAAGTCTTCGAAGAAAAGGACACCAGCACTAAAGCTTGAACACCCCAGTGTCAAGCGCACAAAGACTACACCCACTCCTCAACCGAGAGTGGTTCCTCAAAGGTTTGGTCCTAAGTCTGGCTTACCTCCGCACAAGAATCCGTTTCATCCGATGCACAACTTTCGGACTGTTGTTCCCTCTGCTGCTGTTCATCGTTGCTTCACCACAACGAAAAACTTGGAACGAAAGCAGGCTGCTCACGCCATTGCTTACAATGAGATGTTTGATGCTCAGATCGAGCAGAAGGCGGCACTTGATGCTCTTTACCAGATAACCCATCAAGGGGGAGGTTTGGGTGGTTCTAGTAGTGCTGGCTCATCTGGCAAGAGTCTAAGTAACACGTTTATGTTTGAACTGATCAGGGATGGGATAAAGGAAGCAGTTGCTGATTTAGCTAAATCGAAGGTTGTGGACACTGATGATGAGAGTGTTCGTGAGATGATGACTGGTGAAGTTTTTGAGTTGCTAAGGAAGGGCAAAGGCAAAGTAATTGAAGAAAAGAAGGTTGAGAAGAAGAAGTTTGGGAGTTCTACACATCCATAGGTATCGCCTGCGATGCCGTCTGAATGTTTGAAAGATGTTGATGAAGATTTTGAGATTGAAGATCTTGATGATGAAGATGATGAAGAAAGAATCAAGGTCGGTGAAGATGAATTCGGAGAGTATGAAATCTATGGTCATCAAGACCATAGCTCTGACACTGATGATGATGCTGTTGAAGATGATGAAGGTGATGCGAAGACTGATGATGAAGCAAAGTCTGGTGACACTTCGCCACCGACTACTCCTATGCGCTCACCTACTCCAACTGGCTCACCTAAGGATTCTGAGTTTGCATCTCAGTGATGCTGTTTGTTTTGATTGTTTTGTCACTTGAACTATTTCCGTGTTTGTTTTGTTTTGTTCTCACTCTGCATGCATAAGACTTAATATTTTTCATCATGCATGTTTTTCATATCTCTTTTGTTGAACTCAGTTCTTGAAGTATTGAATGTTTAATCATTTGACTAAGTTTTTGGTTTTTCATATCTTATCTCTGATGGTTGTTGAATGGTTTTTTTTCCGTTTTTTACTTAGTCTCGTTTTTTATATGCGTTGTTTGAGGGGGATATTGTATGGTTCTCATTTCTAACTCTAATTCATATGGGTTGTGCCAAAAAGGGGGAGATTGTAAATGTTAGTTTTGACAACAACATATGATTTTCATTGTTTGATTGGATTTCAGGTGATTAAGTGAATGGATACAAGTTGGAACTCAAGTGAAGAATTTCTATGCGAATGGATTCGCAATTCTTGGTCATCTCCAACATATGCGACTGGAGTCGCAAAACTCTCCCTCTGACAACTTATGCTAATCGGTTCGCAATTCTGTGCTTCACCTACATTTGCGAATGCGTTCGCAATTCTCGCACCTCATAAAATTGCGAACAGGTTCGCAATCCATGCACTTCAACTCTTGCGACCAGAGTCGCAATTCTGGCCTCCCTCCGTTTGTTGCGAATGGGTTCGCAAATCCCAGCACTCAAACAATTTGCGAATGCGTTCGCAAATCCTGCCCCTCCTACGATTGCGAATGCGTTCGCAAATCTTGTCCCCTCATACTCTTGCGAACGGGTTCGCAATCCTTGCTTTCCTACATATTGCGAATGGGTTCGCAATCTCTGCACCCTCAAAAATTGCGAACGGAGTCGCAAGTCTTGCCCTCTCCACATCTGCAACTGATTTAGGTTGTGTGTGTGTGTTTTCGTTTATGTTTTTATGTCGTTTTTGGAGTTGTGTGTCGTCATGTTTGTGTCGTTTGAGTTGAATTTTATGTTTTTGTGTGTTTCGGATCTCACGGGGTGTGTGGGAGTGTTTCGAGTTCGTTTTGTAGGTCAAAGATTGAAGAAAGTCGAAGGAAGTCGAAGAAACGAGAAGAAACCGAAGGAACTTCAAATGGCGAGCGCCAAATCAAAAATGGCGGTCGCAGGATGCAAACGGCGGGCGCCGAAAACTGAATGGCGACCGCCGAAAGGGCCGAAAACATGCAGTAGCCGGTTTGGATGTTTGAGCGAAACGGCGGTCGCCGTTTTGTAAACGGCGGTCGCCGAAATCATTTGGCGGGCGCGGAAAATAAACGGCGGTCGCCGTTTTTGTGGCAGTTCATGGCGGTTACATGCGAGATTGATGATGCATTTAGGCGAGGATTCGAAGGGAAAAAGACAACTTTTCGCCTGGGATTAATCGAGAGTAGAGGGGAGAACCTATCGGAGCCGACAACTCCGAGCATACAATCGATCAAGTCCAAGCCATTTCAATAATCGTAATCTTAGTTGTATTTTCATTTTCGAGAATTCTAGTTTGATTTCCTTTTCATGTATTTAATTCCTAGCAAAACTTGAATGCTTTAGAATTTGAAAATGCTTTGAATGTTTGATTTGATGAATGTGTTAGTAATTAAATATGCCGTAAGATTGTTCCTTTGTTTAATTCTTCTGCTCAACTTTTTATTCATTATCGAAAATCTTTTAAAGTCATTCATGTCATTAGTTGTTATTTTTGTTGTTCGTTTTATTATGAAGATGATGAACTAATCGTTTGGCTCGGATGATAATATGAAGGACAAGTTTGAATATTTGTAGGAATCGGAAGACTATATATAAACGACATAATCTTGAACTCGTAACCCGACCGGGAGCGAAATTTCAAGTGAATTAAGCGTCTCTAACGAGTTAAGCAACCCGACCGGGAACTTGACTTTCGTGTGTCAATTATATCTATTTGATAAAGAGGAATACAACTTAAGATCTTAGTCTAGATTATTATCGTCCGAGTTTTTCTCATATTGTTTATTTCCAGATTTCCATTTTAATTGAGAATTTCAAAATGATCTTAGGATTTAGTACAATGAACTATGATTCTTCTACTTTTCTTTCACTTAAACATTTCTCTTCTGTTTCCTTGGATTGATACCGAGTCAACTACAATTGACCTCGGATTTTGACGAGAGACGCACACAAAAACGTCTAATCAAAATTGGCGCCGTTGCCGGGGAAACGGATAGTTTTGTTTAAGTGTTTGTTTAGTTTAAGTTCGTATTTCCTTTAGTTAATTTAGTTAATTGTCTTGTTATTACTAATCTTCTACTTTGAGTGTGCATGGTCACTACAAGAAGTAAGGCGGCTAGTGAGCAACAAGGTTCATCTACCGAAGGAATGGAGAAGAATAAAGAAAGGGTTGACATTGAAGATGAAACCGGACAAGAATCTTCGGGATTAAAGAAAGGTCAACCTTCCCAAGGATATGTTCTATCTCCGAATTCTAAAGGACCTCTTCTACCTTTGGGAGCTCCTCAAAATAGCAAATATCAAGAGGGAGGAAGTAATTTACAGATTCAAATTCCTCAGTTCAACGTTCAAGCACAACTTACTCCTCCAACCCCTCTAAATTTACCAGAAGAAGATCATCATTCTACTCCTCATAATGTGATGAGTCCTAACGTTGGATATCCTCCACCGATGATGAATCCTCAGATGATGAACCAACCACCGATGATGAATCCGAACATGATGAATAACATGGCTTATCAACCAAACTACGGGTATCCATTTCAGCAACCCGGAGTTCAAGTCAATCAAAACATGCAAGGACAATTCCAACAACAATGGCCAAACATGGTGCCCAATATGATGCCGTATGGGGGTTATGGGATGCAACCAAATCAGTGGAATCAATATGGAAATCCAGCGGCACGACGAGTTCAACAAGGTGACATCACAAGGCCTATCATTGGAGCAACTCCGGCATGTGTGGATTTACCGGAGGTGGTGAAGAACTATAAGGTTAATCCGATGGATTTTAATCAACTACCGGAGTATCATGGGAATAACAATGAGGATGTGTTGAGTTTTATCCGAGACTTCTACAACACCATTCATACCTTTCCGTTGAATGGACTTCAAGAAGATGAGTTGAGATGTCGGTTCTTTCCGATGACATTGAAGGACAAGGCCAAGTCTTGGTGGATAGCTTTACCACCAAATTCTCTCCAAAATTGGAATGACATCTATGACAAGTTCATGAGTCAATTCTTTCCACACCATAAGACGACGGACTTTAGGAATCAAATTTGTGGTTTCACTAGTCGTCCGGGAGAATTTTTCCACGAGACTTGGGATCGCTTTCAAGATTTACTTCTTAAATGTCCTCACCATACATTCACTCAAGTCTTACTTAATCAAATTTTCTATGACTCTTTGACAGATTCTTTACAAGGGTCGGTGGATAATCAAGCCGGAGGCGACATCACTTACCGATCACCGGAAGAGATGGTTACTATCTACAAGACCATGGCTGGGAATTCAAGGAGGAAAAGTTCGAGAAGGAGAATTGTGAATGATGTTAAGGAAGTGGAAGCTAGCAACCTCAACATTAAAATCGAAGAAATGGCTAAAGAAATCAAGGATTTGAAAATGGAGGAAGGGAATTTGAAGACACAGCTTCTTTTGAATCAAATGGAGGTGTGTACTTTGTGTGGATATCAAGGACATGGACCAGTTACATGTCCAATGCCTCAAATGCAAGCTCCGATGATGATTGAAGGGCAGCCCATGGTTGGAGAGCAAGGGAACATGGTAGGTGTTCCATTTCAACCACAACAAGGAGAAATGGTGAATTCAGAAGTACAAGCTTCGGTGGTACAGCCGTATAATCAACAAGGAGGCTATTACAACAATCAACAAGGAGGAAATCAAAGGCCTAATTATCCTTACCAACCAAGGCAACAACCTCAACAATGGCAACCGAGGCAAAATTTTCAGCAAGGGCAATCTTCGAGCACATCATACCGAGCTCCTTACCAAGCACCGAACCAACAATACCGAGCTCCGTATCAAGCTCCTACTCAACAACAACAGCCTCTAAGACCTCCTCAACAACCCTCGAGCAATAGTTTTGAAGAATGGATGAAAAAGTATGCCGAGAAAAATGATTTGAGGATGGATAGTTTAGAAGTGAAAGTGGGAGGTTATGATGCGGTACTTAATAGCATCAACACTCAAATGGGGCAAATGGCTACTACACTTGGAAAAATGCAAGCTAAAGAAGAGTCGGGAAGACTTCCAAGTCAACCATCCCATGCAAAAGCTCTTACGGTATTAAGGTCGGGGAAGATTATAGACAACAAAGTGAAGATGCCGGGTGAAGAAGTTGAAAAAGACAAAAGGTCATCGGTTTTTGAGGAAGAAAATGAGGAAGATATTGGGGAGATTATTTGTGAGGAAAAGGAGGAGGAAAAAGAAGAAGAAAAGGAAGAGGAAGAGAGGAAGAAAGGAAAAAGAATAGAAGCCGAGGTCGGAAGTGAAAAGGTAGTTCTTCATAAGTCGAAGAATCTGTACAAGCCTCCAGTTCCTTTTCCGAGCAAGCTTAGGAACAAAAAGAAGGATCAACAATTTCAGCAACTATACGATCTTCTAGCAAAGGATGAGGTAAATGTCCCTTTGCTCGATATGATTTCTAACATTCCTTCTTATGTGAAATTTTTTAAGGAATTGGCTTCTAACAAGAGGAAGTTCGAAGAGAACGAAAAAGTTGTGTTGTTTGCAGGTGCAAGTGCTGTGATGCAACACCAAGTACCACCAAAAGAGAGTGATCCGGGAAGCTTTGTGATCAAAATTGTGATAGGGTCCGGAAATGAGGTGTCCGGTATGCTAGACTTGGGAGTCGGGATCAACTTGATGCCGTCGGCTATATTTGACCAATTAAAGCTAGATAACTTGAAACCAACAAGAATTTGTCTTCAACTTGCCGATAGGTCGGTTAGATACCCGAGAGGAATTGTCGAAGACATACTTGTGGAAGTTGGAGGGTTGATAGTGCCGGTCGATTTTGTGGTGTTGGATGTTGGTGATATTCCGGAGAATTCTCAAGATCATTCTATCTTATTAGGACGTCCTTTCATGGCCACGACTAATACTCTTATTGATGTGAAGAAGGGACAACTCCAAATGTCGGTACTTGGAGAAACGGTCTCGATTTCGGTGAGAAAGAAGAACATTGCTCCAGCTGCAACGTTAATGGAAGAGTGTTCATTTGTTGATGTGATTGATACATTGACGATGCAAGCCTTGGAGATTAAGGAAGAGAATGAAGTGGAGCTTGGAGATGATGATTTGGAAGAGCTAGAAGAGAATGAACAAGCTCCACGGTTTGTCGACTTGAGCGTGGGGGGAGAGGACCGAAAGAAAGATGTTTCATTACCAACGAAGAGTGTGAAGTTGGTTTTGAAGGATTTGCCTCCTAATCTCAAGTACGTGTTTTTGGAGGAAGGTGAAAACAAACCGGTCATCATATCATCAAAGTTGACCGTTGAGGAAGAGGTGAGATTAGTTGAAGTTTTACAAGAAAACAAGGCGGCCATTGGTTGGAGCATTGAGGATTTGAAGGGAATCAGCCCTTCTATGTGCATGCATCGGATTAATTTGGTCGAGAATGCTACTCCGAAGAGGCAGCCCCAAAGACGACTAAATCCACTTCTTAGTGATGTCGTGAAGAAGGAAATTATCAAGCTACATGGTGGTGGCTTGATTGTATCGGCAGCGGATAGTGAATGGGTATCACCAATTCATATGGTTCAAAAGAAAGGAGGGATAACGGTTGAAGAGAACGAAGCGGGTCAGCTCATTGCTACAAGAGAACGAACCGGTTGGAGAATGTGCATGGATTACCGGGAGTTAAATGCCGCAACGAAAAAGGATCATTTTCCGTTACCTTTTATTGATCAAATGCTAGATAAACTTGCTGGTAATTTCTTATATCATTATCTTGATGGACTTTCAGGTTATTACCAAATTTTCATAGCACCGGAGGATCAATCCAAGACGACATTCACGAGCCCTTTCGGAACATTTGCATGGAAGAGGATGTCATTTGGGCTTTGCAATGCCCCAGGTACGTTTCAACGTTGCATGCTTTCCATATTTTCCGAGATGGTAGGGGATTTTGTTGAAGTGTTTATGGATGATTTTTCCGTATTTGGTTCGTCATTTGATGATGCATTGAAAAAGATAGACATGGTTTTAAAAAGATGCATTGAGTGTAACCTTACTTTGAGTTGGGAAAAATCTAATTTTATGGTAACACAAGGGGTTGTACTTGGGCATGTTGTTTCTAGGAGAGGGATAGAAGTAGATCCCTCGAAAATTGAAGTGATTAAAAATTTGCCACCCCCCGGTCAATGTGGAAGGTGTTAGGAGTTTTCTTGGGCATGCGGGTTTTTATCGTCGTTTCATTAAAGACTTTTCGAAAATTGCACAACCTTTGTGTCATTTACTTGGTCAAGATGTTGAGTTTGTCTTTCATGGTTCGTGTTTGAATGCTTTTAACACTTTGAAAGAAAAACTTGTGAGTGCACCTATTTTAGTATCACCGAATTGGAATCTCGAATTTGAAATAATGTGTGATGCTTCGAACTTTGCTGTGGGTGCGGTGTTGGGTCAAAGAATTGATAAGATGTTGCATGTGATTTATTATGCTAGTATGACTTTGAATGATGCACAAGTGAATTATACGACTACGGAAAAAGAGATGTTAGCGGTTGTATTTTCGTTAGACAAATTTAGGTCATATTTGCTTGGTACTAAAGTGATTGTTCATAGTGATCATGCGGCTCTTAGGTATTTAATGACTAAAGCACAAGCTAAACCGAGAATCATAAGATGGATACTTTTGTTGCAAGAATTTGATGTGGAAATTAGAGATAGGAAGGGTTGTGAAAATGCGGTAGCCGATCACTTGTCTAGACTTGAGTCTTGTGATAATAATGTGATTGCTAATGTTCCTATCTCTGAAACTTTTCCATATGAACAATCCATGCTTGTGAATGCTATTGATGAAAAAGTTCCATGGTATGCCGATATTGCTAATTATTTGGCAAGTGGAGAGATGCGTGAGGGAATTACTTCCCAAGAACGCAAACGTTTGTTGCATGTGTGTAGGTATTACTATTGGGACGATCCTTTGTTGTTCAAGCTTGGGAAGGACAATTTGTTGAGAAGATGTGTACCGGAAGGAGAGCAACGAGCTATAATCTCAAAATGCCATGAGGATGCATCGGGGGGACACTTTGCTAGTAGGAAGACCGGAGCTAAGATTCTACAATCGGGTTTTTTCTGGCCTACTTTGTTCAAAGATGTCCATTTCTTTATTCTCTCATGTGATCGATGTCAACGTATTGGTAACATTGGTAAAAGGAACGAAATGCCCATGCAAGTTAATCTTGTGTGTGAAATTTTTGATGTGTGGGGTATTGATTTCATGGGTCCTTTTATTAATGCTAACAAGTACGAGTACATCTTATTAGCCGTTGATTATGTTTCGAAATGGGTTGAGGCAATCCCCACTCGAACATGTGGTGCTGACGTTGTTTTAAAGTTTGTGCAGGAGAATATCATTTCTCGATTTGGTTTTCCAAAAGCTATCATTAGTGATGGAGGGTCACATTTTTGCAACAAACTTTTCAAGAGGTTGATGAGATTAAATGGTATTGATCACCGTGTTGCTACTCCGTATCATCCTCAAACTTCCGGTCAAGCCGAGACGAGTAACAACCAAATTAAGACGATCATTGCTAAAACCGTGAAGCCATCGAGGAAAGATTGGCCGGAAAAACTTCGAGATGCACTTTGGGCTTACCGGACGGCTTTCAAGACGATCATTAATGCAACTCCGTTCCAAATTGTGTATGGGAAGTCTTGCCATTTACCGGTTGAGATTGAGCATAAGGCTTTTTGGGCTATCAACAAAGTAAACTTGGAAATGACAAAAGCTGGGAAAGAGCGTGCTTTGCAAATCGAGGAGTTAGAAGAGCTTAGGAACGAAGCTTATGACAATGCTGTGATTTCAAAGGCTAAAATGAAGAAAGCTCATGACCGGAAATTGATTGAAAAAGACTTGCAACCGGGTATGAAAGCACTCTTATTCAATGCTCGACTTCGGATATTTCCGGGGAAGCTTAAGTCAAGATGGGTCGGGCCATATGAAGTTGTGGCAATGCATGATAATGGCTCAGTTACTCTGAGAAAGGAAGATGATGAGTCTGAGTTCAAAGTCAACGGACATCTTGTGAAACGATACTATGAAGGTGAGTCGAAAATCGGAAATGTCGAGGTTTTTCGACTCGAGAAAGTTAACGTTTGAATCTCGAAAATTGGAATAAGTCCAGCTCTGGACATTAAACTGAGCATGAATAAAGGCTATTGGACTTGGACGAGCTCGGAAGTGTCGAAATCGAAGAAAAAGGGAGGAAAAAGTAAAATCGAGGGAATCAGGATTTCAGCGACCGCCAAATACAAATCGGCGGTCGCCACAGGAAAACAGCGAGCGTCAAAAATGAACGGCGGGCGCCGAATTTGGTGAAAAACGGGGTCAGGCGTCTGCCAAGAATTTGGCAAAACGGCGGTCGCCAGTTACATTTCCGCGACCGCCGAAACATTTCCGCGACCGCCAAACCAAAACGGCGGTCGCCGTTTTCGAATTTCTGGGAATTAAAAGGAGACGGGTTAAGGCAGTTAACACAACATAAAAATTCCCTTTTTCTTCATTTTTCTCTCTTGCGATTTTCTCCATCTATACTTCATCAATTTAGCTTAAATTTCTTCCATTAAAACTTTTACAAATCATATTGAGATCATTGCTTGCAGGTTTTGGGGATTTTCATTGGTTCAATTGCAAGATTTTCAAGTTTCTTTGAGGCGCACACAAGGTGTTCGACAAAAGTTCCGAACCAAATTTCGACTTCCTTCAACCAATTCAATGACTCTAACTCGAAATAGGCCGGGAGCTCGTGGTTCTCCACCACCACCACCAAGGAAAAGAGGACGAGGAGCCGCTACAACTTCCACTCCAACCGGACCTCGAGACATCTCCGACCGTTATGGAGCTCCGTTTCCGATTTTCGACGACAAAGAAGGGATAGCTTTCCAGAAGTTGATATCGAAGGGAGAACATATTTTACCTCGTCCGATTGATTGGGAGTTAATGGAGAAATTGAAGGTTAAGGAGAGGATTATAGGGATTTTCCGGTGTATGAGCCTAAGGATATTCGCGGAGATGGATTTCAAATACTCCACGAAGCTTGGATTGGAGATGCTTAGTACATTCAAGCTAGTTAATGAGAAGAGGAAGCCATCGTATGCTACGTGTCGACTCAATGGAGTAGAGGTTACGATAACGGAGAAAAGTATGGACGAGGTGTTCGGAATTCAAGATGGAGAGCGTAGGCTTACCGAAGAACGTGAAAGTGGGACCGTAAAGACAACACATTGGCAAGAGTTAGCCGGCCCGAATGAGAAATGGAAGGATCACGGTCGTTCAATTGCATTCATCGATCCCGTGCTATGCATCGTCCACAAGTTTTTGACCTACAACATCTTCGGAAAGGTGGAGGGAAACAAAGTTAACTCCTTGGAGTTCTCATTCATTAATGCGGCCGTGAATGGACATGACTCGACTCCATTGAAGAAAGTGTGGGGTTTGATGGATCAAGCGGCTAGAGGGATACGGACTCGAGGGGCCTTGTTCCAATTTGCTCGACACCTTGCAATTAACAATCAAATTATTGGTGAAGATGATGAGACGTATAATGGAGAGCCGTGGGAAGTACCGCGAGCTTTGGATGTTGAAGAGTTTGAGGCTAGCGGATTAATTTTGGCCGGAGAGTTCGTGCCGCATGAAATCCGAACCGCCAAGGATCCACAAGTATTGGTGGATTATCGACAAAAGAATGCGGCCTGTATTCAAAAATGGAAGTTGGAGTTGGCGGGAGAAAGAGTGAGTTCGTCGCTTATGAGAGAAGCTCAACTTGAAGAGGAGAACCTTATGCGAGAGAGAGCGGGTTCATCGTCCGGATGGGGACATAATGTTGTCGACGGGACATCGACAAGAGATCCGGTGTGGGAGCAAGCATACACGGACTTCGAAGCACAAGGGAACCAAGATGCCGGATGGACTAACTCGGGAATGAATTGGAGTCCTTCATACGAGATTCCTCAAACAGGAAACTATTACTCGGATTCGGGGAGAATGCATCCCGATGATCTCCAAGAAATTATCAATGCCAATGCTAGGGCATATGATGCACTTAATGCGAGGATGGACCGCATGGCTCTCGACGATGCTACATGGAATAATCGGATGGCGGTCGAGAGGAGCTACTACGAGGAGACCAATCGTCGGATTGTGAGGGAGGCATTGGAGGAAAATGACCAACGTTGGACGACTCGACTGGAGGCCTATGCTAGAGGAGGAGGCCACTTTCCACCACCCAATATGTGAGAGAGGTCGTGCTTGGCACGACCTAGGTACTTTTTCTTTTCTTTTATGTCTTTGTATATATGTGTTGGTGCTTATTTGTTTTGTGTGGTTTAGTTATGTTCTTTCCATTTTTAGTTTGTGTGTTTTGTTTGAATTACTCTTCTATGCTCAAGAATTTGATTTTGTCCCGAATGTGGTGTGTTTGCATGTGGATATGATCAAGTTGTTGCTTGAACTTACTCGGTTTGTAGGATGTACCACTTGTTAAGTGTCGAGAAAATGAGTATATGATATTCATGAGTTTCTTTCCTTGCTATATATATATACATTGGAGCTTTTGAGCCTATTTTCTTTGGAGAGAACTTGTGATATTCCTCGAGTGTTGAACATGATATTTCTTTGGAATTGTTTCGAGAATGAATGATTGTACTTTGTTGTGACATTGCATGAATATGAAGTTGCTTTGACTTGGTTGAGAATAGGAAAATGACGTTTTGAGATTGCTAGGATTTAACTCCACATTTATAAATTCCCCAAAATGACCGTGCCCGTCGAGGGACTCCTTAGTTAACCTTTTGAGCCTACATGGAGCCTTTTCTTGTAACCGAGAGTTCCACGAGAGATGTGAGGTAGAGAGGGTGTTATATATTTTATTGAGAAGGTTACTATGGGGTATTGAGATGTATTGAACATGTTTTCTCGTATAAGGCATACTATATAGAAAAAGCTTACTCCCTATATATATAAAAAAAAAAAAAAAAATGAATACTATTCGATTGTGAAAACAATTGATTAGGAAGGAAAAAAAAAAAGCAAACCAAAAAGAAGGAAAAAAATGAGAAAAGAAAGAAAAAGAGTTAAAAAAAAAAAGTAAAAAGCGGGAGTAGTAAATAATATTAGCCTATCGAGAACATGTAGTTTATGATGTGTATTGATGTTATAAGGGGGGTTGAATGATTTGCATTTGGAGTAGGAGGGTGATTGTGAGTACATTTGGTGGAGGAAGGTGTCGAGAGCGATTTTACTTGTATTATTATAATTTCGATTCCTACCTATGACCCGAGCCTACCTTGATGCAATCTTATTCCGATTCTTATTCTTCTTTGTCAAAGTATGTGGATGTTCTTGTGATGAATCGATTTATATATTCTCGATGTGCTTGAGGAGTAATGACCCACCATTTTTCCGAGGGATATGATACGAGAGTTTGGTGAGTTTGAGTGACATGTTTCATATTTCTTGTTTTTCTCGTTCTTGACAAGTGGTTGGTTTGTGGTTTGTTAGTGAGTTCAAAGTACGTGATTTGTGCAAACACGTGTTGGTTGATTTTACCTTGCTCGGGACTAGCAAGGACTTGAGCGTGGGGGGGTGATTTAGGTTGTGTGTGTGTGTTTTCGTTTATGTTTTTATGTCGTTTTTGGAGTTGTGTGTCGTCATGTTTGTGTCGTTTGAGTTGAATTTTATGTTTTTGTGTGTTTCGGATCTCACGGGGTGTGTGGGAGTGTTTCGAGTTCGTTTTGTAGGTCAAAGATTGAAGAAAGTCGAAGGAAGTCGAAGAAACGAGAAGAAACCGAAGGAACTTCAAATGGCGAGCGCCAAATCAAAAATGGCGGTCGCAGGATGCAAACGGCGGGCGCCGAAAACTGAATGGCGACCGCCGAAAGGGCCGAAAACATGCAGTAGCCGGTTTGGATGTTTGAGCGAAACGGCGGTCGCCGTTTTGTAAATGGCGGTCGCCGAAATCATTTGGCGGGCGCGGAAAATAAACGGCGGTCGCCGTTTTTGTGGCAGTTCATGGCGGTTACATGCGAGATTGATGATGCATTTAGGCGAGGATTCGAAGGGAAAAAGACAACTTTTCGCCTGGGATTAATCGAGAGTAGAGGGGAGAACCTATCGGAGCCGACAACTCCGAGCATACAATCGATCAAGTCCAAGCCATTTCAATAATCGTAATCTTAGTTGTATTTTCATTTTCGAGAATTCTAGTTTGATTTCCTTTTCATGTATTTAATTCCTAGCAAAACTTGAATGCTTTAGAATTTGAAAATGCTTTGAATGTTTGATTTGATGAATGTGTTAGTAATTAAAGATGCCGTAAGATTTTTCCTTTGTTTAATTCTTCTGCTCAACTTTTTATTCATTATCGAAAATCTTTTAAAGTCATTCATGTCATTAGTTGTTATTTTTGTTGTTCGTTTTATTATGAAGATGATGAACTAATCGTTTGGCTCGGATGATAATATGAAGGACAAGTTTGAATATTTGTAGGAATCGGAAGACTATATATAAACGACATAATCTTGAACTCGTAACCCGACCGGGAGCGAAATTTCAAGTGAATTAAACGTCTCTAACGAGTTAAGCAACCCGACCAGGAACTTGACTTTCGTGTGTCAATTATATCTAGTTGATAAAGAGGAATACAACTTAAGATCTTAGTCTAGATTATTATCGTCCGAGTTTTTCTCATATTGTTTATTTCCAGATTTCCATTTTAATTGAGAATTTCAAAATGATCTTAGGATTTAGTACAATGAACTATGATTCTTCTACTTTTCTTTCACTTAAACATTTCTCTTCTGTTTCCTTGGATTGATACCGAGTCAACTACAATTGACCTCGGATTTTGACGAGAGACGCACACAAAAACGTCTAATCAGCAACACGGGTCGCATTTTATGTCTTACTCACCTTACGTGCCAACTGGTACTTGGTGTTGTTCATCCCACCTTCAACGTCAACGAAGTGCGTTGAGATGTCTATCTGAGTTCAAGTGCCAACGAAGTGTGGGATTGCTATTTACTACTTCAATACTATCGTCGACCATGAAGACGATGAAATGTTGAAGCCTCAACGACGAGTGTTTATCACGATGGAGTTGAAGAAGAAGTATTGAGATCGATGGAGTCGAGATAGAGTTGAAGTTTGAAGTCGAAGAAATTGAAGATTCAAGATTCGAAGATTCAAGAATCAAAGATTCAAGATTCCAAGATTCAAGAATCCAAGTACAAAAAGTGATGTCATCCATGGATTTGTGACGTCAGTCAAGCATGTGACCAGTGAGATTGCTCCACATCAGCGCTCCACATGTGCGGCACTACTATATAAACCCATGGAAGCTGAAGAATTCACTTGACGATTTTGAGAGAACGAAATCCGATATCAAGTATCATCTATCGTTGTTTGTTGGCGCTGAGCCTTAGAGTTTTGGTAGTAGTTTTGTGTTGTGCACCGATATTAGAGTTATGCGATTTAGCTCTAGGTGATATAGTACTAGATCATTAGTTCGTTGGAGTGCTGCGTCACTTGGGATACGACTCTTGATCATACCGTCTACCTTTCTCCACAAGTGTAATAGCTAGTTTTGTTTTTAAATGAAATGAAACTATTACATACCTTTGTCTTCACTACTTAACTACTTTGAGTTCGATCATATACACATTACTTCTAGAGTGTGTTAACGGATTGTGGTTGAGCGAACGAAGACTGTTTTAAGACCGACTTCACGAAAAGTTGGTATCTTACGTCGAAGACGTAATTTCAAAATTAATGCAACATGAAGATGCTGAAAATGCTGAAGATGCAGATGATATGGTGAGCGAAGATGAAGCTTTCATAAAGGTGCTTGGACCGTAGAAACCAAGTCGCTTACGTGGATGTGGAGATGGCTTAAAACCACCATCTAAAAGGGGAGAAATAATTAATCTAGAGTTGGCTAAAGAGAATGAAGAATTGAGAAAAAAAATTGATGAAGAAAAAGAAGGTAGCAATGAGTTGGCTTCTCGTTTGGAGGCTTTGGAGTCTCAAATTAGCAAATTCCTACATCAATTCAAGCCACGAGTAAAAAGGTTGCAAACAATGTGAGTACCTTTTGTTGTTTTAGTACAAGTTAGTTATGTTCAATTTAAAATTAGGAGTATTGTTTATTTATCGTAGATATTTTTTCTTTCTTAACAGGTTTCACGAAAAAAAGAGAATTGGAAGCTATTACAACTAAGGAATGCTAATACATGGATTTTTTTTTTTTGCAATTTATTTTTTAGACATTTTGTTTTATTTTCTCTTCTCAAATTTTTATTGGTACATTAGTTTTCATTGAAACAACATTTATTTGTTAGCATTTAGGAATATGTTTGATTTTTGTACTTGTTGCTTAATTGCAGTAATTTAATTTGCTACAAATATGCATCACAACATTATTTTTAGGCTAATCGATTCTAATTATATATATATATATATATATATATATATATATATATGCCTATTAAATTAAATTTTATGTGACAAAAATAGTTAGTGAAAATAATTTAATGAGACTATAACATTGAATTAACAAGATAGAAAATTGATTTTAGTGACAACAGTGATTGGTGGATAATAATTTTCAATTAATCGTGATTGTTGCAATTTTTTCGGTGAGAACAATAGCATGTTTCAGTGATAACAATAATTGTCTCTAAATCAATTATCATTTAGTGACAAATGATACTTGTAACTAAAACATCAATTACTAGTGACAACTATTATTGACACATAACATTTACACTTTAGTCGCAAATGTATCCGTCACTACTCACTACGTACAATTCAAGTTCTTGTGGTGAGCAATATTCGTCACAAAATGTTTGAACTTTAGTTGCAACATTCGATGAGACTAAAACCATGAATCTAGTGGCAATCGCAATAATCGTCACCGAGGTTTTAGTCACAATATATGTAGTCACAACTTAGTGAAGACTTTCAATATTGTCACTGACACCTGTTTGTGACAACATTTGTACATTTAGTGATAAATATTGTTGCCACCAAAATCTGTTTTTCTTGTAGAGACACAAATTTACGTGGAAACTCAAAACATGGGAAAAAACCACGGAAAGAAAGGAACCAATTCACTACATCGTTGAGCTTTACAATAATTCACTCTTTGCACTATATGCACTCTATGATTTTCGTCTACCGGAGATCCCCAACTTATAGATGTAAAAAACCTATCAAATTGGAAACAATTAGAATTAAGAATAAATCATTTTCCTAATATATGACTTCTAAATTCATAAAGAATATAATTATATTTCTAATATAATTATACTATTCCTAAACACAAACAAATAAGAAACGGAGCCAAAATCAATTAGGGTCGATCACCCCACGTTCCCACCAAGAAATCGATCTCGTGCATGCACACCCGTTCAATTAGTCCACCATGATGTAATCATGACATCATAATAATTAACCAATTTGAGTTGCGTACAAGTGCCAAGGTCGATCGTCTCCTTCCGGATTTTGCGCGTACTCTTCGTTCTCATCTTGTTTCCTTACTATTCGAGTCATAATTCCAACACAAACATATTAATTATTAAATTAAAATTAATACTCTCTTATTGTATGTGGTGAAGTATGACAATTTATTAGGTGGTACATACTACACCGTACCACACAATTCCATATGATCTTTTTTTAATATTTAAATATTTTTTTTTGTTTCCTTCCATTTTTTTCTTTTTTTTTTTTCTTTGTTCTTTCCTCTCCCCTCTTTCTCCTCTCTCTCTTCCCCGTAACTCTCTCTCGCTCTCTCTCTCTCTCTGAAACAGATTTGAACGCGCAGCCGAGATCAACCTTTCGAAGGATCGATGTGAACCGCTCGATCGCGACGTCGGATTGCTGAGTGCGATGACGAGCGCTGCGAAATGATGTAAACGTCTCCCAAAAGCACGGCCTCCAGCCTCAGTGAGTGGGAGGACAACGACGGCGAGACAGCGTCCAGCTCGATCAATATCTACGATGACAACGGCGGTGACTTCCCGGCAAGGAAGAATTAAACTCCAGCTCTCCAACGAGCCGACAACGGTGCTGGAGGACACCTTCAACACCTGGTACGAAATCTAAGTCAACTGTGCTATTATCACATAATTAGTGTACAATTACATAATTAGGGTTTCAATTTGTGCGTTTTCAGAATAGAAGTTTGTGAGTTTTTAGAATTGGAATTCTACTCTGTTTCAACATTAGGGTTTAGTTTTAGGGTTTAGTGTTTAAGGTTTAGTTTTAGGTTTTAGGGTTTATAATTCAGTTTTAGATTTTAGGATTTATGATTTAAGGTTTAGTTTTAGGGTTTAGGGTTTTATTTTAAGGGAAAATTTCCGATAAAGTGAGAAGAATTTATTAATAATGTGAGAATATTTCTGTAATAATGTGATTATAATGTAATTTTACAAAATTTGATTTTGTTTTAGAGTTCAATGTTTTATATTTTAGAGTTCTAGCCTTTTTAGGGTTTAGTTGAATAATATCTTGTCTTTCAAACTAAGAATAATTCAAGTATAAAGTGAAAAGTATGCAATCTATTGTTGTTACTTAAATATTTAAACAAATCATTTTATTCAAAATAGTGAATACAATTGGTACAACTCTGTCAAGAAAAATACTTTCTATCTTAAAATATTGTTTTGAATCTAAACAATACAATCATTCAAACTGTTGCGTAATATGTAATCCTTTTTTTCACTTTTTCGTCATCCATCATCGCATTTATCTTGCTCTTTTGATACATTCTTGTTTATTTTCATTAATCTCCATCATGATTTGAAGACAATTTTTTTATTGAAGAACATTGATGAAATTAGTGTCCTGTTAAAGCCACACAAAAAGAGAATTATATTTTAAAGCAAAAAAAAAAATATAATACATGGCAACTATACAAAATCCACATACACACACATATATATATTCATCCCAAAACAGTGAAGAACCTAGAGAATAACAGTGAAAATTCCCTTTAATATTATAGCTTTTGATTGTTTATTATTTTTCAAACATTCATACTAATTAGAAGTTCCCAAAATTCATACACACACAAATAAATATTCATTCCAAAACAGTGAAGAACCTAGTGAATAACAGTGATGATTTCCTTTGATCATACAACTTTTTATTGTTTATTGTTTTTCAAACATTCATACAAATTAGAATTCCCCAAAATCCACATATAAAACAGAGAAAAATTCATTCGAAAACAGTGAAGAACCTAGTGAATTACAATGAGTATTCCCTTTAATATTACAGTTTTTATTGTTTATTGTTTTCAAACATTCATACTAATTAGAAGTTCCCAAAATTCACATACACACCAGAAATATTCATCCAAAAACAGTGAATAAAAGTGATGATTCAATTTGAACTTACAACTTTTGTTTGTTTATTGTTTTTCAAACATTCATACTAATTAAAAAACCCCAAAATTCCATACAAACACAAATGTATCATCTCAAAGTAGTGAAGAACCGATTGAACCGTAATGATTACAAACTTACCAAATTAACAGCTGATAGCAAACATGCAAACTCAGAAGAAATTAAAATTGGAGAAAAATTGGATTTATATTTACCTTATGTGGAAGAAGAAAGTTATATGAAAAATTCCCAATTTTCACGAAGATAGGTTAATGTAAGCTAAGATCGATGAAAGAATCATACAAAACAATGTTTGTATTTTAACAATAATTATTTTGAAACTAAAGATACTTAATAAATAATATTGATCAAGGTTGTTTGATGAATTAAACCATAAAAAAATATCAAAGGTTTGATGAACCTCGTGAATTCCTGAGAGTGGTTGTATCCTGACAGCACTTCAATCAAATTGTCATAACTTATTGTAGAGATAATATTTTGTCACCGTTTTTTTTTTTTGTTGTTGTTGTTGAAAACTAGACTGCTAAATGTTTCCAGTGACGTGTGACATGCCACCTCAATTGGCCTCAGTAGAAACAGATATTCCGTGAAGTTGTATTCAAATTCTATGTCTAATCTAGTTTAAAATTATCTAGAGACAACTATATAAGTAGCAATAAATGTTAGAACATATAACCTAAATCAAAACACACACAATATGATATTCGAAATATAAAAAATGGAGAAGAAGTTAACATAAATTCTAAACAGTAACAAAATACTAACCCCTGATTTACAAGGGATAGTGCACTGCCACACACCATCAAATTCACAGTACCATTGGACGAATTCTCAATTTTTACGAAGCTAGGGTTGTGTGTGGTGCGCGGTTGTTGCGGCGGGCGATTATTGCGCGATTCTTCAATGGTGTAGAGTCGAAAGGTGGTTGTGGTTGTTGCGGCGGGACGGTGGTTGTAACTCACGACGATTCGTCGGAGAAGAGGGAATGAAGAGAAATGTGAGAAGAGAGAACGAGAAAGGTTTGAGGAACTGTGATAAGCGAATAGAAATCACAACTGGGCTGGGCCTAAGTTGTTTCGTTTATTTGCTAGGTCCATGCAGGTTGTATGTATCTAGGTATCAGGGTATACGGTCCTGTCAAGTATAACAGAGTTCGGATTATGCCCAAAGTGTCTAATGACCAGGGACCGGACAATTCACCTATTTTAAAGATTCAAGAGAGTAAAATAACTCAGGACCACCCTGGCGAAAAGTAAATAACTGTTTTGTGAACATCCTTAGAGGTTAAAGAAGGTCACGTCATCATCAAGAAAGTCAAATAAGGAAGAAGCCAAAATAGGAAGCAAGAATTTCCAGGCCATGACAACCAGAGAAAAAGACATGATAGACCGTCCAAGGAGTACAGATTCAAATGCCCAGTAGACAGGAGAAGACCAACAGAGTCAGTTCCCAAACAATACTGCGAAATCGCCAGGAGACGTTCAGATTAATAATTGAGGGGAAAAGAGGGCCCAATAGGTTTCTTAGTGGGTTAATTGGTCCAATAGGGAGGTTAGTATGTGGCAATAAAGTAGCATGCAATGTTCCCTAAGGGAAGAAATTTTGAAATGATTGAGGTATGCAAATCATTATGCAAAAACAACACAAAATAATTAATAAAAATTAAAGAGAAAAAAGCAAAAAAGCTCTCAACTCCATTTTTCCAAACTTCACCTTCTTCACTTTTTCAATGATGCAAATTCGATATATTCCCCTATTACAAAATAAATTCAATGCTTTTGAGTAGTAGAAAATAGAACCTCCAATTCTAGTTTATATA
This sequence comes from Euphrasia confusa, assembly GCA_954870475.1. Classification (NCBI taxonomy): domain Eukaryota; kingdom Viridiplantae; phylum Streptophyta; class Magnoliopsida; order Lamiales; family Orobanchaceae; genus Euphrasia; species Euphrasia confusa. Next base: position 22,091,151 of record OX940949.1, read on the forward strand.
TTTTTGAAGATGTAAAAACGGTCCAAAACACGTGTAGTTACACTTAAGTGCTCTTACTAACATATTTATACAAACACAACTTATAAACTTTTGTAATTTTAACAATAAAAGAGTAAAATATCTCTAATATATATATATATATATATATATATATATATATATATATATATATAATTTATTATTTTATTCATACAATTATTTTTTAATTTTTTTCGTATAGCATTTCTTTTTTGGTAATTTTATTTATAGTATAAGATTTTAAATTTTCTAAAAATTAACATAGTTTACATATTTATTTTATCTAAACATTTTAACAACGTACTAATTAAATAAGACATACTAGTTTATCAGCTTTTATAACAACTTATAATATATAAAATCTTATAAGTTGTTTTAAATAAACCCGGTTAAAATGAATCAATCACAAGATTGAAAAAATTGTTCAACTGATAAAAATTTTGTAATAAATAATTATTTTTGTCTTAACCTTGTTATACTTCTATTAATTAATTTTATTGTTAATGAAAATTTTAATTGTAAGAAATAAATAATTTATTTTTGTCTTAACCTTGTTGTATAAATTAAAATTTTATTGTTAATGAAAGTCTTAATTGTGAGAAAATAATGCAAAGACTTTAATGGCCAATTCAATGAGCTGCACCATTGGAGTAGTCAATCTTATCATAATAATCAATTCTATGGGGCCGACTACCGAATACTTCTTTGTAGTATATTAGAATGTAAAGATGATACAACACCGAGGGGAAATTACTTTACACGGGAAGGAACAACATTATAAGAATGTGGTGTATTTCTCCCATTACAAGTACAAAAGATGATGTTATAAGAGATTTCATGAACCTAGTTGTCCATTCCTTTCCTTTGCAAACTTTTCTTTTTTCAGAGCATCAGGGGCTGGCCTAAAAAACTCATGGCTAAGAGCTTCCTCTGCACTGATCCTGTGTCTTGGATTCACAATTAAACACTTATCCACAAGATCAAATAGTGATCTTGGAATGGACTCCAGGAAATCTGGCCTTCGTGTGTTCCGCACACACCACTCCCTGAGTTTTGTACGTGGCAAGTATTTTACATCGAGTAGGTCCTGTTTCGAGAATCAAAATGGTAATATGAGAACATTGAAGTGGCTAAATAAGAGTATGACTTGGGAATTTGAGTAATAAATTACTACCTTTGGAAACAATGATTCATGGTTGTGTAGCTTGGCGACTTCCCATAGATCTTCACTGCCCCTCAACTTAGCTATCTCCTTCATGCTCCTATGCATGCAACCAACTACTAAGTAATTTACCTTTTCAAGAGACTTAAGTTTAAGTGCTAGGATTTAGTGGTCTTACTGATCAGAGTCACCAGTGAAAGGTGATCGACCTATCATCAGGTACAATAGGGTCACTCCAGCAGACCAAATATCAGCCTTAGGGCCTTGATGCAGTGATCTAAATAAAACCTGCAAACCATGATGAATCTATTCAGACTCTTTTTTATGCTTTCCCTGAAACATTTGATGTGTTTTTAGTTTTCAAATGTTTCAGCTTTTTTCCCTTATTTTTTTTTTCTTAGATCCACGAAATGTCAGGACCAGAAATTGTACCATTGCTTCAAAAATGCCATGGTGATGTGCATTAATAATGCATTTGGTGGTGAAAAGGGAAAGCATTGCGAATAACTAAATATCACTAAAACATTTTTAAAAAAGGTTACATTCATGCTGAAAGGTTTCAGAAGGAAGCATAGTCATGGAAGTCTTTGGGCTTGACTAATCTCAAATTGAATGTATACTCGAGTATTTGAAAGGGCAAAGTTATACAGTATATGTAAAAAACTGTTAAATGAATAATTGAGTGAAAGCCAGAGCTTCACTAGAGATTTGACTAAAGTACCCATGTCAAAGAGATAGCTTGCTTAAAGTCACTTGAGATGATCCTCGAACTTTTGTCAACCACAAATTTATTTCCATCTAAGATGGCTTTAAGCTGCCTAATTTATTAATTCATAGAGAAGAGAAGATTGAAATCAATTGATTTGAAGTATTGGCTTTTGAAACATAGTAAAAGTAATGAGAATAAAAGAGAGAAAGAGGAGGGGAAAGGCAGAGGCAAAAATGTTGCATTTTTATGAGTAGAGAGAGAAAGACATAGCAATGCACCATAGTATTCAGATCCGAGAAATCAAATTTGAATGAATGATTGCAGTTTCTTGACCTTGCTTATTTATAGGGAATATATCAAAGCTATAAGCCAATCTTTAGGCAATGATGTTCACTAGGGATATGAGGATATCCTTGGAACAGACCCAAGACACATTCCGTACAATGCAAATACACAAAGGTTCTAGCCCCTTACCTCTGGAGCCTTGAAGCCTTTTGTTCCCACACAAGGACCTTCTTGCCTGGGCTTCCCATCACCTACAAGTGACATGGTATAAATTGAGGCCTATTATATAATTGTAACTTACAAGCAACATTGAAACAAAAGAATAGTAAATGAAAATAAAACCTTTGCTTTTCAGTAATCCAGAACCACGAATGCTCATTCCATTAGATTGCAGTGGCATTGGAGTTGGATACAGAAAAAAGCTCTCTGCATCTCCAGGAGATGCAGCAACTCGTTTTCTCTTAGATAAGGAAGCAGTCACAGAATCATGATTATCAACCTGCAAGGCTTCCTGCACCAGACTTAATAACTCCCTCCTACCTTGGCTTGGTATGGGTTCTCTAAACCTTTCTGCCAATTTTGTTTTATTGCTCGTCACATCCTTTGCAGAAGTTATCCCAGAGCCATCACCCCCCTGGCTTTTGATGCTATTCCTGCTACTACCATCAGTAAGAATCTTGGCTTTGTCAACCCTCTTTTTCAGGTTCCCAGGTGGTAAAATGGACTTTGAAACTTTTCCTGGATCCCCTTTAATCGATTCTGGAAATCTTGTATTCATTATCTTCTTACTCTTTGCAGGTGGTAGAGAACTAGTCCAGGGATCACTAACAGGATCACGTCCAGATTTAGAATTATCTGCAGATGTAGAAACAGAGTCCATTTTAATCAAACAAGATGAAGATGCAGATTCTAGCATGTATACAGACTAGCTAGTCCGCAAACAAAAATTAGAGTAAACTCCTTGATCATTCCATATTTAATCAAGAAAAGTAATCTTCGCAATCAAATCCTGACAAAGAATGTGACAAGGCAACTCAAGTGATTGTAACAAACACTCACCAAAGGTTCCATATTTTTTGCGCATATCCTGTTGAACAGAAATAAACTATCAAGTGAGTGCAGTCAAATTGAGAAGGAAATATACAGAAAACATATATAAATGGTCAAAGTAAAAAATTCACAAGGAGGTCCACGCACCAACGCAAGATTGAAATCTATCAGATAACCTTTATTGGCTTTGCGAGAGTAAAGAAAGTTCCCAGGTTTAATATCTCTGTGAACTATACCCTGTAAACATAAGGATAGTAAGTATTTGGCCTACTAAAAGCACCCTGTTTTATAAAATGCTTGCATCTCTTCACATTAGTTCACCTGCTTATGCAGACCAGCAAGGGCTTTGAACAGACAGTAACCATACCACTGTAGGTGAATAATGTCTATTTCTCTTTTCAAACTCTGCAGGGTTAAATGAAATTACAAAAGTGGAAAATCGACTAAAGATTGTTTATCCAAAGATTAATTTAATCATGATTACCTCAGGTCTATCATGCTCAACATGCTCCAAAACAAGACAATCAGAACTCCCACTCTTAAATGAGCCTGCATATCTAATAACGAAGTGTTTGCCCCTGCCAGTAACATTAAGAAGCAAATGTTATAGACAAAAACAGAATTTCATTAGATCTGAAACAATGTGACGAATAAGCATTCATCTGCATATTACTATTTACCGTAATCTCTCCAGCATTTTCATCTCATTGATCACATAATTTCTATTTGCATTAACATGAGGACCTGCAAAAACATGGATAAGGGATCTTAAGAAAGCAGTCGAGCATCATATTTAGGTTTATAGTATGAAATAACAAAGCATACAAAATAATGAAATATATATGAATTCATATGCTAAAAATGTAAACTATGAGACATAAATTTACTATATCTCACATTTATAATAATGTGCTGAATACTAATTTCATTACAAACAGAACTATTGGTTAAGATCTTGGTATGTTGAGGGTGGCTTTAAATTGACTAGATAAAAAATAAAATAGACTCACTCGTAGATAACACGCAGTGATTAGAATTAACTAATCAACTTTTCAAGTAAGCAGGATGGCAGTGTGCAAAGCTACTATGACTAGTCAGTAACTTCAGTTGTCTGTTTCCTTACAAGAGTAAGTTATTACCTTCTACAAAATAATTTGTATTTAATCAAATGGCTGCCTCACAAGAACAAGAAAGATTGCATCTCATATACACATGTTTTGTGTTACTTAAAAATTGAAGTTTCATGAGGAAAAAAAAAAGACAAATTCCAAGAAACATTCTTTAATATTACACAAAGACTTCAACTCTAGACACCATTTAGCATCTGGCAAAAAATTGTTCTAGAAAATGTAATTCGCATGAGTACATCAAAAGTTCTCTAACAGTATTTTCAGTATGTGGGAAACCATAGAAATACCAGTCTATAGACTATAGCCATAACAAAACAAAGGATTTAATATTTGACAAAACATGTATATAAGTGGATATCAGAAACATAAAACAAAAAGTTCCATACATTTGATGGCAAATATTACTCCATCGGCTTTTCTTCTTGCCCGAAAAACTGTACCATAACCTCCTGCATAAGTTGATAAGAGCAAAACATGGATCATGAACACATGAAAATAAAAAGAACTTACTAGGATCTATGAATCTTTGACAAAGCAACATCTTCTACGATAAAATTACCTGAACCCTCTTCTTCTTCTACAATAAAAGACTCAAAATCGGGAAATGTCTTTTTCTCAATATGCTGAAACAAGAATGAAATAGCTTTAGGTTTAAGTAGATACTAAATGAAATAAAGCTACTTATATGCAGTTTAATCAGAAATATGAGACAAAAGCTTACGTTGGATGTAGAGGAAGCCCTTTTCTTTTCCTCCATGGATGATTCCATCTTGTCTGTATGCACGTTAAGGTCACAGTTTAACTTTAATTGTTGGTTCTCCATGTTTAGTTTCTTATATTTTTTACATTGTAGTGGCTCTTTCTGAGGAAGGCTCTTGCAACTCTCCATGTTGGGCCCTATATCTCCTTTTATGTCACTTGTTTCGTCCTTAAGATCAGGTTTGGTTGAAGATGAGATTTTCGTAACATTTGGCTTATCATCCTGACTCTTCAGATGACTTCCATTTCTATGTCTGGCCGAAAACAATGCCTCAATATTGGCTTCTCTGAGTTCTCTCAGAATCTTCTCAGGCATATCTACATCAGTTTTATCTGTGAAGGTGATAGCCATGGGCTGATCTTCCCTATGGCCCCTGTATCTACCAGAGTCATGTGGCCAAACTTTCTTTCTTTTTCCATTGTCATCTTCAATTAATGTAGCACACCCTTGCATAACAACCTCATTATCCTCATGTGGAACTATCATATGTTCATCTAATTCTACCTTAGATGAATTAATCAGATTTGAAATATCACCACAAATTTTGCTCCATTCTGCGTTCTCCATTATATGTGGTGGAAGTGAGAGCTGTGGAAAAGGAAATTAATTTATTATTTCTTCTGAGTCTATATTGCGTATATGTGAAATCTACATTAAAAAGAGTGCAAGATTTATAACTAGGTCGATGTAAGTGACTACACTCTTGTCTGTTGAGATGATACTTGTCCTCCATCTCATTATAATCACATCTAACCTTTTAAAGTTCATAGCTTACATGATAAAAACTGGGTTTCGTAAACATGGCAGGATTAAATATAATATTCTCCAGTTTCTGACTATCACATTCCAAGATTGATGAGGAGCTTGATGGTGTCTGGGTACTCTGAAACATTATACAGTTCAGATTATGAGAGCATGATGCAAAGACTTGAGTCCAGGATAGGCAAATAAAGTAATAATATATTGTGAATTTTTTTTCTTAAAGATCAATTATTTACAATATGCCATAAAACAGCATGCAAGATGATAAAAAACAAACAGTGCACATGAACACCTTAGAGCACATGCAAAATGCAGTCACGCAAAAGTGCACAATGAAGAGAAATATTGCTCAAACATAAAACTTAAAAGGTCAAGATATCAACTAGATTATTTTTACTCTTATTTGTGGCATTACAAACCCATTATTAAGCAATAGAGATTGGCATGCATTTGATCATGTCAACACCAATCGCATTAATTATGATTGGTTTCCAAATTATCTTTGACGCTAACGTTAAAATTCAGTTGATTCCAGTACTATCTATAACCTGTGTTACATGAACATCAGCTACGCTATTAGCTGCACATTGTGTGCGTTTACACTAATTCTCAGTAATAGGTTATGCGTACATCACAGAAGGTGTCCTTAGATACACTTGATTAAAGACTTATTAATGCAGTTTTGTATGCTGCATAACCGAAACGCGGCTATTTTTTTTTTCTTAAATACTAAGAACTTGAAAAAGACTAATGTATAATAAATTGATTAAATCTTCATTCTTCTCTAATCTCTTTACAACTTGGACCTCAAAAGTGTACAGCAGGCAGTAGCTATGTTTGTAAATGATAAAACATCCATATTACTATATGTTGTGTCAAGGGAGCCAACCGAAATGAATTAATGTAACATGGTTAGTAAATAGGATTGAGATGGAGTTCAACCCAACCCTTAGGGTGTCCCAAATCTACCTTGTCATATTTTTCACATGCTGATATTTGGCAGGCAAAACAAATTTCACCTTAGCACCTATTTTTGGGAAAATCTGGAAACACTCTCCACTCATCAGATATGATTATGATATTAAAATTTATCGCTTATTTTAAAACCAGTTTTAACTTTTTATAAGACTCAGTTATTCTAGAAATATAATTTGTAGAAAATAGTTACAAACAAATAGGGCAGGTTCACTGATTTAACCTAGGTCATTGCTAACCTTAGTGAAACAATCTTCATGAAATGACTTAAAGTTCATCTACCAATGTTCTTTCGACCTATGAAACACCACAAGGGATTAAACTGGTTTCGTGGGAGGTTGTAGATGTTATAAATAATGTAACATTGTTTGTGTTCCTAAATCCACCTTACAGTGAATACACTGCAACTGATAATCTCCAAATCTAGAAAATCACCCCATAGCCTCCTTTTTTTTTGTTGCCAGAACATTATCCTACAAGACGTGCCCAAATCACGGATAGAGCATAAACACCTAGCCTAATTATAATATAGATCAGAGAAGCAGATATACATAATAAACATAATAGCGCTAAAAATCATGCAAATTAAAAGGAAATCCTCAAATTATTGAATACATACATTCTGAAACCCGCCAAGATTCTGCAACTGATTAAGGTTTTCCTCCTCTGCCAAATATAAAAAGGGTCACATACACCCAAAAATAAATAAAACGATGAACGGTACTATAGAAAATTAGAAGAAGAATAAATGTGATAATCAGGAAAAGCATTGTACCATCTAAATCCATGAAAGAAATCTTCTTTTTCGTAAGGGGGAAATTCTCAATCTCAAATGTCGAACCCTTCCTCTTCCTGCAATTCGTCCTCACGATCTCATCTGACCGAACAGTTGAAAACAGCCGTGGCACAATTTGTGGTAAATCCAAGTATCTCGCAATCACATCGGAATGAGCACACAATTTCGCGGCGGTAGCGACTCCTATCGGGGAAAAAGTGACGAAGTGATTTTTCTCGAATCGGAGGGGAGAGTCTGGAATTGAGCATAGGAATTGTATGAATTCTGGGGTAGACTCAGAAATCGTAGCCAGCTCAGATGACCGTGCAGGGCGGCCGTGGCTGAGCAAAAGACCGAGAACATGCCACGCGGCCGCCGCGGTTGTAGAGAAATGAGTCGTGCTTAGCTGAAGGCCAGAGCCCGAGTTCGCCGGCCGAGCCTCCATGAGCAGTCAGATCTGAAGGAAATTGTTCAGGCGGAGGTGGGGAAAGTTGGAGACGTGGGCGGGAAATGAATTCATTTTGGGAGGTCCGCGTTGAAAATAAATAAATCAAAATATCCCTTCCCGCCGATCAAATCCTAAATTATTTGTGTGTTAATTAATGAACCATTTTTAAATTATTTTATTGTATTAGAACTCAAAGGTTTCGAAAATATAAAAACATGAATTGTCAATTTTTTTGTAATTTATAAAAAAAAATGTAATCAATTGTATTAAAAATTAAAATTATGTTAAAATTTTAATTGAAAATGTGTAGATTTTAGGTGAACTTGAATGTAATTTTAACATTGGTAAAATTAATTAAGAAAAAATTAAATGAATGGTCATAGAAAGATTACCTAATTAGAATTCATGTTTATTTTAAGTATGAATATCAAATTAATTTTGACCGTTGTATTTAGAAAAAAATACTAAAGGTTATTTCCAATTTATTTCCGTATACATACAATTATAACAAAACAATTATTGTAGTAATTTTTAGTTAAATAACATGAATATTTTCATACTTTTTTGAAATATACATATATATATATTAGTTTGATGAAAAAATAAAGTGAAAAAACAAAGCTAGTTTGTTATTTAAAGTGAAAATGTAAACGTAATTGTAACTAAAAATAAAACAAAAATGTGATAAATTAAAATTAGGTGATTTTTAAAATTGGGTAATTCAAATTAATTTTATATAAATAAGAGTTATTCTTCCTAATTATATATAAGAGTAGATTTCCATTTTTAACCTTTTAATCTAATTCACATGGGTAGGTAAATGAAGGGTAAAAAAGACATTTTAAATTTAAAATATTACTTTTTTTTTTATAAATACAACTATCAAACTGCTCTAAATAATTAAAATAATATAAAATTATAACATTAAATTGTAAAATCTATTTTGTAGATTAGAAGTTATAATTTCATAAATTATATTTACTTTTTTCCTAAAAATACCTTCAAATTATAAATGTATTTTATAGTAAATAAATAAATAAAAATATTTCTTTTTTATAATTTTACACTTTTCAACATCACAATATAAATTTATGTAATGTACAACTAATTTTACATCTAATAAAATCAGTTAAACATATAACAATTAAATGATGCATTAGAGTACTAATCAGTAGTCACTGCTCACTAGCTTAGATAAAAATAGGGAGAATGTTTAAAAATGTACTAAAGCATAAAGTGAAATTGTTTTTTTACACTAGCAAATAGAAAATGTGTTTTTTTACACAAATGAACCAATTTGACCTTATTCTTCACTTTTAAATTTTAATACACAATATCATAACACCTTAACCTTAATTTTTCATTGGAAAATTCTTCCGCTCTCCTCCCAAATCTCTCTGATAGAAACAGAAATTTCAAAAATCAACGGAAAACTCCGTTGCCCAAAGCGAAGACTATACTTAATATTATTGATGAATGATCCAATTAAACCCTAATTAAGGACTTATATATAGTCCTGATAAAATAAAAAATCATAATAAAATAGAAACAAAATAAAATTTTAAATAATAAAAGGAAATAAAATATTAATTAATTTAAACACTTCAGTCGAATAAAATAAAATTTTAAATAATAAAAAGAAATAAAATATTAATTATCTAGATAATTATTTATGTGTGTTGCATAGCCCAAAGTTTGAACCTTTGACCTTATAAGTGAAGAGAAGAAAAATAACCGCTGTCTGCTGGGCTATCTAAGTTATATATACAAGTTTTAAAAGATATTATATATGTATTCATTAACTTCTATTTATTATATAGTATAACTTAATAAGATAAAATACAATATATATATATATATATATATATATATATATATATATCAAATTATAAATATAAATTATATATTTGAAACATTTATTAGATTATATTAAAAAATAATAACGCTTAAACATTTTTATTATAATTATTATTAAAAATGTAGTACTTTTTTAACATTTTCTATTTATTACAAATAATATATTATTTTAATTAATTTAAAATTTTAATAAATTTATATATATTCAAAATAATATAATATTTTAATTAACTAAAAAAATAATTATAATTTTATTATTTAGTAAAATAGTGGTTTAAAAAACATTTATAACAATTTAACGTTTTTATAATAACATTTAATAATTTATTATTATATAAATTAATGTTAATATAAAAAAAACAATTTCCCTACGGCAATTGCCGTTGGGAATACATTTTTATACTCCCCTGCGGGAAATAGCCGTAGGGGACCCCTACGGGAAAAGTAGCCGCATGCTAGCCGTAGGGAAATTTTCCCTACGGGTAAATCTCGTACGAGATTCCGTAGGGAATCTTGGAGGCAAACTATGCGCGCGCAGTCCCTTACGGGGGTCACCCCTACGACGGGGGTAGGGGTTGCCGTAGAGGATGTCAAAAAATGTTTCCCGTAGGGAATGCAGTAGAGGAATCCCTACGGGAAAAAGGCCGCAGGGAATCCCCGTAGGGATTTCCTGATTTTTTTGTAGTGAATGGAAAGCCCTTTCGTGGTGGAAGAGGCGTTGAATGCGGCCTCCCGACAGTGTGTGTGTGTGCGCGCGCGCGCGCGCGTGCGCGCTGTGTTATAGTAGATTTGATTTGAGTTTGTAAATTTCTAATTGAAAATCATTTTTTTTAAAAATTCGTTTAGATCTACTGCTCGGCTTCTCGCCATCGACGTCGTACCCAAGTGGTTTTCAATGGTCCCATCTCTAAGAACAAATCAGAAGTCGCAGCCTTCTCGCTATCTCTCAAATGACGACGAGGCTTCTCGCCCTCGTCTCGCCATTGATGTCGTCACCAGGTGATAGTCTTTATCATGCCATGGTCAAAGAGTTGTATATGTGATGATTTGACCGAAATGGGAAGAGAGTGAAGTGGGATGGTTAACCTAATTACACACGATTTCATATTCGTCAAACTTTGTCGAATATGGTGAATTGAAATATTATATCCACATTCGACAATAGATTACTATAAATAAATTTATCGAATGGGTTTCGTCTATTGTTGTGCAATGAATTGTGAGAATGAAATTGATAATGAGATGAGTTTATCGAATAATACAATAATTGAAAAATAAATGAATTAAATATGTAAATGATTATCCAATTATTTATTTGTGTGGTTGAAATATTTGGGTTCAAAAAATTAGCAAATTATTCCATAAACTTAGTTGTATCAAAATATCTAATTATGAAAATCAATTAAAAATAATTTGTCGAATTTGAGATTCGATTGTCGAATTGGGGTCGAATTTGAGATTCGATTGTCGAATTGGGGTCGAATATGAGATTCGATTGTCGAATTTGTGTCAAATCTGAGATTTGATTTGTCGAATTTATATATTGCCGAATCATATTTGTCGAATTTATATTTTTCGAATCATGTTTGTCGATTTTTATGATTGTCGAATCATGTTTGTCGAATTTATGTTATCGAATCATGTTTGTCGATTTTAGTGTAGAAAAACAATGTAGAAAATTTCGGTGGTTCACCGCTTTTCAATGTAGAAAATTATATTTTTAAGTGAAAATGTAGAAAAACACTTTAAAATCATACTGTATTTTTAAAATGAAATTGTAGAAAATTATATTTTTTAAGGGTAAATTACATTTTCCTACCTCATGTTTACTACTTTTTACACTTTCCTACCTGACCGGGAAACTGTTACAGGTCAATATCTAAAGTTTCTTGAATTTATGATTTTTTACCAGAATATAATATTCTTTAGAATATTCAGACACTTTTATATCCACGTGTCAAACTGGTCAACACTTGACTAATTGTGAGGGCGGAATCGTCTTTATACAATTATATTTATTAATTACATTAAAAAACAAAAAAAAAAATATATAAATTAATATTTGTATCTTCGTCTTTTTTCCTTTCAACATCTTCCGTACCAAATACCAAATTTGTAGCATTTTAAATTTAAAAAAAAAATCCTGGTCACGGCGTGTCAGTCAAACGACACGACCGAGCATCCAAGAAATCCAAGCAGCCAATCGGAGTTCCACCTGCACCGAAGAAGACGAAGCTCTAGGTCAGTCGTGTTGTTTGACCGATGGCAGTAGAGAGGCATTTCAAACCAAATAAAAAGCAGCACACTTTTGTAGCATTTCTTCGATGCTTGATCATCTTTTTTCCTTTCAAATTCTTCAATCTCAAAATTTATTTTGTTCTCTAATCAACTATAGCATTTCACTTGTATTAATTAACTATTCAATGAAATGAGTTTTGCACCACGGAAGGCTGAGAGTGATAGAGACTCGATGATGCCGGTTGGGGTTTCTGGAGGTGGTGCGGCGTGACTCATAGACAAGTACTTAACAATTTTATTTACATATCTAGATCTAAAAATTTCCAGATCGAGATCTAATTTTCATCATCAAACCACATATCTCTCCTCATCGAGCACTCCGGTATACTCCTGCAACAAGCTTTCACCATCTTCTCCGGAACTGTATTTATCAACGGTAGTCACATGAACAGGACGCCGTATATATATATATATATATATATATATATATATATATATATATATATATATATATATATATATATATATATATATATAAAATGGAGACATGTAATTTTCACAATATTTTCATGATAGTTTTTTTTTAATTAATTTTTTTTAATTTGCAAATATAACTATTTTTTAATTTGAAAATAATTTTGTTTTGATTTTTTATCTATTTACATATTATTTATTGTTAAAATATTGTTTACTAAGGGTACATCAACCAAAATTTCAAGTGGAAAATTACAAATTTACCATTCAAATCGAAATATTTTATTTTTTGGAGTTGTACTTAGGTTTTTTATAAGGTTTAGACTATTTACACCTCCATCGTTACTTTACGCACCTCCATGATTTATTTACCTCTTAAATATAACTACATGATTAACACACCCCTAAGTTAATACCTATACTACCCTTTATTAACAACACCCCCACGCCCCCTCATCTTTTTCTAATTAATTTCCCAAACTTTTATTTTCTTTAAATAATACTAGTATATAATAATTTATGTAAAAAAACAGTTAGAAACCCAGAAAAACAAAATCCAGAGCACTAAGCATGTTCGACCTACAAAGGTCAAGTCGGACGCGAGCCGGGTTGTTGCCATTGCAGGCGCCGATTACTATCCCTAGGCTGGTTGTTGCCAGCGCCTTAATGATCGTCGACAGATCGACCACGTAGAGGCGCACCTTCTCGATGCTCGTTGAGTGCAGGAGCTTTGCCGTCACTTGGCGGTGGGAGGTTGTCCCTCACTTGCCCCTAATTTACCTCTATGAACGACTGCCGATCTGAAGAAAAAGAAAAAAGATTGATTTTTTTAATTAAAGCATAATAATTGTAGATTAAATAAAAATATATTATTTTTTAAGAAAAAGAAAAATATTGTAGTTCGCTTCATAAAGACGGTACAATTTCGCGGGCAAACGAAACCATTAATCTGCCATCTCCGTTCCCCAAGGTGCCCCAGCTCGTCTCAGCGCGGACTCGTCAAAAGTGACCTAGTCGCCCTCTAAGGCGGCCACACCCTCGGCTTTGCCCACTGCTCCTCCTTCTCCAGGCGTCTCAACAACTTCAGCCCGGCCACTCGACCCAAGTTTCGCGTCCGCCTTGATGAAAAATTGCCCAATAGGAACCAAGAACCGTGACGTTATTAAAGAATAAATATCTTTAAATTAAATAAAAAAAAAATTCTTATGAAAAGATGAAGGAATTGGAGGCCATTTCATAAGAAACAGATGATTGTCATTGATGATGTTGAAGACGAAGATGTGAACAATAAATATTTATTTTTTATATGTTTTATACAAATGGGCAATATAGTCATTTAATCATATTATTAAAAAGTTAAAATATAAGTGGGGTGAGTAAACTAAAGATGGAGGTGTAAATAGTCTAAGCCTTTTTATAAATGTTTAAACTTTAGATAGTAACTTGCGATAATTTTCCGATCAGAAAGTATAAAAAGTAATAAAATGCAATTTACATTTTTTTTTAATTAAAATGTAGAAAAAATGTACTTTTATTTTTCTTCCATAAAAAATATTAAATTAAAAGTTTTTAGGGAAAAATGGCAATAAGGCCAATTTTCAACATTTTTTCGACAATAAGGCTTTTGAGAAATTACGCGTGTCAATTAGGCCACCTAAAATGTGTAAATACCGTATTACCCTCTTCTCTCTTTTCTCTTACTGTTCGCAATACACAGTCTCAAATCCCTAATCTCTGACACACACGCCACCTCCTCCCCGCGCGTGATCTCCGACGCCGCCATAGTGCTCTACGACTCCATCCACCTCAACTTCTCATCATCCATACCCAGGCCTCTCCTCGAGGACCTCGCCACCGGTAAATCGCGATCTCTCTTCCAGTCCAACGATGGCCCGTTCTTCATCCAACTCGAGTTCATCAACCGTTCGCCCACCTCCTCCGCCCGATTGTCTCTTCCCTCTCCACGCCGCCTCTCTCCGTTGTTAGATCTCATCGTCGCCGACGAGAGCTTCGGAGTCCTATGAGGATCTCGACCTCCGGATCGACCCGCCCGCCACCTGTTCGACAAAATGCCCCTGAGAAACAATTGAGGAGGCCGACGTACTGGAGCTTCTTGTGGAGGTGCGTGTTCCAGTGGAACGGGCGAAATACGCTCAGCTCACGCCAAAGGATCGGGCGAAAAGGTTCGTTCGTTCGTTTCCCGTGCATCGCGATTGGGGACGGTGGTGGAGCTGCTGAGAGTGACGGAGTATGTGAGCGAGAGGCTGAGGGATGTGAGGTTTGGGTTCGTCGTGATGCACGAGATTGGGGACATCGTGATCCGATTAGGGAGAAGTTTGTCGGGACTTTGGATCAGGGTGCTGGATGTTTAGTCGTTTCTTGTTTAATTTATTGAACAGGTATAACTGATTATCCTATCTTGAACGATTATATTTTGACTTAATGAAAATATAGATGAACATGTATGTGATACTCATCATCTACTGTACCTTTATATCTGATACTAGTAGATATTCATTATTCATGCCATTATTTTGGATCAACATCTTTCTATACCATTAGAAACTTGTGGTGCTCTGTGTTTTGTGATGTTAGCGTTGGTTTCTTTTTTTATTTTAGCATGTGTCGTGTTGAAGATGTTTATGCGTTTGTAGGGCAAGAAGGAGTGCTTCACGTCGTGCCTCTTTGTCTGTTACGATTTGATTCGCCCAGATGTTGCACTCGAACTCGCCTGGATAAATAACATGATCGACTTTGCCCTCCCATACTTGTTACATGTAAATTATGCTTACTTATCTCTTTATATGGCTATTTATTCATTTCAATATATATGATACTTTCCTATTGTGAAATTCTTTAGCATATTATTACACTATTTGGGTACTTTGGGAATGGAAACAATTATCATGGGTTTTTCTATAATTTTCAAGTATTTCAACTTTAATGTACAGGTAGTTAATGTGTTGCTGGACAATATCCAATACATAAACCTCCCAGGTTGTTATGTTTAAGAATGAAAAAAAAGGGGTTTAATGCTGTTATGTTTAAGAATGGAAAAAAGGGGTTTAATGTTTTTTATTAATTTATTGTTGTTGTTGTTAGTATACTGAGTTTAATTTGTTAGATTGGGATAAACTGTAAGAATGTTCATTTTTGGTATTTGTTATTGAGTTGGGAAAAAAAGATTAATTTTCTTTAAGAGCCTTAAATAGTGGATTAGGGCAGTAATTGAGTTTGCTGATGAGTTCTTGGTACATGATTTCTTATATTTAAAGGCATGTAAGTAAGCTCTCTGTCATGGACACCCAATTCCATTCCAGTTCACTCAATTCCTTTTACGGAGTTTTTAAATACGAGCTTCCAAAGCCCCCCATTTTGCGATCTTTTTGTTGTTTTGTGATGCCTGCCATTTTTTTGTTGTAGCTTATGTGGAGTTAATTTGTCAGGATGGGGATT
This sequence comes from Euphrasia confusa, assembly GCA_954870475.1. Lineage (NCBI taxonomy): Eukaryota > Viridiplantae > Streptophyta > Magnoliopsida > Lamiales > Orobanchaceae > Euphrasia > Euphrasia confusa. The sequence goes on from OX940949.1 coordinate 22,107,250, forward strand.
GAGAAACAAGGCTCAAAAGGTGGCTTTTTTCATATGTTCGATTGGAATGCAAAGTCTCGAAAGAAGCTATTTTCGAGCAAGTCTGATTTACCAGGTTAATACTGTATACATCGAGTCTGATTTGCCAGCGGGGCTTCGACGGTGGTGACCATGTCGCTCGACACGATGAAGACGAGGCTGCAGTTTCTCGACGGTGGAGATAAGAGATCAGATTTAAAATTTTAATTTTATTTTATTTTATTTTTTGAAATATTTATTGTTTGAAATATTTATTTTATTGATATTCAGTGTTTTTTTAATGACATTCAGTGTTTTTTAATGACATTCAGTGTTTTTTAATGATATTCAGTGTTCTAATATTATTCAGTGTAAAAATCTGACATTCAGTGTTTTTTAATGTCAGTCAGTGTTTTTTAATGATATTCAGTGTAAAAATCTGACATTCAGTGTCTTTTAATGGTATTCAGTGTCTGACATTCAGTGTCTTTTAATGGAATTCAGTGTCTGGGGTGACGTTCAGTGTCTTTGAATGGTATTCAGTGTCTTTTAATGTTATTCAGTGTATTTTAATGTTATTCAGTGTTATTCAGTGTCTTTTAATGTTATTCAGTGTCTTTCTGTGTTATTCAGTGTCTTTCTGTGTCTTTCAGTGTTATTCAGTGTCTTTTAATGTTATTCAGTGTCTTTTAATGTTATTCAGTGTTATTCATTGTCTTTCAGTGTTATTCACTGTTATTCAGTGTCTTTTAATGTTATTCAGTGTTATTCAGTGTCTTTTAATGTTATTCAGTGTCTTTTAATGTTATTCAGTGTTATTTAGTGTTATTCAGTGTTATTCAGTGTCTTTCAGTGTTATTTAGTGTTATTCAGTGTCTTTTAATGTTATTCAGTGTCTTTTAATGTTATTCAGTGTTATTCAGTGTCTTTTAATATTATTCAGTGTTATTCAGTGTTATTCAATGTCTTTTCATGGTATTCAGTGTCTTTTAATGTTATTCAGTGTTATTCAGTGTTATTCAGTGTCTTTTCATGGTATTCAGTGTCTTTTTTATGTTATTCAGTGTCTATTAATGTTATTCAGTGTTATTCAGTGTCTTTTAATGTTATTCAGTGTTATTCAGTGTCTTTTAATGTTATTCAGTGTCTTTTAATGTTATTCAGTGTCTGGAGGTGGGGTGGGTTGAGTAGAAAAAAAAATTTGATGTTCAGTGTTTTTTAATGGTATTCAGTGTCTGAAGTTGGGTTGGGGTGGGGTGATGGTGGGGTGGGTTGAATAGAAATAGAGTAAGGGTATTTTCGTCCTTCCATATATATTTTTTTGGCCTAATTGGAACAAAAAGGCCTAATTGACACATAAATTGGAATTTGGCCTTATTGCAGAAAAAATGTTGAAAATTGGCAGTGGTGCGTCAACAGCTCTAGTTCCGTAACTCCGACATAGCCGTCGTCTGGCAACTGGCATCAACAGCTCGGTCAAAGTTTGTTTTTAACAGCACTCGTATTCCGATTCATCCATACCTTTTTTTCTCAAGGTGCGATAAACATCGCTCGTTCCGTTTGTTCATCGCTTGTATTGTTGTATACGCAGTGACTCGTTTTTCATTTCTGTCTGTTTTTACACGGCGACTATTTTCCTTTCCTAATTGAAACAAGAAAAAAGAAAGAAAACGAAAACGTTTTTAATCATGGTCCAGTTCAATTCATTAATTGCTATTAGGTAGTATGTGATGTCAGTTCATACTCTTGAATCTAAAGTGTTCGATAAAATGTCTGAACGAGAATATGTTAGTTTGGACTAGCGGGCTTCGTTTTAAAGTTAAGGGTGTTAACGTGCTTTTGCCTTGGTGTAGATTGATATGAAATGACGATGGCGAACTCCCGTTAGCTTTCCGATCAAATGTTACATGCAAGGAAACTGATCGGTCGGGCGAAGACGAGTTACATTCTGCATAGCTTTCCCAGTAAAATCTACGAATATACACGTGTCAGTGATTGTGTCGCAAACTCCTGTAATCACTTACGGAGCCATACTAGGGTCTCAACATTCCCTTATGGATTCAAACATAATTATTCACACGACTTCACAACTATATCCGGCACTGTCTTAGTCCAGGCTCGAGACACAGGAAGACTCCATGAGGAGTTGGATAGGGCAATTAACGAGAATAGGCTTGATGACGCATGGGATTTGCACGAGCAGCACATGCGGGTTGAGGGGTTTGCTCGAAAATCAACCCTGTGCAAAATGATTGCTAAACTAACAGAGACTTCTGACATCAATTCTCTTGAAAAGGCTTATAAATTAGTCGAGAAAGCCTTTGAAGAACAGAAAAAGACCTTATTTGATAGGGAGACTCTCATTTATCTCTCTCTGGGCCTTGCTAAATCTGGACTACCCGTTCCTGCATCTACCATTTTAAGAAAGCTTGTTGAAATAGAAAGTTTCCCTCCGGTGGCAGCTTGGTCTGCGATTATAGCTTACATGTCAGGAAATCCATCTGGAGCTTTCTTAGCTACCGAGCTGGTTCTTGAAATAGGCTACCTTTTCCAGGATGGAAGGGTGGACCCTCGAAAAAAGGTTAATGAGCCTTTGATATCCATGAAGCCTAATGTGACTTCTTTTAACATAGCTTTGGCCGGGTGCAGTCTGTTTGGCACTACTCGGAAAGCAGAGCAGCTCCTAGAGATGATGCCTCGTATTAATTTGAAATCCGATGCCACATCACTAATCATCATGGTCTTCATTTTTGAAAGAAATGGTCGAAGAGATGAGTTGAAAAAGCTCAGAAGACATATTGAAGAAGTTCCGGATATAAACGATACCCAGTTCCGACAGTTTTATGGGTGTTTGCTTTCTTGTCACTTGAAATTTGGGGACTTAGATTCCGCCTCTTCTATGGTTCTTGAAATGCTTCGTAAGGCAAGAAAAGCTAGGGATTCTCTTGGGGTGGCTAACTTAATATTTGAGTCCAATAAAAGAGCTTCTCGAGATGTATCTTTCGAGGATTTGTGTGGTACAAATTCTGATTATAAGCCTAAAAATAGTGTATTACCATGTTATGAAGATTTCTGCCGTGATAGAAAATGTTTGAGACTTGAAGCTGAGACGAAAGAATTGCTCGGTAGCTTGGTTGAGAAGTTACAGGGGCAAGTTGAATTGGTTACTACCGAAAGAGGTATTCTCAAGCCAACAGAGAAGACTTACTTGAAATTAGTCAAGTCTTTCTTGGAAGCCGGTAAAATAGAGGACTTGGTAGAATTTATAATCAAGGCAGAGAAGGAAGATTCCCCAGTATCTTCCGATAGCACGACCTTGGTCCACGTCATCAACGCTTGCATTTCACTCGGTCGGTTAGATCAGGCACATGATCTTCTCGATGAGATGCGCATAGCTGGAATCCGAACCACTTCATCCGTGTACAATTCCCTTCTTACAGCATATCACAAAGAAAATCGAGCTGCCGAAGTGAAATCTCTAGTGAGGGATGCTCGCAGGGCTGGGATTCAACTAGACGCAAACTCTTACGAAGCATCGATCCAGTCCCGGGTGATCGAGAAAGACACGACTGGGGCCCTCAATTTATTTAGAGAGATGAAAGAAGCTAAAATACCCAAGAGCATAAAAACAACCACAGAAGGCACAGAAGAAGCCGATTTAATGTCGAAGCTTTTGGAGGAAATAAAAGAAGGAGAAAACAAGGATGACACCGCAGTTCATGACTGGAATAGCGTGATCCACTTTTTCTGCAAGAAACGGCTAATGCAAGATGCTGAGAGGGCTCTGAAGAAGATGAGGAGTTTAGGTCACGTCCCTAATGCCCAGACTTTCCATTCTATGGTGACAGGTTATTCTGCGGTAGGGGGCAAATATATTGAGGTGACTGAATTATGGGGGGAGATGAAATCATTTTCGTTTTCAGGTGGGATGAAGTTTGATGTAGAGCTTTTGGATGCATTGCTTTATACGTTTGTTAGAGGTGGGTTCTTTGTTCGGGCAAATGAGGTGGTGGAGATGATGGAGAGAGGGAGTATGTTTGTGGATAAGTACAAGTACCGGGCACTGTTTATGAAGTACCATAAGATGCTGTATAAGGGGAAGACACCTAAGTTCCAGACGGAGTCTCTGTTGAAGAAGAGGGAGGCAGCATTGATCTTCAAGAGATGGGTGGGTTTGTGATGCTTGTGGCTTTGTTTGATAGATGTAACATGTGATTTTTCTTTGTACGAGTTGCACAAGGTTGAATACATTGCAATTTTGTTTTGTTTGTTACAATTAGTTGGTTTATAAATTAGTAAACCAAAATCCGTTTATGCGTTCCGTTCCTCACAATAGAACGAGAGATCTGTAGTAGCGGCGAGCGATAAGAATGACAATTCATTTTGATGTTTGCTCACATGAATTTGAACACATTAATCAATACAAAAACCTTAGGAGCCATGAGTTCAATTTAAGTTCAAAAATAAACAATCCTTGACTACTTTGAGTTTAACCTTTGTTCAACCAAATTAAATAATTTGTCCTCAATTATTTATGCAAATTTTTTTACAAGACAATTTTTTTTTTTTGTAATATTTCAAACAAATACATAAATAATTGATTGAGACATAAAGAGTATATTCCTTTACAACTTGTGACAATGGCGAGCATTGAGTATTTGCATAAAATAAAAAAGAGCGGAGAATAATGGAAATATTTAATTCCACACACTCCTCAAAGACTAAAGAGCACCTGCTGGCTGCTGCTGTGTTCCAAAGAAAAGATATTCAAACGCAGAGAGATGACGATTGCTTCTGCCGACATTTCATCGGACGCTGTCGACAGGTGAATCCTCCTCCTCCCCGTTTTCCCTTTCTTTGTCTTATGATGTAAAAAATGGATTTTGATATTTGCCCTTTCGAATCACCAAATCTATTTGGTAGATTATTCTGATCTATCTTTTCATCCGTGATCATCGATCGAATAAGCCCACATGGTCGATCGTCTTTATTTCGTTCGTTCGATTGATAACGCTTCATTTTGATTAAGCAGTTGAATTCGAAATACCGGTCTTTCGGAATATGGATCGAGATTTTTAAATGCTCAAGTGTATTCGATTTTTTTTGAGGCAAAATTATAGTTATCGATTTTCTAAGCTGCTCAATGGCACGATACTAATCTTCATACTCGATCCGTCTACGATGTAAAATGATTTAGAGTTGTTAATATCAGAATACAGTTTGAATTATCAGTATGCATAATGCATCCACTGAAGTTAGTATTTTGCAAATTTATAGTATTTCCCCTTTTAATCAAACCGCCCCTGCTTACGAGGGGTGTTAGGAAATAGCCCAACCTATTTGTATTGAAAACCCAATGATAGAATACGAAGTAACTGAAGCAGATGAAAGATTGAATCCGATGATCGTATATGTTTTGTTGTCGAGGCATTCAGAATTTGGGATCTTGTTATTTATTACCATCTTATGTACGTAGACATTTCATGTTGTCATTTGAAAGTAAAAGAACATAACTTAGTGTCTTCTGTCGGTTCATATTCAGAACTTGTGCTCTATTGCAACTTGCTCCACTTGAAGCTGTACTGTTTGACATTGATGGCACATTATGTGACTCGGATCCCCTTCACCATATCGCGTTTCGTGAGATGCTTCAAGAGGTAGGATATAATTCTTTTGTTTCCATTAGCCTATCTCAAAAGCATCTAATTTAAATCACCTTACCCTGAATTCTTCAACAGATTGGCTTTAATGGTGGCGTTCCAATAACGGAGGAATTTTTTGTTGAGAATATTGCTGGGAAACATAATGAAGATATTGGACGTGTGCTTTTCCCGGACAATAATGAGAAGGGCGTGAAATTTCTGGATGACAAAGAAGCAATGTTCAGAAGGTTCCACATTCTTCCATTCCATAACCCATATGGAATGCAATCATATTTAATTTTTCACTGCATTTTTTTTCATTTTTTACAGGTTAGTTAAGGACAAATTAGAAGCTATAAAAGGGTTATATAAATTGACAAAATGGATTGAAGATCGTGGATTGAAGCGAGCTGCTGTGACTAATGCTCCTAGAGAAAATGCCGAGTTGATACTCTCGATCCTCGGGCTTACAGATTTCTTTCATACACTTATTATTGGAGGCGAGTGTGAACGCGCAAAACCATTCCCAGATCCCTATTTAAAGGCACTTGATTTACTCAAGGTGTCCAAGGAGCACACTTGTGTATTTGAGGTTAGACTTCATTCCTTTTGACGTGTTTTGCTGTGTAGACATGTTGTGGTAAACTGGTAATAGACTTGTGAGTATTGTGTTGTTCAGGATTCTGTTTCGGGAATAAAAGCCGGGGTTGCAGCCGGGCTACCTACTGTCGGCTTGTCAACTAGGAATCCAGCAGAGCTGTTGATGGAAGCAAAGCCTGCTCTTCTCATCACAGACTACGAGGATCCAAAACTTTGGACTGTCTTGAGCGAGCTTGATAAAAAATAGCCTTGTGAAAACCATTTAGACAGTTTGCCGGAATAAGTTCACCCCTTCAATATTTGTCTTGTAATTGAACAGAAGTAGTATTATCAGTTTTCTATCCTGAGATGAAAATCTGATTAGGCACCAACTCTATTCTTTTGGAGGGAGATGAATTGCTTTGCTGGGAAATAAATATTATTGTATACAACTTCATGTTTTACATTTATCCATTCTTTTGTTTTCTCATCAAAGTTGATTGCATCAAGAAAGAAGAGTAGGAATCTGAATCACTAGTTGATGGTCTTCTTCCGATTTAGTGTCGCGGTCGTCTCGTTAGATGGCTGATGTGCTTTGGCTCTTTTTTCAGATGGCATCTTTGAGAGTTTGGATTTTATCTTTGTGCTATTGGGACTCCATCTTCAGCCGCTGAACACCATGCATGTTCTTCTTCACCTAACTTTGTTTTTGATTGAACAGAGTATTGATGAATATTGACTAGGACCGAGTTCTGAGTAATACTATATGTCATGATAGGGCAACCAAAAATTCGTTTGATCTGAACTAGCCAATGGAATTTATGGGTTAGCACAACTAACTCGATTTATATCACAATATTGTAATTTATGTTAATTATTGATACAAATATTTTAATTAATACAAAATATATTTGCATATAAAACAATGCAAACTCAAATTGATATTATAATAATTTAAATTACTTTTAAAATTTTATGATTGTATGTGTTTGACTATTTAACTTTGGGTTTAATACAAAAAAAAACAAAAAGTTAAAATTTTAACAATTCATGATTAATTATTTGTGGGTAGATTAGAGTTGTTAGTTTATGGAGTATGAATAAAGCCTTGATTGTAGATTTTTTGTCTGATACTCTTGCAAATATTTTCGCCATCGAATTATACTAGTATAAGTTTAGGCACGTAAGTCGCAATTTTGATGACGTGGGAAAATCTGGTTTAGGGACCTAACGTAAGCTCCATTTTTAATGACGTCATTTATTTAAATTATACGAAAACAAAAAATGAATTAAATAAAAAAAATTAGATTATCAATTCATAAAGATAAAACCTTCTTGAGATGAATTCTATCGTAAGCTTCAATTTTAATGACGTGAGCTATATTTCGATTCGCATCTATAAATATCAAAAGTTAATTCTCATTTATCACACATTCAGATTTCAAACATTTAGTCAATAATATATTAGTACATGCATACGCATGGAGTTGTTCATCAAAATTTCTCATTTTTCTTTCTTTATATTTCTAATATTCTACCCCGCAACATTAGCCAGTAATATGGTTGGCCATGTATAAGGTGTTTTGGGAAAATGACGGGAGTAACTCTGACTTCGTTGCCGGTATGGACCAGGCAGTTGCCGATGGAGTTGATGTTATTTCAGTCTCACTCGGGGATGATACTGTTCCTGTTAGAGAGCAAAGAGATATGAACAAATAAATAAATATATTATTAAGAAGAAATAAAACAAAACTAACGGAAGCACTCTTCCGTCCCAAGTCCGGAGACTTCAAATTCCAATTGATCCAAAGATAAATCTAACTTAATGATTAAACTCCTACTTATAAGAAGTAAAGTCCAAACCCTAATACTTAAAATCCATAATACTGCCGCTACTAATAATACTACTAATAATAATAATACTAATAATAATAATATAAATAAGAATACGCATCATATCAACTCCATCCTCCTTAAAAATCGCCTTGTCCTCAAGGCGGAAATCTAGACGTGTAGTCACGAATGTCATTCCCATGCTCAGGCGGACGATATTCCATATGATCAACTTCCTCTCGACATGCACATCTGGTCATGCTGATGGTAGGCATAACACCAAGAACGGCCTGGGTTCGACAACCCACTTGATCGACTTCCTCTCGGCACATCATTTAATATTCGGTAATCTGCATGAGTACCTGCACACGCTGATGCCATTAATGTTGATCCCTCAGAAGTCGTGACTTCTTTATAACATGGGAACTCTCGTTTAGTTAGGCTTGTTGTCGAAACTAATTGCTCTTGAAGGGCGGATGAATTTTTTCGTGCGCCTTCGGGAGTGGATCCAAAATTGTCAGTTTTTTCTTTGGGTTCCTCGAGTGACCGAGAAGGCACCTCAATAGGAGATGCTAGCTTCTGGACATCATGATTCACCGGACCTGATGGGTCCTGACGGCAATTCTGGCGAGCACCTTCAGGTTTAGATCCCGACGTGTCCTCGATTTCTATTCCTTTTGCCCGCAGCAATTTCTTGACCATGACCAGCACTTCGTCTAATCCTGCTTGGAGGACGTCTGATGAGCCATTTTATTTGCTCATCTTGGAGCCCTTTTAGAGTCGTTGTTGAGTCAGTTTGAGTCGTTTTGTGTGTCTGGGAGGGCACATTGGAGTGTTTGGGCAAAGTATGCAGGTTGCAGGTCAGAAGTGGAGATTGTGCAGAAAAGGCAAAGAAATGTTCCACTTTGGGCAAACGCGCGGATTCGAGGCAAAGTGACTGAAGCAGTTTGACCTAAGGAGGCAAAGTCACCACTTTGGGCAAAGTTACGATGAAGGACAAGACGCCGAAATTGAAGTTTTCACTTTGGGCAAAGTCAAGACTTTGGGCAAAGGCACCACTTTGGGCAAACATCGAGTATCGGGCACACTAGAGACAAGGGTTGACCAGAGACGGACTATGGTGGACTAATGACAAAGACAAATCAGGATTCTATTACCAAGAAAAGAATAAGGAAAGAATCTTTTCTTTCCTTATCTCAAAGACAAAATCTTGACCGCGATTTTCCTTGGTGTCCAAGACTTCTTACGCCTATAAAACAACACATGAAACCCTACAATCAGCATACCAAGAGAGAGAGGACGAAATAAAACACCAGAAAATATATAGAGACGCCATTGATGGGTTGAAGAAGACGGAGTCGAGTTCTCGCCGGCTTTCTGCCTTCGGGCAAAGCGCGGCGAATTCGTTTCGATTTCATGTTTTTTATTTCGCCTTTTAATTTCTGAATGTTCTAAACAATTGTTAGTTTAATTTTAAATTTAATTCCAGCATGTTTAGTTTCGTTTTTATTTTGTTTATTTTCAGTTTGATTATGCGTAGCTAGTTTACTGCTTCTGGGCAAAGGCAGATCAACAGGGGACTCTGGGCTAAGATAGAACCGTGAGGTTGTTAGGGCTTTTAGTTAACTGCCTGGAGGTTTGTTCCCGATACATAGTTGAGGTTTAACCATATTCTTGCAGGTTTGGGCAGACTAATTTGGTCGTTAGGAAACCCTTACACTTTGAGATACCAGCGATTGATCAACCGAGTATTCCGCGTTAGATGTACTCGGGCATAGCGCTAGAACGTGTTGGAGTTGCGGTCGTATGATTCGGATTTCCGGACATGCTATTGGCCGAATTGGGTTCGTCGAGAGAGTAATGCGAGTTTGGGCAAACTAGATCCATGCGACCACATAGGTATCGAATTGTCTAGGTTCAGGGGATTAGGCATAAGTATACCTTGCCTTTTCTTTACCCAGTAAGGACGGATTGGGGTGGGGTGACTGTAGGCGTGACTTAATAGGACTGCTTTCACTTTGTTAGACATCCTATAACCGATTGACAAACCAGCAGTTAAAACCATAAGTGCCAGGGATCGGTAGTTTGCCCAGAGAACCCAGAGAGAAGCCAAAGCCCAGAAGCCTACTTTCCTTTATTTGATTTCAGTTTGATTAATTGTTTTCTGTTTCAGTTTGGTCAAAGTGTTTAGTTTATTATTTCTGCATGTTAGTTTGGGTTAATTAGTTTAATTGTTTCTGTTAGTTAGTAGTTTGATTAAACCGCTGTGACCACAGCAACCTTTAAAAACCTTTTTTAAAATCGTGACAACAGTTTGGGCTAGCCGAGATAACTTATTGCAATTGCTTCCTCGTGGGACCGACCCCACACTTATCACTATACTCCTTAGTGTTTAGTTTGGCAGAATATAAATTTATTTTGGCCGCGTTAGCTTCCACGACAAAGTTTTCGCGTCGCCAAAATTGGCGCCGTTGCCGGGGAGGCAATATTCCAGCAATAAGTCTTCTGTGCTATTTGACTTGTTATTTTTTGTTTTTGCTCCAGTTTGACCGTACAGGGCAAAGGGGGGCAGAACGAGAGGAGCAGGGCAAAGAGCACGTGCAGTCCAAGTGAAGAGCAAGAGAGCAGTACCCTTTTGACTAGAGAAGAGAAATGGGTGACCAGTATGACCCACCAGTAGTCCAGACCTTGAGGGAAATGATGTTCCCCACCGATTTGAGCTTCGGACCTCTGGGCATCACTTTGCCCAGAATCACTGCAGATTGGGAGATGAAGCACAATTTTATTCAGATCTTGCCCAAATTCAGCGATATGCCCTGGGAGGATCCTCAACGACATTTGAAGGATTTTGAGATGACATGTGGTACTATACACGCTATGGGCAAACTGGCAGAATACATTCGATTGTTAGCTTTTCCTTTCTCCCTTACTGATGGGGCAAGAGAATGGATTTACAGTTTGCCCAGAGGCGAAATTACAACATGGCAAGAATTGCAACATCAATTCTTGAAGAAGTACTTCCCCATGTCTCGAGTCTTGCAAATGAAGAAGAGAATTTATAACATCAAAATGGGCACCGAAGAATTGTTCCATGACTATTGGGTTCGATTCAAAGAAATTCTAGCGCTTTGCCCATACCACCAGATTCCAGATCACGAATTGGTCCAATACTTCGTATCTGGGCTAAGGGGACAAGAGAGAATGATAATTCGTGCAGCATGTGGGGGTTCTATTCTGAATAAAAGTGCAAGTGAGGCGTTCAAAATATTCAAAGAGTTGGCTGAAGAATCCCATGAAGATGAGTACGATTTGCCCAAACAGACAGTTGCTATGCCCACAGCAACCGAAAATAAAATCGATCAGCTTTGCAGCACCATTGAGAGATTCATGGAGCATATGGCTGCAGAACCACTCAAGGCAGTCAATAGATGTGAACTTAACAGCTTTGGGCAAAGCAGAATGGATTACTATGATCCGTATGCCCATACCAGCATACCAGAACGGAGATATCATGAAAATTTTGGGTATGGGCAAGACAACTATCAAGAGGGAAGCCAAGAGCACGATCAACAATACTTTGAACCCCAACAATTTGATGAAAATAGAAAATCGTCTCTATCCGAGCTTGTGAACCGTGTAATGATGGAGACCATGAAAGCTCAACAAGAGAGCATTAAAGCTCAACAAGAGAACGAAAATTTCAAGAAGGAGATGGTGGAAGGAATTCAGAATCTTAACGCCCACATATCACAGCTTGCCCAAACTGTGGCAAGATTGGAAGAGAAATTTGAGGAGCAGTCTGCCCAAGAGGAGCAATCTGCCCTAGAGGCGCAACAAAGTACCGTCCAAATGAAGAGTAAAGACATACTTCCAGAGAAGAGAAAGAGACCAAACCGAGACATGGTAGAATTTGAAGCCCTGAAGAGACTTTTCAAACGTGAAGACAAGTCTGCCCAAATCAAGGAGTCAAAGCCCAAACCACAGACTATAGTGATCAAACCTCCATTTCCAGGAAGGTTAGCAAAGGTCAATAGATCAGAAAACACACATTTGGGCTCACCTGATAGTCTGGGCAGAGAAGCAGGTCTAAACGTACCAACCGGTTTGGGCAAAGTGGCGAATGTTGAACAGTTTGCCAAAGATGACGTAATGGAAGAGAAAATGGAGGCGGTACTACATATTGGAATCCTAGAACCATCTAGTACTTTCATCCCCACGAGCCCAACTAATAAATTTGTCCCAGAGGACAGATTGGTGCCGCCCTTTGAGCAAGCACCCAAACAAGAGTTGAAGAAGTTGCACAAACTTATCAAATGTCTCTACCTAGGACAAGTGAATAAAATCTCCGAGATCAGCAGTGATGAGTCAAGCGAAAGTTCAGAAAGGAAAGCCCATGAGTCGTTTGCCCAACATCCAGAAGACAAGACGAAGACGCCCACCACCAACATGCGAATACCATTTGGTTTGGGCAAAGCTCCTGATACTTTACAAGGATGGATGATGAGCAGCTCTTCAGATATACTCAAGTTTCTGAAGGCCTCTTATGGGCACAACGAGGAGAAACTTAAACCTCGCACCATGAAGAATGGTGAGCATACATCACGTCATGCCCATGACGATAACTAAGGCGCTGACCAGGAGGCAACCTGGTATCTTTTTTCCATTATTTTAGTTTTATTTTATTTTATTGCATTTTGAAAGAAATCGAATGGAGAACTTTGACTTGTTTGATCCCATAAGGGGAAAGGGTTTGTTTGTTTTTGAGGTGCAGGTTAAGGAAGGCGAAAGGGCAGCGGTGTGGGCATATCAGGTACTTGGTCAAACTGAAGACTACGCAAGAAGATGGATGAGCTCCCTAAGGTTGCAAGGATGACCCCTGGAACGAAGTCAAGGTCTGGGCAGACGTGCTCACGCTACTGATTCTGGGCAAAGTCCTAAGGCGACAAGGCAACATGTAAAAAGGCTTCGCGGAGCTGCTGAATACATTAATAGCCCACTTTGCCCGTGCATAATTCAGGTTTTACCTTGCATCTACCTCCTCCTAAGTTGTCCTCCCTATAGTCTCTTTTCTTTTCTTTTCTTTTCTTTTCTTTTCTTTTCTTTTCTTTTCTTTTCTTTTCTTTGAGTCACTTCGAGTCATGGGGTGATCTTTTCATTGACACACTTTGCTCAGGCAAAGTGTGTGAGGAGGTTCACCATACTCAGTATGTTCGTTTTTGTTTGGATTTTTGGTCGAGGCAGCCCCTACTGATCTTATTACTTTCACCCACTTTGCCAAGGCAAAGTGTGTGAGGGGGGAAAGGGAAAGGGTAAACCTCTGTGTCTGGTCGTTGTCAAGCATGATTGTATGAATACTTGTGGGCAAACTTAGAGCATTTTAATTTTACAGCAACTCAAACTTCATAGTTAAAAGCATGAAAATAGGGACGATGGAACTGTACTAGGCAAACTGTGAGACTTGAGCCATACATCGAATTGAATTTTCTTTCTTGAGAGTCTGTTGTGATATTTATGATGCTTGACTTTGCCTATTTGCTGTGATAAGTAGTTTTGTTAAGTGGGGTTATTAGATGATTAGGGCATTTCTTTCCAGTTTGACCAAATAAATAACATTAATCCCTTGCTAGCCCCTTTGAGCCTGTTGATTTTCTTGTATACCAGTCTGGTGCTATGCCCATAGGCACCTGTAAAGATATGAGGGTAGAGAGATTGATGTTCAGCAAAAAAAAAAAAAAAAAAAAAAAAAGAAAAAAAAAGAAAAAAAAACGGAAAAAAAAAAAAAAAAAAAAACGAAAAAAAAGAAAAGAAAAACAATAGTAATATGTGGTTGTGTGCTAAGGCCCGTAAGAAAAAGGGGCAAAGTGGTAGAGAAAGGCTAACCCAAACTGCCCTCTACCCAAACTGTGCCTACTCCTCAAAATCTACCCAAAGAGCCTACATTACAACCCAATAAAAGCCCCTTTGATAAGACCTCCCACTTAGCTAGAATAACTTGATCAGCAAACTGTCAAATTTGGGCAAAGTAGATTCACAGCAGAAATGAGTGACATTATACCCATACACTGAAAAGAGAGATACACTTGTGAGGGAGTGACCCAAAGTCCTAGTACAGAATCTTGACCGAATTTTTATGCCTCTAACTTGAATTTTGATTTGTCTGTATTCGCTTTGCCTACTTTATATTCTCTAGTCATGCTAAAGTCCTTTGAGTCTCTGTTTACTTTGTTCCCCCCCAACCTTGATTTCTTTTTTTTACTTTGGTCTTGAGTTTGGTAAGTCATACCCTACGCTTGAGGACAAGCGTACTTCAAGTGTGTGCGGTTTGATGAGCCATTTTATTTGCTCATCTTGGAGCCCTTTTAGAGTCGTTGTTGAGTCAGTTTGAGTCGTTTTGTGTGTCTGGGAGGGCACATTGGAGTGTTTGGGCAAAGTATGCAGGTTGCAGGTCAGAAGTGGAGATTGTGCAGAAAAGGCAAAGAAATGTTCCACTTTGGGCAAACGCGCGGATTCGAGGCAAAGTGACTGAAGCAGTTTGACCTAAGGAGGCAAAGTCACCACTTTGGGCAAAGTTACGATGAAGGACAAGACGCCGAAATTGAAGTTTTCACTTTGGGCAAAGTCAAGACTTTGGGCAAAGGCACCACTTTGGGCAAACATCGAGTATCGGGCACACTAGAGACAAGGGTTGACCAGAGACGGACTATGGTGGACTAATGACAAAGACAAATCAGGATTCTATTACCAAGAAAAGAATAAGGAAAGAATCTTTTCTTTCCTTATCTCAAAGACAAAATCTTGACCGCGATTTTCCTTGGTGTCCAAGACTTCTTACGCCTATAAAACAACACATGAAACCCTACAATCAGCATACCAAGAGAGAGAGGACGAAATAAAACACCAGAAAATATATAGAGACGCCATTGATGGGTTGAAGAAGACGGAGTCGAGTTCTCGCCGGCTTTCTGCCTTCGGGCAAAGCGCGGCGAATTCGTTTCGATTTCATGTTTTTTATTTCGCCTTTTAATTTCTGAATGTTCTAAACAATTGTTAGTTTAATTTTAAATTTAATTCCAGCATGTTTAGTTTCGTTTTTATTTTGTTTATTTTCAGTTTGATTATGCGTAGCTAGTTTACTGCTTCTGGGCAAAGGCAGATCAACAGGGGACTCTGGGCTAAGATAGAACCGTGAGGTTGTTAGGGCTTTTAGTTAACTGCCTGGAGGTTTGTTCCCGATACATAGTTGAGGTTTAACCATATTCTTGCAGGTTTGGGCAGACTAATTTGGTCGTTAGGAAACCCTTACACTTTGAGATACCAGCGATTGATCAACCGAGTATTCCGCGTTAGATGTACTCGGGCATAGCGCTAGAACGTGTTGGAGTTGCGGTCGTATGATTCGGATTTCCGGACATGCTATTGGCCGAATTGGGTTCGTCGAGAGAGTAATGCGAGTTTGGGCAAACTAGATCCATGCGACCACATAGGTATCGAATTGTCTAGGTTCAGGGGATTAGGCATAAGTATACCTTGCCTTTTCTTTACCCAGTAAGGACGGATTGGGGTGGGGTGACTGTAGGCGTGACTTAATAGGACTGCTTTCACTTTGTTAGACATCCTATAACCGATTGACAAACCAGCAGTTAAAACCATAAGTGCCAGGGATCGGTAGTTTGCCCAGAGAACCCAGAGAGAAGCCAAAGCCCAGAAGCCTACTTTCCTTTATTTGATTTCGGTTTGATTAATTGTTTTCTGTTTCAGTTTGGTCAAAGTGTTTAGTTTATTATTTCTGCATGTTAGTTTGGGTTAATTAGTGTAATTGTTTCTGTTAGTTAGTAGTTTGATTAAACCGCTGTGACCACAGCAACCTTTAAAAACCTTTTTAAAATCGTGACAACAGTTTGGGCTAGCCGAGATAACTTATTGCAATTGCTTCCTCGTGGGACCGACCCCACACTTATCACTATACTCCTTAGTGTTTAGTTTGGCAGAATATAAATTTATTTTGGCCGCGTTAGCTTCCACGACAAAGTTTTCGCGTCGCCAACGTCCATCTTTTTCACCGTCGCAGCCAAGCTTTCCATCCCTTTCTCTAACTTCTCGATGTATGGATCCTGTTAAAATGTACACGAAAAATCATCTCCGTACGCAAAATCGACAAAATGCACTTCAGGGGCAAATTGGTAATTTTGCCCAGGATTTGAATTTCGCGGATGGAGAAACGACGCCGTTTTGATGATGAACTGTCAGCGGGTGCACGGGACTAGGGCGATCAATTTCTCAGCGGATTCTTCACCAAAATGGATGATTCTTGAAGCTACATGATCCTTGCCAGCTCATCTAGGAAACGCACATGGAATTGTCGCACATCATCGCACGATTGAGATTTGCGAGGTTGTTACGACTCGATGGCCAGGATGTGTTCATCGATTTTGTGCATTTCTGTTTTAGCATATAATCACTCGTGTTTGTGATTGATATGCAAGCATTGAGCTAGAGAGAGCTTTGTACAATTGTTTTTGAGCTTCGTATAATACCATATAACCCCTCCCCTCCACCGTGCACGTAGATTACCTTTCCGGTGATCGAAGCACGTAAAATCGTTTGTTGTGTGATTGTTTCTCTTCGTGTTTGAGTTCGATAAACCAAATACAAACTTTATGTGCCGTGAGTTTGAGTGTTAATCGACGTGTGTGTGATTTTAGTGTTCAAACCAGTGGTTCAGTTTTAAACTGTGTTGTTCAGTGTTATTTTGCTGGTCAGTGTTATTGTGAGGGATTCAGTGTCAACGGAGCTCGCGTTTGTTTCTGTTGTCTTGGCTGCTCTTTCCTCAACAATTGGCGCCGTCTGTGGGAAGGAAAATCACTGGTGATGAAGACTGGATCTGCCAAATTCGAGGTGGAGAAATTCACTGGGAAAAATGATTTCAGTTTATGGAGGATCAAGGTGAGGGCTGTGCTTGTTCAACAGGGGTTGATTTCTGCACTTTCACCACCAGATCCAGAAGCTGAGGCTAGGAGGAAGGAGAAGGCACCTGTAGATTCCAGTTCTGTGGCCGGTTCAGAGGAGGATCTTGAGGAAATCTCCATGAAGGCACACAGTGTGATTATCTTGAGTCTTGGTGATAAGGTATTGAGGGAGGTATGTAGAGAGGTTACTGCCTATGGTTTATGGAAGAAACTGGAATCTCTATATATGACAAAATCCCTAGCTAACAGATTGTACATGAAACAAAAGCTCTACTCATTTAAAATGCAAAGTGATAAACCAGTGTTAGATCAGATGGATGAGTTTGTAAAGATCCTTGATGACTTAGAGAATATAGATAAGAAGCTTGATGATGAGGACCAAGCTCTCTTGCTGTTGAGTTCTCTGCCTTCTTCCTTTGATCAGTTCAGAGATGCCATGATATATGGAAGGGAACATGCTCTGACACTTGATGAGGTTCAGATAGCCTTGAGAACAAAGGAGTTACATAAGAAGGAGTCATCTAGAAAGGATTCTCATGCCATTGTTTCTAAGGGTTTATTTACTGCAGGGAAGAAACCACACAAGAAGAAACAGTCACAATCAAAGTCTAATAGCAGTGGAGGTGGAGCTTCTACTTCAGGAGAAAGTAGAAAGTGTTACCACTGTAAGAAGGCTGGCCACTTGAAGAAGAATTGTTTTGCTTGGAAGAAACAGCAAGAAAACCAAAATCCTCAACAGCAGGCTGATGTTACATTGGCAGATGATGGCTGTGAAGATGCAGAGGTTCTCAATGTGACGGTAAATGGAAAGGAGAGTGAGTGGATACTTGACTCTGGTTGCACTTTCCATATGAGTCCAAAGAGACACTGGTTTGAGCAATTTCAAGAAGTGGATGGTGGCTGTGTTGTGTTGGGGAATAATATTACCTGCAGGGTTCAAGGAATTGGATCAGTGAGGTTGAAGCTTCATGATGGTTCAGTTAAACTTCTCACCAAAGTCAGATTTATACCAGAGTTGAAGAGAAATCTCATTTCACTTGGAATGATGGATAGTATGGGATTTAGCTTCAGCTCAAAGGGTGGTTGTCTGCAGGTTAAAAGGGGTGAGGTAGTTGTCCTTGAAGGGGTTAAAAGGAATGACCTATACTACCTCAAAGGTCACACTGTGGTTGGTGAATCATCACAGGTTTCTGAGGTAGAGAAGGTTGAACTGTGGCATCAGAGATTGGGTCACCTAGGTGCAAAGGGGTTGAATGAGCTCTATAAGCAAGGTTTATTTGCTAAAGACAAGTTCACAAAGTTGAGATTCTGTGAGACTTGTGCACTGGGAAAAGCAGTGAGGGCTTCCTTTGGCACTGGTAGGCATACCACTAAGGGTGTATTGGATTATGTACACTCTGATCTCTGGGGGCCTGCTAGAACTACTACCAAGAATGGTGGAAGGTTCTTTATGTCAATCATTGATGATTTCAGCAGGAAGGTCTGGGTCATTGTTCTTAAAGCCAAGTCTGAGGCATTTGAGAAATTTAAAGAATGGTTGATTGAAGTAGAGAAGCAGTCTGGAAGGGAGTTGAAGCACTTGAGAACTGATAATGGTCTGGAATTTCTCTCTGAAGAATTCAATGACTTGTGCAAAGGCAAGGGCATTGTGAGGCACAAGACAGTTGCCTTTACTCCACAGCAGAATGGAGTTGCAGAGAGAATGAATAGAACTCTATTGGATAGAGTCAGATGCATGCTATTGAGTTCTGGTCTTCACAAGTCCTTTTGGGGTGAGGCAGTGAATTCTGCAGCTTATCTCATTAATAGGAGTCCTGCTGCTGCTCTTGGTATGAAAACACCTCAAGAAGTTTGGACTAGGAGAGTTCCAGAACTTGAGCACTTGAGGGTGTTTGGAAGTTTGTGCTATGCTCACACAAAGGGTGATAAACTGGAGGCAAGGGCACTGAGATGTGTGTTTCTGGGTTATCCAAAGGGTGTGAAGGGGTACAAACTGTGGTGTATTGAGCCTGGACAATACAAGTGTTTCATCAGTAGAGATGTCACATTTGATGAGCTCACTATGCCTATGCTTTCTGAGAAAAGCTTGAAAGACACTGAGTTGTTTGAAGTTGAGCTTGAGGGCAGGGAGATTGCCTCTCAACAGGAAGAAGGTGGAGTTGAGGATGAGAATGAGCTTGATAATGATACTTCTGAGATTCAGGAAAGCTCTAATGATTATCAACTGGCAAGAGATAGAACAAGGAGGGTGATACAGCCACCTCAGAGATATGCACATGCAGATGTGATATCATATGCTCTTATTGTAGCTGAAGATGTGGATTCCAGTGAGCCAAACTCATATTTGGAGGCCATCTCATGTCCTGAGAAGGAGAAATGGTTGTTGGCTATGCAAGAAGAATTGCAGTCACTGGAAAGGAATCAAACTTGGACCATTGTCAAGAAACCTTCCTCTCAAAGGGTTGTTGGATGTAAATGGATATTCAAGAAGAAGCTTGAAGGTTCAGAGGGTAGAGATGTGAGATATAAAGCCAGATTAGTTGCAAAGGGCTTCACACAGAAAGAAGGTGTTGATTTCAATGAGATTTTCTCACCTGTGGTTAAGCATTGCACTATCAGGATTCTGTTATCCATAGTAGCTCAAAGGGATTTGGAGTTGCAGCAGATGGATGTTAAAACAGCATTTCTACATGGAGAACTTGAGGAGCAAATATTCATGAAAATCCCTGAAGGAGTTGAGGGTGCTCACTGTGAGGACATGGTGTGTTTGCTGAGAAAATCTTTGTATGGTTTGAAGCAGAGCCCTAGGCAGTGGTACAAGAGGTTTGATACTTACATGCTACATATTGGATTTGTCAGGTGCAAGTATGAATGATGTGTCTACTTGAAGATGAAATCTGAGAAGGTGGTTACCTACTTGCTACTCTATGTTGATGATATGTTGATTGCTAGTAGCTCAAAGGTTGAGGTGGAGTCTCTCAAGAAGTTGCTAAGAGCTGAATTGAAATGAAGGACCTAGGTGAAGCTAGAAGGATTCTGGGAATGGATATCAGGAGAAATAGAGCCTCTGGGACATTGAGTTTATCTCAAACACTCTATCTGGAGAAGGTTCTGAAAAGATTCCATATGGAAGAGTCCAAAGTCTCATTAACTCCCCTTGCTCAACATATCAAACTTTCAGTTGATCAGTGTCCATCTACACTGTCTGAGAAAAGGTCCACGAGCACTGTTCCCTATGCTTCTGCAGTTGGGAGTGTTATGTATGCCATGGTGTGTAGTAGACCTGATCTGACATATGCTATGAGCACTGTTTCCAGATTTATGTCAAATCCTGGAAGGATGCATTGGGATGCAGTCAGGTGGTTGCTCAGGTATATAAAAGGTTACTCTGAATCATGGGTTGTTGTTCCAGAGAAGTGATCTCAGTGGAGATGCTTTGGTTGGATTTGTAGACTCTGATTTTGGGAGTAATGTGGATACCAGGAAATCCATCACTGGATATGTGTTTACCCTATATGGTTCTGCCATTGTCTGGAAAGCCACTCATCAGGGTGTTGTTGCTTTAAGCACAACTGAGAGTGAGTATATGGCTATGACAGAGGCAATAAAGGAAGCCATATGGTTAAGGGGAATCCTCAATGAACTTGGAGTTGAGCAAGACACTGTTGCTGTCAACTGTGATAGCCAAAGTGCTCTGCATTTGGTTAAGCACCAAGTGTTTCATGAGAGGTCAAAGCACATTGATGTGAGACTGCATTTTGTGAGAGATGTAGTGGAGAAAGGTATCATCAAAGTTGAGAAAATTGCAACTGAAGGGAATCCAGCTGACAGTTTCACTAAGGTGTTGCCAGTGGATAAATTCAAGTTGTGTCAGAATCTGGTCCAGTTGGTGGACATTTCACAATCTCTGTGAGGTTGTGGAAGTGTAGGCTGCAGCAGGTGTGGGATATCTGTTGTGGTTGTGGAGTTGTGCAACAAAATACTCAGACTGGCAGTTTTGGGAATTTTGAGGTGTGACTTGATGATCCTATTGCTCAGTTGTGTTTTTGAGTGGTGTGATTGTGGTCTGAGGTTCATAGTCATGGGTATGAACTGTGTGGGTTGTGTTTCCTGCATAGTTGTTAAGGATGCTTAAGTCAATGGTTGGAATTGACTGGACAGTGTCTGTTTTGGAATTACTGTGGATGTGATTCTGTGTTGGAGGATGGTTTGTGGTGGGTGAAATGTGCAGGGAAGTCACATTTCAGTGTACAAACCTAGTGGAGGTGGTTTGAAGACTTTTGGTTCAGAATTGAAGAAGTTGAGTACATGAGTTTTTCAACTAGATCAGTTTTGAGTCATTTAGTCGCATGTGGATATTTCTGGAGCTCTGGTGGATTATATGATGAGTTCTTGGTATGGATTTAAAGCTAAGGGTACAAGGATCATGATGGGACTGATTAGAGACCCTAATTCCAGCTGTGGAGAGCAGGATATGGATTTGAAGTCAGTTCAAAAAACTGTGTCAAGTCAGTTCTTGAACTGGAGCCTGATCAGTGTTTATTTGGTGTGATCAGTGTTGATACTGAGTGGCTTTGTGTCATGGAGATTGCTGGGAGTTGATTTGTGTGTAAGGTGGAGATTTGTTAAAATGTACACGAAAAATCATCTCCGTACGCAAAATCGACAAAATGCACTTCAGGGGCAAATTGGTAATTTTGCCCAGGATTTGAATTTCGCGGATGGAGAAACGACGCTGTTTTGATGATGAACTGTCAGCGGGTGCACGGGACTAGGGCGATCAATTTCTCAGCGGATTCTTCACCAAAATGGATGATTCTTGAAGCTACATGATCCTTGCCAGCTCATCTAGGAAACGCACATGGAATTGTCGCACATCATCGCACGATTGAGATTTGCGAGGTTGTTACGACTCGATGGCCAGGATGTGTTCATCGATTTTGTGCATTTCTATTTTAGCATATAATCACTCGTGTTTGTGATTGATATGCAAGCATTGAGCTAGAGAGAGCTTTGTACAATTGTTTTTGAGCTTCGTATAATACCAGATAACCCCTCCCCTCCACCGTGCACGTAGATTACCTTTCCGGTGATCGAAGCACGTAAAATCGTTTGTTGTGTGATTGTTTCTCTTCGTGTTTGAGTTCGATAAACCATATACAAACTTTATGTGCCGTGAGTTTGAGTGTTAATCGACGTGTGTGTGATTTTAGTGTTCAAACCAGTGGTTCAGTGTTAAACTGTGTTGTTCAGTGTTATTTTGCTGGTCAGTGTTATTGTGAGGGATTCAGTGTCAACGGAGCTCGCGTTTGTTTCTGTTGTCTTGGCTGCTCTTTCCTCAACAGATCCGGCAGCGTCCTCGGGTGAAAGATCCGGCAGGTCGGACCAATTTGTTAGAGAGCAAAGAGATGAACAAATAAATAAATATATTATTAAGAAGAAATAAAACAAAACTAACGGAAGCACTCTTCCGTCCCAAGTCCGGAGACTCCAAATTCCAATTGATCCAAAGATAAATCCAACTTAATGATTAAACTCCTACTTATAAGAAGTAAAGTCCAAACCTTAATACTTAAAATCCATAATACTGCCGCTACTAATAATAATACTAATAATAATAATAATAATAATACTAATAATAATAATAATAATAATAATAATATAAATAAGAATACGCATCATATCAGTTCCATTGTACGAGAACCCAATCTCCATAGCTTCTTTCGGTGCTATGAAGAAAGGAGTTCTTGTTTCGATTGCAGCTGGAAATGACGGTGTTATAGGGAGCGTAAGCAATGGATTTCCTTGGGCCTTAACGGTGGCTGCAGGATCCATCGATCGTTTTATGAATCTGCCTCTCATCTATATCATCTTGCAATTCAAGTGAGGTACTGTCGACGACTAAACACGGGATTGTCATATGCGAAAGTGGTTATTATTTTGGCCAAATGTTCTATCTCTCACGTACGGTCAAATGTTACAGCGGCTATCTTAATCTCAGATTATCCCCGAGCTATTGAACACAGTCAATTTAAATTTCCTGGTGTCGTGATAAGCTCCAACGACGCACAAGTCCTGATCCCTTATGCTACCCAAGTCCACGTAAAGCCAACCGCTAGCATTGAGTTCCAAGACACATTAATGGGAACGAAACCCAATCCCCTTGTGGCTACTTACACTTCAAAAGGCCCATTTATAGGCTACCAAGACATCTTGAAACCTGATGTTATGGCACCTGGAACATTAGTATTGTCCTCTTCAATTCCTAACGCAACAACAACTCGTATTGGAACTAACATTTCTTTGACTAGTGATTTTTCACTTGATAGTGGGACGTCTTTTGCTTGCCCTCATGTTTCGGGTATTGCTGCACTGTTAAAAGGCGCACACCCTGAGTGGAGCCCGGCAGCAATTCGCTCGGCCATCATGACCACAACCAACCCTTTGGACAACATGGAAAATAGAATCCAAGATCCATATTTTCAATATGAAGATGCCACCCCGCTTGCTATGGGATCCGGACACATAGACCCTAACTGTGCGCTTCATCCAGGCCTAGTTTATGACACATCCCCACAAGACTACGTGGATCTTGTTTGCTCCATGAATCTCACTCGAGAACAAACTCAAACCATTGTTGGATCAGACTACAAATGCTCAGTAGGCTTGAGATATTCTTCCGACCTCAATTACCCGTCTTTCATTGCTCTGTTTAGATCCAAACAAAATTGCAAGAAACATACCAAAACTTTCCGAAGGACGGTGACGTGCGTGGGGAATGATGTTCCGATTACATACAGATTCAAGTTAGAAGAACCCAATGGTACTGAGATCAAAATATGGCCAAAGACTTTGTTTTTTGGAAAAAAGAATGCGAAGCAGAGTTATTTCATGACCATTGTTTACGAAGCTCATAATGTCTCTTCATATGCAAGACATGGATCACTCACTTGGATGGATGACTCCGGGAAGCACACCGTCAGAAGCCCGATTGTTGTTTGTCCGAGGATCCAGTAATTGGCTTGTAATATGGTTGTTTCTTCATGCATCATCTGATCTGTTTTCTCTGTTCTTGTTGTTGTTTCTGAAATGATGTTTATGTCCTATGTTTTAATTCTTGAAATAAAGTTAATCGTGTTGTTGTTCCTGTTGAATGTCTAGCAAGTAGCAACACACAACATGCGATTGCAATTCGCATGGATGAAATTTCCAACCGCAAAAACAACGAAAATCCAACCTCTTTTCGTTATGTTCGATCCAAGTTATCGAACCGAGTCGATGTTGAATCTCAATATCCGCCTTAAAACGAACCTTCATCGAAAACTTATGTTTTTCACATGTGTTTCGGACTAAACACTCATTGTGTATTATTAGGCACCACACTAAACTTTCTAAAAAATAAAGGATTTTATTTATATTTGAAAGAGATTTCATGGATTTAAATGAAATCAATGCGAAATTTAAGGACTTGTTCGGAATCATAGAAAGTTCACGGATATCCTCTGAGATTCCAGAATTTAATGTAACTAGTACCACTGCCCGTGCCATGCACGTGATTTAATTGTTTGAAATAATCTAAAATTTTATTTAATCTCCAACTATTTCTGCCAAAAATTTATTAATGGACTAACAAATTATTTTATTTAATAATCGAACACTCACTTAAATTTTTAAATTCGTATTAATCTCATTATTAACCATTATCTCAATTATGAAAATTTTATTATTTTCAAAAACTACGTATGTTTGATGTAATTTATAGTATGTAAGCTTCTTGGGCATAGCCGAGTGGTAAGGTCTGTGGTGATGTTGGTGTAATTCCCCGACGACGCAGAGTTCGAATCTCGGATATGACAAATTTTCATTGAAATATTATGAAGTTAGTCCTTGGATGAGACCTATTGGCTATGACTAATTTTCATTGAAATATTATGAAGTTAGTCCTTGAATGAGACCTATTGGCTCTTTTCCACATGTGTCTGCTACTCGGGCGCATCCTCGATTTACATCCTACCCGATCGAGGAGACTCTGATCTGCTGGAAGAGGAGTTTCTCGTCTCATCCTACCCGATCGAGAAGCCTCTGATCTGGTGGAAGAGGAGTTTATCTTCTCTGCATTGATCTTACATCCTACCCGATCGAAGAGCCTCTGATCTGGTGGAAGAGGAGTTTCTCGTCTCATCCTACCCGATCGAGAAGCCTCTGATCTGGTGGAAAAGGATTTTTTCTTCTTTGCATTTCTCGAGTGTCAAACGCATCCAATAGAAAAATAAAAAATGATATCGAAGCTAGATTATAGCAAGAGAAAATAATATAGTTAAATAGAAAATAATAGTCAGATTAATTTTTTTTAACTCAAATGGATTAAAGAATAGTAAGAGATTGTTTTTATCATATAAGATTAATTGAAATTAAATTAATATTAATAAAATAAAAAAGAATATTGAGAAAAGAAATAAAAATGTATATATTTAAGATGATAATTAATTATTATTACCAAAAATATATAATTTCAAATTATTATTTAAAATTTATATATAATAATTTAAATATGCTTAATAATATTACTAATTATAATTTATAATTTTTTTTATTTATAATTTATAATGTGAACACAACATTATTATTGCTTTCCTATTGGTTCACGTGGTAATAATGGATCATAAAATTATATATGTATAGATTAATTAAGTCCTAATTTAATTTCAATTATTACGAAAAAGGAGGTTGAGACTTGAGATTGAGAATAAGGGAAATCCAAAACAACTCTTATTCACTTAGAGCTATAGATTAGCTTATTTAAAATAGATTATAAGATGTTACGTCTTATACTTATAAATTGTTTTAAGAATTGTCTTATTTAATAAATAAATTGTTAAACCGTTTGAATAAAATAAATATATAAATTTATAAGATGTTAACTTATTTGGCAATTTAATATCCTATATAAATATAATTACCAAAAATAAATGGGAAAATACCGATTAGGCCTTTTTTTAATATTTTTTGCCCAATAAAGCCAAGTTCTAATTTATGTACCAATTAGGTCTTTTTGTTTCAATTAGGCCAAAAATGTATCTGGAATGAGAAAATACCCTTAATCTATTTTTACTCAAAACACCCCACCCCACCCCTACCCTACCCCACCCCACCACTGCCACAGACACTGAATAGCATTAATAAAAACACTTAAATGTCAGATTTTTTCTACTCAACCCAACCCACCCCCCCCTACCCCAGACACTGAATATTATTAAAATACACTGAATGTCAGATTTTTTCTACTCAACCGACCCCACCCCTACCTAGGGATGTCAATCCAACCCGAAACGGTGGGCTAGCCCGAAGCCCGCTCGAAAAAATGTAGGGTTAGAGCCGAATATTTTCGATTCGAAAAAATTTCAGCCCGATCAGCCCGAACCGAAGAAACCCGATAGCCCGAGTGGGCTAGCCCGATAAACCATGAGCTAGCCCGACAACCCGATGTATTTAAATATATTATAATTCATTTTATTTATTTATACAAATATTTTAAATAAATAAAACAATATATTCAAATAAAAGAAAATTTTAACTAAAATTACAATTTTAAATACTATTGAATGAACATTCCATAATTTGGACAATTTAAATATTAAAATTATAATAATTATTATTAAGTATTAATATTTTATTAATATTAAATTTAATTTAGTATTAAAAATAATTTTTTTTATTATAAAATATTATTTTTTCCAGCCCGAGACCGCATATTTTAGGGTTAAGGCTACAAATTTACAGCCCGAAAAAATTTTAGCCCGATCAGCACGAACCGAAGTAACCCGATAGCACGAGTGGGTTGGCCCGATTGACATCCCTACCCCTACCCTACCCACCCCACCTGAATATCATTAAAAGACACTGAATGTCAGATTTTTTCTACTCAACCTCACCCTTGCCCCAGACACTAAATATCATTAAAAGACACTGAATGTCACCTCTGCCCCAAACACTGAATATCATTAAAAGACACTTAATGTCAGATTTTTTCTACTCTGTTGGAAATCGATATCCCGGAATTAATAAATTTAAATAAATAAATTATCTAATTAATTCCGACCGAAATCATTTGGAGATCGAATATCCGGAGTTGTCAAAATTGCGGAATCAACAACTCCAAACGAAATCCCGACCGCCGGAGAAACCACGAACACGCCACGTGGCCCGGGGCTCGACCGAACAGCCCGCCGTGGGTGAACCCACGGCTGCCCAGCCGAACCCCCGCGTGGGGTTAGCGGATTGCTCGTAGCAATCCCCGGGGCTGCTCGTAGCAGCCCCGCAGCGAGTCCGATGACTCGCTGCTCGTGGATGGGGCGCGCACACGCGAGCCGCTGCGGGTAACCCCGCAGCACCCATGATCGATCCCACGGGCTGCTCGCAGCAGCCCGTAGCGCGTCCGGACGGGACTCGCGTCCAGCGATCCCGCTACGGGAAAACCCGTAGCTCGCTGCGGGTCCGTCCACGGCGATCAAGCATGAGCTCGATTGAGTCTCGGCGCCCAGCCGAGGCTCACGCCCCTCGACCCGTCCAGCCGAGCCTATCGAACCGCCGGCGGTCCGGTGGTCCGCGCCACCACCGCCCGGTTCGACCTCGTCTTGGGTCTCGTCCCTCGGATCTTGGTTCATGATATTTTTACGATAATTAACGATAAAATCATAAAGAAGGTTTTACGATTTACCTCGTTCTCGTTGTTCGGAAAAACGTAGAACTCAATTTGATGACCTTGAGATCTTCCCACGTATTCCTTGCACTAGCCCGGACGTCGTGTGGGCGACGATCTACCGAACTCCATGGATCTCCTTCACGAACTTTCTAGACTAATCAAGTATGATTATCTTGTCTTGTCTTATTGTGAAGACCATGTAGTGCTTTTATAGGCTACGTAGGGGATCTTAAGGAGGTGGAATATTGGGCTTCCAATAATAGTGATTAAATTGAGCCCAAGCCCAAATCTATTAATCCTTACTATTATTAATTAATTCTATTTTCCACTATATAAAATTAATTGCACTCCCAATATTAAACCATATTATATCAAATAATATTTCTCCGGTAGTATTATTTATTCCGTGTATTTAAGATATAAATATCCATGAATAAAATTAATTTATTGCTAATTAATTTATTCATCTCTTTTATCCGAGACTAGTACCATTCAACCTTAATTATTATGCGGAACGAATCCACCTGCAGGGTTTACATAATAATTCCTTATGAACTCATCTCGGGGATATTATCAACCCTTACGGGATACACTTTTCTGTCAAGTATTCACGGCATGCCATATATAAAATATAGTGACCCAACTTAACCGGTAATTAACCCCAATAATTAAATCGGTTAATTCCTTTGGTAAATCAAAGTCACTTATATTAAATATACACACCCGCAATAATATCGGGGATTAAGAATAAAATACACTGAGACTCGAATCGATTATCGCCGGCAATCCTAATCGATGAATCTCAACGATCCGCTTAATACACCAAGTGTACAAGTGTGATAAAATAATTAAGATAAATTATTTTCTCTCTCACACAACGACTATACCGATGGATTGGTCCGTGTCCATCTAGGTCGTGAGCAACTGTTCGATTAAATACGAGTAACCGATAGTATGATCTTCTGTGCGCCCATGCAATCACCATACTAACTACAACGTATAAAATCTAGGACTATGATTTGCATATATTTAATTATAAATAATTAAACGCAAATAATTGTTTATTAAATTAAATAGATTAGTGGCAATGGATCGTGAGTTTACTTTACTTAAATCTAGACATTAAGTACACAACTCCAACAATCTCAACCCACCCCACCCCTATCCTACCCCACCCGCAGACAGTCAATATCATTAAAAAACACTGAATGTCACCCATGCCCCAGACAGTGAATACCATTAAAAGACACTGAATGTCAGATTTTTTCTACTAAACCCACCTCACCCCTGCCCCAGACACTGAATGACAGATTTTTACACTGAATATCATTAAAAAAACACTGAATGACAGATTTTTACACTGAATATTATAAAAGCATTGGATATCATTAAAAACACTGAATGTCATTAAAAAACACTGAATGTCATATTTTTTTGTAAAGTCTACAAAATAAAAAACTGGAGCTCTGATACCACTATGTAACGCCCCGATTTTCATAATGTAAAATAAAGCATAAGTATTTAAAGAAAACTATTTATTTTGAAATAAAAATAATCCATTGCGGGAGTTACGTAAAATAACCGTTTTTAAAACCAAGGTTTAGACCAAAGAAATAGAAATAGTCACCCAAAACATGGAAATAGTATAAAAACCAAGTTTAAAAGTCGTCACATCAAAGAAGTAGTAAAAACATAACAAGTGTCCAATAAACGATGAATAAAGCATGTAAAGTCACTCTGTGCCCTCCTCGTCACGCCCGTTGTAGCCTCCATTCGTACCTAAAAACATGGTGTTGATTCGGGGTGAGCTCAACGGGCTCAGTAGGACCAATATTTCATCTCAAATCAACATAAACAATCAAGATAGGACATATAATCGAAAATCAACATAAACAATCAAGATAGGACATATAATCGGCATAGCATGAATGAATAAACATATAGACATTTCCTTGGCACGTATTAAACAACCCTTGTGCGGAACAAGTCCGATGACAACTGATGGTCACAAACACTTAAGAGGATCACAGGTTATTTCTTAATTATTTCAATCCTGAAGCGGAACAAGTCCGATGACAACTGATGGTCACAGAACCTTAAGAGGTTCACATGCTAAAATAATAAAATAATGTGTTCAACCTTAACCGAGAGAAAACTCTTAACTCCTTGTCGCCTCGTCTCCTATTAGGGTGTAACCCCAAAATTAATATGTACCATGAGTATTTTATTAAAAATATACATCTAGTATTTATTGTATATTAAATATTTAGGAATATTATATGGAGTTTACTGTTAAATTTGTAGGAGTTAGTTATCGAAATAAAAAATATATGGAAATAAGTTTCGTCCAATAGGATTTGAACCTATACCAAAGGTTTAGAAGACCTCTGTCCTATGCTGTATAATTTAAATTCCAAGGGCAAAGTTTCTGAATATATATACCCGAGTTCATGTACTGTATCCTCTAGAATTGAAACTGTAATTATTTATGACTGGCAAGTAAGATTAAAATCCTTCCTAACCCGACAACAGATAATATGTAGTCCCCAAATCATCTAGAGGCATCCTACGTATAAACTCCCCCTATCAGTTCACATTTTTCTAATATATAAATTACTACTCAACAACTTATAATCCACCTCTATTTTAATTAAAGCCTAATACTTGTAACAGTGTAAATGGAGAAATCCCAAGATGAAAACGTGGAACCAACATCATGTGCATCTTAATTATTTATTCATCATATACTCAGAATAACATCAAGATTTCATGTAATCCCACATATATATACTAGTGGAAACGTAGTTAGGTTTTTCTATGATATCCTATTAATAAACTACAAACGTATATAATTAATCAAGGTATGTGATAGATGTATACATATGTGTGTTGCTAAATATGGTTTCAAAATCAACAGCCGTTCTAACAAGTCGATCGATTATCCTATTGGTACTCCCCCTAATAAACAGAAACGTATTAATACAACTACTAAGGCATATGATCTAGTTGCGTGATTATTGTTCCAACAAGAATCAGTAGTAATTTAATCTGTTCAAACATGATTTAAGAACTATTCAGTATAACTATTTATTGATCGAAAACGTATGACATAAACTCCTTTAAGGGTTACCTTAAATCTGTGAGGTTGTAAAGATGCTGATTTAGTGAAAGACCTTGAAAGCTAATTAACCCTTTTGACTCTCTCCCTTGACCTCCGGCGCGTGAGTTCTCCCGGTTCGAAATTTGTGTTGTGACTATGTTGTATTTATCATATAGTTTTATTTATCGATTGAGGGTCAAAGGTTTTTACGGACGAAGAGTAATTGGTTCCTAAAAATTAGCAAATTGTGGAGAGCAGTCACGTTAACGTGTATTCTTTTAAAATTTAATTATTTAATTAAATTCTTAACATTCTTTTTAATTTATTATTACTGTTATCATTTTTTTTATTATTTGTATTCTCTTTATTTATTTATATATTTTATAGTTATCATCATTATTATTATTATTATTATTATTATTATTATTATTATTATTATTATTATTATTATTATTATTATTATTATAATTAATAGTACTATTATGTTAACATTAAAGGGAAAATATGTATAATATGTATATGGAGATGGAACACCACCTCCAAATCTCTCAATCATCCCAATCCCTATTCTAAGTAACTTAAATAAGCTATAATGCTGCTGGAAGTTTCGCATCCAAGCCTGCTACTCTCATGGAGATTAAGTTAGTTACCTTTTCACAATGGTTTTTCACTAAATCCGATTACCCAGCCACATTTATCTAAAAAGGATTAAATACAAGGTAATTTTGGAAAGATATAATTTCTTTCATTCGTCATTGATTAGACGTTTTTGTGTGCGTCTCTCGTCAAAATCCGAGGTCAATTGTAGTTTGACTCGGTATCAATCCAAGGA
Organism: Euphrasia confusa; assembly: GCA_954870475.1. Taxonomy (NCBI): domain Eukaryota; kingdom Viridiplantae; phylum Streptophyta; class Magnoliopsida; order Lamiales; family Orobanchaceae; genus Euphrasia; species Euphrasia confusa. Next base: position 22,138,901 of record OX940949.1, read on the forward strand.
AACGAAAGAGAAATGTTTAAGTGAAAGAAAAGTAGTCGAATCATAATTCATTGTACTAAATCCTAGATTCATTGTGAAACTCTCGATTTAAATGGCAAGCTTGAAATTACAATAAGAAAAAACACTCGGACGATAATAATCTAGACTTAGATCTTAAATTGTAGTCCTCTTTGTCAACTCGATATAATCGACACACGAAAGTCAAGTTCCCTGTCGGGTTGCTTAACTCGTTAGAAACGTTTAATTCACTTGAATTCTCGCTCCCGGTCGGGTTACGAGTTCAAGATTATGCCGATTATATATAGTCTTCCGACTCCTACAAATACTCAACCTTGTCCTTCATATTATCATCCGAGCCAAACGATTAGTTCATCATCTTCATAATAAAATGAACAACAAAAACAACAACTAACAACATGAACGACTTTAAAAGATTATCGACTATGAATAAAAAGTTGAGCAAAAGAACTGAACAAAGGAACAATCTTAAGAAGTCTTTAATTACTAAAACATTCATCAAAGCAAACATTCAAGCATTTCCAGATTCTTAAACATTCAAAGTTTTGCTAGAAATGAAATACATGAAAAGGAAATCAATCTAGAATTCTCGAAAGTGAAAAGCAACTACGATTACGGTAATTAAATAGGCTTAGGACTTGCTCGATCATGCTCTCGGAGTTGTTGGCTCCGAATTGGTCTCCCGTGCTTCCCGATTCAATTCCAGGCGAAAAAAAAAAATCTTTTCTTCTCTGAAATCTCGCCTAAATGCATCCCCAAATTCGCATGTAACCGCCTTGAAACTGCATCAAAACGGCGACCGCCGTTTTCTTTCCGCGCCCGCCAAATGTTTTCGGCGACCGCCGTTTACAAAACGGCGACCGCCGTTTCTGCCCAAAGACTTGGCTGGCTACTGCATCTTTTCGGCCCTTTCGGCGGTCGTCATTTTATCTCCGGCGACCGCCGTTTGGATCCGGCGACCGCCGTTTACAATTTGGCGACCGCCGTTTCTGGTTTCCTCGATTCCTTCTCGTTTCTTCGACTTTCTTCAACTTTTGACCTACAAAACAAACTTAAACCACTCCAACACACCCCGTGAGATCCGACACACACAAAAACATCAAAAATAACTAAAACGACACAAACATAACAAAACACGACTCACAAACGACTTAAAACATAAACGAAAAAACACACACACACACGACATAAATCACCCCCCCACGCTCAAATCCTTGCTAGTCCCGAGCAAGGTAAAATCAACCAACACGTGTTTGCATAAATCACGTACTTTGAACTCACTAACCAACCACAAACCAATCACTTGTCAAGAACGAGAGAAATAAGAAATATGAAAACATGTCACTCAAACTCGCCAAACTCTCCAAGTGTATCTCTCGAAAAATATGAAATGGTTTCACTCATCCGGCACATCGAGAATATGTACATCAATATCATCACAAGAAAATCCGCATACTTTGACAAAGAAGAACAAGAATCGGAAATAGATTGCAATCAAGGTAGGCTCGGGTCATAGGTAGGAATCGAAATAATAATACAAGATAAATCGCTCTCGACTCCCTCCTCCACCAAATGAACTCACAAATCACCCTCCTACACCAAATGGAAATCATTCAACCCCCTTATAACATCAATACACATCATAAACTACATGTTCTCGATAGGCTAATATTATTTAATACTCCCGCTTTTTACTTTTTTTTTTTTTTACTTCTTTTCTCATTTTTATTTCTTTTTGCTTTTTGCTTTTTTTTATTTTCATCCCTCATCAATTGTTTTCACAACCGAAGAGTATACATTTTTTTTATTTTAGGGAGTAAGCTTTTTTTCTCTTATAGCATGCCTATAAACGAGAAAACATGTTTACAATTCATCACAATTTCCCATAGTAACCTTCTCAATCAAACTTGCAACACCCCCTCAACCTCACATCGCTCGTGGAACGCTCGGTTTCAAGAAAAGGTATAATGTAGGCTCAAAGGGTTAACTAGGGAGTCCCTCGACGGGCACGGTCATTTTGGGGAATTTAATATATTTGGAGTTAAATCCTAGCAATCTCAAAACGTCATTTCCTCATTCTTAACCACGGCAAAGTAACTTCATATTCATGCAACGACATACAAAATCAAATCATCCATTCTCTACACTAATTGCAAGATATCTCATGTTACACTAAAAGAATATCGATGGTTCTCTCCAATGAAATAAGGCTCAAAAGCTCACATATAACAAGGAAAAAACTCATGTTTTCATATAATCATTTTCTCGACTCTTAACAAGTGAAACATCCAACTAACCAAATGAGTTCAAGCAACAACTTGACCATATCCCATGCAAACACTACCACATTCGGGACAAAACAATTCATAAAGCATAGAAGAGTAAATCAAACCAAACACACAAACTAACAATGAAAAAGAAACATAAGTAAACCACATAAAACAAATAAAACACCAACTCAATATTTACAAAGACATAAACGAAAAGAAAAGAAAACATACCTAGGTCGTGCCAAGCACGACCTCTCTCACATATTGGGTGGTGGAGAGTGGCCTCCTCCTCTAGCATAGGCCTCCAGTCGATTCGTCCAACGTTGGTCATTCTCCTCCAACGCCTCCCTTACAATCCGGCGGTTGGTTTCCTCGTAGTAGCTCCTCTCGACCGCCATCCGATTATTCCATGTAGCATCGTCGAGAGCCATGCGGTCCATCCTCGCATTAAGTGCATCATATGCCCTAGCATTGGCATTGATAATTTCTTGGAGATCGTCGGGATGCATTCTCCCCGAATCCGAGTAGTAGTTTCCGGTTTGAGGAATCTCGTATGAAGGACTCCAATTCATTCTCGAGTTAGTCCATCCGGCATCTTGGTTCCTGTTGGAGTTGTGTACTTAATGTCTAGATTTAAGTAACGGTAAACTCCCGATCATAGCATTTAATCTATTTAATTAATAAACAATTATTTGCATTTAATTATTTATAATTAAATATATGCAAATCATAGTTCTGGATTTTATACGTTGTAGTTAGTATGGTGCTGCATGGGCGCACAGAAGATCATACTATCGGTTACTCGTATTTAATCGAACAGTTGCTCACGACCTAGATGGACACGAACTAATCCATCGGTATAGTCGTTGTGTGAGAGAGAAAATAATTTATCTTAATTATTTTATCACACTTGTACACTTGGTGTATTGGGCGGATCAGCTTGAGATTTATTGATTAGGATTGCCTTGGATAATCAATTTAAATCTCGGAGTATTTTATTCTTAATCCCCGATACTATTGCGGGTGTGTATATTTAATATTAGAGGCTTTGATTTTCCAAAGGAATTAACCGATTTAATTATTGGGTTAATTACCGGTAAAGTTGGGTCGCTATATTTTATATATGACATGCCGTGAATACTTGACGGGAAAGTGTATCCCGGAAGGGTTGATAATATCCCCGAGATGAGTTCATAAGGAATTATTGTGTAAACCTCATGAGTGGATTCGTTCCGCACAATAATAAAGGTTGAATGGTACTAGTCTCGGATATAAGATATGAATATTATTTATTGAGCAATAAATAAATTTATTCATGGATATTTAAATCTTAAATACACGGAATAAATAATACTAATCGGAGAAATATTATTTGATATAATATGGAATAATATTGGGAGTGCAATTTTATTTATATAGTGGAAAATAAATAAAATTAATATTGATAAGAATTAATAGATTTGGGTTGGACCCAATTTAATTTTCAATATTAGAAGCCCAATATTTATTCTCCTTATGATCCCCTACGTAGCCTATATAAGCACTACATGGTCTTCACTTTTAAAGAGAGTATTAATTGACCTACGCCAATCATAAAGTCTTGAGAGTGAGGAAGATCCATAGGAATCCGATAGATCGTCGCCCACACGACGTTCGGACGAAGTGCGAGGAATACGTAGGAAGATCGCAAGGTCGTCAATTAGATTCGTTTCTCCGTACAACGAATCGAGGTAATAATCGAGAAACCCCTTCTATGATTATTTGTGCGTATTAATTGTGATATATACATGAATGCGCGATCCGGGAAAACGACGAACCTCGGGGACGGGGATTCGAGATCCCCGGCGAGGATCGAACGCGGCGGTCGAACCCTAGGGTTCGGACCGCCGCAACGCGTGACGAAGGGCGAGCCCCGGCTGGACGCCGGGGCATGCGATCGACTTCGGTCGATCGCCGAGGTGCCACGGGCTGGTGCCGTGGCGGACCTCAGCCCCCTCGTCGGAGGCGCGTGGCGCGAGGGACCCTCGGCTGGAGCCGAGGGGTGCGATCGATCCTCGGATCGATCGCGGGCAAGCTGCGGGTTCACCCGCAGCGATCCCGTACGTGCTGCGGGTTCGACCGCAGCGGATGCGTACGGGGTTCGGCCCTCGTGAGCAGCGAGTCACACGACTCGCTGCGGGGCTGCTACGAGCAGCCCCAGGGATCGCTCGTAGCGATCCCAGCGATCGTCCGTAGACGATCGCGAGCCCCTCGTGGGGGTTCGGCTGGGCACACGGGGCCTTCGGGTCTCGATGGCGTTCGGTCGGGCCCCGGCTCGTGAGGTGGTTCGCGTTCGTGGATCCGACTCGTGGGAGAAAATCGGCTGGGGGCGGGCTGCGTGTCTTCGGGCGCGTAGTCTCCAAAGGTCGGACTCCTGCGGATGAGTCGGGGATCCAATCTTCGGTGATCGAGGGTTTTTGATCGGGTTATCGGTTCCGCAATTTTGATAGCCCGGGACATCGAATCCCAGCAAATGGTATCAGAGCGTTTGGTTTCGTGTTCATGTATATATTCGATTATTGTTCTACCTTGCAGGATTTCCGGCTATCATGGTTGGATTTAAATAATTGTTTTTTAATTAATTATCATGATTATTAAACTCTCGGACATGTCGAGATTCGTTTTGTGTGGTTAATTGTTTGTAATAGTAAAAATTCGGGGGTTGACCGAATTTAGGATTTATTATTACACACTTTTTTTTTCGGAAAATGTATAGGGTCGATTTCATGTATAGAATCGATACCGGAATTGTAATTTAATTTTTGTAAATTATTTACGTTGGTTCGATGATGAGACGATCACCGGAAGACGAAGAAGTGACGAAGATGATAGGGTTTGGGATCGATCCCATGATGGTGATCGACCCATGGCCTAGCCGGGGTGGCTAGGCGGCAGCGGCGCTCCTCCCGAGTGGCCGGCCGATCAATCATGGTGGGATGGCGTGGGGTCTCCTAATCCCGTGCTATTCCTACCAAGATCCACTTTCCTAATTAATTCGGATTTTTCCTATTTGATTGTTCTCCTTTTGGAAACTCTCATGGATTAGGAAAAGAATTAATTTAAATTAATTTTATTTCTATTGATTTATTTCCTTCATGGAATTATTCATAGATTAGAAATTTAATTAATTTAGTACTAAATTTATTTTTCCTATTTGATTATTCCTACTCATGGAATATTCATGGATTAGGAATAAAAATAAATTTGGAAAGAAATAAGTCCTAATTTATTTTATTTCCTTGTTCTATTATAGATATCTTCTAGAATATTCCAAGTTTTACTTGGATAGATTATTCTAAAGATTTAATAAGAACTAGATAGGAAAATAAATAAATAAAAATATTAATGATATTTAATTTTATTTTTAATATATTCGATTGACTTAATTTTCGAATTAAGTAACTTTTGGATTAATTGAAAATAAATAGATTTAAATATTGGAAATTAATATTCTCGTCGCATGGAGCATTCAAGAAACGAAGACTGAAGACTAGAGGATGCATATGAAGATAAAGCCATGATAGTCGGGGAAAAATAATTTCTCTAGCATTATTTTTGACTATGTGCTATGTGCTTTATTGCTTTCATGCATGCTATATGTGTTTATTTTTATGCACTAGATAGCGTATCCCTATTATTATAAAAAGCTAAGTGGGAGAGGGGATGGAAACATTCCCATGGTCTCCATTACTGTTCTCTTGGTGACTCTTATGGACTTTCGAAGTTCGTATAGACGAGTCATTGGAGGAGAATTCTTGTAATTCCTTTTACAAGAAACATTGATCGAATTTATCAAACAATGCCTAATTTGTCTTTCTGAAACTGACTTCAAGTCGACTCATTCTCACCCCGGGGAGTGGAATGGAGCCAGAGCCACTTGGTCATGTAGAGGACACAAATTAGAGACTTCCGTGCCATTCTTTGATAGATGGGTCGCTTGTCTGCTCGGCTCCCTCATTTATGAGAGATAGGGTCGTTCGCATGGTGAATCACTGGTTAGAAACTTCGAGTTTCACTTATGATTCTCCGAGTCTTGATTTACAAAATCTAATGGATCTTGTAATTGGGAGTCAATTATAAAAGTCTCTTAGTGTAGTAAACGTTCACACCACGTGGCTTGCTGTGCTGACGGATTTTGGATTAATTGATGTAGACAGTTATAAGTGATTGTGAAGGATTGTGAAGTTGTCGTAAACGTCCACACCACGTGGCTTGCGGTGATGTAGCAATTCCAAGCGATTTACTTTAGTACTGAGTAATGGTTTACACTTAGATACGCGTTATAGTATTCTTCCCCACGAAGTTACGCTATAATTGATGTATGGCCAAAGAAAATCTAATTACTAAATCATTTGGGTGGGTAAACGTCCACACCACGTGGCTTGCCTTACCTGATGGGATTTTAGATGTGATTAGTAATTTAATGATATTATTTAAGGGAGATAATATCGGATATTAAATTAATTGTTTGTTTAAATGTGCTTATAGGTTTAGAGAGTTGCTATGAATCCACTTTTGTTGATACTTGAGGAAATTAACGCACTGGTTCCATACTGTATTGAATGGAAAGAAGAGTTAGACATTGCTCAGACTGCAAAAGAGTACAAAGACGTACTCAGTGAAACTTGTCCTCCTGGACTCACCATTAACTCAACTGAGGAGGAGATTTTTGACTTTGAAAGGTGGGGTAGTGCTCGTGCATTAGCCGCTAATCATGATGTCATGCTCAAACTCAAGTTGCTGTTTGGACATGATGAGAAGGCTAGAAAAGAGGCGATGAGGATACTCATAAAGATCTGTTACTTCGATGAAACACTTGATCATGTTTTTGAGATGATGGATCTTTTAGACGAGTTGAAACAATCGCAAGCTCTTATAGCCAAAGCGAAAGGTTTCGGACCTAAAGGCAAAGGAAAGGAGAAGAAGACAAAGGGGTCCGGTGGTCCTAAGGGACTTGGACCAAAGGGAGGGATAAAGAAGCCTTCTGGCAAATATCCCCAAGGGAAGCAGTCTGAGTACTGGGGGTCTACATCTTGTCCTCTCAAAGGTACGGATTTTTTCTTTAGTCGTAAAACATAGTCAGCGGTATTATCTACCAGAGTTCTGGTGTGTAGATATGGAACCACTGACGGTATGTGCATTCTAAATGCAAAGGTTCCAGAAAACCCAGCGACTTAGATAAGAAGAGTTCGAGTCCACTTGGGCAGAGCTGTTGAGGAAGCAGCGGTTGCAGTGGAAGACATTTATCTTTTTGATAGTTATAGGATTTCATTTCAAGTTTATTGCTTTGTACCTTTTATTCTAGAAAAGAACTTTTATTCTGGTTTTCTATTATTAATGGATATTTTATTTCTTTAATCATTTGATGATTTAGATAAGAAATAATGGTGATATCTATTCTGGTACATTAGATAGCAATATGTGAATGATGAATCCTTAGTCTACCACAATGCAACAAACCGTTATGTATAACTTGTTTTACTTATTGGATGTATTTCTTTATCGATCATTGTACTTGTGAATTCTTGAACTTGGTAGTATCTATTCAAAAGGGATTCAAAAGGTCGAAATTGATTTGATCAATTATAGTTGGAGGAATGGACCTCTCGACCTAAGAATCGATCTTGAAAGATGATACAACTAAGTTAACCTTTCTGGATAAAGGATGGAATTCGGACAAGTATAGAAAACGATTGATGATTAATGCGGTATGTGTAATTAGAGAAGGTACGAGTCATTCTTTCAAGAATACTCGAAAATGGATTAGACTACTTGTTGTGCCATAAAAGCGGAGTGTTTTTAACACAAGGCCATTATGGGGAACCCTCAAAGTATATCCATTGAAAGCCTGCGACTTGTTCGCGGAGGCTATCACCTATCTAAATAACACATAGCATAAATCAAAGATTGAGATTAAATCTCAAACGACTACACCATGCACTGTTGTGTTGACATGATGTGTCAGGAATGAGAAATGGGATTCTAATGGTAAAAGAACAAGTTTGTTCGGAACTACCTATGTTCTATGGATATTTCTGGACACAACGGCACATTCTATGTGGTTGTAGAATATCCTAGAAGAACAAGTAATTGTATGTTCAATAGTACTACGAACCAGAAGGGTGTTCTCGCCCGGTTCATAGAGGAAAAACTATTAGATGAACTACAATGCCCTAATTGACAAAGTACTTTAAAATGAGGAAAGGGAAAGACTAAGAACCAGCCTGACCGAGTAGTAGTACACCACTAACTGCACCTAATGTTGTTACTGTTATACACCGGAACGCCATTGCAGTGGGAGGTTGTTAAGCAACCAGAGATGTTCATAAGACTGGAGGAGTTTTGAACTCTGGATCCAGTATACATGAAATCGATCCCTAGGTCTGCATAGATTTGCGAGAAAGGTGTGTTAGAGACGTAATGGAAACAAAGGTGGTGTTTCTCGGAATTTTGTGTAGATAACACTTTATCATTGGCGACAATGTGAAAATGTTGTAAGACATAAAATAGAGGTTGTCTAAATAAATCAAGGTATAAGATTAAGATGAAGTTGGATCATGTTCTTAGAAATCTTTCGATCTCTGGATAAGGACATTTGTACTTCTCTTAAGATATCTTATACGATTATGGTTTGTTTTAAACATGCACAATTCTGAGAAAGGTTATTGCCTTTCGGGAACAGAATACATCTATCTAAAGGCATGTGTTTCGAACACATGAAGGAGATAGATATGGACAAAGCAGTTACCTACACTTCTTGTGTGGAGAGCTTTGTAGATGCAATGTTGAAAGACTAGAACCTGATATCAACTATGCGGTTTGCGTAGTGGGAGGATATCAATGTAATCTAGATAAGAGATGTTCAGATGTTATAATAGTACTTGCGAAAGTACTGGACATTAAGCAAGACGAAATCTTCTTTGATTACATGTTCTCAGATCTCAAATCAGAGAAGGACCAGTGTAAGTCGATATCAGGCTATGTGTTCACTTTTAGAAGAGGTGGAACCTAAGGATGAAAGAGTGACAAGCATGATGCTTCTCGGACTCTATCATAAACCGAATAGCAGCCTCAGAGGCAGCGGAAGTTTTGGTTAGGTTCCGGAATGACCTCTGAACTTGGATATGATTCTTGGTTCACCAAAGGCTATGTACATAGCGGTGCGTGGAGAACTGGAAGAAGTCATAAGTTCGAAAAGTGATGATAACACATAGAGCAAGTACCACCTGATACGAATCATCGTCGAGGGAGACGACGTAGTAGTCACCAAGATAACTTCAGAGCGTCAACCTAGAGTGCTCACTCACATAGTACTCGGAAGTACACCTTAAGCACGTGATGAGTATGGGAACCGGGAGTTTGGAGGAAATGACTAGACCTTAGTACAAGTGGGAGATTGTTGGAGTTGTGTACTTAATGTCTAGATTTAAGTAACGGTAAACTCCTGATCATAGCATTTAATCTATTTAATTAATAAACAATTATTTGCATTTAATTATTTATAATTAAATATATGCAAATCATAGTTCTGGATTTTATACGTTGTAGTTAGTATGGTGCTGCATGGGCGCACAGAAGATCATACTATCGGTTACTCGTATTTAATCGAACAGTTGCTCACGACCTAGATGGACACGAACTAATCCATCGGTATAGTCGTTGTGTGAGAGAGAAAATAATTTATCTTAATTATTTTATCACACTTGTACACTTGGTGTATTGGGCGGATCAGCTTGAGATTTATTGATTAGGATTGCCTTGGATAATCAATTTAAATCTCGGAGTATTTTATTCTTAATCCCCGATACTATTGCGGGTGTGTATATTTAATATTAGAGGCTTTGATTTTCCAAAGGAATTAACCGATTTAATTATTGGGTTAATTACCGGTAAAGTTGGGTCGCTATATTTTATATATGACATGCCGTGAATACTTGACGGGAAAGTGTATCCCGGAAGGGTTGATAATATCCCCGAGATGAGTTCATAAGGAATTATTGTGTAAACCTCATGAGTGGATTCGTTCCGCACAATAATAAAGGTTGAATGGTACTAGTCTCGGATATAAGATATGAATATTATTTATTGAGCAATAAATAAATTTATTCATGGATATTTAAATCTTAAATACACGGAATAAATAATACTAATCGGAGAAATATTATTTGATATAATATGGAATAATATTGGGAGTGCAATTTTATTTATATAGTGGAAAATAAATAAAATTAATATTGATAAGAATTAATAGATTTGGGTTGGACCCAATTTAATTTTCAATATTAGAAGCCCAATATTTATTCTCCTTATGATCCCCTACGTAGCCTATATAAGCACTACATGGTCTTCACTTTTAAAGAGAGTATTAATTGACCTACGCCAATCATAAAGTCTTGAGAGTGAGGAAGATCCATAGGAATCCGATAGATCGTCGCCCACACGACGTTCGGACGAAGTGCGAGGAATACGTAGGAAGATCGCAAGGTCGTCAATTAGATTCGTTTCTCCGTACAACGAATCGAGGTAATAATCGAGAAACCCCTTCTATGATTATTTGTGCGTATTAATTGTGATATATACATGAATGCGCGATCCGGGAAAACGACGAACCTCGGGGACGGGGATTCGAGATCCCCGGCGAGGATCGAACGCGGCGGTCGAACCCTAGGGTTCGGACCGCCGCAACGCGTGACGAAGGGCGAGCCCCGGCTGGACGCCGGGGCATGCGATCGACTTCGGTCGATCGCCGAGGTGCCACGGGCTGGTGCCGTGGCGGACCTCAGCCCCCTCGTCGGAGGCGCGTGGCGCGAGGGACCCTCGGCTGGAGCCGAGGGGTGCGATCGATCCTCGGATCGATTGCGGGCAAGCTGCGGGTTCACCCGCAGCGATCCCGTACGTGCTGCGGGTTCGACCGCAGCGGATGCGTACGGGGTTCGGCCCTCGTGAGCAGCGAGTCACGCGACTCGCTGCGGGGCTGCTACGAGCAGCCCCAGGGATCGCTCGTAGCGATCCCAGCGATCGTCCGTAGACGATCGCGAGCCCCTCGTGGGGGTTCGGCTGGGCACACGGGGCCTTCGGGTCTCGATGGCGTTCGGTCGGGCCCCGGCTCGTGAGGTGGTTCGCGTTCGTGGATCCGACTCGTGGGAGAAAATCGGCTGGGGGCGTGCTGCGTGTCTTCGGGCGCGTAGTCTCCAAAGGTCGGACTCCTGCAGATGAGTCGGGGATCCAATCTTCGGTGATCGAGGGTTTTTGATCGTGTTATCGGTTCCGCAATTTTGATAGCCCGGGACATCGAATCCCAGCAGTTCCCTTGTGCTTCGAAGTCCGTGTATGCTTGCTCCCACACCGGATCTCTTGTCGATGTCCCGTCGACAACATAAATGCCTCCACCCGACGATGTACCCGCTCTCTCTCGCATAAGGTTCTCCTCTTCAAGTTGAGCTTCTCTCATAAGCGACGAACTCACTCTTTCTCCCGCCAACTCCAACTTCCATTTTTGAATACGGGCCGCATTCTTTTGTCGATAATCCACCATTACTTGTGGATCCTTGGCGGTTCGGATTTCATGCGGCACGAACTCTCCGGCCAAAATTAATCCGCTAGCCTCAAACTCCTCAACATCCAAAGCTCGCGGTACTTCCCACGGCTCTCCATTATACGTCTCATCATCTTCACCAATAATTTGATTGTTAATTGCAAGGTGTCGAGCAAATTGGAACAAAGCCCCTCGAGTCCGTATCCCTCTAGCCGCTTGATCCATCAAACCCCACACTTTCTTCAATGGAGTCGAGTCGTGTCCATTCACGGTCGCATTAATGAATGAGAACTCCAAGGAGTTAACTTTGTTTCCCTCCACCTTTCCGAAAATGTTATAGGTCAAGAACTTGTGGACTATGCATAGCACGGGATCGATGAATGCAATTGAACGACCGTGATCCTTCCATTTCTCATTCGGGCCGGCTAACTCTTGCCAATGTGTTGTCTTCACGGTCCCACTTTCACGTTCTTCGGTAAGCCTACGCTCTCCATCTTGAATTCCGAACACCTCGTCCATACTTTTTTCCGTTATCGTAACCTCTACTCCATTGAGTCGACACGTAGCATACGATGGCTTCCTCTTTTCATTAACTAGCTTGAATGTGCTAAGCATCTCCAATCCAAGCTTCGTGGAGTACTTGAAATCCATCTCCGCAAATATCCTTAGGCTCATACACCGGAAAATCCCTATAATCCTCTCCGTAACCTTCAATTTCTCCATTAACTCCCAATCAATCGGACGAGGTAAAATATGTTCTCCCTTCGATATCAACTTCTGGAAAGCTATCCCTTCTTTGTCGTCGAAAATCGGAAACGGAGCTCCATAACAGTCGGAGATGTCTCGAGGTCCGGTTGGAGTGGAAGTGGTAGCGGCTCCTCGTCCTCTTTTCCTTGGTGGTGGTGGTGGAGAACCACGAGCTCCCGGCCTATTTCGAGTTAGAGTCATTGAATTGGTTGAAGAAAGTTGAAATTTGGTTCGGAACTTTTGTCGAACACCTTGTGTGCGCCTAAAAGAAACTTGAAAATCTTGCAATTGAACCGATGAAAATCCCCAAAACCTGGAAGCAATGATCTCAATATGATTTGTTAGTGTTTTAATGGAAGAAATTTAAGCTAAATTGATGAAGTATAGATGGAGAAAATCGCAAGAGAGAAAAATGAAGAAAAGGGAATTTTTATGTTGTGTTAACTGCCTTAACCCGTCTCCTTTTAATTCCCAGAAATTCGAAAACGGCGACCGCCATTTTGGTTTGGCGGTCGCGGAAATGTTTCGGCGGTCGCGGAAATGTAACTGGCGACCGCCGTTTTGCCAAATTCTTGGCAGACGCCTGACCCCGTTTTTCACCAAATTCGGCGCCCGCCGTTCATTTTTGACGCTCGCTGTTTTCCTGTGGCGACCGCCGATTTGTATTTGGCGGTCGCTGAAATCCTGATTCCCTCGATTTTAATTTTTCCTCCCTTTTTCTTCGATTTCGACACTTCCGAGCTCGTCCAAGTCCAGTAGCCTTTATTCATGCTCAGTTTAATGTCCAGAGCTGGACTTATTCCAATTTTCGAGGTTCAAACGTCAACTTTCTCGAGTCGAAAAACCTCGACATTTCCGATTTTCGACTCAACTTCATAGTATCGTTTTACAAGATGTCCATTGACTTTGAACTCAGACTCATCATCTTCCTTTCTCAGAGTAACTGAGCCATTATCATGCATTGCCACAACTTCATATGGCCCGACCCATCTCGATTTAAACTTTCCCGGAAATAACCGAAGTCGGGCATTAAACAAAAGTGCTTTCATACCCGGTTGTAAGTCTTTTACGATCAATTTCCGGTCATGAGCTTTCTTCATTTTCGCCTTTGAGATTACAGCATTTTCATATGCTTCATTACGAAGCTCCTCAAGCTCCTCGATTTGCAAAGCTCTCTCTTTTCCGGCCTTCGTCATTTCCAAATTCACTTTCTTGATAGCCCAAAAAGCATTGTGTTCAATCTCCACCGGTAAGTGACACGATTTCCCATACACAATTTGGAACGGAGTGGCATTGAGGATTGTCTTAAAAGCTGTCCGGTGTGCCCAAAGTGCATCTCGAAGTTTTTCCGGCCAATCTTTCCTCGATGGCTTCACGGTTTTAGCAATGATCGTCTTAATTTGGTTGTTACTCATCTCGGCTTGACCGGAAGTTTGAGGATGATACGGAGTAGCAACACGGTGATCAATACCATTTAATCTCATCAACCTCTTGAAAAGTTTGTTGCAAAAATGTGACCCTCCATCACTAATGATAGCTTTTGGAAAACCAAATCGAGAAATGATATTCTCCTGCACAAACTTTAAAACAACGTCAGCACCACATGTTCGAGTGGGGATTGCCTCAACCCACTTCGACACGTAGTCAACAGCTAATAAGATGTACTCGTACTTGTTAGCATTGATAAAAGGACCCATGAAATCGATACCCCATACATCAAAAATTTCGCAAACAAGATTAACTTGCATGGGCATTTCGTTCCTTTTACCAATGTTACCAATTCTTTGACATCGATCACATGAAAGAATAAAGAAATGAACATCTTTAAACAAAGTAGGCCAGAAAAAACCCGATTGTAGAATCTTAGCTCCGGTCTTCCTACTTGCAAAGTGCCCACCCGATGCATCTTCATGACATTTAGAAATGATAGCTCGCTGCTCTCCTTCCGGTACACATCTTCTCAACAAGTTGTCCTTCCCAAGCTTGAACAACAAAGGATCATCCCAATAGTAATACCTACACACATGCAACAAACGTTTGCGTTCTTGGGAAGTAATTCCCTCACGCATCTCTCCACTTGCCAAATAGTTAGCAATGTCGGCATACCATGGAACTTTTTCATCAATAGCATTTATAAGCATGGATTGTTCATATGGAAAAGTTTCAGAAATAGGCATATTAGCAATCACATTATTTCCACACGATTCAAGTCTAGATAAGTGATCGGCTACCGCATTTTCACAACCCTTCCTATCTCTAATTTCCACATCAAATTCTTGCAATAAAAGTATCCATCTTATGATTCTCGGTTTAGCTTGTGCCTTAGTCATAAGATACCTAAGAGCCGCATGATCACTATGAACAATAACCTTAGTACCAAGTAAATACGACCTAAATTTGTCTAGCGAGAAAACAACCGCTAACATCTCTTTTTCCGTAGTCGTATAATTCACTTGTGCATCATTCAAAGTCATACTAGCATAATAAATCACATGCAACATCTTATCAATTCTTTGACCCAACACCGCACCCACAGCAAAGTTCGAAGCATCACACATTATTTCAAATTCGAGATTCCAATTCGGTGATACTAAAATAAGTGCACTCACAAGTTTTTCTTTCAAAGTGTTAAAGGCATTCAAACATGAATCATCAAAGACAAACTCAATATCTTGACCAAGTAAATGACACAAAGGTTGTGCAATTTTTGAAAAGTCCTTAATGAAACGACGATAAAATCCCGCATGCCCAAGAAAACTCCTAACACCTTTCACATTGACCGGGGGTGGCAAATTTTTAATCACTTCAATTTTCGAGGGATCAACTTCTATCCCCCTTCTAGAAACCACATGCCCAAGTACAACCCCTTGTGTAACCATGAAATTCGATTTTTCCCAACTCAAAGTAAGGTTACACTCAATGCATCTTTTTAAAACCATGTCTATCTTTTTCAATGCATCATCAAATGACGAACCAAATACGGAAAAATCATCCATAAACACTTCAACAAAATCCCCTACCATCTCGGAAAATATGGAAAGCATGCAACGTTTAAACGTACCTGGGGCATTGCAAAGCCCAAATGGCATCCTCTTCCATGCAAATGTTCCGAAAGGGCTCGTGAATGTCGTCTTGGATTGATCCTCCGGTGCTATGAATATTTGGTAATAACCTGAAAGTCCATCAAGATAATGATATAAGAAATTACCGGCGAGTTTATCAAGCATTTGGTCAATAAAAGGTAAAGGAAAATGATCCTTTTTCGTAGCGGCATTCAACTCCCTATAATCCATGCACATTCTCCACCCGGTCCTCTCCCGAGTAGCTATGAGTTGGCCCGCTTCGTTCTCTTCAACCGTTATCCCTCCTTTCTTAGGAACCATATGAATCGGTGATACCCATTCACTATCCGCTGTTGGAAATCGATATCCCGGAATTAATAAATTAATTAAAATTAATTATCTAATTAATTCCGACCGAAATCCTTCGGAGATCGAATATCCGGAATTGTAGAAGTTGCGGAACAACAATTCCAATCGACTCCCGGTTGCCGGAACATCCCGCCACGAACCACCACGAAGCCGGACTCAACCAAAACTTCAACCACGGGCGAACCCGGGCTGTTCGGTCGAGCCCTCACAAGGGTTCGCGGCTGTCCTTGGCATCCGCCTAGGGCTGCCCTTGGCAGCCCGCTGGGCACGCCGAGAACCCACGCGACCAGCCACGGGGATGCTCGAAGCATCCCGCTGACGCCCCGCGTCGTAGCGAGTCCCGCATGGGCTCGTGGGGCTGATCGCAACAGCCCCGTAGTGCTGCCCGAACGCGGAGGAGGGGCTGCTCGCCGTGCGAGCAGCAGCGGCACCAGCCCGCTGCCCACGCGATCGAGCACGCGCTCGATCGCATCCCCAGCGTCCAGCCGGGGTCCTTCTTGCGTCGCCGGCGGTCGAAGCCCTAGGGCTCGACCGCCACCCTCGGCGTCCAGCCGAGGGTTCGTCCTCTCGATCCCGGCGAGGATCTCTCGACCTCCCGCGGTCCGGTGATCCTCGATCACCACCGCGAGGTCGATCCTCGTCCCCGGGTTCGTACGTCCCTTGGATCTTGTTCATGATATTTTCACGATAATTAAAACGATAAAATCATAAAGAGGGATTTACGATTTACCTCGTTCTCGTTGTTCGGAAAAACGTAGAACTCAATTTGACGACCTTGAGATCTTCCCACGTATTCCTTGCACTAGCCCGGACGTCGTGTGGGCGACAATCTACCGAACTCCATGGATCTCCTTCACGAACTCTCTAGACTAATCAAGTATGATTATCTTGTCTTGTCTAATTGTGAAGACCATGTAGTGCTTTTATAGGCTACGTAGGGGATCTTAAGGAGGTGAAATATTGGGCTTCCAATAATAGTGATTAAATTGAGCCCAAGCCCAAATCCATTAATCCTTACTATTATTAATTAATTCTATTTTCCACTATATAAAATTAATTGCACTCCCAATATTAAACCATATTATATCAAATAATATTTCTCCGGTAGTATTATTTATTCCGTGTATTTAAGATATAAATATCCATGAATAAAATTAATTTATTGCTAATTAATTTATTCATCTCTTATATCCGAGACTAGTACCATTCAACCTTAATTATTATGCGGAACGAATCCACCTGCAGGGTTTACATAATAATTCCTTATGAACTCATCTCGGGGATATTATCAACCCTTCCGGGATACACTTTCCCGTCAAGTATTCACGGCATGTCATATATAAAATATAGTGACCCAACTTAACCGGTAATTAACCCAATAATTAAATCGGTTAATTCCTTTGGTAAATCAAAGTCACTTATATTAAATATACACACCCGCAATAATTTCGGGGATTAAGAATAAAATACACTGAGACTCGAATCGATTATCGCCGGCAATCCTAATCGATGAATCTCAACGATCTGCTCAATACACCAAGTGTACAAGTGTGATAAAATAATTAAGATAAATTATTTTCTCTCTCACACAACGACTATACCGATGGATTGGTCCGTGTCCATCTAGGTCGTGAGCAACTGTTCGATTAAATACGAGTAACCGATAGTATGATCTTCTGTGTGGGCCCGACACACCATACTAACTACAACGTATAGAATCCAGGACTATAATTTGCATATATTTAATTAAACGCAAATAATTGTTTATTTAATTAAATAGATTAGTGGCAATGGATCGTGAGTTTCCTTTACTTAAATCTAGACATTAAGTACACAACTCCAACAATCTCCCACTTGTACTAAGGTCTAGTCATTTCCTCCAAACTCCCGACTCCCATACTCATCACGTGCTTAGGTTGTACTTCCAAGAAGTACTATGTGAATGAGCACTCTAGGTTGTCGCTCTGAAGTTATCTTGGTGACTACAGCGTCGTCTCCCTCGACGATGACTCGTATCAGGTGGTACTTGCACTATGTGTTATCTTACACTTATGGACTTGTGATTTCTTACCATTTGCCATTGCACCGCTATTTACATAGCCTTTGGCAAATTAAAAATCACATCTAAGTCCCAGAGATTATCCCGGAGTTATACCAAAACTTCCGCTGCCTCTGAGGCCGCTATTTGGTTACCCATGGCAGAGTCCGAAAAGCATCGTGCTTATCACTCTTCCATGTTAAAACTCATTCTCCTTCAATAGTGAAACACATAGCCTGATATCGACTTACACTGATCCTCATTCGATTAGAAATCTAAGAGAATGTAATCCAAAGGAAATGTTCGTCTGCTTCGTAGTCTAGAACAGTACTTCGAAAGTACTTTTACAGCAGTCGAATATTACTTTCCAGGATTACCTTGATATCCTCCCACTATGCTAACCGCATAGCCGATATCAGGTTCTTGTTTTCAACAATGCATTTATTAAGCTTTCCACACTCAAAGTGTAGGAAATTGCTTTCATTGCTTCTATCTCCTTTTGTGTTCCAAAACACATATCCTTAGATAGATGCATTCCGTCTCTGAAAGGTAACGAACCTTTCTCGGAATCTTGCATGTTAAAACGAACCATAATCAAATATATGTAAGATGTCCAGGAGAAGTACAATGTTCTCTTCTTGAGATCCTAGATCTTAAGAACATGCTCTAACTTCTTCTTCATCTCATATATCAATTTTTCTAGACAACCATCATTTTATGTCTGACAACATCTTTACATTGTTACCAATGATAAAATGTCATCTACATAAAAACTCCGAGAAACACCACATTGTTTTCCATCACGTTTTCAATACACACAATTCGTCTATGCTTTTGATGAATCCATAAAATGGACTATCTCATCAATTTGCAAGTACCACGAACTCAATGCTTTGTTTCAATCCATAAATGGATCAACTAAGCTTGTACTCTAAATGATCTCGCCTCTTAGCAATAATCCTTATTGCTCTCTAAGAAGGCACATTTAGATCTAGTACGGCCTTCATGTAGATCCAGGGATTGATTTCATGTACACTAGGTCCAGAGTCCGAAGACTCTCCTAGTCTTATGAATATCTCCGGTTGTCACACAAACTCCTACTACAACGGCATTCCGGTGTATAAACAGTGATAACAGTAGGTGCAGTTAGTGGTGTACCGCTACTCGGTTCGGCTGGTTCTAAGTCTTAATCTTTCTCTCTCATTTCAAAGTATTACGTCACCTTGGGCTTGTGGTTCATTATATAGTCTTTCTCTAAGAACCGGGCTTTAGAACTTATAACGTCCTTCTGGTTCATAGTACTATTGAATACACATGTTTTGTTCTTCTAGGATATTCTACAACCGCATTTGAATGCGCCGTTGTTTCCAGACATATCCATAGAACATAGGTAGTTTCGTATAACTCATCTTTTACTATCTCTATAAGAGTTCCATTTCTTTTTATCGACACACCATTTCTACACAACAGTGTATGGTGTAGTCATTTGGGATCAAATCCCAATCTCTGATTAGTATGCCATGCATTTCTCAGACAGGTACTTGCCTCCACGATCAAACCGCAGGCTACAAATGGATATACCTTGATGGTTCTCCACAATTGCTTAGTGTCCATTGACTTGTCAAAACACTTGCTTTTGTGGCACATCAGGTATTCTAATCCATTTTTCGAGTAATCATAAAATGAAGTACTCGTACCTTATTGTCTGAGTAGGCATAGGTCTGCATACATCAGAGTCAATCAATTCTTATACTTGTCCGGATCTTACATCTTATATCCATAAAGGATTGCTTAGTCATATTATCTTCCAAATTAGATTCTTAGGTCGGAAGGTCCACTCCCTCAACTTAATTGATCAAATATCAATTTTCGACCTTTGAACTTCTTATTTGAATAAACATGACTCAGCATAAGAATCCACAAGTATAATTGATAAAGAAATCTCTTATTAGTAAAACGAGTTTCATACTACGGTTCGTTGCATCGTGGTGGACTCAGGATTCATCATTTATATATATTGCTAGCCAATGTACCAAAATAGATAATATCATTATTTCTTCTTATAACCATCAAATGATTAAAAGAAATAAAATATCCATTTATTAGAAATCCAGAACAAAGTTCTTTCTAATATGAAAGGTACATAAAAGCAATAACTC
This sequence comes from Euphrasia confusa, assembly GCA_954870475.1. Classification (NCBI taxonomy): domain Eukaryota; kingdom Viridiplantae; phylum Streptophyta; class Magnoliopsida; order Lamiales; family Orobanchaceae; genus Euphrasia; species Euphrasia confusa. The sequence goes on from OX940949.1 coordinate 22,159,138, forward strand.
AAAATGAAATCTTATAAAATGTCCTCCACTGCAACTGCTACCTCCTCTACAGCATTGCCCATGTAGACTACGATTTCTTCTTTTCCAAGTTGTTAGGTTTCCTGGAACCTTTGCATTTAAAATGCACATACCGTCAGTGGCTCCATATCTACACACCAGGTTCCGGTAGATAATACCATTGACTATGTTTTACGACTAAAGAAAATTTCGTACTTTCTTTGAGAGGATAATCAGACTTCCAGTACCCAGACTGTTTGCATCGAGAACTTTTGCCTCATGGCTTTCTCGTCCCATCTCGTGGTCCAAGAAACCTAGGACCACTGGGTTTCTTTGCTTGCTTTTCCTTTCCCCCGATTTTTCCCTTAGGTTCGAAACCTTTGGCATTGGCTACAAGAGCTTGCGATTTCCGTCTCAACTCGTCTAAAAGGTCAATCATCTCAAAAACTTGTTTAAGCGTTTCCTCGAAGCGACTGGCCTTTATGAGTATCCTCGTCGCTTCTTGTCTAGCCGCCTATGTCAATAGGCTCGGGAGGACAAAGCTTACTGAGTACTAACCAGTACTCTTCAACAGTCTGAACAATGTCTAGATCTCTATTCCAATCATTACATTTAGGGACCAATGAGTTTAAAATCCTTACGTATCACAGAAAGTGGGTTCAAAGCCATATCCTAATCTATGAGCACATATAACAACAAACAATCGATTTAATCTCCGATATTATCTCCCTCAAATAATATCATTAAACCACTAATCACATCTAAAATCCCATCAGATATGGCAAGCCACGATAGTGTGGACGTTTACCTATCCAAATGATTTAGCAATTAGATTTCCTTCGGTCGTACATCATCATTAGCGTTACTTCGATGGGAAGAATACTAAGAAGCGTACCTAAGTGTAAACCATTACTCAGTATCTAAGAAGATTGTTTGGGACACGCATATTCACCGCAAGCCACGATAGTGTGGACGTTTACGTTAACATACGCTCCTTTACTCCCTTCTATAACTGTCTACATCAATCGTTCCAAAATCCCATTCAATGTAGCAAGCCACGATAGTGTGGACGTTTACTACACCAAAAGACTTTTACAATTGACTCCCAATTACTCGATTCATTTAATCTTGTAAATCAAGACGCGGAGAATCATAAGTGAAACTCGAAGTTTCTAACCAGTGATTCACCATGCGAACAACCCTATCTCTCATAAATGAGGGAGCCGAGCAGACAATCGATCTAGTCATCAAATGACACGAAAGTCTCTAATTTGTGTCCTCGACATGACCAAGTGGCTTTGGCTCCATTCCACTCCCCGGAGTGAGAATGAGTCGACTTGAAATCAGTTTTGGAAAGACAAATTAGGCATTGTTTGATAAACTTAATCAATGTTTCTCGTAAAAGGAATTACAAGAATTCTCCTCCAATGACTTGTCTATACGAACTTCAAAAGTCCATAAAAGTCACCAAGAGAACAGCAATGGAGACCATGGATATGTTTCCATACCCTCTCCCACTTAGCTTTTTACAATAAAGGGATACGCTATCTAATGCATAATTAAATACACATAAGCATGCATACATGAAATAAAGCACATAGAATATTATCACATAATCAAAATAATACTAGAATATTATTTTCCGACTATTATGGCTTTATCGCATCTCCGTACGCATCTTCTAGTCTTTAGTCTTCGTTCTTGAATGCTCCATGTGACGGGAATATTAATTCCAATATTTAAATCTATTTATTTTTAATAAATCCAAAAGTTACTTAATTCGAAAATTAAGTCAATCGAATAAATCAAAAATAAAATTAAATATTATTAATATTTTTATTTATTTATTTTCCTATCTAATTCTATTAAATCTCTAGAATAATCTATCCAAGACCCACTTGGAATATTCTAGAAGACATCTATAATAGAATAAGGAAATAAAATAAATTTATTTTATTTTCCTTTTTCTACTTCATTAAATCTCTAGAATAATCTATCCAAGACCCACTTGGAATATTCTAGATGATTTCCATAATGAAATAAGGAAATAAAATAATTTAGGACTCCTAGTCCTTCCAAATTAATTCCTTTCATAATCCATTAAAAATTCCATAAAGGAATAATTAAATAAGGAAAAATTAATTTAGGACTCCTAAACTTTCCAAGATTAATTAATTTCCATGTCCATGAAAATTCCCATAAAATAGGAATAATCAAATAGGAAATAAATTAATTTAATAATTAATTATTTTCCTTTCTAATTCCATTAAATCTCTAGAATCCTATTCCAAGTAGAACTTAGAATATTCTAGAAGACTTCCATAATAGAATAATGAAATAAATTAATTCCAATTAATTCTTTTCCTATTTCCATGAGAATTCCCAAAAATAGGAATACTCAAAATAGGAAAACCGAATCAATTTAGGAAAGTTGGATCTTGGCGGGAGAGCACGAGATCACGAGGACCCCGCGCCCCCACCACAATCGCCGGCCGAGAGGAGAGCCACCGCCGCCCCTAGCCAACGCGCCACCACCTCCGGTGGCCGGCGTGGCCGAGCGGTCCGAGGGCAGCCCCCTCTCCCTCGATCGATCCATCCCTTGGGGTCGATCATGGGGTTGATCGATCCCCGGAATCCTCCCTCTCTTCGTCTCCTCCGTCACACTTTTCCGGTGGTCGTTTCGGAATCGATCCAACGTAAATAATTTTTCAAAATTAATTTACAATTATCCGGAATCAATTCTCTACATGAAATCGACCTCATACAATTTCCAGAAAAATTAAGAACAAGCATTCACCACACAAGAACAAATATTGACATCACCGAGAGTTTAATAATCAAGAACATTATTATGACATTAATTAACAAAATTAAATCTAGCCATAATAATCGGAAACCCTGCAAGGTAAAACAATTTATCGAAAAATACCATGAACTAAAACCAACGCTCTGATACCAATTGTTGGAAATCGATATCCCGGAATTAATAAATTAATTAAAATTAATTATCTAATTAATTCCGACCGAAATCCTTCGGAGATCGAATATCCGGAATTGTAGAAGTTGAGGAACAACAATTCCAATCGACTCCCGGTTGCCGGAACATCCCGCCACGAACCACCACGAAGCCGGACTCAACCAAAACCTCAACCACGGGCGAACCCGGGCTGTTCGGTCGAGCCCTCGCAAGGGTTCGCGGCTGTCCTTGGCAGCCGCCTAGGGCTGCCCTTGGCAGCCCGCTGGGCACGCCGAGAACCCACGCGACCAGCCACGGGGATGCTCGAAGCATCCCGCTGACGCCCCGCGTCGTAGCGAGTCCCGCATGGGCTCGTGGGGCTGATCGCAACAGCCCCGTAGCGCTGCCCGAACGCGGAGGAGGGTCTTCTCGCCGTGCGAGCAGCAGCGGCACCAGCCCGCTGCCCACGCGATCGAGCACGCGCTCGATCGCATCCCCGGCGTCCAGCCGGGGTCCTTCTTGCGTCGCCGGCGGTCGAAGCCCTAGGGCTCGACCGCCACCCTCGGCGTCCAGCCGAGGGTTCGTCCTCTCGATCCCGGCGAGGATCTCTCGACCTCCCGCGGTCCGGTGATCCTCGATCACCACCGCGAGGTCGATCCTCGTCCCCGGGTTCGTACGTCCCTTGGATCTTGTTCATGATATTTTCACGAAATTAAAACGATAAAATCATAAAGAGGGATTTACGATTTACCTCGTTCTCGTTGTTCGGAAAAACGTAGAACTCAATTTGACGACCTTGAGATCTTCCCACGTATTCCTTGCACTAGCCCGGACGTCGTGTGGGCGACGATCTACCGAACTCCATGGATCTCCTTCACGAACTCTCTAGACTAATCAAGTATGATTATCTTGTCTTGTCTAATTGTGAAGACCATGTAGTGCTTTTATAGGCTACGTAGGGGATCTTAAGGAGGTGGAATATTGGGCTTCCAATAATAGTGATTAAATTGAGCCCAAGCCCAAATCCATTAATCCTTACTATTATTAATTAATTCTATTTTCCACTATATAAAATTAATTGCACTCCCAATATTAAACCATATTATATCAAATAATATTTCTCCGGTAGTATTATTTATTCCGTGTATTTAAGATATAAATATCCATGAATAAAATTAATTTATTGCTAATTAATTTATTCATCTCTTATATCCGAGACTAGTACCATTCAACCTTAATTATTATGCGGAACGAATCCACCTGCAGGGTTTACATAATAATTCCTTATGAACTCATCTCGGGGATATTATCAACCCTTCCGGGATACACTTTCCCGTCAAGTATTCACGGCATGTCATATATAAAATACAGTGACCCAACTTAACCGGTAACTAACCCAATAATTAAATCGGTTAATTCCTTTGGTAAATCAAAGTCACTTATATTAAATATACACACCCGCAATAATTTCGGGGATTAAGAATAAAATACACTGAGACTCGAATCGATTATCGCCGGCAATCCTAATCGATGAATCTCAACGATCCGCTCAATACACCAAGTGTACAAGTGTGATAAAATAATTAAGATAAATTATTTTCTCTCTCACACAACGACTATACCGATGGATTGGTCCGTGTCCATCTAGGTCGTGAGCAACTGTTCGATTAAATACGAGTAACCGATAGTATGATCTTCTGTGTGGGCCCGACACACCATACTAACTACAACGTATAGAATCCAGGACTATAATTTGCATATATTTAATTAAACGCAAATAATTGTTTATTTAATTAAATAGATTAGTGGCAATGGATCGTGAGTTTCCTTTACTTAAATCTAGACATTAAGTACACAACTCCAACATCCGCTGCCGGTACAATCAAGCCACCACCATGTAGCTTAATAATCTCCTTCTTCACGACATCACTAAGAAGTGGATTAAGTCGTCTTTGGGGCTGCCTCTTCGGAGTTGCATTCTCGATCAAGTTAATACGATGCATGCACATAGAAGGGCTGATTCCCTTCAAGTCCTCGATACTCCAACCAATGGCGGCCTTATTCTCTTGTAGAACTTCAACCAATCTCACCTCTTCCTCTATGGTCAACTTTGATGAAATAATGACCGGCTTGTTTTCACCTTCTTCCAAAAACACGTACTTGAGGTTTGGAGGCAAATCCTTCAAAACCAACTTCACACTCTTTGTTGGTAACGAAACTTCTTTCTTTCGATCCTCTCCCCCCACGCTCAAGTCGACAAACCGTGGAGCTTGCTCATTCACTTCTAGTTCTTCTAAATCCTCGTCTCCAAGCTCCACTTCATTCTCTTCCTTAATCTCCAAGGCTTGCATCGTCAATGTATCAATCACATCAACAAATGAACACTCTTCCATTAACGTTGCAGCTGGAGCAATGTTCTTCTTTCTCACCGAAATCGAGACCGTTTCTCCAAGTACCGACATTTGGAGTTGTCCCTTCTTCACATCAATAAGAGTATTAGTCGTGGCCATGAAAGGACGTCCTAATAAGATAGAATGATCTTGAGAATTCTCCGGAATATCACCAACATCCAACACCACAAAATCGACCGGCACTATCAACCCTCCAACTTCCACAAGTATGTCTTCGACAATTCCTCTCGGGTATCTAACCGACCTATCGGCAAGTTGAAGACAAATTCTTGTTGGTTTCAAGTTATCTAGCTTTAATTGGTCAAATATAGCCGACGGCATCAAGTTGATCCCGGCTCCCAAGTCTAGCATACCGGACACCTCATTTCCGGACCCGATCACAATTTTGATCACAAAGCTTCTCGGATCACTCTCTTTTGGTGGTACTTGGTGTTGCATCACAGCACTTGCACCTGCAAACAACACAACTTTTTCGTTCTCTTCGAACTTCCTCTTGTTAGAAGCCAATTCCTTAAAAAATTTCACATAAGAAGGAATGTTAGAAATCATATCGAGCAAAGGGACATTTACCTCAACCTTTGCTAGAAGATCGTATAGTTGCTGAAATTGTTGATCCTTCTTTTTGTTCCTAAGCTTGCTCGGAAAAGGAACTGGAGGCTTGTACGGATTCTTCGACTTATGAAGAACTACCTTTTCACTTCCGACCTCGGCTTCTACTCTTTTTCCTTTCTTCCTCTCTTCTTCTTTCTTTTTATCTTCGTCTTCCTCTTCCTTTTCTTCTTCTTTTTCCTCCTCCTTTTCCTCACAAATAATCTCCTCAATATCTTCCTCATTTTCTTCCTCAAAAACCGATGACCTTTTGTCTTTTTCAACTTCTTCACCCGGCATCTTCACTTTGTTGTCTATAATCTTCCCCGACCTTAATACCGTAAGAGCTTTTGCATGGGATGGTTGACTTGGAAGTCTTCCCGACTCTTCTTTAGCTTGCATTTTTCCAAGTGTAGTAGCCATTTGCCCCATTTGAGTGTTGATGCTATTAAGTACCGCATCATAACCTCCCACTTTCACTTCTAAACTATCCATCCTCAAATCATTTTTCTCGGCATACTTTTTCATCCATTCTTCAAAACTATTGCTCGAGAGTTGTTGAGGAGGTCTTAGAGGCTGTTGTTGTTGAGTAGGAGCTTGATACGGAGCTCGGTATTGTTGGTTCGGTGCTTGGTAAGGAGCTCGGTATGATGTGCTCGAAGATTGCCCTTGCTGAAAATTTTGCCTCGGTTGCCATTGTTGAGGTTGTTGCCTTGGTTGGTAAGGATAATTAGGCCTTTGATTTCCTCCTTGTTGATTGTTGTAATAGCCTCCTTGTTGATTATACGGCTGTACCACCGAAGCTTGTACTTCTGAATTCACCATTTCTCCTTGTTGTGGTTGAAATGGAACACCTACCATGTTCCCTTGCTCTCCAACCATGGGCTGCCCTTCAATCATCATCGGAGCTTGCATTTGAGGCATTGGACATGTAACTGGTCCATGTCCTTGATATCCACACAAAGTACACACCTCCATTTGATTCAAAAGAAGCTGTGTCTTCAAATTCCCTTCCTCCATTTTCAAATCCTTGATTTCTTTAGCCATCTCTTCGATTTTAATGTTGAGGTTGCTAGCTTCCACTTCCTTAACATCATTCACAACTCTCCTTCTCGAACTTTTCCTCCTTGAATTCCCAGCCATGGTCTTGTAGATAGTAACCATCTCTTCCAGTGATCGGTAAGTGATGTCGCCTTCGGCTTGATTATCCACTGACCCTTGTAAAGAATCTGTCAAAGAGTCATAGAAAATTTGATTAAGTAAGACTTGAGTGAATGTATGGTGAGGACATTTAAGAAGTAAATCTTGAAAGCGATCCCAAGTCTCGTGGAAAAATTCTCCCGGACGACTAGTGAAACCACAAATTTGATTCCTAAAGTCCGTCGTCTTATGGTGTGGAAAGAATTGACTCATGAACTCGTCATAGATGTCATTCCAATTTTGGAGAGAATTTGGTGGTAAAGCTATCCACCAAGACTTGGCCTTGTCCTTCAATGTCATCGGAAAGAACCGACATCTCAACTCATCTTCTTGAAGTCCATTCAACGGAAAGGTATGAATGGTGTTGTAGAAGTCTCGGATAAAACTCAACACATCCTCATTGTTATTCCCATGATACTCCGGTAGTTGATTAAAATCCATCGGATTAACCTTATAGTTCTTCACCACCTCCGGTAAATCTACACATGCCGGAGTTGCTCCAATGATAGGCCTTGTGATGTCACCTTGTTGAACTCGTCGTGCCGCTGGATTTCCATATTGATTCCACTGATTTGGTTGCATCCCATAACCCCCATACGGCATCATATTGGGCACCATGTTTGGCCATTGTTGTTGGAATTGTCCTTGCATGTTTTGATTGACTTGAACTCCGGGTTGCTGAAATGGATACCCGTAGTTTGGTTGATAAGCCATGTTATTCATCATGTTCGGATTCATCATCGGTGGTTGGTTCATCATCTGAGGATTCATCATCGGTGGAGGATATCCAACGTTAGGACTCATCACATTATGAGGAGTAGAATGATGATCTTCTTCTGGTAAATTTAAAGGGGTTGGAGGAGTAAGTTGTGCTTGAACATTGAACTGAGGAATTTGAATCTGTAAATTACTTCCTCCCTCTTGATTATTGCTATTTTGAGGAGCTCCCAAAGGTAGAAGAGGTCCTTTAGAATTCGGAGATAGAACATATCCTTGGGAAGGTTGACCTTTCTTTAATCCCGAAGATTCTTGTCCGGTTTCATCTTCAATGTCAACCCTTTCTTTATTCTTCTCCATTCCTTCGGTAGATGAACCTTGTTGCTCACTAGCCGCCTTACTTCTTGTAGTGACCATGCACACTCAAAGTAGAAGATTAGTAATAACAAGACAATTAACTAAATTAACTAAAGGAAATACGAACTAAAACTAAACAAACACTTAAACAAAACTATCCGTTTCCCCGGCAACGGCGCCAATTTTGATTAGACGTTTTTGTGTGCGTCTCTCGTCAAAATCCGAGGTCAATTGTAGTTTGACTCGGTATCAATCCAAGGAAACGAAAGAGAAATGTTTAAGTGGAAGAATTGTAGTCGAATCATAATTCATTGTACTAAATCCTAGATTCATTGTGAAACTCTCGATTTAAATGGCAAGCTTGAAATTACAATAAGAAAAACACTCGGACGATAATAATCTAGACTTAGATCTTAAATTGTAGTCCTCTTTGTCAACTCGATATAATCGACACACGAAAGTCAAGTTCCCTGTCGGGTTGCTTAACTCGTTAGAAACGTTTAATTCACTTGAATTCTCGCTCCCGGTCGGGTTACGAGTTCAAAATTATGCCGATTATATATAGTCTTCCGACTCCTACAAATACTCAACCTTGTCCTTCATATTATCATCCGAGCCAAACGATTAGTTCATCATCTTCATAATAAAATGAACAACAAAAACAACAACTAACAACATGAACGACTTTAAAAGATTATCGACTATGAATAAAAAGTTGAGCAAAAGAACTGAACAAAGGAACAATCTTAAGAAGTCTTTAATTACTAAAACATTCATCAAAGCAAGCATTCAAGCATTTCCAGATTCTTAAACATTCAAAGTTTTGCTAGAAATGAAATACATGAAAAGGAAATCAATCTAGAATTCTCGAAAATGAAAAGCAACTACGATTACGGTAATTAAATAGGCTTAGGACTTGCTCGATCATGCTCTCGGAGTTGTCGGCTCCGAATTGGTCTCCCGTGCTTCCCGATTCAATCCCAGGCGAAAAAAAAAAAATCTTTTCTTCTCTGAAATCTCGCCTAAATGCATCCCCAAATTCGCATGTAACCGCCTTGAAACTGCATCAAAACGGCGACCGCCGTTTTCTTTCCGCGCCCGCCAAATGTTTTCGGCGACCGCCGTTTACAAAACGGCGACTGCCGTTTCTGCCCAAAGACTTGGCTGGCTACTGCATCTTTTCGGCCCTTTCGGCGGTCGTCATTTTATCTCCGGCGACCGCCGTTTGGATCCGGCGACCGCCGTTTACAATTTGGCGACCGCCGTTTCTGGTTTCCTCGATTCCTTCTCGTTTCTTCGACTTTCTTCAACTTTTGACCTACAAAACAAACTTAAACCACTCCAACACACCCCGTGAGATCCGACACACACAAAAACATCAAAAATAACTAAAACGACACAAACATAACAAAACACGACTCACAAACGACTTAAAACATAAACGAAAAAACACACACACACGACATAAATCAGTCATGTCGTACATCAAGGATGTAACTACGTATGGGCAATGACATTAATGTTAGGTATCAGAAAAAATAACACGAAGGCTTTTTTAGATGACTCTGGCATGCGAACATGTCAAGATTTATATTATCTAAGACTTGAAGAAAAATGTTGTACCTGTTCTGGTGTCGCATGATGTTGGAAATCGACTACCCGGGATGCGTTCGTTCGATCGCTCGAACATCCGAACCATCCCAGTCGACCTCCGAAGTCACTACTTCGTTCGCTTAACAGCCCTTATCCCGAATCACGCCCAGCCATCGCCCCAGAGGACAACCGCGCGAAACGGAGCTGGACTGTACCCAATCAGCGCCCGCCGATTGCAGTCCAGCGGTCGCTGGTGGAGCTGCAAACAGCGGTCGCTGTTTGCCCACCAGCGGGCGCTGTTCGTCCGCGAACAGCAACGCGACGTTGCTGTTCCGGGCTCGTTTCCGGGTCGTTTTTCCTCATCCGACTACCGTTCCGGAGGTCCTAGAACCCCCAGTAGTCGAGGAACACGATCCACGACCCCGGAACCCGATCCACGTTCATGTATGTTCAACGAGATAAAACGAGATCGAATAAATTGCGGAAAAAGATAGATCCGATCTCATACCTTGCGGTCGATTGTTGATACCTTAGATGCTTCTAGTGTATGACTCTGCCCCGACTCCAACCGTTGTGTGGGCAACGATCTGTTGGGTCTGCCTTTTCTGCTTTCTCCTTTCTCTACCAGCGTTAATATATCTTTTCTCTCTTAGAGAAAATATCAGCGCTAACTTTATGTTTTTAACAGAGAAAAACTTAATTGCGCTAAACAATTATTTCTCTGCTGAAAATAAAAAGCGGCGAAGTGTAGGTCTAGAATAGGCAAGGGGGGGGGGGGGGGGGGGGGGGGTTATATAGAGTTACACTAGGGACCCAAGGTTAAATTAATTAAGGGCTAAATTGAAATATTAATTAACTTGGAATACGTAAACGCAATTCCTTAATTAATCGATTTCAATTTTAATTATTATTAACTCCACTATAAAATAATAATTGAATTCCCGAAATTAATTTAATATTATTTCAACAATAATATTTCCGCCGAAATTACATATACGACTTTCCCCGTGTTTAAGATATCGAACGTCCACGAATTTATTTAATTTCTAATAATTAAATTAATTCGTTTCTTATTATCCGAGACTAGTACCACTCATCCTTATTATCATGTGGAACAAATCCACCTGCAGGGTTTACATGATAAACTTCATGAGCTCATCTCGGGGACGTCATCAACCCGATAAACGGGACACGGTTTCCTGTCTATAATCTATAGCATGCCGTGGGTACAATTCCGATTCCCAATTTACCGAGTATCTCGACTAATCAATTAGTCTCACTCATTGGCAAGTTAAAGAACCGAGAATTGGACACACGCACCTATAATTATATAGGGATTAGGAATTCGTATATCCGTAATTCTGAGGTCTAGTTCGATTACGTCGATTAGTATAAATCGAACTCCCTCCCGTGGTCCTGCTCAATACACCAAGTGTACAAGTGTAACATAATAGTCAAGACCAACTATTACCCAGTCACACTACGACGTACCGATGGATTGTCCCTGTCCATCTAAGTCGTGAGCTTCTGTTCGATAATATACGAGTAACCGACAGTATGATCTTCCGCGTGTCTCCTCACGCCATACTGTCTACAACGTATATATCTAGGACTATTGCATTCAAGTATAAGATAGACAAAAATGCCGACAGTTTGATTATTAGATAATGTAAAACACAGATAAGGAGTTCCATATTGTCACTAAACTAGACATTTAGAATATAACTCCATCAATCTCCCACTTATACTAAATCTCTAGTTGCCCTCTACCATACATCCGATACCCATCCCCTTCACGTGTCTCTTGAACGCTTCCGCTGGAAGTGCCTTCGTAAAGGGGTCAGCCAGGTTATCCGCTGATGCAATCTTGGTGACAACCGCATCGCCTCTCCTGACGATGTCTCTAATCAGGTGGTACTTGCGATCTATGTGTTTACTCGCATTGTGGGCTCGTGGTTCCTTTGCATTAGCCACTGCACCGCTATTGTCACAATAAATTGTGATAGCTCTAGGCATTTTAGGAACCACATCCAAGTCCATAAGGAAGTTCCTGAGCCACACCGATTCTTTAGCTGCCTCAGAGGCTGCTACATATTCGGCTTCCATGGTAGAGTCCGAAATGCATTTCTGCTTAATACTCTTCCATGAGACTGCTCCACCTCCCAATGTGAACACATAGCCTGATGTAGACTTTCGCTGATCCTTATCAGATTGGAAATCCGAGTCTGTGTAACCAATAGGAATCAACTCGGACGCTTTGTAACTCAGAACATAATTCCTAGTCCTTCGCAGGTACTTAAGAATGTTCTTTACAGCAGTCCAGTGACCCTGTCCAGGGTTACTCTGATATCTAGCTACCATGCCCACGGCATAGCAGATATCAGGCCTCGTGCACAACATGGCATACATTAGACTTCCTACTGCCGAAGCATAAGGAACCTTCTTCATGTAATCTATCTCCTTTTGTGTTTTGGGACACATGTCTTTAGATAGATGAATTCCATGGCAGAAAGGTTGAGCACCTCTCTTGGAATTCTGCATGTTGAAACGAGCCAGAATCGTATCAATATATGAAGCCTGGGACAAGCTTAATGTTCTTTTCCGGCGATCCCTTATAACCTTGATCCCAAGAACATGCCCAACTTGTCCCAAGTCTTTCATATCGAATTGCTTGGACAACCATCCCTTTATGTCCGACAACATCTTCACATTGTTGCCAATTAGAAGGATGTCGTCTACATAAAGCACGAGAAACGCCACACTGTTTCCGTCACTTCTCCGGTATACACACGACTCGTCCATGCTTTGAATGAATCCATAAGACTGGATAACCTCATCAAACCGCATGTTCCAAGATCTAGAAGCTTGCTTCAATCCATAAATGGATCGGTTTAGCTTACACACTAGATGCTCTTGGCCTTTCTTGATGAAACCTTCTGGTTGTCTCATGTAAATGGTCTCGTCAAGATTCCCATTCAAGAATGCTGTCTTGACGTCCATTTGCCACACCTCATAATCCATATAAGATGCTATAGACAAAAGAATCCGGATCGACTTTAGCATAGCTACCGGCGAAAAGGTTTCCTCATAATCGATCCCTTCTTTTTGAGTATACCCTTTCGCAACAAGCCCAGCCTTGAAGGTTTCAACCTTCCCGTCAGACCCTATTTTTCTCTTGTACACCCACTTGCAACCAATGGCTCTTACACCTTTGGGCGGTGCTACAAGATTCCAGACCTGATTTGAATCCATTGATTCAATCTCAGATTTCATCGCCTTTTGCCAAGACTGAGCATCTTGATCTTTAAGCGCCTCGCCATAGGTCCAGGGATCGGCTTCATGTTCTCCAGGTAACAAGTCCGAAGACTCACCTATAAACATGAACCTATCGGGTTGTCGAACAACCCTCCCACTACGACGAGGCTCCGGTGTAACCTCAGTAACTACAGGTGCAGACTGTGGTGGCGTATCACCCGGTTCGGTTGGATCTAAGCCTTGATCGTCCCCTCTCAGTTCGTTTAGTATTATCTCACTCTTGGGCTTGTGGTCCATTATATAATCCTCTTCCAAGAACCGAGCGTTGGTGCTAACAACGATCTTCTGGTCCTTAGGACTATAAAATAAACCACCTTTCGTTCCTCTAGGATATCCTATAAACAACTGAATATCTGAACGAGATTCCAACTTATCAGCCCCATGCTTCAGCACATGTGCTGGACAACCCCAGACCCGAATGTGTTTCAAATTTGGCTTTCGCCCGGTCCACAATTCCGAGGGCGTCTTAGGGACTGATTTAGAAGGAACTAAGTTCAGGATATACGCCGCTGTTTCCAAGGCATATCCCCAGAACGAAACTGGTAGTTCTGAATAACTCATCATAGATCTTACCATTTCCATAAGAGTCCTATTCCTTCTTTCTGCTACACCATTCTGCTGGGGCGTGTATGGTGCAGTCATCTGGGAATCAATCCCATTCTCTAATAAGTACGCCTTAAACTCTCCCGAGAGGTACTCTCCTCCACGATCAGATCGTAGAGTCTTTATGGTTTTACCATGAAGGTTCTCCACAAGAGCTTTGTACTCCTTGAACTTGTCAAAGCACTCGCTCTTGCGGCGCATCAGGTATATAAAACCATACCTTGAGTAATCATCAGTGAAGGTTACGAAATATTCATAACCTCCTCTCGCTTGGACAGATAAAGGCCCGCACAAATCAGAGTGAATCAATTCCAGTACTTCCTTGGATCTATACCCCTTATCACTAAAGGGTCGCTTGGTCATTTTTCCTTCCAGGCATGATTCGCAGGTTGGAAAGTCCTCATCTTTCACACCACTGAGTATTCCATCAGTTATCAACCTTTGAATCCTACCCAAGTTAATATGACCTAGCCTAAGATGCCATAAGTACTTTTGATTCATCCTAGAAGGCTCCTTTCTCTTATTGGTACTAGATGTATTATTTGACTCTACTCGTTGCATCGTGGAATAATCAGGATTCAGTATATATAAGTTGCCTATCAATGTACCAAAACAGATATACTCACCATTCTTTTTGATAATAACAGAACTATCAAAAGAAACAGAATATTTATTCAAAACCAATTTAGAAACCGAAACAAGGTTCTTTCTAAAATTCGGTACATAAAGACAATTATTCAATACCAAAACTTTATTATTAAAAGACAAATGAATATCTCCCACTGCAACTGCCGCCACTTTCGTAGTATTGCCCATGTAGATAGTGATCTCTCCCTCTCTAAGCCGCCGGGTTTCCTGGAACCCCTGCAAAGAATTGCAGACATGATCAGTGGCTCCCGTATCCACACACCAGGTACCGGTGGATAACACCGCTAAACATGTTTCAGTGACTAAGGAAAAGTTCGTACCTCCTTGTCTGAGAGGACAATTAGACTTCCAATGTCCAGACTGCTTGCAACGGAAACACTTGCCCTTGGGCTTGTTCACTCCATTCTGTGGTCCACCATTTCTGGGTCCACTGGGTTTCCGTCCTTGCTTCTTCTTCCTCTTAGTCCCCGGAGGGCCAGGAAGTTTCACAGCCACAAGTGCCTGAGATTTCTTAAAGATTCCCTCTGCCGCCTGGAGTTCAGTCAGAAGCTCCGCCAACGAATATAACCTCTTGTTCATGTTATAGTTCAGGCGGAACTGCTCAAAACTCCTAGGCAGAGACTGGAGCACTATATCGATCTGGGTTTCCCCATCGATAGCTCCTCCCATAATCTCTATCTCATTCAGATAGCCTATCATCCTAAGAACGTGATCCCTTACGGGCGTTCCTTCGGACATAGTGGCCGTCATGAGTTTTCTCATGGCATCTTGCCTGGCTGCCCTATCCTGACTACCAAACATCTCCTTGAGGTTAAGCATCATATCATAGGCAGTGGTCATGGCCTCATGTTGATGTTGCAGCACATTTGACATAGAAGCCAAAATGTAGCACCGCGCCATCTGATCAGCCTTGACCCACTTCCGATGAGCTTCCTTTTCCTCGGGAGTGGAGGTATCAGTAGGTTCATCAGGACAAACCTCATGGAGTACATATTTGTACTCCTCAGCAGTTAGGACAATGTCCAAGTTTCGTTTCCAATCAACATAGTTCGGACCAGTGAGTTTGTTTTCTTTTAGTATAATGGACAGCGGGTTGAGTGCCATATCTATAAAAGAGACAAATCAAACTGTCAAATTTAATTCGATATCAACTCCCTTAATTAATATCATTAAATTTACCAATCAATCCTAAAATCCCATCAGACTAGCATGCCACGTTCATGTGGACGTATACTAGTCCAAACGATTTTATAACTGGACTTTTACTTTGGTCGTACATCATTACAGCAGTGACTCCGATGGGGAGGATACTGTAAAGCGTACCTAAGTGTATACCATTTCTCAGTACTAAGTTAACCGCTCGGAAACTACACGCCCACCGCAAGCCACGTTCGTGTGGACGTTTACGTTGACATGCGGTCCCTTTACGATTTCCTATAACTGTCGAGCCTCAATTAACCCAAAGTTCCGTTTCCGTCTAGTAAGCCACGATAGTGTGGACGTTTACTAAACAAACAACTTTGTTAATTGAATTCCATTTAATAAATTTCACAATTTCGTTAATCAAAGCTTGATATCTCGTAAGTGAAACTCGAAGTTTCTAACCAGCGATCAATCATGCAATTGAGCCCTATCTCTCACAAAGTGAGGGAGCCAACCAGACAATCGATCTAGTCATCAAATGACTCGAATGTCTCTAATCTGTGTCATCGACATAACCAAGCGCTTTGGCTCCATTCCACTCCCCGGGGTGAGAATGAGTCGAGTTGAAATTAGTCTTTGAAAGACAGATTAGGCATTGCTTTGAAAAACTTAAGTGTTCAATTCTATAAATGGAATTGAATTCGAATTTTGATCCATTGATATCCGTGTGTCAAATTTATCCGATAGGGAGGATGACACTAAAGCCAACTCGTAAGCGACACACATCACCATCAAAACAGAGAATGGAGACCGCGGGATTGTTTCCAATCCCTCTCCCACTTAGTTTTTACGAAAGGGATTAACAAGCATGCATAAAATTTAAAGCATAATAAAAGCACGTTAAACACACAAGAAGCAATTAACGTGGCCCGATTATTATGGCCTTTAAAATCTTCGATGCACATCTTCTCGGATCTTCGTCTCGTTGCTCGTCTCGGTCTCGGTCCATCACCGACTCGTCTAAGGACCAAGAGACGAACCCCTCCCACTGGAGTATCATCCCGGGCCCTCGACAAGCGATCCGTGATGTCCGTCGAACCCCCGCGTCGCTGCTGCCAAAACTCAAAACAGCGCCCGCCGTTTGAGGAACAGCGGTCGCTGGAGGAGCTGCAAACGGCGACCGCCGTTTGCCCTCCAGCGGGCGCCGTTTGTGCACAGTAGCCGCGGGTTCGACTCCTCGACCCTCGTTCGTCCGTCCTTCGATCTTCTCTCGATCCACCAAGTAGCAGCAACATTACAAGAGTAATACTAACTACTTCCGGCATCGATCCTATACAGGAATGATCGATCCTATACACCCGGATAAACGAAAAACGAAAAACCGAAATAGAAAACCTAAACGACTCAACCCGTCGTTTTAACTATTACAAACAAGCAACGTTAAAACCAAAAGATCTCGACAATCCCGAGAGTTTAACACACCACAACATACAGTACAATAAACATGACCATAATAATCGGGTGACCTGCAAAACAAACTCGCAAACAATACAAGAACGCATAACCGGCTCTGATACCAATTGTTGGAAATCGTACCCGGGATGCGTTCGTTCGATCGCTCGAACATCCGAACCATCCCAGTCGACCTCCGAAGTCACTACTTCGTTCGCTTAACAGCCCTTATCCCGAATCACGCCCAGCCATCGCCCCGGAGGACAACCGCGCGAAACGGAGCTGGACTGTACCCAATCAGCGCCCGCCGATTGCAGTCCAGCGGTCGCTGGTGGAGCTGCAAACAGCGGTCGCTGTTTGCCCACCAGCGGGCGCTGTTCGTCCGCGAACAGCAACGCGACGTTGCTGTTCCGGGCTCGTTTCCGGGTCGTTTTTCCTCATCCGACTACCGTTCCGGAGGTCCTAGAACCCCCAGTAGTCGAGGAACACGATCCACGACCCCGGAACCCGATCCACGTTCATGTATGTTCAACGAGATAAAACGAGATCGAATAAATTGCGGAAAAAGATAGATCCGATCTCATACCTTGCGGTCGATTGTTGAGACCTTAGATGCTTCTAGTGTATGACTCTGCCCCGACTCCAACCGTTGTGTGGGCAACGATCTGTTGGGTCTGCCTTTTCTGCTTTCTCCTTTCTCTACCAGCGTTAATATATCTTTTCTCTCTTAGAGAAAATATCAGCGCTAACTTTATGTTTTTAACAGAGAAAAACTTAATTGCGCTAAACAATTATTTCTCTGCTGAAAATAAAAAGCGGCGAAGTGTAGGTCTAGAATAGGCAAGGGGGGGGGGGGGTTATATAGAGTTACACTAGGGACCCAAGGTTAAATTAATTAAGGGCTAAATTGAAATATTAATTAACTTGGAATATGTAAACGCAATTCCTTAATTAATCGATTTCAATTTTAATTATTATTAACTCCACTATAAAATAATAATTGAATTCCCGAAATTAATTTAATATTATTTCAACAATAATATTTCCGCCGAAATTACATATACGACTTTCCCCGTGTTTAAGATATCGAACGTCCACGAATTTATTTAATTTCTAATAATTAAATTAATTCGTTTCTTATTATCCGAGACTAGTACCACTCATCCTTATTATCATGTGGAACAAATCCACCTGCAGGGTTTACATGATAAACTTCATGAGCTCATCTCGGGGACGTCATCAACCCGATAAACGGGACACGGTTTCCTGTCTATAATCTATAGCATGCCGTGGGTACAATTCCGATTCCCAATTTACCGAGTATCTCGACTAATCAATTAGTCTCACTCATTGGCAAGTTAAAGAACCGAGAATTGGACACACGCACCTATAATTATATAGGGATTAGGAATTCGTATATCCGTAATTCTGAGGTCTAGTTCGATTACGTCGATTAGTATAAATCGAACTCCCTCCCGTGGTCCTGCTCAATACACCAAGTGTACAAGTGTAACATAATAGTCAAGACCAACTATTACCCAGTCACACTACGACGTACCGATGGATTGTCCCTGTCCATCTAAGTCGTGAGCTTCTGTTCGATAATATACGAGTAATCGACAGTATGATCTTCCGCGTGTCTCCTCACGCCATACTGTCTACAACGTATATATCTAGGACTATTGCATTCAAGTATAAGATAGACAAAAATGCCGACAGTTTGATTATTAGATAATGTAAAACACAGATAAGGAGTTCCATATTGTCACTAAACTAGACATTTAGAATATAACTCCATCACATGAGACCCGTAATGGATTCTGGTGTCAATTAATGCAGAGTGACTGAATGATCACAGACGACGAAATTTTCTTTTCACCCACCTCACTCCAGTAAAGTGGAGATCTACACTTTCTCCCATACAGAGCCTCGTACGGTGCCATGCCAATCGTAGTTTGAAAACTATTGTTGTAAGCAAACTCGACTAGTGGTAGAGGCATCTCCCATTGAGTTCCCAGATCAAGCACGCATGTTCGTAACATGTGAATTTTCCTCTCAGACTGACCGTCTGTCTGTGGGTGATATGCTGTACTGAACTTGAGTTTCGTTCCCAAAGCATTCTGTAAGCTCTTCCAAAAATTAGAGGTGAACCTCGTGTCTCTGTCTGACACTATGGAAACTGGAACTCCGTGTAATTTAACAATTTCACGAATATAGATTTCAACATACTGTTCCATGGTAAAAGTCATCTTGATCGGTAAGAAGTGAGCTGACTTCGTTAATCGATCGACTATAACCCACACTGCTTTATTACCTCGCGCTGACGGTGGTAAACCCAAAACAAAATCCATCGTGGTGTTTTCCCATTTCCACTCTGGTATCTCCATCGGCTGTAGTAACCCTGACGGTCGTTGGTGTTCGGCTTCACCTGTTGACATACCAAACATCGCTCCACGAATAGGGCAATGTCTCTTTTCATTGCTCTCCACCAAAACATTGATCGTAGATACCGATACATCTTGGTCCCACCAGGATGTGCGGTATATGGCGTACAATGAGCTTCAATCATCAGCTCTTTTCTCATCTCATCGTCTTTAGGTATGCACAATCTTCACTCGTACATCAAAACATTATCATTTGCGATCATGAAACCCTTGATTGTTCCTTTCAGAACTCTGTCTCTCATTTTTCTCAAGAATCCATCTTGGTGTTGAACACTTTTGACTCTATCCCTCAACATCGGTTGTAAGGTCAATGCTGACAGAGTCGCATTGGTACAGCTTGGCGGTACAACTACTTCAATTCTTAGCTTCTCAAATTCTTTCGCCAAAGATTCTTTATCTGAAAGTAAGGATGCTACTTTTCCCTTTCGACTCAAGGCATCAGCAACCACGTTAGCCTTTCCCGGATGGTAGCTAATCGTGATGTCGTAATCATTCACCAATTATAACCATCTTCGTTGTCTCATGTTCAATTCCTTCTGAGTGAATATATATTTGAGACTCTTATGGTCGGTAAAGATCTCACATTTGCCTCCGTACAGGTAGTGCCTCCAAATCTTAAGCGCGTGAACTACAACAGCTAGTTCGAGATCGTGTGTGGGATAGTTCATCTCATGAGGTCTCAGTTGTCTTGATGCATATGCGATAACCTTGCCTTGTTGCATTAGAACACACCCTAACCCAAGTTTCGACGAGTCACTATAGATCACAAAATCCTTTGTCGGGTCCCGAATCGTCAAAACAAGAGCTGTGGTCAACCTTTTCTTCATTTCTGCAAAACTCTCTTCACACTTCTCATTCCAGACAAACTTCTCTCCTTTCCTAGTCAAACGAGTCATAGGTGTTGATATCTTAGAGAAATCTTTGATGAACCTTCTGTAATAACCAGCTAGACCCAAAAAGCTACGAACTTCACTTGCACTCTTAGGAGTAGCCCATTCTTTAACAACTTCCATTTCACTCAGATCCAATTCGATACCCTTTGCGGTAACAATATGTCCCCAAAACACAATATGTTCGATCCAAAATTCACACTTCGTAAATTTTGCATACAACTTCTCAGCACGAAGTATCTCCAGTACAGCGCGTAAATGTTCCTCGTGTTCCTCAGGACTTTTCGAATAAATCAGGATGTCGTCAATGAACACTATGACAAACTGATCCAAGAAGGGATGAAAAACACTATTCATCAAGTTCATGAAAACAGCTGGCGCATTGCTCAAACCAAATGGCATGACTACAAACTCGTAATATCCGTATCGTGTTCTGAATGCTGTTCTAGGTGTGTCGCTCTCCTTAATTCGCAACTGGTGGTAACCTGACCTTAAATCGATCTTAGAGAAAGTAGTCGCTCCTCGCAGTTGGTCAAACAGATCCTCGATCCTCGGTAACGGGTACTTGTTCTTGACAGTGAGTCGATTCAATTCTCGATAATCGATACACATCCGGAGTGATCCATCATTCTTCTTCACAAACAGAACAGGTGCTCCCCATGGCGATACACTCGGTCTGATGTAGCCCATATCCAACAACTCTTGAATTTGTGCTTTCAATTCCTCCAACTCTTTTGGTGCCATACGGTAAGGTGCTTTCGACACAGGTGCTGCTCCTGGAACCAAATCGATCATAAACTCCACATTTCGTTTAGGAGGTAATCCTGACAACTCTGTTGGAAATACGTCCAAAAATTCATTCACAACTGGTACGTCATCTGCTGTTACGTCTGGAACCAGTTGGTTGACTAGATTTATG
This sequence comes from Euphrasia confusa, assembly GCA_954870475.1. Classification (NCBI taxonomy): domain Eukaryota; kingdom Viridiplantae; phylum Streptophyta; class Magnoliopsida; order Lamiales; family Orobanchaceae; genus Euphrasia; species Euphrasia confusa. Next base: position 22,180,371 of record OX940949.1, read on the forward strand.
AGGAAACCTTGACACTCCTTCTGTAGTAACTTCACAGCTTTCATCGCGGATATCACTTGAGGTACCGTCTTCGTCTTCGCTCCGCAGAATGTGACCTCACCTCCTTCAGGAAGTCTGAAGGTGATCTCCCGTTCACTACACTTGATTTTCGTTTGGTGCTTGGTGAGCCAGTCCATGCCCAGAATGAGATCAAAGTCTTTCATATCGATCACGTACACATCAGCAAGAAATATTCTTCCTCCAACGTTGACATCCAACTCCCTGTCCATTTCATTCGTGGCGATCACACCTCCCGAGGGTAAACTAACCTCTAACGAGTCATTTACTCTATCTTTCTCTGCATCATCACGACCCATCGCATACATGCGAGCCTGTCCTCCAGTACGCTGTCCACCTCCATTTTGTCTCGGTGCCTGAGGAGCATTCGGTCCCTGATTTTTGCAGGGGCAATCGCGTGCCGCGTGGCCTGGCTCGTGGCATCTGTAACATTTATTCTGGTGTAACATTTATTCTGGCCTCGCATGCAACCTCCAGAGTGTTGTTTCCCGCATTCACGGCACCAGGGCTTGTTGTTCCCTCCATTGAAGTTGTTGTTTCCCCCATTGAAATTGTTGTTTCCTCCATTGAAATTGTTGTTTCCCGGCCTCATCTGCTTGTTGCTGTAGTTGTTGTTACTGGTATTGCCTCCGTTCCATTTGCGCTACTCAGTCTCCACTGCGGCTTTCGGTTTCACCTCATCTCCCTTTAGTCCAACCTCGGCTTTGTGAGCCCTTTTGACCAACTCGTAATATCCCAAGTCTCCCTGTGCTGCCAAGATACCTGCAAGTTGGGGCCGCAGTCCTCTCTCAAATCTTGAAGCCCTCTTTTTGCATCGTCATCCACCAGATGTGGGGAAAACCTGCTCAGCTCGTTGAATTTTCTCTCGTACTCAGTCGTTGACATGCTTCCCTATTTCAGATTTAGGAACTCCGTCTCCTTCTGGTTACGATACGACTGGGGAAAATACTGATTCATGATCTCTTTCTTGAATGAATCCCAAGTCATAGCTTTCTGCTCATCTTCGGTTAGACTACGCCAGAACCCTTCCCACCAATGATCTGCATGTTCCACCAACTGAAAAGTAGCACAAGCTATCTTTGAAGCATCTCCACATTGAATGGTACGGAAAATGCGTACTAGTGAACGAAACCATTCTTCAACCACTGCAGGACCATCTCGCCCATTGTAAGTTGGCGGCCGATGACGGCGATACCGATCAACTACGCGCTCGTGATTCGTCGCATTTCCTCCTCCTCCGTTAACCTGCATGGTCTGGAGAAAGTGATTGAAAGCCATGCCCATGGCTTCAGCAGTAGCTCGATTCAATGTCGGCTGCTCCTGTCCGTTACCAGCCATTTCTTTCTGCCATAAAAGGATTTAGCTTTTCAGTTAAATATTATGCTCATTGAAATGAAGCCATTAAATATTCCAATATTAAGAACATATTGACATATATAAGCACTCAAATAAAACAATGTCACACTTCAAGCGATATCAATTGATCGCATTCATGTTAACCACAAAATCATACCACATGTCGTATTTTCAATTGAACATAACGTCTAAAGGTACAATACGGTAAACTGAAAAAATCCACTATTCAAATCTAGTAACGCCGTGGGCATTGACGAGCTTGGTGTCCCCGCTGACGGAACCTATAGCAAAAACGAAGTCCTAACAAGCACTGTCTATCGTGGTATCTCCCGCACCTATTGCATTTAGGCTGGATTTCTTCAATTTCTGGTTCCCCAAGGAACATCCAGTGGTAGCAAAGGCTTCGAGTAAACTCATCATAGAGAAAACGTGATGTCCCTGGCGTTCGGTAGCTGTGATAGAATTCTCTGGAGAATCTCTTCATCATCGGTGGCATAGAGTTCATACATCTTTGAGCTCCCTCTCGATGGATGATGTTGTAATAGCCCAATTCTCGTAGTTCTCTCTACATCACGTGCATCTTAAGTACATGTTCCTGAAGCGTGTGGCCACTATCTTTTACGTAATTGCGGTAATCCTGAATCTTACGTCGTACTACATCATCTGGCCTCATGTCCGTTCTAATACAAGTCCTCCTAGTGCATGTCATATAAGCACCCAACATAGGCATAAACATAAACATACAATTATGAGTTCATGAACGTGAAAACTGAATCCATACCTTTTGGAGAGCTCAACGAGGAATGACGAAGGCAGTAGTAGTGACAAAATATTTTCTTTTTCTTTTTCTTTTGAAAACACGATTTTTTTTGTAAAGTCTACAGAATAAAAAACTGGAGCTCTGATACCACTATGTAACACCCCGATTTTCATAATGTAAAATAAAGCGGAAGTATTTAAAGAAAACTGTTTATTTTGAAATAAAAATCAATCCATTGCGGGAGTTATGTAAAATAACCGTTTTTAAAACCAAGGTTTAGACCAAAGAAATAGAAATAGTCACCCAAAACATGAAAATAGTTCAAAAACCAAGTTTAAAAGTCGTCACACCAAAGAAGTACTCCCTCTGTCCCAGAGCTATAGGCACAGGTGGTCAACGTTGATTTTTTTTGTCCGTCCAATACATATGATAAACAGTACACAAAAATGGTCGAAAAATAACTAAAATAAAATTGAACTATTAAATTTTATTTTAGTTATTTTTTCATAAGTTTTGTACACCGTTTATCATATGTATTTGACGAACCAAAAAAGTCAACGTTGACCAATTTTGCTTATAGCTCTGGGACAAAGGGAGTAGTAAACACATAACAAGTGTCCAATAAACGATGAATAAAGCATGTAAAGTCACTATGTGCCCTCCTCGTCACGCCCGTCATAGCCTCCATTCGTACCTAAAAACCTGGTGTTGATTCGGGGTGAGCTCAACGGGCTCAGTAGGACCAATATTTCATCTCAAATCAACATAACCAATCAAGATAGGACATATAATCGACATAACATGAATGAATAAACATATAGACATTTCCTTGGCACGTATTAAACAACCCTTGTGCGGAACAAGTCCGATGACAACTGATGGTCACAAACCCTTAAGAGGATCACAGGCTATTTCTTAATTATTTCAACCCTGACGCGGAACAAGTCCGATGACAACTGATGGTCACAGAACCTTAAGAAGTTCACAGACTAAAATAATGTGTTCAACCCATACGCGGAACAAGTCCGATGACAACTGATGGTCACAGAACCTTAAGAGGTTCACAGGCTAAACCAATACACATTTATCAACCCATACAATAAAATCACATATCACATGCTTGAAAATATATGTTAAAAAGACATGGAAGAAAACCCCTACCTGATAATCGTGTCGGACTAGTAAAACCTTAACCGAGAGAAAACTCTTAACTCCTTGTCGCCTCGTCTCTTATTAGGGTGTAACCCCAAAATTAACATGTACCATGAGTATTTTAATAAAAATATACATCTAGTATTTATTGTATATTAAATATTTAGGATTATTTTATGGAGTTTACTGTTAAATTTGGAGGAGTTAGTTAGTACTGTATAATTTAAATTCCAAGGGCAAAGTTTCTGAATATATATACCCGAGTTCATGTACTGTATCCTCTAGAATTGAAACTGTAATTATTTATGACTGGAAAGTAAGACTAAAATCCTTCCTAACCCGACAACAGATAATATGTAGTCCCCAAATCATCTAGAGGCATCCTACGTATAAACTCCCCCTATCAGTTCACATTTTTCTAATATATAAATTACTACTCAACAACTTATAATCCACCTCTATTTTAATTAAAGCCTAATACTTGTAACAGTGTAAATGGAGAAATCCCAAGATGAAAACGTGGAACCAACATCATGTGCATATTAATTATTTATTCATCATATACTCAGAATAACTTCAAGATTTCATGTAATCCCACATATATATACTAGTGGAAACGTAGTCAGGTTTTTCTATGATATCCTATTAATAAACTACAAACGTATATAATTAATCAAGGTATGTGATAGATGTATACATATGTGTGTTGCTAAATATGGTTTCAAAATCAACAGCTGTTCTAACAAGTCGATCGATTATCCTATTAATACTCCCCCTAATAAACAGAAACGTATTAATACAACTACTAAGGCATATGATCTAGTTGCGTGATTATTATTCCAACAAGAATCAGTAGTAATTTAATCTGTTCAAACATGCTTTAAGGACTAACCAGTATAACTATTTATCGATCGAAAACGTATGATAGAAACTCCTTTAGGGGTTACCTTAAATCTATGAGGTTGTAAAGATGCCGATTTAGTGAAAGACCTTGAAAGCTAATAAACCCTTCTGACTCTCTTTCTCGACCTCCAGCGTGAGTTCTCCCAGTTCGAAATTTGTGTCGTGACTATATTGTATTTATCATATAGTTGTATTTATCGATTGAGGGTCAAAGAATTTTACGGATGGAGAGTAATCGGTTCCTAAAAATTAGCAGACTGTGGAGAGCAGACGCGTTAACGCGTATTCTTTTAAAATTTAATTATTTAATTAAATTCTTAACATTCTTTTTAATTTATTATTTCTGTTATCATTTATTATTTTTTATTATATGTATTCTCTTTATTTATTTATATACGCGTGAACATTACAGGGAAAATATGTATAATATGTATATGTAGATGGAACACCACCTCCAAATCTCTCAATCATCCCAATCCCTATTCTAAGTAACTTAAATAAGCTATAATGCTGCTACAAGTTTCGCATCCAAGCTTGCTACTCTCATGGAGATTAAGTTAGTTACCTTTTCAACAATGGTTTTTCACTTGATCTGATTACCCAGCCACATTTATCTAAAAAGGATTAAATACAAAGTAATTTTGGGAAGATATAATTTTTTATTCGTCATGTCGTACATCAAGGGTGTAACTACGTATGGGCAATGACAATGTTAGGTATCAGCAAAAATAACACGAAGGCTTGTTTAGATGACTCTGGCATGCGAACATGTCAAGATTTATATTATCTAAGACTTTAAGAAAAATGTTGTACCTGTTCTGGTGTCGCATGAGACCCGTAACGGATTCTGGTGTCAATTAATGCAGAGTGACTGAAAGATTGCCTCCGTCCTAAAAATTGGTGACGAGGTGGAGGAAGTCGTCGTCCTCGTAGACAGCGTGGAGGTGGAGGACGTAGGGCAAGGAGGATCGAGTTTAGGATTGTGTGCGGGGCGATCTCTCGATTTGAATTTGTCTGCGTGAATCTGGTATCGATCGTGAAAAAAGCATGAATTTGGGGAGAGGGGTAAGACGGTCTTTACACCTTTTAGGCGAGCCTAAATGGTACACGTAATTTCTCGAAATCCTTATTCGTTAAAAAATGTTGAAAAAATGCTTAATTGGTATTTTTCTCAAAATAAATTGTTATATATGAAAGAAATAATTATATTAACTAAATAATAAATTTGGATTTTTGTATATATATAAAAAGTAATAATTTTAGGGGTATTTTGGTTTTTTATTGTTTAAGTTAGAAGAGCTTATAAGATATTAAGATGTTTAAAAAAAAGTATCTCCCCTTAGTTTTTTTAAAACATCATATAAGCGGTTAAGCAGCTTCTTTTTAAGTTTTTTATTTTTATTTTTAAAGTTCACCAAACAAATTTTAAGAACTTATAACTTTTTAAACAACTTATAAGCGATTTCAAGGAGCTTATAAGCTCTGCCAAACACCCTCTTACACTTCTTATGCGTCCCAGACCCTCTTGCGCCGTGTCTCACTTAAATCCCAATTGAATACAACCCCTAATGGTGTACCTCTATCTTTGTACAAATGTATGCCACGTCATAGACCAAATCAAAAATAAATTATAACTTATTAATTTATACCTACACTCTCAACAATGCAAGATACAATTTATATATTTGTAGGTTCCACAATTGTACATATTTTTATTTTATTTACATACATAAATTAAATAATAAATAGTAAAAAATAAAAACTTGATCAATTTGACCCACAATTCAAGTTGTATTAAGGACATGTTCTTTTGGAGTGAAACGAGCTTATCTAAACTGAGGTTAATATGTCTGACCTGAACGGAACTTAATAAGTCTGAACTGAATTTAATTTTAAAATATTTAAATAAAATTAAAAAAAATTAAAAAATTAAATAACTGGTCTGAACTGAATTGAACTTAATTAATCCAAAAGAACATGTACTTAGTATCAATATTTTGATACTCAAATTTTTTTCTCACATAATTATACTTATCTCTCAACAGTTTACTTATGTACAATTTCATGTCATCTAAGCTCTAAATTGCACATCAGTGTCTTTCGGATTGGGCAAAAATGGAAACCAATACAATAATTTCTAAAATCGTGCAGTAACCTATTAGAGTATCTCCATTGAGAGGTAAAAATCTTGCGTGTACTTCAAACTCTCACCAAAAAAATAGGTATTAAGTGGCATGAGGTAGAAGTATCGGGTTGAAATAGAAGTTTTTGAGGTGAAGATAAATAATTTTTTATGTGGCATAACTTTCTACCTCAAAACTAGAGATGTAAACGAATCGAACTTTTTTGACTCGATTCATGATTCGATTCGATTTTTGATTATTCGTATTCGAAAAAACAAATACAAATACGAATATAAATATTTATTTATATTCGAAAATTTACGAATATGAATAATGTATTATTCGATTCGAATATTATACGAATAATTCGATTTGAAATATAATATATAATATATATTTTTAATTTTTTCGTTTTCATACCTTTCTATTTTCCGATACACAATATAATATTTTAGAAAGAATTTTTTAATGAATTTTTTTTAAAATGAATTGTTAAAAATATATTTTTAAATGCACAATTGTAAAATGATATTTCAGTTTTATTTTATAAATTTATAATTGATTTTTTTTAATATTTTTATGAAAAAAATAAACCAATATATTTTATTCATTTTATTTTTTGTTTATTTTTTTAATTTATATTTGAATATTTGAATATTCGAACGAATATTCGAAAATTTGGCGAATACGAATACGAATCAAAATTTAATATTCGAACGGTACTAATATGAATACGAATAATTGAATATACTTACGAATACGAATCGAATATTGAGATATTCGAATTCGATTCGATTCGTTTACACCCTAATCAAATCTTTTAACTTGCATTGGATTGGAGATACTCTAAGGCCTTGTTTGATGGGCTAGTTAAAACCCTGATAGTTGGGTTAACTAGTTTATATTGTGTTTGGTAAGTATTTCATAGGCCCGAGATAGATACTAGGCCCGTTCTTAAATACTATTCACCTTTAGTGGAATTAACCGGCCTAATTGAGGAGTTAAACTCTCTTGGCCGAACAACAACCATATATATATATATATATATATATATATATACTCTTTTCACATTTTCCCAAAAATTTCAATTGATCCTCTTTTTCATAATTTCAGTATGAATTCAGAAGTAATTTAAAAGCTCGTTTCTTTCTTCCGTTTCTTCTCTTCTTCTTTTTTCAATTTTTAGAATCATACAAGTGAAATTATAAACTTCAAAAAATACTTTTTTTAATCTTTTTTTTACCAGTTTTATTTACATCTCGTTTGTACAACGTATCTATTTTAATTTTATTTTTTTATTGGGTTGATTTGAATTTTATGTGTTTTTATCTTCTGGTATTTTTTTTTTTTTTTTTTTTTATGATTTTGAGAGTAATCTCCATTAATAGAAGCTTGTTTTGAGAAGGATGAATTGTTTTTTAGTGGGAGATAAAGAAGACAATGAGGACATTTTTGTCATTTGCCGTGAATAGTAAATACAGTTTTACTGAATTTATTTACACCTCCAATTTTACTAAACACACACCTCTTCAATTTTATTTTTTTAAATTGTATTGTAAAATGTCTATCATAGCCTTTTTCTAATAAAAATCAATAAAAAAGTAATGCTTAAATTTTATTCTTTAATTTATTAAACAACATTCAAAACCAACATCTTTTTTTAAACAAAATCAATATAATCGAATATAAAATAAACTAAAATTCAATTGTTCAATACTTTCTTTCTGGATATAAGAAAATCTTTTTAAACAATTGATGAGCATGATAATACAAACAATCGGTGAATGGATCTAATTTAACAAGCAACAATAATCATAGTTTTTCAAATTTTCAATTCTATGCCCCTCTTTGTCTGCAACACCCCAAAAGCTTCGTCTCTTAAAAATTAGTCGTCGATCCAATTCCCGAGCCAGTCGTCTCTTCCTCCTTGGATCCCAATTCCTCTCCAAAGTAGGGATGTCAATCCAACCCGAAACGGTGGGCTAGTCCGAAGCCCGCCCGAAAAAATGTAGGGTTAGAGCCGAATATTTTCGACTCGAAAAAATTTGAGCCTGATCAGCCCGAACCAAAATAACCCGATAGCCCGAGTGGGCTAGCCCATAAACCGTGAGCTAGCCCGACAACCCGATGTATTTAAATATATTATAATTTATTTTATTTATTTATACAAATATTTTAAATAAATAAAACAATATATTCAAATAAAAGAATTTTTTCAATTAAAATTACAATTTTAAATACTATTGAATAAACATTTAATAATTTGGACAATTTAAATATTAGAATTATAATAATTATTATTAAGTATTAATATTTTATTAATATTAAATTTAATTTGGTATTAAAAATAATTTTTTTATTATATAATATTATTTTTTTCCAGCCCGAGACCACAGATTTTAGGGTTAGGGCTACAAATTTACTGCCCGAAAATTTTTTAACCCGATCAGCCCGAACCGAAATAACTCGATAGCCCGAGTGGCTGGACCGAAACCGAGTGGGCTGGCCCGATTGACATCCCTACTCCAAAGTCAGATTCTCCTCTCTCGACCATCTCTTTCTCGCAGCATGAGCCGCCGCGGAAAGTCGTCTCGCTCGACCCCAATCCCTGACCCAGGGACCACTTCGTCTTCGATGCAAAATTCCTCTCCAAGGCCATATTCTTCTCTCCCAACTACCGTTCTCTCGAAACACGAGCCATCGCGGAAGCCTATTGTGCAAAATATCGCTTGACCCAAAAGAAGAAAAGAAAATTGAAACCGACGATGGGAGAAAGGTGTTGGGATTTGCGCCAAATTCAGTCGCCGCAAGAAACGAATACGAAACACGAACGAAAAATAAATGAGGATAAAAGAACCCAAATAGACTACGTCCACTCTCGCCGCTGCAGATCTTTCACTAGAATACTGAATAGACGACTCACTAGAACACTATTCTATACTCTAGTAATTTTCACGACGATTGGGATAGTAAAATATATGGATGATGATCTCTATTTATAAGGGTAGAAATCTAAGACCCTAATCATAAAATAGGTAGGAATCCAAATCACAAAAGGACACAAAATCAACACAATAATTAATTTCCCAAATTAATTATATTCGAAACCTTTTCCATTCACGCACAAACCGACTTCAGTACTTTCTTCAATTAATCCTCCGTGAAAACATATTGGGCTGTCAAGGATTGTTAGCTCAGTTGGATGAGCACTCGAATTAAAGATCAAATGTCCCAAGTTCGAACCCCAAGACATTGCAATTGACTTATACTAAAAAAAACATATTGGGCTGGGGCCCAAATATCGATTAAGGCTTCAACGTCATATTAATTGTTGACCCAATTAATATGGGTTGATTAACAACAATCCGCAAGTCGCAAGTCACGAACAGTAAGTCGATGTTCCGGGCGTCTTTTTGATTCACTTCCGTTTAATTTCGTTTCACTTCCTTTCGACTCCGATTTGACTCCACGTCTCAACAAAAAAAAATAAAAGTAATTATATTTGACTCCCGATTTGATATTTGAGGAGGGGTTAATTATCAATATTACAAAAATAAAGGGGTAGAGCAATAGAAATGTGAGTTTAGTAATAAATAAAATCATTTGATATTTGAGGAGGGGTTTAATTATCAATATTACAAAAATAAAGGGGTAGAGCAATAGAAATGTGAGTTTAGTAACAGTGGATGCGTAAATAAAATCACTCATAAATTTTTGGGCTAAATACACTTTGCCACCCCAGGATATGGGGTTTTTACACTTTGCAACCTCGTCGGAAAACTTTTACCGACCAGTACCACAGGATAAACAATATTACAATTTGCAACCTGCCGGCTGCCGGATCGGAATATTCCATGGAATATTCCGTTTTTAAGAATATTTAAATAAATAAATAAGTAAATTACTAATTTAACCACAGGTCATCAACATAGTCAACAATAATAATATATAGTATAATGAAAATAAAAATAAACATAGTCAGCGTGTTCTGAAGCATCTCGAAGGCGTCGGCGGGCTTGAAGTCCCGGGCCCGCAGGAACTTGAGGAGGATTGTGTCTGTGCGGATGTCGTTTTTGCTCGGAAGCAACGGAACGCCCCATAGAGAGACGACGTCGTTTTCGGTTGACGAGAAGGCGTCTTCGATTTTAGATCTCAGATCTATCAACGCGATCTTCTCGGGCTCTGGAAGATCGGGAATCGAGCCGCTCGATTCTCCGGAGGGAGACGAGCGCTCGTCCTCCTTAATATCCTGGGCATTCGCTCAACACTACCTCATCCTCGATTTTCTTCTCGTTGCTGATGAGATTTTTCTCCTTCGAATCATCGGGGTTTTTTTTTTTTTTGTTTTTTTATGTTTTTTTTTTGTTTGTTTGATAATCTAGAAATTGTATTCATTTTTCATTTATTTTTAATTTATTTTATGTTCGGTTCAGATCTGAAAATTGTATGTTTAAAATTTATATTTAGTTGAAATCTGTAAATTATTTGAAGATTTGGAATTCTGGTAAAAAAATTGATATGCGTATAAAAGTATTGATAATAAAAATACACATTTTATGAATTTTGATAAAAAAGAAATGAAGAAAATAAGATAAAATATATATGCAATGTGTATTTACATATTTGTCCTCAAAGGTTAAATATTTTATGAGTCGCACGCGCTTAAATGGAAGGTGAAATCCACTTTCTCGGAATATTCCATAGAATATTCCGATCCGGCAGCCGGCAGGTTGCAAATTGTAATATTGTTTATCCTGTGGTACTGATCGGTAAAAGTTTTCCGACGAGGTTGCAAAGTGTAAAAACCCCATATCCTGGGGTGGCAAAGTGTATTTAGCCCTAAATTTTTTATCGTAATCGTGGGTAAAATAAAAGTGAACCAAACATAAGTTATAAATCAATAATTAAGCTACATTAAATAGTTATGTTATCTTATTATTCATCCGGATAAGTAATCTATCCTACCAAACAAGGCCTAATAGATTGATTTATTCCGGGTATTATTAATTCTCCATAAATTAAAAAGAAAAGACGTGCTAACAATGGCGACAGCCCAAAAGCCCGTTTGACCCTAATAACTTTCCACCACTCGTCCTGCTCGTGCCTTTTCCCTTTTCTCTCGATTGTAAGCTCGCCCCAGGTAACTTGATCTACAATTTTTGTAAGCTCTCATATATCAATTTCTGTCAATTCGAGCGCACCCTTAATCTGTGTTGTCTTTTGTTATACTCGCAAAGTAATTTATCTTCAAGAATTTTTACTCTTGCCGATTCAGAATTCTCACGCATAACCCTCCTTTTCTGGGTTATATCCATTGATGTAGTTTGGGCTGTTACTTTGTAGGAAACGCTGGAGTTGAGGCTATTTCGTCGAAGAATTTATAGAGGAATTGTTGTACCCTTGTCATCATCGTAGAGAATGGCGTGTAAGGGATTCTGGGAGTGCCTTTTGAAGCTCCTGAACTTCCTTTTGATTCTGGTGGGGTTGGCGATGATTGGCTATGGAGTATACCTTTTTGTTGGGTATCGTAATGCTGCTGCAACTGATGACGATGCGGCCATTTCCCCCTCAAGCGGGGAGTATGTGCAGCTGGGCCGACCCATGCTATTAGCTGTGTCTTTGGCTGATAACATTTTTGACAAACTGCCAAAGGCTTGGTACGAAAATTGCGTATTCACGGTTCTTCTAAGTTCTAGTATGCATTGAAATGTGTTTAGGAATATTCGAATATATATGCTATTGCTTGCATTTTACTTTCTGACTGTATTTTGCGTCACTTGGATATCATGGAGTGAAAAGGATTAAAGGGGTCAAGCCAAACAAAAATATCAAGATCTTTTCATTTGTAATTTTTCCTTCTAAAAACGTTTAAGGTTTGGATAATCTATTATATTCATGCATGAATTAGCACATCCATTCACAATTTACACGCTCTGTACATATTGTGTATTATTGTATTAGATGAACTGACACATTTTTTTCTGTTGCATGGGCTAGAAGTGCATTAATTCATTTTCATCTCAATTCTCAATGATTTGTAAGGGAATCCTTTTGTTTTGTGTCTTAGTCTTAGATTTGACATAGGGATCTGATTGAATTATTTTTCTCTTTACTTTGTTGACCTTTGGGGTCAGTGTTCGGCTTACATTTCTTGTATAGTTCTCAAGAAGCTTGTTTTTTTTTTTGTTATTAATTAAGTACTTTCTATAAAACATGCATATGTATTACAGAACATTGATATTGACTACTATTCAAGTATAATTTTGGGATATTTAATTTAATTTAAACAATGCCAGTAAATCGGTCGTTACTGTTAGGAAGAAATTTATTATGTATGAAAATTAGTAAAATCACAGTGTATGTAAGCTAGTAAACATTACACTGTAAAAATTAGAGTATTACTTAGTTTCTTTTATTTCATCGCCCATTTGTAACCAAATTCCAAGGTTAGGACTTGCTTTGAATTATGTAGTTTTTAGTTGCTTTATCCTACTTTGCGCATATAATTGGATGTAGTGTTCTATTTCAGCGTTCACCATGCATTTTCATTTAGAGAACTAAACAAGAACGCATTTCCCCCTTTTCTGTTTTTTGTTCAATTGTTTGGTGTGTTTGGTTTTCTTGGTTGAGTAGCGTACTAGTTTTTACCTTCCTCCCTCATTCAATCAGCTATGGAATACTGGTGACCATACTATGAAAGATACTGTGACAAGCCTTATATATTCTTTAACAGTGATTTGAGCTCTCTTGGATGGCGGACATGCTATATTATATTATCTGTGACAGCTATTAGAGTTGAAAATATGCACTGATGCAAATGTTTATTAAATTAGTTGTTTTCCATTTTAAATGAAAATCTATTTGAAAATTTTAAGCTTCTTACTTATCAAGCTTTCTCACAAAGAGTGATAAAGTTTTCATGTATTCATCTCTTAGTTGTTGTTTATTTATTGTAATGATTGTATTGACCTCATATGCACTAATCACAGGTTTATTTATCTTTTCACGGGCATTGGTGCGATTGTTCTTTTCATTGCTTGTTGCGGGTGCATTGGAACTGCCACACGGAATGGGTGTTGTTTGACTTGTGTATCCTTTTTAAAATCTGATGTCTGAATTATATGATTCATTATACCATTGCTTTATAATATAAGATTGATTGTGTACTCCTGTTATTTTTAGAATTGTTATTATCCATCTCTTGTAGGATAGGATTGATGTTGCCCTTTTACTAAAAATCTCACCATTTTCTAGTAGTTGTAGTCTGCTTGAATGCATGAGGTTGTCCGAGAAGGTGATCTGATGTTGAATAATGTGTCCAGTACTCCAGCTATTAACCCATTTCTTTTATATAATAATGGCAAAATGCCAAGGCTATCAAATTTGATAATAGAACTAACTCGTTATTAAGTTACTTTGATCTGTTCCTGGAGCTGCTCACTTGTGTAGGTTAAAGATATCACTCCTTGGTACATTGCATTAAACTTCTAGTTTTATAGAGTTCTTTTGAGATCGTTGACATTGTGCATTATTTATTTGTTTATCGTGATTTCTGGGTTCCTTAATATAATAAAGTATTCTCTGCTGGTGATCTTGTTGATCTTGGTGGAGCTGGGATTGGCAGCTTTTATATTCTTTGACAAAAGCTGGAAAGAGGTTAGTTGGACCATGATTGTATTCTCTTGATTCAAACCAATAATTTCTGAATGTAATTTTTATCAAAATGTACAGGAAATTCCACGTGACAAAACTGGAAATTTTGATATGATATACGAGTTTCTGGAAAAGCACTGGAAAATCATTAAATGGGTCGCTCTTGGTGCTGTTATATTAGAGGTAAGGCTATTAGGAGCTTCAGGTTATTTGTTAGAAACAGAAATCCCCAAAATCAACGGAAAATTCCGTTGCCCAAAGCCAACAGGCTATTCTTAATATTATTCTTGAATGAATGAATTAAACCCTAAGTAAGGACTTATATAGAGTTCTGATAAAATAGAAAACCCTAATAAAAGAGAAACAAAATAAAATTTTAAATAATAAAAGGAAATAGAATATTAATTAATTTAAACTCGCTAGCCCACGAATAGTGGGCTCAAGCCCGTTTCCGCTCCATATCATTATTATTCTGGTCATGGGCAATGTAGTGCTTCTCTTCTTATGAATAGATTCTAGATAACATGGTTACTAGGTTGTTTGGAATCACTTTTGAAATGGACTTTTAAGTGTTGAAGTCCATTTATAATAAAAAAAAAATGTTTTCGTAGTTATATTTAAATTTACCTTCAGAAAATCAACTTTTTCAGAACCCAACCTGGAAGAGGTTTGAGCATTTTTTACTTTTGAATTTCTTTCTACCAATTATTGCGAAAAAGACCTCAAAGTCCATTCTCACCATACACTAGTGATAATCATTTGCCCTTCCCAAAACTCCAATGTTAAAAATCTACGGGCTTTTATTATAGAAGTGCTCCCACACAACTATGTCATTTTGGGCCTCCGAGTTCAACTCACTTTGGAGAGAAAATGGATTATGCAACTAGCGGAGGTGTCTTTGTACCATATGAGATATAGTACAATGACTCCTATACACCTACATTCCTGTTGACGATCCTTCTTTGCTTATTTTGGTCTTTATCTACCGAATATGTAATTTGTTTCTGATGTCACGAAATAGATATTAACATTAAAAAAATTTTAATCATTAAAGCAAAGGCAACAAATTTATTGCATATTCTCAATCCATTTTTTTAAGTGTTGTGAACTCATAAAATTTTGCAGGCCCTTGTATTTTTGTTAGCACTTATTGTAAGAGCTGCAAATACACCAGACTACGATAGTGACGAAGAGTATATCGGTGGCCGGAGGCAACAAATCCGGCAGCCATTGATCAATCGGCCAGTTGTTCCAGCTACGGGTGTCCCTGTTGCTGGTACCCTTGATCAGCGTCCAAGTAGGAATGATGCTTGGAGTACACGTATGAGGGAAAAGGTGAGAAATGTCCTACATTATGTTGGCCTTCACAAGCACTTTGTTTTTTCCTTGAGAAAGAAGGCTTCTTAAACTAAAATTTTCTTTTTACTAAAAGGTCATGTTAGTTAATGATAAACATACTAATGCATATAATTCTTGATTTTTAGTCATTTTTTACCTAAGATGATGCTGAAGTTTTATAAAGGTCGCCAAGAATGATAAGTATTGGTCTGCTTATTATGAATAGTTTTAATTAAATATTAAATCACTCTCATCTTAAGCTCTTAGATAAATAAGGGTATTTGCTAGTCAAGGTAAGGTAATCATCACTTGTTATGATGGTTTTGCTTTGCCTTCGCCAAAACATATTTATGCAAAAAATATATTTACTAGATGTTTAAGATTGGCCTATTGGGATCTGTTCATTAAAGTAGTATAGAGTTTTAGAAGAGCTGATGCCTCACAAATATGGTCTTTAGGATTTTATACCTTCATATTGGAATGAAAGCATGATAGACTGGAATGTTCTCATTAAATGGTGATCTTATTCTTGTAATAACAACAGTAAAGTGTATTTGCAATTTGCTTCTTGATATTAGGTGAGATAGGATGGATCTGAAAAGATAGTCTGCCTGTATTTAGATATACTCTTTACCATGTTAACACTTGGCAAGTGTGCGATGCTGAAAGCGAATTGAAATGATTTTACACAAATGAGTAGTATTATGTTGTCTTGACTCTTGACATTGGGTTTTGGAAATGTAACTTTATTTTGGGATTTCCAAAAATGACATTTCGGTAAAAATAGCATTAGGAGGTAGGAGTTTTTCAACTCCACATGTAAGTGTCACTTTTAACATTAATATAAATTGTGTTACTGTGTGGATAACATTCAATATCTTATATTCTTATTCCATCACATACTTATGTAACTGTGTTAGTGAGAACACAATCCTTAAATACAAAAAAAGTGGTACACCCTCCATTCCATTTTACAGCTCCATTTAAAGTCTAAGTTTGGGTGTTTGTGATTATGCTATGTTCCTAAAATTAGTGTTCACGAGAAAGTGATGTGATAAGATTTGTTTTAGTGACAAACTATTTCTTAAAGATCACAAACTTGATGAGCGTCTGGCCGTCTTCTAATTTTGTTAAATGGAAACATGACTAATAAGAGCCATTTCTGTGTACTCAACAAATAATTTATTCACTCTCCTGAAGCTGTCTTCTCCTCCTGATCCAATAACCGTTTTTAACATGGAACAAATAATTTATTCACTCTCCTGAAGCTCTCTCTCTTCCCCTTGACATTATTGTATTCTTCACCATAGTTACTGTAGCACAACAGGCTAAGAGAATGGAAAAGATGAAGTTTACTCTTTAGTTGAATTCACAGGAATTTACTGAAAAAACTCAAGATAACATGTGAATTGAATAATTTGCACATGCTTTATCTCTTGACTTTATTATATAATTACTTCTGGGATCACGAACATGCAATATTGATTATAACATACTGAAATTCTCAGAAATATACTTCAGCTTGCATATAAATGGTACTTATTGGGAATTAATTATTAAATGTGATTCTGCTGTAACTCGCTACACGTCAGATATCCATAGTGGTTTAATCTCACCGTAGTCGAAGTCGTGAAAAACCCTACCTTTTAACTCAGTTCTCATCAACTGTTTCTTCAAAACAAAACAATCAGCTAACAAATCACAAAACAGCTTTGACTCATGGTCTTCCTTCCTTTTGAGGGCTCAGCCTCTTTATGGCGGTCGCCCCTACCTGAATAATCTTCCCTTCCTTTATATTTTTCATTTACGGCAGGTTGTGAATTTTTCATTTCTTTACTTTTCTGGATGTTCTGTTTGAGATTTGTTTTATTATTATTTTAAGATAGTGAATGTGAAAATAAAATGTTTTGTATGCTCTATGCCATGAATCTCTTCTGTTTCTGCTTACATAATATGTCAAATTATTAAATTGCTTATAGATGTATATACTTTTTTAATTGGAGCGAATTACTCCTCATGACTGGGCTATAGAACATGCTTGCTAACATAACATTATCAAGGTTCTCTAATACTAAAGCTTATTACTGCTAAAAGTGAAATTCATTCAATCATGAGGGAGTTATCATCACATTGATAGGAAAAATACAAAATTTCCTTGCACCTTTAATATGTTCCAGATGTCTGGTTATACGGGTCATATATATAAAGTGTGGGAGCAAATACACATGTAAAATATAATGATACAAGATATACAGTTAGTCCAATTTTATCTCTGGCCCATTTACGTTGCCAAAAACTGAAATGTAAGACAATTTCGGGTTATTCACCTGGGCTTGTTTTTTTTCGGGAAGCATGTTTTTGGAATGAAATACCCTACAATTCAGTAATCTTGTCACTTGTGTTCTTGCCCATATGTATCATAAAGAGTAGCTTTCAAACAGAATCATAACACTGAAGTATTTAAATGTGAAGACAATAATTACTGGACTCCGGTTTTACAAGGTTCATTAATGTCACATCTTGATCACAGACAAAATGCACTTAGGTCCATATGTAAATGACTTCCCTTCGCAAGGATTGGCTAAGCCATTTGCGAAGCATCATAACACAAGTATTAGGATGTCGTAATTAGTATGCCAACTCCTTGTTCTAGTTATCTAGTGGTGAATGTAGTAAATCCTATGGTGCTGTATTCAAGCTCATTTTCTTAAGATGGGTGCGCTCAACTTCTTAAATATATCTCATCTAAAGATTATTTGTGGCTGGTGCAGTCTCCAGTTATGTCAAACTTTAAAATTCGCCTTTTTTCCATATTAGGACAACATAGTTGTTTGCTTCTTCTATTAGCTTTCCTCGTATTGAAGTGACTTGCTATTGCAAATTTTAGTAAATCTAAAAGTATGAGCTCTCTACTTTATCGAAATTCTAGAATAATTATATAACTAGTGTTCTATGATAGGCACCTATTTAATCCCTGAAGCATTGTATTCTGTGGTGGGGGCACTGCGATTATCAGATTCTTAATCTTTATGCTCTATTGGATATTTAGATTCCTCCTACAGTTCTAGTTTTAATACGCATGGTTAGTTACTGACTGAATGATTGTGGGACAGTATGGGCTGGATACCTCGGAGTTTACGTACAACCCATCTGAGCCAAACAGGCAGCATCAGCAAGCTGCGGGACAGCCATCAGAGGAAGGAAGTCGGTGTATCATTATGTAATGTTCTATTTGATTGTGCACATATGAATATATCATGTGTCAGAATGAGTGGTGTGAGTAATTGATTGTGCATTTTCTAAGCCATAATCGATCTTCAGTACAGTTGGTGTTATTTGAATTCAGATACACGTTTGAGATTAATGTAACATTGTGAATTAAGACTTCAAATAATATTGTTGATTACATCATCCTGTTGGGGTTGTGGTTGCTTAAAGATTCCTTCTACTCTCGGTATTGTATCAACGTATGCTTGTGTAATGATCCGTGATCATGAAAATCTAAACTTTTCATGCCTGTTCTAAAAATTTCTACTTGGACCTCGGCTCTAGGCAGAGCCTTATAGTCACATTTTTTTTGAATTTTTGATATAGTTTTATCCTCGTTCACAATCAATCGAAGGATGCAAATATTAGCAGAAAAATAAAAGCACACAAAAATTTATAGCTTGTCACCAATTCACGATGGCTACATTCATCTGGCCGCCCGCTATATAATCAAGAAGCATCCAAATAATTTACAAATCACTTTATTGTGTATCTCCTTCTCTAGCTCGCCAAGAAAACATCACACAATAATCATTATATACATAGTTCAAGATAAACTGACACGACCAAGGACAACCAAGACAACAAGATCCTGGCCCGGAGAGTCTCGTATCGGCCCTACCCACAGCCAATGACTATTTGGTTTAAAGAATGTCAGATCAGGATTCCAATTTAAAAAGTGGTACTATAATATAAATGTATCTACACTGATAGATCATAAAACAAATTAAGCTTAAACCCAAATAAAATCGGATTCAAGCAAACAGAGATAGCTAGCTAGCTAGGTCTCAAACAATCGAAACAATCTACAATTTACATCTCTTCATAACTATTTGATGCACAAATTAATAATCACCCGAATCCCCACCATTTGTAGTATGAACAACGAGAGGGCCGGCAGTAGGCAGCCTTATCCCGCTGCTGCATCTCCAGTATCCGGGCCCCCCTTTCCTCTTCTTCATCATCACCCCCCCAGAATTAACTTCTGCTTCTTCTGCTGGTGAGTACGGCATCTGACCAAGAGTCTTGGAAGCGAGCGAGTCGGTTATAGAGAGCTTAAAGCCCGTACGCATAATCAAAGACAGTAAACGGGCCGTGTTCTTGGCATCATCGAGCCCAGAGTGGGCCCGGCCTTCCCAGGCGAGGCCCGTCCTCTCGACGGCCTGCTTCAGATTGCCTCTGGCCGTACCAAAGACCTCGTTGTAAGGGACTTTTAAATTGATCCAACTGTCAAAATAGATTGGTTTCGGGATGCCTTTGAGAACACACTCCGATTCAAGCATCACTTTGCAGTCCCAATCGGTCCAAGTCACTATGGCGAATTTTGTGTTGAAGAGTCCGTTGATGTAGAGCCATCGGTCGTGTTGAATTAGGGCTTCTTGTAGGATTACTCCTCTGTCGACTTGGGCTTGTTCGATTCCGGTGAGTTGCTTGCAGAAATCGGTGAGGATAAAGTTGCGCGTGGGGCGCACGTAGGTTTGGAAGGAAGCTAACAGATCTCCGGTAGATCCGCTTACGATAACTGAAGGAAACTCGATGATCTCTTGGGGGCAAGGGTAGGGGAGATTTCCCTGATCGCAGGTTGCCTCGAAGTCGACGACGACGAAATAGTCGAAACCTTGTTGGAATGACATAATTAGATTGATTTCTGATACTAATTTTTCTATTCAATACTTACAAGGAGAAGGCAGAACGAGAAGACAGAGGAAGAAATACTATATGTATGTGTATATATATACCTTACAAAGGGAGAGGAATATAGTTTCGGATGCGGTTTCTAATACGATCATAATAGGAGTACTTATTTAGGAAAGTTTATTTATTATTAATATTAATATATATGGTAATTAATATAAATTATTTATAGAAATTGTCTTTCCAAACGTATCTCTTGCGTTTACTTTTAATTTTTAGATTTTTAAATTCGATTTTACAAAAATTATAAAAATCCAAAAAAATAAAAAGTCGGTTGTAGGCTTGTAGCTTTACCAAAATCTAAAAAAACAGCTTTTTTTTTTGCTTGGTTTTAGTGGGTGGTTAATCCTTTCCATAGTGGATATGTTAATCGGTTGCCTCATCCGATGCTTCTAAGAAACAGAGTTCTTATCCGATATCCCATATGAATAGGGTTTAGGGGAATCGTTTACAAGTAAAAATATAAAAAAAGGAAAAAAGGTCAAAGTAACTTTTTTATGAGATGTTACCTTTATGAGACTAACAAAATCAAAATGAAACGTGAACATTAGTCGGTGTTTATTTGAACACCAACAACCATATTTCGTTTAGTACTGTAATATGTGGGTCCCATCACACACCCATTTGGTGTAAAATCACTTCAGAATCACATTGTTCTCTTATTTTTCCATAAACTCTAAAAAGGCAATGAATTTAGACACAATTGTGGAACGCAACAAGAAACTCACTCTTAGCTTAGAGGAAACAAAACAAAACAAAAAAGATTGCTAGTGTTCATATAAGCTGGTACTGTATAACATAATCCACATCACCTGTTCGATTACGATCAGTGGTCCGTGGACGTCTCGTTGGACCCCCCGACCCAGTATTGTTTAACCGCAATCAGTATTTTGTAAGGGACGAGTGGGCCATCTTCATGGTCCACCATTTTCATGTCCCATCTCATGCCTCCTGCAATCTTCATCACCTTGTTCAACACTTCAACTTCGTCTCGGAATATAACATTTCCTTCAGGCCGTAAAATTCGATCCATCTCCAGGAGAATGTCTTCGAACTCGCACCTAGAACAAAACCGCATTATCGAGATCTTAGCCTACCTATTCAACTTCTTTGTACGAATTCATGTTAAGTAAACTGTTGCTTACTTGTCCGTATACAACTTGAACAAGCCATTAGCGTGAATGAGGTCATACGTCCTCGGATAAGTAGAGAAGCCTTCACACCTGGACAGAGGAAGAAAGGCAAATACTGTTATCCATTTCTAAATTTATATTGAAAATCGGGCTTTAAAGATCGATACCAGTCGTGATAGATGCCGATCAAGCCTCTCTCATAGACAACACCTAAGGTGTTTGGAGCAATCGTAGGCACGACATTCATCACCCATAGCTTTTGCGATTCCAAGGCTGCAGCGAAACCTCCGAGGCCTGCGTTCATATCCATAATGTTTCTATATCTAGTGGTCCCAAGTAACCTAACAATCCTCTTGTAAGCAGTAACATGCTTTTTCCAAAGTTTATTATCCTCCTCGTAAGATTCGGATGTGGCCCCATCAACTTCACCATTTTGAATTCGAGGTGGGACGTCGAAAAGCCGAGCTGGAAACTTCTTTAACTCCCCGCCTGCTACTTGATTAGGACTCTTGACATCAGGGAAGGGAGTTATGCATGTCTCCATTTTCTTATACCTTCAGAGTCATAATCGAAGGAGGTAGAATTAAAATCGATAACAAGCATTGATCAGTGAGAGTGTTTATTTACTTTACCCACAGTTGACTTACCACACATCATCAGCATCCGAAGTTTGACAGTAATTGGCAGATTTCCTTTGGCAGGACTTGGCATTTACTCTTTTCCTAAAGATGGCGACATCTCCTTTCTCGTACTTTTTCTCCCAGCAAAGGGATTCGGCCAACTCTTCGATCCTTAATTGCTCAGCTTTCAGGTCTTCTTTTGACCTTTTCCACGTACGATAGTATGTCTTCCAGTTGATTGGAGGACCAGATAAGACCCAGTATCCACCAGGTCTAAGAACTCGATCGACTTCCAATAGGTACATGCCATCTACAAAATCAAAGACCGCAAAAACACTTGTGTAACTGATTCATCGAAATTACTTTTCCCTGACAATTACAAATACTACATTTGAGGTTTATCATAGTCACAAATAAACAGTTAGATTTTAAAACTAAAAATTACACAAATATGCAAAAGGAAAATACGTTAACTCTTCAAGTCCTCACACAGTCTTATATGAAAATAAAATAAAAAATGAGAGGTGTACGGAAATGTCATACCATTCGCCGTCCATGGTATCAAGCATCTCGAGCATTGCGCCATATCGAATGCTCTGGAAGGATATGGAAGTTTTATTGATCCAAGTACCCCAATAACTGCGGGCACTCCTCGTTCCAATGCAAACTGCACTTGCGCCTCATGATTGTCCCTTGGTGCAAATGACATTGCCACCACATTTTTCTTCAGCATATAAGCACCCCAGCTAGCAACCTTATTGTGGCAAGTAAAAAACAGTTTAAAGAAACCATACAAAAACAATGCTCTCAACTAGTTCAAAAGAAAAGAAAGACAGAACATACTCCGCAACCAGTATCTAGAGCTGTTCGAACAGTGCCATCGGATATCGGTATCACTTGCGCTAGTTCCTTAATATACGTGTCTGCACCTTGAGGAAACATAGTCCCGCCTCCTGGGAATTTGAACACATTCCCCTGGTACTGTACCCAGTTCTGCACGGCCTTCTCCACTGCCAAGCTTTTGAAAGGAACGTTAGAATAGTAAACATAGTCGCGACTCTTTGGCCAAGGAAAAGGGGCTGTGTAGCCCTTGGGTGCTGGAATCAAGCAGCGTAGCTTTTCCTCTTGCGGAGGGCAATGCCTTTCTCTGTACACCATATTTTCTCGAGGGAAAGTCATGGCTCGATCCTGCTCTTGGCAGGGAGTGTAGTCGGTATAGCGAGAGTCACATGGCTCGAAAGCATTGGATTCGGGCTGAGAAGAAGAATCGATAGACGAAGCCACGTAATTGTGATGGCTTTCGAAGTCGAGAGGGGAGGCAACAACACAGTTGGCTTGCTGCTGCTGCTTGTTGATTTCTATGGCGAAACCATCTCCCTTTCCGAAACCACTCTTCTGCCACACTCCGAGAAGGTAAAAGAAACAGCAGAGGCCGATGACGACAAACAAGGAAAGGCGGCTGCGGCCTTTAGTGTTGCTCGAGGGGTGAAGCTTCGATGCCATCTTCTTGTGCTTGCATCCAAGATCCCCCGAGACTACGACTACTCGATATCAATAACATCGTCAGTGCATAATCGATTGATCGAGAAAAAAACTATATCAAGTAAAACTCGGATGAAATTAAATAGTAACAAAGTCCATTAGTATCCAAGTAGGTAGCTAGGATCAACAACAAACTTCAACACAAATAGAAACATCATAAATTTACTCGAAATAGCGGGTTCCCCAAAAACTCAAACAGATGGTACTGCCAAATCAAGAATCGAGCAATAAATCTAACACATTCCAAAAAATTACATGTATCGCGGAGATCTATTGCAAAATCAATAACAATATATGTTTGTTTCCTTGAACGATAAATAAATGAAATACTAACAAATAACTGTTATAGATCAAGAAAATCGATACCTGGAGAGAGAGAGAGAGAGAGAGAGAGAGAGAGAGAGAGAGAGAGAGAGAGAGAGAGTACCTTATAGAAACAAGGGTATGGGTATGGATCGTCGTGAGTTGTGGAAGTACCTTTTTAGTAGTGCGATTACAGAGAGAGTGAGAGAGAAAGAGGTTGTTAGTTGGGGACTTTAACTTGTCTGAGGAATGAGTGAGTGAGTAGGAAGGAGGAGGAAGAGGAGAGAGTGTGGACTGGTGGGATCAATTAATTCTTACTACTGTATTTCCTCTTTTTTTGATTTTGTTTTTGGTCTTGTGTTGTTCCCCGACACCGACGGTCGTGGTAAGAGAGAAAAGAGTAATTGACCATACAATTTTCTTCTTCTTCTTTCTAGTAATTCCTAATTCTACTTACTACTATTGACTATTTGAGACAATTATTAACAACTACTCTGGCCCTTTCAAAATTATAACACCATTATTTTGAATTAAATTTTTTTAAATTTTTTTTATAAAAAAAAGAGAAAAATATAAATTTATTTTTAAAATAAAAAGTAAAATATTTATAATTTCTTAATAAAATTAAAATTTTAAATTAATAATAGAAGTAATATTATATTTTAAATTGAAAAAAAATATTAATTTTTTTTTGATAAAAATCATATTATTGTAAAATATTAATTCACTCAAAGAAACTAGTCATATTATTATAACTAGTAACATTCACCCGTGCGATGTACGTGGATGTTTTCAAAATAAAATTTTCAGTGGGTGATTTTTATTTAAAAGTTCAAAATGAGTGTTTGTACTGCAAACGTCGAAGTTTGATGAATTTTGGAGTTTTTGATAGACCTCTGAGCTACACTATTGGCGTTTTATTGTTTCAACTATTACTATAATTTTTAAATCTATGTTTTTGCGCAAATGAGTGTCATGCCTATTGAAACAATAAAATATAAATATTATTGACGGAAACACTAATAATGATAACACGTAATTCCCTATTACAAATTTTGGAACATTTCTTTATACACCACATTTGTGGTTCTATTAGTAAGGTTTCCACTATCATTATAAAGTAAAACTTCAACCCGGCTCTGGAAGTAACTCGTGAAACAGCAACATAAAGTTGGCCATGAGAAAATACAGGTTTCCTTAAAAATATACCAACGCTGGACAACGACTGACCTTGGCTCTTATTAATTGTCATGGCATACGATACCGTTATTGGAAATTGTCTTCTTTGAAAAATAAACGGTAATTTTGCATCGGACGACGTCAAAGTGACCCGAGAAATATAGAACATTTCTCCTGAATTTTTTCCTCCTAACACTTTGGCCTTGATCACATAATTACCGAGCCTTGTTACAACCAATCTCGTACCATTGCACAGTCCATTGGAAGGATCCATATTACGCAATAGCATTATCGGTACACCAACCTTGCGAATAATAAAAAACATAAGAATTAAGAGAACAATATTACTCGTCCTTAATTAAAAAATAATAGAAATACATATTGAATAAATTAAAAGCTTAACAGGGAACGAAATGCATAATTACCTTCAACTTCAACTGATGGTTTGGAAGTCCAGAACATTTGAGGGTGTTTAAAAATTCGACGGAATACATTTGTTCAAATATAGTGTTTCCACGGTCTGTAGGCGCAATAGAATCAGAACTCAAGTAAACTCTTTCGTCGGTATTATGCAGCGACACCATATAATCATTGATTGCATACATTTCATCCAGCGTTGGCGCCAGAATAGCTCTCCCTTGTAAAAATTTCGGATCACCGATGCGTTCATGGAAAGAAGGATACGTTGCTTCGACCAACGATTCTATAAAATTGTCCGACCGAGTTATCAAATACTCATCTGGAAATTCGATAACCGCTTCCCCATCGTTATCATCGCCCAACGTACCATCTCCAATAGCAGACATCCAATTTGAGAATTCACGCAGCATTTCATACTCATTTTGATCTCCTACATTTTGCAGCCTCATATTTTGCGTCAAACGCAAAACTTTTCACTCTTTCCATATTTTGGAAGAATTAATAGTGGCATGAACAATATCCTGTCTTGTTCCTTTAGGTATGACTGGCAGAATCTGTCGAAAATCACCTCCGAGAACAACAACATTTCCTCCGTACGACAGATTCGTAAGGTCAGGATTCTCTACTCACATAATGTCTCTAATGGTACGATCGAGGGCTTCAAAACAATTCCTAAAAGATTGAATGAAACATTTGGAATTAATCACACGTAATCGATAAAAGAGTATAATGTATAAGGTATCGCAATGAATGTTATCTGAATAATGCGAAATATGTTATAAAACTGATGCGTACTTTACACCCGTGCGATGCACGTGGATGTTTTAAAAAAAATTTATCAGAGGGTACTTTTTATTTAAAAGTTCGAAATGAGGGTTAGTATTATAAATGAGTAGGTTAATGGATTTTTGAAGTATTTAGTAAAATTTGTACTACACTATTAGACTTTGTATTTTTTCAAATATTTGTATAATTTTCAAACCTATGTTTTGGCGCTAAAGAGTGTCATGTTAATTAGAAACAATTAAAGAAAAAAAATTATTGTCGAAACACTGATAATTGTAACATGTAATTCTCCATTAAAAATTTTGAAACACTTCTTTATACACTACATTTTTTTGTTCTATTAGTAATCTTTCCACTATCATCACATAGTAAAAATCTTCAACCCGACTCTGGATGTGACTCTTGACAAAACAAAATACATTTGTTCATGCGAAAATAATGGCTTCCTTAAATATATAACAACCCTCCCTGGATAAAGACTGTCATTGACTCATATATATTGTGTGAAATTAAGGACGTGACGGGATTCTCCAAATCCCAACCCGTCCCGTCCCATCCCGTCCCGTCTCGTCTCGTCTTGCCTCGTCCCGTCTCCTCTTGTAAAGTCCCGTCGCATCGCGTCTCGTCCCGTCCCGTCCCGTCTTGTCTCGTCTCGTCCTGTCTCATTCCGTCTCGTCTCGTCTCGTCCTGTCTCGTCACATACCATCCCGTCTCGTCTCGTCCCATCATGTCTCGTCCCGTCTAATTATCACCCTACTCATCGCATATTAAGAACTTCTACCCGACTCTGTTGGTCAATATCAAAACAGCAACATACAATTGTTTGTGTATAAATGACGATCTCTTCAAAAATATATACCAACATTGGACAAAAAGTGACTTCGTTGAAAACCGCATGGAAATCTTAGATCTCATGACATTCGAAGAATATAAATCTTGTCGCCACAGATTTTTTACCACAATACTTTCGCATCGATGACATAATTACCAAGTTTTGTTATAAGTAATCGCGTTCAATTACACAGACATTTGGAAAAATCGATATTCCTCAAAAGTATTATCGTGGCACCAATTAACCTTACAAACAAAGAATTAATTAAGAATAAAATATAAAAAAACGTTTTATTTATAAGATTATGACTAATTTGACAGACAGGGTCAATTTGAAAGATGACCCATTTCAATTGTCAATATTTTGAAGCATCATATTCTTAACATAAGATACTCAATCAAAAAACTCTCGTAGCATATATAAATTTCTCCCGTCGTTGTGCATGAACAAAAATAGGCTTCTCCCGTGCAGATAATCAATCAAAAAACTCTCGTAGTATATAAGCTTCTCCCGTCGTTATGCTAAACAAAAGATTTTCATCGTCATTTCTAATTTAAATATATTTTTATTATGTTAAGCAAAAAATCTTTTATCGTCATCTATAGTTTAAATATTTTTTCATTTATGTTAACTAAAAGACTTTCATCTTCATCTCTTATTTAAATATGTGTGTACTATGTTAAGAAAAAAAACTTTTATCTTCATCTCGAATTTAAATATTTTTTTACTACGTTAATCGAAAGACTTTAATCGATACGTTAGTTTAAATATTTTTTAATTATGTTAAGCACCATCTTCTTGTTTGGTTTATATATTTTTCTATTAGGTAAAACAAAAGATTTTCATCTTTATCTCTAATTTAAATATTATTTAATAATGTTAATCAAAAGATTTTCATATATTAGTTTAAATATTTTTAAATTATGTTAAGGAAAAGATTTTAATCTTCACTTTAATCGTCATCTCTAATTAAAATATTTTTCAATTATATTATTAATTAAAATACTTATCGTCATATAAGTAAATGATTTTTTGTCTTCAACTCTAGTTTATCAAAAAACTCTCGTAGCATAAAGTAATTATTTCAATTGTCAATATTTTGGAGACACATATTTTTAACAGCAGATACTCGGTCAAAAAACTCTTGTAGCATATAAGCTTCTCCCGTCGTTGTGCATGAACAAAAATAGGCTTCTCCTATGCAGATACTCAATTAAAAAAACTCTCGTAGCATATAGGCTTTTCCCGTCGTTATGATAAACAAAACATTTTCATCCTCATTTCTAATTTAAATATTTTTTTATTATATTAAGCAAAAATCTTTAATCGTCGTCTATAGTTTAAATAATTTTCAATTATGTTAAGTAAAAGACTTTTATCTTAATCTCTAGTTTAAATATTTGTCTACTATGTTAAGAAATAAACTTTTATCTTCATCTCTAGTTAAAATATGTGTCTACTATGTTAATTGAAAAACTTTTATCGTGATCTCTAGTTTAAATATTTTTCAATTATGTTAATCAAAAGACTCTTATCGATAAGTTAGTTTAAATATTTTTTAATTATATTAATAAAAATACTTCAATCTTTTTGTTTGGTTTATATGTTTATGTAAAGCAAAAGATTTTCATCTTTATCTCTAATTTAAATATTCTTCAATGTTAATCAAAATACTTTCATATGTTAGTTTAAATATTTTTCAATCATTTTAAACAAAAGATTTTAATCTTTATCTCTAGTTTAAATATATTTTAATTATGTTAATCGAAATATTTTAATTGTCATCTCTAGTTAAAATATCTAACGTAATTATATTATTGATTAAAAGATTTATAGTCATATATTTTTAATTTTTGTTAAGTAAAATAATTTTTTATCTTCAACTCTAGTTTATCAAAAAACTCTCGTAGGTAATCATTTCAATTGTCGATATTTCGCAGCTTTATATTCTTAACAGCAGATACTCAGTCAAAAAACTCTTGTAGCATATAAATTTCTCCCGAGCATTAACAAAAATAGGCTTCTCCCGTACAGATACTCAATCAAAAAACTCTCGTAGCATATATGTTTCTCCCTTCGTTATGCTAAACAAAAGATTTTCATGGTCATCTCTAGTTTGAATATTTTTTTATTATGTTAAGCATATTTTTCAATTATGTTAAGTAAAAGATTTTCATATTAATATCTAGTTTAAATATGTGTCTACTATGTTAAGTAAAAGACTTTTATCGTTATCTTTACTTTAAATATTTTTCAATCATATTAATCGAAAGACTTTTATCGTAATCCTTAGTTTAAATATTTTTCAATTATGTTAATCAAAAGACTCGATCGTTACGTTGATTTAAATATTTTTTAATTATGTTTATCAATAGTCTTTCATTTCATGTCTGGTTTATATATTCTTGTATTATTTAAAGCAAAAGATTTTTATCTTTATCTATAGTTTAAATATTTTTCAATAATGTTAATCAAAAGAATTTTTCACACTTAGTTTAAATATATTTAAATTATGCTAAACAAAGATTTTAATCTTCATCTCTAGTTTAAATATATTTCAATTTTATTAATCGAAATACTTTAATGGTCATGTTAAAATATTTTGCAATTATATTATTAATTAAAAGACTTTCATCGTCATATATTTTTCATTTATATGTTAAGTAAATGATTTTTTATCTTCAAATCTAATTTATTAAAAAACTCTCGAAGCATAACGTAATTATTTCAATTGTCATTATTTTGCAGCCTCATATTCTTAACAGCAGATATTCAATCACTCTCGTAGCATACAAACTTCTCCCGTCGTAGTGCATGAACAAAAATAGACTTCTCCCATGCAGATAACTCAATCAAAAAACTCTCGTACCATATAGGGTTCTCCCGTCGTTATGCTAAACAAAAAAATTTCATTGTCATCTCTAATTTAAATATATTTTTATTATATTAAGCAAAAATCTTTAATCGTTATCTATAGTTTAAATATTTATCAATTATGTTAAGTAAATGACTTTTATCTTCATCTCCAATTTAAATATGTGTCTATTATGTTAAGAAAAAGACTTTTATTTTCATCTCTAGTTTAAATATGTAACTACTATGTTAATCATCGAATGACTTTAATCGTGAGTTTTGGTTTAAATATTTTTCAATTATGTTAATCAAAAGACTATTATCGTTACGTTAGTTTAAATATATTTTAATTATGTTAAGCAAAAGACTTCCATCTTATGTCTCGATTATATATTTTTCTATAAACCAAAAGATTTTCATCTTTATCTCTAGTATAAATATTTTTCAACAATATTAATCAAAAAATTTCATACGCTAGTTTAAATATTTTTCAAGCAAAGTATTTTAATTTTCATCTTTAAATATATTTTAATTTTGTTAATCGAAATATTAAAAAAACTATCGTATCATATAAGTTTCTTGTTAAACAAAAGATTTTCATTGTCATCTCTATTTTAAATATTTTTATATTTTGTTAAGCAAAAATCGTCATTTCTAATTAAAATATTTTTCAATTATACTATTATTTAAAAGACTTTTATCGTCATATATTTTTTATTTTTATTAAGTAAATGATTTTTTATCTTCAACTCTAGTTTATCAAAAAACTCTTTTAGCATAAGGTAATCATTTCAATTTTCAATATTTTGCAGCCTCGTATTCTTAACAACAGATATTCAAACAAAAAACTCTCTTAGCATATAAGCTTCTCCCGTGGTTGTGCATAAACAAAAATGTGCACATATTCAATCAAAAAACTCTTGTAGCATGTGCTAAACAAAAGATTTTCATGGTTGTCTCTAGTTTAAATATTTTTTTATTCTGTTAGTTTAAATATGTATCTATTATTTTAATTGAAAGACTTTCATCGTAATCTCTAATTTAAATATGTTTCAATTATTTTAATCAAAAGACCATTATCGTTAATTTAAATATTTTTTAATTATATTAAGCAACGGACTTCTATCTTCATTTATGTTTATATATTTTTCTATTATATAAAGCAAAATATTTTCATCTTCATCTCTATTTTAAATATATTTCAATTATTATATCGAAATACTTTAATCGTCATCTTTTTTTAAAATATTTTTCAATTATATTATTAATAAAAAGACTTTTATCGGGTCATATATTTTTTATTTATGTTAAGTAAATGATTTTTTTATTGTCAACTCTTGTTTATCAAAAAAATTCTCGTAGCATAAGGTAATCATATATTTTTAATGATTTTTTATTTTCAACTTTAGTTTATCAAAAACTCTCGTAGGATAAGGTAATCATTTTAATTGTCACTATTTTGCAGCCTCGTATTCTTAACAGCAGATACTCAGTCAAAAAACTCTCGTAGCATATAAACTTCTAGCCTCATATTTTTAACAGCAGATACTCAGTCAAAAAACTCTCGTAGGATATAAACTTCTCCCGTCGTTGTGAATGAACAAAAATAGGCTTCTCTCATACTAAACAAAAGATTTTCATAGTCATCTATAGTTTGAATATTTTTTTATTAACAAAAATCTTTCATCGTCATCTATAATTTAAATATTTTTCAATTATGTGAAGTAAAAAATTTTCATATTCTCTATTATGTTAATTAAAGACTTTTATCGTGATCTCTAATTTAAATATTTTTTAATTATGTTAAGCAACAAACTTCTATTATGTAAAGCAAAAGAATTTTATCTTTATCTCTAGTCTAAATATTCTTCAAAAGACTTTAGTTTAAATATTTTTCAATTATATTAAGTAAAAGATTTTAATTTTCATCTCATGTTTAAATATATTTCAATTATGTTAATTGAAATACTTTAATGGTCATCTCTAGTTAAAATATTTTTCAATTATATTATTAATTAAAAGACTTTTATGGTTATATATTTTTCATTTATTTTAAGTAATTAATTTTTTATCGTCAACTCTAGTTTATCAAAAAAACTTCCCCATGCAAAGGTTATTATATATTTTTAAATGATTTTTAATCTTCAACTCTAATTTATCAAAAAAACTATAGTAGCATAAGTTAATCATTTCAATTGTCAATATTTTTTGCAGCTTCATATTCGTAACAGCAAATAATCAGTCAAAAAACTCTCGTAGCATATAAGATTCTCCCGGTATGAAGAAAAATAGGTTTCTCCAATGCACATACTCAATCAAAACACTCTGTAGCATATAGGTTTCTCCCGTTATACTAAACAAAAGATTTTAATGGTCATATCTAGTTTCAATATCTTACTCTGTAGCATATAGGTTTCTCCTTTTTGGTAAACAAAAGATTTTCACGGTTATCTCTAGTTTCAATATGTTTTTATTATGTTAAGCAAAAATCTTTAATCGTCATCTATAATTTAAATATTTTTCAATTACAACAGACTTCTATCTTCATTTATGGTTTATATATTTTTATATTACGTAAAGGAGAAGAATTTCATCTTTATCTCTAGTCTAAATATTCTTCAATAATGTTAATCAAAAGACTTTCATGTTAGTTTAAATATTTTTTAATCACGACGAAGCTTGAATTACGATGCCTATTTCGATTGCAGAAGGTTGAATTTAGAGTGTTCTTGCCCAATTTAAGAAATGCAACTTTTTATTTTTGAAATTTTCAAAAATAAAAAGGTCAACTGCGTATCAGAAATTGCCTCTGACATTTTCTTTTGAATTTTCTTACTTTTGAAAGTCAATGAAATGATAATGCATTTTTGAAATTGCTTATATCGAATTTATATCTGCTGGGATGTATGTTAAGCAAAAGATTTTAATATTTATCTTTAATTTTAATATATTTCAATTATGTTAATCGAAATACTTTAATTGTTAAAAAATATTTTTCAATTATATTATTAATTAAAAGACGTTATATATTTTTCATTTATTTTAAGTAATTTATTTTTTATCGTCAATTCTAGTTTATCAAAAAAACTCCCGATGCATAAGGTAATTATATATTTTTAAATCATTTTTATATTCAACTCTAGTTTATCAAAAAAACTATAGTAACATAAAGTAATCATACTCAATCAAAATACTTTTTATCATATAAGCTTTTTCCGTCGTTGTGCATTAAAAAAAATAGGCTTCTCTCATACTCAATCAAAAAACTCTCATAACATATATGTTTCTCCCGTTATGCTAAACAAAAAATTTTAATGGTTATCTTTAGTTTGAATATGTTTTTATTATGTTAAGCAACAATCTTTCATCCTTGCAATAATTTAAATCAAAAAAATTTTATCGTTAATATTAATATGTTAATTAAAGACTTTTATCTAATCTCTAGTTTAAATATTTTTTAATTATCAACACACTTCTATCTTCAGTTTTTTGTTTATATATTTTTCTAATATCTAAATCAAAAATAATTCTAGTCTAAATATTCTTCAATAATGTTAATAAAAAACTTTTATACGTAAAAAATTTTAATCTTCATCTATAATTTAAATATCTTTCAATTATGTTTTAATTGTTAAAATATTTTTCAATTATATTATAAATTAAAAAAAATTATCATTATATATTTTTCATTTATTTTAAGTAATTGATTTTGTATGGTCAACTCTAGTTTATCAATAAAACTCTTGATAATTATATATTTTTAAATGTTTTTTTATGTTCAACTCTAATTTATCAAAAAACCTATAGTAGCATAAAGTAATCCGTCAATATTTTTTGCAGCTTCATATTATTAACATCAGATACCTAATCAAAAAACTCTCTAGCATATAAGCTTCTCTCGTTATTGTGCTGGAACTAAAACAGGTTTCTCCCGTGCAGATACTCAATCAAAAAACTCCCGTAGAACAAAAGATTTTCATCGTCATTTTTAGTTTAAATCTTTTTAAGTAAAAGACTTTCATTTTCATCTCTAGTTTAAATATGTTTCTATTATGTTAATGAAAAGACTTTAATCGTGATCTCTAGTTTAAATATTTTTATGTTAATGATTCAATCAAATTACGTTAGTTTATTTATCCATTTTATTTGGTTTCTTAAAAGAAAGAGATGACGGATTAATAATTGAATTAATATTATTATTTATACATCTATAAATTTGGTTAATTGAAATTAATTCAAATTGAGTAATATTTAATAGGAAATAATATCAAGTTTATTTGGTTCGAATTAATTTACTATAAATTGAATTAATATTTATATATTACATAAATAATCGTTAAAATATATTATGCGAATTCTCTTTCTAAAACATGTTATGCAAATTCTCTCATTTAATTGGTACGTGTAGAATATATATAATTAAGGAAAAATTACAAAATTAATTTTAAATTAATTCTCGCCCTTTATTGCATAGAGTACAATATTTATAATTAAGGAATTATATTATTAACACTATATACATTAAAATATACATTAATTGCAAGTTATATATACTAAATTAATTAATTGAATATCATAAACGTAATTATAGAAATTAGAATAGGAGTTAATACCAACATTAATTGATTACTATAATTAAGTAAATAAATTCGCAAAAGATTAAACTATATTAATAAATTTAAATTCGGTTGATTATTTAAATTCGATTAATTATAAAACTGCATTATAAAAAAAATTGATAAGGTGTTATTAACTTTTAATTGCTTTTAAACTCTTTATAAAATTGATAAGGTGTTATTAACTTTTAATAAGTTAAATATTATTACTTTTTAATAAAATAAAAAAAAATGATATCAATTAAATCTCAATTATTTTGTACATTATAATTGAGTGGAAGATCAACTTCATAATAAAGAAATAAAAGTTTTGGTAGCGCAATAAATAATTCTTTATTAATTACAAATTTGGACTATACAAATACAAAAATTATTTAAGTCTTGCTCATCTTCTTAAGTTATCAAGCTTTGAAGAGTGCAATATGAATAGCAATAGGAGAAGCCTCAACAGAAACATTGAGGTATCATAATTCAATCCCTTGATGGAAGTTGTGTCTGGTGCTTTTACTAATCTTCAAGTCTCTGAATTTAAAAATTGATAAATAAATAAGAAAATAAAATTAGAAAAATTATTTAAATACATTAATCGGTGGCTGCAAAAAAAAACAAAAAAGATAGAATATGGTAATCGAATGACAATAATAAAATAAAAAAATAAACAAATATTTACAGTGGTTCCTGCAAAAAAATTGAAACGATAGAAAATGACATAAAAAAATATTAACAATTAATAAGAAAAAAATAAAAAAATATTAACAATTAATAAGAAAAAAATACTTAATGATGGCTGCAAAAAAAAACCATAAAATATAATATACATGGAATAGGAATAAACAAACAATCGATTAGTAAATATACTTACAATAATATAGAGATTATAATTAAAATATGAAGAAGAAAAAAAAATATAGAGATTATAATTAAAATATGAAGAAGAAAAAAATAATGCGTAAAAAAAAACAACAAATACTTACAGTGGTTCCTGCAAAATAATTGAAATATGACATAAAAAAATATTAACAATTAATAAGAAAAAAAATATTTACAACGGTGGCTGCAAAAAAAAACATACAATATAATATACATATTAATCGAATAGAAATAAACAAACAATCGATTAGTTGATACCTGCAAAAAAAATATAGAGATTATAATTAAAATATGAAGAAAAAAAAATAATGCTTAAAAAAAATATACGTGAGAGGTAATGAGTAGTGAGGGAAGATGTAGTATCCTTTTATAGGGAGAAGTTGCAAGGTTTGTATAATTTTAAAATTCGGATAATAATTGTTTTTCAATTTTTTTTATTTTTTTTTGGTAAATGTCAATTTCATATGAAAGAAAAAATAAAGATTACAAAACAGCGCGTAGGGAAGAGCCCTACCGCAAGAATAAGTTAACATGCTAGCTCTCCAAACAATCAATATAATACAAAATGATCTACTACCAAGCAATATGCCACACCCTCTTCAGCGCACGAGTCTGAAGAGAGTCATGAAGTCGTAATGAGATGATCCTCTCCCGGATAATGGAAACAGCATGGGCAGCAACCATCCCAGACGACACCGAACGAGCCTCCTGAATCCGCGTGTTCCTCTCCTGCCAAATAAAGTAAACCAGTGCAGCGATAAGTCCACGATAAGAGCAAGCTATCCAGTGCTTCCCCCGCCACCGACTAGCAGCACGTAAGACAGCACTATACCAACTACCACGGGGCCACAGAAAGCCCGTCACCTCCCCCTGTACTCTCTGTAAACAATCCTGTGAAAAGGGGCACTCAAAGAAGAGGTGGGTATGCGTCTCAACACTCTCCCCTCCACACAAAACACACGAGTCCTCCCCCTACCTATCCAGTGCTTATCTCGAGTCGGCAACCGACCTCGTATAGCAAGCCATAGAATGAAGCAATGTCTCGGTATACGCCCTGGTCCCTCCAAAAGGGCGGCCCACGGCACTCGAGGACCCTCAGGGTGGAAGAGAGAATATGCCGAGGCGGAAGTGTATTCCCCGGATCTATGCACTCTCCAGCGCACTGTATCTGTCCTCTGTACAATCCTCGGCAGCTCATACATAATGTCATGGAACTCCTCTACAAAGTCAATCGGCCATCTCCACTCCCCGTTAACAATGATCATACTCAACGACGCAGCCCTAGGGAGTCCAGTAAGCTGCGGTCCCATCGGACACACCTCCTCCAAACGACCAAGTCCATGCCATGGGTCCCTCCAGAGATAAAACTGCGATCCATCCCCAACCTGGAACTGGAATGCCGGTAGAACATCAGGACATAGCTTTAGGAGTTGTCGCCAACTCCACGAGCACGCGCTAGGCACCTTAGCACTCCAAAAAGAATGTCTCCGCAGTCTATTCTCATGAATCCAACTGACCCAAACCGATTCCGGATCCCGACTCAGAATCGCCCAAATATGTCTAGTCATAAGGGCTCGATTCTGCGCAGTGAGATCTCGAATCCCCAGCCCTCCCTCACTGGCTGGGCGACACACATCGACCCACCGGACCTTGGCATACCCCTGGGTGCCCGTGCGATACCAAAGAAACCTCCGTATCCTCTTCTCAATCTCCCGAATAATACCCTTAGGTAGTATGAACATACTAGCCCAGTAGACATGAAGAGTACTAAGTACTGAGCGGATCAACTGGAGGCGTCCAGCATAAGATAGAGAACGAGAAGTCCACGAGCCCAGCCTCGCATCAATCCTCTGAATCAAGGGTGCACAAGCCTGCAAACTCAGCTGGGAGGTGATCAAAGGAACACCCAAGTACCTCACCGGTAGAGTACCGACAGGGAAATCGAAAACTGCCTGTAGCTCTGACTCGTCCTCCCGTGCCTGGATGGAGAGGTAAATACTACTCTTGTCTACATTAGCATGTAAACCAGAGTAAAGAGAGAAGAGCTGCACCCCCCGCCTAAGGGTATCAATCGAGACCGGGTCAGCATGGCAGGCGAGGAGTAGATCATCTGCAAAGCAAAGCATGTAAGTCTGTGTACGCTCACATCTCCAATGGTACTGGAATCTCGGCTCTGCCTGAATATGCCTCTCTAATTTCCCATGCAAGACTTCCATCACCAATACAAAAAGAAATGGCGACATAGGGTCCCCCTGTCGCAGTCCCCGGGCACCTCTAAAATATCCCTCAGCCGAACCATTAATGTTCACCGAGTAGGCTGGGGTAGTGAGGCATTCCATGATCCAACCAATAAACACCGAATGGAAGCCCATAGTCTCCAATGTCGCCCGAACAAATCCCCACTCAACTGTATCATAGGCCTTCATAAGATCAACTTTCAGCACACACCTGGCTGGAAGTCTCCTCTGTCCATATCCCTGCAGAATCTCCTGTGCCAAAAGGATATTATCCCCGATGCGTCTGCCAGGGACGAAGGCCGTTTGCGATCTATCAACCAAATATGCCATGCTGGAACTCATACGATTCGATAAAATCTTTGCAATCACCTTGTACAGCACATTGCAGCACGAGATAGGGCGAAAATCTTTAGGGTGCTTCGGGGCAGCAACCTTCGGAATGAGCGAGATAATCGTAGAGTTGACCGCTCGAACAAGCTTCCCGGTACGGAAGAAATCTGAAATAGTTGTGAGGCAATCAGATTTAATCACCGGCCAAGCTTGTTTGAAGAAGGCCGCAGAGTATCCATCTGGGCCTGGTGCCCGATCATCATCGAACGCAAAAAGTACGTTTTGAATCTCTGCCTCAGTCACCGGTCGAACCATATGCTTCGACATCTCATCCGTCAATCGCCTCATAACGAAAGGCCGTAAATCTCCCACCACCGGATGGTTCGATGTACCCAACAACCCCTGAAAGAACGACACTATCGTACTACTAATCCGGGAAGAGTCATGTACAAATTTTAATTCAATTAGAATCCGGATTTATAGAAATATAATTAAAAACATAATTAAAAATTAGACTAAATAATATATTATACAGATTCTTTTCCATTATTTGCGTACGCGACCTATAATTAAGGGAATTCTTTTTAATTGAATATTAGCGTAATTAAAGAATATATTTTAATTAATTAGCGCAACTAAAGAATGATTTTAATTTAATTATATAATGTAAACATCTCTTTAATTATAGCTGCATAATATATGGAATTTTAGAAAAATATATATAAGAATAATCGGCCTATTAAAAATCGAAAATTATTTTAATTAATTAAAATGTATTAACTTGTAATTAAATAATTAAACGGACGATTATAATTTAATTTCCTTAGTGTGAACACACTATTAATTCAAGGCTGGAGAATAATCCACGTAGGACATCTGCTTGCCCGTTTTATATATTGTATAATATAGAAACTTGTCTGTTTTAAAAATAAAAATTAAAAAAAATTAAATGTTTGTATATGTCAGAACTAAAGACATTTTTTTGGATTGAGAACTAAATTAGTCATAACTAAAAATCGATCAGAGATGATAATATAGAAAATTATGTGTTTTTAAAATAAAAATTAAAAAATAAATATTTGTATATGTCAAACTAAAGACATTTTTTTGGATTGGGAACTAAATTAATCATAACTAAAATAAAATGAATCGATTAGAATTTAAACATCAATTTTTTTATAAAAATAATAAATAATTTTTGAAAATTTTAAATATTTTTTTAAATAATCGATCAAACTGAATTGTATATACTTATTTTTTTATAATATTTATTTATTTATATTTTATTTTTAACTTAAATGCATTAAAAATATATACGATAAAAAAATAACAATATTACATGTGGGAAAATATTATTTTTTTCAAGAAAATAAGTTAGTTGATAAATATTTGGGATAAATACATTTTGCTACCTAGGATATGGGATTTTTACACTTTGCAACTTAATAAAAAAAGTTTTGCCGATCAGTACCACACAGTCCGTTTACAATTTGACACACGGCGGCTGTCGAATCAAAATATTTCAAAAAATATTCCGTTTTGAGGGTGTTTTGATAAATTTGAAACAAAAAAATTGATTAATATTCATTTTCATTTATATTTTATTTAAAAAACAAAAAACATAAATACAAATAAATTTCATTTATATTTAATTTAAAAAACAAAAAACCCAAATACAAATACAACACCTATCCACAAACACATTCTCGACAATTTCCTCCAATTTTTCCACTTTCATTAACGCTCAAGTCTCAACTTCCCTACCCTAATTGCGCTGCAAGTACCCCGCTCAGACACATCAGTAGTAATAAATATTGAACTTATTAGTTATTACTATAAGTTTTTTAGGTATCAATTATCCATTAAATAAACAACTTATAAATTTAATAAATGTATAAATATTTTATTATTCATGTTAAAATAAGGCAATTTGGGCCGTGTGGAGTTGAGTTGTGGGAGAGGCAACCGGCGATTAGATTAAAAAACCCTAGACGGTCGACGGAAGGAGAACTACAAAAAGCGATCATCTTCACAAACAACGTTCGTATTGAGGTTGTCCAAAAGTGCCGATTCAATTACGTAAGTGATCATATGGATCTTCTTCTTTTATGTATATACCGCTATACGTTCTGATGATTTTCTTATTTATTAATCTATATAACAAGAAACCAGATTACTTTTATTAATTTGTTATCTTCATCGTATAAATCTTTTTCTGTGTAATTCCTTATTATCAAATTTTAGTTTTTTTTGGATAATTTCTTGTATACATGCTCACAATTACGTACAATAGGCACAATGGGAAATTCGGTTGAATATGGAAGTGATGATGAGAAGAAAAGAAAGAGATTCTTCAAAGACACCCAAGAAGAAGAAGAAGAACATGTTCTTCTTGTTGAGAAGAAGAAGATGAAAACGTCTGATTCAGACGACAATTGTGGCGGCTTCATGAATACGGAGTCGTTCGCTGCCATCGGCTTATCCGAGCCTACAATGAGTGCCATCAAAGACATGGGTCATCAGTACATGACTCAGGTAATATATATATACTAGCTCCATGTGTTACTCGTGATTAATTTTTTCGTGTCATGATTCGATCGACTGATTGTACGTACATATTGAAACTTAAATTTGTTTTGCCCAAATTAAATTGAGTTGTAGATTCAAGCCCAAGCAATTCCACCGCTCTTACTAGGCAGGGACGTTCTCGGTGCTGCAAGGACCGGATCAGGAAAAACACTCTCGTTTCTTATTCCGGCTGTCGAACTACTGCACAATCTACGTTTTACCCCTTGCAACGGGACGGGCGTTATAGTCATTTGCCCCACGAGGGAGTTGGCAAAACAGGTAATTATATGTTTTTGAGCTTTAATTTTGTGTAAGTTATTGATTAATTCCAGATACATAATATCGACATCTTAATCACGTGCACTAGGTATACGAGGAGGCAGAGAAGCTTCTGAAGTATCACTCTCAGACCCTTGGACTGGTGATTGGTGGTATCTCCATAACAAAAGAAGCAATTCGTATAGTCAACGGAGTCAATATTCTGATTGCGACACCTGGCAGGCTTCTTCATCATCTTCTTAGCACCAAGGGCTTTATATTCAAAAACCTCAAGGTGTGCCTCGATCGGCTTTCTTTGATCTCTCGATCGTGTTTCTGATGAATGAATAATGTTTATTTTTTGTGTCTGCAGTACCTTGTCCTTGATGAAGCTGATAGGATTATGGAGGATAATTTCGAGAAAGAAATGAACCAAATCATTTCTATTCTACCAAAGGTGCGTGCGTACGTACATATGTGTGTGTGTGTGTGTATATTGCATTCAACTTATTATTATTATTATCACGTTGCAGCGAAGGCAAACGGCTCTTTTCTCCGCAACACTGACCCAAAAGGTGCGACTGAAAAATGCCGGTATTCTATGAGACAACACCATACATGTACTGTATCATTTTGACGAGATCAATTCTGTTTCCGATTTCAGATTCAGGATCTTGCACGCATATCATTTCAGGGAACGCCTATTAATATTAACGTGGAATCTGGAAGAAACAGGGTATGTAAGTAAGCCTATTTCTTGATTTTTAAAGATTCGATAAAGCAACTAACTGTTTACATCGCTCACTGCAGTCCACGAATGTCGGCCTGAGTGAAGGCCATATCATCGTGCCAGAATCCAACAAGCTCGTCTTTCTCTGTTCCTTCCTAAAGAGGAACCTGTCAAAGAAAGTGATGGTTTTTTTCTCGACTGTCAAATCTGTGACATTCCATTCCGATCTTCTTAGGCACATTGGAATGGAATGCCTTGATATTCACGGGAAACACAAACAGTCAAAGCGCGACTCCACGCATGAAGCTTTCTCTAAGGCCGAGAAAGGAATCTTGTTATGTACTGATGTAGTTGCCCGTGGCCTCGATATTCCTGGAGTGGTGCGCATTACCACACATTCATATTCTCCTTGTCGACATTTGTTTTAATTTACTTTTAACTCTCTCGATTTCTTTATAAGTGCAGGATTGGGTTGTACAATACGACTCCCCTGCTGAACCAGAGGTGTGACTTGAGATACAGCTGTTTTAAAGCTACATGTTTTATTGTTTGTAAGTATACTAATAAATTTTATTTTATTTTTTTGTTTGTTTCTCTTAGGTTTATATCCATAGAGTTGGTCGAACAGCACGCGGGGACGGTGCCAAAGGGAATGCCTTGCTTTTCCTGATTCCAGAAGAGATGCAGTTTCTTGCACACCTCAAGGTTTGTTCGATTTTACTCAAAATAATGAAATGAAATGAAAATTCCCGTGCTCATCGATTTTCTAATTTTGTGGTGTGGGTTAATGTCAGGATGCCGGCGTGCCTATCAAAGAGTATGAATTCAATGAACCGAAACTCCCACGTTTGCAAGTGAAACTAGTAAGCTTTGTCCGTTTGTATTTAGTAAGATCCTTTTTTTTTTTTTTTGTTTTTTGTAAAATTGTGTCAGTGTGTGTTAATATAATCTGTGGTGTTGGTGATGGAAATGCAGGAAAAGTTGGTGGGCAACAACTACTATCTAAACAGGTCAGCTAAAGAAGCATACAAAGCGTACATTGAGTCATACAAGTCGCATTCTAATAAGGGCGTATTTGACGTCCATCGACTTGACTTAGAGGTACTTGAGATAGCTATGTTTTAGATCTGCATTTGTTTGATTCAAAGTCAATAATTTATCGGTTTTTGTCTTGTGGTTTTGTTTTTCGTGAAGGGAGTGGCTGCTTCGTTTGGTTTCCCATGTCCTCCGAGGGTGAATTTAAAGCAGAAGAAGAAGAAGAGGAATGAGAGATGTCGTCTTTTCAGTCATAAGAATCCATACGGAACAACACTTGGCATATGATATACTCCTAACACTTTTTGTCTGATGCTTATATATTGTGTTTTTGCCTACTTAACCACACAGATATTCAGCATCCTATGTATAGTGTTATTGCCTACCAGGCTAATGATCAACGTACATAAGAATCAATAACATCTGCAGAAATCTTTTTTATAAATTCGTTGAAATTGGACGAATTTAGTTTCCTCAAAAAATTATTTGTTCAGAAGTGATGTAACATTGATCATGTTCTTATTAAAGAACTTTTGTTAACTCGTCTAACACCATAACGAATTAACAAGGACACCCTCAACCACTATATATTTTCTCAATGCACACACTAATGCATAAAATATACAGACGTAATATACAAGCAAACAAACAATTGAGCAATCTGCAATATACACAAATTAAAATGAACAAATGAACAAATGATCAATCATAAGGACAATTAATAGGACAATTTAGATGCCTTGTGAAGACCATGAGAAATACTACATCAATACTGATTTTGTGCCTCAACTTATTATAAATGGAAGGAAACTCAGGTACAAAATTATTTCTAACATATATACTGGGAGGCTTTTCGAGTTGAGCCGAGCGGAGGCTCAGGCTCTTAATGGAATTCTGAGACCATAGCAGGAGTTACAAATTTTCAACTTTTGTTTCTTTTCTTCTTTCCACTACAATTGTGCAACTGATGCTTCTTCTCATCTTTTTATATGATTAGTTGAATATTAATGTCTGACCTCTTTCTGTTGAGATCGATAGAGCTTAATTGTTACATAAGCCTAACTATCAATTCATATGGACCGGACGGGACGCTTTCAGGAATGAATGCTTTTTAATTTTTCATACACACTCTCATTTATTCTAATTATCCCAATACTTTCCATAGCTCTTGTCGGCCTTAGAGAAACATATATACTGTGTCAATTAATGTTTGAATCCTATTTTTATTTTTCGACACCTCAGGTATTTATTCAGCCTGACCCAGGTGTGCAATACCATAATTGCACTTCTCAGCAAACTTTGATAATCACTCATCCAATCATCAGGCTTTGAATGATCTTTTTGAAAAGATTATAATGGAGGTAAGAGATTAAGTAGTAACCGAAAGCACCTTCCGTAATGTGCACTTTTGAAGATATTGATCGAGGACCATCATCAACTTTCTCCTGTCGTGAAAAAACATGGCTTTTCAGAAGTACAGTCATATGGACTATCCAGCCAAAAACTTCTGATTCGTGATTTCATTGGTCCCCCGCACAAGGTATCATTTGTATCATTACTCGGTTATTCCGTGTTTACATGTTTGACATACTTGCTGCATTTTTTAATTACCTAATGTCAGACCGACGGATACCTATTTCAATATGCCTCGATGTCGATGCAATGTTTGAGACTGGAAAAATCATTTCTTTATATTCCATAATTTACCCTTAAATTACATTCGTGTTAACATTTATTTCTATTTGTCCTATGCCAGTGTGTGAATCAGGTTAAAAGCTGTTAAACTTTAGGATGTGAGTTCTACATACCTTCTTAATGTTCACTGCTTATGGTAAAACATGT
Organism: Euphrasia confusa; assembly: GCA_954870475.1. Taxonomy (NCBI): domain Eukaryota; kingdom Viridiplantae; phylum Streptophyta; class Magnoliopsida; order Lamiales; family Orobanchaceae; genus Euphrasia; species Euphrasia confusa. The sequence goes on from OX940949.1 coordinate 22,224,829, forward strand.
TTCCAATATCAGATTAGTACACATGCACATAGTATTGTTTAATTAGTTGATTGCACAAAATTACACTGATACTATCATAAAACAAAGCTTAAACCCAAATCAGATTTAAGCAAAACAGAGCTAGCTAGGTCTCAAACAAACGAAACAACCTACACGATTTACATCTCGATTTCCCTACAACACAAATGTTTGACATACTAATATCCCCATTTGTAGTATGAAGAACGAGGGCCGGCAGCAGGTTTCCTTATCATCCTGATAACCCCAAAATACCCTCCATTATGTGACAAAGCAGACCAAGAGTCTTGGAAGCGAGCGAGTCAGTTATAGAGAGCTTACAGCCCTTACCCATCATCAAAGATGGTACTGCGGCTGGTTTCGGGATGCCTTTTAAAACACACTCCGATTCGAGCATCACTTTGCAGTCCCAATCGGTCCAAGTGCGAATTTGGTGTTTGCGAGTCCTTTGATGCAGAGCCATCGGTCGTGTTCAATTCGGGTGAGTTAATCCGCACTCGACTTGCGCTTGTTTTTTGTTTTAGTGAATATGTTAATTGGTTTACGGAAATCGTTTACAAGTAAAATTTTAAAAAGTGAAAAAAGGTAAAAGTAACTTTTTTTTGATGAGATGTTAGCTTTAGTATGAGACGAACAAAATGAAAATGAAAATAAAATGAAGTGAACTTTATATGCATACATTATAATAAAATCAAACAAATAACATTGATATTTTTAATTTGTTTTGATAGAAAATATTTAATATTATAAAATATTAATTATAAAATTTAATAATTTAAATTTACTCCGGCCTATAATTGTGGGTCCCTATATCTTACACCATAGGAGCAAGGTGTCCATCTTGCTCCAAGCCCAATATATAAAAAAAATTGTTTCAGCCCAATTACGTGTGCTTACTCCAATTCACTCTCTCGAATACAATATGGATTCATCCCGTTTCTGTAACTTTCCTCCTTCGATCACCGATTCTCGCCGCCGATTCTCTCTGCCTTCAAGCATCTCCACCCTCCTCCACCGCTCCAGCTTCGGCGCCGTCGAAAGCATCGATTCTCGCCGCCTTCAAACATCGATTCTCGGCGTCGATTCTCGCTGCCTTCAAGCATCGATTCTCGTCGTTGATTCTCACCGCCTTCAAGCATCGATTCTTCCTCCACGCTTCGCCGCCTCCAAGCTTCGTTATCGCTTGGAAACTAATCGATCGAAACCCTAGGTAAATATTAAATTTATGAAATTTGATCCATCAAATTGATTTGGTTCAATAATTTTGAAGTTTGAGTTTAGCATAGTTTGAGTTTGAGATTTTTCCATTCCTTCTCATATGTTTCAGTTTTATAAACTTCAATCCGTTGATTAGTCAACTGAGCAATGGTGCTTTGGGCATTCTCCATCAGAAGGTTTGCTCTTTTTTTTCTTCTTTTTTCTTCATTAATTTATTTATGTGGAAGGCAGTGTTACTTGAAACTATTATTGTTGCAAGTATATAGTTATTTGTTCTGAGATGAAGTTTTATAATTATAGCCCGAGGTACCATTTGACCCTCCGTCGCTCGTACTGTGTTCTTCATCTGCTGCATCTAAATTTCTACCCTTTCAATTTAATTTGATTTGATTTTATTTAATTTTTTTCCTGAATCGCGATTTTGAAACTACTGTGATCAGAAACCCATTGTCAGGCCGAGTTCACGAACAACTGCTAATTCTGGGAAATGCTTCTGAGTATTTTTTACTTGGTGAGTTACCGCGGACAACTAATTCATGCTCATCGTCGTTACTGATTCACTAGCTATATTACTAATTTATTCTTATGCTAATGGTGGTTGGTACGGCCAACAAAACCCAAAGTACGTGGGAGGTTCTGGTGAAAGACGACTCGTTCAAGTGGTTAACTAAGAGGAGAAGCATATTCGAAGAAGATGCGGAAGACTCTCCGTCCGTTGGGAAGAACTGGCTACCCGAGCTCTCCCCTGTAGCGAATGATGTCGCCAGCATATGCTCAAAGTTAGATTTCACAATTCTAATTTCTTTTTATAAATTTTTTTACTTAAGTTTCTTGATAGGAGTGATATTTATTAAAAACAATAAAGGCTCTCTACGAGTCACTACGAGTCAAATTAAACTCCAAAACACACACACACACACAGAGAGAGAGAGAGAGAGAGAGAGAGAGAGAGAGAGAGAGAGAGAGAGAGAGAGAGAGAGAGAGAGAGAGAGAGAGAGAGAGAGAGAGAGAGAGAGAGAGAGAGAGAGAGAGAGAGAGAGAGAGAGAGAGAGAGAGAGAGAGAGAGAGAGAGAGAGAGAGATGTTTCAATATTCCAAAAAAAACTCGCCAAGTTAACTCTTGACGAATAACTTTACCAATTAATAAGAATTTGCAGAAGTTGTTTTCCCTTATGTAATATGTTGCACGTAGAAGTTGTAACCAAGGTTGTACCACATGATGATTGACATATGTGTCGTTCAGAAGTGATGCACTTGAATTAGAAGGTGATAGCGATACGGTTTTAATGAAGTATGTAAAATACGGGATGATTTTTGCGATTGTAAATGTGTAATGCTAGTTGATAAGCAATGGGCCCATTTTCTCTAAAATTTAAGAAGGGCCATAAACATTTCATACTTCATATATTTCATAATATCATACTTCATATATCTCAACTTTCATATAGAAATATGTGATAATTCATATATAAGTATGTCATACTTCATATATCTTAGTTTAATGTTACTTGTAATTCTTTTTAATTTTACACATTATTCATTAAAGTTTATTTTGAATTTAACAGCCAAATTATAACGATGATTTTACACATTAATCAATATTAGTCACTATAGTTTGTATTGTTTATAACTATGGTTTGTGTTTTTCTGCAGGACACTACTTTCTTGAAAGAACTTAGAGTCAGATATGCGCCTTCTGTAATATTGATGGACAACAATGAAATCAAGACTCAAGTACTGGATAAAGCCAAAAAATTCACAAAAGTATTGAAAAAATGGTGTATGAAGTACTTGACATCAATGGTGTATGAACTCAAGACCAAAATGGTGGATGATTGGTATATATAATTGGTAGATGACTGATTGGTATCATACACCAATGTATGATGACTTGTAGATGATTAAATGGTAAATGTTGAACAAAACTGGTAGATAATTTGTCTTAGACAAGAGTTTTAGATGCTAAAACTGATTTGTTCATCATTTGACGATGATTGGTGTTTCTTGGTTTATTTTTGATATATTTGGTAGTTGAATGATATATTGGGCATGCTTTGTTGTGATTCAGGTAGTCTTGTAAAAAATACCTAAGTAGTTGCATGTTTGTTCAAAACAAAAATGAAGGTTAATAATCTGCAATATGAAGTATCACACCTTTAAAAATGAAGCATCATAAAAAATACTTAAGTAGTTGCATGTTTGTTTAAAATGAAAATGAAGGTTAATATTTGAAATTTGAAGTATCACACCTTTAAAAATGAAGCATCATCATTTAAAAATGTAGTATCACTGTTATTTAAAAATGAAGCATCATTATTAAAAAATGTAGTATCAACATTATTTAAAAATGAAGAATCATCATTTAAAAGTTGAAGCATCATCACTTAAAAATTGAAGTATCACACTTTAAAAAATGAAGCATGACCATGGTCGAAGGCAGCAAACGATCGGGGCCGCTTTCGGCGGCTCTGGGGGTTTATTAACACAACTTTATTAACAAATCACAGCACCACCATAAAATTACAAAATGGATTATAAGAGGTTTCATCCTCATACTATGTGCGTAATCTGTATGAAACATAAAGTGATAAAACAATATTTTCAGGATCCAGGTACTGAAGAAGAACTGTTTTCGCAAGGCGAGCTAGACACCTCGGCCAAGGTGGAGCCACACTTTTCTCTCTTCTTGTTCATCGCCATGTCTTTGTATCAACAATGTACTGCAAAATGCATTTTCATCCCTGCAATTTCATTCGCCTATTATTATTACATTACTTCTATCACCAATAAACACACGAGATATCTAGATGTAGTTCTTTTCTGTTTCTAATATTAAAAAAATATACTATTAAAGAGCCAATATATGTTCATCTCTTCCGAGTATTATGTTGCAACTAAACATACAACCCCGTGAAATCACTCGATATTTGCATTGTTACACCCAAAAAAGCAATGCACAGATTAAAAACAACTCCAACATACAAGCTATATAGTAACAACTCTACAGAAACAATGGCTACATATTATTAGAAAAAAACAAAAATATATATATACGTGTCGAACAACATTAGCTCAATCAATCCCTCGCTATTCATTATATTCGTAATAGCAAAAAATTAGTCAACAGTGAACCAACACCCTAGATATACAACATCGCCGAGGCAAATATCGCAATTGAAAAATCAAAATCAAAATCAATCAACGAGAAAAAGGAAGTACAATCAATTACGTCTTTGAGTTGGATGAGGCCAAGGTCACTGAGATGCGAAACGACGAGACGAGCAGACTCGATGGGGATAATGACTTGGATGAGTTGCATCGGCTTCGAACGCATCAGATCCATCAACTCTATGACATCTAAAAACACATAAACTCATTAGCTATAAATTAATCTGAAATGAAGGTTGACACATTACAAAATAAAGGTTGACATTATACAAAATGAAGGTTGACATTATACAAAATGAGATTATCGCTCATCCTCCGAGCTAAATTCGGGTTTCGGTTATTCACGCAGCTCGAAAGCAAAACACGCCAAACATCTGCATCGAGCTCGTACGGCATCGTTAAAGCCACTCTTTCCGCCTCGTCTAATTTCCCGACTCTCCCTAACCGATCGAGCTCCAACCCTCGACTCTCCACCCCCTGAAAAGCCGAATGATGTCATCTTTACCCCCCATCAGCGCGTACGCTGATATCATCGCGTTCCACCACGCCACGTTCAGCTCCGTCTCGAGCTCCTCAAACACCCTGCCCGCGTTCTCCACGACCCTACACTTCCCGTACGCATCGATCAATCCAGTCCCCACGTAAACATCCCGATTCAACCCGATCACCACCGCGTACGTGCCCGTGCACGATCGAGCAATGGTCGAGCATGACCATTTTCGAAGCGGCAATGCCCCGGAGACGCTGTACAGAGTCGAGAGCACGGCTTGCCTCCTCATCTATGCGAAACGCAACAAGGCCTCGACGGGCTTCTTGTTCTGCGCAGCCCGTTGATTATGGAGAAGAAACAAGCTTCGTCTCGGTCGGGCATTTCGTCGAACACCTTCCGTGCGGAGTCCAGGTCGAACAATAATAAATAATAAATAAATAAAATTCTACGTCTGTGTGTGTATCTGAGAACCCATCATCATAGGATTAATGGAATTGAGAGAATCAACATACCTTTGACCATAATCGATGAATCAAACAGAAGATGGAGAGACGACACGAAGGGAAGAACTTCAGAATTTAAACAAACAATGATGGTGACGGGGAACAGCGACGACGTCAGGCAAACGCGGAATTGAATCGAAAATCGCAATGATGATGTCAGATGAATCGAAGATCGCGGTGATGATGGCGATGAACGACGACGATGAATCGTGGTGGGGCGGTGGATGCAATCGAAAGAAAGGCGTCGAATACTAGGGTTGTTGTTCAGCTGAGAGAGAGAGAGAGAGAGAGAGAGAGAGAGAGAGAGAGAGAGAGAGAGAGAGAGAGAGAGAGAGAGAGAGAGAGAGAGAGAGAGAGAGAGAGAGAGAGAGAGAGAGAGAGAGAGAGAGAGAGAGAGAGAGAGAGAGAGAGAACGAAACAAAAAAAATTGAAAAAAAAAAGAAAAAACAAATTTTGACCGATAGTTATATAATTTTGACCAGGTTCAAGATGAGCATCTTGGTACGAGGAGTAAGATATAAATTGCCTATAATTGTTACTTTGTTTAAATATAAACCTATAATTTATTTTGTTTAAATCTAACCAAATAAATAAAAACTAATGATTTTATATATACTAGTCATTCTTCCGTGCGATGCACGTGTATTTAATTCAACTTTCTATTACTCGAATAGTGCTCTTTCTACTTAAATTTAATGTTTAACATAAACTCATATTAGATGTAGACATTGATAACTGACAAATAAACATTAAGTAAATTATATAATTGAAATAGTACAATAAAGAAATCACAATGATATTACAAATAATTATTTATAGACTACATTTAGTTCGATTTATATTTAATCGAATTGATATTTTACTTTAAAAAATAGTTTTGTTAATAAAGTCATTATCAATTAAGTCTGATTTATATTTAATAGAATAGATATTTTGCGTTAAAAAATAGTTTTGTTAGTAAAATCATTCTCAAATTATACGTATATAAAAGTCTATTAATAATAATATTGAAATAATTAAGTATCATTTCATAGTATAAATCAAATATACAAACCAATTAGTTCAACAACAATGAGTTTAGTTCCATTTGAAAATTTTCATATTAACAAATAAGTAAAGAAATTGACGGTAACTCAAATCAAAATAAAACATGAACATAAAATAAATAAATAATTAGTCTTTAAAGCTAAAAACATAGTTAAGTTAATTGCATTTATAGTTTAAACTTGAATAACCATTTAAACTGTTAAAACATAACCCAAAAAGTATTCAAAATATCAAAATAAATTGTTCGGAAATACCAAATGACAAACTAAAAAAGATTTTTAAGTACAAATTACAAATTACTTAAACAATGATAATTTTTTCATTGGGCATGCATTCTATCACTCGATTAATTGTATGTTAATATTGATTGAATAATTGTTATATTTATAAATTTTAATTATTTTTTGTTACTAATTACTTTATGAACGGAAATTTAAACGAAACGTTATTAATAATCTGACAATTCTAATACGGCCACATTGAGTATTGTTTGTCGATCAATTTTTTTTTAATAATTGTTTTATTTATCCTTATAAATATAATAATTTACTTTTGCTTGTAAATATATTAATGTCCGACTTTTTCAATGTTCACATCGGTAATATAGTGCATGTTGGTAAAAAACTCTTTATTTGATTTACTATATAATTTTTTTGGGTGTTTTAGAATATTTTTTATTTAATATGAGTTTGTTGATATTTTTTTAACTTGTCATTTAATTTATCGAGTTTCTTTACATATTTGGTATATTTGGTCAAAAAGTAATACACAAAATTTTAAAATGTTTAATTTTAATTATAGAAACAGTATCCAACAGGGATGATGTCATTTTAGGGTTCTTCCAATGTTAAATTCTAATTTTAAAAATGGTAGTCAACAGAATTGAGGGAATTTTAGGACGTCGTTTAGTATAATTCAGTGTATAAAAGGTAATTTGTTAAATAAAGATATCCAATATATAATTTGAGATACAAAATTCAAAATATTCACAAAAAATTCAAGAGTTACATGTAAATTTTGATTAAGCAAACAACAATGTATATTATATTAATTGTACATGAATATAATAATTATTATATAAAAACATCATTTATTATTTATATAAAAAAAGGAAGAGAAGAAAAAAAAAACAATGGCAATATATTAATTGTGCAATCCAATATTTGATCTTTTTTATGGATTTCTAATTGTTCGATTTGCGGAGTCTTTTACTTATAAAGAAACCTACAAAATAACAAAGTCTTTTACTTATAAAGAAACCTACAAAATAAATAAAAAAACAGTAATAAATACAAAAGTTATGCAAAAAAATGAATTATTAAAAAGCATAAAAAATCCAAAAACCTGGAAAAAAAATACGAAAATCATTACCAAATAAATTGTTATATTTACAATACAATTATAATCAAAAAAATATCAAAACTAAAATTCTAATTAGTAAAAAATACTTACATTGAAAGCTGCAAAAAATAAAAATATGAATGATCAAACAATAATATTAAAACTAAAATTCAAATTAGTAAAAAATACTTATATTGAAAGCTGCAAAAAATAAAAATATTAATAATTAAACGATAATATTAAAATTAAAATTCGAATATACTTACATTTGAAGACATTTGAAGGCTACAAAAAATAAAAACATTAATTATCAAATAATAATATTTAAATTAAAATCGAATTAGTAAAATAATGCTTACACATTTAAGGCTGTAAAAAATACAAAAAATAACAAAACTCAATGTTTTACCGGATATTATTGTTTATATAATATAAATCTTACCGGATATTATTGTTTATATAATATAAATTAATTAATTAACCGGTTAAATATATTAATAAAAAATACAGATTCTCTCGTCATTAATTACGCTAATTAATTTTAGTTGCTAATTAATTTTAGTACTATAAATAAATAGTAGTATAATATAATAAACTTAATTAAAGAAGATAGATAAGGAAGACATGTGATATTTTGAATATTTAAAGTCAATATTTACTATAATTAAGGAGATAATAAATGTAAATTATATTATATAAATAAATAAATAATTACGCTAATTAATTAAAAATAATTACGCTAATTAATTATCAGTGTGAACACAAATTTAATTTAACGGTTCTAGTTTATTAATAGGTATGAACACAACAAAACCTAACGGATTAAAATATGCCACCTAAGACAATTGCTAGCTGAATTATATATATATATATATATATATATATATATATATATATATATATATATATATATATATACTAGTGGGGCTCGTCTTGCGAAGCAAGACGAACGCCCATGAGTCTCGATACAACCTTAAGTTTAACCTACTATGCCAAATAAATTTCAAAATGACATTTACTTGTATAAGATACATAATACTTAAGTTTAATTACGGAGTACAAAGTTCAAGAAATATTTCACGCTAAACTTGTTGTTGATGTTGTAGTAAGTCGAAGTTAGCTCGTAAGGGCTCAGGAACAATCTGATCGGAGTAGATTCCCCTGTAAAATTAAAGCACGTGAGCATCATTTATATTTGTGTTTGCAACTAATAATAAAACATCAAAAATTAGTCCTTTCCCCCAAAACTTCACCAAATAGAGTGTTGGGTGTTTTTAAGAGAACTTTTGAGTATGCATAGTTTAATTGAATCTTAAAAGCAAGGGACAGGAGAAATGCTAAAACAAATCATTTCGGTTTCGTCTCTTTTTTTTTTCACAAATAAAATACATTTACAAATTATTAAGAAACAAACACTCTTGATTAAACTTTGAGCTACTGCATATTATTTTTCTAGGAATGAAATTTTCTTTCATGAAAAATTAGAGACCCAAACAAAAACAGAAACAAAGAAAATGGAAAATTTACTTATCAGGAAGAGCAAGATAAACAAGAATGTTCAGAAATAGGAAGTATAGAATACTTGATTGCATACCTCTGACGGGAGCACCATCCATCAGTTCTAACTTTACAAGAGTCTTTGTCTTGACATGAGTGACTGGAGCACCATCCATCAGTTCAATGGTAAATCAAAAACCAATTAATATTCACAGGAGAAACCAGGGAAAATCATAAACTCTTACACCCCGGTGGCAATGATAAATTATAGTATAAGGAATTTTAAGATGACAATAAACCAATTAATATTCACAGGAGAAACCAGGAAGAAGGAATCGGAGGAGTCAAAACAGTAAGAAGCTCAAATTTACCCGAGAATAAATAACGAGAAGGGGAAAAAAGAAATCAAGAATGCATACAAGCAATTGTAAGTTTATTTAAGGCCACATAGCTCATTGAAAGGGAAGGAACCTGACCCGAAGACGACAGGCTTAGAGGCAAGGCAAACTGGACCTGGTACTCGTACGAATTCTTTTGCAAGCTGTAGAGCGATAAGAAAATTACCGTATCACATATAAAACTATCAAAGCAGTCCATCGATAGAAAGATGAAAGAATGTCGGCTAGAAAATGAAAACCGCAACAAACCCGAATGCTGCGATTTCAAGGCACACAACAAAACTAAATTACAATCAAATAGTAGTATATGTTAGTTATGGACAATTCTGAAATGTGTGCATAAATGATACTCCTTTTCTCATGGACAACATATGAGTTATGGAAAATATATATGTTACGGTCTGAAACAATTGAAGTCATAGACATGTAAGAGGATAAGATCATAAGATGCAAATTTACGTCAAAGTAACAGCCAATGGAATACCTTCTGAGCATGCATTGAGCATTGTAAACTTCGCAATCAGTTCCTTTTTCTCTTCTTCCCTCAAATCCAATGTATACTGAAATCGTCGAGAGACATTAAGTACAAGGAAATTAACTAAAAAAGACCACGATAACAATTAATTTAGTTTGAGAAAACCCCAAATACCACATTAGCATATATTGAATCATCCCGAACAAAAGTGTTGAGACTTGAGATAGGTATATTATATAACATAATTAACCAGTGGCAAAGTAATACTTTTACATATAAAAAGCATCACAAGTAAGATTCGAAAAGGACTTAAAACATACTCTCGACAAGAGAAATTTTGGTCGGCACAATATTGAACAGCCCAGTTTTTTCAACGTCATCCTCTTTGTAGTGCCACTCAATTGGATTCCAGATTTTCATTTACTGGAAAAACAACGGAAAAAAAAGAACTGTGCAAAAGCCCTAAAAATCAAACTGCAAACCACAGAAAAAAAAAAACTAATTTAAAATAAAATAACAACACACACACCTTAGTCCCTGAAGAGTGAAGAGCTCGATCGCCGGCCAAAGATTCGGAGAAGGTGAGGAAGGCAAATCCCCTGGACTGGTTCGAAATGAGGCCTCAACGAGAGTCTCTTACAAGTTGCAGAGCAGAGATAACGACATCAACTCCCGGACGTTCTTAGTGACAAAATGTTCCCAAGGGTCGTGACCGTCGAATATCCCGCAGAATATCATATCTTGCTGGCACACAAATTTCTGAAATGCACATAATCATTGATCAAAACCTACTACGATGACAAATGTGATAAAAGTAATTATCTCGACTTAGGTATACCTACCTCTCAAACTATGCAACAATCTTCACACATTTTTGTCCTCTCCTTCAACTTTAGGACCTTCTCCCTCTCTTCATCTTCGAATTTGTTTTTGATATTCACTCTGAACGCACAAAACCACCATTTAACAATGCAAATATCCAGAAAATGGTGGATGAGGTTTAAATATCACCACCGAAAGACAGAATATGAAATCCCTTCTCCACATATTCTTCTCGAGTGACCAGACCAACGGTTTCCTTCTTGAATGCAGTCACGAGAATCTAGGCAATGTTCAAGCAGTGACTGGTAAACTTCGTCGAACCCCATCGGCGATTCCTGCAATCGAGTCAGATACGAAAACAACCAAAATACATACGGTTTAGAAATTTCATGAAACCCCAGTCGTTCATGACGATATATACATATACACATGCAGATGTGTTAACATGAAAAACCCTGAACCGTACCTTACAAAAATCGATCTTTCTTCACGAGAAAAGCATAGGGTGGCGAAAACCTTTCTGAAATCATAATCAAATTCTTTAAGCTGAAATCGCCATTGAATCCGTCGAGATTGTTTCTCCGGGTGCCTAGTTGGTTTGGACACTTCCATGGCCCTAATCGGCGCCACGAAGCTCGACTAATTGTGTTTCTCCCTAAAAGTACAATTAAGAAATAATTCAAAATGGAAATTGCAGCACATTCGATTTGCTGCTAAACAGCGCAGGGGGATGAGATAATACATGAGAAACTGCAATCACCGTCGACTCCCGTCGAGATTGTTTCTCCGGGTGCGTAGTTGTTTTGGACACTTCCATCACCCTAATCGGCGCCACGAAGCTCGATTTCGCGTCGGCGCCACCGGAAATCGCCGTAGAAAGGGGAGAGTCAGACGTGAACGCTCTTTTGGTTAAAGATCTTGCTTTTGAAAAGCAGGTCGATTGCTTTCTTCGTTAGAGATAATGTAAGGAATTAATTAATTGTAATATACCTAATTAACCTATGCATACAGATTGCGTACAGAGAGGAATCGCAGAAACCCTAAATTAATGAGAACCTTAAATTCAACCGTCTATGAATAATTCCACTGCAAAGCGATTGAAGAAGAAAAGGATTGTACCTGGGTCAGCACTTTAAGAAGAGTTCAGTCGCAATTCGCAGTGAAGACGATGAAGAAGAGATTTTAATTTTTAATTTTTTTTTTGCCGAATTAGAGATAATGTTTAGAGGAAGTGATACGTGCCCTCTTCTACTGCATTTGAATACACCTATTATTTATTTATGTTTTTAACATTAATTAATTAATCTAATTTAGGTACACGATACATACATAATACGTACAAACCACTCACTCATAAAAGGAAGACACATGGCGCCTAATTCTACTCTTTATATATATAAAGATATATATATATATATATATATATTTTAAAATTATTAATCTTATAATACTAGATAATTTAACTAATGATTTAATATTTATATACTTTAAAATTATTAATATTATAATTTTTTAAAATTATTAATCTTATATTTCTAGATAATTTAGGGAATATTACAAAAACATATCCAAAGTTTGCACTTTTTTACGCTCACCTATCCGAACGGAAAAGCATTACACCCGCCAACCTATTCTTTCCTCCGTTTTACATTTATCTATTTTTTGTTAACGGAATAGAATATTCCGTAGAATATTCTGTTAAGTGTAATTTTTTATTATTTTTAACGGTTAATTACCAATTTACCCTTTTTAAATTTAAAAAAATAAATAAATAACAAAATCAAATCTTTATATAATTGGATATAACAAACAAAAATTAATAAAATAAAAAAATATTATCAATCACATTTGTATTCTCGCATAATTACATGAATCAAACAAAAAAACTCATATAAATTTGAACAATCAAACAAAAAATTGATAAAAATATATAGTATTTTGTCAAGCTTCTTCCTAATCAATGGAATAGCATCTGCTGCGTTTCGAAAAATGAAGCTCGCCCTCACGAAGCTCCGCTCTCCCTCACCGTAAGAGCAGCTGCGAGTCCTGACGCCGGTGGAGGGGCGACGTCATCTCACGGGATTCCAGCCACAACTACCATCTTTCCTCCCACAGCCAACACCACAAGGTCTCGAGGCGGCTGTCTCCAAGGATAACGCGGCAGGTTCCGTCCGCCTCGGCACTGACCACTCCATTGCCCAACACTACGACAGCTTCACGAAAGCAAAATTTACTCATATCCCCAATGTCGATTCCGAAACTCAACTTTTCCGCCTCGAACTCGGCCCCATTTTATCCACTCCATATTCGATTGCCGAAATCTAAATTCTTGAAATGTAATTAGGGTTCAGGAAGGATGAATCGAAGATATGAATTGAATCGCAATTAGGATTCTAGGTGTTGGGAATCGACAACTCCATCACTAGGCAAGATTGAGATTTTTTTAATTTGAGAAATCCGAGCTGCTAGGAATTTTGAGATGCGGGAATGATTGAATCAAGGTTAAGAGAGTGAATTATGATTTATCTTGCTACTTCCCATTTTTTTTGTTTTTTTATTTAGAATCAAATAAAATGTGTTAATACACAAATTCCCTCATTTTTTTGTTTTTTTATTTAGAATCAAATAAAATGTGTTAATACACAAATTCCCTCGTAGTCAGACTTCTATTTGACCAACTCCCAGAATATTCTAAAGAATATTCCGGTCCGGCTAAAAAAATAGGTAAGTATTTAACGGTGCAAAGATGGAGTAGGTAACGGTAACGATTTTCCGTTCGGGTAGGTGAGTGTAAAAAACACTAAACCTTGGGCAGGTTTGTGTAATATTCCCGATAATTTATGTAACAACCAGTTTTTAATTATTAAATTCTCGATAATATTTTAATTAAATTGTAGCTTAATTAGCTTAAACCAAACCTCAGCCCACTTAAATTTGAGCCCATTTTTTGTTTCATTCTATTTTATCACAACCCAATGAATATAAACTAGATTATAGTTCTTCTAGCTCATAAATTCCAACCAAAACAAACTCCTATTAAATAGATGACTCAACTCTTATCATCTCCAACAAACCTACGTCAAAACCAATTCCTAAACACAACCCTACCTATAAATACCATACCACAAACATACATCTACATACATTGCAAACTCTTCTCAAAACTCAACACGTAATTCACCCAAACATAATATCTTAACCACGAAAATCACTCCAGAACCCTTGTTCATTCTGAGGTAGAAGAATTGACTCTACTGCAACTCGTAAATTAGTCGGGCTACTATCGAAATCCCATCCCCGAAAACCAAATCGAGAATTTTCCTTAACCCATCATATCAAGCTCTTCATCCGATCGTTACCGCCGTCGCTGGAAACTGGAGCAGTCGAAAACCGCATTAGGGCAGACCGAGCACCTACTTTCGGAGACCTCTCGATCGAACTCCGATCAGGTGGAGAATACAAATGCTAAACCTCTAGCTCAGCCGGAAATCGAACATCGTCCGTGAGACGAGAAGGCGGATCCCTAAGCCGAAACCTAATGTCGCCGTTCTCTGTCCGAGGAGGATCACCGATGAGACTAACTGTTAGGATTTTCGCCTAACCGCGTCGCTGCAAGAGACGAATACGAACACACGAACGAGAAATAAAAACGAAAAGATTAAACGAGAGAAGGAATTATAGTGGTTCACCCCTCAATAGGCTACGTCCACTCGCCGCTGCAGATCTTTTCACTAGAATCACAATAAACGACTCCAGGGAGTTTACAAACGCACGCACACGTATCACAATAAACTCACGCTCTCGTCTATTCTAGCACTCTAGTATTCTCACGATGATGGGGGATAATAAAATACATGGATGGGGATCTCTATTTATAAGGGTAGAAACATAATACCCTAATCATAAATTAGGTAGGAGTCCAAATCATAAAAGGACACGAAATTAAACCAGAATAATTAATATCGTGATTAATTATTCACGACTTGCGATCGAGAATCTTCAGCCACCGCCATCCATCATCAAATGGCTAATGGGCCTTGGCCCATTCATGAAACAAATATGGGATCGATTAACAGCAACTCCAAACATTGATGGCCGCAATGTTTGACCCAAACAGAAAAATTGACCGCGAATTGCATACAGGCCCAATGAAAATTCGTTTTCCGATTCTTCTCCGTTTAATTTAGTTTCACTTCCTTTCAACTTCGATTTGACTCCACATCCCAACAATCTCCCACTTGGAGGCAAATCCAATCACCTCCCACTGCAGCGGCATCCCCGGTCCTTACCAACGTCGCCCAGTCGAAGTTTTCACCAACTTCGACGCATCACGATTCTCAGGTTCTTCCAGACCTTCATAAACATGCACTTCGAATTTTTCATAAATTTTCTAACAGCAGAGACGCAAGAAAATTTACCCGAATGCATCGCCTCGTAACTCACGGACGAGTCACCGTGTGACAATAACGAGGTCCCTTCGTTTCTCATTGCCAACTCCCACTTACTCGGATTCCCAGCCAACATTGCCCCATCTTCTCGACTTGAAAGCTCATGACTGGTCTTCAAGATCTCATCCGGTTGGTCTTCTCTCACCGGAAAATCTTCCACGTCACTTCTCAGCTCTCCACTCTTCGACTCTCTCTCGATCACCGAGAATCGAACTCTGCTCTGCTCTTCGAGAAACGAACTCCGATCCATGTGAGACTTCCCCGAATTCTCACTCACACGACCCAGTTCACAATGCTCAGGCTCATTGGTGGTTTTGGCTCCACCAATATCGACACGACCTCCAGCCGTAGTGTAAAGAGTGCCCGTTTTACGACCTCGAGCAATAACCATTGCACCCTTCATCACTTTCCAAGACCCATCATCGAAGGTCACCCTATGGCCGTCTCTCGCAAGCTGACTGATCGAGATCACATTTCTCCTCAGCTTCGGCACATACCTCACCTTCGTCAGCTTCAACGTCTGTCTACGAGACGTCTTCAGTGTCACGTTACCAACACCACCAACCTTCAAAGTTCGACCATCCCCGAGGCGAACTTTCCCGCGATTCCCAGCAATGAAACCCTCCATGCAATCGCGCCTTGTTGTGGTGTGAAACGACGCTCCCGAATCCAGTACCCAGGAGTCTTCAGGATCCTCAGAAGATGTTAGCAAGACATCACCATAATCCTCATCAGTCACAGCATTGGTTTGAGCCTTCGGAGGCTCCGTGCAATGCCGCTTGACATGTCCCGCCCTCCCGCAATTCCAACACTTCACCTTCTCTCGTCTTTGTGTTGGGATATGTCCTTCGATCCTACGTGTGCAATCGATAAAGTCATAAGGTCGTCTATGGATGTTAAATGATTATTTGATAATATTAATTGTTGGGAACAATATAATATTGATCAATTAAATCATACCTACAGGGTCACACACGGACTCGAAGATAATGTACGATGATTGATATATATATTGATTTAGAATCAATATTTACGTAGATTTAATTTCCATGCATGTGATGCATGGCTTGCATGGATGCATGTCACATAGTGTGACATGGCATGCCACACAAGCAAGTGGGACCACATACAATGCATAGTGGCATGTGTATGTGGTATGGCCTTTCACCTCCTTTGTAACCTCTTTTGCATGTTAATGGTGCATCTTTATGCACATTAAGATGGAGGTTACAAAGAGGTGTAATGGTGTGAATAATGGTGTGTTTATATAGATGAAAATCTTATTTTCATCACACACAAGCATCAGCCACGAAAATCCACACAAATAGAGAGAAAAGAGGTAATCTTGGAGATCCATTCTCAAGCAATCAAAGGTGTTCATTATCCGGGTTCGTGTGCAACACGTAGAGGCCGGGCCATTTGTGCGGCTTCCACATCCGGACGATCTAAAGGAGTGACGAGGTCATTCACAAGGAGAGCTTCGAGAGGCTGATCCATTTGAGGTGTCAATCGACTCAACACCACCTCAACGACATTAACCAAAGTCAACGATCACCAAAAGTAAGTAATCGTTGAACCTTATATATATATATATATATATATATATATATATATATATATATATATATATTGGATGTGTATATATATATGTTTATATGTGTTCTTATACACATTAAGTGTGCACTAAGATCATGGCATAGTAGATCTATCGCTTTACACGCTTCCGCACACACGGTATATCGATCGGATCGGCATACCGGTACCTTCAAATGGTATCAGAGCCTAGGGCTCGTGCACACTTTTGTGTTGGACACGAAGGTTAAATCAACATAATTGGATTATTTGTTTAATTGTGATTATGTGATTAGATGTAAGGCCGACCACCGTTAGTGGTCGGGTGAATGATTTCGTCATTTTTTACGTTTCGATTGGCCATAGTCTTTTGAGGGCTGCGTCCCTTGGAATCATTTGTAATAGATAGATTTTTCTATTATATTTGTATTGTACTACTTGTAAGCGATGGACTTAGTCCATGGTTCGATGGAGGATCTCGGCTCTCTGGCGAAAACGAGAAGAAACGAAGCAAAACGAAGCAAAACGAAGCAAAACGGACGAAACCGGGCTGCTGGAGCCAAACGGCGGGCGCCGTTGTAGCTCCAGCGGGCGCTGTTTTGTTTCGGCGGGCGCCGTTTTGGAAACGGCGACCGCCGAAAGCCCTTTTTTCTTGGCAGATTGTTCCCGGACCTTTCGGCGGGCGCCGTTTTGGAAACGGCGACCGCCAGTGGTGTTCAGCGACCGCTGGTTGTGAAACGGCGGGCGCTGTTCGTGGTTTTATGGGTACGGAATAGATTTGACCAAAATCGAAGGGCACGGAACTAAAACGGAGGGCGAGGACCAGTCCAGAAGATGTTCGAGGCTTTTGTTGTTATTTTAATCTTTTCGTTTGAGAGTTGTGAGGTTCTAGGGGCCTTTCGATTACGTATTTAATTGCTTTGCTAGTTATAGGATGTTTTATGTTATAAATGTTCAACTTACATATAAACAAACCTATGCATGCAAGTTCCCAAAATAATGAGTATAATGTCTTGTCCAAAACATCACACCCATAAAGCCCTCGATCATAAGTTGGTAGGTCCGCCTCAGCGGGGTACTACTTGTTATCTTGGGATAAGTGGGAGTAAGGGTTAGACCCTTACACGTGAGTTTGGTTTTCTCATCGATAGATCCACTGCAGGCGTGGCTATCGAGACATGAGATGAGAATGGCACTCTCATCGACCGAGAGTGATATTAGATATCATTGACATGGGTGTGTCTACCTATCTTGAAATACTTAAGTGCGGACTCAGTCGGCTTAAAGATTTGCAAGATGAGGATCTCGGAATCGTTTTGTTCTAAGGGACAATGATATTGGATATCAATTGAACAAAATGAAATAAATAAGTACAATTGTTAGACAACCTTATTTGTTTACCGCTTTGTGGATGTTTACATACTTTAGTTATCTTTCTTTTATAGTTTATCATGTCAAATATCAACTCAATTCAAGTTTGGTTCAATTCTTGATTATGAAAAATTGAACAAATTTTCTTGATTCACAACGTAATTTGAGGATGGTCCTCAAATACGAAGACAAGGAAAATGTGTTAGATAACCACATCCTAAGATATCATTGAACAACTCAATATCATGTTCGGAGAATATGCAATGATTGAGCGGTTCGGTGTGACCAGGGTCATCTCTTCAGCTAGGCTGGAAAAATGGAAATCTATGGGATCACATGTGCAACAAATGATTGGATTATTTGTTTCAAGTGACCGCCTAGATTTTTCCTATGATGATTATTTGGCAACCGATTTCATACTTCAATCTCATGATGATTATAATGCCTTTAGGCTAAATTTTCCATATGAATGGTTTGAAGAAATTGCTTCGTGAGCTCCACGGGATGCTCAAGGCTGCTGAGCCGACGATAGAGAAGGACCCTAAGAGGGAAATTCTTATGATATAGGATAAGGTATTCAAAAGAGCATGGGCAAGAAGGCTACTAGGGTTCCTAGGGAATCTCAATGCGTCTACTGCAAAAGTGTTGGACACTACTTGCAAACTTATAAAAGTTCATATTTTATTCAATTTCAAAACAAATGCCTAATTTGTATTTCATTTGATGGATTATAAGGTTATGATTATTTACACCTCGGGGAGTGATTTAATCCAAAACACTTAAGTTCACCAATGACACAAATTAGAGACTTTCGAGCCATTGGATGGCGTGAATCGATTGTCTGGTTGGCTCCCTCATATTTTATGAGAGATAGGGCTTCAATTGCATGATAATATCGCTGGTTAGAAAACTTCGATTTTTCACTTACGATTTATCACGTTTTGACATTGAGATAATTTTGAATGGGAAATTCGAATAAGAGTCAATTATTGAGAATAATTGAACTTGCCCAAAGTTCAAAGAAGATGTGAAGAGCGGGGTTTCTTCATCTTCAGGTATTAATGTTATAGACATTAAACTTCACAAATTCTACTTCTTGGGTATTGGATGCCAAACGTAGTTCTCACATTTTTATGTGGAGGAACTACATAGAAGTATAAGTTTGGTGAGTAGAGATGTCGATCTAAGGGCGAGAAATGGAGCGAAGGTCGCTGCATTAGCCGTATGATCATATGATGTTGTTTTGCCTTAGGGCCTTGTTTTAGTATTATAACTATGTAATTTCGTACCTTCAATAAACAATGAATATTGGTTCAGTATTGGATACTGATGGATTAGTTTTTCACTAATTAAATAGTTTGATAACTATTTTAATTGTGAACTATTCTTTGTTTTGGTACGATTATTACATTATTTATGTATACTTTAAACTCAACAAATCATATATAACATTAACACAAAAGTCCAAATCGAATAAGTCTCAATGAGACATAACTGTAACATTGTTGATTAGATCAAAATCTAAACATGTAACGAATCTTCTTTTAGAAGGCATTCTAGAATCATTTGACTTGGAGTCATTTGATACATGTGAATGATGTTTGATGGACAAAGATAACAATGTCATCTTTCTTGGAGAAAGGAGAACATGTGAGTGATTAATTAGGGATGATCCATACTGATGTATGTGGAACCTATCAGTTCACAAGCACATGAAGGTTATGTTTCGGAAAAGAGAAAACAAACTATATTAGATATAGTTCGACCATTCGATGATAGGTCTAAATGAACTACTGGTCTCTTTTGGGAACACACAATTCTTGACTTCAACTTATACACTGAATAGGACGCTGTCAAAAGCTGTTGATAAGACATCATACTAGGTATGGAAAGGGAGGGTCCCTAAATTGTTTTCATCAAAATTTGAGGTTCTAAAAGCTTCTCTGACGAGATTTATCTCTATAGAGCTTGAACTCAAATGGGATAAAAGTTTTTTATGGTATCCATAAGAAACTCGAGGGTACAACTTTTACGATCTATCTGAGAACAATATTTTGTTGCTCGAGATAGTGATTTTCTTGAAAAGAGTTATCTTTCCTAGAAATTCAGTGGGAGATCGGTTGTCTTGAACGAGGTTCAAGTGAAACAACCAATGATGAATACTCAAGACTAGGTTGAGAGTATTCTTATGGTTTTGGAAGCCATACCAGCCCTCGTAGGTCCGAAAGGAATAAATCTATCTCTATTATTCAAATACTTAGATATTGTGACCAATGAGAGATATGAATTCATGCTTTTGGAAAGCGGTGAACCTTCGACCTATATTCAAGCTATGACGAGTCCAGCTACTTAAAATTGGCATGGTGCCATGAAATCTGAGATGATATCAATATCTGATAATCAAGTTTGGAACTTGATATATTTGCATCACGGGGTTAGACCCAATGAATGCTAATAGATCTTTAAAGATCTAAGCAGACAGATGGAAAACCTAGGGTTTTCAAAGCAAGTTTGATGGTAAAAGTTTTATTCACGAGGTGGATTGTGGAAAAACTTTCACTAGTTGCTTTGATTAAATCATTCAGATTATCTTAGCCATTGCTACTCATATTGATAATGAGTTATGGTAATATTGGATGTTAAAACTAACTTCTTGAATTGGATTCTAGAAGAGAATGTGTTTTGACACAGCCAAAGAGTTTTATCGATCCTAATAAGGCTGAGAAATTATGCAATCTTATAATTCCATTTATGGAATAAAGCAAAGCATATCGGAGTAGCAATCTTCAGTTCAATGAATCCATACTAGGTTTTGGATTTCAGAGGAACTCGGAAGAGTCTTGTTTTACAAGAAGATCAGTGGGAGTTACGTTGTATTAATTGTGTTGTATGTCGGTGACATACTCCTTATTGGAAACAATGTTTCTATGCTTAATTCTATTAAAGAATGGCTTGGAAATTGTTTTTCAATAAAGGATTTTGGAGAAGCACAGTACATATTGGGCATCAAGATCTGTCGGAACAGATCAAAAATGATGTTTGGACTTAGTAAAGCGACCTATATTGATAAGGTGCTTGATAAGTTCAGAATGAAAGACGCCAAAAAGGGTCTCATTCCAATGAGTCATGACACATCTCTTAGCAAGATGCAAGGCCCTACGGGACTTGATGAGCAAAAGAGGATGGAAAACATTCCTTATGCTTTGGCAATATGGTCTATAATGTATGCCATGATATGTACACGACCGGACGTATCGTATGCTTTGAGCATGACGAGTCAGTTTCAAGGAAATCCAGGTGAGGCGCGTTAGACTGCGACCAAGAATATTCTTATGTACCTTAGATGGACAAAAGAATTTTGTTGTCTTTGGAAGACAAAAAGAGTTGATATTAACAAGCTGTTTGAATGCTAACTTCAAAACAGACTAAGATAATTTCCGATTTTAATCTGGTTATATCGTTTGTCTAGTTAGAGGTGATATTTGCTGGAATAGTTCCATGCAATATAGCTGATTAAACTATAGAAGCTGAGCACAGTATTGCATTGGATGCAGTAATGTTGGCAGTTAGGATTTGAAAGTTCTTGAATGAACTAGGTGGCGTAATTAGCTCGGCCCATCCGATAGTTCTCTATTTATAGTAGGGCTATCGCGCAAGCCAATGAGCCAAGGGAGCACCACAAGTCTAAACTGGTGCTCAGGAAGTTCTACATTATCTAGGAGATAGTTTTGTGGAGACATCGAGATAATAAAGTTGCAACTTTTGGTAAGGTTGCAAACCCGCTTTCTTAACCTCTCCAGCAGTTTAAGCTTGAGGCTTTCACGACTGCAATAGAGATCAGACATCTTAGAGATGAGTTGTGATTTCTATTACTGTATTAGATACTTTTGGAGATTTGGTAGACATTCACTCATATGTATAATACATATTTCTTCATATAAATATGGTTTAATTTATATGAATTGTCCAAATGATTAAGTTATATCAATTGGGTTATGAGGTCGACTTACTGCATAATGAAGTCCCAATGGTTGAACTGATATACTTAAATCATATAGTTGTTCCTGGTTCGTATAATCGAGTACGGACAAACCGATAATACAATGAACTAGTTTGTAATGTGTACTATAGCGCCGCTTCATGGGCTAGTGATGTGGGACATCAAGTACAATTACATAGATATTAGCTGGGAGCTAATGATCGAACAGACCCGGTTGGAATAGTATTTAAGATTTCGAGTCATAATACTATTTCATTGACTGTCGAGCAATTTCCTCTGACCTGAGTAGTCCAGAGTAATTCTATTGTGAAATGGTATACTTTGATACAAGTAAACGCCTTTCGTAAAAGAAGGTTATAAAACTTGTCATTGGGTATATCAGGAAGCAAGTGGGAGAGCTTGGATTGACAAGATGGGATTGTCCTCCATTTTATAATGGGATACATGTCTTACCGGCCACTTGGAGAGTCGAGACTGTGGAAAATACGTGGCCACGTCCAGATTCGTATCATAGTGATAAATCTGGTTTTACAGTCTGTCTCAAAGTCCAAGAAAGGTTTGAACCGATTGAGGATGACTCGAGTCTTGCCTCAAGTTCAAACTTAGACATAAAGTGACAACAGGAAGTTGGCAGCACACTGGCTATGAAGGCCAAGTGGGAGATTGTTGGGATATGTCCTTCGATCCTACGTGTGCAATCGATAAAGTCATAAGGTCGTCTATGGATGTTAAATGATTATTTGATAATATTAATTGTTGGGAACAATATAATATTGATCAATTAAATCATACCTACAGGGTCACACACGGACTCGAAGATAATGTACGATGATTGATATATATATTGATTTAGAATCAATATTTACGTGGATTTAATTTCCATGCATGTGATGCATGGCTTGCATGGATGCATGTCACATAGTGTGACATGGCATGCCACACAAGCAAGTGGGACCACATACAATGCATAGTGGCATGTGTATGTGGTATGGCCTTTCACCTCCTTTGTAACCTCTTTTGCATGTTAATGGTGCATCTTTATGCACATTAAGATGGAGGTTACAAAGAGGTGTAATGGTGTGAATAATGGTGTGTTTATATAGATGAAAATCTTATTTTCATCACACACAAGCATCAGCCACGAAAATCCACACAAATAGAGAGAAAAGAGGTGATCTTGGAGATCCATTCTCAAGCAATCAAAGGTGTTCATTATCCGGGTTCGTGTGCAACACGTAGAGGCCGGGCCATTTGTGCGGCTTCCACATCCGGACGATCTAAAGGAGTGACGAGGTCATTCACAAGGAGAGCTTCGAGAGGCTGATCCATTTGAGGTGGTTCAATCGACTCAACACCACCTCAACGACATTAACCAAAGTCAACGATCACCAAAAGTAAGTAATCGTTGAACCTTATATATATATATATATATATATATTGGATGTGTATATATATATGTTTATATGTGTTCTTATACACATTAAGTGTGCACTAAGATCATGGCATAGTAGATCTATCGCTTTACACGCTTCCGCACACACGGTATATCGATCGGATCGGCATACCGGTACCTTCACTTTGACCCTTCGCTGTCATGGTTAGTGCCGCTCCCTTGGCCTCGTCCTCGGCTCTCAGTACTCAGGACAGAACCAGACGATGGTTCTTGAAAATCCTTCTTTCGCAGCTCCTCGGCCAGAACGCTATCTCTGACATCAGCAAATTTGAGATTCTCCTTCCCCATGGAATTACTAACCGCCGCCCTCATGGGCTCCCAGCTATCCGGCAAAGACGCCAGCAAGATCAATGCACACACCTCGTCGTCGAACACAATTCCGACCCCCTTCAGCTTGTTCAGGGTCGAGCTCATCTCATGGATATGAGCCGCAGCATCGAACCCGTCTTTCATCCTCAAGTTGAACAGGCTCTTCATCAGGTGTATCTTGTTGTTGGCAGTAGGCTTCTCATACTTGTTGGCAAGGGCCTTCATCAAGCATTGAGTAGTGGTCTCATCGGCCACGTCATCCGCCACGCTCATCGACAGGGATAGACGGACAATCCCCAGAACCTGCCTGTCGAGCTCAAGCCATGTCGCATCCTCCATCTTCTCCGGCTTCGGCAACAATGGATGATAAAGCTTCCTCCCGTACAGGTAGTCCTCGATCTGCATCCTCCAATGTCTATAATTTTTTCCATCAAATCTCGTCACCGCGAAACTCGCAAGGTCGCTCATCGTCTCTTCAATCGCCTCCCTTGAAGCTCTGATACCAGTTGTTAGGATTTTCGCCTAACCGCGTCGCTGCAAGAGACGAATACGAACACACGAACGAGAAATAAAAACGAAAAAATTAAACGAGACAAGGAATTATAGTGGTTCACCCCTCAATAGGCTACGTCCACTCGCCGTTGCAGATCTTTTCACTAGAATCACAATAAACGACTCTGGGGCGTTTACAAACGCACGCACACGTATCACAATAAACTCACGCTCTCGTCTATTCTAGCACTCTAGTATTCTCACGATGATGGGGGATAATAAAATACATGGATGGGGATCTCTATTTATAAGGGTAGAAACATAATACCCTAATCATAAATTAGGTAGGAGTCCAAATCATAAAAGGACACGAAATCAAACCAGAATAATTAATATCGTGATTAATTAATTATTCACGACTTGCGATCGAGAATCTTCAGCCACCGCCATCCATCATCAAATGGCTAATGGGCCTTGGCCCATTCATGAAACAAATATGGGATCGATCAACAGCAACTCCAAACATTGATGGCCGCAATGTTTGACCCAAACAGAAAAATTGACCGCGAATTGCATACAGGCCCAATGACAATTCGTTTTCGATTCTTCTCCGTTTAATTTAGTTTCACTTCCTTTCGACTTCGATTTGACTCCACATCCCAACACTAACCAGACACGTCGAACCGCTGGCCATCCACCCGAAACTTTGCCCTCGTCAATCGCCGACGTGGCGCCACATATCCCACCAGATTCTCCGTCGCGGGATACACAAACGATGATCGGCGACCTTTGAGACGAGAAGTCGTACACTAAGAATCGCCGCCCCATTGGAATTGTCGCCGCTGCTTTCGATTCCTCTCAATGCCTCTGTGATTAACGGAAGGAGAAGGAAAGGAGAATCTGAAATCCCTAAATTAACAATTCACGAAGCCCAATTGATAATTAAAGGTATTTGCAGAATAGTCCTTGGAGTTTAAGGTAACTATGGGCCACTCCACAATTAAATTCAAGTAATATTATTCAATCCATCATAAGTCTTGAAAATTATATGTTCAGCCCCTCTTGTTTCAGAAGTTGCCAGTTCAGTCCATAAATTGTTAGACGTGCACTCGACTCTACCGTTCATGCCACGACAAATCGAGGTAGGTACAAAGTTGTTGAGTTTATTCATGAATTTCATGACTTGTTATATATGTGTATTGACAAATCGAGGTAGGTACAAAGTTGTTGGGTTTATTCGTGGATTTCATGACTTGTTATATATGTGTATTCTATGTGTGCATGATATGGCTTAAATAAGTATACGAATAATTGTTATGACCTAAAACTGGGGAAAAGGATCGAGGGTATTAACGCAGCTCATTCCATCGTTGTAACCGGAGACCGGGGAAAAGGGTCGACGGGGAGACGCAATAGTTGGCCCAACTCGCAGTTCACGATAACAAGTTTATCGCAGTATTCACGATAACAAGTTTATCGCAGTATTCCCGATAACAAATTTATCGCAGTAAAGTATTACTATTCATTCTATGTGGTGTTCATATAATTTGTGCATATATTCAATTCATGGGTTAAACGAGTAATTATCCTACTGAGCTTTAAGCTCACACCATCAACACCATTTTTTTTCAAGTACTAACGAGATGCCGAGCAAGAAGAGTGACGATGAAATTTCTTATTTCAATAAATTTTTTCTCAAACATGATTTCAATTTCATGCAACTTTGTTTTCGCTATTCAAGTTTGCATTTGGGATATCATTTTTTCATGAATAAATGTTTCTACTTATTATTTTTCTTAAGTTGCTTTTTATCAAGTTTTTATAAAGCAAGTTTTCAAAGTTAAATTTCCTAGCACAAATACAAATTTATTTTTCTTCCGCTTTAATTTATTTATTTAAAATAACGGGGCGTTACAATTTAACTAATGATTTAATATTTATTTATATACTTTAAAATTATTAATCTTAGAATTCTAGATAACTTATTGGTTAGGAAGTTTATCCACTACATTATAAAACATTTTAAAAATAATTGTTATTTTTAAACAACATAAATTTTATTTTCTAAAAATCAAAATAAATAAATATTGCCTCTAAGTCATGACAAAGAAAAAATTAAAATTTTGAATTAGGCCATCAATAATTAGATTTCTTAGAATTCTAGATAACTTATCTCCGATGATGGTTATGAAGTTTATCCCCTACATTATAAAACATAAAAAATTAAAATTTTGAATTAGGCCATCAATAATTAGATTTCTTAGAATTCTAGATAACTTATCTCCGATGATGGTTATGAAGTTTATCCTCTACATTATAAAACATTTTAAAAATAATTGTTATTTTTAAACAACATAAATGTTATTTTCTAAAAATCAAAATAAATATCATGACAACTAAAAAATTAAAATCATGAATTAGATTTGAATTAGGCCATCAATAATTAGATTGATAAGGGAGTTTCCATGATCACAGATGGCCTGGAAATCGATGACGACAAAATAATCGTATGGCCCGGAAATCGATGACGACAAAATATTAATCGTATTCTTGATGAATTGCATCCAATTTTTATGTGATCGATGAGTGGTTTAGTGGTGGGTATTTATAATTATCGTGGATAGATCCTTAAAATTACATTAAAATTTGATTTAATTCATATTCTTTGAGGTCGTTGAATATATTTTAAATAAAAATTAACAAATTATTAATATTATATAAAAAATTAATATAAAATTTTCAACTTTTCATTAAATATTCTAAAAAATTATTCATTAGTAATACTCTGTATTAAGGATTTTAATAAAAGAATATAATATGAGTTATGATATTATATGTTACACCTCACAAATTTGAGTTTATATTCAATTATTTTAGGTGTTTTATTAATCAGAATTTTTTTAAGATTTTAATTATAAAAAAGCTTGTTTTAAGATTTTAATTATAATAAAGTGTAATAACGTAAAATTATAATAAAGTGTAATAATCGTTTAAATTTATAAAATTGTAATAAATTTAAGTAAACTACTCTTATTTATAATTAAAAAAGAATTATTTAATTCTAACAAAATTTTAAAAATCCATTTTATCCAAAATCACTCTAATATTAATCATTCTTCAACCTTGATGTAAATGATATGCTTAAAATTAAAAATGAACCCGTTGGACTATCATATGCTATATTAATAATTTACTTAAAAATAAAAATTGAATAATAAAAAAATAGTTTAAAATAATAAACATAAATAAAAACTGTATTTAAGCAGTAAAATAATTGTAGTTTTAGGAAGACGTATTCAATTAGGATTTTATAAGATTTTTCTGGGTTTTAAAAATTTCCATGAATTTTGAAAATCTATTGGTTTTATGGAGGGTGAGTTTGACCGACTTTATTATTGATTTATATGAATTTATATAAATTTTAAAGAATTGTAAAATATATATATTTTTAATTTATTTACATAAACTTTCAACTATTTATTCAAATGTGATTTTTGTAAACTTTTATAAACATCAATTATTGATCAAATGTATAAGAATATATTTGTATATAAAAAATCAATTTCTAAGAAAAACAAAAAATTAATTATTATTCTAATTTTTATAATTTTTATTTTCAGCACAAAATAATTTATTATTAATATCATGTAAATAATTATTTTTTTTAAAATATGATAAAATCAAATTTCTCAAATAGAATTTTGGTTATTTTAATAGAGTTGTTTGTGTAACGGCCAACAATTGTTTTATTTTTATTTTTAGTATATGAGTTTTGGTGTTGTAAAAAGGTCCATCGAAAGTTTTCATAATTATGAGAAATTTTGAAAAGTAAAATTTAATTATATTTTGTAAAAAGAACCTATCAAAATCCATAAATCATTCAAACCCATCAAAATCTATACACTTTTAAATTCCTAAAAATTTTTTAAGACTTTTTAAAATTCTAATTAAATATCTCATGATTTTAATAGACTTTTAAAAATCTGAATTGTATACCCCTAAATTTTAAAATTCCATTAAAATCACGTAAACTATCAATATAGTAAAAGCATCTACAATCCAAGTTAGAGATTTTGAGGTATGAATTCATGCCATGTGAATTTATTAATATTATATTTTATTTCTAATCATTATTTTACTATAAAAATAATACTAAAATCCTTACTAGTTTTACTTCTACGGGTAGAAGACTAAAAGTATTTCTTCTAACTCTTTTACCTCATACCACGTAAACAAAAACTTAAACTAAAAAATAAGTTTATTTTTAAGTTTACATAATTTAGTTCCAACCGAGATTTCAATACTCAAATTTAAAATTCTCAAAATATTATTCGAATAATACTTTTTATACTTATTTTTTATAAATAATCAATATCTTTATAAATTTACGATTTAACCTTATAACTCTTGACATAAAAAAATTTAATAATTATTATTTTCAATTTAAAATTTCAAACATAATAAAATAAATATTGTGATATCTATTGTGTTATTTTGTTTTTAATGTCAATTAAATAATTTAATATTTAATTATATTTTCATATTTTCATATTTATTTTTATTTTATTATTGAAAATATTTTTATTAAAATTTATTTTAATTATTAATGATATAATTATTTAAAAAAATATATTATAAAAAATATTAAATAAGAAACTAAAAAATCGATTGATAGATTATTTTTATTAATTTGTAAATAAAATAATTATTTTATAAATAATAAATAGTTTTTTGTTTGAGTTTAAAATAAACGTAAATTTAAGTAAATTTAAGTATTTTTTTGTGTGGGTTGACTTTCAAACTTATAATAGTTTATATTTTGATATCGGCATCTCTCCTACTCCAAAATGAGTTTTTGGTATCGGTTGGAGATGCTTATTATAAGATAAATGTTATTTTTAAATAAGATAAATGTTATTTTAAAAAAATCAAAATAATTAAATATTACCAGAGCAAACGCATGATTCAGATAAATTCGTTAACTAAAGTTTTAAAAGGTATTCATCAAAATTTACATGAATTGAAAACTAATGATTTTATATTTATATATTTTAAAACTATTAATCTTATAATTCTAGATAATTTAACTAATGATTTAATATTTATATATTTTAAAATTATTAATCTTATAATTTTAGATAATTTTTCCTCAATGGTTATGAAGTTTATTTATTACATTATAACATATTTTAAAAATATTTTCAATTTTTTTTGCATTAGTTTAATAAGAAAATATGTGTAGTAATTTGGTGACGATATAAATAAACTGTACTTATAAGTATATACTAACTTTTAGGGTTTAGGGAAATAGTTTATTACTTTGAGATATTATCTTTACGAGATGGAAGATGATATTATCAACAAAATGAAAGTGAAAAGTGAACTCTATATGTATTTAAAGAATACTGAGTACACATTAATATATAATCAAATCTTGGAAAAGGAGATAGAAGAGTATGCAGTTTCTAAATAAACTTAATACAAGTGAAAAGGTGAACTCTATATGTATTTAAAGAATACTGAGTACACATTCATATATTATCAAATCTTGGAAAAGGAGATAGAAGAATATGCAGTTTCTGAATAAACTTAATACTTTCCTTATTTACAAGAAAAGTATTTAATATCATTAATTATATTTTACTGTATTTATTTTATCAAAGAAATATTGCCATTGATACGCAACCAAGAAAAGTATTTAATATCATTAATTATATTTTAATGTATTTATTTTATAAAAGAAATACTGCCATTGATACGGAATGAAGAAAATACTAAAATTGTAATATATTTTTTAAGCATAACAAATAATTATTAAACAATTTCAAATTAAAGAAAGTTAAACAAAATAATTTATCTTTCTAACTTCTTACTAATGCGCGTATTCTCAATGACAATGTGCATAAAAAAATAAAATTAGTAAGTTTGTTACAATTGCACCTCTCAAAAGTCAAAACTATCAAAACTAGTACTTATTTTGTTTTTGTTTTTACCTTCTTCAATTTTTTTTATCAAAAAATAATACTTCCGCTCTAATTATTTATACACATTTCATTTTTTAAATTCCAACGAATTATGTACACTTTAAAAAAATATTTTACTTTTACACTTTATAATACTATTTTACTCTTACTTTTTCTATTTATTTTTCAAACTTTAATCACGACTATTTTATTTTTTAACTTAAAAATATATTTATATTTTTTTCTTTTTTATCAACAAGTCTAAAAGTAACATTTTGCTTAATTTACGTGTTGATTTTTAGCGTAGTTGGAACGAAAGTAATATTAAAAAAATTCGATGGCACACTTTTTGTGTCTCAAAAATAATATAGTTATTAATAAAATAAATGATGGTTTGATTAAAAATGAATAATAAATTATCACATTTTTTTTGTTAAGACTTGTCACATGGTATGGGAGATTTCAAAGTATTTGTGAGTTCATTGAAGATGTAAGTTTGTATTATAAATGGTGAAATCTCTAGTATCCTTGGATTATCAGGCCAACTATACAAACACCTAGTATATATATATATATATATATATATATATATATATATATATATATATATATATATATTTTTGATTTAAGTATCAAAATATTCATTTTTATAAATATATTAAATAAATATTACATGGTCTAAAATATGAATCGGATCCTCTCCTCATCATTTTTTACTAATATTTCTTAACAAATGAATCCAGATCCTCTCTTCATCTTTTATTATATTAATTGTGAAGATTTTTCATAATTAATTAATATAAATAATTAAAATAAATCTGGATCATCTCCTCATCTTTTATTATTATAGGCTGTTGAAGTTGTATACTTAATGTCTAGATTTAAGATAACGTAAACTCCCGGTCATAACATTTAATCTATTTAATTAAATAAACAATTGTTTGCTTTAAATTATTGATAATTAAATATATGCAAATATAGTCCTAGATTATATATGTTGAAGTTAGTATGGTGTGCGTCGTCACACAGAAGATCATACTATCGGTTACTCGTATTTAATCGAACAGTAGCTCACGACCTAGATGGACAAGGACCAAGCCATTGGTATAGTCGTTGTGTGAAGGAGAAAATAATTTGTCTTAATTATTTTATCACACTTGTACACTTGGTGTATTGGGCGGATCGCTTGAGATTTATCGATTAGAATATGATTTAAATCTCAGTGTATTTTATTCTTAATCCCCGATATTATTGCGGGTGTGTATATTTAATATTAGTGACTTTGATTTTCCAAAGGAATTTATTGATTAGTATAACCAGTCAATTACCGATAAAGTTGGGTCACGGTATTTTATATATGACACGCCGTGAATTCTTGACGGGAAAGAGTATCCGATAAGGGTTGATAATATCCCGAGATGAGTTCATAAGAAATTATTATGTAAACCTCATGAGTGGATTTGTTCCGCATAATAATTAAAGTTGAATGGTATTATTCTCGGATATAAGAGATGAATAAATTAATTAGCAATAAATTAATTTTATTCATGATATTTATATCTTAAATACACAGAATAAATAATACTATAATATTATTTGATATAATATGGTTTAATATTGGGAGTGCAATTATATTTATATAGTGGAAAATAAATATAATTAATAATAGTAAGGATTAATAGATTTGGGCTTAGCTCAATTTAATCACTAATATTAGAAGCCCAATATTTCACCTCCTTTAGATCCCCTACGTAGCCTATAAGGACCTGTTCTTTTGGACTTAATTTCAGTCCATTTCAGTTCAGTTCAGATCGCTTCAGTTCAGTTCAGTTCAAATCGCTTCAGATCAGTTCAGTTCAGTTCGTTTCAAAATAAATTAAAATAAGATAAACAAAAAATAATTTGAATCTATAATTTTAAATATAAAATCTAGTTACCGTCATAATATTATTAATATTTTTTTAAAAATATTTAATAATTTATACAAATTATTATTATTTTTATAAAAAATCAGTTCAGTTCAGTTCAGATCGCTTAAGTTCAGTTCAGTTCAGATCGCTTCAGTTCAGTTCAGTTCAGTTCAGCCGGTTTCAGTCCAAAAGAACAGGTCCTAAAAGCACTACATGGTCTTCATAAATCATTAAAAAAGACAAGAATATCATACTTGATAGTTCTAGAGAGTTGAAGGAGATCCATAGAGTTCGGAGGATTGTCGCCCACCCGACGTTCGAACAAGTGCGAGGAATACGTGGGAAGATTCAAAGGTCATCGAATTGATTTCGTTTCTCCGAACAACGAATCGAAGGTAAAATCGTAAACACCCTTTATGATTTTAATCGATTATTTATCGTAGAACATACATGAAC
The DNA here is from genome assembly GCA_954870475.1 of Euphrasia confusa. NCBI lineage: Eukaryota > Viridiplantae > Streptophyta > Magnoliopsida > Lamiales > Orobanchaceae > Euphrasia > Euphrasia confusa. The sequence goes on from OX940949.1 coordinate 22,257,779, forward strand.
GAAAGATCCGGGACGAACGAACTCCGGGGACGAGGATTCGAGATCCTCGGCGGAGCTCGAGAGAAGCCCTCGGCTGGGCGCCGAGGGAGGCGATCGAACCTAGGGTTCGATCGCGGCACACGCGAGGAGCCCCGATTGGACGTCAGGGCATGCGATCGACCGCGTGGTCGATCGTCGGGCAGCCGCGGCTGGAGCCGCGGCGGGTCAGCTGGGCTGACCTCTTCACGGCGGTGGCGGTGAGTCGCCAGACTCACCTGCCCGGGGCTGCCAGAGCAGCCCCATGCGATCGCTTGTGTGCGATCGCGAGCCCCGCGATGGGGCTCGACTAGGGTTTAGCCGCGGGTTCTTCCCGCGGCGACGCTCTTGTCGAGCCCGGCTTCGCGTGTGGTTCGCGATTGTTTTTCCGGCGATGGGATTTCGGTCGGGTTATCGGTTCCGCAATATTTGATAGCTCGGGATATTGATTTCCAACATAGGGGTATACATAAGCTAGAGCTTATAAGCTCTTAAAATTTGTTTGGTAACATTTTAAAAAAAGATCTTAAAAAACTTAAAAATAAGTTGTTTAACAGCTTATAAGCTGTTTAAAAAAAAGTAAAGGGGAGGTACTTTTTTTTCAACAGCTTACAAGCTCTTGCAAATTAAACCATAAAAGACCAAAATATCCCTAAAATTATTACATTTTATATATATATACAAAAATTCTAAATTTATTATTTAGTTAATATAAATATTATTAATTATTTTTTTCATATATAGCAATTTATTTTTGGTAATTTTATTTATATAAAATCTTAAATTGCCAAACAAATTAACGTCTTATAAGTTTATATATCTATTTTATCCAAACGGTTTAACGACTTATTTATTAAATAAGATATAACAGCTTATCAGCTCTTAAAACAACTTATAAAACGTAACATCTTATAAGCTCTTTTAAATAAGCTCGCCCAAACGGTATGGGAGATTTCAAAGTATCTGTGAATTCATTGAAGATGTAAGTTTGTATTATAAATGGTGAAATCTCTAGTATCCTTGGATCATCAGGCCAACTATACAAACACCTATTTATTTTTTTTTTGATTAAGTATCAAAATATTTATATATATATATATATATATATATATATATATATATATATATATATATATATATATATATATATATATATATATATATATATATATATTAAATAAATATTACATGGTCTAAAATATGAACTCAGATCCTCTCCTCATTATTTTTTACTAATATTTCTTAAGAAATGAATCCGGATCCTCTCTTCATCTTTTATTATATTAACTGTGAAGATCTTTCATAATTAGTTAATATAAATAATTAAAATAAATCCGGATCATCTCCTCATCTTTTATTATTATAGGAGTATACATATATGGGGTTATTATAGGGGGTATACATATATATGGAGGCAACGGTAAGGTAAGTCTTATATTATATTTCTCTCAATGTTTAGGCTAATAGTATTTTAGGGCACCATATCCAAAATATCTTTTTCAATTACAAAAAATAATAATAACTAAATTAATATAAATATATACTTAATTATTCTAATAACATAATTAAATTAAAAAAAAAAACTCACTTTATCCACGCACATTTTTATCAAATTTGTGTTTTAAGATTTGTTTTATTATTTATCAGTTTTTTTATCGGAATATCAACAGTTTCAAAACAACATGACTCAAATAATAAATAATAACTATTATTAATAAATAATAATAAAAGCGGTCATTTGATTAATTTTTGTAATTATATTAATTAAATTATCTACATGGTTCGTTTTGATGTGTGCTCAACGATTCCATTTCAATATCGGAGCATCATGTTCACGGACCACAACCGTGGTGGACTCGATTTCGATTTCTTGAGTATGCTAAGGCTTTGGCGTCTCAGGCGAGTCAGTTCCATGTTTGCAAGGTACGTGCGTGTGTTCAAATTTATACTCGACACATTACTCGTGAAAATAAATATCGTAAATTCAGTTATTCAGGGTCGAAAAGGACATACAGTTTAACTATTTCTTAACTATTTCTGAACTGAATGCACAAAGACAAAGCTCGTATCAGTAAATTCCACAAACTGGTTAATTTATCTGAGCACTCGATCGTTTGACCAAACCTATTTCTAGACTCGAAGCACAAAGCTCGTATCTGTAAGTTCCACATATCACTTAATTTATCCGATTGAGTAGCACTCGATCGTTTGTATTTATTTTAATTAAAATATTAAGATTTAATTGTTAGGAGATATTATTAAAAAAATGATGAGGAGAGGATCCTGATTTCTGAAATATGAGAGTTTAAATGAATGAAATATGTTTTTTGTAAAAGTTCCTAGATGATTTTTTCATAAAAAATATACGTCATTCGTCATTCGTCACGAAGAAACATATACATCTCTTATTTTATTTTGATCAAAATAAAATAACTTAATAATAGAGTTGATGATAGAGGACACGCAGTTTTGATATTCTCTCGTATATACTGTATTATTAATTAATTATAATTGTTTGTTATGAACTCAAACGAAATTGAAAAGAAATGTGTATGCAATTAAAAATTAATTTCTATTGTACATGAAACATTTCAATTATTTTTCTCATGGACTGCAGTGCCAAAATCCACTGCATAATAAGCAGTGTGCATGTGCACCGTTAAAATCCTATTAATAAATTATTTTTAATTCTTACCGTTAATTTAATTTATAAAATTTATTTTCAAGGCAATTTTTTTACAATTCATTTTTAACGAAATTATTTTATTAATAAAAAATGCATATTTTTATTATTTTACAAAATTAACGCCTTAGACAAATTAATTTAATAAGTATTTGAGTTTTTTTTTTATATTATACTAAAATTTGATACTGAAATTTATTTTTATAAATCAAAAATAAATAAACGTACTAACTTTATAAATTACTTATTGTTATAAAGTAAAGAGAATTGAGAGAGAATTGAATGAATTCATTAATGAGGGAGACCTCTTTATATATGATACAATCTAGGGTTTCTGACTTAACCAACAAGTCAAGCTATAAAATTCATTCATTATATTATATTCATAACATTCTCCCTTGAATGACTATTTATAGGATTGCTGTCTCGTTAAAACCTAGCCAGGAAAACCCAGTGGGATAAAACTTGACCGAAGGAAAAAGAGTACAACTTGTTCCCCCTGATTTATATTATTGAACATCCTTGAGTCGACGCATACCAATTCCATGGACTAGTTTCTTGAAAATGGTAGTTGGTAATGACTTCGTGAATAGGTCGGCTAAGTTGTCAATCGATAGTACTTGTTGAACTTCAATTTCGCCATTCTTCTAAAGCTCGTGTGTGTAGAAGAAATTTGGAGAGATGTGCTTTGTTCTGTCTCCTTTGATGTAACCTCCTTTGAGTTGTGTTATGCAAGCGGCGTTGTCTTCGTATAGTATTGTTGGACCATCCTTTGTAGAGCCAAGGTCACATGATGATTGGATGTAGTGAGTCATATTCCTTAGCCATACGCACTCTCGACTTGCTTCGTGAATTGCAATAATTTCAGAATGATTTGTAGATGTTGCCGTCAATGTTTGTTTCACAGATCTCCATGATATGTCAGTTCCTCCACGAGAAAAAACGTATCCTGTTTGTGATTTTGCTTTATGTGGATCTGAAAGATTACCTGCATCTGCATATCCAACTAAAGAAGATCCCAATTTTTGTTAATAAAACAAACCTAAGTCAATAGTACTCTTTAGGTATCGAAGTATGTGCTTAACACCATTCCAATGTCTTTTAGTGAGAGCAGAGCTATATCTCGCAAGGAGATTAACAGAAAATGCTATATCAGGCCGAGTGCAATTAGCCAGATAAGTTAATGCACCAATTGCACTTAAGTATGGTACTTAAGGACCAAGAATTGTTTCCCTTCTTCAAGTGGACGAAATGGATCCTTTTTCCCATCAAGTGAACGAACAACCTGTTGATGATTTAAGTGAAATCATTGTCCATTTAATGTGATTAGAATCATACAAAGTTTCGGTAATGATCCTACAACACTACAATATGATTTAGGCGAAGTGCGGGGTGCACGGTCATATAAAAGTGATAACGGATCATTGTTTGGTTAAGTGAATGTTGGTGCTGAATTATTGTGTGTAAATTGGCATGAATAATATGTTAATATCATGGTTTGCATGGTTGTAATATGCAGCCACGAAATTGCATGCATGACACCTAAAGAAATTGATTTCGAAGAGGTGTGACCATTCTTAAAGGGTGCAACTCTTCCCAAATGGTGCAGCCCTTCATGAAAGGGCATTTTCACTTTCCAAAGGGGTATTTCAACACTTATATAAGGGTGTTGAAAATCAGATTCTAAGACCCACGAAATTAAGAGCTTTGTGTTAACGAAGTATAGCGAATAAACATTCTATAATTTACTTGTTTGTAAAGCCAAAGAACAAGTGCGGTATTGTCTTATCCTAGAAGAAGTTTCGTGTAACGCCCCGATTTTCGTTTTGCAAAAACATAGCGAAAGCTTTAAAAATAAAATAATTCATTTAAAAATAAACAATCAATGTGGGGGTTACGTAAAACAAACCTCGTTTTCAAAGAAATGAGACTTTCAAAAAAAAATTGTAAAAATAGCAATTTAAGCATTAACTAAATAAAAATGAGATTTAAAATTTCACGTAAGAATATTCTTAAATAAATACATGTGTCACACTACCGCATCCTCGTTATTCCCCTCGAAGTCTCCGTTCGTACCTAAAAAAAAATGTCGTTGATTGGGGAGAGCTCAACGTGCTCAGCAGGAATCCCTTATCTTAAAATCATGATTTATATTATAAATACATGACACGTATAATCACATGAAGAATGTAGACACATAATTCACATAAACATATTTTTCACATAACTAAACATGTAAACCTATACTTTTCACATATTTCCGTCCCTGCCTATGGACGGACCTTGTTGTCACCCCTGCCTACGGGTGAACCTTGTTTATCATATACATTTCACATATTGCCGTACCTGCCTACGGACGGACCTTGTTGTCACTCCTGCCTACGAGTGAACCTTGTTAAACATGTACGTTTCACATATTGCCATCCCTGCCTATGGATGGACCTCGTTGTCACCCCTGCCTACGGGTGAACCTTGTTTTCATAGCATGTCATTTAAGCATATCACTTGAGCATAGTACACATGGCGATATCATATAACATATTACACGTGGCGATATCATATAACATATTACACGTAGATACTCCTATATCATACAAAGTCGACATCTCAACTAGCACACTTTTAACATGCGTAAACATAATATTCTCTAAGCATTTGATTAACATAAATACGAGATCACATAGTTTATTTCATCGACACTCATTCACATAAAGAAACATACACACATATTCATAACATAACTCATGAGTAAAGGATAAGAAGCCCCTACCTCTCGTAGGGTGCGTGATACTACTCGCGATTCCTAGGTTCAAACTCCTCTCCTAAACTTGAAAGTCGACTCCGAGACCTCTATGCTCGACTCCTATTCATTATATAACATTTAAAGATATATTAGTATAACTATATTGGGCTGAAAAGAAATAAAAGAATGGGCGGGATGTGTAAATTATTATTGGGCTTGGAAGTAATTGGGCTAGAAAAGTAAAGTGGGCTGAACTTGTTGGCCCAAATCATTTGTGTCTTCTGAGATTAAGGAATCGAATCCCTAATCGCAAATCTCCATCTTCTTCAATTCGATGAGAGAGAACAAAGGGAAAAAAGATTTCGGCCGTGTTTCGGTTTCAGTGGGTCTCTCAAAGGGGCTGTTCGCCGGAGGTGGGGCTGTTCGCCGGAGGTCTCTGCAACTGACGACAACCAAGGCTTGGCTCGGATGTGACTCGGATCGTACGGCTCCGACGAGGCTTCGACTGTCGGAGTGAGGCTCGGCGTCGGCGGCGGTAGTTACCTCAACGGACTTCGATCAGCTTCCAATAACGGCGACGCAGGGGCAGGGCAGGTTCTTCTTCGTCACGCGATCCCGAAAGAGATGATTGTGGTTTCTCAAAGGAAGAACGACGGGGTCCCGATTTTCCGAAAGATTGTTGGAGGCGGCGGTGCTGGTTCAACTTGCGAGAGGTGGTGGTGGTGATGACCGATTGAGATCGTTAAAGTTTGGGTTGTCGGTCGAGAATTTCCGGCATTAGGACGTGTGTGTCGTTAGCTATTGAACAAGGAAGAAAGGGAAAAGGGATTACCTCTGCTTTTCATCTTGAGAGATTCTAATTGTCCTCGATGTAGAAAAGAGCAAGCATTTATTTTTATCATTGTAGAGGTTGAGATAATTGGGGTCAAAGATTTAGTTGAGAAGGACTCGGGAGTGAGGAAACGTGAACGTGACCCAACTTCTTCATTATTTTCAAAAAAATATTAAAACCGATAAACTCAAAATTATTAATAATAGACTTCTTAAATAATCTTAATATATATATATATATATATATATATATATATATATATATATATATATATATATATATATATATATATATATTTAAAGATTTTAATCAATGTATTATTTTTCTAATTAATTATTATTTTATTGCATTATTTATAGTATTTTTAAATTCTAAAATTTTACTCGATTTTAAAGAACATAATAAATTATAATAAATTTAAATATTATTAGGCGAAAACGGAGTGCTACAATACTACCCCTCTTAAAAGAAATTTCGTCCTCGAAATTCAAAAAATAAAATACAAGCATTGAGTTATCTTAGCAATATGTCGTCTCTCATGCCCTACCTCCATTTCCATACATGTTTCTCAGAGGTCCATTGTTTCTACCATTATTGTTGGGACAATTACCGGACTTGTGCCCTTCTTTGTGACACCGAAAGCATTCATCTTTTCCCTTCAAGCATATTCCATTGTGGTGTTTCCCGCATTCTCTACACAAGGGCTTGTAAGTCGGTGCAACATGGTGATCATGTCCTTCGATCCTCGGCTGCTTGTTCTCATTTCGCTCTTCGTCCTCCCATTTTCTCTTTTCATTATCCATGGTTGACATCGGTTTCACTTCGTCTCCTTTCAATCCTACCTCAACTTTATGAGCCCTTGTTACTAGCTCATAATAGCCTAGATCACCCTGCGCTGCCAAGATTCCAGCGAGTTGGGGCCTCAGTCCCCTCTCGAATCTCGATGCCCTCTTCGCATCATCATCCACCAGATGTGGGGGCAAACCTGCTCAACTCCTTGAATTTTCTCTCATACTCGGTCGTTGTCATGGTTCCCTGCTTCAGATTCAGGAACTCCGTCTCCTTCTCGTTACGATAGGACTGTGGGAAATACTGATTCATAACCTCAGTCTTGAAGATATCCCAAGTCATAGCTTTCTTCTCATCTTCGGTCAGACCGCGCCAGAACCCTTCCCACCAGTGATCTGCATGTTCCACCAACTGAAAGGTGGCACAAGCTATCTTTGAAGCATCTCCACATTGAATGGTGCGGAAAATGCGTTCTAGTGAACGAAACCATTCTTCAACCACTGCAGGACCATCTCGCCCATTGTAGGTTGACGGATGATAGCGGCGAAACCGCTCAACTGCGCGCTCGTGATCCGCATTTCCTCCTCCATTACCTTGCATGGTATGGAGAAAGTGATTGATGTCCATGCCCATGGCTTCAGCAGTAGCCCAATTCATTGTTGGTTGCTCCTCTCCGTTAGCTGGCATTTCTTTCTGTAATACGAGTATTTAGGTTTTCAGTTTAATTATTTTCTTTACGTGGTTGAATAGTACGTGTCATCGTCGTGCGTAACATCCAATGTTAAACGTAAACCTAAAGGCCATTTCTAATTTCCAAGTACTCCTATGTCCGTGAAGCCATAAACATAAAATCATACCTTTGGAGAACTCGACGAGGAATGACGAAGGTAGCAGTAGTGACATTTTATTTCCTTTTATTTTGAAACATGAAACTTGTCCTTTTTGAAAAAATTGTAAAGTCTACAGAATCAAAACTGGTGCTCTGATACCACTTTGTAACGCCCCGATTTTCGTTTTGCAAAAATATAGCGAAAGCTTTAAAAATAAAATAATTCATTTAAAAAATAAACAATCAAATGTGGGGGTTACGTAAAATAAACCTCGTTTTTCAAAGAAATGAGACTTTCAAAAAAAATTGTAAAAATATCAATTTAAGCATTAACTAAATAAAAATGAGCTTTAAAATTTCACGTAAGAATATTCTTAAATAAATACATGTGTCACACTACCGCATTCTCGTTATTCCCCTCGAAGTCTCCGTTCGTACCTAAAAAAAAATGTCGTTGATTGGGGTGAGCTCAACGTGCTCAGCAGGAATCCCTTATCTTAAAATCATGATTTATATTATAAATACATGGCACGTATAATCACATGAAGAATGTAGACACATAATTCACATAAACATATTTTTCACATAACTAAACATGTAAACCTATACTTTTCACATATTGCCGTCCCTGCCTATGGACGGACCTTGTTGTCACCACTGCCTACGGGTGAACCTTGTTTATCATATACATTTCACATATTGCCGTCCCTGCCTACGGACGGACCTTGTTGTCACTCCTGCCTACGAGTGAACCTTGTTAAACATGTACGTTTCACATATTGCCATCCCTGCCTATGGATGGACCTTGTTGTCACCCCTGCCTACGGGTGAACCTTGTTTTCATAGCATGTCATTTAAGCATATCACTTGAGCATAGTACACATGGGGATATCATATAACATATTACACGTGGAGATATCATATAACATATTACACGTAGATACTCCTATATCATACAAAGTCGACATCTCAACTAGCACACTTTTAACATGCGCAAACATAATATTCTCTAAGCATTTAATTAACATAAATACGAGATCACATAGTTTATTTCATCGACACTCATTCACATAAAGATACATACACACATATTCATAACATAACTCATGAGTAAAGGATAAGAATCCCCTACCTCTCGTAGGGTGCGTGATACTACTCGCGAGTCCTAGGTTCAAACTCCTCTCCTAAACTTGAAAGTCGACTCCGAGACCTCTATGCTCGACTCCTATTCATTATATAACATTTAAAGATATATTAGTATAACTATATTGGGCTGAAAAGAAATAAAAGAATGGGCGGGATGTGTAAATTATTATTGGGCTTGGAAGTAATTGGGCTAGAAAAGTAAAGTGGGCTGAACTTGTTGGCCCAAATCATTTTTGTCTTCTGAGATTAAGGAATTGAATCCCTAATCACAAATCTCCATCTTCTTCAATTCGATGAGAGAGAACAAAGGGAAAAAAGATTTCGGCCGTGTTTCGATTTCAGTGGGTCTCTCAAAGGGGCTGTTCGCCGGAGGTCTCTGCAACTGACGACAACCAAGGCTTGGCTCGGATGTGACTCGGATCGTACGACTCCGACGAGGCTTCGACTGTCGGAGTGAGGCTCGGCGTCGGCGACGGTAGTTACCTCAACGGACTTCGATCAGCTTCCAATACCGGCGACGCAGGGGCAGGGCAGGTTCTTCTTCGTCACGCGATCCCGAAAGAGATGATTGTGGTTTCTCAAAGGAAGAACGACGGGGTCCCGATTTTCGGAAAGATTGTTGGAGGCGGCGGTGCTGGTTCAACTTGCGAGAGGTGGTGGTGGTGATGACCGATTGAGATCGTTAAAGCTTGGGTTGTCGGTCGAGAATTTCCGGCATTAGGACGCGTGTGTCGTTAGCTATTGAACAAGGAAGAAAGGGAAAAGGGATTACCTCTGCTTTTCTTCTTGAGAGATTCTAGTTGTCCTCGATGTAGAAAAGAGCAAGCATTTATTTTTATCATTGTAGAGGTTGAGATAATTGGGGTCAAAGATTTAGTGGAGAAGGACTCGGGAGTGAGGAAACGTGAACGTGACCCAGCTTCTTCATTATTTTCAAAAAAATATTAAAACCGATAAACTCAAAATTATTAATAATAGACTTCTTAAATAATCTTAATATATATATATATATATATATATATATATATATATATATATATATATATATATATATATATATATGAAGATTTTAATCAATGTATTATTTTTATAATTAATTATTATTTTATTGCATTATTTAAAGTATTTTTTAATTCTAAAATTTTACTCGATTTAAAAGAACATAATAAATTATAATAAATTTAAATATTATTAGGCGAAAACGGAGTGCTACAATACTACCCCTCTTAAAAGAAATTTCGTCCTCAAAATTCGAAAAATAAAATACTAGCATTGAGTTATCTTAGCAATATGTCGTCTCTCATGCCATACCTCCATTTCCATACATGTTTCTCAGAGGTCCATTGTTTCTACCATTATTGTTGGGACAATTACCGGACTTGTGCCCTTCTTTGTGAAACCGAAAGCATTCATCTTTTCCCTTCAATCATATTCCATTGTGGTGTTTCCCGCATTCTCTACACAAGGGCTTGTAAGTCGGTGCAACATGGTGATCATGTCCTTCGATCCTCGGCTGCTTGTTCTCATTTCGCTCTTCGTCCTCCCATTTTCTCTTTTCATTTTCCATGGTTGGCATCGGTTTCACTTCGTCTCCTTTCAATCCTACCTCAACTTTATGAGCCCTTGTTACTAGCTCATAATAGCCTAGATCACCCTGCGCTGCCAAGATTCCAGCGAGTTGGGGCCTCAGTCCCCTCTCGAATCTCGATGCCCTCTTCGCATCATCATCCACCAGATGTGGGGCAAACCTGCTCAACTCGTTGAATTTTCTCTCATACTCGGTCGTTGTCATGGTCCCCTGCTTCAGATTCAGGAACTCCGTCTCCTTCTCGTTACGATAGGACTGTGGGAAATACTGATTCATAACCTCAGTCTTGAAGATATCCCAAGTCATAGCTTTCTTCTCATCTTCGGTCAGACCGCGCCAGAACCCTTCCCACCAGTGATCTGCATGTTCCACCAACTGAAAGGTGGCACAAGCTATCTTTGAAGCATCTCCACATTGAATGGTGCGGAAAATGCGTTCTAGTGAACGAAACCATTCTTCAACCACTGCAGGACCATCTCGCCCATTGTAGGTTGGCGGATGATAGCGGCGAAACCGCTTAACTGCGCGCTCGTGATCCGCATTTCCTCCTCCATTAGCTTGCATGGTCTGGAGAAAGTGATTGATGTCCATGCCCATGGCTTCAGCAGTAGCCCGATTCATTGTTGGTTGCTCATCTCCGTTAGCTGCCATTTCTTTCTGTAATACGAGTATTTAGGTTTTCAATTTAATTATTTTCTTTACGTGGTTGAATAGTACGTTTCATCGTCGTGCGTAACATCCAATGTTAAACGTAAACCTAAAGGCCATTTCTAATTTCCAAGTACTCCTATGTCCGTGAAGCCATAAACATAAAATCATACCTTTGGAGAACTCGACGAGGAATGACGAAGGTAGAAGTAGTGACATTTTATTTCCTTTTATTTTGAAACATGAAACTTGTCCTTTTTGAAAAAATTGTAAAGTCTACAGAATCAAAACTGGTGCTCTGATACCACTTTGTAACGCCCCGATTTTCGTTTTGCAAAAATATAGCGAAAGCTTTAAAAATAAAATAATTCATTTAAAAATAAACAATCAAATGTGGGGGTTACGTAAAATAAACCTCGTTTTTCAAAGAAATGAGACTTTAAAAAAAATTGTAAAAATAGCAATTTAAGCATTAACTAAATAAAAATGAGCTTTAAAATTTCACGTAAGAATATTCTTAAATAAATACATGTGTCACACTACCGCATCCTCGTTATTTCCCTCGAAGTCTCCGTTCGTACCTAAAAAAAATGTCGTTGATTGGGGTAAGCTCAACGTGCTCAGCAGGAATCCCTTATCTGAAAATCATGATTTATATTATAAATACATGGCACGTATAATCACATGAAGAATGTAGACACATAATTGACATAAACATATTTTTCACATAACTAAACATGTAAACCTATACTTTTCACATATTGCCGTCCCTGCCTATGGACGGACCTTGTTGTCACCCCTGCCTACGGGTGAACCTTGTTTATCATATACATTTCACATATTGCCGTACCTGCCTACGGACGGACCTTGTTTTCACTCCTGCCTACGAGTGAACCTTGTTAAACATGTACGTTTCACATATTGCCATCCCTACCTATGGATGGACCTTGTTGTTACCCCTGCCTACGGGTGAACCTTGTTTTCATAGCATGTCATTTAAGCATATCACTTGAGCATAGTACACATGGGGATATCATATAACATATTACACGTGGAGATATCATATAACATATTACACGTAGATACTCCTATATCATACAAAGTCGACATCTCAACTAGCACACTTTTAACATGCGTAAACATAATATTCTCTAAGCATTTAATTAACATCAATACGAGATCACATAGTTTATTTCATCGACACTCATTCACATAAAGACACATACACACATATTCATAACATAACTCATGAGTAAAGGATAAGAAGCCCCTACCTCTCGTAGGGTGCGTGATACTACTCGCGAGTCTTAGGTTCAAACTCCTCTCCTAAACTTGAAAGTCGACTCCGAGACCTCTATGCTCGACTCCTATTCATTATATAACATTTAAAGATATATTAGTATAACTATATTGGGCTGAAAAGAAATAAAAGAATGGGCGGGATGTGTAAATTATTATTGGGCTTGGAAGTAATTGGGCTAGAAAAGTAAAGTGGGCTGAACTTGTTGGCCCAAATCATTTGTGTCTTCTGAGATTAAGGAATCGAATCCCTAATCACAAATCTCCATCTTCTTCAATTCGATGAGAGAGAACAAAGGGAAAAAAGATTTCGGCCGTGTTTCGGTTTCAGTGGGTCTCTCAAAGGGGCTGTTCGCCGGAAGTGGGGTTGTTCGCCGGAGGTCTCTGCAACTGACGACAGCCAAGGCTTGGCTCGGATGTGACTCGGATCGTACGTCTCCGACGAGGATTCGACTGTCGGAGTGAGGCTCGGCGTCGGCGGCGGTAGTTACCTCAACGGACTTCGATCAGCTTCCAATAGCGGCGACGCAGGGGCAGGGCAGTTTCTTCTTCGTCACGCGATCCCGAAAGAGATGATTGTGGTTTCTCAAAGGAAGAACGACGGGGTCCCGATTTTCCGAAAGATTGTTGGAGGCGGCGGTGCTGGTTCAACTTGCGAGAGGTGGTGGTGGTGATGACCGATTGAGATCGTTAAAGTTTGGGTTGTCGGTCGAGAATTTCCGGCATTAGGACGTGTGTGTCGTTAGTTATTGAACAAGGAGGAAAGGGAAAAGGGATTACCTCTGCTTTTCTTCTTGAGAGATTCTAGTTGTCCTCGATGTAGAAAAGAGCAAGCATTTATTTTTATCATTGTAGAGGTTGAGATAATTGGGGTCAAAGATTTAGTGGAGAAGGACTCGGGAGTGAGGAAACGTGAACGTGACCCAGCTTCTTCATTATTTTCAAAAAAATATTAAAACCGATAAACTCAAAATTATTAATAATAGACTTCTTAAATAATCTTAATATATATATATATATATATATATATATATATATATATATATATATATATATATATATATATATATATTTAAAGATTTTAATCAATGTATTATTTTTATAATTAATTATTATTTTATTACATTATTTAAATTATTTTTAAATTCTAAAATTTTACTCGATTTAAAAGAACATAATAAATTATAATAAATTTAAATATTATTAGGCGAAAACGAAGTGCTACAATACTACCCCTCTTAAAAGAAATTTCGTCCTCGAAATTCGAAAAATAAAATACTAGCATTGAGTTATCTTAGCAATATGTCGTCTCTCATGCCCTACCTCCATTTCCATACATGTTTCTCAGAGGTCCATTGTTTCTACCATTATTGTTGGGACAATTACCGGACTTGTGCCCTTCTTTGTGACACCGAAAACATTCATCTTTTCCCTTCAAGCATATTCCATTGTGGTGTTTCCCGCATTCTCTACACAAGGGCTTGTAAGTCGGTGCAACATGGTGATCATGTCCTTCGATCCTCGGCTGCTTGTTCTCATTTCGCTCTTCGTCCTCCCATTTTCTCTTTTCATTTTCCATGGTTGGCATCGGTTTCACTTCGTCTCCTTTCAATCCTACCTCAACTTTATGAGCCCTTGTTACTAGCTCATAATAGCCTAGATCACCCTGCGCTGCCAAGATTCCAGCGAGTTGGGGCCTCAGTCCCCTCTCGAATCTCGATTCCCTCTTCGCATCATCATCCACCAGATGTGGGGCAAACCTGATCAACTCGTTGAATTTTCTCTCATACTCGGTCGTTGTCATGGTCCCCTGCTTCAGATTCAGGAACTCCGTCTCCTTCTCGTTACGATAGGACTGTGGGAAATACTGATTCATAACCTCAGTCTTGAAGATATCCCAACTCATAGCTTTCTTCTCATCTTCGGTCAGACCGCGCCAGAACCCTTCCCACCAGTGGTCTGCATGTTCCACCAACTGAAAGGTGGCACAAGCTATCTTTGAAGCATCTCCACATTGAATGGTGCGGAAAATGCGTTCTAGTGAACGAAATCATTCTTCAACCACTGCAGGACCATCTCGCCCATTGTAGGTTGGCGGATGATAGCGGCGAAACCGCTCAACTGCGCGCTCGTGATCCGCATTTCCTCCTCCATTAGCTTGCATGGTCTGGAGAAAGTGATTGATGGCCATGCCCATGGCTTCAGCAGTAGCCCGATTCATTGTTGGTTGCTCATCTCCGTTAGCTGCCATTTCTTTCTGTAATACGAGTATTTAGGTTTTCAATTTAATTATTTTCTTTACGTGGTTGAATAGTATGTTTCATCGTCGTGCGTAACATCCAATGTTAAACGTAAACCTAAAGGCCATTTCTAATTTCCATGTACTCCTATGTCCGTGAAGCCATAAACATAAAATCATACCTTTGGAGAACTCGACGAGGAATGACGAAGGTAGCAGTAGTGACATTTTATTTCCTTTTATTTTGAAACATGAAACTTGTCCTTTTTGAAAAAATTGTAAAGTCTACAGAATCAAAACTGGTGCTCTGATACCACTTTGTAACGCCCCGATTTTCGTTTTGCAAAAATATAGCGAAAGCTTTAAAAATAAAATAATTCATTTAAAAATAAACAATCAAATGTGGGGGTTACGTAAAATAAACCTCGTTTTTCAAAGAAATGAGGCTTTCAAAAAAAATTGTAAAAATAGCAATTTAAGCATTAACTAAATAAAAATGAGCTTTAAAATTTCACGTAAATATTCTTAAATAAATACATGTGTCACACTACCGCATCCTCGTTATTCCCCTCGAAGTCTTCGTTTGTACCTAAAAAAAAATGTCGTTGATTGGGGTGAGCTCAACGTGCTCAGCAGGAATCCCTTATCTTAAAATCATGATTTATATTATAAATACATGGCACGTATAATCACATGAAGAATGTAGACACATAATTCACATAAACATATTTTTCACATAACTAAACATGTAAACCTATACTTTTCACATATTGTCGTCCCTGCCTATGGACGGACCTTGTTGTCACCCCTGCCTACGGGTGAACCTTGTTTATCATATACATTTCACATATTGCCGTCCCTGCCTACGGACGGACCTTGTTGTCACTCCTGCCTACGAGTGAACCTTGTTAAACATGTACGTTTCACATATTGCCATCCCTACCTATGGATGGACCTTGTTGTCACCCCTGCCTACGGGTGAACCTTGTTTTCATAGCATGTCATTTAAGCATATCACTTGAGCATAGTACACATGGCGATATCATATAACATATTACACGTGGCGATATCATATAACATATTACACGTAGATACTCCTATATCATACAAAGTCGACATCTCAACTAGCACACTCTTAACATGCGTAAACGTAATATTCTCTAAGCATTTAATTAACATCAATACGAGATCACATAGTTTATTTCATCGACACTCATTCACATAAAGACACATACACACATATTCATAACATAACTCATGAGTAAAGGATAAGAAGCCCTACCTCTCGTAGGGTGCGTGATACTACTCGCGAGTCCTAGGTTCAAACTCCTCTCCTAAACTTGAAAGTCGACTCCGAGACCTCTATGCTCGACTCCTATTCATTATATGAAATTTAAAGATATATTAGTATAACTATATTGGGCTGAAAAGAAATAAAAGAATGGGCGGGATGTGTAAATTATTATTGGGCTTGGAAGTAATTGGGCTAGAAAAGTAAAGTGGGCTGAACTTGTTGGCCCAAATCATTTGTGTCTTCTGAGATTAAGGAATCGAATCCCTAATCACAAATCTCCATCTTCTTCAATTCGATGAGAGAGAACAAAGGGAAAAAAGATTTCGGCCGTGTTTCGGTTTCAGTGGGTCTCTCAAAGGGGCTGTTCGCCGGAGGTCTGTTGGAGTTGTGTACTTAATGTCTAGATTTAAGTAACGGTAAACTCCCGGTCATAGCATTTAATCTATTAAATTAATAAACAATTGTTTGCGTTTAATTATTGTTAATTAAATATATGCAAATCATAGTCCTGGATTTTATACGTTGTAGTTAGTATGGTGTGTATGGACACACAGAAGATCATACTATCGGTTACTCGTATTTAATCAAACAGTTGCTCACGACCTAGATGGACACGGACCAATCCATCGGTATAGTCGTTGTGTGAGAGAGAAAATAATTTATCTTAATTATTTTATCACACTTGTACACTTGGTGTATTGGGCGGATCGCTTGAGATTTATCGATTAGGATTGCCGGCGATAATCGATTCAAGTCTCAGAGTATTTTATTCTTAATCCCCGATACTATTGCGGGTGTGTATATTTAATATATGTGACTTTGATTTTCCAAAGGAATTAATCGATTTAATTATTGGGTTAATTACCGGTTAAGTTGGGTCACTATATTTTATATATGGCATGCCGTGAATACTTGACGGGAAAGTGTATCCCGGAAGGGTTGATAATATCCCCGAGATGAGTTCATAAGGAATTATTGTGTAAACCTCATGAGTGGATTCGTTCCGCACAATAATTAAGGTTGAATGATACTAGTTTCGGATTCAAGAGATGAATAAATTAATTAGCAATAAATTAATTTTATTCATGGATATTTAAATCTTAAATACACGGAATAAATAATTCTACCGGAGAAATATTATTTGATATAATATGGTTTAATATTGGGAGTGCAATTAATTTATATAGTGGAAAATAAATTAATTAATATTAATGGGAGATTAATAGATTTGGGTTTGGGCTCAATTTAATCATTAATATTGGAAGCCCAATATTCCACCTCCTTTAGATCCCCTACGTAGCCTATAAAAGCACTACATGGTCTTCACTTTTTAATAAGACAAGATTATCATACTTGATATTCTAGAGAGTTGAAGAGGATCCATAAGCTTGGAAGATCGTCGCCCACCCGACGTTCAAGCTAGTGCAAGGAATACGTGGGAAGATCGTAAGGTCATCATCTTGATTTCGTTTCTCCGCACAACGAATCGAAAGGTAAAATCATAAACTCCCTTCTATGATTTTATGTGAATTGATTGTGATACATACATGAACACATGATTCGGGAAAACGACGAACCTCGGGGACGGGGATTCGAGATCCCCGGCGAGGATCGAAGGTGGCGGTCGAACCCTAGGGTTCAGACCGCCGTGACGCGCAAAGCCCTCGGCTCAGCCGAGGGGCGATCGAGCCCGTGAGCTCGATCGCGGGTGTGCTACGGGGTCACCCGTAGCTGCCTCGTACGTGCTACGGGTTCGCCCGTAGCGGGTGTGCGGGGCTGGACGCCCCGCGAGCAGCGAGCCCGTGAGCTCGCTGCGGGGCTGCCACGAGCAGCCCCGGGGATGCCGTGAGGCATCCCAGCGATCATCGCGAGATGATCGCGAGCCCCGTGCGGGGGCTCGGCTGGGCACCACGGGCGGACCGTGGTGGTGCTCGGTTGAGCTCCGGCTCGTGCGGTGGTTCGTGGTCGGATCTACGGCGATCGAGGATTTCGGTCGGGTTGTTATTTTCCGCAAATTCTAATGGCCCGGGATATCGATTTCCAACAACTGGTATCAGAGCGTTTGGTTTCGTGTTCATGTATGTGTTCAATCATCGTTCTACCTTGCAGGGATTCTGACTATCATGGTTAATTTATTGATTAATTGTTTAATTAATTGTTGATTTAATTTTACCATGATTATTAAACTCTCGGACATGTCGAGATTCGTTTTGTGTGGATGAATGCTTGTAATAGTAAAAATTCGAGGGTTAACCGAATTTAGATTTATTATTATTGTTCTATGTTTTCCGGAAAGTGTATAGGGTCGATTTCATGTATAAAATCGATACCGGAATTGTAAATTTATTTCTTGTAATTTATTTACGTTGGATCGATGCCGAGACGACCGCCGGAGAACTCATGTGACGAAGGAGATGATGATGATGATCGAGAGGGGCGAAGGGGGCTGCCCGCGGGACTCCTCGGCCACGCCGGCCACCGGTGGTGGTGGCGCGTGGGCTGGGGACGGCGGCGGTGGTGCTCCCGGCCGGCGATCGGGGGGGGGGGGGGGGGGGGTCCTCGTGATCTCGTGCTACTCCTACCTAGATTCACTTTCCTAATTAATTCGATTTTCCTATTTTGAGTATTCCTAAGTTTGGGAACTCTCATGGAGATAGGAAAAGAATTAATTAATATTATTTATTTCCTTATTCTATTATAGAAGTCTTCTAGAATATTCCAAGTCCTACTTGGAATAGGATTCTAAAGATTTTATAGAATTGGAAGGGAAATAATTAATTAATAAATTAATTTTATTTCCTAGTTGATTATTCCTATTTTATGGGAATTTTCATGGACATGGAAATTAATTAATTTTGGAAAGTAGAAGAGTCCTAATTTATTTTATTTCCTTATTCTATTATAGAAGTCTTCTAGAATATTCCAAGTTTCACTTGGATAGATTATTCTAGAGATTTAATAGAATTAGATAGGAAAATAAATAAATAAAAAAATATTAATAATATTTAGTTTTATTTTTGATTTATTCGATTGACTTAATTTTCGAATTAAGTATCTTTTTGGATTTATTGAAAATAAATAGATTTAAATATTGGGATTAATATTCTCGTCACATGGAGCATTCAAGAACGAAGACTGAAGACTAGAAGACGCATACGGAGATGGAATAAAGCCATGATAGTCGGAAAATAATTTTCTAGCATTATTTTGACTATGTGATATGTGCTTTATTACTTGTATGCATGCTTATGTGTTTAATTATGCATTAGATAGCGTATCCCTTTTTGTTATAAAAAGCTAAGTGGGAGAGGGGATGGAAACATTCCCATGGTCTCCATTACTGTTCTCTTGGTGACATTTATGAGCTTTCGAAGTTCATATAGATATGTCATTGGAGGAGAATTCTTGTAATTCCTTTTACGAGAAACATTGATTAAGTCTATCAAACAATGCCTAATTTGTCTTTCTGAAACTGACTTCAAGTCGACTCATTCTCACCCCGGGGAGTGGAATGGAGCCAAAGCCACTTGGTCATGTGGATGACACAAATTAGAGACATTCGTACCATTCTTTTGAAGGTGGATCGATTGTCTGCTCGGCTCCCTCATCTAATGAGAGATAGGGTTGTTCGCATGGTGAATCACTGGTTAGAAACTTCGAGTTTCACTTATGATTCTCCGCGTCTTGATTTACGAAAATCGAATGGATCTTGTAATTGGGAGTCAATTATAAAAGTCTCTTGGTGTAGTAAACGTCCACACCACGTGGCTTGCTATACTAACGGATTTTGGATTAATTGATGTAAACAGTTGTAAGGAATTGTGAAGAGTTGTTAAGTTGTCGTAAACGTCCACACCACGTGGCTTGCGGTAATGTAGCAATTCCAAGCGATTCACTTGGGTGCTGAGTAATGGTTTACACTTAGATACGCATTATAGTATTCCTCCCCACGAGGTTACGCTATAAGTGATGTATGACCAAAGAAAATCTAATTGCTAAATCATTTGGGTGGGTAAACGTCCACACCACGTGGCTTGCCTTACCTGATGGGATTTTAGATGTAATTAGTAATTTAATGATATTATTTGAGGGAGATAATATCGGATATTAAATTGATTGTTTGTTTAAATGTGCTTATAGGTTTAGAGAATAGCTATGAACCCACTTTCTGTGATACTCAAGGAGCATAAACTCACTGGCCCCAATTATATTGATTGGAGGAGAAATTTGGACATTGTCCTGACTTCTGAAGAGTACAAGTTTGTACTCCATGAAGTATGCCCTGCTGAGCCCACTGATGCCTCAACTAATGAGGAAAAACAAGCATTTAGGAAGTGGAAAAAGGCTGATGAAATGGCTAGGTGTTATATTTTGGCTTCAATGTCAAATGTACTCCAAACCCAACATCAGTCGATGGACACTGCCTATGATATGTTGTTTAACCTCAAAGAAATGTTTGGGGAGCAAGATCGTGCGGCAAGGCAAGAAGCCATGAGAGTCCTCATGACAACTACTCAGTCTGAAAGAACGCCCGTAGGGGATCACGTTCTTAAGATGATGAGTTTGTTGAATGAGCTTGAGATCCTAGGAGCTCAAATTGATGCTGAGACGCAAGTCGACATCATACTCCAGTCTCTCACCCCTAGTTTTGAGCAGTTTCGCATGAGCTATAATATGGGTAAACTGTCTTATACTCTTGCGCAACTCCTGACTGAACTGAAGGCGGCAGAGGGGATCTACAAGAAGGGCAAGTCTCAAGCGCTTGTAGCTACCAAGTCCAAAGGCTTAAAGCCTGTTGGAGGTAGGGGCAAGAAAAGGAAGCAAGCCTGGAAACCCAGTGGTGCCAAGAGGAGTGGACCACGAGTGGGGGCTGCAAAGCCAAGAGGCAAGTGCTTCCGATGCAATAAGTCTGGACACTGGAAGTCTGAATGTCCTCTCAAAGGTACGAATTTTTCTTTAGTCGTAAAAACATAGTCAGCGGTATTATCTACCAGAAATCTGGTGTGTAGATATGGAACCATTGACGGTATGTGCATTTTAAATGCAGGGGTTCCAGAAAACCCGACGACTTAGAGAAGAAGAGTTCGAGTCTACACGGGCAAAAGCTGTAGAGGAGGCAGCTGTTGCAGTGGAAGACATTTATCTGCTTTAGTAGTTAAATAGGATTTCATTTCAAGTTTATTGCATTATGTACCCTTTATTTTAGAAAGAACTTTTGTTCTGGATTTCTATTATTTATGAATGGATATTTTATTTCTTTAATCATGGTGATGATTTTGATAAGAAATAATGGGTATTATCTATTCTGGTACATTAGATAGCAATATATATGAATGATAGATCCTCAGTCTACCACGATGCAACAAACCGTTCTATAACTTGTTTTACTTGTTAGATATATTTCTTTATTAAATCATTATACTTGTGAATTCTTATACTTAGTAGTTTTGATTCAAATAAAATTCAAAAGGTCGAAATTGATTTGATCAATTAAAGTTGAAGGAATGGACCTTCTGACCTAAGAATTGAATTTGGAAGATAATACAACTAAGCATACCTTTCGGTAAAGGATAGAATTCGGACAAGTATTGAGAATGATCAATGGTATATGCAGACATATGTGTAGTAAGAAAGGAACGAGTAATTCTTTCAAGAATACTCGAAGAATGGATTAGGATGCTTAATGTGCCATAAAAGCAAAGTGTTTTAGTCACAAAGCAATTATGGGGAACCTTCTAAGTATATCCATTGGAAGCCTGCGACTAAAATCGCGGAGGCTATCACCTATCTGAATAACACATAGCATAATCAAAGATTGAGATTAAGTCTCAAAAAGACTGCACCATACACTTACGTGTATAGATGGTATGTCAGTAATAAGAAATGAGATTCTAATAGTAAAAGAACAAGTTGTTCGGAACTACCTATGTTCTATGGATATTCCTGGAGACAATGGCATATTCAATATGGTTGTAGGATATCCTAGATGAACAAAGTATTGTGAGTTCTATAGTACTATGAACCAGAAGGACGTGTAACGCCCGGTTCTTAGAGGAAGACTATTAGAAGAACCACAAAGCCCGAACTGACGTAATACCTTGGAATGAGAAGAAGGACAAAAGACTAGGAACCAGCCAAACCGAGTAGTATTACACCACACACTGCACCTACTGTTATTACTGTTATACACCGGGACGCCATTGCAGTGGGAGGTTGTTGAACAACCAGAGATGTTCATAAGACTAGAAGAGTTTCGGACTCTGGATCTAGTAAAGATGAAATCGATCCCTAGCTCTGCACGAGGGCGGTACTAGATCTAAATGTGCCTGCTTGGAGGACAATAAAGTTTATTGTCAAGCGGCAAGATCATTTAGAGTAAAAGTTTAGTAAATCCATTTATGGATTGAAAGAAAGTTATGAATCGTGGAACTTGCGAATTGATGGGATAGTCCATTTGATGGATTCATCAAAAGGCATAGACGAAAGGTGTATTGGAGACGTAATGGATACAAGGTGGTGTTTCTCGGAGATTTTATGTAGATAACATTTTATCATTGGCAACAATGTAAAGATGTTTTCAGACATAAAATGATGGTTGTCTAAATAAATCGGGATATAAGATTGAGTGGAAGTTAGAACATGTTCTTGAGATCTTTTTGATCTAGGGATAAGAACATTGTACTTCTCCTAGATATCTTATACGATTATGGTTTGTTTTAAACATGCATGCTTCTGAGAAAGGTTATTGCCTTTCAGAGACAGAATATACATCTATCTAAAGGGTATGTGTTTCGAACGCATGAAGGAGATAGATTAGGACAAAGCAGTTTCCTACACTTCAAGTGTGGAAAGCTTTATAGATGCAATGTTGTAAAACGAGAACCTGGTATCAACTATGCGGTTTGCGTAGTGGGAGGATATCAAAGTAATCTAGACAAGAGATTTTCGGATGCTGTAATAGTACTTGCGAAGTACTGGATTACTAAGCAAGACGAAATCTTCTTCGATTACATTTTCTCAGATCTCAAGTCAAAGAATGACCAGTGTAAGTCGATATCAGGCTATGTGTTCACTTTTAGAAAGAGGTGGAACCATGAAATGAAAGATTGATAAGCAGGACGCTTCTCAGACTCTCTCGTAACCGAATAGCAGCCTCAGAGGCAGCGGAAGTTTTGGTTAGGTTCCGGGATAACCTCTGGACTTGGATATGACTCTTAGTTTACCAAAGGCTATTGGATAGCGGTGCATGGTAAACTGGAAGAGGTCATAAGTCAAAAGTGATGTTAACACATAGAGCAAGTACCACCTGATACGAGTTATCGTCAAGGGAGACGACCCAGTAGTCACCAAGATAACTTCAGAGCGGCAACCTAGAGTGCTCATTCACATGATACTTCTTGGAAGTACACTTTAAAGCACGTGATGAGTATGGGAGTCGGGAGTTTGGAGAAAATGACTAGACCTTAGTACAAGTGGGAGATTGTTGGAGTTGTGTACTTAATGTCTAGATTTAAGTAACGGTAAACTCCCGGTCATAGCATTTAATCTATTAAATTAATAAACAATTGTTTGCGTTTAATTATTGTTAATTAAATATATGCAAATCATAGTCCTGGATTTTATACGTTGTAGTTAGTATGGTGTGTATGGACACACAGAAGATCATATTATCGGTTACTCGTATTTAATCAAACAGTTGCTCACGACCTAGATGGACACGGACCAATCCATCGGTATAGTCGTTGTGTGAGAGAGAAAATAATTTATCTTAATTATTTTATCACACTTGTACACTTGGTGTATTGGGCGGATCGCTTGAGATTTATCGATTAGGATTGCCGGCGATAATCGATTCAAGTCTCAGAGTATTTTATTCTTAATCCCCGATACTATTGCGGGTGTGTATATTTAATATATGTGACTTTGATTTTCCAAAGGAATTAACCGATTTAATTATTGGGTTAATTACCGGTTAAGTTGGGTCACTATATTTTATATATGGCATGCCGTGAATACTTGACGGGAAAGTGTATCCCGGAAGGGTTGATAATATCCCCGAGATGAGTTCATAAGGAATTATTGTGTAAACCTCATAGTGGATTCGTTCCGCACAATAATTAAGGTTGAATGGTACTAGTCTCGGATTCAAGAGATGAATAAATTAATTAGCAATAAATTAATTTTATTCATGGATATTTAAATCTTAAATACACGGAATAAATAATACTACCGGAGAAATATTATTTGATATAATATGGTTTAATATTGGGAGTGCAATTAATTTATATAGTGGAAAATAAATTAATTAATATTAATGGGAGATTAATAGATTTGGGTTTGGGCTCAATTTAATCATTAATATTGGAAGCCCAATATTCCACCTCCTTTAGATCCCCTACGTAGCCTATAAAAGCACTACATGGTCTTCACTTTTTAATAAGACAAGATTATCATACTTGATATTCTAGAGAGTTGAAGAGGATCCATAAGCTTGGAAGATCGTCGCCCACCCGACGTTCAAGCTAGTGCAAGGAATACGTGGGAAGATCGTAAGGTCATCATCTTGATTTTGTTTCTCCGCACAACGAATCGAAAGGTAAAATCATAAACTCCCTTCTATGATTTTATGTGAATTGATTGTGATACATACATGAACACACGATCCGGGAAAACGACGAACCTCGGGGACGGGGATTCGAGATCCCCGGCGAGGATCGAAGGTGGCGGTCGAATCCTAGGGTTCGGACCGCCGTGACGCGCAAAGCCCTCGGCTGGAGCCGAGGGGCGATCGAGCCCGTGAGCTAGATCGCGGGTGTGCTACGGGGTCACCCGTAGCTGCCTCGTACGTGCTACGGGTTCGCCCGTAGCGGGTGTGCGAGGCTGGATGCCCCGCGAGCAGCGAGCCCGTGAGCTCGCTGCGGGGCTGCCACGAGCAGCCCCGGGGATGCCGTGAGGCATCCCAGCGATCATCGCGAGATGATCGCGAGCCCCGTGCGGGGGCTCGGCTGGGCACCACGGGCGGACCGTGGTGGTGCTCGGTTGAGCTCCGGCTCGTGCGGTGGTTCGTGGTCGGATCTCCGGCGATCGAGGATTTCGGTCGGGTTGTTATTTTCCGCAAATTTTAATGGCCCGGGATATCGATTTCCAACAAGGTCTCTGCAACTGACGACAGCCAAGGCTTGGCTCGGATGTGACTCGGATCGTACGGCTCCGACGAGGCTTCGACTGTCGGAGTGAGGCTCGGCGTCGGCGGCGGTAGTTACCTCAACGGACTTCGATCAGCTTCCAATAGCAGCGACGCAGGGGCAGGGCAGGTTCTTCTTCGTCACGCGATCCCGAAAGAGATGATTGTGGTTTCTCAAAGGAAGAACGACGGGGTCCCGATTTTCCGAAAGATTGTTGGAGGCGGCGGTGCTGGTTCAACTTGCGAGAGGTGGTGGTGGTGATGACCGATTGAGATCGTTAAAGTTTGGGTTGTCGGTCGAGAATTTTCGGCATTAGGACGTGTGTGTCGTTAACTATTGAACAAGGAAGAAAGGGAAAAGAGATTACCTCTGCTTTTCTTCTTGAGAGATTCCAGTTGTCCTCGATGTAGAAAAGAGCAAGCATTTATTTTTATCATTGTAGAGGTTGAGATAATTGGGGTCAAAGATTTAGTGGAGAAGGACTTGGGAGTGAGGAAACGTGAACGTGACCCAGCTTCTTCATTATTTTCAAAAAAATATTAAAACCGATAAACTCAAAATTATTAATAATAGACTTCTTAAATAATCTTAATATATATATATATTTAAAGATTTTAATCAATGTATTATTTTTATAATTAATTATTATTTTATTGCATTATTTAAAGTATTTTTAAATTCTAAAATTTTACTCGATTTAAAAGAACATAATAAATTATAATAAATTTAAATATTATTAGGCGAAAACGGAGTGCTACAATTTCGTGATACCTTGGTTGTTATAGGGTCGAAATATTCTTTAAGGAAAACGTGTAAACGTGATTCAATATTTTCCAAAGCCTCCATATTCAGAAACACACAAGAGAAACAACAATCTTAAAGAATATTTACTATCCTGAACGATGGAGTCGGTTCGTGAGATGAACAGCAAATTCGGAAAATTAGAGAAGTTCGAAGGCGTAGACTTTCGAAGGTGGCAAAAGAAGATGCATTTCTTGCTAACAACATTGAAGGTGGTGTACGTGCTAAGTACTCCACAACCGGAAGCAGCGGACAATGAAACGCCGGAGGAAACTCGGAAACGGTGCAAATGGGAGAACGACTATATATGTCGTGGGCATATATTAAACGGTATGTCTGATTCTCTTTTCGACATCTATCAAAATGTGGAATCTGCTAAAGCACTATGGGATTCCCTGGAGTCCAAGTACATTGACGAGGACGCTTCTAGTAAGAAGTTTCTCGTTGGTAATTTTATGAATTACAAGATGTGCGACGGAAAGCCGGTAATGGAGCAATATAATGAATTGCTCCAGATTTTGGGAAAATTTACCCAACATAATATGAAGATGGACGAGTCCATCTCGGTGTCTAGTATTATAGACAAATTACCGCCGTCGTGGAAATAATTCAAACACACCTTGAAACATAAAAAGGAACAGTTGTCCTTAGTACAACTCGGTAGTCATCTGCGCATAAAGAAATCTCTAAGGACTCAGGAGGGTGAAAAACCCAAGGACAAGGAACCGATAAGGTCTGCAACTATTAATATGATGGAAGCAGGTGAGTGTTCATATAAGAATCGAGGGACAAAGCGTCCATACAACAACAACAACAACAACAACAATGCTGGGAGTAAGAAGCCTAAGGGCACTTGATGGATATGCGGAAAAGCGGGTCACTTTAAAAGTGATTGTCGTGCGAACAAGAATAAAAAGGGAACGATGAATAATTGCTCGGAACAAAGGTCTAATAACCAGGGTCCGGACACCAATCAAGGTAAGACTACTATACATAATTTAGATGTAAATTTAAATTATGTCCCTATAGTTTACGAAGCATTTTATGTGCAGGATGATTCGGTGGCATGGTGGATTGACTCGTGTGCAACCAAACATGTATGCAAAGATCGTCATTGGTTTCAGAATTATAAACCGGTTAAAGATGGATCAGTGTTTTACATGGGAAACGAGTCAACTACCCCTATTCTTGGTCGAGGCGAAGTGTTGTTGGAATTCAGTTCCGTAAAGTCCTTAGTATTACTAGATGTATTACATGTACCTGGAATAAGGAAAAATCTTGTATCCGGTAGTGTTTTATCCAAGTAAACATATAAACAAGTGTATGAATCTAATAAATATGTATTGACTAAGAATGGTGTGTTTGTCGGTTTTGGATACCAATGTAATGGGATGTTTATGCTAAATATTATGAATAAAGTTGATGATTCTAATCTTATGGTTTCTTCTAAAGTGAATGATTCATTATTGTGGCATGCTAGACTAGGACATGTTCATTATAAGCACATGATTGATATGTCCAAACTTGAATTAATTTCTGCTATGAACATAGAAGAAGATAAGTGTAATACATGCATGCTAACTAAAATCGTTAGGCAGCCTTTTAAAGATGTTCAACGTGAATCTTGTATGCTTGAACTTGTACATAGCGACTTATGTGATTTCCATGCTACACCTTCATTGGGGAATAAGAAATACTTAGTAACTTTCATAGATGATTATTCTAGATTTTGCTATGTATTTCTGCTAAGTACTAAAGATGAAGCGCTAGAAAAGTTTAAAGTATTTAAAACTGAAGTTGAACTACAACAAGAATGCATGATTAAAAAGTTGAGAACCGATAGGGGTGGTGAATACTATGATCCTGTTTTATTTGAATCGTGTGGTATTATACATGAAATTACTGCTCCTTATATTCATCAACAAAACGGTATATCCGAAAGGAAAAACCGAGTACTAAAGGAAATGGTGAATTCCATGTTATCATTCGGGCCTGAATAACGGATTTTGGGGAGAAGCTGTGTTAACGGCGTGCTATTTGTTAAATAGGGTTCTTAACAAAAGGAACAAAGTTACCCCCTACGAACTTTGGTACAAAAAGAATCCGAACCTTAATTACCTTAAGGTTTGGGGTTGTCGGGCTATCGTAAGACTACCGGATCCCAAAAGGAAAACTTTGAGAGAAAGTGGCATTGATTGCATCTTTGTTGGATATTATGTGCATTCCAAGGCATATCGATTCTACGTGATTGAGTCGAATGATTCAGTAGCGATTCATTCTATCATAGAATCGAGGGACGCCATATTTGATGAAACTAGATTCATCAATGGGTAGGACTAAGGATCTGGTGCCTAAGATGGCTGAAAGCAAGGAATTACCCTTGCCCGAGCCTGAGTCGGTTAAACCTCGTCGAGGCACGAGGATTAAGACTAAGAAATCGTTCGGTCCGGATTTCCAGACCTTTCTGGTTGAAGGATCAAGGGACGAAGTTGGCTTACAATACTCGTATAGCTATCATGTTGATGATGAGCCTAAAACATTCGAGGAAGTCTTGAAATCGCAAGATGTTGCATTTTGGAAAGAAGCCATCAATGGTGAGATGGATTCCATAATGGGAAACAACACTTGGGTTCTTGCTGATCTACCTAACGGTTGTAAACCATTAGGATGCAAGTGGATTTTCAAAAAGAAGATGAAAGTCGATGGTTCAATCGACAAGTATAAAGCCCGATTAGTCATTCAAGGCTTTAGGCAAAAGGAAGGTATTTATTACTTCGATACCTATGCTCCTGTTGCGCGAATAACTATGATTAGGTTATTGATAGCTTTGACTGCAATAAATAATCTAGTGATCCATCAAATGGATGTAAAAACAGCGTTCCTTAACGGTGAGTTAGAGGAGGAAATTTACATGAAACAACCCGAAGAGTTCGTTATGCCTTGTAATGAGCATAAAGTATGTAAACTTGTTAAATCCTTGTATGGATTAAAACAAACACCTAAGTAGTGGCATAAAAAATTTGATGAAGTAATCTTGTCGAATGGATTTAAGTTAAACTAGTCGGACAAATGTGTGTATAGCAAATTCGATGACTTTTGTAAAGGAGTCATCATTTGTCTATATGTTGATGATATGCTTATCTTTGGTACTGACCAAAGAAAAGTGGACTTGACTAAGTCATTTTTATCATCAAACTTCGATATGAAGGATATGAGGGAGGCGGATGTGATATTGGAAATTAAAATCATTCGTGAAAACAATTCCATATATTACTTTAACTCAATCTCATTATATTGAGAAAGTGTTAAAGAAATTTCATTGCGATAACTATTCTACGGCCAACACCCCTTATGATCAGAGCTTAAAACTCATGCCCAATACGAGTGTTGTAGTGTCCCAGTTGGAATACTCCAAGGTAATCGGGTGTCTTATGTATGCTATGACTAGCACAAGGCCGGACAATACATTTGCGGTTGGCAAACTAAGTAGATACACAAGTAATCCTAGCACGCATCATTGGCAGGCTATTAGGCGTGTATTAAAATACTTGAAAGGAACCAAAGACTTTGGTTTGACATATGTCGGATATCCTTCGGTATTAGAAGGGTATTCTGTTGCGAGTTGGATAACCAATATAGAGGATCATACCTCTACTTTTAGTTGGGTTTACCTACTCGGAGGCGGTGCTATAAGTTGGGCTTCAAAGAAGCAAACTTGTATTACGAGTTCCACTATGGAATCGAAATTCATATCACTTGCGGCAGCTGGTAAAGAAGCTGAATGGTTAAGGAATTTGGTTTATGAAATTCCTTTGTGGCCAAAGCCTATATCAGCGTTTTCAATTCATTGTGACAGTGCAGCCACTTTGGCCAAGGCATATAGTCATGTATACAATAGCAAGTCAAGACACTTGTGTTGGAATTCGATATCCCGGGCTATTAAAATTTGCGGAAAATAATAACCCGATCAAAAACCTCGATTGCCGGAGAAATCACGAACCCACGCGAGCCGGGACCCGACCGAACGCGCCACGCACCCGGAGGCGCGCGAACGCCCAGCCGAGTCCCCACGAGGGACTCGCGATCGCTGCGGGCGATCGCTGGGTTGCTACGAGCAACCCCGCAGCGGATCCGTTGATCCGCTGCTACGCGACTAGGGCTCGCGTCCAGCGAGCCGCTGCGGGGAACCCGCAGCTCGCTACGAGGTGCTACGGGTCACGCCCCGTAGCCCTAGCGATCAGCCCCGTAGGGCTTGATCGATCCTCGGCGTCCAGCCGAGGATTCGCGCGCTCGATCCCCATGAGGGATCCTCGAGTCGCCGGCGGTCCGGTGGTTCGACCACCACCGCCTGACTCGACCTTCATCCGGGGTTCGATCCTCGGATCTTCGTTCTACGGTATTCTCGATAAATCAAAATCGAATAATATCAAGGGCGTTTAGATATTGTACCTTTCGATTCGTTGTTCGGAGAAACGAAATCAAGATGACCTTTGAATCTTCCCACGTATTCCTTGCACTAGCTTGAACGTCGGGTGGGCGACGATCCTCCAAGCTCTATGGATCTACTTCTCTCTCTACTTTCTCTCTCTAGAAGAATTATGATCTTCAACTTATGAGAATAGAGAAGACCATGTAGTGCTTTTATAGGCTACGTAGGGGATCTAAAGGAGGTGGAATATTGGGCTTCCAATATTAATGATTAAATTGAGCCCAAGCCCAAATCTATTAATCTCCCATTAATATTAATTAATTTATTTTCCACTATATAAATTAATTGCACTCCCAATATTAAACCATATTATATCCAAATAATATTTCTCCGGTAGTATTATTTATTCCGTGTATTTAAGATTTAAATATCCATGAATAAAATTTATTTATTGCTTAATAAATTTATTCATCTCTTTTATCCGAGACTAGTACCACTCAACCTTATTTATTATGCGGAACAAATCCACTCGCGAGGTTTACATAATAAATCCTTATGAGCTCATCTCGGGGATATTATCAACCCTTCCGGGATACACTGTCCCTTCAAGAATTCACGGCATGCCATATATAAAATATAGTGACCCAACTTAACCGGTAATTAACCCAATAATTAAATCGGTTAATTCCTTTGGAAAATCAAAGTCACATATATTAAATATACACACCCGCAATTGTATCGGGGATTAAGAATAAAATACACTGAGTCTCAAATCAATTATCGCCGAGCAAACCTAATTGATGAGTCTCATTCGATCCGCTCAATACACCAAGTGTACAAGTGTGATAAAATAATTAAGACAAATTATTTTCTCTCTCACACAACGACTATACCGATGGATTGGTCCGTGTCCATCTAGGTCGTGAGCAACTGTTCGATTAAATACGAGTAACCGATAGTATGATCTTCTGTGTGACGTCGCACACCATACTAACTACAACGTATATAATCCAGGACTATTATTTGCATATATTTAATTAACAATAATTAAAAGCAAAATGATGTTCATTATTAATAGGTAAATGAAAGTGTACAAGGAGTTCAGAATACTCAAATCTAGACATTAAGTATACTACTCCAACAATCTCCCACTTATACTAAGGTCTAGTCTTATCCTCCAAACTTCTGACTCCCAAACCCTCCAAGTGCTTGAAATATACTTCCTTAGGAAGTATCTTGGTGAAAGGGTCCGCTAGGTTGTCCTCCGAAGCTATCTTGGTGACTACTGCATCTCCCCTCTTGACGATGTCTCGAATCAGGTGGTACTTGCGCTCTATGTGTTTCGTAGCACTATGGGACCGTGGTTCCTTGCTGTTTGCCACTGCACCGCTATTATCACAATAAATTGTCATAGCCTTGGGCAAACTCGGAATCACATCTAGGTCCTGGAGGAAATTAAGGAACCAAACTGACTCTTTCGCTGCCTCTGAGGCTGCAACATATTCAGCTTCCATGGTAGAGTCCGAAATGCACTTTTGCTTAACACTCTTCCATGATACGGCTCCACCTCCCATAGTGTACACATAGCCTGATGTCGACTTACGCCGATCCTTATCAGCTTGGAAATCCGAATCTGTGTAACCCAAAGGAATCAGATTGTCTGCCCCGTAACTCAGAACATAATCCTTAGTATTTCGCAAATACTTGAAAATGCTCTTTACGGCAGTCCAATGAGCCTTTCCAGAGTTACTCTGATATCTCGCTACTACGCCAACTGCATAGCAGATATCAGGCCTCGTGCATAACATTGCATACATTAAGCTTCCCACAGCCGAAGCGTAGGGAACTGCTTTCATTTCATCTTTCTCCTTCTGTGTCTGAGGACACATCTCCTTAGAAAGATAAGTTCCTTTACTGAAGGGTAGTTCACCCTTCTTGGAATCTTGCATGTTAAAACGAGCCAGAATCGTATCTATGTAAGACTGCTGGGATAAGTACAATGTTCTATTCCGGCGATCCCTTATAACCTTGATCCCTAGAACATGCCCGACTTCTCCCAAATCTTTCATATCGAATTGTCTAGACAACCATCTCTTTATGTCTGATAACATCTTTACACTGTTGCCAATGAGAAGAATGTCATCTACATAAAGCACGAGAAACACCACCTTCTTCCCATCACGTTTCCAATACACACACGATTCGTCCATGCTTTGAATAAATCCAAAAGATTGGACTACTTCGTCAAACCGCAGGTTCCACGATCTCGAGGCTTGTTTCAATCCATAAATGGATCGATTAAGCTTGCACACTAGATGATCTCGCCCCTTAGCAATGAATCCTTCTGGTTGTTTCATATAAATCGTCTCGTCAAGATTTCCATTTAGGAAAGCTGTCTTGACATCCATTTGCCACACCTCATAATCCATATGAGCTGCTATGGATAAGAGAATCCGGATCGACTTTATCTTGGCTACCGGCGAAAAGGTCTCCTCATAATCGATTCCTTCTTTCTGAGTATATCCTTTCGCAACAAGCCGAGCTTTAAAGGTTTTAACCTTTCCGTCAGATCCTCTCTTTCTCTTGTAGACCCATTTACACCCAATTGGCTTTACGCCGCTTGGTGGTTCCACAAGATCCCAGACTTTATTAGAATCCATAGATTCAATTTCGGATTTCATCGCTTTCTTCCAAGAAGGCGCATCTATATCTTGTACTGCCTCATCATAGGTCCAGGGATCGATTTCATGAACTCCAGGTCCAGAGTCCGAAGACTCACCCAGTCCAATCCATCGGTCTGGTTGCTTAACAACCCTCCCACTACGACGACGTTCCGGTGTATTAACAGTGACAGTGTCAGGTGCAGATTCTAGTGGTGTATCTATACTCGGTTCGGCTGTATCTAAGTCTTCCTTGTTAACTCTCAACTCATCAAGTATTACGTCACTTTTGGGCTTGTGGTCCATGACATAGTCTTCTTCTAAGAACCGAGCGTTAGTACTTATAACGATATTCTGGTCCGTAGGACTATAAAACATGCCACCCTTAGTTCCTCTAGGATATCCTATAAACAACCGTACTTCAGTACGAGGTTCTCAAGCTAGGCTTGCGCCCGCTCCATCGTTCCATGGGTGTTGAAGGAACCGTTTTAGATGGAACCAAGTTCAGAATGTGCGCCGCTGTTTCTAAGGCATATCCCCAGAACATGATAGGTAAGTCCGAGTAACTCATCATTGATCGCACCATTTCCATAAGAGTCCTATTCCTTCTTTCTAACACACCATTTTGCTGGGGAGTATATGGTGATGTCATTTGGGAATCAATCCCATTCTCTGCCAAGTATGCCTTGAATTCTCCAGACAGGTACTCGCCTCCGCGATCAGATCGCAGGCATTTAATGGATTTACCTTGAAGGTTCTCCACAAGAGCCTTGAACTCCTTGAACTTGTCAAAGGATTCGCTCTTGCGGCGCATCAGGTATACAAATCCATACCTTGAGTAATCATCAGTGAAAGTGATGAAATACTCGTACCCTCCCTTTGCCTGAGTAGACATAGGTCCGCATACATCAGAGTGAATCAAATCCAATACTTGTTCAGCCCTTCGTCCTTTACCAGAAAAAGAACGCTTGGTCATTTTTCCCTCTAAACAGGATTCGCAGGTTGGAAGGTCCTCTCCTTCAACACCACTGATGAGACCATCAGCTTTCAACCTTTGAATTCTATTCGAGTTAATATGACCTAGCCTTAAGTGCCACAAGTACAATTGATTCATTCTAGAAGGTTCCTTTCTCTTATTGGTGTTCGTAGATGTGTTATTACTCTCGGTTAGTTGCATCGTGTTAGACTCAGGATTTAGCACATACAAATCGTCCACCAATGTACCAGAACAGATGATCTCACTGTTTCTTCTTATGATCACAGAGTGGTCAAAAGAAACAGAATATCCATTCATAATAAGTTTAGAAACCGAAATTAAATTCTTTCTAAAGTTGGGTACATAAAGACAATTTTGTAAAACTAAAACCCTATCACTACTAAAGCGTAAGTGAACGTCTCCCACTGCAACAGCCGCCACCTTCGCGGCATTGCCCATGTAGACCACGATCTCTCCCTCTCTAAGTCTCCGGGTTTCCTGGAACCCCTGCAATGAATTGCAGACATGATCAGTGGCCCCCGTATCTACACACCAGGTGCTGGTAGATAACACCACTGATAATGTTTCGGTGACTAAGGAAAATTTCGTACCTTTGATGAGAGGACAATCAGACTTCCAGTGCCCAGACTGCTTGCATCGAAAGCATTTGCCTTGTGGCTTGCTCTTCCCAATCCGTGGTTCACAACCACTGGGCTTCTTTGCTTGCACTTCCAACTTGGCCACAAGAGCTTGTGATTTTCTGACCATACTTATAATTTCCGCTCTTTTGAAATCGTTTTTAAGCGACTCCTCAAGAGGACTGAATTTATAGAGTATGTCAATCACTTCTTGTCCGGCTTCCACACTATGTCTCAACATCATTCTGAGGTCATTCCAAATGTCCTCATGAGTTGGGATAGTGGATTCGGAAGTCTCAACAGTCTGAACAATGTCCAGATTTCTTTTCCAAACATCACTATATGGAATCAGCGAGTTTTCATCTTTAAGTATATCACAAAGTGGGGTCACAGTCATTCTTAACCTATAAGCACATAAAACAAACAAACAATTTAATATCCGATATTATCTCCCTTTAATAATATCATTAAATCACTAATCGCCTCTAAAATCCCATCAGGTAAAGCAAGCCACGATAGTGTGGACGTTTACCCACCCAAATGATTTAGCAATTAGATTTCCTTCGGTCGTACATCATCAATAGCGTTACCTCGATGGGAGGAATACTATGAAGCGTACCTAAGTGTTAACCACTGCTCAGTACTAAGAAGTTTGTTTGGGACTCGCATATCGCCGCAAGCCACGATAGTGTGGACGTTTACGTTGACACACGGATCCTTCACTCCCTTCTATAACTGTCTACATCAATCGTTCCAAAGTCCCATTCAGTGCAGCAAGCCACGATAGTGTGGACGTTTACTACACCAAAAGACTTTTACAATTGACTCCCAATTACTTGATCCATTCAATCTTGTAAATCAAGACGTGGAGAATCATAAGTGAAACTCGAAGTTTCTAACCAGTGATTCACCATGCGAACAACCCTATCTCTCATAAATGAGGGAGCCGAGCAGACAATCGATCCATCTATCAAAGAATGGTACGACTGTTGGAATTCGATATCCCGGGTCATTAAGAATTGCGGAAAATAATAACCCGACCGAAATCCTCTCGCCGGAGACCGATCACGAACACCACGAAGAACCGGGCTCGACAAGAGCATCGCCGCGGGATGAACCCGCGGCTAAACCCTAGCCGAGCCCCACCGTGGGGCTCGCGATCGCGCACAAGGCGATCGCTGGGGCTGCTCCGGCAGCCCCGGGCGGTGAGTCCGGCGACTCACCGCCACCGCCCGAGGAGGGCGGTTCGCCCAGCGGCGAACCCGCCGCGGCTCCAGCCGCGGCTGCCCGGCGATCGACCACCGCGGTCAATCGCCCACCCCGGCTCCCAGCCGGGGTTCCTCGCGTGTGCCGTCGCGGTCGAAGCCCTAGGGCTCGACCGCACCCCCTCGGCTCCCAGCCGAGGGCTCCTTCGAACCTTCGCCGGGGATCTCGAATCCCCGTCCCCGAAGTTCAACGTTTACCCGGATCGTCCGTTCATGTATGCATCACAATTAAATCCACATAAATTCACACAAAGGAGTTTATGATTTTACCTTTTAATTCGTTGTGCGGAGAAACGAATTTAAGTTTGACGACCTTACGATCTTCCCACGTATTCCTTGCACTAGCTTGAACGTCGGGTGGGCGACGATCCTCCAAGCTTATGGATCCTCTTCAACTCTCTAGAACTATCAACTATTGATATTCTTGTCTTATGAAAAAGTGAAGACCATGTAGTGCTTTTATAGGCTACGTAGGGGATCTAAAGGAGGTGGAATATTGGGCTTCCAATATTAATGATTAAATTGAGCCCAAGCCCAAATCTATTAATCTCCCATTAATATTAATTAATTTATTTTCCACTATATAAATTAATTGCACTCCCAATATTAAACCATATTATATCAAATAATATTTCTCCGGTAGTATTATTTATTCCGTGTATTTAAGATTTAAATATCCATGAATAAAATTAATTTATTGCTAATTAATTTATATTCATCTCTTGAATCCGAGACTAGTACCATTCAACCTTAATTATTGTGCGGAACGAATCCACTCATGAGGTTTACACAATAATTCCTTTTGAACTCATCTCGGGGATATTATCAACCCTTCCGGGATACACTGTCCGGTCAATCATTCACGGCATGCCATATATAAAATATAGTGACCCAACTTAACCGGTAATTAACCCAATAATTAAATCGGTTAATTCCTTTGGTAAATCAAAGTCACTTATATTAAATATACACACCCGCAATAATATCGGGGATTAAGAATATAATACACTGAGACTCGAATCGATTATCGCCGGCAATCCTAATCGATGAATCTCTACGATCCGCTCAATACACCAAGTGTACAAGTGTGATAAAATAATTAAGACAAATTATTTTCTCTCTCACACAACGACTATACCGATGGATTGGTCCGGGTCCATCTAGGTCGTGAGCCACTGTTTGATTAAATACGAGTAACCGATAGTATGATCTTCTGTGTGGGGCCCGACACACCATACTAACTACAACGTATAAAATCCAGGACTATGATTTGCATATATTTAATTAATGATAATTAAAAGCAAACAATTGTTTATTTAATAGATTAAATGCTATGATCGGGAGTTTATCGTTACTTAAATCTAGACATTAAGTACACAACTCCAACAATCTCCCACTTGTACTAAGGTCTAGTCATTTCCTCCAAACTCCCGGTTCCCATACTCATCACGTGCTTTAAAGTATACTTCCAAGAAGTACTATGTGAGTGAGCAATCTAGGTTGCCGCTCTGAAGTTATCTTGGTGACTACTACGTCGTCTCCCCTGACGATGATTCGTATCAGGTGGTACTTGCTCTATGTGTTAACATCACTTTTGACTTATGACCTCTTCTAGTTCACCATGCACCGCTATCCAATAGCCTTTGGTAAACTAAGAGTCATATCCAAGTCAAGAGGTTATCCCGGAACCTAACCAAAACTTCCGCTGCCTCTGAGGCTGCTATTCGGTTATGAGAGAGTCCGAAAAGCGTCCCGCTTATCACTCTTTCATTTCAAGGTTCCACCTCTTTCTAAAAGTGAACACATAGCCTGATATCGACTTTCACTGGTCCTTCTCTGATTTTTGGATCTGAGAATCTGTAATCTAAGAAGATTTCGTCTTGCTCAAGCCAGTACTATGAAAGTACTCTTGCAGCATTCGAACATCCCTTATCCAGATTACTTTGATATCCTCCCACTACGCAAACCGCATAGTTGATATCAGGTTCTTGTTTTATAACATTGCATCTATAAAGCTTTCCATACTTGAAGTATAGGAAACTGCTTTGTCCTCATCTATCTCCTTTATGTGTTCGAACACATACCCTTTAGATAGATGTATATTCTGTCTCTGAAAGGCAATAACCTTTCTCAGAAGTATGCATGTTAAAACAAACCTTAATCGTATAAGATATCTAGGAGAAGTACAATGTTCTTATCTCTAGATCATAAGACCTTAAGAACATGCTCTAACTTCTTCTCAATCTTATATCTCGATTTATTTAGACAACCATTATTTTATGTCTGACAATATTTTTACATTGTTGCCAATGATAAAATTTTATCTACATAAATTCTCCGAGAAACACCACCTTGTTTCCATCACTTCTCTAATACACCTTTCGTCTATGCCTTTTGATGAATCCATCAAATGGACTATCCCATCAATTCGCAAGTTCCACGATTCACAGCTTTAATTCAATCCATAAATGGATTTACTAAGCTTGTACTCTAAATGATCTAGCCTCTTAACAATAATCCTTATTGTTCCAAGCAGGCACATTTAGATCTAGTACCGCCCTTATGCAGAGCTAGGGGTCGATTTCATCTCTACTAGATCCAGAGTCCGAACTCCTCTAGTCTTATGAATATCTCTGGTTGTCCAACAACCTCCCACTGCAATGGCGTCCCGGTGTATGACAGTAATAACAATAGGTGCAGTATGTGGTGCACTTCTACTCGGTTTGGCTGGTTCCTAGTCTTTTGTCCTTTCTCTCATTTCAAGGTATTACGTCAATTTAGGCTTTGTGGTCCATCTAATAGTCTTCCTCTATGAACCGGACAGGACGTCCCTCTGGTTCATAGTACTATAGAACACACAATACTTCGTTCATCTAGGATATCCTACAACCATATTCAATATGCCGTTGTATCTAGGAATATCCATAGAACATAGGTAGTTCCGAACAACTTGTTCTTTTACTATTAGATTTTCCATTTCTTTATAGCGCACCATCTCTACACGCAAGTGTATGGCGCGGTCCTTTGGGATTGAATCCCAATCTTTAATTATGCTATGTGTTATTCAGATAGGTGATGGCCTCCGCGACCGAGTCGCAGGCTCCTAATGGATATACTTTGATGGTTCCCATAATAGCTTTGTGTCCATTGACTAGTCAAAATACTTTGCTTTTATGGCACATTAAGTATTCTAATCCATCACTGAGTATTCTTTGAGAGAATTTCTCGTACCTTTCTAATTTACACATATGTCTGCATATCTAATCATTTCCAATACTTGTCTGAATTCTATCCTTTATCCAGAAAGGTTTGCTTAGATGTATTATCCTCCAAATTCAATCCTTAGGTCGGAAGGTCCATTCCTTCAACTTTAATTGATCAAATCAATTTCGACCATTTGAATCTCATTTGAAAATACTTCTAAGTATAAGATTTCACAAGTATAATGATTAATAAAGAAATATCTAACAAGTAAAACAAGTTATAGAACGGTTTGTTGCATCGTGGTAGACTAAGGATTCATTATTCATATATTGTTATCTAATGTACCAGAATAGATAATGCCATTATTTCTTATCAAAATCATCCAATGATTAAAGAAATAAAATATCCATTCATTAATAATAGAAATCCAGAACAAAACGTTCTTTCTAAAATAAAGGGGTACATAAAGCAATAACTTTGAAATGAAATCCTATTTAACTACTAAAGCAGATAAATGTCTTCCACCGCAACCGCTGCCTCCTCTACAGCTTTGCCCGTGTAGACTCGAACTCTTCCTCTCTAAGTCGCCGGGTTTTCTGGAACCCCTGCATTCAAAAATGCACATACCGTCAGTGGTTCCATATCTACACACCAGAATTCTGGTAGATAATACCACTGATTATGTTTTTACGACTAAGGAAAAATCGTACCTTTGAGAGGACATTCAGACTTCCAGTGTCCCATCTTGTTGCATCGGAAGCACTTACCCTTTGGCTTTGCAGCCCCCATTTGTGGTACAGTCCTCTTGACACCACTGGGTTTTCGGGCTTGCTTCCTTCTTTTGCCCCTACCTCCACCAGGCTTAAAGCCTTTGGACTTGGTAGCTACAAGCGCTTGAGACTTGCCCTTCTTGTAGATCCCCTCTGCCGCCTTTAGTTCAGTCAGGAGTTGCGCAAGAGTATAAGATAGTTTACCCATATTATAGCTCATACGAAACTGCTCAAAACTAGGGGCCAGAGACTGGAGTATGATGTCGACTTGCGTCTCACCATCAATAGAAGCTCCTAGGACCTCAAGTTCATTCAACATACTCATCATCTTAAGAACGTGCTCCCCAACGGGCGTTCCTTCAGATTGAGTAGTCGACATGAGGACTCTCATGGCTTCTTGCCTTGCCGCACGATCTTGCTCCCCAAACATCTCCTTGAGGTTAAACATCATATCATAGGCAGTGTCCATCGACTCATGTTGGGTTTGGAGTACATTTGACATGGAAGCCAAAATATAACACCTAGCCATTTCATCAGCCTTTTTCCACTTCCGATATGTCAGTTTTTCCTCATCAGTTGAGGCAGCCGTGGGCTCAGCAGGGCACACTTCATGGAGTACAAACTTGTACTCCTCCGAAGTTAGGACAATGTCTAAATTTCTCTTCCAATCAATATAGTTGGGGCCAGTGAGCTTATGCTCCTT
The DNA here is from genome assembly GCA_954870475.1 of Euphrasia confusa. Classification (NCBI taxonomy): domain Eukaryota; kingdom Viridiplantae; phylum Streptophyta; class Magnoliopsida; order Lamiales; family Orobanchaceae; genus Euphrasia; species Euphrasia confusa. Next base: position 22,298,515 of record OX940949.1, read on the forward strand.
GAGTATCATAGAAAGTGGGTTCATAGCTATTCTCTAAACCTATAAGCACATTTAAACAAACAATTAATTTAATATCCGATATTATCTCCCTCAAATAATATCATTAAATCACTAATCACATCTAAAATCCCATCAGATAAGGCAAGCCACGATAGTGTGGACGTTTACCCATCCAAATGATTTAGCAATTAGATTTGCTTTGGTCGTACATCACTATAGCGTTACTTCGATGGGAAGGATACTATAGAGCGTACCTAAGTGTAAACCATTACTCAGTATCTAAGAAGATTGTTTGGGACTCGTATATTATCGCAAGCCACGATAGTGTGGACGTTTACGCTAATACATGAACCTTCACTTTCTTCTATAACTGTCTACATCAATCGATCCAAAATCCCATTCAATGCAGCAAGCCACGATAGTGTGGACGTTTACTACACCAAAAGATTTTTACAATTGACATCCAATTACTTTGAAGCATTTGATTTTGTAAATCAAGACGCGGAGAATCATAAGTGAAACTCGAAGTTTCTAACCAGTGATTCACCATGCGAACAACCCTATCTCTCATTAGATGAGGGAGCCGAGCAGACAATCGATCCATCTATCAAAGAATGGTACGACTGCCTCTAATTTGTGTCATCCACATGACCAAGTGGCTTTGGCTCCATTCCACTCCCCGGGGTGAGAATGAGTCGACTTGAAGTCAGTTTCAGAAAGACAAATTAGGCATTGTTTGATAAACTTAATCAATGTCTCTTGTAAAAGGAATTACAAGAATTCTCCTCCAATGACACATCTATACGAACTTCAAAAGTCCATAAGAGTCACCAAGAGAACAGTAATGGAGACCATGGGAATGTTTCCATCCCCGCTCTCACTTAGCTTTTTATAACAAAGGGATACGCTATCTAATGCATAATTAAACACATAAGCATGCATACAAGTAATAAAGCACATAGCACATAGTCAAAATAATGCTAGAAAAAAAATTATTTTTCCCGACTATCATGGCTTTATTCCTTCTCCGTATGCGTCTTCTAGTCTTCAGTCTTCGTTCTTGAATGCTCCATGTGACGAGAATATTAATCCCATTATTTAAATCTATTTATTTTCAATAAATCCAAAAGATACTCAATTCGAAAATTAAGTCAATCGAATGAATCAAAAATAAAATTAAATATTATTAATATTTTTATTTATTTTATTTTCCTATCTAATTCCATTAAATCTCTAGAATAATCTATCCAAGTCAAACTTGGAATATTCTAGAAGACTTCTATAATAGAATAAGGAATAAAATAAATTAGGACTCTTCTACTTTCCAAGATTAATTAGTTTCCATGTCTATGAAAATTCCCATAAAATAGGAATAATCAAATAGAAATAAATTAATTAATTATTTTCCTATCTAATTCTATTAAATCTCTAGATTCCTATTCCAAGTAGAACTTGAAATATTCTAGAAGACTTCCATAATAGAATAAGGAAATAAATAATATTAATTCTTTTCCTATCTAATTCTATTAAATCTCTAGATTCCTATTCCAAGTAGAACTTGAAATATTCTAGAAGACTTCTATAATAGAATAAGGAATAAAATAATATTAATTAATTCTTTTCCTATCTCCATGAGAGTTCCCATACTTAGGAATACTCAAAATAGGAAAACTTGAATCAATTAGGTAAGTAGTATCTTGGTAGGAGTAGGAGTAGTACGGGTTGGGGATCCCCGTACCACCACCACCACCACCGATCGACCACCGGGAGGGAGCACCCGCCGCCGCCGCTCCAGCCGGCCAGCCGCCACCGTCGCCGGCGACAGCCCACGGCCGAAGGGGGCGACGCCCCTCTCCCCTTTGATCGATCATGGGGTCGATCATGGGGTGATCGACCCATTCGGTCCTTCGTCCTCTTCGTCTTCTTCGTCACACGAGTTCTCCGGCGGTCGTCTCGGCATCGATCCAACGTAAATAAATTACAAGAAATAAATTTACAAATCCGGTATCGATTCTATACATGAAATCGACCCTATACACTTTCCGGAAAACATAGAACGTAATAATAAATCCTAAATTCGGTCAACCCCCGAATTTTTACTATTACAAGCATTCATCCACACAAAACGAATCTCGACATGTCCGAGAGTTTAATAAACGAACAATCATGATAAATTAAATAGCAATTAATTAAACGAATAATTAACAATTAATTAAACCATGATAGTCGGAATCCCTGCAAGGTAGAACACAATTGAACACATACATGAACACGAAACCAAACGCTCTGATACCAATTGTTGGAATTCGATATCCCGGGTCATTAAAAATTGCGGAAAATAATAACCCGACCGAAATCCTCTCGCCGGAGACCGATCACGAACACAACGAAGAACCGGGCTCGACAAGAGCATCGCCGCGGGATGAACCCGCGGCTAAACCCTAGCCGAGCCCCACCGTGGGGCTCGCGATCGCGCACAAGGCGATCGCTGGGGCTGCTCCGGCAGCCCCGGGCGGTGAGTCCGGCGACTCACCGCCACCGCTCGAGGAGGACGGTTCGCCCAGCGGCGAACCCGCCGCGGCTCCAGCCGCGTCTGCCCGGCGATCGACCACCGCGGTCGATCGCCCACCCCGGCTCCCAGCCGGGGTTCCTCGCGTGTGCCGTCGCGGTCGAAGCCCTAGGGCTCGACCGCACCCCCTCGGCTCCCAGCCGAGGGCTCCTTCGAACCTTCGCCGGGGATCTCGAATCCCCGTCCCCGAAGTTCAACGTTTACCCGGATCGTCCGTTCATGTATGCATCACAATTAAATCCACATAAATTCACACAAAGGAGTTTATGATTTTACCTTTTAATTCGTTGTGCGGAGAAACGAATTTAAGTTTGACGACCTTACGATCTTCCCACGTATTCCTTGCACTAGCTTGAACGTCGGGTGGGCGACGATCCTCCAAGCTTATGGATCCTCTTCAACTCTCTAGAACTATCAACTATTGATATTCTTGTCTTATGAAAAAGTGAAGACCATGTAGTGCTTTTATAGGCTACGTAGGGGATCTAAAGGAGGTGGAATATTGGGCTTCCAATATTAATGATTAAATTGAGCCCAAGCCCAAATCTATTAATCTCCCATTAATATTAATTAATTTATTTTCCACTATATAAATTAATTGCACTCCCAATATTAAACCATATTATATCAAATAATATTTCTCCGGTAGTATTATTTATTCCGTGTATTTAAGATTTAAATATCCATGAATAAAATTAATTTATTGCTAATTAATTTATATTCATCTCTTGAATCCGAGACTAGTATCATTCAACCTTAATTATTGTGCGGAACGAATCCACTCATGAGGTTTACACAATAATTCCTTTTGAACTCATCTCGGGGATATTATCAACCCTTCCGGGATACACTGTCCGGTCAATCATTCACGGCATGCCATATATAAAATATAGTGACCCAACTTAACCGGTAATTAACCCAATAATTAAATCGGTTAATTCCTTTGGTAAATCAAAGTCACTTATATTAAATATACACACCCGCAATAATATCGGGGATTAAGAATATAATACACTGAGACTCGAATCGATTATCGCCGGCAATCCTAATCGATGAATCTCTACGATCCGCTCAATACACCAAGTGTACAAGTGTGATAAAATAATTAAGACAAATTATTTTCTCTCTCACACAACGACTATACCGATGGATTGGTCCGGGTCCATCTAGGTCGTGAGCCACTGTTTGATTAAATACGAGTAACCGATAGTATGATCTTCTGTGTGGGGCCCGACACACCATACTAACTACAACGTATAAAATCCAGGACTATGATTTGCATATATTTAATTAATGATAATTAAAAGCAAACAATTGTTTATTTAATAGATTAAATGCTATGATCGGGAGTTTATCGTTACTTAAATCTAGACATTAAGTACACAACTCCAACAACGACTGCCTCTAATTTGTGTCCTCGACATGACCAAGTGGCTCTGGCTCCATTCCACTCCCCGGGGTGAGAATGAGTCGACTTGAAATCAGCTTTGGAAAGACAAATTAGGCATTGTTTGATAAACTTAATCAATGTTTCTTGTAAGAGGAATTACAAGAACTCTCCTCCAATAACTTATCTATATAAACTTCAAAAGTTTATAAAAGTCACCAAGAGAGCAGCAATGGAGACCATGGGTATGTTTCCATACCCTCTCCCACTTAGCTTTTTACAATAAAGGGATACGCTATCTAGTGCATAAAAATAAACACATATAGCATGCATACATGTAATAAAGCACATAGTATTATCACATAGTCAAAATAATTACTAGAATATTATTTTCCGACTATTATGGCTTTACTCCATCTCCGTACGCATCTTCTAGTCTTCAGTCTTCGTTCTTGAATGCTCCATGTGACGAGAATATTAATTTCCAATATTTAAATCTATTTATTTTTAATAAATCCAAAAGATACTCAATTAAAAATAATTAAGTCAATCGAATAAATTAAAAATAAAATTAAATATTATTAATATTTTTATTTATTTTATTTTCCCTTTCTACTTCATTAAATCTCTAGAATAATCTATCCAAGACCCACTTGGAATATTCTAGATGATTTCCATAATGAAATAAGGAAATAAAATAATTTAGGACTCTTCTACTTTCTTAATTAATTAGATTCCTAATCCATGAATATTTCCATAAAATAGAAATAATAATTAGGAATCCTAATTAATTCCAACATTGATTATTTTCCTAATCCATGAGAGTTCCCAAAAATAGGAATACTCAAATAGGAAAAACCCGAATCAATTAGGAAAGTAAATTATCGGACCGGGATAGCACGGGGTGGGGATCCCCGCGCCACCCCTCGACCGCCGCCTTCAAGCCGCCGCCGTCCAGCCCACGCGCCACCTCCCATGGTGGCCGGCGTGGCCGGAGCTCCCGCGGGCAGCCCCCTTTGGGCGTGGGTCGATCGTCCTCATGGATCGACCATGGGGATGGTCGATCCTTGTCCTTACCCTCACGATCATCTCCTTCGTCACACGTATTTTCCGGCGGTCGTTTCGGCATCGATCCAACGCAAAATAAATTACAAATTTAATTTTACACTATCCGGTATCGATTCTATACATGAAATCGACCCTATACATTTTCCGGAAAAATAAAACAATAATAATAAACCTAAATTCGGTCAACCCCCGAATTTTTACTATTACAAGCATTCACCACCAAAAACGAATCTCGACATGTCCGAGAGTTTAATCAAACCAATAATCACATGACAAAATAATTAAACGAATAATCATCAAGCCATAATAGTCGGAACCCTGCAAGGTAGAACAATTTTATCGAAAATACCGCGAACGTAAACCACGCTCTGATACCAATTGTTGTAATTCGATATCCCGGGCTATTAAAATTTGCGGAAAATAATAACCCGATCAAAAAACTCGATTGCCGGAGAAATCACGAACCCACGCGAGCCGGGACTCGACCGAACGCGCCACGCACCCGGAGGCGCGCGAACGCCCAGCCGAGTCCCCACGAGGGACTCGCGATCGCTGCGGGCGATCGCTGGGTTGCTACGAGCAACCCCGCAGCGGATCCGTTGATCCGCTTCTACGCGACTAGGGCTCGCGTCCAGCGAGCCGCTGCGGGGAACCCGCAGCTCGCTACGAGCTGCTACGGGTCACGCCCCGTAGCCCTAGCGATCAGCCCCGTAGGGCTTGATCGATCCTCGGCGTCCAGCCGAGGATTCGCGCGCTCGATCCCCATGAGGGATCCTCGAGTCGCCGGCGGTCCGGTGGTTCGACCACCACCGCCCGACTCGACCTTCATCCGGGGTTCGATCCTCGGATCTTCGTTCTACGGTATTCTCGATAAATCAAAACCGAATAATATCAAGGGCGTTTAGATATTGTACCTTTCGATTCGTTGTTCGGAGAAACGAAATCAAGATGACCTTTGAATCTTCCCACGTATTCCTTGCACTAGCTTGAACGTCGGGTGGGCGACGATCCTCCAAGCTCTATGGATCTACTTCTCTCTCTACTTTCTCTCTCTAGAAGAATTATGATCTTCAACTTATGAGAATAGAGAAGACCATGTAGTGCTTTTATAGGCTACGTAGGGGATCTAAAGGAGGTGGAATATTGGTCTTCCAATATTAATGATTAAATTGAGCCCAAGCCCAAATCTATTAATCTCCCATTAATATTAATTAATTTATTTTCCACTATATAAATTAATTGCACTCCCAATATTAAACCATATTATATCCAAATAATATTTCTCCGGTAGTATTATTTATTCCGTGTATTTAAGATTTAAATATCCATGAATAAAATTTATTTATTGCTTAATAAATTTATTCATCTCTTTTATCCGAGACTAGTACCACTCAACCTTATTTATTATGCGGAACAAATCCACTCGCGAGGTTTACATAATAAATCCTTATGAGCTCATCTCGGGGATATTATCAACCCTTCCGGGATACACTGTCCCTTCAAGAATTCACGGCATGCCATATATAAAATATAGTGACCCAACTTAACCGGTAATTAACCCAATAATTAAATCGGTTAATTCCTTTGGAAAATCAAAGTCACATATATTAAATATACACACCCGCAATTGTATCGGGGATTAAGAATAAAATACACTGAGTCTCAAATCAATTATCGCCGAGCAAACCTAATTGATGAGTCTCATTCGATCCGCTCAATACACCAAGTGTACAAGTGTGATAAAATAATTAAGACAAATTATTTTCTCTCTCACACAACGACTATACCGATGGATTGGTCCGTGTCCATCTAGGTCGTGAGCAACTGTTCGATTAAATACGAGTAACCGATAGTATGATCTTCTGTGTGACGTCGCACACCATACTAACTACAACGTATATAATCCAGGACTATTATTTGCATATATTTAATTAACAATAATTAAAAGCAAATGAATGTTCATTATTAATAGGTAAATGAAAGTGTACAAGGAGTTCAGAATACTCAAATCTAGACATTAAGTATACTACTCCAACAACTTGGGCGTTAGACATAGCGCGATCCGTGAGCTGATCACTCAAGGAGTAATCTCTATTGATTTTGTGAGATCACAACATAATCTTGCTGATCATTTGACGAAGGGATTAGCAAAAGACTTGGTAGTAAAGTCGGTGATTGGGATAGGTCTGAAGCCTCTATGAATCTTCAAATATGGGATACCAAATTCACTTCTAATTGTATTAGAACATGAATTTAATTGGAAAGCCTATATTTGAGATTGAAACACATGGAAATTATCTCAAAGGTATGTGTTAGAACATGCATGTTAAGGTTGAAGTTAATTCTTAATGAATCATTTGATAAAGTGCATTTTGCAGGTGCACGAAGAAATGATTCACCTATATGAGTGGGAAGTGTGGCAGCTTCAACAGTCGTGGCTAAGCTCTATATACACTCAAGAATGGATGGGATACAAGGCCTAATTTTGTATCGGAAATCATTATAGAATGTATTTAAAATTATGTGTGTAATATCTTTTATGTATTCAAATGGGTTGAAAAGTTCAATCTTTAAAGAAACTCTGATTCTCGAATATATAAGTTTTATATAACACTATGATGAAAATTCAATCTTCAAGACATTTTCATTTTGTGCATAAATTCTGGCTTTATTGTTAAAATAAGTGATTCAAGGATTACACTTAAATGGGGGAGGAATGTTTATGATTTAAGTGAAATCATTGTCCATTTAATGTGATTGGAATCATACAAAGTCCTAAAGCACTACAATATGATTTAGGCGAAGTGCGGGGTACACGGTCATATAAAAGTAATAACGGATCATTGTTTGGTTAAGTGAATGTTGGTGCTGATTTATTGTGTGTAAATTGGCATGGATAATATTTTAATATCATGGTTTGCATGGTTGTAATATGCTCCCACGAAATTGCATGCATGGCACCTAAAGAAATTGATTTCGAAGTTTGACCATTCTTAAAGGGTACAGCCCTTCATGAAAGGGCATTTTCACTTTCCAAAGGGGTGTTTCAACACTTATATAAGGGTGTTGAAAATCATCTTCTAAGACCCACGAAATTAAGAGCTTTGTGTTAACGAAGTATAGCGAATAAACATTCTATAATTTACTTGTTTCTAAAGCCAAAGAACAAGTGCGGTATTGTCTTATCCTAGAAGAAGTTTCGTGATACCTTGGCTGTTATAGGGTCAAAATATTCTTTAAGAAAAACGTGTAAACGTGATTCAATATTTTCCAAAGCTCCATATTCAGAAACACACAAAGGAAACAACACAACCATTGGTGATGCCAATGGGTATGCTTGATCTATATTAAATCGTTTTAGCAATTTTTTTGTATAAGACGATTGATGAATAAATAATCCATCTTTGATATGCTCAATTTGCAAACTCAGACAAAACTTAGTTTTCCCTAACTCTTTCATCTCAAATTCATTTTTCAAATAATTTGCAGTTTTGTTGAGCTCTTCAGGAGTTCCTATCAAATTTAAATCATCAACATAAAATGCAATGATTGCAAATCCAACATTTGTTTTCTTTATGAAAACGCAAGGGCATAGGTTGTCCTTTTTGTATCCCTCTTTCAACAAATATTCACTAAGACGATTGTACCACATTCGTCCGGATTGTTTTAATCCATACAAGTATCTTTGCAATTTGATTGAGAACATAATTCTAGGGTATGTATCATTTGCTTGTGGTATTTTCAGTCCTTCAGGATCTTTCATGTAAATGTCAGTATCCAGTGAACCACATAAATACGCGGTTACTACGTCCATAAGGCGTATATCGAGCTTTTGTGACACTATGAGACTTATTAAAAATCTGAATGTTATAGTGTTACTGGAGAATATGTCTCCTCCTAATCAATTCCTGGCCTTTGTGAGAAGCCTTGGGCTACAAGTCAGGCTTTATATCTTGTAATTTCATTATCTTCATTCCTTTTTCTTACAGAAACCCATTTGTACCCTACAGGGGTTACATTTTTAGGAGTTCGGACTACAGGTCCAAAAACTTTTCGTTTTTCCAATGAATTTAACTCTGCTTGTATGGCTTCTTTCCATTTTGGCCAATCACTTCTGACTTGACAATCTTTCATAGATTGTGGTTCAGGACCCTCATTTTGCATTATTTCAAGTGTCATATTATAGGCGAATATGTTATCCATGACAACATTACTTCGCTCCCATAATTTATGAGATGACAAATAATTAATTGCGATCTCATTATTTTCAGGCACTAATGGTTCTTCAGGAACGACTCCATTTTCATTTGATTGATCAATCACTATCTTATCCATAGCTTGAGTATGAGTTTTCTCTTGTACATGTACTTTTCTCTTCCTCGGTACAATATCTTTTGCACCGGGTGGTCGACCACACTATTGGCGTATTTGAGACTCATTTGCTATGTTAATTTGTCCTTCAGGGACATCAATTTTTGCAGGAGTATTTACCGCTGGTATATGTGACTTTGTCACTTTTGTTGTATCAACAAACGCATCGGGAAGTTGATTTGCGATTCTTTGCAAATTAATGATCTTTACAACTTCCTCCTCACACATCTTATTTCGAGGATCAAAGTGTGACAACGTTTTTTCATTCAAAGAGATAGTACGAGGATTCTCAGTATTCAATTTTGTTCCACCCAAAGTGGGAAACGTCATTTCATCAAAATGACAATCTGCGAATCTTGTAGTGAACAAATCCCCTGTTTATGGTTCAAGATACCTTATTATTGATGGTGAGTCAAAACCAACATATATTCCAAGCCTCCGTTGGGGACCCATCTTGGTACGTTGTAAGGGTGAAATTGGAACTTGGACCGCACAACCAAAGATCTTTAGGTGTGATATATTAGGTTCTTGACCAACTGCAAGATATAAAGGCGAATACTGATGATAATGTGTAGGCCTTATATGAATCAGCGAAGCAGCATGCAGTATGGCATGTCCCCAAACAGATTGTGGGAGCTTTGTTTTCATAAGTAATGGTCTAGCAATTAACTGGAGACGTTTTATAAACGATTCAGCTAAACCATTTTGTGTGTGAAGAAGAGCTACCGAATGTTCAACTTCAATTCCAATTGACATACAATAGTTATCGAATGCTTCCGACTTGAATTCAGCAGCATTGTCAAGACGAATTTTCTTGATCGAGTAGTCAGGGAATTGTTCTCGCAATTTTATCATTTGAGCAAGTAATTTAGCGAATGATGTGTTTCTTGTAGAGAGCAAGGAAACATGCGACCATCGTGTGGAAGCATCAATCAACACCATGAAATAACGAAAAGGTCCACATGGTGGATGTATTGGTCCACAAATATCTCCTGGGATTCTTTCTAAGAATGTTGAACATTCTGCATTAACCTTCGTAACAGAAGGTCTAATAATTAACTTACCCTGTGAACACGCACTACATGAATATTCATTCGGTAAAAGGATCATCTTATCCTTTAGTTGGTGCCCATTTGAATTACCAATGATTCGACCCATCATATTTGTCCCGGGATGCCCAAGTCGATCATGCCAAAGCATAAAAGTTTTTGAATTAGTGAAATTCTGGTTCATTACATTATTTGCTTCAACTAATTTTATCACAGTACAATACATGCCATATGGGAGTGATTGCAGTTTTTCTTTTATCTGTTTTCTTCCAGATTCAAAAGAAGTTATTCACAGATATTCAATATGATTTTCATGCATTGTTTCTATGTGATATTCATTACAACGAATCTGTAAAACTTAGCAAATTCCTTCTCGATTTGCTAGATTACAATGCATCTTTTAGTCTAGTATGGTGTTATTTGGCAAGATAACACTAGCTCTTCCGGAGCCTTTAATAATACTGGATGCACCAGAAATTGTAATGACATTGTTCTTTGCAAATATCAAGTTTATAAAATACTTTTTATCTCGAAGTACTGTGGGTGGTGGCGCTATCGGCAAGACATTCATCTTAGTAATCCATCTATAAAAATAAAATAGTTTTAAAATTTATTTTGAAAAGATAAACAAAGTACGATAAATTATTAAAATGATCTAAACATTTTGATCATAGCGAAAATGCTTGAAAATAAACTAATGAATGTTTTCCAATACGCCATTGTCAATCAGATTATCGATATTGCCATTTGGGTCCTCAAAGAAGTCAAAGGTCTCCAAGTTTGATGTCAACTGGGCCATCATAATCCTCAAAGATTTAGTCATTGTAATCAGCAAGATTGTTCTCTACTTTACCTTTTCCTTTGATAGAATTCTGGTAGAGCTCAACAAGGTTTTTAGCCGTGCGACAGGCACGAATCCAATGCCCCACAATTCCACATCTATAGCATTTTTCTTTGCGCACCTTGTTCTCGTTTGGCTTATGCCTTTTGAGGCTACTACTTTGCTGATTATTTTGCCAATTATTTCGGCCATGAGACCTCCTACGTCCACGTCCTTGTTCGTATCCACGTCCACGTCCTCGCCCATGACCACGATCACGTACACGTTCATTAACATTTGCTTCAGGCAACGGTGTGGATCCAGTTGGTCGTTTCTAATGATTTTTCATCAGTAGCTCATTGTTCTGTTCCGCCACTAACAGACATGATATGAGCTCGAAATACTTTTTGAAGCCACGCAGGCGGTATTGCTGCTGCAGGAGCACATTTGATGCATGAAATGTGGAGAACGTCATTTCCATCATATCCTCTTCATTGATCTTTTCTCCGCACAAAGTTAATTTTGACGTTATTCCGAATAGTTCAAAATTGTACTCGCTAACAATTTTGAAATTCTGTAAGTGGAGATGCATCCACTCGTAGCGTGCTTTAGGGAGGACAATGGTATTTTGGTGATCAAATCTATCAGCCAAATTTTTCCATAAGACGTGGGGATCTTTGACAGTGAGATACTAAACTTTCAATCCTTCATGAAGATGATGACGAAGGAAAATGAGTGATTTTGCACGATCCTGCGGAGATGACGTGTTTGCTTCTTTGATTTTCTAACCCAAACCCTTGGAGATCAAATGAATCTCGGCATCAAGGTTCCACGATAAATAAATCTTCCCAGATATATTCAGTTCAACGAAATCAAGTTTCGTGATGTTTGCCATGAGTAATCACAAAATAAGATACATTAGATCTCGATTTTCAAAAATGTTATTCGAGATAATTAGTATCACTACAAAAAAGTCGCGGATCCCCTACGGGGATCCCCTACGGCTAGAAGCCCGTAGGGACGCCCCTACGGCGTCCCCTACGGGAGATACCATATTGAAATCCCCTACGGGAACCCCTACGGCTGGAGACGTAGGGGAGAATCCCGTAGGGGCTTCCCGTAGGGGCCTAGGCGGGAAAGCGCGCGCCTCATTTCCCTCCAACATGGCCTACGGGGTCCCCTACGGGTAGCCGTAGGCCATATGTCCCTACGGCTGTTGTCCCCGTAGGGGACGAGGCGCCAAGCCTTCCCTCCAATTAATTGGAGAAGCCCTACGGCAATGCCCGTAGGGGTCCCTACGGGAAGGCTCCCCGTAGGGGAGAATCAAAACGGCAGCGTTTTGACACTTGCTTCGTCCCCTACGGGAGTGGATGCCGTAGGGGCCCCTACGGGAAGATCCCCGTAGGGGATTAGTAAAACGACACCGTCTTGTATAATACTTATGCCCTACGGGCCCGTCGCCGTAGGGGATCCCGTAGGGGAGCCCTATATCAGAGCGGGCAACAGCAGAACACTCTCATTTCTTTTTTTTTCACAGAGAGAAAGAGGGGCGGCGACTTGGAGGCGATTTTCGGCTACTTGGAGCTCCGTCCGGCGATTTCAAGCTACGAACACATCAAGAGCTTTGATTCATAACATAATTTGAAGGTTAGATCTCGATTTCAACTTTTAATGGTTCGTTTTTTCAATTTCCAAAAAATTAGGTTTTGTTACAAAACATGATTTTCGGTTTGATTGAGTGGTTTATTGTTCTTATTGAGCTATTATGAGTATATGTATCATGTAATATGTTGATTTTGAGCTTGAATTGTTGATTTAGGGTTTTGGAAATTGTGATTTTTTTTCGATATTAGGGTTTTGGGGTTTTTGAACATTTGAATGTGTTTTGATTTGGGTTTTTTGGGTTTGTTTATTTATTTATGTGTTTTTGATTTATTTGGGGAATTAAGATTTTTTAAAAAAATTATTGTGTTTTTTTTTTAAGATTTTTGGAAAATGGTTAAGGGGCAGCTCTTGGTTTTTGATATTTTCGGATAGGAAATGACATTTTTTGCCAAAAGTTCAGTAGGGAGACCCCCAATAATTTCTCGATACGCAACTTTTTCGTTTATGGAATTTGGACTAAATCCTAAATTTTGAGGGTCAAAATCCCCGTTTGTGGACTGATTTTCGTAAAAACTTCAAGAGGCTACGTTTTTTAATTTTTGTGAAATTATTGTGTATTAAAATGTTTAGGACTCTAGTAAATGTTTAGTAGTATTTGAATTAAAGTTAGTAGTATTTTGAATTAAAAAGTTAGTAGTATTTGAATTAAAAAGTTAGTAGTATTTTTAAAAGTTAGTGAGTAATTTTTAAAAAGTTAGTAGTATTTGCTACTATTTAAAAAGTTATATTTTCATTATGAAATTTATTTGTTGAAGTAGTAGTAATGGTTTTATTTTTTGAAGTAGTAGTTATAATTTTTTTTAAGTAATCGTAATATTTTGATTTACATGAATTAAAAGCTTAGACCCGTTTGAGATTTAATATCGAACTTACCATTCGATATTGAATCTTGAATTGTCCCATTTTTGGACAGTTTGAGAATGTGATTATGATGTTCTTTGTTAGTTGATATGTGTTTCGATTATGGACTTATTTTAAGATTTGGTTAGTTATTTCTCTACGTTCTCGGGTACATTGAAACACGTGTACTTAGAGAACTGTGGGGAAGTGCTGCCAAATTTTTGAAGTTCATTCGAGACACTAACTAACAAACATCATATCACATTCTTGAATGGGATAGGACCCTTACCAATAAAGCAATTGCAACGCATATGTGCTGTCGAATTCATGTCAAAATCTCATTAACTTTTTTAAATGTGTATGATTGTTTACTATACATTCTTAAATGTGTATGATTGTTTACTATATATTCTTAAATGTGTATGAATGTTTATTTTGTTTAAAGATTATCGTTTTAATTCTATAGAATGAACTCTGATCGTAATTGGATGTACAAACGGAGGGTTGGCGGTTATCTGTCTAAAGAGTTTTTGGATGGAATCGAGTCATTCATTGAGTTCGCAAGAAAAAATGCTGAATGGAAAGACGGTGATAAGTTGAAATGTCCTTGTAGTCGAAAGAGGTGTAGCAATATTAATTACTTGGACACTGAGACAATCACGCGGCATCTGCTGAAGCATGGGTTTGTTCCGGGTTATCACACATGGTTATTCCACGGCGAAGGCCATCTTTATGAACAAGTTCTGAATCAGAATGTGATCCCTGTTCCAAGCCAATCAAACATTCCGGCCGATCCAAATCCATACATCGATATGATCCGTGATGCTGCTGGTCCTTCATTTAATCAGTCTGAAACAGTTGAAGAACCACCCAATCCAGAGGCTCAAAAGTTTTACGATATGTTGAAAGCAGCGAATGACCCATTGTACGAAGGATGTGAAACTCATTCGAAGTTGTCTTTTGTCATCCTCAGGTAATATTGGAATGATGTGTAATATTGTTGTTAAATATGTTTGTAAATTAATATTATTGTTGTTATTGTATATGTAGATGGCGGGTCGAGGTAAACGTAGAGTTGGAGGTGGAGGTGGAGGTGTTCGTAGACTGAGTGATCGTGATGGCGATGACGACACCCTCATGCAGTCTCCTTCTTCTGGGAGTGTTCCTCCGACTCCTTCTTCTGGGAGTGTACCTCCTACTCCTGATGCTGATCTGTCTCCTATTGCTACTCCTCCGAGTGCAGATGCATCTTCTTCAGCTGCTCCCCCTCCTATCGAGATTTATCCAGAGGGAGGGACGTAAGTATAATTTTATTTGAATGTTAGTAACTGTTGATTTTATCTTTTGTTAATAATGTCTTTTTAATGTAGTTTTGTGGCTCGCAATAAGACGATCGTTGCATCGGTGCTCCGAGAGATTATTGAGGCTCGTATCCACCCAGATGGATACACTCTTTCTAAGGTCCCTAAGAGTCATCAGGAGATTTATTGGACCGAGTTTCAGGTACGTGTGTTGATATTTTATTGTAGCTCGTATATATTTTATCTAACGCTTTGATTTTACTAACTGTATTTATTTTGTCTGTTTTGAAGCGTCGCTTTACTTGGGATAGGAGCAGGTTCACTATTGCTGAGATCTATAAATGGTTCAGAGCAGTGTTGATGAGGAGGTACAGCAGCCGCGTGAGCGAGTGGCGTCAGAAGTGGAGGGAATCTAGGGTGGCTCCAAGCTGTGTGCCAGATGAGGTGTGGAAGAGGTGGTTGGTGATATTCGACTCAGCCGAGTATAAAGAGAGGTCTGAGCGTAACACGAAGAACCGGATGAGTGAGCCAGATGGGCCGGGCACCGGCATTTCAAAGGCCGCTGGAGGATCTCGATCGGGCGTCCGATATGCCTTGGACATTGTAAGTTTTGTAGTTATATATATTTTCATATTTTAAATTATATATGTACTTAATTATATATGTTTTCATATTTTGAAGGCTGAGGAGTTAGGTCGACCTGCGACAGCTTTGGACGTTGCAAAACGTCTGCATACGAAGAAGGACGGGACCCCGACATCTCAGCGAGCACATCAGCTCATTGTAAGTTTATAACGTTATTCTTTCGACTATTTCTAAATTTTTGTTTTAATTATTTTTAACTAATTAAAGATTTTCCTTTTAGGCTTCGGTGGAGCAGGCTTTGGAGGAGCGTCGAGCCTCTACGCAGGAGGAGCCCGATGTGGACGAGGTCTACCTGAGCGTCGCCCCGAAGAAGAAGAATAGGATCTTCGGAACGGGCACCTTAGCGAAGGTTTGGATGTTAATTTTTTCTTTATTCATAGAATCAACAAGTTTTAATTGTTTACTTACGCTTCCGTCTGCTTCAGGTCTTTAGCAGCGGCTCCTCCTCATTTTCTGTGTCCTCCTCGTCTGGCCCGTCAGAGTCGGAGGAGCGCATCAGGCAGACTTTGAGAGAGGAGTTCGAGCAGAGGCAAAAGGAGACCGAGGAACGTCTTGCTCGAGAGCGAGAGGCTGAGCGCGAAGAACTTGCTCGAGAGCGAGAGGCTGAGCGCGAAGAACTTGCTCGAGAGCGAGAGGCTGAGCGCGCTGCTGATCGTGCCGAGTTACAGAGGGGGTTCGCTGCGAGCTTGAGAGAGATGGAGCAGCGTTTGCGAGATGAGATGCTAGGTCGACCGCCTCCCTGATTGTATTTCATTATGATTTGTTTGTTTAACTTCATATTTTAGCTGTGTTTGAATTATTTTGGATATTTTTGAATGTTGTTGAATGATGTTGAATGTTTCTGAATGATTTTGTATGTTTCTGAATGATTTTGTTTGTTAAATGAATTTGTATGTTTCTGAAAATTGAGTGCAGGTTTGGGGTAAAAAAACAGGATTTATCCTGCCCCTGTTTTTTGAAATTCCCTACGGGAGGAGCCGTAGGGAACTATGCTAGACGTCCCCTACGGGAGGAGCCGTAGGGGACACCCTCCCATGGTCCCCTACGGGAGGAGCCGTAGGGGACATCCTCCCATGGTCCCCTACGGGAGTAGCCGTAGGGGACACCCTCCCATGGTCCCCTACGGGAGGAGCCGTAGGGGACACCCCTACGTCCGCCCCCTACGGCGTCGGCGTCGGCCTGCCCTACGGGAAGGATGGGCGGGGAAAATGAATCTCCCTACGGGGTCCCCTACGATCTCCCCGTAGGGAATGTCCCCTACGGCGATTATTTCCCGTAGGGATCAAGCTCCCTACGAGGCTAACCCCTATGTCCAAATCCCGTAGGGGATGCCGTAGGGGATGGCCTTCCCTACGGGAATGGCCGTAGGGATTTCGCTGTTTTTTTGTAGTGTATATAACTAATTTGATATTTATATTTCTGCAGGAATATCATATCACATCACGATATTCTTTAGGAACATTTAATTTTTAAATTTGATATTTCTTTAGGAATATCACATCACAATGTGTTGGAGTTGTATACTTAATGTCTAGATTTAAGTGACGTAAACTCCCGGTCATAGCATTTAATCTATTTAATTAAATAAACAATTATTTGCTTTTAATTATTGATAATTAAATATATGCAAATATAGTCCTAGATTATATACGTTGTAGTTAGTATGGTGTGCGTCGTCACACGGAAGATCATACTATCGGTTACTCGCATTTAATCGAACAGTAGCTCACGACCTAGATGGACAGGGACCAAGTCATCGGTATAGTCGTTGTGTGAAGGAGAAAATAATTTGTCTTAATTATTTTATCACACTGGTGTATTGGGCGGATCGCTTGAGATTTATCGATTAGGATTGCCTTAGATAATCGATTTAAATCTCAGTGTATTTTATTCTTAATCCCCGATATTATTGCGGGTGTGTATATTTAATATTAGTGACTTTGATTTTCCAAATGAATTGATTGATTAGTATAATCAGTCAATTACCGGTAAAGTTGGGTCACAGTATTTTATATATGACACGCCGTGAATTCTTGACGGGAAAGTGTATCCCGATAAGGGTTGATAATATCCCTGAGATGAGCTCATAAGGAATTATTATGTAAACCTCATGAGTGGATTTGTTCCGCATAATAATTAAAGTTGAATGGTACTATTCTCGGATATAAGAGATGAATAAATTAATTAGCAATAAATTAATTTTATTCATGGATATTTATATCTTAAATACACGGAATAAATAATACTACCGGAGATAATATTATTTGATATAATATGGTTTAATATTGGGAGTGCAATTATATTTATATAGTGGAAAATAAATATAATTAATAATAGTAAGCATTAATAGATTTGGGCTTGGGCTCAATTTAATCACTATTATAAGAAGCCCAATATTCCACCTCCTTTAGGTCCCATACGTAGCCTATAAAAGCACTACATGGTCTTCACAATTAGAACGCAAGATAAGACAAGAATATCATACTTGATAGTTCTAGAGAGTTGAAGGAGATCCATAGAGTTCGGAGGATCGTCGCCCACCCGACGTTCGAACGAGTGCGAGGAATACGTGGGAAGATTCATAGGTCATCGAGTTGATTTCGTTTCTCCGAACAACGAATCGAAGGTATAAAATCGTAAACACCCTTTATGATTTTAATCGATTATTTATCGTAGAACATACATGAACAACGATCCGGGAAACGTCGATTCCGCGGATGGGGATGGACCGCGAGGTCGACATCCCCGCGGAGGATCGAACCCTCGGCTGGGAGCCAAGGGGGTGCGGTCGAGCCCTAGGGCATCGACCGCGAGGCACACAAGAGGAACCCCGGCTGGACGCCGGGGTGAGCGATCGACCGTGCGGTCGATCGCTGGGCAGCCGCGGCGGGTGCGCTGGGCGCACCGCCCTCCTCGAGGCGGTGGCGGTGAGTCACCGGACTCACCACCCGAGGCTGCCGGAGCAGCCCCATGCGATCGCGTGCGATCGCGAGCCCCGCGATGGGGCTCGGTTAGGGTTTAGGCGCGGGTTCATCCCGCGGCGATACTCTCGTCGGGCCCGGCTTCGCGTTATCGGTTCCGTGATATTTTTGATAGCCCGGGATATCGATTTCCAACACAATGTTCTTCAGGAACATTAAAATTTTAATTGATTTACTTGGGAAATTAATTTGATATTACTTCAGGAATATCAGATTATAATGTTCTTCAGGAACATATGATATTACTTCAGAAATATCAAATTATAATGTTTTTCGGGAACATATGATATTACTTCAGGAATATCAGGTTATAATGTTCTTCGGGAACATATGATATTACTTCAGGAATATCAGATTATAATGTTCTTCGGGAACATTTGAATTTAAGAAGAAGGGAGGAGGAATATATTACTTCAGGAATATAAGATTATAATGTTCTTCGAGAACATTTGAATTTAAGAAAAAGGGAGGAGAAGTAGATATATTTATAATTATTAATGAATATAAACAAACATAAAATTCTTGCCTTGGAATTCGGATCTTGGATGAGTAGAACTTCGATGTAGAAAGCGGTTGAGCTTTCGTGGTGTAACGTGTTATAAAGTAAAGAGAATTGAGAGAAAATTGAATGAATTCATTAATGAGGAGAAATCCTTTTATATGATACAATCTAAGGTTTTGATTTAACAAAAAAGTCAAGCTATAAAAGTCATTTATTATATTATATTCATAACACTTAGAGCATCTCCAACCGATACCAAAAACCTATTTTGGAGTAGGGGAGATGCTCCAAGCGATACCAAAACATAAACCTATTATAGGTTTTAAGGTGGGACCCACAGAAAAAATACTTAAATTTACGTTTACCTTAAACTCAAACCAAAAACTTTATTATTTATAAAATGATCCTTTTTATATAAATTAATAAAAATAATCTATCTACATTTTTTTAGTTTCTTATTTAATATTTTTTATAATGTAATTTTTTTTAATAAACATATAATTAACAATTAAAATAAATTTTAATAAAAATAAAATAACCGTATGGGATATCACAATATTTTTTTATTATGTTTAAAATTTTAAATTAAAAATAATAACTATTAAATTTTTTAATATCAAAAGTTACGAGGTTAAATTACAAATTTGTAAAGATTTTGGTTATTTATAAAAAATTGTATAAGAAGAATATTTTGAGAATATTCTTTTAAGTTTAAGTATTGGAATCTCGGTTGGAGTCAAATTACTGTAAACTTAAAATAAAACTTATATTTGAGTTTAAGTTTTTGTGTTCGGTTGGAGATGGTCTTATATACTTATAATTTTAGAATATTTGTAAGAATAAATTATTGAATCAAATGGCTAAATAAATTATACAAATTAATATAAATAAATAAATTTGAAGTAATGCGTAATAATATATTATTTTATATTTAAGTGTGAATAAATTATTTAAATAAAATTAATAAAAATATGTTAAATATGTGATAGTAAATTTAAAATTAATAATTTTTAGTTTTTAGATTGCGTTAAAAATAAATTGTATAATTAATAAAATTAATAAAAATATGTAAATTGTTAAAAATAAATTGTAAAATTAATAAAATTAATAAAAATATGTAAATTAAATTTTAACGGAAGAAAAAGATTTTATTATAAATTGTATCATTAATAAAAATATATGAATTAAATTTTAACGGTAAGAATTGAAAAGAATTTTTTAAGCACGGCACCGCCACTCAATCCCATTTTATATGGTTATTACTATTGCGGGGCATTGAATGAGAATTGAAAGCGAAGCTACACTTCAATTCTCCAACCTTTGTATTGTAGGAGTACGTACGTATGTATATCTATCCTATCTATCACAATTAATGACTACTTAATAATAATTGAGCAAATGAAGTGGTTTGTTTGTTTTACCAGCAAAGTGTCTTTGCTTTTAATTAAAATCATTCCCCAACTAATTCAAATCACACATAGATCTGGTGTCCAACATTCTTAACTGTCCATACCATACACCCTCAATCTATCTCTCTACTTATCCACTTGGATAAGCATTTTTTGTTGTGTTGCTCCTACTTATATAGGTATAGATATGGTGATCAACAAGCTAGTATGTTTGTTTGGAGTTTCTCAGACCATGCCGATCACCGATATAGATCACTCTCGAAAGGATTCCGATCACAATGAGATTAATCACATGCACATCCACACCTCACAGTTTGCAGACAGCCTCAAGGTACACGATTTTTACCTCGTATCTCGTATTCTTTTCTCACCATTACTACCCTCTTATTCTTTTTGGTTTCAGGACTTGAGGAATCTGAGAAAGCAACTGTACACAGCTGCAGAGCGTTTCGAGTCCTCATACGACAAAACCGATCACAAACAACTGTACGACATTGTCTTGTACGTATTTTCCTAAATTATACGTATATGTATACTTCAACGTACTTGCTCGCAGTGTGGTGCAGTTGTCGAAAGATTACGTTGCCAAAGCGCTTGTGAGCACTGTGGACCACTTGGGCTCTGTGGCTGATAAGCTCAGCAAATTCTTGGATGTGAAGGCTCATGAATTCTCTGCAACCAATAAAACATTTTCTTGCATTGAACAGGTGATTAAAAAGAAAAAAACAGAAATTTTCGATTCTTGGTGTTTGTTAAGAATACCTTGTTCTGTACCCCATTGCTGCAGAGAGTAAGAGCATTCGAGGAAGTGATTGAGTCGAGAAGCATGTCACAGCAGTTGCTAATGGTTGAACCCACGTCGCACGCAAAGCACTACACTCTTCCAGGCAAATTATATATGTCGATTCTTCTTCACAGGAAAATAAATTAATCGAAACTCAACCTATGTATTTAACCTCTTTTCAGCTTCAGACACTTCATCAGACGGGGTGGTGTTGAGACATTGTATCTCAAGTCCACCGCATAATGAGCAGCAAACCGAGAAAGGTATACAGCAGTCGAGGATGATGATGATGATGAGCAACACTTCACCATCTCCACTTCCTCACAGTTTTTCCTTCACAAGAGTCCTACCTAACAAAGAAGCAGGTTCGACTATATAATATATATATTCGTTCTCGTTCTTCATTACTACTCATCCATCATGTTTCATTTTCTGAACAGAAAAAAACAAATCAGGGAAACGCTCGATTTCACCATTTCGTTTCGCGCTCAGTCGGTCAGGACTTGACGGGAAAAGATCAATTTCCCCAAGCCCTTCTGTCAGTAAAACGAGAGTAAGCAATAAAACGCGACAAAGATGATCATTTAACCAAGTGAATCACAGCTCACATATTATTTCCTATTTGTTTATTTTATAACCGCAGTGCTCCTCAGAGCCTCGGAGAGCGACTTCAGCAAGCAGACGAAGACAAGATGAAGATATGATGAACAGAGATAAAGAGATTGAAACTTACACCTCAAGAAGTAAGCAACTGTTTAGAGCCTTGATCAGCGTTCATCGGTCCGGAAAATAAATTATACTCCTACAAAACAACATACTAATAAAGAGACACAAGATATCACTCTCAAAACATTCCCCGGACAAAGACAGGAAGTGTGTGTTACATTTCGTGTTTAGCAATTGTTTCCGCTAATGTGAATAAGAAAACTATTGCATCGCATTCTCACGACACATCACATTTATCAAATTTAATGAAGCTGATGGTTATTATAAAGAAGCAATTCTCAGGTTCTAGTTATGTGTGCTCCTCGTGTACGTATTTGAAAGTTCTCGCGTCGAGTATTAATGTTCACAGGACAAGATTTGCCACCACTGATACAAACTACAAATAAAACATGAAACACTTATCTTAGTCCCGACCCCTCTACTGGGATCTACTTGAGAGACTGTTCGTCGTAAAGGATGGTGGCCATGAACACATCTTTTACGGAGCAGATACTAAATTGTTTAAAACTATTTATTGTAGATTTGCACACAATGAGTGAGTGATTGTATATGAATCTTAGCAGATTCACATTAGTCATAATGGTTGTTAGGCACAAGAAGCACCCCTCCATATACTGTGTTTAACACACAACAAGGTTAAGAAAACGACCGTAAATCTCTTGCAACCAACAGAGTCCCAGACCTTAGAAGTCTTTCTTCCTTCACTTTTTTGTGACAATGACACAGTATAAGTCGAGTTCAAGACAGTAAGCATTAAGTTCAATACAAAAAAACATCTGTTTGAAGTTCCTTGAACATTGTAAGGATCATTCATCTAGTTTGTTCTCTATTTTCTGTATGACAAACGACAATGCATGATTTGGAAGTTTCTGTAAGTCTAGACCAAAATTACACGGAAAATGAAATGGATAAGGAAAATTAAAATCAAGTTTATCTCTTCTTCTTTCCACCCTTTCCAGTCTTGGAGGTACCGGCTGTTGCTGAGGATGAGGCAGCAGGCTCTTGCTTCTTAGTCCGCCCAGGATGTCGAGGGACCAACTCCGCAACATGGAGCATTAGTTGTTTCCCTAAATATATATCAAAAAAAAAAAAAAAATCCATGGGTGTCATTTTATGTATAGCAATTTCAATTACAGAAGCCCATATAGTCTCTGTATACATCACATTTCATTCTCTAAGACAGACAAAAATACACTGCCCCTCTCTCTCTCCCTCTCTTCGTAGAATGACCTTAAGTTCTTTCATGTCTTTCTGTCATTAGATACACATTTAGTAATGTATTGTGATTAATCAAACCGAGTTATCACAGTAAAAGCTGAGTAGATTTCACAAAAAAATCACTTTGAATGACAGCACACTTCTCTCAAATACAATCATCTCTTAAAGTTTACTAATTGGAAAAATTACTTCTACGTCACTCTTAATAGAGCACAATATGTGGTAACCAGAAGACAGATTACGGGATTTTAGCCAAATTACAAGAAAAAAGAAACAATTCTTGAATCCTTTCCCTGCTCATGACATGTCAAGGTAATTCGGAAGTAGAAACAAAAAGACATCATTACGCAATTTAAATTATCGTAATTGATTAGTGAACATTTATGTTGGTTAACATTATTTTCTGAAACACGAAAACATATCATTGTCAAGTCAGTTCATCTATTATCAAGCCATGAAAGGAATTCAGCAGAAGACAGGTTTCAAGCAATACATTGATATAGCAGTAAAAGCAAGACATGTAGCCAATGAACGGCACGGGTTTCACCTTTTCACTTGTCTATACAACATCTAAGTGATTTTGATACAACCCACCGAGAGCTACTACTTTTACAAGTATTAGATATGAAACACACATGGCATTTCAGATCTCATGAGTAATAACAATAACACTCGAGAAGGAACACAATTATTTTTTTAGGCCCCAAGATCAAATCCTTGGTTCATTGGATGGAAACACAAGTTACAAATCACAATGCACAACTCTACAGATCCATCACTGCCAATTGAACAAAAAATCACACGAACAAAAAAAAGGGAGATGAGTGAGTGAGCACTCACTCGAAGAAATGGCAGGATTGCAGAAACTCCCATCTTCCCTTTTCAACAGAACCCTAACTCTCCCTCTTTGCATAAAATCCCTCGGATAAGCCTTCTCACTCTGTTAAAAATCCAATAAAATCAATGTACAAATCCAATATATGTATAAATGAAGAGAGAGAGATAGATAGATATACCTCGATGGCGCAGGGGAGTTTGAGGTGCACGCAGCAATCGTAAATCTCAGGGCAGGTAGGGTTTTCACAGGCTTTTCCGGCATTGATCCGGCGACCCTCGGCTAGGGTTTTCTTAGAATTGATGTAAATCGGGTACAGGATTACCCATTTCTTTATATTCTGCATATCCACACCCTCCATTATTCTTCTTTCTTGCGCTCAACAAAGTTCAACAAGGAACGCTGAATAACGTTGAAATAAATTTTAGGGAAAAATATAAAAACATAAAAAGCATGTAACAATGTTTTTTTACAATATAACTTAAAAAATTAAGCTGTCTATAAAATTAAAAAAAGACAATTTACCCAATTTACCCCGACATCTACAATTCGATAAAATCCTTAAAATTAGACATTTGTAATTCGACAAATTTTTAAAATTCGACAGTCCTTAACATTCAACATTCCTAATTCGACAAATCCTTAAAATTCAATATTCATGATTCGACAAATAAATAAAACTCGGCATTCGTAATTCAACAAATTTTTACCATTCGATATTTGTAATTCGACAAATACATAACATTTGACATTCATAATACGATAACTTCTAAAATTTGATATTTATAATTCGACAATCATGGTGGCGGTGCTCTTTAGCGGGGCTCCACCTTCGACTTATCGGGTAGTCGGGTGCGAGGGGAGGATGATCTCAAGGGCAGCATTGGGCTAGAGCCTAGTGCAATTTTTTTTTAATACCCTATATATATATATATATATATATATATATATATATATATATATATATATATATATATATATATATATATATATATATATATATATGATGCGGCCCGAGGATCGTCTAAGAGGCAAGATGTTCGTTTTCCGGCTGGAACGATGAAGAAAACGCCGGAACGGAGGTCAGACGAGTGCCGAGGACGCGCCGCGAAGTTCGGCTCAGAAATTGACTTGGTGTCGGCCGACACCAAGACCTGTCGGCCGACACCTTCAGAAAAAGGGTTGGCGATACAGCAGGTTCAGACCGCGACCGAAGGATACCCCGCGAGCGCAGGTTAAATGTCGGCCGACAGAGTTTTCTGTCGGGCGACAAGTGGCTGTCGGGCGACACCCTGCAGCTGTCGGCCGACACGGAATTCAGAAACGTGAAATTTCAGCGTCGCGACTTTTGACGATTTTTAATGCTTTTATTTCCTTTTCCTTCATGTTTTAGGTTTGCCTATTTAAAGGCCTTGAACCCTAATGTTTTAGGACAACTTTGATATTGAATAATTTTATTGCGTGAGATTTATTTTCTCTCTTGGGTTTTGTCGAATTCTTCCGGGTTCTACCAAAAGAATTCAACCGGCGAATCAACGAAGTAATCACCCTTCGTTTGTGTGTCAACATCGTCTCCGAATTATTGATTCAACGTCTCGTTGGGGTTTAGGGCTTTCGAACCTAAATCATTTCGTGGGTTAGGATCAAGGGTTTTGGGATCTCCACCAGGTATCCTTTTAATTATTCTGTTTCTTCTTCTCTTCCGATCGAGGTGCGTATCATCTGGTATCAGAGCCCAGGTTAGGGCTATTTTCTGATTTCGTACCTCGTTTGTTCTTTTTCCCTTTTGTCGTAACCCTCCTATTTTCAAAAAAAAAAATTTCGTTTCTTCCTCCCCCTTTTACTGTTCATCGACCGCACAAAAAAAAAAAAAAAAGAGTATTTTGGCGGGAAAATTTTTCTCTAACCAAAATTTTGTGTGTGATTCCTGAGATTTCCGGCATCGTTTTGAGCTACTTTGGTACTATCGAAATTTTCGTGCCAAATTCTATCACCTTCCAACCGACCAACCTATTGAGTGTTTTCGTTGATATTGTTGGAGTGAATTCGGCTGGTAATTCCGAAAGTTCGATTCTTAAGGGAGAAATTGAGAGAATACTGAGTGACCTCCTATATTGAGAGACATACGAGAGCTGTGAGGGAAAGATTTCTTCATTTCTCTTGCTTTGTTTTAACGTTGTTTTGCAGGATGTCTGGTGGGTCTTCACCAAAAGCTGACGGTACAATGATCGATCCCCAAATTAAGTACCTCATGGAGGCCATGCGAACTGAGTTGAGAAAGTTCATTACCTCTGAAATGGAGGCCGTGCATGAGCGGGTTAGTGCCATGGAGGAGAGGCCTAATCGGAGACAACGAGATGGTCGGAATGACAACCATCGTTACCATGGCAGACATAGGGACGTCGATTCCGAGGAGGATGAAGCATCTGAGACTGATGAGAGGAGGCGAGGAGGTAGAAACCGAGAAGATGACAACTTGGGCAACATCAAGATGAATATTCCCTCTTTCTTAGGGAAGAACGATCCCGAGTTGTATCTGGAGTGGGAGCGTAAGGTGGAGCTGATGTTTGACTGTCATAACTATTCTGAGCTCAAGAAGGTGAAGTTAGCAGCAATAGAGTTCTCTGATTATGCACTAGTTTGGTGGGATCAGCTTGTAACCAGTCGGAAGCGGAACCGAGAACAACCTATTGCAACATGGGCCGAGATGAAAGCTGTGATGAGGAAGCGGTTTGTTCCAACTCACTATTACCGGGAGTTGTACAACAAGTTGCAGAATCTACGACAGGGGTCGAAGAGTGTGGATGAGTACTTCAAGGAAATGGAGGTGTCTATGATTCGAGCCAATATTGACGAGGACAGGGAGGCGACCATGGCAAGATTCCTGGCTGGGTTAAATTGGGAGATTCGTAACACCGTGGAGTTGCAGCCATACGTTGAGTTGGAGGACATGGTTCATGTGGCAATCAAGATTGAGAACCAGCTTAAGAGGAGGGGTAGCTTGGGCAATTCGAAGCCAATTCAGTCTACGTGGAGACAATCCCAGGGCCCTAGTGGTTCATCATACAAGGGGAACCAATGGAAGGAGGAAACAACGACACGGGATGAGAAGAAGATCTTCTACAAAGATCGTCTGGAGGGTGCAGGTTCGACTACTCAGGCCAGTCCAGTGGTTACTGATAGTCGCAATCGGGATAAGAGGTGCTTCAAGTGTCAGGGATTCGGGCATATCATGAGTGAGTGTCCCAACCGGAGACTTATGCTCTTAAGAGATGATGGGGAAGTTGTGACTGATGACGAGGGTGACAAGCCGGAACCGAAGGCTAAGGAAGAGTCTGAGGAGGAGGAGGAGATTCTCGCACCTGACGGAAAACTTTTTGTAGCGCGAAGAGTCTTGAGTGCACAAATTCAGCCCGATGTTCAGGAGCAGCGAGAGAACCTTTTCCACACAAGGTGTCATGTGCAGGATAAGGTGTGCAGTGTCATCATTGATGGAGGTAGTTGCACGAACGTGGCTAGTGCAACCATGGTTCAGCGTTTGGGTTTGGTTGTGGTGCAGCATCCTAGGCCATACCATCTACGGTGGTTGAATGCGACTGGCGTCATCAAGGTGACCAAGCAAGCGGAGGTTCCTTTCCGCATTGGGAAATATGAAGATAAGGTACTATGTGATGTCATTCCAATGCACGCGAGCCATATTCTATTGGGGCGTCCGTGGCAGTATGATCGGCGAGCTATCTATGACGGTTTCGCCAACAAGTACTCTTTCGAGTATAAGCAGAAGAAGGTATCCCTTGTTCCTCTCACTCCTACACAGGTTTACGAGGATCAAGTGCAGTTGCAACGAGAGGCCGAAAGGGGAAAGTCTAAGGAGCATCCCTTACCAAGTGAGGCTAGTGACATGACGCACGGAGTGGGGACAAATACGTTGGCGATGCTGTGCGAGAAAGACCCGTTTCTCACTAACAACATTTCCCCTCTACTACTGTCTCTTCAGTCTGTTTTGCAGGATTTTGATGACATCACTCATGTTGATACTCCGCCTGGATTACCACACATGGGAAGGATTGAGGATGTGCCGACCTTGTTCGGGCCGGTGGTGTTCGAGCCTGGTGAAGTCCTGGATTTGAGGACAAATCCTCTTCAAGAGGAGGGGAATGATGCGGCCCGAGGATCGTCTAAGAGGCAAGATGTTCGTTTTCCGGCTGGAACGATGAAGAAAACGCCGGAACGGAGGTCAAACGAGTGCCGAGGACGCGCCGCGAAGTTCGGCTCAGAAATTGACTTGGTGTCGGCCGACACCAAGACCTGTCGGCCGACACCTTCAGAAAAAGGGTTGGCGATACAGCAGGTTCAGACCGCGACCGAAGGATACCCCGCGAGCGCAGGTTAAATGTCGGCCGACAGAGTTTTCTGTCGGGCGACAAGTGGCTGTCGGGCGACACCCTGCAGCTGTCGGCCGACACGGAATTCAGAAACGTGAAATTTCAGCGTCGCGACTTTTGACGATTTTTAATGCTTTTATTTCCTTTTCCTTCATGTTTTAGGTTTGCCTATTTAAAGGCCTTGAACCCTAATGTTTTAGGACAACTTTGATATTGAATAATTTTATTGCGTGAGATTTATTTTCTCTCTTGGGTTTTGTCGAATTCTTCCGGGTTCTACCAAAAGAATTCAACCGGCGAATCAACGAAGTAATCACCCTTCGTTTTTGTGTCAACATCGTCTCCGAATTATTGATTCAACGTCTCGTTGGGGTTTAGGGGTTTCGAACCTAAATCATTTCGTGGGTTAGGATCAAGGGTTTTGGGATCTCCACCAGGTATCCTTTTAATTATTCTGTTTCTTCTTCTCTTCTGATCGAGGTGCGTATCAATATATATATATATATATATATATATATATATATATATATATATATATATATATATATATATATATATATATATATATTATACATTATACATTATACATTATACGCAGTATTTATTTAAAATTACTTGTTTCTCACTATTTTTTTTACTCATTATTACATATTAGGCTAAACTCTCAAGCCCATATAAATATTTTTATTAATAATAAATTATTTATGTTTGAGAATGGTTTGAAAAAGAGAGAAGTGAGAAGAAAGAATACGATTTTTCATCCGTTCTTTTTCATTTTGGAATTAAAGAATACGATTTTTCATCCATTATTTTCATTTTCGAATTTCGATCTTTCTAAAAATTCTTTTATCCTTCACGTCATAACCTTAGAAATAGGGATGGAAAAAAATATCGAAAATACCGAAATACCGAAATACCGAACATACCGTACCGAAAAATACCGAATTTATCGAAATTTTCGGTATGCATTTTAGTTCGGTACGGTATTGATATACAATTTTCAGGCATTCGGTATATCGGTACGGTACGGTATAAATTCAGTATTACGGTATATCGGTATCCATATTTGTAATTGTGAACGGTATCAGATGCCTGCACACAGCACATGACATATTATTATATTATGTAATTATTAAAAAAATAAACTTAAAAATTGTTTTTTACTCTCACAGTCTCACTTATTCACTTTCTTCCCTTAGAATTTCAGATCTGAACGGTGAACCCTATTTTTTTTACTTTCATTCCAAAACGAAATCGATTAATTCGGCCACGCCCATCATTCGCGTCGAGGATAAGATCGACAAGGCTCATATTTGTGATACCGCCGGCCAGGAAAGGTAATTATGTTTCTCGATTTAGGTTTTCTCGTTCAGTAACTTGAAAAATAAACATGTTATGCTTCGGATGATGGCTCGGCAATGGTTACCTCTGAATCCCTAATTCCCTATCTGAAACCGCAGATATTACCCGGAAGTGGGTTCCTTTATAAAATTATTGTTTTTTCCCTATCTTGATTTTGATCATTCATCCACAATCTGGGTATTTTTTCAGTCGAAATAAATTGAGTAAAACACAGTTGCCGCTTCGAAATGTGCGCGTGGCGGAAAAAAGCAGGAGTTTAAGAAGGAATCAGTTGCAAGCCATTCAAGCCGTTTTATCAGGTCAGTTTCCAACATGTACATACGTTTGTGTGTATGTATGTATGTTATGTCCTGAATGGTCTATTATGAATACTATGACTATTGTTGTTGATTGCATTTTATGTAGAGATTGTTTTTGCCTAATGCCGACCGGTGGAGGAAAGTCCATGTGCTATCAGATTCCAACTCTGGCGAAACAGAGAATCGTGCTCGCTGTTAGTCCTTTGTTAGGTGAATATGAACATTTTTTGTTAATTTTATGACATTGTGAAAAGCTTATGCTGCACAAGGTCTTCTCTACTGCACATGCTTCCTAATATTCACTTGCAGCTTTTCAAAACTTTTATATATGATATATCTTGTATTGTTTGTTTAGTTCACTCGCATTTGCAGAAGATTGATTACCGCTTATCTCTCTCGTGTTCACAGTCTATATTCTTGAGTTTATCTCCGTTGAGTAAGAAGCTTATTAACGGACCAGGCAAAACACAAGATTGATTGATGTTTACTTCTCTCACGTTCACAACCTTTATTTTTTAGTTCTTGTTTCTCACCTTATTCCGCTCAAGGTATGTCCCACCTATTTTCTCTATCATTCAATCTTCATCTGTTATGTTTATTGTGTTCTCTTTCAGTCCATGGTTGCTCTACAAATTGAGATTGAAAGAGAAGCAACGGTGATTCCGATTTAATTCTTAAGAAAGTTGCAAGAGCAATGAAAATGAAATTTGACAAGTACTGGGGGATTTGGGATAATATGAATCCTTTGATATTTGTTGGGAATGTTCTGGATCCGAGAAATAAACTTCAAATGATCAAAGTTAGCATCAAGAAATTGACAGGGAGTTCTGCTCATATTCAAGAGTTCGCTGATAAAGTTAAGAAAGATTTGATAACCTTGTGGTCAGAGTACAAAGGGGTTGATTCATTGAACAGTGAGAAACAAAGTTTGCAAAAGGAGAGTAATGGAGTAGATCATACCAACAGTGGTGGTGGTGGTGGTCTTTAGGATGAATTGTTCAATGATGTTGAAGCACATAATGAAGAAGAACAACTTCAAGAGATATCTAATGAAGTCGATAAGTATCTTGCCGATGAGATTGAAAAACGAACTACTCAACCTTTCAATATCTTAGAGTGGTGGAAAGGAAGTGAAGTGAGATATCCGATTCTTTCGACTATTGCTAAGGATATTTTGGCTATTCCCAGCTCGACCGTGGCTAGTGAGTCTGCTTTTAGTTTGGGCAAACGGGTTGTCGATCCTTTTAGATGTAATTTGAGCCCTAAAATGGTGGAGGCTTTGGTGTGCACTAATGATTGGCTAAGAGCGGAGGACTTCAACTTTCTTTATAAAGATCCAACTGACGACGACCTTGTGTTCTACAAGGAAATTGAAGAAATGGAAAAAAAATAGTGTGATGTAAAATTATTACACATTTTTACATAGTATAGCACTGTCACTTTTACATATTCTAGTAAAAACAATTGATATATATATATATATATATATATATATATATATATATATATTTTACATATGTACTATATTTTATTATGTTTATATGTAATATGTTTTGTAGGTTATCTTGAGGAGAAGTAGGATTGCAGAGTGATGCAGATACATAGAAAGAAAAGATTGTTTCTTTCTGTCCAAGTTTAGTATTATTTTTATTTATTATTTTAATTTATTCTGTTAGGGTTTTAGTACTATTTATATTCTGCTTTTGTCATTTATTTACGTAGTTGTTTTAATATGAAATAAAAAAAGTGTCTTCCTCTGTTGAGGGTTTTTATCAGGTTTCGGTATTCTTCGGAATCAACCATACTTTGATGTTTTAATTCTCGGGTATTCTCAGAATCAACGAGTTTTAATTTGTGTGTTCTTGCTTCCCTGCGTCAGTTGGTATCAGAGCCGAAACGATGCCTCCCCGTCGCCAGTATGCTTGCGAAACTGCCGTTGAGGCCGCAACCCGTCACGATGCCGACATCGCCGCCTTAAGCCGCCAGATCGCAACCCTTGCCGTCGAACTCGAGGAACTTCGCCTTGTTATCACCAACAGACTACCGGTGTCCCTGCTGCCCTCGTCATCTTCTTACGACGACTCGCCTCGTTTTGATTACGATGGCCCTCCTCGTTTTGATGAAGTTGATCCATTGACCATGCCCGAAGAGCACATGGTCGGAGGCGTGGGTGACCTACTCTACCACCTCCGGAACAATATACCTCTTTTGTCCCCGCTGCCTGGCTCGGAGATATCTGCGTATGATGGTTCCCCCAAATTTGACGAAGAGCTCTTTTCAAAAATCCCCGTGGCACTTGTGCTGAATCCTGATGTCGTTGCTTCTGCACCACATCAACATGTTATTGCTCTTGCGATGAAAGGAGATGATCCTACCCCTGCACCACATTTGCATGCTATTGTCCTTGCGCTTCATCCCGATGTCGTTGCCGCTGCCCTTGCGTCGCTTGTTCAAGTTAATGCCCCTGCGATGGTTCTTCTTGCCATTGTCCCTGCGCCATGTCAACGTGTCGCTGCCCTTGCGTTGTGCCCTCAAGGTTACCGACGATTGGTGTTTGATCCCGGCATTTTCTTGCTCGATTTTCAGGTTCGCGGTCGAACCTTCTCCTAGAGGGGGAGAATGATGCAGATACATAGAAAGAAAAGATTGTTTCTTTCTGTCCAAGTTTAGTATTATTTTTATTTATTATTTTAATTTATTCTGATAGGGTTTTAGTACTATTTGGCAAGTTATATCTTGCTCCTCAATGCAAGATGCACATCTTACACCCTACTCAACCGTATATAATTATCGGTCAATTAGGTTTAGAGTTTTTTTTTTTCAAATTTTCATTATCCTAACTTTCTTTGCAGAACACACCATACTTGCGCACACGCCGCCACATCCACCGCCGCTATTCACCAATCACAACGGCTCACTCTTTAGCTTCCTCCCAAAATTCATTCGATTCGTCGTCTCCAATGTCGATGGGATCCCCCTCTCACCGGTGTCACGACCTAGATCTGCTGGTGGAAGCGATCCACCAGGTAACCGCGGGCTCTGCTTTCGGCGTGCCTTACATTCATCCCCGAGTCACGATCCGCCGGAGGAGGAGAAGGTGGGGTCTAGATTCCGACGCCTTTGTGTTCAACGAATTGTCCAAAATTCCTCGATAGCAGTGTTTTTGGTAGTGAGATTGATTTGGTTGTTTTTATTACGTATTTCCTTGGTGTCTTTGTTTGGTTTTGAGTCGTTATTTAGGTGATTTTTCTTTAGTTTGTTTTATATTTATCGTTTGTGTTTGTCGAGGTGTTGCTTTTGTAGTTGTGGTGTTTTGTAGGTTGATCGAGCAAATAGCAAGGACTCTTTTTATCAAATCAATCTTAAGAGAAAACAGAGCATGAAAGTCGAGGCAAGCGATGAAAAGAATCGAGAAGAACGACGACAAAGGTGTCGACCTATAAGCTGCTGCCACGTTCGGAAGCTAATAACTTTTATATCAGGCCTTACCGCCAAATTCTGACCGTTCACGTCAAAGAGGATGGAGTCGGGGACATACAGTTTAAATTTCGAGACGATCTAACGATGAACGAAGTCCAGATGATGAGTTTTCGGAAGCTGCGCTGTGCTGGAAACACCTAGCGCCCAGCTCGGATTGTGACGACAGCGGGAATCCTACATAGGTTTATCCATTCAATATGAATGAGTCTTCTTTGGGCATGGCTGCTATTTGTTTTACGGACGGGAGACATCTTGCTATGATGCCTCATCCAAAGAGGTGCTTCTTGATGTGGCAGTCCGTAATTACGCATGTTCCAAAATGTGGTGTTTGTGATGTTGGTTTTCTGCTTGGGTTTTTTGAATATAGTAGATGGAGATCTTTGATTTTTATTCTCTTTATAGAGAGTTGAGTTGCTACTCTTTGCTTTTTTGAGTTTATGATACTTTGGTCTATCCTACATTCAATAATCAATTTTGAGATTATGTCTTTATATACAATTTTGGTTTCTCTTGAATATACATTTTGGGTTTCCTCTTTATTTAAGAGTTACAGCTTGTATTCTATGATAATGCCCCATTGATTTTCCGGGAACTTTAATTGAAGCTTTGTATACCATATTGTAAGCTGTGTATATTTTAGAATTGTGTTTATTTGAGAGCAGCAATGTTTATTTGATAATTATTTGAGAACTGTGTTAAGCTCCGTGTTTATTTGAGAACTAAAAGAGTGCATAATTGAGAACTTAAAGAGTGCATAACCAATGATTATTTATGGAAGTTTGTGGAAGTTTTTGTGGTTAAGATGAAACTAAATAGCAGTTTGAGTTATTGTTATTTATTTATGCTGCAAACTTCATTTCACTCAATCATGATACTTGGAGACACTTATTCCAGTTTCTTCTACGTCGGCTGGAGCGTGCTTAAATTGATGTTGAACTTCATTTTTTACTCTGTCAGCTTTCATTTTTTTCTCTTTCAACCTTCATAATACAAGACCTTTCGATACAAGACTCCCCCTTGATCGGACTTTATAAACAACCGAATCCACCGAAGGCAGCCCCGATCATTCTCCGCCCTTGAATCTAGTTCGCCGCCCTCGATTATAGATTGTCACTTCGATACAAGACATTTCGATACAATACCCTCTTGATCGGGCTTTATAAACCCTCGGAGCCGCCGAAGTAAAAAATTATTTTATAATATGTAAAAATGAGAATTCTTTAGTTTCAAAAGTATTATCCTTCATTTTCATGCTTGTGATACTGCAGTTTGTAGATTATTAACCTTCACTATTGTTTTGAACAAACGTTCAATTACACTATTTAAGTGTTTTAGAAGAATTTTTGAATCATCCAACATTCATCAAAAAACCATGAAACAATCTAATTATTCACCAAATATCATTTGATAAGCATTAGCTTATGCTCATCAATATATCATTCACCAATATCATTCACCAAATATATAGAAATCATTTACCATTAATTATCAGTATTTTACAAATAATCTACCATTTATCAACAATACTGTATATATCATTCAACCATCAATCATCTACCAAATGCATCAATTCTATATACCAATCACCCACCATTCATCAACAATATATCAATCGCCGTTCAGCAAGACTGTTGTGATTTTTTTTTGCTTTATCCAGTACTTTTAGTCTTGAGTTCATTGTTGTCCATCAATAATACAGAAGTCGCATATCTTAATCTAAGTTATTTCAAAAAAGTAGTGTCCTGCAAAAAAATACAAATCATAGTTATAAAAAATACAAACTATAGTGACCAATGTTGATTAATGTGTAAAATCATCGTTATAATTGAGCTGTTAAATTCAAAATAAATTTTAATGAATAATGTGTAACATTAAAAAATTTACAAGTAACATTAAACATAGATATATGAAGTATGACATACTTATTTATGAAGTATGACATACGTATATATGAAGTATGACATAATACTATATGAAAACTGAGATATATGAAGTATGCTATTATGAAATATATATATGATGTATGACATATTTATATATGAAGTATGACATTTTTACATATGAAGTATGAAAATTACAATACTGATATATATATATGAAATATATGTCAGAATAATAATAATAGTAACAGTTTACAATGAAGGATGAAGTCTATTTATTATGAAAGATAATGCAATATAGAGATGAAGTACGAGATGTATCCCATCTTAGGCCGTTCGATTTCGTGCCTTTGTACAGCTCGTTTGCACAATATTCAACTGCAACAAGAATTTGTAATTAAATGATTAAAATAATCAAGAACCCTGATAATAGCACCTTAAAAGAATTTGTTAAATGATTAATATAATCAAGAACCATGATAGTAGCAGCTTAAAATTTTATCAAGAACTACACAATATTCTTTAACCTTTGGTTGTTTAATTTCCTTAAGGTGCTGCAGTAAATAAGAACACAGATTTAAACAATACATATCCTCATGGCCTAAGTCGAAGGTAACAATGCATAAATTTACTCTCAAATAAAGTGTTTCCCATCCGATTCTATATAAAATTTCAGCTCAACTAAAACTTAATTTATAACCTGATACTAGCATATAATACAATCTTAAATCTAATTTACAATATAACAGGCAAGCATCTCATTCTTTTGATTCGGTAAATACAACAATCAACTAGATAACTAAGGATGCAACTATGTTAAGTTAAGCCAACTGACTCAACTCAAGTCTAACACCATGATGTTCAAACTTGTTTGATTAACAATCGAATTGAGACCGAAGAAGCCTTAATCGAGTCAAGATCTTATGATACTTCATTCTTGTTCAAGCTTGTTCATAATGTTAACGAACCGAGCTCAAACGAGCTTTAAACAATCTCAAGTCGTACATCTTGTAGCTCGGTTCGATTTTTCAGCCCTACAAGCAACAACACAATAACACAAACATCACACACACCAACAAACAGTAACACACAATTTCAATTACCAAACCAATTTTTTTTACCAAACCTAATTTGAATTACAGAAATTTGACATATAAAAAAAACAATTTAAACAAAATAAAAAACAGTAAAAGGGGGCTAAACTTACTTTGTCGGCTGCCGAAGGTGAACGGAGGAGACGGGGGCTCCTCGGAGCTGGTGGTGTTGCGCGGTGGATCGAGGGCTTGTGGGCGTTGCTGTTGCTCGGAGTTCTTCTGCGTGGGAGCAGGCAGCGAGAAGGCGGCGAGAAGACGACCAGCGGGGCGCGGTGGGTGGTGGCTGGCAGAGCGGTGTAAGCGGTGGGAAGGATCGAAGAAGACGAAGACGTGTTCTGAGAGTGAATTAAGCAAAGATGTTAGGCTGAGAAAACTGAAGTAAGCCGTGTTGTAGTGACGTAAGCACAAGTAATTGGGCTTGGGTTAATTTTTTTTATATGTTGGGCTTATTAGAGTAAGATGTCCATCTTGCTCCTAGGGTGTAAGGTATAACATCTCGTACTATTTATATTCTGCTTTTGTCATTTATTTACGTAGTTGTTTTAATATGAAATAAAAAAAGTGTCTTCTTCTGTTGAGGGTTTTTATCAGGTTTCGGTATTCTTCGGAATCAACGATACTTTGATGTTTTAATTCTCGGGTATTCTCAGAATCAACGAGTTTTAATTTGTGTGTTCTTGCTTCCCTGCGTCACAGAGTGTGTGTGTCTTGGATGCAGGTTATCTTGAGGAGAAGTAGTCTGGATAACAAGAGAATCAGAAGCCAACATTATTTTAGTTATGTTCTTGCATTTGTATGGGATTTGCTGTTTCATTTTATTGGATTGTAACTTTTATTGTTAATTTTTGGTGGCTTAACTTTGGGACTGTTATAACATTGAAATGCTTGCTTAGGTTTTTTTTTTCTTTGGCAGTGATTCTTATTTGTCCGGTATTTTTCGGTATATCGTTATTTTTCGGTATATCGAAATGTTCGGTATATTTCGGTATACCAAAATGTTCGGTATATTTCGGTATGATACGGTATTAATTTTATCTCATACCGAAAAATCGGTATATCGAAGTTCGGTATACCGAAATATTCGGTACGGTATGAAAATGATTTTTTAAAATTTTTAAGTTTCGGTATGATAATCGGTATGGTGTGTTCGGTACGGTACGGTACGGTATGCCATCCCTACCTAGAAATTGATCGAAATCTATTTCTTTTGATCCATCTAATTTTGACGTTACCCGTTTCTACTGCAACAACTGAACGTTCATTTTAAGCTATGAACAAGATGAAGACGGCCATTCGTAACAAGATTAGGACTAATTATTTGAAGATTTTTTGATACTTTATATTGAAAGAGATTTTGTTAAAAATATAGAATAGATTCAGTTATATGTTGTTAAAAATATAGAATAGGTTTTATGTTTTGTTAAAAATATATAATAGGTTTTATGTTTTGAAGTCTCTTAGGGCACAACTTATTTGAACATGAAAATATTTTTATTATTTATAAAATTATTGTGGCGATTGACGAAATGTATTTTTCATCCCACTCCTTCGTTCAATCCTGCATTCGCCCCTGCGTGCAATTCACGATGCTTCTCGGTGGCGAACGTATTTAACGGAGCTTTTGAGGGTCTCATTATTTATACGCCAAATTGACAAGGATTATCTCGCGCGATAAACCCATTCCCCCAAAATTGAAGCAATTTATAAGTATATATTTAATTAATTTAAATACTATGAATTAATTTTATGGGTAAATAAACAAAAAAACGTTAGTGGGTACATAAGAAATTGCCCAAACGAATTACTGTGAAAACATATGCGAACCGAAGGTCATACGAGCAAAACGTTCGTGCGTGTGTAAGGATATGGGTCTCGCGTGTTCCTGCAATACGAGCAACAATTACCCGAGATACTATAAATACACATCAACTGCCGCCAAATTCATTTCGAACCCAAGCACCTCGTTCAATCTCCCTGATTTCTCTGAACCTGTAGCTCGATTTCTAGGGTTTTTGCCACAGAGAAGCTTCGAATTTCGATCGTTCGATTTCAGTTCGCAAAGTCGCGATCTGGATTTCGGCAGTTGATTCCACTTCGGTCGGAAATGAGTAGGTTTACAGGATTGTCAGGCATGAAAAGCCTGGAGCAGCTGCCCGGACCTAATTCAGGGAAGAGGAGGAGGTCTTCGCCCGGGAACTCAATCTCTCCGGGAAGCACCGGGAATCTGAAGCGTGCTGCATGATCTAATTCAGGAGCTGCTGATAGGAAGAAGAAGTCGCCTTCTAGTTCCTTGCTCGGGCATTCGATTTATCCGGGAAGCGTCGGGAATCTAAAGCGTGATGCAGGTTCTAATTCTGGAGCTGCTGATAGGAAGAGGAAGATGCCTCCTCAGCACTCTGTTGCTTCTGGAAGCTTTGCTAATCTGAAGCTTACTGCAGCAGGTTGTAATTAATTAGTTATTTCTCGATGATTTTGCTTCAAACGATTGTGCGTTTTGAGGGTTTCTCACTCACGTATTTTCCTTTTTGCAGAGGAGTTGGTTAAGAAACAATCTTCTGCAAAAACTGACTTTGACTTGGTGGTAAAATAATTCAGTAGCAAATATGTTCTTGTTGATTATTTTTTTTACTCTACATGTATGTGTTTTGTATAGTATGAAAGATTCTGCTAGGTATGCGTTGACGAGTTGTTCAATTCTATGTATATACTTACATTTGGTGTACGCATATTTCATTTATATTGTTTAAATCATAAGCTGATATTCAGATTTTAGACACTGCATCAATAAAGTAAATGCTTGAAATTGTCGAACTAGATGCCGCACTTTTGATAAGGGATTAATCTGTTTTGGCTATCCGAAAATGCAGAACTCTAAGCTCAAGAAGCCAGCTATAATGGAAGAAAAATTGCAAAACGCGTTCAATGAAAATGCACAGCTTAAAGTGAAGCAAAAAGAAGACGAAAAGCTTTGGAGAGTCATGGCTACCTCTTCCACAGCCACTGTTGGATCAAATCACCGAAACTTTCCAGCAATTAAACGTTCAAGGTATTTTGTCAATTGTCGGATCGCATGCTCTCTATTGATCTTGTGCAAACATGTATCACATTTTTTGACTAAAATATTGCCCTACACATGGTAAACTCATTATGGTTTCATTTACTTGTGAAGTTTGATTTTTTTCGTTCACTATTCTTTCATTTGAATTAACAATGAATTTATTATTAATGTTTACACAAAATTGCAGTAGAAGAGAAGGAACAGCTTGAGTTTGTTGTTGAACTCAAGACCAAAGAGGAACAGTTGGATGATCATAAAGCAGAGGTTTTCTCAAATTTAGTATTCAAGTTTACGTTTATTAGAACATGATCATGTACTTGTCACTGATTATTTTGTCGTCTCTTTTAGATTACTGGATCGCTGGCCGACACTGAAAGTAAGCTTGAAGCAAAAAAGAAATATCAACGCATGCTGGAAAACAAATACATGGAACTATCAGAAAACTGGAACGAAATGTCTCAAAGACATGATCAGGTATCGTTTTTTCTTCCAATTTATAAAATGCTAAAAATAGTATGCCTCATATATTATTAATTTGGATACACATAATCGATTTTGTGAATCCTATCAGGCCATTCATAAAAGAAGAAAGTACGAGGTGGGGAAGCAGGAGATTGTTAATCTTGAGAAAGAAAAGGTTCACTCCTGACTTCCTCTAGTGAGTTTCTCATTCTGTTTCATTTAATATTTTATCTATGCCAATTTTCAGGCATATATGGAAATAAAGATAGCAGAGCTCAAAGAAGAATATCAGCAACAGTTGCTGCGGGTGCAGGAAGAACATGTTGTATTGGTACGTTCACCTCTTGTGACATAAATGTCAAACCTATAAGTCAATGTTCGCATGCGTTTTTTTCCTTTTGTATAGGTTAGCAGCATGCAACAGGAATATGCTCACAAAGAGATGATCCTCATATCTAAGCATCAAGAACTTAAACTCACCCAACTTCAAGCTGAAACTGAATTAAGAGAGGTATTTCATCTGTGAACTATCTTATTTTGTCGTCAAGTTTAAGTTTATTAGAACATGATCATGTACATGTCACTGATTATTTTGTCGTCTCTTTTAGATTACTGTATCGCTGGCTGACACTGAAAGTAAGCAAGAAGCCAAAAAGAATCCTTCCAACATTGGTGATTTGTTTAGGGAAGGATCTTTGAATCCATGTGTAGAGGTATCTTTCATTTCAATGTACTACTTACTATTTTACTTGAAAATATAAACTGTTTCGGTGTCTTTCGCTTCCGTGTGTGTTTATCAGCTTTTGCCCATACTTTCGATCAAAACATTTATCTTCAATCACAAACTTAATTTTCATCTGAGTTGTCTTCAGGTCATTCCCTCTGTCATAAAATGTCTCTTTTCATTGCAGGCTTTTATTTTCTAGCTGCAAAACCACACACAATTGGAGAGAGTATCAGGAGCGCTACATACTCGCTTACTGTCTAGCGTGTAAAATACTTTTGGTGTGTATTCTGTCTCACTAAATCCTCATCATCATACATATGACTACTGTACTAAATATTGCTTCGATTTCAAACCACTAGCCTGTTTGGTTCATAGTCTGTCTCATCTTGTTGCTCGACTCAGCCACACTCACATCACGTTGTAGTGATAGCAAGCTAGTACGATCAATATTTTAGAAAATAATTAATCAGAGGATGCCAGTTGTACATTTTCCTGCACAAAACTGATTTTCATATAGAAATTTAAATGAGTTCATTTATTTTATTGATGAAATAATGATATTATTAATTATAGTGTAATAATTATTGTCTGAGGGAAGGATAGTTGGTTCATAGCCTGTTTGGTTCATAGTCTGTCTCATCTTGTTGCTCGACTCAGCCACACTCACATCACGTTGTAGTGATAGCAAGCTAGTACGATCAATATTTTAGAAAATAATTAATCAGAGGATGCCAGTTGTACATTTTCCTGCACAAAACTCATTTTCATATAGAAATTTAAATGAATTCATTTATTTTATTGATGAAATAATGATATTATTAATTATAGTGTAATAATTATTGTCTGAGGGAAGGATAAATGTGAATTTGAAGCTAGTGATTTTAACGAATGCTCACTCTTGTTTTTTCCTGTTGTTTCCACCCTCTTCGCCCTCAACTCCTGGAGCTCTAAGTAATGATTTTCTAGTTTTGTCTCGTCACCTTATCATATTTAGTTCTCTAATGCTTATGACCAAGTCAACTATCTGTTTTTCACGGCTCTCCCTGAGGATTCTGTTTTCTTCTTCCAGCTGAGCACATCGTTCCTTAGCAAACGCAAAGTCAGCTTTGACTGTCATCTTCAGCTCTCTCAGTAGAAGTTTTGCTTAGTAGCCATATATATATATATATAT
Source organism: Euphrasia confusa (assembly GCA_954870475.1). Classification (NCBI taxonomy): domain Eukaryota; kingdom Viridiplantae; phylum Streptophyta; class Magnoliopsida; order Lamiales; family Orobanchaceae; genus Euphrasia; species Euphrasia confusa. The sequence continues at coordinate 22,340,603 of OX940949.1, forward strand.
ATATATATATATATATATATATATATATATATATATATATATATATATATATATATTGCCATAGAAACCTGATGATATTTAGAACAGATAGATAGTGTCAATTTCACTGCATTAGCTCTTTATTAGTTATAGATAGTTCCCATCGATTATTACTATATATTAACAAGCCAAATGCCTTAGTCAGTTTATGTAGAAATCTCAAAATTTAATGAATAATTTATAAGAAAAAACTTACAAGTTCACATTTCACATTGAGATTAAGAGTTTGTGCTGAGTCGTGTTTACTGATCATGTAGAATCAAATTATATAAAAAAACAAAGAAAATCAAAGTGAAGCGGGCGAAATGAAGAGTGAGGTTTAAAACCACTGCAACATATATATTTGCGACCTACGTCGCGAGATGCCTTCAGCTGAGGTTGCATATGATTCTGTTTCTGTGTCATATATAGATTGTTGTTTAAGGTTATCAAGATTTGAAAACTGGTTTTCTGATCTTGAGCTATCATTCTTTTTCCTTATTTGAATCTTACGAGTTTCCTGAATTATATCTGCAGTAAGATTCTCCACTGCTGTTATACCAAGTCAACTAAGTATCTGTTATCAAATTTGTTGCCTGATAATATTGGAGATCAAAGCACTTGTAGTAGAGCATGCTCGAGATGGTGTCCCTCGACAAGTTTTCGCTCTCGACTCGGGCACGGGGCCCACCTTGTCAAGTAATTGCGGCTCATCACCACTTGTTCCAACTCACGATCAGCATCAGCATCATCATCATCGTCATCAATTTCTTCATCATCATGAATGGGTCGAGAAGTACTTACCTCGAGAATAATCATCCACGGGCCTTGAGCAATCAATCGAGATGGAAATTAATACAGATTAATTAATTAATGGTGGTATAGTATTAAGGTTCTTGAAATTACTATATACTTGTTGAAAATGAACTAAAATTATTCTCTCTCCATCACAGGCCTAATATTTTCATACTTCAAATATATTTCAAAATAGTAATTACGTGCATTAATTTATTAGGCAGAAAATAATATTTTCACCTTTTGAAAATGAACTAAAATTATTCTCCTTCCATAATATTAAATCAAAATAATAAGATTAATTTGATATTTAAGGTGAATTAAAATAAAACTAAGATTTATTTTTTGTTTAAAATAAAATTACATATAGTTGTTTGTAAGAGTAAAAAAACAACTAAAAAGTAGTTGTTTGTAAGAGTAAAAAAACAACAAAGTAAAAAAAACAAAAATTGTAATTTTAAATTAAAAAGCAAGTAAAATTATTTTATTTTTTTGTTGTGAAAATATATAAGTCAAATGAAGCATGAAAGTATAGTGTGAAATATAGAGGGATTTTTTTAAAAATATTTTAATTATATGTAAATAAAAAAATAATTTAATAATCAAGAGTACTAGTAATATTTAAAAATCAAATACTTTCCAATTGCTAAAAAACAGGCAAATCTTCTTCCTATTTCCTTCATCATCATGCATTCCCCCTCCTCCCCTTGCTTGATGTGGATACTAAAAAGGAAAAGATTGTGTCTTGTTGAACAAGATATTATTATTATTTTATTTATTTGTTTTAATTTATTTAATTAGGGTTTTAGTACTATTTATATTCTGCTTTTACATTCATTTACATAGTTGTTTATGATGAAATAAAAAGGTTCCTCTGTTAAGGTTTTTTATCAGGTTTCGGTATTCTTCGGAATCAACGATACTTTGATTATTTTAATTCTCGGGTATTCTCAGAATCAACGAGTCTTAATCGTTTGTTTTATTGCTTCCCCTGCGTCACCCCTGCTCAAGATTTATGTATTAGAAAAATCCTGTGTCACTAGAAGAGCAAAATCAAGACGCAGAACAAACGATACATCCATAAGAATTCCAATATTCCAAACATTGTAAAACTACATCAATACACACGATACATGCAATGATGCACAAATATTTTATAGATCAATGCATAGTCAAATAACTTACGTACATTCAGTATACAAGATATATGAGACATATTTCATAAGGGCATTCCGAAAATAAGCATAATAACATAATTCATAAAAATGCGTAAGAGCAAAACAAACATCAAACACACAAGTAAATACCCCATATTATTTGCAGTCCATGAACAAAATCATTATTATAACAAATTTAAAATCAAGTACTAGTAATGTATTGTATATATGAATCTAAAAAAAAACAAAATTCTTATGATCAACAAATTTCTCTTTCTATATAACTACATATTTGTTGAATAAATACCTTACAAATATTATTTTTAAAATCTATAGAACTAATTATACTCTTTTCTTTTCATTCTAATTAAAAGAGTTGAGACACTTTTTGAAGACGTAACTAAGAAAAATATAAATTTTAGATTCTTTTAACAAAATGTAAAATTAAGTTAAAAATTTATTTTTAAGTTGAAAATTAAAATATTTGTGAGTGAAGTTTAAAATTTAGGTAGATAAAATATATATGAAAATTGTATTTTAAAGTAAAAAAAATGTTAAAATAATAGTATAAATTTTTTTAGAGTGTGAGACAACCAACCATCATGAGACACATAAAAAGGAAAAGTTTTACAATTATTATTAGATAAAGAAATACTTTATGTGTTTAATAATATACAAAAGTATAATAGATATTAAGTAGTTGTATATAGGTAAATAAATCTGTATTGAGATAATAGAGTTGTAATTTTTTTTTTTTTCATTTCTAGATGTGCAAAGTTAACTTTTAAGAGACAAAAAAAAGTACTATGTATTATTTTGAGGGATGAAGTGTGTATAAATTTGAATTTGAGCTCCTACCCGGAAATAATCATATCCACGTTTGTATATTCACTTGAATTTTCATGATTTTCATTAATTTTTCCAGATTAGCTCAAACATAAATGACTAAATTATGTATACACCTAAAATTTCATAATCTCCTTCACAATTCATGATTTTCTTGTATTTTTCTGTCATAATTATAAATGATTTTGATTTTATATAATTCAGAATGTATACAATTGAAATTCAGATAATTTTGAAGCAAAAAAAGCATTTATTTAATTGATAGTCCAAATATGAATTATTTAAATAAGTACGGTACGTACAACCTGAGTTGTTATTTCTAATAATGTTACCCTTGACCATAGTTTTGTACTCTTCTTACTAATAACTCTGTTGGGCTTCTGATTTCAATTCAGACTTGGGAGGGCGATTTTGACGTTTCGATTCTGGTAAGCCCATTTCTAGTTGGGCCTGCTTTGAAGTCATCACGTTCTTAGTGGACTTGTAAAATGCACCGTATAATATTAACTGGGCCAGCCCAAGTACTGCTCCGGTCACATTAGGGGCCTAATTTTGTATAAACAAGAATATGAAGAAAATGAATAATCAATTGCACATCAAATAGTACTCTCTATGTCCCTGTTACTGTAAATTTGGGACGAATGAAGTGATTATTTACTCAATATTTTCAGATGCATTTTGGAAAAACATAAATTGCAAAGAAAGTCATCTTTTTATTTATAATTTATTAATAAAGAAAATGAGAAAATATTATTTTTAATGAAGAGAGTATTAGCTAGGTATCTTTTTATGTGACAAAGTTCACCAATTAATGAAGAAACACAAAAATTAAATCAAGATTTAAGAAATTCTACTCACCAAGAGGAATGGATCCAAAGGCATAAAAGCGTATGTAGTCCAACAAACCGCATTCAAGAATGAAAATAGGGAAAGTGAAAATGGCATATATTCCACACTTCTTGTGGTGATCACCAACTTCTGCATATACATATTTAAAAAAAACAAAAATTAAATATAAATAAATATCCAATTAAGAAAGAAGAATTAATTAATCCATGATCAATTAAATATAAAATTTACCATGACCGATAAGGGTGCGGCATACATGAGAATGTTTGCAGCCATGGCTATGCTCCCGACTACGGCTGATCGGAGCTTGGTGGTGTGGGCCATCGTCAGCACGAGAAAGGCCATAGCCGCTAAACACACGCACTCGACTCCCAGCACCAGAAGCACTCTCGTCCGCTTCATGGGCCCGGAAAAAACGAGAAACATCGACAAGAAAACGATCTCGATCAAGAAGCCAGCCCCGTTTATCGTCACGACGAGGAGGCTGTGAGGGTGGACAATGGGCAGCCCGTATAGGGCCCACAGAAAACAGTTGGCAAAGGTCGCTAGGTAAGGCACGGCCGAGTATTCCTCCACCGACTTCTTCTTCCATATACGGTAGAAAGTTTGTCTAATAATTCAATTACAAAACAATATAATAATAATAATAATAATAAATAAATTGGATTTAATTAAAGAGAATGTAGTAAAATTTACTATAAATTAAAGGTCACGTACGCCGGTGACAAGAACAGTACAAGCGAGATGATGTTCCCTGCAAAATACGAATAGATCGATTATACTTATAAGATGATGATGATGATAATATTGTTTGTACGTACCTATAACACCGATGGCGGTTCGAGCATTTTCTTTGGACAACATGAGTGTGTATGTATGTTGAGCGATATATGGGAATTGAAATCAAAACACATAAAATGAATGGTGGATTTATATACAATTAAGCAAGAAGAATTGAAACACACCACAAGAGGCGTGTTGGACTTGTGAGATGGGTGGTCACGTAAATTTTAATTATCAAAATCTTACTTTCACTTTCCTTTTTTCCTTTTGTTTATAATTTGTAATAATATTAAGAAAATACATTATTTGCTTTTACAAATGTTTCAACGATTTTCTAGGCAAATTTAAAAATAATAATGGTGAGATTAAGTTAAAATTTACTATTTTTAGAATGAGGAATATTTTTAAGAAATCCAAAAAAAAAAAAAAAAGTCAAGGCATTTGAAAATAAAAATAAAAGAAGTAATAAGTACTCCATCTATCACATACCAATTGTCGTCGCATTTACTATGAATTCCAAGTAAATTGATATTCATTGTTTTTTTTATATACTGACTTTATAAATATATACTACTATAATGTTTTTCAAAATGAAAGATACAGATGGTTAATTAATTATACTCTCCTCGTTGCAAAAAAAAATGTAAATTTAATTATACGTGAAGAGTTCCAAAATATCAAAATATATATATTTGTGTTGTCGATCGGACGATGTATAGTATGAATAAAACAAGAATACCGAAGAAAAGAAATCAACAAGAAAAATAGAGAAGACAAGAATTTACGTGGAAACCCAACTGGGAAAAACCACGGGAGGAACGAAGAACAATTCACTATAGTATCGTTTCACGATTACAAGGATGATATACGCTCTAAACCCTCAAATCTCACACAATAGCTATAGAATTATAATTGATGTGTTTATGCCTATGGAGAAGCTCTCTTTATATAGGGGAGACTCCTAATTAATGTATGGTAACATTAATTCTCGCCCATAGCATGCCTTGTAGGAGAAGGAATCCCAAACGGACCAAAAATAGGACTTTCCAAAATTCCCCCGCGCTGGCACAATTGGCGACCGCCATTTTCAAAACGGCGGTCGCAGGACCTGTTTCGGCGGGCGCCGAAACCATTTCGGCGGTCGCCAAACCCCCTCAAAACCGTGCAGTCCCGACTTCGTCATATCGACCTTTTCGGCGGTCGCGGGTCCATAAACGGCGGTCGCCGTTTTCCTTCGGCGGGCGCCGATTCCAAAACGGCGGGCGCCGTTCTTCTCCTCGCTCGGTTTCGTGGCAAACTCAACAAATCTCCACCTTGGCACTAAACCGCGAACTTCCTTCGCCTTCCGTCTTCCTCCAAAAGCCCCTAAGGGCTTAATCTCTCGATCGAAGTCCAACCAAGCTAGAGCAAAGCTCAAACTTGGTTGCGGGTAAGCTCTTCGTTAACATGTCCGCCGGATTGTCGTGAGTACTTATCTTGCTCACCTTAATGTCGCCTCGAGCGATCACCTCACGAACAAAATGATAACGAATATCAATGTGCTTCGTTCTCTCATGGAACACTTGGTCTTTTGTGAGACAAATAGCACTTTGACTATCACAAAAGATTGACGTCGTCTTAGAACTCTTCGAGAGTTCTCTAAACCAACCTCTCAACCATAGCGCCTCCTTGCAAGCCTCGGTGACTGCCATATACTCCGCCTCGGTAGTCGATAAGGCCACCGTACTTTGCAAGATCGCTTTCCAACTTATAGCACACCCACCAATGGTAAAAACATACCCGGTAAGAGATCTTCTTTTGTCTAGATCACCGCCATAGTCGGAATCCACGAACCCCCGAACATCTTCTTGACTCCTCCCGAACACTAGCTTCTTGTTAGACGTACCTCTCAAGTAGCGCAACACCCACTGCACCGCCTTCCAATGCTCTCTTCCGGGATTCGCCATATACCGACTCACGGCACTCACGGCGTGGGCCAAATCCGGACGCGTACACACCATGGCATACATCAAAGAGCCCACGGCATTGGAATAAGGAACTCGAGCCATATCCTCGATGTCCTTCTCCGTAGTCGGAGAATAAGCAGAGGTAAGTCTAAATTGTGTTCCAAGGGGAGTACTTACCGGGTTCGACTTCTCTAGGTTGAATCGACGTAGCACCTTCTCAATATACCCCTTTTGGCCAAGATACAACTTGCCATCTCTTCGATCTCTCGTGATTTCCATTCCTAGGATCTTCTTTGCCGCACCTAGATCCTTCATCTTCTTTGCCGCACCTAGATCCTTCATCTCGAACTCCTTACTAACTCTCTCCACCTCCGACTTATCCTTAGCCGCTATCAACATATCGTCGACGTATAGGAGAAGATAAACTAAAGACCCATCACGGCCTTTCCGGAAATACACACAACTATCATATGAGCTCCTTCGGAAACCATTCTTGATCATAAACGTGTCGAAACGTTTATACCATTGTCTAGGAGACTGTTTCAAACCATATAAGGACTTCTTGAGAAAACACACCTTGTTTCCTTGGTTTGAACCCTCGAACCCCTCGGGTTGGACCATGTAGATATCTTCATCGAGCTCTCCGTGTAGAAAGGCCGTCTTCACATCCATTTGCTCAAGCTCCAAGTCATGCATTGCCACAATGCCTAAAATTGCCCGAATCGAGCTATGCTTGACCACCGGTGAAAACACATCATTGAAATCTACTCCGGGAATTTGGCTAAAACCTTTAGCCACCAATCTCGCCTTGTATCTCTCGTCCTCGACCCCAGGGATGCCCTCCTTCTTTTTGAAGATCCATTTGCACTTGATGGCCTTCTTGCCTTTAGGGAGATCAACCAACTCCCAAGTGCCATTCTTATGAAGAGACTCCATCTCTTCTTGCATAGCTACCATCCACTTGCCCGAGTCATCACAAGTAACCGCCTCTTCATATGAAGAAGGCTCCTCATATGAATCAACATTATCGGCTACACTCAGGGCATAAGCGACCAACTCATACTCGGCTAACCTTCTAGGTGGTCGAGTCTCTCGCCTTGGCCTATCTCTAGCTATGCATTGCGGCTCCACCTCTTTTGGATCTTCCGGAGTAGTCGAACTACTCGCCTTATTGGTCGGGGAACTTGACCCATCATCCTCCTCTTGCACCCTGTCCGGCTCCACCTCAATAGGAGTACTTGGAACCTCGAGATTCCCTTTAGACGCCCGATCACCAATCATAGAAGCCTCATCAAAGACTACATCACGGCTTAGAATGATCTTCTTCGTCTCTGGACACCATAGCTTGTATCCTTTAACTCCTTCCTTAAAGCCAACGAATATGCACTTCTTAGAACGTGCACTCAATTTCCCGTCGTTGACGTGCATGTAGGCCGGACACCCAAACACCCTCAAGTCCTCATAGTTTGCCGGAGATCCCTTCCACAATTCTTGTGGAGTCTTCTTATTAATCGCCATGGACGGGGATCGGTTGATAAGGTAACATGCTAAAGAAGCCGCTTCAGCCCAAAAACCTTTACTCAACCCAGAAGTTGCCAACAAGCAACGTACCTTGTCCATAATCGTGCGATTCATTCTCTCGGCTACTCCGTTTTGCTGAGGGGTGTATCTCACAGTGTGGTGCCTCACAATCCCCGAACTCTTGCAGAACTGGTTGAATTCTTCGGACACAAATTCTAGGCCGTTGTCCGTACGTAGGTTCTTCACGACTTTCCCGGTTTGTTTCTCTATCATCACCTTCCAATCTTTGAAAGTAGAAAACACGTCGCTCTTATGCTTCAAGAAGAACGACCAAACCTTTCGGGAATAGTCATCGATGATGGTAAGCATGTAGTAAGAACCTCCAGTGGAGGGGACCGGGGATGGTCCCCATAGATCGGAATGGACATACCCGAGTATCTCCTTCGTTGTGTGAGCGCCAGTGGTGAACTTCACCCTCGTTTGCTTCCCGAAGACGCACTGCTCACAAAACTCCAACTTCGACAAGCCCTTATCCCCAAGGAGTCCTTGTCTACTTAACTCCGCCATTCCGGAATCGCTCATATGCCCTAGACGCATATGCCAAAGTCTCGTCGTGTCGACATCCTGGACCTTGGAATCTCCCACGGCTACTTCGCCTTTCACCGTGGCACCTTCAAGAACGTAAAGCCTATTTGACTTACGTTCGCCTCTCATGACGACCAACGAACCGCTGGCCACCTTCACGACTCCACCTTCTCCGGTGAACGAGTAACCCTTAAGCTCCAAAGTACTAAGCGAAATCAAATTCCGCTTTAAGCCGGGGACGAATCTAACCTCGCTTAGGGTGCGATCGCGCCGTCAAACATCTTGATCCGGATGCTTCCTATCCCTTCGATCTTGCATGACGCGTTGTTGCCCATAGTCACCGCACCTTGCTCCACCTTTTCAAAAGTGTCGAACCAATCACGATTCGGGCACATGTGGAACGTACATCCCGAGTCTAGAATCCACTCCTCGCTTGATTTGGAGACCTCACCCAAAGCCATTAGGAGATCACAATAATTCTCGGCCACACCAACTTCACCGGAACTCTTCCCGGAATTATTGTTGTTGTTGTTACCGCCCTCTCTCTCCAACCTATTTTTCAAGGCGTAGCAATCGGCTTTGATGTGACCCTTCTTCTTGCAGTAGTTGCAAACCTTGTTACTATGTCGTGACTTCGATCGAGACCTCTGGCTCGATTTCTGAGTTGTCCGCCCACGGACATTCAACCCTTCGCTTGGCGTCTCTCCCGAATTAGGATTCTCCATCATCATAATATTATCCCTAGATGAGAGAGCTGCAATAACGTCTTTAAACGCGAGGCTCTCTCGTGCGGAATATAGGAGAGTATCACGGAAGGTCGCCATAGAAGGGGGTAGAGAAATTAGGAGCCAAAACGCAAGATCATCATCTTCGATCTTCACGCCAATGTTGCCGAGGTCGGCAACCTTCTCCTTGAACTTCGCTACGTGCGCTTGGATCGATGATCCCTCCGCCATCTTGAGGAAATAAAGACTCCTCTTCAAATTGTGCTTACTTGACACCGTCTTGGTGATGCACATCTCTTCAAGCTTCTCCCACAATTCTTTCGCTGTCTTCATCTCCATGATGTCCTCCGCCAAACTGTTCGAAACATGGAGCCCTATGGTCGCCATAGCCATCTGATCGAGCGACACACGCTCGTCATGCTCCATATGAACCGGCATGTTGTCAATACCGTTGAGGGCGATCTCTTGCTTCAAGGATCGTAGAACCAACCTCATCTTGTATTGCCAAATCGGGAACCTTGTGTTGAGATCCAGCATCGTTATGTCATACTTCACGCTCGTCGTAGAACCTTGCTCTGATACCACTTGTTGTCGATCGGACGATGTATAGTATGAATAAAACAAGAATACCGAAGAAAAGAAATCAACAAGAAAAATAGAGAAGACAAGAATTTACGTGGAAACCCAACTGGGAAAAACCACGGGAGGAACGACGAACAATTCATTATAGTATCGTTTCACGATTACAAGGATGATATACGCTCTAAACCCTCAAATCTCACACAATAGCTATAGAATTATAATTGATGTGTTTATGCCTATGGAGAAGCTCTCTTTATATAGGGGAGACTCCTAATTAATGTATGGTAACATTAATTCTCGCCCATAGCATGCCTTGTAGGAGAAGGAATCCCAAACGGACCAAAAATAGGACTTTCCAAAATTCCCCCGCGCTGGCACAATTGGCGACCGCCATTTTCAAAACGGCGGTCGCAGGACCTGTTTCGGCGGGCGCCGAAACCATTTCGGCGGTCGCCAAACCCCCTCAAAACCGTGCAGTCCCGACTTCGTCATATCGACCTTTTCGGCGGTCGCGGGTCCATAAACGGCGGTCGCCGTTTTCCTTCGGCGGGCGCCGATTCCAAAACGGCGGGCGCCGTTCTTCTCCTCGCTCGGTTTCGTGGCAAACTCAACAATTTGAAATTTTTGCATTTAAAATGAATTTTTAAAATAATTATAAATCTAATTTTCACATATTACTAATGAACAATTATATAGAGATATGATCTGAATAATTTATCGGTAATATTGGTAATGTGTATTGATATACTTCATCCACTGTAAAGTACACTCTTTATATAGAAACCGGCCGGAAGCTTTTACTATTATATATCGCTAGTTTGAAACCGGAAGTTCATCTCCGCTGAAATATCGTCGTAGATCCCAGTATTCGGCATGGAGAGTTGAGTCATGTTAAGTATCCCACATCGGTTGAATATAAATCCTAAAACTCACATATAAGTTGGACAACCTTAATACCTTAACAAGGCCTTTTAAGGTGTTACTGGCCCAACTTTGACATGGTATCAGAGCAGGCCCAACACGATGATGGAGCCCCAGCCGATGAAATTTCCGGCTTGCCCAAAGATGGCACTATGTCCACGAGTAGAGCCGACAAAACCGAGCCTACTCGTGAGGGGGCGTGTTAAGTATCCCACATCGGTTGAATATAAATCCTAAAACTCACATATAAGTTGGACAACCTTAATACCTTAACAAGGCCTGTTAAGGTGTTACTGGCCCAACTTTGACAAGTCGCCACCAAATTTTAGATTTTTTTTACGTGGATTTAGAAAATTGATCGTTCCTCAATTGGTAGTCAAATTAACCACGGTTGTGTTTTTTTTTTATTTGATTAATTGTTAATCTTCCATTCTTCTCGCTTAAAAGATCACCTTTAATTGTTTAGATTAATAAATAAAAAATGTAATTGACACACAAAACAAACAAAGTAGCGAATGTTGGAGTTATAATCATTAACGACACCGACAGAAAAATAAAATAATGGAAATTAGAGTTGCAAAGGGGAGTGAGTGGGGTATTGGAGGTGGCGGCCGTCGGTTGTTTTGTTTTTCGCCTATCGTAAATAATTCACTCCGACGGCGACGAGAGTTTATCGAGAATGATGAACATTGAGATCTAGAGTTTGTGTATCTTAGTTTTTGGATTTTGCATATTTCGATACTAATAGAGAAAAGGTAATTTAGTCTCTTCATTGTTAATATGTTGTACTAACTCTGATTTTTTAATTTTTGACATTATCCCATAATATGTATTTTTGTAAGAGCTGGTACTTTGATTTTTCTCATATTCATTCTTAATCAATTTTCATAGAAAAATGAAAAAAAATGACGTACAAATAATGTACAAATGGGGATTTTTGTCATATCCACACACGTCATCAATTTTCATCGAAACATTAATGATAAAAAAAATGATTAATTGTGATTTTTGTTATTTAATTATTTGACATTCATTACCCTTTAATATTATTAATATTATTGGCCTCTTACAATATAGCGTAGCACATATTGTTCTTGTGCATTAAATTTCATGTATTTATTCGTATCATATCATTATCATAATTCCTAAGGATGTCCAAACAAGTCCGCTGCACAACATTTCAAATAAATGAATGCTCGTAGCAAAAGGATGAAATTTTGAAAAGCATGTATACTGAACTCTCTAAAAATGTAACGTAAATATTTATTGCTGAATGAAAAATGTTAAAAACTTTGCCAATTTTGCATTTTACTAATGCAATAATTGCTAGTACTTTTTTCTTTTTCATTCAATAATACCTGCGGTAACTTCAACAAACTTCAACAAATATCAACAAATATCTAAAAATGTAATCCTCTATTCACTACTAGAAAAGTTACCTTTTTTAAACATACTTTCAGTTTGAAATTGCCATGAATAGTTGGAGATTTTTAACTTGACATGGATGAAGCGAAATTCATTGCATGATGGAGATCTTACTATACAACCGAACTTAATTATTGGAGATTTTTAACTTGACATGGATGAAGCGAAATTCATTGCATGATGGAGATCTTACTATACAACCGAACTTAATTATCTGTATATATGTATTTATCACATTGCAATAAAGGTTTTTTTATTGTAAGAGCTAATTATTTTCTTATTGTTTATATTTAAGAAAAATAAATATACAACTAAAATTTAAACACCAAGCGACATGCTGCTTTCTTTTGATTACACAACACTTTCGCACAAACGTCGAAGAATCGTGTCGCATCACAATCAAATATTATAGACATAGATTGAATGACACCACCACCAATCCAATTTCGCATATAACCTCTCACACACACTCATGAGGTCTTCCTCTCTCGTACTAGGCCTGTGGGTTTGCACTCAAACATTTTCGATTTTCAACATTGTGTTAAAGTTAAATCTCTTTTGTTGTAGCACATGCTCAATCGATTCGATCAGTGATTGTATGACGTAAGACTTATTGGTTGATATGATATCGATTCTTCTATAACTCACAAGCAAATTACAATTATTGTATTTTTTTTTTTGGAAATAGAGTGCATTCATAACTCATAAGCTTAAAGAGTCACTACTATCACATATTGGATGTGGAAAGAAATATTTCTAAGAAGTTCAAATATCTCTTTCTCATCTTTGTGAATGCGATTTCAGAGCATAAAGACCGCACTCACATACTTTCTTTTTTTAGAACGTGAATACTATTTTATCTCAAAAAAAAGTGAAATATATATTGACAAATAATAGCACATATACACACAAAAATAATTTAAATACAAAGAACAAATTGCCTATATATATTAAATTTAATTAGGGTCACAGACCCACGCACACTATTTCTTGTGCGATCACATTCAAGTAATAGTTCCTGATGCATAAATACATTTTGAATAGGTACACACATCTATCACAAGCTTATTAGAACGAGCAAAGATTTTAAGATATGAAAAAGTGTTGCACTTTATTCATGCAAATATTTTATAGGGGCGAGCTACATATAATATTATATTTATTACAAAAAATAAAATGGTCGATGTTACACGAGGGCCTAGCTACTAGGAATATATGCCCCCTGGCCCCTTCAATTAATTTAAAGTTGCACGGTTGTTGTGTTTTAGAACAAATAAAATGTCCTCTCAAATTACACGTTTGTAAAAGTATTCAATCCTCGATCACTATTGCTTATGAACGTATAGTCAAACTCACTCTTGCCTTTTCACTTTATTATTCTTCACGAAAACTTCCTTACCCTAAACTTGTGGGAGGTCTTAGCCTTTCGGGATCGTGGCCCGGATGCAAAAAATTGAATCCATGCCGATTAAAAGTGTTTACCCTACTCTCGATTTTGAGCCTCACAACTTGGTAGAATCTTTTGAATTGTCTCCTTTGTGTTTGCATTGGTTGATTGATTTATAATCATTGGGGAAAATTTAATCAATGTGTTTCAACACGACAATGTCCAATGATAAATCAATCCGAAAGTAACGTGATACTCTTTCTGTTTCGGAAGAGTTAACACACTTTTTCGGTTACGCGCATAAAAGAAAATTGATTTTTGGATAAAAACTGTAAAATATCTCACATTACTTTTGTATAAAGTTTTAACACTCGCATAATACTTGGATTACCTTATCACTTTAATAAAACATACTGACGGACCGGTGCTTGTCGGCACTTTAAAAAATATCTGTTACCTAACTGCAGATCTAGAAAAAAGATAAAAAAAAATAGAGGAGTTTTAGGGGACTCAAACACACAACCTCAGGCCTACTTCATTAAAAAGTTAAAGTAGGCTAACCACCTGAATTACAAAACATTACTTAGAAAAATTTGTAGAAATATATATTAGGGCGGGATAGAGCTTGGCCTAGTCCATGTGATGATCCGCCCTTGCAGACGACCCATGCCGTAAGCGAATATTGGGGGAATATTCCCTCCAAGTTTTCTGACGATATTGTCAAGCAGTCAACCTTTTTAATATCACTGACGGATGGGTTTGTTGGTGATGCCAACGGATGAAGACCGTCGAGAATTGCTAGGGGGAAAATTTAAACAACTCAAAACGATGGCGTTTTGATACAGTACTAATTAAATGGCTGTCGATAATTGCCCTATTACAGAACAGAGGTAGACTGCCTCTTTTCATTTTGTGTTCTTTTACCACAAATGTGATTATCAGTATATATTCTTTATAACAATCACAAGTTGTTTTTTATCAACTTCTAATTTATTAAATAATCATTTTGAATTTATCACCTTTAAACTTATAGTAATTCTTAATTTATTCATAATCAATCTCTTATTAGCAGTAGCACTCCTGAAATATGACATAGAAGTTCAAATTTTCACTAAAGCATACAAAACATTTATTATTGGTAGGAAATTCACGTGTAAATTGTGTTGAGATAATAAGGTCACAGCTGAATGTAAGATGATGAAACAACAAAGTGAGATACCAGTCCAGTTGCCTTGTTTATGGGCACAATCAATCTTAAGCTTCTTTGGAATTGGAGCAAGCGATTGTTAGGTTCTTGGGCCATCCGAATTCCTCCAGGAATGCCAGTACGACACCATTCGACCATCCGAATCCTGTCTGTTTCAGGACACACAGATGGTGTTAATTAGTTTTGCTCGATTAAAAGCAAATTAAATGCACGTATTTCCTTCCTATATACCTGGTTTGTGTATTCACCGCCGCCTCCAACGCCTCCGCATTTCCTTACATCGTATTTCTCATGCATTGCCCCTGTTTTATTATACGTTAAATAGTTCGTCCTGATCCAGCTTGCAGCAATATTTTCTGCAACTGGGCATGCTTCCTTCGACCCTGACCGTAAGAGCCCCTCAACAATCATGTGTTGAATGGGAGCCCAACCGTTGGGAAAATCCCTGAAAAGAGGAGTTCAGGATCAGGCCATATATGTTATTATCGATCGCTTATGTATTATGTATGTACCATTGTTGTCCTGAGTTTTTTAAGGAAGTTGCTATTCCGGCCAGGCGAATAAGTTTTGAATTTTGGAGGCTCTTCACAACTTTATCCACCGTCTTCTTATCTTCACATGTAGCGATATAAAGCAAATTAAGGGTATATATAAGCGTCTCGTTTAACTACTTCAAACTAAAACACGAAACCTGAATAGAAAGGCTTAATCCACAAGGGAATGAAGTTCGAGGCAAAGGTCTTTTGATTCTGGTTTGAAGATTTCCAAGTATAAACTCCGTCCTGAGTCCCAGATAAACAATCAGTTAACGAGAGAGAAAAGAAAGACGAGGGAAATTAATTAAGTCCACCACCGATCAGACCTTTGATAAATCGGAATCTCTGAACCAATAATCAAACCATTGTCCCTTGGTTTCATTCCAATGGATAGATTTTATCGCAGCTTCTCTAGCCTTAGAGGCCTTTCTATATTCATCGGCTATGCTTGTATTTCCGATCACATTCGCCAAACACGTTATGTCGAGTTCCATCTGCACCCAAGAGAGTTCAGTAATGAAGACTTAAGTTAGTTAATGAAAACGGAGTATATCGCATTGTTTTTTTCTGCCCGTGCCTTTAGGATGAATGCGTTCAAGTCGACAGGCAAAATGGATGTCGTAGCTAATGTTGTTAAATCGGATCCGTTCCTGAAAACGCCATAATGAAATAATTTTCAATGACTGCTATAAAATTAAGACTTCAAAGTACGTAAGAACTCACATTAAACGAACCTCATCCATCGGGTGCTGAAATCCCACCCAGATTCAGCAGTGGAAGCAATTTCACGATACAGTTTGGCTTTAGAACAGTTACTCGGGAGTGTAGAAGCTGTTTCATTGTCCTGCAAGAGTCGAACATCAGTAATAGTAATAGAAGCAGTAAGCTATATAGATAGATAGATAGATAGATTAATAAGTAGTCCATACGATAGTGGATGACTCCGGCCTCGGTTGATTCCACATTGCGTAATATCGACTCAAACTGTGGTTTGAACCTTTAGAATCCTGAACAATTACCTCATGGTACCCTTCAAATATTCAGAGTAAAATAAACGAACATCATTATTCCATAGAGTACGGTTTTTGTTTTGAAAATAGAAATACCTGAAGTCCAAAAACCATGCTCCTTCACCAAAGCAGGGAGCGCTTTTTTAACAAAGTCCTTGTCCCCCGTGCGATTGAATATATCTATGACCATTGAACTCAGCAGAGGAGGTTGACTGCAAAAACATGCCCGCCCCGAGAGAGAAGTCCGTTTTTAAAACACGAACAAGATAAATAAATAAATAAATAAATAAATAGGAGGTTTATAGGTGTATGTATATATATGATCAAACACACCTCCTATTAGTGTAGTATTGCCTTGCACCATTGAGAACGTAACCGTATTTATGAATGAGAGAGATGAGATTATAAACGATCCCTGTTGCCGTCTCGTACATTTTACTTGCTAACAGCCCCCTGCAGCATCAAATCAAAACAAGTGATTCATACATCAACAATATAAGTACAAAGAAGATGAAAACTATCCTTGCTCTTGGTGTTTATGATACTACATAAAACAACCAACTTTAGAAAAAACAAATCTCTACCATGAAAATTGAACCACAAGACTACAAAAAGTTCAACAACATCTATATTAAATACTGTATTATATAGTAGGTGCATTTTTAAAATGGGACACCTAGATACCTAGCTACATACTATGTAACTATACAATACTAACCTATATTAGAATTATCAAGTGGTGGAGCATATAAAATCAATTCATTTTTTATAATCATAATAAGCACAAATGTAAGCATATTCGATTCCTTTAGACACGTTTTCACTGGTTGTAGAAGTAGTAAAATTATCAACAAAACCAAAAAGAAAAAGAGAACATTAATATTGAACAAAATAAATGCATTAATTAAAATAAGAAGAAAATTAACCTGATGACCCAATAAGAATCCCAATAGTAAACCTCCCTGAATCTGGAACCGGGGATTATAACAGGGTTTTCCAAAGGCAAAAGAGTAAAGAAATCGGGCTTCTGAAGAACCGATTCCGAAACCTTCCTGCTCAAATTCTTCCAAAGCCCGTGCACCTCCAAAGCCCACTTCCTCACTTCCTCGTTAAACACGTTAGGCAGGAACCCTTCGGGCGTATCGTAAAAGTCCCTGGGGATCACCTGCACCAGATCGTCCCCCGCGGGACCCAAATAATAATTCAGAAAACGGTTCAGCCCGTCTTTAGAATACGACCCGTTCGGGCCGAAGGCGCTGGCTGTGATTGAGAGGTTTTGCTTGAGGGACATGTCAACGTACAGCTTTGGGTCAAAGTTTTTGGTCCCGAAAGCTTTGAGGGCCGATTCCTGAACCCTTTCGAGGAAGGAGACGAGGGGAGTGGTGGAAACTACAGGGCCCGATGGGCCGCAGCCCGAATCAGCCCCAGAGGAATTGCTCATGGTGTTGAATATAATAATAATAATACTAATAAGAGTGAATGAAAAAGAGGATTTTAATGTGGCCATTTTCGGGTATTAATCGACAACCCCATTCTCATACTATATACTCGTACTATAAGAAGAAAGAAGAAAGAAGATTAATGTTGTTGTTTCTTTGTGTCAGCGTGAATTTGATTTTGAGGGCAGAGGAGAGAAAAGCAAACCAAAAGCAAAGAACCAAAACCGCAGTCAACTGCAAGATTTATGCTTCTTCTTTTTTCTATATTTAATAACTCAATTAAATGTTTGAATTTTATTGGTTTTTTTTAAGAATAATACAACACATTTGTAAGGAAAATCTCTTTTGTATACATAAATATAGTAGTATAAACTACTTAATTCCTTGTTCCCTCTAAATTCTGTACACTTGTTTTGTGATAGAGTATCTTTAAATTACAAAAATACTCTAATTAATTAGAGAGACAATGTTTCAAATATAACAAATATCGAATTTTCGATAGTGTATGATATCGTATGACCATTTTATTATTTTGATATTTCATCATATATTGATATAACGAAAATAATCAATATAATTTTGTTTGGAAAAACCATGTATAATTCGGTATATCAACATTTTTGTATAATTCATTATATCGATATTTCGGTACACCAAAAGTTTAGTACAGTATCAATATAAATTTTTTGTATAATGAAATTTTAGGTTGGGTACCGAGATAAATTATTTCATACCAATTTTTTTGATACAATATCCAGCATAACCATAGTGTGGTATGATTATATTGGTATATTAGTCTCTTAAATATGTGGTTGAAAACAGATTCTAAAACTCAAATATAACTTTGATTACTTTATCATTTTAACAAGAAATTTTAAAGTGTTATTGTTTAAATTTTAACATGGAATAAGAGTAAGTCCAAAACAATGATAATTGTTCAGGCGATGAAGTAGAGCCGACAAAATAATAGATTATTCAATAAAATAAAATATTATTCATACATCAGTGTGCTCAGGTCAAGCAAGCTTACGTCATATTGCATATATACCAAAATTAAAAATTGAAAAAGAAAAAGTAACATTTGTTTGTTCAATAAAATTTTCAATTAAAAGATTCACTATGATTAACAATATCTCAATTATACATTATTTTGTCATTGAAATTTTCATAAAGTAAATGTAAAATAAATCAATTATACTGACTATTTATTTGGTTGTGTTGTCTATATACTATGAATCTTTATTTAAATGTTCTTTTTATTTACATTTCTATTTTTACTATACACTCTTTTTAAAAATTGAATATTTTAAATATTTATGAATTGTCTATTTTATCTGTATGTTTACTAAATACACCTTACCTCCTATCGTACTAATCATCCTCGATCACCTGGGCAACCTGACATCGTCTGCGTCCCCAAGGTCAATACTAATTTGGACCTGGTCAAGTGCCGCGAAGTCGCCCTCAGCATTCGATAAGTTTGTCGTTGTTGTCGATTCAAATTTGGTAAAAAAGAATGGTGTAAAATTTCAACTTACAGAAAATTAATTAATACTAGTTTCTATGGCTTAGCAAGAAAAACATTATTTTTGTTTCTTCAAAAAATTTGAACGAAAAAATTGACTAATATAGCCACTACCTGTATTCCACCAAATGTCAAAATGCTTGCTATCTAATGGAGGCTCGGATCAGTAACGTGGCGCAATCACTTATCAATAAATTAATCGTTACATATTTTATTGTTTTTCAAAATACAATGATTACGTAACACTTAATATACTTTCGGCGAATGAAGATGTTGCCTGAATAATATCACCGAAAGATCAAAAAACGGGGTAAACGAAAGAAAGACGAGAGCGATTGTTCGAAAAACGTCATTATATTTCTCAAACATTTTCAGGTTCACTCTTTTTTGTTTCTCTTCAAGTATTTTCGAGTGATTCTCGTCGACTCGTTTTTGAGTGATTTTCCTATGCAAAATTGATTGCACTTATACAAATAATGTTGGAGACGAAAGTACGTTGAATGTGAACATTTGACTAAAACAAATGTAACGTCCCAGAATTCAAAACCACACTAATGACACCAGGCCCGTTCCTGAGTTTAGAGGGGCCCTAGGCAAAATATCGTAAATGGAGCCCACATTAAATTACTAAAAAAATTATTCATTTAAAATTTTATGTTTTTGAACAAATTTATCAAGAGATGATATAATTTTAGTATTATTATGAAAAAAAAAACTAAAATTCACAATTCAAAAAAAAAAAAATCTTAAAATTAATAAATGTTTTCAAAATTTTAAAGCTATAGAAAAAACTTGGAAAAAAAATTAATTAAATAAATCACTAATTAATTCTCAATTTTTTTCAATAGTTTGTTCTATTTTTTTAATTACTATTTTTTAGAACGAATAAATAATTCTCAATAAAACACATTATTGAAAAAGAGAATGAGAATTAATTATTTTTAGAACACATTATTTGAAAAAAATTGAGAATAAATTATTTTTCCGTTCTAAAATACGTAGTAATTAAAAAAAAAATAGAACACAGTTATTTTTAATTAATTATTAAGATGAACGAGATTTTTTTTATGTTGCTTAATAAGATTTGAGAATTGTTAAAAGATTTTGTTACGTAGTAATTAAAAAAAATAGAACACGGTTATTTTTAATTAATTATTAATATGAACAAGATTTTTTTTTATGTTGCTTAATAAGATTTGAGAATTGTTAAAAGATTTTGTTAAAAAATAAATAAATAAAGATAAAAAAGTTTAAAATTTTTAATGTTAAAAATATAAAATAATTAAGATAAGTGTTATGAATTATATATATTAATATTAATTTTCAAAAGCATAAATAAATATATATATATATATATATATATATATATATATATATATATATATATATATATATATTTTTTTAATAATGGGCCCCTAAAAAATGGGGGCCTTAGGCCGTCGCACCCTGGGCCTATGCCCAGAGCCGGCCCTGAATGACACTAAAAGACCATTATTCAAAATTTAAAATTCAATTATGCAACTAATTATTATAATAATAATAATATCATATTATTATTATATCTATAATAAAATTATCATTTAGAAAAATAGCAAAAAGTGTATATTATAGGGTACTCTCCTTTATATATTTTTTTAACACTTCACATATTTTTCTATCCAAAATATTTTATACTCTTTGGAATACTCTTCCAATTCATAATATTAGTTACATATTTGAAAATTAATTTCTCATTCATATTACTCGAAATTGAGAATATGAGATATCAAATCGAAGCTCTCAGCGAGACGCTCATTTTCCAACAATCCTCCGCATGAATGAAAATTATACGGACACCATAAAGAAGTTTGGTGATATAACTCAACGTTAGAAGTGCATAGAATAAGTAAGTGTTATCCTTTGAAACTTTTCTTGTGAAAGCATACTTATTTTACTAGTTAAATAGTAGACATGATGTCTTTGAACAATTCACCATTTGTGTAAACAATAGTATACCACACTCACGTTCTTTCTAACAGCTCTCAATTATCATAATTATGTTCATTTTGGCCCTGAACATTTGTCTGAATCTGTAAGAGTGTTTAAGAATATGCCTTACTATATTCTCTTCGAAGCGACCCCACTTCTCTTTTACATAGGTTATTTCATTTGAATCATTAATAGTCATATGATAATCCTCACAACATATCACTGTAACATATTATAGGCAATTGACGTTTGTAGAAATTAAATTCTTCCACATAATAGTGATAACGGAGTTAGACAATTATGTTGTCATTTTGAACCTAGTTCTTGGGATCTTCAGTCATATAGGTAAGGTTTGTTGGAGTAGTATACTTAATGTCTAGATTTAAGTGTTCTGAACTCCTTGTGCACTTTCATTTATCTATTAATAAATAAACATTCATTTGCTTTTAATAATTGTTAATTAAATATATGCAAATTATAGTCCTAGATTATATACGTTGTAGTTAGTATGGTGTGCGTCGTTTCACGAAAGATCATACTATCGGTTACTCGTATATAATCGAACAGTTGCTCACGACCTAGATGGACACGGACCAATCCATCGGTATAGTCGTTGTATGAGTGAGAAAATAATTAGTCTTGATTATTTTATCATACTTGTACACTTGGTATATTGGGCGGAATCGCTTGAGATTTATCAATTAGGATTGCCTTGATAATTGATTTAAATCTCAGTGTATTTTATTCTTAATCCCCGATACTATTGCGGGTGTGTATATCTAATATGAGTGACTTTGATTTTCCAAAGGAATTGACCGATTAGAATAAAAGGTCAATTACCGGTAAAGTTGGGTCACCATATTTTATATATGACATGCCGTGAATTCTTGACGGGAAAGTGTATCCCGATAAGGGTTGATAATATCCCCGAGATGAGCTCATAAGAAATTATTATGTAAACCTCGCGAGTGGATTTGTTCCCGCATAATAATAAACTTGAGTGGTACTATTCTCGGATATAAGAGATGAATAAATTTATTATGCAATAAATAAATTTTATTCATGGATATTTAAATCTTAAATACACGGAATAAATAATACTACCGGAGAAATATTATTTGATATAATATGGTTTAATATTGGGAGTGCAATTATTTTTATATAGTGGAAAATAAAAATAATTAATATTAATGGATTAATAGATATGGGCTTGGGCTCAATTTAATCATTAATATTGGAAGCCCAATATTCCACCTCCTTTAGATCTCCTACGTAGTCTATAAAAGCACTACATGGCCTTCATAAATCATAAGACAAGAATATCATACTTGATAGTTCAAGAGAGTTGAAGGAGATCCATAGAGTTCGGAGGATCGTCGCCCACCCGACGTTCGAACTAGTGCAAGGAATACGTGGGAAAATTCAAAGGTAATCGATTGATCTCGTTTCTCCGAACAACGAATCGAAGGTATAAAATCGTAAACACCCTTGATGATTTTATTCGATATTTATCGTAAATACCGTAGAACAAGATCCAAGTATCGAACCGAGAAACGACGGACGATCGTGTGGTGGTGGTGAAACCACCGGACCACGGGCGATCGCCCGCTAGGGTTTCGAGGCGCGCGAGAGGGCGAACCCCGACTGGACGCCGGGGTGCGATCGATCACCCCGATCAATCGCTGGCCGCGGGATGTGAACCGCGGCGGCTTGCTGGAGGCGGGCCGGCCCTCCAGGCGGCGGCGAGTCGCCGGACTCGCCGCGGGGGCTGCTGGGCAGCCCCAGCCGATCGATCGCCTTGAGTGATCGATCCCATCGATCGCGCGAGCCCCGCGTACGGGGGCACGGCTGGGCGTGCGCGTGGCTTCGGCCACGTCGTGCGTTCGGTCCGTGCTCCGGCTCGTACGTGGTGTTCGCGTGTACTCCGGAGAAGGTTTTTGATCGGGTTATTGTTTTTCCGCAAATTTTAATAGCCCGGGATATCGAATTCAAACAATTGGTATCAGAGCGTGGTTTATGTTCGCGGTATTTTCGATAAAATTGTTCTACCTTGGAGGGTTCCGACTATTATGGCTTGTTTAATTATTTTGTCATAGTTGTTGGTTTATTAAACTCTCGGACATGTCGAGATTCGTTTTTGGTGGTGAATGCTTGTAATAGTAAAAATTCGGGGGTTGACCGAATTTAGGATTTATTATTATTGTTCTATGATTTTCCGGAAATTGTATAGGGTCGATTTCATGTATAGAATCGATACCGGATAGTGTAGAAATAAATTTGTAATTTATTTTGCGTTGGATCGATGCCGAAACGACCGCCGGAGAAGACGTGTGACGAAGGAGACGAACGGGAGAAGCTAGGGCTCAGATCGACCAACCCCATGGTCGATCCATGAGGATCGATCGACCCAAGCAAGGAGGGGCCGCCGGCGACGGTGGCCGACCACCTCCTAGGCGGCGGTCGTGTTGGAGTTGTGTACTTAATGTCTAGATTTAAGTAACGGAAACTCACGATCCATTGCCATTAATCTATTTAATTAAATAAACAATTATTTGCGTTTAATTATTTATAATTAAATATATGCAAATCATAGTCCTGGATTTTATATGTTGTAGTTAGTATGGTGTTGCATGGGCGCACAGAAGATCATACTATCGGTTACTCGTATTTAATCGAACAGTTGCTCACGACCTAGATGGACACAGACCAATCCATCGGTATAGTCGTTGTGTGAGAGAGAAAATAATTTATCTTAATTATTTTATCACACTTGTACACTTGGTGTATTGAGAGGATCGTTGAGATTCATCGATTAGGATTGCCGGCGATAATCGATTCGAGTCTCAGTGTATTTTATTCTTAATCCCCGAAACTATTGCGGGTGTGTATATTCAATATAAGTGACTTTGATTTACCAAAGGAATTAACCGATTTAATTATTGGGTTAATTACCGGTTAAGTTGGGTCACTATATTTTATATATGGCATGCCGTGAATACTTGACGGGAAAGTGTATCCCGTAAGGGTTGATAATATCCCCGAGATGAGTTCAAAAGGAATTATTATGTAAACCCTGCAGGTGGATTCGTTCCGCATAATAATTAAGGTTGAATGGTACTAGTCTCGGAAATAAGAGATGAATAAATTAATTAGCAATAAATTAATTTTATTCATGGATATTTATATCTTAAATACACGGAATAAATAATACTACCGGAGAAATATTATTTGATATAATATGGTTTAATATTGGGAGTGCAATTAATTTTATATAGTGGAAAATAGAATTAATTAATATTAATGGATTAATAGATTTGGGCTTGGGCTCAATTTAATCATTAATATTGGAAGCCCAATATTCCACCTCCTTAAGATCCCCTACGTAGCCTATAAAAGCACTACATGGTCTTCTCTATTCTCATAACTTGAAGATCACAATTCTAGAGAGAGAAAGTAGAGAGGGAGATCCATGGAGTTCGGTAGATCGTCGCCCACACGACGTCCGAGCTAGTGCAAGGAATACGTGGGAAGATCTCAAGGTCGTCAAATTGAGTACTTCGTTTTTCCGAACAACGAGAACGAGGTAAATCGTAAAACTCTCTTTATGATTTTATCGTTTAAATTATCGTGAAAATATCGTGAACCAAGATCCGAGAACGCGACCTTTGTCGAGGTTGAACCGGGCGGTGGTGATCGAAGATCACCGGACCGCCGGCGGCTCAACGGCTCGAACAAGAGAGGGTCGAGAGGGGCGAGCCTCGGCTGGACGCCGAGACTCGATCGAGGGCGACCTCGATCACCCACGCACCTCCAGCGGGCTGCTGGAGCAGCCCCGCTCACGCGGCTGGACCGCCACTCGAGCGGCGGTGGCTGGTGGTGATCGCAAGCCACGGTTCGCCGTGGCTGGTCGTGCGATCACCGGGGGGCGGCTGGGCGTGCATAAGGGGCTGCCAAGGGCAGCCCTAGGCGGCTGCCAAGGACAGCCGCGAGCCCCACACGAGGGCTCGACCGAACAGCCCGGGTTATCCCCGTGGTTAGGGTTTGGTTGAGTCCGGCTTCGCGTGGTGGTTCGTGGCGGCTTTCCGGCAACCGGGATTTCGATTGGAGTTGTTATTACGCAATTTGACAACTCCGGATATTTGATCTCCAAAGGATTTCGGTCGGAATTAATTAGATAATTAATTTTAATTAATTTATTAATTCCGGGATATCGATTTCCAACAATTGGTATCAGAGCGTTGGTTTTAGTTCATGGTATTTTTCGATAAATTGTTCTACCTTGCAGGGTTTACGATTATTATGGCTAGATTTAATTATTGTTAATTAATGTCATAATATTTCTCTTGATTATTAAACTCTCGGTGATGTCAATATTTGTTCTTGTGTGGTGAATGCTTGTTCTTATTTTTCCGGAAATTGTTTGAGGTCGTTTTCATGTACTGAATCGATACCGGATAGCGTAGTAATAAATTTGTAATTTATTTTACGTTGGATCGATGACGAAACGACCGCCGGAAAAGTGTGACGGAGGAGACGAAGAGAGGGAGGACCGGGGATCGATCACGAGGATCGATCCCATGAGGATCGATCGCCCGGGCTGCCCTAGGGCTCTCGGCCACGCCGGCCACCAAGGGTGGTGGCGCGTGAGCCTTGGCCGGCGGTGGTAGTGGCGGTCGATGGTGGGGATGGCGTGGGGATCCCCAACCCATGCTATTCCTACCAAGATCCAACTTTCCTAATTGATTCGGTTTTCCTATTTTGAGTATTCCTAGTTTTGGGAATTCTCATGGAAATAGAAAAAGAATTAATTGGAATTAATTTATTTCCTTATTCTATTATGGAAGTCTTCTAGAATATTCTAAGTTCTACTTGGAATAGGATTCTAGAGATTTAATAGAATTGGAAAGGAAAATAATTAATTATTAAATTAATTTATTTCCTAATTGATTATTCCTATTTTATGGGAATTTTCATGGACATGGAAATTAATTAATTTTGGAAAGTAGAAGAGTCCTTAATTAATTTTTCCTATTTAATTATTCCTTTATGGAATTTTTAATGGATTAGGAAAGGAATTAATTTGGAAGGATTAAGAGTCCTAAATTATTTTATTTCCTTATTTCATTATGGAAATCATCTAGAATATTCCAAGTGGGTCTTGGATAGATTATTCTAGAGATTTAATGAAGTAGAAAGGGAAAATAAAATAAATTATTTTATTTCCTTATTTCATTATGGAAGTCTTCTAGAATATTCCAAGTGGGTCTTGGATAGATTATTCTAGAGATTTAATGAAGTAGAAAAGGAAAATAAAAATAATAAAAATATTAATAATATTTAATTTTATTTTTGATATATTCGATTGACTTAATTTTCGAATTAAGTAAATTTTGGATTAATTGAAAATAAATAGATTTAAATATTGGAATTAATATTCCCGTCACATGGAGCATTCAAGAACGAAGACTAAAGACTAGAAGATGCGTACGGAGATGCGATAAAGCCATAATAGTCGGAAAATAATATTCTAGTATTATTTTGATTATGTGATAATATTCTATGTGCTTTATTTCATGTATGCATGCTTATGTGTATTTAATTATGCATTAGATAGCGTATCCCTTTATTGTAAAAAGCTAAGTGGGAGAGGGTATGGAAACATATCCATGGTCTCCATTGCTGTTCTCTTGGTGACTTTTATGAACTTTCGAAGTTCATATAGATAAGTCATTGGAGGAGAATTCTTGTAATTCCTCTTACGAGAAACATTGATTAAGTCTATCAAACAATGCCTAATTTGTCTTTCCAAAACTGACTTCAAGTCGACTCATTCTCACCCCAGGGAGTGGAATGGAGCCAAAGCCACTTGGTCATGTCGAGGACACAAATTAGAGGCAGTCGTACCATCTTTTGAAGGTGGATCGATTGTCTGCTCGGCTCCCTCATTTTATGAGAGACAGGGTCGTTCGCATGGTGAATCACTGGTAAGAAACTTCGAGTTTCACTTATGATTCTCCGCGTCTTGATTTACAAGATTAAATGAATCAAGTAATTGGGAGTCAATTATAAAAGTCTCTTGGTGTAGTAAACGTCCACACCACGTGGCTTGCTATGCTGACGGATTTTGGATTAATTGATGTAGACAGTTGTAAGAAATTGTGAAGAGTTGTGAAGTTGTCGTAAACGTCCACACCACGTGGCTTGCGGTGATGTAGCAATTCCAAACGATTTACTTTGGTACTGAGTAATGGTTTACACTTAGATACGCATTATAGTATTCCTCCCCACGAGGTTCCGCTATAAGTGATGTATGACCGAAGCAAATCTAATTGCTAAATCATTTGGATTGGTAAACGTCCACACCACGTGGCTTGCCATATCTGATGGGATTTTAGATGTGATTAGTGGTTTAATGATATTATTTGAGGGAGATAATATCGGAGATTAAATCGATTGTTTGTTGTTATATGTGCTCATAGATTAGGATGTGGCTTTGAACCCACTTTATGTGATACTTAAGGATTTTAAACTCACTGGTCCCTACATGTAATGATTGGAATAGAGATCTAGACATTACCCAAACTGTTAAAGAGTACAAGTTTGTACTCAGTGAGCTTTGTCCTCCCGAGCCTACAAATGTCTTAACTTATGAAGAAAGGACTGATTTTAAGAAGTGGGAAAAATGCTTTTGCAATAACCACTGATTATGGTATCATGTTCAAACTCAAGGTGTTTAGACATGACATAGGCGGCTAGACAAGAAGCGATGAGGATACTCATAAAGGTCAGTCGCTTCGAGGAAACGCTTAAAACCGTTTTTGAGATGATTGACCTTTTAGACGAGTTGAGTCGGAAATCGCAAGCTCTTGTAGCCAATGCCAAAGGTTTTGAACCTAAGGGCAAAATCGGGGGAAAGGAAAAGCAAGCAAAGAAACCCAGTGGCCCTGTCTTGGACCACGAGATGGGACGAGAAAGCCAAGAGGCAAGTGTTCTCGATGCAAACAGTCTGGGTACTGGAAGTCTGATTATCCTCTCAAAGAAAGTACGAAATTTTCTTTAGTCGTAAAACATAGTCAGTGGTATTATCTACCGGAACCTGGTGTGTAGATATGGAACCACTGACGGTATGTGCATTTTAAATGCAAGGGTTCCAGGAAACCCGACGACTTAGAAAAGAAGAAATCGTAGTCTACATGGGCAATGCTGTGGAGGAGGCAGCAGTTGTAGTGGAGGACATTTTATAGGATTTCATTTTGGGTTATTGCTTTTATGTACCTTTCATATTAGAAAGAACTTTGTTCTGGATTTCTAATGAATGGATATTTTATTTCTTTTAATCATTTGATGGTTATAAGAAGAAATAATGATATTATCTATTCTGGTACATTAGCTAGCAATATATAAATGATGAATCCTGAGTCCACCACGATGCAACGAACCGTAGTATGAAACTCGTTTTACTAATAAGAGATTTCTTTATCAATTATACTTGTGGATT
The DNA here is from genome assembly GCA_954870475.1 of Euphrasia confusa. Lineage (NCBI taxonomy): Eukaryota > Viridiplantae > Streptophyta > Magnoliopsida > Lamiales > Orobanchaceae > Euphrasia > Euphrasia confusa. Next base: position 22,369,326 of record OX940949.1, read on the forward strand.
CTTATGCTGAGTCATGTTTATTCAAATAAGAAGTTCAAAGGTCGAAAATTGATATTTGATCAATTAAGTTGAGGGAGTGGACCTTCCGACCTAAGAATCTAATTTGGAAGATAATATGACTAAGCAATCCTTTATGGATATAAGATGTAAGATCCGGACAAGTATAAGAATTGATTGACTCTGATGTATGCAGACCTATGCCTACTCAGACAATAAGGTACGAGTACTTCATTTTATGATTACTCGAAAAATGGATTAGAATACCTGATGTGCCACAAAAGCAAGTGTTTTGACAAGTCAATGGACACTAAGCAATTGTGGAGAGCCATCAAGGTATATCCATTTGTAGCCTGCGATTTGATCGCGGAGGCAAGTACCTGTCTGAGGAATGCATGGCATACTGATCAGAGGTTGGGATGATCCCAAATGACTACACCATACACTTTTAGTGTAGAAATGGTGTGTCGTAAACAAGAAATGGAACTCTTATAGAAATAGTAAAAGCATGAGTTATACGGAACTACCTATGTTCTATGGATATGTCTGGAAACAACGGCGCATTCAATGCGGTTGTAGAATGTCCTGGAAGAACAAAAGATGTGTGTTCAATAGTACTATGAACCAGAGGGACGTTATAAGTTCTAACGCCCGGTTCTTAGAGGAAGACTATTAGATGAACCACAAGCCCAAAATGACGTGATACTTCTGAAAAGAGAGAAAACGATAATGACTGGAAGCCAGCCAAACCGAGTAGCGGTACACCACTAACTGCACCTACTGTTATTACTGTTAATACACCGGAATGCCGTTGTAGTGGGAGGTTGTGTGACAACCGGAGATATTCATAAGACTAGGAGAGTTTCGGACTCTGGACCTAGTATACATGAAATCGATCCCTAGATCTACATGAAGGCAGTACTAGATCTAAATGTGCCTTCTTGGAGAGCAATAAGGATTATTGCTAAGAGGCAAGATCATTTAGAGTACAAGCTTAGTCAATCCATTGATGGGATTGAAGGAAAGCTTAGAGTTCGTAGAACTTGCGCATTGATGAGATAGTCCATTTGATGGATTCATCAAAAGGCATTGACGAATCGTGTGTATGGGAAACGTGATGGAAACAAGGTGGTGTTTCTCGGAGCTTTTATGTAGATAACATTTTATCATTGGTAACAATGTAAAGATGTTGTCAGACATAAAATGATGGTTGTCTAGAAAAATCGATATATGAGATAAAGAAGAAGTTAGAGCATGTTCTTAAGATCTAGGATCTCAAGAAAAGAACATTGTACTTCTCTAGATATCTTGTACGATTATGGTTCGTTTTAACATGCAAGATTCCGAGAAAGGTTCGTTACCTTTCAGAGACGGAATGCATCTATCTAAGGATATGTGTTTTGGAACACAAAAGGAGATAGAAGCAATGAAAGCGGATTCCTACACTTACAGTGAGGAAAGCTTAATAAATGCATTGTTGAAAACAAGAACCTGATATCGGCTATGCGGTTAGCATAGTGGGAGGATATCAAGGTAATCCTGGAAAGGAATACTTGACTGCTGTAATGAACATTTTAAGTACTTTCGAAGTACTGGAAACTATGTTCTGGATTACGGAGCAAGCAAGCATTTCCTTTGGATTACATTCTCTTAGATTTCTAATCGAATAAGGACCGGTGTAAGTCGATATCAGGCTATGTGTTTCACTATTGAAGGAGAAGGAGTTTTAACATGGAAGAGTGATAAGCACGATGCTTTTCGGACTCTGCCATGGGTAACCAAATAGCGGCCTCAGAGGCAGCGGAAGTTTTGGTATAACTCCGGGATAATCTCTGGGACTTAGAGGTGATTCTTAATTTGCCAAAGGCTATGTGTATAGCGGTGCGGTGGCAAATGGGTAAGATCACAAGTCCATAAGTGTAAGATAACACATAGTGCAAGTACCACCTGATACGAGTCATCGTCGAGGGAGACGACGCTGTAGTCACCAAGATAACTTCAGAGCGGCAACCTAGAGTGCTCATTCACATAGTACTTCTTGGAAGTACAACTTAAGCACGTGATGAGTATGGGAGTCGGGAGTTTGGAGGAAATGACTAGACCTTAGTACAAGTGGGAGATTGTTGGAGTTGTGTACTTAATGTCTAGATTTAAGTAACGGAAACTCACGATCCATTGCCATTAATCTATTTAATTAAATAAACAATTATTTGCGTTTAATTATTTATAATTAAATATATGCAAATCATAGTCCTGGATTTTATACGTTGTAGTTAGTATGGTGTTGCATGGGCGCACAGAAGATCATACTATCGGTTACTCGTATTTAATCGAACAGTTGCTCATGACCTAGATGGACACGGACCAATCCATCGGTATAGTCGTTGTGTGAGAGAGAAAATAATTTATCTTAATTATTTTATCACACTTGTACACTTGGTGTATTGAGCGGATCGTTGAGATTCATCGATTAGGATTGCCGGCGATAATCGATTCGAGTCTCAGTGTATTTTATTCTTAATCCCCGAAACTATTGCGGGTGTGTATATTCAATATAAGTGACTTTGATTTACCAAAGGAATTAACCGATTTAATTATTGTGTTAATTACCGGTTAAGTTGGGTCACTATATTTTATATATGGCATGCCGTGAATACTTGACGGGAAAGTGTATCCCGTAAGGGTTGATAATATCCCCGAGATGAGTTCATAAGGAATTATTATGTAAACCCTGCAGGTGGATTCGTTCCGCATAATAATTAAGGTTGAAAGGTACTAGTCTCGGAAATAAGAGATGAATAAATTAATTAGCAATAAATTAATTTTATTCATGGATATTTATATCTTTAATACACGGAATAAATAATACTACTGGAGAAATATTATTTGATATAATATGGTTTAATATTGGGAGTGCAATTAATTTTATATAGTGGAAAATAGAATTAATTAATATTAATGGATTAATAGATTTGGGCTTGGGCTCAATTTAATCATTAATATTGGAAGCCCAATATTCCACCTCCTTAAGATCCCCTACGTAGCCTATAAAAGCACTACATGGTCTTCTCTATTCTCATAACTTGAAGATCACAATTCTAGAGAGAGAAAGTAGAGAGGGAGATCCATGGAGTTCGGTAGATCGTCGCCCACACGACGTCCGAGCTAGTGCAAGGAATACGTGGGAAGATCTCAAGGTCGTCAAATTGAGTTCTTCGTTTTTCCGAACAACGAGAACGAGGTAAATCGTAAAACTCTCTTTATGATTTTATCGTTTAAATTATCGTGAAAATATCGTGAACCAAGATCCGAGAACGCGACCTTTGTCGAGGTTGAACCGGGCGGTGGTGATCGAAGATCACCGGACCGCCGGCGGCTCAACGGCTCGAACAAGAGAGGGTCGAGAGGGGCGAGCCTCGGCTGGACGCCGAGACTCGATCGAGGGCGACCTCGATCACCCACGCACCTCCAGCGGGCTGCTGGAGCAGCCCCGCTCACGCGGCTGGACCGCCGCTCGAGCGGCGGTGGCTGGTGGTGATCGCAAGCCACGGTTCGCCGTGGCTGGTCGTGCGATCACCGGGGGGCGGCTGGGCGTGCATAAGGGGCTGCCAAGGGCAGCCCTAGGCGGCTGCCAAGGACAGCCGCGAGCCCCACACGAGGGCTCGACCGAACAGCCCGGGCTATCCCCGTGGTTAGGGTTTGGTTGAGTCCGGCTTCGCGTGGTGGTTCGTGGCGGCTTTCCGGCAACCGGGATTTCGATTGGAGTTGTTATTCCGCAATTTGACAACTCCGGATATTCGATCTTCAAAGGATTTCGGTCGGAATTAATTAGATAATTAATTTTAATTAATTTATTAATTCCGGGATATCGATTTCCAACAGGTCGAGGGTGGAGCGGGGATCCCCACCCCGTGCTATCCCGGTCCGGTGATTCACTTTCCTAATTGGTTCGGTTTTCCTATTTTGAGTGTTCTTATTTTTGGGAACTCTCATGGAATTGGAAAAGAATTAATTTGGAATTAATTGAGTTTCCTAATTGATTATTCCTATTTTATGGGAATATTCATGGATTATGAATCTAATTAATTTGGAAAGTAGAAGAGTCCTAAGTTATTTTATTTCCTTATTTCATTATGAAAGTCTTCTAGAATATTCCAAGTGGGTCTTGGATATGATTCTAGAGATTTAATGAAATAGGAAAAGGAAAATAAAATAAATAAAAATATTAATAATATTTAATTTTATTTTTGATTTATTCAATTGACTTAATTATTATTAATTAAGTATCTTTTGGATTTATTAAAAATAAATAGATTTAAATATTGGAATTAATATTTTCGTCACATGGAGCATTCAAGAACGAAGACTGAAGACTAGAAGATGCATACGGGGATGAGATAAAGCCATAATAGTCGGAAAATAATATTCTAGTATTATTTTGACTATGTGATAATACTGTTGGAAATCGATGTCCCGGGGTATCAAAAAATCCGTGGGCTCAGCAGGGCACACATCATAGAGTACAAACTTGTACTCTTCAGCAGTCAGGACAATGTCCAAATTTCTCCTCCAATCAATATAATTGGGGCCAGTGAGTTTATTCACCTTGAGTATCACAGAAAGTGGATTCATAGCTATTCTCTAAACCTATAAGCACATTTAAACAAACAATCAATTTAATGTCCGATATTATCTCCCTCAAATAATATCATTAAATTACTAATTACATCTAAAATCCCATCAGATATGGCAAGCCACGATAGTGTGGACGTTTACCTATCCAAATGATTTCGTAATTAGATTTGCTTTGGTCGTACATCATTATAGCGTTACTTCGATGGGAAGAATACTATAAAGCGTACCTAAGTGTAAACCATTATTCAGTACTAAGAAGATTGTTTGAGACTCGTATATTACCGCAAACCACGATAGTGTGGACGTTTACGTTAATATACGATCCTTCACTTTCTTCTATAACTGTCTACATCAATTATTCCAAAATCCCATTCAATATAGCAAGCCACGATAGTGTGGACGTTTACTACACCAAAAGATTTTTATAATTGACTCCCAATTACTTGATCCATTCGATTTTCGTAAATCAAGACGCGGAGAATCATAAGTGAAACTCGAAGTTTCTAACCAGTGATTCACCATGCGAACAACCCTATCTCTCATTAGATGAGGGAGCCGAGCAGACAATCGATCCATTTCAAGAAATGGTAAGAAGGTCTCTAATTTGTGTCATCCACATGACCAAGTGGCTTTGGCTCCATTCCACTCCCCGGGGTGAGAATGAGTCGACTTGAAGTCAGTTTCAGAAAGACAAATTAAGCATTGTTTGATAAAATTAATCAATGTTTCTCATAAAAGGAATTACAGGAATTCTCCTTCAATGACTCATCTATACGAACTTCGAAAGTCCATAAGAGTCACCAAGAGAACAGTAATGGAGACCATGAGAATGTTTCCATTCCCTCTCCCACTTAGCTTTTTACAACAAAGGGATACGGTATCTAGTGCATAAAGTAAACACATATAACATGCATACAAGTAATAAAGCACATAGTATCACATAGTCAAAATAATGCTAGAAAATTATTTTCCCGACTATCATGGCTTTATTCCATCTCCGTACGCATCTTCTAGTCTTCAGTCTTCGTTCTTGAATGCTCCATGTGACGAGAATATTAATTCCAATATTTAAATCTATTTGTTTTTAATAAATCCAAAAGATACTTAATTCGAAAATTAAGTCAATCGAATAAATCAAAAATAAAATTAAATATTATTAATATTTTTATTTATTTTATTTTCCTTTCTAATTCTATTAAATCTCTAGAATCCTATCCAAGTAAGACTTGGAATATTCTAGAAGACTTCTATAATAGACTAAGAAAATAAAATAAATTAGGACTCTTCTACTTTCCAAATTAATTAATTTCCATGTCCATGAATATTCCCATAAAATAGGAATAATCAATTAGGAAATAAATAAATAAATTAATTAATTAATTTCTTTTCTAATTCTATTAAATCTCTAGAATCCTATCCAAGTTAGACTTGGAATATTCCTGAAGACTTCTATAATAGAATAAGGAAATAAATTAATTCCAATTAATTCTTTTCCTATTCCATGAGAGTTCCCAAACTTAGGAACACTCAAAATAGGAAAAACGGAAGCACGGGATGGGGATTCCCGCACCACCCCACCATCATCGATCGACCACCGGGAGGAGAGCACCCGCCGCCGCCACTCCAGCCGGACAGCCACCACTGTCGCCGGCGACAGCCCACGGCCGGAGGGCGCGACGCCCCCTCCCTCTTGATCGATCATGGGGATGATCGACCCCTCTGGTCCTTTCGTCCTCTTCGCCTTCTTCGTCACATGTGTTCTCCGACGGTCGTCTCGACATCGATCCAACGTAAATAAATTACAAAAAAATAAATTTACAATTCTGGTATCGATTTTATACATGAAATCGACCCTATACAATTTCCGGAAAACATAGAACAATAATAATAAACCTAAATTCGGTCAACCCCCGAATTTTTTACTATTACAAGCATTCATCCACACAAAACGAATCTCGACATGTCCGAGAGTTTAATAAACGAATAATCATGGTAAAAATAATTAACAATTAATTAAACCATGATAGTCGGAATCCCTGCAAGGTAGAACGATAATTGAAAACATACATGAACACGAAACCTGGATCTCATACCAATTGTTGGAAATCGATGTTCCGGGGTATCAAAAAATTGCGGAACCGATAACCCCGACCGAAATCCCTTCGCCGGAAATCCGATCGAGAACACCACGAAGAGCCGGGCTCGACGAGAGAATCGCCGCGGGATGAACCCGCGGCTAAGCCCTAGCCGAGCCCCACCGTGGGGCTCGCGATCTCGATCGATCGCGTGGGGCTGCCTAGCAGCCCCCGGCGGTGAGTCCGGCGACTCACCGCCACCACCGACCGGGGAGGGGCGACCAGCCGCGGCAGCCCCCAGCGATCGACCCTAGGTCGATCGCTCGCCCCGGCGTCCAGCCGGGGCTCCCCTCGGGATCGCTGCCGGCGATCGATGCCCTAGGGCTCGATCGCCACCCCTCGGCTCTCAGCCGAGGGCTCGTCTTGACCTTCGCCGGGGATCTCGAATCCCCGTCCCCGAAGTTCATCGTTTTTCCCGGATCGTATGTTCATGTATATATCACAATTATGCACATAAAATCATACAAGGGAGTTTATGATTTTACCTTTGATTCGTTGTGCGGAGAAACAAAATCAAATTGAAGACCTTTGAATCTTCCTACGTATTCCTTGCACCTCGTTCGAACGTCGTGTGGGCGACGATCCTCCGAACTCTATGGATTTACTTCACGAACTCTCTAGAATATCAAGTATGATACTCTTTTGTTGTGTCTTGAATTGTGAAGACCATGTAGTGCTTTTATAGGCTACGTAGAGGATCTAAAGGAGGTGGAATATTGGGCTTCCAATATTAATGATTAAATTGAGCCCAAGCCTAAATCTATTAATCCCATTAATATTAATTAATTAATTTTCCACTATATAAATTAATTGCACTCCCAATATTAAACCATATTATATCAAATAATATTTCTCCGGTAGTATTATTTATTCCGCATATTTAAGATTTAAATATCCATGAATAAAATTAATTTATTGCTAATTAATTTATTCACCTCTTGTATCCGAGAATAGTACCATTAAACCTTAATTATTATGCGGAACAAATCCACTCATGAGGTTTACATAATAATTCCTTATGCACTCATCTCGGGGATATTATCAACCCTTACGGGATACACTTTCCCGTCAAGTATTCACGGCATGTCATACATAAAATATAGTGACCCAACTTAACCGGTAATTAACCCAATAATTAAATCGGTTAATTCCTTTGGAAAATCAAAGTCATTTATATTAAATATACACATCCGCAATAGTATCGGGGATTGAGAATAAAATACTCTGAGACTTGAATCAATTATCAAAAGCAATCCTAATTGATAAGTCTCAAGCGATCCGCCCAATACACCAAGTGTACAAGTGTGATAAAATAATTAAGACAAATTATTTCCTCTCTCACACAGCGACTATACCGATGGATTGGTCCGTGTCCATCTAGGTCGTGAGCAACCGTTCGATTAAATACGAGTAACCGATAGTATGATCTTCTGTGTGACGTCGCACACCATACTAACTACAACGTATATAATCCAGGACTATATTTGCATATATTTAATTATCGAATAATTAAAAGCAAACAATTGTTTATTAATTTAAATAGATTAAATGCTATGACCGGGAGTTACCGTTACTTAAATCTACACATTAAGTACACAACTCCAACAAATACTATGTGCTTTATTACATGTATGCATGCTATGTGTGTTTATTTTATGCACTAGATAGCGTATCTCTTGTTGTAAAAAGCTAAGTGGGAGAGGGAATGGAAACATTCCCATGGTCTCCATTGCTGCTCTCTTGGTGACTTTTGTAAACTTTTGAAGTTTATATAGACAAGTTATTGGAGGAGAGTTCTTGTAATTCCTCTTACGAGAAACATTGATTAAGTTTATCAAACAATGCCTAATTTGTCTTTCCAAAACTGATTTCAAGTCGACTCATTCTCACCCCGGGGAGTGGAATGGAGCCAAAGCCACTTGGTCATGTCGAGGACACAAATTAGAGACTTTAGTACCATCTTTTTAAGGTGGATCGATTGTCTGCTCGGCTTCCTCATTTATGAGAGATAGGGTTGTTCGCATGGTGAATCACTGGTAAGAAACTTCGAGTTTCACTTATGATTCTCCGCGTCTTGATTTACAAGATTGAATGAATCAAGTAAATGAGAGTCAATTATAAAAGTCTCTTGGTGTAGTAAACGTCCACACCACGTGGCTTGCTATACTAACAAATTTTAGATTAATTGATGTAGACAGTTATAAGGAATTGTGAAGAATTGTGAAATCATCATAAACGTCCACACCATGTGGCTTGCGGTGATGTAGCGATTCCAAACAATTTACTTTAGTTCTGAGTAATGGTTTACACTTAGATACGCATTATAGTATTCTTCCCCACGAAGTTACGCTATAAGTGTCGTTTGGGTGGGTAAACGTCCACACCACGTGGCTTGCCATACCTGATGGGATTTTAGATGTAATTAGTGATTTAATGATATTATTTGAGGGAGATAATATCGGTATTAAATTGTTTGTTTGTTTTATGTGCTTATAGGTTAAGAATGACTGTGACCCCATTTTGTGATATACTTAAGGATGAAAACTCACTGGTTCCATATAGTAATGATTGGGAACAAAATCTGGACATTGTTCAGACTGTTGAGCCTTCTGAATCCACTGTTGTCTCAACTGATGAGGACATTGAAAATGACCTCAAGGAGATATTGGGACATAGCGTGGAAGCTGGACAAGAGGTGATTAACATACTCATAAAGTTCAGTCTTGAGAAATCGCTTAAAAACGATTTAAAAAGAATGGAACTTTTAAGTATGATAAGAGAATCACAAGCTCTTGTGGCCAAGCTAGATAAGAAGGAAGTGCAAGCAAAGAAACCTAGTGGTTTTAAACCACAGAATGGGAAAAGCAAGCTGCAAGGCAAGTGCTTTCGATGCAAGCAGTCTGGGCACTGGAGGTCTGATTGTCCTCTCATCAAAGGTACGAAATTTTCCTTAGTCACTGAAACATTGTCAGTGGTGTTATCTACCAGCACCTGGTGTGTAGATACGAGGGCCACTGACCATGTCTGCAATTCAATGCAGGGGTTCTAGGAAACCCGGAGACTTAGAGAGGGAGAGATCGTAGTCTACATGGGCAATGCTGCGAAGGTAGCGGCTGTTGCAGTGGGAGACGTTCACTTACGTTTTAGTAATGATAGGATTTTAGTTTTACAAAATTGTCTTTATGTACCGAACTTTAGAAAGAATTTAATTTCGGTTTCTAAGTTAATAATGAATGGATATTCTGTTTCTTTTGATCACTCCGTGGTCATAAGAAGAAATGGTGAAATTATCTGTTCTGGTACATTGATAGACGATTTATATGTACTAAATCCTGATACTTCCACTATGCAACGAACCGAGAGTAATAACACACCTACGAACACCAATAAGAAAAAGGAACCTTCTAAAATGAATCAATTATACTTGTGGCATCTAAGGCTAGGTCATATAAACTCAAATAGACTTCAAAGGTTGAAAGCTGATGGTTTGATTAGCGATGTTGAAGGAGAGGACCTTCCAACCTGCGAATCCTGTTTAGAGGGAAAAAATGACCAAGCGTCCTTTTTCTGGTGAAGGACGTAGATCCGAGCAAGTATTGGATTTGATTCACTCTGATGTATGCGGACATATGTCTACTCAGGCAAGGGGAGGGTACGAGTACTTCATCACTTTTACTGATGATTAGTCAAGATATGGATATATATACCTGATGCGCCGCAAGAGCGAATCTTTTGACAAGTTCAAAGAATTCAAGGCTCTTGTGGAGAACCTTCGTGGTAAATCCATAAAATGCATGCGATCTGATCGCGGAGGCGAGTACCTGTTTGGAGAATTCAAGGCATACTTAGCAGAGAATGGGATTGAATCCCAACTGACTTCACCATATACTCCTCAGCAGAATGGTGTGTCAGAAAGAAGGAATAGGACTCTTATGGAGATGGTATGATCAATGATGAGTTACTCGGATTTACCTATTATGTTCTGGGGACATGCCTTAGAAGCAGCGGCGTATATTTTGAACAGGGTTCCAACCAAAACGGTACCAACTACACCCATGGAATTGTGGAGTGGTCGCAAGCCTAACTTGAAGCACATTCAGATCTGGGGATGTCCAGCACATGTGTTGCGACAAGGGGCCGATAAGTTAGAACCTAGATCAGAAATACAGTTGTTTATAGGATACCCGAAAGGAACTAAAGGTGGCATGTTCTATAGTCCTACGGACCAGAAGATCGTTATAAGTGCTAACGCTCGGTTCTTAGAGGAAGACTATGTCATGGACCACAAGCCCAAAAGCGACATTATGCTTGATAAGTTGAGATGTAACGAGAAAGACTTAGATACAGCCGAACCGAGTAGTGATACACCACTAGAACCTGCACCTAACACTGTCACTGTTAATACACCGGAACGCCGTCGTAGTGGGAGGGTTGTTAGACAACCGGAAGGATGGATTGGACTGGGTGAGTCTTCGGACTCTGGACCTGGAATTCATGAAATCGATCCCTGGACCTATGATGAGGCGGTACAAGATATAGATGAGCCTTCTTGGAAGAAAGCGATGAAATCCGAAATTGAATCTATGGATTCTAATAAAGTCTGGGATCTTGTAGAACCACCAAACGGCGTAAAGCCAATTGGGTGTAAATGGGTCTACAAGAGAAAGAGAGGATCTGACGGAAAGGTTGAAACCTTTAAAGCTCGGCTTGTTGCGAAAGGATATACTCAGAAAGAGGGAATCGATTATGAGGAGACCTTCTCGCCGGTAGCCAAGATAAAGTCAATCCGGATTCTCTTGTCCATAGCAGCTCATATGGACTATGAGGTGTGGCAAATTGATGTCAAGACAGCTTTCCTAAATGGAAGTCTTGACGAGATGATTTATATGAAACAACCAGAAGGATTCATTGCTAAGGGGCGAGATCATCTAGTGTGCAAGCTTAATCGATCCATTTATGGATTGAAACAAGCCTCGAGATCGTGGAACCTGCGGTTTGATGAAGTAGTCCAATCTTTTGGATTCATTCAAAGCATGGACGAATCGTGTGTGTATTGGAAACGTGATGGGAAGAAGGTGGTGTTTCTCGTGCTTTATGTAGACGACATCCTTCTCATTGGCAACAGTGTGAAGATGTTATAAGACGTAAAGGGATGGTTGTCTAGACAATTCGATATGGAAGATTTAGGAGAGGTTGGACTTGTTCTAGGGATCAAAGTTATAAGGGATCGCCGGAATAGAACATTGTACCTTTCCCAGACAACTTACAGATGTTGGAAATCGATATCCCGGGGTTAACGGAATTGCGGAAAACATAACCCCGACCGAAATCCCATCGCCGGAAACACGCGAACCACCACACGGAGCCGGGCTCGACCCGAGCATCGTCGCGGGATGAACCCGCGGCCGAAACCCTAGCCGAGCCCCCGCCGGGGCTCGCGATCGCACGCGATCGCTGGGGCTGCTCCGGCAGCCCCGGGCGGTGAGTCCGGCGACTCACCTCCACGCCGGAGGTGGGGGGAGCCACCAGCCGCGGCGCCAGACCGCGGCAGTCCCCCCGGCGTCCAGCCGGGGCTTCCCTTCGATGCGCGCCGGCGGTCGAAGCCCTAGGGCTCGACCGCCACCCCTCGGCTCCCAGCCGAGGGTTTGTCTTGAGCTTCGCCGGGGATCTCGAATCCCTGTACCCGAAGTTCATTGTTTCTCGTATCGTTGTTCATGTATGTATCACGATTAATTCACATAAAATCATATAAGGGAGTTTATGATTTTTACCTTTGATTCGTTGTGCGGAGAAACGAAATCAACTGAAGACCTTTGAATCTTCCTACGTATTCCTTGCACCTCGTTCGAACGTCATGTGAGCGACGATCCTCCGAACTCCTATGGATCTCCTTCACAACTCTCTAGAATATCAAGTATGATAATCTATTGTTTTTGTTTTTTGTGTCTTGAATTGTGAAGACCATGTAGTGCTTTTATAGGTTACGTAGGGGATCTAAAGGAGGTGGAATATTGGGCTTCCAATATTAATGATTAAATTGAGCCCAAACCCAAATCTATTAATCCCATTAATATTAATTAATTTATTTTCCACTATATAAATTAATTGCACTCCCAATATTAAACCATATTATATCAAATAATATTTCTCCGGTAGTATTATTTATTCCGTGTATTTAAGATATAAATATCCATGAATAAAATATATTCATTGCAAAATAAATATATTCATCTCTTTTATCCGAGAATAGTACCATTCAACTTTAATTATTATGCGGAACAAATCCACTCATGAGGTTTACATAATAATTCCTTAAGAACTCATCTCGGGGATATTATCAACCCTTACGGGATACACTTTCCCGTCAAGTATTCACGGCATGTCATATATAAAATATATTGACCCAACTTAACCGTTAATTGACCCAATAATTAAACCGGTCAATTCCTTTGGAAAATCAAAGTCACTTATATTAAATATACACACCCGCAATAGTATCGGGGATTAAGAATAAAATACTCTGAGATTTAAATCAATTATCAAAGGCAATCCTAATTGATAAATCTCAAGCGATCCGCCCAATACACCAAGTGTACAAGTATGATAAAATAATCAAGACCGATTATTTTCTCCCTCATACAACGACTATACCGATGATGGCTTGGTCCGTGTCCATATAGGTCGTGAGCTACTGTTTGATTAAATACGAGTAACCGATAGTATGATCTTCCGTGTGACGACGCACACCATACTAACTACAACGTATAGAATCCAGGACTATATTTTGCATATATTTAATTATCGAATAATTAAAAAGCAAACAATCGTTTATTAATTAAATAGATTAAATGCTATGATCGGGAGTTTCCGTTACTTAAATCTAGACATTAAGTACACAACTCCAACAATCTCCCACTTGTACTAAGGTCTAGTCATTTCCTCCAAACTCCCGACTCCTATACTCATCACGTGCTTAAACTGTACTTCCAAGAAGTACTATGTGAATGAGCAATCTAGGTTGCCGCTCTGAATTTATCTTGGTGACTACAACATCGTCTCCCTAGACGATGACTCGTATCAGGTGGTACTTGCTCTATGTGTTATCATCACCTTTTGACTTATGACTTCTTCCAGTTTACCATGCACCGCTATGAAATAGCTTTTGGTGAACTAAGAATCATATCCAAGTCTAGAGGTTAATCCGGAACCCAACCAAAACTTCCGCTGCCTCTGAGGCTGCCATTCGGTTATGATAGAGTCCGAAAAGCATCGTGCTTATCACTCTCTCATCTTTAAGGTTCCATCCCTCTAAAAAATGAACACATAGCCTGATATCGACTTACACTGGTCCTTCTCTGATTTGAGATCTGAGAATATGTAATCCAAGAAGAATTCGTGTTATTTCGTAAACCAGTACTTTGAAAGTACTTTTACAGCATCCGAATATCTCTTGTTTAGATTAATTTGATATCCTCCCACTACGCTAACCGCATAGTTGATACCAGGTTCTCGTTTTTCAACATTGCATTCCTTAAGCTTTACACACTCAAGGTGTAGGAAACCGCTTTGTCTTCGCCTATCTCCTTCATGTGTTCAGAACACATATCTTTAGATAGATGTATTCTGTGTCTGAAAGGCAATAACCTTTCTCAGAATTATGCATGTTTAAAACAAACCATAATCGTATAAGATATCTAGGAGAAGTACAATGTTCTTATCCTTAGATCGAAAGATCTTAAGAACATGTTCTAACTTCTACTCAATCTTATATCCCGATTTATTTAGACAACCATCATTTTATGTCTGAAAGCATCTTTACATTGTTGCCAATGATAAAATATCATCTACATAAAATTCCGAGAAACACCACCTTGTTTCCATCACGTTTCTAATACACATTTCGTCTATGCCTTTTGATGAATCCATCAAATGGACTATCTCATCAATTCGCATGTTCCAAGATTCAGAGCTTTGTAACAATCCATACATGGATTAACTAAGCTTGTACTCTAAATGATCTTGCCTCTTAGCAATAAACTTTATTGCTTTCCAAGAGGACACATTTAGATCTAGTACTGCCTCTATGTAGATCCAGGGATCGATTTCATGTCTACTAGATCCAGAGTTCAAAACTCTTCTAGTCTTATGAACATCTCTGGTTGTTAACAACCTCCCACTACAATGGCGTTCCGGTGTATAAACAATAATAACAGTAGGTGCAGTTAGTGGTGTACTACTACTCGGTTTGGCTGGTTCTCAGTCTTTGTCCTTTTCTCATTCCAAGGTATTATGTTAATTCGGGCTTTGTGGTTCATCTAATAGTCTTCTTCTAAGAACCGAGCGTTAGAGCTATAACGTCCTTCTGGTTCATAGTACTATTGAACACACAATCCTTTTGTTCTTGTAGGATATCTTACAACCACATTTGAATGTGCCGTTGTTCCAAAAATATCCATAGAACATAGGTAGTTCCGAACAACTTGTCATTTTACTATTAGAATTCCATTTCTTATTTCCTGACACACCATTTCTACATAAAGTGTATAGTGCAGTCATTTGGGATCCAATCCCATTCTTTGAGTTATGCTATGTGTTTACTTAGATAGGTGGTAGCCTCCGCGATCAAGTCGCAGGCTTCCAATGGATATACTTTGATGGTTCCCCATAATAGCTTTGTGTCCTTTGACTCATCAAAACACTTTGCTTTTATGGCACATTAAGTATTCTAATCCATTTCTCGAATATCCTAAAAGGATTACTCGTACCTTTCTAATTACACATACGTCTGCATATATCAGTAACAATCAATTTCAATACTTGTCCGGATTCTATCCTTTATCCATAAAAGTTTGCTTAGTTGTATTATCTTCCAAATATAATTCTTAGGTCTGAAGGTCCATTCCTTCAACTATAATTGATCAAATCGATTTCGAACCTTTTGAATCTTATTTGAATAAATACTACTAAGTACGAGAATTCACAAGTATAATGATTTAACAAAGAAATACATCTAATAAGTAAAACAAGTTATAAAACGGTTCATTACATCGTGGTAGACTTAAGATTCATCATTCTTATATTGCTATCTAATGTACCAGAATAGATAATACCATTATTTCTTATCAAAATCATCAAATGATTAAAGAAATAAAATATCCATTCATAAATAATAGAAACCAGAACAAAGTTCTTTCTAAAATAAAAGGTACATAAAGTAATAAACTTGAAATGAAATCCTATAACTACTTAAAAGCAGATAAATGTCTTCCACTGCAACAACTGCCTCCTCTACAACATTTCCCATGTAGACTTGAACTCTTCTTCTCTAAGCCGGTGGGTTTTCTGGAACCCCTGCATTCAAAATGCACATACCGTCATTGGTTCCATATCTACACACCAGAATTCTGGTAGATAAAACCGCTGACTATGTTTTTATGGCTAAAGAAAAATTCATACCTCTGAGAGGACATTCAGACTTCCAGTGTCCAGACTTCTTGCATCGGAAGCATTTGCCTTTAGGCTTACCAACCCCTCCTCGTGGTCCATTGGTCTTGGCACCACTGGGTTTCCAGGCTTGCTTCCTTTTCTTGCCCCTACCTCCAATAGGTTTCGAGCCTTTGGACTTGGTAGCTACAAGCGCTTGAGACTTGCCCTTCTTGTAGATCCCCTCTGCCGCCTTCAGTTCAGTCAGGAGTTGAGCAAGAGTATAAGATAGTTTACCCATATTATAACTCATGCGGAACTGCTCAAAACTAGGGGTCAGAGACTGGAGTATGATGTCGACTTGCGTCTCAGCATCAATTTGAGCTCCTAGGATCTCAAGTTCATTCAACAAACTCATCATCTTAAGAACGTGCTCCCCAACAGGCGTTCCTTCAGACTGAGTAGTTGTCATAAGGACTCTCATGACTTCTTGCCTTGCTGCACGGTCTTGGTGCCCAAACATATCCTTGAGGTTGTACAACATATCCTCGGCAGTGGCCATCGACTCATGTTGGGTTTGGAGTACATTTGACATGGAAGCCAAAATATAACACCTAGCCATTTCATCAGCCTTTTTCCACTTCCGATATGCTTCCTTTTCCTCATTAGTTGAGGCACCCGTGGGTTCAGCAGGGCATACATCATAGAGTGCAAACTTGTACTCTTCAGCAGTCAGGACAATGTCCAAATTTCTCCTCCAATCAATGTAATTGGGGCCAGTGAGTTTATTCTCCTTGAGTATCATAGAAAGTGGATTCATAGCTATTCTCTAAACCTATAAGCACATATTTAACAAACAATCAATTTAATATCCGATATTATCTCCCTCAAATAATATCATTAAATTACTAATTACATCTAAAATCCCATCAGGTAAGGCAAGCCACGTGGTGTGGACGTTAACCCACCCAAATGATTTTGCAATTAGATTTTCTTTGGTCATACATCAATTATAGCGTAACTTCGTGGGGAAGAATACTATAATGCGTATCTAAGTGTAAACCATTACTCAGTACTAAAGTAAATCGTTTGGAATTGCTACATCACCGCAAGCCACGTGGTGTGGACGTTTACGACGATTTCAAAATTCTTCACAATTCCTTATAACTGCCTACATCAATTAATCTAAAATCTGTTAGTATAGCAAGCCACGTGGTGTGGACGTTTACTACACCAAGAGACTTTTATAATTGACTCCCAATTACAAGATCCATTCGATTTTGTAAATCAAGACTAGGAGAATCATAAGTGAAACTCGAAGTTTCTAACCAGTGATTCACCATGCAAACAACCCTATCTCTCATTAGATGAGGGAGCCGAGCAGACAATCGATCCATTAAATTGTACGAAGGTCTCTAATTTGTGTCATCCACATGACAAAGTGGCTTTTGGCTCCATTACACTCCCCGGGGTGAGAATGAGTCGACTTGAAGTCAGTTTCAGAAAGACAAATTAGGCATTGTTTGATAAACTTAATCAATGTTTCTCGTAAAAGGAATTACAAGAATTCTCCTCCAATGACTCATCTATACGAACTTCGAAAGTCCATAAGAGTCACCAAGAGAACAGTAATGGAGACCATGTGAATGTTTCCATTCCCTCTCCCACTTAGCTTTTTACAATAAGGGATACGCTATCTAGTGCATAAAGTAAACACATATATAGCATGTATACAAGTAATAAATCACATAGTATCACATAGTCAAAATAATGCTAGAAAAATTATTTTCCGACTATCATGGCTTTATTGCATCTCCGCACGCATCTTCTAGTCTTCAGTCTTCGTTCTTGAATGCTCCATGTGACGAGAATATTAATTCCAATATTTAAATCTATTTATTTTTAATAAATCCAAAAGATACTTAATTCAAAAATTAAGTCAATCTAATAAATCAAAAATAAAATTAAATATTATTAATATTTTTATTTATTTATTCTCTTTTCTAATTCTATTAAATTTCTAGAATCCTATCCAAGTCAAACTTGGAATATTCTAGAAGACTTCTATAATAGAATAAAGAAATAAAATAAATTAGGACTCTTCTACTTTCCATATTAATTAATTTCCATGTCTATGAAAATTCCCATAAAATAGGAATAATCAATTAGGAAATAAATTAATTAATTATTTTCCTTTCTAATTTTATTAAATCTCTAGAATCATATCCAAGTAAGACTTGCAATATTCTAGAAGGCTTCTATAATAAAATGAGGAAATAAATTAATTCTAATTAATTCTTTTCCTATTCCATAAGAGTTTCCAAAAATAGGAACACTCAAAACAGGAAAACCGAATCAATTAGGAAAGTAGGATCTTGGTAGGAGTAGCATGGGTTGGGAGACCCCACGCTACCCCCACCGTCGACCGCCACCGCCGGGCACCACCACCGCCGCCGCCCCCAGCTCACGCGCCACCACCACTGGTGGCCGGCGTGGCCGGAAGCCCTAGCGGGCAGCCCCATCGCGGCGGGTCGATCGATCCTCATGGGGATCGATCATGGGGATGATCGCCCCCCCTAGTTTTTCGTCCTCTTCGTCTTCTTCGTCACACGTGTTCTCCGGCGGTCGTTTCGGCATCGAACCAACGTAAATAAATTACAATAATTTAAATTACAATTCCGGTATCGATTCTATACATGAAATCAACCCTATACAATTTCCGGAAAACATAGAACAATAATAATAAATCTAAATTCGGTCAACCCCCGAATTTTTACTATTACAAGCATTCATCCACACAAAACGAATCTCGACATGTCCGAGAGTTTAATAAACGAATAATCATGATAAAATAATTAACGAATTATTAAACCATGATAGCCGAAAATCCTGCAAGGCAGAACGATAATCGAACACATACATGAACACGAAACCAACGCTCTGATACCAATTGTTGGAAATCGATATCCCGGGGTTAACGGAATTGCGGAAAACATAACCCCGACCGAAATCCCATCGCCGGAAACACGCGAACCACCACACGGAGCCGGGCTCGACCCGAGCATCGCCGCAGGATGAACCCGCGGCCAAAACCCTAGCCGAGCCCCCGCCGGGGCTCGCGATCGCACGCGATCGCTGGGGCTGCTCCGGCAGCCCCGGGCGGTGAGTCCAGCGACTCACCGCCATCGCCGGAGGTGGGAGGAGCCACCATTCGCGACGCCAGCCCGCGGCAGTCCCCCCGGCGATCGCCCCAGCCCCGGTGTCCAGCCGGGGTTTCCCTTCGATGCGCGCCGGCGGTCGAAGCCCTAGGGCTCGACCGCCACCCCTCGGCTCCCAGCCGAGGGTTTTTCTTGAGCTTCGCCGGGGATCTCGAATCCCCGTCCCGGAAGTTCATCGTTTCCCAAATCGTTGTTCATGTATGTATCACGATTAATTCACATAAAATCATACAAGGGAGTTTATGATTTTTACCTTTGATTCGTTGTGCGGAGAAACGAAATCAATAGAAGACCTTTGAATCTTCCTACGTATTACTTGCACCTCGTTCGAACTTCGTGTGGGCGACGATCCTCCGAACTCCCTATGGATCTCCTTCACAACTCTCTAGAATATCAAGTATGATAATCTATTGTTTTTGTTTTTTGTGTCTTGAATTGTGAAGACCATGTAGTGCTTTTATAGGCTACGTAGGGAATCTAAAGGAGGTGGAATATTGAGATTCCAATATTAATGATTAAATTGAGCCCAAGCACAAATCTATTAATCCCATTAATATTAATTAATTTATTTTCCACTATATAAATTAATTGCACTCCCAATATTAAACCATATTATATCAAATAATATTTCTCCGGTAGTATTATTTATTCCGTGTATTTAAGATATAAATATCCATGAATAAAATTTATTCATTGCAAAATAAATTTATTCATCTCTTTTATCCGAGAATAGTACCATTCAACTTTAATTATTATGCGGAACAAATCCACTCATGAGGTTTACATAATAATTCTTTATGAACTCATCTCGGGGATATTATCAACCCTTACGGGATACACTTTCCCGTCAAGTATTTGTTGGAGTTGTGTACTTAATGTCTAGATTTAAGTAACGGTAAACTCCCGGTCATAGCATTTAATCTATTTAATTAATAAACAATTGTTTGCGTTTAATTATTGATAATTAAATATATGCAAATCATAGTCCTGGATTTTATACGTTGTAGTTAGTATGGTGTGTATGGACACACAGAAGATCATACTATCGGTTACTCGTATTTAATCAAACAGTTGCTCACGACCTAGATGGACACAGACCAATCCATCGGTATAGTCGTTGTGTGAGAGAGAAAATAATTTATCTTAATTATTTTATCACACTTGTACACTTGGTGTATTGAGCGGATCGTTGAGATTTATCGATTAGGATTGCCGGCGATAATCGATTCAAATCTCAGAGTATTTTATTCTTAATCCCCGAAACTATTGCGGGTGTGTATATTTAATATAAATGACTTTGATTCACCAAAGGAATTAACCGATTTAATTATTGGGTTAATTACCGGTTAAGTTGGGTCACTATATTTTATATATGACATGCCGTGAATACTTGACGGGAAAGTGTATCCCGGAAGGGTTGATAATATCCCCGAGATGAGTTCATAAGAAATTATTGTGTAAACCTCATGAGTGGATTCGTTCCGCACAATAATTAAGGTTGAATGGTACTAGTCTCGGATTCAAGAGATGAATAAATTAATTAGCAATAAATTAATTTTATTCATGGATATTTAAATCTTAAATACACGGACTAAATAATACTACCGGAGAAATATTATTTGATATAATATGGTTTAATATTGGGAGTGCAATTAATTTATATAGTGGAAAATAAATTAATTAATATTAATGGGAGATTAATAGATTTGGGTTTGAGCTCAATTTAATCATTAATATTGGAAGCCCAATATTCCACCTCCTTTAGATCCCCTACGTAGCCTATAAAAGCACTACATGGTCTTCACTTTTTCATAAAAAAATAAAAATAAAAAGATTATCATACTTGATATTCTAGAGAGTTGAAGAGGATCCATAAGCTTAGAAGATCGTCGTCCACCCGACGTTCAAGCTAGTGCAAGGAATACGTGGGAAGATCATAAGGTCATCTTGATTTCGTTTCTCCGCACAACGAATCGAAAGGTAAAATCATATACTCCCTTCTATGATTTTATGTGTATATGATTGTGATACATACATGAACGCACGATCCGGGAAAACGACGAACCTCGGGGATGGGGATTCGAGATCCCCGGCGAGGATCGAAGGTGGCGGTCGAACCCTAGGGTTCGGACCGCCGGGGCGGCGCGGCTAGGAGTAACCCTCGGCCGAAGCCGAGGGGTGCGATCGATCCTCGGATCGATCGCGGGTAAGCTGCGGGGTCACCCGCAGCGACCCCGTACGTGCTGCGGGCTCGCCCGCAGCGGATGCGTGCGGGGGCTAGGCCCCGCTGGGCAGCGAGCCGGGAGCTCGCTGCGGGGCTGCTACGAGCAGCCCCGGGGATGCCGTGATTATTATTATTATTATTATTATTATTATTATTATTATTATTATTATTATTATTATTATTATTATTATTATTATTATTATTATTATATCCATAGTAAAATTATCATGTAGAAAAATAGCAAAAAATATACATCATCATAGAGTACTCCCCTTTATATATTTTTTTAACAATTCACATATTTTTCTATCTAAAATATTTTATTCACTTTGGAATACTCTTCCAATTCATAATATTAGTTACATATTTGAAAATTAATTTCTCATTTATATTACTGAGCTTATGAGATATCAAATCGAAACTCTCAGCGAGACGCTCAATTTCCAACAAATTCTACAAAACTATTTTGCTTGAGCTACCATGGTTCCAAAGATTAAAAACTCAACAACAAACATATTTTACACCTCTCATCTCCATAAACGAATAACAATGCATGATTACTATTCTATCGCTGCAACTCCTTCAACAACTTTGATTTTCTCGATTTATGATGCTATATAGTTGCTTCTTCTTTAGTGAAATAACTTATCTCTTTGATCACCCATTCAGTTTATTGGTAACAAAAATGATCTCTTTGGAGACCCAACACTTGCAGGACCAAAATCAACCCTCTCAACATCTGATTTACTATGTTCCTCGCTCAACTCCTCTCCCTATGTAGTTCGCCACGTGACTTTGAAATGAGTCTGACAATATATAGAGGACTCCGGATCAATGTAGTTATCATCTTCACTGACCTCGTTGTTAGCTTCGGTAGCAAAATTGTGCTCCTCGAAACTTGTTCACGTGGCACCATGTTTTAATTGTTACGGCTCTTCATTCGGTGGAGAGGTATTTCTGATTTTCTTCCACAACTCGAAGAAGCGCTCTTGATATTTATTCTCTTGAAAATTGGAAAACAATAATCTAACAAAGTGGAGTAATAAATAAATAATCAAATTCAACATACATTACTAAACATAAGTTATGGGAAGATGTTTATTCGAAGAAATCTGATCGAATATAGCAAAGAGTTTCGACCACTTCCGATCGAAAATTTTCAATGGACTCGACCATTTATGGTTGTGGATAGCAGGGTTGTTCGGTTGCCCTCAGCCAAACAAAGCTACATTGTTCGACGACTACTGGCTAAAAATTGGGATTTTGTTCGACCGATCGATGGCGAAAAATAGGTAACCCTAGTTCGTATTTTTTTAGTATTCACTAAATTTTTGTTCTATGTCCCCCAAAAAAAACATCACAAATGATGTAACCTAACTAAAATCTATTAATGAAAGTGAAAAATGAACTAAAACATGATTAAATAAGAAATTTCAAAACATACTAATCGATAGGTTACGCCAATAACGAGGATACTGACATTTCCCCCTTGAGACTAGCACTTAGTGTATGTGGACTGTATCTCCAGTCTCAGTGTTGTGACATCGACATACTTGAGTGGGTCCTCATAGTTAATGAGTTCACTGAACTCCCTCCCCTAGAATTCTCTAAGTGCTTCTCATTAATCGAGTAGAGACTTCTATGGTATAGTTGTACACAATTAATCCTTAAGACCCAGACATCACCGTGGCTTCACTAGAGGACCAGATGTATCGTGACTTGTCTCTTGCTCTCTTAGGAGGTCACTCAAAGGGGCAACGTTCGTGCAGTCCGAAATCTAGTGTGAAGTCTGTGCATTGTAGTAGGGGATTCGATCGCTTGATTAGTCATGGATGTCCTGTGTATTCTAATGGTTTATAGTCTATTAAGTCTTTGGCCAAAGCATGTAGTGGGGTGATTAGAGAAATGTGTTTCTCTAAGTCAACAACGACTGTATCTATAATACCTAGAATGTACGCTCATCTATTGAACTAATAAGAGGTCTCGGTGGACCAATGCCTCTTGTTCAATCGGGACATATGATGGTACCGGTATACCGATCCGATCGATATACCGTATGTGTGCGGAAGCGTGTAAAGCAATAGATCTACTATGCCATGATCTTAGTGCACACTTAATGTGTATAAGAACACATATAAACATATATATATATATATATACACATCCAATATATATATATATATATATATATATATATATATATAAGGTTCAACGATTACTTACTTTTGTGATGAAGTGGTTCGTTGATGTCGTTGAGGTGGTGTTGAGTCGATTGAACCACCTCAAATGGATCAGACTCTTGAAGCTCTCTTTGTGAATGACCTCGTCACTCCTCTTGTCTAGATCACCCGGATGTTGAAGCCGCACAAATGGCTCGGCCTCTACGTGTTGCACACGAACCCGAAATTGAACTTGCTTGCTTGTTCTTGAGTGATTCTCTCACTCTTTTCTCTCTTGTTGGGTGGAATTTCGTGGCTGATCATTAAGTGAAATGAAAAACATGTTTTCATCACTTTATTCACCACTATTAACCTCTCCTTGTAACCCCCCCATTATGTGCATCATAATGCACCAATAATGGTGGTTAATGGGGAGGTAAAGGGTCATTTCCACATCACCATGCCAATTGGCATGGATGTGGTCCCCTTGCTTGTGTGGCATGCCATGTCACACCATGTGACATGCATCCATGCAAGCCATGCATCCCATGCATGTGAAATTCCATATTTATTGATTCTAAATCAATATAGCAAGCAACGTAATTCCAGCTCGTGTGTGACCCTGTAGGTACGATTTTATCGATCAATATTATATTGTTCCCAACAATTAATATTATCGAATAATCATTTAACATCCATAGACGACCTTATGACTTTATCGATTGCACACGTAGGATCGAAGGACATATCCCAACAACATATGCATCGTACTGTAGGCTAACTATATCACAAGGTTCTTGCAGGCACTTCATTTGTATCTAGGGAATTGGTGAAGCGTAGTTTCTAGACGCTCGTCACTAATTCGTTGGGCACCGATTGGACCGGGATTAAATAAAATGTCCTTTATTTAATCTAGACTCTTAGGGATGAGTCAATAATAAGAACAATTGTTGTTCGAATCACAATGTGTTGTGAGCCCACAACTAGATATACACCTGAACCATTGAGGGTCCATCTCGTGATTCAATGAATCACTGAATATGATCCACATTAATTAAATAGTTAATTAATTGCGTTAAATCAGAGGTCAAGAGAATTAGAAAATCCTAATCTCTCTTCTCTCTTTTCTTCTCTCCCTTTTTCTACACACCCCCCTCGATCGCTGCCTGCCGGCGCTCGGCCGCCGTTGACCGGGGTTGACCAAGCCCTTTGACCAGGACGACCTACAGGGTTGACTAGGGTGACCGTGTTGACAAAGGATGACTGGTTTTGACTGGTCTCGATCTTCGACGTCGAGAAGTTAAAATTCGTTTTTCTCGGTCGTTTTTTCTATCGTATTCAACCTCCTGTATATCTAGTGCTATACTGGAGTTGTATCGAGTACAACGAGGTGAAATCTGATTAGACGAGAAGACCCGAAGGACCGCCCGAGCCGCGCCCGAGCACCAGACGAGCAGCGCCCGAGCGCACACGAGCACGCCCCCGCGTACCAGCCGAGTTGCCCCGCTCGAGTCGCGGAACTCTCGCGTCGCACCCCTCGCACAATGCACGACGAACCCTAGATTCATTTTCGAATCCCTATGTACTATGGCTAAACCTCTTGAATTAATTTGATTAATTGTTTATGCTATGTGCTTGATTGAACTTGTATGAATTTATGATTAAATGCAATATATGAATTGTTCAACATGTTCACGAGGATTCATAATTAACTTGAACAATTTAATTCTGATTAAATTTGTTGTCAATTAATATAATTGATTTAAACTATATTAATTCGATTAATATGAGTTGTCAATTATTATTTGCTAATTGACTTGAAAAGATTAATATGATTAATTTTATTTTCAATTATCATATATTGATTTGAACTATATTAATACGATTAATTTTAGTTTTCAATTTATATTTATTAAATATGTTAGTATGCTTACATGTTTAATATTATACATACTTGATTAATTTAATTAATCATTACGGTATAAAGCATGAATTTAATTTATGCGGCAGGTGACGCATAGTTTTAAATTATGAATAATAATTATATTCCATACTTAATATGAAAAATATAAATAAATCAAATTGATTGATTAATTTTTAAATCATATGTGGTCAATTAAAACATGAGATTTAAATTAATCAATTAAATGCACGTATTAAATATAAAATTGTTTAAATAAATGAAAATCCGTGTTTCATAAAATTTTGTTTTCCACCGTGCATAAGTGCACATGCACGATCACCAATATTATAGTTATGACCCCTTAATTCAAGAATGTCACATTTGACATCAGAAATGTTTCTAGATAAAATAAAAGCTTAGTATCAAATTTTTTGAGACTAAAATATATCATGTTTTACCAATGTAAATCATGCTCAAAATATGAATGTGGTAACATAAATCCTGCAGGTGGGCTAAAATTTTACTCAAATTAGATATATACAATTAATTGTATAATAAAACTATCAAACTATATTCATGTCTTAATTCCCTGTGATAAATTAAGACACAGAGCTCGTAATTAATTATGCAAATACAATGAAATTTCGTGTGGTATATCTCATCATATTACATACAATTAATCACAAATAATGTTTAGTTAGAGATGATGTGGCTATTCTCAATCAAATAAAATTATTAATTCACTCAACATTAAACTGAATTTATATACAAAACTTAATATATATAAAATATGAATTTGTGACAGAAACTCCATGGAGAACCTATACCATGGGGTAGGGGCATATGATCTGTATGGTCCCCCGTGTAAACAAAACTAATTAGGCCCAATTCTAATTTCTAATGCTCGTACACACCAAACCCTACTTTGAGAAACCTCCCGCCGCGACAACCACCGCCTGATCTATTGGAAATCGACTACCCGGAACGAGTCCGTTCGATCACTCAAACATACGAACACACCCAGTCGACCCATAGCATCCCTACTGTGCTCACGACGAAGCCCCAGACCCGGTTTACGCCCAGCCATCATGCCCGAAGCACAACTGCGCAAAACCGAGGGCTTCTGGCCTCTCTGTCGCCCGACACCATACGGTGTCGTCCGACAATCCCCTGTCGGCCGAAAACCAATCTTGTCGGCCGACACCCGTCGCGAACAGCAGCGCGACGCTACTGTTCCAGCCCCATTTCTGGTGCGTTTTTCCGTTTCTGACCACCGTTCCGGCTACAAGAAGTCGCCCAGTGATCACATAACACATACCACGGTTCTCGGAACTCGATCGGAGGTTCGTTGTATGATTACGTACGAGATTGAATCGAAACGATGCGGAAATAGGGTTTCGCGTGATTCGGAGAAGCCGAATTGACAAAGACCTCGAGTCTTCTAGCGTGTATCCTAGCCCTCTTGCTCCAGCCGATGTGTGGGCATTTGGAGTTTCTCTTCTTCTTCTTCTTCTTCTTCTTCTTCTTCTTCTTCTTCTTCTTCTTCTTCTTCTTCTTCTTCTCTCTCAAACTTACGCAAAAAGTTATTGCGCTAATCTATTTATTTTCACAGAAAAATTATTGCGCTAACAATTAATTTTTCTCCGGAAAAATAAAATAGCGGCATTCTGTAGGTTTAGAGAAGAGAGAACGAGGATTTAAATAGGTCACACTAGGGACCCATAGGCAATTAATTAATTAGGCATAAATTGTAATTTAATTAACCTGGTGTCCCAAAAGGAAAACCTTAATTAAATTCCACAATTTTAATTATAATTAATTCCACTATAAAATTATAATTTATTTCCCAATTAATTAATTCAAATTATTTCGTCAATAATTTTCCGGCCGTATTACATATGCGACATTTCCCCGTGTTTAAGATATCGCATGTCCAAAAATTAATTTTAATTACTAATAATTAAATTAATTCATTTCTTATTATCCGAGACTAGTACCACTCATCCTTATTATCATGCGGAGTAAATCCACCGGCAGGGTTTACATGATAAACTTTATGAGCTCATCTCGGGGACATCATCAACCCAATAAATGGGACACGGTTTCCTGTCTATAATCTATAGCATGCCGTGTGTACAATACCGATTCCCAATCTACCGAGAATATTGACTAATCAATTAGTCTCACTCATTGGCACATCAAAGAACCGAGCATTGGACATACGCACCTATAATTATATAGGGATTAAGAAATCACATATCTGTAATATCTGAGGTCTAGTTCAGTTACTCCGATTAGTACAAATCGAACGCCCTCCCGTGGTCCTGCTCAATACACTAAGTGTACGAGTGTAACATGATAGTCAAGACCGACTATCTACCAGTCACACTACGACGTACCGATGGATTGTCCCTGTCCATCTAAGTCGTGAGCTACTGTTCGATAGTATACGAGTAACCGATGGTATGATCTTCCGCGTGTCTCCTCATGCCATACTATCTACAACGTATATATCAAGAACTATTGAAGTAAATGCAATAATGCTTGAATCATATATAGAATTAAGGTATAGATAAGGAGTTCCGTATTTGCACTAAACTAGAAATTTAGAATACAACTCCATCACGATCTCGATGAAATCACCGCCACAACCACCGCAACCGCAAAGCACGGAACGACAACAACCACAGTCCAACCTAACAATCACCGTTACACTACAACCTCCACCGCCGTGCCGCCGCAATCACCATCCGCAGCAACCACCACCGCAAGCACCATCGTAACAACCACCGTCCTTCAGCGACATCGTTCAGAAGGACGAGAGGTGCGTAAGAGTCGTTGTGGAGATCGACGGCTTCATCGGTTGCCTTGTCAATTTTCTGACTCGCCGGAGATTGAAATTCAGGAGGAAGCCTTCAAGCTGATGTCTATAATTGTCAGAATCCAGGCGTGCAAAGGCGCGTTGATCGACACCCGAGTGATCGGGCCGCTAATTAGGGTTTTCGAGTCGGGTACCGAATTGGGGAAAGATAATGCCGCCAGGTGTTTGATGAAAGTCACCGAGAATTCTGTGTGTTTTCTTACTCTGATTATAATTCAACTGCTGATTGTGTTTAGTTTGATTGGTTTTTTTACTTTTTCGAATGGTCGCAGGATAAGGCAGCGTTGGCGTTGGCGTTGGCAGCACCGGTATCGCGAGTTCTCCAAAAACAGATTGAAGAGTCCCGAGTAAATTCACGGAGGATGGCGTGGTTATTAGTAAGTTTTGTTAGGTTAAATTTAAGCTCTGTTTCTTTCCCGTTGTGAATTTTGTTACCAATACATGCATGTGAGGGATATAGAAATTGGGTGATGTAAGGTTTTTTGATCAGAGTTGGGATTTGAATATAGGATGAATAAACCCCCTGGGAAATTATGTTTTTGAATTAATGTTGTTGTCCTATTTCACCGATTTTTTTCATTAGTCTGTAGTAGAACTAGGACATCTTTTGCTGATTCATGTTTCTTATCAATATAGTTGCACATGAGTCTAGTCAAGGATATTGCATTAGTCCATAATCAAGGGACAATCAAGAATCATAAATCTTCTGTACGTTTGTATCTGATTTCATAATTTTCTTCCTTTTTTATATGTTAAATATTTTTGATGCATTCTACTGTGTGTGTATTTCTATCTGTTTTTTGGGGAAAACTTATTGGAACGTATGTTGAAATAATTAGGATAATTAAGAATCATTATTTGCATGCTGAAATAATTTCATACACTCTTTCTGTATTTTTATGTTGTTTTTGCGGACTACTTGTGGGTATTATGTTTGATGCATTCTTCTGAAATTGCTATGTTCATTTGGTAACTTCTAATTAGAATGATTTATGTGAAATACAATAAACAATCAAAAGCTCTAATTTCAAAAAAAATCATCACTGTTATTCACTAGGTTCATCACTGTTTTGGGATGCAATCTTCTGTGTTTGTATGTTGTTTTTGGGAACTACTCATGAGTATTTATGTTGAATGTATTATTCTGTGACTTTTCTATTCATTTGGTAACTTTCTAATTAGAATTATTTTTTTGTTCCGTGTGTGTTTATTCACCTTGTTGAACTTTTCTGTTCATGTGTTTGAGCAACCATCATCTGCAATGGCGGTTCCCGAACTTGTAAGATCAAGCATGCCTTCGATCCCAGATATAGGACGACGAGGTTTGGACATGCGACTCGAAGGTTGGGGACGAGGTTGACGGCGGGTAGACGACATCGGCGTTGGCTTAATCGAATGGATCCGGCGAGGACTTTAGTGGTGTGATAGTTCATGTTGGATTTGTTTCGAGGACAGCCACCAAAAATTATATATGTTGATTTTATTTTTTGAACTCTCGTTGGAAAAGATGAATTCAAGCATTTTAATAGAATACTCCTATTACATTAGAATGATTGTACATACTTGATTTTTTCACAATTTACAATATTTTTTTTCAATTTTTGTGAGTTAATTATTTGAAAATACTTTATTTTCATCTATTGCTATAAAAGAATAAAAACAACTAAGTTTAATAACTCTTCTTAATTTATGAGTAAATTATTTTACTTTTATCACTACATTATTTCCATTTTACGACCAATTTCACTTTATGACTTAATTTCGAAGTAGAAAAAAAAAAGATTTCAAATTAGAGTAAACATAAGAAAAAAGATTTCAAAGTAGAACTCAATATAAAATAGAGTAGAACTCAGTATAAATCAGAGTAGAACAAAGTATAAAAATTTCAAATTATGAAAATATAGATATAAGAAAACAGATTTCAATGAGGTGAAGGAAAAAGTTATGCGAAAAGTAAGAGAGTATGAAGTAAGAGAAAACGCATACGTGGATGATGAAATTGTTAAAGCTGAATTGCAAATTGAGAAAAGGTTATGATGATTGTATAATTAAGATTTAAATCAGTGTTGAACAAATTGTAACAGTTGTATCATTTGTTATGATATTTACAAAACAAATTTATTCTCTCTGTATAACTATAGTTTACTTTGTTTATTACTAAATTCTACTCCATACTTTAATGAATTCTACTCTAATTATAACTACATTCTTCTCAAAACTGATTTCTACTCATTTTATAATAATATTTCTTCTATTTTGATAAATATATTTTACTCTGGTTATTAATAAATTCTACTCCATATTCTAATAAATTCTACTCTATTTATAACTACATTCTCCTCATGACTGATTTCTATTTTCTTAATAACAATATTCTACTCTCTTTATAACTATATTCTACTTCATTTCCAAGTAAATTCTACTCCATTTGTAACTAAATTATTCAAAACACTAAATTCTAAACCCTAAAACCTTAAACCCTAAAACTTTTATTCCTAAAAACTCTTTAAAACCCTAAACCCTAAAAACCCTAAAAACTAAACCTTAAATCCATAAACCCTAAAAATCCTAAACCCTAAAACTAAAGCCATAGATCATAAACTGTAAACCCTAAAACCCCTCAACCCCTAAATGTAAAAAGACGAAACTGAATGTAAATATTTTACTCCTGTATTAATTACAAAGTCGCAAAATACAGGTTAAACAGAGGAGAATTAATCACAAATAAGTGTAATGATTTCAGTAAATAAGTGTAATGATTCAGCTGTTGATCCTTTCCTGCAAATTCTCGGACTCGAGCCTTGACCCCTCTCCCGAGCTTTGGGATTCTTTCCTCGTCTCGCTCTCAGAAATCCCTAGACCCATGCGAGTTCAGGTGGTGGACCTTGGTACACGTGTCACAATCGAATTTTTATCCTTGAAAAAGGGTAAGGTGAACAACGTAACTACCAACTTCATCCTAAAACAAAGTATAACATAATATAAAACAAGAGTACGACTCATTATGAAAGACAGTAGAATACATAATACAAATATTAAGAATACTTATTTAACTAAAGACAAAGAATTAAGACTCAAACAAAACAGAGTACAAAACATAGTAGATTTTAGTATAAAACAAACTTAGTATACAATAGAGTAAAACTGTGTAATTCAATTAGAAAAAGAGAAGAATTCTACATAACACGGAGAAGAATTCAACACAAACCAGAAACAATACAAATAACAAAGTCACAAAAATAGAGAACGATTAAACTAGAAAATAGAGAATAATTCTACTCAAATTGTTAATGAATTCTACTGTATTTGTAACTATGTTCTACTCTGTTTATAACTAAAAAATTCATCATACGAAATAGACAACATATATTACATGAATAAAATTAAAAGATACAATAATGTAATTCGAATTAAAAAAAAAAAAAAAAACGGAACCATAAATCCTCATCAAATCTATATAATGAAAATCAACAAATCTAAAAAAACCAGTATTATCAACACCATCTTAGAGGAATGTTAAAAGACCAAACTTCTTGACAGATTCTTAGAGATTGTTCGATTAGTGCTGTCACTTATTAGTGCTGTCACTTATTTGTAAAGAAAATGCACCACCAGAGAAAAAAAATCATGTACGCCCCCATGACATCATCTTTCTCTAATCCCATATATACTCATCAACAATTTATTGTTTGCACAATCATAAGTGGAAATCATCCTACAAAAAAAAAATAGAATATAATAAGTAAAAAGTAGTGAGTAATTCTATTAACAAATAGAGAAAAATTGCATACAAAACATAGAAGAATTCTATATAACGGAAAAGAATACCACATATACAGCAAATAACACCACTAAAACAAAACTATTAGGAATAAAATAAGATTGCACAAGAAAATAGAGAAGCATTAAACTAGGAAATAGAGAATAATTCATTTTTAAATGAGGAATTAGTGAAAAACTCTAATATGAAACTGGACATATCAATAGCTATGTATCAAGTAAAATAAGGAATTAGTGAAAAATTATATAGAATCCAATAAATTGGGAAGCTAATTCCACCCATGAGCACTCAAACAATGTTCAGTTAATATACACGTATATAGAAGGTTTATACGTAATTAAAAGAAACAAAGAATGAAACTAAAGAGAATAAAAATCCATTATTTTCATTCATGCACCCAAAGTCATTTTATCTGTACACCCTAATACAGATGATCCAAATGACAGAAATATACGAGCACGACTAGAGAATCATTCATGTCATGTATCAACCTTACAAAGTCGCAAACTGTTGAAAATCGATATCCCGGGGTTAACGGAATTGCGGAAACATAACCCCGATCGAAAAAACCCATCGCCGGAAATCACGCGAACCACCTCACAACGCCGGAGCTCGACACGAGCGTCGCCGTGGGCGAATCCACGGCTAAACCCTAGCCGAGCCCCCGCCGCGAGGGGGCTCGCGATTGCGCACCATGCGATCGCCGGGCTGCTCCGGCAGCCCTGGGCGGTGAGTCCGGCGACTCACCGCCATCGTCGGAGGTGGGGGGAGCCACCAGCCGCGGCGCCAGCCCGCGGCAATCCCCCTGGCGATCGAGCTAGGGCTCGATCGCCCCCATCCCCGGCGTCCAGCCGGGGATTCTCCTCGTGCGCGCCGCCATCGAGGGGCGGAGGGGAACCACCGCGGCACCAGCCCGCGGCGTCCCCGAAGATCGACCCCCGTCGATCGTCTGCCCCGGCGTCCAGCCGGGGCTCCCTTCTCGACGCACGCCGGCGGTCAAACCCAAGGGTTCGGCCGCCCCTCTCGATCCCGACGGGGATCGCAAGATTCCCGTATCCCGGTCTCGTTCGTTTTCCGGATCGTATGTTCATGTATATATCACGATTAAAACGCATAATCATAAGAGGGGGTTTACGATTATACCTACGTCTCGTTGTACGGAGAAACGAGATGGTTTGAAGACCTTAGGATCTTCCCACGTATTCCTTGCACTTCGTTAGAACGTCGTGTGGGCGACGATCCTCCGAACTCCTATGGATCTCCTTCACGAACTCTCTAGAATATCAAGTATGATAATCTTGTCTTATGATTTGTGAAGACCATGTAATGCTTTTATAGGCTATGTAGGGGACCTAAAAGAGGTGGAATATTGGGCTTCCAATATTAATGATTAAATTGAGCCCAAGCCCAAATCTATTAATCCCATTAATATTAATTAATTTATTTTCCACTATATAAATTAATTGCACTCCCATTATTAAATCATATTATATCAAATGATATTTCTCCGGTAGTATTATTTATTCCGTGTATTTAAGATTTAAATATCCATGAATAAAATTTATTTATTGCTTAATAAATTTATTCATCTCTTATATCCGAGAATAGTACCACTCAACTTTATTATTATGCGGGAACAAATCCACTCGCGAGGTTTACATAATAAATTCTTATGAGCTCATCTCGGGGATATTATCAACCCTTACGGGATACACTTTCCCGTCAAGAATTCACGGCATGTCATATATAAAATATAGTGACCCAACTTTACCGGTAATTGACCCAATATACTAATCGGTCAATTCCTTTGGAAAATCAAAGTCACTTATATTAAATATACACACCCGCAATAGTGTCGAGGATTAAGAATAAAATACTCTGAGATTTAATCACTTATCAAAGGCAATCCTAATTGATAAATCTCAAGCGATCCGCCCAATACACCAAGTGTACAAGTGTGATAAAATAATTAAGACAAATTATTTTCTCTCTCACACAATGACTATACCGATGGATTGGTCCGTGTCCATCTAGGTCGTGAGCAACTATTCGATTAAATACGAGTAACCGATAGTATGATCTTCCGTGTGACGTCGCACATCATACTAACTACAACGTATATAATCTAGGACTATTATTTGCATATATTTAATTAACAATAATTAAAAGCAAACAATTGTTTATTAATTAAATAGATTAAATGCTATGACCGGGAGTTTCCGTTACTTAAATCTAGACATTAAGTATACAACTCCAACAATCTCCCACTTATACTAAGGTCTAGTCATTTCTTCCAAACTCCCGACTTCCATACCCTTCACGTGCTTAATACTATACTTCCAAGAAGTACCATGTGAATGAGCAATCTAGGTTGCCGTTCTGAAGTTATATTGGTGACTACAGCGTCGTCTCACTAGACGATGACTCGTATCAGGTGGTACTTGCGCTCTATGTGTTATCTTCACTTTGGACTTATGACTTCTTCCAGTTTACCATGCACCGCTATACATAGCCTTTGGTGAACTAAGAATCATATCCAAGTCCAGAGGTTATCTTGGAGCCTAACCAAAATTTCCGCTGCCTCTGAGGCTGCCATTCGGTTATGATAGAGTCCGAAAAGCATCATGCTCGTCACTCTTTCATCTTTAAGGTTCAATCCCTCTCAAAAG
The DNA here is from genome assembly GCA_954870475.1 of Euphrasia confusa. Lineage (NCBI taxonomy): Eukaryota > Viridiplantae > Streptophyta > Magnoliopsida > Lamiales > Orobanchaceae > Euphrasia > Euphrasia confusa. The sequence continues at coordinate 22,404,351 of OX940949.1, forward strand.
TGAACACATAGCCTGATATCGACTTACACTGGTCCTTCTCTGATTTGAGATCTGAGAATATGTAATCCAAGAAGAATTCGTGTTGCTTCGTAAGCCAGTACTTTGAAAGTACTTTTACAGCATCCGAATATCTCTTGTTGAGATTACTTTGATATCCTCCCACTACGCTAACCGCATAGTTGATATCAGGTTCTTGTTTTTCAACATTGCATTCATTAAGCTTTCCACACTTAAAGTGTAGGAAACCGCTTTGTCTTCGCCTATCTTCTTCATGTGCTCAAAACACATATCTTTAGATAGATGTATTCTGTGTCTGAAAGGCAATAACCTTTCTCAGAATTATGCATGTTTAAAACAAACCATAATCGTATAAGATATCTAGGAGAAGTACAATGTTCTTATCCTGAGATCGAAAGATCTTAAGAACATGTTCCAAATTCTACTCAATCTTATATCCCGATTTATTTAGACAACCAACATTTTATGTCTGATAATATCTTTACATTGTTGCCAATGATAAATGTTATCTACATAAAATCCGAGAAAACACCACCTTGTTTCCATCACGTTTCCAATACACCTTTCGTCTATGCCTTTTGATGAATCCATCAAATGGACTATCTCATCAATTCGCAAGTTCCACGATTCATAGCTTTGTAACAATCCATAAATGAATTAACTAAGCTTGTACTCTAAATGATCTTGCCTCTTAACAATAACGCTTATTGCTTTCTAAGCAGGCACATTTAGATTCAGTACTGCCCCTGTGCAGAGCTAGGGATCGATTTCATCTTCACTAGATCCAGAGTTCGAAACTCTTCTAGTCTTATGAGGATCTCCGATTGTCTAAGAACCTCCCACTGCAATGGCATTCCAGTGTATAAACAGTAATTACAGTAGGCGCAGTTAGTGGTGTACTACTACTCGGCTTGGCTGGTTCCTAGTCTTCTTTTTCTCTCATTTAAAGTATTACGTCACTTCGGGCTTTGTAGTTCATCTAATAGTCTTTTTCTAAGAATCGGGCGTTAGAGCTTATAACTGTTGGAAATCGATGTCTCGGAAATAATAAATTTAAATAAATAAATTATCTAATTAATTCCGACCAAAATCCTTCGAATATCCGGATTGTCTAAATTGCGGAACCGACAACCCAATCGAAACCGTTCGCCGGAAACCACCGCGAACCACCATACGAACCGGGCTCGACCAAAACACCACCGCGGGATAAACCCGCGGCCAGCCCTAGCCGAGCCCCGCATGGGGCTCGCGATCACGCACGGTGACCGCCGGGTTGCGCACGGCAACCCCACGGCGAGTCCGGCGACTCGCCGTCCGCGGAGGAGGGGGCTGGTCGCCGGGCGAGCAGCGGCGGCACCAGCCCACCACCCCACGCGATCGAGCACGCGCTCGATCGCACCCCCGGCGTCCAGCCGGGGTCCTTTGCGTGTTGCCGGCGGTCGAAGCCCTAGGGCTCGACCGCCACCCTCGGCGTCCAGCCGAGGGTTCGTCCTCTCGATCTCGGCGAGGATCTCTCGACCTCCCGCGGTCCGGTGATCCTCGATCACCATCGCGAGGTCGATCCTCGTCCCCGGGTTCGTACGTCCCTTGGATCTTGGTTCATGATATTTTCACGATAAATAGAACGATAAAATCATAAAGAGGGGTTTTACGATTTACCTCGTTCTCGTTGTTCGGTAAAACGAAGAACTTAATCTTGACGACCTTGAAGTCTTCCCACGTATTCCTTGCACTAGCTTGAACGTCGTGTGGGCGACGATCTATCAAGCTTCCATGGATGACCTTCTCTCTCTACTTTCTCTCTCTAGAATTGTGTCTTGAGACTTATGAAAGAAGAGAAGACCATGTGGTGCTTTTATAGGCTACGTAAGGGGACCTTAAGGAGGTGGGATATTGGGCTTCCAATAATAGTGATTAAATTGAGCCCAAGCCCAAATCTATTAATCCTTACTATTATTAATTATATATTAACTCCACTATATAAATATAATTGCACTCCCAATATTCACCATATTATATCAAAATAATATTCTCCGTTAGTATTATTTATTCCGCATGTTTAAGATATAAATGTCCATGAATAAATTATATTTATTGCTAATATTATTTATTCATCTCTTATAATTCCGAGAATAGTACCACTCAACTTTATTATCATGCGGATTAAATCCACTTGCAAGGTTTACATGATAATCCTTATGAGCTCATCTCGGGGACATTATCAACCCTTTCGAGGACATGCTTTCCCGTCAAGAATTCACGGCATGTCATACATAAAATATAGTGACACAACTTTACCGGTAATTGACCCAATATTCTAACCGGTCAATTCCTTTGGAAAATCAAAGTCACTTATATTAAATATACACACCCGCAATAGTATCGGGGATTAAGAATAGAATACTCAGAGATTTAAATCGATTATCGCCGGCAATCCTAATCGATAAATCTCAAGCAGATCCGCTCAATACACCAAGTGTACAAGTGTGATAAAATAATCAAGACAGATTATTTTCTCTCTCACACAACGACTATACCGATGGATTGGTCCGTGTCCATCTAGGTCGTGAGCAACTATTCGATTAAATACGAGTAACTGATAGTATGATCTTCTGTGTGTCCATACAACACCATACTAACTACAACATATAAAATCCAGGACTATAATTTGCATATATTTAATTATAAATAATTAAACGCAAATAATTGTTTATTTAGTTAAATAGATTAGTGGCAATTGATCGTGAGTTACTTAAATCTAGACATTAAGTACACAACTCCAACAATCTCCCACTTGTACTAAGGTCTAGTCATTTCCTCCAAACTCCCGACTCCCATACTCATCACGTGCTTGAGTTATACTTCCAAGAAGTACTATGTGAATGAGCACTCTGGGTTGCCGCTCTGATGTTATCTTGGTGACTACAGCGTCGTCTCCCTTGACGATGACTCGTATCAGGTGGTACTTGCACTATGTGTTATCTTACACTTATGGACTTGTGATCTTACCATTTTCCATCGCACCGCTATTTACATAGCCTTTTGGCAAATTAAGAAACACATCTAAGTCCCAGAGATTATCCCGGAGTTATACCAAAACTTCCGCTGCCTCTGAGGCCGCTATTTGGTTACCCGTGGCAGAGTCCGAAAAGCATCGTGCTTATCACTCTTTCATGTAAAAACTCCTTCTCCTTCAATAGTGAAACACATAGCCTGATATCGACTTACACCGATCCTCATTTGATTAGAAATCTAAGAGAATGTAATCCAAAGGAAATGCTCGTCTGCTTCGTAGTCTAGAATGGTACTTCGAAAGTACTTTTACAGCAGTCGAATATTCCTTTCCAGGATTACCTTGATATCCTCCCACTATGCTCACTGCATAGCCGATATCAGGTTCTTGTTTTCAACAATGCATTTATTAAGCTTTCCACACTCAAAGTGTAGGAATCCGCTTTCATTGCTTCTATCTCCTTTTGTGTTCCAAAACACATATCCTTAGATAGATGCATTCCGTCTATGAAAGGTAACGAACCTTTCTCGGAATCTTGCATGTTAAAACGAACCATAATCATATATATGTAAGATGTCCAGGAGAAGTACAATGTTCTTTCCTAGAGATCCAAGATCTCAAGAACATGTCCAACTTCTTCCTTTATCTTTCATATTGATTTATCTAGACAACCATCATTTTATGTCTGACAACATCTTTACATTGTCACCAATGATAAAATGTTATCTACATAAAACCTCCGAGAAACACCACCTTGTTTCCATCACGTTTCCCATACATATGATTCGTCAATGCCTTTTGATGAATCCATCAAATGGACTATCTCATCAATGCGCAAGTTCCACGAATTCTAGCTTTGTTATAATCCATAAATGGATCAACTAAGCTTGTACTCTAAATGATCTTGCCTCTTAGCAATAATCCTTATTGCTTTCCAAGAAGGCACATTTAGATCTAGTACTGCCTTCATGTAGATCAAGGGATCGATTTCATGTATACTAGGTCCAGAGTCCGAAGACTCACCTAGTATTATGAATATCTCCGGTTGTCCCACAACCTCCCACTACAATGGCATTCCGGTGTATAAACAGTAATAACAGTAGGTGCAGTTAGTGGTGTACCGCTACTCGGTTCGGCTGGTTCTCAGTCTTCTTCGTTCTCTCTCGTTTCAAAGTATCACGTCACTTTGGGCTTGTGGTTCATTACATAGTCTTTTTCTAAGAACCGGGCGTTAGAACTTATAACGTCCCTCTGGTTCATAGTACTATTGAACACACATCTTTTGTTCTTCCAGGATATTCTACAACCGCATTTGAATGCGCCGTTGTTTCCAGACATATCCATAGAACATAGGTAGTTCCGTATAACTCATGCTTTTACTATTTCTATAAGAGTTCCATTTCTTATTTACGACACACCATTTCTACACAACAGTGTATGGTGTGTTCATTTGGGATCAAATCCCAATCTCTGATCAGTATGCTATGCATTCCTTAGCCAGGCACTTGCCTCGGCGATCAAATCGCAGGCTACAAATGGATATACCTTGATGGTTCTCCACAATTGCTTAGTGTCCATTGACTTGTCAAAACACTTGCTTTTGTTGCACATCAGGTATTCTAATCCATTTCTCGAGTAATCATCAAATGAAGTACTCGTACCTTATTGCCTGAGTAGACATATGTCTGCATACATCAGAGTCAATCAATTCTTATACTTGTCCGGATCTTATATCTTATATCCATAAAGGATTGCTTAGTTATGTTATCTTCCAAATAAGATTCTTAGGTCGGAAGGTCCACTCCTTCAACTTAATTGATCAAAAATCAATTTTCGACCTTTGAACTTCTTATTTGAATAAGCATGACTTAGCATAAGAATCCACAAGTGTAATCGATTTAATAAAGAAATCTCTTATTAGTAAAACGAGTTTTACTACGGTTCGTTGCATCGTGGTAGACTCAGGATTCATCATTTATATATTGCTAGCTAATGTACCAGAATAGATAATATCATTATTTCTTCTCATAACCATCAAATGATTAAAAGAAATAAAATATCCATTCATTAGAAATCCAGAACAAAGTTCTTTCTAATATGAAAGGTACATAAAAGCAATAACTCAAAATGAAATCCTATAAAATGTCCTCCACTGCAACTGCTGCCACCTCTACAGCATTGCCCACATAGACTACGATATTTTCTTTTCTAAGTCGTCGGGTTTCCTGGAACCTTTGCATTTAGAATGCACATACCGTCAGTGGTTCCATATCTACACACCAGGTTCCGGTAGATAATACCACTGACTATGTTTTACGACTAAAGAAAATTTCGTACTTTCTTTGAGAGGATAATCAGACTTCCAGTACCCAGACTGTTTGCATCGAGAACACTTGCCTATTGGCTTTCTCGTCCCATCTCGTGGTCCAAAAGGAACCACTGGGTTTCTTTGCTTTCTTGTCCTTTCCCCCGATTCATGCCTTTAGGTTCCAAACCTTTGGCATTGGCTACAAGAGCTTGCGATTTCCGTCTCAACTCGTCTAAAAGGTCAATCATCTCAAAAACGTTTTTAAGCGTTTTCTCGAAGCGACTGGCCTTTATGAGTATCCTCATCGCTTCTTGTCTAGCCGCCTATGTCAATAGGCTCGGAAGGACAAAGTTCATTGAGTACAACCTTGTACTCTTCAACAGTTTGGGTAATGTCTAGATCTCTATTCCAATCATTACATTTAGGGACCAGTGAGTTTAAAATCCTTACGTATCATAGAAAGTGGGTTCAAAACCATCTCCTAATCTATGAGCACATATAACAACAAACAATTGATTTAATCTCCGATATTATCTCCCTTAAATAATATCATTAAATCACTAATCGCCTCTAAAATCGCATCAGATATGGCAAGCCACGTGGTGTGGACGTTTACCTTACCCAAATGATTTAGCAATTAGTTTTGCTTCGGTCATACATCACTTATAGCGGAACTTCGTGGGGAAGAATACTATAATGCGTATCTAAGTGTAAACCATTACTCAGTACCAAAGTAAATCGTTTGGAACTGCTACATCACCGCAAGCCACGTGGTGTGGACGTTTACGATGACTTCACAATTCTTCACAATTCCTTACAACTGTCTACATCAATTAATCCAAAATCCGTCAGCATAGCAAGCCACGTGGTGTGGACGTTTACTACACCAAGAGACTTTTATAATTGACTCCCAATTACTTGATTCATTTAATCTTGTAAATCAAGACGCGGAGAATCATAAGTGAAACTCAAAGTTTCTAACCAGTGATTCACCATGCGAACGACCCTATCTCTCATAGAATGAGGGAGCCGAGCAGACAATCGATCCACCTTCAAAAGATGGTACGACTGCCTCTAATTTGTGTCCTCGACATGACCAAGTGGCTTTGGCTCCATTCCACTCCCCGGGGTGAGAATGAGTCGAATTGAAGTCAGTTTTGGAAAGACAAATTAGGCATTGTTTGATAGACTTAATCAATGTTTCTCGTAAAAGGAATTACAAGAATTCTCCTCCAATGGCTTATCTATATGAACTTCGAAAGTTCATAAAAGTCACCAAGAGAACAGCAATGGAGACCATGGATATGTTTTCATACCCTCTCCCACTTAGCTTTTTATAATAAAGGGATACGCTATCTAATGCATAATTAAATACACATAAGCATGCATACATGAAATAAAGCACATAGAATATTATCACATAATCAAAATAATACTAGAATATTATTTTCCGACTATTATGGCTTTATCGCATTTCCGTACGCATCTTCTAGTCTTTAGTCTTCGTTCTTGAATGCTCCATGTGACGGGAATATTAATTCCAATATTTAAATCTATTTATTTTTAATAAATCCAAAAGTTACTTAATTCGAAAATTAAGTCAATCGAATAAATCAAAAATAAAATTAAATATTATTAATATTTTTATTTATTTATTTTCCTATCTAATTCTATTAAATCTCTAGAATAATCTATCCAAGACCCACTTGGAATATTCTAGAAGACTTCTATAATAGAATAAGAAAATAAAATAAATTAGGACTCTTAATCCTTCCAAATTAATTCCTTTCCTAATCTATTAAAAATTCCATAAAGGAATAATTAAATAGGAAAAATTAATTAAGGACTCTTCTACTTTCCAAAATTAATTAACTTCCATGTCCATGAAAATTCCCATAAAATAGGAATAATCAACTAGGAAATAAATTAATTTAATAATTAATTATTTTCCTTTCTAATTCCATTAAATCTCTAGAATCCTATTCCAAGTAGAACTTAGAATATTCTAGAAGACTTCCATAATAGAATAAGGAAATAAATTAATTCCAATTAATTCTTTTCCTATTTCCATGAGAATTCCCAAAAATAGGAATACTCAAAATAGGAAAACCGAATCAATTAGGAAAGTGAATCTAGGTAGGAGAACACGAGATCACGAGGACCCCGCGTCCCCAACCATCGATCGCCGGCCGGGGAGGAGCGCCGCCGCCACCTCAGCCCACGCGCCACCACCACCGGTGGCCGGCGTGGCCGAGGGTTCCCGCGGGCAGCCCCCACGCCCCCCTTCGATCGATCCTCATGGGATCGATCATCATGATCGATCCCCGGTCCTCCCTCTCTTCGTCTCCTCCGTCACACTTTTCCGGTCGTCGTTTCGTCCTCGATCAAACGTAAAATAAATCACAAATTTATTACTACGCTATCCGGTATCGATTCTCTACATGAAAACGACCTCAAACAATTTCCGGAAAAATAAGAACAATCATTCACCACACAAGAACGAATATTGACATCACCGAGAGTTTAACAATCAAGAACATTATTATGGACATTAATTAACAAAAATTAAATCTAGCCATAATAATCGGAAACCCTGCAAGGTAGAACAATTTATCGAAAAATACCATGAACTAAAACCAACGCTCTGATACCAATTGTTGGAAATCGATGTCCCGGAATTAATAAATTTAAATAAATAAATTATCTAATTAATTCCGACCAAAATCCTTCGAATATCCGGATTGTCTAAATTGCGGAACCGACAACCCAATCGAAACCGTTCGCCGGAATCCACCGCGAACCACCATACGAACCGGGCTCGACCAAAACACCACCGCGGGATAAACCCGCGGCCAGCCCTAGCCGAGCCCCGCATGGGGCTCGCGATCACGCACGGTGACCGCCGGGTTGCGCACGGCAACCCCACGGCGAGTCCGGCGACTCGCCGTCCGCGGAGGAGGGGGCTGCTCGCCGGGCGAGCAGCGGCGGCACCAGCCCGCCACCCCACGCGATCGAGCACGCGCTCGATCGCACCCCCGGCGTCCAGCCGGGGTCCTTTGCGTGTTGCCGGCGGTCGAAGCCCTAGGGCTCGACCGCCACCCTCGGCGTCCAGCCGAGGGTTCGTCCTCTCGATCTCGGCGAGGATCTCTCGACCTCCCGCGGTCCGGTGATCCTCGATCACCATCGCGAGGTCGATCCTCGTCCCCGGGTTCGTACGTCCCTTGGATCTTGGTTCATGATATTTTTACGATAAATAGAACGATAAAATCATAAAGAGGGGTTTTACGATTTACCTCGTTCTCGTTGTTCGGTAAAACGAAGAACTTAATCTTGACGACCTTGAAGTCTTCCCACGTATTCCTTGCACTAGCTTGAACGTCGTGTGGGCGACGATCTATCAAGCTTCCATGGATCACCTTCTCTCTCTACTTTCTCTCTCTAGAATTGTGTCTTGAGACTTATGAAAGAAGAGAAGACCATGTGGTGCTTTTATAGGCTACGTAAGGGGACCTTAAGGAGGTGGGATATTGGGCTTCCAATAATAGTGATTAAATTGAGCCCAAGCCCAAATCTATTAATCCTTTCTATTATTAATTATATATTAACTCCACTATATAAATATAATTGCACTCCCAATATTCACCATATTATATCAAAATAATATTCTCCGGTAGTATTATTTATTCCGCATGTTTAAGATATAAATGTCCATGAATAAATTATATTTATTGCTAATATTATTTATTCATCTCTTATAATTCCGAGAATAGTACCACTCAACTTTATTATCATGCGGATTAAATCCACTTGCAAGGTTTACATGATAATCCTTATGAGCTCATCTCGGGGACATTATCAACCCTTTCGAGGACATGCTTTCCCGTCAAGAATTCACGGCATGTCATACATAAAATATAGTGACCCAACTTTACCGGTAATTGACCCAATATTCTAACCGGTCAATTCATTTGGAAAATCAAAGTCACTTATATTAAATATACACACCCGCAATAGTATCGGGGATTAAGAATAGAATACTCAGAGATTTAAATCGATTATCGCCGGCAATCCTAATCGATAAATCTCAAGCAGATCCGCTCAATACACCAAGTGTACAAGTGTGATAAAATAATCAAGACAGATTATTTTCTCTCTCACACAACGACTATACCGATGGATTGGTCCGTGTCCATCTAGGTCGTGAGCAACTGTTCGATTAAATACGAGTAACTGATAGTATGATCTTCTGTGTGTCCATACAACACCATACTAACTACAACATATAAAATCCAGGACTATAATTTGCATATATTTAATTATAAATAATTAAACGCAAATAATTGTTTATTTAGTTAAATAGATTAGTGGTAATGGATCGTGAGTTTCCGTTACTTAAATCTAGACATTAAGTACACAACTCCAACAATAACGTCCTTCTGGTTCATAGTACTATTGAACACACAATCTTTTGTTCATCTAGGATTTCCTACAACCACACTTAAATGTGCCATTGTTCCAGAAATATCCATAGAACATAGGTAGTTCCGAATAACTTATCCTTTTACTATTAGAATTCCATTTCTTATTTCCTGGCACACCATTTCTACACGAGAGTGTATGGTGCAGTCATTTAGGATTCAATCCCATTCTTTGATTTATGCTATGCGTTTACTTAGATAGGTGGTAGCCTCCGCGATCAAGTCGTAGGCTTCTAATGGATATACTTCGAAGGTTCCCCATAAAAGCTTTGTGTCCTTTGACTTGTCAAAACACTTTGCTTTTATGGCATATCAAGTACTCTAATCCATTTTCGAGTATTCTTTGAAAGAATCACTCGCACCTTTCTAAGTACACATATGTCTGCATATATTAGTGTTAATCAATTTCAATACTTGTCCGAATTCCATCCTTTATCTGAAAGGAATAATTAGTTGTATTATCTTCCAAATTCAATTCTTAGGTCGGAAGGTCCATTCCTTCAACTATAATTGATCAAATCAATTTCGACCTTTTGAATCTTATTTGAATAAATACTACTAAGTAGTACAAGAATTCACAAGTATAATGATTTAACAAAGAAATACATCTAATAAGTAAAACAAGTTATATAACGGTTCGATGCATCGTGGTAGACTTAGGATTCATCGTTCATATATTGCTATCTAATGTACCAGAATAGATAATACCATTATTTCTTATCAAAATCATCAAATGATTAAAGAAATAAAATATCCATTCATTAATAATAGAAAACCAGAACAAAGTTCTTTTCTAAAATAAAGGGTACATAATGCAATAATCTTGAAATGAAATCCTACAACTACTCATAGATAAATCCTCTATTGCAACAACTGCTTCCTCCACAGCATTTCCCATGACCATTCTTTCCTTTCCAAGTCTTTGGGTTTCCTGGGGTTGGAATAGGTGACCGGCGAGCCAACGGTTGGCCGAGCGGTTAACCGTATTCCGTTATATAACGGTTTATTTCATTAATTAATGAAACCTATATTAATGGCATATACTATATCTGCTCCCAATGTTGAATCATAGATATATTCCTGTACGGTTACACATGTTGTATGAATTCGGTTTTGTGGAAACCGAGAGATAATTCTGTTAACGCAACGTAACTGGTCAAACTCTGTTCCTAGTCGATGGGTTACGCCAATAACAAGGATACCCGGCCTTTCCCCCTTGAGACTAGCACTTAGTGTATGTGGGCTAATCTCGAGCCTCGGTGTTGGGACATCGACATACTTGAGTGGGTGCTCACTGTTGATGAGTTCACTGAACTCCCTCTCCCTGGAATCTCTAAGTGGTTATCACTGATCGAGTAGAGAATTCCATAATATAGTTGTACACAATTAATCCTTAAGACCCAGACATCACCGTGACTTCATCAGAGGACTAGCTGTATCGTGACGTGTCTCTGATTCCCTGGAAAGTGAGTAAGTCGAAAAAGGAGACAATGTTCGTGCAGTTCGAAATCTGATGTGAAGTCTGTGCATGGTAGTAGGGGATCTGATCGCTTGATATAGATCATGGATGTCCTGTGTGTTCTGATGGTTCGTAGTCCCGGAATCTCTGGCCAGAGTTGAATAGTGAGGTGATTAGAGAAATGTGTTTCTCTGAATCAATCACGAATGGATTTTACGAAACCTAGAACGTACGCACAGTTATCAAACTCAACAAGAGATCTCGATTAACCAATATCTCTAGTTTGATCGGGACATATGTATCAGAGGGATCGTACTGTACGCTAACTATATTACAAGGTTCTTGCAGGCACTTCATTTGTATCTAGGGAATTAGTGAAGCGTGGCTGCTAGACGCTCGTCACTGATTCGTTGGGCACCGACTTGTTCGGAGATTAAATAATATGATTATTAATCTAAAACTCTTGGGAGTAGTTGAAATAAGAACAATATGTTGTTCGAATCACAATATGTTGTGAGCCCACGGCTAGTTATACACCTGAACCATTGAGGGTCACATTCTCGTGTAAACCGATCCTTGAATACGATCATGTATTAATTAACTGTTAATTAAGTACATATAGTCGGAGGTCAATATGATTGAATCCGAGATTCATAATTGTGATTATGAGTTGGAAATAATACTGAGCTAAAGAAAACGGACACGATGGTGTACACTTTCTATTTTGGGAAATTTCCCGATTTAGCAGTACCCCTGAAATGGGCTTTCCGATTTTGTGAAATTGGAAATTTTTATTATTATCTCATATTGATGAGAAAATTAAAACGAGAAAGAAAATATAATCGTTATATTTTTCGGAGATGAAATTGATTGTCAATTTTGGAGAAAAGTAATGACGGCTAATGTATTGGGCCGGCTAGGGTTAATGGGTCCGATCCATTAGGATTTGAGCCCAACAAGCTCCTTTCTTCACCTATAAAAGGAGCTCCATAGGCATGTGAATAAACACACCAAAGTGAAGAGCTCAAAACCCTAGCCTCACTTTCTCTCCTCTCCTCTCTCCCTCTCGTCCGCCCCCTCGGCCCCTCCCTCGGAGGACCGCCGACAACCGGAGCCGCCGGCCGCCGCCGCCTAGTGCCGCCGCCGGCAGCCGCCTCCGCTCGCCGGAATCCGATTCCGGCACCGTTTTTCCGGCCCGTCTTTCCCGTCGTATTCTCCCTTACGTATTTCTAGTGCAATACGTAAGTTGGATTACCTATACGAGGTGAAACCTGATTAGACGAGAGACGCCGAAGGAACGCCCGAGCACAGCCCGAGCCGCGCCCTTGCGCTCTAGCCGTGACACACGAGTCCAGCCGAGAGCCCCGCCACTCGCCCGACTCTCCCCGCACACGACCCGTGCCGTCCCCGCGTCGCATCCGCGCGACTTCCGACGAACCTCGTTTCGTCCGATGAATCCCTGAGGTACTTACGATTAAATTTAGATTTAATTGTTTGCGTTAAATGTTTGCGCTATGTACTGTTAATGTTTGCGCTATGAGATTTTTAATTGATAAAGAAAAATTAATTGTGATTAATTTAAATGTCAATTAAATTCAAATTGATTCCAATTAAATAATATGATTATCTTAATTGTCAATTTGACGCAAACTAATTATGTGCTTTACGTAATTAATTATATATGTGTAATTAATTAATTTGATTAATTTAATTGCTTGATTAGAATTAAATAATATGATTATGTTAATTGTGCAAATTAATTATGTGATTAATTATGTGCGGATGTTTACATAAACTCAAATTGATTAGAATTAAATAATAAGATTATGTTAATTGTAAATTTGATGCAAATTAATTATGTCCTCATATTTACGTAATTAATTGTAATATATTAATATGATTAATATAATTGCCCTACAAGTAATATATTAATATGATTAATATAGTTGCGCTAGAAGTAATTAATTTATATGATAAATATAATTGGCTAGATTTAATTTGTGTAGTATGAGATGCATGAATTAAATATTTAATTATTTGATAATTAAATTAAATGGTGAATTATTGATTCAAATAGATTTGAATTAAATCAATTAATGCATGTAATATTGAAAATATGATTTTCAATAAAATAAAATAAATATAATGTAAAATGTTTACATTAATGAAAAACGGTTTTTCATAAAATTTTTGTTTTCCGCTGCGTATACATGCACGATCCCCAACAGTGGTATCAGAGCGTAGGTTCTGAAATTGATTAATTGTCTATGAATATAATCACCTAAAGCATGATGTTTGTTGAATTGATTGATTTAATGTTGTTTAATTGAGACTCAGTTGTTTCTATTAAGATATTTATTTTTATCTAATAGATCGAAACAATGCCTAATTTGTTATCAAGTAACAATTCAATGTCGAACATGAATGCACCTCGGGGAGTGATTCATCTAGACTTGTTTTTGTTAAAACAAATTAGAGACATCGAGCCATATGATGGCATGATTTGATGGTCTGCTCGGCTCCCCCATTTATGGGAGATAGGGTCGCTCGCATGATGAATCGCTGGTTAGAAACCTCGACTTTCACTTACGAGACATCACGTTTTGATTATTAAGATATTAATAAATTGAAATAGAATGGAAGTATCAATATTTAATTTAGTGAAATTATTTATTGACCAATTAAATAATAGATTTAAATATTCGATCAACAAGGTGATAGATTAATTAATTGATTTAATTGTTAAATCAAGTTAATTAATAGAGCACCATTTAATTTACATACCTCGTTTTAATTGTGATTAAATGCTATGTGAATTATGTGAGATATATATTGTGATATATATGTGCTCGTTAGGATGACCTATAGAGGACATAGTTGTTAAGAATCAACAATCGATCACTCACTTCATTCTCTCCTGAGAATGTATAACGATTATTCTGATGAGATAACCAATCCTATACTCCTCCATTCTCTCCCGAGAATGTATATCAAGCCTTAAAGGAGAACCAATGTGTCGTTCTTTCTCCTTTCCTTCTACCGACAATAAATTACGTGAAAGCCACTTACAAGTAGTATGGTATGCCTTGTTAGCGGGGAGTACTGCTTGTGAGTTAAGCTGTAATTTATTGACATAAGATGGAGAGGTGTTAGCTACGATTCTTTTAAATATGTGTGGTCGGATAGATTAACTATGGGCTTACACATGTTTACTGGAGTCCAAGTTTCACTTCTCACATCGGTAGGTCGGTCTTGACACATGGTTGACTTTGAAGGGTACGATTAACGTAGTTCATTGTCATGGTGAGGAAAAGTAATCTTTAGGGTCACATAGAGATGTGATTGAAAATGTTTCTACCATTAGGTGAATATAATCGGGCTAGATTAACTACGGGTTATATTCACGCTATTGGACCTAAAGCCCAAGTAAGGAAAAATAAGTTTTCCCGTCTGTCTGCTAGAGGATAGCGGAATTCGAAAAATTTAGTGGGAGGCAATTAAATGATAAAGACCAAACATTTAATTGTAATCATTAATAACGAATTATCTCAATGTTAATCTTCTTAATATTTCTCGGTAATATTCTCTAAGATATCCCGTAACATCGATACTCGACCAATCCAAATCAAAACTCACTGGCCCAAACCATTTGAATTGGAATCTCAATCTTGTGATTTAAAATGATGAGTGCCTCTATGTACTTGAGAATAGATTATTTGATAATCTCACTCAACCTTTGACTGCTGAGGAATGCCACTTATGAGAAGTGGATTTCTAGTTCTTATGAATCGTTCATTATGAACTACAACATGAACAAAGCTTGATCCTTCAATGGATAAGTTGTTCAAGATGTTGATCAAAGAGTCAACCATCAATACGAGAAATTTGTTCTCATTACTGCTTCTTCATGAAAGAAGTGTTCTTCTTGAAGAAAATGACGGAAATGGTTTCCGGTCTAAGCATAAAGATGGATAAAGGTGATACTAGAAGGGCGACTAAGAACAAGGTCAACAAATGAGTTGATGACGCTTGCCATCGTTGTGTGAATAAAGGCCATAGGGCCATAACTGCTAAAATACCTTGGGCAGAAACGTTCTGACAAAGGTTCGTATTGGGTTATAGTTATTCTATTGTTTTGAACAATTGATTATTTGTTTCGTCTAATTTTAGAAACCTACTATTAATAGAAATGTTCTATTATTAGATCTTACTTCTATATTTGATATAGACGATGAAGGTTTTAATTTTGTTTTTGGAAATCCGATTTCCTTTATGCAAAGGGAAGCAAATATGATTTTCTAAAGACGATAAACAAATAAACAAGAATGAACTAAACCCAAATATCAGCAATTGATAGAAGTCAAAACCCCGCACAACTTTAGCACGCTAGTTGAGTGTGTTGAAGATCTATTGGATTTGATCCAAACGGAGATGTGTGATCCACTAATGTGTTACTGGTGGGGGTGGTTTTCAACTACCAAATGTACTTATGAAGTACACGTCTCTAATTTTGAAGTGTTCAATAATTTTAGACATCAAAGTAGGAAACCAACTTGGTTGCTATATTACGATATGATCGTGGTAATAAATATTTAAGCACCAAGCTTATTGACTATCTAAAAGAGAATACGATTCTCTGGCAATGGACTCCGTCTGGAACTCCTTAATTGTATTGAGTGTCCGAATGTTGGAATCAAACTTTGTTGGACATGGTTCGATCCACAAAGGGGTTCACCAAATTGTCGAAGAAACTGTAAAAGTCCTGCACTTTTGACAGTCGTCCATTTGCTGAATAGTGTTACCACCAAAGCAGTTAAATCCACACCATATGAACTTGGGCACTCCCGTATCCTGCTTGCGTGAAGCGGCTAGTGGGACATAAGTTGGATAGTAGATCCGGCTTATGCCATTTTGTGGGGTATCCTGAACATTCACAAGGATACCTGTTCTACTATATTTCTAAAACAAAATGTTTGTTTAAAGAAATGTTGCCTTCTTAGAGAAGAAGTTTCTATTCGATAGAAAAGGCAATATAGTAAATCTCGAAATAGTTCGAGAATATGAACCACACTATGAAGTTCAAACACAAGTACTTGGAGATGAACCAATTCAACAAACCACTAATATACCTCTTCATCTATCGGTTCGTAAATCCGAAAGTGTTCGGAAGGTACCTGGTAGACGGTTCCAACTTGATAATGATCAAGATAAAGTTGACGATGGATATGATCCAATAAACTTCAACTGATTCGTATTGGATACGAATATGGGACATTGGCTTATTGCCATGAAATTCATAATGGACTATATGTACTCCAACAAGGTTTGACCTTGGTAGATCCACCAAAGGGAATCGTTCCCAAAGGCTGCATATTGATCTATTAATTATGGCGTGAGAGTATATATATAGAAATGTGTGACCTTTAAAGCAAGGATGATGGCGAAAGAAGTTACTCAAAGACAATGTGTTGTTTATGAGGTAATCTTTCCATAAGTCGCTATGCTTAAGTCCATTACAATTTTGCTGTCCATTTCTGCATAGTACGAGTATGAGATATGGAAAATAGATATGAAGTCTACTTTCCTTGAATGTGATATTATGGAAGAGTTGTAGCGCAGCCGGAAGGCTTCATATTTTCTGGAAAGGAGCAAAAGGTTTGCATACTCCAGCGATCCATTTATGGATTGAAACGAGCATCCCTAAAATGGAACATTTGTTTTAAATACAATAGTCAAAGCGTTGACTTGGTATAAAACTTGGAGGAACCTTGTATTCAAGAAGGTTAGTGGGAGCGCAGTGAAATTTAAGTGTTGTACGTTGATGACATACTAATCATAGGGATGATTGAGTGATGTTGCAATCAACGAAAGCACGGTTATCCACACGTTTCTCGAATAAAGGATTTGAGGAGAAGCATCTTACGTATTGTGATACGTCACTATAGATATAGATCTAGAAGGATGTAAAATCTTCTCAATCCTTGTACATAGAAACTGTTTCTGAAATGGTTTAGCATGGAAGAATCCTGAAGAGATTCTTGCCAATGTCCCATGGGGTTCATCTCTCGTAATTCGTGTGACTGTAATGTTGATGGAATTCGAGGAGATGAAATGGACAACACATATATCTCCGCACTAGGAAGCATTATGTATGGCATGCTGTGTACTAGACGTGATATTATAAATGTTGTGAGTGTCACAAGTGAATATCAGTCGAACCCAAGACCGACTTATTTGAAATCGTGAAGGACGAAATCCTTGAGCACTAGCAATCAAAAGCATTAAGGAATTGTTCTTAGTCTATGGGAGGTCCGAGTTGAATTTAGAGGTACTTACGAACTCTAGTTTTCAACCGGATGTGGATGACTAAAAGTCGATATCGGGATTCATATTCGAGCTTAGAGGTGGTGTCGTATGCTGGAATGGTTCCTGCAACGACTAATGATTCTACCACGAGAACCTGAATATGTTGCAGCATCTAAAGCTGTAAAAGAGACTGTTTTGGACACGGAACTTTATCCAAATGTTGGTTATAATTCCGGATGCAAATAATCAAGTAACTTGTACTGTGATTATACGGTGTCCTGTAGCGAATGCTAAGGAACCGAGATCTCATCAGAAGTCCAAACATGTACTTGAGAGATATCATGTGATCTAAGAGATCAATGACAGAGGTGACGTCTGAGTCGAGAGTGTCACTTCGGAAGATAACTTCGTAGATCCCTGTACCAGGCCTTTATCTGAATATATCCGCGAGAAACATCGAGAGTCGATGGGACTAAGATTCATGGATAGTTGGCTCTAGGTCAAGTGGGAGATTGTTGGAATAGGTGACCGGCGAGCCAACGGTTGGCCGAGCGGTTAACCGTATTCCGTTATATAAAGGTTTATTTCATTAATTAATGAAACCTATATTAATGGCATATACTATATCTGCTCCCAATGTTGAATCATAGATATAGTCCTGTACGGTTACACATGTTGTATGAATTCGGTTTTGTGGAAACCGAGAGATAATTCTGTTAACGCAACGTAACTGGTCAAACTCTGTTCCTAGTCGATGGGTTACGCCAATAACAAGGATACCCGGCCTTTCCCCCTTGAGACTAGCACTTAGTGTATGTGGGCTAATCTCGAGCCTCGGTGTTGGGACATCGACATACTTGAGTGGGTGCTCACTGTTGATGAGTTCACTGAACTCCCTCTCCCTGGAATCTCTAAGTGGTTATCACTGATCGAGTAGAGAATTCCATAATATAGTTGTACACAATTAATCCTTAAGACCCAGACATCACCGTGACTTCATCAGAGGACTAGCTGTATCGTGACGTGTCTCTGATTCCCTGGAAAGGGAGTAAGTCGAAAAAGGAGACAATGTTCGTGCAGTTCGAAATCTGATGTGAAGTCTGTGCATGGTAGTAGGGGATCTGATCGCTTGATATAGATCATGGATGTCCTGTGTGTTCTGATGGTTCGTAGTCCCGGAATCTCTGGCCAGAGTTGAATAGTGAGGTGATTAGAGAAATGTGTTTCTCTGAATCAATCACGAATGGATTTTACGAAACCTAGAACGTACGCACAGTTATCAAACTCAACAAGAGATCTCGATTAACCAATATCTCTAGTTTGATCGGGACATATGTATCAGAGGGATCGTACTGTACGCTAACTATATTACAAGGTTCTTGCAGGCACTTCATTTGTATCTAGGGAATTAGTGAAGCGTGGCTGCTAGACGCTCGTCACTGATTCGTTGGGCACCGACTTGTTCGGAGATTAAATAATATGATTATTAATCTAAAACTCTTGGGAGTAGTTGAAATAAGAACAATATGTTGTTCGAATCACAATATGTTGTGAGCCCACGGCTAGTTATACACCTGAACCATTGAGGGTCACATTCTCGTGTAAACCGATCCTTTAATACGATCATGTATTAATTAACTGTTAATTAAGTACATATAGTCGAAGGTCAATATGATTGAATCCGAGATTCATAATTGTGATTATGAGTTGGAAATAATACTGAGCTAAAGAAAACGGACACGATATTGTAAACTTTCTATTTTGGGAAATTTCCCGATTTAGCAGTACCCCTGAAATGGGATTTCCGATTTTGTGAAATTGGAAATTTTTATTATTATCTCATATTGATGAGAAAATTAAAACGAGAAAGAAAATATAATCGTTAAATTTTTCGGAGATGAAATTGATTGTCAATTTTGGAGAAACGTAATGACGGCTAATGTATTGGGCCGGCTAGGGTTAATGGATCCGATCCATTAGAGTTTGAGCCCAACAAGCTCCTTTCTTCACCTATAAAAGGATCTCCATAGGCATGTGAATAAACACACAAAAGTGAAGAGCTAAAAACCCTAGCCTCACTTTCTCTCCTCTCCTCTCTCCCTCTCGTCCGCCCCCTCGGCCCCTCCCTCGGAGGACCGCCGACAACCGGAGCCGCCGCCCGCCGCCGCCTAGTGCCGCCGCCGGCAGTCGCCTCTGAAGGTACCGGTATACCGATCCGATCGATATACCATGTGTGCGGAAGCGTGTAAAGCATATAAATCTATCATACTTGATCTTGTACACACAATATATGTATAGACACACACACACACACACACACACACACACACATATATATATATATATATATATATATATATATATATATATATATATATATATATATATATATATATATATATATATATATATATATATATATAAGGTTCAACGAGTTCTTACATTTGATAATGAATGGATTCGTTGATGTTGATTAAGGTGGTGTTGAGTCGATTGAACCACCTTAATGGATCAGCAACTTGAAGCTCTCCTTGTGAATGACCTCGTCACTCCTTTGGATCGTCCGGATGTTGAAGCCGCACAAATGGCCCGGCCTCTACGTGTTGCACACGAACCCGGAATTGAACTTGCTTGTTTGTTCTTGAGTGATTCTCTCACTCTTTTCTCTCTTGTTGTGTGGAATTTCGTGGCTGATCAAAAGTGATGTGAAAACACATGTTTTCATCACTATATTGATCACCATTAACCTCCCTTGTAACCCCCACCATAATGTGCACAATAATGCACAAGTAATGGTGGATAATGGGGAGGTGAAGGGTCATTTCCACATCACCATGCCAAATGGCATTAGATGTGGTCCCCTTGCTTGTGTGGCATGCCATGTCACACCATGTGACATGCATCCATGCAAGCCATGCATCCCATGCATGTGAAAATCCATACGTATTGATTCTAAATCAATATAACAAGCAACGTAATTCCGACTCGTGTGTGACCCTGTAGGTATGATTTATCGATCAATATTATATTGTTCCCAACAATTACTATTATCGAATAATCATTTAACATCCATAGACGACCTTATGACTTTATCGATTGCACACGTAGGATCGAAGGACATATACCAACAATCTCCCACTTGGCCTACAGAGCCAGTGTGCTGCCAATTTTCTGTTGTCACTTCATGTTTAAGTTTGAACTTGAGGCAAGACTTGAGTCATCCTCAATCGGTTCAAACCTTTCTTGGACGTTGAGACAGACTGTAAAACCAGATTTATCACTATGATTCGAATCTGTACGTGGCCACGTATTTTCCACAGTCTCGACTCTCCAAGTGGCCGGTAAGACATGTATCCCATTATAAAATGGAGGATAATCCCATCTTGTCAACCCAAGCTCTCCCACTTGCTTCCTGATATACCCAATAACAAGTTTCATAACCTCCTTTTACGAAAGGCGTTTACTTGTATCAAAGTACACAATTTCACAATGGAATCACTCTGGACTACTCAGGTCATAGGAAATTGCTCGACAGTCAATGAAATAGTATTATGACTCGAAATCTTAAATACTATTTCAGTCGGGTCTGTTCGATCATTAGCTCCCAGCTAATATCTATGTAATTGTACTTGATGTCCCACATCACTAGCCCATGAAGCGGCGCTATAGTACACATTACAAACTAGTTCATTGTATTATCGGTTTGTCCGTACTCGATTATACGAACTAGGAACAACTATATGATTCAAGTATATCAGTTCAACCATTGGGACTTCATTATGCGGTAAGTCGACCTCATAACCCAATTGATATAACTTAATCACTTGGACAATTCATATAAATTAAACCATATTTATATGAATAATTATGTATTATACATATGAGTGAATGTTTACCAAATCTCCAAAATTATCTAATACAGTAATAGAAATCACAACCCATCTCTAAGATGTCTGATCTCTATTGCAGTCGTGAAAGCCTCAAGCATAAACTGCTGGAGACTTCCTGAGCATCAGTTTTAGACTTGTGGTGCTACCTAGCTCATTGGCTTGCGCGATAACTCTACTATAAATAGAGAGCTATCGGATGGGCTGAGCTAGTTACACCACCTAGTTCATTCAAGAACTTTCAAATCCTAACTGCCAACATTACTGCATCCAATGCAATATTGTGCTCAACTTTTGTAGTTTAATCAGCTATATTGCATTGCATGGAACTATTCCAGCAAATATCACCTCTAACCAGACAAAAGATATAACCAGACTAAAATCGGAAATTATCTTAGTCTGTTTTGAAGTTAGCATTCAAACAGCTTGTTAATATCAACTATTTTTGTTTTCCAAAGACAACAAAATATTCTTTAATCCATCTAAGGTACATAAGAATATTCTTGGCCGCAGTCTAATGCGCCTCACTTGGGTTTCCTTGAAACCGAATCGTCATGCTCAAAGCATACGATACGTCCAGTCGTGTACATATCATGGCGTACATTATAGACCCTATTGCCGAAGTATAAGGAATGTTTTCCATCCTCTTTTGCTCATCAAGTCCCATAGGGCCTTGAATCTTGCTAAGAGATGTGCCATGACTCATTGGAATGAGACCCCTTTTGGCGTCTTTCATTCTGAACTTATCAACCACCTTATCAATATAGGTCACTTGACTAAGTTCAAACATCCTTTTCGATCTGTTCCGACAAATCTTGATGCCCAATATGTACTGTGCTTCTCCAAGATCCTTCATTAAAAAAAACATCTCCCAAGCCATTCTTTAACAGAATTAAGCATATGAATATTGTTTCCAATAAGGAGTATGTTATCGACATAAAACACAATGAATACAACGTAACTCCCACTGATATTCTTGTAAAACAAGACTCTTTCGAGTTCCTCTGAAATCCAAATCCCGATATGGATTCATTGAACTGAAGATTCCAACTCCGAGATGCTTGCTTTAATCCATTAAGATTTATTAAGCTTGCATACTCTCTCAGCCTGATTAGGATCGATAAAACCCTCTGGTTGTGTCATAAACACATCCTCTTCTAGAATCCAATTCAAGAAGGCGGTTTTAACATCCATTTGCCATATCTCATAATCATAATGAGCAGCAATGGCTAAGAGAATCCGAATGGCTTTGATCATAGCAACTGGTGAAAAGCTTTCATCATAATCCACTTTGTGAATTTGATTAAATCCTTTTGCCACCAACCTTGCTTTGAAAACACTAGGTTTTCCATCCATGTCTGTTTTTATCTTGTAAATCCATTTGCATCCAATGGGCCTAGACCCTTTAAGCAAATCGACCAAGTTCCAAACTTGATTTTCAGACATCAATTCCATTTCGGATTTCATGGCACCCTGCCATTTCACGGAATCTGGACTCGTCATAGCTTGGGTATAGGTCGAAGGTTCATTGCTTTCTAAAAGCATGACTTCATAGCTCTCATTTGTCAGAATACCTAAGTATCTGTCAGGTTGAGTGCTAACCCTTCCAGACCTTCGAGGGTTAGGTGTGGTTTCCAAAACCACTGGAGTACTGTCGACCAAGTCTTGAGTATCCATATCAGTTTGTTCTACTTGAACCTCGTTCAAGACAACTAAGCTCCCACTGACTTTCTAGGAAAGATTACTCTTTTCAAGAAAATCACTATCTCGAGCAGCAAAATATTGTTCTCAGGTAGATCGTAGAAGTTGTACCCTCGAGTTTCTTATGGATACCATAAAGAAACTTTTATCCCATTTGAGTCCAAGCTCTATAGAGATAAATCTCGTCAGAGAAGCTTTTAGACCCTCAAATCTTGATGAAAACAATTTAGGGACCTTCCCTTTCCATACCTAGTATGGTGTCTTATCAACAGCTTTTGACAGCGTCCTATTCAGTGTATAAGTTGAAGTCAAGAATTGTGTGTTCCCAAAAGAGACCAGTAGTTCATTTAGACCTCTCATCGAATGGTCGAACTATATCTAATATAGTTTGTTTTCTCTTTTTCGAAACATAACCTTCATGTGCTTGTGAGCTGATAGGTTCCACATACATCAGTATGGATCATCCCTAATTAATCACTCACATATTCTCCTTTCTCCAAGAAAGATGACATTGTTATCTTTGTCCATCAAACATCATTCACATGTATCAAATGACTCCAAGTCAAATGATTCTAGAATGCCTTCTAAAAGAAGATTCGTTACATGTTCAGATTTTGATCTAATCAACAATGTTACAGTTATGTCTCATTGAGACTTATTCGATTCGGCCTTTGGTGTTAATGTTATATATGATTTGTTGAGTTTAAAGTATACATAAATAATGTAATAATCGTACCAAAACAAAGAATAGTTCACAATTAAAATAGTTATCAAACTATTTAAATAGTGAAAAACTAATCCATCAGTATCCAATACTGAACCAATATTCATTGTTTATTGAAAGTACGAAAAATACATAGTTATAATACTTAAAACAAAGCCCTAAGGCAAAACAACATCATATGATCATACGGCTAATGCAGCGACCTTCGCTGTATTTCTCGCCCGTAGATCGACATCTCTACTCACCAAACTTATACTTCTATGTAGTTCCTCCACATACAAATGTGAGAATTACATTTGGCATCTAATACCCAAGAAGTAGAATTTGTGAAGTTTAATGTCTATAACATTAATACCTGAAGATGAAGCAACCCCGTTCTTCACATCTTCATTGAACTTTGGGCAAATTCAATTATTCCCAATAATTGAATCTCATTCAAATTTCCCATTCAAAATTATCTCAATATCAAAACGTGATAAATCGTAAGTGAAAAACCGAAGTTTTCTAACCAGCGATATTATCATGCAATTGAAGCCCTATCTCTCATAAAATATGAGGGAGCCAACCTGACAATCGACTAACGCCATCCCATGGCTCGAAAGTCTCTAATTTGTGTCATTGATGAACTAAGTGTTTTGGATTAAATCACTCCCCGAGGTGAAAATAATCCTAACTTTAGAATCCATCACATGAAAGACAAATCAGGCATTTGTTTTGAAATTGAATAAAATATGAAATTTTATATGTTTGCAAGTAGTGTCCAACACTTTTGCAGTAGACGCATTGAGATTCCCTAGGAACCCTAGTAGCCTTCTTGCCCATGCTCTTTTGAATACCCTATCCCATATCATAAGAATTTCCCTCTTAGGGTCCTTCTCTATCGCCGGCTCAGCACCCTTGAGCATCCCGTAGAGCTCACGAAGCGATTTCTTCAAACCATTCATATGGAAAATTTAGCCTAAAGGCATTATAACCATCATGAGATTGAAGTATGAAATCGGTTGCCAACTAATCATCATAGGAAAAATCTAGGCGGTCACTTGAAGCAAATAATCCAATCATTTGTTGCACATGTGATCCCATAGATTTCCATTTTTCCAGCCTAGCTGAAGCGATGACCCTGGTCATACCGAACCGCTCAATCATAGTCTGTTCCCCGAACATGCTATTGAGTTGTTCAATGATATCATAGGAATGGTAATCTAACACATTCTCTTTGTATTCGCATTTGAGGACCATCCTCAAATTACGTTGTCAATCATGAAAATTTGTGTTCAATTTTTTTCACAATCAAGAATTGAACCAAACTTGAATTGAGTTGATAATTGACATGATAAACTACAAAAGAAAGATAACTAAAGTATGTAAACATCCACAAAGCGGTTAACAAATAAGGTTGTCTAACAAGTTACTTATATATTCCATTTTGTTCAATCGATATCTAATATCGTTGTTCCCTTGAACAAAACGATCCCAAGACCCTCATCTTGCGAATCCTTAAGCCGACTGAGTCCGCACTTAAGAAAACCAAGATAGGTAGACATCCCATGTCAATGACATCTAATGTCATTCTCGGTCGATAAGAATCACATTCTTATCTCATGTCTCGATAGCCACGCCTGCAGTGGATCTATAGATGAGAAAACCAAACTCACGTGTAAGGGTCTAACCCTTACTCCCACTATCCCAAGATAACAAGTAGTACCCCGCTGAGGCGAACCTACCAACTTATGATCGAGGGCTTCATGAGTGTGATGTTTTGGACAAGACATTATACTCATTATTTTGGGAACTTGCATGCATAGTTGTTTATATGTAAGTTGAACATTTATAACATAAAACATCCTATAACTAGCAAAGCAATTAAATACGTAATTGAAAGGCCCCTAAAACCTCACAACTCTCAAAAGAAAAGAATAAAAGCAACAATAAAGGCCTTGAACATCTTCTGGACTGGTCCGCGCCCGCCATTTCAGTTCCGCGCCCGCCGATTGACGTAAATATTAGTCCGTACCCATTAAACCACGAACGGCGCCCGCCGTTTCACAAACGGCGGTAGTCGAACACCACCGGCGGTCACCGTTTCCAAAACGGCGCCCGCCGAAAGGGTAAAAATCAATCTGACCCAAAATCAGCATTTCGACGGTCGTCGTTTCCAAAACGACGGTCGTCAAATAAAAACGACGGTCGTCGTTTTTCTCTGACAGCCCCGGTTTTGCCCGTTTTGCTTCGTTTTGCTTCGTTTCTTCTCGTTTTCGCTTGGGCTTCGAAATCCAACTCCGATACATGGATAAATCCATAGCTTACATGTTGAACAATACATATTGAATAGAAAAAACCTATCTATTACAAAAGATTCCAAGGGACGCAGCCCTCCAAAACTATGGCCAATCGAAACGTAAAAAACGACAATTTCATTCACCCGACCACTAACGGTGGCCCACCTTACATCTAATCACATAGATACAAATAAACATATACGTCAATTATGTGATTTAAACTTATTGTGTCCAACACAAAAGTGTGCACGAGCCTTAGGCTCTGATACCAATTGTAGGTACCAGTATACCGATCCAATCGATCCGTGTGTGCGGAAGCGTGTAAAGCATATAAATCTATCATGCTTGATCTAGTACACACAATATATGTATAGACACACACACACACACACACACACACATATATATATATATATATATATATATATATATATATATATATATATATATAAGGTTCAACGAGTTCTTACATTTGATAATGAATGGATTCGTTGATGTTGATTAAGGTGGCGTTGAGTCGATTGAACCACCTTAATGGATCAGCAACTTGAAGCTCTCCTTGTGAATGACCTCGTCACTCCTTTGGATCGTCCGGATGTTGAAGCCGCACAAATGGCCCGGCCTCTACGTGTTGCACACGAACCCGGAATTGAACTTGCTTGTTTGTTCTTGAGTGATTCTCTCACTCTTTTCTCTCTTGTTGTGTGGAATTTCGTGGCTGATCAAAAGTGATGTGAAAACACATGTTTTCATCACTATATTGATCACCATTAACCTCCCTTGTAACCCCCACAATAATGTGCATCATAATGCACAAGTAATGGTGGATAATGGGGAGGTGAAGGGTCATTTCCACATCACCATGCCAAATGGCATTAGATGTGGTCCCCTTGCTTGTGTGGCATGCCATGTCACACCATGTGACATGCATCCATGCAAGCCATGCATCCCATGCATGTCATGCATCCCATGCATGTGAAAATCCATACGTATTGATTGATTCTAAATCAATATAACAAGCAACGTAATTCCGACTCGTGTGTAACCCTGTAGGTTTGATTTATCGATCAATATTATATTGTTCCCAACAATTAATATTATCGAATAATCATTTAACATCCATAGACGACCTTATGACTTTATCGATTGCACACGTAGGATCGAAGGACATATACCAACAACCTCCCCTCGCCGGAATCCGATTCCGGCACCGTTTTTCCGGCCCGTCTTTCTCGTCGTATTCTCCCTTACGTATTTCTAGTGCAATACGTAAGTTGGATTACCTATACGAGGTGAAACCTGATTAGACGAGAGACGCCGAAGGAACGCCCGAGCACAGCCCGAGCCGCGCCCTTGCGCTCTAGCCGTGACACACGAGTCCAGCCGAGAGCCCCGCCACTCGCCCGGCTCTCCCCGCACACGACCCGTGCCGTCCACACGTCGCATCCGCGCGACTTCCGACGAACCTCATGAATCCCTGAGGTACTTACTATTAAATTTAGATTTAATTGTTTGCGTTAAATGTTTGGTACTGTTAATGTTTGCGCTATGGGATTTTTAATTGATAAAGAAAAATTTATTGTGATTAATTTAAATGTCATTTAAATTCATATTGATTCGAATTAAATAAGATGATTATCTTAATTTTCAATTTGACGCAAACTGATTATGTGCTTTACGTAATTAATTATATATGTGTAATTAATTAATTTGATTAATTTAATTGCTTGATTAGAATTAAATAATATGATTATGTTAATTGTCAATCTGATGCAAATTAATTATGTGCGGATGTTTACATAAACTCAAATTGATTAGAATTAAATAATAAGATTATGTTAATTGTAAATTTGACGCAAATTAATTATGTCCCCATGTTTACGTAATTAATTGTAATATATTAATATGATTAATAATATGATTAATATAGTTGCGCTAGAAGTAATTAATTTATATGATAAATATAATTGCGCTAGATTTAATTTGTGTAGTATGGGATGTATGAATTAAATATTTAATTATTTGATAATTAAATTAAATGGTGAATTATTGATTCTAATAGATTTGAATTAAATCAATTAATGAATGTAATATTGAAAATATGATTTTCAATAAAATAAAATAAATATAATGTAAAATGTTTACATTAATGAAAAACGGTTTTTCATAAAATTTTTGTTTTCCGCTGCGTATACATGCACGATCCCCAACAGTGGTATCAGAGCGTAGGTTCTGAAATTGATTAATTGTCTATGAATATAATCACCTAGCATGCTGTTTGTTGAATTGATTGATTTAATGTTGTTTAATTGAGACTTAGTTGTTTCTATTAAGATATTTATTTTTATCTAATAGATCGAAACAATGCCTAATTTGTTATCAAGTAACAATTCAATGTCGAACATGAATGCACCTCGGGGAGTGATTCATCTAGACTTGTTTTTGTGGTCCAATTACTTTAGGACTACATGGCTTCTTTGTCCGCTTCTCCATTCCCTGGTCCATGCCCTTAGGTTCGAAACCTTTGGCCTTGGCTATAAGAGCTTGCGATTGTCTCAACTCATCCAAAAGGTCCAACATCTCGAAAACGTGTTCAAGCGTTTCCTCGAAGCGACTGACCTTTATGAGTAACTTCATCGCCTCTTTTCTAACCTTCTCGTTGTGTCTAAACATTAGCTTCAGTTTCAGCATGATATCATGATTAGTGGTTAATGCAAAAGCATTGTCCCACTTCTCAAAATCAGCTTTTTCCTCATCAGTTGAGACACTTGTAGGTTCAGGAGGACAAAGCTCACTGAGTACTATCTTGTACTCAGCAACAGTCTGGGTAATTTCTAATTCAATATTCCATCCAGCACAGTATGGAACCAGTGCATTGAATTCCTTGAGTATCACAGAAAGTGGATTCATAGCTATTCTCTAAACCTATAAGCACATATAAACAAACAATCAATTTAATGTCCGATATTATCTCCCTCAAATAATATCATTAAATTACTAATTACATCTAAAATCCCATCAGATATGGCAAGCCACGTTAGTGTGGACGTTTACCTATCCAAATGATTTAGCAATTAGATTCACTTCGGTCGTACATCATTATAGCGTTACTTCGTTGGGAAGAATACTATAAAGCGTACCTAAGTGTAAACCATTACTCAATACTAAGGCGAATCGTTTGGAATCGCTATGTCACTGCAAGCCACATTTGTGTGGACGTTTACGATAACTCACAATCCTTCACAATTTCCTATAACTGTCTACATCAATTATTCCAAAATCCCATTCAGTATAGCAAGCCACGTTTGTGTGGACGTTTACTACACCAAAAGATTTTTATAATTGACTCCCAATTACTTGATCCATTCGATTTTTGTAAATCAAGACGCGGAGAATCATAAGTGAAACTCAAAGTTTCTAACCAGTGATTCACCATGCGAACAACCCTATCTCTCATGAAATGAGGGAGCCGAGCAGACAATCGATCCATTTCAAGAAATGGTACGAAGGTCTCTAATTTGTGTCATCAACATGACCAAGTGGCTTTGGCTCCATTCCACTCCCCGCGGTGAGAATGAGTCGACTTGAAATCAGTTTCAGAAAGACAAACTAGGCATTCTTTGATAAACTCATCAATGTTTCTCGTAAAAGGAATTACAAGAATTCTCATCAAATGACTTATCTATATGAACTTCGAAAGCTCATAAAAGTCACCAAGAGAACAGTAATGGAGACCATGGGATTGTTTCCAATCCCTCTCCCACTTAGCTTTTTACAACAAGGGATACGCTATCTAATGCATAATTAAACACATAAGCATGCATACGTAAAAAAAAGCACATAAGGTATTATCACATAGTCAAAATAATACTAGAATATTATTTTCCGACTATCATGGCTTTATTCCATCTCCGTACGGATCTTCTAGTCTTCAGTCTTCGTTCTTGAATGCTCCATGTGATGAGAATATTAATCCTAATATTTAAATCCATTTATTTTTAATAAACCAAAAAGATACTTAATTCGAAAATTAAGTCAATCGAATAAATCAAAAATAAAATTAAATATTATTAATATTTTTATTTATTTATTTTCCTTTCTAATTCTATTAAATCTCTAGAATCCTATCCAAGTAAAACTTGGAATATTCTAGAAAATTTCTATAATAGAATAAGGAGATAAAATAAATTAGGACTCTTCTACTTTCCAAATTAATTAATTTCCATGTCCAAGAAAATTCCCATAAAATAGGAATAATCAATTAGGAAATAAATTAATTCCAAATTAATTGTTTTCCTTGTCCATGAGAGTTCCCATAATGAAGAACACTCAATAAGAAAATAAATTAATTCCAATTAATTCTTTTCCTATTCCATGAGAGTTCCTAAAAATAAGAACACTCAAAATAGGAAAACCGAATTAATTAGGAAAGTCGGATCTTGGTAGGAGTAGCATGGGTTGGGAGTCCCCACGCCACCCCCACCGTCGACCGCCACCACCACCGCCTGCCAATGCCCACGCGCCACCACCCTTGGTGTCCGGCGTGGCCGAGAGCCCTAGGGCAGCCCGGGGTCGATCGATCCGATCATGGGGATTGATCGACCCCCCCTTTTTCCGGTCCTCCCTCTCTTCTTCTCCTTCGTCACATGTTCATCTTCTCCAGCGGTAGTTTCGGCATCGATCCAACGTAAAATTAATTACAAAAATTAAATTACAATTCCGGTATCGATTCTATACATGAAATCGACCCTATACAATTTTCGGAAAACATAGAACAATAATAATAAACTTAAATTCGTTCAACCCCCGAATTTTTACTATTACAAGCATTCATCCACACAAAACGAATCTCGACATGTCCGAGAGTTTAATAAACAAATAATCATGATAAAACAATTAACAAAATTATTAAACCATGATAGTCGGAAATCCCTGCAAGGTAGAACGATAATCGAATACATACATGAACATGAACCAACGCTCTGATACAAATTGTTGGAAATCGATATCCCGGGGTTAACAGAATTGCGGAAACATAACCCCGATCGAAAACCCATCGCCGGAAATCACGCGAACCACCTCACAACGCCGGAGCTCGACACGAGCGTCGCCGTGGGCGAACCCACGGTTAAACCCTAGCCGAGCCCCCGCCGCGAGGGGGCTCGTGATCGCGCACCATGCGATCGCCGGGCTGCTCCGGCAGCCCTGGGCGGTGAGTCCGGCGACTCACCGCCATCGTCGGAGGTGGGGGGAGCCACCAGCCGCGGCGCTAGCCCGCATCAATCCCCCCGGCGATCGAGCTAGGGATCGATCGCCCCCAGCCCCGGCGTCCAGCCGGGGCTTCTCCTCGTGCGCTCCGCCGTCGAGGGGCGGAGGGGACCCA
This sequence comes from Euphrasia confusa, assembly GCA_954870475.1. Lineage (NCBI taxonomy): Eukaryota > Viridiplantae > Streptophyta > Magnoliopsida > Lamiales > Orobanchaceae > Euphrasia > Euphrasia confusa. The sequence goes on from OX940949.1 coordinate 22,435,907, forward strand.
CCGCGGCACCAGCCCGCGGCGTCCCCGACGATCGACCCCCGTCGATCATCTGCCCCGGCGTCCAGCCGGGGCTCCCTTCTCGACGCACGCCGGCGGTCAAACCCTAGGGTTCAGCCGCCCCTCTCGATCCCGACGGGGATCGCACGATCCCCGTATCCCGGTCTCGTTCGTTTTTCGGATCGTATGTTCATGTATATATCACGATTAAAACGCATAATCATAAGAGGGGGTTTACGATTATACCTACGTCTCGTTGTACGGGAAACAAGATGGTTTGAAGACCTTAGGATCTTCCCACGTATTCCTTGCACTTCGTTCGAACGTCGTGTGGGTGACGATCCTCCGAACTCCTATGGATCTCCTTCACGAACTCTCTAGAATATCAAGTATGATAATCTTGTCTTATGATTTGTGAAGACCATGTAGTGCTTTTATAGGCTACGTAGGGGATCTAAAGGAGGTGGAATATTGGGCTTCCAATATTAATGATTAAATTGAGCCCTAGCCCAAATCTATTAATCCCATTAATATTAATTAATTTATTTCCCACTATATAAATTAATTCCACTCCCAATATTAAACCATATTATATCAAATAATATTTCTCCGGTAGTATTATTTATTCCGTGTATTTAAGATTTAAATATCCATGAATAAAATTTATTTATTGCTTAATAAATTTATTCATCTCTTATATCCGAGAATAGTACCACTCAACTTTATTATTATGCGGGAACAAATCCACTCGCGAGGTTTACATAATAAATCCTTATGAGCTCATCTCGGGGATATTATCAACCCTTACGGGATACACATTCCCGTCAAGAATTCACGGCATGTCATATATAAAATATAGTGACCCATCTTTACCGGTAATTGACCCAATATACTAATCGGTCAATTCCTTTGGAGAATCAAAGTCACTTATATTAAATATACACACCCGCAATAGTATCGGGGATTAAGAATAAAATACTCAGAGATTTAATTAAGTATCAAAGGCAATCCTAATTGGTAAATCTCAAGCGATCCGCCCAATACACCAAGTGTACAAGTGTGATAAAATAATTAAGACAAATTATTTTCTCTCTCACACAACGACTATACCGATGGATTGGTCCGTGTCCATCTAGGTCGTGAGCAACTGTTCGATTAAATACGAGTAACCGATAGTATGATCTTCCGTGATGGACTATTATTTGCATATATTTAATTAACAATAATTAAAAGCAAACAATTGTTTATTAATTAAATAGATTAAATGTTATGACCGGGAGTTTCCGTTACTTAAATCTAGACATTAAGTATACAACTCCAACACAAACATCGTTATGTTTTTATCTATTAACAAGTTACAAAGGGTGAGCTTAAACTTCAAAGTGATAAACATATCAGATGGATCTTACATTCTCGATCGCATCAACTAAAGCTTCGAGTTTGGCTCCAGAAACTTCTTTCACTAACTTGTTATCCTTAAATATCTTGAATGTTGGAACCACCTTGATCCCTAACTCCTTTGCCAGCGGCTGCCGACAAAATTCATGGACAACATATATAGAGAGAGGGAGAAAGGAACATGTTTTGTTACACACATACCCTGTTTTCATTGTTGTATTCTAGCTTCAAGAAGACAACATCACTGTAACTTTCCGAAAGTTGTTTGATTTTTGGCGCTATCATCTTACACGGACCGCACCTGCAAAGTACTATTCTGCGTAAACACGAACCATTTAAGTCGAATCGATTGCAAAACTCACCACTATGTGTACATATCGAGAACAATAGTCTTATCGACGACGACATCCACAATCGACCAAAATGTATCCTTATTGACCTCGGTCACTCACGTTGACCCTAAATCTCAATCTCATCGACTTCCCTTCTGTTGGAAATCGATATCCCGGGTTGTCGGAAATTGCGGAACTTAACAACCCAACTGAAATCCCATCGCCGGAGTACACGCGAGCACAATATGCGGACTGGGGCTCAACCGAACGCACGACACACCCGAAGGCATGCCGCGGCCAGCCGAGCCCCTGCTAGGGCTCGCGATCGCACAACGCGATCGCCGGGGTTGCGCACGGCAACCCCACGGGGAGTCCGGCGACTCGCCGTTCGCGCAGGAGGGGGTTGCTCGTCGTGCGAGCAGCGGCGGCACCAGCCTGCCACACCAGCGATCGAGCCCGCGCTCGATCACACCCCCGGCGTCCAGCCGGGGTCCTCGTGCGCGCGTCCCCGGCGTCAAGCCGGGGCGCTTTGTGGTTCGATCCCCACGGGGATCCACGAGCCGCCGCGGTCCGGTGGTTCGACCACCACCCCCCGGCTCGTCCCTCGTTCCGGGGTTTGTCCTCGGATCTTTGAGTTCGTCGGTATTTCACGATAATAAATTAAAATCATCGAAGGGGTTCGTGTGATTTTACCTTTGTTCTCGTTGTGCGGATAAACGAGATATCTGAAGACCTTGAGACCTTCTCATGTATTCCTTGCACTAGCTTGAACGTCGGGTGGACGACGATCCTCCAAGCTTATGGATCTCCTTCGTGAACTCTCTAGACTAATCAAGTATGATTATCTTGTCTTGTCTAATTGTGAAGACCATATAGTGCTTTTATAGGTTACGTAGGGGATCTTAAGGAGGTGGAATATTGGGCTCCCAATAGAATTAATTAAATTGAGCCCAAGCCCAAGTCTAGTAATTAATCTATTAATTATATATTAAATCCACTATATAAATATAATTGCACTCCCAATATTATACCATATATATCAAATAATATTATCTCTCCGGTAGTATTATTTATTCCTTGTGTTTAAGATAAAAATGTCCATGAATAAATTATATTTATTGCTAATTAATTTATTCATCTCTTGTATCCGAGACTAGTACCATTCAACTTTAATTATTATGCGGAACAAATCCACCTGCAAGGTTTACATAATAATTTCTTATGAACTCATCTTTGGGACATTATCAACCCTTATCGGGACACACTTTCCCGTCAAGAATTCACGACATGTCATACATAAATTACCGTGACCCAACTTTACCGGTAATTGACCGGTTATTCTAATCAGTCAATTCCTTTGGAAAATCAAAGTCACTAATATTAAATGCACACACCCGCAATAATATCAGGGATTAAGAATAAAATACACTGAGATTTAAATCGATTTTCAAAGGCAATCATAATCGATAAATCTTAAGCGATCCGCACAATACACCAAGTGTACAAGTATAATAAAATAATCAAGACCAATTATTTTCTCACTCATACAACGACTATACCGATGGATTGGTCCCTGTCCATCTAGGTCGTGAGCAACTGTTCGATTATATACGAGTAACCGATGGTATGATCTTCCGTGTGACGTCGCACACCATACTAACTACAACGTATATAATCCAGGACTATAATTTGCATTTATTTAATTATAAATAATTATAAGCAAACAATTGTTTATTTATTTAAATAGATTAAATACTCTGTACCGGGAGTTTACATTACTTAAATCTAGACATTAAGTATACAACTCCATCAATCTCCCACTTATACTAAGGTCTAGTCATTTCCTCCAAACTCCTGACTCCCATACCCATCACGTGCTTGATCTGCACTTCCAAGGAAGTGCCTTGTGAATGAGCATTCTAGGTTGCCGTCTCCGAAGTTATCTTGGTGACTACAACGTCGTCTCTCCTGACGATGACTCATATCAGGTGGTACTTGCGCTCTATGTGTTATCTTACACTTATGGACTTGTGATTTCTTATAGTTTTCCATTGCACCGCTATTTATATAGCCTTTGGTAAACTAAGAATCACATCTAAGTCCCAGAGGTCATCCCGGAGTCATACCAAAACTTCCGCTGCCTCTGAGGCCGCTATATTTGGTTACCCATGGCAGAGTCCGAAAAGCATCGTGCTTATCACTCTTCCATGTTAAAGCTCATCCTCCTTTAATAGTGAACACATAGCCTGATATCGACTTACACCGGTCCTTATCTGATTAGAAATCAAAGAAAGTGTATTCCAAAGGAAAAGTTCGCCTGCTCCGTAATCTAGAACGTAGTTCCTAGTACTTCAAAAGTACTTTGAATGTTCATTACAACAGTCGAATATTCCTTTCCAGGATTACCTTGATATCCTCCCACTATGCTAACCGCATAGCCGATATCAGGTTCTCGTTTTCAATATCGCATTTATCAAGATTTCCACACTTCAAGTGTAGGAAGCCGCTTTCATTGCTTCTATCTCCTTTTGTGTTTCCCAAAACACATATCCTTAGATAGAAGCATTTCGTATCTAAAAGGTAACGAACCTTTCTCGGAATCTTGTATGTTAAAACAAACCATAATCATATATATGTAAGATGTCCAGGAGAAGTACAATGTTCTTTTCTAGAGATCCTAGATCTCAAGAACATGTCCAACTTCTTCCTACATCTTTCATATCGATTTATCTAGACAATCATCATTCTATGTCTGACAACATCTTTACATTGTTACCAATGACAAGAATGTTATCTACATAAAACCCGAGAAACACCACCTCGTTCCATCACGTTTCCAATACACACGATTCGTCTATGCTTTGATGAATCCATAACCTGGACTATCTCATCAAATTGCAAGTTCCACGATCTTTAAGCTTTCCTTCAATCCATCAATGGATTAACTAAGCTTGTACTCTAAATGATCTTGCCTCTTAGCAATAATCCTTATTGCTTTCTAAGAAGCACATTTAGATCCAGTATTGCCTCTATGTAGATTGAGGGATCGCATTCATGTATGCTAGGTTCAGAGTCCAAAGACTCACCTAGCCTTATGAATATCTCCGGTTGTCACATAACCTCCCACTACAACGGCATTCCGGTGTATTAATAGTAATAACAGTAGGTGCAGTTAGTGGTGTACCGCTACTCGGTTCGGCTGGTTTTCAGTCTTCTTCTTTCTCTCTCATTTCAAGGTATTACGTCACTTTGGGCTTGTGGTTAATCACATAGTCTTCCTCTAAGAACCGGGAGTTAGAACTTATAACGTCCTTCTGGTTCATAGTACTATTGAACACACATCTTTTGTTCTTCTAGGATATTCTATGATAAGTCGTTTTTATAGCGGCGAAATCAATTAAATTTTGTAATCGAACTAGTTGTCGAAACAACTCGCCCGAGTCGGTCTCGAGGAACACTATTATCGGCGTGTAAAAATGTTTATTTGTTTGCAACGGGGAAATAGAAAAGAAATAGCATATTGCATGTTGTTGGTTCGTTTTTGTTTTAAAGAAACTAATCCTAAACTAATAAAATAAGATAAGAAAATAATTGAAGCAATAAAAGTAAATGGTAGAAGCAATAAGAACAAAGTGGTTCAAATAATAAAGAGAAGACTAGGGATCGAGATCGTTAATTTTTAACTTCGAAATTAATTTAAAGTTTGCAAAATTACATTAGCACGTCCGTTTCCGGTTGGTACTAACGCGGTCGTGAAATTTTTATTAAAATAGAATTTTATCGAACACCTTGTGTGCGGACTAAAATTCAATACCTAAGTCGAAAATTAACTCACTCTAACCATAGTAGAGAATTTAGCTACTCATAATAATAATTGAAATCAAGCATATAAAATTTGAAGAATTCATGATTTAACAAACAATCAAATAATCAAAGCAAAATAATTAAGAACACAAGAACAAAGAAAAGGAATAAAAACTTACTAATAATCAACGTGTTTTAAAACGGAGTCTATACCGATTAAATTCACCAATCCAAGCAAAAACAAAAACTAGAATTCAAATCGACCTATGAGCTACGAGTTTTGTGTCCTCCAAAAGCGTGAAAACCCCAATATCGTGCGTAAGGCCAAAAGAAAGAGAATGAGTGTTTTCGGAATAGGAACCCTATTCTTATACAATTTCAATCGTTCAACACTTGGTCAACGCTAATAATTTCGCCCAGCAGGTGCTGGAGTATTCGGCGGCCGCGGAACATAGTGAATATGACATTCTGAACCTCCAGCCCAGCGGGTGCTATATGCCCCGGCGTCCGCCAGCTTCGGTTCAGCAGAATATTCTGACTATGTGAGTCAGCGGGTGCTAAGTGCCCTGGCGCCTGCCAAGTGACTCCAGCAGATAGTTCTGAATACTTAAGTCGGCACCCGCTATGATACTCGGTGGGTCATGCTCGTTTTTTCGTCTCTTAGCTTCGTTCCTATCATGTTTAATTCACAACCTGCATACTCAATAAACAAGTCAAACACACCAAAGCCAACGAGAATAATACACCACACGACACAAAACAGAACAAAATGACACAAGAAAAACATCACAAAAGCTAACACGTCATTCTACAACCGCATTGAATGCGCCATTGGTTTCCAGACATATCCATAAAACACAGGTAATTCCGAATAACTTGTCTTTTACTATTTCTATGAGAATTCAATTTTTTATCTCCGACACACCATTTCTACACAAGAGTGTATGGTGTAGTCATTTGGGATTAAATCCCATTCTCTGATTAGTATGTCATGCATTCCTCAGATAGACACTTGCCTCCGCGATCAGATCGCATGCTTTCAATGGATATACATTGATGGTGTTGGAGTTGTGTACTTAATGTCTAGATTTAAGTAACGGTAAACTCCCGGGCATAGCATTTAATCTATTAAATTAATAAACAATTGTTTGCATTTAATTATTGATAATTAATTATGCAAAATTATAGTCCTGGATTTCATACGTTGTAGTTAGTATGTGTGCATGGGCACACAGAAGATCATACTATCGGTTACTCGTATTTAATCAAACAGATGCTCACGACCTAGATGGACACGGACCAATCCATCGGTATAGTCGTTGTGTGAGAGAGAGAATAATTTATCTTAATTATTTTATCACACTTGTACACTTAGTGTATTGAGCGGATCGCTTGAGATTTATTGATTAGGATTGCCTTGGATAATCAATTTAAATCTCAGAGTATTTTATTCTTAATCCCCGATACTATTGCGGGTGTGTATATTTAATATTAGAGACTTTGATTTTCCAAAGGAATTAACCGATTTAATTATTGGGTTAATTACCGGTTAAGTTGGGTCGCTATATTTTATATATGACATGCCGTGAATACTTGACGGGAAAGTGTATCCCGGAAGGGTTGATAATATCCCCGAGATGATTTCATAAGGAATTATTGTGTAAACCTCATGAGTGGATTTGTTCCGCACAATAATTAAGGTTGAATGGTACTAGTCTCGGATATAAGAGATGAATATAATTTTTTGAGCAATAAATAAATTTATTCATGGATATTTAAATCTTAAATACACGGAATAAATAATACTACCGGAGAAATATTATTTGATATAATATGGTTTAATATTGGGAGTGCAATTAATTTATATAGTGGAAAATAAATTAATTTATATTGATAAGGATTAATGGACTTGAGCATTGAGCTCAATTTAATCTTCAATATTGGAAGCCCAATATTCCACCTCCTTTAGATCCCCTACGTAGCCTATAAAAGCACTACATGGCCTTCATAAATAATGAGACAAGAATATCAATACTTGATAGTTCTAGAGAGTTGAAGGAGATCCATAGGAGTTCGATAGATCGTCGCCCACCCGACGTTCGAACGGAGTGCAAGGAATACGTGGGAAGATCGTAAGGTCATCTTGATTTCGTTTCTCCGCACAACGAATCGAAAGGTATATTCATAAACTCCTTTGTGTGATTTTATGTGATATTAATTGTAATATATACATGAACACACGATCCGGAAAACGAGCGAGACCGGGGACGGGGATAGACCGGGCGATGGTGGTCGAAGACCACCGGACCGCCGGCGTCTAGAGTGTTGGAGTTGTGTACTTAATGTCTAGATTTAAGTAACGGTAAACTCCCGGTCATAGCATTTAATCTATTTAATTAATAAACAATTGTTTGCGTTTAATTATTGATAATTAAATATATGCAAATCATAGTTCTAGATTTTATACGTTGTAGTTAGTATGGTGTGTCGGGCCCACACAGAAGATCATACTATCGGTTACTCGTATTTAATCAAACAGTGGCTCACGACCTAGATGGACCCGGACCAATCCATCGGTATAGTCGTTGTGTGAGAGAGAAAATAATTTGTCTTAATTATTTTATCACACTTGTACACTTGGTGTATTGAGCGGATCGTTGAGATTCATCGATTTGGATTGCCGGCGATAATCGATTCGAGTCTCAGTGTATTTTATTCTTAATACCCGATATTGTTGCGGGTGTGTATATTTAATATAAGTGACTTTGATTTACCAAAGGAATTAACCGATTTAATTATTGGGTTAATTACCGGTTAAGTTGGGTCACTATATTTCATATATGGCATGCCGTGAATGATTGACCGGACAGTGTATCCCGGAAGGGTTGATAATATCCCCGAGATGAGTTCATAAGGAATTATTGTGTAAACCTCATGAGTGGATTCGTTCCGCACAATAATTAAGGTTGAATGGTACTAGTCTCGGATTAAAGAGATGAATAAATTAATTAGCAATAAATTAATTTTATTCATGGATATTTAAATCTTAAATACACGGAATAAATAATACTACCGGAGAAATATTATTTGAAATAATATGGTTTAATATTGGGAGTGCAATTAATTTATATAGTGGAAAATAAATTAATTAATATTTATAAGGATTAATGGACTTGAGCAGTGGGCTCAATTTAATCTTCAATATTGGAAGCCCAATATTCCACCTCCTTTAGATCCCCTACGTAGCCTATAAAAGCACTACATGGCCTTCATAAATCATAAGACAAGATTATCATACTTGATATTCTAGAGAGTTGAAGGAGATCCATAGGAGTTCGATAGATCGTCGCCCACCCGACGTTCGAACGGAGTGCAAGGAATACGTGGGAAGATCCAAAAGGTTTTCAATTGATTTCGTTTCTCCGCACAACGAATCAAAGGTATGATCATAAAACTCCTTGTGTGATTTTATGTTCAATTAAATTGTGATACATACATGAACGCACGATCCGGGAAAACGACGAACTTCGGGGACGGGGATTCGAGATCTCCGGCGAAGGTTCGAAGGACCCTCGGCTGGGAGCCGAGGGGTGCGATCGAGCCCTAGGGGCGTCGATCGCGGGGCCCACACGAGGACGCCCCGGCTGTACGCCGGGGCACGCGATCGACCGCGGGGTCGATCGCCGGGCGAGCCGCGGCTGGGCCGCGGCGGGTGCGCTGGGCGCACCGCCCTCCTCGGCGGTGGCGGTGAGTCGCCGGACTCACCGCCGGGGGGCTGTTCGGAACAGCCCCACGGGGATGCGCGTGCATCCCCGGCGATCGCTAGGGCTAGCGATCGCGAGCCCCGTGCGGGGGCTCGGCTGGGCGCGCGGGTTCGCCCTTGCGGTGCTCGGTCGAGCTCTGGCTCGTACGGTGGTTCGCGTGTTTCCGGCGAGGGGATTTCGGTCGGGGTTATCGGTTCCGCAATTTTTGATACCCCGGGATATCGATTTCCAGCAAATGGTATCAGAGCGTTTGGTTTCGTGTTCATGTATGTGTTCAATTGTGTTCTACCTTGCAGGGATTCCAACTATCATGGTTTAAATTAATTGTTAATTATTCGTTTAATTAATTGCTATTTAATTTACCATGATTATTCGTTATTAAACTCTCGGACATGTCGAGATTCGTTTTGTGTGGATGAATGCTTGTAATAGTAAAAATTCGGGGGTTGACCGAATTTAGATTTATTATTATTGTTCTTTGTTTTCCGGAAAGTGTATAGGGTCGATTTCATGTATAGAATCGATACCGGAATTGTAAATTTATTTCTTGTAATTTATTTACGTTGGATCGATGCCGAGACGACCGCCGGAGAACTCGTGTGACGAAGAAAACGAAGAGGACGAAAAACCGGGGGGGTCGATCATCCCCATGATCGATCCCCATGAGGATCGATCGACCCCACCGTGGGGGCTGCCAGCTAGGGCTTCCGGCCACGCCGGCCACCGGTGGTGGTGGCGCGTGGCTAAGGGGCGGCGGCGGTGGTGCCCGGCGATGGTGGTGGTCGACGGTGGGGGTGGTGTGGGGATCCCCAACCCATGCTACTCCTACCTAGATTCTACTTACCTAATTGATTCGGTTTTCCTAATTGAATTTTCCTATTTTTAGGAATTCTCATGGATTAGGAAAAGAATTAATTGGAATTAATTTTATTCCTTATTCTATTATGGAAGTCTTCTAGAGTATTCCGAGTTCTACTTGGAATAGGATCCTAGAGATTTAATAGAATTGGAAAGGAATAAAAGTTAATTTAGGATTGATTTATTTCCTAATTGATTATTCCTATTTTATGGGAATTTTCATAGTAATGGAAATTAATTAATCTTGGAAAGTAGAAGAGTCATAATTTATTTTATTTCCTTATTCTATTATAGAAGTCTTCTAGAATATTCCAAGTTTGACTTGGATAGATTATTCTAGAGATTTAATAGAATTAGATAGGAAAATAAATAAATAAAAATATTAATAATATTTAATTTTATTTTTGATTTATTCGATTGACTTAATTTTCGAATTAAGTATCTTTTGGATTTATTGAAAATAAATAGATTTAAATATTGGGATTAATATTCTCGTCACATGGAGCATTCAAGAACGAAGACTGAAGACTAGAAGACGCATACGGAGATGGAATAAAGCCATGATAGTCGGAAAAATAATTTTTCTAGCATTATTTTGACTATGTGCTATGTGCTTTATTGCTTGTATGCATGCTTATGTGTTTAATTATGCATTAGATAGCGTATCCCTTTGTTATAAAAAGCTAAGTGGGAGAGGGGATGGAAACATTCCCATGGTCTCCATTACTGTTCTCTTGGTGACTCTTATGGACTTTTGAAGTTCGTATAGATGTGTCATTAGAGGAGAATTCTTGTAATTCCTTTTACAAGAGACATTGATTAAGTTTATCAAACAATGCCTAATTTGTCTTTCTGAAACTGACTTCAAGTCGACTCATTCTCACCCCGGGGAGTGGAATGGAGCCAGAGCCACTTGGTCATGTGGATGACACAAATTAGAGACATTCGTACCATCCTTTTAAGGTGGATCGATTGTCTGCTCGGCTCCCTCATCTAATGAGAGATAGGGTTGTTCGCATGGTGAATCACTGGTTAGAAACTTCGAGTTTCACTTATGATTCTCCGCGTCTTGATTTACGAAATCGAATGCCTCAAGTAATTGGATGTCAATTGTAAAAGTCTTTTGGTGTAGTAAACGTCCACACTATCGTGGCTTGCATCATTGAATGGGATTTTGGATCGATTGATGTAGACAGTTGTAGAAGAAAGTGAAGGATCATGTATTAGCGTAAACGTCCACACTATCGTGGCTTGCGGTAATATACGAGTCCCAAACAATCTTCTTAGATACTGAGTAATGGTTTACACTTAGGTGCGCTCTATAGTATTCTTCCCATCGAAGTAACGCTATAGTGATGTACGACCAAAGCAAATCTAATTGCTAAATCATTTGGATGGGTAAACGTCCACACTATCGTGGCTTGCCTTATCTGATGGGATTTTAGATGTGATTAGTGATTTAATGATATTATTTGAGGGAGATAATATCGGATATTAAATTAATTGTTTGTTTAAATGTGCTTATAGGTTTAGAGAATAGCTATGAACCCACTTTCTATGATACTCAAGGAATTTAACGCACTGGTTCCATACTGTGTGGGATGGAATAAAGAGTTAGACATTATTCAGACTGTAAAAGAGTACAAAGATGTGCTCAGTGAAACTTGTCCTCCTAGACCTACCATTAACTCAACTGATGAGGAAATAGTTGACTTTGAGAAGTGGGATAGTGCTCTTGCATTAGCCGCTAATCATGATGTCATGCTTAAACTCAAGTTGATGTTTAGACATGATATAAAAGCTAGAAAAGAGGCGATGAGGATACTCATAAAGGTCAGTTGCTTTGAGGAAACGCTTGATCACGTTTTCGAGATGCTAGATCTTTTAGACGAGTTGAGACAGTCGCAAGCTCTTATAGCCAAGGCCAAAGGTTTCGAACCTATAGGCTTACATAAGGGAAGGGAGAAGAAGACAAGGGAATCCAGTAGTCCTAAAGTACTTGGACCACGGGGAGGGATAAAGAAGCCTTCTGGCAAATATCCCCAAGGAAAACAGTCTGAGTACTGGGGGTCTATATCTTGTCCTCTCAGAGGTACGAATTTTTCTTTAGTCGTAAAAACATAGTCAGCGGTATTATCTACCAGAAATTCTGGTGTGTAGATATGGAACCACTGACGGTATGAGCATTTTAAATGCAGGGGTTCAAGAAAACCCGGCGACTTAGAGAAGAAGAGTTCGAGTCTACATGGGCAAAAGCTGTAGAGGAAGCAGCTGTTGCGGTGGAAGATATTTATCTGCTTTAGTAGTTAAATAGGATTTCATTTCAAGATTATTGCATTATGTACCCTTTATTTTAGAAAGAACGTTTTGTTCTGGATTTCTATTTTATGAATGGATATTTTATTTCTTTAATCATTGGATGATTTTGATAAGAAATAATGGCGTTATCTATTCTGGTACATTAGATAGCAATATATGAATGATAGATCCTAAGTCTACCACGATGCAACGAACCGTTCTATAACTTGTTTTACTTGTTAGATATTTCTTTATTAATCATTATACTTGTGAATTCTTATACTTAGTAGTATTTTCAAATAAGATCCAAATGGTCGAAATTGATTTGATCAATTATAGTTGAAGGAATGGACCTTCCGACCTGAGGATTGAATTTGGAGGATAATACATCTAAGCAAACCTTTCTGGATAAAGGATAGAATTCGGACAAGTATTGAGAATGATCAATGATATATGCAGACGTATGTGTAATTAGAAAGGTGCGAGTTGTTCTTTTAAGAATACTCGTAGATGGATTAGAATACTTGATGTGCCATAAAAGCAAAGTGTTTTAGTCACAAAGCAATTATGGGGAACCTTCTAAGTATATCCATTGGAAGCCTGCGACTAAAATCGCGGAGGCTATCACCTATCTGAATAACACATAGCATAATCAAAGATTGAGATTAAGTCTCAAATGACTACACCATACACTTACGTGTAGAGATGGTGAGTCAATAAGAAATAGAAGTAAAAGAACAAGTTGTTCGGAACCGCCTATGTTCTATGGATATTCCTGGAGACAACGGCATATTCAATATGGTTGTAGGATATCCTAGATGAACAAAGTGTTGTGTGTTCTATAGTACTATGAACCAGAGGGACGTCTATCGTCCGGTTCATAGAGGAAGACTATCAGATGAACCACAAAGCCTAAAATTAACGTAATACCTTGGAATGAGAAGAAGGACAAAAGACTAGGAACCAGCCAAACCGAGTAGAAGTACACCACACACTGCACCTACTGTTATTACTGTTATACACCGGGACGCCATTGCAGTGGGAGGTTGTCGGACAACCAGAGATATTCATAAGACTAGAGGAGTTCGGACTCTGGATCTAGTAGAGATGAAATCGACCCCTAGCTCTGCATAAGGGCGGTACTAGATCTAAATGTGCCTACTTGGAACAATAAGGTTTATTGTTAAGAGGCTAGATCATTTAGAGTACAAGCTTAGTAAATCCATTTATGGATAGTAACAAAGCTATAAATCGTGGAACTTGCGAATTGATGAGAAAATCCATTTGATGGATTCATCAAAAGGCAAAGACGAAAGGTGTATTGAAGACGTAATGGAAACAAGGTGGTGTTTCTCGGAGATTTTATGTAGATAACATTTTATCATTGGCAACAATGTAAAAATGTTGTCAGACATAAAATAATGGTTGTCTAAATAAATCGAGATATAAGATTGAGTAGAAGTTAGAGCATGTTCTTAAGATCGTTCGTTCCAACGATAAGAACATTGTACTTCTCCTAGATACCTTATACGATTATGGTTTGTTTTTAAACATACATACTTCTGAGAAAGGTTATTGCCTTTCAGAGACAGAATATACATCTATCTAAAGGATATGTGTTTCGAACACATGAAGGAGATAGATGAAGACAAAGCAGTTTCCTACATTTTGTGTGGAAATCCTTATAGATTCAATGTTGTAAAAAGACAACCTGATATCAACTATGCCGTTTGCGTAGTGGGAGGATATCAAAGTAATCTGGATAAGGGATGTTCGAATGCTGTAAGAGTACTTTCATAGTACTGGCTTACGGAGCAAGACGAAATCTTCTTAGATTACAGTTTCTCAGATCCAAAAATCAAAGAAGGACCAGTGTAAGTCGATATCAGGCTATGTGTTCACTTTTAGAAAGAGGTGGAGCCATGAAATGAAAGAGTGATAAGCAGGACGCTTCTCAAACTCTCTCATAACCGAATAGCAGCCTCAGAGGCAGCGGAAGTTTTGGTTAGGTTCCGGGATAACCTCTAAGACTTGGATATGACTCCTGGTTTGTCAAAGGCTATTACATAGCGGTGCATGGTAAACCGGAAGAAGTCATAAGTCCAAAAGTGATGATAACACATAGTGCAAGTACCACCTGATACGAGTCATCGTCGAGGGAGACGACGTAGTAGTCACCAAGATAACTTCAGAGCGGCAACCTAGATTGCTCACTCACATAGTACTTCTTGGAAGTACACCTTAAGCACGTGATGAGTATGGGAGTCGGGAGTTTGGGGGAAATGACTAGACCTTAGTACAAGTGGGAGATTGTTGGAGTTGTGTACTTAATGTCTAGATTTAAGTAACGGTAAACTCCCGGTCATAGCATTTAATCTATTTAATTAATAAACAATTGTTTGCGTTTAATTATTGATAATTAAATATATGCAAATCATAGTCCTAGATTTTATACGTTGTAGTTAGTATGGTGTGTCTGATGGAGTAGTATACTTAATGTCTAGATTTGAGTATTCTGAACTCCTTGTACACTTTCATTTACCTATTAATAACGAACATTCATTTGCTTTTAATTATTGTTAATTAAATATATGCAAATTATAGTCCTGGATTTTATACGTTGTAGTTAGTATGGTGTTGCATGGGCACACAGAAGATCATACTATCGGTTACTCGTATTTAATCAAACAGTTGCTCACGACCTAGATGGACACGGACCAATCCATCGGTATAGTCGTCGTGTGAGAGAGAAAATAATTTATCTTAATTATTTTATCACACTTGTACACTTGGTGTATTGAGCGGATCGCTTGAGACTTATCAATTAGGATTGCTCTGTGATAATTGATTTAAGTCTCGGAGTATTTTATTCTTAATCCCTGAAACAATTGCGGGTGTGTATATTTAATATTAGTGACTTTGATTTTCCAAAGGAATTAACCGATTTAATTATTAGGTTAATTACCGGTTAAGTTGGGTCACTATATTTTATATATGGCATGCCGTGAATTCTTGAAGGGACAGTGTATCCCGGAAGGGTTGATAATAACCCCGAGATGAGCTCATAAGGATTTATTATGTAAACCTCACGAGTGGATTTGTTCCGCATAATAAATAAGGTTGAGTGGTACTAGTCTCGGATATAAGTGATGAATAAATTTATTAAGCAATAAATAAATTTTATTCATGGATATTTAAATCTTAAATACACGGAATAAATAATACTAACCGGAGAAATATTATTCGATATAATATGGGTAAATATTGGGAGTGCAATTTTATTTATATAGTGGAAAATAAATAAAATTAATATTGATAAGGATTAATGGACTTGAGCATTGGGCTCAATTTAATCTTCAATATTATAAGCCCAATATTCCACCTCCTTTAGATCCCCTACGTAGCCTATAAAAGCACTACATGGCCTTCATAAAGAACAAGACAAGAATATCATTTTTTGATAGTTCTAGAGAGTTGAAGGAGATCCATAGGAGTTCGATAGATCGTCGCCCACCCGACGTTCGAACGGAGTGCAAGGAATACGTGGGAAGATTCAAAGGTGTTTGATTTCGTTTCTCCGAACAACGAATCGAAGGTATAATATCTAAACCCTCTCGATATTATTTCGTTTTTGATTTATTGAATATACCGTAGAACGAAGATCCGAAAGTTCGGACCCGGAGTAGACGGACGATCACGCGGTGGTGGCGAAGCCACCGGACCGCGTGGGATCGACCCGCCTAGGGTTCGGCGGGCGCGGAGGAGGCGACCCTCGGCTGGGCCGAGGGCGCGCGGTCGATCACGGTGATCGACCGCCGGGGCGCGGGCTGGAGCCGCACCCCACCCCACCTCGACGGTGGGGACCTCCAGGCGGCGGCGAGTCGCCGGACTCGCCGCGGGGGCTGCCGATGCAGCCCCACCTGATCGCGTGGGACGCGATCCTTAGATCGCGTGAACCCCGGCTCGCGGGGGTTCGGCTGGGGGCGGGCTGCGTGCCTTCGGGTGCGTGGTCTCCAAAGGCCGGACTCCGGCGGATGAGTCGGCGTTCATGTGATCTCCGGCGATGGGTTTTTGATCGGGCTATGATTTCCGCAAATTTTAATAGCCCGGGATATCGAATTCCAACAATTGGTATTAGAGCGTGGTTTACGTTCGCGGTATTTTCGATAAAATTGTTCTACCTTGCAGGGTTCCGACTATTATGGCTTGATGATTATTCGTTTAATTATTTTGTCATGTGATTGTTGGTTTAATTAAACTCTCGGACATGTCGAGATTCGTTTTTGGTGGTGAATGCTTGTAATAGTAAAAATTCGGGGGTTGACCGAATTTAGGATTTATTATTATTGTTTTATTTTTCCGGAAAATGTATAAGGTCGATTTCATGTATCGAATCGATACCGGATAGTGTAAAATTAAATTTGTAATTTATTTTGCGTTGGATCGATGCCGAAACGACCGCCGGAGAAGACGTGTGACGAAGGAGATGATCGAGAGGGTGAACGGGACAAGGATCGACCATCCCATGGTCGATCCCATGAGGATCGATCGATCCTTGCATGGAGGAGCCGCCGGCGAAGGTGGCCGGCCACCTCCTAGGCGGCGGTCGATGGTGGCGCGGGGATCCCCACCCCACGCTATCCCGGTCCGATGATTCTACTTTCCTAATTAATTCGTTCTTCCTATTTGAGTTTTCCTATTTTTGGGAATTCTCATGGATTAGGAAAAGAATTAATTGGAATTAATTTTATTTCCTTATTCTATTATGGAAGTCTTCTAGAGTATTCCGAGTTCTACTTGGAATAGGATCCTAGAGATTTAATAGAATTGGAAAGGAATAAAAGTTAATTTAGGATTGATTTATTTCCTAATTGATTATTCTTATTTTATGGGAATTTTCATAGTAATGGAAATTAATTAATCTTGGAATGTAGAGGAGTCCTAAATTATTTTATTTCCTTATTTCATTATGGAAATCATCTAGAATATTCCAAGTGGGTCTTGGATAGATTATTCTAGAGATTTAATGAAGTAGAAAGGGAAAATAAAATAAATAATGAGTATTAATAATATTTAATTTTATTTTTGATTTATTCGATTGACTTAATTTTCGAATTAAGTATCTTTTGGATTTATTAAAAATAAATAGATTTAAATATTGGAAATTAATATTCTCGTCACATGGAGCATTCAAGAACGAAGACTGAAGACTAGAAGATGCGTACGGAGATGGAGTAAAGCCATAATAGTCGGAAAATAATATTCTAGTAATTATTTTGACTATGTGTTAATACTATGTGCTTTATTACATGTATGCATGCTATATGTGTTTATTTTATGCACTAGATAGCGTATCCCTTTATTGTAAAAAGCTAAGTGGGAGAGGGTATTGAAACATACCCATGGTCTCCATTGCTGCTCTCTTGGTGACTTTTATAAACTTTTGAAGTTTATATAGATAAGTCATTGGAGGAGAGTTCTTGTAATTCCTCTTACGAGAAACATTGATTAAGTTTATCAAACAATGCCTAATTTGTCTTTCCAAAGCTGATTTCAAGTCGACTCTGTTGGAGTTGTATACTTAATGTCTAGATTTAAGTGACAGAAACTCACGATCCATTGCCATTAATCTATTTAACTAAATGAACAATTGTTTGCGTTTAATTATTTATAATTAAATATATGCAAAACATAGTCCTGGATTCTATACGTTGTAGTTAGTATGGTGTGTCGGGCCCCACACAGAAGATCATACTATCGGTTACTCGTATTTAATCGAACAGTTGCTCACGACCTAGATGGACACGGACCAATCCATCGGTATAGTCGTTGTGTGAGAGAGAAAATAATCTGTCTTGATTATTTTATCACACTTGTACACTTGGTGTATTGAGCGGATCGTTGAGATTCATCGATTAGGATTGCCAGCGATAATCGATTCGAGTCTCAGTGTATTTTATTCTTAATCCCCGAAACTATTGCGGGTGTGTATATTTAATATAAGTGACTTTGATTTACCAAAGGAATTAACCGATTTAATTATTGGGTTAATTACCGGTTAAGTTGGGTCACTATATTTTATATATGGCATGCCGTGAATACTTGACGGGAAAGTGTATCCCGGAAGGGTTGATAATATCCCCGAGATGAGTTCATAAGGAATTATTATTTAAACCCTGCAGGTGGATTCATTCCGCATAATAATTAAGGTAGAATGGTACTAGTCTCGGATAAAAGAGATGAATAAATTAATTAGCAATAAATTAATTTTATTCATGGATATTTATATCTTAAATACACGGAATAAATAATACTACCGGAGAAATATTATTTGATATAATATGGTTTAATATTGCGAGCGCAATTAATTTTATATAGTGGAAAATAGAATTAATTAATATTGATAAGGATTAATGGACTTGAGCATTGGGCTCAATTTAATCTTCAATATTGGAAGCCCAATATTCCACCTCCTTTAGATCCCCTACGTAGCCTATAAAAGCACTACATGGTCTTCTCTATTCTCATAAGTTCATAACTTGAAGATCACAATTCTAGAGAGAGAAAGTAGAGAGGAAGATCCATGGAGTTCGGTAGATCGTCGCCCACACGACGTCCGAGCTAGTGCAAGGAATACGTGGGAAGATCTCAAGGTCGTCAAATTGAGTTCTTCGTTTTTCCGAACAACGAGAACGAGGTAAATCGTAAAACCCTCTTTATGATTTTATCGTTTAATTATCGTAAAAATATCGTGAACCAAGATCCGAGAACGCGACCTTTGTCGAGGTTGAACCGGGCGGTGGTGGTCGAAGATCACCGGACCGCCGGGGGTTCAACGGCTCGAGCAAGAGAGGGTCGAGAGGGGCGAGCCTCGGCTGGACGCCGAGACTCGATCGAGCGCGTGCTCGATCGTCCGGATGGGCTCGACGCGAGCTGCGGTTTCTCCCGCAGCGGACTCGCGTGCGATGCGAGCCTCGTCCGGGGACGACCAGCGGGCTGCTGGGAGCAGCCCGTACGATTGCTCAGCGCCGCTTGCACGGCGCGATCGCCGCTTGCGCGGGCTGATCGCCGCTCGCGCGGTGGCGGGCTGTGGTGATCGCATGCCACGATTTTGATCGTGGCGGATGTGCGATCACCTAGGGCATGGCTGGGCAGCCCCTTACGGCTGCTACGAACAGCCGCGAGCCCCACACGGAGGCTCGACCGGACAGCCGCGGGCTATCCCCGCGGTTAGGGCTTCGGTTGGGCTATCCCCGTGGAAGTTCGTGGCGGGTTTCCGGCAACCGGGATTTCGATTGGAGTTGTCGTTCCGCACTTTGACAACCCCGGATATTCGATCTCCGAAGGATTTCGGTCGGAATTAATTAGATAATTTATTTATTTAAATTTATTAATTCCGGGATATCGATTTCCAACAATTGGTATCAGAGCGTTGGTTTTAGTTCATGGTATTTTTCGATAAATTGTTCTACCTTGCAGGGTTTCCGATTATTATGGCTAGATTTAATTTTTGTTAATTAATGTCATAATAATGTTCTTGTTTATTAAACTCTCGGTGATGTTATTTGTTCTTGTGTGGTGAATGCTTGTTCTTAATTTTTCCGGAAATTGTGAGGTCGATTTCATGTAGAGAATCGATACCGGATAGCGTAGTAATAAATTTGTAATTTATTTTACGTTGGATCGATTCCGAAACGACCGCCGGAAAAGTGTGACGGAGGAGACGAAGAGAGGGAGGACCGGGGATCGATCATGATGATCGATCCCATGAGGATCGATCGAAGGGGGGGCGTGGGGGCTGCCCGCGGGAACCCTCGGCCACGCCGGCCACCGGTGGTGGTGGCGCGTGGGCTGAGGTGGCGGCGGTGCTCCTCCCCGGCCGGCGATCGATGGTGGGGGACGCGGGGTCCTCGTGATCTCGTGTTCTCCTACCTAGATTCACTTTCCTAATTGATTCGGTTTTCCTATTTTGAGTATTCCTATTTTTGGGAATTCTCATGGAAATAGGAAAAGAATTAATTGGAATTAATTTATTTCCTTATTCTATTATGGAAGTCTTCTAGAATATTCTAAGTTCTACTTGGAATAGGATTCTAGAGATTTAATGGAATTAGAAAGGAAAATAATTAATTATTAAACTAATTTATTTCTATTTGATTATTCCTATTTTATGGGAATTTTCATGGACATGGAAATTAATTAATTTTGGAAAGTAGAAAAGTCCTTAATTAATTTTTCCTATTTAATTATTCCTTTATGGAATTTTTAATAGATTAGGAAAGGAATTAATTTGGAAGGATTAGGTGTCCTAATTTATTTTATTTCCTTAATTATTCTATTATAGAAGTCTTCTAGAATATTCCAAGTGGGTCTTGGATAGATTATTCTAGAGATTTAATAGAATTAGATAGGAAAATAAATAAATAAAAATATTAATAATATTTAATTTTATTTTTGATTTATTCGATTGACTTAATTTTCGAATTAAGTAAATTTTGGATTTATTAAAAATAAATAGATTTAAATATTGGAATTAATATTCCCGTCACATGGAGCATTCAAGAACGAAGACTAAAGACTAGAAGACGTAATAGTCGGAAAAATAATATTCTAGTATTATTTTAATTATGTGATAATATTCTATGTGCTTTATTTCATGTATGCATGCTTATGTGTATTTAATTATGCATTAGATAGCGTATCCCTTTATTATAAAAAGCTAAGTGGGAGAGGGTATGGAAACATATCCATGGTCTCCATTGCTGTTCTCTTGGTGACTTTTATGAACTTTCGAAGTTCGTATAGACAAGTCATTGGAGGAGAATTCTTGTAATTCCTTTTACGAGAAACATTGATTAAGTCTATCAAACAATGCCTAATTTGTCTTTCCAAAACTGACTTCAAGTCGACTCATTCTCACCCCGGGGAGTGGAATGGAGCCAAAGCCACTTGGTCATGTCGAGGACACAAATTAGAGGCAGTCGTACCATCTTTTGAAGGTGGATCGATTGTCTGCTCGGCTCCCTCATTTTATGAGAGATAGGGTTGTTCGCATGGTGAATCACTGGTTAGAAACTTTGAGTTTCACTTATGATTCTCCGCGTCTTGATTTACAAGATTAAATGATTCAAGTAATTGGGAGTCAATTGTAAAAGTCTTTTGGTGTAGTAAACGTCCACACTATCGTGGCTTGCTACATTGAATGGGATTTTGGAACGATTGATGTAGACAGTTATAGAAGGGAGTAAAGGAGCGTATGTTAACGTAAACGTCCACACTATCGTGGCTTGCGGTGAATATGCGTATCCCAAACAAACTTCTTAGATACTGAGTAATGGTTTACACTTAGGTACGCTTCTTAGTATTCTTCCCATCGAAGTAACGCTAATGATGATGTACGACCGAAGGAAATCTAATTGCTAAATCATTTGGATAGGTAAACGTCCACACTATCGTGGCTTGCCATATCTGATGGGATTTTAGATGCGATTAGTGGTTTAATGATATTATTTGAGGGAGATAATATCGGAGATTAAATCGATTGTTTGTTGTTATATGTGCTCATAGATTAGGATATGGCTTTGAACCCACTTTCTGTGATACCTTAGGATTTTAAACTCACTGGTTCCTAAATGTAATGATTGGAATAGAGATCTAGACATTACCCAAACTGTTGAAGAGTACAAAGTTGTACTCAATGAGCTTTGTCCTCCCGAGCCTATTGACATAGGCGGCTAGACAAGAAGCGATGAGGATACTCATAAAGGCCAGTCGCTTCGAGAAAACGCTTAAAAACGTTTTTGAGATGATTGACCTTTTAGACGAGTTGAGACGGAAATCGCAAGCTCTTGTAGCCAATGCCAAAGTTTTCAAACCTAAAGGCATGAATCGGGGGAAAGGAAAAGAAAGCAAAGAAACCCAGTGGTCCTAGGTTTCTTGGACCACGAGATGGGACGAGAAAGCCATGAGGCAAGAGTTCTCGATGCAAACAGTCTGGGTACTGGAAGTCTGATTATCCTCTCAAAGAAAGTACGAAATTCCTCTTTAGTCGTAAAACATAGTCAGTGGTATTATCTACCGGAACCTGGTGTGTAGATATGGAACCACTGACGGTATGTGCATTTTAAATGCAAAGGTTCCAGGAAACCTAACGACTTGGAAAAGAAGAAATCGTAGTCTACATGGGAAATGCTGTAGAGGAGGCAGCAGTTGCAGTGGAGGACATTTTATAGGATTTCATTTTGAGTTATTGCTTTTATGTACCTTTCATATTAGAAAGAACTTTGTTCTAGATTTCTAATAAATGGATATTTTATTTCTTTTAATCATTTGATGGTTATAAGAAGAAATAATGATATTATCTATTTTGGTACATTGGCTAGCAATATATAAATGATGAATCCTGAGTCCACCACGATGCAACGAACCGTAGTATGAAACTCGTTTTACTAATAAGAGATTTCTTTATCAATTATACTTGTGGATTCTTATGCTGAGTCATGTTTATTCAAATAAGAAGTTCAAAGGTCGAAAATTGATATTTGATCAATTAAGTTGAGGGAGTGGACCTTCCGACCTAAGAATCTAATTTGGAAGATAATATGACTAAGCAATCCTTTATGGAAATTAGATATAAGATCCGGACAAGTATTAGAATTGATTGACTCTGATGTATGCAGACCTATGTCTACTCAGACAATAAGGTACGAGTACTTCATTTGATGATTACTCAAGAAATGGATTAGAATGCCTGATGTGCCACAAAAGCAAGTGTTTTGACAAGTCAATGGACACTAAGCAATTGTGGAGAACCATCAAGGTATATCCATTTGTAGCCTGCGATTTGATCGCGGAGGCAAGTACCTGTCTGAGGGATGCATGGCGTACTGATCAGAGGTTGGGATGATCCCAAATGAACACACCATACACTGTTGTGTAAAGATGGTGTGTCGTGAATAAGAAATGGAACTCTTATAGAGATAGTAAAAGATGAGTTATACGGAACTACCTGTGTTCTATGGATATGTCTGGAAACAACGGCGCATTCAAATGCGGTTGTAGAATATCCTAGAAGAACAAAAGACGTGTGTTCAATAGTACTATGAACCAGATGGACGTTATAAGTTCTAACGCTCGGTTCTTAGAGAAAGACTATATGATGAACCACGAGCCCAAAGTGACGTAATACTTTGAAATGAGAGAGAAAGATTAAGACTTAGAACCAGCCGAACCGAGTAGCGGTACACCACTAACTGCACCTACTGTTATCACTGTTTATACACCGGAATGCCGTTGTAGTGGGAGGTTGTGTGACAACCAGAGATATTCATAAGACTAGGTGAGTCTTCGGACTCTGAACCTAGTATACATGAAATCGATCCCTTGATCTACATGAAGGCAGTACTAGATCTAAATGTGCCTTCTTGGAAAGCAATAAGGATTATTGTTAAGAGGCGAGATCATTTAGGGTACAAGCTTAGTTGATCCATTTATGGATTGGAACAAAGCATTGAGTTCGTGGTATTTGCAAATTGATGAGATATTCCATTTTATGGATTCATCAAAAGCATAGACGAATCGTGTGTATGGGAAACGTGATGGAAACAAGGTGGTGTTTCTCGGAGGTTTTATGTAGATGACATTTTATCATTGGTAACAATGTAAAGATGTTGTCAGACATAAAATGATGGTTGTCTAGAAAAGTCGATATATGAGATGAAGAAGAAGTTAGAGCATGTTCTTAAGATCTAGGATCTCAAGAAAAGAACATTGTACTTCTCCTGGACATCTTACATATATATGATTATGGTTCATTTTAACATGCATGATTCCGAGAAAGGTTCGTTACCTTTCAGAGACGGAATGCATCTATCTAAGGATATGTGTTTTGGAACACAAAAGGAGATAGAAGCAATGAAAGCAGTTTCCTACACTTTGAGTGTGGAAAGCTTAATAAATGCAATGTTGAAAAACAAGAACCTGATATCGGCTATGCGGTGAGCATAGTGGGAGGATATCAAGGTAATCCTGGAAAGGAATATTCGACTGCCGTAAAAGTACTTTCGAAGTACTGTTCTAGACTACGAAGCAGACGAGCATTTCCTTTGGATTACATTCTCTTAGATTTCTAATCAAATGAGGACCGGTGTAAGTCGATATCAGGCTATGTGTTTCACTATTGAAGGAGAGGGAGTTTTAACATGGAAGAGTGATAAGCACGATGCTTTTCGGACTCTGCCATGGGTAACCAAATAGCAGCCTCAGAGGCAGCGGAAGTTTTGGTATAACTCCGGGATAATCTCTGGGACTTAGATGTGATTCTTAATTTGCCAAAGGCTATGTAAATAGCGGTGCAATGGCAAATGGTAAGAAATCACAAGTCCATAAGTGTAAGATAACACATAGTGCAAGTACCACCTGATACGAGTCATCGTCGAGGGAGACGACGCTGTAGTCACCAAGATAACTTCAGAGCGGCAACCTAGAGTGCTCATTCACATAGTACTTCTTGGAAGTACAACTTAAGCACGTGATGAGTATGGGAGTCGGGAGTTTGGAGGAAATGACTAGACCTTAGTACAAGTGGGAGATTGTTGGAGTTGTGTACTTAATGTCTAGATTTAAGTGACAGAAACTCACGATCCATTGCCATTAATCTATTTAACTAAATGAACAATTGTTTGCGTTTAATTATTTATAATTAAATATATGCAAAACATAGTCCTGGATTCTATACGTTGTAGTTAGTATGGTGTGTCGGGCCCCACACAGAAGATCATACTATCGGTTACTCGTATTTAATCGAACAGTTGCTCACGACCTAGATGGACACGGACCAATCCATCGGTATAGTCGTTGTGTGAGAGAGAAAATAATCTGTCTTGATTATTTTATCACACTTGTACACTTGGTGTATTGAGCGGATCGTTGAGATTCATCGATTAGGATTGCCGGCGATAATCGATTCGAGTCTCAGTGTATTTTATTCTTAATCCCCGAAACTATTGCGGGTGTGTATATTTAATATAAGTGACTTTGATTTACCAAAGGAATTAACCGATTTAATTATTGGGTTAATTACCGGTTAAGTTGGGTCACTATATTTTATATATGGCATGCCGTGAATACTTGACGGGAAAGTGTATCCCGGAAGGGTTGATAATATCCCCGAGATGAGTTCATAAGGAATTATTATGTAAACCCTGCAGGTGGATTCATTCCGCATAATAATTAAGGTTGAATGGTACTAGTCTCGGATAAAAGAGATGAATAAATTAATTAACAATAAATTAATTTTATTCATGGATATTTATATCTTAAATACACGGAATAAATAATACTACCGGAGAAATATTATTTGATATAATATGGTTTAATATTGGGAGTGCAATTAATTTTATATAGTGAAAAATAGAATTAATTAATATTGATAAGGATTAATGGACTTGAGCATTGGGCTCAATTTAATCTTCAATATTGGAAGCCCAATATTCCACCTCCTTTATGTTGGAAATCGATATCCCGGGTTATCGAAATAAGCGGAACCGATAGCCCGACCGAAAACCTTCATCGCCGGAGATTGGATCCCCGACTCATCCGCAGGAGTCCGACCTTTGGAGACTACGCGCCCGAAGACACGCAGCCCGCCCCCAGCCGATTTTCTCCCGTGAGTCGGATCCACGAACGCGAACCACCGTACGACGGAACCGGGCCCGACGAGAGCTCCACCGCGGACAAGCCGCGGCAAAACCCTAGCCGAGCCCCCGCCGCGAGGGGGCTCGCGATCGCACGCCGCGATCGCCGGGGCTGCCCAGCAGCCCCCGGTGGTGAGTCCGGCGACTCACCACCATCGCCGGAGGAGGGGCGGTCAGCCCCCAGCTGACCCGCCGCGGCTCCAGCCGCGGCTTTCCCCGCGATCGACCTCACGGTCGATCGCATGCCCCGGCTCCAGCCGGGGCTCCTCCATAGCGCCTGGCCGCCGGTTGAGGTGGCTGGGGGGACCAGCTGCCGTGGCACCAGCCCACGGCGGTCTCCCCGCGATCGACTCACGGTCGATCGCTTGCCCCGGCGGTCCAGCCGGGGCTCCCTCGTCCGCGCGCCGCGATCGAACCCTAGGGTTCGATCGCCCCCTTGGCTCCAAGCCGAGGGTCCTTCGATCTTCGCCGGGGATCTCGAATCCCCGTCCCCGAAGTTCGTACGTTTACCCGGATCGTGCGTTCATGTATATACTACAATTAATTCACATAAAATCATAAAAGAGGGTTTATGATTTTACCTTCGATTCGTTGTGCGGAGAAACGAAATCAAACACCTTTGATGACCTTGCGATCTTCCCACGTATTCCTTGCACTCCATTCGAACGTCGTGTGGGCGACGATCTATCGAACACCTTATGGATCTCCTTCACTCTTCAAGACTTTATGATTGGCGTAACTTAGGTTCATTAATTCTCTCTTGAAAAGTGAAGACCATGTAGTGCTTATATAGGCTACGTAGGGGATCATAAGGAGAATAAATATTGGGCTTCTAATATTGAAAATTAAATTGGGTCCAACCCAAATCTATTAATTCTTATCAATATTAATTTTATTTATTTTCCACTATATAAATAAAATTGCACTCCCAATATTATTCCATATTATATCAAATAATATTTCTCTGGTAGTATTATATATTCCGTGTATTTAAGATTTAAATATCCATGAATAAATTTATTTATTGCTCAATAAATATTATTCATCTCTTATATCCGAGACTAGTACCATTCAACCTTAATTATTATGCGGATTAAATCCACCTGCAGGGTTTACATAATAATTCCTTATGAACTCATCTCGGGGATATTATCAACCCTTACGGGATACACTTTCCCGTCAAGTATTCACGGCATGTCGTATATAAAATATAGTGACCCAACTTAACCGGTAATTAACCTAATAATTAAATCGGTTAATTCCTTTGGTAAATCAAAGTCACTTATATTAAATATACACACCCGCAATAGTTTCGGGGATTAAGAATAAAATACACTGAGACTCGAATCGATTATCGCCGGCAATCCTAATCGATGAATCTCAAGCTGATCCGCCCAATACACCAAGTGTACAAGTGTGATAAAATAATTAAGATAAATTATTTTCTCTCTCACACAACGACTATACCGATGGATTAGTTCGTGTCCATCTAGGTCGTGAGCAACTGTTCGATTAAATACGAGTAACCGATAGTATGATCTTCTGTGCGCCCATGCAGCACCATACTAACTACAACGTATAAAATCCAGAACTATGATTTGCATAATTAATTAAATGCAAATAATTGTTTATTAATTAAATAGGTTAAATGCTATGACCGGGAGTTTACCGGTACTTAAATCTAGACATTAAGTACACAACTCCAACAATCTCCCACTTGTACTAAGGTCTAGTCATTTCCTCCAAACTCCCGACTCCCATACTCATCACGTGCTTAAGTTATACTTCCCAGAAGTATTATGTGAATGAGCAATCTAGGTTGCCGCTCCGAAGTTATCTTGGTGACTACTGCGTCGTCTCTCTGACGATGATTCGTATCAGGTGGTACTTGCTCTATGTGTTATCATCAACTTTTTAACTTATGACTTCTTCCAGTTCTCCATGCACCGCTATATACATAGCCTTTGGTGAACCAAGAGTCATATCCAAGTTCAGAGGTCATTCCGGAACCTAACCAAAACTTCCGCTGCCTCTGAGGCTGCTATTCGGTTTATGATAGAGTCCGAGAAGCTTCATGCTTATCACTCTTTCTTCCTTAGGTTCCACCTCTTCTAAAAGTGAACACATAGCCTGATATCGACTTACACTGGTCCTTTCTCTGATTTTTATCTGAGAAAGCGTAATCTAAGAAGATTTCGTTTTTGCTAGTAATCCTGTACTTCCAAGTATTTTTACAGCATTCGAATATTTCTTATCCAGATTACTTTGATATCCTCCCACTACGCTAACCGCATAGTTGATATCAGGTTCTTGTTTTATAACACCGCATTTACAAAGCCCTTTACACTCGAAGTGTAAGAATCTGCTTTGTCTATATTTATCTCCTTCATGTGTTCAAGACACATACCTTAGATAGATGCATTCTGTTCTCGAAAGGCAATAACCTTTCTCAGAATTGTGCATGTTTAAAACAAACCATAATCGTATAAGATATCTAAAGAGAAGTACAAATGTTCTTATCTAGAGATCGAAAGATTTCTAAGAACATGATCCAACTTCATCTTAATCTTATATTTCGATTTACTTAGACAACCTCTATTTTATGTCTGATAATGCTTTTACATTGTTGCCAATGATGAAGTGTTATCTACATAAAGTCCCGAGAAACACCACTTTGTTTCCATTACGTCTCCAATACACCAATCTTGTCTATGCTTTGTGATACTCCAAGAATGGATTCACTAAGTTTGTACTTCCAAATGATCTCGCCTCTTTAACAATAAAAAAATTGTTATCCAGTAGGCACATTTAGTTTAGTACTGCCCTCTATGCAGAACTAGGGATCGATTTCATGTCTACTAGATCCAGAGTTTGAAACTCCTCCAGTCTTATGAACATCTCCGGTTGCTTAACAACCTCCCACTGCAATGGCGTTCCGGTGTATAACAGTAATAACATTAGGTGAAGTTAGTGGTGTACTACTACTCGGTTACGCTGGTTCTCAGTCTTCTCTTTCCTCTTTATAAAGTACTTTGTCAGTTAGGGCATTGTAGTTCATCCAATAGTCTTCCTCTAAGAACCGGGCGAAGACACCATTCTGGTTCGTAGTACTATTGAACATACAATTACTTGTTCTTCTAGGATATTCTACAATTACATCGAATGTGTCATTGTATCCAGAAATATCCATAGAACATAGGTAGTTCCGAACAAACTTGTTCTTTTACTATTAGAATCCTATTTCTTATTCCTGACACACCATGTCTACACATCAGTGTATGGTGCAGTCGTTTGAGATTTAATCTCAATCTTTGATTTATGCTATGTGTTATTTAGATAGGTGATAGCCTCCGCGAACAAGTCGCAGGCTTTCAATGGATATACTTTGAGGGTTCCCCATAATGGCCTTGTGTTAAAAACACTCCGCTTTTATGGCACAACAAGTAGTCTAATCCATTTTCAAGTATTCCTTAAAGGAAACTACTTACACCTTTCTAATTACACATATGTATGCATATATCATTTTTTATCATTCTCAATACTCGTCCGAATTCCATCCTTTATCCAGAAAGGTTAACTTAGTTGTATCTTCTTTCATAATTTGATTCTTAGGTCGGGAGGTCCATTCCTCCAACTTTAATTGATAAATCAATTTCGACCTTTTGAATCTCCTTTTGAATAAATACTACTAAGTTCAAGAATTCACAAGTATAATGATTGATAAAGAAATATATCTAATGAGTAAAACAAGTTTATATATAACGGTTTGTTGCATCGTGGTAGACTAAGGATTCATCATTCATATATTGCTATCTAATGTACCAGACTAGATATCGCCATTATTTCTTATCTAAACCATCAAATGATTAAAGAAATAAAATATCCATTAATAATAGAAATCCAGAACAAAAGTTCTTTCTAAAATAAAAAAAGGTACAAAGCAATAAACTTGAAATGAAATCCTATAACTATCAAAAAGTTAAACGTCTTCCACTGCAACCGCTGCTTCCTCAACAGCTCTGCCCAAGTGGATTCGAACTCTTCTTATCTAAGTCGCTGGGTTTTCTGGAACCCCTGCATTTAGAATGCACATACCGTCAGTGGTTCCATATCTACACACCAGAACTCTGGTAGATAATACCACTGACTATGTTTTACGACTAAAGAAAAAATTCGTACCTTTGAGAGGACAAGATGTAGACCCCCAGTACTCAGACTGCTTCCCTTGGGGATGTTTGCCCGAAGGCTTCTTTATCCCACCCTTTGGTCCAAGTCCCTTAGGACCACCGGACCCTCTTGTCTTCTTCTCCTTTCCTTTGCCTTTAGGTTCGAAACCTTTGGCTTTGACTATAAGAGCTTGCGATTGTTTCAACTCGTCCAAAAGATCCATCATCTCAAAAACATGATCAAGTGTTTCATCGAAGTAACAGATCTTTATGAGTATCCTCATCGCCTCTTTTCTAGCCTTCTCATCATGTCCAAACAGCAACTTGAGTTTGAGCATGACATCATGATTAGCGGCTAATGCACGAGCACTACCCCACCTTTCAAAGTCAAAAATCTCCTCCTCAGTTGAGTTAATGGTGAGTCCAGGAGGACAAGTTTCACTGAGTACATCTTTGTACTCCTTTGCAGTCTGAGCAATGTCTAACTCTTCTTTCCATTCAATACAGTATGGAACCAGTGCGTTAATTTCCTCAAGTATCAACAAAAGTGGATTCATAGCAATTCTCTAAACCTATAAGCACATTTAAACAAACAATTAATTTAATATCCGATGTTATCTCCCTAGAACAACATCATTAAATTACTAATCACATCTAAAATCCCATCAGGTAAGGCAAGCCACGTGGTGTGGACGTTTACCCACCCAAATGATTTAGCAATTAGATTTTCTTTGGCCATACATCAATTATAGCGTGACTTCGTGGGGAAGAATACTATAACGCGCATCTAAGTGTAAACCATTACTCAGTACCAAAGTAAATTACTTGGAATCGCTACATTACCGCAAGCCACGTGGTGTGGACGTTTATGATAACTTCACAACTCTTCATAATTACTTACAACTGTCTACATCAATTAATCCAAAGTCCGTCAGCATAGCAAGCCACGTGGTGTGGACGTTTACTACACTAAGAGACTTTTATAATTGACTCCCAATTACTTGATCCATTTAATCTCGTAAATCAAGACGTGGAGAATCATAAGTGAAACTCGAAGTTTCTAACCAGTGATTCGCCATGCGAACGACCCTATCTCTCATAAATGAGGGAGCCGAGCAGACAAGCGACCCATCTATCAAAGAATGGCACGGAAGTCTCTAATTTGTGTCCTCTACATGACCAAGTGGCTCTGGCTCCATTCCACTCCCCGGGGTGAGAATGAGTCGACTTGAAGTCAGTTTCAGAAAGACAAATTAGGCATTGTTTGATAAATTTGATCAATGTTTCTTGTAAAAGGAATTACAAGAATTCTCCTCCAATGACTCGTCTATACGAACTTCGAAAGTCCATAAGAGTTACCAAGAGAACAGTAATGGAGACCATGGGAATGTTTCCATCCCCTCTCCCACTTAGTTTTTTATAATAATAGGGATACGCTATCTAGTGCATAAAATAAACACATATAGCATGCATACAAGCAATAAAGCACATAGTATCACATAGTCAAAACAATGCTAGAAAATTATTTTCCGACTATCATGGCTTTATCCCATCTCCGTACGCATCTTCTAGTCTTCAGTCTTCGTTCTTGAATGCTCCATGTGACGAGAATATTAATCTCTAATATTTAAATCTATTTATTTTTAATTAATCCAAAAGTTACTTAATTCGAAAATTAAGTCAATCGAATATATCAAAAATAAAATTAAATATTATTAATATTTTTATTTATTTATTTTCCTATCTAGTTCTGATTAAATCTTTAGAATAATCTATCCAAGTAAAACTTGAAATATTCTAGAAGATATCTATAATAGAACAAGGAAATAAAATAAATTTAGGACTCTTCTACTTTCCATTTTCAATTAATTTCCATCTAATGAAAATTCCCAAGAATAGGAATAATCATATAGGAAATTAATACTAAATTAATTAAATTCCTAATCCATGAAATATTTCCATGAAGGAAATAAAACAAATAGGAATAAAATCAATTCAATTAATTCTCTCCCTAATCCATGAGAGTTTCCTAAAAGGAAGATACTCAAATAGGAAAGTCGAATTAATTTAGGAAAGTCGGATTATGGTAGGAGTAGTACGGGTTGGGAGTCCCCGCACCACCCCCACCGTCGACCGCCTCCCGGGAGGTGCATCGCCGCCGCCCCCAGCCCACGCGCCACCACCCCCGGTGGCTGGCGTGGCCGGAAGCTCCCACGGACAGCCCCTACGCCGGCGATCGATCCATGGGGTCGATCATGGGGATGATCGGCCCCTTCGTCCATTGTCTTCTTCGTCACACCTTCTTCGTCTTCCGGCGATCGTCTCAACATCGAACCAACGTAATTAAAATTACAAGAATTAAATCACAATTATCCGGTATCGATTCTATACATGAAATCGACCCTATACATTTTCCGGAAAAACAAAGAACTTAATAATAAATCCTAAATTCGGTCAACCCCCGAATTTTTACTATTACAAACATTCATCCACACAAAACGAATCTCGACATGTCCGAGAGTTCAATAATCATGATAATTAATTAAGCAATAATTAAATCAACCATGATAGCCGGAAATCCTGCAAGGTAGAACAATAATCGAGCATATACATGAACACGAAACCAAACGCTCTGATACCAGTTGTTGGAAATCGATATCCCGGGTTATCGAAATAAGCGGAACCGATAGTCCGACCGAAAACCTTCATCGCCGGAGATTGGATCCCCGACTCATCCGCAGGAGTCCGACCTTTGGAGACTACGCGCCCGAAGACACGCAGCCCGCCCCCAGCCGATTTTCTCCCGTGAGTCGGATCCACGAACGCGAACCACCGTACGACGGAACCGGGCCCGACGAGAGCTCCACCGCGGACAAGCCGCGGCAAAACCCTAGCCGAGCCCCCGCCGCGAGGGGGCTCGCGATCGCACGCCGCGATCGCCGGGGCTGCCCAGCAGCCCCCGGTGGTGAGTCCGGCGACTCACCACCATCGCCGGAGGAGGGGCGGTCAGCCCCCAGCTGACCCGCCGCGGCTCCAGCCGCGGCTTTCCCCGCGATCGACCTCACGGTCGATCGCATGCCCCGGCTCCAGCCGGGGCTCCTCCATCGCGCCTGGCCGCCGGTCGAGGTGGCTGGGGGGACCAGCTGCCGTGGCACCAGCCCACGGCGGTCTCCCCGCGATCGACTCACGGTCGATCGCTTGCCCTGGCGGTCCAGCCGGGGCTCCCTCGTCCGCGCGCCGCGATCGAACCCTAGGGTTCGATCGCCCCCTTGGCTCCAAGCCGAGGGTCCTTCGATCTTCGCCGGGGATCTCGAATCCCCGTCCCCGAAGTTCGTACGTTTACCCGGATCGTGCGTTCATGTATATACTACAATTAATTCACACAAAATCATAAAAGAGGGTTTATGATTTTACCTTCGATTCGTTGTGCGGAGAAACGAAATCAAACACCTTTGATGACCTTGCGATCTTCCCACGTATTCCTTGCACTCCATTCGAACGTCGTGTGGGCGACGATCTATCGAACACCTTATGGATCTCCTTCACTCTTCAAGACTTTATGATTGGCGTAACTTAGGTACATTAATTATCTCTTGAAAAGTGAAGACCATGTAGTGCTTATATAGGCTACGTAGGGGATCATAAGGAGAATAAATATTGGGCTTCTAATATTGAAAATTAAATTGGGTCCAACCCAAATCTATTAATTCTTATCAATATTAATTTTATTTATTTTCCACTATATAAATAAAATTGCACTCCCAATATTATTCCATATTATATCAAATAATATTTCTCCGGTAGTATTATATATTCCGTGTATTTAAGATTTAAATATCCATGAATAAATTTATTTATTGCTCAATAAATATTATTCATCTCTTATATCCGAGACTAGTACCATTCAACCTTAATTATTATGCGGATTAAATCCACCTGCAGGGTTTACATAATAATTCCTTATGAACTCATCTCGGGGATATTATCAACCCTTACGGGATACACTTTCCCGTCAAGTATTCACGGCATGTCGTATATAAAATATAGTGACCCAACTTAACCGGTAATTAACCCAATAATTAAATCGGTTAATTCCTTTGGTAAATCAAAGTCACTTATATTAAATATACAAACCCGCAATAGTTTCGGGGATTAAGAATAAAATACACTGAGACTCGAATCGATTATCGCCGGCAATCCTAATCGATGAATCTCAAGCTGATCCGCCCAATACACCAAGTGTACAAGTGTGATAAAATAATTAAGATAAATTATTTTCTCTCTCACACAACGACTATACCGATGGATTAGTTCGTGTCCATCTAGGTCGTGAGCAACTGTTCGATTAAATACGAGTAACCGATAGTATGATCTTCTGTGCGCCCATGCAGCACCATACTAACTACAACGTATAAAATCCAGAACTATGATTTGCATAATTAATTAAATGCAAATAATTGTTTATTAATTAAATAGGTTAAATGCTATGACCGGGAGTTTACCGGTACTTAAATCTAGACATTAAGTACACAACTCCAACACTTTAGATCCCCTACGTAGCCTATAAAAGCACTACATGGTCTTCTCTATTCTCATAAGTTCATAACTTGAAGATCACAATTCTAGAGAGAGAAAGTAGAGAGGAAGATCCATGGAGTTCGGTAGATCGTCGCCCACACGACGTCCGAGCTAGTGCAAGGAATACGTGGGAAGATCTCAAGGTCGTCAAATTGAGTTCTTCGTTTTTCCGAACAACGAGAACGAGGTAAATCGTAAAACCCTCTTTATGATTTTATCGTTTAATTATCGTAAAAATATCGTGAACCAAGATCCGAGAACGCGACCTTTGTCGAGGTTGAACCGGGCGGTGGTGGTCGAAGATCACCGGACCGCCGGGGGTTCAACGGCTCGAGCAAGAGAGGGTCGAGAGGGGCGAGCCTCGGCTGGACGCCGAGACTCGATCGAGCGCGTGCTCGATCGTCCGGATGGGCTCGACGCGAGCTGCGGTTTCTCCCGCAGCGGACTCGCGTGCGATGCGAGCCTCGTCCGGGGACGACCAGCGGGCTGCTGGGAGCAGCCCGTACGATTGCTCAGCGCCGCTTGCACGGCGCGATCGCCGCTTGCGCGGGCTGATCGCCGCTCGCGCGGTGGCGGGCTGTGGTGATCGCATGCCACGATTTTGATCGTGGCGGATGTGCGATCACCTAGGGCATGGCTGGGCAGCCCCTTACGGCTGCTACGAACAGCCGCGAGCCCCACACGGAGGCTCGAGCGGACAGCCGCGGGCTATCCCCGCGGTTAGGGCTTCGGTTGGGCTATCCCCGTGGAAGTTCGTGGCGGGTTTCCGGCAACCGGGATTTCGATTGGAGTTGTCGTTCCGCACTTTGACAACCCCGGATATTCGATCTCCGAAGGATTTCGGTCGGAATTAATTAGATAATTTATTTATTTAAATTTATTAATTCCGGGATATCGATTTCCAACAGACTCATTCTCACCCCGGGGAGTGGAATGGAGCCAGAGCCACTTGGTCATGTAGAGGACACAAATTAGAGACCTTCGTACCATTCTTTGATAGATGGATCGATTGTCTGCTCGGCTCCCTCATTTATGAGAGATAGGGTTGTTCGCATGGTGAATCACTGGTTAGAAACTTCGAGTTTCACTTATGATTCTCCGCGTCTTGATTTACAAGATTGAATGGATCAAGTAATTGGGAGTCAATTATAAAAATCTCTTGGTGTAGTAAACGTCCACACCACGTGGCTTGCTATGCTGACGGATTTTGGATTAATTGATGTAGACAGTTGTAAGAAATTGTGAAGAGTTGTGAAGTTATCGTAAACGTCCACACCACGTGGCTTGCGGTAATATAGCAATTCCAAGCGATTGGCTTTGGTGCTGAGTAATGGTTTACACTTAGATACGCCTTATAGTATTCCTCCCCACGATGTTCCGCTATAAGTGATGTATGACCAAAGAAAATCTAATTGCTAAGTCGTTTGGGTGGGTAAACGTCCACACCACGTGGCTTGCCATACCTGATGGGATTTTAGAGGCGATTAGTGATTTAATGATATTATTAAAGGGAGATAATATCGGATATTAAATTGTTTGTTTGTTTTATGTGCTTATAGGTTAAGAATGACTGTGACCCCACTTTGTGATATACTTAAGGATGAAAACTCACTGGTTCCATATAGTACTGATTGGAAAAGAAATCTGGACATTGTCCAGACTGTTGAGCCTTCTATATCTGCTGTTGTCCCAACTCATGAGGACATTTGGAATGACCTCAGAATGATGTTGAAACATAGTGTGGAAGCCGGACAAGAAGTGATTGACATACTCTATAAATTCAGTCCTCTTGAGGAATCGCTTAAAAACGATTTCAAAAGAGCGGAACTTATAAGTATGGTCAGAAAATCACAAGCTCTTGTGGCTAAGATGGAAGTGCAAGCAAAGAAGCCCAGTGGTTGTGAACCACGGATTGGGAAGAGCAAGCCGCAAGGCAAGTGCTTTCGATGCAAGCAGTCTGGGCAACTGAAGTCTGATTTTCCTCTCATCAAAGGTACGAATTTTTCCTTAGTCACCGAAACATTATCAGTGGTGTTATCTACCAGCACCTGGTGTGTAGATACGGGGGCCACTGATCATGTCTGCAATTCATTGCAGGGGTTCCAGGAAACCCGGAGACTTAGAGAGGGAGAAATCGTGGTCTACATGGGCAATGCCGCGAGGGTGGCGGCTGTTGCAGTGGGAGACGTTCACTTACGCTTTAGTAGTGATAGGGTTTTAGTTTTACATAATTGTCTTTATGTACCCAACTTTAGAAAGAATTTAATTTCGGTTTCTAAACTTATTATGAATGGATATTCTGTTTCTTTTGACCACTCTGTGATCATAAGAAGAAACAGTGAGATTATCTGTTCTGGTACATTGGTGGACGATTTGTATGTGCTAAATCCTGAGTCTAACACGATGTAACTAATCGAGAGTAATAACACATCTACGAACACCAATAAGAGAAAGGAACCTTCTAGGATGAATCAATTATACTTGTGGCATCTAAGGCTAGGTCATATAAACTCAAATAGGCTTCAAAGGTTGAAAGCTGATGGTCTAATCAGCAATGTTGAAGGAGAGGACCTTCCAACCTGCGAATCCTGTTTAGAGGGTAAAATGACCAAGCGTCCTTTTTCTGGTAAAGGACGGAGAGCTGAACAAGTATTGGATTTGATTCACTCTGATGTATGCGGACCTATGTCTACTCAGGCAAGGGGAGGGTACGAGTATTTCATCACCTTTACTGATGATTACTCAAGGTATGGATATGTATACCTGATGCGCCACAAGAGTGATTCTTTTGACAAGTTCAAGGAATTCAAGGCTCTTGTGGAGAACCTTCGTGGTAAATCCATAAAATGCCTGCGATCTGATCGCGGAGGCGAGTACCTGTCTGGAGAATTCAAGGCATACTTGGCAGAGAATGGGATTGAATCCCAACTGACCTCACCATATACTCCTCAGCAGAATGGTGTATCAGAAAGAAGGAATAGGACTCTTATTGGACTGCCGTAAAGAGCATTTTCAAGTATTTGCGAAATACTAGGGATTATGTTCTAAGTTACGGGGCAGACAATCTGATTCCTTTGGGTTATACGGATTCGGATTTCCAAGCTGATAAGGACCGGCGAAAGTCGACATCAGGCTATGTGTACACTTTGGGAGGTGGAGCCGTATCATGGAGGAGTGTTAAGCAAAAGTGCATTTCGGACTCTACCATGGAAGCTGAATATGTTGCAGCCTCAGAGGCAGCGAAAGAGTCAGTTTGGTTCCTTAATTTCGTCCAGGACTTAGATGTGATTCCGAGTTTGCCCAAGGCTATGACAATTTATTGTGACAATAGCGGTGCAGTGGCAAACAGCAAGGAACCACGGTCCCATAGTGCTACGAAACACATAGAGCGCAAGTACCACCTGATTCGAGACATCGTCAAGAGGGGCGATGCGGTAGTCACCAAGATAGCTTCGGAGGACAACCTAGCGGACCCTTTCACCAAGATACTTCCTAAGGAAGTATATTTCAAGCACTTGGAGGGTTTGGGAGTCAGAAGTTTGGAAGATAAGACTAGACCTTAGTATAAGTGGGAGATTGATGGAGTAGTATACTTAATGTCTAGATTTGAGTATTCTGAACTCCTTGTACACTTTCATTTACCTATTAATAACGAACATTCATTTGCTTTTAATTATTGTTAATTAAATATATGCAAATTATAGTCCTGGATTTTATACGTTGTAGTTAGTATGGTGTTGTATGGGCACACAGAAGATCATACTATCGGTTACTCGTATTTAATCAAACAGTTGCTCACGACCTAGATGGACACGGACCAATCCATCGGTATAGTCGTCGTGTGAGAGAGAAAATAATTTATCTTAATTATTTTATCACACTTGTACAC
This sequence comes from Euphrasia confusa, assembly GCA_954870475.1. Classification (NCBI taxonomy): domain Eukaryota; kingdom Viridiplantae; phylum Streptophyta; class Magnoliopsida; order Lamiales; family Orobanchaceae; genus Euphrasia; species Euphrasia confusa. The sequence goes on from OX940949.1 coordinate 22,474,685, forward strand.
TTGGTGTATTGAGCGGATCGCTTGAGACTTATCAATTAGGATTGCTCTGTGATAATTGATTTAAGTCTCGGAGTATTTTATTCTTAATCCCTGAAACAATTGCGGGTGTGTATATTTAATATTAGTGACTTTGATTTTCCAAAGGAATTAACCGATTTAATTATTGGGTTAATTACCGGTTAAGTTGGGTCACTATATTTTATATATGGCATGCCGTGAATTCTTGAAGGGACAGTGTATCCCGGAAGGGTTGATAATATCCCCGAGATGAGCTCATAAGGATTTATTATGTAAACCTCGCGAGTGGATTTGTTCCGCATAATAAATAAGGTTGAGTGGTACTAGTCTCGGATATAAGAGATGAATAAATTTATTAAGCAATAAATAAATTTTATTCATGGATATTTAAATCTTAAATACACGGAATAAATAATACTAACCGGAGAAATATTATTCGATATAATATGGGTAAATATTGGGAGTGCAATTTTATTTATATAGTGGAAAATAAATAAAATTAATATTGATAAGGATTAATGGACTTGAGCATTGGGCTCAATTTAATCTTCAATATTAGAAGCCCAATATTCCACCTCCTTTAGATCCCCTACGTAGCCTATAAAAACACTACATGGCCTTCATAAAGAACAAGACAAGAATATCATTTTTTGATAGTTCTAGAGAGTTGAAGGAGATCCATAGGAGTTCGATAGATCGTCGCCCACCCGACGTTCGAACGGAGTGCAAGGAATACGTGGGAAGATTTAAAGGTATTTGATTTCGTTTCTCCGAACAACGAATCGAAGGTATAATATCTAAACCCTCTCGATATTATTTCGTTTTTGATTTATTGAATATACCGTAGAACGAAGATCCGAAAGTTCGGACCCGGAGTAGACGGACGATCACGCGGTGGTGGCGAAGCCACCGGACCGCGTGGGATCGACCCGCCTAGGGTTCGGCGGGCGCGGAGGAGGCGACCCTCAGCTGGGCCGAGGGCGCGCGGTCGATCACGGTGATCGACCGCCGGGGCGCGGGCTGGAGCCGCACCCCACCCCACCTCGACGCTGGGGACCTCCAAGCGGCGGCGAGTCGCCGGACTCGCCGCGGGGGCTGCCGATGCAGCCCCACCCGATCGCGTGGGACGCGATCCTTCGATCGCGTGAACCCCGACTCGTGGGGGTTCGGCTGGGGGCGGGCTGCGTGCCTTCGGATGCGTGGTCTCCAAAGGCCGGACTCCGGCGGATGAGTCGGCGTTCATGTGATCTCCGGCGATGGGTTTTTGACCGGGCTATGATTTCCGCAAATTTAATAGCCCGGGATATCGAATTCCAACAGTGTCGGGCCCACACAGAAGATCATACTATCGGTTACTCGTATTTAATCAAACAGTGGCTCACGACCTAGATGGACCCGGACCAATCCATCGGTATAGTCGTTGTGTGAGAGAGAAAATAATTTGTCTTAATTATTTTATCACACTTGTACACTTGGTGTATTGAGCGGATCGTTGAGATTCATCGATTAGGATTGCCGGCGATAATCGATTCGAGTCTCAGTGTATTTTATTCTTAATCCCCGATATTGTTGCGGGTGTGTATATTTAATATAAGTGACTTTGATTTACCAAAGGAATTAACCGATTTAATTATTGGGTTAATTACCGGTTAAGTTGGGTCACTATATTTCATATATGGCATGCCGTGAATGATTGACCGGACAGTGTATCCCGGAAGGGTTTATAATATCCCCGAGATGAGTTCATAAGGAATTATTGTGTAAACCTCATGAGTGGATTCGTTCCGCACAATAATTAAGGTTGAATGGTACTAGTCTCGGATTAAAGAGATAAATAAATTAATTAGCAATAAATTAATTTTATTCATGGATATTTAAATCTTAAATACACGGAATAAATAATACTACCGGAGAAATATTATTTGATATAATATGGTTTAATATTGGGATTGCAATTAATTTATATAGTGGAAAATAAATTAATTAATATTGATAAGGATTAATGGACTTGAGCAGTGGGCTCAATTTAATCTTCAATATTGGAAGCCCAATATTCCACCTCCTTTAGATCCCCTACGTAGCCTATAAAAGCACTACATGGCCTTCATAAATCATAAGACAAGATTATCATACTTGATATTCTAGAGAGTTGAAGGAGATCCATAGGAGTTCGATAGATCGTCGCCCACCCGACGTTCGAACGGAGTGCAAGGAATACGTGGGAAGATCCAAAAGGTTTTCAATTGATTTCGTTTCTCCGCACAACGAATCAAAGGTATGATCATAAAACTCCTTGTGTGATTTTATGTTCAATTAAATTGTGATACATACATGAACGCACGATCCGGGAAAACGACGAACTTCGGGGACGGGGATTCGAGATCTCCGGCGAAGGTTCGAAGGACCCTCGGCTGGGAGCCGAGGGGTGCGATCGAGCCCTAGGGGCGTCGATCGCGGGGCCCACACGAGGACGCCCCGGCTGGACGCCGGGGCACGCGATCGACCGCGGGGTCGATCGCCGGGCGAGCCGCGGCTGGGCCGCGGTGGGTGCGCTGGGCGCACCGCCCTCCTCGGCGGTGGCGGTGAGTCGCCGGACTTACCGCCGGGGGGCTGTTCGGAACAGCCCCACGGGGATGCGCGTGCATCCCCGGCGATCGCTAGGGCTAGCGATCGCGAGCCCCGTGCGGGGGCTCGGCTGGGCGCGCGGGTTCGCCCGTGCGGTGCTCGGTCGAGCTCTGGCTCGTACGGTGGTTCGCGTGTTTCCGGCGAGGGGATTTCGGTCGGGGTTATCGGTTCCGCAATTTTTGATACCCCGGGATATCGATTTCCAGCATAGAGATCCCCGCCGGGATCGAGGCGAAGAGCCCTCGGCTCCAGCCGAGGGGGCGATCGAACCCTAGGGTTCGATCGCGGGTGAGCTGCGGGGTTACCCGCAGCGGGCTCGCATGAGCTGCGGGGTTACCCGCAGCGGTCGTGCGAGGGGATCACCCCTCGCTGGGCAGCGAGTCAGCGACTCGCTGCGGGGCTGCTACGAGCAGCCCCGGGGATGCCGTGAGGCATCCCAACGATCATCGCGAGATGATCGCGAGCCCCGTGCGGGGGCTCGGCTGGGCACCACGGGCGGACCGTGGTGGTGCTCGGTTGAGCTCCGGCTCGTACGGTGGTTCGTGGTCGGATCTCCGGCGATCGAGGATTTCGGTCGGGTTGTTATTTTCCGCAAATTTTAATAGCCCGGGATATCGATTTCCAACAATTGGTATCAGAGCGTTTGGTTTCGTGTTCATGTATGTGTTCAATTATCGTTCTACCTTGCAGGGATTCCGACTATCATGGTTGATTAATTGTTATTTAATTTTTACCATGATTATTAAACTCTCGGACATGTCGAGATTCGTTTTGTGTGGATGAATGCTTGTAATAGTAAAAATTCGGGGGTTGACCGAATTTAGATTTATTATTATTGTTCTATGTTTTCCGGAAAGTGTATAGGGTCGATTTCATGTATTGAATCGATACCGGAATTGTAAATTTATTTCTTTTAATTTATTTACGTTGGATCGATGCCGAGACGACCGCCGGAGAACGCGTGTGACGAAGAAGACGAAGAGGACAAAAATCCGGGGGGTCGATCAACCCCATGATCGACCCCATGACCGAAGCCATGGGGAGGGGTCGATCGCCCCTCGCCTGGGGCTGCCGCCGGTATGGTGGTGGCCGGCCGGCTGGGGAGGCGGCGGCGGTGCCCTCTTCCGGTGGTGGCGGCGGTCGATGATGGTGGTGGTGGTGCGGGGATCCCCAACCCGTACTACTCCTACCTAGATTCACTTTCCTAATTGATTCAAGTTTTCCTATTTTGAAAATTCCTAAGTTTGGGAACTCTAATGGAAATAGGAAAAGAATTAATTAATATTATTTATTTCCTTATTCTATTATGGAAGTCTTCTAGAATATTCCAAGTCCTACTTGGAATAGGAATCTAGAGATTTAATAGAATTAGATAGGAAAATAATTAATTAATAAATTAATTTATTTCCTATTTGATTATTCATATTTTATGGGAATTTTCATGGACATGGAAATTAATTAATTTTGGAAAGTAGAAGAGTCCTAATTTATTTTATTTCCTTATTCTATTATAGAAGTCTTCTAGAATATTCCAAGTTTTACTTGGATAGATTATTCTAGAAATTTAATAGAATTAGATGGGAAAATAAATAAATAAAATATTAATGATATTTAATTTTATTTTTGATTTATTCGATTGACTTAATTTTCGAATTAAGTATCTTTTGGATTTATTAAAAATAAATAGATTTAAATATTGGGATTAATATTCTCGTCACATGGAGCATTCAAGAACGAAGACTGAAGACTAGAAGACGCATACGGAGATGGAATAAAGCCATGATAGTCGGAAAATAATTTTCTAGCATTATTTTGACTATGTGATATGTGCTTTATTACTTGTATGCATGCTTATGTGTTTAATTATGCATTAGATAGCGTATCCCTTTGTTATAAAAAGCTAAGTGGGAGCGGGGATGGAAACATTCCCATGGTCTCCATTACTGTTCTCTTGGTGACATTTATGGGCTTTTGAAGTTCATATAGGTATGTCATTGGAGGAGAATTCTTGTAATTCCTTTTACAAGAAACATTGATTAAGTTTATCAAACAATGCCTAATTTGTCTTTCTGAAACTGACTTCAAGTCGACTCATTCTCACCCCGGGGAGTGGAATGGAGCCAAAGCCACTTGGTCATGTGGATGACACAAATTAGAGACCTTCGTACCATTCTTTGATAGATGGATCGATTGTCTGCTCGGCTCCCTCATCTAATGAGAGATAGGGTTGTTCGCATGGTGAATCACTGGTTAGAAACTTCGAGTTTCACTTATGATTCTCCGCGTCTTGATTTACGAAAATCGAATGGTTCAAGTAATTTGGAGTCAACTATAAAAATCTTTTGGTGTAGTAAACGTCCACACGAACGTGGCTTACTATGCTGAATGGGATTTTTGGAAATAGTTGATGTAGACAGTTGTAGGGAATTGTGAAGGATTGTGAGTTATCGTAAACGTCCACACTAACGTGGCTTGCGGTGACGTAGCAATTCCAAATAATTCACCTTAGTGTTGGGATATGTCCTTCGATCCTACGTGTGCAATCGATAAAGTCATAAGGTCGTCTATGGATGTTAAATGATTATTTGATAATATTATTTGTTGGGAACAATATAATATTGATCGATAAATCATACCTACAGGGTCACACACGGACTCAAAGATGATGTACGTTGCTTGATAAATATATTGATTTAGAATCAATATTTACGTGGATTTAATTCACATGCATTGGATGCATGGCTTGCATGGATGCATGTCACATAGTGTGACATGGCATGCCACACAAGCTAGTGGGACCATGTCTTATGCTAGTTGGCATGATGATGTGGTATGACCATTCATATTCACCATAAACCACCCCATCATGTGTGTTGATGACACACATTAAGGTGGGGGGTTACAAGGTTGATAATGGGACAATTATGTGACCATAATGAGATGAATAAGAGGGTGAAAATCAGATTTTCACACAACTTAATCACATATTTCGAAATCCACACAAAAGAGAGAAAGGAGAGAGTGTTCTTGGAGAACCGACTCGATCAAGCAAAGTGTTCGTCATTCGGGTTCGTGTGCAACACGTAGAGGCCGGGCCATTTGTGCGGCTTCAACATCCGGGCGATCTAGACAAGAGGAGTGACGAGGTCATTCACAAGGAGAGCTTCGAGAGGCTGATCCATTAAGGTGGTTCAATCGACTCAACACCACCTTAACCAAAATCAACGATCACCAAAAGTAAGTAATCGTTGAACCTTATATATATATATTGGATGTGTATATATATGTTTATATGTGTTCTTATACACATTAAGTGTGCACTAAGATCCAAGCATGATAGATTTATATGCTTTACACGCTTCCGCACACACGGTATATCGATCGGATCGGTATACCGGTACCTTCAATTGGTATCATAGCCTAGGGCTCGTGCACACTTTTGTGTTGGACACGAAGGTTAAATCAACATAATTGGATTTTTGGTTTAATTGTGATTATGTGATTAGATGTAAGGCCGGCCACCGTTAGTGGTCGGGTGAATGATTTCGTCGTTTTTTACGTTTCGATTGGCCATAGTCTTTTGAGGGCTGCGTCCCTTGGAATCATTTGTAATAGATAGGTTTTTCTATTATATTTGTATTGTACTACTTGTAAGCGATGGACTTAGTACATGGTTCGATGGAGGATCTCGGCTCTCTGGCGAAAACGAGAAGAAACGAAGCAAAACGAAGCAAAACGGACAAAACCGGGCTGCTGGAGCCAAACGGCGGGCGCCGTTGTAGCTCCAGCGGGCGCTGTTTTGTTTCGGCGGGCGCCGTTTTGGAAACGGAGACCGCCGAAAGCCCTTTTTCTTGGCAGATTGTTCCCGGACCTTTCGGCGGGCGCCGTTTTGGAAACGGCGACCGCCGGTGGTGTTCAGCGACCGCTGGTTGTGAAACGGCGGGCGCTGTTCGTGGTTTTATGGGTACGGAATAGATTTGACCAAAATCGGAGGGCACGGAACTAAAACGGAGGGCGAGGACCAGTCCAGAAGATGTTCAAGGCTTTTGTTGTTATTTTAATCTTTTCGTTTGAGAGTTGTGAGGTTCTAGGGGCCTTTCGATTTCGTATTTATTTGCTTTGCTAGTTATAGGATGTTTTATGTTATAAATGTTCAACTTACATATAAACACCTATGCATGCAAGTTCCCAAAATAATGAGTATAATGTCTTGTCCAAAAACATCACACTCATGAAGCCCTCGATCATAAGTTGGTAGGTCCGCCTTAGCGGGGTACTACTTGTTATCTTGGGATAAGTGGGAGTAAGGGTTAGACCCTTACACGTGACTTTGGTTTTCTCATCGATAGATCCACTGCAGGCGTGGCTATCGAGACATGAGATGAGAATGGGATTCTCATCGACCGAGAGTGATATTAGATATCATTGACATGGGTGTGTCTACCTATCTTGAAATACTTAAGTGCAGACTCAGTCGGCTTAAAGATTTGCAAGATGAGGATCTCGGAATCGTTTTGTTCTAAGGGACAATGATATTAGATATCAATTGAACAAAATGAAATAAATAAGTACAATTGTTAGACAACCTTATTTGTTTACCGCTTTGTGGATGTTTACATACTTTAGTTATCTTTCTTTTATAGTTTATCATGTCAAATATCAACTCAATTCAAGTTTGGTTCAATTCTTGATTATGAAAAATTGAACAAATTTTCTTGATTCACAACGTAATTTGAGGATGGTCCTCAAATACGAAGACAAGGAAAATGTGTTAGATAACCACATCCTAAGATATCATTGAACAACTCAATATCATGTTCGGAGAATATTCAATGATTGAGCGGTTCGGTGTGACCAGGGTCATCGCTTCAGCTAGGCTGGAAAAATGGAAATCTATGGGATCACATGTGCAACAAATGATTGGATTATTTGTTTCAAGTGACCGCCTAGATTTATCCTATGATGATTATTTGGCAACCGATTTCATACTTCAATCTCATGATGGTTATAATGCTTTTAGGCTAAATTTTCCATATGAATGGTTTGAAGAAATCGCTTCGTGAGCTCCACGGGATGCTCAAGGCTGCTGAGCCGGCGATAGAGAAGGACCCTAAGAGGGAAATTCTTATGATATAGGATAGGGTATTCAAAAGAGCATGGGCAAGAAGGCTACTAGGGTTCCTAGGGAATCTCAATGCGTCTACTGCAAAAGTGTTGGACACTACTTGCAAACTTATAAAAGTTCATATTTTATTCAATTTCAAAACAAATGCCTAATTTGTCTTTCATTTGATGGATTATAAGGTTATGATTATTTACACCTCGGGGAGTGATTTAATCCAAAACACTTAAGTTCATCAATGACACAAATTAGAGACTTTCGAGCCATTGGATGGCGTGAATCGATTGTCTGGTTGGCTCCCTCATATTTTATGAGAGATAGGGCTTCAATTGCATGATAATATCACTGGTTAGAAAACTTTGATTTTTCACTTACGATTTATTACGTTTTGACATTGAGATAATTTTGAATGGGAAATTCGAATAAGAGTCACTTATTGAGAATAATTGAACTTGCCCAAAGTTCAAAGAAGATGTGAAGAGCGGGGTTGCTTCATCTTCAGGTATTAATGTTATAGACATTAAACTTCACAAATTCTACTTCTTGGGTATTGGATTCCAAACGTAGTTCTCACATTTGTATGTGGAGGAACTACATAGAAGTATAAGTTTGGTGAGTAGAGATGTCGTTCTACGGGCGAGAAATGGAGCGAAGGTCGCTGCATTAGCCGTATGATCATATGATGTTGTTTTGCCTTAGGGCCTTGTTTTAGTATTATAACTATGTAATTTCGTACCTTCAATAAACAATGAATATTGGTTCAGTATTGGATACTGATGGATTAGTTTTTCACTAATTAAATAGTTTGATAACTATTTTAATTGTGAACTATTCTTTGTTTTGGTACGATTATTACATTATTTATGTATACTTTAAACTCAACAAATCATATATAACATTAACACAAAAGTCCAAATCGAATAAGTCTCATTGAGACATAACTGTAACATTGTTGATTAGATCAAAATCTAAACATGTAACGAATCTTCTTTTAGAAGGCATTCTAGAATCATTTGACTTGGAGTCATTTGATACATGTGAATGATGTTTGATGGACAAAGATAACAATGTCATCTTTCTTGGAGAAAGGAGAACATGTGAGTGATTAATTAGGGATGATCCATACTGATGTATGTGGAACCTATCAGTTCACAAGCACATGAAGGTTATGTTTCGGAAAAGAGAAAACAAACTATATTAGATATAGTTCGACCATTCGATGAGAGGTCTAAATGAACTACTGGTCTCTTTTGGGAACACACAATTCTTGACTTCGACTTATACACTGAATAGGACGCTGTCAAAAGTTGTTGATAAGACATCATACTAGGTATGGAAAGGGAGGGTCCCTAAATTGTTTTCATCAAAATTTGAGGTTCTAAAAGCTTCTCTGACGAGATTTATCTCTATAGAGCTTGAACTCAAATGGGATAAAAGTTTTTTATGGTATCCATAAGAAACTCGAGGGTACAACTTCTACGATCTATCTGAGAACAATATTTTGTTGCTCGAGATAGTGATTTTCTTGAAAAGAGTTATCTTTCCTAGAAATTCAGTAGGAGCTCGGTTGTCTTGAACGAGGTTCAAGTGAAACAACCAATGATGAATACTCAAGACTAGGTTGAGAGTATTCTTATGGTTTTGGAAGCCATATCAGCCCTCGTAGGTCCGAAAGGAATAAATCTATCTCTATTATTCAAATACTTAGATATTGTGACCAATGAGAGATATGAATTCATGCTTTTGGAAAGCGGTGAACCTTCGACCTAATTCCAAGCTATGACGAGTCCAGCTACTGAAAATTGGCATGGTGCCATGAAATCTGAGATGATATCAATATCTGATAATCAAGTTTGGAACTTGATCACGGGGTTAGACCCAATGAATGCTAATAGATCTTAAAGATCTAAACAGACAAATGGAAAACCTAGGGTTTTCAAAGCAAGTTTGATGGTAAAAGTTTTATTCATGAGGTGGATTGTGGAAAAACTTTCACCAGTTGTTTTGATTAAATCATTCAGATTATCTTAGTCATTGCTACTCATCTTGATAATGAGTTATGGTAATATTGGATGTTAAAACTAACTTCTTGAATTGGATTCTAGAAGAGAATGTGTTTTGACACAGCCAAAGAGTTTTATCGATCCTAATAAGGCTGAGAAATTATGCAATCTTATAATTCCATTTATGGAATAAAGCAAAGCATATCGGAGTAGCAATCTTCAGTTCAATGAATCCATACGGGGTTTTGGATTTCAGAGGAACTCGGAAGAGTCTTGTTTTACAAGAAGAACAGTGGGAGTTACGTTGTATACATTGTGTTGTATGTCGATGACATACTCCTTATTGGAAACAATGTTTCTATGCTTAATTCTATTAAAGAATGGCTTGGAAATTGTTTTTCAATAAAGGATCTTGGAGAAGCACAGTACATATTGGGCATCAAGATCTCTCGGAACAGATCGAAAAGGATGTTTGGACTTAGTAAAGCGACCTATATTGATAAGGTGCTTGATAAGTTCAGAATGAAAGACGCCAGAACGGGTCTCATTCCAATGAGTCATGGCACATCACTTAGCAAGATGCAAGGCCTTACGGTACTTGATGAGCAAAAGAGGATGTAAAACATTCCTTATGCTTCGGCAATAGGGTCTATAATGTACGCCATGATATGTACACGACTGGACGTATTGTATGCTTTTAGCATGACGATTCGGTTTCAAGGAAACCCAGGTGGGACGCATTAGACTGCGGCCAAGAGTATTCTTATGTACCTTAGATGGACTAAAGAATATTTTGTTGTCTTTGGAAGACAAAAAGAGTTGATATTGACAAGCAGTTTGACTGCTAACTTCAAAACAGACTAAGATTATTTCCGATTTTAATCTGGTTATATCTTTTGTCTGGTTAGAGGTGAAATTTGCTGGAATAGTTCCATGCAATGCAATATAGCTGATTAAACTACAGAAGTTGAGCACAGTATTGCATTGGATGCAGTAATGTTGGCAGTTAAGATTTGAAAGTTCTTGAATGAACTAGGTGCCGTAACTAGCTTAGCCCATCCGATAATTCTCTATTTATAGTAGAGTTATCGCGCAAGCCAATGAGCTAGGAAGCACCACAAGTCTAAAACTGGTGCTCAGGAAGTTCCACATTATCTGGGAGATAGTTTTGTGGAGACATCGAGATAATAAAGTTGCAACTTTTGGTAAGGTTGCAAACCCGTTTTCAAACCTCTCCAGCAGTTTAAGCTTGAGGCTTTCACAACTGCAATAGAGATCAAACATCTTAGAGATGGGTTGTGATTTCTATTACTGTATTAGATACTTTTGGAGATTTGGTAAACATTCACTCATATGTATAATACATGTTTCTTCATATAAATATGGTTTAATTTATATGAATTGTCCAAATGATTAAGTGATATCAATTGGGTTATGAGGTCGACTTACCGCATAATGAAGTCTCAATGGTTGAACTGATATACTTAAATCATATAGTTGTTCCTGGTTCGTATAATCGAGTACGGACAAACCGATAATACAATGAACTAGTTTGTAATGTGTACTATAGCGCCGCTTCATGGGCTAGTGATGTGGGACATCAAGTACAATTACATAGATATTAGCTGGGAGTTAATGATCGAACAGACCCGACTGGAATAGTATTTAAGATTTCGAGTCATAATACTATTTCATTGACTGTCGAGCAATTTCCTCTGACCTGAGTAGTCCAGAGTGATTCCATTGTGAAATGGTGTACTTTGATACAAGTAAACGCCTTTCGTAAAAGGAGGTTATAAAACTTGTTATTGGGTATATCAGGAAGCAAGTGGGAGAGCTTGGACTGACAAGATGGGATTGTCCTCCATTTTTATAATGGGATACATGTCTTACCGGCCACTTGGAGAGTCGAGACTGTGGAAAATACGTGGCCACGTCCAGATTCGTATCATAGTGATAAATCTGGTTTTACAGTCTGTCTCAAAGTCCAAGAAAGGTTTGAACCGATTGAGGATGACTCGAGTCTTGCCTCAAGTTCAAACTTAGACATAAAGTGACAACAGGAAGTTGGCAGCACACTGGCTCTGAAGGCCAAGTGGGAGATTGTTGGGATATGTCCTTCGATCCTACGTGTGCAATCGATAAAGTCATAAGGTCGTCTATGGATGTTAAATGATTATTTGATAATATTATTTGTTGGGAACAATATAATATTGATCGATAAATCATACCTACAGGGTCACACACGGACTCAAAGATGATGTACGTTGCTTGATAAATATATTGATTTAGAATCAATATTTACGTGGATTTAATTCACATGCATTGGATGCATGGCTTGCATGGATGCATGTCACATAGTGTGACATGGCATGCCACACAAGCTAGTGGGACCATGTCTTATGCTAGTTGGCATGATGATGTGGTATGACCATTCATATTCACCATAAACCACCCCATCATGTGTGTTGATGACACACATTAAGGTGGGGGGTTACAAGGTTGATAATGGGACAATTATGTGACCATAATGAGATGAATAAGAGGGTGAAAATCAGATTTTCACACAACTTAATCACATATTTCGAAATCCACACAAAAGAGAGAAAGGAGAGAGTGTTCTTGGAGAACCGACTCGATCAAGCAAAGTGTTCGTCATTCGGGTTCGTGTGCAACACGTAGAGGCCGGGCCATTTGTGCGGCTTCAACATCCGGGCGATCTAGACAAGAGGAGTGACGAGGTCATTCACAAGGAGAGCTTCGAGAGGCTGATCCATTAAGGTGGTTCAATCGACTCAACACCACCTTAACCAAAATCAACGATCACCAAAAGTAAGTAATCGTTGAACCTTATATATATATATTGGATGTGTATATATATGTTTATATGTGTTCTTATACACATTAAGTGTGCACTAAGATCCAAGCATGATAGATTTATATGCTTTACACGCTTCCGCACACACGGTATATCGATCGGATCGGTATACCGGTACCTTCACTTAGTACTGAGTAATGGTTTACACTTAGGTACGCTTTATAGTATTCTTCCCAACGAAGTAACGCTATAATGATGTACGACCAAAGCAAATCTAATTGCTAAATCATTTGGGTGGGTAAACGTCCACGTACACGAACGTGGCTTGCCTTACCTGATGGGATTTTAGATGTAATTAGTAATTTAATGATATTATTTGAGGGAGATAATATCGGATATTAAATTGATTGTTTGTTTATATGTGCTTATAGGTTTAGAGAATAGCTATGAATCCACTTTCTGTGATACTCAAGGAACATATACTCACTGGTCCCAATTACATTGATTGGAAGAGAAATTTAGACATTGTCCTGACTTCTGAGGAGTACAAGTTTGTACTCCATGAAGTATGCCCTGCCGAGCCCACGGCTGCCTCAACTGATGAGGAAAAACTAGCATATCGGAAGTGGAAAAAGGCTGATGAAATGGCTAGGTGTTATATTTTGGCTTCCATGTCAAATGTACTCCAAACCCAACATGAGCCGATGGACACTGCCTATGATATGATGTTTAACCTCAAGGAGATGTTTGGGGAGCAAGATCGTGCGGCTAGGCAAGAAGCCATGAGAGTCCTCATGTCAACTACTCAGTCTGAAGGAACGCCCGTTGGGGAGCACGTTCTTAAGATGATGAGTTTGTTGAATGAACTTGAGGTCCTAGGAGCTTCTATTGATGGTGAGACGCAAGTCGACATCATACTCCAGTCTCTGGCCCCTAGTTTTGAGCAGTTTCGTATGAGCTATAATATGGGTAAACTATCTTATACTCTTGCGCAACTCCTGACTGAACTAAAGGCGGCAGAGGGGATCTACAAGAAGGGCAAGTCTCAAGCGCTTGTAGCTACTAAATCCAAGGGCTCGAAGCCTGTTGGAGGTAGGGGCAAGAAAAGGAAGCAAGCCTGGAAACCCAGTGGTGCCAAGAGGAGTGGACCACGAGTGGGGGCTGCAAAGCCAAGAGGCAAGTGCTTCCGATGCAATAAGTCTGGACACTGGAAGTCTGAATGTCCTCTCAAAGGTACGAATTTTTCTTTAGTCGTAAACACATAGTCAGCGGTATTATCTACCAGAAATCTGGTGTGTAGATATGGAACCACTGACGGTATGTGCGTTTTAAATGCAGGGGTTCTAGAAAACCCGGCGACTTAGAAAAGAAGAGTTCGAGTCTACATGGGCGAAGCTGTTGGGGTAGCAGCGGTTGCGGTGGAAGACATTTATCTGTTTTCAGTAGCTTTAGGATTTCATTTCAAGTTATTGCTTAATGTACCCCTTATTTTGAAAAGAACTTTTGTTCTGGATTTTCTTTATTAATGAATGGATATTTATTTCTTTAATCATTCAGTGATTTAGATAAGAAATAATGGTGTTATCTATTCTGGTACATTTTAGATAGCAATATATGAATGATGAATCCTTAGTCTACCACGATGCAACAAACCGTTATGTATAACTTGTTTTACTTGTTAGATATATTTCTTGATTGAATCATTATACTTGTGAATTCTTATACTTAGTAGTATTTATTCAAATTAGATTCAAAAGGTCGAAATTGATTTGATCAATTGTAGTTGAAGGAATGGACCTTCCGACCTAAGAGTTGAATTTGGAAGATGATACAACTAAGCATACCTTTCTAGATAAAGGATAGAATTCGGACAAGTATTGAGAATGATCAATGATATATGCAGATGTATGTGTAATTAGAAGGGTGCGAGTAGGTCTTTTAAGAATACTCGTAGATGGATTAGAATACTTGATGTGCTATAAAAGCAAAGTGTTTTAGTCACAAAGCAATTATGGGGAACCTTCTAAGTATATCCATTGGAAGCCTGCGACAAAAATCGCGGAGGCTATCACCTATCTGAATAACACATAGCATAATCAAAGATTGAGATTAAATCTCAAATGACTACACCATACACTTACGTGTAGAGATGGTGAGTCAATAAGAAATAGAATTCTGATAGTAAAAGAACAAGTTGTTCGGAACTACCTATGTTCTATGGATACTCCTGGAGACAACGGCATATTCAATATGGTTGTAGGATATCCTAGATGAACAAGATATTGTATGTTCTATAGTACTATGAACCAGAAGGACGTTTATCGCCCGGTTCTTAGAGGAAGACTATTTGATGAACTACAAAGCCCTAACTAACGAAAAACCTTCGAATGAGAAAAAGGACATAGTCTAAGAACCAGCCAAACCGAGTAGAGATACACCACACACTGCACCTACTATTATTACTGTTATACACCGGGACGCCATTGCAGTGGGAGGTTGTTAAGACAACCGGAGATGTTCATAAGACTAGAAGAGTTTTCAACTCTGGATCTGGTAAAGATGAAATCGATCCCTAGCTCTGCATGAGGGCAGTACTAGATCTAAATGTGCCTACTCAGAAAACAATAAGGATTATTGTTAAGAGGCAAGATCATTTAGAGTACAAGCTTAGTAAATCTATTTATGGATTGAAACAAAGCTATAAATCGTGGAACTTGCGAATTGATGGGATAGTCCATTTGATGGATTCATCAAAGGGCATAGACGAAAGGTGTATTGGAGACGTAATAGAAACAAGGTAGTGTTTCTCGGAGTTTTTATGTAGATGACATTTTATCATTGGCAACAATGTAAAGATGTTGTCAGACATAAGATAATGGTTGTCTAAATGAATCAAGATATAAGATTGAGTAGAAGTTAGAGCATGTTCTTGAGATCTTTCGATCTAAGGATAAGAACATTGTACTTCTCCTAGATATCTTATATGATTATGGTTTGTTTTAAACATGCATACTTCTGAGAAAGGTTATTGCCTTTCAGAGACAGAACATACATCTATCTAAAGGGTATGTGTTTCGAACACATGAAGGAGATAGATGAGGACAAAGCAGTTTCCTATACTTCAAGTATGGAAAGCTTTATAGATGCAATGTTGTAAAACGAGAACCTGATATTTCCTATACGAGTCATCGTCTAGTGAGACGACGCTGTAGTCACCAATATAACTTCAGAACGGCAACCTAGATTGCTCATTCACATGGTACATCTTGGAAGTATAGTATTAAGCACGTGAAGGGTATGGAAGTCGGGAGTTTGGAAGAAATGACTAGACCTTAGTATAAGTGGGAGATTGTTGGAGTTGTATACTTAATGTCTAGATTTAAGTAACGGAAACTCCCGGTCATAGCATTTAATCTATTTAATTAATAAACAATTGTTTGCATTTAATTATTGATAATTAATTATGCAAAATTATAGTCCTGGATTTCATACGTTGTAGTTAGTATGGTGTGCATGGGCACACAGAAGATCATACTATCGGTTACTCGTATTTAATCAAACAGATGCTCACGACCTAGATGGGTACGGACCAATCCATCGGTATAGTCGTTGTGTGAGAGAGAGAATAATTTATCTTAATTATTTTATCACACTTGTACACTTAGTGTATTGAGCGGATCGCTTGAGATTTATTGATTAGGATTGCCTTGGATAATCAATTTAAATCTCAGAGTATTTTATTCTTAATCCCCGATACTATTGCGGGTGTGTATATTTAATATTAGAGACTTTGATTTTCCAAAGGAATTAACCGATTTAATTATTGGGTTAATTACCGGTTAAGTTGGGTCGCTATATTTTATATATGACATGCCGTCAATTCTTGACGGGAAAGTGTATCCCGGAAGGGTTGATAATATCCCCGAGATGAGTTCATAAGGAATTATTGTGTAAACCTCATGAGTGGATTTGTTCCGCACAATAATTAAGGTTGAATGGTACTAGTCTCGGATATAAGAGATGAATATAATTTATTGAGCAATAAATAAATTTATTCATGGATATTTAAATCTTAAATACACGGAATAAATAATACTACCGGAGAAATATTATTTGATATAATATGGTTTAATATTGGGAGTGCAATTAATTTATATAGTGGAAAATAAATTAATTTATATTGATAAGGATTAATGGACTTGAGCATTGGGCTCAATTTAATCTTCAATATTGGAAGCCCAATATTCCACCTCCTTTAGATCCCCTACGTAGCCTATAAAAGCACTACATGGCCTTCATAAATAATGAGACAAGAATATCAATACTTGATAGTTCTAGAGAGTTGAAGGAGATCCATAGGAGTTCGATAGATCGTCGCCCACCCGACGTTCGAACGGAGTGCAAGGAATACGTGGGAAGATCGTAAGGTCATCTTGATTTCGTTTCTCCGCACAACGAATCGAAAGGTATATTCATAAACTCCTTTGTGTGATTTTATGTGATATTAATTGTAATACATACATGAACACACGATCCGGAAAACGAGCGAGACCGGGGACGGGGATAGACCGAGCGATGGTGGTCGAAGACCACCGGACCGCCGGCGGTCTAGAGATCCCCGCTGGGATCGAGGCGAAGAGCCCTTGGCTCCAGCCGAGGGGGCGATCGAACCCTAGGGTTCGATCGCGGGTGAGCTGCGGGGTTACCCGCAGCGGGCTCGCATGAGCTGCGGGGTTACCCGCAGCGGTCGTGCGAGGGGATCACCCCTCGCTGGGCAGCGAGTCAGCGACTCGCTGCGGGGCTGCTACGAGCAGCCCCGGGGATGCCGTGAGGCATCCCAGCGATCATCGCGAGATGATCGCGAGCCCCGTGCGGGGGCTCGGCTGGGCACCACGGGCGGACCGTGGTGGTGCTCGGTTGAGCTCCGGCTCGTACGTTGGTTCGTGGTCGGATCTCCGGCGATCGAGGATTTCGGTCGGGTTGTTATTTTCCGCAAATTTTAATAGCCCGGGATATCGATTTCCAACAGATGGTTCTCCACAATAGCTTTGTGTCCATTGACTTGTCAAAACACTTGCTTTTGTGGCACATCAGGTATTCTAATCCATTTCTCGAGTAATCATCAAATGAAGTACTCGTACCTTATTGTCTGAGTAGACATAGGTCTGCATACATCAGAGTCAATCAATTCTAATAATTGTCCGGATCTTATATCTTATATCCAGAAAAAGATTGCTTAGTCATGTTATCTTCGAAAATTAGATTCTTGGGTCGGAAGGTCCACTCCTTCAACTTAATTGATCAAACTATGAATTTTCGATCTTTGAACTCTTATTTAAATAAATATGACTTAGCATAAGAATCCACAAGTATAAATGATTTAATAAAGAAATATCTTATTAGTAAAACGAGTTATATAAAACGGTTCGTTGCATCGTGGTAGACTCAGGATTCATCATTTATATATTGCTAACTAATGTACCAGAATAGATAATATCATCATTTCTTTTCCATAACCATCAAATGATTAAAAGAAATAAAATATCCATTCATTAAATTTCAGAAATCCAGAACAAAGTTCTTTCTAAAATTAAAGGGGTACATAAAGCAATAACTCAAAATGAAATCCTATATCTATGAAGATATATGTCTTCCACTACAACAACTGCCTCCTCCACTTCATTGCCCATGTAGACTACGATCTTTTCTTTTCCAATTCATCAAGTTTCCTGGAACCTCTGCATTTAGAATGCACATACCGTCAGTGGTTCCATATCTACACACCAGGTCCTGGTAGATAATACCACTGACTATGTTTCTTTGACTAAAGAGAAATTTCGTACCTTCTTTGAGAGGATAATCAGACTTCCAGTACCCAGACTGTTTGCATCGAGAACACTTGCCTCTTGGTTTTCTCGTCCCATCTCGTGGTCCAAGTAACTTAGAACCACTGGGTCTCTTTGCTTGCTTTTCCTTTCCCCCGATCTTCCCTTTAGGTTCAAAACCTTTGGCATTGGCTACGTACAAGAGCTTGCGATTTTCGTCTCAACTCGTCCAAAAGGTCCATCATCTCAAAAACGTGTTCAAGCGTTTTATCGAATCGACTGGCCTTTATGAGTATCCTCATCGCCTCTTGTCTAGCCTCTATGTCATGTCTAAACATCTGCTTGAGTTTGAACATGATATCATAATCAGTGGTTATTGCATAAGCATTTTCCCACTTCTTAAAATCAGTCATTTCCTCATCAGTTGAGACATTTGTAGGCTCGGGAGGACAAAGTTCGTTGAGTACAATCTTGTACTCTTTAACAGTTTGGGCAATGTCTAGGTCTCTATTCCAATCAATACATTCAGGGACCAATGAGTTAAATTCCTTAAGTATCACTGAAAGTGGGTTCAAAGTCATTTCTTAATCTATGAGCACATATAACAACAAACAATTAATTTAATATCCGATATCATCTCCCTCAAATAATATCATTAAATTACTAATCACATCTAAAATCCCATCAGATATGGCAAGCCACGTGGTGTGGACGTTTACCTATCCAAATGATTTAGCAATTAGATTTGCTTCGGTCGCACATCAATTATAGCGTTACTTCGTGGGGAAGAATACTATAAAGCGTACCTAAGTGTAAACCATTACTCAGTACTAAAGTGAATTGTTTAGAACTGCTACGTCACCGCAAGCCACGTGGTGTGGACGTTTACGATAACTCACAATTCTTCACAATTCCTTACAACTGTCTGCATCAATTAATCCAAAATCCCATTCAGTATAGCAAGCCACGTGGTGTGGACGTTTACTACACCAAAAAGATTTTTATATTTGACATCCAATTAATTGATTCATTCAATCTTGTAAATCAAGACGCGGAGAATCATAAGTGAAACTCGAAGTTTCTTACCAGTGATTCACCATGCGAACAACCCTATCTCTCATAGAATGAAGGAGCCGAGCAGACGATCGATCTAGTCATAAAATGACACGAAAGTCTCTTATTTGTGTCCTCTACATGACCAAGTGGCTTTGGCTCCATTCCACTCCTCGGGGTGAGAATGAGTCGACTTGAAATCACTTTCAGAAAGACAAATTAAGAATTTTTTGATAAAGTTAATCAATCTTTCTCGTAAATGGAATTACAAGAATTCTCCTCCAATGACTTGTCTATACGAACTTCAAAAGTCCATAAAAGTCACCAAGAGAACTGCAATGGAGACCATGGGATTGTTTCCAATCCCTTTCTCACTTAAATTTTTACAATAAAGGGATACAATATCTAATGCATAATTAAATACACATAAACATGCATACATGAAATAAATCACAAAGAATATTATCACATAATCAAAATAATACTAGAATACTATTTTCCGACTATTATGGCTTTATTCCATCCCCGTACGCTTCTTCTAGTCTTCATTCAGTCTTCGTTCTTGCAATATTAATTGAATGCTCTATGTGATGGGAATATTAATTCCAATATTTAAATCTATTTATTTTTAATAAATCCAAAAGTTACTTAATTCAAAAATTAAGTCAATCGAATAAATCAAAAATAAAATTAAATATTATTAATATTTTTATTATTTTTATTTTCCTTTTCTAATTCCATTAAATCTCTATAATCCTATCCAAGACCCACTTGGAATATTATAGAAGATTTCCATAATGGAATAAGGAAATAAAATAATTTAGGACTCCTAATCCTTCCAAATTAATTCCTTTCCTAATCTATTAAAAATTGCATAAAGGAATAATTAAGTAAGGAAAAATTAATTAAGGACTCTTAAAACTTTCCAAATTAATTATTTTCCTAATCCATTAAAAATTCCATAAAGGAATAATTAAATGAGGAAAAATAAATTAATTCTAAATTAATTATTTTCCTAATCCATGAATATTACAAAATAGGAATAATCAATTAGGAAGACCAAATTAATTCTGAATTCATTATTTTCCTAATCTATGAAAATTCCCAAAAAATAGGAATAATCAATAAGGAAAAATAAATTTATTCTAAATTAATTCTTTTCCTAATTCATGAGAATTCTCAAAAATATGAATACTCATAATAGAAAAACCGAATTAATTAGGAAAGTAAATCTACAAGGAGAGCACGAAGATCACGAGGATCCCCGCGCCCCCGTCGGACCGCCGCCTACGAGGAGCCACCCGCCGGTCACCGGCGAGCCACCATGGGCGGTCGATCATCATGGGATCGGCCATGGGGTTGGCCGATCCGGAGCCCTCCCTCTCATCGTCTCCTCTGTCACACGTCTTCTCCTCCGGCGGTCGTTTCGACATCGATCCAACGTAAATAACTTACAAAATAAATTTACAACTATCCGGTATCGATTCTATACATGAAATCGACCCTATACTGTTGGAATTTGATATCACGGGCTATTAAAAATTGCGGAAACCAATAACCCGATCAAACCCTTCGCCGGAGATCACATGAACGCCGACTCATCCGCCGGAGTCCGGCCTTTGGAGACCACGCGCCCGAAGACACGCAGCCCGCCCCCAGCCGAACCCCCGCGAGCCGGGGTTCACGCGATCGAAGATCGCGTTCGATGGGGCTGCACCCGGCAGCCCCCTGCAACAGGTCCGGCGACCTGCTGCCCGCCGTGGAGGAGCGGCTCGACCCTCGAGCCGCTGCGGGCGCACCATGTTGGAATTCGATATCCCGGGCTATTAAAATTTGCGGAAATAATAACCCGACCGAAAACCTTCGCCGGAGATCACATGAACACCGACTCATCCGCCGGAGTCCGACCTTCGGAGACCATGCGCCCGAAGACGCACAGCCCGCCCCCGGCCGAACCCCCGCGAGCCGCCGCTCACGCGATCGAACATCGCGTTCGATGGGGCTGCATCCGGCAGCCCCCGGCAGCAGGTCCGGCGACCTGCTGCCCGCCGTGGAGGAGCCCCCACCGTTGCGGTGGGGAGGTGACGGCACCAGCCCGTCACCACCGGCGATCGCGTCCAGCGATCGCCCCCCCCCCCCCCCCCCCCCTCGGCCGAAGCCGAGGGCTCCTCTTCTCCGCCGAACCCTAGGCGTGCGGTTCCCACGCGGTCCGGTGGCTTCGCCACCACCGCGTGGTCGTTTGTCTAATCCGGGTTCGATCTTTCGGATCTTGCGTTCTACGGTATTCTCGATAAATCCAAAATCGAACAATCAAGGGCCTTTAGATTTTTACCTTTCGATTCGTTGTTCGGAGAAACGAAATCAAGATGACCTTTGAATCTTCCCACGTATTCCTTGCACTCCGTTCGAACGTCGAGTGGGCGACGATCTATCGAACTCCTATGGATCTCCTTCAACTCTCTAGACTAATCAAGAATGATTATCTTGTCTTGTCTATTATGAAGGCCATGTAGTGCTTTTATAGGCTACGTAGGGGATCTAAAGGAGGTGGAATATTGGGCTTCCAATATTTAAGATTAAATTGAGCCCACTGCCCAAGTCCATTAATCCTTATCAATATTAATTAAATTTATTTTCCACTATATAAATTTAATTGCACTCCCAATATTAAACCATATTATATCCAAATAATATTTCTCCGGTAGTATTATTTATTCCGTGTATTTAAGATATAAATATCCATGAATAAAATTTATTTATTGCTTAATAAATTTATTCATCTCTTTTATCCGAGACTAGTACCACTCAACCTTATTTATTATGCGGAATTAAATCCACTCGCGAGGTTTACATAATAAATCCTTATGAGCACATCTCGGGGATATTGTCAACCCTTCCGGGATACACTGTCCGGTCAATTATTCACGGCATGCCATATATAAAATATAGTGACCCAACTTAACCGGTAATTAACCCAATAATTAAATCGGTTAATTCCTTTGGTAAATCAAAGTCACTTATATTGAATATACACACCCGCAACAATATCGGGGATTAAGAATAAAATACACTGAGTCTCAAATCAATTATCGCCGAGCAAACCTAATTGATGAGTCTCAATCGATCCGCTCAATACACCAAGTGTACAAGTGTGATAAAATAATTAAGATAAATTATTTTCTCTCTCACACAACGACTATACCGATGGATTGGTCCGTGTCCATCTAGGTCGTGCGCATCTGTTCGATTAAATACGAGTAACCGATAGTATGATCTTCTGTGTGCCCATGCAACACCATACTAACTACAACGTATAAAATCCAGGACTATAATTTGCATATATTTAATTAACAATAATTAAAAGCAAATGAATGTTTGTATTTAATAAGTAAATGAAAGTGTACAAGGAGTTCACAATACTCAAATCTAGACATTAAGTATAGCACTCCAACAATCTCCCACTTATACTAAGGTCTAGTCTTATCCTCCAAACTTCTGACTCCCAAACCCTCCAAGTGCTTGAAATATACTTCCTTAGGAAGTATCTTGGTGAAAGGGTCCGCTAGGTTGTCCTCCGAAGCTATCTTGGTGACTATCGCATCGCCCCTCTTGACGATGACTCGAATCAGGTGGTACTTGCGCTCTATGTGTTTCGTAGCACTATGGGTGTTGGAGTTGTGTACTTAATGTCTAGATTTAAGTAACGGTAAACTCCCGATCATAGCATTTAATCTATTTAATTAATAAACAATTGTTTGCTTTTAATTATTATTAATTAAATATATGCAAATCATAGTCCTAGATTTTATACGTTGTAGTTAGTATGGTGTTGCATGGGCACACAGAAGATCATACTATCGGTTACTCGTATTTAATCAAACAGTGGCTCACGACCTAGATGGACCCGGACCAATCCATTGGTATAGTCGTTGTGTGAGAGAGAAAATAATTTATCTTAATTATTTTATCACACTTGTACACTTGGTGTATTGAGCGGATCGTTGAGATTCATCGATTAGGATTGCCGGCGATAATCGATTCGAGTATCAGTGTATTTTATTCTTAATCCCCGATATTGTTGCGGGTGTGTATATTCAATATAAGTAACTTTGATTTACCAAAGGAATTAACCGATTTAATTATTGGGTTAATTACCGGTTAAGTTGGGTCACTATATTTTATATATGGCATGCCGTGAATGATTGACCGGACAGTGTATCCCGGAAGGGTTGATAATATCCCCGAGATGAGTTCATAAGGAATTATTGTGTAAACCTCATGAGTGGATTCGTTCCGCACAATAATTAAGGTTGAATGGTACTAGTCTCGGATTAAAGAGATGAATAAATTAATTAGCAATAAATTAATTTTATTCATGGATATTTAAATCTTAAATACACGGAATAAATAATACTACCGGAGAAATATTATTTGATATAATATGGTTTAATATTGGGAGTGCAATTAAATTTATATAGTGGAAAATAAATTTAATTAATATTGATAAGGATTAATGGACTTGGGCAGTGGGCTCAATTTAATCTTCAATATTGGAAGCCCAATATTCCACCTCCTTTAGATCCCCTACGTAGCCTATAAAAGCACTACATGGCCTTCATAATTCATAACTTGAACAAGACAAGATTATCATACTTGATATTCTAGAGAGTTGAAGGAGATCCATAGGAGTTCGATAGATCGTCGCCCACCCGACGTTCGAACGGAGTGCAAGGAATACGTGGGAAGATCGTAAGGTCATCAACTTAGATTCGTTTCTCCGCACAACGAATTAAAAGGTAAAATCATATACTCCCTTCTATGATTTTATGTGAATTGATTGTGATACATACATGAACACACGATCCAGGTAAACGTCAAACTTCGGGGACGGGGATTCGAGATCCCCGGCGAACGTTCGAAGGACCCTCGGCTGGGAGCCGAGGGGTGCGATCGAGCCCTAGGGCATCGATCGCGGGGCCCACACGAGGACACCCCGGCTGGATGCCGGGGCACGCGATCGACCGTGGGGTCGATCGCCGGGCGAGCCGCGGCTGGGCCGCGGCGGGTGCGCTGGGCGCACCGCCCACCTCGGCGGCGGCGGTGAGTCGCCGGGCTCACCGCCGGGGGCTGTTCGGAACAGCCCCACGGGGATGCGCGTGCATCCCCGGCGATCGCTAGGGTTAGCGATCGCGAGCCCCGTGCGGGGGCTCGGCTGGGCGCGCGGGTTCGTCCCGTGCGGTGCTCGGTCGAGCTCCGGCTCGTACGGTGGTTCGCGGTTTCATCTCCGGCGACGGGATTTTCGGTCGGGGTTATCGGTTCCGCAATTTTTGATACCCCGGGATATTGAATTCCAGCAATTGGTATCAGAGCGTTTGGTTTCGTGTTCATGTATGTGTTCAATTGTGTTCTACCTTGCAGGGATTCCGACTATCATGGTTTAATTAATTGTTAATTATTGGTTTAATTAATTGCTATTTAATTTACCGTGATTGTTCGTTTATTAAACTCTCGGACATGTCGAGATTCGTTTTGTGTGGATGAATGCTTGTAATAGTAAAAATTCGGGGGTTGACCGAATTTAGATTTATTATTATTGTTCTATGTTTTCCGGAAAGTGTATAGGGTCGATTTCATGTATAGAATCGATACCGGAATTGTAAATTTATTTCTTGTAATTTATTTACGTTGGATCGATGCCGAGACGACCGCCGGAGAACTCATGAGACGAAGAAGACGAAGAGGACGAAGGACCGAAGGGGTCGATCACCCCATGATCGACCCATGATCGACCAAGGGAAGGGGGCGTCGCGCCCCTTCGGCCGTGGGCTGTCGCCGGCGACGGTGGCGGCTGGCCGGTTGGAGTGGCGGCGGCGGGTGCTCCCTCCCGGTGGTCGGTGGTGGTGGTGGTGGTGGTGCGGGGATCCCCAACCCGTACTACTCCTAATCCTACCTAGATTCACTTTCCTAATTGATTCAAGTTTTCCTATTTTGAGTATTCCTAAGTTTGGGAATTCTCATGGAGATAGGAAAAGAATTAATTAATATTATTTATTTCCTTATTCTATTATGGAAGTCTTCTAGAGTATTCCGAGTTCTACTTGGAATAGGATCCTAGAGATTTAATAGAATTGGAAAGGAATAAAAGTTAATTTAGGATTGATTTATTTCCTAATTGATTATTCCTATTTTATGGGAATTTTCATAGTAATGGAAATTAATTAATCTTGGAAAGTAGAAGAGTCCTAATTTATTTTATTTCCTTATTCTATTATAGAAGTCTTCTAGAATATTCCAAGTTTGACTTGGATAGATTATTCTAGAGATTTAATAGAATTAGATAGGAAAATAAATAAATAAAAATATTAATAATATTTAATTTTATTTTTGATTTATTCGATTGACTTAATTTTCGAATTGAGTATCTTTTGGATTTATTGAAAATAAATTTATTTAAATATTGGGATTAATATTCTCGTCACATGGAGCATTCAAGAACGAAGACTGAAGACTAGAAGACGCATAAGGAGATGGAATAAAGCCATGATAGTCGGAAAATAATTTTTCTAGCATTATTTTGACTATGTGCTATGTGCTTTATTACTTGTATGCATGCTTATGTGTTTAATTATGCATTAGATAGCGTATCCCTTTGTTATAAAAAGCTAAGTGGGAGCGGGGATGGAAACATTCCCATGGTCTCCATTACTGTTCTCTTGGTGACTCTTATGGACTTTTGAAGTTCGTATAGATGTGTCATTGGAGGAGAATTCTTGTAATTCTTTTTACAAGTGACATTGATTAAGTTTATCAAACAATGCCTAATTTGTCTTTCTAAAACTGACTTCAAGTCGACTCATTCTCACCCCGGGGAGTGGAATGGAGCCAAAGCCACTTGGTCATGTCGAGGACACAAATTAGAGACAGTCGTACCATTCTTTGATAGATGGATCGATTGTCTGCTCGGCTCCCTCATCTAATGAGAGATAGGGTTGTTCGCATGGTGAATCACTGGTTAGAAACTTCGAGCTTCACTTATGATTCTCCGCGTCCTGATTTACGAAATCGAATGGATCTTGTAACTGGGAGTCAATTATAAAAGTCTCTTAGTGTAGTAAACGTCCACACAACGTGGCTTGCTCCACTGACGGATTTTGGATTAATTGATGTAGACAGTTGTAAGAAATTGTGAAGAGTTGTAAAGTTGTCGTAAACGTCCACACAACGTGGCTTGCGGTGATGTAGCAATTCCAAACAATTTACTTTGGTGCTGAGTAATGGTTTACACTTAGATACGCCTTGTAGTATTCCTCCCACCGAGGTTCCGCTATAAGCGATGTATGACCGAAGAAAATCTAATTGCTAAATCATTTGGGTGGGTAAACGTCCACACAACGTGGCTTGCCTTACCTGATGGGATTTTAGATGTGATTAGTAATTTAATGATATTATTTGAGGGAGATAATATCGGATATTAAATTAATTGTTTGTTTAAATGTGCTTATAGGTTTAGAGAATAGCTATGAACCCACTTTCTATGATACTCAAGGAGCATAAGCTCACTGGCCCCAACTATATTGACTGGAAGAGAAATTTAGACATTGTCCTAACTTCGGAGGAGTACAAGTTTGTACTCCATGAAGTGTGCCCTGCTGAGCCCACGGCTGCCTCAACTGATGAGGAAAAACTGACATATCGGAAGTGGAAAAAGTCTGATGAAATGGCTAGGTGTTATATTTTGGCTTCCATGTCAAATGTACTCCAAACCCAACATGAGTCGATGGACACTGCCTATGATATGATGTTTAACCTCAAGGAGATGTTTGGGGAGCAAGATCGTGCGGCAAGGCAAGAAGCCATGAGAGTCCTCATGTCGACTACTCAATCTGAAGGAACGCCCGTTGGGGAGCACGTTCTTAAGATGATGAGTTTGTTGAATGAACTTGAGGTCCTAGGAGCTTCTATTGATGCTGAGACGCAAGTCGACATCATACTCCAGTCTCTGGCCCCTAGTTTTGAGCAGTTTCGTATGAGCTATAATATGGGTAAACTATCTTATACTCTTGCGCAACTCCTGACTGAACTAAAGGCGGCAGAGGGGATCTACAAGAAGGGCAAGTCTCAAGCGCTTGTAGCTACCAAGTCCAAAGGCTTTAAGCCTGCCGGAGGTAGAGGCAAGAGGAGGAAGCAAGCCTGGAAACCCAGTGGTGTCAAGAGGACTGTACCACGAGTGGGGGCTGCAAAGCCAAAGGGTAAGTGCTTCCGATGCAACAAGATAGGACACTGGAAGTCTGAATGTCCTCTCAAAGGTACGAATTTTTCTTTAGTCGTAAAAACATAGTCAGCGGTATTATCTACCAGAATTCTGGTGTGTAGATATGGAACCACTGACGGTATGTGCATTTTTGAATGCAGGGGTTCCAGAAAACCCGGCGACTTAGAGAGGAAGAGTTCGAGTCTACACGGGCAAAGCTGTAGAGGAAGCAGCGGTTGCGGTGGAAGACATTTATCTGCTTTAGTAGTTAAATAGGATTTCATTTCAAAGTTATTGCTTTATGTACCCCTTTAATTTTAGAAAGAACGTTTTGTTCTGGATTTCTATTATTTATGAATGGATATTTTATTTCTTTAATCATTGGATGATTTTGATAAGAAATAATGGTATTATCTATTCTGGTACATTAGATAGCAATATATGAATGATAGATCCTAAGTCTACCCCGATGCAACGAACCGTTCTATAACTTGTTTTACTAGTTAGATTTTTTCTTAATTAATCATTATACTTGTGAATTCTTATACTTAGTAGTATTTTCAAATGAGATTCAAATGGTCGAAATTGATTTGATCAATTATAGTTGAAGGAATGGACCTTCCGACCTAAGGATTGAATTTGGAGGATAATACGTCTAAGCAAACCTTTCTAGAAAAAGGATAGAATTCAAACAAGTATTGAAAATGATTAGATATGCAGACATATGTGTATATTAGAAAGGTACGAGTAATTCTTTCAAGAATACTCAAGTGATGGGTTAGAATGCTTGATGTGCCATAAAAGCAAAGTGTTTTGACTAGTCAATGGACACAAAGCGATTATGGGGAACCATCAAAGTATATCCATTGGAAGCCTGTGACTCGGTCGCGGAGGCCATCACCTATCTGAATAACACATAGCATAATCAAAAATTGGGATTCAATCCCAAAGGGGCGCGTCATATACTTACGTGTAGAGATGGTGCGCTGTAAATAAGAAATGGAAATCTAATAGTAAATAGAGCAAGTTGTTCGGAACTACCTATGTTCTATGGATATTCCTAGATACAACGGCATATTGAATATGGTTGTAAGATATCCTAGATGAACGAAGTATTGTGTGTTCTATAGTACTATGAACCAGAGGGACATCTTGTCCGGTTCATGGAGGAAGACTATTAGATGAACCACAAAGCCTAAATTGACGAAATGCCTTGAAATGAGAAGAAGGACAAAAGACTGGGAACCAGCCAAACCGAGTAGAAGTACACCACATACTGCACCTATTGTTATTACTGTTATACACCGGGACGCCATTGCAGTGGGAGGTTGTTGGACAACCAGGGATATTCATAAGACTAGAGGAGTTCGGACTCTGGATCTAGTAAAGATGAAATCGACCCCTAGATCTGCATAAGGGCAGTACTAGACCTAAATGTGCCTGCTTGGAACAATAAGGATTATTGTTGAGAGGCTAGATCATTTATAGTACAAGCTTAGTAAATCCATTTATGGGTTGAAATAAAGCTATGAGTCGTGGAGCTTTCGAATTGATGGGATAATCCATTTTGATGGATTCATCAAAAGGCATAGACAAAAGGTGTTGAAGACGTAATGGAAACAAGGTGGTGTTTCTCGGAGATTTTATGTAGATAACATTTCATCATTGGCATCAATGTAAAAAAAAAATGTTGTCAGACATAAAATAATGGTTGTCTAAATAAATCGAGATATAAGATTGAGAAGAAGTTAGAGCATGTTCTTAAGATCTTATGATCTAGAGATAAGAACATTGTACTTCTCCTAGACATCTTATACGATTAAGGGTTGTTTTAAACATGCATACTTCTGAGAAAGGTTATTGCCTTTCAGAGACAGAATGAACATCTATCTAAAGGGTTTGTGTTTTTACACATGAAGGGGATAGACAAAGCAGTTTCCTATACTTCAAGTATGGAAAGCTTTATAGATGCAATGTTGTAAAACAAGAACCTGATATCAACTATGCGGTTTGCGTAGTGGGAGGATATCAAAAGTGATCTAGAAAAGAAATTTTTTCGAATGCTGTAAGCAAGACGAAATCTTCTTTGATTACAAATTCTCAGATCCAAAGATCAAAAGAAGGACCAGTGTAAGTCGATATCAGGCTATGTGTTCACTTTTAGAAAGAGGTCGAACCATGAGATAAAAGAGTGATAAGCAGGACGCTTATCAGACTCTCTCATAACCGAATAGCAGCCTCAGAGGCAGCGGAAGTTTTGGTTAGGTTCCGGGATAACCTCTTGACTTGGATATGACTCCTAGTTTACCAAAGGCTATTAGATAGCGGTGCACAGTAAACTGGAAGAGGTCATAAGTCAAAAGTGATGTTAACACATAGAGCAAGTACCACCTGATACGAGTCATCGTCGAGGGAGACGACGTAGTAGTCACCAAGATAACTTCAGAGCGGCAACCTAGATTGCTCACTCACATAGTACTTCTCGGAAGTACACCTTAAGCACGTGATGAGTATGGGAACCGGGAGTTTGGAGGAAATGACTAGACCTTAGTACAAGTGGGAGATTGTTGGAGTTGTGTACTTAATGTCTAGATTTAAGTAACGGTAAACTCCCGATCATAGCATTTAATCTATTTAATTAATAAACAATTGCTTGCTTTTAATTATTATTAATTAAATATATGCAAATCATAGTCCTAGATTTTATACGTTGTAGTTAGTATGGTGTTGCATGGGCACACAGAAGATCATACTATCGGTTACTCGTATTTAATCAAACAGTGGCTCACGACCTAGATGGACCCGGACCAATCCATCGGTATAGTCGTTGTGTGAGAGAGAAAATAATTTATCTTAATTATTTTATCACACTTGTACACTTGGTGTATTGAGCGGATCGTTGAGATTCATCGATTAGGATTGCCGGCGATAATCGATTCGAGTCTCAGTGTATTTTATTCTTAATCCCCGATATTGTTGCGGGTGTGTATATTCAATATAAGTAACTTTGATTTACCAAAGGAATTAACCGATTTAATTATTGGGTTAATTACCGGTTAAGTTGGGTCACTATATTTTATATATGGCATGCCGTGAATGATTGACCGGACAGTGTATCCCGGAAGGGTTGATAATATCCCGAGATGAGTTCATAAGGAATTATTGTGTAAACCTCATGAGTGGATTCGTTCCGCACAATAATTAAGGTTGAATGGTACTAGTCTCGGATTAAAGAGATGAATAAATTAATTAGCAATAAATTAATTTTATTCATGGATATTTAAATCTTAAATACACGGAATAAATAATACTACCGGAGAAATATTATTTGATATAATATGGTTTAATATTGGGAGTGCAATTAAATTTATATAGTGGAAAATAAATTTAATTAATATTGATAAGGATTAATGGACTTGGGCAGTGGGCTCAACTTAATCTTCAATATTGGAAGCCCAATATTCCACCTCCTTTAGATCCCCTACGTAGCCTATAAAAGCACTACATGGCCTTCATAATTCATAACTTGAACAAGACAAGATTATCATACTTGATATTCTAGAGAGTTGAAGGAGATCCATAGGAGTTCGATAGATCGTCGCCCACCCGACGTTCGAACGGAGTGCAAGGAATACGTGGGAAGATCGTAAGGTCATCAACTTAGATTCGTTTCTCCGCACAACGAATTAAAAGGTAAAATCATATACTCCCTTCTATGATTTTATGTGAATTGATTGTGATACATACATGAACACACGATCCGGGTAAACGTCGAACTTCGGGGACGGGGATTCGAGATCCCCGGCGAACGTTCGAAGGACCCTCGGCTGGGAGCCGAGGGGTGCGATCGAGCCCTAGGGCATCGATCGCGGGGCCCACACGAGGACACCCCGGATGGACGCCGGGGCACGCGATCGACCGTGGGGTCGATCGCCGGGCGAGCCGCGGCTGGGCCGCGGCGGGTGCGCTGGGCGCACCGCCCACCTCGGCGGCGGCGGTGAGTCGCCGGACTCACCGCCGGGGGCTGTTCGGAACAGTCCCACGGGGATGCGCGTGCATCCTCGGCGATCGCTAGGGTTAGCGATCGCGAGCCCCGTGCGGGGGCTCGGCTGGGCGCGCGGGTTCGTCCCGTGCGGTGCTCGGTCGAGCTCCGGCTCGTACGGTGGTTCGCGGTTTCATCTCCGGCGACGGGATTTTCGGTCTGGGTTATCGGTTCCGCAATTTTTGATACCCCGGGATATCGAATTCCAGCAATGGGACTGTGGTTCCTTACTGTTTGCCACTGCACCGCTATTATCACAAATAATTGTCATAGCCTTGGGCAAACTCGGAATCACATCTAAGTCCTGGAGGAAATTAAGGAACCAAACTGACTCTTTCGCTGCCTCTGAGGCTGCAACATATTCAGCTTCCATGGTGGAGTCTGAAATGCACTTTTGCTTAACACTCCTCCATGATACGGCTCCACCTCCCAAAGTGTACACATAGCCTGATGTCGACTTTCGCCGGTCCTTATCAACTTGGAAATCCGAATCCGTATAACCCAAAGGAATCAGATTGTCTGCCCCGTAACTTAGAACATAATCCCTAGTATTTCGCAAATACTTGAAAATGCTCTTTACGGCAGTCCAATGAGCCTTTCCAGGGTTACTCTGATATCTCGCTACTACGCCAACTGCATAGCAGATATCAGGCCTCGTGCATAACATTGCATACATCAAGCTTCCCACAGCCGAAGCGTAGGGAACTGCTTTCATTTCATCTTTCTCCTTTTGTGTCCGAGGACACATCTCCTTAGAAAGATAAGTTCCTTTACTGAAGGGTAGCTCACCCTTCTTGGAATCTTGCATGTTAAAACGAGCCAGAATCGTGTCTATGTAAGATTGCTGGGATAGGTACAATGTTCTATTCCGGCGATCCCTTATAACCTCGATCCCTAGAACATGCCCGACTTCTCCCAAATCTTTCATATCGAATTGTCTAGACAACCATCCCTTTACGTCTGATAACATCTTTACACTGTTGCCAATGAGAAGAATGTCATCTACATAAAGCACGAGAAACACCACCTTCTTCCCATCACGTTTCTAATACACACACGATTCGTCCATGCTTTGACTGAATCCAAAAGATTGGACTACTTCGTCAAACCGCAGGTTCCACGATCTCGAGGCTTGTTTCAATCCATAAATGGATCGATTAAGCTTGCACACTAGATGATCTCGCCCCTTAGCAATGAATCCTTCTGGTTGTTTCATATAAATCGTCTCGTCAAGACTTCCATTTAGGAAAGCTGTCTTGACATCCATTTGCCACACCTCATAATCCATATGAGCTGCTATGGATAAGAGAATCCGGATCGACTTTATCTTGGCTACCGGCGAGAAGGTCTCCTCATAATCGATTCCCTCTTTCTCAGTATATCCTTTCGCAACAAGCCGAGCTTTAAAGGTTTCAACCTTTCCGTCAGATCCTGTCTTTCTCTTGTAGACCCATTTACACCCAATTGGCTTTACGCCGTTTGGTGGTTCTACAAGATCCCAGACTTTATTAGAATCCATAGATTCTATTTCGGATTTCATCGCTTTCTTCCAAGAAGGCGCATCTATATCTTGTATCGCCTCATCATAGGTCCAGGGATCGATTTCATGAACTCCAAGTCCAGAGTCCGAAGACTCACCCAGTCCAATCCATCGGTCTGGTTGCTTAACAACCCTCCCACTACGACGGCGTTCCGGTGTATTAACAGTGACAGTGTCAGGTGCAGATTCTAGTGGTGTATCTATACTCGGTTCGGCTGTATCTAAGTCTTCCTTGTTACCTCTCAACTCATCAAGTATTATGTCACTTTTGGGCTTGTGGTCCATGACATAGTCTTCCTATAAGAACCGAACGTTAGTACTTATAACGATCTTCTGGTCCTTAGGACTATAGAACATGCCACCTTTAGTTCCTTTCGGGTATCCTACAAACAGCCGTAATTCTGATCTAGGTTCTAACTTATCGGCACCTTGTCGCAACACATGTGCTGGACAACCCCAGATCCGAATGTGTTTTAGGTTAGGCTTGCGCCCACTCCACAATTCCATGGGTGTGGTGGGTACCGTTTTGGTTGGAACCCTATTCAAGATATACGCCGCTGTTTCCAAGGCAAGTCCCCAGAACATAATAGGTAAGTCCGAGTAACTCATCATTGATCGCACCATTTCCATAAGAGTCATATTCCTTCTTTCTGACACACCATTCTGCTGAGGAGTATATGGTGATGTCATTTGGGAATCAATCCCATTCTCTGCCAAGTATGCCTTGAATTCTCCAGACAGGTACTCGCCTCCGCGATCAGATCGCAGGCATTTAATAGATTTATTTTGAAGGTTCTCCACAAAAGCCTTGAACTCTTTGAACTTGTCAAAGGATTCGCTCTTGCGGCGCATCAAATAAATAAATCCATACCTTGAGTAATCATCAGTGAAAGTGATGAAATACTCGTACCCTCCCCTTGCCTGAGTAGACATAGGTCCGCATACATCAGAGTGAATCAAATCCAACACTTGTTCAGCCCTCCGTCCTTTACCAGAAAAAGAACGCTTGGTCATTTTACCCTCTAAACAGGATTCGCAGGTCGGAAGGTCCTCTCCTTCAACATCGCTGATTAAACCATCAGCTTTCAACCTTTGAAGCCTATTTGAGTTTATATGACCTAGCTAGATGCCACAAATATAATTGATTCATTTTAGAAGGTTCCTTTCTCTTATTGGTGTTAGTAGATGTGTTATTACTCTCGGTTAGTTGCATCGTGTTAGACTCAGGATTTAGCACATACAAATCGTCCACCAATGTACCAGAACAGATAATCTCACTGTTTCTTCTTATGATCACAGAGTGGTCAAAAGAGACAGAATATCCATTCATAATAAGTTTAGAAACCGAAATTAAATTCTTTCTAAAGTTGGGTACATAAAGACAATTATGTAAAACTAAAAACCTATCACTACTGAAGCGTAAGTGAACGTCTCCCACTGCAACAGCCGCCACCCTCGCGGAATTGCCCATGTAGACCACGATCTCTCCCTCTCTAAGTCTCCGGGTTTCCTGGAACCCCTGCAATGAATTGCAGACATGATCAGTGGCCCCCGTATCTACACACCAGGTGCTGGTAGATAACACCACTGATAATGTTTCAGTGACTAAGGAAAATTTCGTACCTTTGATGAGAGGACAATCAGATCTCCAGTGCCCAAACTGTTTGTATCGAAAGCATCTGCGAAACCGCTTGCTTTCCCCAATCTGTGGCTTCAAACCACTGGGTCTCTTTGCACGCTTTTCTTTTAGCCTAGCCACAAGAGCTCGTGTTTCTCTTAACTTACGCACAAAAATCGCCTTCACCGAGCCATTTTTAAGGGACTCATTGAGGAACAATTCCGTGGGTATGTTAAACAACTCTTGCCTAGCTTCCACGCCATGTCTCAACGTAGTTGGAACAACAGTGGATTCAGAAAGCTTGACAGTTTGAACAATGTCTAGATTTCCTTTCCAATCAGTACTATATGGAACCAGTGAGTTTTCATCTTTAAGTATATCACAAAGTGGGGTCACAGTCATTCTTAACCTATAAGCACATAAAACAAACAAACAATTTAATATCCGATATTATCTCCCTTAAATAATATCATTAAATCACTAATCACATCTAAAATCCCATCAGGTAAGGCAAGCCACGGTGTGTGGACGTTTACCCACCCAAACGACTTAGCAATTAGATTTCCTTCGGTCATACATCGCTTATAGCGGAACCTCGGTGTGAGGAATACTATAAGGCGTATCTAAGTGTAAACCATTACTCAGCACCAAAGTAAATCGTTTGGAATTGCTACATCACCGCAAGCCACGTTGTGTGGACGTTTATGATAACTTCACAACTCTTCACAATTCCTTACAACTGTCTACATCAATTAATCCAAAACCCGTCAGTACAGCAAGCCACGTTGTGTGGACGTTTACTGCACTAAGAGATCTTTATAATTGACTCCCAATTATTTGATCCATTCGATCTTGTAAATCAAGACGCGGAGAATCATAAGTGAAACTCGAAGTTTCTAACCAGTGATTCACCATGCGAACAACCCTATCTCTCATAAATGAGGGAGCCGAGCAGACAATCGATCCATCTATCAAAGAATGGTACGACTGCCTCTAATTTGTGTCCTCGACATGACCAAGTGGCTTTGGCTCCATTCCACTCCCCGGGGTGAGAATGAGTCGACTTGAAATCAGCTTTGGAAAGACAAATTAGGCATTGTTTGATAAACTTAATCAATGTTTCTCGTAAGAGGAATTACAAGAACTCTCCTCCAATGACTCGTCTATATAAACTTCAAAAGCTTATAAAAGTCACCAAGAGAGTAGCAATGGAGACCATGGGTATGTTTCCATACCCTCTCCCACTTAGCTTTTTACAACAAAGGGATACGCTATCTAGTGCATAAAAGTAAACACATATAGCATGCATACATGTAATAAAGCACATAGTATTATCACATAGTCAAAATAATTACTAGAATATTATTTTCCGACTATTATGGCTTTACTCCATCTCCGTACGCATCTTCTAGTCTTCAGTCTTCGTTCTTGAACGCTCCATGTGACGAGAATATTAATTTCCAATATTTAAATCTATTTATTTTTAATAAATCCAAAAGATACTTAATTAATAATAATTAAGTCAATCGAATAAATCAAAAATAAAATTAAATATTATTAATATTTTTATTTATTTTATCTTCCCTTTCTACTTCATTAAATCTCTAGAATAATCTATCCAAGACCCACTTGGAATATTCTAGATGATTTCCATAATGAAATAAGGAAATAAAATAATTTAGGACTCTTCTACTTTCCAAATTAATTAGATTCCTAATACATGAATATTTCCATAAAATAGAAATAATCAATTAGGAATCCTAATTAATTCCAAATTGATTTTTTTCCTAATCCATGAGAGTTCCCAAAAATAGGAACACTCAAATAGGAAAACTTGAATCAATTAGGAAAGCGAATCTACCGGGAGAGCACGAAGATCACGAGGACCCCCGCGCCCCCCATCGGATCGCCGTCGCCGGCCAAGGACCGCCTCCGCCGCCACCCAGCCGGCGTGCCACCACCGCCGGTGACATCGCCGCCGGAAGGCGCGATTTCGGCGCCTCACCACTCGATCGATCGATCCTCATGGATCGATCATGGGGATTGATCGATCCAAGCCCTAATCACCCTCACGATCATCTCCTTCGTCATGCGTCTTCTCCGGCGGTCGTTTCGGCATCGATCCAACGCAAAATAAATTACAAATTTAATTTTACACTATCCGGTATCGATTCTATACATGAAATCGACCCTATACATTTTCCGGAAAAAAGTAGAACGTAATAATAAATCCTAAATTCGGTCAACCCCCGAATTTTTACTATTACAAGCATTCACCACCAAAAACGAATCTCGACATGTTCGAGAGTTTAATCAAACCAACATACATGACAAAATAAATTAAACGAATAATAAATTAAGCCATAATAGTCGGAACCCTGCAAGGTAGAACAATTTTATCGAAAATACCGCGAACGTAAACCACGCTCTGATACCAATTGTTGGAATTCGATATCCCGGGCTATTAAAATTTGCGGAAATAATAAACCGACCGAAAACCTTCGCCGGAGATCACATGAACACCGACTCATCCGCCGGAGTCCGACCTTCGGAGACCATGCGCCCGAAGACGCACAGCCCGCCCCCGGCCGAACCCCCGCGAGCCTCCGCTCACGCGATCGAACATCGCGTTCGATGGGGCTGCATCCGGCAGCCCCCGGCAGCAGGTCCGGCAACCTGCTGCCCGCCGTGGAGGAGCCCCCACCGTTGCGGTGGGGAGGTGACGGCACCAGCCCGTCACCACCGGCGATCGCGTCCAGCGATCGCCCCCCCCCCCCCCCCCCCCCCCCCTCGGCCGAAGCCGAGGGCTCCTCTTCTCCGCCGAACCCTAGGCGTGCGGTTCCCACGCGGTCCGGTGGCTTCGCCACCACCGCGTGGTCGTTTGTCTAATCCGGGTTCGATCTTTCGGATCTTGCGTTCTACGGTATTCTCGATAAATCCAAAATCTAACAATCAAGGGCGTTTAGATTTTTACCTTTCGATTCGTTGTTCAGAGAAACGAAATCAAGATGACCTTTGAATCTTCCCACGTATTCCTTGCACTCCGTTCGAACGTCGGGTGGGCGACGATCTATCGAACTCCTATGGATCTCCTTCAACTATCTAGACTAATCAAGTATGATTATCTTGTCTTGTCTATTATGAAGGCCATGTAGTGCTTTTATAGGCTACGTAGGGGATCTAAAGGAGGTGGAATATTGGGCTTCCAATATTGAAGATTAAATTGAGCCCACTGCCCAAGTCCATTAATCCTTATCAATATTAATTAAATTTATTTTCCACTATATAAATTTAATTGCACTCCCAATATTAAACCATATTATATCCAAATAATATTTCTCCGGTAGTATTATTTATTCCGTGTATTTAAGATATAAATATCCATTAATAAAATTTATTTATTGCTTAATAAATTTATTCATCTCTTTTATCCGAGACTAGTACCACTCAACCTTATTTATTATGCGGAATTAAATCCACTCGCGAGGTTTACATAATAAATCCTTATGAGCTCATCTCGGGGATATTATCAACCCTTCCGGGATACACTGTCCGGTCAATTATTCACGGCATGCCATATATAAAATATAGTGACCCAACTTAACCGGTAATTAACCCAATAATTAAATCG
The DNA here is from genome assembly GCA_954870475.1 of Euphrasia confusa. Taxonomy (NCBI): domain Eukaryota; kingdom Viridiplantae; phylum Streptophyta; class Magnoliopsida; order Lamiales; family Orobanchaceae; genus Euphrasia; species Euphrasia confusa. Next base: position 22,513,231 of record OX940949.1, read on the forward strand.
GTTAATTCCTTTGGTAAATCAAAGTCACTTATATTGAATATACACACCCGCAACAATATCGGGGATTAAGAATAAAATACACTGAGTCTCAAATCAATTATCGCCGAGCAAACCTAATTGATGAGTCTCAATCGATCCGCTCAATACACCAAGTGTACAAGTGTGATAAAATAATTAAGATAAATTATTTTCTCTCTCACACAACGACTATACCGATGGATTGGTCCGTGTCCATCTAGGTCGTGAGCATCTGTTCGATTAAATACGAGTAACCGATAGTATGATCTTCTGTGTGCCCATGCAACACCATACTAACTACAACGTATAAAATCCAGGACTATAATTTGCATATATTTAATTAACAATAATTAAAAGCAAATGAATGTTTGTATTTAATAAGTAAATGAAAGTGTACAAGGAGTTCACAATACTCAAATCTAGACATAAAGTATACCACTCCAACACACCAGCCGCCCGCCGGCGATCGCGCCCCGGTGGCTTCGCGCCGAACCCTAGGCGTGCGATCCCACGCGGTCCGGTGGCTTCGCCACCACCGCGTGATCGTCCGTCTACTCCGGGTCCGAACTTTTGGATCTTTGTTCTACGGTATTTTCAATAAACAAAATCGAATAATATCAAGTTAGTTTAGATATCATACCTACGATTCGTTGTTCGGAGAAACGAAATCAAGATGACCTTTGAATCTTCCCACGTATTCCTTGCACTCCGTTCGAACGTCGGGTGGGCGACGATCTATCGAACTCCTATGGATCTCCTTCAACTCTCTAGAATATCAAGTATGATAATCTTGTCTTATGATTTATGAAGGCCATGTAGTGCTTTTATAGGCTACGTAGGGGATCTAAAGGAGGTGGAATATTGGGCTTCCAATATTGAAGATTAAATTGAGCTCACTGCTCAAATCCATTAATCCTTATCAATATTAATTAAATTTATTTTCCACTATATAAATTAATTGCACTCCCAATATTAAACCATATTATATCCAAATAATATTTCTCCGGTAGTATTATTTATTCCGTGTATTTAAGATATAAATATCCATGAATAAAATTTATTTATTGCTTAATAAATTTATTCATCTCTTATATCCGAGACTAGTACCACTCAACCTTATTTATTATGCGGAATTAAATCCACTCGCGAGGTTTACATAATAAATCCTTATGAGCTCATCTCGGGGATATTATCAACCCTTCCGGGATACACTGTCCCGTCAAGAATTCACGGCATGCCATATATAAAATATAGTGACCCAACTTAACCGGTAATTGACCCAATAATTAAACCGGTCAATTCCTTTGGAAAATCAAAGTCAATTATATTAAATATACACACCCGCAATTGTATCGGGGATTAAGAATAAAATACACTAAGTCTCAAATCAATTATCGCCGAGCAAACCTAATTGATGAGTCTCAATCGATCCGCTCAATACACCAAGTGTACAAGTGTGATAAAATAATTAAGATAAATTATTTTCTCTCTCACACAACGACTATACCGATGGAATGGTCCGTGTCCATCTAGGTCGTGAGCATCTGTTCGATTAAATACGAGTAACCGATAGTATGATCTTCTGTGCGCCCATGCGCACCATACTAACTACAACGTATAAAATCCAGGACTATAATTTGCATATATTTAATTAACAATAATTAAAAGCAAATGAATGTTTGTATTTAATAGGTAAATGAAAGTGTACAAGGAGTTCACAATACTCAAATCTAGACATTAAGTATACTACTCCAACAATCTCCCACTTATACTAAGGTCTAGTCTTATCTTCCAAACTCCCGACTCCCATACTCATCACGTGCTTAAAGTTGTACTTCCAAGAAGTACTATGTGAATGAGCAATCTAGGTTGCCGCTCTGAAGTTATCTTGGTGACTACTGCATCGCCTTCCTGACGATGACTCGTATCAGGTGGTACTTGCTCTATGTGTTATCATTACTTTTAGACTTATGACTTCTTCCAGTTTACCATGCACCGCTATTTAATAGCCTTTGGTAAACTAAGAGTCATATCCAAGTCTTAGAGGTCATCCCGGAACCTAACCAAAACTTCCGCTGCCTCTGAGGCTGCTATTCGGTTATGAGAGAGTCCGAGAAGCTTTACGCTTATCACTCTTTCATTATAAGGTTCCACCTCTTTCCAAAAGTAAACACATAGCCTGATATTGACTTACACCGGTCCTCATCAGCTTGGAAATCCGAATCTGTATAACCCAAAGGAATCAGATTGTCTGCCCCATAACTCAGAACATAATCCCTAGTATTTCGCAAATACTTGAAAATGCTCTTTACGGCAGTCCAATGAGCCTTTCCAGGGTTACTCTGATATCTCGCTACTACGCCAACTGCATAGCAGATATCAGGCCTCGTGCATAACATTGCATACATCAAGCTTCCCACAGCCGAAGCGTAGGGAACTGCTTTCATTTCATCTTTCTCCTTTTGTGTCTGAGGACACATCTCCTTAGAAAGATAAGTTCCTTTACTGAAGGGCAGTTCACCCTTCTTGGAATCTTGCATGTTAAAACGAGCCAGAATCGTGTCTATGTAAGATTGCTGAGATCGGTACAATGAATAACTCCGGCGATCCCTTATAACCTTGATCCCTAGAACATGTCCAACTTCTCCCAAATCTTTCATATCGAATTGTCTAGACAACCATCCCTTTATGTCTGATAACATTTTCACACTGTTGCCAATGAGAAGAATGTCGTCTACATAAAGCACGAGAAACACCAACTTTTTCCTATCACGTTTCCAATACACACACGATTCGTCCATGTTTTGACTGAATCCAAAAGATTGGACTACTTCGTCAAACCGCAGGTTCCACGATCTCGAGGCTTGTTTCAATCCATAAATGGATCGATTAAGCTTGCACACTAGATGATCTCGCCCCTTAGCAATGAATCCTTCTGGTTGTTTCATATAAATCGTCTCGTAAGGACTTCCATTTAGGAAAGCTGTCTTGACATCCATTTGCCAAACCTCATAATCCATATGAGCTGCTATGGATAAGAGAATCCGGATCGACTTTATATTGGCTACCGGCGAGAAGGTCTCCTCATAATCGATTCCCTCTTTCTGAGTATATCCTTTCGCAACAAGCCGAGCTTTAAAGGTTTCAACCTTTCCGTCAGATCCTCTCTTTCTCTTGTAGACCCATTTACACCCAATTGGCTTTACGCCGCTTGGTGGTTCTACAAGATCCCAGACTTTATTAGAATCCATAAATTCTATTTCGGATTTCATCGCTTTCTTCTAAGAAGGCGCATCTATATCTTGTACCGCATCAGCATAGGTCCAGGGATCGATTTCATGAACTCCAGGTCCAGAGTCCGAAGACTCACCCAGTCCAATCCATCTTTCTGGTTGTTTAACAACCCTCCCACTACGACGGCGTTCCGGTGTATTAACAGTGACAGTAGGTGCAGGTTCTAGTGGTGTATTACTACTCGGTTCGGCTGTATCTAAGTCTTCCTTGTCACCTCTCAACTCATCAAGTATTATGTCACTTTTGGGCTTGTGGTCCATGACATAGTCTTCCTCTAAGAACCGAGCGTTAGTACTTATAACGATCTTCTGGTCCGTAGGACTATAGAACATGCCACCTTTAGTTCCTTTCGGGTATCCTACAAACAGCCGTAATTCTGATCTGGGTTCTAACTTATCGGCACCTTGTCGCAACACATGTGCTGTTGGAAATCGATATCCCGGGTTATCGAAATAAGCGGAACCGATAACCCGACCGAAATCTTTACTCGCCGGAATGATGGATCCCCGACTCATCCGCAAGAGTCCGACCTTTGGAGACTACGCGCCCGAAGACACGCAGCCCGCCCCCAGCCGATTTTCTCCCACGAGTCGGATCCATGAACGCGAACACCAAACGAACCGGGCTCGACGAGAGTAACACCGCCGCGGGATGAACCCGCGGCTAGAAACCCTAGCCGAACCCCGCTAGGGTTCGCGATCGCCGTGCATGGCGATCGCCGGGGATGCACGGCATCCCCGCGGGGCTGATCCGATCAGCACCCGCCGGCGGTGAGTCCGGCGACTCACCGCCACCACCTCTCGGGGTGGAGGGCCCCCCAGCCGCGGCACCAGCCCGCGGCTGCCCTCCGCGATCGACTTCGGTCGATCGCCCGCTCCGGCTTCGGCCGGAGCTTCCCCGCGCGCACGCCGCCGTCCAGGGAGGTCGGGGAGGCCATCTGCCGTGGCTCCAGCCCACGGCGGCTTCCCCAGCGATCGACCTTTGGTCGATCGTGTGCCCCGGCGTCCAGCCGGGGCTCCTCCTTGGCGCGGTTACCGGCGGTCGAAACCCTAGGTTTCGGCCGCCCCTTTCGATCTTCGCCGGGGATCTCGAATCCCCGTCCCCGAAGTTCGTATGTTTACCGGATCGTGTGTTCATGTATAAACTACGATTAATCACACAAAATCATAAAAGAGGGTTTATGATTTTTACCTTCGATTCGTTGTACGGAGAAACGAAATCGGTTGAAGACCTTGTGACCTTCCCGCGTATTCCTTGCACCTCGTCCGAACGTCGTGTGGGCGACGATCTATCGGATTCCTATGGATCTTCCTCACTCTCAAGTTTTTATGATTGGCGTAGGTCAATTAAAAATTCTCTCTTAAAAGTGAAGACCATGTAGTGCTTATATAGGCTACGAAGGGGATCATAAGGAGAATAAATATTGGGCTTCAATATTGAAAATTAAATTGGGTCCAACCCAAATCTATTAATTCTTATCAATATTAATTTTATTTATTTTCCACTATATAAATAAAATTGCACTCCCAATATTATTCCATATTATATCAAATAATATTTCTCCGGTAGTATTATATATTCCGTGTATTTAAGATTTAAATATCCATGAATAAATTTATTTATTGCTCAATAAATATTATTCATCTCTTATATCCGAGACTAGTACCATTCAACCTTAATTATTATGCGGATTAAATCCACCTGCAGGGTTTACATAATAATTCCTTATGAACTCATCTCGGGGATATTATCAACCCTTACGGGATACACTTTCCCGTCAAGTATTCACGGCATGCCATATATAAAATATAGTGACCCAACTTAACCGGTAATTAACCCAATTATCAAACCGGTTAATTCCTTTGGTAAATCAAAGTCACTTATATTAAATATACACACCCGCAATAGTTTCGGGGATTAAGAATAAAATACACTGAGACTCGAATCGATTATCGCCGGCAATCCTAATCGATGAATCTCAAGCTGATCCGCCCAATACACCAAGTGTACAAGTGTGATAAAATAATTAAGATAAATTATTTTCTCTCTCACACAACGACTATACCGATGGATTAGTTCGTGTCCACCTAGGTCGTGAGCAACTGTTCGATTAAATACGAGTAACCGATAGTATGATCTTCTGTGTGCCCATGCAACACCATACTAACTACAACGTATAAAATCCAGAACTATATTTTGCATATTTAATTAAATGCAAATAATTGTTTATTAATTAAATAGGTTAAATGCTATGACCGGGAGTTTACCGATACTTAAATCTAGACATTAAGTACACAACTCCAACAATCTCCCACTTGTACTAAGGTCTAGTCATTTCCTCCAAACTCCCGGTTCCCATACTCATCACGTGCTTAAGGTGTACTTCCGAGTACTATGTGAGTGAGCACTCTAGGTTGCCGCTCTGAAGTTATCTTGGTGACTACTACGTCGTCTCTCTGACGATGATTCGTATCAGGTGGTACTTGCTCTATGTGTTATCATCATCTTTTGAACTTATGACTTCTTCCAGTTTACCATGCACCGCTATGTACATAGCCTTTGGTGAACCAAGAGTCATATCCAAGTTCAGAGGTCATTCCGGAACCTAACCCAAACTTCCGCTGCCTCTGAGGCTGCTATTCGGTTTCTTAGATTCCACCTCTTCTAAAAGTGAACACATAGCCTGATATCGACTTACACTGGTCCTTTCTCTGATTTTTATCTGAGAAAGCGTAATCTAAGAAGATTTCGTATTGCCAGTACTTTCAAGTACTTTTACAACATTCGAATATTTCTTATCCAGATTACTTTGATATCCTCCCACTACGCTAACCGCATAGTTGATATCAGGTTCTTGTTTTATAACACCGCATTTACAAAGCCCTTTACACTCGAAGTGTAAGAATCTGCTTTGTCCATATTTATCTCTTTCATGTGCTCAAGACACATACCTTAGATAGATGCATTCTGTTCTCGAATGGCAATAACCTTTCTCAGAATGTGCATGTTTAAAACAAACCATAAGATATCTAAAGAGAAGTACAAATGTTCTTTTCCTAGAGATCGAAAGATTTCTAAGAACATGATCCAACTTCACCTTAATCTTATATTTCGATTTACTTAGACAACCTCTATTTTATGTCTGATAATGCTTTTACATTGTTGCCAATGATGAAGTGTTATCTACATGAAATTCCGAGAAACACCACCTTGTTTCCATTACGTCTCTAATACACCCTTTATTGTCTATGCCTTTTGATGAATCCATATAATGGACTATCTCATCAATTCGCAAGTTCCACAATTTCCAGCTTTGTGATAATCCATAAATGGATTCACTAAGCTTGTACCTCTAAATGGTCTTGCCTCTTAACAATATCATTGCTTTCCAAGTAGGCACATTTAGATTAGTACTGCCCCTTATGCAGAACTAGGGATCGATTTCATGTCTACTAGATCCAGAGTTTAAAACTCCTCTAGTCTTATGAACATCTCCGGTTGCTTAACAACCTCCCACTGCAATGGCGTTCCGGTGTATAACAGTAATAACATTAGGTGCAGTTAATGGTGTACTACTACTCGGTTAGGCTGGTTCTCAGTCTACTCTTTTCTCTTTATAAAGTACTTTGTCAGTTAGGGCATTGTAGTTCATCCAATAGTCTTCCTCTAAGAACCGGGTGAAGACACCCTTCTGGTTCGTAGTACTATTGAACATACAATTACTCGTTCTTCTAGAATTTTCCACAAATATATTCAATATGTCGTTGTATCCAGAAAATTCATAGAACATAGGTAGTTCCGATCAAACTTGTGCTTTTACTATTAGAATCCCATTTCTTATTCCTGACACACCATGTCTACACATCATGTGTATGGTGCAGTCGTTTGAGACTTAATCTCAACCTTTGATTTATGCTATGTGTTATTTTAGATAGGTGATAGCCTCCGCGAACTAGTCGCAGGCTTCCAATGGATATACTTTGAAGGATCCCCATAATGGCTTTGTGTTGAAAACACTCCGCTTTTATGGCACATCAAGTATTCTAATCCACCTTCGAGTATTCTTCAAAGAACGACTCGTACTTCTCTAATTACACATATGTCTGCATATATCATCTTTGATCATTCTTAATACTTGTCCGAATTCCATCCTTTATCCAGAAAGGTTAACTTAGTTGTATCATCTTTCAAGATTGATTCTTAGGTCGGGAGGTCCATTCCTCCAACTATAACTGATCAAATCAATTTCGACCTTCTGAATCCCTTTTGAATAGATACTACCAAGTTCAAGAATTCACAAGTATAATGATCGATAAAGAAATACATCCAATAAGTAAAATAAGTTATAACGGTTTGTTGCATCGTGGTAGACTAAGGATTTATCATTCATATATTGCTATCTAATGTACCATAATAGATATCGCCATTATTTCTTGTCTAAATCATCAAGTGATTAAAGAAATAAAATATCCATTAATAATAGAAATCCAGAACGAAAGTTCTTTCTAAAATAAAAGGTACAAAGCAATAAACTTGAAATGAAATCCTATAACTATCAAACAGATAGATAAATGTCTTCCACTGCAACCGCTGCTTCCTCAACAGCTTCGCCCATGTGGACTCGAACTTTTCTTCTCTAAGTCGCTGGGTTTTCTGGAACCCCTTTGAGAGGATAAGATGTAGACCCCCAGTACTCAGACTGCTTCCCTTGGGGATGTTTGCCCGAAGGCTTCTTTATCCCACCCTTTGGTCCAAGTCCTTTAGGACCACGGACCCCCTTGTCTTCTCCTTCTTTCCTTTGCCTTTAGGTTCGAAACCTTTGGCTTTGACTATAAGAGCTCGCGATTGTTTCAACTCGTCTAAAAGATCCATCATCTCAAAAACATGATCAAGTGTTTCATCGAAGTAACAGATCTTTATGAGTATCCTCATCGCCTCTTTTCTAGCGTTCTCATCATGTCCAAACAGCAACTTGAGTTTGAGCATGACATCATGATTAGTGGCTAATGCACGAGCACTACCCCACCTTTCAAAGTCAAAAATCTCCTCCTCAGTTGAGTTAATGGTGAGTCCAGGAGGACAAGTTTCACTGAGTACATCTTTGTACTCCTTTGCAGTCTGAGCAATGTCTAACTCTTCTTTCCATTCAATACAGTATGGAACCAGTGCGTTAATTTCCTCAAGTATCAACAAAAGTGGATTCATAGCAATTCTCTAAACCTATAAGCACATTTAAACAAACAATTAATTTAATATCCGATGTTATCTCCCTAGAACAACATCATTAAATTACTAATCACATCTAAAATCCCATCAGGTAAGGCAAGCCACGTGGTGTTGACGTTTACCCACCCAAATGATTTAGCAATTAGTTTTTCTTTGGTCATACATCGCTTATAGCGGAACCTCGTGGGGAGGAATACTATAAGGCGTATCTAAGTGTAAACCATTACTCAGTACCAAAGTAAATTACTTGGAATTGCTACATTACCGCAAGCCACGTGGTGTGGACGTTTACGATAACTTCACAACTCTTCATAATTACTTACAACTGTCTACATCAATTAATCCAAAGTCCGTCAGCATAGCAAGCCACGTGGTGTGGACGTTTACTACACTAAGAGACTTTTATAATTGACTCCCAATTACTTGATCCATTTAATCTCGTAAATCAAGACGTGGAGAATCATAAGTGAAACTCGAAGTTTCTAACCAGTGATTCGCCATGCGAACGACCCTATCTCTCATAAATGAAGGAGCCGAGCAGACAAGCGACCCATCTATCAAAGAATGGCACGGAAGTCTCTAATTTGTGTCCTCTACATGACCAAGTGGCTCTGGCTCCATTCCACTCCCCGGGGTGAGAATGAGTCGACTTGAAGTCAGTTTCAGAAAGAAAAATTAGGCATTGTTTGATAAATTTGATCAATGTTTCTTGTAAAAGGAATTACAAGAATTCTCCTCCAATGACTCGTCTATACGAACTTCAAAAGTCCATAAGAGTCACCAAGAGAACAGTAATGGAGACCATGGGAATGTTTCCATCCCCTCTCCCACTTAGCTTTTTATAATAAAGGGATACGCTATCTAGTGCATAAAGTAAACACATATAGCATGCATGAAAGCAATAAAGCACATAGCACATAGTCAAAAATAATGCTAGAGAAATTATTTTTCCCCGACTATCATGGCTTTATCTTCATATGCATCTTCTAGTCTTCAGTCTTCGTTTCTTGAATGCTCCATGTGACGAGAATATTAATCTCTAATATTTAAATCTATTTATTTTCAATTAATCCAAAAGTTACTTAATTCGAAAATTAAGTCAATCGAATATATCAAAAATAAAATTAAATATTATTAATATTTTTATTTATTTATTTTCCTATCTAGTTCTATTAAAACTCTAGAATAATCTATCCAAATAAAATTTGGAATACTCTAGAAGTTATCTATAATAGAACAAGGAAAAATAAATTAGGACTTACTACTTTCCAAATTTATTTTTATTCCTAATCCATGAATATTCCCATGAGTAGGAATAATCAAATAGGAAAAATAAATTTAGTACTAAATTAATTAAATTTCTAATCTATGAATATTTCCATGAAGGAAATAAATCAATAGAAAATAAAATTAATTTAAATTAATTCTTTTCCTAAACCACTCGAAATAGGAAAAATCCGAATTAATTAGGAAAGTGGATCTTGGTAGGAATAGCATGAGATTGGGAGATCCCACGCCATCCCACTTTCGATCAACCGGCCCACGGGGAGGAGCACCGCCGCCCAGCCACGCCGGCCAGCCACCGAACCGGCGGCAGCCCGCGGCAGGGGCGATCGAGCCCCTCGCCCATGCCATCGATCTCATCATGGGATCGATCCAATCGATCCCCGGTCCTCCCTCACGCCTTCTCCTTCGTCACATGCGTTCTCCGGCTTCCGGCGATCGTCTCAACATCGAACCAACGTAATTAAAATTACAAAATTAAATTACAATTCCGGTATCGATTCTATACATGAAATCGACCCTATACATTTTCCGGAAAAACAAGGAACGTAATAATAAATCCTAAATTCGGTCAACCCCCGAATTTTTACTATTACAAACATTCATCCACACAAAACGAGTCTCGACATGTCCGAGAGTTTAATAATCATGATAATTAATTAAAAAAAATTAATTAAATCCAACCATGATAGCCGGAAATCCTGCAAGGTAGAACAATAATCGAGCATATACATGAACACGAAACCAAACGCTCTGATACCATTTGTTGGAAATCGATATCCCGGGTTATCGAAATAAGCGGAACCGATAACCCGACCGAAATCTTTACTCGCCGGAATGATGGATCCCCGACTCATCCGCAAGAGTCCGACCTTTGGAGACTACGCGCCCGAAGACACGCAGCCCGCCCCCAGCCGATTTTCTCCCACGAGTCGGATCCATGAACGCGAACACCAAACGAACCGGGCTCGACGAGAGTAACACCGCCGCGGGATGAACCCGCGGCTAGAAACCCTAGCCGAACCCCGCTAGGGTTCGCGATCGCCGTGCATGGCGATCGCCGGGGATGCACGGCATCCCCGCGGGGCTGATCCGATCAGCACCCGCCGGCGGTGAGTCCGGCGACTCACCGCCACCACCTCTCGGGGTGGAGGGCCCCCCAGCCGCGGCACCAGCCCGCGGCTGCCCTCCGCGATCGACTTCGGTCGATCGCCCGCTCCGGCTTCGGCCGGAGCTTCCCCGCGCGCACGCCGCCGTCCAGGGAGGTCGGGGAGGCCATCTGCCGTGGCTCCAGCCCACGGCGGCTTCCCCAGCGATCGACCTTTGGTCGATCGTGTGCCCCGGCGTCCAGCCGGGGCTCCTCCTTGGCGCGGTTACCGGCGGTCGAAACCCTAGGTTTCGGCCGCCCCTTTCGATCTTCGCCGGGGATCTCGAATCCCCGTCCCCGAAGTTCGTACGTTTACCGGATCGTGTGTTCATGTATAAACTACGATTAATCACACAAAATCATAAAAGAGGGTTTATGATTTTTACCTTCGATTCGTTGTACGGAGAAACGAAATCGGTTGAAGACCTTGTGACCTTCCCGCGTATTCCTTGCACCTCGTCCGAACGTCGTGTGGGCGACGATCTATCGGATTCCTATGGATCTTCCTCACTCTCAAGTTTTTATGATTGGCGTAGGTCAATTAAAAATTCTCTCTTAAAAGTGAAGACCATGTAGTGCTTATATAGGCTACGAAGGGGATCATAAGGAGAATAAATATTGGGCTTCAATATTGAAAATTAAATTGGGTCCAACCCAAATCTATTAATTCTTATCAATATTAATTTTATTTATTTTCCACTATATAAATAAAATTGCACTCCCAATATTATTCCATATTATATCAAATAATATTTCTCCGGTAGTATTATATATTCCGTGTATTTAAGATTTAAATATCCATGAATAAATTTATTTATTGCTCAATAAATATTATTCATCTCTTATATCCGAGACTAGTACCATTCAACCTTAATTATTATGCGGATTAAATCCACCTGCAGGGTTTACATAATAATTCCTTATGAACTCATCTCGGGGATATTATCAACCCTTACGGGATACACTTTCCCGTCAAGTATTCACGGCATGCCATATATAAAATATAGTGACCCAACTTAACCGGTAATTAACCCAATTATCAAACCGGTTAATTCCTTTGGTAAATCAAAGTCACTTATATTAAATATACACACCCGCAATAGTTTCGGGGATTAAGAATAAAATACACTGAGACTCGAATCGATTATCGCCGGCAATCCTAATCGATGAATCTCAAGCTGATCCGCCCAATACACCAAGTGTACAAGTGTGATAAAATAATTAAGATAAATTATTTTCTCTCTCACACAACGACTATACCGATGGATTAGTTCGTGTCCACCTAGGTCGTGAGCAACTGTTCGATTAAATACGAGTAACCGATAGTATGATCTTCTGTGTGCCCATGCAACACCATACTAACTACAACGTATAAAATCCAGAACTATATTTTGCAGATTTAATTAAATGCAAATAATTGTTTATTAATTAAATAGGTTAAATGCTATGACCGGGAGTTTACCGATACTTAAATCTAGACATTAAGTACACAACTCCAACATGTGCTGGACAACCCCAGATCCGAATGTGTTTCAAGTTAGGCTTGCGCCCACTCCACAATTCCATGGGTGTTGTGGGTACCGTTTTGGTTGGAACCCTATTCAAGATATACGCCGCCGTTTCCAAGGCATGTCCCCAGAACATAATAGGTAAGTCCGAGTAACTCATCATTGATCGCACCATTTCCATAAGAGTCCTATTCCTTCTTTCTGACACACCATTCTGCTGAGGAGTATATGGTGATGTCATTTGGGAATGAATCCCATTCTCTGCTAAGTATGCCTTGAATTCTCCAGACAGGTACTCGCCTCCGCGATCAGATCGCAGGCATTTAATAGATTTATTTTGAAGGTTCTCCACAAAAGCCTTGAACTCCTTGAACTTGTCAAAGGATTCGCTCTTGCGGCGCATCAAATATACAAATCCATACCTTGAGTAATCATCAGTGAAAGTGATGAAATACTCGTACCCTCCCCTTGCCTGAGTAGACATAGGTCCGCATACATCAGAGTGAATCAAATCCAATACTTGTTCAGCTCTCCGTCCTTTACCAGAAAAAGAACGCTTGGTCATTTTACCCTCTAAACAGGATTCGCAGGTCGGAAGGTCCTCTCCTTCAACATCGCTGATTAGTCCATCAGCTTTCAACCTTTGAAGCCTATTCGAGTTTATATGACCTAGCCTTAGATGCCACAAGTATAATTGATTCATTTTAGAAGGTTCCGTTCTCTTATTGGTGTTCGTAGATGTGTTATTACTCTCGGTTAGTTGCATCGTGTTAGACTCAGGATTTAGCACATACAAATCGTCCACCAATGTACCAGAACAGATAATCTCACTGTTTCTTCTTATGATCACAGAGTGGTCAAAAGAGACAGAATATCCATTCATAATAAGTTTAGAAACCGAAATTAAATTCTTTCTAAAGTTGGGTACATAAAGACAATTATGTAAAACTAAAACCCTATCACTACTGAAGCGTAAGTGAACGTCTCCCACTGCAACAGCCGCCACCCTCGCGACATTGCCCATGTAGACCACGATCTCTCCCTCTCTAAGTCTCCGGGTTTCCTGGAACCCCTGCAATGAATTGCAGACATGATCAGTGGCCCCCGTATCTACACACCAGGTGCTGGTAGATAACACCACTGATAATGTTTCAGTGACTAAGGAAAATTTCGTACCTTTGATGAGAGGACAATCAGACCTCCAGTGCCCAGACTGCTTGCATCGTTAGCACTTGCCTTGCGGCTTGCACTTCCCATTCCGTGGTTTGGAACCACTGGGCTTCTTTGCTTGCACTTCCATCTTAGCCACAAGAGCTTGTGATTTTCTGACCATACTTATAAGTTCCGCTCTTTTGAAATCGTTTTTAAGCGACTCCTCAAGAGGACTGAATTTATAGAGTATGTCAATCACTTCTTGTCCGGCTTCCACACTATGTTTCAACATCATTCTGAGGTCATTCCAAATGTCCTCATGAGTTGGGACAACAGCAGATATAGAAGGCTCAACAGTCTGGACAATGTCCAAATTTCTTTTCCAATCGGTACTATATGGAACCAGTGAGTTTTCATCTTTAAGTATATCACAAAGTGGGGTCACAGTCATTCTTAACCTATAAGCACATAAAACAAACAAACAATTTAATATCCGATATTATCTCCCTTAAATAATATCATTAAATCACTAATCACATCTAAAATCCCATCAGGTAAGGCAAGCCACGGTGTGTGGACGTTTACCCACCCAAACGACTTAGCAATTAGATTTCCTTCGGTCATACATCACTTATAGCGGAACCTCGATGGAAGGAATACTATAAGGCGTATCTAAGTGTAAACCATTACTCAGCACCAAAGTAAATCGTTTGGAATTGCTACATCACCGCAAGCCACGTTGTGTGGACGTTTACGATAACTTCACAAATCTTCACAATTTTCTTACAACTGTCTACATCAATTAATCCAAAATCCGTCAGTATAGCAAGCCACGTTGTGTGGACGTTTACTGCACTAAGAGATCTTTATAATTGACTCCCAATTACTTGATCCATTCGATTTTGTAAATCAAGACGCGGAGAATCATAAGTGAAACTTGAAGTTTCTAACCAGTGATTCACCATGCGAACAACCCTATCTCTCATAAATGAGGGAGCCGAGCAGACAATCGATCCATCTATCAAAGAATGGTACGACTGCCTCTAATTTGTGTCCTCGACATGATCAAGTGGCTCTGGCTCCATTCTACTCCCCGGGGTAAGAATGAGTCGACTTGAAATCAGTTTTGGAAAGACAAATTAGGCATTGTTTGATGAACTTAATCAATGTTTCTCGTAAGAGGAATTACAAGAACTCTCCTACAATGACCTATCTATATAAACTTCAAAAGTTTATAAAAGTCACCAAGAGAGCAGCAATGGAGACCATGGGTATGTTTCCATACCCTCTCCAACTTAGCTTTTTACAATAAAGGGATACGCTATCTAGTGCATAAAAGTAAACACATATAGCATGCATACATGTAATAAAGCACATAGTATTATCACATAGTCAAAATAATTACTGGAATATTATTTTTCGACTATTATGGCTTTACTCCATCTCCGTACGCATCTTCTAGTCTTTAGTCTTCGTTCTTGAATGCTCTATGTGACGAGAATATTAATTTCCAATATTTAAATCTATTTATTTTTAATAAATCCAAAAGATACTTAATTAATAATAATTAAGTCAATCGAATAAATCAAAAATAAAATTAAATATTATTAATATTTTTATTTATTTTATCTTCCCTTTCTACTTCATTAAATTTCTAGAATAATCTATCCAAGACCCACTTGGAATATTCTAGATGATTTCCATAATGAAATAAGGAAATAAAATAATTTAGGACTCTTCTACTTTCCAAATTAATTAGATTCCTAATCCATGAATATTTCCATAAAATAGAAATAATCAATTTAGGAATCCTAATCAATTCCAAATTGATTCTTTTCCTAATCCATGAGAGTTCCCAAAAATAGGAATTCTCAAATAGGAAAAACCCGAACCAATTAGGAAAGTAAATCTCCGGACCGGGATAGCACGGGGTGGGGATCCCCGTGCCACCACTCGACCGCCGCCATCAAGCCGCCGCCGTCCAGCCCACGCGCCACCTCCCTTGGTGGCCGGCGTGGCCGAAGCTCCCACGGGCAGCCCTTTAGGGCGTGGGTCGATTGTCCTCATGGATCGACCATGGGGCGGTCGATCCGAGCCCTTCACCCTCACGATTATCTCCTTCGTCACGCGTCTTCTCCGGCGGTCGTTTCGGTATCGATCCAACGCAAAATAAATTACAAAATAAATTTTACACTATCCGGTATCGATTCTATACATGAAATCGACCCTATACAATTTCCGGAAAAACGTAGAACGTAATAATAAATCCTAAATTCGGTCAACCCCCGAATTTTTACTATTACAAGCATTCACCACCAAAAACGAATCTCGACATGTTCGAGAGTTTAATCAAACCAACAATCATGACAAAATAAATTAACAAAAATTAATTAAGCCATAATAGTCGGAAACCCTGCAAGGTAGAACAATTTTATCGAAAAAACCGCGAACGTAAACCACGCTCTGATACCAATTGTTGGAATTTGATATCCCGGGCTATTAAAAATTGCGGAAACCAATAACCCGATCAAACCCTTCGCCGGAGATCACATGAACGCCGACTCATCCGCCGGAGTCCGGCCTTTGGAGACCACGCGCCCGAAGACACGCAGCCCGCCCCCAGCCGAACCCCCGCGAGCCGGGGTTCACGCGATCGAAGATCGCGTTCGATGGGGCTGCACCCGGCAGCCCCCTGCAACAGGTCCGGCGACCTGCTGCCCGCCGTGGAGGAGCGGCTCGACCCTCGAGCCGCTGCGGGCGCACCAGCCGCCCGCCGGCGATCGCGCCCCGTGGCAGCGATCGCCCCCTCGGCCGAAGCCGAGGGCTCCCCTTTGCGCGCCGAACCCTAGGCGTGCGATCCCACGCGGTCCGGTGGCTTCGCCACCACCGCGTGATCGTCCGTCTACTCCGGGTCCGAACTTTTGGATCTTTGTTCTACGGTATTTTCAATAAACAAAATCGAATAATATCAAGTTAGTTTAGATATCATACCTACGATTCGTTGTTCGGAAAAACGAAATCAAGTTGACCTTTGAATCTTCCCACGTATTCCTTGCACTCCGTTCGAACGTCGGGTGGGCGACGATCTATCGAACTCCTATGGAGCTCCTTCAACTCTCTAGAATATCAAGTATGATAATCTTGTCTTATGATTTATGAAGGCCATGTAGTGATTTTATAGGCTACGTAGGGGATCTAAAGGAGGTGGAATATTGGGCTTCCAATATTGAAGATTAAATTGAGCCCACTGCTCAAATCCATTAATCCTTATCAATATTAATTAAATTTATTTTTCACTATATAAATTAATTGCACTCCCAATATTAAACCATATTATATCCAAATAATATTTCTCCGGTAGTATTATTTATTCCGTGTATTTAAGATATAAATATCCATGAATAAAATTTATTTATTGCTTAATAAATTTATTCATCTCTTATATCCGAGACTAGTACCACTCAGCCTTATTTATTATGCGGAATTAAATCCACTCGCGAGGTTTACATAATAAATCCTTATGAGCTCATCTCGGGGATATTATCAACCCTTCCGGGATACACTGTCCCGTCAAGAATTCACGGCATGCCATATATAAAATATAGTGACCCAACTTAACCGGTAATTGACCCAATAATTAAACCGGTCAATTCCTTTGGAAAATCAAAGTCACTTATATTAAATATACACACCCGCAATTGTATCGGGGATTAAGAATAAAATACACTGAGTCTCAAATCAATTATCGCCGAGCAAACCTAATTGATGAGTCTCAATCGATCCGCTCAATACACCAAGTGTACAAGTGTGATAAAATAATTAAGATAAATTATTTTCTCTCTCACACAACGACTATACCGATGGATTGGTCCGTGTCCATCTAGGTCGTGAGCATCTGTTCGATTAAATACGAGTAACCGATAGTATGATCTTCTGTGCGCCCATGCGCACCATACTAACTACAACGTATAAAATCCAGGACTATAATTTGCATATATTTAATTAACAATAATTAAAAGCAAATGAATGTTTGTATTTAATAGGTAAATGAAAGTGTACAAGGAGTTCACAATACTCAAATCTAGACATTAAGTATACTACTCCAACATATACAATTTCAGGAAAAAATAGAACGTAATAATAAATCCTAAATTCGGTCAACCCCCGAATTTTTACTATTACAAGCATTCACCACACTTAAAACGAATCTCGACATGTCCGAGAGTTTAATAATCAACATATCATGACATTAATTAAAACAAAATTAAATCTAGCCATAATAGTCGGAAACCCTTCAAGGTAGAACAATTTTATCGAAAATACCGCGAACGTTAAACCTCGCTTTGATACCAATTGTTGGAAATCGATATCCCGGGTTGTCGGAAATTGCGGAACTTAACAACAGAACCGAAATCCCATCGCCAGAGTACACGCGAGCACACTACGCGGACCGGGGCTTAACCGAACGCACGACACACCCGAAGGCATGCCGCGGCCAGCCGAGCCCCCGCTAGGGCTCGCGATCGCACAACGCGATCGCCGGGGTTGCGCACGGCAACCCCACGGCGAGTCCGGCGACTCGCCGTTCTCGGAGGAGGGGGCTGCTCGCCGTGCGAGCAGCGGCGACACCAGCCCGCCACCCCAGCGATCGAGCCCGCGCTCGATCGTACCCCCGACGTCCAGCCGGGGTCCTCGTGCGCGCGTCCCCGGCGTCCAGCCGGGGCACTTTGTGGTTCGATCCCCATGGGGATCCACTAGCCGCCGCGATCCGGTGATTCGACCACCACCGCCCGGCTCGTCCCTCGTTCTGGGGTTCGTCCTCGGATCTTTGCGTTCGTCGGTATTTCACGATAATAAATTAAAATCATCGAGGGGGTTCGTATGATTTTACCTTTGTTCTCGTTGTGCGGAGAAACGAGATCTTTGAAGACCTTGAGACCTTCTCACGTATTCCTTGTACTAACTTGAACGTCAGGTGGGCGACGATCCTCCAAGCTTATGGATCTCCTTCACGAACTCTCTAGACTAATCAAGTATGATTATCTTGTCTTGTCTAATTGTGAAGACCATGTAGTGCTTTTATAGGCTACGTAGGGGATCTTAAGGAGGTGGAATATTGGGCTCCCAATTAAATTTAATTAAATTGAGCCCAAGCCCAAGTCTATTAATTAATCTATTAATTATATATTAACTCCACTATATAAATATAATTGCACTCCCAATATTATACCATATTATATCAAATAATATTATCTCTCTGGTAGTATTATTTATTCCGTGTGTTTAAGATAGAAATGTCCATGAATAAATTATATTTATTGCTAATTAATTTATTAGTCTCTTGTATCCGAGACTAGTACCATTCAACTTTAATTATTATGCGGAACAAATCCACCTGCGGGGTTTACATAATAATTCCTTAGGAACTCATCTCGGGGACATTATCAACCCTTATCGGGACACACTTTCTCGTCAAGAATTAACGACATGTCATACATAAAATACCGTGACCCAACTTTACCGGTAATTGACCGGTTATTCTAATCAGTCAATTCATTTGGAAAATCAAAGTCACTAATATTAAATACACACACCCGCAATAATATCAGGGATTAAGAATAAAATACACTGAGATTTAAATCGATTATCAAAGGCAATCCTAATCGATAAATCTCAAGCGATCCGCCCAATACACCAAGTGTACAAGTATGATAAAATAAATCAAGACCAATTATTTTCTCACTCATACAACGACTATGCCGATGGATTGGTCCCTGTCCATCTAGGTCGTGAGCAACTGTTCGATTATATACGAGTAACCGATAGTATGATCTTCCGTGTGACGTCGCACACCATACTAACTACAACGTATATAATCCAGGACTATAATTTGCATTTATTTAATTATAAATAATTAAAAGCAAACAATTGTTTATTTATTTAAATAGATTAAATGCTCTGTACCGAGAGTTTACGTTACTTAAATTTAGACATTAAGTATACAACTCCATCACCTTCCCTCCTCTTTGCCTTGCTTGGGACGCCGAACGTGGCCAGCTGCTTGGTGATAATCCCCTCCCAGGTCATCGGTTTCCTTGGAGCCGCATTGTACACCTGCAAAACCATCATTTCACGAAGAAATAAGTATACTCTGATAACGAATATCAACTTACATGTCTGTCTCCATGAACTCAAACACGAAGAAGATAGCAATTAAACACGAAGAATCGATAAAACTATACTCCTCCATCTCAATTGAACCATGGGCACCTAAAACCCTAATATACCGGAACCCCAAAACAAACAAGATACATTCACTACAAACCCTATGAAATAAATCGTTTCGGGAAACGGTACCTTGTTATCGATGGTCTTGTAAACGACGCCGTATGTGCCGATCTTAATGCTTCCTCGAGACTCACGAGTGATTTCCGTATTCGTGTGATCGAAGATGAATTCGTAGCGCCGCCAGATTTCCTTCGTCGAATACCAGGAGAAGTGTTGCAATTGAATTCCACTGATTTTGAGGGTTGAGCCGTCGAATTCCACCTATTTTTCTTACTTAGTTGCGGCGCTAGGAGAGGAGAGAAAAAACGAGTGGGAGAGGAGCGGAAAAACGAGAAAGAGTGGAGAAGGAGAAAAAAAGAAAAAAAAGAGAGAAAAAGAGAAGCCTATAAATATTAAAAAATGGGACACGTAAAATTATATGGTGTAGGGAACCAACTAATAATTTGGCAACTCCATGTATTCACACGATTAATTATTATAATAAATTCCATCAAGGTAAGGAATGAAAATATTATATAAATGTTGTGATTTTAATAGCTCAGAACATAATATAAAGTAACAAGATAGTAGAAGTAGGGAGAAGGAGTATTCTTATTATATTTCAAGTATTCAAGTGTGTATACAATGGATACAAAGACACCTATTTATAGGTACACATACATGATCATGCATTATGTAGAAGTAAATACTATGAATAAATATGATCATCAAGGTGTGCTTCAATGGTGTGTCCATTTGCATGCCCACTACATGAGCACACCAAAAGACATCCATTATTCCATTATTTCATAATACTCCCCCTTGGATGTCCGTTGTTCGTCTTTATATTTCTCCCCCTGATTCAAACATCGTATTTTTATTTAATACGCTCAATAAGTTGTCTCGTTAAAAACCTTCCAAGGTAAAACCCTTTGGGAAAAAACCGAGTGAAGGAAAAGAGTGCAACGCGTATTTATTTGAGATCTTTTAACCGACGCATTCCGATATTTCTCACCAAATTTTCAAATGTTGCAGTCGGTAATGCTTTGGTGAATAAATCTGCCAAATTATCACATGATCGAATTTTTTGCACATCTATTTCACCTTTCTTTTGCAATTCATGCGTAAAGAAAAATTTAGGTGAAATATGCTTCGTTCTATCTCCTTTAATATATCCCCCTTTGAGTTGAGCTATACAAGCTGCATTATCTTCAAAAATTACAATCGAGGGATTTTCATTTTCTTTCGTTAATTCAATATTCTTTCGAATATATGGATCAATGATCTTAGCCAAACACATTCTCGACTAGCCCTGTGGATTGCTATAATTTCAGCATGATTTGACGAGGTGGCAGCAAGTGACTGCTTTGTAGAATGCCATGAAATGGCAGTACCACCACACGTAAAAACATATCCAGTTTGAGACCTTGCTTTATGCGGAACAAACAAATACCCAGCATCAGCATAACCGATAAGTTCAGGCATAGCTTTATTTGAATAAAATAGACCAAGATCAATTGTCCCTTGGAGATAACGAAGAATTTGTTTTACACCATTCCAATGTCGTTTTGTAGGAGATGCACTAAATCTTGCTAGTAAATTTACAGCAAATGCTATATCAGGCCTTGTACAATTAGCAAGATACATTAGTGCGACAATTGCACTAAGATAAGGTACTTCAGGACCAAGAATTTCTTCATCTTCCTCTCGAGGTCTAAAAGGATCCTTTTTAGGATCAAGTGACCGAACGACCATTGGACTAGTTAATGGATGTGCTTTTTCCATGTTGAATCGCTTTAATACCTTCTGGGTATAAGCTGTTTGGTGAACTAAAATTCCATCTTCTAGATGTTCGATGTGTAAACCAAGGCAGAATTTAGTTTTTCCAAAGTCTTTAATCTCAAATTCTTTCTTCAAATATTCAGCGGCTTCTTGGAGCTCTTCAGGAGTTTCAATCAAATTTAAATCATCGACATACACCGCAATTATCACAAATTTTGACCCATTTTTCTTTATGAAAACACATGGACATATCGGGTCATTTTTATATCCTTCTTTGACTAAGCATTCGGTAAGTCGATTATACCACATACGTCCAGATTGTTTGAATCCATATAAAGACCTTTGCAATTGTATAGAATGAATTGTTTTTGAATTTCTTTTGCATGCTTCGGGCATTTTGAATCCTTCAGGGATATTCATATAGATATCACTGTCAAGATTACCGTATAAATATGCAGTTACTACATCCATTAGACGCATTTCCAATTTTTCATGCACGGTTGGACTTACAAGATATCTAAAAGTGATCGTATCCATTACCGGAGAATACGTTTCATCATATTCAAGTCCAGGTCTTTGCGAAAAACCTTGGGCTACTAATCGTGCTTTATATCTTACAATTTCATTTTTCTCATTTCTTTTCCGCACGAATACCCATCTATATCCAACCGGATTTACACCTTATGGTGTTTGGACTACCGGTCCAAATACTTTTCGTTTTATCAACGAGTCCAATTCAGATTTGATTGCATCTTTCCATTTTGGCCAATCATTTCCACGCTGACATTCATCAACCGATTTTGGTTCATTATCCTCAATTTCTTCCATAACTTCAAGTGCTACATTGTATGCAAAAATTGCATCAACAACAATTTCTTTTCGATTCCAACCTTTTCCCGTAGTGACATAATTTATTGAAGTTTCTATAGTTTCATTTTCTTCAGAAACTTGTTCTTTTTCTTCTTCTGGAGGAACCTCTTCGAGAGATAATATTTTTTCATTATTTTCTTCTAATTTGTCACTTTTATTTAATCCTTTTTTCTTTCGAGGATTTCTATCTTTGGAACCGATAGGCCTTCCACGCTTCAGGCGTGCTTTTGATTCATTAGCACTAGTTATTTGTCCTTCGGGGACATCAATTTTAACCGGAACATTTTCTGCTGGAATATGTGATTTAGTAACTCTTCGGGAGTCAGTAAATACATCCGGTAATTGATTTGCAATTTTTTGCAATAGTAGAATTCTTTGAACTTCAAGTTCACATTCTTTTGTCCTTGGATCAAGAAAATCCAATTTTATTTTCCAATTGAGTTCTTTTTTCGGTTGATCCTTTCCGCCTCCTAATGTCGGGAAAACTGATTCATCAAAATGACAATCGGCAAATCTTGCAGTAAATAAATCACCTGTCATTGGTTCGATATATTTGATTATCGAAGGTGATTCATAACCAACATATATTCCCAACCTCCTTTGTGGACCCATTTTGGATCGATTAGGTGGTGCAATTGGGACGTAAACACCACATCCAAATATTTTTAGATGGGAAATATTGGGCTCAAAGCCAAATGCCAATTGTAGGGGAGAAAAGTTATTATAACTCGACGGTCGAAACCTCACAAGTGTTGCTGCATGTAATACGGCATGCCCCCAAGCATGCAAAGGAAGTTTTGACTTCATTAGTAATGGTCTAGCAATTAATTGTAATCGCTTGATAAAAGCTTCGGCTAGACCATTTTGAGTATGAACATGAGCTACAGGATGTTCAACACTTATTCCAATTGACATGCAATAATCATAAAAAGTATTTGAGGAATACTCACCAGCATTGTCTAAACGAATCTTTTTAATTGGGTGATCCGGAAATTGTGCTCGTAATTTAATTATTTGAGCAAGTAATCTCGCAAACGCCAGGTTGCGAGAAGATAATAAACATACATGCGACCATCTTGTTGATGCATCGATAATTACCATAAAATATCGAAATGGTCCGCATGGTGGATCTACAGGTCCACAAATATCACCTTGGATTCGTTCTAGAAATGCTGGGGATTCAATGCCCACTTTAGCCGGTGAAGGCCTAACAATTAATTTTCCTTGTGAGCAAGCAACGCATGTGATTTCCTTTGTATTCAACACTTTCTTATTTTTCAAGAAATGGCCATGCGAATTTTCAATAATTCGTCTCATCATTGTAGACCCTGGATGTCCAAGTCGATTATGCCAAATCATAAAATCTTTTGGATCAATAGACTTCTGGTCTATTAGGTGATGTGCTTCTATTGAATTTATTTTCGTATAATATAAGCCCGAAGATAGTGAATACATTTTTTCTAGTACACACTTCTTTCCCAAATTGATTTTTGTAATCAATAAGCATTCTTTATTTTTCTCGTTTATAGTCTCAATATGATACCCATTTTTTCGGATATCTTTAAAGCTTATCAAATTTCTTCGAGACTTAGGAGATAATAGTGCATTTTCAATAACAATTTTAGTTCTTTCAGGGAGAAAATTTGTTGCTCTTCCGGAGCCATCAATTAAATTGGCACTACCACTTATCGTATTAACACCTATTTCTCCCACTTCAAGTCGAGAGAAATATTTTCGATTTTTCAATATAGTGTGCGTTGTAGCACTATCAATTAGGCAAATATCACATTCATTATTCGAATCCAAAGATTTGACATCCATATTTCTTCATAAAAAGAAACATAAATTAGAAATTATTATTGATAAAAGGTGCAAATAAATTTATTCAATAAATAAAATAAAAAATTGAGAAATCATCCAATAATTATTTTGCATCTTCAAAAAAATCGGATACATCAAGAAAAGTTGTGGCATCATCATTGAATTTTCTTTCATACTCCATGCCATCATCATTGCCATTAGAAGCATTATTTTCATCAACATGATTTGTCTCCACATCTTTGCCGTTTCTTTTCAAGGATTTTTGATAAAGATCAACAAAATGATCCGAGGTTCGGCATATTCGGGACCAATGGCCCTTCTTTCCACAACGGTAGCAAAAGTCATATTTCTTCTTCTCTTCAACATTGTCCTTCTTCTGGAAGACATTTTGCTTTTGCTTTTCATTATTATTATTTTTATTATATGGTGAATAACCACGACCACGTCCATGATAGTACCCACGGCCTCGGCCTCTACCACGACCATTACCACGACCACGACCACCACGACCATGTTCATAATTTTGAGTTTGAGTCGCATTTGCTTCAGGAAATGGACTAGAACCGGTGGGTCGGGACTCGTGATTTTTCAACAACAATTCATTATTTTGCTCAGCAAGAAGAAGACAACCAATTAATTCAGAATATTTGGTAAAGCCTTTTTGTCGATATTGCTGCTGTAGGAGCACATTCGACACATGAAAAGTAGAATGTTTTCTCAAGCATATCTTCATTGGTTATGGTTTCACCACATAATTTCAATTGAGAAGATACTTTCATGATGACAGAATTATATGCCTCGGCAGATTTAAAATCTTGTAGTCGAAGGTGGAGCCAATCATACCGTGCTTTTGGTAGTACGACCATCTACAGGTGGTCGTATCTTTCTTTCAAATCATTCCACAAAGTTAGTGGATCTTTCACGGTTAAATATTCATGCTTCAATCCTTCATCTAAATGATGACGAAGGAAGATCATGGCTTTGACACGGTTTTGAGCCGTCTCTTCATTTTTGTCGACAATCGTCTTACTAAGACCCATTGCCTCAAGATGCATTTCAATGTCCAATTTCCAAGACATGTAATTCTTTCCGGTAACTTCAAGAGGAATGAAATCAACTTTGTTGATGTTAGCCATAATAATAATAATAATATATAAAAAATAAACTCACCTTAAAAACCTTGTTATTCGTGCTTGCGAATCGTGCTGATAACGTGTTGTGATTTTAATAGCTCAGAACATAATATAAAGTAACAAAATAGTAGAAGTAGGGAGAAGGAGGATTCTTATTATATTTCAAGTATTCAAGTGTGTATACAATGGATACAAAGACACCTATTTATAGGTACACATACATGATCATGCATTATGTAGAAGTTGTTGGAAATCGACTACCCGGGACGTGTCCGTTCGATCGCTCGAACATCCGAACACGCCCAGTTGACCTCCAGGTAGCACTGCTCCGTTCACGTAACAGCCCTCGTGCCGATTCACGCCCATCCATCGCCCCGAAGGACAACCGCGCGAATCAGCCGCTGATCTGACTCAAGCAGCGGGCGCTGCTAGTCAATCAGCGGCCGCTGATTAGGCCCCAAACAGCGGGTGCTGTTTGGCCTTCAGCGGGCGCTGTTCGTACGCGAACAGCAGCGCGACCTGCTGTTCTGAGCGCGTTTCCGGGTCGATTTTCCTCTTCCAACAACCGATCCGGAGGTCCTTGACCCCCCAGTAGTCGAGGAACATGATCCACGACGCCCGGAACCCTATCTATGATTCGATGTATTTTTAACGAAATAAGAGATTGAATATTGCCGAATTAGGGTTCGATCTCATACCTTTGTCGCGTGATTCGGAGAAGCCGAATTGTTGAGACCATGAAGCCTTCCGGTGTATGTCTCTATCCCCGACGTTCAGCCGTCTAGTGGGCAACGATCCGGTGAACCTTCCTCTTCTCCTTTCTCTCTTGAACCCACGGTGAGAATTCTATTCTGTCTCAGAAATATATTTGCGCTATTAAATTAATTTCTACAGAAAATTTCTCTCTCAGAAATATAATTGCGCTAGCAATTAATTTCTACAGAATTATTACTGCGCTAATATGAATTAATTAAGCAGAGGAAAAAATAATTGCGCAAGCTTTTATTTTTCTCTGCAGAATTAATTATATCGGTGAAACTTAGGTTTAGAGAAAGAGAGGGTGGGGTATTTATAAAGCTACACCAGGGACCTTATGGAAATTAATTATTAGGCTAAATTGCAATTTAAGTAACTCGGCGTCCTAAAAGGCAAACCTTAATTAAATTCCACAATTTTAATTATAATTAATTCCACTATAAAATTATAATTGAATTCCCAATAATTAATTTATATTATTTTAACAATAATAATTCCGCCGAATTACATATACGACTTTCCCCGTGTTTAAGATATCGTATGTCCACGAATTAACTTTAATTACTAATAATTAAATTAATTCGTTTCTTATTATCCGAGACTAGTACCACTCATCCTTATTATCATGTGGAACGAATCCACCTGCAGGGTTTACATGATAAACTTTATGAGCTCATCTCGGGGACATCATCAACCCAATAAATGGGACACGGTTTCCTGTCTATAATCTATAGCATGCCGTGTGTACAATTCTGATTCCCAATTTACCGAGAATATTGACTAATCAATTAGTCTCACTCACTAGTAAGTCAAAGAACCGAGAATTGGACACACGCACCTATAATTATATAGGGATTAGGAATTCGTATATCCGTAATATCTGAGGTCTAGTTCGATTACTGCGATTAGTATAAATGGAACGCCCTCCCGTGGTCCTGCTCAATACACCAAGTGTACGAGTGTAACATGATAGTCAAGACCGACTATCTACCAGTCACACTAAGTCGTGAGCTAATGTTCGATAGTATACGAGTAACCGATAGTATGATCTTCCGCGTGTATCCTCACGCCATACTATCTACAACGTATACATCAAGGACTATTGTATTAAATGCAATAATGCCTGAATCATATCTCGAATTAAGGTATAGATAAGGAGTTCCGTATTTGTACTAAACTAGACATTTAGAATACAACTCCATCAATCTCCCACTTATACAAAAAGTCTAGTCGCCCTCTCCCAAACATCAGATTCCCATAACCTTATCACGCCTACCCAACGCTACCGCTGGAAGAGCCTCTGTGAACGGTTTTACCAGGCAATCCTCTCGATGCTATCTAGGTGACAACTGCATCGTCTTACTAGACGATTTCTCGAATCAGGTGGTACTTGCGCTCTACGTGTTATCTCCCACTGTGGACTCGTGGCATTTCAAGTTTGCCAATACCGCTATTCAAAATAGCTTTGGGTAAACTAGAAACCACATCTAAGTCCCTTAGGAAGTTCTGGAGCCACACTGACCTTTTAACTGCCTCAGAGGCCGTTATCCTTTCAGTTTCCATGGTAGAGTCCGTAATGCATCGCTGTTTTACATTCTTCCATGTGACTGCTCCACTTCACAGTGAGAACACATAGCCTGACTTCGACTTTCGACTGTCCCTGTTTGATTGGAAATCCAATTCTATGTAATCCAAAAGAAACAACTTGACTGCTTTGTAACTCAGAACATAATTTCTGGTCCTCTGCAGGAGCCTAAACATGTTCTTTACATCAGTCGAATGATCCTTTCCAGGATTACTATGATATCTCACCACCATGCCCACGGCATAGCAGATATCAGTCTCGTGCATAGCACATACATTAAGCTTCCCACCATTAAGGTGCAGGGAACTGCTTACTCTTCATCTATCTCCTTTATTGTGTCGGACACAAAACTTTAGATAGATGAATTCCACATCTAAAAGGTGAAGACCTTTCTTGGAATTATGTATGCTGCAACGAGTAAGAATTGTATTTATGTATGAGACTCAAGATAAGTTCTATGTTCTTTTCTGGCGATCATTTATAACTTTGATCCCAAGAACATTCTCGACTTCTCCTAAGTCACTTATATTGAATTACTCGGACAACCATTCCTTTATGTCCGATAACATCTTTCACATTGTTGCCAATTTAGAAGGATGTCGTCTACATAAATAATGAGAAAACACCACATCTTTTCTATCACTTCTTTATTACACACAGGACCTAAACATGCCTTGAATGAATCCATGAAATGGATTTTCTCATAGGTCCGCATGTGTCCAAGATCTTGAAGCTTCCTTCAATCCTAAGATTGATTAAGCTTGCTTACCGAATGCTCTTGGCTATTTTCGATGAATCCCTCTGGCTGTCCCACACAGATGGTCCCGTCAAGACTTCGATTTAGAAATCCGTCTTGACTTCCATCTTCCATGTGAAGACAAAAGAATCCGGATCGACTTTAGCATAGCTACCGGCGAGAAAGTTTACTCATAATCGATCCCTTTCTTTCTGAGTGCACCCTCTCGTAACAAGCCTAGCCTTGAAGGTTTACACCTTCCCGTCAGACCCTCTTTTCCTCTTGTACACCTACTTGCAACCAATGGCTTTTACACCTTTGGGCGGTGCTACAAGATCCCAGACATGATTTGAATCCAAAGATTCAATCTCATATTTCATCGTCTTTTACCAAGACTGAGCATCTTGATCTTTCAGCGTCTCATCATAGATCCAGGGGTCGGCATCATGTTCTCTAGGTGACAAGTCCGAAGACTCTCCTATAAACATGAACCTGTCGGGTTGTCTAACAACCCTCCCACTACGACGACGCTTCGGTGTATCTTTAGTGACTAAAGATTATAGTAGTGAACTACTCAGTTAGGCTGGTTCTAAGTCTTGATCAGTCCCTCTAAGCACATTAAGTATTACTCTACTCTTGGGCTTGTGATCTTGCATATATATATATATAGTCCATGTCTAAGAACCGAACGTTGATTCAATCGACGAACATCTGGTCCTTTGGACTATATTACATATCTCAATTCGTTTTCTTAGGGTATCTTATAAACAGCCGAATATCAGTACAAGTTTCCAAAGGAATCAAGTTCAGGATAAACGCCGTTGTTTCCAAGCCATATCCCAAAAAAAAAAATTAGGTAACTCCGAATAACTTATTGTCTACTTTCCCATATCTATAAGAGTCCTATTCCTTCTTTACAACACATTATTTTGCCGAGGCATAAATGGTGTAGTCTGTTGGGATTTAATCCCATTTTCTGATAAGTATGCCTTACTCCTCAAAGAGGTCTGCATATATCAGGGCGAATCAACTCTAGTACTTTCTTGGATCTTTTCCCTTTAACCGTAAAGGGTTGCGTGGTCATTTAAACTTCCAAGTATGATTCGAAGGTTGGAAGGTCCTTTCCTTCAACCTAGCTGAGTGGTCCATCAGCTTTCACCCTTTGAATCGTACTCAAGTTAAAATGATTTAGCCTAAGATTCCATAAATACATTTGATTCATCCTAGAAGGATCTTTACTCTTATTGGGGTTCGACAATGTGTTATTAGCTTCGGTCTGTTGCATCGTGGAAGAACAAGGATTTAGTATTAAATAGTCTATCAATGTACCAGAATAGATAATATCCCCGTTTCCTACTCTAAAAAGTATGAAACTATCAGAAGAAACGGAATATCCATTCTAAGCCAATTTAGAAATCTGAAACGAAATTTCTTTCTAAATGCCGGAACATAAAGACAATTTATTAGAACTAAAATCCTACGGTTTAAAACCATTTAACATCTCCCACTGCAACGGATGTTACCTTAACAGTATTGCCCATGTAGGTTATAACTTCTTCCTTTCTAAGTCTTCGGGTTTCCTGGAACCCCTGCATTTAGGTGCAGACATGATTAGTGGTTCCCGTATCCACACACCAGGTACTGGTAGATAACACCACTAAACATGTTTCGGTGACTAAGGAAGAGTCAACTTCTTGTTGCTTGAGAGGACAATAAAAACTCCCAGTATCCAAACTGCTTACAACGGAAGCACTTGTCCCTTGGGCTTGCTTGTCCCATTCCGTGGTCCAGATATATTAGGCCCACTGGGTTTCCGTATTTGCTTCTTCTTCCTTTTGCCGCCCGAAGGCCTAGGAAGAGTCAATTTCTAAGCCACAA
The DNA here is from genome assembly GCA_954870475.1 of Euphrasia confusa. Taxonomy (NCBI): domain Eukaryota; kingdom Viridiplantae; phylum Streptophyta; class Magnoliopsida; order Lamiales; family Orobanchaceae; genus Euphrasia; species Euphrasia confusa. Next base: position 22,543,688 of record OX940949.1, read on the forward strand.
GTGCTTTGAGAACCCTTAAAGATTCCCTCAGCCGCTTGAAGTTCAACCAGGAGCTCCGCCAATGAATAAGACCTCTTATCCATGTTATAGTTTAGGCGGAACTGCTCAAAACTTCTCGGCAGAGACTGGAGCTCAATATCAACTTGGGTTACCCCATTGATAATTTCTCCCAGAATCTCTATCTCATTAAGATAGCCCATCATTCTAAGAACGTGATCCCTTACGGGCGTTCTTTCCGACATGATGGCCGTCATGAGTTGCCTCATTTCACTTTGCCCGGCTGTCCTGTCCTGATAACCAAAACTTCTTGAGGTTAAGCATCATATCATAGGTAATGGTCATGGCATGATCCCGATGTCGTAGCACTTTTGACATGAAAGTCATAATGTTGCTCCGCGTCATCTCATAGCTTTGATCCATTTCCAATGAGCTTCCTTTCCTCAGTAGTGGAAGCATCATTTGGTTCAGCAGGTCAATTGACTTGGAGTACATAATTGTACTCCTCTGCAGTTTGAACAATGTCCAAGTTTCTTCTCCAATCCATACAAACAGGGTCGGTGAGTTTGTTGACTTTTAATGGGAATAATACCATATAAAACAAACAATGAGTTTAATTCGATATCATTTCCCTCAAGTGATATCATTAAACTACCAATCATTTCCAAAATCCCATCAGACATAGCAAGCCACGTTCGTGTGGACGTTTACCAGTCCAAATGATTTTATGATTGGATTTCACTTCGGTCGTACATCATCATAGCAGTGACTCCGATGGGGAGGATACTATGAAGCGTACCTAAGTGTATACCATTTCTCAGTACTAAGTCCACCGCTCGGGAACTACATGTCCACCGCAAGCCACGTTCTTGTGGACGTTTACGTTGACATGCGGTCCTCCACGACTTTCTATAACTGTCGAGCCTCAATTAATCCCAAAGTTCCGTTTCCATTTAGCAAGCCACGTTCTTGTGGACGTTTACTAAAACAAACAACTTTATTAATTGAATCTCACTTATTTAAATGTCATAGAATCTTAATTAACCCAAAGTACCTTTTCCATTTAGCAAGCCACGATAGTGTGGACGTTTACTAAAAAAACAACTTTGTTAATTGACTCTTACATTTATTAAATTTCTCAATTTTATTAATCAAAGCTTGATATCTCGTAAGTGAAACTCGAAGTTTCTAACCAGCGATCAATCATGCAATTAAGCCCTATCTCTCACTAGGTGAGGGAGCCAACCAGACAATCGATCTAGTCATCGAATGACTCAAAAGTCTCTAATCTGTGTCATCGACATAACCAAGCGCTTTGGCTCCATTCCACTCCCCGGGGTGAGAATGAGTCGAGTTGAAATTAGTCTTTTAAAGACAGATTAGGCATTGCTTTGAGAAATATAATTGTTCAATTCTATAAGTAGATTTTTAATTCGAATTTTGATCCAGTGATATCCGTGTGTCGACTTTATCCGATAGGGAGGATGACACTAAAGCCAACTCGTAAGTGACACACATCACTATCAAAACAGAGAATGCAGACCGCGGGATTGTTTCCAATCCCTCTCCCACTTAGTGTTTTACGAAAGATAACATGCATAAACATAGCAGGCAAAATAAAAGCACGTAAATCACAAAATAAAGCATTTAACGTGGTCCCGATTATTATGGCCTTCACTATCTTGGATGCACGTCTTCTCAGGACTTCATCTCGTTGCTCGTCTCGGTCTCGATCCACCACCGACTCGTCTAAGTGTCAAGAGACGAACCCCTCCCACTGGAGTATCGTCCCAGGCCTCGATGAGCGACCCGTGGTGTCCGTCGAACCCCCGCGGCGCTACTGCCAAGCCTAGGGCAGCGGGCGCTGCCCTATATTCAGCGCTCGCTGGAGAAGCTCTGGGCAGCGGGCGCTGCCCCAGCTCCAGCGGGCGCTGGTCGTGCACAGCCAGCTGCGGGTTCGACTTCTCGACCCTCGTTCGTCCGGCCTTCGATCTTCTCTCGATCCACCAAGTAGCAGGGACATTACATAAGTAATACTAACTACTTCCGGCATCGATCCTATACATTTCCGGATTCAACGAAAAACAAATAAACCTAAACGACTCAACCCGTCGTTTTTTATCTATTACAAACAAGCAACGATTTAAAACCAAAACGATCTCGACAAGCCCGAGAGTTTGACAAACCACAAACATACAGCACAATAACAATGGCCATAATAATCGGGTTCAATCCTGCAAAACAAGTCTCGCAAAAATGCAACGAATCGACAAAACCGGCTCTGATACCAATTGTTGGAAATCGACTACCCAGGACGTGTCCGTTCGATCGCTCGAACATCCGAACACGCCCAGTTGACCTCCAGGTAGCACTGCTCCACGTAACAGCCCTCGTGCCGATTCACGCCCAGCCATCGCCCCGAAGGACAACCGCGCGAATCAGCCGTTGATCTGACTCAAGCAGCGGGCGCTGCTAGTCAATCAGCGGCCGCTGATTAGGCCCCAAACAGCGGGCGCTGTTTGGCCTTCAGCGGGCGCTGTTCGTACGCGAACAGCAGCGCGACCTGCTGTTACGAGCGCGTTTCCGGGTCGATTTTCCTCTTCCAACTACCGATCCGGAGGTCCTTGACCCCCCAGTAGTCGAGGAACATGATCCACGACGCCCAGAACCCGATCTATGATTCGATGTATTTTTAACGAAATAAGAGATCGAATATTAGGGAATTAGGGTTCGATCTCATACCTTTGTCGCGTGATTCGGAGAAGCCGAATTGTTGAGACCATGAAGCCTTCCGGTGTATGTTTCTATCCCCGACGTTCAGCCGTTGAGTGGGCAACGATCCGCTGAACCTTCCTCTTCTCCTTTCTCTCTTGAACCCACGGTGAGAATTCTATTCTTTCTCAGAAATATATTTGCGCTAGCAAATTAATTTGTACAGAAAATTTCTCTCTCAGAAATATAATTGCGCTAGCAATTAATTTCTACAGAATTATTACTGCGCTAATCTGAATTAATTAAGCAGAGAAAAAAATAATTGCGCAAGTTTTTATTTTTCTCTGCAGAATTAATTATAGCGGCGAAAGTTAGGTTTAGAGAAAGAGAGGGTGGGGTATTTATAAAGCTACACCAGGGACCTTATGGAAATTAATTATTAGGCTAAATTGCAATTTAAGTAACTCGGCGTCCTAAAAGGCAAACCTTAATTAAATTCCAAAATTTTAATTATAATTAATTCCACTATAAAATTATAATTGAATTCCCAATAATTAATTTATATTATTTCAACAATAATAATTCCGCCGAATTACATATACAATTTTCCCCGTGTTTAAGATATCGTATGTCCACGAATTAACTTTAATTACTAATAATTAAATTAATTCGTTTCTTATTATCCGAGACTAGTACCACTCATCCTTATTATCATGTGGAACGAATCTACCTGCAGGGTTTACATGATAAACTTTATGAGCTCATCTCGGGGACATCATCAACCCAATAAATGGGACACGGTTTCCTGTCTATAATCTATAGCATGCCGTGTGTACAATTCCGATTCCCAATTTACCGAGAATATTGACTAATCAATTAGTCTCACTCACTAGTAAGTCAAAGAACCGAGAACTGGACACACGCACCTATAATTATATAGGGATTAGGAATTCGTATATCCGTAATATCTGAGGTCTAGTTCGATTACTGCGATTAGTATAAATCGAACGCCCTCCCGTGGTCCTGCTCAATACACCAAGTGTACGAGTGTAACATGATAGTCAAGACCGACTATCTACCAGTCACACTACGACGTACCGATGGATTGTCCCTGTCCATCTAAGTCGTGAGCTACTGTTCGATAGTATACGAGTAACCGATAGTATGATCTTCCGCGTGTATCCTCACGCCATACTATCTACAACGTATACATCACGGACTATTGTATTAAATGCAATAATGCTTGAATCATATCTCGAATTAAGGTATAGATAAGGAGTTCCGTATTTGTACTAAACTAGACATTTAGAATACAACTCCATCAATCTCCCACTTATACTAAAAGTCTAGTCGCCCTCTCCCTAACATCAGATTCCCATAACCTTATCACGCCTACCCAACGCTACCGCTGGAAGAGCCTCTGTGAACGGTTTTACCAGGCAAAGTCGGTTTTACCGCTGGAAGAGTCAGAGGTGTAGGTCCCTGATCGATGCACGGTTGATAATTGATTCATGTCTCAGAGTATTTTATTCTCAATTCCCGATACTATTGCGGGTGTGTATATTTAATAGAAGTGACTTTGATTTTCCAAAGGAATTAACCGATTTAATTATTGGGTTAATTACCGGCTAAGTTGGGTCACTATATTTTATATATGACATGCCGTGAATACTTGACGGGAAAGTGTATCCCGTAAGGGTTGATAATATCCCCGAGATGAGTTCATAAGGAATTATTATGTAAACCTCATGAGTGGATTTGTTCCGCATAATAATTAAGGTTGAATGGTACTATTCTCGGATACAAGAGATGAATAAATTAATTAGCAATAAATTAATTTTATTCATGGATATTTAAATCTTAAATACACGGAATAAATAATACTACCGGAGAAATATTATTTGATATAATATGGTTTAATATTGGGAGTGCAATTAATTTATATAGTGGAAAATAAATTAATTAATATTAATGGGATTAATAGATTTGGGTTTGGGCTCAATTTAATCATTAGTATTGGAAGCCCAATATTCCACTTCCTTTAGATCCCCTACGTAGCCTATAAAAGCACTACATGGTCTTCACAATTCAAGACACAACAATAAGAATATCATACTTGATATTCTAGAGAGTTCGTGAAGTAGATCCATAGAGTTCGGAGGATCGTCGCCCACACGACGTTCGAACGAGGTGCAAGGAATACGTAGGAAGATTCAAAGGTCTTCAACTTGATTTTGTTTCTCCGCACAACGAATCAAAGGTAAAATCATAAACTCCCTTGTATGATTTTATGTGAATATATAATTGTGATATATACATGAACGCACGATACGGGAAACGTACGATCTTCGGGGACGGGGATTCGAGATCCCCGACGAAGAATCGAAAGGACCCTCGGCTGGGAGCCGATGGGTGGCGGTCGAGCCCTAGGGTTTTGACCGCCGGCGCGCATCGAGGAGAAGCCCCGGCTGGACTGCCGCGGGCTGGCGCCGCGGCTGGTGACTCCCCCCACCTCCGGCGATGGCGGTGATTCGCCGGACTCACCGCCCGGGGCTGCCGGAGCAGCCCCACGCGATCGATCGCGATCGCGAGCCCCACGGTGGGGCTCGGCTAGGGTTTAGCCGCGGGTTCATCCCGCGGCGATGCTCTTGTCAGGCCCGGTTCTTCGTGGTGTTCGCGATTAGATTTCCGGCGATGGGATTTCGGTCGGGTTGTCGGTTTCTGCAATTTTTGATAACCCGGGATATCTATTTCCAACAGTTCACCCGTTAACGAGGGCTATGTCCACTTCTTGCCGCTGCAATAATTCACTAGAATATTATAGATCCCCGTTACAAGCTTGTAAACTCTATAATTGAATTCTAGACTTTCTGGAGGTGTTAACCCTATTAAACACGCATAGGGTTCATATACATAGGGGAGGGAAAACAATTGGGGAGAAAAATCCCGATTCTGCGTAGAAGCCACCGCTTGTCGGCCGACAAGAATGGGTGTCGGCCGACACCTTCAACACGAAACTCGTGTTTCACCTCGGGCTGGAGTGCGGGTTCCACAGAATAGCTCGTCCGACCTCTTGTCGGCCGACGGGGCCTGGTGTCGGCCGACACCAGCCCAGAACTCCGGTTGGACTTCGCGGCGCCTCGCCGACGCAGCTCCGGTCGTCTTCTCCGGCGACTCCGGCTTGAATGCACTTTACGCTCAACAATCTCCCACTTGAAGTAAATTCACAGCCCCCTATCTTCTCTTCCCATTGCAGCGGCGTCCCCGGTCCTCATCCCAGAAGACCAACCGAGGTTGAACACAACCTCAACTTATCACACGGTACCACCTTCTTAAACATATCGGTCGGATTCTTACTCCCAAGAATCTTCTCCAACACCAAGACGCCTTCCTCTAAGGCCGATCGAATGAAGTGATATCTCTACAGGATATGCTTCGTTCGAGCATGGTACACCGGATTCTTCGCCAAGTGAATGGCGCTCTGACTGTCGGAATACAAGATACTCCCCGAGTGATCTTGCCTTAGCTCCTGCAGAAATGCCTGTAGCCACATCATCTCCTTCGCGGCTTCCTTCACAGCGACGTACTCCGCCTCACAACTCGATAGTGCTACGATCTTCTGCAACCTCGACACCCAGCTAATCGCGGTACCCCCGAAAGTGTACACGTACCCAGTAGTACTCTTTCTACTATCCACATCACCTCCGTTATCCGCGTCCACGAACCCGAGTAACCCCAAATCTGATTTTCGGAACCTTAAAGCAAAGTCGGTAGTCCCTCTCAAGTATCGAAAGATCCACTTGACGGCTTCCCAATGTTGCTTCCCCGGATTACTCATAAACCGGCTGACCACTCCCACTGCGTGGGCAATGTCAGGCCTCGTGCACACCATAGCATACATAAGGCTCCCAATCGCAGAGGCGTAAGGGACCTTGTCCATATGCTCCATCTCCTCCTCGCTCGTCGGCGAGTCCTCCTTTGACAAACAGAAGTGACTAGCCAAAGGAGTGTCGACAGGTTTAGCATCCTCCATGTTAAACCTTGCCAGTACCTTCTTCAAGTACTCCTCTTGAGACAACTCAAGACCCTCTTTACTCCTCGTGATTCTCATCCCCAGGATTTGTTTGGAAGCACCCAAATCCTTCATAGAGAACTCCCTCGATAGACTTTTCTTGAGCTTGTCGATCTCTGCCAAGCTCGCCCCGACTATCAACATATCATCTACATAAAGGAGCAATATTATGTAGGTACCTCTTCCAAGGCTCTTGAAATAGCAGCAGTGGTCCGCCTCGCACCGCGTGAACTCGACCCGCTTCATGAACATGTCGAACTTCTTGTACTACTGCCTCGGAGCTTGCTTCAACCCATACAAGCTCTTCTGAAGCTTACACACCAGCTTCTCCTTGCCTCGGACTTCGAAACCCTCCGGTTGCTTCATATAAATTTCTTCATCTAGGTCCCCATGAAGAAATGCGGTCTTTACATCCATTTGCTGAAGATGTAAATTCTCCTTTGCCACCAAGCTAAGCACCACCCGGATGGTTACCATCTTGACTACCGGAGCAAAGATCTCCGTGTAGTCGATCCCTTCCTTCTGCTGGAAGCCTTTCACCACTAATCTCGCCTTGTATCGAACGCTTCCATCGTGTTCTTCCTTTGCCCGGAAGACCCATTTATTGTGCAAGGCCTTCTTCTCCTTCGGAAGCTCGGCTAGTTCCCAAGTCTGATTCGACATCAATGAGCTCATCTCCTCTTTCATGACAGACTCCCACTTGATCGAATCCCTCGCTTGTATAGCCTCGGTGTAGCTCTCCGGCTCACCCCTATCAGTCAGCAAGATATAGTTAAGAGACAGTGAAAATTTATGAGGAGGTCTTCTTACCCTAGTCGACCTGCATGGCTTCGGTGTGACTGGATCGATGTTGGGATGAGCATTTTCATCTTGCTCATCCTCGCTGCTCGTGTTTCCCTCTTCGATCTCCTCGGTCTCATTGACCTTCACCGGAACCTCCTCCGTGTCTCCCACGGGATCAATGTCTTCTTCAACAACCTCGTCTTTACCCTTGTACAAGACCACCTCGTTGAAGATCACATCTCTGCTTCGGATCACCTTATGATTTTCGGCATCCCAAAATCGGTACCCGAACTCCGTGCCGCCATGTACAATGAAGAAGCACTTCTTGGATTTAGGATCAAGCTTGCTACGAGCAGCTGCGTCGACATGAACATACGCCAGGCTCCCGAACACCCTCAAGTAGGACAGATTGAGCTTCTTCCCACTCCAAACCTCCTCAGGAATCTGATATTCCAAAGGAACCGACGGTGCTCTATTTATTAAATGAGCTGTCATGTCGATGGCATACGCCCAAAACATCTTGGGCATCCCTGAATGTAACCGCATACTCCAGGCCTTCTCATTTAGGGTCCTGTTCATTCGCACCGCTATTCCGTTCTGTTGTGGGGTCCCCGGAATAGTCTTCACCATCTTGATCCCACTCTCGACACAAAATTGTTTGAAGTCGGTGTCAACGTACTCACCACCGTTGTCGGACCTCAAACACTTCACCTTGAGATTTGTTTCATTCTCAACCTCGGCTTTCCATTTCCTGAAAACAGAGAACACGTCACTCTTATTTTTCATGAAGTATACCCATACCTTCCTTGTGGAGTCATCGATGAAGGTAACATAGTAGAGTGATCCTCCGAGTGAGGCGACGGGAGCTGGACCCCAAACATCCGTGTGTACTAGTTCCAGCTTCTCCGCCTTGGGCTCTCTTCCATGTTTGGAAAAACTCACCCGTTTCTGCTTTCCAAGAATGCAGCTCTCGCACGCGTGAGACTCAATCGCCTTGAGTTCGGGCAGCAGCCCATTCTTTGCCATGATCTTCATCCCCTTCTCACTCATGTGCCCCAGCCTGCAATGCCATAATTCGGTCTTCTTTGTGTTATCAACAACACCAGCCGAGTCCCTCACGCTCGTCGTCATGTAAAGTGTGCCCGTCTTATGACCTCGAGCTATGGTCATGGCGTTCCTCGAAACCTTCCACGACCCATCTCCAAATGACACCCGGTGACCATCACTGTCAACTGGCCCACCGAAATCAGGTTCCTCATCAACCCCGGCACATGTCTGACCTTGGTAATCTTCCAAGTTTGCCCATTTGACATCTTCACGTTGATATCTCCCATCCCGACTACATCGAGTGGCTCGTCATCTGCAAGAAAAACCTTTCCATAGTCACCCGAGACATAATTCAGCATTACCTCTCGTTGTGCAGTAGTATGGAAAGAAGCCCCTGAGTCCAGCACCCAGGAATCGATCGGTGAGTCGACCGATAAGAGAAGGACGTCCCCATCGTCGTCATCCTATTGTGTTACCGCGTTGGCGGTTCCCTTTTTCTTGTTGTCGTTCTTCCCCCGAGAGCGACAATCCCTCTTGAAGTGCCCCGTCTTCCTACAATTCCAGCACTCGTTATCCTCGGATCTCGAGCTATCTCTCCTATTCCTAGACTTGGATCTCCCTCTGTTCCTGTTAGCATTCCTGCCCGAGTTTCTCCCCCGGTTCTCCACACTCAAGGCCGAACTAGGAGTCTTTCCCTTGAAATCCTTTCTCCGGATTTCCTCGGCAAGGATTTGATCTCTAACTTCGGAGAACTGCAGATTCTCCTTCCCCATAGAGTTGCTAATAGTTGCCCGCATGGGCTACCAACTATCCGGTAAAGACGCAAGTAGGAGCAAGGCGTAAATCTCATCATCAAAGTTTACCCCGACTCCCTTCAATTTGTCAAAGATGGAGTTCAACTCATTTATATGGTTGGCTGCGTTTGCATTGTCCGACATCTTCAGGTTGAACAACTGCTTCATGAGATACACCTTGTTGTTCGCTGAGGGTTGCCCGTACATGTTCGATAGGGCAGCCATCAAATCCTTGGTAGTGGAAATTGAGCGCACGTTGAATGACACGTTTGAAGCTAGAGATAAACGTATTAATCCCAACACCTGCCTGTCGAGGCTTTCCCATTCCTCGTCATCCTTGATCTTCTCCGGTCTACCCTTCAAAGGAATTCCGAGCTTTTTCCCATAAAGGTAGTCCTCGATCTGCATCTTCCAGTGTCCATAGTTGTTTCCGTTAAACTTCGTAACCCCGAACGAAGTGGTGGTGTCCGTCATCGCTTTTCCCCGATCGCTATAACCCTAGCGCTCTGATACCAGTTGTTGGGATAATTCGCGTCCGAATTCCCCTCCTGAAAAGCACACGAACAACACAGGAACGAAAAATACGCAAAAATAAAGGACACTGAAATTTATAGTGGTTCACCCGTTAACGAGGGCTACGTCAACTTCTTGCTGCTGCAATAATTCACTAGAATATTATAGATCCTCGTTACAAGCTTGTAAACTCTATAATTGAATTCTAGACTTTCTGGAGGTGTTAACCCTATTAAACACGCATAGGGTTCATATATATAGGGGAGGGAAAACAATTGGGGAGAAAAATCCCGCTTCTGCGTAGAAGCCCCCACTTGTCGGCCGACAAGAATGGGTGTCGGCCGACACCTTCAACACGAAACTCGTGTTTCACCTCGGGCTGGAGTGCAGGTTCCACAGAATAGCTCGGCCGACCTCTTGTCGGCCGACGGGGCCTGGTGTCGGCCGACACCAGCCCAGAACTCCGGTTGGACTTCGCGGCGCCTCCCCGACGCAGCTCCGGTCGTCTTCTCCGGCGACTCCGGCTTGAATGCACTTCACGCTCAACATGCCACTTGTCCCTCTAAAGGTAAAACTGTGATCCATCTCCGACCTGCATCTGTATAGCTGGGAAAACAGGTGGCCGTAGCTTTAGAAGCTGTTGTCAGCTCCAGGAGCATGCCCTCGGCATTTTAGCACTCCAAAAAAAATTTCCTCCTCAGTCAATTCTCTCGAACTCAACTGACTCGAACGGATTGCGGATCATGATTCAGAATAGCCCGGATATCTCCTATTAATTGCTTCGAAATAAACTATGTGCTCCATTCTCATTCAATGCCATTTGACATGCATTGATCCATCATCCACACATTCTATTACCTAAAAATAGAAGACGGTTTTATCTATGCTACTCTAGGTGGAGTACACCATGTACATTTTAACCGTAGATTTAATATTATTATATTAAATACACACGCAATCACCTACACCCGACGTGTATGGTGTATGCATCTACGGTTAAGATGCCACCAAGAGTAATGCTCCAGGAGTAGCATCTCATAGACCATAGAAGACTAAACAACCACGTGGCTACTTTAAATGCCTTAAAAAAAACCTCACACACAATAAATTTATTTAAATAAAAGGGACGTGCTAAATATACATGGGTCTCGTTCCAACGGTACATTTTCGTCGTTTTCAGTCTTAACTATTTTTCATTCATGTTCAAAAAAGACATTCCTATATCTTTCACTTTCACCATATTAATCTAATACTAGTATTATGTATTTTTTTATTTTATAGTTATATTTCATAATATTTCTCAATAAACAGAAAAATATTTAATAAAAATAAGCGAGTAAGGAGTTTTATTGATTAAACACGTGACTTAATAATTGAAGACAAGCAACCACAAATTAATTAAGATAGAATTGTTTGCAGTACATGAATAATAAAGGAAAGGATTCCATACTAATTATATATCAATTAACGACATTGCGTTTTGATCATCATCATCATTCGACCACAGAAGCTGCAAGTAGTCGTCGTAGACCTGATTCAACATGTGGTCGCCCGATAGTGAATCATCCTCGTATCCCCCTTCCTTGAGCTCCAGCAGAGACGACGGCCAATCCACCTTATCAGCCTCGCTGCTCGAAGCCGCGGGGAACACCCGAATAGGCTTTGGCATATAGACTTTGACTTTGTCCTTAATATTGCTCTGATCGGGTAGTTTAGGCTGCTGCAGCGTTGACTTTGGTGGGGCCACTACGCAGTCCTCCTCGGCCTTGTTCTTGTTGTTGTTGTTGTGTTGTTGCTTCTCTTGTAGTGTTTGTTGCTTCTTGTGGAGATGAGTGTTCCAGTGGTTCTTAATCTCATTGTCAGTTCGACCTGGTAATCGCCCAGCGATGAGGGACCATCGGTTGCCCAGGAGGGCGTGCATACGCACGATCAAATCCTCCTCGTCCTCGTTGATGTTACCTCTCTTGATCCCAGGGCGGAGGTAGTTCATCCACCTCAGCCGGCAGCTCTTTCCACACCTCAAAAGACCTATAATTAATAATAATTAATTAATTTATTATTATTATTATTATTATCCTGAGATGAGACGAAAGTAGAATTACCGGCGTTTTTGGGGAGAGAGCGCCATTGGCCTTGGCCGTGGCGGAGTATGTAGTCGGAGAGGAGAGCGTCTTCTTTAGAGGACCACGGACCTCTCCTCAGTCCTACTTTCGAGCAACACGGGGATCTTCCCATTTGCAGATAATTCACTTTGAGAGTGAGTGAGTGATATATATATATATATATATATATATATATATATATATATATATGAACACAATTCTCTACTAAATTAATTAATCTCAATCTCACACGTGCGCCCACATACGCACGTGAGGGAGCTATAGAGAGAGACTGCAGCCAGTTTTGTGTTGCCTTAGACCACGTTTATTGGGATGGCCTCACGCCCTCCTTGCCACTAAAACACAAAAAACAATTCAAAAAATGAGAATATTTACCATTCACAAGCAGACACATCACACATGACACACCCCCACATCTCTTTGGATACCGCGCGCGCGAGAACATTTTTTTTTACTCTTCATGTTTTAGGGTTTAATTGAGGTGAGTGTTTTTTTATGTTTTGGGGGGCAATCGCGATGGATTCGAATGATGACGAATGTTAGATGGATATGAATCTAACTAGTCTCAATTTGAACCAAGAGACGACAGATGCCCCGTCCATGCGGAATTAACGAGCTGGGAATCGGAGGTTGTCATTGTTGGAAATAATCTGAATATAATTTGGATTTTGTCCCTAATTAAAGATTCATGTTAATTAGGAGTAGATTTACTTTTATTATGTTTCCTAGTTTAGGAGTTTTGCTTTAGGTAGGAAACTTTATTTTAGGAGTTTTCTTCTCTCTCAAGTTTGTAAGGTTATAAAATAAGGCCATAGGTAGTCATTATTTTTGTGCAATTAATCAAGAGGAATACAGAAAATATTCCCAGAAAAATCTCCGGTTTCAATTTCTTTTTCGTTCTTTCGCAATTCTCAAATCTGTTCCAGAACATCAGAGTTCTTCCAGAACAACATTTTTTTTTTACTCTTCATGTTTTAGGGTTTAATTGAGGTGAGTGTTTTTTTTATGTTTTTGGGGGCAATCGCGATGGATTCGGATGATGAAGAATGTTAGATGGATATGTTAGTGTGTAGTTTTTCTTAGTTCAACATAGAAACACGTTGTTCTTATTTGAACTAAGTTGAACTATACACTTTGTTTTGTAATAATTTCATATTTTATGTTTGTATGTTTTCTTTTCATTAATTCATACAAGTCTGCTAGGTCAACGTAGAACGAGCTATGTGAACTGCGTAATTAACAAGTGGCTCAACGCGTGACCGAGGTTCATCAGCGTGGAACAAGCAGACTTGGTGTCTACAAACAACATGGAGTTGCATCAGTGTGTCAATATGGAACGTGCTTTTTCATCAACGTGGTTCAACGTGGATCAGAGTGAATTGCATGTTCACCAACGCACTACCAATCAGAGAGTTCAAGGCTTACCGTGAAGACCTTGAATCAGAGCTATCACCTTGACGGACGCAGTGCAAGCATAGCTACACATAGAGCTGGACGAATGACTGCTGAGGACTGAAGCCAGCTATGGGTGTGACTAGAAAACTTCGCTAGAAGGATTTTAATTCAAAGAAAAATGCTAAGTATACCAGCTATGCCCGCCACAAGCTCGAAGCACGAAGACACGCTAGTGTGGTAGTGCGTAGAGCTGGGTTCGTCAAGCACGAAAAAATAGAATCTCGAATATTCCATGAAGATGCGTTGGGCTCGGCCCATTAAGCGTGAACTCCGGAAACCCTAATTCTCGACACCTATAAATAGCGGGTTGTTGGAATTCACTATTCAAGCATTGATTTGACATTTTCTAGAGAGAGAAATATTGTAGACCGAGAGACTTCGCTAGAAAGCTCCGGTCATACCCTCTATTTAGTCTTTGTAGTACGCGTCGCTAGATTAGTTCTACATAGACTTAGTTTTTGGTCGTGTTGACCATTCTACAAGATTCGCTAGAATTTTGTAGATGTGTTTGTAAGTGGTTCCACCCATTACAAGATATATAAAAGAGTTTGCTTTTAGAATCTTCAAATTGTGTTAAGTCTTTGTACTCTACCCTTCGCTAGAAAGTTTATGGAAAAGTCGAAGAGCATGTTGATGAAGGCCTGGAAGAACCTGAGAAGTCGCGATGCGTCGAAGTTGGTAGAAACTGAAGGTACCGGTATACCGATCTGATCGATATACCGTGTGTGCGGAAGCGTGTAAAGCAATAGATCTACTATGCCATGATCTTAGTGCACACTTAATGTGTATAAGAACACATATAAACATATATATATACACATCCAATATATGTATATATATAAGGTTCAACGATTACTTACTTTTGGTGATCGTTGACTTTGGTTAATGTCGATGAGGTGGTGTTGAGTCGATTGAACCACCTCAAATGGATCAGCCTCGAAATGTACACCTTTGGTATAACCTCGTCACGCCTTTGGATCGCCCGGATGTTGAAGCCGCACAAATGGCCCGGCCTCTACGTGTTGCACACGAACCCGGATGATGACTTGCTTGCTTGATCGAGTTGATTCTCCAAGAACAACCTCTTTTCTCTCTTTCACTTGTGAATTTCGTGGGTCAAAAAGTATGGTGAAAAATCAGCATTTGTTCACCTTAAAATGCCATCAAAACCACCTTGTAACCCCCTCCTTGATGGTGATATTGATGCCCCATCATTATCACACATTAAGGTGTGATTATGGTGAATTTGAATGGACATTTCCACCTCATTATGCCACATGGCATTAGATGGTGTAACGCCCCGGCCCGTTGCGGGGTCGAAGCCCGACCCTAATGGGCCGGCTCGGTTACCAATGACTGCCTGCGGGAGTGATATCCTGGCCCCACTGTACCAACACTTGTCTTTTCCAGCGCACTTTGTCCTCACTCGTGCGCACCCGGGAGACTTCCCAGGGGGTCACCCATCCTAGAACTACTCCAGAGTCAGCACGCTTAACTTTGGAGTTCTTATAGGAGGATGCCCAGAAAAGTAGATGCATCTGTTAGTATGAGTAGCATATTCAATCCTTTTAAGCCTTTGAATTTTCTGGGGCGTTACAATCACCCCACATTTTTCTGCGCAACGTCCTCGTTGCGTGCCTTACTTGCCTTACTTGCCCAGGACCAACCATCCGTGCAGGAATGCCCCTTACGGGTACTCTCACCAACTTATGGGTGGAGCACTTGGCCCCGCAAGACACTTAGTTCCCACAATTCCGGTCGGCACCTGC
This sequence comes from Euphrasia confusa, assembly GCA_954870475.1. Classification (NCBI taxonomy): domain Eukaryota; kingdom Viridiplantae; phylum Streptophyta; class Magnoliopsida; order Lamiales; family Orobanchaceae; genus Euphrasia; species Euphrasia confusa. Next base: position 22,558,953 of record OX940949.1, read on the forward strand.
TCTGATACCAACTGTAACGACCCGTATTTTGAAACAGCGGAAGGTGTTCAATTTTGAAAATAACACTTAATATAGTGCGGGCGCTACCAAAATTTACTTTTAAAAAATCATTTTCAACATGAATTGAAATATCAAAATAAGTGAAAATATTTAATAAAGAACATATACATTTATTTAAAAGCAAACTAAATATCCCAAAGGCAGTTTTTGAATGTGAAAACTTGTTTAACAAAATAAAAATTATAATGGAATTGAATTAACTGAAAATAAGTAATTAACATTCATCCCTCGTCACCCTACTCGCTCGGCATCCTCATTGGTACTTGAAAAGGGGGTCGCTGAAGGTGTGAGCTCAACACGCTCAGTAGGACAATTACCTCATTTAAATACATGAATCAAATATATGCATAATCTACATGAACATGACATGAATGAATAGCAATGCGTGTACTGAATGAACATGAATGCACTGCAAGTTGGGCCAATCACTGCGCTGGTTCCCTTTGACCCTTTTCCCCGGTCTCCGGTTACAACGAAAATGTATTCTTAATTTTATAAATCGATTGCCCAACTACTGCGTCTCCCCTTCGACCCTTTTCCCCGGTCTTAGGTTACAACGATGAAATGAATGCACTGCGCTGGTCCCCTTCGACCCTTTTCCTCGGTCTCAGGTTACAACGAATGAAATGAACTGCGCTGTAAGCACGTCGACCTTTATATCGGTCTCCGACTACCACGAATATGTAAATACATGCATATTAAATCACATAATGCGCACACAGAAAATACACATAGAGAAACACGTAAATAAACAAAGCAACCCTTCAACATTGTACCTACCTCAATTTGATGTGGCATGAATGTGTAATTCCAAAGCACGTCTAATCCATAGGGGCTGAACTAGAAACATCCCATTCTCGTACGTAGGGTTACTGTAGTTGTAGACTTGTAGTTGAGAAGCATAATTTGTTTCCTTCTTACTTCTTTATTGACGATATCGAGGTACAGCAAAGGGAACCTGGAGTGTGGAGATGTCGGCGACTCTACTAATTGGATTTTCTTCCTTCTGGAGTTTAATCGTTTACTACGATGGAGGCGAGAGAGGACTGTAGTTGCTAGTTTCATCTTCTCCGACTTCAAACGGCAGAGGAGGTACTCGATCGATCTGTCCATCACGGGGCAGCGGCAGTCTCGACGACCCGCAGAAGTACGAGTACATCGTGGCGATGAAGGATACTTTTGATCGACTAAGTGCCAACCAAAGAGAGAAGCGGCAAAAAGCTTGGTTCTCCTAGATTGGGGTTCGATGTGGTCTGCTCGATTGGTCTTGTTGGGTTGTATAGTGATCGAGGGAAGATGCTTACGGGCTGAACCGAAGACGGTTTGGAAGACTTAGGGAGGCTGAAATATGGTCGGTGGGGATTTCTGGTGCTAGTGGATTTATGCATACCTGTTTTTAGCTATGAATTGGGTTGAGGAAGAAGATGTGAATTTTTGTACTGTATGTGATGGTGGTGTGCGGAGAAGAGGAGAGAAGACATATATTTATAAGGTTAATTAGGGTTTAATCTATTATGTTTTAAGTTTAGTAAATAAAAATAATTTCTTGTAACTTTAATGTTGTGATAAGTTTTATTCTATGAAATAGGCTTTATTAAGAGCTAAATTTTATGCTTTGATAATTGAATTATATTCAATAAATTGAGTTTAAATTTTATTAGTGATCATTATATTATTTAGTAATAATTAATATTTAATTAAAATTTATAAAATTTTGTAACTTTAATTTATTAAATTAGTTTAGAAATTTGTAAATTTTATTAGGTGAATTCAAGTTTCTAGTAAATAAAAATATGGGTTGTTACAATCTACACCCCTTAATTTAAGTTTCGTCCTCGAAATTTGTAAGCTTAAAAGTCTTAATGATCTTTCGATTATATTGGTAGTATATAAGTTGTAATTCCTAACTAAAGTCTCTAACAACCTAAAATATTATTACATAAACATATTGTGCATAAAATCAAGTAAACACGAATATTTAACTTAACATAAAGTGAACATGGAGACATAATATAGCATGAAGTGAACAAGGACAGTCAAATGCTTTAACTACTGCGTACCTTGAGGAAAACCGGCGAGGCATGACCAGGATGAATAGATAAGTTTTTTTTTTTTTTACAACCAAGAATCGTAATGCTCTGATACCAACTGTAACGCCCCGGCCCGTTGCGGGGTCGAAGCCCGACCCTAATGGGCCGGCTCGGTTACCAATGACTGCCTGCGGGAGTGATATCCTGGCCCCACTGTACCAACACTTGTCTTTTCCAGCGCACTTTGTCCTCACTCGTGCGCACCCGGGAGACTTCCCAGGGGGTCACCCATCCTAGAACTACTCCAGAGTCAGCACGCTTAACTTTGGAGTTCTTATAGGAGGATGCCCAGAAAAGTAGATGCATCTGTTAGTATGAGTAGCATATTCAATCCTTTTAAGCCTTTGAATTTTCTGGGGCGTTACAGATGGTCCCACTTGCTTGTGTGGCATGCCATGTCACACTATGTGACATGCATCCATGCAAGCCATGCATCCCATGCATGGGAATTAAATCCACGTAAATATTGATTCTAAATCAATATATTTATCAAGCAATGTATATCAATATCGAGCTCGTGTGTGACCCTGTAGGTATGATTTTATCGATCAATATTATATTGTTCCCAACAATTAATATTATCGAATAATCATTTAACATCCATAGACGACCTTATGACTTTATCGATTGCACACGTAGGATCGAAGGACATATCCCAACAATCTCCCACTTGGCCTTCAGAGCCAGTGTGCTGCCAATTTCCTGTTGTCACTTTATGTCTAAGTTTGAACTTGAGGCAAGACTTGAGTCATCCTCAATCGGTTCAAACCTTTCTTGGACTTTGAGACAGACTGTAAAACCAGATTTATCACTATGATACGAATCTGGACGTGACCACGTATTTTCCACAGTCTCGACTCTCCAAGTGCCCGGTAAGACATGTATCCCATTATAAAATGGAGGACAATCCCATCTTGTCAATCCAAGCTCTCCCACTTGCTTCCTGATATACCCAATAACAAGTTTTATAACCTCCTTTTACGAAAGGCGTTTACTTCTATCAAAGTACACCATTTCACAATGGAATTACTCTGGACTACTCAGGTCAGAGGAAATTGCTCGATAATCAATGAAATAGTATTATGACTCGAAATCTCAAATACTATTCCAGTCGGGTCTGTTCGATCATTAGCTCCCAGCTAATATCTATGTAATTGTACTTGATGTCCCACATCACTAGCCCATGAAGCGGCGCTATAGTACACATTTCAATCTAGTTCATTGTATTATCAGTTTGTCCGTACTTGATAATACGAACTAGGAACAGTTCTATGATTTAATTATATTAGTTCAACTATTGGGACTTCATTATGTGGTAAATCGACCTCATAACCCAATTAATATAATTTAATCATTTGGACAATTCATACAATTTAAACCACAATTATATGAAGAAATTTGAATATCATAAAAGATACGTGAATGTTTACATAAACTCCAAAAGTAGACAATACAATAATAGGAATCACAATCCATCTCTAAGATATCGTATCCCTATTGCAGTCGTATGAGCATCATGCTTTGACTGCTGGAGTGGTTTAGTTAACGGGTCTGCAACATTATCATCAGTTGCAACTTTATTTATCTCGATGTCTCCACGACTAACTATCTCCCTGAGAATGTGGAACTTCCTGAGCACATGTTTGGATTTGTGGTGCTCCCTAGGCTCCTTGGCTTGCGCGATAGCTCCACTATTATCACAATAGAGAGCTATCGGATGGGCCGAACTAGGTACGACACCGAGCTCATCTAAGAAATTTCTCATCCAAACGGCCTCCTTTGCTGCTTCTGATGCAGAAATGTACTCAGCCTCTGTAGTAGAATCAGCTACGGTGGGTTGCTTGGAACTCTTCCAGCTCACCGCACCTCCATTCAGACAAAAGACAAAACCGGACTGAGACCGGAAATCATCTTTGCCTGTTTGGAAGCTTGCATCCGTATATCCTGTCACAACCAACTCTTTTTGTCTTCCAAAGACAAGAAAATACTCTTTAGTCCTTCTAAGGTACTTAAGAATATTCTTGGCCGCAGTCCAATGCGCCTCCCCTGGGTTTCTTTGAAACCGTCTCGTCATGCTCAAAGCATACGATACATCCGGTCGTGTACATATCATTGCGTACATTATAGACCCTATTGCCGAAGCATAAGGAATATTTGCCATCCTCATTTGCTCATCAGGTCCCGAAGGGCACTGCCTCTTGCTCAGAGATGTACCATGAGTCATTGGAATGAGACCCTTCTTGGCGTCATTCATTCTGAACCCGTCAAGGACCTTATCAATATAGGTTGCTTGACTAAGTCCAAGCATCCTTTGCGATCTGTTCCGACAGATCTTGATGCCCAATATGTACTGTGCTTCTCCAAGATCCTACATTGAAAACCATCTTATAAGCCATTCTTTAACAAAATTAAGCATAGGAATATTGTTTCCAATAAGGAGTATGTCATCGACATACAACACAATGAATACAACGCAACTCCCACTGATCTTCTTGTAAACACAAGAGTCTTCCATGTTCTTTTGAAATCCAAAATCTTGTATGGATTCATCGAACCGAAGATTCCAGCTCCGAGATGCTTGTTTTAATCCATAGATGGATCTATTAAGCTTGCATACTCTCTCAGCCTGATTAGGATCGATAAAACCCTCTGGTTGTGTCATAAACACATCCTCTACTAGAATCCCATTCAAGAAGGCGGTTTTAACGTCCATTTGCCATATCTCATAATCATAATCAGCAGCAATGGCTAAGAGAATCCGAATGGATATAATCATAGCAACTGGTGAAAAGGTTTCATCATAATCCACCCCGTGAATTTGCTTATATCCTTTTGCCACCAACCTTGCTTTGAAAACACTAGGTTTTCCATTCATGTCTGTTTTTATCTTGTAAATCCATTTGCATCCAATGGGCCTAGCCCCTTTAGGCAAATCGACCAAGTTCCAAACTTGATTTTCAGACATTGATTCCATTTCGGATTTCATGGCACCCTGCCATTTCTCGGAATCTGGACTCGTCATGTTGGAGTTGTGTACTTAATGTCTAGATTTAAGTAACGGAAACTCACGATCCATTGCCATTAATCTATTTAATTAAATAAACAATTATTTGCGTTTAATTATTTATAATTAAATATATGCAAATTATAGTCCTGGATTCTATATGTTGTAGTTAGTATGGTGTGTCGGGCCCACTTAGAAGATCATACTATCGGTTACTCGTATTTAATCGAACAGTTGCTCACGACCTAGATGGACACGGACCAATCCATCGGTATAGTCGTTGTGTGAGAGAGAAAATGATCTGTCTTGATTATTTTATCACACTTGTACACTTGGTGTATTGAGCGGATCTGCTTGAGATTTATCGATTAGGATTGCCGGCGATAATCGATTTAAATCTCTGAGTATATTATTCTTAATCCCCGATACTATTACGGGTGTGTATATTTAATATAAGTGACTTTGATTTTCCAAAGGAATTAACCGATTTAATTATTGGGTTAATTACCGGTTAAGTTTGATGGAGTTATATTCTAAATGTCTAGTTTAGTGACAATATGGAACTCCTTATCTGTGTTTTTCATTATCTATTAATCAAACTGTCGACATTTTGTCTACCTTGTACTTGAATGCAATAGTCCTAGATATATACGTTGTACACAGTATGGCGTGAGGAGACACGCGGAAGATCATACTGTCGGTTACTCGTATACTATCGAACAGAAGCTCACGACTTAGATGGACAGGGACAATCCATCGGTACGTCGTAGTGTGACTGGGTAATAGTTGGTCTTGACTATTATGTTACACTTGTACACTGGGTGTATTGAGTAGGACCACGGGAGGGCGTTCGATTTATACTGATCGACGTAATCGAACTAGACCTCAGATATTACGGATAAACGAATTCCTAATCCCTATATAATTATAGGTGCGTTTGTCCAATTCTCGGTTCTTTAACTTGCCAATGAGTGAGACTATTTGATTAGTCGAGATACTCGGTAAATTGGGAATCGGAATTGTACACACTGCATGCTATAGATTATAGACAGGAAACCGTGTCCCGTTTATCGAGTTGATGATGTCCCCGAGATGAGCTCATAAAGTTTATCATGTAAACCCTGCAGGTGGATTTGTTCCACATGATAATAAGGTTGAGTGGTACTAGTCTCGGATAATAAGAGACGAATTAATTTAATTATTAGTAATAAAATTAATTCGTGGACATACGATATCTTAAACACGGGGAAGGTCGTTTATGTAATTTCGGCGGAATTATTATTGTTGAAATAATATTAAAATTAATTTCGGGAATTCAATTATTATTTTATAGTGGAGTTAATAATAATTAAAATTGAAATCGATTAATTAAGGAATTGCGTTTACGTATTCCAAGTTAATTAATATTTCAATTTAGCCCTTAATTAATTTATCCTAAGGTCCCTAACGTAACTCTATAAAAACCCCCTCCCGTACTCTCCTAAAACCTAACATTCGCCGCTATTTCATTTTACTGAGAAAAACAATTGCGTTAACGCAATTATAATTATTCTCTGTAAAATTAAATTAGTTTGCGCTAATATTTTTCTCTCAGAGAGAAAAAGATATATTAACGCTGCTGTTGATAGAGAGAGTACACACGGGAGAACTCCAGCGGATCGTTGCCCACACAACGGTTGGAGAAGGGGATCTGAGGCATACGTTAGAAGCATCTAAGGTCTCAACAATCGACCGAGAGGTATGAGATCGGAACTTTTATTCCGCAATTATTCGATCTCATTTTATTTCGTTGAACATACATGAACGTGGACCGGGTTCCGGGGTCGTGGATCGTATTCCTCGACTACTGGGGGTTCTAGGACCTCCGGAACGGTAGTCGGATGAGGAAAAAAGACCCGGAAACGAGCCCGGAACAGCAACGTCGCGTTGTTGTTCGCGGACGAACAGCGCCCGCTGGTGGGCAAACAGCGACCGCTGTTTGCAGCTCCACCAGCGACCGCTGGTCTGCAATCAGCGGGCGCTGATTGGGTGCAGACCAGCCCCGTTTCGCGCGGTTGTCCTCCGGGGCGATGGCTTGGCGTGATTCGGGACAAGGGCTGTCGTGCGAACGAAGTAGTGACTTCGGATGTCGACTGGGATGGTTCGGATGTTCGAGCGATCGAACGAACGCATCCCGGGTAGTCGATTTCCAACAATTGGTATCAGAGCCGGTTATACGTTCTTTGTATTGTTTGCGAGTTTGTTTTGCAGGATCACCCGATTATTATGGTCATGTTTATTGTACTGTATGTTGTGGTGTGTTAAACTCTCGGGATTGTCGAGATCTTTTGGTTTTAACGTTGCTTGTTTGTTTCCGCCTGAACTATAACATGAACAAGAGGTTATATTCGTTGGCGGAACTCCTGACTGAACTTCAGGCGGCAGAGGGAATCTTTAAGAAATCTCATGCACTTGTGGCTGTGAAACTTCCTGGCCCTCCGGGGACTAAGAGGAAGAAGAAGCAAGGACGGAAACCCAGTGGACCCAGAAATGGTGGACCACAGAATGGAGTGAACAAGCCCAAGGGCAAGTGTTTCCGTTGCAAGCAGTATGGACATTGGAAGTCTAATTGTCCTCTCAGATAAGGAGGTACGAACTTTTCCTTAGTCACTGAAACATGTTTAGCGGTGTTATCCACCGGTACCTGGTGTGTGGATACGGGAGCCACTGATCATGTCTGCAATTCTTTGCAGGGGTTCCAGGAAACCCGGCGGCTTAGAGAGGGAGAGATCACTATCTACATGGGCAACGCTACGAAAGTGGCGGCAGTTGCAGTGGGAGATATTTATTTGTCTTTTAATAATAAAGTTTTGGTATTGAATAATTGTCTTTATGTACCGAATTTTAGAAAGAACCTTGTTTCGGTTTCTAAATTGGTTTTGAATGAATATTCTGTTTCTTTTGATAGTTCTGTTATTATCAAAAAGAATGGTGAGTATATCTGTTCTGGTACATTGATAGGCAACTTATATATACTGAATCCTGATTATTCCACGATGCAACGAGTAGAGTCAAATAACACATCTAGTACCAATAAGAGAAAGGAGCCTTCTAGAATGAATCAAAAGTACTTATGGCATCTTAGGCTAGGTCATATTAACTTGGGCAGGATTCAAAGGTTGATAACTGATGGAATACTCAGTGGTGTGAAAGATGAGGACTTTCCAACCTGCGAATCATGCCTGGAAGGAAAAATGACCAAGCGACCCTTTAGTGATAAGGGGTATAGATCCAAGGAAGTACTGGAATTGATTCACTCTGATTTGTGCGGGCCTTTATCTGTCCAAGCGAGAGGAGGTTATGAATATTTTGTAACCTTCACTGATGATTACTCAAGGTATGGTTTTATATACCTGATGCGCCGCAAGAGCGAGTGCTTTGACAAGTTCAAGGAGTACAAAGCTCTTGTGGAGAACCTTCATGGTAAAACCATAAAGAATCTACGATCTGATCGTGGAGGAGAGTACCTCTCGGGAGAGTTTAAGGCGTACTTATTAGATAATGGAATTGACTCCCAGATGGCTGCACCATACACGCCCCAGCAGAATGGTGTAGCAGAAAGAAGGAATAGGACTCTTATGGAAATGGTAAGATCTATGATGAGTTATTCAGAACTACCAGTTTCGTTCTGGGGATATGCCTTGGAAACAGCAGCGTATATCCTGAACTTAGTTCCTTCTAAATCAGTCCCTAAGACGCCCTCGGAATTGTGGACCGGGCGAAAGCCAAATTTGAAACACATTCGGGTCTGGGGTTGTCCAGCACATGTGCTGAAGCATGGGGCTGATAAGTTGGAATCTCGTTCAGATATTCGGTTGTTTATAGGATATCCTAGAGGAACGAAAGGTGGTCTATTTTATAGTCCTAAGGACCAGAAGATCGTTGTTAGCACCAACGCTCGGTTCTTGGAAGAGGATTATATAATGGACCATAAGCCCAAGAGTGAGATAATACTTAACGAACTGAGAGGGGACGATCAAGGCTTAGATCCAACCGAACCGGGTGATACGCCACCACAGTCTGCACCTGTAGTTACTGAGGTTACACCGGAGCCTCGTCGTAGTGGGAGGGTTGTTCGACAACCCGATAGGTTCATGTTTATAGGTGAGTCTTCGGACTTGTTACCTGGAGAACATGAAGCCGATCCCTGGACCTATGGCGAGGCGCTTAAAGATCAAGATGCTCAGTCTTGGCAAAAGGCGATGAAATCTGAGATTGAATCAATGGATTCAAATAAGGTCTGGAATCTTGTAGCACCGCCCAAAGGTGTAAAAGCCATTGGTTGCAAGTGGGTGTACAAGAGAAAAAGAGGGTCTGACGGGAAGGTTGAAACCTTCAAGGCTAGGCTTGTTGCGAAAGGGTATACTCAGAAAGAAGGGATCGATTATGAGGAAACCTTTTCGCCGGTAGCTATGCTAAAGTCGATCCGGATTCTTTTGTCTATAGCATCTTATATGGATTATGAGGTGTGGCAAATGGACGTCAAGACAGCATTCTTGAATGGAAATCTTGACGAGACCATTTACATGAGACAGCCAGAAGGTTTCATCAAGAAAGGCCAAGAGCATCTAGTATGTAAGCTAAACCGATCCATTTATGGATTGAAGCAAGCTTCTAGATCTTGGAACATGCGGTTTGATGAGGTTATCCAGTCTTATGGATTCATTCAAAGCATGTACAAGTCGTGTGTATACCGGAGAAGTGACGGAAACAGTGTGGCGTTTCTCGTGCTTTATGTAGATGACATCCTTCTAATTGGCAACAATGTGAAGATGTTGTCAGACATAAAGGGATGGTTGTCCAAGCAATTCGATATGAAAGACTTAGGACAAGTTGGGCATGTTCTTGGGATCAAGGTTATAAGGGATCGCCGGAAAAGAACATTAAGCTTGTCCCAGGCTTCATATATTGATACGATTCTGGCTCGTTTCAACATGCAGAATTCCAAGAGAGGTGCTCAACCTTTCTGCCATGGAATTCATCTATCTAAAGACATGTGTCCAAAAACACAAAAGGAGATAGATTACATGAAGAAGGTTCCTTATGCTTCGGCAGTAGGAAGTCTAATGTATGCCATGTTGTGCACGAGACCTGATATCTGCTATGCCGTGGGCATGGTAGCTAGATATCAGAGTAACCCTTGACAGGTTCACTGGACTGCTGTAAAGAACATACTTAAGTACCTGCGAAGGACTAGGAATTATGTTCTGAGTTACAAAGCGTCCGAGTTGATTCCTATTGGTTACACAGACTCGGATTTCCAATCTGATAAGGATCAGCGAAAGTCTACATCAGGCTATGTGTTCACATTGGGAGGTGGAGCAGTCTCATGGAAGAGTGTTAAGCAGAAATGCATTTCGGACTCTACCATGGAAGCCGAATATGTAGCAGCCTCTGAGGCAGCTAAAGAATCGGTGTGGCTCCGGAACTTCCTTATGGACTTGGATGTGGTTCCTAAAATGCCTAGAGCTATCACATTTTATTGTGACAATAGCGGTGCAGTGGCAAATGCAAAGGAACCACGAGCCCACAATGCGAGTAAACACATAGATCGCAAGTACCACCTGATTAGAGACATCGTCAGGAGAGGCGATGCGGTTGTCACCAAGATTGCATCAGCGGATAACCTGGCAGACCCCTTTACGAAGGCACTTCCAGCGGAAGCGTTCAAGAAACACGTGAAGGGGATGGGTATCGGATGTATGGTAGAGGGCAACTAGAGATTTAGTATAAGTGGGAGATTGATGGAGTTATATTCTAAATGTCTAGTTTAGTGACAATATGGAACTCCTTATCTGTGTTTTTCATTATCTATTAATCAAACTGTCGGCATTTTGTCTACCTTGTACTTGAATGCAATAGTCCTAGATATATACGTTGTAGACAGTATGGCGTGAGGAGACACGCGGATGATCATACTGTCGGTTACTCGTATACTATCGAACAGAAGCTCACGACTTAGATGGACAGGGACAATCCATCGGTATGTCGTAGTGTGACTGGGTAATAGTTGGTCTTGACTATTATGTTACACTTGTACACTGGGTGTATTGAGTAGGACCACGGGAGGGCGTTCGATTTATACTGATCGACGTAATCGAACTAGACCTCAGATATTACGGATAAACGAATTCCTAATCCCTATATAATTATAGGTGCGTTTGTCCAATTCTCGGTTCTTTAACTTGCCAATGAGTGAGACTATTTGATTAGTCGAGATACTCGGTAAATTGGGAATCGGAATTGTACACACGGCATGCTATAGATTATAGACAGGAAACCGTGTCCCGTTTATCGGGTTGATGATGTCCCCGAGATGAGCTCATAAAGTTTATCATGTAAACCCTGCAGGTGGATTTGTTCCACATGATAATAAGGTTGAGTGGTACTAGTCTCGGATAATAAGAGACGAATTAATTTAATTATTAGTAATAAAATTAATTCGTGGACATACGATATCTTAAACACGGGGAAGGTCGTTTATGTAATTTCGGCGGAATTATTATTGTTGAAATAATATTAAAATTAATTTCGGGAATTCAATTATTATTTTATAGTGGAGTTAATAATAATTAAAATTGAAATCGATTAATTAAGGAATTGCGTTTACGTATTCCAAGTTAATTAATATTTCAATTTAGCCCTTAATTAATTTATCCTAAGGTCCCTAACGTAACTCTATAAAAAACCCCTCCCGTACTCTCCTAAAACCTAACATTCGCCGCTATTTCATTTTACTGAGAAAAACAATTGCGTTAACGCAATTATAATTTTTCTCTGTAAAATTAAATTAGTTTGCGCTAATATTTTTCTCTCAGAGAGAAAAAGATATATTAACGCTGCTGTTAATAGAGAGAGTACAGACGGGAGAACTCCAGCGGATCGTTGCCCACACAACGGTTGGAGAAGGGGATCTGAGGCATACGTTAGAAGCATCTAAGGTCTCAACAATCGACCGAGAGGTATGAGATCGGAACTTTTATTCCGCAATTATTCGATCTCGTTTTATTTCGTTGAACATACATGAACGTGGATCGGGTTCCGGGGTCGTGGATCGTATTCCTCGACTACTGGGGGTTCTAGGACCTCCGGAACGGTAGTCGGATGAGGAAAAACGACCCGGGAACGAGCCCGGAACAGCAACGTCGCGTTCCTGTTCGCGGACGAACAGCGCCCGCTGGTGGGCAAACAGCGACCGCTGTTTGCAGCTCCACCAGCGACCGCTGGTCTGCAATCAGCGGGCGCTGATTGGGTGCAGACCAGCCCCGTTTCGCGCGATTGTCCTCCGGGGCGATGGATGGGCGTGATTCGGGACAAGGGCTGTCGTGCGAACGAAGTAGTGACTTCGGATGTCGACTGGGATGGTTCGGATGTTCGAGCGATCGAACGAACGCATCCCGGGTAGTCGATTTCCAACAAAGTTGGGTCACTATATTTTATATATGGCATGCCGTGAATACTTGACGGGAAAGTGTATCCCGTAAGGGTTGATAATATCCCCGAGATGAGTTCATAAGGAATTATTATGTAAACCCTGCAGGTGGATTCGTTCAGCATAATAATTAAGGTTGAATGGTACTAGTCTCGGATATAAGAGATGGATAAATTAATTAACAATAAATTAATTTTATTCATGGATATTTATATCTTAAATACACGGAATAAATAATACTACCGGAGAAATATTATTTGATATAATATGGTTTAATATTGGGAGTGCAATTAATTTATATAGTGGAAAATAAATTAATTAATAATAGTAAGGATTAATAGATTTGAGCTTGGGCTCAATTTAATCACTATTATTGGAAGCTCAATATTCCACCTCCTTAAGATCCCCTACGTAGCCTATAAAAGCACTACATGGTCTTCTCTATTCTCATGAATTTCATAAGTTGAAGATCACAATTCTAGAGAGAGAAAGTAGAGAGGAAGATTCATGGAGTTCGGTAGATCGTCGCCCACACGACGTCCGAGCTAGTGCAAGGAATACGTCGGAAGATCTCAAGGTCGTCAAATTGAGTTCTTCGTTTTTACGAACAACGAGAACGAGGTAAATCGTAAAACCCTCTTTATGATTTTAACGTTAATTATCGTGAAAATATCATGAACCAAGACCCGAGGGACGAACCCCGTGGACGAGGATCGACCTCGCGGTGGTGATCGAAGATCACCGGACCGCGGAGGCCGAGAGATCCCCGGCGGGAATCGCACGCAACGAAACCCCTCGGCTGGACGCCGAGGGTGGCGGTCGAACCCTAGGGTTTCGACCGCCGGCGCGTATAAGGGACCCCGGCTGGAGCCGGGGCTTGCGATCGACCACGGTGGTCGATCGCTGGGGGCAGCCGCGGGCTGGTGCCGCGGCAGTCGCCCCTCCTCCCGGCGATGGCGGTGAGTCGCCGGACTCACCGCCGGGGGGCTGCTACGAGCAGCCCCGGGGATGCGCGACGCATCCCGGCGATCGCCTCGTGCGATCGCGAGCCCCCTCGTGGGGGCTCGGCTGGACAGCCGCGGGTTTATCCCGCGGCGGGGTGTTCGGTCGGGCCTCGGTTCGCGTGCGGTGGTTCGCGGTGGTTTCCGGCGAAAGGTTTTTCGATTGGGTTGTCGGTTCCGCAATTTAGACGATCCGGATATTCGAAGGATTTCGGTCGGAATTAATTAGGTAATTTATTTATTTAAATTTATTAATTCCGGGATATCGATTTCCAACAATTGGTATCAGAGCGTTGGTTTTAGTTCATGGTATTTTTCGATAAATTGTTCTACCTTGCAGGGTTTCCGATTATTATGGCTAGATTTAATTTTGTTAATTAATGTCATAATAATGTTCTTGATTATTAAACTCTCGGTGATGTCAATATTTGTTCTTGTGTGGTGAATGCTTGTTCTTATTTTTCCGGAAATTGTATGAGGTCGATTTCATGTAGAGAATCGATACCGGAGAGCGTAGTAATAAATTTGTAATTTATTTACGTTGGATCGATGACGAAACGACGACCGGAAAAGTGTGACGGAAAAGACGAAGAGAGGGAGGACCGGGGATCGATCTTGATGATCGATCCCATGAGGATCGATCGAAGGGGGGCGTGGGGGCTGCCCGCGGGAACCCTCGACCACGCCGGCCACCGGTGGTGGTGGCGCGTGGGCTGAGGTGGCGGCGGCGCTCCTCCCCGGCCGGCGATCGAAGGTGGGGGACGCGGGGTCCTCGTGATCTCGTGTTCTCCTACCTAGATTCACTTTCCTAATTGATTCGGTTTTCCTATTTTGAGTATTCCTATTTTTGGGAATTCTCATGGAAATAGGAAAAGAATTAATTGGAATTAATTTATTTCCTTATTCTATTATGGAAGTCTTCTAGAATATTCTAAGTTCTACTTGGAATAGGATTCTAGAGATTTAATGGAATTAGAAAGGAAAATAATTAATTATTAAATTAATTTATTTCCTATTTGATTATTCCTATTTTATGGGAATTTTCATGGACATGGAAATTAATTAATTTTGGAAAGTAGAAGAGTCCTTAATTAATTTTTCCTATTTAATTATTCCTTTATGGAATTTTTAATAGTTTAGGAAAGGAATTAATTTGGAAGGATTAGGAGTCCTAATTTATTTTATTTCCTTATTCTATTATAGAAGTCTTCTAGAATATTCCAAGTGGGTCTTGGATAGATTATTCTAGAGATTTAATAGAATTAGATAGGAAAATAAATAAATAAAAATATTAATAATATTTAATTTTATTTTTGATTTATTCGATTGACTTAATTTTCGAATTAAGTAACTTTTGGATTTATTAAAAATAAATAGATTTAAATATTGGAATTATTATTCCCGTCACATGGAGCATTCAAGAACGAAGACTAAAGACTAGAAGATGCGTACGGAGATGCGATAAAGCCATAATAGTCGGAAAATAATATTCTAGTATTATTTTGATTATGTGATAATATTCTATGTGCTTTATTTCATGTATGCATGCTTATGTGTATTTAATTATGCATTAGATAGCGTATCCCTTTATTGTAAAAAGCTAAGTGGGAGAGGGTATGGAAACATATCCATGGTCTCCATTGCTGTTCTCTTGGTGACTTTTATGGACTTTTGAAGTTCGTATAGACAAGTCATTGGAGGAGAATTCTTGTAATTCCTCTTACGAGAAACATTGATTAAGTCTATCAAACAATGCCTAATTTGTCTTTCCAAAACTGACTTCAAGTCGACTCATTCTCACCCCGGGGAGTGGAATGGAGCCAAAGCCACTTGGTCATGTCGAGGACACAAATTAGAGGCAGTCGTACCATCTTTTGAAGGTGGATCGATTGTCTGCTCGGCTCCCTCATTTATGAGAGATAGGGTCGTTCGCATGGTGAATCACTGGTTAGAAACTTTGAGTTTCACTTATGATTCTCCGCGTCTTGATTTACAAGATTAAATGATTCAAGTAATTGGGAGTCAATTGTAAAAGTCTTTTGGTGTAGTAAACGTCCACACTATCGTGGCTTGCTACATTGAATGGGATTTTGGAACGATTGATGTAGACAGTTATAGAAGGGAGTAAAGGAGCGTATGTTAACGTAAACGTCCACACTATCGTGGCTTGCGGTGAATATGCGTGTCCCAAACAATCTTCTTAGATACTGAGTAATGGTTTACACTTAGGTACGCTTCTTAGTATTCTTCCCATCGAAGTAACGCTAATGATGATGTACGACCGAAGCAAATCTAATTGCTAAATCATTTGGATAGGTAAACGTCCACACTATCGTGGCTTGCCATATCTGATGGGATTTTAGATGCGATTAGTGGTTTAATGATATTATTTGAGGGAGATAATATCGGAGATTAAATCGATTATTTGTTGTTATATGTGCTCATAGATTAGGAGATGGTTTTGAACCCACTTTATGTGATAACTAAGTTTTTTTTAAACTCACTGGTCCCTAAATGTAATGATTGGAATAGAGATCTAGACATTACCCAAACTGTTAAAGAGTACAAGGTTGTACTCAATGAGCTTTGTCCTTCCGTGCCTATTGACATAGGCGGCTAGACAAGAAGCGATGAGGATACTCATAAAGGCCAGTCGCTTCGAGGAAACGCTTAAACACGTTTTTGAGATGATTGACCTTTTAGACGAGTTGAGACGGAGATCGCAAGCTCTTGTAGCCAATGCCAAAGGTTTCGAACCTAAAGGCATGAATCGGGGGAAAGGAAAAGAAAGCAAAGAAACCCAGTGGTTCTAAATTACTTGGACCACGAGATGAGACGAGAAAGCCAATAGGCAAGTATTCTCGATGCAAACAGTCTGGGTACTGGAAGTCTGATTATCCTCTCAAAGAAAGTACGAAATTTTCTTTAGTCGTAAATGTTGGAAATCGACATCCCAAAATTAATAAATTTAAATAAATAAATTATCTAATTAATTCCGACCGAAATCCTTTGGAGATCGAATATCCGGAGTTGTAAAATTGCGGAACAACAACTCCAATCGAAATCTCGGTTGCCGGAAACCCGCCACGAACCACCACACGAACCCGGACTCAACCAAACCCTAACTGCGGGCGAACCCACGGCTGTTCGGTCGAGCTCTCGCGTGGGACTCGCGGCTGTACATGGCAGCCGCCTAGGGCTGCTCGTAGCAGCCCTCAAACCGTGCCGGAGAGATCACGCGAACAACCCTAACCTCGCGGAGGTTCAGCCCGATCGTACCCTAGCCGCGGCTTGAACCACCGCTGCTCCGATCAGGCATGCGCTCGCATCCATGTGAGCGCTAGGGTTCCAGCTGCATGCCCCCGTACACGATCCAAGAAGCCCCGCGGATCCGCTGCGGGATTAACCCGCAGCCCTCTGCCCAGCCGTACGAGGCGGGCGCCTGGGTACTGATGCAATCCAAGGTTCAGCAACCGACGTAGAAGCTCGATTACAAGCTAGAACGACGAAGAAGACGGCGGAAAGAGAGTCGAGAGAGTGCCGGGAACGCACCAATTATGTGGCCAAAATTCTGTGGAACCCGAGGATCAACCCGAGGATCGACCCAAGCCCTTTGCACTAACCTCGGGATGATATGCGGGATAGGCAGAAATCCCAAAATTGCGGCTGGACTCTTTTATGTGCGGGATTTTTATTCCTTTTCCTTTTTGGACGTGACTTTTTGCCCAAGACATCCCTTTTCCTTCACTTTTTAGGTTTGCCTATATAAAGGCTTTGTGAGACTTTATTTTAAAACAATTTTGATGATGAATAAATATTATTTTGTGAGTTTTTACTAAATCTCTCTTGGGTCCGAATTCTACCCGATTAACCAAAGAATTCAACCGACGAATCAACGAAGCGATCCACCCTTCGTTCGTGTGTCTTCCTCATCCCCGAGTTGCTGCATCGATCGCGTGTTGGGGTTTAGGGTTCCGTCCTTAAATTATTTCACGAATCAGATTCAGAGGTTTTGGGACTTCCGCCGGTATCTTTTCTCAATTTCTTCTTCGTTCATCTTCTATCCTTCGTATCCCAACGAGGTTCGTATCATTTGGTATCAGAGCGAGGTTTGGGTTCTTTATTTTTCTGAATACGTAGCCTCGTTGTTTTTTTTCTTTTTGTTTCTTCTTATTCTTTCTTCTTCTTCCTTGATTTTAAAAAAAAAAAAAGATTTTTTTTTTATTTCGAATTTACTGTTCATCTTGAACAGTTACTGTTCATCCGAATTTAAAAAAAAAAAAAAAATTATTATTATTATTTATTCTCGATTATTCTTTTTATTGTTGTTCATCGTTCGTTCAACAATTTAAAGTTATTCTTCGTTCGTGGATTTTTTGTTGGAGTTGAGTTCGAAGATTGGGAGAGTTCGATTCTTGAGAGAGAAAAAAAAAAAAAGTGGGAGGAATACGAGCGTGAGTGACTTACCATATTGAGTGATACACGAGAGTGGTGAGGAATTTTCTATTGTGTTTCTAACACTTTTGCAGGATAACTGACATGGATCATACCCAAGCTAAGCTCATCGTGGAGAAGGCGATGGCACGGTTCGAAGGGATGATTACATCGAAGATGAAGGTGGTGAATGAGCGACTTACCGCCTTAGAGGAGAGAGCTCATCGTGAAGATGGATGGAATCGAAGAGGTGGCAGCGGATACCGAGAAGTTCAGAATGGCCATCATCGAGCCCGTGATCTTAGTCGGGAGCGTCGTGATGAGAGGAGAACCAGAGCTGAGCGTTGGGACGAGTGTAGGAGCGATATTAGGCGTCTGGTAGGAGAATGGGTACAAGCGTCACAGAAGTCTGGGAAAGTAGAGGCCGATGAAAAAGGAGAGATACCAGGACCGTTGGCTTTGGTGGAATCTGGAGAAGAGTCGATTTCGGTGTCAATCGAGGAAGATTCGACTTCGATTAAATCCGAGGACCTTCCGCCATTGGAGTTACCCATGGAGAAACAAGTCAAGAAAGAAGGGCAACCGACGTCTGTGGTGTTGTGCGAGGAGGCGAAGCTCTACACTAACGATCTACCTGCCTTACCCTTCTTTATTCGTTTTGTGTGGCAGGAACTTGATGATGTTTTCTGTGAGGGTACACGTCCTTATTTATCTCCGATTCGAGGGAGTGAGCATCAGACTAACGTGGTTCCGAGTGTATTCGTGAGAGTGGTGTTCGAGCCTGGCATAGACCTGGATTTGAGGACAAATCCTCTTGAAGAGAAGGGGAATGATGCAATCCAAGGTTCAGCAACCGACGTAGAAGCTCGATTACAAGCTAGAACGACGAAGAAGACGGCGGAAAGAGAGTCGAGAGAGTGCCGGGAACACACCAATTATGTGGCCAAAATTCTGTGGAACCCGAGGATCAACCCAGGCCCTTTGCACTAACCTCGGGATGATATGCGGGATAGGCAGAAATCCCAAAATTGCGGCTGGACTCTTTTATGTGCGGGATTTTTATTCCTTTTCCTTTTTGGGCGTGACTTTTTGCCCAAGACATCCCTTTTCCTTCACTTTTTAGGTTTGCCTATATAAAGGCTTTGTGAGACTTTATTTTAAAACAATTTTGATGATGAATAAATATTATTTTGTGAGTTTTTACTAAATCTCTCTTGGGTCCGAATTCTACCCGATTAACCATAGAATTCAACCGACGAATCAACGAAGCGATCCACCCTTCGTTCGTGTGTCTTCCTCATCCCCGAGTTGCTGCATCGATCGCGTGTTGGGGTTTAGGGTTCCGTCCTTAAATTATTTCACGAATCAGATTCAGAGGTTTTGGGACTTCCGCCGGTATCTTTTCTCAATTTCTTCTTCGTTCATCTTCTATCCTTCGTATCCCAACGAGGTTCGTATCAGGTACGAAGCGCTCGCGCGCGACATGGACCAGGCGGGCGCCTGGTCCTCAGGCGAGCGCCTGCCTCCCCAGGCAGCGGCTCCGTTCGATCCACGCTGCCGGATCGCTCCAGCCGCGGCGGTCCGGTGATCCTCGATCACCACCACCCGGCTCGACCCCGGTGAGGATCCCAAACCTCGGATCTTGGTTCATGATAATTTTACGATAATTAAAGTTTAAAATCATAAAGAGGGTTTTACGATTTACCTCGTTCTCGTTGTTCGGAAAAACGAAGAACTCAATTTGACGACCTCGAGATCTTCCCGCGTATTCCTTGCACTAGCTCGGACGTCGTGTGGGCGACGATCTACCGAACTCCATGGATCTCCCTCTCTACTTTCTCTCTCTAGAATTGTGATTTTCAAGTTATGAGATTAGAGAACACCATGTAGTGCTTTTATAGGGTACGTAGGGGATCTTAAGGAGGTGGAATATTAGGCTTCCAATAATAGTGATTAAATTGAGCCCAAGCCCAAATCTATTAATCCTTACTATTATTAATTAATTCTATTTTCTACTATATAAAATTAATTGCACTCCCAATATTAAACCATATTATATCAAATAATATTTCTCCGGTAGTATTATTTATTCCGTGTATTTAAGATATAAATATCCATGAATAAAATTAATTTATTGCTAATTAATTTATTCATCTCTTATTTCCGAGAATAGTACCATTCAACCTTAATTATTATGCGGAACAAATCCACCTGCAGGGTTTACATAATAATTCCTTATGAACTCATCTCGGGGATATTATCAACCCTTACGGGATACACTTTCCCGTCAAGTATTCACGGCATGTCATATATAAAATATAGTGACTCAACTTAACCGGTAATTAACCCAATAATTAAATCGGTTAATTCCTTTGGTAAATCAAAGTCACTTATATTAAATATACACACCCGCAATAGTATCGGGGATTAAGAATAAAATACACTGAGACTTAAATCGATTATCGCCGGCAATTCTAATCGATAAATCTCAAACGATCCGCCCAATACACCAAGTGTACAAATGTGATAAAATAATCAAGACAGATTATTTTCTCTCTCACACAACGACTATACCGATGGATTGGTCCATGTCCATCTAGGTCGTGAGCAACTGTTCGATTAAATACGAGTAACCGATAGTATGATCTTCTGTGTGGGCCCTACACACCATACTAACTACAACGTATAGAATCCAGGACTATAATTTGCATATATTTAATTATAAATAATTAAACGCAAATAATTGTTTATTTAGTTAAATAGATTAGTGGCAATGGATCGTGAGTTTCCGTTACTTAAATCTAGACATTAAGTACACAACTCCAACAGTAAAAACATAGTCAGTGGTATTATCTACCGGAACCTGGTGTGTAGATATGGAACCACTGACGGTATGTGCATTTTAAATGCAAGGGTTCCAGGAAACCCGACGACTTAGAAAAGAAGAAATCGTAGTCTACATGGGCAATGCTGTGAAGGGGGCAGCAGTTGCAGTGGAGGACTTTTTATAGGATTTCATTTTGAGTTATTGCTTTTATGTACCTTTCATATTAGAAAGAACTTTGTTCTGGATTTCTAATGAATGGATATTTTATTTCTTTTAATCATTTGATGGTTATAAGAATAAATAATGATAGTATCTATTCTGGTACATTAGCTAGCAATATATAAATGATGAATCCTGAGTCCACCACGATGCAACGAACCGTAGTATAAAACTCGTTTTACTAATAAGAGATTTTTTTATTAAATCAGTTATACTTGTGGATTCTTATGCTAAGTCATGCTTATTCAAATAAGAAGTTCAAGGGTCGAAAATTGATTTTTGATCAATTAAGTTGAGGGAGTGGACCTTCCGACCTAAGAATCTTATTTGGAAGATAACATGACTAAGCAATCCTTTATGGATATAAGATATAAGATCCGGACAAGTATTAGAATTGATTGACTCTGATGTATGCAGACCTATGTCTACTCAGACAATAAGGTACGAGTACTTCATTTGATGATTACTCGAGAAATGGATTAGAATACCTGATGTGCCACAAAAGCAAGTGTTTTGACAAGTCAATGGACACTAAGCAATTGTGGAGAACCATCGAGGTATATCCATTTGTAGCCTGCGATTTGATCGCGGAGGCAAGTACCTGTCTGAGGAATGCATGGCATACTGATCAGAGGTTGGGATGATCCCAAATGACTACACCATACACTTTTAGTGTAGAAATGGTGTGTCGATAATAAGAAATGGAACTCTTATAGAAATAGTAAAAGCATGAGTTATACGGAACTACCTATGTTCTATGGATATGTCTGGAAACAACGGCGCATTCAAATGCGGTTGTAGAATATCCTGGAAGAACAAAAGATGTGTGTTCAATAGTACTATGAACCAGAGGGACGTTATAAGTTCTAACGCCCGGTTCTTAGAGGAAGACTATGTAATGAACCACAAGCCCAAAGTGACGTGATACTTTGAAATGAGAGAGAACGAAGAAGACTGAGAACCAGCCGAACCGAGTAGCGGTACACCACTAACTGCACCTACTATTATCACTGTTTATACACCGGAATGCCGTTGTAGTGGGAGGTTGTTTGACAACCAGAGATATTCATAAGACTAGTTGAGTCTTCGGACTCTGGACCTAGTATACATGAAATCGATCCCTAGATCTACATGAAGGCAGTACTGGATCTAAATGTGCCTTCTTGGAGAGCAATAAGGATTATTGCTAAGAGGCAAGATCATTTAGAGTACAAGCTTAGTTAATCCATTTATGGATTGGAACAAAGCATTGAGTTCGTGGTACTTGCGCATTGATGAGATAGTCCATTTGATGGATTCATCAAAAGGCATTGACGAATCGTGTGTATAGGAAACGTGATGGAAAAAAGGTGGTGTTTCTCGGAGGTTTTATGTAGATAACATTTTATCATTGGTAACAATGTAAAGATGTTGTCAGACATAAAAATGATGGTTGTCTAGATAAATCAATATGAAAGATAAAGGAAGAAGTTGGACATGTTCTTGAGATCTTGGATCTCTAGGAAAGAACATTGTACTTCTCCTGGACATCTTACATATATATGATTATGGTTCGTTTTAACATTTGAGATTCCAAGAAAGGTTCGTTACCTTTCAGAGACGGAATGCATCTATCTAAGGATATGTGTTTTGGAACACAAAAGGAGATAGAAGCAATGAAAGCAGATTCCTACACTTTGAGTGTGGAAAGCTTAATAAATGCATTGTTGAAAACAAGAACCTGATATCGGCTATGCAGTGAGCATAGTGGGAGGATATCAAGGTAATCCTGGAAAGGAATATTCGACTGCTGTAAAAGTACTTTCGAAGTACTGTTCTAGACTACGAAGCAGACGAACATTTCCTTTGGATTACATTCTCTTAGATTTCTAATCGAATGAGGACCGGTGTAAGTCGATATCAGGCTATGTGTTTCACTATTGAAGGAGAAGGAGTTTTAACATGGAAGAGTGATAAGCACGATGCGTTTCGGACACTGCCATGGGTAACCAAATAGCGGCCTCAGAGGCAGCGAAAGTTTTGGTATAACTCCGGGATAATCTCTGGGACTTAGATGTGATTCTTAATTTTCCAAAGGCTATGTAAATAGCGGTGCGATGGCAAATGGTAAGAAATCACAAGTCCATAAGTGAAAGATAACACATAGTGCAAGTACCACCTGATACGAGTCATCGTCGAGGGAGACGACGCAGTAGTCACCAAGATAACTTCAGAGCGGCAACCTAGAGTGCTCATTCACATAGTACTTCTTGGAAGTACAACTTAAGCACGTGTAGAATTCTATGGATATATCTGGAAACAACGGCGCATTCAAATGCGGTTGTAGAATGTCCTGGAAGAACAAAAGATGTGTGTTCAATAGTACTATGAACCAGAAGGACGTTATAAGTTCTAACGCCCGGTTCTTAGAGAAAGACTATATGATGAACCACAAGCCTAAAGTGACATGATACTTTGAAATGAGAGAGAAAGATTAAGACTTAGAACCAGCCGAACCGAGTAGCGGTACACCACTAACTGCACCTACTGTTATCACTGTTTATACACCGGAATGCCATTGTAGTGGGAGGTTGTGGGACAACCGGAGATATTCATAAGACTAGGAGAGTCTTCGGACTCTGGACCTAGTATACATGAGATCGATCCCTGGATCTACATGAAGGCCGTACTAGATCTAAATGTGCCTTCTTGGACAGCAATAAGGATTATTGCTAAGAGGCGATATCATTTAGAGTACAAACTTAGTTGATCCATTTATGGATTGAAACAAAGCATTGAGTTCGTGGTACTTGCAAATTGATGAGATAGTCCATTTTATGGATTCATCAAAAGCATAGACGAATCGTGTGTATTGGAAACGTGATGGAAAACAAGGTGGTGTTTCTCGGGTTTTATGTAGAGAACATTCTTATCATTGGTAACAATGTAAAGATGTTATCAAGACATAAAATGGAGGTTGTCTAGATAAATCAATATGAAAGATATAGGAAGAAGTTGGACATGTTCTTGGAATCTTGGATCTCTAGGAAAGAACATTGTACTTCTCCTAGACATCTTACATATATATGATTATGGTTCGTTTTAACATGCAAGATTCCGAGAAAGGTTCGTTACCTTTCAGAGACGGAATGCATCTATCTAAGGATATGTGTTTTGGAACACAAAAAGGAGATAAAAGCAATGAAAGCAGTTTCCTACACTTCGAGTGTGGAAAGCTTAATAAATGCATTGTTGAAAACAAGAACCTGATATCGGCTATGCGGTTAGCATAGTGGGAGGATATCAAGGTAATCCTGGAATGGATTACTTGACTGCTGTAATGAACATTTTAAGTACTTTCGAAGTACTGGAAACTATGTTCTGGATTACAGAGCAAACAAGCTTTTCCTTTGGATTACATTCTCTTAGATTTCTAATCGAATGAGGACCGGTGTAAGTCGATATCAGGCTATGTGTTTCACTATTGAAGGAGAAGGAGTTTTAACATGGAAGAGTGATAAGCACGATGCTTTTCGGACACTGCCATTGGTAACCAAATAGCGGCCTCTGAGGCAGCGAAAGTTTTGGTATAACTCCGGGATAATCTCTGGGACTTAGATGTGATTCTTAATTTTCCAAAGGCTATGTAAATAGCGGTGCGATGGCAAATGGTAAGAAATCACAAGTCCATAAGTGAAAGATAACACATAGTGCAAGTACCACCTGATACGAGTCATCGTCGAGGGAGACGACGCTGTAGTCACCAAGATAACTTCAGAGCGGCAACCTAGAGTGCTCATTCACATAGTACTTCTTGGAAGTACAACTTAAGCACGTGATGAGTATGGAAGTCGGGAGTTTGGAGGAAATGACTAGACCTTAGTACAAGTGGAAGATTGTTGGAGTTGTGTACTTAATGTCTAGATTTAAGTAACGGAAACTCACGATCCATTGCCATTAATCTATTTAATTAAATAAACAATTATTTGCGTTTAATTATTTATAATTAAATATATGCAAATTATAGTCCTGGATTCTATACGTTGTAGTTAGTATGGTGTGTCGGGCCCACACAGAAGATCATACTATCGGTTACTCGTATTTAATCGAACAGTTGCTCACGACCTAGATGGACACGGACCAATCCATCGGTATAGTCGTTGTGTGAGAGAGAAAATGATCTGTCTGGATTATTTTATCACACTTGTACACTTGGTGTATTGAGCGGATCTGCTTGAGATTTATCGATTAGGATTGCCGGCGATAATCGATTTAAATCTCTGAGTATATTATTCTTAATCCCCGATACTATTACGGGTGTGTATATTTAATATAAGTGACTTTGATTTTCCAAAGGAATTAACCGATTTAATTATTGGGTTAATTACCGGTTAAGTTGGGTCACTATATTTTATATATGGCATGCCGTGAATACTTGACGGGAAAGTGTATCCCGTAAGGGTTGATAATATCCCCGAGATGAGTTCATAAGGAATTATTATGTAAACCCTGCAGGTGGATTCGTTCCGCATAATAATTAAGGTTGAATGGTACTAGTCTCGGATATAAGAGATGAATAAATTAATTAGCAATAAATTAATTTTATTCATGGATATTTATATCTTAAATACACGGAATAAATAATACTACCGGAGAAATATTATTTGATATAATATGGTTTAATATTGGGAGTGCAATTAATTTATATAGTGGAAAATAAATTAATTAATAATAGTAAGGATTAATAGATTTCGGCTTGGGCTCAATTTAATCACTATTATTGGAAGCCCAATATTCCACCTCCTTAAGATCCCCTACGTAGCCTATAAAAGCACTACATGGTCTTCTCTATTCTCATGAATTTCATAAGTTGAAGATCACAATTCTAGAGAGAGAAAGTAGAGAGGAAGATCCATGGAGTTCGGTAGATCGTCGCCCACACGACGCCCGAGCTAGTGCAAGGAATACGTCGGAAGATCTCAAGGTCGTCAAATTGAGTTCTTCGTTTTTCCGAACAACGAGAACGAGGTAAATCGTAAAACCCTCTTTATGATTTTAACGTTAATTATAGTGAAAATATCATGAACCAAGATCCGAGGGACGAACCCCGTGGACGAGGATCGACCTCGCGGTGGTGATCGAAGATCACCGGACCGCGGAGGCCGAGAGATCCCCGGCGGGGATCGCACGCAACGAAACCCCTCGGCTGGACGCCGAGGGTGGCGGTCGAACCCTAGGGTTTCGACCGCCGGCGCGTATAAGGGACCCCGGCTGGAGCCGGGGCTTGCGATCGACCACGGTGGTCGATCGCTGGGGGCAGCCGCGGGCTGGTGCCGCGGCAGTCGCCCCTCCTCCCGGCGATGGCGGTGAGTCGCCGGACTCACCGCCGGGGGGCTGCTACGAGCAGCCCCGGGGATGCGCGACGCATCCCGGCGATCGCCTCGTGCGATCGCGAGCCCCCTCGTGGGGGCTCGGCTGGACAGCCGCGGGTTTATCCCGCGGCGGGGTGTTCGGTCGGGCCTCGGTTCGCGTGCGGTGGTTCGCGGTGGTTTCCGGCGAAAGGTTTTTCGATTGGGTTGTCGGTTCCGCAATTTAGACGATCCGGATATTCGAAGGATTTCGGTCGGAATTAATTAGATAATTTATTTATTTAAATTTATTAATTCCGGGATATCGATTTCCAACACGTCACAGCTTGGATATAGGTCGAAGGTTCATTGCTTTCTAAAAGCATGACTTCATAGTTCTCGTTTGTCAGAATACCTAAGTATCTGTCAGGTTGAGTTCTAATCCTTCCGGACCTTCGAGGGTTAGGTGTGGTTTCTAAAACCACTGGAGTACTCTCGACCAAGTCTTGAGTCTCCATCTCAGTTTGTTCTTCTTGAACCTCGTTCAATTCAACTGAGCTCCCACTTACTTTCTTGGAAAGATATTAATTTTCAAGAAATACACCATCTCGATCAACAAATACTTTGTTCTCGGATTGGTTGTAAAAGTGGTACCCTCGTGTTTCTTTTGGATAACCAACAAAGAAACATTTATCCGATTTGGGTTCAAGCTTTGTAGAGATATTTCTCTTCACATAAGCTTCACATCCCCAAACCTTGATATAAGACAATTTAGGGACCTTCCCTTTCCATACCTCGTATGGTGTCTTATCAACAGCTTTTGACGGTGTCCTATTCAGTGTATAGGCCGTTGTTAAAAGTGTGTGTCCCCAAAAAGATTTTGGTAGTTCACTAAGGCTCATCATCGATCGAACCATATCCAATAAGGTTCTATTCCTCCTTTCGGAAACACCATTCATCTGGGGTGTTCCAGGTGGAGTGAGTTGATATATAATACCACAACTCATAAGATGATCATCGAATTCTTGGCTAAGATATTCACCACCTCGATCCGATCGAATGGCTTTTATCTTCTTACCAAGTTGATTCTCAACTTCATTTTGGAATTCTTTTAACTTTTCAAAGGCTTCCGACTTATGCCTCATTAAATAGACATAACCATATCTACTTAAGTCATCGGTAAAAGTTATGAAGTAGAAATAACCCCCACGTGCTTGTGAGCTCATTGGACCACATACATCAGTATGGATTAAACCCAATAGATCACTTGCACGTTCTCCTTTCCCTAGAAAAGGTGACTTTGTCATTTTGCCCATCAAACATCCTTCACATGTATCAAATGACTCCAAGTCAAAAGATTTGAGAATGCCTTCTTTAAGAAGTTTCTCTACACGTTTAATGTTGACGTGACCTAATCGACAATGCCAAAGGTATGTTTCATTGAATTCATTCGATTTGGCCTTTTTGGTATCAATGTTATATATATGATTGTCAAGTTGAAGTATATATAAACCATGTTCTAATCGTGCCGAACCATAGAATACTCCACTTTTTGAAATAGTAAATAAACCATTTATTATAGTGAAGGAAAATCCTTCAGTATCCAATACTGAAATAGAAATGATGTTCTTGGTAATACTTGGTACGAAATAAACATTATTCAATACTAAAACAAGGCCCGAAGGCAAACACAAATCATAAGATCCTATGGCTAATGCAGCGACCCTCGCTCCATTTCCAACCCGCAGATCGACATCTCCCTTTACCAAAGTTCTACTTCTTTGCAGTCCCTGCACATGTGAAACAATGTGAGCACCGCATCCGGTATCCAATACACAAGAAGAAGAATTTGTAAAGTTTATGTCTATGACATAAATACCTGAAGATGAAGGAACGACACCGTTCTTCACATCTTCCTTGAACTTAGGGCAATCTCGCTTGTAGTGTCCAACACTCTTGCAGTGGAAACACTCAGATTCCCCAGGAACCTTAGAAGCTTTCAAGAACCTTTTGGAAGGAGCTGCCACAGCTTTCCCTTCCCTTTGCCTTTCACTTCCGGTTTCTTAATCCCCTTGAACTTTTTGGTACCTCCTTCCCGAATCATAAGAACTTCCCTCCTAGGGTCCTTCTTAATCGCCGGCTCAGCAGCCTTAAGCATCCCATGGAGCTCATGAAGCGATTTCTTCAGTCAATTCATGTGGAAATTCAGCCTAAAGGCGTCATAACCATCATGAAGAGAATGGAGAATGAAATCGGTAGCCAACTCGTCATCATATGCAAAACCGAGGCGAGCACTTGAAGCAAATAATCCAATCATTTGCTGCACATGTGGTCCCACGGGTTTACCCTTTTCCAGCCTAGCTGTTGCTATAGCCCGGGTGACACCGAAGCGCTCAATCCTAGCATGTTCCCCGAACATGCTCTTGAGCTCTTCTATGATGTCATAGGCTTCCATGAACTCGAATTGTTTTTGCAACTCGGGTACCATGGATGCCAACATCAAACATGTCACCTCATTTGAGGCTTTCTTAGCAAGGGCAATGATGCCTTTTGGGCATCCGTGCCCCCATCATCGGGAAGCACGGGAAGGGGTTTGTCCAACACACTTTCCTTTTCTTCGTATTTGAGGACTATCCTCAAGTACGTTGCCAATCAAAAAAATTGGTGTTGTTCAACTTTTCTCTATCCAAGATAGAGCTGAACTTGAATTGAGTTGAGACAGACATATTATACTACAGAAGAAAGATAAATAACGTAAGTAAACATCCACAAAGCGGTAAACAAATAAGGTTGTCTAGCAAAACTACTTTATTTGTTCCATTTTGTTCATTCGATATCCAATATCGTCGTTCCCAATTATTTTAATGACAAAAACGTGATAAATCGTAAGTGAAAACTCGAGGTTTTCTAACCAGCGATCTTATCATGCAATTGAAGCCCTATCTCTCATTAAAATGAGGGAGCCAACCAGACAATCGATTCACACCATCCAATGGCTCGAAAGTCTCTAATTTGTGTCATTGATAAACTTAAGTGTTTTGGATTAAATCACTCCCCGAGGTGTAAATAATTCTAACCTTATAATTCATCAAAATGAAAGACAAATTAGGCATTTGTTTTTGAAATTTTAATAAATTAGAACAAAACGATCCCAAGACCCTCATCTTGCGAATCCTTAAGCCGACTGAGTCCGCACTTAAGAACTCCAAGATAGGTAGACATTCCATGCCAGTGACATCTAATGTCACTCTCGGTCGATGAGAGTCCCATTCTCATCTCATGTCTCGATAGCCACGCCTGCAGTGGATCTATCGATGAGAAAACCAAACTCACTTGTAAGGGTCTAACCCTTAGTCCCACTTATCCCAAGATAACAAGTAGTACCCCGCTGAGTCGGACCTAACAACTTATGATCGAGGGCTTTATGGGTGTGATGTTTTGGACAAGACATTATACTCATTATTTTGGGAACTTGCATGCATAGGTTTGTTTATATGTAAGTTGAACATTTATAACATAAAACAATCTATAACTAGCAAAGCAAATAAATACGAAATCGAAAGGCCCCTAGAACCTCACAACTCTTAAAAGAAAAGAATTAAAGTAACAACAAAAGCCTTGGACATCTTCTGGACTGGTCCTCGCCCGCCGTTTCAGTTCCGTGCCCTCCGATTTTGGTCAAATCTATTCCGTACCCAAAAAACCACGAACGGCGCCCGCCGTTTCACAAACGGCGGTCGCCGAACACCAATGGCGTTCGCCGTTTCCAAAACGGCGCCTGTCGAAAAGGTCCGGGAAAAATCTGCCAAGAATCAAGCCTTTCGGCGGTCGCTGTTTCCAAAACGGCGCCCGCCGAATCAAAACGGCGCCCGCTGGAGCTAAAACGGCGCCCGCCGTTTGGCTCCAGCAGCCCGATTTTGTCCGCTTTGCTTCGTTTCTTCTCGTTTTCGCCGGAGAGCCGAGATCCTCTATAGAACCATGGACCAAGTCCATCGCTTACAAGTAGTACAATACAAATATAATAGAAAAACCTATCTATTACAAATGATTCCAAGGGACGCAGCCCTCAAATACTACGGCCAATCGAAACGTAAAAAACGACGAATTCATTCACCCGACCACTAACGGTGGCCGGCCTTACATCTAATCACATAATCACAATTAAACAAGTAATCCAATTATGTTGATTTAAACTTCTTGTGTCCAACACAAAAGTGTGCACGAGCCCTAGGCTCTGATACCAATTGAAGGTACCGGTATACCGATCCGATCGATATACCGTGTGTGCGGAAGCGTGTAAAGCAACAGATCTACTATGCCATGATCTTAGTGCACACTTAATGTGTATAAGAACACATATAAACATATATATATATATATATATATATATATATATATATATATATATATATATATATATATATATATATATACATCCAATATATATATATATAAAGTTCAACGATTACTTACTTTTGGTGATCGTTGACTTTGGTTACTGTCGATGAGGTGGTGTTGAGTCGATTGAACCACCTCAAATGGATCAGCCTCGAAATGTACACCTTTGGTATGACCTCGTCACGCCTTTGGATCGCCCGGATGTTGAAGCCGCACAAATGGCCTGGCCTCTACGTGTTGCACACGAACCCGGATGATGACTTGCTTGCTTGATCGAGTTGATTCTCCAAGAACAACTTTTTTTCTCTCTTTCACTTGTGAATTTCGTGGGTCAAAAAGTATGGTGAAAAATCAGCATTTGTTCACCTTAAAATGCCATCAAAACCACCTTGTAACCCCCTCCTTGATGGTGATATTGATGCCCCATCATTATCACACATTAAGGTGTGATTATGGTGAATTTGAATGGACATTTTCACCTCATTATGCCACATGGCATTAGATGGTCCTACTTGCTTGCGTGACATGCCATGTCACACTATGTGACATGCCATGTCACACTATGTGACATGCATCCATGCAAGCCATGCATCCCATGCATGGGAATTAAATCCACGTAAATATTGATTCTAAATCAATATATTTATCAAGCAATGTATATCAATATCGAGCTCGTGTGTGACCCTGTAGGTATGATTTTATCGATCAATATTATATTGTTCCCAACAATTAATATTATCGAATAATCATTTAACATCCATAGACGACCTTATGATTTTATCGATTGCACACGTAGGATCGAAGGACATATCCCAACAGAAACTTCGACTGGGCGACGTTGGTAATAATCGGGGACACCGCTGCAGTGGGAGGTGATCGAGTTTCGCCTCCAAGTGGGAGATTGTTGGGAGATGGAGTCGAAATCGGGGACGAAGAAGGATGAAATCGCCGAGGACGGAAACGGCGGTCGCCGGGAAGGACCAGCGGTCGCGGGTCAGAGGCAGCGACCGCTGCCGAGTCATCGACGGGCGCTGAAAGGAGATACAATCGTTCAGAAGCGAAGACGCTGCGAGATGAGTGAAACAGCGGTCGCTGCTCTTGGGCAGGGACCGCGGATGGGGTCTGAGGCAGCGCGGTCCTTTTTGTGCGGGATTTTACTTGTGCGCGAAATCTTGTTGATATGGGCGGATTTTTTTTTCTTTTTCGACGTGGACTCCTACTTTAATTATAAATAGTGCACTACAAAAAAACCAGGGAATCCTTACAAGGATTCCCTACGTCTTTTTTCCCATAGTGGTTTCCCTACGGCATTTCCTACGGGAATCATATTCTGAGTTTCCCTACGACAACCCCTACTCTCCTAGCCGTAGGGGTGACTCCCGTAAGGAATCCCCATAGGGACCTGCACGCGCATTCGCGCGCCTTGTTTCCCTCCAAGAGGCCCTACGGAATTCCCTACGGCGGTCCGTAGGGCAAGATCCCCTACGGCAAGCCTCCCGTAGGGGAAGACGCGCGATCGCTTCCCTCCAATTGATTGGAGGTCCCCTACGGAAAACCCCCGTAGAGGAGTAATAAATTCCCTACGGCTTTATTTCCCGTAAGGAATCCCTACGCCTATTTCCCGTATGGAACTATTTAAAATATTTCCTACTGTCCATGCCGTAGGAAAATTGTTTTTTTTTTTTTTTTGTATTACAAAAATATATTTTTGAATTTATACTTTACACCAACAAAAATACTATATAACTAAATTATAATCAATTTTTTTAATTAATTAAAAAATTATATTATTTGTAAAAAATTTAAGTTTATTAAAATTTTAAATTAATTAAAATATTATATTAATTGTAATAAATTTAAATTGAAAATGTTAAAAAAGTACTTCATTTTTAATAATAATTATAATAAAATATTTAAGTGTTATTATTTTTAACAAAATTTAATTAATAAATGTTCCAAATATATAATTTATGTTTATAATTTGATATATATATATATATATATATATATATATATATATATATATAGTATTTTATATTATTATAACATTATACTACATAATAAATATAAGTTAATGATACATATATATTATCTTTTAATAATTGTACATATATAACTCAGATAGTCTTGTGGTTGTCCTTCTACTTTTCATCCATAAGGTCCAGGCTTCAACCTCTGGACTATGCAACACATATAAATAATTATCTCGGAGCCTTCAATTGAGAGTTGGGCTTGGGTCGGGCCCTGAGGTGGTGCAATGTAGTCGGGCCTTCGATTGTGGGTGGGTTGGGGGCTCGGCTATGCAACACATATAAATAATTATCTCGGAGCCTTCAATTGAGAGTTGGGCTTGGGTCGGGCCCTGGGGTGGTGCAATGTAGTCGGGCCTTCGATTGTGGGTGGGTTGGGGGCTCGAGCCGTGCATACGACTCAATTTTTGAAAAGAAATTGTATTCCGCCGTAGGGGGGACGACGCCGCCGTAGGGAATCCCGCATACCCGTAGGTGGCCCCTACGGCTATCAAAATGTCGTAAAGAACTCGTTCCTTACTAGCCTAGCCCTAGGTAAGTGGTAGGAGATGACGTAGCGAATACTGTTTGTTAGCGCATTTTATATTTATCTTCAATTTATGTTTATCTCATCTCCTTTTCTCACGGCTGATGTACTATATATATTCTAGTGTTAATGAAAACACTTTATGTGGCGTAATATATTATTTTATAACATGGTATCAGCCTAATCTCTAGTGAGATTTGTCGGAGGCATCAATCGGTCGACCGATCGCAGCAAGTTGATCGTAGAGAGATTTAAAAAGTCGCGCATATTCGGCAACTGATTTGTCACCTCGTTTGATGGATAATAAATCGTCCTTCAAACTGAGTTCCCGAGCTTTAGAGTTATGGATGTAAGCTCGAGAAAGTGCATCCCATACTTTTTTAGAAGTTTTGCAACCGATGAAGATGGCCATGGATTCTTCCGTAAGGGTGGAGACGAGGAAAAGCCTTATGAGTTGATCACTCTGCTGCCATACGAGAAATTCGGGATTCGGTGCTTGAGTATTTCCAGCAGCGAGGACGTTGGACGCCGATGATTCATCTTCTTTGGCGCCACCATGCAGCTCGGGGCCTCCGACTCCACCTACACCGGGTCTTTCTTCCTCATCTCTATCGCCTCCTCTTCTACTTTGCCCTCCAGAGGACTGCTCATTACCCGGTCCAATAACTCCTGTTGCTTGCAGCCCGTCGTCTTTGCCGTCTCAACAACAGGTTGTTCAACCACCTACAGCCCCTGTTTGTCCACCTCCTGTTGCTACTAGCTCACAACAGCAGCCTCCCGTACGATCTCATCAAATGAAAACTCGTGCACAATCCGGTATTTTTAAACCACGATACCCTGCCGATGTTGCTCTCCTTCAATCGCATACATTATACATAGCTCTCACCGCCATCTCTGACCCAAAGGGTATTAAAACTGCACTTAAGCACCCTAAATGGGTACATGCTATGAATGACGAGATAGACGCTCTTCGTCGCAATCAAACATGGGAACTCGTACCTCGTCCTCCAAATACTAACATTGTTGGTTCTAAATGGGTATATCGTACCAAATTTCTTGCCGATGGATCTGTTGATCGCCACAAAGCTCGACTTGTGGCTTAGGGTTTCAGTCAAATTCCTTGTTTTGATTTTACACACACTTTCAGTCCGGTTGTCAAAGCCTCCACAGTCCGTATTATCCTTTCTCTCGTTGTTATGCAGTCTTGGCCCCTACATCAACTTGATGTCAAAAATGCCTTCCTCAACAGCGTCCTTAATAGGCCCGTATACATGGAACAACTGCATGGGTATATCAACCCTTTATACCCTGATTATGTTTGTCGCCTTCGAAAGGCACTTTACGGGCTCTGTCAAGCCCCCTTAGCATGGTATCAGCGATTACGTGCTTTTCTCCTTCAACTTGGTTTTACATGCAGGACTGTTGATACATCATTATTCGTCTTTCACCGTGAGTCTCTCCTCATCTATCTTCTTGTTTACGTTTACGACATTATCGTCACTAGCAACAACAGGACCTCGCTACGCGCCTTATTGACCCGTTTAAGCAAGGAGTTCGCATTAAAAGACCTCGGTCGTCTTGGTTATTTTCTCGGTCTGGAAGTCTCCTATCCTTCGTCTGGCCTTTTCCTTAGCCAAACTAAGTATGCTCGTGATATCCTTATGCGCGCAAATCTTTTGGATTCTAAACCCGTCGCTACTCCTCTCGCTCCAGATGTCACTTTCACCTCCGCGGGTACTGCTTATACGGATCCTACATTTTATCGTTCCTTAGTCGGGGCCTTACAATACCTAACCATCACTCGCCCTGATCTCTCTTACTCCGTAAACATTGTTAGTTAGTTTCAACAACACCCCACTATTGACCATTTTCAGGCCGTTAAACGTATTCTTCGTTACGTCAAGGGCACTCTCGATCATGGTTTGTCCTTCTCTCCTGACCCGTCCTCTCTCCTAGGCTACTTCGATGCTGACTGGGCTCGCTGCATCGACACTCGTCGCTCCACTTACGATTATGCTGTGTTTCTCGGCCTAAACCTCGTCTCTTGGAGTGCAAAGAAGCAGCCAATTGTATCACGTTCTAGTTGTGAGTCCGAGTATCATGCCTTGGCCAACACATCTGCCGAACTTCTCTGGGTTTGCAACGTGCTTCATGATCTACATGCTCTTTCGCCTCAACCGCCTGTTCTGCTCAGTGACAATCGTAGTGCGCTATTTTTGACCCAAAATCCCGTCTCACACAAACGGGCAAAACACATTGACATAGATTGCCATTTTGTTCGGGAGCTTGTCGAGACTGGCCGACTGTCTTCTGGTTTTGTTTCGTCTCATCTCCAGCTTGCCGACATCTTTACCAAGAGTTTGTCTCGTCCTCTCTTCAACTTTTTTCGGTCCAAGCTTCGCGTTGATCTTTGTCCCACGCTTCGCTTGCGGGGGTGTTAGCGATACTTAAGCATTTTATATTTATCTTCAATTTATGTTTATGTTTATCTTATCTCCATTTTTCATGGCTGATGTACTATATATTATATATATTCTAGTGTTAATGAAAACACTTTATGTGACGTAATATATTATGGTATATTTAGGGCGTAGGGCTTTTTAATTTTACTAATTATAAAAAACACCTAAAGATTTTTAATTTTAAATATAAGGGCTTATATTTTTCATTTTGTTAAATATTAGGAGTTTCACATGTTTTTTATTATATTCCAAGGCATTCTTTGAAATATACAAAGTCTACAATACCCTTTTAGACTAGAACAATTAATACTCCGTAATTATTATTTTCACATTAATTTAATTATTATAATTTGTCTCAGATAGGTTGCATCCCTCCATCCAACAAGGCATCGGCGGCGGCTGAGAACCCTCCAACCCTTTCCCCAAATGATCGTCCTCCAATCCCGAAACGATGCATTCTAGCCCCAATTTACTCCATCGTCGCCACCGCCACTGCCACTCGAATTTTGCCAGACAAGCACAATAAAGAGCTCGGGAAAGGCGCGATCGTGCCAATTGCGGTCGCGAATTCCTTTCTCCTCCTGGTAATCGTGGCGTGCATAGTGGCGTACTGCTGCGGTAAAAATTCAAGAGACCCGAATTCGACGACACTGACCGTTTTGGATTTCATACACGAAAGTAGCATTTGAGTGCAAGGTGTTTGCTGAAATGTCTACGAGAAAGAATTTTATTTTGATTTATAATATTATTTCTATGTTTTATGCTCCTGTCTACTAAAGGTACCATTGAGTTCAAGATGATCGGCGAAAAAAGGAAGTCAGCGGCTCCATACTTATTTTTTGAATGAGTTTTGAATGAGTTTTGTTGGACCGCAAATTTATTTTTGCAACATGGAAAAAGGAGCAGCTACTCTGGCGAGAAACGTGTTCACGCTAACACCAACAATGGCGTCACATCATGGTAACTTTCAAATTTGTTTCTAGATTTTGATTGTCAACAGGCCATTCATAACGTGTTGTTTAGAAGATAACATCATTTGTCAGAGTATTAGTTTATGTGTTAGTAGTATTTGTTATACAGTACG
The DNA here is from genome assembly GCA_954870475.1 of Euphrasia confusa. Taxonomy (NCBI): domain Eukaryota; kingdom Viridiplantae; phylum Streptophyta; class Magnoliopsida; order Lamiales; family Orobanchaceae; genus Euphrasia; species Euphrasia confusa. Next base: position 22,595,886 of record OX940949.1, read on the forward strand.
TGTTGAACTTGCCTTATTATTTAGAAAATATTTTCTTGCATTTTAGAGGTTAGAGGTTGAAAATTTTATAGTTATCTACACAGCTTTGTAGTGTATGCTATCTTATGAAAATTTGCTCTTTACTAAATATGTTAATGGGATAGTTAATTCCAACATAGTTAATTCATAGTACCATGATAGATATGTTAATGGGATCTTCGTTTGGAGCTCTTAAACCGAAATCTGACATAGCAATTCTCGTCAAACGGTACAGGACAATGTGCTAATGTTTTTTGCCTTGCTATTTTGGTCTTGTAAGTCTCTTGTAAATGTGCTAATGTTTTTTGCCTTGCTATTTTGGTCTTGTAAGTCTCTTGTAACTAGCAATGTGCGAATAATTTTTCTATTCAGTTGGTACAGGAACTAGAGCCTGACAAGTTTCACAAGTGATACTGGTTTTCAAGAGATTAACCGAGCTTTCAACTTTCTGCTTGAAGGAAAGAACATAAGATGTGTGATTCGATTGAAAAAATGAAATATATTGTGGATGAGATGTATTTTTGTTGAATGTTGTTATCTTCCTAATTGTGCGTACATTTGAAGTGGTTAAATATTTTTCTATTACATTTTCAGTTGAACTTGTATAACTATAATAGATAGTTGAGTTAAACTACTGTATAACTAAAATTACTGTATAACTATAATAATTGAGCTTATAGTTGAGTTGAACTACTAAATAACTATAATAGTTGAGCTTATAATTAATTGAATAAAAGCAGAGAACTACTATAGAACTATATTAGTTAATCAATATTTTCAAATAAAATAAATTAAAGTGAGACAGAAAATTAGACTGAGCTAGTTTAATGGTCACATTATCTTTACAAATTACAAAATAAATGTGACCATTACTTTGGGTGGGAGAGAGTATAATAAATAGTAGAGTCGAACTACTGTATATCTATAATAGTTAAGCAAAAATCTACATTATAACTATACATTAGTTAATTAATTTTTCAATAAAAGAAACTATGCCAAAAAAAAATTAGATTGAACCGAACTACTATATGAATATAATAGATAGTTGAGCCGAACTACTTATATCTATAATTGAGTAAATAACTACTCTATAACTTTAATAGTCAAACAATATTCTCAATTCTTTTCAATTCTAAAATAAGAATACTATATTTTACATTTTGTTAATACTATTACTAATATGAGATCTGTTGTATTTCTATAATAGTTAGCACATAACTACTTTTTAACTTTACTAGTTAATCAATAATCTAAACCTTTTTCAATTCTAAAATAAGAACACTATATTTTACATTTTGTTAATACTATAACTAATATGTGATATTTGCGTAACTATGTAGCTAGTTTCACAAACAAAAAAAATTACAACAAAAAATATGAATTCATTATTAACAAATTGATCACAAAAGTGAACAAAATTACCATCGATCACAAAACCTAAACTATGATAATTAGAAAACTACAATAGTTAAGTATTTACTTTAGCTAACACAAAACTAAGATAGTTACTTGTCAGCCATCAAAACAGCGACGATGTTTCTCCTTATAGGGAATGAATTATTAATTAAAAAAAGGGGGAAAAAAAACAAAAAAAACTGTAACATCTAGAGGAAATCGTGTGAATCGTCAAATCTCTGATGTAATCGTTAGTCCGCGGTGAATTGACAAGGTTTCCACTTGTCGTCCTCCGTCAGAAGTTGAATCGACTAATCCAAGGTCTTCCGCTTGAACTCGAGTTCGCCGATCTAAAGTTTGGCAAAGAGATCTGGAGTTCGTCCTTTCTGTCGCTCTTTGTACGATATATGCCGATGAATTCTCCGCCAAACAACTTCAAAGCGGCGCAGAGGTTGGTGGTAGGCGGTGCACGTTTGAAAGTTTTCTGAAATTCACTCTATACAATTTTTGAGAATATTAGGGATACAGATTCTTAATTAATAATTACGCTAGATGTTTATTAATAAAATTTTGTACAATTTAAAATGATATAATTGGTAGTTAGCCTAATTATATAATTAGCTAAAAGAATGGGTGAAATTTATAATATAAATCTTATAAGTGCCCCAATATATAATTGGCCCAAATATTATTTCATAACACTATTTCCTATGGATTTCTTGGATTAGCAGATTTTTTTTGTAGTGGTGCTCCTTTCTCATTCGATGCCATTTGACCTATGTATCAATCCGTCATCCACACATTCTATTACACTAAAAATAGAAGACTAAACAAACACGTGGCTACTTTAAATGCCTTAAAAAAATACTACTCCTACTACTATTATCAAACACAATAAATTTATATAAATAAAAGGGACGTGGTAAATATATAATATGGGTCTTGTTCCAACGGCACATTTTCGTCGTTTTCAGTGAAAACTATTTTTCATTGACGTTGAAAAAAGACATTCCTACTTTCACCATATTAATCAAATAGTATTATATGGAGTTTAATTTTTTATTTTATATGTACTCCTTAATCAAGAAATGAGCAACGACTTTTATTGTTTAAACAAACGTGGCTTGATAATTCAAGACAAGCAATGACGAAGAAATTAAGATAGAACTGTTTGCAGAGCAGAGCAGTAGAATAATAAAGGATTAATAATGCATACAGTAGCTAATTATAGATGAACGACATTGCGTTATGATCATCATCATTGGACCACAGAAGCAGCTGCAAGTAGTCGTCATAGACTTGATCCAACACGTGGCGGCTTGAATCGTCCTCGTATCCCCCTTCCTTGAGCTCCAGCAGAGACGACGGCCAATCCACCTTATCAGCCTCGCTGCTCGAAGCCGCGGGGAACACCCGAATAGGCTTTGGCATATAGACTTTGACTTTGTCCTTAATATTGCTCTGATCGGGTAGTTTAGGCTGCTGCAGCGTTGACTTTGGTGGGGCCACTACGCAGTCCTCCTCGGCCTTGTTCTTGTTCTTGTTGTTGTGTTGTTGCTTCTCTTGTAGTGTTTGTTGCTTCTTGTGGAGATGAGTGTTCCAGTGGTTCTTAATCTCATTGTCAGTTCGACCTGGTAATCGCCCAGCGATGAGGGACCATCGGTTGCCCAGGAGGGCGTGCATACGCACGATCAAATCCTCCTCGTCCTCGTTGATGTTACCTCTCTTGATCCCAGGGCGGAGGTAGTTCATCCACCTCAGCCGGCAGCTCTTTCCACACCTCAAAAGACCTATAATTAATAATAATTAATTAATTTATTTATTAGTTGAATACATTATTCGTTTATCTACGGACCATTAGATTCGTTCATTACCGGCGTTTTGGGGGAGAGAGCGCCATTGACCTTGGCCGTGGCGGAGTATGTAGTCCGAGAGGAGAGCGTCTTCCTTGGAGGACCACGGACCTCTCCTCAATCCTACTTTCGTGCAACACGGGGATCTTCCCATCTGCAAATTCACTTGGTCATGTCAGTTCGAGTACTCTTCATTACCTATATATATAAATATAAATATAAATATAAATATATATGAACACAATTCAACTAAATTATTAATTATTTTCTCGATCTCAATCTCAATCTCACGCGTGTGCCAACATACGTGTGGGAGCTAGAGAGAGAAAAAGAAATAGACTGCCCAGAGGCGCAGCCAGTTTGTGTCACGTTGCTTTATAGGCCACCAGACAAGACCTGTAATTACTAATTCATTCACCATTCAACATTTCACACACACCACACCCTATAATCAAGTCAAAAAACTTTTTCCTAACATATAAACTCATTTTCTTTGTAATTTAATTATACTATCTCTTGTGCAAAAAAACAAAATGTTCACTTTCTTTCTAATCTTATAGAACATGAGGCCAGGTTTGTTCAAGACATGCACAAAGTATCGAATTCAATTATTTCAAACAAATTGCCGTAGGTACGACGTCATCGAAATAAGTAAACTGGATGAGGTTCAATTCACATATATATATATATATATATATATATATATATATATATATAGCCTGGCCTGGGGTGATAAGAGCAACTGTGCCCGCGTGTGGGAATTGAATTTGGTCGTGAAGTGGGCTCAGCGTTTGCCCAGCCACACTAAATTCATGTTAGATGATATGATTCTTCCAATATCGTCAATGTACAAAAATACACTTCTTTTTACTGTTGCTCGATTATAATCATTACACACCAATATTACTACAAAATACTACTACGTAGCAACTAGCGATTTGAAATCGTCTTGTAGACTTGTAGTCACTCGCTCATCTATGACTTTGAAATCATTGGCGATCTGAACAAGTGCGTAGTAGATTTTTATATGTATTCAACACTCTCGATTAATTAGTACTTCAAATTATTTGAAGTTACAATTTCAACAGCTAGCGTCGAAAACGAAATATAATGACCCCCTATATATTATACACAATATATATAGTAGTTGATGGTGAGAATTCATTTGAATCTGCATGTCAGGAGAATTATAAAAGTTGTGGCATAAATAGAAACTTGGCTAACTAAATGAGATGGAAGGAATTTCATGTGCACATGCTACACAATTCTGTAAGCAGAGGTTTAAATCGCAACAAATGGTTATTTTATTGATTATATATATCCAATATATATGATCTCGACATGTTTTCACTCAGAAATTAATTATTTACAAAATATTATTGGATTTAATGGATTAAAAATCATTATTATTATTACATATGAAAAATTAAAGTGAAAATAATAATTAAGGGTATTAATAGTTAATTATACAACAAAACAATTACAAATCTAGAAACCATATTTCTTCAACTTGTGAGGTGAAAAGGGTTTGAAAAAGGAAGAAAAGTATGTTGATTGCCTCCCCATTCCAAAAAGGGGCAATGACAAAATTTGCCTCCCCCACTCCTTTTTAACTCTCCAATGGTGGAGGCAAAGTAGGAGGCTTTTTGCCACCATCAATAGTAGGAGGCAAATTTGCCTCCACACTATTAATGTGGCAAATATTATTTTATTATTATTTTATTTTTTTCAATTAATAGTTATATAAATATAAATGTAAATATAATAGTATTTGTTGATTTTAATTTATAATTTTTACATTTTGATAAAAAAATATGAAAAAATAATATTTATAATATAATAATATTATTTGACATAATTTTTGATACAACATACAAATTGAAATACAATAATACAAATTACATTAATACTACTAATTTTAATAAAAATTACATATTACAATACAAAATAAGATAAGCAAATAAAATAGAAATTGAACATTAATACAAGAAGCAAATAATGCAACTGGGACATTTGAATCTTTTTTGAATCGACATAGACAAATTAGGGATTCAAATGCTCATTTCGAACTTCGAAATGCTTTGATTGAACATCTTTGGAAAGATTTTTCTAGTTCATAATTATGTTGTTGTTATTGCGATAATTTTTATATAATATTTAGTTTTTATGTATTAATTATTTTATTAATGTATTACATTTTTATTTTGTTTAATTTTTATATTATTTAAAAAAATAATTTTAAATTAAAATTTTAATTATATATTATTTTAATATAAATAAACAAATTAAAAAAATTCTAAAAGAATATTCATTTTGAAGTAAAATTTGATAAATGTGGTTGGAGTGAAAATAGGATTGAAGACAAATTTTGTGGCAAAATTTGCCATTGACTCCCACTTTGCCTCCCATAGTTGGAGGCAAATAATTAATGGATAGAGGCTGCAGCAATAATTAATGTAAAAATATCAACCGATTTATCCATTCATTTTTTATTGAGATAAGAGTAATAAATGAAAAAATTTTAATGTCTCATTCATAAGTCCAACATTGTCATTAACTAGTCCAAATATTTTTCTGCCGAATACGCGCCGCGGATGCACGGCAATTTTTCTCTACACGTTACATAAATTTTAACCATGAAAAACAAGATCATTTAAATTTTAACACTAATAAAGAAAAATGGGGAATTTTCAAAAAAGGTAAATATCTTACTCTCAATTATACTCTAAGACCAATGTTTACACTATTTATAAAAAAACAAGATTTACCTATAAAGTCCTTTGAATTATTGTACACTATGTAATATATGTTTTTACTAACCGATTATATGATTTCTCTTAATTGATTCTATTAAATATACACTTACCATATAAAGTTATACACTACAAAAAAAAAAACGGTTTCTGAATTAAATATAGATTGTATACCCAAAGCTTGTGTAATACACTATATTCTTCAATACGTAAAACGGTTTTCCCAATTCTCAATACACAGTTCTGTGATTCCCTCGCCGACGTCTTCGTGGTAGTGTCTACGATCAAACCTCAAAGCGTCCTATTGTTAAGGTAAGTTTTCCCAATTCATTATCACTGTTCTTGAAATTAATGGGTGAATAGATTCCCTACCGGATTTAGGGTTTTTGAATTTTGTGTTTGAATCTACCCAAAAGATTAATTTTAAGGTTTGAATTGACATAGTGTATTAGTAGGATTAATTTGTAAGTGTTTCGTAATGACGAGAGTTGCGTTTGGTATGAATCTTCAGTTGTTGATTTTCATAGTTTTTCCGTGCAAATGGTTCTTGATCATCTATATGCGTTTATGCGGCCTCATTAATTAGGTGCATGCAATTGGGTTTCAATTCCACACATTTTATTTGCATTTTCCTGCCTTCGTCTTTTTTTTCCCACAAAAACTAATTGCATTTTGTCCAATTTATGGTAGTTTTCCAGATCTGACTCAAGAGGTCCATGTATTCCAATTTTGTATTGATTTGGTATTTACTAGCGGGAAGTTTTGTTAGGGCAGTGTTCTAACAAGTTAATTTATAAAATGATAGTTTACAAACTTGTTGTACTTGTTTCATGCTTTTAGGTCGAAAAGGTCGACGAGGAAAACGCTTGGTACTTGGAGCCATACCAAAAGCATTCGGGCTAAGCCGCCACTTTCGTGAAGAACATACAGAGGGGGGTCGAGATCGCGGCCGACGATGAAGTGGCGTTGCTGTTGTTCAGTGGGGGCGAGACGAGGAAGGATGCCGGCCCGCGTAGCAAAGCGCAGAGCTATTTGATTGTGGTCAAGTCGAAAAGATGGTTCGGTGAGCACGTTTTTGAAAAATGATTTATTTGGTGATGCTTATGAGAATGCTGATATACTACTTATTACTTATAATCTCAAATAGTTTGGTATTGGTTTTGTGCTGCTACATGAATTGATTATTACATATCTTGATCATGTAATACTAATATTATGTGGAACTTTTCCAAGGCAAACGAGATAGCGTGAGAATTCGAGCACTTACCAAAGAGCATGCTAGAGATAGCTTTGAGAATCTTCTCTTTAGTGTGTCGGTTTCGGGAGCTTAAAGGAACATATCCAGAAAACATAACCGTAAGTTTGTTTAGCGATGGCGTTTGCTTTTGTACTCAAGGCATGTTTACAAACTTGTTGTCTTAGTTATTAGTTTACAAGCAATTTACAAACTGATGTGATATATTTCCAGATAGTTCTTATGCTTTAATTTAAACCTATAGTCTTTCCACACAATTTGTTGTATACATATTTTTGTAGTTCATCTCATTTATACAACAAGTTACATCTTTTATGTTGAACAATTAAGTCCCCAATGTGTCGTGGTTTACTACATCAAACCATGTGTTTGTTTTTCTATTGTTTTGGATGGATCTTCCCTTGATCTGGGTGTCCAAATTAGTGGATAAATCTGACACTATTACATACACTGCACATTGATTGGCAGACAGTGTATTCTCTAAGTACAATTACTGATAATTGTTCATAGACACTACCGCAAACACTGTCAAGTGTTTTGACTACAATTATAACACTGTTTATAACAATGTATTGGTGGAAACATTTTTACCCTGGTAGTGTTCATAGACACTACCACAATCACTGTTTCAGTTATCAAATAATAGTATCTGTACGACTCATGCTCACTGAATTTTGTAATTGTTTTTTCATAAAGTTGTTTCGTCGCTATTGAACAATTAGTTTAATATAGAGTACATTATCCACTTACTCAACCTCTGTCATATGTTAACAACCATTACTGCATTAGTTACACACTATAATAAGTGTTTGATTATGTGTTGGTTACTCAACCTCTTCTTTTTTCCGTTGCGCTGGTTCTTAGTTTAAGAAACATTGTGTCTATATGCAGCAAAGCTCTGGAACTATTTCTACTAGATCTTTGTGACAAGACTTATAACAGGAGATCGAAGAGTTGAAATTGTGAAGAGATTTGTAGCCGAGTTGCGAGTGTTGGAGAGCCGACCATTAAACTATTTCAACTGGAGCAAATTGCATTTATCTCCTTCTTGGTGCATCAATTTTTGGCTGGAAATTTGTTGGTTCAGGCACCTTTTGATGGTCCAAATTATTATTTTACTATATTTATAGTTGTAGTGTAATGAATAGCTTAAACTATTGTTTTTCTATTTTTATAACTAAATATTAATTCATTTTTCTTGTGTTCTGGTTCATTGAATAGTTTTTTTGTGATTTACCTTTCACTTATCCTCTAAGCACCTTGTGATGGTTTAAACTATTGTTTTACTATATTTAGAGTTGTAGTGTATTGAACAGTTTGACATGTAATTTTCATTACATTGATCAATAGTGAACCTTTTGATGGTTCACACTATTGTTTGAACTGATCTATAGTGTATCTTTTGATGGTTTAAATTATTGTTTAAACTAAATATGAAATTGTATTTTATATAGCATGAAACTGTAGTCTATAGTGTGATTCATAATCTATATAGTGTAATCTATAGTGTCCTTTCACTTATCCTTTGAGCACCTTTTGATGGTTTAAATTATTGTGTTACTATATTTAGAGTCGTAGTGTATTGAACAATTTGACATGTGATTTTCATTACATTGATCAATAGTGAACCTGTTGATGGTTCACACTATTGTTTGAAGTTTTGAACTGATCTATAGTGTACTTTTTGATGGTTTAAACTATTGTTTAAAATAAACATGAAATTGTATTTTATATAACATGAAACTGTATTCTATAGCGTCATTCATAATCTATAGTGTAATCGATAGTACCCTTCCGCCGTTTTCAGTTGGGGGATGTTCTTCGGTTACTTGGTCCCGTAATTTCTTTTCCACAAGTTTGAGAAGGTGTCCGATTAGTTTGGTCTTTGTTAGGCCAGTGTACTTCCTTTCTTTACCAAGCTTGGCGCAGAGGATCTGGAGAATCTCCTGGCGGGTCCAGTAGTGTAGGATGTCTGTGGCCCCATCTGACCACTTGGATACTTGGTACACTAGTTCTCTCTTTTGATCCATGCTCAACTTGATGCAATTTGATGGGTCAAATAGAACTGCAAGTTTCAACCATACGCAAATTATGATAATTAACGAGAAAACAACCAAAGTAAAGTCAAATGCATGTGAAGGCATGTATTCTATTAAAAGATTTCAGATAAACAAAGAAAAGAAACACGATTAACCCTAGTTTATTGGACAAACTAGTTCAAGAATCATCCCAAATCGTCTCCTTGAGATCTTTGAATATGAAAAGATATAAAATAAAAGCAGCAACAAAGTGTGTGAGCATGCGTGTTTATGTACCTTTGCTAATTCCATCGAAAGAAGAAATTGAACACAAAAAATCGATTCGATATATACTAAATCAAGCGAGGAATCAGCCCAAAAAACATATCGACCACGAAATAAACACTCTATTACAATAAAAATCTTGTTACACAAGAAGATAAACAATTTTTGTTCGAACATCAAAAAGTACTGAAAAACGGAACAACCCTTCACTGGAAACCAAAAAACCCATAAAAATCACAACGACCAGCAAATTTGCCCCAAAATACCGGAAAAAAAATTGAATAATTTTTTTTTTAAATAAAATAAAAATTACTTTTGAAGGAAGAAGCATCCATGGCTAATGTGTATTTTTCGACAGAGAAAGATTACGCCCACAAAAGCCCATTTGCCATTCACCTGGAAGGCAAAAAATTTCAACAGCCCACATACAAACATGAACAAAGAACTCGTTTTTATTTACATACAAATATACATACACAATACGGATGTAATCGGTATACTGGAGGCGGCTACAAGGTTTCCCTCAGCGCAAAGCTTGCGGATGTAATTGATACAGATATCCTCTCTGAAAATCGATGGGTTATCGTCTGCGGCTAGGATTTGATTCAGGACTTCAATGGTAGATTCTTCGGGAGATATTTGTGTCGAAAATGATGACCGATTTCCAATTGATAAATTACTCGGAGCGGCAAATGGCAAAGCCCTAAAATTTCTAATCGGTGTAATGTGTTTGATTTAACTTTGTAACAGAAAGACAGCCGCCACTGATGAAGCTCGGTGAAGCAAAACATCAAACAGTTTGAAGACACCTCAGCCAACTCGACCCAAAGCACTCGATAACATGGTTTTCACAGAAAATCGAAAGGAAAAACCCCCAATAATTCTTACATTGGCTCGATCACCTGTTTTCAGGATCTAAGGAGAATAATTATGGGTCGCCGGAACGGATAATTCGCCGGCTTGACGGCCGATTGGAACGGGGAATGCAACCTCAGTTGATGTCCTTCTAATATAATACAAAGGGTTAAAATAGACAAATCAAATTTGAAAAGCTTACTTAAATTATATATATTCAAAAAATTAATTACCTTTTTTATTATGAATGTAAACTATGTTATTTTTTTAAAAATCATAAAACCATTTTAATTTTTTCTCTAAATTACTCAAGAAAAATTGTTTTCTTTATTAGTGTTAAAATTTAAATTTAAATGGGAACATACACATAGTCACATTTAGTTAAAGTTGAATTTTTTTGTTGGTCCAACACATATGATAAATAGTGTACAAAAATTATGAAAAATAATTAAAATTAAATTTAACTATTAAATTTTCACAATATAGTATATATTGTATCTTATTAAATATAGTATATATTTTCACAATAATATTACTTCCAAAAAGTCTAATAATTACTCTTATTTTTTTACTTTAAAAAATATAATTTTACTTTGTATTTTAATTTATTTTTTCAACTTTACTCATTATAATTTTATTTTTTAATTTAAAAATATATTTATACATTTTTTTCAAATAATTAAAAAATAATAATTTTTTTAATCCCGGAAAAAAGATTAATTAATTAATATAAATATAAAAAACAATTTTATTTTTGAACTGCTACAATAATATTTGTACCTTACTCAAAAAATATTTTCACTTTAAAATAGTTTTTTATTATTTTTTTAAACTTTATTTACTATTATTATATTTTTCAATTTTAAAAATATATTTTTATTTCTTAGTAAAAAAATGAAAAAGTATTTTCTCTATATCAACAATGTTGACGCACTTTAGTGAACAAAACAAAAATTAAAAAATTGTTAATTTTTTTTATATTAAAATAATAGAAATAAATGTAATTTTAAGTTATAAAATAAAGTGATTGTGTGTAAAATTGTATTTAAAAATAAAAAAATGTGAAGTAGTAAATAAAATAAAAATAAATTTTGTTATGAATATTATTAATTAGTGAATGATTAGTTTATCCTTTCTTGGTTAACAAGACAGAAACCTTACTTTGTATCCTCTATAAAGGGGTCCCCATATCAATGAATGAACAATTCTATTCTCCTCTCATATTATCTCTCTTTCTACTATATTATTCTCTCTCAATTCTCTTGAGTTTATAACACGTTATCAGCACGAAAGCTCAACCTCGTTCTTTATCGAAGTTCTATTCATCCAAGATCCAAACTCCAAGGCAAGAATCCGCGTTCTTTATCGAAGTTCTATTCATCCAAGATCCAAACTCCAAGGCAAGAATTTATATGTTGGTTTATATTCATTAATAATTATAAATATATCTACTTCTCCTCCCTTTTTCTTAATATCATATGTTCCCGAAGAACATTATAATCTGATATTCCTGAAGTAATATCATATGTTCCCGAAGAACATTATAATATATTCCTGAAATAATATCATTAAATTAATTATGTATAAGTTCTTGAAAAACATAATATGATATTATATCCCTGAAGAAATATCAAAAGAAACGTTCCTAAAGAACATGATATGATATTCCTGAAAAATATCAAAATTAAATGTTTCTGAAGAACATCGTGATATGATATTCCTGCAGAAATATCAATATCAAATTTATTATGATTATATACTAATAATCTCGAATAATATCTTTAAAAATTGACCTTGAAAGATCCAATAGCTTTTTTGAAAAATTTAAAAGAAAGATACGATCACCCGAAGTTGGTCGTACTACCAAAACGTGGTATAATTGACTCCACGTTGGATTACAAGATTTTTAATTTTTTGAGGCATATAATAAACCTATCATGAAAAATATAATAATTTGATATTTCTGAAGTAATATCAAATCAATTATTCTTAATATATCAATTAAATTGAATGTTCCCGAAGAACATATACTCCGGTTTAAATATTAAATTGATTGTTCTGGAAGAAAATCATGATTTGATATTATTTGATAAATATCAAATTAAATTGCTCCTGTAGTAGCAATAAGTTTGGAAATATCAAATTTAATTGCTCCCGTACTAGCAGTAGTAGCAATAAGTTTTAAATGTTCCCGAAGAACATTATGATATGATATTCCCGCAGAAATATCAAATCAAATTGCTTATGGTGTAGCAATTAAAATTTAAATATTTTAAATCGATGTTGATATTATACAAAATATTCGTGAAAGAATATTTCTATTGATTGCTCCCTGTAAATGTTGGTTTTGGCGACAACGTGTTTTTGTACTTGTGTTTTTGTCCTTGTGTTTTTTATTTCAGGATTACAGGTTAGGAATCCGAAGTCAACCTTGTGCATGGAAATGGAGACTTGAGTCTCCACTTTTGGTCATGTACAAAAACAGAGAATCTAGTCGCCGCTTTGGATGATGACACAGAAACGGTGACTGGCGTCGCCACTTTGGACAAGGACATGAAAACGGCGACTCGAGTCGCCGCTTTTGGTGACACGAGGAAACGGCGACTCGTGTCGCCGGTTTTGGTGCATGGCAAGTTTTCCAGCGACAACTGTCGCCGGTTTTGGGTGCTACATGAAAACGGCGACTGGAGTCGCCGTTTGTGGTGTGTTTTGGAAACGGTGACTGGCGTCGCCGTTTTTGGTGTCGTGCATATTTTCAGCGACTCGGTTCGCCGGTTTGGACGCTACATGGAACGGCGACTGGAGTCGCCGGTTTTGCGCCCCTACCTAAAAACCGGCGACTCATGCTACATGTTTTGGTTTCAACAACTGAGTGCTTACAACGTGATTTCTTTCACCAAGTACTCAGTTCAAGGAAATGAAGAATTGTTCCAAGTTTGCAACTTCAACAATATCGACGACCATGAAGACGATGAAATTCTGAAGCTTCGACACTTAGAGTTTTTCACAAGAAATTGAAGATGAAGAATTGAGATCGATGGAATCAAGATTGAAATTGAAGTTTGATTTTGAAATTGAAGATTCAAGATTCGAAGATTCAAGAATCGAAGATTCAAGATTCCAAGATTCAAGAATCCAAGTTCTACAATAATGATGTCATCCATGGAAAAGTGACATAGGCCAAGCATGCGACGAATGAGAATGTGCCACGTCATCACCCTCACATGTGCGGCTCTACTATAAATACCCATGGATTTGAGTTTCATCATTTGACGATTTTGAGAGAACGAAATCAGATTTTTAGAATCGTAACCGAGCTTCGAGTTTGTGTGTTAGCTTTTGCGCTGTGTTCCAAGATTAGAGCTAGGAGATTTAGCTTTAGGTACTCGTGTGCTAGATTGCAAGTTAGTGGGAGTTGTTGCGACACTCGGGAAACTTCTTGTAATCGTTTTGCCTACCATACTCTTCAAGTGTAATAGTTTAGTTTTATTGATCAATGAAATGAAAACTATTACATAACTTTGTCTCCACTTTTTATACTACGAATTGTGCGAGTGTTTTGACAGACTTAAGCTGTTGTCTGTGTGTTTAAGACCAACTTCGCGAAAAGTTGGTATCTTACGTCGAAGACGTAATTACAATTGGTATCAGAGCGGGACGTCATACGTACAAGACGTGATCCATTACTTGACTTCATATTTCCGCTAAAATGGAGTCGCCAATGTTTGTCCAGAAACCGATTATGCTTACTCATCAGAACTACTCTAACTGGAAAGCTAAAGTTTCTGCTAGAATTAAAGGCCATGACTCTCGTGCATGGATGGCTGTTTTGGAAGGTTGGGTATGTCCGTATACTGAAGATGCCGATGGAATAAGAATTCCTAAACCTGAACGTAACTGGACTAGAGAAGAGCATGACTTGTCTACTGCGAATAGCAAGGCTCTACTTCTTATTTGTGAATGGTTGGAACTAAGTATGTACCAACTTGTCAAGAATTGCACTTCAGCGAAAGACGCATGGGAAACTCTTCAGAGAACATGCGAAGGAAGTAAGGCCGTGAAACGCTCCAAAATTCGAACTATCACTGCTCAGTTCCATCAACTCCGTATGAGAGAAGATGAAGACATAAATGAGTACTTAGACAAAATCATGAGATATGTGAATGAAGTTCATGAACTTGGAGAAACGTTTCTTGCCATCATGGTCTACGAGAAAGCTCTTCATAGTCTAAGTTCTCGGTTCGAAAGTAAAGTGCTAACTCTTGAAGCACGAGAAGAAAAGAATCAGACATGGGACTATGCAGATTTAATGGCTGATTTGAGAAACTATGACTTGACTCTAAAAGTACGTAGCAACCCTGAAATGTCTCTTGTTTATGAGCCGATGACTGCTCTAAAAATTTCTGAGAAGGGTAAGAGTTCGAGAAGTTCGAAACCTCAGAAAACTTGTTTGAAAATGAGAAATTTGAATGTAGTTTCTCAGCTGATGTAAATGAGTCTGACGATGAGGAAGCTGAGGATATTGAACGTTTGATGAATTCAAACAATCCTTACAAACTTGCTGCACTGACTGAAATAGTCACGTATCTTGTGAAGCAAGAGTTTAAGAGAAAGAATCGTGCTCGAAATTTTCGAAATTTTCTGAAAAATTCTAACTCATTTCAGAGAAACTCAGACAACCGAAATCAAACTTCATTCTCTGACAAAAAATTTAAGGAGACAAAACTATCTCCATATTCATCAACTAGCAAGGATGTTTCTAAAATGCAATGCTATGAATGTAAGGGATATGGACATGTCAAGAATGAATGTCCTAACTTGCATCGAAAGAAAAAGCTACCAGTGAGCTATGTGGTGATCGATGATGAAGAGGTAATCTATGAAAACGATACTTCTGATGATGATAACTCTGATGTCGATGAGGACAACGCTCTAGTTGTCACGTTTGATGAAGGTTTTGACCTTGCAAATTTTGAAGTTGAAAACTTTCAACTTGATGCTTTTCTAAAGGATACTGCTACTGCAGACAACATTTTCCGTGTGGCCTCAGAAAATCGAAATTTCTGTGATGATGATATTTTTTCGGATGATGAATCCGTGACTGAGTCTATGGAAAATGAGATGACACCTAAAGTATCTCAAACTGAATGTGTAAGTGCTGAGCTGATTGCTTTGAACGAGAGTCACTTGAACTCTCAAAATCCTATGACTTGGTTATCACTGAGAATGGTGCACTTGAAGTGTCTTTGAAAGTTCTTACAGAATCTTGTAATGAACTCTCGAATGCTAACCGGAAGATGTATGACGAGGCTGTAGAGTTGAAAAACTCAGTTGAAAAGACAACGGACGAGAAAAAGAGGTTGAACAACTCTCTAACAATACTTAAAATCAAATTTGATGACCTCTTCGAAGAAAAACATAAATACTACAAAGAAGTTGTCGAACTGAGAGATGTGTGTGAGATGTTGAGTTCTGAAAACTCAAAACTGAAGACTTCGTTGAAAAAGGAAACGTCCGAAGTTAAGAAACTTCAAACTCTTTTCAAAAACTCTGACTCTGAGAACGATGATCTGAAATCATCACTTTTGAAGACTCAAACTGATCTTGCTATGACTGATAAAGAGTGCTATGTCTTGAAAGAGAAACTCAAAATGACGGATGAACTTTTGAGGAAAATGAATACGAATTCTTCTGTGTTTGACAATGCTGCGTCCTACATGAATCCTAATCGTCGTGGACTAGGATTTCAAAAAGTTTTTGAATCAATATACTCCACACATGAGAAGAAAGAAATGACTTTTGTTAAAGCTTCAAATGATCAACCAGAGGATGAACGTAAAGCTGAGTCTGAAATATTGAAACGAAAAGAGATTGCTGAAGGGAAGAAGCCTGTCTCATCTCCTGAATCTAGCACTCAAAAGTCTGAGACTTATCAATTTCCAAGAAATATTGTGAAACATCCTCGTGGTATTCTGCCATATGAGAAAACTTTGCTGAAAAAGTTGAACAAAACTCAGAGTGTTAAGCCAAACGTAGGACACTCTCAATCTAAACCTGTTTTTGTCAAGACACCTGTGAAAGTTGAAACTCGTCAAAAACGAGAATATGTCTGTCACTACTGCAATGTACTTGGAGACATAAGACCATTTTGCTACAAACTAAAAGTTGACATGAACCGTGAGTTGATGACGAAGGATGAAAAATCACGAAATTCTCAAAAGCTGAGTGTTGAGAAAAATATAAACTCTGTGGTTCAAACAAAGTCACGAAATTTTGATAAGAAAAAGGTTGAGGTTGCTAAGGACATAAAGAAACTCATTTCTCCAATTCTGAAGACTGTGACTGAGAGAAATGTCCAAATTTCGAATGACAAGAAGATATAAGTGCCTAAGTCTCAAAAGAGTAAAGTTGAACTTAACTCTAACTCCAAAAGTTGTTGGTAACCAAGAGAACTCATTTTCTGCAATGTTGCACTTAATGCATCTGAGACTGGAACCAAAGGAATTTGGTATTTTGATAGTGGTTGTTCCCGCCACATGACTGGCACGAAAAAGTTTCTGAAAAATTACGAGCCTATGACTGGCGCTCCCGTGGTGTTTGGAGGGGGAGCGAAAGGCGTCGTAAAGGGAAAGGGGACTCTACAAATCAAAGGTTTACCTCCGATTAGAAATATAGTCCATGTAAAGGGACTTGTTGCAAATCTTATCTCCATCAGTCAACTGTGCGATGAAGGACTGAACGTGAGTTTTGATAAGGAGTCTTGCAGAGTTTTTGATGGAGAAGGAAAGTGTATAATGGAAGGTTCACGTGCTAAAAATAATTGCTATACAACTGAGTATAGTTGTTTTTCTGTGACCGTTCCTGATGAAGTTGATTTGTGGCACCAACGACTTGGCCACACTGGCACTCGAAATTTGAGTAAACTGGTTAAGGGGAAGATAGTTCGAGGAATCTCTCAACTCCCCAAAATTGAAAAGCGAGTATGCGGTGACTTTCAAAAGGGTAAGCTGACGAGAACTTCTCATCCTGCACTGCCAACCTTAATGAGCACTTCGACTCCATTTGAATTGCTACACATGGACTTGATGGGTCCAATGGAAGTCAAAAGCATAGCAAAGAAAGAATATGTGTTGGTTGTAGTTGATGATTTTTCTCGTTACACTTGGACAAGATTTTTGGCTACTAAAGATGAAACTTTTGATGCCTTCAAAGGCATTGTGAAATGGATCAAAACAAATCATGAAGCTAAAGTGAAAAGGATCAGAAGTGATCACGGAACTGAATTTCAAAATGCTAGCTTCAATGAGTTCTGTATGATGAAGGGAATTCATCATGAATACTCGGCCCCAAAAACTCCTCAACAAAATGGGATTGCCGAACGTAAAAATCGAACGCTGCAAGAAATGGCACGTGTAATGCTTATCTCGAAAAATCTTGCACGAACTTTTTGGGCAGAAGCAGTCTCAACTGCTGGATATATTTTGAATCGAATAAGTATTCGATCTGGGACGACTGCAACTGCTTATGAACTAGTGAATGGCAAGAAACCTTCATTTGCACACTTTCGTGTCTTTGGCTGTACTTGCTATATTTTGAAGGATCGTGATCCTCTGAAGAAATTTGAAGCCAAAGCTGATCGTGGTATTTTTGTTGGTTATAGTCAAAATAGCCATGCATATCGTGCCTACAATCTTCGAACTAAGAAAGTTATCGAAACTGTGAACATAAATTTTGATGAACAAGACTTTCTAGGGAAAAATGCGGAGGAAGACTGGGTA
The DNA here is from genome assembly GCA_954870475.1 of Euphrasia confusa. Classification (NCBI taxonomy): domain Eukaryota; kingdom Viridiplantae; phylum Streptophyta; class Magnoliopsida; order Lamiales; family Orobanchaceae; genus Euphrasia; species Euphrasia confusa. The sequence goes on from OX940949.1 coordinate 22,614,096, forward strand.
AAAGAAGGAATTTTGGAATATCAAAATTTCCATCAACACCCACAACTGCTGTTTCTGAGAATGTGTCTCCAGAAAATTTTACACCAAACACTTCACCTGAAGTTGGAGATTCTAGTAATCTGGAAAATGATACTTCATCGTCTGAGGATGAAGAAACTGAGCTAAACATTGAAAATCCAGCTGATGCTACTAGAGAGGCACCTCGACTTGTTCAAAAGAAACATCCTCCGACCCAAATGATTGGAAACTTGAATGAGCGAACTACGCGCTCAAAGAAACCGACAAATTCTCCAAATGAACTCTACAACATCTGCACTTCTGCAATCTATAATGAAATCGGCATCTCTTGCTTTCTCTCTGAGAATGAGCCGAAAAACTACAAGGAAGCCATGAAGGAGGACTTCTGGATCATGGCCATGCAAGAAGAGTTGAATGAGTTTACTAGAAACAATGTTTGGTCCTTAGTTCCCAGAACGTCAAATATGAATGTAGTTGAAACTAAATGGATTTTCAAAAACAAAACTGATGAGCACAACCAAGTTGTTCGAAACAAAGCTCGTCTTGTTGCACAAGGCTATGCCCAAGTAGAGGGTATTGATTTTGATGAAACCTTTGCTCCAGTTGCACGAATTGAATCCATCAGACTCTTAATTGCTATTGCATGCTATCTCGGCATCAAACTTAGACAAATGGATGTCAAAGCTGCATTCCTAAATGGAGTACTTGAAGAAGAAGTGTACGTTGCTCAACCGAAAGGTTTCGAGGATCTTAAGAAACCAAATCATGTTTACAAACTACACAAAGCTCTCTATGGATTGAAACAGGCGCCTCGTGCTTGGTACGGATGTTTGACGGACTATCTTCTGAATTTTGGTTTTGAACGAGTCTCTGTGGACAAAACTCTTTTTATCAAACGGGATGGCAAACACATGATGGTTGCTCAGATTTACGTTGATGACATTGTCTTTGGTGCTACCTGCTCTAAACTCGTGAAAGCTTTCACGGAATCTATGTCTTCAACATTTCAGATGAGTCTGGAAGGAGAGCTACATCAGTTTCTTGGGCTACAAATTTCTCAACGACCAGATGGGATCTTCGTTTCTCAAAGAAAATATGCGAGAAATATGGTCGAAAAATTTGAGATGCATCATGCTAAGCCCGCAAAAACTCCCATGGCGATGACTGAACGGTTATCTAAATCGACTAAGAGTCGAAGTGTTGATCAAACTCTTTATCGTTCAATGATTGGAAGTTTACTTTATCTAACCGCTACTCGCCCTGACATTATGTTTAGTGTTTGTATGTGTGCTAGGTACCAAGCTGACCCAAAGGAAGACCATCTGCGAGCTGTCAAACGGATTCTCCGCTACATCTCTGGGACTTCTGAACTTGGCCTTTGGTATGCATGCGACACTTCATCAAATCTTGTCGGTTTCTCCGATGCGGACTGGGCAAGCGATACTGATGAACGTAAAAGCACTTCTGGATGTTGCTGCTTCCTTGGAAATAATATCGTGTCTTGGCATAGTCGCAAACAAAATTTCATAGCGCTCTCGACTGCCGAGTCTGAATATGTTGCAGCTGGAAGTTGCTGCACTCAAATGCTTTGGTTGAAGCAAATGATGAATGACTACCTCATCGAGAGTGCTCCATTGGTGCTGTTTTGTGATAATCAAAGTGCAATCAAAATCAGCGAAAATCCTGTCCAGCATTCAAGAACTAAACACATCGACATTCGACATCATTTCATTAGAGATTTGGTTGATCGTGATATAGTCAGTCTACAACATATTTCAACAGAAAAACAGATCGCTGATATCTTTACCAAACCTCTTGACTTTGAGAGATTTCAAACTCTAAGAAATTTTCTCTGCATGTGTTCTCTTTGAGAGTTCACAAAAATTTTGAAGTCTGAAAGATTTTTTTCTTTACTTCTGAATATGCACGCCGAATCGTCGTGGATTAGTCTAATAAAGTTGAACATGGATTCAAGGCCGCTTTAGTCTTCGGACCCAAGTGCATTTATTCCTCTGAGTGCGAACATGTGAACTTGGCATATAACTCCCTAAGCTATCATTTTCATAGATCCATAATACCAAGTAACGGAGGACGCCAGATCATTTGTCCGCCGGCTCCCCTCTTCGAAAGGTAGCACATGGACGCTGAACTTTAAGACACTCTCCCTCACACTTTGGAGGACGCAAGTGAACCTTGCTCCCCTCTGACTGCTGTAATGAGTGTCTGTTGCATTTCATTTAAAGCTATAAACTCGTCTGGAGGACGCCGGTTCCCCCGGCTCCCCTCTGATTGAAGTAAAAAGCTAGTCCCAAGTGGAGTGCCTTAAAAGTTCACCTTGTACTCATGAATTAAAATCTCTTGTGCGGTGCAAACTCATCAAATGTGTTCCGACAAAACACGGCATGTATTCTTGTGATTGTGACGAAGGACAAGTTCAATATCTATAAAATACTTCGGTCCATTCCACCGGTTTTTAATATGAGAGATTTTCCATCATATCTCAAAGTTGCTATCACCTTGTGTGAAAATTTTTGGTTTTTGGAAAATGATGAAATGTGGATTCTTTTTTGGGAAAATATTTGCTCTTCATTGCCTAATATCACCCCTCGAATCTCCACTAAAATGGTTTTGAATGTTTGTAGTGTGTTGAACACTTGAATGACTAACTCGGGATGTGTTGTTTTTGATTTTGCATTTTTGTAGTTCATATCCAGCGCTACGTGGTTTACCATCTATGAAGTCTAAATTTTGAGTGTAGCGACGGCCAACTTGCAAAATTCAAGTGACAATGTTTTTGGAAACACAATTCTGGAGACTTGTCAAATTTTCGGAGAGCGCAAAAAACGGAGACTCCTGTCAACAAAAAATGGAGAATCATAAAAAACCGGAGACACTCAACTACGGACACCAAAAATGGAGACTTTGAATTCAGGATGTGCAAAATTTCGGAGACTCAACTTTGCACCAAACCGGCGACTGGTGTCGCCGGATTTCTGGAAAACTTCAAGTTGGACAAAAAACCGGAGACTCAACACACTCAAAACCGGAGACTCGTGTCTTCATTTTTTTGGCAACCCTGGCTGTGCAAAATTCCGGAGACTCCAGTCGCCGAAAAAGTGGCGACTACTTGGAAAAATTCCAGAGTCTACGAAAAATTTTCAACTTCGTTTCTCAACCGATAGCTCTAAACTTCGGTTTTCTTGCCTTGGTTTGTTTTTTCATTTTCTTTGTTTTTATTTATTTTATTATTTATTAAATTGAAAATCATTATTTTAATAATATTTTCAAATTAATAAATTTTTGTTCGTCTTTTGGGCCTAATTTTTCTTCTTGAGATGAGCTTTTTGCAGGTCTTGGACTGGGCTTTTTCATTCCAACGGGCGGCCCAAAATTTCTCCTATATATAGGCCCTGTTGAGAATCTCATTCACTTGCGCTTACATCGAATTCTCTAACTCTCAAGCTCTCGATCTCTCAACTGTCAACTGCAAGTTCAGTGTTCGAAATTCTTAGTTCTTAAGTTCTTGTTTTTCCGTTGCATCCGGCAACTCTAGCTTTGCGCATCCGGCGCCCTGTCCTTGTTTTCTCGTTTGAACTTCGTTTTCGTGGTTTACTAATCTCGCAGCTATCAACTCTCAGTTACTTTCCTTAACTTCGAAATGGCTGCCAAAAACTTAGATGATATGATGGCTGACATGACTGTCTATCTGAACGAGCAGTTCGAGAAAGCCCCTTCTCCTACGTCCAAGAAAGCGGCGTACGAAGAACTCAAAGCTCACTTGGACAAAGTTGAGCGACGCTCTGGCAAGACTATGTCTGCCGAACTTGACTTGACAAGATCCGCAACTCCCGAACTCTCAACTGCCCGTCAGCCGGGAAAAGAGACTAAGTCTGGGAAAACTGGAAAAGAGAGAGATACTTCCCTTCGCATCTACAAGGGCACCGTTTCCAAGGCTGAATACAATCGGTTACTCGCAGTTGGCGAGATAACTAAGGATGGAAAGAAAGTTGTCAAAATTCCATCAACTGTGACTGTGTCTGAGGGTAAAGACCCAAAAACACCAAAATCATCGCTTCCAACTGGGAGTGGTTCTGGAAAGAAAACTGTCAGTGGCAGTGGAGTGAAACCTTCAACTCCAAAATATTCGACTGGTGGGTCAATTGCGAAATCCAAAACCCATAGCTCTCAGAAACCGCCTTTGGCGCCTCCATCTTCGGGATCAGCTGGATCCCAAAAATCGACTGATGCCTTCAAATATTCGAAGGATTGAAGAGTGTCCCAAAGCTCACTCTGAAGAATTTTTTACGGCGACTGCTGAACGTCGTCATAAACTGATTGCCAAACTTCCCATCCACACTGACCGAACTATCCTGAAAGAGGATTATGAAAAACATGGGATTACAGATTTCTTGACTAAGATGCAGCTGCTCAACTCTGTGCATCTGACTTACCGTTACTCTATTCCTATAATCAACAAATTTTATGCCAGCCTAACTCCGGAGTTCGCTGATCCGAAGAATAAGTTGTATGGCTGTTTTATTTTCCGCAGCAAACTCTACAAGTTTCGTCCTTTCTCCATCAACCAATTTTTGAAGAGACTTGATATAGATGGTTTTTGGACGTCACCATCAGCTGCAGAGAGAGCTGAAGATTTGAAAGTTGGAACTTTCATAACACAAAAGAAAGTTAAGTCTGAGCTGCCCCCACCCTCCAAGCTTTCCGCCTTCTACGGCGTTTTACATCGGTTGGGGATGTCTAACTGGATGGCAAATCCCGATTCCTCAGTCTTGACTCCAGAACTGATGCATTTGATTTTTCGCTTCGGCTGCGGCGAACAGGCTGACCTCGGCCAACTTATTTTCAATGACTTATGCAAAATTGCAAAAACCTCGGATGAGGAAATCATTAGGCAAGCTGAACTGCCTGAAAAATAGAGAATCCATCTAACTCATCCTTGTCTGATTTATGGGATGCTTCATGCCCAAGACTTTACTCCGAACCCGGGCACTGAGAAAAAGATGAAGAAGAACGGGGCTGTCAAAATCACTGGAAAATATCTGAACCCTGCGAAGCGTGTGATAGACTTACCTTGGCTTGAACTTTTCAACAGAAATGCACTTCCAGAAATCTTTACTCCGCCGCCAACGCCTAAGTCTTCGAGAAAGTAAAAGCCAGAAACTCCAAAAACTAAGTCCCCAGCTGTGAAACGTCAGAAAACTCAGTCGGCAGCTTCTGTCGATGAAACTGAAGCTGAGGGTGCTAAGTGTTGGAAATCGATATCCCGGATTGTCTAAATAACGGAAACCGACAACCCGACCGAAATCCTCGATCGCCGGAGAACACGCCGCGAGCCGCCGTACGAGCCGGAGCTCAACAGAGCACCACCACGGTCCGCCCGTGGTGCCCAGCCGAGCCCCCGCACGGGCTCGCGATCGTTACGCGGACGATCGCTGGGGATGCACGAGGCATCCCCGGGGCTGCTCGTAGCAGCCCCGCAGCGGGTTCACGGACCCGCTTCCAGCGAGGGGTTCGCCCCTCGCATCATCGCTGCGGGGAACCCCGCAGCTCATACGAGGGCGCTGCGGGTGAACCCGCAACCAGCCCGCAATCGATCCTCGTGATCGATCCCACCCCTCGGCTCCAGCCGAGGGTCTCTCGCATCGATCCCAGCGGGGATCTCTAGACCGCCAGCGGTCCGGTGGTCTTCGACCACCACCGCCCGGTCTATCCCCGTCCCCGGTCTCGTTCGTTTTTCCCGGATCTTCGTTCATGTATATATCACGATTTATTCAACGTAAAATCATAGAGGGTGTTTATCGATTTTACCTTTGATCTCGTTGTGCGGAGAAACGAGATTGATTGAAGACCTTCAGATCTTCCTACGTATTCCTTGCACTAGCTTGAACGTCGTGTGGGCGACGATCCTCCAAGCTTATGGATCTCCTTCTCTCTACTTTCTCTCTCTAGAATTATGATCTTCACGTTATGAGAATAGAGAAGACCATGTAGTGCTTTTATAGGCTACGTAGGGGATCTAAAGGAGGTGGAATATTGAGCTTCCAATATTAATGATTAAATTGAGCCCAAGCCCAAATCTATTAATCCATTAATATTAATTATATGATTAACTCCACTATATAAATATAATTGCACTCCCAATATTCACCATATTATATCAAATAATATTCTCTTCGGTAGTATTATTTATTCCATGTGTGTAAGATATAAATATCCATGAATAAAATTAATTTATTGCTTAATTAATTTATTCATCTCTTATATCCGAGACTAGTACCATTCAACTTTAATTATTATGCGGAACAAATCCACTCATGAGGTTTACATAATAATTCCTTATGAACTCATCTCGGGGATATTATCAACCCTTTCGAGGACACATTTTCCCATCAAGAATTCACGGAATGTCATACATAAAATACCGTGACCCAACTTTGCCGGTAATTGATCGGTTACTCTAATCAATCAATTCCTTTGGAAAATCAAAGTCACTAATATTAAATGCACACACCCGCAATAATATCAGGGATTAAGAATAAAATACTCAGAGATTTAAATCGATTATCCAAGGCAATACTAATCGATAAATCTCCGGCGATCCGCTCAATACACCAAGTGTACAAGTATGATAAAATAATCAAGACCAATTATTTTTTCTCTCATACAACGACTATACCGATGGATTAGTTCTTGTCCATCTAAGTCGTGAGCTACTGTTTGATTATATACGAGTGACTGATAGTATGATCTTCCGTGTGACGTCGCACACCATACTAAATACAACGTATATAATCCAGAACCATATTTGTTGGAAATCGATATCCCGGAATTAATAAATTTAAATAAATAAATTATCTAATTAATTCCGACCGAAATCCTTCGGAGATAGAATATCCGGAGTTGTCAAAGTTGCGGAACAACAACACCAATCGACTCCCGGTTGCCGGAACATCACGCCACGAACCACCACGAAGCCGGACTCAACCAAAACCTCAACCACGGGCGAACCCGGGCTGTTCGGTCGAGCCCTCGCAAGGGTTCGCGGCTGATCACGACAGCCGCCTAGGGCTGCCCTTGGCAGCCCGCTGGGCATGCTCGAACCCTCGCGGACAGGCCCCGTCAAACCCTAGCAGCGGCACGAGCCGCCGCCGTTCGATTGAGGCGCGCGCACGTCACCGGACGTGCGCTAGGGTTCAGCCCACTAGGCACGCCCCAGCTGCCCCCCGGGTGATCGAGCTCCAGCCACGGTGGAACCCGTGGCTCACGATCACTCCAGCTGCCGCCAGCCACCGCCGCGCGAGCGGCGGTCCAGCCGTGCGAGCGGCAGCCTCTCCGCGCGAGCGGAGACAGCACCGCGCGAGCGGCGCTGGGCTGTCCAGCCGGCGTGCTCACGGGGATCCACCTCTTGCCGTGGATTCCTAGCCGCGGCGGTCCGTGGATCCTCGATCCCCATCGCCCGGCACATCCTCGGTTTGGATCTCCGTCCCTCGGATCTTGGTTCACGATATTTTTACGATAATTAAACGATAAAATCATAAAGAGGGTTTTACGATTTACCTCGTTCTCGTTGTTCGGAAAAACGAAGAACTCAATTTGAAGACCTTGAGATCTTCCCACGTATTCCTTGCACTAGCTCGAACGTCGTGTGGGCGACGATCTATCGAACTCCATGGATCTCCCTCTCTACTTTCTCTCTCTAGAATTGTGATCTTCAAGTTATGAGATTCATGAGAATAGAGAAGACCATGTAGTGCTTTTATAGGCTACGTAGGGGATCTTAAGGAGGTGGAATATTGGGCTTCCAATAATAGTGATTAAATTGAGCCCAAGCCCAAATCTATTAATCCTTACTATTATTAATTAATTCTATTTTCCACTATATAAAATTAATTGCACTCCCAATATTAAACCATATTATATCAAATAATATTTCTCCGGTAGTATTATTTATTCCGTGTATTTAAGATATAAATATCCATGAATAAAATTAATTTATTGCTAATTAATTTATTCATCTCTTATATCCGAGACTAGTACCATTCAACCTTAATTATTATGCGGAACGAATCCACCTGCAGGGTTTACATAATAATTCCTTATGAACTCATCTCGGGGATATTATCAACCCTTATGGGATACACTTTCCCGTCAAGTATTCACGGCATGCCATATATAAAATATAGTGACCCAACTTAACCGGTAATTAACCTAATAATTAAATCGGTTAATTCCTTTGGTAAATCAAAGTCACTTATATTAAATTTACACACCCGCAATAGTATCTGGGATTAAGAATAAAATACTCAGAGATTTAAATCGATTATCGCCGGCAATCCTAATCGATAAATCTCAAGCATATCCGCTCAATACACCAAGTGTACAAGTGTGATAAAATAATTAAGACAAATTATTTTCTCTCTCACACAACGACTATACCGATGGATTGGTCCGTGTCCATCTAGGTCGTGAGCAACCGTTCGATTAAATACGAGTAACCGATAGTATGATCTTCTGTGTGACGTCGCACACCATACTAACTACAACGTATATAATCCAGGACTATAATTTGCATATATTTAATTATAAATAATTAAACGCAAATAATTGCTTATTTAATTAAATAGATTAATGGCAATGGATCGTGATTTTCTGTTACTTAAATCTAGACATTAAGTACACAACTCCAACAATCTCCCACTTGTACTTCCAAGAAGTACTATGTGAATGAGCACTCTAGGTTGCCGCTCTGAAGTTATCTTGGTGACTACAGCGTCGTCTCCCTCGACGATGACTCGTATCAGGTGATACTTGCACTATGTGTTATCTTTCACTTATGGACTTGTGATTTCTTACCATTTGCCATCGCACCGCTATTTACATAGCCTTTGGCAAATTAAAAATCACATCTAAGTCCCAGAGATTATCCCGGAGTTATACCAAAACTTCCGCTGCCTCTGAGGCCGCTATTTGGTTACCCATGGTAGAGTCCGAAAAGCATCGTGCTTATCACTCTTCCATGTTAAAACTCCTTCTCCTTCAATAGTGAAACACATAGCCTGATATCGACTTACACCGGTCCTCATTCGATTAGAAATCTAAGAGAATGTAATCCAAAGGAAATGCTCGTCTGCTTCGTAGTCTAGAACAATACTTCGAAAGTACTTTTACAGCAGTCGAATATTCCTTTCCAGGATTACCTTGATATCCTCCCACTATGCTAACCGCATAGCCGATATCAGGTTCTTGTTTTCAACAATGCATTTATTAAGCTTTCCACACTTAAAGTGTAGGAAACTGCTTTCAATGCTTCTATCTCCTTTTGTGCTCCTCAAACACATATCCTTAGATAGATGCATTCCGTCTCTGAAAGGTAACGAACCTTTCTCGGAATCTTGCATGTTAAAACGAACCATAATCATATATATGTAAGATGTCCTAGGAGAAGTACAATGTTCTTTCCTAGAGATCCAAGATCTCAAGAACATGTCAAACTTCTTCCTTTATCTTTCATATTGATTTATCTAGACAACCATCATTTTATGTCTGACAACATCTTTACATTGTTACCAATGATAAAATGTTATCTACATAAAACCTCCGAGAAACACCACCTTGTTTCCATCACGTTTCCTATACACACGATTCGTCAATGCCTTTTGATGAATCCATCAAATGGACTATCTCATCAATGCGCAAGTACCACGAACTCAATGCTTTGTTCCAATCCATAAATAGATTAACTAAGCTTGTACTCTAAATGATCTTGCCTCTTAACAATAATCCTTATTGCTTTCCAAGAAGGCACATTTAGATCTAGTACTGCCTTCATGTAGATCAAGGGATTGATTTCATGTATACTAGGTCCAGAGTCCGAAGACTCACCTAGTCTTATGAATATTTCTGGTTGTCACGCAACCTCCCACTACAACGGCATTCCGGTGTATAAACAGTGATAACAGTAGGTGCAGTTAGTGGTGTACCGCTACTCGGTTCGGCTGGTTCTCAGTCTTCTTCGTTCTCTCTCATTTCAAAGTATCACGTCACTTTGGTCTTGTGGTTCATTACATAGTCTTCCTCTAAGAACCGGTCGTTAGAACTTATAACGTCCCTCTGGTTCATAGTACTATTGAACACACATCTTTTGTTCTTCCAGGATATTCTACAACCGCATTTGAATGCGCCGTTGTTTCCAGACATATCCATAGAACATAGGTAGTTCCGTATAACTCATGCTTTTACTATTTCTATAAGAGTTCCATTTCTTGTTTACGACACACCATTTCTACACTAAAAGTGTATGGTGTAGTCATTTGGGATCATCCCAACCTTTGATCAGTATGCCATGCATTCCTCAGACAGGTACTTGCCTCCGCGATCAAATCGCAGGCTACAAATAGATATACCTCGATGGTTCTCCACAATTGCTTAGTGTCCATTGACTTTTCAAAACACTTGCTTTTGTGGCACATCAGGTATTCTAATCCATTTCTCGAGTAATCATCAAATGAAGTACTCGTACCTTATTGTCTGAGTAGACATAGGTCTGCATACATCAGAGTCAATCAATTCTAATACTTGTCCGGATCTTATATCTTATATCCATAAAGGATTGCTTAGTCATGTTATCTTCCAAATAAGATTCTTAGGTCGGAAGGTCCACTCCTTCAACTTAATTGATCAAAAATCAATTTTCGACCTTTGAACTTCTTATTTGAATAAGCATGACTTAGCATAAGAATCCACAAGTATAACTGATTTAATAAAGAAATCTCTTATTAATAAAACGAGTTTTATACTACGGTTCGTTGCATCGTGGTGGACTCAGGATTCATCATTTATATATTGCTAGCTAATGTACTAGAATAGATACTATCATTATTTCTTCTTATAACCATCAAATGATTACAAGAAATAAAATATCCATTCATTAGAAATCCAGAACAAAGTTCTTTCTAATATGAAAGGTACATAAAAGCAATAACTCAAAGTGAAATCCTATAAAATGTCCTCCATTGCAACAGCTGCCTCCTCCACAGCATTGCCCACATAGACTACGATCTTTTCTTTTCTATGTCGTCGGGTTTCCTGGAACCTTTGCATAGAATGCACATACCGTCAGTGGTTCCATATCTACACACCAGGTTCCGGTAGATAATACCACTGACTATGTTTTACGACTAAAGAAAATTTCGTACTTTCTTTGAGAGGATAATCAGACTTCCAGTACCCAGACTGTTTGTATCGAGAACACTTGCCTATTGGCTTTCTCGTCCCATCCGTGGTCCAAAAAGAACCACTGGGTTTCTTTGCTTTTCTTTTCCCTGTTTGCCTTTAGGTTCGAAACCTTTGGCATTGGCTACAAGAGCTTGCGATCTCCGTCTCAACTCGTCTAAAAGGTCAATCATCTCAAAAACGTGTTTAAGCGTTTCCTCGAAGCGACTGGCCTTTATGAGTATCCTCATCGCTTCTTGTCTAGCCGCCTATGTCAATAGGCTCGGAAGGACAAAGCTCATTGAGTACAACCTTGTACTCTTTAACAGTTTGGGTAATGTCTAGATCTCTTTTCCAATCATTACATTTAGGGACCAGTGAGTTTAAAATCCTTACGTATCACAGAAAGTGGGTTCAAAGCCATTTCCTAATCTATGAGCACATATAACAACAAACAATCGATTTAATCTCCGATATTATCTCCCTCAAATAATATCATTAAACCACTAACCGCATCTAAAATCCCATCAGATATGGCAAGCCACGATAGTGTGGACGTTTACCTATCCAAATGATTTAGCAATTAGATTTGCTTCGGTCGTACATCATCATTAGCGTTACTTCGATGGGAAGAATACTAAGAAGCGTACCTAAGTGTAAACCATTACTCAGTATCTAAGAAGATTGTTTGGGATACGCATATTCACCGCAAGCCACGATAGTGTGGACGTTTACGTTAACATACGCTCCTTTACTCCCTTCTATAACTGTCTACATCAATCGTTCCAAAATCCCATTCAATGTAGCAAGCCACGATAGTGTGGACGTTTACTACACCAAAAGACTTTTACAATTGACATCCAACTACTTGAATCATTTAATCTTGTAAATCAGGACGCGGAGAATCATAAGTGAAACTCAAAGTTTCTAACCAGTGATTCACCATGCGAACGACCCTATTGTTGGAGTTGTGTACTTAATGTCTAGATTTAAGTAACGGTAAACTTCCGGTCATAGCATTTAATCTATTAAATTAATAAACAATTGTTTGCTTTTAATTATTATTAATTAAATATATGCAAATCATAGTCCTGGATTTTATACGTTGTAGTTAGTATGGTGTGCATGGGCGCACAGAAGATCATACTATCGGTTACTCGTATTTAATCGAACAGTTGCTCACGACCTAGATGGACACGGACCAATCCATCGGTATAGTCGTTGTGTGAGAGAGAAAATAATTTATCTTAATTATTTTATCACACTTGTACACTTAGTGTATTGAGCGGATCGTTGAGATTCATCGATTAGGATTGCCGGCGATAATCGATTCGAGTCTCAGTGTATTTTATTCTTAATCCCCGATATTGTTGCGGGTGTGTATATTTAATATAAGTGACTTTGATTTACCAAAGGAATTAACCGATTTAATTATTGGGTTAATTACCGGTTAAGTTGGGTCACTATATTTCATATATGGCATGCCGTGAATGATTGACCGGACAGTGTATCCCGGAAGGGTTGATAATATCCCCGAGATGAGTTCATAAGGAATTATTGTGTAAACCTCATGAGTGGATTCGTTCCGCACAATAATTAAGGTTGAATGGTACTAGTCTCGGATTAAAGAGATGAATAAATTAATTAGCAATAAATTAATTTTATTCATGGATATTTAAATCTTAAATACACGGAATAAATAATACTACCGGAGAAATATTATTTGATATAATATGGTTTAATATTGGGAGTGCAATTAATTTATATAGTGGAAAATAAATTAATTAATATTGATAAGGATTAATGGACTTGAGCAGTGGGCTCAATTTAATCTTCAATATTGGAAGCCCAATATTCCACCTCCTTTAAATCACCTACGTAGCCTATAAAAGCACTACATGGCCTTCATAAATCATAAGACAAGATTATCATACTTGATATTCTAGAGAGTTGAAGGAGATCCATAGGAGTTCGATAGATCGTCGCCCTCCCGACGTTCGAACGGAGTGCAAGGAATACGTGGGAAGATCCAAAAGGTCTTCAACTTGATTTCGTTTCTCCGCACAACGAATCAAAGGTATGATCATAAAACTCCTTGTGTGATTTTATGTGATATAAATTGTGATACATGCATGAACGCACGATCCGGGAAAACGACGAACTTCGGGGACGGGGATTCGAGATCTACGGCGAAGGTTCGAAGGACCCTCGGCTGGGAGCCGAGGGGTGCGATCGAGCCCTAGGGGCGTCGATCGCGGGGCCCACACGAGGACGCCCCGGCTGGACGCCGGGGCACGCGATCGACCGCGGGGTCGATCGCCGGGCGAGCCGCGGCTGGGCCGCGGCGGGTGCGCTGGGCGCACCGCCCTCCTCGGCGGTGACGGTGAGTCGCCGGACTCACCGCCGGGGGGGCTGTTCGGAACAGCCCCACGGGGATGCGCGTGCATTCCCGGCGATCGCTAGGGCTAGCGATCGCGAGCCCCGTGCGGGGGCTCGGCTGGGCGCGCGGGTTCGCCCGTGCGGTGCTCGGTCGAGCTCCAGCTCGTACGGTGGTTCGCGGTTTCATCTCCGGCGACGGGGATTTCGGTCGGGTTGTCGGTTTCCGCAATTTTTGATAACCCGGGATATCGATTTCCAGCAATTGGTATCAGAGCGTTTGGTTTCGTGTTCATGTATGTGTTCAATTGTGTTCTACCTTGCAGGGATTCCGACTATCGTGGTTGAAATTAATTGTTAATTATTCGTTTAATTAATTGCTATTTAATTTTGCCATGATTATTCGTTATTAAACTCTCGGACATGTCGAGATTCGTTTTGTGTGGATGAATGCTTGTAATAGTAAAAATTCGGGGGTTGACCGAATTTAGATTTATTATTATTGTTCTATGTTTTCCGGAAAGTGTATAGGGTCGATTTCATGTATAGAATCGATACCGGAATTGTAAATTTATTTCTTGTAATTTATTTACGATGGATCGATGCCGAGACGACCGCCGGAGAACTCATGTGACGAAGAAGACGGAGAGGACGAAGAACCGGGATCGATCAAACCCCTTGATCGACCCCAATCGATCGACCCAAGGGGAGGGGGCCGATCGTCCTCGGCTAGGGCTGCCGCCGGCGACGGTGGCGGCTGGGCTGGGCGGCGGTGCTCCTCCGGGGGTGGGCGGTCGAAGGTGGGGGTGGCGTGGGGTCTCCCGATCTCATGCTACTCCAACCTAGATTCTACTTACCTAATTGATTCGGTTTTCCTAATTGAGTTTTCCTATTTTTGGGAATTCTCATGGATTAGGAAAAGAATTAATTGGAATTAATTTTATTCCTTATTCTATTATGGAAGTCTTCTAGAGTATTCCGAGTTCTACTTGGAATAGGATCCTAGAGATTTAATAGAATTGGAAAGGAATAAAAGTTAATTTAGGATTGATTTATTTCCTAATTGATTATTCCTATTTTATGGGAATTTTCATAGTAATGGAAATTAATTAATCTTGGAAAGTAGAAGAGTCCTAATTTATTTTATTTCCTTATTCTATTATAGAAGTCTTCTAGAATATTCCAAGTTTGACTTGGATAGATTATTCTAGAGATTTAATAGAATTAGATAGGAAAATAAATAAATAAAAATATTAATAATATTTAATTTTATTTTTTGATTTATTCGATTGACTTAATTTTCGAATTAAGTATCTTTTGGATTTATTAAAAATAAATAGATTTAAATATTGGGATTAATGTTCTCGTCACATGGAGCATTCAAGAACGAAGACTGAAGACTAGAAGACACATACGGAGATGGAATAAAGCCATGATAGTCGGGAAAAATAATTTTTTTTTCTAGCATTATTTTGACTATGTGCTATGTGCTTTATTGCTTGTATGCATGCTTATGTATTTAATTATGCATTAGATAGCGTATCCCTTTGTTATAAAAAGCTAAGTGGGAGAGGGGATGGAAACATTCCCATGGTCTCCATTACTGTTCTCTTGGTGACTCTTATGGACTTTTGAAGTTCGTATAGATGTGTCATTGGAGGAGAATTCTTGTAATTCCTTTTACAAGAGACATTGATTAAGTTTATCAAACAATGCCTAATTTGTCTTTCTGAAACTGACTTCAAGTCGACTCATTCTCACCCCGGGGAGTGGAATGGAGCCAAAGCCACTTGGTCATGTGGATGACACAAATTAGAGACATTCGTACCATTCTTTTGAAGATGGATCGTTTGTCTGCTCGGCTCCCTCATCTAATGAGAGATAGGGTTGTTCGCATGGTGAATCACTGGTTAGAAACTTCGAGTTTCACTTATGATTCTCCGCGTCTTGATTTACGAAAATCGAATGGATCTTGTAATTGGGAGTCAATTATAAAAGTCTCTTAGTGTAGTAAACGTCCACACCACGTGGCTTGCTATACTGACGGATTTTGGATTAATTGATGTAGACAGTTGTAAGGAATTGTGAAGAGTTGTGAAGTTGTCGTAAACGTCCACACCACGTGGCTTGCGGTAATGGAGCAATTCCAAACGATTTACTTTGGTGCTGAGTAATGGTTTACACTTAGATACGCCTTATAGTATTCCTCCCCACGAGGTTACGCTATAAGTGATGTATGACCAAAGAAAATCTAATTGCTAAATCATTTGGGTGGGTAAACGTCCACACCACGTGGCTTGCCTTACCTGATGGGATTTTAGATGTGATTAGTAATTTAATGATATTATTTGAGGGAGATAATATCGGATATTAAATTGATTGTTTGTTTAAATGTGCTTATAGGTTTAGAGAATAGCTATGAACCCACTTTCTATGATACTCAAGGAGCATAAGCTCACTGGCCCCAACTATATTGATTGGAAGAGAAATTTAGACATTGTCCTGACTTCGGAGGAGTACAAGTTTGTACTCCATGAAGTGTGCCCTGCTGAGCCCACGGCTGCCTCAACTGATGAGGAAAAACTGGCATATCGGAAGTGGAAAAAGGCTGATGAAATGGCTAGGTGTTATATTTTGGCTTCCATGTCAAATGTACTCCAAACCCAACATGAGTCGATGGACACTGCCTATGATATGATGTTTAACCTCAAGGAGATGTTTGGGGAGCAAGATCGTGCGGCAAGGCAAGAAGCCATGAGAGTCCTCATGACAACTACTCAGTCTGAAGGAACGCCCGTAGGGGAGCACGTTCTTAAGATGATGGGTCTGTTGAATGAGCTTGAGATCCTAGGAGCTCAAATTGATGGTGAGACGCAAGTCGACATCATACTCCAGTCTCTGACCCCTAGTTTTGAGCAGTTTCGCATGAGTTATAATATGGGTAAACTATCTTATTCTCTTGCGCAACTCCTGACTGAACTGAAGGCGGCAGAGGGGATCTACAAGAAGGGCAAGTCTCAAGCGCTTATAGCTACCAAGTCCAAAGGCTTTAAGCCTGGTGGAGGTAGGGGCAAGAGGAGGAAGCAAGCCTGGAAACCCAGTGGTGTCAAGAAGACTATACCACGAGTGGGGGCTGCAAAGCCAAGGGGCAAGTGCTTCCGATGCAACAAGTCTGGACACTGGAAGTTTGAATGTCCTCTCAGAGGTACGAATTTTTCTTTAGTCGTAAAAACATAGTCAGTGGTATTATCTACCAGAATTCTGGTGTGTAGATATGGAACCATTGACGGTATGTGCATTTTGAAATGCAGGGTTTCCAGAAAACCCGGCGTCTTAGAGAAGAGGAGTTCGAGTCTACACAGGCAAAAGCTGTAGAGGAGGCAGCTGTTGCGGTGGAAGACATTTATCTGCTTTAGTAGTTAAATAGGATTTCATTTCAAGTTATTGCATTATGTACCCTTTATTTTAGAAAGAACGTTTTGTTCTGGATTTCTATTATTTATGAATGGATATTTTATTTCTTTAATCATTGGATGATTTTGATAAGAAATAATGGCATTATCTATTCTGGTACATTAGATAGCAATATATGAATGATAGATCCTAAGTCCACCACGATGCAACGAACCGTTCTATAACTTGTTTTACTTGTTACATATTTCTTTATTAATCATTATACTTGTGAATTCTTCTACTTAGTAGTATTTTTCAAATAAGATTCAAATGGTCGAAATTGATTGGATCAATTATAGTTGAAGGAATGGACCTTCCGACCTAAGGATTGAGTTTGGAGGATGATACGTCTAAGCAAACCTTTCTGGATAAAGGATAGAATTCAGACAAGTATTGGAAATGATTAGATATGCAGACATATGTGTAAATTAGAAAGGTACGAGTAATTCTTTCAAGAATACTCGGTGATGGATTAGAATACTTGATGTGCCATAAAAGCAAAGTGTTTTGACTAGTCAATGGACACAAAGCTATTATGGGGAACCATCAAAGTATATCCATTAGAAGCCTGCGACTCGGTCGCGGAGGTCATCACCTATCTGAATAACACATAGCGTAATCAAAGATTGGGATTCAATCCCAAAGGGCCGCGCCATACACTTACGTGTAGAGATGGTGCGTTGTAAAGAAATGGAAATCTGATAGTAAAAGGACAAGTTGTTCGGAACTACCTATGTTCTATGGATATTCCTAGAGACAACGGCATATTCAATATGGTTGTAGGATATCCTAGATGAACAAAGTGTTGTGTGTTCTATAGTACTATGAACCAGAGGGACGTCCATCGTCCGGTTCATAGAGGAAGACTATCAGATGAACCACAAAGCCTAAAACTGACGTAATACCTTGGAATGAGAAGAAGGACAAAAGACTAGGAACCAGCCAAACCGAGTAGAAGTACACCACATACTGCACCTATTGTTATTACTGTTATACACCGGGACGTCATTGCAGTGGGAGGTTGTCGGACAACCAGAGATATTCAAAAGACTAGAGGAGTTCAGACTCTGGATCTAGTAGAGATGAAATCGATCCCTAGCTCTGCATAAGGGCAGTACTAGATCTAAATGTGCCTGCTTGGAACAATAAGGTTTATTGTTAAGAGGCTAGATCATTTAGAGTACAAGCTTAGTAAATCCATTTATGGATAGTAACAAAGCTATAAATCGTGGAACTTGCGAATTGATGAGAAAGTCCATTTGATGGATTCATCAAAAGGCAAAGACGAAAGGTGTATTAGAGACATAATAGAAACAAGGTGGTGTTTCTCGGAGATTTTATGTAGATAACATTTTGTCATTGGCAACAATGTAAAAATATTGTCAGACATAAAATGATGGTTGTCTAAATAAATCAAGATATAAGATTGAGTAGAAGTTAGAGCATGTTCTTAAGATCGTTCGTTCTAACGATAAGAACATTGTACTTCTCCTAGATACCTTATACGATTATGGTTTGTTTTTTAAACATGCATACTTCTGAGAAAGGTTATTGCCTTTCAGAGACAGAATATTCATCTATCTAAAGGATATGTGCTTTAAACACATGAAGGAGATGGATGAAGACAAAGCAGTTTCCTACACTTTGTGTGGAAATCCTTATAGATGCAATGTTGTAAAAAGACAACCTGATATCAACTATGCCGTTTGCGTAGTGGGAGGATATCAAAGTAATCTGGATAAGGGATGTTCGAATGCTGTAAGAGTACTTTCATAGTGCTGGCTTACGGAGCAAGACGAAATCTTCTTAGATTACAGTTTCTCAGATCCAAAAATCAAAGAAGGACCAGTGTAAGTCGATATCAGGCTATGTGTTCACTTTTAGAAAGAGGTGGAACCATGAAATGAAAGAGTGATAAGCAGGACGCTTCTCAGACTCTCTCATAACCGAATAGCAGCCTCAGAGGCAGCGGAAGTTTTGGTTAGGTTCCGGGATAACCTCTAAGACTTGGATATGACTCTTGGTTTATCAAAGGCTATTACATAGCGGTGCATGGTAAACCGGAAGAAGTCATAAGTCTAAAAGTGATGATAACACATAGTGCAAGTACCACCTGATACGAGTCATCGTCGAGGGAGACGACGTAGTAGTCACCAAGATAACTTCAGAGCGGCAACCTAGATTGCTCACTCACATAGTACTTCTCGGAAGTACACTATTAAAGCACGTGATGAGTATGGGAACCGGGAGTTTGGAGGAAATGACTAGACCTTAGTACAAGTGGGAGATTGTTGGAGTTGTGTACTTAATGTCTAGATTTAAGTAACGGTAAACTTCCGGTCATAGCATTTAATCTATTAAATTAATAAACAATTGTTTGCTTTTAATTATTATTAATTAAATATATGCAAATCATAGTCCTGGATTTTATACGTTGTAGTTAGTATGGTGTGCATGGGCGCACAGAAGATCATACTATCAGTTACTCGTATTTAATCGAACAGTTGCTCACGACCTAGATGGACACGGACCAATCCATCGGTATAGTCGTTGTGCGAGAGAGAAAATAATTTATCTTAATTATTTTATCACACTTGTACACTTAGTGTATTGAGCGGATCGTTGAGATTCATCGATTAGGATTGCCGGCGATAATCGATTCGAGTCTCAGTGTATTTTATTCTTAATCCCCGATATTGTTGCGGGTGTGTATATTTAATATAAGTGACTTTGATTTACCAAAGGAATTAACCGATTTAATTATTGGGTAAATTACCGGTTAAGTTGGGTCACTATATTTCATATATGGCATGCCGTGAATGATTGACCGGACAGTGTATCCCGGAAGGGTTGATAATATCCCCGAGATGAGTTCATAAGGAATTATTGTGTAAACCTCATGAGTGGATTCGTTCCGCACAATAATTAAGGTTGAATGGTACTAGTCTCGGATTAAAGAGATGAATAAATTAATTAGCAATAAATTAATTTTATTCATGGATATTTAAATCTTAAATACACGGAATAAATAATACTACCGGAGAAATATTATTTGATATAATATGGTTTAATATTGAGAGTGCAATTAATTTATATAGTGGAAAATAAATTAATTAATATTGATAAGGATTAATGGACTTGAGCAGTGGACTCAATTTAATCTTCAATATTGGAAGCCCAATATTCCACCTCCTTTAGATCCCCTACGTAGCCTATAAAAGCACTACATGGCCTTCATAAATCATAAGACAAGATTATCATACTTGATATTCTAGAGAGTTGAAGGAGATCCATAGGAGTTCGATAGATCGTCGCCCACCTGACGTTCGAACGGAGTGCAAGGAATACGTGGGAAGATCCAAAAGGTCTTCAACTTGATTTCGTTTCTCCGCACAACGAATCAAAGGTATGATCATAAAACTCCTTGTGTGATTTTATGTGATATAAATTGTGATACATGCATGAACGCACAATCCGGGAAAACGAAGAACTTCGGGGACGGGGATTCGAGATCTCTGGCGAAGGTTCGAAGGACCCTCGGCTGGGAGCCGAGGGGTGCGATCGAGCCCTAGGGGCGTCGATGGCGGGGCCCACACGAGGACGCCCCGGCTGGACGCCGAGGCACGCGATCGACCGCGGGGTCGATCGTCGGGCGAGCCGCGGCTGGGCCGCGGCGGGTGCGCTGGGCGCACCGCCCTCCTCGGCGGTGACGGTGAGTCGCCGGACTCACCGCCGGGGGGGCTGTTCGGAACAGCCCCACGGGGATGCGCGTGCATCCCCGGCGATCGCTAGGGCTAGCGATAGCGAGCCCCGTGCGGGGGCTCGGCTGGGCGCGCGGGTTCGCCCGTGCGGTGCTCGGTCGAGCTCCAGCTCGTACGGTGGTTCGCGGTTTCATCTCCGGCGACGGGATTTCGGTCGGGTTGTCGGTTTCCGCAATTTTTGATAACCCGGGATATCGATTTCCAGCACCTATCTCTCATCAAATGAGGGAGCCGAGCACACAATCGATCTATTTTAAAACAAATGGTACGAAAGCCTCTAATTTGTGTCCTCGACATGACCAAGTGGCTTTGGCTCCATTCCACTCCCCGGGGTGAGAATGAGTCGACTTGAAGTCAGTTCTGGAAAGACAAATTAGGCATTGTTTGATAGACTTAATCAATGTTTCTCGTAAGAGGAATTACAAGAATTCTCCTCCAATGACTTGTCTATACGAACTTCAAAAGTCCATAAAAGTCACCAAGAGAACAGCAATGGAGACCATGGCAATGTTTCCATTCCCTCTCCCACTTAGCTTTTTATAACAAAGGGATACGCTATCTAATGCATAATTAAATACACATAAGCATGCATACATGAAATAAAGCACATAGAATATCACATAATCAAAATAATACTAGAATATTATTTTCCGACTATTATGGCTTTATCGCATCCCCGTATGCGTCTTCTAGTCTTTAGTCTTCGTTCTTTGAATGCTCCATGTGACGGGAATATTAATTCCAATATTTAAATCTATTTATTTTTAATTAATCCAAAAGTTACTTAATTCGAAAATTAAGTCAATCGAATATATCAAAAATAAAATTAAGTATTATTAATATTAATATTATTTTTATTTTTCTTTTCAACTCCATTAAATCTCTAGAATCCTATCCAAGACCCACTTGGAATATTCTTGAAGATTTCTATAATGGAATAAGGAAATAAAATAATTTAGGACTCCTAATCCTTCCAAATTAATTCCTTTCCTAATCTATTAAAAATTCCATGAAGAAATAATTAAATAGGAAAAATTAATTAAGGACTCTTCTACTTTCCAAAATTAATTAATTTCCATGTCCATGAAAATTCTCATAAAATAGGAATAATCAATTAGAAAATAAATTAATTTAATAATTAATTATTTTCCTTTCTAATTCTATTAAATCTCTAGAATCCTATTCCAAGTAAGACTTAGAATATTCTAGAAGACTTCCATAATAGAATAAGGAAATAAATTAATTCTAATTAATTCTTTTCATATTTCCATGAGAGTTCCCAAAAATAGGAATACTCAAAATAGGAAAACCGAATCAATTTAGGAAAGTTGGATCTTGGCGGGAGAGCACGAGATCACGAGGACCCCGCGCCCCCACCCACCATCGCCGGTCGAGAGGGCATGCCACCGCCGCCGCCGCCCAGCCGGCGCACCACCGCCCATGGTGGCATCGCGCTCGGCCGAGAGGCTCGAAGGGCAGCCCCTTCTCCCTCGATCGATCCATCCCTTGGGGTCGATCATGGGGTTGATCGATCCCCGGAATCCTCCCTCTCTTCGTCTCCTCCGTCACACTTTTCCGGTCGTCGTTACGTCCTCGATCCAACGTAAAATAAATTACAAATTTATTACTACGCTATCCGGCATCGATTCTCTACAAAACGACCTCAAACAATTTTCGGAAAAATTTAGAACAAGCATTCACCACACAAGAACGAATATTGACATCACCGAGAGTTTAATAATCAAGAACATTATTATGACATTAATTAATAAAAATTAAATCTAGCCATAATAATCGGAAACCCTGCAAGGTAGAACAATTTATCGAAAAATACCATGAACTAAAACAAACGCTCTGATACCAATTGTTGGAAATCGATATCCCGGAATTAATAAATTTAAATAAATATATAAATTATCTAATTAATTCCGACCGAAATCCTTCGGAGATCCAATATCCGGAGTTGTCAAAGTTGCGGAACAACAACTCCAATCGACTCCCGGTTGCCGGAACATCACGCCACGAACCACCACGAAGCCGGACTCAACCAAAACCTCAACCACGGGCGAACCCGGGCTGTTCGGTCGAGCCCTCGTAAGGGTTCGCGGCTGATCACGGCAGCCGCCTAGGGCTGCCCTTGGCAGCCCGCTGGGCATGCTCGAACCCTCGCGGACAGCCCCCGTCAAACCCTAGCAGCGGCACGAGCCGCCGCCGTTCGATTGAGGCGCGCGCACGTCACCGGACGTGCGCTAGGGTTCAGCCCACTAGGCACGCCCCAGCTGCCCCCCGGGTGATCGAGCTCCAGCCACGGTGGAACCCGTGGCTCACGATCACTCCAGCTGCCGCCAGCCACCGCCGCGCGAGCGGCGGTCCAGCCGTGCGAGCGACAGCCTCTCCGCGCGAGCGGAGACAGCACCGCGCGAGCGGCGCTGGGCTGTCCAGCCGGCGTGCTCACGGGGATCCACCTCTTGCCGTGGATTCCTAGCCGCGGCGGTCCGGGGATCCTCGATCCCCATCGCCCGGCACATCCTCGGTTTGGATCTCCGTCCCTCGGATCTTGGTTCACGATATTTTTACGATAATTAAACGATAAAACCATAAAGAGGGTTTTACGATTTACCTCGTTCTCGTTGTTCGAAAAAACGAAGAACTCAATTTGAAGACCTTGAGATCTTCCAACGTATTCCTTGCACTAGCTCGAACGTCGTGTGGGCGACGATCTATCGAACTCCATGGATCTCCCTCTCTACTTTCTCTCTCTAGAATTGTGATCTTCAAGTTATGAGATTCATGAGAATAGAGAAGACCATGTAGTGCTTTTATAGGCTACGTAGGGGATCTTAAGGAGGTGGAATATTGGGCTTCCAATAATAGTGATTAAATTGAGCCCAAGCCCAAATCTATTAATCCTTACTATTATTAATTAATTCTATTTTCCACTATATAAAATTAATTGCACTCCCAATATTAAACCATATTATATCAAATAATATTTTTCTGGTAGTATTATTTATTCCGTGTATTTAAGATATAAATATCCATGAATAAAATTAATTTATTGCTAATTAATTTATTCATCTCTTATATCCGAGACTAGTACCATTCAACCTTAATTATTATGCGGAACGAATCCACCTGCAGGGTTAACATAATAATTCCTTATGAACTCATCTCGGGGATATTATCAACCCTTATGGGATACACTTTCCCGTCAAGTATTCACGGCATGCCATATATAAAATATAGTGACCCAACTTAACCGGTAATTAACCCAATAATTAAATCGGTTAATTCCTTTGGTAAATCAAAGTCACTTATATTAAATATACACACCCGCAATAGTATCGGGGATTAAGAATAAAATACTCAGAGATTTAAATCGATTATCGCCGGCAATCCTAATCGATAAATCTCAAGCAGATCCGCTCAATACACCAAGTGTACAAGTGTGATAAAATAATTAAGACAAATTATTTTCTCTCTCACACAACGACTATACCGATGGATTGGTCCGTGTCCATCTAGGTCGTGAGCAACCGTTCGATTAAATACGAGTAACCGATAGATCTTCTGTGTGACGTCGCACACCATACTAACTACAACGTATAAAATCCAGGACTATAATTTGCATATATTTAATTATAAATAATTAAACGCAAATGATTGTTTATTTAATTAAATAGATTAGTGGCAATGGATCGTGAGTTTCCGTTACTTAAATCTAGACATTAAGTACACAACTCCAACAATCTCCCACTTGTACTAAGGTCTAGTCATTTCCTCCAAACTCCCGACTCCCATACTCATCACGTGCTTAAGTTGTACTTCCAAGAAGTACTATGTGAATGAGCACTCTAGGTTGCCGCTCTGAAGTTATCTTGGTGACTACAGCGTCGTCTCCCTTGACGATGACTCATATCAGGTGGTACTTGCACTATGTGTTATATTACACTTATGGACTTGTGATCTTACCATTTGCCATCGCACCGCTATTTACATAGCCTTTGGCAAATTAAGAATCACATCTAAGTCCCAGAGATTATCCCGGAGTTATACCAAAACTTCTGCTGCCTCTGAGGCCGCTATTTGGTTACCCATGGCAGAGTCCGAAAAGCATCGTGCTTATCACTCTTCCATGTTAAAACTCCTTCTCCTTCAATAGTGAAACACATAGCCTGATATCGACTTACACTGGTTCTCATTTGATTAGAAATCTAAGAGAATGTAATCCAAAGAAAATGTTCGTCTTCTTCGTAGTCTAGAACAGTACTTCAAAAGGTACCATTACGGCAGTCGAATATTCCTTTCCAGGATTACCTTGATATCCTCCCACTATGCTCACTGCATAGCCGATATCAGGTTCTTGTTTTTCAACAATGCATTTATTAAGCTTTCCACACTCAAAGTGTAGGAAACTGCTTTCATTTCTTCTATCTCCTTTTGTGTTCCTCAAACACATATCCTTAGATAAATGCATTCCGCCTCTGAAAGGTAACGAACCTTTCTCGGAATCTTGCATGTTAAAACGAACCATAATCATATATATGTAAGATGTCCAGGAGAAGTACAATGTTCTTTCCTAGAGATCCAAGATCTCAAGAACATGTCCAACTTCTTCCTTTATCTTTCATATTGATTTATCTAGACAACCATCATTTTATGTCTGACAACATCTTTACATTGTTACCAATGATAAAATGTTATCTACATAAAACCTCCGAGAAACACCACTTTGTTTCCATCACGTTTCCCATATACATGATTCGTCAATGCCTTTTGATGAATCCATCAAATGGACTATCTCATCAATGCGCAAGCTCCACGAACTCTAGCTTTGTTATAATCCATAAATGGATCTACTAAGCTTGTACTCTAAATGATCTCGCCTCTTAACAATAATCCTTATTGTTCTCTAAGAAGGCACATTTAGATCTAGTACTGCCTTCATGTAGATCAAGGGATCGATTTCATGTATACTAGGTCCAGAGTCCGAAGACTCACCTAGTATTATGAATATCTCTGGTTGTCACACAACCTCCCACTACAACGGCATTCCAGTGTATAAACAGTGATAACAGTAGGTGCAGTTAGTGGTGTACCGCTACTCGGTTCGGCTGGTTCTCAGTCTTCTTCGTTCTCTCTCATTTCAAAGTATCACGTCACTTTGGGCTTGTGGTTCATTACATAGTCTTCCTCTAAGAACCAGGCGTTGGAACTTATAACGTCCCTCTGGTTCATAGTACTATTGAACACACATCTTTTGTTCTTCCAGGATATTCTACAACCGCATTTGAATGCGCCGTTGTTTCCAGACATATCCATAGAACATAGGTAGTTCCGTATAACTCATACTTTTACTATTTCTATAAGAGTTCCATTTCTTGTTTACGACACACCATTTCTACACTAAAAGTGTATGGTGTAGTCATTTGGGATCATCCCAACCTCTGATCAGTATGCCATGCATTCCTCAGACAGGTACTTGCCTCCGCGATCAAATCGCAGGCTACAAATGGATATACCTCGATGGTTCTCCTCAATTGCTTAGTGTCCATTGACTTGTCAAAACACTTGCTTTTGTGGCACATCAGGTATTCTAATCCATTTCTCGAGTAATCATAAAATGAAGTACTCGTACCTTATTGTCTATGTAGACATAGGTCAGCATACATCAGAGTCAATCAATTCTCATACTTGTCCGGATCTTATATCTTATATCCATAAAGGATTGCTTAGTCATGTTATCTTCCAAATAAGATTCTTAGGTCGGAAGGTCCACTCCTTCAACTTAATTGATCAAAATCAATTTTCGACCTTTGAACTTCTTATTTGAATAAGCATGACTTAGCATAAGAATCCACAAGCATAACTGATTTAATAAAGAAATCTCTTATTAGTAAAACGAGTTTTATACTACGGTTCGTTGCATCGTGGTGGACTCAGGATTCATCATTTATATATTGCTAGCTAATGTACCAGAATATATACTATCATTATTTCTTCTTATAACCATCAAATGATTAAAAGAAATAAAATATCCATTCATTAGAAATCTAGAACAAATTTCTTTCTAATATGAAAGGTACATAAAAGCAACAAATTAAAATGAAATCCTATAAAAAGTCCTCCACTGCAACTGCTGCCTCCTCCACAGCATTGCCCATGTAGACTACGATTTCTTTTTTTCTAAGTCGTCGGGTTTCCTGGAACCCTTGCATTTAAAATGCACATACCGTCAGTGGTTCCAAATCTAAACACCAGGTTCCGGTAGATAATACCACTGACTATGTTTTACGACTAAAGAAAATTTCGTACTTTCTTTGAGAGGATAATCAGACTTCCAGTACACAGACTGTTTGCATCGAGAACACTTGCCTATTGGCTTTCTCGTCCCATCTCGTGGTCCAAGTAACTTAGAACCGCTGGGTTTCTTTGCTTTCTTTTCCTTTCCCCCGATTCATGCCTTTAGGTTCGAAACCTTTGGCATTGGCTACAAGAGCTTGCGATTTCCGTCTCAACTCGTCTCAAAGGTTAATCATCTCAAAAACGTGTTTAAGCGTCTCCTCGAATCGATTGCCCTTTATGAGTATCCACATCGCCTCTTGTCTAGCCGCCTATGTCAATAGGCTCGGAAGGACAAAGCTCATTGAGTACAACCTTGTACTCTTTAACAGTTTGGGTAATGTCTAGATCTCTATTCCAATCATCACATTCAGGGACCAGTGAGTTTAAAAACCTTACGTATCACATAAAGTGGGTTCAAAGCCATCTCCTAATCTATGAGCACATATAACAACAAACAATCGATTTAATCTCCGATATTATCTCCCTCAAATAATATCATTAAACCACTAATTGTTGGAGTTGTGTACTTAATGTCTAGATTTAAGTAACGGAAACTCACGATCCATTGACACTAATCTATTTAATTAAAATAAACAATCATTTGCGTTTAATTATTTATAATTAAATATATATGCAAATTATAGTCCTGGATTTTATACGTTGTAGTTAGTATGGTGTGTCGGGCCCCACACAGAAGATCATACTATCGGTTACTCGTATTTAATCGAACAGTTGCTCACGACCTAGATGGACACGGACCAATCCATCGGTATAGTCGTTGTGTGAGAGAGAAAATAATCTGTCTTGATTATTTTATCACACTTGTACACTTGGTGTATTGAGCGGATCTGCTTGAGATTTATCGATTAGGATTGCCGGCGATAATCGATTTAAATCTCTAAGTATTTAATTCTTAATCCCCGATACTATTGCGGGTGTGTATATTTAATATAAGTGACTTTGATTTACCAAAGGAATTAACCGATTTAATTATTGGGTTAATTACCGGTTAAGTTGGGTCACCATATTTTATATATGGCATGCCGTGAATACTTGACGGGAAAGTGTATCCCGTAAGGGTTGATAATATCCCCGAGATGAGTTCATAAGGAATTATTATGTAAACCCTGCAGGTGGATTCGTTCCGCATAATAATTAAGGTTGAATGGTACTAGTCTCGGATATAAGAGATGAATAAATTAATTAGCAATAAATTAATTTTATTCATGGATATTTATATCTTAAATACACGAAATAAACAATACTACCGGAGACATATTATTTGATATAATATGGTTTGATATTGGGAGTGCAATTAATTTTATATAGTGGAAAATAGAATTAATTAATAATAGTAAGGATTAATATATTTGGGCTTGGGCTCAATTTAATCACTATTATTGGATTCCCAATATTCCACCTCCTTAAGATCCCCTACGTAGCCTATAAAAGCACTACATGGTCTTCACAATTAGAAGAGACAAGATAATCATACTTGATTAGTCTAGAGAGTTCGTGAAGGAGATCCATGGAGTTCGGTAGATCGTCACCCACACGACGTCCGGGCTAGTGCAAGGAATACGTCGGAAGATCTCAAGGTCATCGATTGATCCCGTTTCTCCGAACAACGAATCGAAGGTAAAATCGTAAACACCCTTTATGATTTTATTCGATAATTATTGAAAATACCGTAGAACCAAGATCCGAGGACGAACCCCGGAACGAGGACGAACCGGGCGGTGGTGGTGAAACCACCGGACCGCCGCGACTCGAGGATCCCGTGGGGATCGAACCAAACGCCCCCTGGCTGAACCGGGGGTGTGCGCATCGAAGGACCCCAGCCCACGGCTGGGGGTGCGATCGAACCAAGGGTTCGATCGCTGGGGTGGCGGGCTGGCGCCGCCGCGGCTCGTGGGACGAGCCGCCCCCTCCTGTGCGAACGGCGAGTCGCCGGACTCGCCGTAGGGTTGCTGAGATGCAACCCAGCGATCGCAAGATGCGATCGCATGAAACCCTAGCCGCGGGGGCTCGGCTGGGCGCGCGTGCATGGCTTCGTCCATGTCGTGCATTCGGTCTTGCTCCGGCGCGTGCGATGGTGTTCATGTGATCTCCGGCGAAGGGTTTTTGATCGGGCTATGGTTTCCGCAAATTTTAATAGCCCGGGATATCGAATTCCAACACTAATCGCATCTAAAATCCCATCAGATATGGCAAGCCACGATAGTGTGGACGTTTACCTATCCAAATGATTTAGCAATTAGATTTGCTTCGGTCGTACATCATCATTAGCGTTACTTCGATGGGAAGAATATTAAGAAGCGTACCTAAGTGTAAACCATTACTCAGTATCTAAGAAGATTGTTTGGGATACGCATATTCACCGCAAGCCACGATAGTGTGGACGTTTACGTTAACATACGCTCCTTTACTCCCTTCTATAACTGTCTACATCAATCGTTCCAAAATCCCATTCAATGTAGCAAACCACGATAGTGTGGACGTTTACTACACCAAAAGACTTTTACAATTGACATCCAACTACTTGAATCATTTAATCTTGTAAATCAGGACGCGGGGAATCATAAGTGAAACTCAAAGTTTTTAACCAGTGATTCACCATGCGAACCACCCTATCTCTCATAGAATGAGGGAGCCGAGCAGACAATCGATCCACCTTCAAAAGATGGTACGAGTGCCTCTAATTTGTGTCCTCGACATGACCAAGTGGCTTTGGCTCCATTCCACTCCCCGGGGTGAGAATAAGTCGACTTGAAATCAGTTTTGGAAAGACAAATTAGGCATTGTTTAATAGACTTAATCAATGTTTCTCGTAAGAGGAATTACAAGAATTCTCCTCCAATGACTTATCTATACGAACTTCAAAAGTCCATAAAAGTCACCAAGAGAACAGCAATGGAGATCATGGATATGTTTCCATACCCTCTCCCACTTAGCTTTTTATAAGGGATACCCTATCTAATGCATAATTAAATACACATAAGCATGCATACATGAAATAAAGCACATAGTATCACATAATCAAAATAATACTAGAATATTATTTTCCGACTATTATGGCTTTATCGCATCTCCGTACGCATCTTCTAGTCTTTAGTCTTCGTTCTTGAATGCTCCATGTGACGGGAATATTAATTCCAATATTTAAATCTATTTATTTTTAATAAATCCAAAAGTTACTTAATTCGAAAATTAAGTCAATCGAATAAATCAAAAATAAAATTAAATATTATTAATATTTTTATTTATTTATTTTCCTATCTAATTCTATTAAATCTCTAGAATAATCTATCCAAGACCCACTTGGAATATTCTAGAAGACTTCCATAATAGAATAAGGAAATGAAATAAATTAGGACTCTTAATCCTTCCAAATTAATTCCTTTCCTAATCTATTAAAAATTCCATAAAGGAATAATTAAATAGGAAAAATTAATTAAGGATTCTTCTACTTTCCAAAATTAATTAATTTCCATTTCCATGAAAATTCCCATAAAATAGGAATAATCAAATAGGAAATAAATTAATTTAATAATTAATTATTTTCCTTTCTAATTCTATTAAATCTCTAGAATCCTACTCCAAGTAAGACTTAGAATATTCTAGAAGAATTCCATAATAGAATAAGGAAATAAATTAATTCTAATTAATTCTTTTCCTATTTCCATGAGAGTTCCCAAAAAAATAGGAATACTCAAAATAGGAAAACCGAATCAATTCTAAATTTATTCCTTCCTTATCTATGAAAAACTCCCATAAAATAGGAATAATCAATAATAAAATAAATTTATTCTAAATTTATTCTTTTCCTATTCCATGAGAGTTCCTAAGAATAGGAATACTCAAAATAGGAAAACCAAATAATTTAGGAAAGTAAATTTCGGTAGGAGTAGCACGAGATCACGAGGACCCCGCACCACCACCACCATCGACCGGCCACCGGAGAGGGCAACCGCCGCCACCACTCAGCCGACCGGCCACCACCAAGCCGGCGGCAGCCCCAGCCGAGGGGTGCGATCGCCGCCCCTCTCCCTTGCCATCGATCTCATGGGGATCGATCTCCGTGATCGATCCTCGAGCCCTTCGTTTTCCTTGTCACACGTCTTCTCCAGCGGTCGTTTCGGCATCGAACCAACGTAAATAAATTACAAGAATTTAAATTACAATTATCCGGTATCGATTCTATACATGAAATCGACCCTATACAATTTCCGGAAAAAGTAGAACGTAATAATAAATCCTAAATTCGGTCAACCCCCGAATTTTTACTATTACAAGCATTCACCACACATAAAACGAATCTCGACATGTCCGAGAGTTTAATCAAAACATATTATGACAATAATTAACGAATAAATTATATCTAGCCATAATAGTCGGAAACCCTGCAAGGTAGAACAATTTTATCGAAAATACCGCGAACGTAAACCACGCTCTGATACCAATTGTTGGAATTCGATATCCCGGGCTATTAAAAATTTGCGGAAACCATAGCTCGATCAAAAACCCTTCGCCGGAGATCACGTGAGCACCGCCATGCGAACCGGAGCACGACCGAGAAGCCCACGCACCCGAAGGCACGCGGCTGCCCCAGTCGAACCCCCGCGCGGCGGGGTTCACGATCGATGGATCGATCGCGACTCACCGCCGTCGGGGAGGGGGGCAGCTCGCCCAGCGAGCCGCGGCGGCACCAGCCGCCACCCCGCGATCGAACCGAGGGTTCGATCGCACCCCGGCGTCCAGCCGGGGTTCTCCTCGATCGCGCATCCCCGGCGTCCAGCCGGGGTTCTCCTCGATCGCGCATCCCCGGCGTCCAGCCGGGGTGCTCTTGGTTCGATCCCCACGGGGTCCTCGAGCCGCGGCGGTCCGGTGGTTTCACCACCACCGCCCGGTTCGTCCTCGTTCCGGGGTTCGTCCTTGGATCTTGGTTCTACGGTATTTTCAATAATAATCGATTAAAATCATAAAGGGTGTTTACGATTTTACCTTCGATTCGTTGTTCGGAGAAACGAGATCAATCGATGACCTTGAGATCTTCCGACGTATTCCTTGCACTAGCCCGGACGTCGTGTGGGCGACGATCTACCGAACTCTATGGATCTCCTTCACGAACTCTTTAGACTAATAAGTATGATTATCTTGTCTTGTCTAATTGTGAAGACCATGTAGTGCTTTTATAGGCTACGTAGGGGATCTTAAGGAGGTGGAATATTGGGCTTCCAATAATAGTGATTAAATTGAGCCCAAGCCCAAATCTATTAATCCTTACTATTATTAATTAATTCTATTTTCCACTATATAAAATTAATTGCACTCCCAATATCAAACCACATTATATCAAATAATATTTCTCCGGTAGTATTATTTACTCCGTGTATTTAAGATATAAATATCCATGAATGAAATTAATTTATTGCTAATTAATTTATTCATCTCTTATATCCGAGACTAGTACCATTCAACCTTAATTATTATGCGGAACGAATCCACCTGCAGGGTTTACATAATAATTCCTTATGAACTCATCTCGGGGATATTATCAACCCTTACGGGATACACTTTCCCGTCAAGTATTCACGGCATGCCATATATAAAATATGGTGACCCAACTTAACCGGTAATTAACCCAATAATTAAATCGGTTAATTCCTTTGGTAAATCAAAGTCACTTATATTAAATATACACACCCGCAATAGTATCGGGGATTAAGAATAAAATACTCAAAGATTTAAATCGATTATCGCCGGCAATCCTAATCGATAAATCTCAAGCAGATCCGCTCAATACACCAAGTGTACAAGTGTGATAAAATAATCAAGACAGATTATTTTCTCTCTCACACAACGACTATACCGATGGATTGGTCCGTGTCCATCTAGGTCGTGAGCAACTGTTCGATTAAATACGAGTAACCGATAGTATGATCTTCTGTGTGGGGCCCGACACACCATACTAACTACAACGTATAAAATCCAGGACTATAATTTGCATATATTTAATTATAAATAATTAAACGCAAATGATTGTTTATTTAATTAAATAGATTAGTGGCAATGGATCGTGAGTTTCCGTTACTTAAATCTAGACATTAAGTACACAACTCCAACAGTTCTTTCTCAGGATCCTAGATCTCAAGAATATGATCTAACTTCTTCTTTATCTTATATATCAATTTTATCTTAGACAACCATTATTTTATGCCTGATAACACTTTTACATTGTTCCCAATGATAGAATGTTGTCTACACAAAACCTCCGAGAAACACCACCTTGTTTCTATTATGTTTCCAATACACATTGTTCGTTCATGCCTTTTGATGAATCCATCAAATGGATTATCTCATCAATTCGCAAGTACCACGAATTACAGCTTTGTTACAATCCATAAATGGATCAACTAAGCTTGTACTCTAAATAATCTTTGTTGGAGTTGTGTAATTAATGTCTAGATTTAAGTAACGGTAAACTCCCGATCATAGCATTTAATCTATTTAATTAATAAACAATTATTTGCATTAAATTATATGCAAACCATGGTTCTGGATTTTATACGTTGTAGTTAGTATGGTGCTGCATGGGCGCACAGAAGATCATACTATCGGTTACTCGTATTTAATCGAACAGTTGCTCACGACCTAGATGGACACGAACTAATCCATCGGTATAGTCGTTGTGTGAGAGAGAAAATAATTTATCTTAATTATTTTATCACACTTGTACACTTGGTGTATTGGGCGGATCAATCGAGACTCATCAATTAGGATTGCTCGGCGATAATTGATTTGAGACTCGGAGTATTTTATTCTTAATCCCTGAAACAATTGCGGGTGTGTATATTTAATATAAGTGACTTTGATTTACCAAAGGAATTAACCGGTTTGATAATTGGGTTAATTACCGGTTAAGTTGGGTCACTATATTTTATATATGGCATGCCGTGAATTCTTGAAGGGGCAGTGTATCCCGTAAGGGTTGATAATATCCCCGAGATGAGTTCATAAGGAATTATTGTGTAAACCTCATGAGTGGATTCGTTCCGCACAATAATTAAGGTTGAATGGTACTAGTCTCGGATTCAAGAGATGAATATAATTTATTGGGCAATAAATAAATTTATTCATGGATATTTAAATCTTAAATACACGGAATAAATAATACTAAGATGGAGAAATATTATTTGATATAATATGGAATAATATTGGGAGTGCAATTTTATTTATATAGTGGAAAATAAATAAAATTAATATTGATAAGAATTAATAGATTTGGGTTGGACCCAATTTAATTTT
Source organism: Euphrasia confusa (assembly GCA_954870475.1). Lineage (NCBI taxonomy): Eukaryota > Viridiplantae > Streptophyta > Magnoliopsida > Lamiales > Orobanchaceae > Euphrasia > Euphrasia confusa. Next base: position 22,648,586 of record OX940949.1, read on the forward strand.
CAATATTGGAGCCCAATATTTATTCTCCTTATGATCCCCTTCGTAGCCTATATAAGCACTACATGGTCTTCACTTTTCATAACACAAGAAAACCTACGGAATTCATAAAGTCTTGAGAGTGAGGAAGATCCATAAAGTTCGATAGCTCGTCGCCCACCCGACGTTCGAACGAGGTGCAAGGAATACGCGGGAAGATCACGAGGTCGTCAATTAGATTCGTTTCTCCGTACAACGAATCGAAGGTATAATCGAGAATCCCCCTCTTTGATTATTTATGTTGTTTAATCGTAATATATACATGAACGACGCGATCCGGGAGAACGTCGAGACCGGGATACGGGGATCTCGCGATCCCCGTCGGGATCGAAAGTGGGGCGGTCGAACCCTAGGGTTTCGACCGCCGGTGTGCCGCGCAAGGAAGCCCCGGCTGGACGCCGGGGCGTGCGATCGACCTAGGGTCGATCGCCGGGGATGCCACGGGCTGGTGCCGTGGCGGATCCCCGCCGCCTTCACGGCGGCGTGCGCAAGGAGGCGCCTCGGCTGGGCCGAGGCGGGCGATCGATCAGGCGATCGATCGCCGGGGGTGAACCGCGGCTGTTGCCGCGGTGGTCAGCCGGGCTGACCGCCCCTCCTGGTGGCGACGGCGGTGAAGTCGCCGGACTCACCGCCATCCGGGGGCTGCCGGAGCAGCCCCAGCGATCGCCATGCACGGCGATCGCGAACCCCGCGATGGGGTTCGGCTAGGGTTAGCCGCGGGTTCATCCCGCGGCGACGCTCTTGTCGAGCCCGGTTCTTCGTGTGGTGTTCGCGTTCGTAGATCCGACTCGTGGGAGAAAATCGGCTGGGGGCGGGCTTCGTGTCTTCGGATACGTAGTCTCCAAAGGTCGGACTCTTGCGGATGAGTCGGTGTTCGTGCGATCTCCGGCGAGAGGGTTTTGATCGGGTTATCGGTTCCGCAATTTTGATAGCCCGGGACATCGAATCCCAACAAATGGTATCAGAGCGTTCGGTTTCGTGTTCATGTATATGTTCGATTATTGTTCTACCTTGCAGGATTTCCGGCTATCATGGTTGGATTTAATTAATTGTTTTTTAATTAATTATCATGATTATTAAACTCTCGGACATGTCGAGATTCGTTTTTGTGTGGTTGAATGTTTGTAATAGTAAAAATTCGGGGGTTGACCGAATTTAGGATTTATTATTACGCACTTTATTTTCCGGAAATTGTATAGGGTCGATTTCATGTATAGAATCGATACCGGAATTGTAATTTAAATTTTGTAATTTTAATTACGTTGGTTCGATGTTGAGACGATCGCCGGAAGACGAAGAAGTGACGAGAAGACAAGGGCTTGGGATCGATCACATGGTGGTGATCGACCCATGGCCTAGCCGGCGGTGGCTAGGCGGCGGCGGCGCTCCTCCCGAGTGGCCGGCCGATCCATCCTCGTGGGGATGGCGTGGGATCTCCTAATCCCATGCTATTCCTACAAAAATCTACTTTCTCAATTAATTCGGATTTTTCCTATTTGAGTACTTTCCTTTTGGAAACTCTCATGGATTAGTAAAAGAATTAATTTAAATTAATTTTATTTTCTATTGATTTATTTCCTTCATGGAAATATTCATAGATTAGAAATTTAATTAATTTAGTACTAAATTTATTTTTTTCTATTTGATTATTCCTACTCATGGGAATATTCATGGATTAGGAATAAAAATAAATTTGAAAAAGTAGTAGTCCTAATTTATTTTATTTCCTTGATCTATTATAGATATCTCCTAGAATATTCCAATTTTTTTAATTGGATAGATTATTCTAGAGATTTAATAGAACTAGATAGGAAAATAAATAAATAAAAATATTAATAATATTTAATTTTATTTTTGATATATTCGATTGACTTAATTTTCGAATTAAGTAACTTTTGGATTAATTGAAAATAAATAGATTTAAATATTAGAGATTAATATTCTCGTCACATGGAGCATTCAAGAAACGAAGACTGAAGACTAGAAGATGCATATGAAGATAAAGCCATGATAGTCGGAGAAAAATAATTTCTCTAGCATTATTTTTTGACTATGTGCTATGTGCTTTATTGCTTTCATGCATGCTTATATGTTTAATTATGCATTAGATAGCGTATCCCTTTATTATAAAAAGCTAAGTGGGAGAGGGGATGGAAACATTCCCATGGTCTCCATTACTGTTCTCTTGGTGACTCTTATGGACTTTTGAAGTTCATATAGATGTGTCATTGGAGGAGAATTCTTGTAATTCCTCTTATAAGAAACATTGATCAAATTTATCAAACAATGCCTAATTTGTCTTTCTGAAACTGACTTCAAGTCGACTCATTCTCACCCCGGGGAGTGGAATGGAGCCAGAGCCACTTGGTCATGTAGAGGACACAAATTAGAGACTTCCGTGCCATTCTTTGATAGATGGGTCGCTCGTCTGCTCGGCTCCCTCATTCGTGAGAGATAGGGTCGTTCGCATGGCGAATCACTGGTTAGAAACTTCGAGTTTCACTTATGATTCTCCGCGTCTTGATTTACGAGATTAAATGGATCAAGTAATTGGGAGTCAATTATAAAAGTCTCTTAGTGAAGTAAACGTCCACACCACGTGGCTTGCTGCACTGACGGATTTTGGATTAATTGATGTAGACAGTTGTAAGGAATTGTGAAGAGTTGTGAAGTTGTCGTAAACGTCCACACCACGTGGCTTGCGGTAATGTAGCAATTCCAAGCGATTCACTTTGGTGCTGAGTAATGGTTTACACTTAGATACGCCTTGTAGTATTCCTCCCCACGAGGTTCCGCTATAAGCGATGTATGACCGAAGAAAAACTAATTGCTAAATCATTTGGGTGGGTAAACGTCCACACCACGTGGCTTGCCTTACCTGATGGGATTTTAGATGTGATTAGTAATTTAATGATATTATTTGAGGGAGATAATATCGGATATTAAATTAATTGTTTGTTTAAATGTGCTTATAGGTTTAGAGAATAGCTATGAACCCACTTTCTATGATACTCAAGGAGCATAAGCTCACTGGCACCAACTATATTGATTGGAAGAGAAATTTAGACATTGTCCTAACTTCGGAAGAGTACAAGTATGTACTCCATGAAGTGTGCCCTGCCGAGCCCACGGCTGCCTCAACTGATGAGGAGAAACTGGCATATCGGAAGTGGAAAAAGGCTGATGAAATGGCTAGGTGTTATATTTTGTCTTCCATGTCAAATGTACTCCAAACCCAACATGAGCCAATGGACACTGCCTATGATATGATGACCAACCTCAAGGATATGTTTGGGGAGCAGGATCGTGCGGCTAGGCAAGAAGCCATGAGAGTCCTTATGTCGACTACTCAGTCTGAAGGAACGCCCGTAGGGGATCACGTTCTTAAGATGATGAGTTTGTTGAATGAACTTGAGGTCCTAGGAGCTTCTATTGATGGTGAGACGCAAGTCGACATCATACTCCAGTCTCTGACCCCTAGTTTTGAGCAGTTTCGTATGAGCTATAATATGGGTAAACTATCTTATACTCTTGCGCAACTCCTGACTGAACTAAAGGCGGCAGAGGGGATCTACAAGAAGGGCAAGTCTCAAGCGCTTGTAGCTACCAAGTCCAAAGGCTTTAAGCCTGATGGAGGTAGGGGCAGAAAAAGGAAGCAAGCCTGGAAACCCAGTGGTGTCAAGAGGACTGCACCACGAGTGGGGGCTGCAAAGCCAAAGGGTAAGTGCTTCCGATGCAACAAGATGGGACACTGGAAGTCTGAATGTCCTCTCAGAGGTACGAATTTTTCTTTAGTCGTAAAAACATAGTCAGCGGTATTATCTACCAGAATTCTGGTGTGTAGATATGGAACCACTGACGGTATGTGCATTTTGAATGCAGGGGTTCCAGAAAACCCGGCGACTTAGAGAAGAGGAATTCGAGTCTACATGGGCGAAGCTGTTGGGGTAGCAGCGGTTGCAGTGGAAGACATTTATCTGTTTTAAGTTTTCATTTCAGTTATTGCTTATGTACCCCTTTATTTTGAAAAGAACTTCGTTCTGGTTTTCTTTATTTATGGATATTTTATTTCTTTAATCATTGGATGGTTTGGATAAGAAATAATGGTGATATCCATTATGGTACATTAGATAGCAATATGTGAATGATGAATCCTTAGTCTACCACGATGCAACAAACCGTTATATATATAACTTGTTTTACTTATTAGATATTTCTTTATCATTATACTTGTGAAATCTTATACTTAGTAGTATTTTCAAATGAAATTCAAATGGTCGAAATTGATTTGATCAATTATGGTTGAAGGAATGGACCTTCCGACCTAAGGATTGAATTTGGAGTTCAGACAAGTATTGGAAATGATTAGATATGCAGACATATGTGTATATTAGACAGGTATGAGTAATTCTTTCAAAGAATACTCAGTGATGGATTAGAATGCTTGATGTGCCATAAAAGCAAAGTGTTTTGACTTGTCAATGGACACAAAGCTATTATGGGGAACCATCAAAGTATATCCATTAGAAGCCTGCGACTCGGTCGCGGAGGCCATCACCTATCTAGATAACACATAGCATAATCAAAGATTGGGATTAAATCCCAAAGAGACGCGCCATACACTTACGTGTAGAGATGGTGCTTGTAAAGAAATAGAGATCTAAAAGTAAGAGAACAAGTTGTTCGGAACTACCTATGTTCTATGGATATTCCTGGAGACAACGGCATATTCAATATGGTTGTAGGATATCCTAGATGAACGAAGTATTGTGTGTTCTATAGTACTATGAACCAGAGGGACGTTTTGTCCGGCTCATGGAGGAAGACTATTAGATGAACTACAATGCCCTAATTGACAAAATACTTTAAAAATGAGGAAAGGGAAAGACTGAGAACCAGCCTGACCGAGTAGTGGTACACCACTAACTGCACCTAATGATTGTTACTGTTGCACACCGGGACGCCATTGTAGTGGGAGGTTGTTAAGCAACCAGAGATGTTCATAAGACTGGAGGAGTTTTTGAACTCTGGATCCAGTATACATGAAATCGATCCCTAGGTCTGCATAGATTAGCGAAGAAGGTGTGTTAGAGATGTAATGGAAACAAAGGTGGTGTTTCTCGGAGATTTTATGTAGATAATATTTTATCATTGGCAACAATGTAAAAATGTTGTCAGACATAAAATAGAGGTTGTCTAAATAAATCGAGATATAAGATTGAGAAGAAGTTAGAGCATGTTCTTAAGATCTTATGATCTAGAGATAAGAACATTGTACTTCTCCTAGACATCTTATATGATTAAGGATTGTTTTAAGCATGCATACTTCTGAGAAAGGTTATTGCCTTTCAGAGACAGAACATACATCTATCTAAAGGGTATGTGTTTGAACACATGAAGGAGATAGATATAAACAAAGCAGTTATCTACACTTCGGGTGTAAAGAGCTTTGTAAATGCAATGTTGTAAAACAAGAACCTGATATCAACTATGCGGTTTGCGTAGTGGGAGGATATCAAAGTAATCTGGATAAGGGATGTTCGAATGCTGCAAGAGTACTTTCATAGTACTGGCTTGAGCAAGACGAAATCTTCTTAGATTACAGATTCTCAGATCCAAGAATCAGAGAAAGACCAGTGAAAGTCGATATCAGGCTATGTGTTCACTTTTAGAAAGAGGTGGAACCATGAAGTAAAAGAGTGATAAGCGGGACGCTTCTCAGAGACTCTAATAACCGAATAGCAGCCTCAGAGGCAGCGGAAGTTTTGGTTAGGTTCCGGGATAACCTCTTGACTTGGATATGACTCTTAGTTTACCAAAGGCTATTAGATAGCGGTGCATGGTGAACTAGAAGAGGTCATAAGTCAAAAGTGATGTTAACACATAGAGCAAGTACCACCTGATACGAGTCATCGTCAGGGAGACGACGTAGTAGTCACCAAGATAACTTCAGAGCGGCAACCTAGATTGCTCACTCACATAGTACTTCTCGGAAGTACACTTTAAGCACGTGATGAGTATGGGAACCGGGAGTTTGGGGAAATGACTAGACCTTAGTACAAGTGGGAGATTGTTGGAGTTGTGTACTTAATGTCTAGATTTAAGTAACGGTAAACTCCCGATCATAGCATTTAATCTATTTAATTAATAAACAATTATTTGCATTAAATTATATGCAAACCATGGTTCTGGATTTTATACGTTGTAGTTAGTATGGTGCTGCATGGGCGCACAGAAGATCATACTATCGGTTACTCGTATTTAATCGAACAGTTGCTCACGACCTAGATGGACACGAACTAATCCATCGGTATAGTCGTTGTGTGAGAGAGAAAATAATTTATCTTAATTATTTTATCACACTTGTACACTTGGTGTATTGGGCGGATCAATCGAGACTCATCAATTAGGATTGCTCGGCGATAATTGATTTGAGACTCGGAGTATTTTATTCTTAATCCCTGAAACAATTGCGGGTGTGTATATTTAATATAAGTGACTTTGATTTACCAAAGGAATTAACCGGTTTGATAATTGGGTTAATTACCGGTTAAGTTGGGTCACTATATTTTATATATGGCATGCCGTGAATTCTTGAAGGGGCAGTGTATCCCGTAAGGGTTGATAATATCCCCGAGATGAGTTCATAAGGAATTATTGTGTAAACCTCATGAGTGGATTCGTTCCGCACAATAATTAAGGTTGAATGGTACTAGTCTCGGATTCAAGAGATGAATATAATTTATTGGGCAATAAATAAATTTATTCATGGATATTTAAATCTTAAATACACGGAATAAATAATACTAAGATGGAGAAATATTATTTGATATAATATGGAATAATATTGGGAGTGCAATTTTATTTATATAGTGGAAAATAAATAAAATTAATATTGATAAGAATTAATAGATTTGGGTTGGACCCAATTTAATTTTCAATATTGGAGCCCAATATTTATTCTCCTTATGATCCCCTTCGTAGCCTATATAAGCACTACATGGTCTTCACTTTTCATAACACAAGAAAACCTACGGAATTCATAAAGTCTTGAGAGTGAGGAAGATCCATAAAGTTCGATAGCTCGTCGCCCACCCGACGTTCGAACGAGGTGCAAGGAATACGCGGGAAGATCACGAGGTCGTCAATTAGATTCGTTTCTCCGTACAACGAATCGAAGGTATAATCGAGAATCCCCCTCTTTGATTATTTGTGTTGTTTAATCGTAATATATACATGAACGACGCGATCCGGGAGAACGTCGAGACCGGGATACGGGGATCTCGCGATCCCCGTCGGGATCGAAAGTGGGGCGGTCGAACCCTAGGGTTTCGACCGCCGGTGTGCCGCGCAAGGAAGCCCCGGCTGGACGCCGGGGCGTGCGATCGACCTAGGGTCGATCGCCGGGGATGCCACGGGCTGGTGCCGTGGCGGATCCCCGCCGCCTTCACGGCGGCGTGCGCAAGGAGGCGCCTCGGCTGGGCCGAGGCGGGCGATCGATCAGGCGATCGATCGCCGGGGGTGAACCGCGGCTGTTGCCGCGGTGGTCAGCCGGGCTGACCGCCCCTCCTGGTGGCGACGGCGGTGAATTCGCCGGACTCACCGCCATCCGGGGGCTGCCGGAGCAGCCCCAGCGATCGCCATGCACGGCGATCGCGAACCCCGCGATGGGGTTCGACTAGGGTTAGCCGCGGGTTCATCCCGCGGCGACGCTCTTGTCGAGCCCGGTTCTTCGTGTGGTGTTCGCGTTCGTAGATCCGACTCGTGGGAGAAAATCGGCTGGGGGCGGGCTTCGTGTCTTCGGATACGTAGTCTCCAAAGGTCAGACTCTTGCGGATGAGTCGGTGTTCGTGCGATCTCCGGCGAGAGGGTTTTGATCGGGTTATCGGTTCCGCAATTTTGATAGCCCGGGACATCGAATCCCAGCAATCTTGTCTCTTAGCAATAATCCTCATTGCTCTCTAAGAAGACATATTTAGATTTAATATAGCCTTTATGTAGTTTCAGGGATCGATTTCACGTTTACTAGATCCAGAGTTCAACAACTCTTCTAGTCTTATGAACATCTCCGGTTGTCCACAACCTCCCACTACAACGGCGTTCCGATGTATAAACAGTAATAACAGGTGCAGTTAGTGGTGTACTGCTACTCGGTTTGGCTGGTTTCCAGTCTTTGTCCTTTTTCTCTTTCTCTACGGTATCTTGTCATTTTTGGACTTTGTGTTTAATCTAATAGTACTTTCCTAAGAATCGGGCGTTAGAACATATAACGTCCTTCTGGTTCATAGTACTATTTGAACACACAACTTTTGTTCTTCCAGGATATTTTACAACCACATCAAAATGTGTCGTTGTCTTTCATAAATATTCATAGAACATAGGTAGTACCGATTAACTCTTTCTTTTATCTTTCCTTTAGAGATCTATTTCTTATTCATACACCATGTCTACACTTTGAAGTGTATGGTGTAGCCATTTGGAATCTAATTCCAATTACTGATTATGCTATGTCTTCAGACATGTAGTAGCCTTCGTGATTAGATCACAGGCTACTTATGAATATACTTTGATAGTTCTTCCACTATAGCTTGTGTCCATTGACTTGTCAAAACACTTGCTTTTGTGGTATATCAAGTATTCTAATCCATACTTAGAGTATTCATCAAATGAAGTACTCGTACCTTTCTTGTCTGAGTAGACATAGGTTTACATATCAGTGTTTAATCAATTTCAATACTTGTCCGGATTCTATATCCTTTATCCAGAAAGGTTTGCTTAGTTCGTATTATCTTTCAAATTCAATTCTTAGGTTGGAAGGTCCACTCCTTCAACTTAATTGATCAAATCAATTTTCAACCTTTGAATCTTATTGGAATAAATACTACTTAGCATAGAATTCACAAGTACAATGATTCAATAAAGAAATATCTCTAACAAGTAAAACGAATTATATACTACGGTTTGTTGCATCGTGGAGACTTAGGATTCATCATTCACATATTGCTAACTAATGTACCAGAATAGATAATATCATAATTTCTTCTCAATAATCATTAAATGATTAAAAGAAATAAATATCCATTCTATTAATAATAGAAAACCAGAACATAGTTCTTTCTAAAATAAAAGGGGTACATAAAAGAAATAATTCTGAATTGAAATCCTATAGCTATTCATAGATAAATCCTCTATCGCAACAGTTGCCTTCTCCACAGCATTTCCCTTGACCATTCTTTCCTTTCCAAGTCTCTGGGTTTCCTGGTGCCCCTGCATTAAAATGCATACATACCGTCAGTGGTTCCATATCTACCAACCAGGTTTCTGGTAGATAACACCGCTGGCTATGTTTTAAAGACTAAGGAGAGAATTTCATACCTCCTTGAGGAGAAAATACAGACTTCCAGTACCCAGAATGTTTTCTTTGAGAATGACTGCCTGAAGGCTTTCTCACCCTATCTTGTGGTCCAAGTACTTTAGGACTACAGGGCTTGTTTGCTTGCCTCTCCGTTCCTTGGTCCATGCCCTTAGGTTCGAAACCTTTGGCCTTGGCCATGAGAGATTGCGATTGTCTCAACTCATCCAAAAGATCCAACATCTCGAAAACGTGTTCAAGCGTTTCCTCGAAGCGACTGACCTTTATGAGTATCCTCATCGCCTCTCTTCTAACCTTTTCGTTGTCTCTAAACATTATCTTGAGTTTCAGCATGATATCATGATTAGTGGTTAATGCCAGAGCACTTTCCCACTTTTCAAAATCAGCCTTTTCCTCATCAGTTGAGACACTTTTAGGTTCAGGAGGACAAAGCTCACTGAGTACCATTTTGTACTCAGCAACAGTCTGGGTAATGTCTAATTCTCTATTCCATCCAACACAGTATGGAACCAGTGCGTTAAATTCCTTGAGTATCACAGAAAGTGGATTCATAGCTATTCTTTAAACCTATAAGCACATAAACAAATAATCAATTTAATTTCCGATATTATCTCCATCAAATAATATCATTAAATTACTAATCACATCTAAAATCCCATCAGGTATGGCAAGCCACGTGGTGTGGACGTTTACCCACCCAAGTGATTTAGCAATTAGATTTTCTTTGGTCATACATCACTTATAGCGTAACCTCGTGGGGAGGAATACTATAATGCGTATCTAAGTGTAAACCATTACTCAGCACTAAAGTAAATCGTTTGGAATTGCTACATCACCGCAAGCCACGTGGTGTGGACGTTTACGACAACTTCACAACTCTTCACAATTCCTTATAACTGTCTACATCAATTAATCCAAAATCCGTCGATATAGCAAGCCACGTGGTGTGGACGTTTACTACACCAAGAGATTTTTATAATTGACTCCCAATCACTTGAGACATTTAATCTTGTGAATTAAGACGTGGTAAATCATAAGTGAAACTCGAAGTTTCTTACCAGTGATTCACCATGCGAACGACCCTATCTCTCATAAAATGAGGGAGCCGAGCAGTCAGTCGATCCACCTTCAAAAGGATGGTACGAAGGTCTCTAATTTGTGTCCTCGACATGACCAAGTGGCTTTGGCTCCATTCCAATCCCCGGGGTGAGAATGAGTCGACTTGAAATCAATTTTGGAAAGACAAATTAGGCATTGTTTGACAAACTTAATCAATGTCTCTTGTAATGGAATTACAAGAATTATCCTCCAATGACTTGTCTATATGAACTTCAAAAGCTCATAAAAGTCACCAAGAGAACAGCAATGGAGACCATGGGTATTGTTTCCAATCCCTCTCCCACTTAGCTTTTTATAACAAAGGGATACGCTATCTAGTGCATAAAGTAAACGCATATAGCATGCATGCAAGTAATAAAGCACATAGTTATCATATAGTCAAAATAATGCTAGAAAATTATTTTCTGACTATTATGGCTTTATTCCATCCTTGTACGCATCTTCTAGTCTTCAGTCTTCGTTCTTGAATGCTCCATGTGACGAGAATATTAATCTCAATATTTAAATCTATTTATTTTTAATAAATTCAAAAGATACTTAATTCGAAAATTAAGTCAATCGAATAAATCAAAAATAAAATTAAATATTATTAATATTTTTATTTTCCTTTCCAATTCTATTAAATCTCTAGAATCCTATCCAAGTCAAACTTGGAACATTCTAGAAGACTTCCATAATAGAATAAGGAAATAAAATAAATTAGGACTCTTCTACTTTCCAAATTAATTAATTTCCATGTCCATGAATATTCCCATAAAATAGGAATAAACAATTAGGAAATAAATTAATTCCAAATTAATTCTTTTCCTTATCCATAAGAGTTCCCATAAATAAGAACACTCAATAAGGAATAAATTAATTCCAATTTAATTCTTTTCCTATTCCATGAGAGTTCCTAAAACTAAGAACACTCAAAATAGGAAAACCGAATTAAATTAGGAAAGTGAATCTCGGTAGGAGTAGCACGGGTTGGGGATCCGCGCACCACCCCCACCGATCGACCGGCCAAGGGAGAGGAGCCGCCGCCGCCACCACCCCAGCCGGCCAGCCACCACCCACCGCCGGCAGCCCACGGCCGAGGAGGGCGTCGCCCCTTCCCCATCGATCGATGCATGGGGTCGATCATGGGGATGATCGGCCCCGGTCCTTCCCTCTCATCGTCTCCTTCGTCACATCTCGTTCTCTGGCGATCGTTTCAACATCGAACCAACGTAAAATTAAATTACAAATTTAAATTATAATTCCGGTATCGATTCTATACATGAAATCGATCCTATACACTTTCCGGAAAACAAGAACAATAATAATAAAACTTAAATTCGGTCAACCCCCGAATTTTTACTATTACAAGCATTCATCCACACAAAACGAATATCGACATGTCCGAGAGTTTAATAAAAAATTATGACAATAATTATCAAATAATTAAAAAGCCATAATAGTCGGAATCCCTGCAAGGTAGAACGCAAAATCCAACATATACATGAACTAGAACCTGTATCTAATACCAATTTTTGGAAATAGATATCCCGGATTGTCTAAATAACGGAAACCGACAACCCGACCGAAATCCTCGATCGCCGGAGAACACGCCGCGAGCCGCCGTACGAGCCGGAGCTCAACCGAGCACCACCACGGTCCGCCTGTGGTGCCCAGCCGAGCCCTCGCACGGGCTCGCGATCGTCACGCGGACGATCGCTGGGGATGCACGAGGCATCCTCGGGGCTGCTCGTAGCAGCCCCGCAGCGGGTTCACGGACCCGCTGCCAGCGAGGGGTTCGCCCCTCGCATCATCGCTGCGGGGAACCCCGCAGCTCATACGAGGGCGCTGCGGGTGAACCCGCAGCCAACCCGCGATCGATCCTCGTGATCGATCGCACCCCTCGGCTCCAGCCGAGGTTCTCTTGCATCAATCCCGACGGGGATCTCTAGACCGCCGGCGGTCCGGTGGTCTTCGACCACCACCGCCCAGTCTATCCCCGTCCCCGGTCTCGTTCGTTTTTCCCGGATCTTCGTTCATGTATATATCACGATTTATTAAACGTAAAATCATAGAGGGTGTTTATCGATTTTACCTTTGATCTCGTTGTGCGGAGAAACGAGATTGATTGCAGACCTTCGGATCTTCCTACGTATTCCTTGCACTAGCTTGAACGTCGTGTGGGCGACGATCCTCCAAGCTTATGGATATCCTTCTCTCTACTTTCTCTCTCTAGAATTATGATCTTCAAGTTATGAGAATAGAGAAGACCATGTAGTGCTTTTATAGGCTACGTAGGGGATCTAAAGGAGGTGGAATATTGGGCTTCCAATATTAATGATTAAATTGAGCCCAAGCCCAAATCTATTAATCCATTAATATTAATTATATGATTAACTCAACTATATAAATATAATTGCACACCCAATATTCACCATATTATATCAAATAATATTCTCTCCGGTAGTATTATTTATTCCATGTGTTTAAGATATAAATATCCATGAATAAAATTAATTTATTGCTTAATTAATTTATTCATCTCTTATATCCGAGACTAGTACCATTTAACTTTAATTATTATGCGGAACAAATCCACTCATGAGGTTTACATAATAATTCCTTATGAACTCATCTCGGGGATATTATCAACCCTTTCGAGGACACATTTTCCCATCAAGAATTCACGGCATGTCATACATAAAATACCGTGACCCAACTTTGCCGGTAATTGATCGGTTATTCTAATCAATCAATTCCTTTGGAAAATCAAAGTCACTAATATTAAATGCACACACCCGCAATAATATTAGGGATTAAGAATAAAATACTCAGAGATTTAAATCGATTATCCAAGGCAATACTAATCGATAAATCTCCGGCGATCCGCTCAATAAACCAAGTGTACAAGTATGATAAAATAATCAAGACCAATTATTTTTTCTCTCATACAACGACTATACCGATGGATTAGTTCTTGTCCATTTAGGTCGTGAGCTACTGTTTGATTATATACGAGTGACTGATAGTATGATCTTCCGTGTGACGTCGCACACCATACTAAATACAACGTATATAATCCAGAACCATATTTGCATTTATTTAATTATAAATAATTAAAAGCAAACGATTATTTATTTAATTAGGTTAAATACTATGACCGGGAGTTTTACGATACTTTAATCTAGACATTAAGTATACAACTCCATCACTAAGTCACCAAGAATTGTGCCTCAAGGCTTTGGCCCGTCTTCTGGAATTCCTTTCTACCTCAACCCTCATCATCCGATCCATAGACACCGTGCTGTGGTTCCATTAGCTGTAGTCCAAGAATTCTATGCCGACTCTCAGTTGGTTGAAAAATGACAAGCTGAACATGTTGTTGCGTACAACAGGATGGTTGAGGCGCAAGAAAAACAAAAACAATCTTTCAAGAAACTTCAACGGGAGATCCAACAAGGGGGAGGACTTGGAGATGTTGGAGCCCCAGATGCTAGTTTGAAGGACACTTTTATTTTAAAGATGGTTAGGGATGCGATTCAGGAAGCTCATGTGCAGCTGTCCAAAAGCAAGCTCATTGAAGTTGTGAGCGATGACGGTGAAAAGACGGATGAAGATATTTTTGAAGGGATTTTGAACTATCGTGACAAAGGGAAAGGGAAGATGGATGATACTACAAATCCAGGGGCGTCGTTCGCGATGCCGTCTGATGGTCTGAGAGACGAAGATGATGTCAACGTTGTGGATGTTGACGACGGTGCTGGTGACGGTTTGGGTGAGCAAGAAATTTTCGGGGATCCGGAAACCGACTCCGATGAAAGTGATGACTCTAGCTCTGATGATGGCTTCCGTTATGAAGACGATGAAGAAGAGTTGATCGGAAGTCCGGAACGTGATCTGTCTCCCACAGCCTCACCGAAAGATTGAAGTTCAAGTTCCAAGTTTTTTAATTTCTGTTTTTCATAACTCTTGAACTCATTAATCTTGTTTTGTTTTTGCATGCATTCAACTCTGAACTTATTCGTCCATGCATGGTTTTTCATATTTGGTTAACTCTTGAATACTTGTTGAAACTTGGTTTATCGTACTTTGAATTCTCTATCTAAGTTTTGATGACTGGTGTGAATTTTGTCTAAGTATTATTATGGTTTTTCATTTATTGTATGATTGATGTTTTTCCATCTTTTTACTTAGTTATTTTTTATGGTTTGTTTGGTTGAGGGGGAGATACTTGTATCTCGTTTTTACTTAACCTTGTTTTTGTGAGTTGTGCCAAAAAGGGGGAGATTGTAAATGTTGGTTTTGGCGACAACGTGTTTTTGTACTTGTGATTTTGTCCTTGTGTTTTTGATTTTAGGATTACAGGTTAAGAATCCGAAGTCAACCTTGTGCATGGAAATGGAGACTTGAGTCTCCACTTTTGGTCATGCACAGAAACGGAGAATCTAGTCGCCGCTTTGGATGATGACACAGAAACGGCGACTGGCGTCGCCACTTTGGACAAGGACATGAAAACGGCGACTCGAGTCGCCGCTTTTGGTGACACGAGGAAACGGCGACTCGTGTCGCCGATTTTGGTGCATGGCAAGTTTTCCAGCGACAACTGTCGCCGGTTTTGGGTGCTACATGAAAACGGCGACTGAAGTCGCCGTTTGTGGTGTGTTTTGAAACGGCGACTGGCGTCGCCGTTTTTGGTGCCGTGCATATTTTCAGCGACTCGGTTCGCCGGTTTGGACGCTACATGGAACGGCGACTGGAGTCGCCGGTTTTGCGCCCCTACCTAAAAACCGGCGACTCATGCTACATGTTTTGGTTTCAACAATTGAGTGCTTACAACGTGATTTCTTTCACCAAGTACTCAGTTCAAGGAAATGAAGAATTGTTCCAAGTTTGCAACTTCAACAATATCGACGACCATGAAGACGATGAAATTTTGAAGCTTCGACACTTAGAGTTTTTCACAAGAAATTGAAGATGAAGAATTGAGATCGATGGAGTCAAGATTGAAATTGAAGTTTGATTTTGAAATTGAAGATTCAAGATTCGAAGATTCAAGAATCGAAGATTCAAGATTCCAAGATTCAAGAATCCAAGTTCTACAATAATGATGTCATCCATGGAAAAGTGACATAGGCCAAGCATGCGACGAATGAGAACGTGCCACGTCATCACCCTCACATGTGCGGCTCTACTATAAATACCCATGGATTTGAGTTTCATCATTTGACGATTTTGAGAGAACGAAATCTGATTTTTAGAATCGTAACCGAGCTTCGAGTTTGTGTAGTAGCTTTTGCGCCGTGTGCCAATATTAGAGCTAGGAGATTTAGCTTTAGGTACTCGTGTGCTAGTTGCAAGTTAGTGGGAGTTGTTGCGACACTTGGGAAACTTCTTGTAATCGTTTTGCCTACCATACTCTTCAAGTGTAATAGTTTAGTTTTGTTGATCAATGAAATGAAAACTATTACATAACTTTGTCTCCACTTTTTATACTACGAATTGTGCGAGTGTTTTGACAGACTGAAGCTGTTGCTGTGTGTTTAAGACCAACTTCGCGAAAAGTTTTCACTCCCGAATAAGTAAAGTTCAAACATTAAATGTTTTTAATAAAGTTACATCATGATACTCATAGTAGCCAAATTCGATTGTTCTCTTCATATGAATTATCCCTGAAGGATATCTTTTGAAAATCGAGAACTAATGTACTATGTGGATACTCATGTAATATTGAAAAACTCGATTCCAATTAAATGTAATTTCTCAGAAAATTATATATTGAGATTTATTTTGGTCTCCAAAAGGGTGGAGTGAAACAATCAAAGAAGAAAACACGAAATCCCTGCAGGATCGTGCAAAATCATTTATTTGATTTGATTATTCGTTAATAAAGTTTGAATCACACAAGTATTTTGATCCCCGAAGAATCATTGATAAAGATATTGTATCCCCGAAGGATGATTGGTAAATATATTGTATCCCCGAAGGGTCATTGGTAAATATATTATTACGCAATGATGACATACTAAGAGTGAGCTCCGGAAGAGCTTTACTAATTATCCCCACGAGTACTAGAAATGTACTTAAAATGAAAATGATGCATATCATGATTATTATTAAGTGCGTGGAAATTGTTATTTCCCATCTGCGAATTAATTTGAAATATTCAACTTATATTCATATCACCACTAAAGTGTATGAACGAGCATAATATCTTGAGCCTTCTGTTGAGCTACAAAAATCCTCCACAGACGCGTGTCATGGGCCAACCTACCAGCTCACTTCTACGAGAAGTCGGGTCGAGCGAAATTACCACCCTTCACGGAGCACAGGTGCAGCTCGCGCCGGAAGAAATTATCCTTAAAAGACTTCTACCGTACCCCGGACCTCACCACGGGCATCAAGCACGGGCAAAGACGACCATACATGCGGGTCCAGGGACCGTACTCCGGACCACGCCCGAGCACCGAGCAAGGAGACTGACAACCCAACATACACAAGGACCGCGCCGCGAGCACCCGGCATGGGCGACCACAACCGTACATGCGGGACGGCGGGACGACGAGGTTCGAGCCCCCCGAGCACCAAGCACGACAACGACGACCTTACATTGCGGGAATACGACCTTCGAGCCCCCGAGCACCCGCCACGGGCAACCATGACCATACATGCGAGACGACGGGGCTCCGAGACCCAAGACCTCGACCGAGTACCCGACACGGGCGACGACGACCGAATACGTGCGGGACGACGGGGCTCCGAGACCCAAGACCTCGACAGAGTGCCCGGCATGGGCGACGACGACCGAATACGTGCGGGACGACGAAGCTTTGAGACCCAAGACCACGACCGAGCACCAAGCACCGGTACCGAACACCATCGCATGAGTGGTACGCGTTGCGGAGAGAGCTAAGGTATAGAAGGGGATAAGACGATATACTGGAGCTCCGGGTTCCGAGACCCGGCTCGGTGACCATCACTACCTCCGGGCTCCGAGACCCAACTTGGTGAGAATGTAGATAAAGCCTACACCGGGTAGAAGTGCACAAATAGAAGACGTTTCTACTTTATGCATGTGAAACCACGCGTCGATAATGGACAGGTGGTTTCTACTTCATTCCCCTATAAATAAGATGTATCCGGGACAATGAGAGAGGGAGACCCACCTACTGTAATAGTTCTCGAGGAAGAACAAGATAAAATACCAGTAAATAAATAGAGATATTAATCTCGGGCATTCAAGCCTAGTCTCGGTGTGATTTCATTTCAGTTCCCTTTCTACATACAAATATCCCTGTTTTTTGAGTCGTCTCCAAACCCTACCGAGCGCATATAATATATAATAAATCCTGACAAAAACGACCCAAAACAGTTGGCGCGCCAGGTAGGGAACTGAGAAATCTAACCATCCGAGATCCGGCTACGAGATGTGGAGCAGTGAAGAAGGACGAGCCACGGCGTCAGAACCATCACCGTTTCCCGAGAGACGGAAGCTGGAACGGGGAAGGATGCTGGCCGGAGAAGATGAAGACGTCGTCCCGGTCTCAGATCTAGAGCAAGATCCACTGGAGATGGAGGAAGATGTTCGAGAAGAATGCCGAACGGAGTACCTTACAACCTAGAACCGAAGGGACGATGCCTTGGTTGCGCGAGTTATACGCCGCCCACGGCCCAATCGTCGACAATGCTTAGCGCGTGCGGGGCAATGTCCACCACCACCGTTAACTTCGGACACGGGTACCTTTGGTATACTGGGTACTCCGAAGAAGACCGAGGGCGCGAATGAACTTCAACGTTGCAGGTACGTGTTAACCACACCGCTTAATCATGCAGGACACCGGACCCCGGGTGCCGACCCACTTGTCCTGGAACTCGGTCCCGGCCCAGCGAACACAAACTACATGCAACCGAGGGCTCAACACCGGACCCTAGATGCAAACCCACTTTTTCTGGAGCCCGGTCCCAGTCCCGTGGACATGTACTACATGCAAGCACGACCGGGTGCGCAACGACGGACCTCGGAGGCAAACCCAAAATCCCCGGGGCCCGGTCCCGGTCTCTCAGACATACTGGTCCCGGGGCCCGAGCCCCACCGACCAACCCCGGGGCCCAATCCTGGTTTCTCAGACTTATACAATAGAATAGCGGGGATGGAGCAAAGGCTAGCCGAGACCCAGGTCCAGCCCACACTTACAAATTTCCATAAAGAGCCTTTGGCTCCGGAGATAGTAGAGGCATACTTCCAGGATGAGGTCCACCCACTCCAAACCCCTCTCTACGATGGGAAGACGGACCCGGAGACTCACCTGAGTCGGTTCCGAACGCGCATGTCCGCTAGAGGAGCCACCGACGCCACCCGTTGCCGTCTTTTCCCGCTCACCCTAGGGGACATGGCCTTTAAATGGTACACATGTTTATCGTCAAATTCCATACATAGTTTTGATGAACTTGTACACCGTTTCCTTGCACACTTTGCGTCCAAGATCAACCAGCTGAAGCAGAGCCAGAGGTTGATCGGCATCCAACAAAAGATCGGAGAAACAGATGAGGTGTACGTGGACCGAGTAGGTGATATTTTGCTCGAAGGTGAAGAGGTCAACGACTCATTAAAATTGCACGTCGCGATGTCCGGCCTCAGGAGAAACTCGGAACTGTTCAAACAACTTATGCTGAGTTGTCCCCAAATCTACGAAGATTTCGAAGTCAAAGCCGGGGCTCAATGTCGTTACCAACGCCTTATAAGAAGTGATGAGCCCTCCTCGCATGCCCCGAAGGAGAGCTACGGGGCCTAATAACCCATCTCGGGTACCGGGACAGTTAGCTTCCGTCACCCCGGGCCACTGTATTAAAATCTCTAACCCCTACCGGCGCACGGTGCACGGTTAGGGGAAACCAGTAAGAGACTAATCAGTATTTTGTCATACTTGTACTCCTATGTTGAAAATGTTTTTGCAGACCCCGTAAGCTCAATATCGACTAAACTGGGGAAGCACAAGGAAACGAACCGTAGGCTTTCGCGGCTCCGAAAGGATCCCGGGCCCGGTCTCGCCGTAAGAAACGAACCGTAGGCTTTCGCGGCTCCGAAATGATCCCGGGCCCGGTCTTGCCGTAAGAAACGAATCGTAGGCTTTCGCGGCTCCGAAAGGATCCCGGGCCCGGTCTCGCCGTAAGAAACGAACCGTAGGCTTTCGCGGCTCCGAAAGGATCCCGGGCCCAGTCTCGCCGTAAGAAACGACCCGTAGGCTTTTGCGGCTCCGAAAGGATCCCGGGCCCGGTCTCGCCGTAAGAAACGAACCGTAGGCTATCGCAGCTCCGAAAGGATACCGGGCCCGGTCTCGCCGTAAGAAACGAACCATAGGCTTTCGCGGCTCCGAAAGGATCCCGGGCCCGGTCTCGCCGTAAGAAACGAAGCGTAGGCTATCGTGGCTCCGAAAGGATCCCGGGCCCGGTCTCGCCGTAAGAAACGAACCGTAGGCTGTCGCGGCTCCGAAAGGATCCCGGGCCCGGTCTCACCATAATGAAAGACATGTAGGCTGTCGCGGCTCCGAAAGGATCTCGGGCCCGGTCTCACCGTAATGAAAGACTTGTAAGCTGTCGCGGCTCCGAAAGGATCCCGGGCCTGGTCTCACCCTAATGAAAGACATGTAGGCTGTCGCGGCTCCGAAAGGATCCCGGGCCCGGTCTCACCATAATGAAAGACATGTAGGCTGTCGCGGCTCCGAAAGGATCCCGGGCCCGGTCTCACCATAATGAAAGACTTGTAGGCTGTCGCGGCTCCGAAAGGATCCCGGGCCCGGTCTCGTCGTAATGAACAACTTGTAGGCTTTCGCGGCTTCGAAAGGATCCCGAGCCCGGTCTCGCTAATTTATTTATCACGCTGCACGACCTGAGGGTGGCCGCGGTCTAGACAGGGCCCGCGCCCCGTCTACTAGATATTCACCGATTTAGCCGACGTGCGACCTAAACAAGCAGACCACTCCAATGGTATTCTCCTGGGGCCAGCATAAACACCTCGAGACAAACGACGATGACATGCGACACCCTATGTGGAAACGTACTCGAAGCTCGGCAAACCCGGGTCCCGGATCACGCACACCGGTAACACCAGTATTTACATATATATTTCTATAATATATATATATACACATATATATATATATATACACATATATATATATATACACATATATATATATATATATATATATATATATATATATATATATATATATATATATATATATATATATATATTTGTATACGTAATGCAATCGGCTAAGAAACGAAAAAATCTTACCCGGAGTCTGGGGCCGGAACCTGGAGCCGGCAAAAGAAAAATAAATACTCGAGGCCCGGGGTGGCCTACCCGCTACAACATTTGAAACAAAATACAAAAATGGTGTTTATGTGTATATATATACTTAACCCATTAAAGTGCCAAAGTGGAAAGATAAAATATATTTCAAAGAATAATACCCGGACCCGAGAAAAGAGATAAATAAAATAACATGTTGTAACTATATACATGCAATGTTTACGTACATGTGCCCGAGTCCCATGGCAAGACTTTAATATTGGTAAAAACTTTTTTATTTAGACTCGGGAAGAAAAAACAAATAAATAAATAAAAATTGTATGTTTATAATATATATATATATATATTTATATTTGATCCCGGGACTCGGAAGAAGAAAAAACAAAATGGGTCCGTGAGGATTATTCTCAAGACCGGGAGCCGGGAACCGGGAGCTAGGGGTCGTCGGGTATATGCCAAACGAAGAGCGAGACGAAACTCGACCAAACCATAGTCGATCGAGCCATGAAGCCCAGCCACCGCGACGAGCCGCTGCTGCCCGTACCAGCCCTAACCAGCCGCACGCCCCAGGCCATGCCGCCGCCACCGCTGCGTCGCTACCACCGCCGCCTCGCCGTCAGTACCTCATCGAGTCATCGTGTGGATGAGTTGCAGCCCCTTGACGTGAGGACGAGGAGTTGTACCTGGCCGGAGCAAACAAGCTGCTGTCTGTGTGAGCCGTGGCGAGCCAACGACGGTCAACCGCGACACACGCACGCCCGAGCTGCTTCCACAATCGTCAACAAGAGGAGACACTTCGTCGCACCTAACCATTCCATTAAAGAAAACAAGCGACAAATCCATAAACCAAAGACCGGAGTTACTCAACTTACAGAGAAATCAGCGGAGTTCCTCCACGGACTTCTCTGGGGGCCAATGTTGAGCCAAAAAAATCCTCCACAGACGCGTATCATGGGCCCACCTACGAGCTCACTTCTACGAGAAGTCGGGTCGAGCGAAATGACCACCCTTCACGGAGCACAGGTGCAGCTCGCGCCGGAAGAAATTATCCTTAGAAGACTTCTACCGTACATGTTAAAACTCCTTCTCCTTCAATAGTGAAACACATAGCTTGATATCGACTTACACCGGTCCTCATCCGATTAGAAATCTAAGAGAATGTAATCCAAAGGAAAGGCCCGTCTGCTTCGTAGTCTAGAACAGTACTTCGAATGTACTTTTACAGCAGTCGAATATTCCTTTCCAGGATTACCTTGATATCCTCCCACTATGCTCACTGCATAGCCGATATCAGGTTCTTGTTTTCAACAATGCATTTATTAAACTTTCTACACTCAAAGTGTAGGAAACTGCTTTCATTGCTTCTATCTCCTTTTGTGTTCCTCAAACACATATCCTTAGATAGATGCATTCCGCCTCTGAAAGGTAACGAACCTTTCTCGGAATCTTGCATGTTAAAACGAACCATAATCATATATATGTAAGATGTCCAGGAGAAGTACAATGTTCTTTTATTGAGATCCTAGATCTTAAGAACATGCTCTAACTTCTTCTTTATCTCATATATCGATTTTTCTAGACAACCATCATTTTATGTCTGACAACATCTTTACATTGTTGCCAATGATAAAATGTTATCTACATAAAACCTCCGAGAAACACCACCTTGTTTCCATCACGTTTCCCATACACACGATTCGTCAATGCCTTTTGATGAATCCATCAAATGGACTATCTCATCAATTCGCAAGTACCACGAACTCAATGCTTTGTTTCAATCCATAAATGGATCAACTAAGCTTGTACTCTAAATGATCTCGCCTCTTAGCAATAATCCTTATTGCTCTCCAAGAAGGCACATTTAGATCTAGTACTGCCTTCATGTAGATTTAGGGATCGATTTCACGTATACTAGGTCCAGAGTCCGAAGACTCACCTAGTTTTATGAATATCTCCGGTTGTTATACAACCTCCCACTACAATGGCGTTCCGGTGTATAAACAGTAATAACAGTAGGTGCAGTTAGTGGTGTACCGCTACTCGGTTCGGCTGGTTCTAAGTCTTAATCGTTTTCTCTCTTTTCAGAAGTATCATGTCATTTTGGGCTTGTGGTTCATCTAATAGATTTCCTCTAAGAACCGGGCGTTAGAACTTATAACGTCCTTCTGGTTCATAGTACCATCGAACACACATCTTTTGTTCCTCTAGGATATTCTACAACCACATTTGAATGCGCCGTTGTTTCCAAGACATATCCATAGAACATAGGTAGTTCCGTTTAACTCGTGCTTTTACTATTTCTATAAGAGTTCAATTTCTTATTTCCGACACACCAATCTTACAGAGGACTGTATGGTGTAGTCACTTGGGATCCAATCCCAAGCTCTGATCATAAATCAGAGTCAATCAATTCTAATACTTGTCCGGATCTTATATCTTATATCCATAAAGGATTGCTTAGTCGTATTATCTTCCAAATTAGATTCTTAGGTCGGAAGGTCCACTCCTTCAACTTAATTGATCTTACAATCAATTTTCGACCTTTGAACTTCTTATTTGAATAAATATGACTCAGCATAAGATTCCACAAGTATAAATGATTTAATAAAGAAATCTCTTATTAGTAAAACGAGTTGTATAAAACGGTTCGTCGCATCGTGGTAGACTCAGGATTCATCATTTATATATTGCTAGCTAATGTACCAAAATAGATAATATCATTATCTCTTCTTATAACCATCAAATGATTAAAAGAAATAAAATATCCATTCATTAGAAATCCAGAACAAAGTTCTTTCTAATATGAAAGGTACATAAAAGCAATAACTCAAAATGAAATCCTATAAAATGTCCTCCACTGCAACAGCTGCCTCCTTACAGCATTGCCCATCTCAACTACGATCTTTTCTTTTCTAAGTCGTCGGGTTTCCTGGAACCCTTGCATTTAGAATGCACATACCGTCAGTGGTTCCATATCTACACACCAGGTTCCGCTAGATAATACCACTGACTATGTTTTACGACTAAAGAAAATTTCGTACTTCTTTTGAGAGGATAATCAGACTTCCAGTACCCAGACTGTTTGTATCGAGAATACTTGCCTCATGGATTTCTCGTCCCATCTCGTAGTTCAAGTAATCTTAGAACCACTGGGTTTCTTTGCTTTCTTTTCCTTTTCCCCGATTCATGCCTTTAGGTTCGAAACCTTTGGCATTGGCTACAAGAGCTTGCGATCTCCGTCTCAACTCGTCTAAAAGGTCAATCATCTCAAAAACGTGTTTAAGCGTTTCCTCGAAGCGACTGGCCTTTATGAGTATCCTCATCGCTTCTTGTCTAGCCGCCTATGTCAATAGGCTCGGAAGGACAAAGCTCATTGAGTACAACCTTGTACTCTTTAACAGTTTGGGTAATGTCTAGATCTCTTTTCCAATCATTACATTTAGGGACCAGTGAGTTTAAAATCCTTACGTATCACAGAAAGTGGGTTCAAAGCCATTTCCTAATCTATGAGCACATATAACAACAAACAATCGATTTAATCTCCGATATTATCTCCCTCAAATAATATCATTAAACCACTAATCACCTCTAAAATCCCATCAGATATGGCAAGCCACGTTCGTGTGGACGTTTACCTATCCAAATGATTTAGCAATTAGATTTGCTTCGGTCGTACATCAATTATAGCGTTACTTCGTTGGGAAGAATACTATAAAGCGTACCTAAGTGTAAACCATTACTCAGTATCTAAGAAGATTGTTTGGGACACGTATATTCACCGCAAGCCACGTTCGTGTGGACGTTTACGTTAACATATGTTGGAATTCGATATCCCGGAATTAATAAATTAATTAAAATTAATTATCTAATTAATTCCGACCGAAATCCTTCGAATATCCGGATTGTCTAAATTGCGGAACCGACAATCCAATCGAAAAACCTTTCGCCGGAGATCACATGAACACCATCGCACGCGCCGGAGCAAGACCGAACGCACGACATGGCCGAAGCCATGCACGCGCGCCCAGCCGAGCCCCCGCGGCTAGGGTTTCATGCGATCGCATCTTGCGATCGCTGGGTTGCATCACAACAACCCTACGGCGAGTCCGGCGACTCGCCGTTCGCACAGGAGGGGGCGGCTCGTCCCACGAGCCGCGGCGGCGCCAGCCCGCCACCCCAGCGATCGAACCTTTGGTTCGATCGCACCCCCAGCCGTGGGCTGGGGTCCTTCGATGCGCACGCCCCCGGTTCAGCCGGGGCGTGTTTGGTTCGATCCCCACGGGGATCCTTGAACCGCCGGCGGTCCGGTGGTTCGTCCACCACCGCCCGGTTCGATCCTCGTCCGGGGTTCGTCCTCGGATCTTGGTTCTACGGTATTTTCAATAATAATCGATTAAAATCATAAAGGGTGTTTACGATTTTACTTTCGATTCGTTGTGCGGAGAAACGAGATCAATCGATGACCTTGAGATCTTACGACGTATTCCTTGCACTAGCCCGGACGTCGTGTGGGCGACGATCTACCGAACTCCATGGATCTCCCTATCTACTTTCTCTCTCTAGAATTGTGATCTTCAAGTTATATGAGAATAGAGAAGACCATGTAGTGCTTTTATAGGCTACGTAGGGGATCTAAAGGAGGTGGAATATTAGGCTTCCAATATTGAAGATTAAATTGAGCCCAATGCTCAAGTCCATTAATCCTTATCAATATTAATTAATTCTATTTTCCACTATATAAAATTAATTGCACTCCCAATATTAAACCATATTATATCAAATAATATTTCTCCGGTAGTATTATTTATTCCGTGTATTTAAGATATAAATATCCATGAATAAAATTAATTTATTGCTAATTAATTTATTCATCTCTTATATCCGAGATTAGTACCATTCAACCTTAATTATTAGGCGGAATGAATCCACCTGCAGGGTTTACATAATAATTCCTTATGAACTCATCTCGGGGACATTATCAACCCTTACGGGATACACTTTCCCGTCAAGTATTCACGGCATGCCATATATAAAATACAGTGACCCAACTTAACCGGTGATTAACCCAATAATTAAATCGGTTAATTCCTTTGGTAAATCAAAGTCACTTATATTAAATATACACACCCGCAATAGTTTCGGGGATTAAGAATAAAATACACTGAGACTCGAATCGATTATCGCCAGCAATCCTAATCGATGAATCTCAACGATCCGCTCAATACACCAAGTGTACAAGTGTGATAAAATAATCAAGACATATTATTTTCTCTCTCACACAACGACTATACCGATGGATTGGTCCGTGTCCATCTAGGTCGTGAGCAACTGTTCGATTAAATACGAGTAACCGATAGTATGATCTTCTGTGTGGGGCCCGACACACCATACTAACTACAACGTATAGAATCCAGGACTATGTTTTGCATATATTTAATTATAAATAATTAAACGCAAACAATTGTTTATTTAATTAAATAGATTAGTGGCAATGGATCGTGAGTTTCCGTTACTTAAATCTAGACATTAAGTACACAACTCCAACACGTGTGACGTCGCACACCATACTAAATACAACGTATATAATCCAGAACCATATTTGCATTTATTTAATTATAAATAATTAAAAGCAAACGATTATTTATTTAATTAGGTTAAATACTATGACCGGGAGTTTTAAGATACTTTAATCTAGACATTAAGTATACAACTCCATCAATCTCCCACTTATACTAAGGTCTAGTCATTTCATCCAAACTCCCGACTCCCATACTCATCACGTGCTTAATATGCACTTCCAAAGAAGTGCCTTTGTGCATGAGCATTCTAGGTTGCCGCTTCCGAAGTTATCTTGGTGACTACAGCGTCGTCTCACTTGACGATGACTCGAATCAGGTGGTACTTGCTCTATGTGTTATCATCACTATGGACTTATGATTTCTTTCAGTTTGCCATTGCACCGCTATTTTAATAGCCATTGGTAAACCAAGAATCATATCTAAGTCCAGAGGTTATCCCAAAGCTTTACCACAACTTCCGCTGCCTCTGAGGCTGCATTATGGTTACCCATGGTTGAGTCCGAAAGCATCGTGCTTTTCACTCTTCCATTCTAAAGTTTTACCTCTTTTTACTAGTGAACACATAGCCTGATATCGACTTACACTGATCCTTATTTGATTAGAGATCTGAGAAATGTAATCCAAAGGAAACACCTCGTCTGCTTCGTAGTCTAGAACAGTACTTCGAAAGTACTCTTACAGCAGTCGAATATTCCTTTCCAGGATTACTTTGATATCCTCTCACTATGCCAACTGCATAGTTCATATCCGGTTCTTGTTTTTCAACATTGCATTTTAAAGCTTTCCAAACCCACAGTGTAGGGAAATGCTTTCACCGCTTTTATCTCCTTTATGTGTTCAAAACACATGCCTTTAGATAGATGCATTCCTTTGAAAAGTAACATACCCTTCTTGAAATGATGCATGTTAAAACGAACCTTAATCGTATAAGATTTCCTAAGAGAAGTACAATGTTCTTTCTCAAGATCCTAGATCTCAAGAACATGATCTAACTTCTTCTTTATCTTATATATCGATTCTATCTTAGACAACCATTATTTTGTGCCTGATAACACTTTTACATTGTTCCCAATGATAGAATATTGTCTACACAAAACATCCGAGAAACACCACCTTGTTTCTATTATGTTTCCAATACACACTATTCGTTCATGCCTTTTGATGAATCCATCAAATGGACTATCTCATCAATTCGCAATTACCACGAAATACAGCTTTGTTACAATCCATAAATGGATCAACTAAGCTTGTACTCTAAATAATCTTGTCTCTTAGCAATAATCCTTATTGCTCTCTAAGAAGACATATTTAGATTTAGTACAGCCTTTATGTAGTTTCAGGGATTGATTTCACGTTTACTAGATCCAGAGTTCAACAACTCTTCTAGTCTTATGAACATCTCCGGTTATCCACAACCTCCCACTACAACGGCGTTCCGGTGTATAAACAGTAATAACAGTAGGTGCAGTTAGTGGTGTACCGCTACTCGGTTTGGCTGGTTTCCAGTCCTTGTCCTTTTCTCTCGTTCTAAGGTATCTTGTCATTTTGGGCTTTGCGTTTCATCTAATAGTACTTTCCCAAGAACCGTGCGTTTGAACATGTAACGTCCTTTTGGTTCATAGTACTATTTGAACACACAACTTTTGTTCTTCCAGGATATATTACAACCACATCAAAATGTGCCGTTGTCTTTCATAAATATTCATAGAACATAGGTAGTACCGATTAACTCTTTCTTTTATCTTTCCTTTAGAGATCTATTTCTTATTCATACACCATGTCTACACTTTGAAGTGTATGGTGTAGCCATTTGGAATCTAATTCCAATTACTGATTATGCTATGTCTTCAGACATGTACTAGCCTTCGTGATTAGATCACAGGCTACTTATGAATATACTTTGATAGTTCTTCCACTATAGCTTGTGTCCATTGACTTGTCAAAACACTTGCTTTTGTGGTATATCAAGTATTCTAATCCATACTTAGAGTATTCATCAAATGAAGTACTCGTACCTTTCTTGTCTGAGTAGACATAGGTTTACATATCAGTGTTTAATTTTCAATACTTGTCCGGATTCTATATCCTTTATCCAGAAAGGTTTGCTTAGTTCGTATTATCTTTCAAATTCAATTCTTAGGTTGGAAGGTCCACTCCTTCAACTTAATTGATCAAATCAATTTTCAACCTTTGAATCTTATTTGAATAAATACTACTTAGCATAGAATTCACAAGTACAATGCTTTAATAAAGAAATATCTCTAACAAGTAAAACGAATTATATACTACGGTTTGTTGCATCGTGGAGACTTAGGATTCATCATTCACATATTGCTAACTAATGTACCAGAATAGATAATATCATAATTTCTTCTCAATTATCATCAAATGATTAAAAGAAATAAATATTCATTCTATTAATAATAGAAAATCAGAACATAGTTCTTTCTAAAATAAAAGGGTACATAAAAGCAATAATTCTGACATGAAATACTATAGCTACTAAAAGCAGATAAAATGTCTTCCACTGCAACAATTTCTTCCTCTACAGCTTTGCCCATGTAGACTCGAACTCTTCTTCTCTAAGTCGCCGGGTTTTCTGGAACCCCTGCATTTAAAATGCACATACCGTCAGTGGTTCCATATCTACACACCAGAATTCTGGTAGATAATACCGCTGACTATGTTTTAATGACTAAAGAGGAATTCGTACCTTTGAGAGGACAATCAGACCTCCAGTGTCCAGATTTCTTGCATCGGAAGCACTTGCCCTTAGGCTTGCTGGTCCCTTCACGCGATGCTTGCCTCTTTGCACCACTGGGTTTCCAGCCTTGCTTCCTTTTCTTGCCCCTACCTTCAATAGGCTTAAAGCCTTTGGACTTGGTAGCTACAAGCGCTTGAGACTTGCCCTTCCTGTAAATCCCCTCTGCCGCCTTCAGTTCAGTCAGGAGTTGCGCAAGAGTATAAGATAGTTTACCCATATTATAACTCATGCGAAACTTCTCAAAACTAGGGGTCAGAGACTGGAGTATGATGTCGACTTGCGTCTCACCATCAATTTGAGCTCCTAGGATCTCAAGTTCATTCAACAAACTCATCATCTTAAGAACGTGCTCCCCAACGGGCGTTCCTTCAGACTGAGTAGTTGTCATAAGGACTCTCATGGCTTCTTGCCTTGCCGCACGATCTTGCTGCCCAAACACATCCTTGAGGTTGTACAACATATCCTCGGCATTGTCCATCGACTCATGTTGGGTTTGGAGTACATTTGACATAGAAGCCAAAATATAACACCTAGCCATTTCATCAGCCTTTTTCCACTTCCGATATGCTTCATTTTCCTCATTAGTTGAGGCATTCGTGGGCTCAGCATGGCACTGATCATAGAGTACAAACTTGTACTCTTCAGAAGTTAGGACAATGTCCAGATTTCTCCTCCAATCAATATAATTGGGGCCAGTGAGTTTATTCTCCTTGAGTATCACATAAAGTGAATTCATAGCTATTCTCTAAACCTATAAGCACATAAACAAATAATCAATTTAATTTCCGATATTATCTCCCTCAAATAATATCATTAAATTAATAATCACATCTAAAATCCCATTAGGTATGGCAAGCCACGTGGTGTGGACGTTTACCCATCTAAATGATTTAGCAATTAGATTTTCTTTGGTCATACATCCCTTATAGCGTAACCTCGTGGGGAGGAATACTATAATGCGTATCTAAGTGTAAACCATTACTCATCACTAAAGTAAATCGTTTGGAATTGCTACATCACCGCAAGCCACGTGGTGTGGACGTTTACGACAACTTCACAACTCTTCACAATTCCTTATAACTGTCTACATCAATTAATCCAAAATCCGTCGATATAGCAAGCCACGTGGTGTGGACGTTTACTACATCAAGAGATTTTTATAATTGACTCCCAATCACTTGAGACATTTAATCTTGTGAATCAAGACGTGGCAAATCATAAGTGAAACTCGAAGTTTCTTACCAGTGATTCACCATGCGAACGACCCTATCTCTCATAAAATGAGGGAGCCGAGCAGACAATCGATCCACCTTCAAAAAGATGGTACGAAGGTCTCTAATTTGTGTCCTTGACATGACCAAGTGGCTTTGGCTCCATTCCACTCCCCGGGGTGAGAATGAGTCGACTTGAAATCAGTTTTGGAAAGACAAATTAGGCATTGTTTGACAAACTTAATCAATGTTTCTTTGTAAAAAGAATTACAAGAATTCTCCTCCAATGGCTTGTCTATATGAACTTCAAAAGCTCATAAAAGTCACCAAGAGAACAGCAATGGAGACCATGGGTATTGTTTCCAATCCCTCTCCCACTTAGCTTTTTATAACAAAGGGATACGCTATCTAGTGCATAAAGTAAACACATATAGCATGCATGCAAGTAATAAAGCACATAGTTATCATATAGTCAAAATAATGCTAGAAAATTATTTTCCGACTATTATGGCTTTATTCCACCCTTGTACGCATCTTCTAGTCTTCAGTCTTCGTTCCTGAATGCTCCATGTGACGAGAACATTAATCTCAATATTTAAATCTATTTATTTTTAATAAATCCAAAAGATACTTAATTCGAAAACTAAGTCAATCGAATAAATCGAAAATAAAATTAAATATTATTAATATTTTTATTTATTTTATTTATTTTATTTTTCCTTTCCAATTCTATTAAATCTCTAGAATCCTATCCAAGTCAAACTTGGAACATTCTAGAAGACTTCCATAATAGAATAAGGAAATAAAATAAATTAGGACTCTTCTACTTTCCAAATTAATTAATTTCCATCTCCATGAAAATTCCAATAAAATAGGAATAATCAATTAAGAAATAAATTAATCCCAAATTAATTCTTTTCCTTATCCATGAGAGTTCCCATAAATAAGAATACTCAATAAGGAATAAATTAATTCCAATTTAATTCTTTTCCTATTCCATGAGAGTTCCTAAAAATAAGAACACTCAAAATAGGAAAACTGAATTAAATTAGGAAAGTGAATCTTGGTAGGAGAAGCACTGGGTGGGGATCCCCGTACCCCTCCCACTCGATCGGCCACCACACCGGGAGGAGCACCGCTGCTGGAATTCGATATCCCGGGGTATCAAAAATTGCGGAACCGATAACCCCGACCGAAAATCCCGTCGCCGGAAACCCGCGAACCACCGGACGGAACCGGGCTCGACCCGAGCATCGCCGCGGGATGAACCCGCGGCCGAAACCCTAGCCGAGCCCCCGCCGGGGCTCGCGATCGCGCGTGCGATCGCTGGGCTGCTCCGGCAGCCCCGGGCGGTGAGTCCGGCGACTCACCGCCATCGTCGGAGGTGGGGGGCACCACCAGCCGCGGCGCCAGCCCGCGGCAGTCCCCCCGGCGATCGAGCTAGGGCTCGATCGCCCCAGCCGCGGCTCCCTCTCGATGCGCGCCGGCGGTCGAAGCCCTAGGGCTCGACCGCCATCCCTCGGCTCCCAGCCGAGGGCTCTCTCGATGCTTCGCCGGGGATCTCGAATCCCCGTCCCCGAAGTTCGTCGTTTACCCGGATCGTGCGTTCATGTATGTATCACAATCAATTCACATAAAATCATAGAAGGGAGTATATGATTTTACCTTTCAATTCGTTGTGCGGAGAAACGAATCTAAGTTGATGACCTTACGATCTTCCCACGTATTCCTTGCACTCCGTTCAAACGTCGGGTGGGCGACGATCTATCGAACTCCTATGGATCTCCTTCAACTCTCTAGAATATCAAGTATGATAATCTTGTCTTATTCCAACGTTTTCAACGTTATGAATTATGAAGGCCATGTAGTGCTTTTATAGGCTACGTAGGGGATCTAAAGGAGGTGGAATATTGGGCTTCCAATATTGAAGATTAAATTGAGCCCACTGCCCAAGTCCATTAATCCTTATCAATATTAATTAAATTTATTTTCCACTATATAAATTTAATTGCACTCCCAATATTAAACCATATTATATCAAATAATATTTCTCCGGTAGTATTATTTATTCCGTGTATTTAAGATTTAAATATCCATGAATAAAATTAATTTATTGCTAATTAATTTATTCATCTCTTTAATCCGAGACTAGTACCATTCAACCTTAATTATTGTGCGGAACGAATCCACTCATGAGGTTTACACAATAATTCCTTATGAACTCATCTCGGGGATATTATCAACCCTTCCGGGATACACTGTCCGGTCAATCATTCACGGCATGCCATATATAAAATATAGTGACCCAACTTAACCGGTAATTAACCCAATAATTAAATCGGTTAATTCCTTTGGTAAATCAAAGTCACTTATATTAAATATACACACCCGCAACAATATCGGGGATTAAGAATAAAATACACTGAGACTCGAATCGATTATCGCCGACAATCCTAATCGATGAATCTCAACGATCCGCTCAATACACCAAGTGTACAAGTGTGATAAAATAATTAAGATAAATTATTTTCTCTCTCACACAACGACTATACCGATGGATTGGTCCGGGTCCATCTAGGTCGTGAGCCACTGTTTGATTAAATACGAGTAACCGATAGTATGATCTTCTGTGTGCCCATGCAACACCATACTAACTACAACGTATAGAATCTAGAACTATGATTTGCATATTAATAATTAAAAGCAAACGATTGTTTATTAATTAAATAGATTAAATGCTATGATCGGGAGTTTACCGTTACTTAAATCTAGACATTAAGTACACAACTCCAACAATCTCCCACTTGTACTAAGGTCTAGTCATTTCCTCCAAACTCCCGGTTCCCATACTCATCACGCGCTTAAGGTGTACTTCCGAGAAGTACTATGTGAGTGAGCAATCTAGGTTGCCGCTCTGAAGTTATCTTGGTGACTACTATGTCGTCTCCCTCGACGATGACTCGTATCAGGTGGTACTTGCTCTATGTGTTAACATCACTTTTGACTTATGACCTCTTCCAGTTCACCGTGCACCGCTATCCAATAGCCTTTGGTAAAATAAGAGTCATATCCAAGTCAAGAGGTTATCCCGGAACCTAACCAAAACTTCCGCTGCCTCTGAGGCTGCTATTCGACTTTCACTGGTCCTTTCTTTGATTTTTAGGATCTGAGAATTTGTAATCAAAGAAGATTTCGTCTTGCTTACAGCATTCGAAAAATTTCTTTTCTAGATCACTTTTGATATCCTCCCACTACGCAAACCGCATAGTTGATATCAGTTTCTTGTTTTACAATATTGCATTTATAAAGCTTTCCATACTTGAAGTATAGGAAACTGCTTTGTCTATCCCCTTCATGTGTATAAACACAAACCCTTTAGATAGATGTTTATTCTGTCTCTGAAAGGCAATAACCTTTCTCAGAAGTATGCATGTTTAAAACAAACCTTAATCGTATAAGATGTCTAGGAGAAGTACAATGTTCTTATCTCTAGATCATAAGATCTTAAGAACATGCTCTAACTTCTTCTCAATCTTATATCTCGATTTATTTAGAAAACCATTATTTTATGTCTGACAACATTTTTACATTGTTGCCAATGATGAAATGTTATCTACATAAAATCTCCGAGAAACACCACCTTGTTTCCATTACGTCTCAATACACCTTTCGTCTATTCCTTTTGATGAATCCATCAAATGGATTATCCCATCAATTCGCAAGCTCTACGACTCATAGCTTTATTTCAATCCATAAATGGATTTACTAAGCTTGTACTCTAAATGATCTAGCCTCTTAACAATAATCCTTATTGTTCCAAGCAGGCACATTTAGGTCTAGTACTGCCTTTATGCAGATCTAGGGGTCGATTTCATCTTTACTAGATCCAGAGTCCGAACTCCTCTAGTCTTATGAATATCCCTGGTTGTCCAACAACCTCCCACTGCAATGGCGTCCCGGTGTATAACAGTAATAACAATAGGTGCAGTATGTGGTGTACTTCTACTCGGTTTGGCTGGTTCCAAGTCTTTTGTCCTTCTTCTCATTTCAAGGCATTTCGTCAATTTAGGCTTTGTGGTTCATCTAATAGTCTTCCTCCATGAACTGGACAAGACGTCCCTCTGGTTCATAGTACTACAGAACACACAATACTTCGTTCATCTAGGATATCCTACAACCATATTCAATATGCCGTTGTATCAAGGAATATCCATAGAACATAGGTAGTTCCGAACAATTTGCTCTATTTACTATTAGATTTCCATTTCTTATTTACAGCGCACCATCTGTACATGTAAGTGTATGGCGCACCCCTTTGGGATTGAATCCCAATCTTTGATTATGCTATGTGTTATTCAGATAGGTGATGGCCTCCGTGACCGAGTCACAGGCTTCCAATGGATATACTTTGATGGTTCCCCATAATCGCTTTGTGTCCATTGACTAGTCAAAACACTTTGCTTTTATGGCACATCAAGCATTCTAATCCATCACTTGAGTATTCTTGAAAGAATTACTCGTACCTTTCTAATATACACATATGTCTGCATATCTAATCATTTCCAATACTTGTTTGAATTCTATCCTTTTTCTAGAAAGGCTTGCTTAGACATATTATCCTCCAAATTCAATCCTTAGGTCGGAAGGTCCATTCCTTCAACTATTATTGATCAAATCAATTTCGACCATTTGAATCTCATTTGAAAATACTACTAAGTATAAGATTTCACAAGTATAATGATTAATAAAGAAATATCTAATAAGTAAAACAAGTTATAGAACGGTTCGTTGCATCGGGGTAGACTTAGGATCTATCATTCATATATTGCTATCTAATGTACCAGAATAGATAATGCCATTATTTCTTATCAAAATCATCCAATGATTAAAGAAATAAAATATCCATTCATAATAAATAGAAATCCAGAACAAAACGTTCTTTCTAAAATTAAAGGGGTACATAAAGCAATAACTTTGAAATGAAATCCTATTTAACTACTAAAGCAGATAAATGTCTTCCACCGCAACCGCTGCCTCCTCTACAGCTTTGCCCGTGTAGACTCGAACTCTTCCTCTCTAAGTCGCCGGGTTTTCTGGAACCCCTGCATTCAAAAATGCACATACCGTCAGTGGTTCCATATCTACACACCAGAATTCTGGTAGATAATACCGCTGACTATGTTTTTACGACTAAAGAAAAATTCGTACCTTTGAGAGGACATTCAGACTTCCAGTGTCCTATCTTGTTGCATCGGAAGCACTTACCCTTTGGCTTTGCAGCCCCCACTCGTGGTACAGTCCTCTTGACACCACTGGGTTTCCAGGCTTGCTTCCTCCTCTTGCCCCTACCTCCACCAGGCTTAAAGCCTTTGGACTTGGTAGCTACAAGCGCTTGAGACTTGCCCTTCTTGTAGATCCCCTCTGCCGCCTTTAGTTCAGTCAGGAGTTGCGCAAGAGTATAAGATAGTTTACCCATATTATAGCTCATACGAAACTGCTCAAAACTAGGGGCCAGAGACTGGAGTATGATGTCGACTTGCGTCTCAGCATCAATAGAAGCTCCTAGGACCTCAAGTTCATTCAACAAACTCATCATCTTAAGAACGTGCTCCCCAACGGGCGTTCCTTCAGATTGAGTAGTCGACATGAGGACTCTCATGGCTTCTTGCCTTGCCGCACGATCTTGCTCCCCAAACATCTCCTTGAGGTTAAACATCATATCATAGGCAGTGTCCATCGACTCATGTTGGGTTTGGAGTACATTTGACATGGAAGCCAAAATATAACACCTAGCCATTTCATCAGCCTTTTTCCACTTCCGATATGTCAGTTTTTCCTCATCAGTTGAGGCAGCCGTGGGCTCAGCAGGGCACACTTCATGGAGTACAAACTTGTACTCCTCCGAAGTTAGGACAATGTCTAAATTTCTCTTCCAATCAATATAGTTGGGGCCAGTGAGCTTATGCTCCTTGAGTATCATAGAAAGTGGGTTCATAGCTAATCTCTAAACCTATAAGCACATTTAAACAAACAATCAATTTAATATCCGATATTATCTCCCTCAAATAATATCATTAAATTACTAATCACATCTAAAATCCCATCAGGTAAGGCAAGCCACGTTGTGTGGACGTTTACCCACCCAAATGATTTAGCAATTAGATTTTCTTCGGTCATACATCGCTTATAGCGGAACCTCGGTGGGAGGAATACTACAAGGCGTATCTAAGTGTAAACCATTACTCAGCACCAAAGTAAATCGTTTGGAATTGCTACATCACCGCAAGCCACGTTGTGTGGACGTTTACGACAACTTCACAACTCTTCACAATTTCTTACAACTGTCTACATCAATTAATCCAAAATCCGTCAGTGGAGCAAGCCACGTTGTGTGGACGTTTACTACACTAAGAGACTTTTATAATTGACTCCCAGTTACAAGATCCATTCGATTTCGTAAATCAGGACGCGGAGAATCATAAGTGAAACTCGAAGTTTCTAACCAGTGATTCACCATGCGAACAACCCTATCTCTCATTAGATGAGGGAGCCGAGCAGACAATCGATCCATCTATCAAAGAATGGTACGACTGCCTCTAATTTGTGTCCTCGACATGACCAAGTGGCTTTAGCTCCATTCCACTCCCCGGGGTGAGAATGAGTCGACTTGAAGTCAGTTTTAGAAAGACAAATTAGGCATTGTTTGATAAACTTAATCAATGTCACTTGTAAAAGGAATTACAAGAATTCTCCTCCAATGACACATCTATACGAACTTCAAAAGTCCATAAGAGTCACCAAGAGAACAGTAATGGAGACCATGGGAATGTTTCCATCCCCGCTCCCACTTAGCTTTTTATAACAAAGGGATACGCTATCTAATGCATAATTAAACACATAAGCATGCATACAAGAAATAAAGCACATAGCACATAGTCAAAATAATGCTAGAAAAATCATTTTCCGACTATCATGGCTTTATTCCATCTCCGTATGCGTCTTCTAGTCTTCAGTCTTCGTTCTTGAATGCTCCATGTGACGAGAATATTAATCCCAATATTTAAATCTATTTATTTTCAATAAATCCAAAAGATACTTAACTCGAAAATTAAGTCAATCGAATAAATCAAAAATAAAATTAAATATTATTAATATTTTTATTTATTTATTTTCCTATCTAATTCTATTAAATCTCTAGAATAATCTATCCAAGTCAAACTTGGAATATTCTAGAAGACTTCTATAATAGAATAAGGAAATAAAATAAATTAGGACTCTTCTACTTTCCAAGATTAATTAATTTCCATTACTATGAAAATTCCCATAAAATAGGAATAATCGATTAGGAAATAAATCAATCCTAAATTAACTTTTATTCCTTTCCAATTCTATTAAATCTCTAGGATCCTATTCCAAGTAGAACTCGGAATACTCTAGAAGACTTCCATAATAGAATAAGGAATAAAAAATAATTCCAATTAATTCTTTTCCTAATCCATGAGAATTCCCAAAAAATAGGAAAAGCTCAATTAGGAAAACCGAATCAATTAGGTAAGTAGAATCTTGGTAGGAGTAGGAGTAGCACGGGTTGGGGATCCCCGTACCACCACCACCACCGACCGCCGCCACCACCGGAGAGGGCACCGCCGCCGCCTCCCCAGCCGGCCGGCCACCACCTTGCCGGCGGCAGCCCCAGCCGAGGGGCGATCGACCCCTCCCCATGGCTTCGGTCATGGGGTCGATCATGGGGTTGATCGACCCCCCGGTTCTTCGTCCTCTTCGTCTTCTTCGTCTCATGAGTTCTCCGGCGGTCGTCTCGGCATCGATCCAACGTAAATAAATTACAAGAAATAAATTTACAATTCCGGTATCGATTCTATACATGAAATCGACCCTATACACTTTCCGGAAAACATAGAACAATAATAATAAATCTAAATTCGGTCAACCCCCGAATTTTTACTATTAAAAGCATTCATCCACACAAAACGAATCTCGACATGTCCGAGAGTTTAATAAACGAACAATCATGGTAAATTAAATAGCAATTAATTAAACGAATAATTAACAATTAATTAAACCATGATAGTCGGAATCCCTGCAAGGTAGAACACAATTGAACACATACATGAACACGAAACCAAACGCTCTGATACCAATTGCTGGAATTCGATATCCCGGGGTATCAAAAATTGCGGAACCGATAACCCCGACCGAAAATCCCGTCGCCGGAAACCCGCGAACCACCGGACGGAACCGGGCTCGACCCGAGCATCGCCGCGGGATGAACCCGCGGCCGAAACCCTAGCCGAGCCCCCGCCGGGGCTCGCGATCGCGCGTGCGATCGCTGGGCTGCTCCGGCAGCCCCGGGCGGTGAGTCCGGCGACTCACCGCCATCGTCGGAGGTGGGGGGCACCACCAGCCGCGGCGCCAGCCCGCGGCAGTCCCCCCGGCGATCGAGCTAGGGCTCGATCGCCCCAGCCGCGGCGTCCAGCCGCGGCTCCCTCTCGATGCGCGCCGGCGGTCGAAGCCCTAGGGCTCGACCGCCATCCCTCGGCTCCCAGCCGAGGGCTCTCTCGATGCTTCGCCGGGGATCTCGAATCTCCGTCCCCGAAGTTCGTCGTTTACCCGGATCGTGCGTTCATGTATGTATCACAATCAATTCACATAAAATCATAGAAGGGAGTATATGATTTTACCTTTCAATTCGTTGTGCGGAGAAACGAATCTAAGTTGATGACCTTACGATCTTCCCACGTATTCCTTG
This sequence comes from Euphrasia confusa, assembly GCA_954870475.1. Lineage (NCBI taxonomy): Eukaryota > Viridiplantae > Streptophyta > Magnoliopsida > Lamiales > Orobanchaceae > Euphrasia > Euphrasia confusa. Next base: position 22,687,726 of record OX940949.1, read on the forward strand.
CACTCCGTTCAAACGTCGGGTGGGCGACGATCTATCGAACTCCTATGGATCTCCTTCAACTCTCTAGAATATCAAGTATGATAATCTTGTCTTATTCCAACGTTTTCAACGTTATGAATTATGAAGGCCATGTAGTGCTTTTATAGGCTACGTAGGGGATCTAAAGGAGGTGGAATATTGGGCTTCCAATATTGAAGATTAAATTGAGCCCACTGCCCAAGTCCATTAATCCTTATCAATATTAATTAAATTTATTTTCCACTATATAAATTTAATTGCACTCCCAATATTAAACCATATTATATCAAATAATATTTCTCCGGTAGTATTATTTATTCCGTGTATTTAAGATTTAAATATCCATGATTAAAATTAATTTATTGCTAATTAATTTATTCATCTCTTTAATCCGAGACTAGTACCATTCAACCTTAATTATTGTGCGGAACGAATCCACTCATGAGGTTTACACAATAATTCCTTATGAACTCATCTCGGGGATATTATCAACCCTTCCGGGATACACTGTCCGGTCAATCATTCACGGCATGCCATATATAAAATATAGTGACCCAACTTAACCGGTAATTAACCCAATAATTAAATCGGTTAATTCCTTTGGTAAATCAAAGTCACTTATATTAAATATACACACCCGCAACAATATCGGGGATTAAGAATAAAATACACTGAGACTCGAATCGATTATCGCCGGCAATCCTAATCGATGAATCTCAACGATCCGCTCAATACACCAAGTGTACAAGTGTGATAAAATAATTAAGATAAATTATTTTCTCTCTCACACAACGACTATACCGATGGATTGGTCCGGGTCCATCTAGGTCGTGAGCCACTGTTTGATTAAATACGAGTAACCGATAGTATGATCTTCTGTGTGCCCATGCAACACCATACTAACTACAACGTATAGAATCTAGGACTATGATTTGCATATTAATAATTAAAAGCAAACGATTGTTTATTAATTAAATAGATTAAATGCTATGATCGGGAGTTTACCGTTACTTAAATCTAGACATTAAGTACACAATTCCAACAACCGCCGCCCAGCCGGCCGGCCACCCACCACCGTCGCCGGCGGCAGCCCATGGCCGAGGGGCGATCGGCCCCCTTCCTTGCGGTCGATCGCTCGGGATCGATCATGGGGATTGATCGATCCCCGGTCCTTCCCTCTCATCGTCTCCTTCGTCACACTTCGTCCTCCGGCGTGTTGGAAATCGATATCCCGGACTATTAAAATTGCGGAAATAATAACCCGATCAAAATCCCTTCGCCGGAAACCACCGCGAACCACCACACGAGCCGGAGCCCGGCCGAACACACATCCGCGGGGAAGCCCCCGCTTGCGTGCCCTAGCCGAGCCCCCGTACGGGGCTCGCGATCGCGCTTCGCGATCGCATGGGGTTACTCACGTAACCCCCCGGGGCTGCTCGTAGCAGCCCCCGCGGCGAGTCCGGCGACTCGCCGCCACCGCGTCGGAGGGCGGTCCGCCCAGCGGACCGCGATCGGGCCAGCCACGCGGCTGCCCGGCGATCGAGCCCAGCTCGATCGCGTGCCCCGGCGATCGAGCCCTAGGGCTTCGATCGCCACCCTCGGCGCCCAGCCAAGGGCTTGGTCCGTGCGTGCGCACGATCCCCACGGGGATCCGAACCACCGCGGTCCGGTGGTCTTCGACCACCACCGCCGGTTCATCCTCGTTCCGGGGTTCGTTCGTCCCTCGGATCTTCGTTCATATGCATATACGAATAATCAATTAAAATCATCGAGGGGGTTTCAATGATTTACCTTTGTTCTCGTTGTACGGAGAAACGAGATCTTATGATGACCTTGAGATCTTCCCACGTATTCCTTGCACTAGCCCGGACGTCGTGTGGGCGACGATCTACCGAACTCCATGGATCTCCCTCTCTACTTTCTCTCTCTAGAATTGTGATCTTCAAGTTATGAATTTCATGAGAATAGAGAAGACCATGTAGTGCTTTTATAGGCTACGTAGGGGATCTTAAGGAGGTGGAATATTGGGCTTCCAATATTGAAGATTAAATTGAGCCCAATGCTCAAGTCCATTAATCCTTATCAATATTAATTAATTCTATTTTCCACTATATAAAATTAATTGCACTCCCAATATTAAACCATATTATATCAAATAATATTTCTCCGGTAGTATTATTTATTCCGTGTATTTAAGATATAAATATCCATGAATAAAATTAATTTATTGCTAATTAATTTATTCATCTCTTATATCCGAGACTTGTACCATTCAACCTTAATTATTATGCGGATTAAATCCACCTGCAGGGTTTACATAATAATTCCTTATGAACTCATCTCGGGGATATTATCAACCCTTACGGGATACACTTTCCCGTCAAGTATTCACGGCATGCCATATATAAAATATAGTGACCCAACTTAACCGGTAATTAACCCAATAATTAAATCGGTTAATTCCTTTGGTAAATCAAAGTCACTTATATTAAATATACACACCCGCAATAGTTTCGGGGATTAAGAATAAAATACACTGAGACTCGAATCGATTATCGCCGGCAATCCTAATCGATGAATCTCAACGATCCGCTCAATACACCAAGTGTACAAGTGTGATAAAATAATTAAGACAAATTATTTTCTCTCTCACACAACGACTATACCGATGGATTGGTCCGTGTCCATCTAGGTCGTGAGCAACTGTTCGATTAAATACGAGTAACCAATAGTATGATCTTCTGTGTGGGGCCCGACACACCATACTAACTACAACGTATAGAATCCAGGACTATAATTTGCATATATTTAATTTATAAATAATTAAATGCAAATAATTGTTCATTTAATTAAATAGATTAATGGCAATGGATCGTGAGTTTCCTTTACTTAAATCTAGACATTAAGTACACAACTCCAACAATCTCCCACTTGTACTAAGGTCTTGTCATTTCCTCCAAAATCCCGACTCCCATACTCATCACGTGCTTAAGTTGTACTTCCAAGAAGTACTATGTGAATGAGCACTCTAGGTTGCCGCTCTGAAGTTATCTTGGTGACTACAGCGTCGTCTCCCTCGACGATGACTCGTATCAGGTGGTACTTGCACTATGTGTTATCTTACACTTATGGACTTGTGATTTCTTACCATTTGTCATTGCACCGCTATTTACATAGCCTTTGGCAAATTAAGAATAACATCTAAGTCCCAGAGATTATCCCGGAGTTATACCAAAACTTCCGCTGCCTCTGAGGCTGCTATTTGGTTACCCATGGCAGAGTCCGAAAAGCATCGTGCTTATCACTCTTCCATGTTAAAACTCCTTCTCCTTCAATAGTGAAACACATAGCCTGATATCGACTTACACTGGTCCTCATTCGATTAGAAATCTAAGAGAATGTAATCCAAAGGAAATGTTCGTCTGCTTCGTAGTCTAGAACAGTACTTCGAAAGTACTTTTACGGCAGTCGAATATTCCTTTCCAGGATTACCTTGATATCCTCCCACTATGCTCACCGCATAGCCGATATCAGGTTCTCGTTTTTCAACATTGCATTTATTAAGCTTTCCACACTCAAAGTGTAGGAAACTGCTTTCATTGCTTCTATCTCCTTTTGTGTTCCAAAACACATATCCTTAGATAGATGCATTCCGTCTCTGAAAGGTAACGAACCTTTTTCGGAATCATGCATGTTAAAACGAACCATAATCATATATATGTAAGATGTCCAGGAGAAGTACAATGTTCTTTTCTTGAGATCCTAGATCTTAAGAACATGCTCTAACTTCTTCTTCATCTCATATATCGATTTTTCTAGACAACCATCATTTTATGTCTGACAACATCTTTACATTGTTACCAATGATAAAATGTCATCTACATAAAACCTCCGAGAAACACCACCTTGTTTCCATCACGTTTCCCATACACACGATTCGTCTATGCTTTTGATGAATCCATAAAATGGACTATCTCATCAATTTGCAAGTACCACGAACTCAATGCTTTGTTTCAATCCATAAATGGATCAACTAAGCTTGTACTCTAAATGATCTCGCCTCTTAGCAATAATCCTTATTGCTCTCCAAGAAGGCACATTTAGATCTAGTACGACCTTCATGTAGATCCAGGGATCGATTTCATGTATACTAGGTCCAGAGTCCGAAGACTCACCTAGTCTTATGAATATCTCCGGTTGTCCCACAACCTCCCACTACAATGGCATTCCGGTGTATAAACAGTGATAACAGTAGGTGCAGTTAGTGGTGTACCGCTACTCGGTTCGGCTGGTTCTAAGTCTTAATCTTTCTCTCTCATTTCAAAGTATTACGTCACCTTGGGCTTTGTGGTTCATCATATAGTCTTTCTCTAAGAACCGGGCGTTAGAACTTATAACGTCCCTCTGGTTCATAGTACTATTAAACACACATCTTTTGTTCTTCCAGGATATTCTACAACCGCATTTGAATGCGCCGTTGTTTCCAGTCATATCCATAGAACACAGGTAGTTCCGTATAACTCATCTTTTACTATCTCTATAAGAGTTCCATTTCTTATTTACGACACACCATTTCTTACACAAAAGTGTATGGTGTAGTTATTTGGGATCAAACCCCAATCTCTGATCAGTATGCCATGCTTTCCTCAGACAGGTACTTACCTCCGCGATCAAATCGCAGGCTACAAATGGATATACCTTGATGGTTCTCCACAATTGCTTAGTGTCCATTGACTTGTCAAAACACTTGCTTTTGTGGCACATCAGGTATTCTAATCCATTTTTCGAGTAATCATAAAATGAAGTACTCGTACCTTATTGTCTGAGTAGGCATAGGTCTGCATACATCAGAGTCAATCAATTCTTATACTTGTCCGGATCTTACATCTTATATCCATAAAGGATTGCTTAGTCGTATTATCTTCCAAATTAGATTCATAGGTCGGAAGGTCCACTCCTTCAACTTAATTGATCTTATAATCAATTTTCGACCTTTGAACTTCTTATTTGAATAAATATGACTTAGCATAAGATTCCACAAGTATAAATGATTTAATAAAGAAATCTCTTATTAGTAAAACGAGTTTTATACTACGGTTCGTTGCATCGTGGTGGACTCAGGATTCATCACTTATATATTGCTAGCTAATGTACCAGAACAGATACTATCTTTATTTCTTCTTATAACCATCAAATGATTAAAAGAAATAAAATATCCATTTATTAGAAGTCTAGAACAAAGTTCTTTCTAATATGAAAGGTACATAAAAGCAATAACTCAAAATGAAATCCTATAAAATGTCCTCCATTGCAACAACTGCCTCCTCTACAGCATTGCCCATGTAGACTACGATTTCTTCTTTTCTAAGTCGTCGGGTTTCCTGGAACCCTTGCATTTAAAATGCACATACCGTCAGTGGTTCCATATCTACACACCAGGTTCCGGTAGATAATACCACTGACTATGTTTTACGACTAAAGAAAATTTCGTACTTTCTTTGAGAGGATAATCAGACTTCCAGTACCCAGACTGTTTGCATCGAGAACTCTTGCCTCATGGCTTTCTCGTCCCATCTCGTGATCCAAGAAACCTAGGACCACTGGGTTTCTTTGCTTGCTTTTCCTTTCCCCCGATTTTTTTCCTTAGGTTCGAAACCTTTGGCATTGGCTACAAGAGCTTGCGATTTCCGTCTCAACTCGTCTAAAAAGTCAATCATCTCAAAAACGTGTTTAAGCGTTTCCTCGAAGCGACTGGCCTTTATGAGTATCCTCATCGCTTCTTGTCTAGCCGCCTATATCAATAGGCTCGGGAGGACAAAGCTTACTGAGTACTAACCAGTACTCTTCAACAGTCTGGACAATGTCTAGATCTCTATTCCAATCATTACATTTAGGGACCAATGAGTTTAAAATCCTTACGTATCACAGAAAGTGGGTTCAAAGCCATATCCTAATCTATGAGCACATATAACAACAAACAATCGATTTAATCTCCGATATTATCTCCCTCAAATAATATCATTAAACCACTAATCACATCTAAAATCCCATCAGATATGGCAAGCCACGATAGTGTGGACGTTTACCTATCCAAATGATTTAGCAATTAGATTTCCTTCGGTCGTACATCATCATTAGCGTTACTTCGATGGGAAGAATACTAAGAAGCGTACCTAAGTGTAAACCATTACTCAGTATCTAAGAAGATTGTTTGGGACACGCATATTCACCGCAAGCCACGATAGTGTGGACGTTTACGTTAACATACGCTCCTTTACTCCCTTCTATAACTGTCTACATCAATCGTTCCAAAATCCCATTCAATGTAGCAAGCCACGATAGTGTGGACGTTTACTACACCAAAAGACTTTTACAATTGACTCCCAATTACTTGAATTATTTAATCTTGTAAATCAAGACGCGGAGAATCATAAGTGAAACTCAAAGTTTCTAACCAGTGATTCACCATGCGAACAACCCTATCTCTCATAAAATGAGGGAGCCGAGCAGACAATCGATCCACCTTCTAAAGATGGTACGACTGCCTCTAATTTGTGTCCTCGACATGACCAAGTGGCTTTGGCTCCATTCCACTCCCCGGGGTGAGAATGAGTCGACTTGAAGTCAGTTTTGGAAAGACAAATTAGGCATTGTTTGATAGACTTAATCAATGTTTCTCGTAAAAGGAATTACAAGAATTCTCCTCCAATGACTTGTCTATACGAACTTCGAAAGTTCATAAAAGTCACCAAGAGAAGAGCAATGGAGACCATGGATATGTTTCCATACCCTCTCCCACTTAGCTTTTTATAATAAAGGGATACGCTATCTAATGCATAATTAAATACACATAAGCATGCATACATGAAATAAAGCACATAGAATATTATCACATAATCAAAATAATACTAGAATATTATTTTCCGACTATTATGGCTTTATCGCATCCCCGTATGCGTCTTCTAGTCTTTAGTCTTCGTTCTTGAATGCTTCATGTGACGGGAATATTAATTCCAATATTTAAATTTATTTATTTTTAATAAATCCAAAAGTTACTTAATTCGAAAATTAAGTCAATCGAATAAATCAAAAATAAAATTAAATATTATTAATATTTTTATTTATTTATTTTCCTATCTAATTCTATTAAATCTCTAGAATAATCTATCCAAGACCCACTTGGAATATTCTAGAAGACTTTTATAATAGAATAAGGAAATAAAATAATTTATTTTATTTTCCCTTTCTACTTCATTAAATCTCTAGAATAATCTATCCAAGACCCACTTGGAATATTCTAGATGATTTCCATAATGAAATAAGGAAATAAAATAATTTAGGACTCCTAGTCCTTCCAAATTAATTCCTTTCCTAATCCATTAAAAATTCCATAAAGGAATAATTAAATAAGGAAAAATTAATTTAAGGACTCTTCTACTTTCCAAAATTAATTAATTTCCATGTCCATGAAAATTCCCATAAAATAGGAATAATCAACTAGAAAATAAATTAATTTAATAATTAATTATTTTCCTTTCTAATTCTATTAAATCTCTAGAATCCTATTCCAAGTAGAACTTAGAATATTGTAGAAGACTTCCATAATAGAATAAGGAAATAAATTAATTCCAATTAATTCTTTTCCTATTTCCATGAGAATTCCCAAAAATAAGAATACTCAAAATAGGAAAACCGAATCAATTTAGGAAAGTTGGATCTTGGCGGGAGAGCACGAGATCACGAGGACCCCGCGCCCCCCACCACCATCGACCGCGGCTCGAGGAGGAGCATCGCCGCCGTCCCAGCCCACGCGCCACCACCGCCGGTGGCTAGGCGTGGCCGAGAGCCTCGGCAGCCCCCTTCTCCCTTCGATCGATCGACCCTTCATGGGGTTCGATCATGGGGTTGATCGATCCCCGGAATCCTCCCTCTCTTCGTCTCCTCCGTCACACTTTTCCGGTCGTCGTTTCATCCTCGATCCAACGTAAAATAAATTACAAATTTATTACTACGCTATCCGGTATCGATTCTACAAAACGGCCTCAAACAATTTCCGGAAAAATTAAGAACAAGCATTCACCACACAAGAACAAATATTGACATCACCGAGAGTTTAATAATCAAGAGAAATATTATGACATTAATTAACAAAATTAAATCTAGCCATAATAATCGGAAACCGTGCAAGGTAGAACAATTTATCGAAAAATACCATGAACTAAAACCAACGCTCTGATACCAATTGTTGGAAATCGATATCCCGGGCTATTAAAATTGCGGAAATAATAACCCGATCAAAATCCCTTCGCCGGAAACCACCGCGAACCACCACACGAGCCGGAGCCCGGCCGAACACACATCCGCGGGGAAGCCCCCGCTTGCATGCCCTAGCCGAGCCCCCGTACGGGGCTCGCGATCGCGCTTCGCGATCGCATGGGGTTACTCACGTAACCCCCCGGGGCTGCTCGTAGCAGCCCCCGCGGCGAGTCCGGGGACTCGCCGCCACCGCGTCGGAGGGCGGTCCGCCCAGCGGACCGCGATCGGGCCAGCCACGCGGCTGCCCGGCGATCGAGCCCAGCTCGATCGCGTGCCCCGGCGTCCAGCCGGGGCTCCTCCATGCACGCCCGGCGATCGAGCCCTAGGGCTTCGATCGCCACCCTCGGCGCCCAGCCAAGGGCTTGGTCCGTGCGTGCGCACGATCCCCACGGGGATCCGAACCACCGCGGTCCGGTGGTCTTCGACCACCACCGCCGGTTCATCCTCGTTCCGGGGTTCGTTCGTCCCTCGGATCTTCGTTCATATGCATATACGAATAATCAATTAAAATCATCGAGGGGGTTTCAATGATTTACCTTTGTTCTCGTTGTACGGAGAAACGAGATCTTATGATGACCTTGAGATCTTCCCACGTATTCCTTGCACTAGCCCGGACGTCGTGTGGGCGACGATCTACCGAACTCCATGGATCTCCCTCTCTACTTTCTCTCTCTAGAATTGTGATCTTCAAGTTATGAATTTCATGAGAATAGAGAAGACCATGTAGTGCTTTTATAGGCTACGTAGGGGATCTTAAGGAGGTGGAATATTGGGCTTCCAATATTGAAGATTAAATTGAGCCCAATGCTCAAGTCCATTAATCCTTATCAATATTAATTAATTCTATTTTCCACTATATAAAATTAATTGCACTCCCAATATTAAACCATATTATATCAAATAATATTTCTCCGGTAGTATTATTTATTCCGTGTATTTAAGATATAAATATCCATGAATAAAATTAATTTATTGCTAATTAATTTATTCATCTCTTATATCCGAGACTAGTACCATTCAACCTTAATTATTATGCGGATTAAATCCACCTGCAGGGTTTACATAATAATTCCTTATGAACTCATCTCGGGGATATTATCAACCCTTACGGGATACACTTTCCCGTCAAGTATTCACGGCATGCCATATATAAAATATAGTGACCCAACTTAACCGGTAATTAACCCAATAATTAAATCGGTTAATTCCTTTGGTAAATCAAAGTCACTTATATTAAATATACACACCCGCAATAGTTTCGGGGATTAAGAATAAAATACACTGAGACTCGAATCGATTATCGCCGGCAATCCTAATCGATGAATCTCAACGATCCGCTCAATACACCAAGTGTACAAGTGTGATAAAATAATTAAGACAAATTATTTTCTCTCTCACACAACGACTATACCGATGGATTGGTCCGTGTCCATCTAGGTCGTGAGCAACTGTTCGATTAAATACGAGTAACCGATAGTATGATCTTCTGTGTGGGGCCCGACACACCATACTAACTACAACGTATAGAATCCAGGACTATAATTTGCATATATTTAATTTATAAATAATTAAATGCAAATAATTGTTCATTTAATTAAATAGATTAATGGCAATGGATCGTGAGTTTCCTTTACTTAAATCTAGACATTAAGTACACAACTCCAACACGGCGATTGTCTCAACATCGAACCAACGTAAAATTAAATTAAAAATTTTAATTACAATTCCGGTATCGATTCTATACATGAAATCTCCTATACACTTTCCGGAAAAAAATAGAACGTAATAATAAAACTTAAATTCGGTCAACCCCCGAATTTTTACTATTACAAGCATTCATCCACACAAAACGAATCTCGACATGTCCGAGAGTTTAATAAAAATTATGACAATAATTATCAAATAATTAACAAGCCATAGGTAGAACACAAAATCGAACATATACATGAACTAGAACCAACGCTCTGATACCAATTGTTGGAAATCGATATCCCGGGGTTAACGGAATTGCGGAAAACATATCCCCGACCGAAATCCTCATCGCCGGAAAACACGCGAACCACCTCACGATGCCGGAGCTCGACCGGAGCATCGCCGCGGGATGAACCCGCGGCTAAACCCTAGCCGAGCCCCCGCCTTGAGGGGGGCTCGCGATCGCTGCCTAGCGATCGCATGGGGCTGCTCCGGCAGCCCCTGGCGGTGAGTCCGGCGACTCACCGCCGTCACCGGAGGAGGGAGGGGGCACCGCCGCGGCACCAGCCCGCGGCAGCCCCCAGCGATCGACCTCACGGTCGATCGCATGCCCCGGCGTCCAGCCGGGGCTCCTTCGATGCGCGCCGGCGATCGAGCCCTAGGGCTTCGATCGCCACCCCTCGGCTCCCAGCCGAGGGTGTCCTCGATCCCCGCGGGGATGTCGACCTCGCGGTCCATCCCCATCCGCGGAGTTCGTCGTTACCCGGATCTTCGTTCATGTATATATCACGATTTATTCAACGTAAAATCGTAGAGGGTGTTTATCGATTTTACCTTTGATCTCGTTGTGCGGAGAAACGAGATAGTTTGAAGACCTTCGGATCTTCCTACGTATTCCTTGCACTAGCTTGAACGTCGTGTGGGCGACGATCCTCCAAGCTTATGGATCTCCTTCACAACTCTCTAGAACTATCAACTAATGATATTCTTCTTGTAGGTGTATGTATGTTCTAATTGTGAAGACCATGTAGTGCTTTTATAGGCTACGTAGGGGATCTAAAGGAGGTGGAATATTGGGCTTCCAATATTAAAGATTAAATTGAGCCCAAGCCCAAATCTATTAATCCATTAATATTAATTATATGATTAACTCCACTATATAAATATAATTGCACTCCCAATATTCACCATATTATATCAAATAATATTCTCTCCGGTAGTATTATTTATTCCATGTGTTTAAGATATAAATATCCATGAATAAAATTAATTTATTGCTTAATTAATTTATTCATCTCTTATATCCGAGACTAGTACCATTCAACTTTAATTATTATGCGGAACAAATCCACTAATGAGGTTTACATAATAATTCCTTATGAACTCATCTCGGGGATATTATCAACCCTTTCGAGGACACATTTTCCCGTCAAGAATTCACGGCATGCCATACATAAAATACCGTGACCCAACTTTGCCGGTAATTGATCGGTTATTCTAATCAATCAATTCCTTTGGAAAATCAAAGTCACTAATATTAAATGCACACACCCACAATAATATCGGGGATTAAGAATAAAATACTCAGAGATTTAAATCGATTATTTAAGGCAATACTAATCGATAAATCTCTGGCGATCCACCCAATACACCAAGTGTACAAGTATGATAAAATAATCAAGACCAATTATTTTCTCTCTCATACAATGACTATACCGATGGATTAGTTCTTGTCCATCTAGGTCGTGAGCTACTGTTTGATTATATACGAGTGACTGATAGTATGATCTTCCGTGTGACGTCGCACACCATACTAAATACAACGTATATAATCCAGAACCATATTTGCATTTATTTAATTATAAATAATTAAAAGCAAACGATTATTTATTTAATTAGGTTAAATACTATGACCGGGAGTTTGACGATACTTTAATCTAGACATTAAGTATACAACTCCATCACAATGTTCTTCTCTTGTGATCCCTCATAAATTTGATCACAAGAACATGTCCAACCTCTCCTAAGTCCTTCATATCGAATTCTCTAGAACAACCATCCCTTTATGTCCGATAACATTTTCACATTGTTGCCAATTAGAAAATATCGTCTACATAAAGCCCGAGAAACCACTTTGTTTCCATCACGTTTCCAATACACACACGATTCGTCCATGCTTTGAGTAAATCCACAACGAATTATCAAATCGCATGTTCCACGATCTTGTAGCTTGCTTCAATCCATAAATGGATCGACTGAGCTTGCACACTAAATGCTCTCGCCCCTTAGCAATGAATCCTTCTGGTTATTTTATAAATGGTTCCGTCAAGACTTCCATATAGGAAAGCTGTCTCGACAACCATTTTACCACACCTCATAATCCATATGAGATGCTAAGAGAATCTGGATTGACTTTAGCATTGCTACCGGCGAAAGGTCACCCTTTCGCTACAAGCATCGCTTTGAAGGTTTCGACCTTCCCGTCATATCCTCTCTTTGTCTTGTAGACCCATTCACCCGATTGGCTTCACGCCTTTCGGTGATTCTACAAGATCCCAGACTTTATAAAAATCCTCAGATTCTATTTCGGATTTCATCGCCTTACCCAAGAAGGCGCATTTAGATCTTGTACTGCCTCATCATAGGTCTAGGGATCGATTTCATGTACTCCAGGTGCTGAATCCGAAGACTCACCCAGTCCCACGAATCTTTCCGGTTGTCTCACAACCCTCCCACTACGACGGCATTCCGGTGTATTAACAGTGATAACATGTGCAGGTTCTAGTGGTGTACTACTCGGTTTGGCTGGTTCTAAGTCTCGATCATTCTATCTCATTTCTTTCAAGTATCACATCACGTTTGGGCTTGTAGTTCATCACATAGCCTTCCTCTAAGAACCGGGCGTTAGAACTTATAACGACCTTCTGGTCCCTAGAACTATAGAACACACAACTTTTGTTCTTCTAGGATATCCTATAAACAACCGCATTTCCGTACGAGGTTCTAAGAACAAAGTTTAGGATGTGCGCCAATGTTTCCAAGGCATATCCCTAGAACATAAATGTAAGTCCGAATAACTCATTATCGTTTTCACCATTCCCATAAGAGTCCTTTTCCTTCTTTCTGACACACCATTCCTTGGAGGAGTAAATGGTACAGTCAGTTGGGAGTTAATCCCATTCTCCAATCAGTATGACCTGAATTCTCCAGACAGGTATATGCCTCCACGATCAGATCGTAGGCATTTAATGGATTTACCATGAAGGTTCTCCACAAGAGCTTTGTACCCAAAGTACTTGCTTTTGCGGCGCATCAGGTACCTAAATCCATGTATCGAGTAATCATCAAAATGAAATACTCGTACCCTCCTCATGTCTGAGTAGACATAGGTCCGCATACATCAGAGTGAATCAAATCCAATACTTTTCCGGATCTATAGCTTTTATCCTAAAAAGGATACTTGGTCATTTTACCATCCAAAATCGATTCACAGGTAGGAAGGTCCTCTCCTTCAACACCACTGATTAAAACATCAGTTGTTCAACCTTTGAATCCCATTTGGATTAATATGACCTAGCTTAAGATACCACAAGTATAATTGATTCATCCTAGAAAGGTCCTTTCTCTTATTGGTGTTAGATAATGTGTTATTAGTTTCGGTTTGTTGCATCGTGGTAGACTCAGGATTTATATACAAATTGTCAACCAATGTGTCAGAACAGATATTATCATCTATTCTTCTTAAAATCATCGAATGATCAGAAGAAATAGAATATCCATTTCTTTTAGAAACTGAAATCAAATTCTTTCTAAATTCAAGCACATAAAGACAATATATCAAATCCTTTCATTTCTTAAAAGTAAATGAATCTCTCCCACTGCAATAACCACCACCTTCGCAGCATTGCCCATGTAGATGGTGATCTTTTCCTTTCTAAGTCTCCGGGTTTCCTGGAACCCTTGCATTGAAATGCAAAACATGATCAGTGGCCTCCGTATCTACTCACCAGGTGCTGGTAGATATCACCACTGAAAATGTATCATCGACTAAGGAAAAATTCACTCCTTGTTTTTATGAGAGGACAACCGGACTTCCAGTGCCCAGACTGCTAGCAACGGAAGTACTTGCCTTGCGGCATACTTACCCCATCTCGTGGTCCAATAACAAGGATCACTGGGTTTCCGTATCTTGCTTCTTCTTTTCCCTCTACCCGTTCATAGGTTCAAAACCATCTCTTGACACGGGAGGACAAAGAACACGAAGTACATACTTGTACTTCTCAGCAGTTAGGACATTGTCCAGATTTCGATTCCAATCAACATTCTAAGAGTCATTGAGTATAATAGCCTTATCGTATATCACATAGTAGGGCAAAGTTATTTCTAACCTATAAGCACATAATACAAACAATCGATTTAATCTCCGATATCATCTCCCTCATATAATATCATTAAATCACTAACTGCATCTAAAATCCCATCAGATATGGCAAGCCACGTTGTGTGGACGTTTACCTATATAAACGATTTCGCAATTAGATTTGCTTCGGTCGTACATCAATTATAGCGTAACTTCGTTGGGAAGAATACTATAAAGCGTACCTAAGTGTAAACCATTACTCAGTACTAAAGTGAATCGTTTGGAACTGCTACGTCACCGCAAGCCACGTTATGTGGACATTTACGATAACTCACAATTCTTCACAATTCCTTATAACTGTCTACATCAATTAATCCAAAATCCCATTCAGTATAGCAAGCCACGTTGTGTGGACGTTTACTACACCAAAACGATTTATATAATTGACATCCAATTACTTGATTCATTCAATCTTGTAAATCAAGACGCGGAGAATCATAAGTGAAACTCGAAGTTTCTTACCATGCGAACAACCCTATCTCTCATAGAATGAGGGAGCCGAGCAGACAATCGATCCATTCATACAAATGGTACGAAAGTCTCTAATTTGTGTCTTCGACATGACCAAGTGGCTTTGGCTCCATTCCATTCCCCGGGGTGAGAATGAGTCGACTTGAAATCAGTTTCAGAAAGACAAATTATGCATTGTTTGATAAACTTAATCAATGTTTCTTGTAAAAGGAATTACAAGAATTCTCTTCCAATGGCTTATCTATATGAACTTCAAAAGTCCATAAAAGTCACCAAGAGAACAACAATGGAGGCCATGGGATTGTTTTCAATCCCTCTCCCACTTAGCTTTTTACAATAAAGGGATACGCTATCTAATGCATAATTAAATACACATAAGCATGCATACATGAAATAAAGCAAATAGTATATTATCACATAATCAAAATAATACTAGAATATTATTTTCCGACTATTATGGCTTTATCGCATCCCCGTACGCATCTTCTAATCTTCAGTCTTCGTTCTTGAATGCTCCACGTGACGGGAATATTAATACCAATATTTAAATCCATTTATTTTTAATAAATCCAAAAGTTACTTAATTATAAAAATTAAATCAATCGAATAAATCAAAATTTAAATTAAATATTAATTAATATTTTTTATTATTTTTATTTTCCTTTTCTAATTCCATTAAATCTCTAGAATCCTATCCAAGACCCACTTGGAATATTCTAGAAGATTTTCATAATGAAATAAGGAAATAAAATAATTTAGGACTCCTAGTCCTTCCAAATTAATTTCTTTCCTAATCAATTAAAAATTCCATAAAGGAATAATTAAATAAGGAAATATTAATTTAGGACTCCTAAACTTTCCAAAATAATTTTTTTCCTAATCCATAAAAATTCCCAAGAGTAGGAATAGTTCTATTAGGAAAACCGAATTAATAAGAAAATATAATTATTTTCCTAATCCATCAAAATTCCCATAAAATAGGAATAATTATATTAGGAAAATCGAATTAAATTAGGAATAGGATCTTTACCGGAACGAACACGGATTGGGGATCCCCGTGTCCATCCCCGTAGCATCGACCGAGAACCACCAATCGACCGGCTAAGCATCGCCGGCGATCCACCACCACGGTGGAGTCGCCGGTTTCCGGCCAGCCGCGATCGAGGGTTTCCCATGGCCTTCGATCCCCATGGTTCGGCCATGGGGATGGCCGAACTGAGTCCTTCCTCCCTCGTCTCCTCCGTCACAATTTTCCGGTCGTCGTTTCGTCCTCGATCCAACGTAAAATAAATTACAAATTTATTACTACGCTATCCGGTATCGATTCTATACATGAAATCGACCTTATACAATTTCCAGAAAAATAAGAACAAGCATTCACCACACATAAAACGAATCTCGACATCATCGAGAGTTTAATAATCAAGAGCAATATTATGGACATTAATTAACAAAATTAAATCTAGCCATAATAATCGGAAACCCTGCAAGGTAGAACAATTTATCGAAAAATACCGTGAACTAAAACCATCGCTCTGATACCAATTGTTGGAAATCAACATCCCGGAATTAATAAATTTAAATAAAATTAATTAAATAAATTATCTAATTAATTCCGATCGATATCCTTTGGAGATCGAATATCCGGAGTTGTCAAAGTTGCGGAACAACAATTCCAAACGAAATCCCGGTCGCCAGAAACCCGCCACGAACCACCACGGGGATAGCCCAACCAAACCCTAACCGCGGCCAAGCCGCGGCTTGTTCGATCGAGCCCTCGCATGGGGCTCACGGCTGATCACGGCAGCCGCCTAGGGCTGCCCATGGCAGCCCGCCGGGCATGCTCGAACCCTCGCGGACATCCCCATCATCGAACCCTAGCAGCATCCCGAGCCACCGCTGTTCAATCGAGGCGCGCGCACGTCATCGGACGTGCGTTAGGGTTCAGCCCTTAGCAGCCCGCTGGGCACCCCAGCAACACCGCCGGCGGTCCGCTGGTCTTCGACCACCACCGCCCGGTTCGTCCTCGTCATGAGTCGCGTTCTCGGATTTTGGTTCATGGTATTTTCACGATTAATAAACGATTAAATCATAAAGAGAGTTTTACAATTTACCTCGTTCTCGTTGTTCGGAAAAACGAAGAACTTTTGATGACCTTGAAGTCTTCCCACGTATTCCTTGCACTAGCTCGAACGTCGTGTGAGCGACGATCCTCCGAACTTCATGGATCTCCTTCTCTTCCTTTCTCTCTCTAGAATTGTGATCTTCAAGTTAAGAGAATAGAGAAGACCATGTAGTGATTTTATAGGCTACGTAGTGGATTAATAGAGAAGACCTTAAGGATGTGAAATATTGGGCTTCCAATATTAATGATTAAATTGAGCTCAAGCCCAAATCTATTAATCCATTAATATTAATTATATAATTACTTCCACTATATAAATATAATTGCACTCCCAATATTTACCATATTATATCAAATATTATTCTCCCAGTAGTATTATTTATTCCACATGTTCAAGATATAAATGTCCATGAATAAATTATATTTATTGCTAATATTATTTATTCACCTCTTATAATTCCGAGAATAGTACCACTCAACTTTATTATCATGCGGATCAAATCCACTTGCAAGGTTTACATGATAATCCTTATGAGCTCATCTCGGGGACATTATCAACCCTTTCGAGGACATGCTTTCCCGTCAAGAATTCACAGCATGTCATACAAAAAATATAGTGACCCAACTTTACCGGTAATTGACCGGTTATTCTAATCAGTCAATTCCTTTGGAAAATCAAAGTCACTAATATTATATGCACACACCCGCAATAATATCAGAGATTAAGAATAGAATACTCAGAGATTTAAATCGATTATCAACGGCAATCCTAATCGATAAATCTCAAGTAGATCCGCTCAATACACCATGTGTACAAGTATGATAAAATAATCAAGACCAATTATTTTCTCACTCATACAACGACTATACCGATGGATTGGTCCTTGTCCATCTAGTCGTGAGCAACTGTTCGATTATATACGAGTAACCGATAGTATGATCTTCCGTGTGACGACGCACACCATACTAACTACACGTATAAAATCTAGAACTATGGTTTGCATATAAATGCAAATGATTGTTTATTATTAAATAGGATAAATGCTTTAGACGGAGTTCAAATGTTACTTAAATCTGGAAATTAAGTATACAACTCCATCAATAATTTCTTTATGAATTATGCTTTTGAATTTCGTATTTAGTTGTTTATTTCCCTTTGAACAATTTCCTGTTTTAATGCCTAATATAGTTCGTCGTAATTCATTTGTTTTATTTCCGTTTATAATTATGTCAAGTAGTTAATCTGTTTGTATCTGGGCAAAGATAGAACCTGACCAACCCTAAGACGTGATATGGCGGGAGGCTTAGTGAGGACATCAACTAGTTGAGTTTTGTTCCCGATTCATGAGGGTAGTATAATTGAGCATGTTAGGGACTCGGCCAATCCTACAGTGACCAGTGGGAACCCCGACTTACTTAACACACAAGTACGTGGATCAACGCGACCAGGAGACTGGGCGTCCGCGAAGTACATGTTGCTGGAGATGTGGTCGTATGACTCGAGTCTGTCCGGGCATGCTATTGGCCATTCTGGGTTTGCTTAGTAATTTAAAGTGATTTGATCAACTTAGACTCATGCGGTCACATAGTGTCGAATTGGTCAATATCAGGAGACCTACTAAGAGAGATCTAATAGGACTTTAAACATAAGAGCGAATGAGGGTTCGGGGTATTAATATGCGCGGCATTATAGGGATGTTAATACTTGGATCTATAACCGGAAGATGAAACTTTTACCAAATGATATACGTACCAATGAACGGCAACACTAGTTCAAGGGGGTAGTCATGGGAGTCAATGCCTGGATACTTTTATTCTTTATTTGGTTTATTAATCTGTTAGTCAATTCTGTTAATTTCTCATTCTATTAGCCTTACATTCAGTAGTTAGATTGGTCGAGTTATATGCTAGTTTATTTTTTCAGTCAAGTAGAAACGGTGACCACGGTTCGGCAGTGCCCAACCGCTCCCCAAAACAATCTTTTAAAACGTGAGAACCCAATTGAGCAATCAAAGCCGAGAAAACTAAAGCTAAAACGCCTCCTCGTGGGATCGACCCTATACTTGCTGCTAGTACTTGTGCTAGTGAATAATTTAGGCTTATAAATATTATTTTGCGCTACTCCACGACGGTAGCGTCAAAATTGGCGTCGTTGCCGGGGAGGCAATATTCTAAGCCATTAGTTTTCTGTACTGACGCTTGAACTATTTTGTATGCAGGATTCTGACTCAGCGGAAAGCAAGGATAAACATCTACTCTACGATCCTGAAATCGAGCGGACCGCAAGGAAGAATCGAAAAGCAGCAAGGCAGAAACAAGCACTAGCACGTGCCGCTCAAGCATCTCAGTTGATCGAGGCTGAGACCAGGGAGCCAATCTCATAAAGACCGAGAGAGGACCCACCGAACACATCCAGGTCACTAACGAAATCAAGAATGGGGGACGGAACAACGAAGACGTTAAGGGACACAATGTTCCCAAAGAACTTGAACCTGAAGCCGCTGGGCATCACCTTGCCCACAGTGGAGAACAATAATTGGGAGATGAGACATGGCTTCATCCAGATCTTGCCCAAGTTTAGTGACATGCCACTGGAGGACCCCCAAAGACACCACCAAGACTTTGAACTGGCATGCGGTATGAATAACTGGGAGAGTACCTCAGAATGCTAGCTTTCCCTTTCTCACTAGTTGAAGGTACCCGAGAGTGGCTCTACACTCTCCCTAAAGGAGAAGTGACAATCTAGAGTCAACTTCAGCAGAAGTTCCGTGAGAAGTACTTCCCAGCTGCACGCGTTCAACAAATGAAGAAGAAGATCAACAACATCAGAATGGGAGGTGGAGAAAACTTTCATGACTACTAGGTCAGATTGAAGCAGATGTTGGCCAAGTGCCCACACATCAGATACCTGATCATGAATTAGTCTAGTACTTCATCTCCGGACTAAGAGCTACAGAAAGGACCTAGATTAATGCAGCAAGTGGAGGATCAATTTTGAACAAAAGGGCTGACGAAGCGTTCAAAATCTTGAAAGAAATGGCAGAAGAGACAAGAGAATGGCAGTGAACTGCCCAGAAGCAACTTGTCCGTTCCATCAGCAACAGAAGTCAAGCTGGATAAACTTTGCAACATAGTTGAGCAACTAGTACTTAACAGAAATCCAGGGCAGGAGAGAGCAGTCAAGGCATGCCAAATCTGCAAAGAGAGTAACCATGCCACTGACGAGTGCCCTGAGCTATTTGATGAAGAGGTCAAGGTTATCATGCAAAACAATGGGAACGGACAAAGACCGAATGTCAATTCGTACAACTCGAACAACTAGAAAAACCATGAAAAGAACTGGTATGGGAACAACAACTACCAAGGAGGAGGAAACCAAGGTAATCAGGGCCAACAATACCATGGCAAAAACAACCATCAAAGAAATAATTACCAGGGCCAAGGCAACCAGCAGAACCAGAGTAATGGCCCGACCTTGGCAGACATGATGCAGACCTTGGTCAATGAAAACATCAAAGCCCAACAGGAGAATGACAGGTACAAACAGGATAACGAGAAGTACAAGGTAAAGACTCGCGGTCAACTTCAGAATATCAATGCTCAATTGCTAGAGTCGCACGGGCAATTCGAGAACATCAATGCCCAACTGGCGCACTTGACTCAAGCTATGACCCAAATGAAAAAGAAGACCAACGGTCTACCTCCCCAAATTGAGCTCAACAATGCCCAACTGAATGCAATCCACCTAAATGATGGAGTTGTATTCTAAATGTCTAGTTTAGTGCAAATACGGAACTCCTTATCTATACCTTAATTCGAGATATGATTCAAGCATGGTTGCATTTAATGCAATAGTCCTTGATGTATACGTTGTAGACAGTATGGCGTGAGGAGACACGCGGAAGATCATACTGTCGGTTACTCGTATACTATCGAACAGTAGCTCACGACTTAGATGGACAGGGACAATCCATCGGTACGTCGTAGTGTGACTGGTAGATAGTCGGTCTTGACTATCATGTTACACTCGTACACTTGGTGTATTGAGCAGGACCACGGGAGGGAGTTCGATTTATACTAATTGGAGTAATCGAACTAGACCTCAGATATTACGGATATATGAGTTCCTAATCCCTATATAATTATAGGTGTGTGTGTCCAATGCTCGATTCTTTAATGTGTCAATGAGTGAGACTAATTGATTAGTCGAGATCCTCGGTATATTGGGAATCGGAATTGTACACACGGCATGCTATAGATTATAGACAGGAAACCGTGTCCCATTTATTGGGTTGATGATGTCCCCGAGATGAGCTCATAAAGTTTATCATGTAAACCCTGCAGGTGGATTCGTTCCACATGATAATAAGGTTGAGTGGTACTAGTCTCGGATAATAAGAAATGAATTAATTTAAATATTAGTAATTAATTAATTCATGGACATTCGATATCTTAAACACGGGGAAAATCATATATGTAATTTCGGCGGAAATATTATTGGTAAAATAATATAGATTAATTAATTGGGAATTCAATTATAATTTTATAGTGGAATTAATTATAATTAAAATTGGATTTAATTAAAGGTTTTCTTTTAAGGACACCGGTTTAATTAAATTACAATTTAGCCTAATTAATTAATTATCCTAAGGTCCCTAGTGTGGCCTATATAAACCCCTCAATCTCTCTTCTCCTAACCTAAGTTTCGCCGCTATAATTAATTCTGCGGAGAAAAATAAATTGTTAGCGCAATTATTTTCTTCTCTGCTTAATTAATTTAGATTAGCGCTGATATAATTTTTTCTGTAGAAATTAATTGCTAGCGCAATTATATTTCTGAGACAGAAATTTTCTGTAGAAATTAATTTGCTTGCGCAAATATATTTCTAAGAGACAGAGAATATTATTCACCGTGGGTTTGAGAGAGAAGAAGAAGAGAAGACTCCGGTGGATCGTTGCCCACACAACGTCCGGCGTCGAGGGCTAGGATACACACTAGAAGATCTCAGGGTGTTCGCCTATTCGGCTTCTCCGAATCACGCATCAAAGGTATAAGAAATCGAAACCCTATTTCCGCTATTATTCGATTTCTTTCTCGTTGAAAATACATCGGATGTAAGATCGGGTTCCGGATCTCGTGGATCGTATTCCTCGATTACTGGGGGTTCTAGGACCTCCGGATCGGTAGTCGGATGAGGAAAAACGACCCGGAAACGAGCCCAGAACAGCAGGTCGCGCTGCTGTTCGCGCCTGCAGAAGGACAAACGGCGACCGCCGTTTCGCTGTTTTTCGGGCAGCCAGCTCCGGTTCGCGCGGTTGTCCTTCGGGGCAATGGCTGGGAGTGAATCGGGACACGAGCTGGCACGTGAACGGAGTAACGGACCTGGGGGTCGACTGGGAGCGTTCGGATGTTGGAGTGATCGAACGAACGCATCCCGGGTAGTCGATTTCCAACAATTGGTATCAGAGCGAGTTTTGTCGATTCGTTGTATTTTTGCGAGATTTGTTTTGCAGGTTCGAACCCGATTATTATGGCCATGTGTTTGTGCTGTATGTTTTGTGGTTTGTTAAACTCTCGGGATTGTCGAGATCTTTTGTTTTGAATCGTTGCATGCTTGTAATAGTTAAAACGACGGGTTGAGTCGTTTAGGTTCTATTTTTCGTTTTCGTTAATCCGGATTGTATAGGATCGATCAACCTGTATAGGATCGATGCCGGAAGTAGTATGTTTTACCTTTGTAATGTTACTGCTACTTGGTGGATCGAGAGGAGATCGAAAGGCCGGACGAACGAGGGTCGAGAAGTCGAACCCGCAGGCTGCTGAAGGGCAAACTGCGGTCGCCGTTTCTAAAACGGCGGTCTCCATTTCGGTGAATCTTGGGCAGCAGCGCCGCGGGGGTTCGACGGACACCACGGGTCGCTCGTCGAGGCCTGGGACGATACTCCAGTGGGAGGGGTTCGTCTCTTGGCACTTAGACGAGTCGGTGGTGGATTGAGACCGAGACGAGCAACGAGACGAAGATCCGAGAAGACGTGCATCCAAGATATTTAAGGCCATAATAATCGGGGCCACGTTAAATTCTTTTTGTGTGTTGACGTGTTTATTATTATGCTTAATTATTTTATGCATGTTATCCCTCAATCGTAAAATACTAAGTGGGAGAGGGATTGGAAACAATCCCGCGGTCTCCATTCTCTGTTTTGATAGTGATGTGTGTCACTTACGAGTTGGCTTTAGTGTCATCCTCCCTATCGGATAAAGTCGACACACGGATATCACTGGATCAAAATTCGAATTTAAAATCCACTTATAAAATTGAACAATTGTATTTCTCAAAAGCAATGCCTAATCTGTCATTCAAAGCCTAATTTCAACTCGACTCATTCTCACCCCGGGGAGTGGAATGGAGCCAAAGCGCTTGGTTATGTCGATGACACAGATTAGAGACTTTCGAGTCATTCGATGACTAGATCGATTGTCTGATTGGCTCCCTCACCTTGTGAGAGATAGGGCTCAATTGCATGATTGATCGCTGGTTAGAAACTTCGAGTTTCACTTACGAGATATCAAGCTTTGATTAATAAAATTGTGAAATTTAATAAATGTAAGAGTCAATTAACAAAGTTGTTTTTTTTAGTAAACGTCCACACTATCGTGGCTTGCTAAATTGGAACGGTACTTTGGGTTAATTAAGACTCTATGACATTTAAATAAGTGAGATTCAATTAATAAAGTTGTTTGTTTTAGTAAACGTCCACAAGAACGTGGCTTGCTAAATGGGAATGGAACTTTGGGATTAATTGAGGCTCGGCAGTTATAGAAATTCGTGGAGGACCGCATGTCAACGTAAATGTCCACAAGAACGTGGCTTGCGGTGGACATGTAGTTCCCGAGCGGTGGACTTAGTACTGAGAAATGGTATACACTTAGGTACGCTTTGTAGTATCCTCCCCATCGGAGTCACTGCTATGATGATGTACGACCGAAGTAAAAAAAAAATCCAATCATAAAATCATTTGGACTGGTAAACGTCCACAAGAACGTGGCTTGCTATGTCTGATGGGATTTTGGAAATGATTGGTAGTTTAATGATATCACTTGAGGGAAATGATATCGAATTAAACTCTTTGTTTGTTTTATATGGTATTATTTCCATTAAAAAGTCAACAAACTCACTGACCCTGATTGTATGGATTAGATATGAAACTTGGACATTGTCCTAACTGCAGAGGAGTACAAATATGTATTCCAAGTCGATTGACCTGCTGAGCCAAATGATGCTTCCACAACTGAGGAAAGGAAGCTCATTGGAAATGGATCAAGGCTATGAGATGACGCGGAGCAACATTATGACTTTCATGTCAAATGTGCTGCGACATCGGGATCATGCCATGACCATTACCTATGATATGATGCTTAACCTCAAGAAGTTTTTGGTTATCAGGACAGGACAGCCGGGCAAAGTGAAATGAGGCAACTCATGACGGACATCTTGTCGGAAAGAAACCCCGTGAGGGATCACGTTCTTAGAATGATGGGCTATCTGAATGAGATAGAGATTTTGGGAACAATTATCAATGGGGTAACCCAGGTTGATATTGTGCTCCCGTCTCTGCCAAGAAGTTTTGAGCAGTTTCGCCTGAACTATGATATGAATAAGGGGTCTTACTCATTGGCAGAGCTCCTGATTGAACTTCTAGCGGCTGAGAGAATCTTTAAGGGTCCTCAAAGCACTTATGGCTGATGGAGTTATATTCTAAATGTCTAGTTTAGTGACAATATGGAACTCCTTATCTGTGTTTTTTCACTATCTATTAATCAAACTGTCGGCATTTTTGTCTATCATGTACTTGAATGCAATAGTCCTAGATATATACGTTGTAGACAGTATGGCGTGAGGAGACACGCGGAAGATCATACTGTCGGTTACTCGTATACTATAGAACAGAAGCTCACGACTTAGATGGACAGGGACAATCCATCGGTACGTCGTAGTGTGACTGGGTAATAGTTGGTCTTGACTATTATGTTACACTTGTACACTTGGTGTATTGAGCAGGACCACGGGAGGGCGTTCGATTTATACTAATCGACGTAATCGAACTAGACCTCAGAATTACGGATATACGAATTCTTAATCCCTATATAATTATAGGTACGTATGTCCAATTCTCGGTTCTTTAACTTGCCAATGAGTGAGACTAATTGATTAGTCGAGATACTCGGTAAATTGGGAATTGGAATTGTACACACGGCATGCTATAGATTATAGACAGGAAACCGTGTCCCGTTTATCGGGTTGATGACGTCCCCGAGATGAGCTCATAAAGTTTATCATGTAAACCCTGCAGGTGGATTTGTTCCACATGATAATAAGGATGAGTGGTACTAGTCTCGGATAATAAGAAACGAATTAATTTAATTATTAGTAATTAAATAAATTCGTGGACGTTCGATATCTTAAACACGGGGAAAGTCGTATATGTAATTTCGGCGGAATTATTATTGTTGAAATAATATTAAATTTATTTCGGGAATTCAATTATTATTATTTAGTGGAATTAATAATAATTAGAATTGTAATTAATTAAAGGTTTTCCTTTAAGGACTCCTAGTTAATTAATATTGCAGTTCAGCCCGGAATTTATTTACCTAAGGGGTCCCTAGTGTAGCTCTATTTAAACCCCCCCCTTGCCCTCTCCTAAACCTAACATTCGCCGCATTTATTTTTGCAGCAGAAATTAATTGCGTTAACGCAAATATAATTTCTTCTGTAAAAATCAATAAAGCTTTGCGCAATTATTTTACACAGAAAAGTAAAAGGGATATTGCGGTGGTTTATCAGAGAAGCAGAGAAGGTGAGACCAACAGATCGTTGCCCACACAACGGTTGGGATCGGGGCAGAGACATACACTAGCAATCGCTAAGGTCTCAACAATCGACCGAGAAGGTATGAGATTGGTTCTTATTCCGCACTTTTAATTCGATCTCTGTTTTTGCGTTAATCATACAACGAACCAAAGATCGGGTTCCGTGGCTTGGATGTGATTTTCTCGGACTGCTGGGAGTTTTCTGACCTCCGGCGTGGCAGTCGGATCGAGAAAATCTCATCGGAACAGCCGGAACGGGCGGATCGCGCTGCTGTTCGCAGCAGCCAGGCGACCGCCAGAGGAGCAAGCGCCCGCTCGCGACAGGTCGCGGGCGCTCGCCTGGGCAGCAAGCGCTCGCTTGCCTTGCTGCGCGAGCGCTCGCCTGGTGGGCAGGCGGTCGCCTGCTCCGGGCAGATCGCGAGCCGCGGCTTCGGCTGCGGCGGATGCGCGATCTCTTGGGCGGGTGGCTTTGGCTGTCCGGGGGTGACTTCCAGAAGTCGATTGGGGACGTCCGGATGTTCGAGTGTTCGAATGGATGTGTCCCGGGTAGTCGATTTCCAACAATTGGTATCAGAGCCGGTTATCGGTTCGTTGTATTTTTGCGCGTGTTACCTTGCAGGTTGAACCCGATTATTATGGCCAATTTATTTTTGATATTTTGTGCTGTATGTATGTGTTTTTTTATTAAACTCTCGGGCTTGTCGAGATCGGTTTTATTTTTGGAAAGTTGCTTGTTTGTAATAGATAAAAACGACGGGTTGAGTCGTTAGGTTTATTTATTTTTTCGTTGCATCCGGGACTTGTATAGGGTCGATCAAAATGTATAGGATCGATACCGGACTTAGTAGAATAATTTTGTAATTAATTTCTGCTATTGGATCGAGACGAGATCGAAGCCCGGAGGAACGAAAATCGAAGTCGAGACGAGCAACGAGTTCGAGTTCCAAGAGACGTGCATTCAAGATTTTAAGGCCATAATAATCGGGCCACGTTAATTGCTTTCTTATGTGATTTACGTGTTTTATTATGCTTATTATTTTATGCATGTATATCCCTAAATCGTAAAATACTAAGTGGGAGAGGGATTGGAAACAATCCCGCGGTCTCCATTCTCTGTTTCGAGAGTGATGTGTATTGACTTACGAGTTGGCTTTAGTGTCATCCTCCCTATCGGATAAAGTCGATACACGGAAATCACTTTGATCGAAATTCGAATGAAATTCCAATTTTAAAATTGAACAATTAAGTTTTTCAAAGCAATGCCTAATCTGTCTTTCAAAGACTAATTTCAACTCGACTCATTCTCACCCCGGGGAGTGGAATGGAGCCAAAGCGCTTGGTTATGTCGATGACACAGATTAGAGACATTCGAGTCATTTGATGGCTAGATCGATTGTCTGGTTGGCTCCCTCACTTTGTGAGAGATAGGGCTCAATTGCATGATTGATTGCTGGTTAGAAACTTCGAGTTTCACTTACGAGATATCAAGCTTTGATTAATGAGATTGTGAAATTTAATAAATGTAAGAGTCAATTGACAAAGTTGTTTGTTTTAGTAAACGTCCACACTATCGTGGCTTGCTAAATGGAAACGGTACTTTGGGTTAATTGAGACTCTATTACATTTAGATAAATGGAATTCAATTAACAAGGTTGTTTGTTTAGTAAACGTCCACACTATCGTGGCTTACTAGACGGAAACGGAACTTTGGGTTAATTGAGGCTCGACAGTTATAGGAAATCGTAAAGGGACCGCATGTCAACGTAAACGTCCACACTAACGTGGCTTGCGGTGGGCGTGTAGTTTCCGAGCGGTTAACTTAGTACTGAGAAATGGTATACACTTAGGTACGCTTTACAGTATCCTCCCCATCGGAGTCACTGCTGTAATGATGTACGACCGAAGTAAAAGTCCAGCTATAAAATCATTTGGACTAGTATACGTCCACATGAACGTGGCATGCTAGTCTGATGGGATTTTAGGATTGATTGGTAAATTTAATGATATTAATTAAGGGAGTTAATATCGAATTAAATTTGACAGTTTGATTTGTCTCTTTTATAGATATGGCACTTAACCCGCTGTTTATACTAAAAGAAAACAAGCTCACTGGTCCGAATGATAATGATTGGAATGGAAACTTGGACATTGTCCAGACTATTAAAACTTCTACTCCCACTGAAGTCTTAACTAATGAGGACATTAAGGATGAACTCAGGAAGATGTTAAGACATAGTGCGGAAGCCGGACAAGAGGTGATTAATTTACTCAAGAAATTCGGTCCTCTTATGGAATTACTTAAAAATGATTCCAAAAGAAAGGAATTTGTGAGTGAGTTAAGAAAATCACAAGTGCTTGCGGCTATGAAGTTGGATCTTTCTAGGCCTCCGGGCGGCAAAAGAAAGAAGAGGCAGCAACGGAAACCCAGTGGACCCAGAATTGGTGGACCACAGAATGGAGTGAACAAGCCCAAGGGCAAGTGTTTCCGTTGCAAGCAGTCTGGACATTGGAAGTCTAATTGTCCTCTCAGACAAGGAGGTATGAACTTTTCCTTAGTCACTGAAACATGTTTAGCGGTGTTATCCACCGGTACCTGGTGTGTGGATACGGGAGCCACTGATCATGTCTGCAATTCTTTGCAGGGGTTCCAGGAAACCCGGCGGCTTAGAGAGGGAGAGATCACCATCTACATGGGCAATGCTACGAAAGTGGCGGCAGTTGCAGTGGGAGATGTTCATTTATCTTTTAATAATAAAGTTTTAGTATTGAATGATTGTCTTTATGTACCGAACTTTAGAAAGAACCTTGTTTCGGTTTCTAAGTTGGTTTTGAATAAATATTCTGTTTCTTTTGATAGTTCTGTTATTATCAAAAAGAATGGTGAGTATATCTGTTCTGGTACATTGATAGGCAACTTATATATACTGAATCCTGATTATTCCACGATGCAACGAGTAGAGTCTTTTAACACATCTAGTACCAATAAGAGAAAGGAGCCTTCTAGAATGAATCAAAAGTACTTGTGGCATCTTAGGCTAGGTCATATTAACTTGGGTAGGATTCAAAGGTTGATAACTGATGGAATACTCAGTAGTGTGAAAGATGGGGACTTTCCAACCTGCGAATCATGCCTGGAAGGAAAAATGACCAAGCGACCCTTTAGTGATAAAGGGTATAGATCCAAGGAAGTACTAGAGTTGATTCACTCTGATTTGTGCGGGCCTTTATCTGTCCAAGCGAGAGGAGGTTATGAATATTTCGTAACCTTCACTGATGATTACTCAAGGTATGGTTTCATATACCTGATGCGCCGCAAGAGCGAGTGCTTTGACAAGTTCAAGGAGTACAAAGCTCTTGTGGAGAACCTTCATGGTAAAACCATAAAGACTCTACGATCTGATCGTGGAGGAGAGTACCTCTCGGGAGAGTTTAAAGCGTACTTATTAGAGAATGGGATTGACTCCCAGATGACTGCACCATACACGCCCCAGCAGAATGGTGTAGCAGAAAGAAGGAATAGGACTCTTATGGAAATGGTAAGATCTATGATGAGTTACTCAGACCTACCAGTTTCGTTCTGGGGATATGCCTTGGAAACAGCGGCGTATATACTGAACTTAGTTCCTTCTAAATCAGTCCCTAAGACGCCCTCGGAATTGTGGACCGGGCGAAAGCCGAACTTGAAACACATTCGGATCTGGGGTTGTCCAGCACATGTGCTGAAGCATGGGGCTGATAAATTGGAACCTCGTTCAGATATTCGGTTGTTTATAGGATATCCTAGAGGAACGAAAGGTGGTCTATTTTATAGTCCTCAGGACCAGAAGATCGTTGTTAGCACCAACGCTCGGTTCTTGGAAGAGGATTATATAATGGACCACAAGCCCAAGAGTGAGATAATACTAAACGAACTGAGAGGGGACGATCAAGGCTTAGATCCAACCGAACCGGGTGATACGCCACCACAGTCTGCACCTGTAGTTACTGAGGTTACACCGGAGCGTCGTCGTAGTGGGAGAGTTGTTCGACAACCCGATAGGTTCATGTTTATAGGTGAGTCTTCGGACTTGTTACCTGGGGAACATGAAGCCGATCCCTGGACCTACGGCGAGGCGCTTAAAGATCAAGATGCTCAGTCTTGGCAAAAAGCGATGAAATCTGAGATTGAATCAATGGATTCAAATCAGGTCTGGAATCTTGTAGCACCGCCCAAAGGTGTAAAAGCCATTGGTTGCAAGTGGGTGTACAAGAGAAAAAGAGGGTCTGACGGGAAGGTTGAAACCTTCAAGGCTAGGCTTGTTGCGAAAGGGTATACTCAGAAAGAAGGGATCGATTATGAGGAAACCTTTTCGCCGGTAGCTATGCTAAAGTCGATCCGGATTCTTTTGTCTATAGCAGCTCATATGGATTATGAGGTGTGGCAAATGGACGTCAAGACAGCATTCTTGAATGGGAATCTTGACGAGACCATTTACATGAGACAACCAGAAGGTTTCATTAAGAAAGGCCAAGAGCATCTAGTGTGTAAGCTAAACCGATCCATTTATGGATTGAAGCAAGCTTCTAGATCTTGGAACATGCGTTTTGATGAGGTTATCCAGTCTTATGGATTCATTCAAAGCATGGACGAGTCATGTGTATACCGGAGATGTGACGGAAATAGTGTGGCGTTTCTCGTGCTTTATGTAGACGACATTCTTCTAATTGGCAACAATGTGAAGATGTTGTCAGACATAAAGGGATGGTTGTCCAAGCAATTCGATATGAAAGACTTAGGACAAGTTGGGCATGTTCTTGGGATCAAGGTTATACGGGATCGCCAGAAAAGAACATTGAGCTTGTCCCAGGCTTCATATATTGATACGATTCTGGCTCGGTTCAACATGCAGAATTCCAAGAGAGGTGCTCAACCTTTCTGCCATGGAATTCGTCTATCTAAAGATATGTGTCCCAAAACACAAAAGGAGATAGACTACATGAAGAAGGTTCCTTACGCTTCGGCAGTAGGAAGTCTAATGTATGCAATGTTGTGCACGAGGCCTGATATCTGCTATGCCGTAGGCATGGTAGCTAGATATCAGAGTAACCCTGGACAGGGTCACTGGACTGCTGTAAAGAACATACTTAAGTACCTGCGAAGGACTAGGAATTATGTTCTGAGTTACAAAGCGTCCGAGTTGATTCCTATTGGTTACACAGACTCGGATTTCCAATCTGATAAGGATCAGCGAAAGTCTACATCAGGCTATGTGTTCACATTGGGAGGTGGAGCAATTTCATGGAAGAGTGTTAAGCAGAAATGCATTTCGGACTCTACCATGGAAGCCGAATATGTAGCAGCCTCTGAGGCAGCTAAAGAATCGGTGTGGCTCCGGAACTTCCTTATGGACTTGGATGTGGTTCCTAAGATGCCTAGAGCTATCACAATTTATTGTGACAATAGCGGTGCAGTGGCAAATGCAAAGGAACCACGAGCCCACAATGCGAGTAAACACATAGATCGCAAGTACCACCTGATTAGAGACATCGTCAGGAGAGGCGATGCGGTTGTCACCAAGATTGCATCAGCGGATAACCTGGCTGACCCCTTTACGAAGGCACTTCCAGCGGAAGCGTTCAAGAGACACGTGAAGGGGATGGGTATCGGATGTATGGTAGAGGGCAACTAGACTTTTTAGTATAAGTGGGAGATTGATGGAGTTATATTCTAAATGTCTAGTTTAGTGACAATATGGAACTCCTTATCTGTGTTTTTTCACTATCTATTAATCAAACTGTCGGCATTTTTGTCTATCATGTACTTGAATGCAATAGTCCTAGATATATACGTTGTAGACAGTATGGCGTGAGGAGACACGCGGAAGATCATACTGTCGGTTACTCGTATACTATAGAACAGAAGCTCACGACTTAGATGGACAGGGACAATCCATCGGTACGTCGTAGTGTGACTGGGTAATAGTTGGTCTTGACTATTATGTTACACTTGTACACTTGGTGTATTGAGCAGGACCACGGGAGGGCGTTCGATTTATACTAATCGACGTAATCGAACTAGACCTCAGAATTACGGATATACGAATTCTTAATCCCTATATAATTATAGGTACGTATGTCCAATTCTCGGTTCTTTAACTTGCCAATGAGTGAGACTAATTGATTAGTCGAGATACTCGGTAAATTGGGAATTGGAATTGTACACACGGCATGCTATAGATTATAGACAGGAAACCGTGTCCCGTTTATCGGGTTGATGACGTCCCCGAGATGAGCTCATAAAGTTTATCATGTAAACCCTGCAGGTGGATTTGTTCCACATGATAATAAGGATGAGTGGTACTAGTCTCGGATAATAAGAAACGAATTAATTTAATTATTAGTAATTAAATAAATTCGTGGACGTTCGATATCTTAAACACGGGGAAAGTCGTATATGTAATTTCGGCGGAATTATTATTGTTGAAATAATATTAAATTTATTTCGGGAATTCAATTATTATTATTTAGTGGAATTAATAATAATTAGAATTGTAATTAATTAAAGGTTTTCCTTTAAGGACTCCTAGTTAATTAATATTGCAGTTCAGCCCGGAATTTATTTACCTAAGGGGTCCCTAGTGTAGCTCTATTTAAACCCCCCCCTTGCCCTCTCCTAAACCTAACATTCGCCGCATTTATTTTTGCAGCAGAAATTAATTGCGTTAACGCAAATATAATTTCTTCTGTAAAAATCAATAAAGCTTTGCGCAATTATTTTACACAGAAAAGTAAAAGGGATATTGCGGTGGTTTATCAGAGAAGCAGAGAAGGTGAGACCAACAGATCGTTGCCCACACAACGGTTGGGATCGGGGCAGAGACATACACTAGCAATCGCTAAGGTCTCAACAATCGACCGAGAAGGTATGAGATTGGTTCTTATTCCGCACTTTTAATTCGATCTCTGTTTTTGCGTTAATCATACAACGAACCAAAGATCGGGTTCCGTGGCTTGGATGTGATGTTCTCGGACTGCTGGGAGTTTTCTGACCTCCGGCGTGGCAGTCGGATCGAGAAAATCTCATCGGAACAGCCGGAACGGGCGGATCGCGCTGCTGTTCGCAGCAGCCAGGCGACCGCCAGAGGAGCAAGCGCCCGCTCGCGACAGGTCGCGGGCGCTCGCCTGGGCAGCAAGCGCTCGCTTGCCTTGCTGCGCGAGCGCTCGCCTGGTGGGCAGGCGGTCGCCTGCTCCGGGCAGATCGCGAGCCGCGGCTTCGGCTGCGGCGGATGCGCGATCTCTTGGGCGGGTGGCTTTGGCTGTCCGGGGGTGACTTCCAGAAGTCGATTGGGGACGTCCGGATGTTCGAGTGTTCGAATGGATGTGTCCCGGGTAGTCGATTTCCAACAATGGCTGAGAAATTGACTCTTCCTAGGCCTTCGGGCGGCAAAAGGAAGAAGAAGCTGCTGGAAATCGATATCCCGGGGTATCAAAAAAAATTGCGGAACCGATAACCCCGACCGAAATCCTCGATCGCCGGAGATCCGAACCGCGAACCCCACGTGACCCGAGGCCCGACCGAGCACCACCACGGGCGAACCCGCGGCACCCAGCCGAGCCCCCACGAGGGCTCGCGATTGCTCCCGTAGCAATCGCTGGGGATGCACGAGGCATCCCCGGGGCTGCTCGTAGCAGCCCCGCAGCGAGCCCGCGGCTCGCTGCCCAGTGGGGCCTAGCCCCCGCACGCATCCGCTGCGGGCGAACCCGCAGCACGTACGGGGTCGCTGCGGGTGACCCCGCAGCTTACCCGCGATCGATCCTAGGATCGATCGCACCCCTCGGCTTCGGCCGAGGGTTTCTCCTAGCCGCCCCGCGCCGGCGGTCCGAACCCTAGGGTTCGACCGCCACCTTCGATCCTCGCCGGGGATCTCGAATCCCCGTCCCCGAGGTTCGTCGTTTTCCCGGATCGTGTGTTCATGTATATGCCACAATTAATTGAACATAAAATCACACAAGGAGTTTTATGATCATACCTTTGATTCGTTGTGCGGAGAAACGAAATCAAGTTGAAAACCTTTTGGATCTTCCCACGTATTCCTTGCACTCCGTTCGAACGTCGGGTGGGCGACGATCTATCGAACTCCTATGGATCTCCTTCAACTCTCTAGAATATCAAGTATGATAATCTTGTCTTATTCAAGTCTTGAATTATGAAGGCCATGTAGTGCTTTTATAGGCTACGTAGGGGATCTAAAGGAGGTGGAATATTGGGCTTCCAATATTGAAGATTAAATTGAGCCCACTGCCCAAGTCCATTAATCATTATCAATATTAATTAAATTTATTTTCCACTATATAAATTTAATTGCACTCCCAATATTAAACCATATTATATCAAATAATATTTCTCCGGTAGTATTATTTATTCCGTGTATTTAAGATTTAAATATCCATGAATAAAATTAATTTATTGCTAATTAATTTATTCATCTCTTTAATCCGAGACTAGTACCATTCAACCTTTATTATTGTGCGGAACGAATCCACTCATGAGGTTTACACAATAATTCCTTATGAACTCATCTCGGGGATATTATCAACCCTTTCGGGATACACTGTCCGGTCAATCATTCACGGCATGCCATATATAAAATATAGTGACCCAACTTAACCGGTAATTAACCCAATAATTAAATCGGTTAATTCCTTTGGTAAATCAAAGTCACTTATATTAAATATACACACCCGCAACAATATCGGGGATTAAGAATAAAATACACTGAGACTCGAATCGATTATCGCCGGCAATCATAATCGATGAATCTCAACGATCCGCTCAATACACCAAGTGTACAAGTGTGATAAAATAATTAAGACAAATTATTTTCTCTCTCACACAACGACTATACCGATGGATTGGTCCGGGTCCATCTAGGTCGTGAGCCACTGTTTGATTAAATACGAGTAACCGATAGTATGATCTTCTGTGTGGGGCCCGACACACCATACTAACTACAACGTATAAAATCTAGGACTATGATTTGCATATATTTAATTAATCATAATTAAAAGCAAACAATTGTTTATTAATTAAATAGATTAAATGCTATGACGGGGAGTTTACCGTTACTTAAATCTAGACATTAAGTACACAACTCCAACAGAAGCAAATACGGAAACCCAGTGGGCCTAATATATCTGGACCACGGAATGGGACAAGCAAGCCCAAGGGGCAAGAGCTTCCGTTGTAAGCAGTTTGGATACTGGGAGTTTGATTGTCCTCTCAAAGCAACTAGAAGTTAACTTCTCCTTAGTCACCGAAACATGTTTAGTGGTGTTATCTACCAGTACCTGGTGTGTGGATACGGAAGCCACTAATCATGTCTGCACCTAAATGCGGGGGTTCCAGGAAACCCGGAGACTTAGAAAGGAAGAAGTTATAACCTACATGGGCAATACTGTTAAGGTAACAGCTATTGCAGTGGGAGATGTTAAATGTTTTAACGGTAGGATTTTAGTTCTAATATATTGCCTTTATGTGCCGGCATTTAGAAAGAAATTTCATTTCGGATTTCTAGATTGGCTTAGAATGGATATTCCGTTTCTTCTGATAGTTTCATGATTTTCAGAGTAGGAAACGGGGATATTATCTATTCTGGTACATTGATAGACAATTTAATACTAAATCCGTGTTCTTCCACGATGAAACAGACCGGAGTTAAAAACACAATTTCGAACCCCAATAAGAGTAAAGATCCTTCTAGGATGAATCAAATGTACTTATGGAATCTTAGGCTAAATCATTTTAACTTGAGTACGATTCAAAGGATGAAAGCTGATGGACCACTCAGCTAGGTTGAAGGAAAGGACCTTCCAACCTTCGAATCATACTTGGAAGTTTAAATGACCTAGAAACCCTTTATGGTTAAAGGGCAAAGATCCAAGAAAGTACTAGAGTTGATTCGCTCTGATGTATGCAGACCTCTTTGAGGAGTAAGGCATACTTATCAGAAAGATGGGATTTTCTCCCCAACTGACTACATCATTTATGCCTGGGCAAAATAATGTGTTGTAAAGAAGGAATAGGATTCTTATAGATATGGGAAAGTAGAAAATGAGTTATTCGGAGTTACCTAATTCGTTTTTGGGATATGGCTTGGAAACAGCGGCGTTTATCCTGAACTTGATTCCTTTGGAAACTTGTACTGATATTCGGCTGTTTATAAGATACCCTAAGAAAACGAATTGAGATATGTAATATAGTTCAAAGGACCAGATGTTCTTTGATTGAATCAACGTTCGGTTCTTAGACATGGACTATATATACAAGCCCAAGAGTAGAGTAATACTTAATGTGCTTAGAGGGATTGATCAAGACTTAGAACCAGCCTAACTGAGTAGTTCACCACTGTAATCTTTAATCACTAAAGATACACCGGAGCGTCGTCGCAGTGGGAGGGTTGTTAGACAACCCGACAGGTTCATGTTTATAGGAGAGTCTTCGGACTTGTTACCTAGAGAGCATGAAGCCGACCCCTGGATCTATGACGAGACGCTGAAAGATCAAGATGCTAAGTCTTGGTAAAAGACGATGAAATATGAGATTGAATCTTTAGATTCAAATCATGTCTGGGATCTTGTAGCACCGCCCAAAGGTGTAAAAGCCATTGGTTGCAAGTGGGTGTACAAGATGAAAAGAGGGTCTGACGGGAAGGTGTGAACCTTAAGGCTAGGCGAAAGGGTGCACTCAGAAAGAAAGGGATCGATTATGAGTAAACTTTCTCGCCGGTAGCTATGCTAAAGTCGATCCGGATTCTTTTGTCTTCACATAGAAGATGGAAGTCAAGACGGATTTCTAAATCGAAGTCTTGACGGGACCATCTGTGTAGGACAACCAGAGGGATTCATCGAAAAGAGCCAAGAGCATTCGGTAAGCAAGCTTAATCAATCTTAGGATTGAATGAAGCTTCAAGATCTTGGAAACATGCGGACCTATGAGAAAATCCATTTCATGGATTCATTCAAGGCATGTTTAGGTCCTATGTGTAATAAAGAAGTGATAGAAAAGATGTGGTGTTTTCTCATTATTTATGTAGACGACATCCTTCTAAATTGGCAACAATATGAAAGATGTTATCGGACATAAAGGGATGGTTGTCCGAGTAATTCAGTATAAGAGAATTAGGAGAAGTCGGAAATGTTCTTGGGATCAAAGTATTAAATGATCGCCAGAAAAGAACATAGGACTTATCTCGAGTCTCATATATAAAATACAATTCTTACTCGTTGCAGCATACAGAATTCCAAGAAAGGTCTTCACCTTTTAGATGTGGAATTCATCTATCTAAAGGTTTGTGTCCGACACAATAAAGGAGATAGATGAAGAGTAAGCAGTTCCCTGCACCTTAATGGTGGGAAGCTTAATGTATGTAATGCTATGCACGAGACTGATATCTACTATGCCGTGGGCATGGTAGTGAGATATCATAGTAATCCTGGAAAGGATCACTCGACTGATGTAAAGAATATGTTTAGGCTCCTGCAAAGGACCAAGAATTATGTTCTGAGTTACAAAGCAGTCAAGTTGTTTCCTTTGGATTACATAGAATTGAATTTCCAATCAAACAGGGACAGTCGAAAGTCGAAGTCAGGCTATGTGTTCTCACTGTGAAGTGGAGCAGTCACATGGAAGAATGTAAAGCAGCAATGCATTTCAGACTCTACCATGGAAACTGAAAGGATAACGTCCTCTGAGGCAGTTAAAAGGTCAGTGTGGCTCCAGAACTTCCTAAGGGACTTAGATGTGGGTTCTAGTTTACCCAAAGCTATTTTGAATAGCGGTATTGGCAAACTTGAAATGCCACAAGTCCACAGTGGGAGATAACACGTAGAGCGCAAGTACCACCTGATTCGAGAGATCGTCTAGTAAGACGATGCGGTTGTCACCTAGATAGCATCGAGAGGATTGCCTGGTAAAACCGGTTCACAGAGGCACTTCCAGCGAAAGCGTTGGGTAGGCGTGATGAGGTTATGGGAATCTGATGTTTGGGAGATGGCAACTAGACTTTTAGTATAAGTGGGAGATTGATGGAGTTGTATTCTAAATGTCTAGTTTAGTGCAAATACGGAACTCCTTATCTATACCTTAATTCGAGATATGATTCAAGCATGGTTGCATTTAATGCAATAGTCCTTGATGTATACGTTGTAGACAGTATGGCGTGAGGAGACACGCGGAAGATCATACTGTCGGTTACTCGTATACTATCGAACAGTAGCTCACGACTTAGATGGACAGGGACAATCCATCGGTACGTCGTAGTGTGACTGGTAGATAGTCGGTCTTGACTATCATGTTACACTCGTACACTTGGTGTATTGAGCATGAAATTATGTCTTCGACGTAAGATACCAACTTTTCGCGAAGTCGGTCTTAAACACTTAATACTTCAGCAACTTCGTTCGCTCAACCACACTCCATTGTCACTCAATCTTGATGTAGTATGTTTATGATCGAACTCAAAAGTAAAGTGAAGTAGAGAAGACAAAGTTATGTAATATGTTTCATTCCATTGAGTCAACGAAACTAAACTATTACACGTAGAGAGAAAGGTAGACGGAATGATCAAAGGTCGTATCCCAAGTGACGCAGCACTCCAACGAACCAGAGACCTAGTACTACTACACCTAGAGCTAAATCACATAACCCTATCACAGGTGCACAGCACAAAACAACTACCAAAACTCTAAGGCTCAGCGCCAACAAACAACGATAGCGATACTTAATATCAGATTTCGTTCTCTCAAAATCGTCAAGTGAAGTCTTCAGCTTCCATGGGTTTATATAGGAGTGCCGCACATGTGGAGCGCTGATGTGGAGCAATCTCGCTGGTCACATGCTTGGTTGACGTCACAAATCCATGGATGACATCACTTTTTGTACTTGGATTCTAGAATCTTGGAATCTTTGAATCTTTGATTCTCGAATCTTCGAATCTTGAATCTTCAATTTCTTCAACTTCAAACTTCAACTCTATCTTGACTCCATCGATCTCAATACTTCGTCTTCAACTTCATCGTGAAGAACACTCGTCGTTGAGGCTTCAGCATTTCATCGTCTTCATGGTCGTCGATAGTATTGAAGTAGTAAAAACCAGTCCATGTTGCAAAAGTCAAGAAATGCGACTCCGTTCGCAAATGAGGGAAGGCAAGGATTGCGAACCCATTCGCAATTGATGGACAGGCAGGAAATGCGACTTCATTCGCAAATGTTGAGGATGGCACGAATTGCGACTCTAGTCGCAAGTGTGAGAAGTGTCAGAAAATGCGACTCCGTTCGCACATGAGTGAGGGGGCAGGATTTGCGAACCTGTTCGCACAAGATGGAGAAGCAGCCATTTGCGAATCCGTTCGCATAAGTTGGGTTGCATAGTATTGCGACTCCATTCGCACTTAATGGAGAGCATGATTTGCGAACCCATTCGCACAAGATGAAGGGCTGGATTTGCGAACCAGTTCGCAAGAGAAGAGGAGCCGGGATTTGCGAATGCATTCGCAAATGAAGAAGTGCATGAGACTCGCGAACGCATTCGCAATTTGAGGTGAAGCAAGGATTTGCGACTCTAGTCGCAAATGTTGACGGAGAGACGGTTTTGCGACTCCATTGGTATCAGTTGGATATGGTCCTGAAAATTCGAACCCATTCGCATAGAGATACTTCACTTGAGTTCCAACTTGTATTCATTCACTCAATCACCTGAAATCCAACCAACAATGAAAATCATATGTTGTTGTCAAAACTAACATTTACAATCTCCCCCTTTTTGGCACAACTCATA
Source organism: Euphrasia confusa (assembly GCA_954870475.1). Classification (NCBI taxonomy): domain Eukaryota; kingdom Viridiplantae; phylum Streptophyta; class Magnoliopsida; order Lamiales; family Orobanchaceae; genus Euphrasia; species Euphrasia confusa. The sequence goes on from OX940949.1 coordinate 22,727,454, forward strand.
TGAAGTAGAGTTAGAAATTAGAACCACCCAATCTCCCCCTCAAATAAAGCATATAAAAAAAACTAAGTAAAAAAGGAAAAACAATCATTCAACAATCATCAGAGATAAGATATGAAAAACCAAAACTCAGTCAATAGAATAATCATTCAAAAACTTCAAAGAACAGAGTTCAACAAACGAGATATGAAAAACATGCATGATGGAAAATTATCAAGTCTTATGCATGCAGAATTGAGAACAAAGTAAAACAGGAATTGTTCAAGTGACAAAAACCAAAAAACATTAACAACAGCATCACTGAGATGCAAACTCCGAATCCTTGGGTGAGCCAGCTGGAGTAGGTGAGCGCATAGGAGTAGTTGTTGGTGAAGCATCATCGGACTTGGCTTCATCCTCTTCATCATCGTCTTCAGCAGCATCATCGTCAGTGTCTGAGTCATGGTCTTGATGGCCATAAATTTCGTACTCTCTGAATTCATCTTCACCGACCTTGATTCTTTCATCATCATCTTCATCATCAAGATCTTCAACATCAATCTCTTCATCAACGTCTTTCAAACCGTCAGACGGCATCGCAGGCGATACCTCTGGATGTGTGGTACTCTCAACTTTCTTCTTTTCAACAATCTTTTCTGCTGGGATTCGATGTCCCGGGTTATCAAAAATTGCGGAAACCGACAACCCGACCGAAATCCCGTCGCCGGAGATGAAACCACGAACCACACGGAGAACCGGGCTCGACAAGAGCATCGCCGCGGGATGAACCCGCGGCTAAACCCTAGCCGAGCCCCACCGTGGGGCTCGCGATCATCATCGATCGCGTGGGGCTGCCTAGCAGCCCCCGGCGGTGAGTCCGGTGACTCACCGCCACCACCGACCGGAGGGGGGACCACCAGCCGCGGCGCGAAGCCGCGACGGTCCCCGGCGATCGAACTAGGGTTCGATCGCCCCCAGCCGCGGCGTCCAGCCGCGGCCTTCCTTCGGTGCGCGCCGGCGGTCGAAGCCCTAGGCTCGACCGCCACCCCCTCGGCTCCCAGCCGAGGGTTCTCTCGATACTTCGCCGGGGATCTCGAATCCCCGTCCCCGAAGATCGTCGTTTTCCCGGATCATGCGTTCATGTATGTATCACAATCAATTCACATAAAATCATAGAAGGGAGTATATGATTTTACCTTTTAATTCGTTGTGCGGAGAAACGAATTTAAGTTGATGACCTTACGATCTTCCCACGTATTCCTTGCACTCCGTTCGAACGTCGGGTGGGCGACGATCTATCGAACTCCTATGGATCTCCTTCAACACTCTAGAATATCAAGTATGATATTCTTGTATTTAATTATGAAGGCATGTAGTGCTTTTATAGGCTACGTAGGGGATCTAAAGGAGGTGGAATATTGGGCTTCCAATATTGAAGATTAAATTGAGCCCACTGCCCAAGTCCATTAATCCTTATCAATATTAATTAATTTATTTTCCACTATATAAATTAATTGCACTCCCAATATTAAACCATATTATATCAAATAATATTTCTCCGGTAGTATTATTTATTCCGTGTATTTAAGATTTAAATATCCATGAATAAAATTAATTTATTGCTAATTAATTTATTCATCTCTTTAATCCGAGACTAGTACCATTCAACCTTAATTATTGTGCGGAACGAATCCACTCATGAGGTTTACACAATAATTCCTTATGAACTCATCTCGGGGATATTATCAACCCTTCCGGGATACACTGTCCGGTCAATCATTCACGGCATGCCATATATGAAATATAGTGACCCAACTTAACCGGTAATTAACCCAATGATTAAATCGGTTAATTCCTTTGGTAAATCAAAGTCACTTATATTAAATATACACACCCGCAACAATATCGGGGATTAAGAATAAAATACACCGAGACTCGAATCGATTATCGCCGGCAATCCTAATCGATGAATCTCAACGATCCGCTCAATACACCAAGTGTACAAGTGTGATAAAATAATTAAGACAAATTATTTTCTCTCTCACACAACGACTATACCGATGGATTGGTCCGGGTCCATCTAGGTCGTGAGCCACTGTTTGATTAAATACGAGTAACCGATAGTATGATCTTCTGTGTGGGCCCGACACACCATACTAACTACAACGTATAAAATCCAGGACTATGATTTGCATATATTTAATTAATAATAATTAAAAGCAAACAATTGTTTATTAATTAAATAGATTAAATGCTATGACCGGGAGTTTACCGTTACTTAAATCTAGACATTAAGTACACAACTCCAACAATCTCCCACTTGTACTAAGGTCTAGTCATTTCCTCCAAACTCCCGGTTCCCATACTCATCACGTGCTTTAAAGTGTACTTCCGAGAAGTACTATGTGAGTGAGCAATCTAGGTTGTCGCTCTGAAGTTATCTTGGTGACTACTACGTCGTCTCCCTCGACGATGACTCGTATCAGGTGGTACTTGCTCTATGTGTTATCATCACTTTTGACTTATGACCTCTTCCAGTTCACCGTGCACCGCTATACAATGGCCTTTGGTAAACTAAGAGTCATATCCTAGTCAAGAGGTTATCCCGGAACCTAACCAAAACTTCCGCTGCCTCTGAGGCTGCTATTCGGTTATGAGAGAGTCTGAGAAGCGTCCTGCTTATCACTCTTTTATTTCATGGTTCCACCTCTTTCTAAAAGTGAACACATAGCCTGATATCGACTTACACTGGTCCTCCTTTTGATTTTTAGGATCTGAGAATTTGTAATCAAAGAAGATTCCGTCTTGCTTAATAATTCAGTACTTTGCAAGTACTATTACAGCATCCGAAAATCTCTTGTCTAGATCACCTTGATATCCTCCCACTACGCAAACCGCATAGTTGATATCAGATTCTTATTTTACAACATTGCATCTATAAAGCTTTCCATACTTGAAGTATAGGAAACTGCTTTGTCTATCTTCTTCATGTGTACGAACACAATACTTTAGATAGATGTTTATTCTGTCTCTGAAAGGCAATAACCTTTCTCAGAAGTATGCATGTTTAAAACAAACCGTAATCGTATAATATATCTAAGAGAAGTACAATGTTCTTATCGTTAACGAACGATCTTAAGAACTTGCTCTAACTTCTACTCAATCTTATATCTCGATTTATTTAGACAACCATTATTTTATGTCTGACAATATTTTTACATTGTTGCCAATGATAAAATGTTATCTACATAAAATCTCCGAGAAACACCACCTTGTTTCCATTACGTCTTTAATACACCTTTCGTCTATGCCTTTTGATGAATCCATCAAATGGACTATCCCATCAATTCGCAAGTTCCACGATTCATAGCTTTATTTCAATCCATAAATGGATTTACTAAGCTTGTACTCTAAATGATCTAGCCTCTCAACAATAAACCTTATTGTTCCAAGCAGGCACATTTAGATCTAGTACCGTCCTTATGCAGAGCTAGGGGTCGATTTCATGTTTACTAGATCCAGAGTCCGAACTCCTCTAGTCTTATGAATATCTCTGGTTGTCCGACAACCTCCCACTGCAATGGCGTCCCGGTGTATAACAGTAATAACAATAGGTGCAGTATGTGGTGTACTTCTACTCGGTTTGGCTGGTTCCTAGTCTTTTGTCCTTCTTCTCATTCCAAGGTATTACGTCAGTTCAGGCTTTGTGTTTCATCTAATAGTCTTCTTCTATGAACCGGACGAGACGTCCCTCTGGTGCATAGTACTATAGAACACACAATACTTCGTTTATCTAGGATATCCTACAACCATATTCAATATGCCGTTGTATCTAGGAATATCCATAGAACATAGGTAGTTCCGAACAACTTGTTCTTTTACTATCAGATTTCCATTTCTTTACAACGCACCATCTCTACACGTAAGTGTATGGCTCGCCCTTTTGGGATTGAATCCCAATCTTTGATTATGCTATGTGTTATTCAGATAGGTGATGGCCTCCGCGACCGAGTCGCAGGCTTTTAATGGATATACTTTGATGGTTCCCCATAATAGCTTTGTGTCCATTGACTAGTCAAAACACTTTGCTTTTATGGCACATCAAGCATTCTAATCCATCACCGAGTATTCTTGAAAGAATTACTCGTACCTTTCTAATATACACATATGTCTGCATATCTAATCATTTCCAATACTTGTCTGAATTCTATCCTTTTTCCAGAAAGGTTTGCTTAGACGTATTATCCTCCAAATTCAATCCTTAGGTCGGAAGGTCCATTCCTTCAACTATAATTGATCAAATCAATTTCGACCATTTGAATCTTATTTGAAAAATACTACTAAGTATAAGAATTCACAAGTACAATGATTAATAAAGAAATATCTAATAAGTAAAACAAGTTATAGAACGGTTCGTTGCATCGGGGTAGACTTAGGATCTATCATTCATATATTGCTATCTAATGCACCAGAATAGATAATGCCATTATTTCTTATCAAAATCATCCAATGATTAAAGAAATAAAATATCCATTCATAAATAATAGAAATCCAGAACAAAACGTTCTTTCTAAAATAAAGGGTACATAAAGCAATAACTTTGAAATGAAATCCTATTTAACTACTAAAGCAGATAAATGTCTTCCACCGCAACCGCTGCCTCCTCTACAGCTTTGCCCGTGTAGACTCGAACTCTTCCTCTCTAAGTCGCCGGGTTTTCTGGAACCCCTGCATTCAAAAATGCACATACCGTCAGTGGTTCCATATCTACACACCAGAATTCTGGTAGATAATACCGCTGACTATGTTTTTACGACTAAAGAAAAATTCGTACCTTTGAGAGGACATTCAGACTTCCAGTGTCCAGACTTGTTGCATCAGAAGCACTTGCCCTTTGGCTTTGCAGCCCCCACTCGTGGTACAGTCCTCTTGACACCACTGGGTTTCCAGGCTAGCTTCCTCCTCTTGCCCCTACCTCCACCAGGCTTAAAGCCTTTGGACTTGGTAGCTACAAGCGCTTGAGACTTGCCCTTCTTGTAGATCCCCTCTTCCGCCTTCAGTTCAGTCAGGAGTTGCGCAAGAGAATAAGATAGTTTACCCATATTATAGCTCATGCGAAACTGCTCAAAACTAGGGGTCAGAGACTGGAGTATGATGTCGAATTGCGTCTCAGCATCAATTTGAGCTCCTAGGATCTCAAGCTCATTCAACAGACCCATCTTCTTAAGAACGTGCTCCCCTACGGGTGTTCCTTCAGACTGAGTAGTTGTCATGAGGACTCTCATGGCTTCTTGCCTTGCCGCACGATCTTGCTCCCCAAACATCTCCTTGAGGTTAAACATCATATCATAGGCAGTGTCCATTGACTCATGTTGGGTTTGGAGTACATTTGACATGGAAGCCAAAATATAACACCTAGCCATTTCATCAGCCTTTTTCCACTTCCGATATGTCAGTTTTTCCTCATCAGTTGAGGCAGCCGTGGGCTCAGCAGGGCACACTTCATGGAGTACAAACTTGTACTCCTCCGAAGTTAGGACAATGTCTAAATTTCTCTTCCAATCAATATAGTTGGGGCCAGTGAGCTTATGCTCCTTGAGTATCATAGAAAGTGGGTTCATAGCTATTCTCTAAACCTATAAGCACATTTAAACAAACAATTAATTTAATATCCGATATTATCTCCCTCAAATAATATCATTAAATCACTAATCACATCTAAAATCCCATCAGATAAGGCAAGCCACGTTCGTGTGGACGTTTACCCACCCAAATGATTTAGCAATTAGATTTGCTTTGGTCGTACATCATTATAGCGTTACTTCGTTGGGAAGAATACTATAAAGCGTACCTAAGTGTAAACCATTACTCAGTACTAAGGTGAATCATTTGGAATTGCTACGTCACCGCAAGCCACGTTAGTGTGGACGTTTATGATAACTCACAATCCTTCACAATTCCCTATATTGTCTACATCAACTATTTCCAAAAATCCCATTCAGCATAGCAAGCCACGTTCGTGTGGACGTTTACTACACCAAAAGACTTTTATAGTTGACATCCAATTACTTGAGGCATTCGATTTCATAAATCAAGACGCGGAGAATCATAAGTGAAACTCGAAGTTTCTAACCAGTTATTCACCATGCGAACAACCCTATCTCTCATTAGATGAGGGAGCCGAGCAGACAATCGATCCATCTATCAAAGAATGGTACGACTGCCTCTAATTTGTGTCCTCGACATGACCAAGTGGCTTTGGCTCCATTCCACTCCCCGGGGTGAGAATGAGTCGACTTGAAGTCAGTTTCAGAAAGACAAATTAGGCATTGTTTGATAAACTTAATCAATGTCTCTTGTAAAAGGAATTACAAGAATTCTCCTCCAATGACACATCTATACGAACTTCAAAAGTCCATAAGAGTCACCAAGAGAACAGTAATGGAGACCATGGGAATGTTTCCATCCCCTCTCCCACTTAGCTTTTTATAACAAAGGGATACGCTATCTAATGCATAATTAAACACATAAGCATGCATACAAGTAATAAAGCACATATCACATAGTCAAAATAATGCTAGAAAAATTATTTTCCGACTATCATGGCTTTATTCCATCTCCGTATGCGTCTTCTAGTCTTCAGTCTTCGTTCTTGAATGCTCCATGTGACGAGAATATTAATCCTAATATTTAAATCTATTTATTTTCAATAAATCCAAAAGATACTTAATTCGAAAATTAAGTCAATCGAATAAATCAAAAATAAAATTAAATATTATTAATATTTTTATTTATTTATTTTCCTATCTAATTCTATTAAATCTCTAGAATAATCTATCCAAGTCAAACTTGGAATATTCTAGAAGACTTCTATAATAGAATAAGGAGATAAAATAAATTAGGACTCTTCTACTTTCCAAGATTAATTAATTTCCATTACTATGAAAATTCCCATAAAATAGGAATAATCAATTAGGAAATAAATCAATCCTAAATTAACCTTTATTCCTTTCCAATTCTATTAAATCTCTAGGATCCCATTCCAAGTAGAACTCGGAATACTCTAGAAGACTTCCATAATAGAATAAGGAATAAAATTAATTCCAATTAATTCTTTTCCTAATCCATGAGAATTCCCAAAAATAGGAAAACTCAATTAGGAAAACCGAATCAATTAGGTAAGTAGAATCTTGGTAGGAGTAGGAGTAGCACGGGTTGGGGATCCCCGCACCACCCCCGCCGTCGACCACCACCGTCGCCGGGCACCACCGCCGCCGCCCCCTAGCCACGCGCCACCACCACCGGTGGCCGGCGTGGCCGGAAACCCTAGCGGGCAGCCCCTTGGCGTGGGGTCGATCGATCCTCATGGGGATCGATCATGGGGATGATCGACCCCCCCGGTTTTTCGTCCTCTTCGTCTTCTTCGTCTCATGAGTTCTCCGGCGGTCGTCTCGGCATCGATCCAACGTAAATAAATTACAAGAAATAAATTTACAATTCCGGTATCGATTCTATACATGAAATCGACCCTATACACTTTCCGGAAAACATATAACAATATAATAAATCTAAATTCGGTCAACCCCCGAATTTTTACTATTACAAGCATTCATCCACACAAAACGAATCTCGACATGTCCGAGAGTTTAATAAACGAACAATCATGGTAAATTAAATAGCAATTAATTAAACGAATAATTAACAATTAATTTCAACCATGATAGTCGGAATCCCTGCAAGGTAGAACACAATTGAACACATACATGAACACGAAACCAAACGCTCTAATACCAATTGTTGGGATTCGATGTCCCGGGTTATCAAAAATTGCGGATGCTGGAATTCGATATCCCGGGGTATCAAAATTTGCGGAACCGATAACCCCGACCGAAAATCCCGTCGCCGGAAACCGATCACGAGCTCCACGATGTCCGGAGCTCAACTGGAGAATCGCCGCGGGATGAACCCGCGGCCGAAACCCTAGCCGAGCCCATCGGGGCTCGCGATCATCATCGATCGCGTGGGGCTGCTCCGGCAGCCCCGGGGCGGTGAGTCCGGCGACTTCACCGCCCACGCCGTCGGGAGGGGCGGTCAGCCCAGCTGACCATCGCGGCAACAGCCGCGGCTCGCCCCCGCGATCGAGCCCAGCTCGATCGCTAGCCCCGGCGTCCAGCCGGGGTCCCTTCGCGCGGATCGCCGCGATCGAACCCTAGGTTCGATCGCACCCCTCGGCTCCCAGCCGAGGGTCCTTCGAACGTTCGTCGGGGATCTCGAATCCCCGTCCCCGAAGTTCGTCGTTTTCCCGGATCGTGCGTTCATGTATGTATCACAATCAATTCACATAAAATCATAGAAGAGAGTATATGATTTTACCTTTCGATTCGTTGTGCGGAGAAACGAAATCAAGATGATGACCTTACGATCTTCCCACGTATTCCTTGCACTAGCTTGAACGTCGGGTGGGCGACGATCCTCCAAGCTTATGGATCCTCTTCTCTCTCTTTCTACTTTCTCTCTCTAGGAGAATTATGATCTTGTGTTATGTAGAATAGAGAAGACCATGTAGTGCTTTTATAGGCTACGTAGGGGATCTAAAGGAGGTGGAATATTGGGCTTCCAATATTAATGATTAAATTGAGCCCAAGCCCAAATCTATTAATCTCCCATTAATATTAATTAATTTATTTTCCACTATATAAATTAATTGCACTCCCAATATTAAACCATATTATATCAAATAATATTTCTCCGGTAGTATTATTTATTCCGTGTATTTAAGATTTAAATATCCATGAATAAAATTAATTTATTGCTAATTAATTTATTCATCTCTTTAATCCGAGACTAGTACCATTCAACCTTAATTATTGTGCGGAACGAATCCACTCATGAGGTTTACACAATAATTCCTTATGAACTCATCTCGGGGATATTATCAACCCTTCCGGGATACACTGTCCGGTCAATCATTCACGGCATGCCATATATAAAATATAGTGACCCAACTTAACCGGTAATTAACCCAATAATTAAATCGGTTAATTCCTTTGGTAAATCAAAGTCACTTATATTGAATATACACACCCGCAACAATATCGGGGATTAAGAATAAAATACACTGAGACTCGAATCGATTATCGCCGGCAATCCTAATCGATGAATCTCAACGATCCGCTCAATACACCAAGTGTACAAGTGTGATAAAATAATTAAGATAAATTATTTTCTCTCTCACACAACGACTATACCGATGGATTGGTCCGGGTCCATCTAGGTCGTGAGCCACTGTTTGATTAAATACGAGTAACCGATAGTATGATCTTCTGTGTGCCCATGCAACACCATACTAACTACAACGTATAGAATCTAGGACTATGATTTGCATATTTGTTTATTAATTAAATAGATTAAATGCTATGATCGGGAGTTTACCGTTTAATTAAATCTAGACATTAAGTACACAACTCCAACAATCTCCCACTTGTACTAAGGTCTAGTCATTTCCTCCAAACTCCCGGTTCCCATACTCATCACGCGCTTAAGGTGTACTTCCGAGAAGTACTATGTGAGTGAGCAATCTAGGTTGCCGCTCTGAAGTTATCTTGGTGACTACTATGTCGTCTCCCTCGACGATTACTCGTATCAGGTGGTACTTGCTCTATGTGTTAACATCACTTTTGACTTATGACCTCTTCCAGTTCACCGTGCACCGCTATCCAATAGCCTTCGGTAAACTAAGAGTCATATCCAAGTCAAGAGGTTATCCAGGAACCTAACCAAAACTTCCGCAGCCTCTGAGGCTGCTATTCAGTTATGAGAGAGTCTGAGAAGCGTCCTGCTTATCACTCTTTTTATGGTTCCACCTCTTTCTAAAAGTGAACACATAGCCTGATATCGACTTACACTGGTCCTTTCTTTGATTTTTAGGATCTGAGAATTTGTAATCAAAGAAGATTTCGTCTTGCTTACAGCATTCGAAAAATTTCTTTTCTAGATCACTTTCGATATCCTCCCACTACGCAAACCGCATAGTTGATATCAGGTTCTTGTTTTACAACATTGCATCTATAAAGCTTTCCATACTTGAAGTATAGGAAACTGCTTTGTCTATCCCCTTCATGTGTATAAACACAAACCCTTTAGATAGATGTTTATTCTGTCTCTGAAAGGCAATAACCTTTCTCAGAAGTATGCATGTTTAAAACAAATCTTAATCGAATAAGATGTCTAGGAGAAGTACAATGTTCTTATCTCTAGATCATAAGATCTTAAGAACATGCTCTAACTTCTTCTCAATCTTATATCTCGATTTATTTAGACAACCATTATTTTATGTCTGACAACATTTTTACATTGTTGCCAATGATGAAATATTATCTACATAAAATCTCCGAGAAACACCACCTTGTTTCCATTACGTCTTCAACACCTTTCGTCTATGCTTTTTGATGAATCCATCAAATGGATTATCCCATCAATTCGCAAGCTCCACGACTCATAGCTTTATTTCAACCCATAAATGGATTTATTAAGCTTGTACTCTAAATGATCTAGCCTCTCAACAATAATCCTTATTGTTCCAAGCATGCACATTTAGGTCTAGTACTGCCTTTATGCAGATCTAGGGGTCGATTTCATCTTTACTAGATCCAGAGTCCGAACTCCTCTAGTCTTATGAATATCCCTGGTTGTCCAACAACCTCCCACTGCAATGGCGTCCCGGTGTATAACAGTAATAACAATAGGTGCAGTATGTGGTGTACTTCTACTAGGTTTGGATGGTTCCCAGTCTTTTGTCCTTCTTCTCATTTCAAGGCATTTCGTCAATTTAGTCTTTGTGGTTCATCTAATAGTCTTCCTCCATGAACCGGACAAGACGTCCCTCTGGTTCATAGTACTATAGAACACACAATACTTCGTTCATCTAGGATATCCTACAACCATATTCAATATGCCGTTGTATCTAGGAATATCCATAGAACATAGGTAGTTCCGAACAACTTGCTCTATTTACTATTAGATTTCCATTTCTTATTTACAGCGCACCATCTCTACACGTAAGTGTATGGCGTGCCCCTTTGGGATTGAATCCCAATCTTTGATTATGCTATGTGTTATTCAGATAGGTGATGGCCTCCGCGACCGAGTCGCAGGCTTCTAATGGATATACTTTGATGGTTCCCCATAATAGCTTTGTGTCCATTGACTAGTCAAAACACTTTGCTTTTATGGCACATCAAGTATTCTAATCCATCACCGAGTATTCTTGAAAGAATTACTCGTACCTTTCTAATTTACACATATGTCTGCATATCTAATCATTTCCAATACTTGTTTGAATTCTATCCTATTTCTAGAAAGGTTCGCTTAGATGTATTATCCTCCAAATTCAATCCTTAGGTCGGAAGGTCCATTCCTTCAACTATAATTGATCAAATCAATTTCGACCATTTGAATCTCATTTGAAAATACTACTAAGTATAAGAATTCACAAGTATAATGATTAATTAAGAAATATCTAACTAGTAAAACAAGTTATAGAACGGTTCGTTGCATCGGGGTAGACTTAGGATCTATCATTCATATATTGCTATCTAATGTACCAAAATAGATAATGCCATTATTTCTTATCAAAATCATCCAATGATTAAAGAAATAAAATATCCATTCATAAATAATAGAAATCCAGAACAAAACGTTCTTTCTAAAATTAAAGGGGTACATAAAGCAATAACTTTGAAATGAAATCCTATTTAACTACTAAAGCAGATAAATATCTTCCACCGCAACCGCTGCCTCCTCTACAGCTTTGCCCGTGTAGACTCGAATTCTTCCTCTCTAAGTCGCCGGGTTTTCTAGGAACCCCTGCATTCAAAAATGCACATACCGTCAGTGGTTCCATATCTACACACCAGAATTCTGGTAGATAATACCGCTGACTATGTTTTTACGACTAAAGAAAAATTCGTACCTTTGAGAGGACATTCAGACTTCCAGTGTCCAATCTTGTTGCATCGGAAGCACTTACCCTTTGGCTTTGCAGCCCCCACTCGTGGTACAGTCCTCTTGACACCACTGGGTTTCCAGGCTTGCTTCCTCCTCTTGCCCCTACCTCCACCAGGCTTAAAGCCTTTGGATTTGGTAGCTACAAGCGCTTGAGACTTGCCCTTCTTGTAGATCCCCTCTGCCGCCTTTAGTTCAGTCAGGAGTTGCCCAAGAGTATAAGATAGTTTACCCATATTATAGCTCATACGAAACTGCTCAAAACTAGGGGCCAGAGACTGGAGTATGATGTCGACTTGCGTCTCAGCATCAATAGAAGCTCCTAGGACCTCAAGTTCATTCAACAAACTCATCATCTTAAGAACGTGCTCCCCAACGGGCGTTCCTTCAGATTGAGTAGTCGACATGAGGACTCTCATGGCTTCTTGCCTTGCCGCACGATCTTGCTCCCCAAACATCTCCTTGAGGTTAAACATCATATCATAGGCAGTGTCCATCGACTCATGTTGGGTTTGGAGTACATTTGACATGGAAGCCAAAATATAACACCTAGCCATTTCATCAGCCTGTTTCCACTTCCGATATGTCAGTTTTTCCTCATCAGTTGAGGCAGCCGTGGGCTCAGCAGGGCACACTTCATGGAGTACAAACTTGTACTCCTCCGAAGTTAGGACAATGTCTAAATTTCTCTTCCAATCAATATAGTTGGGGCCAGTGAGCTTATGCTCCTTGAGTATCATAGAAAGTGGGTTCATAGCTATTCTCTAAACCTATAAGCACATTTAAACAAACAATCAATTTAATATCCGATATTATCTCCCTCAAATAATATCATTAAATTACTAATCACATCTAAAATCCCATCAGGTAAGGCAAGCCACGTTGTGTGGACGTTTACCCACCCAAATGATTTAGCAATTAGATTTTCTTCGGTCATACATCGCTTATAGCGGAACCTCGGTGGGAGGAATACTACAAGGCGTATCTAAGTGTAAACTATTACTCAGCACCAAAGTAAATCGTTTGGAATTGCTACATCACCGCAAGCCACGTTGTGTGGACGTTTACGACAACTTCACAACTCTTCACAATTTCTTACAACTGTCTACATCAATTAATCCAAAATCCGTCAGTGGAGCAAGCCACGTTGTGTGGACGTTTACTACACTAAGAGACTTTTATAATTGACTCCCAGTTACAAGATCCATTCGATTTCGTAAATCAGGACGCGGAGAATCATAAGTGAAACTCGAAGTTTCTAACCAGTGATTCACCATGCGAACAACCCTATCTCTCATTAGATGAGGGAGCCGAGCAGACAATCGATCCATCTATCAAAGAATGGTACGACTGCCTCTAATTTGTGTCCTCGACATGACCAAGTGGCTTTGGCTCCATTCCACTCCCCGGGGTGAGAATGAGTCGACTTGAAGTCAGTTTTAGAAAGACAAATTAGGCATTGTTTCATAAACTTAATCAATGTCACTTGTAAAAAGAATTACAAGAATTCTCCTCCAATGACACATCTATACGAACTTCAAAAGTCCATAAGAGTCACCAAGAGAACAGTAATGGAGACCATGGGAATGTTTCCATCCCCGCTCCCACTTAGCTTTTTATAACAAAGGGATACGCTATCTAATGCATAATTAAACACATAAGCATGCATACAAGCAATAAAGCATATAGCACATAGTCAAAATAATGCTAGAAAAATTATTTTCCGACTATCATGGCTTTATTCCATCTCCGTATGCGTCTTCTAGTCTTCAGTCTTCGTTCTTGAATGCTCCATGTGACGAGAATATTAATCCCAATATTTAAATCTATTTATTTTCAATAAATCCAAAAGATACTTAATTCGAAAATTAAGTCAATCGAATAAATCAAAAATAAAATTAAATATTATTAATATTTTTTATTTATTTATTTTCCTATCTAATTCTATTAAATCTCTAGAATAATCTATCCAAGTCAAACTTGGAATATTCTAGAAGATTTCTATAATAGAATAAGGAAATAAAATAAATTAGGACTCTTCTACTTTCCAAGATTAATTAATTTCCATTACTATGAAAATTCCCATAAAATAGGAATAATCAATTAGGAAATAAATCAATCCTAAATTAACTTTTATTCCTTTCCAATTCTATTAAATCTTTAGGATCCTATTCCAAGTAGAACTCGGAATACTCTAGAAGACTTTCATAATAGAATAAGGAATAAAAATAATTCCAATTAATTCTTTTTCCTAATCCATGAGAATTCCCAAAAAAAAGGAAAACTCAATTAGGAAAACCGAATCAATTAGGTAAGTAGAATCTTGGTAGGAGTAGGAGTAGCACGGGTTGGGGATCCCCGCTCCACCCCCACCGTCGACCACCACCACCACCGGGCACCACCGCCGCCGCCCCCTAGCCACGCGCCACCACCACCGGTGGCCGGCGTGGCCGGAAACCCTAGCGGGCAGCCCCGGGCGTGGGGTCGATCGATCCTCATGGGGATCGATCATGGGGATGATCGACCCCCCGGTTTTTCGTCCTCTTCGTCTTCTTCATCTCATGAGTTCTCCGGCGGTCGTCTCGGCATCGATCCAACGTAAATAAATTACAAGAAATAAATTTACAATTCCGGTATCGATTCTATACATGAAATCGACCCTATACACTTTCCGGAAAACATAGAACAATAATAATAAATCTAAATTCGGTCAACCCCCGAATTTTTACTATTACAAGCATTCATCCACACAAAACGAATCTCGACATGTCCGAGAGTTTAATAAACGAACAATCATGGTAAATTAAATAGCAATTAATTAAACGAATAATTAACAATTAATTAAACCATGATAGTCGGAATCCCTTCAAGGTAGAACACAATTGAACACATACATGAACACGAAACCAAACGCTCTGATACCAATTTGCTGGAATTCGATATCCCGGGGTATCAAAATTTGCGGAACCGATAACCCCGACCGAAAATCCCGTCGCCGGAAACCGATCACGAGCTCCACGATGTCCGGAGCTCAACCGGAGAATCGCCGCGGGATGAACCCGCGGCCGAAACCCTAGCCGAGCCCATCGGGGCTCGCGATCATCATCGATCGCGTGGGGCTGCTCCGGCAGCCCCGGGGCGGTGAGTCCGGCGACTTCACCGCCCACGCCGTCGGGAGGGGCGGTCAGCCCAGCTGACCACCGCGGCAACAGCCGCGGCTCGCCCCCGCGATCGAGCCCAGCTCGATCGCTAGCCCCGGCGTCCAGCCGGGGTCCCTTCGCGCGGATCGCCGCGATCGAACCCTAGGTTCGATCGCACCCCTCGGCTCCCAGCCGAGGGTCCTTCGAACGTTCGCCGGGGATCTCGAATCCCCGTCCCCGAAGTTCGTCGTTTTCCCGGATCGTGCGTTCATGTATGTATCACAATCAATTCACATAAAATCATAGAAGAGAGTATATGATTTTACCTTTCGATTCGTTGTGCGGAGAAACGAAATCAAGATGATGACCTTACGATCTTCCCACGTATTCCTTGCACTAGCTTGAACGTCGGGTGGGCGACGATCCTCCAAGCTTATGGATCCTCTTCTCTCTCTTTCTACTTTCTCTCTCTAGGAGAATTATGATCTTGTGTTATGTAGAATAGAGAAGACCATGTAGTGCTTTTATAGGCTACGTAGGGGATCTAAAGGAGGTGGAATATTGGGCTTCCAATATTAATGATTAAATTGAGCCCAAGCCCAAATCTATTAATCTCCCATTAATATTAATTAATTTATTTTCCACTATATAAATTAATTGCACTCCCAATATTAAACCATATTATATCAAATAATATTTCTCCGGTAGTATTATTTATTCCGTGTATTTAAGATTTAAATATCCATGAATAAAATTAATTTATTGCTAATTAATTTATTCATCTCTTTAATCCGAGACTAGTACCATTCAACCTTAATTATTGTGCGGAACGAATCCACTCATGAGGTTTACACAATAATTCCTTATGAACTCATCTCGGGGATATTATCAACCCTTCCGGGATACACTGTCCGGTCAATCATTCACGGCATGCCATATATAAAATATAGTGACCCAACTTAGCCGGTAATTAACCCAATAATTAAATCGGTTAATTCCTTTGGTAAATCAAAGTCACTTATATTGAATATACACACCCGCAACAATATCGGGGATTAAGAATAAAATACACTGAGACTCGAATCGATTATCGCCGGCAATTCTAATCGATGAATCTCAACGATCCGCTCAATACACCAAGTGTACAAGTGTGATAAAATAATTAAGATAAATTATTTTCTCTCTCACACAACGACTATACCGATGGATTGGTCCGGGTCCATCTAGGTCGTGAGCCACTGTTTGATTAAATACGAGTAACCGATAGTATGATCTTCTGTGTGCCCATGCAACACCATACTAACTACAACGTATAGATACTAGGACTATGATTTGCATATTTTAATTAAAAGCAAACAATTGTTTATTAATTAAATAGATTAAATGCTATGATCGGGAGTTTACCGTTTACTTAAATCTAGACATTAAGTACACAACTCCAACAGCGGAAACCGACAACCCGACCGAAATCCCGTCGCCGGAGATGAAACCACGAACCACACGGAGAACCGGGCTCGACAAGAGCATCGCCGCGGGATGAACCCGCGGCTAAACCCTAGCCGAGCCCCACCGTGGGGCTCGCGATCATCATCGATCGCGTGGGGCTGCCTAGCAGCCCCCGGCGGTGAGTCCGGCGACTCACCGCCACCACCGACCGGAGGGGGGACCACCAGCCGCGGCGCGAAGCCGCGACGGTCCCCGGCGATCGAACTAGGGTTCGATCGCCCCCAGCCGCGGCGTCCAGCCGCGGCCTTCCTTCGGTGCGCGCCGGCGGTCGAAGCCCTAGGCTCGACCGCCACCCCCTCGGCTCCCAGCCGAGGGTTCTCTCGATACTTCGCCGGGGATCTCGAATCCCCGTCCCCGAAGATCGTCGTTTTCCCGGATCATGCGTTCATGTATGTATCACAATCAATTCACATAAAATCATAGAAGGGAGTATATGATTTTACCTTTTAATTCGTTGTGCGGAGAAACGAATTTAAGTTGATGACCTTACGATCTTCCCACGTATTCCTTGCACTCCGTTCGAACGTCGGGTGGGCGACGATCTATCGAACTCCTATGGATCTCCTTCAACTCTCTAGAATATCAAGTATGATATTCTTGTCTTTAATTATGAAGGCCATGTAGTGCTTTTATAGGCTACGTAGGGGATCTAAAGGAGGTGGAATATTGGGCTTCCAATATTGAAGATTAAATTGAGCCCACTGCCCAAGTCCATTAATCCTTATCAATATTAATTAATTTATTTTCCACTATATAAATTAATTGCACTCCCAATATTAAACCATATTATATCAAATAATATTTCTCCGGTAGTATTATTTATTCCGTGTATTTAAGATTTAAATATCCATGAATAAAATTAATTTATTGCTAATTAATTTATTCATCTCTTTAATCCGAGACTAGTACCATTCAACCTTAATTATTGTGCGGAACGAATCCACTCATGAGGTTTACACAATAATTCCTTATGAACTCATCTCGGGGATATTATCAACCCTTCCGGGATACACTGTCCGGTCAATCATTCACGGCATGCCATATATGAAATATAGTGACCCAACTTAACCGGTAATTAACCCAATGATTAAATCGGTTAATTCCTTTGGTAAATCAAAGTCACTTATATTAAATATACACACCCGCAACAATATCGGGGATTAAGAATAAAATACACCGAGACTCGAATCGATTATCGCCGGCAATCCTAATCGATGAATCTCAACGATCCGCTCAATACACCAAGTGTACAAGTGTGATAAAATAATTAAGACAAATTATTTTCTCTCTCACACAACGACTATACCGATGGATTGGTCCGGGTCCATCTAGGTCGTGAGCCACTGTTTGATTAAATACGAGTAACCGATAGTATGATCTTCTGTGTGGGCCCGACACACCATACTAACTACAACGTATAAAATCCAGGACTATGATTTGCATATATTTAATTAATAATAATTAAAAGCAAACAATTGTTTATTAATTAAATAGATTAAATGCTATGACC
This sequence comes from Euphrasia confusa, assembly GCA_954870475.1. Classification (NCBI taxonomy): domain Eukaryota; kingdom Viridiplantae; phylum Streptophyta; class Magnoliopsida; order Lamiales; family Orobanchaceae; genus Euphrasia; species Euphrasia confusa. Next base: position 22,745,589 of record OX940949.1, read on the forward strand.
GGGAGTTTAGCGTTACTTAAATCTAGACATTAAGTACACAACTCCAACATTTTCTTCTTCAATAACTTTGCCTTTGCCCTTTCTGAGTAACTCAAAAACTTCTCCAGCCATCATCTCTCTCACACCCTCATCATCGGTGTCTACAGCCTTAGACTTGGCCAAATCAGCAACAGCCTCCTTTAACCCATCCTTGATAAGTTCAAACATAAATGTGTTGCTCAGACTCTTTACAGATGAGCCAGCACTAGATCCACTAGATCCACCCAAACCTCCCCCTTGATGGGTTATCTGATAGAGAGCATCGAGGGCCTCCTTCTGCTCGATCTGAGCATCAACCATCTCATTATAAGCACTGGCATGAGCAGCCTGCTTACGTTCCAAGTTTTTCGTTGTTGTGAAACAACGATGAACAATAGCAGAGGGAACAACAGAGCGGAAGTTGTGCATCGGATGAAAAGGGTTCTTATGCGGAGGCAAGCCAGACTTGGACCCAAATTTCTGAGGAACAACCCTCGGTGTAGGAGTAGGTGAAGTCTTTGTTCGCTTGACATTGGGATTTTCAAGCTTAAGTGTTTGAGTTCTTTTCTTCGAAGACTTTGGAGACAGAGGTGGAGTGACTGGATCAGGAACATCCTCACGCTTAGCATACGTGGTCCATGTTGGAAATCGACTACCCGGGATGCGTTCGTTCGATCACTCGAACATCCGAACGATCCCAGTCGACATCCGAAGTCGCTACTTCGTTCGCCTAACAGCCCTTTGAAGGTACCGGTATACCGATCCGATCGATATACCGTGTGTGCGGAAGCGTGTAAAGCATATAAATCTATCATGCTTGGATCTTAGTGCACACAAATATGTATAGACACACATATATTTATATATATATACATCCAATATATATATATAGAGAGATCAACGAGTTCTTACATGTGATGATGAAATGATTCGTCGTTGTCGATGAGGTGGTGTTGAGTCGATTGAACCACCTCAATGGATCACCTCGAAATGTTCACCTTGGAATGACCTCGTCACTCCTTTGGATCGCCCGGATGTTGAAGCCGCACAAATGGCCCGGCCTCTACGTGTTGCACACGAACCCGTATAATGAACACCTTGCTTGCTTGAGAATGAATCTCCAAGATCACCTCTTTTCTCTCTATTTTAGTGGAATTTCGTGGCTAATGCTTGTGTGTGATGAAAATCAGATTTTCATCTATATAAACACACCATTATTCACACCATTACACCTCTATGTAACCTCCATCTTAATGTGCATAAAGATGCACCATTAACATGCAAAAGAGGTTACAAAGGAGGTGAAAGGTCATGCCACATACACATGCCACAATGCATTGTATGTGGTCCCACTTGCTTGTGTGGCATGCCATGTCAGACTATGTGACATGCATCCATGCAAGCCATGCATCCCATGCATGTTAATTAATTCCACGTAAATATTGATTCTAAATCAATATATTTATCAAGCAACGTACATCATCTTTGAGTCCGTGTGTGACCATGTAGGTATGATTTAATTGATCAATATTATATTGTTCCCAACAATTAATATTATCAAATAATCATTTAACATCCATAGACGACCTTATGACTTTATCGATTGCACACGTAGGATCGAAGGACATATTCCAACAATCTCCCACTTGGCCTTCAGAGCCAGTGTGCTGCCAACTTCCTGTTGTCACTTTATGTCTAAGTTTGAACTTGAGGCAAGACTCGAGTCATCCTCAATCGGTTCAAACCTTTCTTGGACTTTGAGACAGACTGTAAAACCAGATTTATCACTATGATACGAATCTGGACGTGGCCACGTATTTTCCACAGTCTCGACTCTCCAAGTGGCCGGTAAGACATATGATCCATATTAAAATGGAGGACAATCCCATCTTGTCAATCCAAGCTCTCCCACTTGCTTCCTGATATACCCAATAACAAGTTTTATAACCTCCTTTTACGAAAGGCGTTTACTTGTATCAAAGTACACCATTTCACAATGGAATTACTCTGGACTACTCAGGTCAGAGGAAATTGCTCGACAGTCAATGAAATAGTATTATGACTCAAAATCTTAAATACTATTCCAGTCGGGTCTGTTCGATCATTAGCTCCCAGCTAATATCTATGTAATTGTACTTGATGTCCCACATCACTAGCCCATGAAGCGGCGCTATAGTACACATTACAATCTAGTTCTTTGCATCATCAGTTTGTCCGTACTTGATGATACGAACTAGGAACAATTTATGATTTAATTATATTAGTTCAACAGTTGGGACTTCATTATGTGGTAAATCGACCTCATAACCCAATTAATATAATTTAATCATTTGGACAATTCATACAATTTAAACCACAATTATATGAAGAAATTATTGAATATCATAAAAGATAAGTGAATGTTTACATAAACTCCAAAAGTAAACAATACAGTAATAGGAATCACAATCCATCTCTAAGATATCGTATCCCTATTGCAGTCGTATGAGCATCATGCTTTGACTGCTGGAGTGGTTTAGTTAACGGGTCTGCAACATTATCATCAGTTGCAACTTTATTTATCTCGATGTCTCCACGACTAACTATCTCCCTGAGAATGTGGAACTTCCTGAGTACATGTTTGGATTTGTGGTGCTCCCTAGGCTCCTTGGCTTGCGCGATAGCTCCACTATTATCACAATAGAGAGCTATCGGATGGGCCGAACTAGGTACGACACCGAGCTCATCTAAGAACTTTCTCATCCAATCGGCCTCCTTTGCTGCTTCTGATGCAGCAATGTACTCAGCCTCTGTAGTAGAATCAGCTACGGTGGGTTGCTTGGAACTCTTCCAGCTCACCTCACCTCCATTCAGACAAAAGACAAATCCGGATTGAGACCGGAAATCATCTTTGTCTGTTTGGAAGCTTGCATCCGTATATCCTGTCACAACCAACTCTTCTTGTCCTCCAAAGACAAGAAAATACTCTTTATTCCTTCTAAGGTACTTAAGAATATTCTTGGCCGCAGTCCAATGCGCCTCACCTGGGTTTCCTTGAAACCGACTCGTCATGCTCAAAGCATACGATACATCCGGTCGTGTACATATCATGGCGTACATAATAGACCCTATTGCCGAAGCATAAGGAATATTTGCCATCCTTATTTGCTCATCAGGTCCCGAAGGGCACTGACTCTTGCTTAAAGATGTACCATGAGTCATTGGAATGAGACCCTTCTTGGCGTCTTTCATTCTGAACCTGTCAAGCACCTTATCAATATAGGTTGCTTGACTAAGTCCAAGCATCCTTTGTGATCTGTTCCGACAGATCTTGATGCCCAATATGTACTGTGCTTCTCCAAGATCCTTCATTGAAAACCATCTTCCCAGCCATTCTTTAACAGAATTAAGCATAGGAATATTGTTTCCAATGAGGAGTATGTCATCGACATACAACACAATGAATACAACGTAACTCCCACTGACCTTCTTGTAAACACAAGAGTCTTCCATGTTCTTTTGAAATCCAAACTCTTGTATGGATTCATCGAACCGAAGATTCCAGCTCCGAGATGCTTGCTTTAATCCATAAATGGATCTATTAAGCTTGCATACTCTCTCAGCCTGATTAGGATCGATAAAACCCTCAGGTTGTGTCATAAACACTTCCTTTACTAGAATCCCATTCAAGAAGGCGGTTTTAACGTCCATTTGCCATATCTCATAATCATAATGAGCAGCAATGGCTAAGAGAATCCGAATGGATTTAATCATAGCAACTGGTGAAAAGGTTTCATCATAATCCACCCCGTGAATTTGTTTATATCCTTTTGCTACCAACCTTGCTTTGAAAACACTAGGTTTTCCATTCATGTCTGTTTTTATCTTGTAAATCCATTTGCATCCAATGGGCCTAGCCCCTTTAGGCAAATCGACCAAGTTCCAAACTTGATTTTCAGACATTGATTCCATTTCGGATTTCATGGCACCCTGCCATTTCTCGGAATCTGGACTCGTCATAGCTTGGATATAGGTCGAAGGTTCATTGCTTTCTAAAAGCATAACTTCATAGCTCTCATTTGTCAGAATACCTAAGTATCTGTTAGGTTGAGATCTAATCCTTCCGGACCTTCGAGGGTTAGGTGTGGTTTCTAAAACCACTGGAGCACTCTCGACTTGGTCTTGAGTGTCCATCTCAGTTTGATCTTCTTGAACCTCGTTCAAGTTTTCTTGAACTTCGTTCAGTTCAACTGAGCTCCCACTTACTTTCTTGGAAAGATATTCCTTTTCAAGAAATACACCATCTCGAGCAACAAAGACTTTGTTCTCAGATTGGTTGTAAAAGTGGTACCCTCGTGTTTCTTTTGGATAACCAACAAAGAAACATTTATCTGATTTGGGTTCAAGCTTTGTAGAGATATTTCTCTTCACATAAGCTTCACATCCCCAAACCTTGATATAAGACAAGTTAGGGACCTTCCCTTTCCATATCTCGTATGGTGTCTTATCAACAGCTTTTGACGGTGTCCTATTCAGTGTATAGGCCGCTGTTAAAAGTGCGTGTCCCCAAAAAGATTTTGGTAGTTCACTAAGGCTCATCATCGATCGAACCATATCCAATAAGGTTCTATTCCTCCTTTCGGAAACACCATTCATCTGGGGTGTTCCAGGAGGAGTGAGTTGATATAGAATACCACAACTCATAAGATGATCATCGAATTCTTGGCTAAGATATTCACCACCTCGATCCGATCGAATGGCTTTTATTTTCTTACCAAGTTGATTCTCAACTTCATTTTGGAATTCTTTGAACTTTTCAAAGGCTTCCGACTTATGCCTCATTAAATAGATATAACCATATCTACTTAAGTCATCGGTAAAAGTTATGAAGTAGAAATAACCTCCACGTGCTTGTGAGCTCATTGGACCACATACATCAGTATGGATTAAACCCAATAGATCACTTGCACGTTCTCCTTTTCCTAGAAAAGGTGACTTTGTCATTTTGCCCATCAAACATCCTTCACATGTATCGAATGACTCCAAGTCAAAAGATTTGAGAATACCTTCTTTAAGAAGTTTCTCTACACGTTTAATGTTGACGTGGCCTAATCGACAATGCCAAAGGTATGTTTCATTGAATTCATTCGATTTGGCCTTTTTGGTATCAATGTTATATATATGATTGTCAAGTTGAAGTATATATAAACCATGTTCTAATCGTGCCGAACCATAGAACACTCCACTTTTTGAAATAGTAAATAAACCATTTATTATAGTGAAGGAAAATCCTTCAGTATCCAATACTGAAATAGAAATGATGTTCTTGGTAATACTTGGAACGAAATAAACATTATTCAATACTAAAACAAGGCCCGAAGGCAAACACAAATCATAAGATCCTACGGCTAATGCAGCGACCCTCGCTCCATTTCCAACCCGCAGATCGACATCTCCCTTTACCAAAGTTCTACTTCTTTGCAGTCCCTGCACATGTGAAACAATGTGAGTACCGCATCCGGTATCCAATACCCAAGAAGAAGAATTTGTAAAGTTTATGTCTATGACATAAATACCTGAAGATGAAGGAACGACACCGTTCTTCACATCCTCCTTGAACTTGGGGCAATCTCGCTTGTAGTGTCCAACACTCTTGCAGTAGAAACACTCAGATTCCCCAGGAACCTTAGAAGCTTTCAAGAACCTTTTGGAAGGAGTTGCCACAACTTTTCCTTTCCCTTTGCCTTTCACTTCTGGTTTCTTAATCCCCTTGAACTTTTTGGTACCTCCTTCCCGAATCATAAGAACTTCCCTCCTAGGGTCCTTCTTAATCGCCGGCTCAGCAGCCTTAAGCATCCCATGGAGCTCATGAAGCGATTTCTTCAGTCCATTCATGTGGAAATTCAGCCTAAAGGCGTCATAACCATCATGAAGAGAATGGAGAATGAAATCGGTATCCAACTCGTCATCATATGCAAAACCGAGGCGAGCACTTGAAGCAAATAATCCAATCATTTGCTGCACATGTGGTCCCACGGGTTTACCCTTTTCCAGCCTAGCTGTTGCTATAGCCCGGGTGACACCAAAGCGCTCAATCCTAGCCTGTTCCCCGAACATGCTCTTGAGCTCTTCTATGATGTCATAGGCTTCCATGAACTCGAATTGTGTCTGCAACTCGGGTACCATGGATGCCAACATCAAACATGTCACCTCATTCGAGGCTTTCTTAGCAAGGGCATATGATGCCTTTTGGGCATCCGTGCCCCCATCAGCGGGAAGCACGGGAAGGGGTTTGTCCAACACACTTTCCTTTTCTTCGTATTTGAGGACTATCCTCAAGTTACGTTGTCAATCAAGGAAATTGGTGTTGTTCAACTTTTCTCTATCCAAGATAGAGCTGAACTTGAATTGAGTTGAGACAGACATATTAAACTACAGAAGAAAGATAAATTAAGTAAGTAAACATCCACAAAGCGTTTAAACAAATAAGGTTGTCTCGCATAACTTCTTTATTTGTTTCATTTTGTTCATTCGATATCCAATATCGTCGTTCCCAATTATCTTAATATCAAAACCTTGATAAATCGTAAGTGAAAACTCGAGGTTTTCTAACCAGCGATCTTATCATGCAATTGAAGCCCTATCTCTCATTAAAATGAGGGAGCCAACCAGACAATCGATTCACGCCATCCAATGGCTCGAATGTCTCTAATCTGTGTCATCGACATAAGCAAGCGCTTTGGCTCCATTCCACTCCCCGGGGTGAGAATAAGTCGAGTTGAACTTAGTCTTTGAAAAACAAATTAGGCATTGGTTTTTTTTGACATTTTAATAAATTAGAACAAAACGATTCCAAGACCCTCATCTTGCGAATCCTTAAGCCGACTGAGTCCGCACTTAAGAACTCCAAGATAGGTAGACATCCCATGTCAATGACATCCAATGTCACTCTCGGTCGATGAGAGTCCCATTCTCATCTCATGTCTCGATAGCCACGCCTGCAGTGGATCTATCGATGAGAAAACCAAACTCACTTGTAAGGGTCTAACCCTTACTCCCACTTATCCCAAGATAACAAGTAGTACCCCGCTGAGGCGGACCTACCAACTTATGATCGAAGGCTTTATGGGTGTGATGTTTTGGACAAGACATTATACTCATTATTTTTGGGAACTTGCATGCATAGGTTTGTTTATATGTAAGTTGAACATTTATAACATAAAACAACCTATAACTAGCAAAGCATATAAATACGAAATCGAAAGGCCCCTAGAACCTCACAACTCTCAAACGAAAGGAATTAAAGTATTGAAAGAAGCCTTGAACATCTTCTGGACTGGTCCTCGCCCTTCGTTTTAGTTCCGTGCCCTCCGATTTTGATCAAATCTATTCCGTACCCAAAAAACCACGAACGGCGCCCGTCGTTTCACAAACGGCGGTCGCCGAACACCACCGGCGGTCGCCGTTTCCAAAACGGAGCCCGCCAAAAGGGTTTAGAAAAAATCTGCCAAGAATCAGGGCTTTCGGCGGTCGCCGTTTCCAAAACGGCGCCCGCCGAATCAAAACGGCGCCCGCCGGAGCTCAAACGGCGACCGCCGTTTGGCTCCAGCAGCCCGGTTTGCTTCGTTTGGCTTCGTTTTGCTTCGTTTCTTCTCGTTTTCGCCGGAGAGCCGATATCCAATGTCGATCCATGGATTCAATCCATTGCTTTCACATTGAACAATACATTTTTGAATAGAAAAAACCTATCTATTACAAAAGATTCCAAGGGACGCAGCCCTCCAAAACTATGGCCAATCGTACGTAAAAAACGACAATTTCATTCACCCGACCACTAACGGTGGCCGGCCTTATATCTAAACACATAATCACATAATCACATAAAACAATTAAGCCAATTATGTTGATTTTAAACATATTGTGTCCAACACAAAAGTGTGCACGAGCCCTAGGCTCTGATACCAATTGAAGGTACCGGTATACCGATCCGATCGATATACCGTGTGTGCGGAAGCGTGTAAAGCATATAAATCTATCATGCTTGGATCTTAGTGCACACAAATATGTATAGACACACATATATTTATATATATATACATCCAATATATATATATAGAGAGAGATCAACGAGTTCTTACATGTGATGATGAAATGATTCGTCGTTGTCGATGAGGTGGTGTTGAGTCGATTGAACCACCTCAATGGATCACCTCGAAATGTTCACCTTGGAATGACCTCGTCACTCCTTTGGATCGCCCGGATGTTGAAGCCGCACAAATGGCCCGGCCTCTACGTGTTGCACACGAACCCGGATAATGAACACCTTGCTTGCTTGAGAATGAATCTCCAAGATCACCTCTTTTCTCTCTATTTTAGTGGAATTTCGTGGCTAATGCTTGTGTGTGATGAAAATCAGATTTTCATCTATATAAACACACCATTATTCACACCATTACACCTCTATGTAACCTCCATCTTAATGTGCATAAAGATGCACCATTAACATGCAAAAGAGGTTACAAAGGAGGTGAAAGGTCATGCCACATACACATGCCACAATGCATTGTATGTGGTCCCACTTGCTTGTGTGGCATGCCATGTCACACTATGTGACATGCATCCATGCAAGCCATGCATCCCATGCATGTTAATTAATTCCACGTAAATATTGATTCTAAATCAATATATTTATCAAGCAACGTACATCATCTTTGAGTCCGTGTGTGACCATGTAGGTATGATTTAATTGATCAATATTATATTGTTCCCAACAATTAATATTATCAAATAATCATTTAACATCCATAGACGACCTTATGACTTTATCGATTGCACACGTAGGATCGAAGGACATATTCCAACACCCTTATCCCGAATCACGCCCAGCCATCGCCCCGGAGGACAACCGCGCGAAACGGGGCTGGACTGCACAAAAACAGCGCCCGCTGTATGCAGTCCAGCGGTCGCTGGAGAAACTGCAAACGGCGACCGCCGTTTGCTCTCTGGCGACCGCCGTTTGTCCGCGAACAGCAACGCGATGTTGCTGTTCCGGGCTCGTTTCCGGGTCGTTTTTCCTCATCCGACTACCGTTCCGGAGGTCCTAGAACCCCCAGTAGTCGAGGAACACGATCCACGACCCCGGAACCCGATCTACGTTCATGTATGTTCAACGAAATAAAACGAGATCGAATAATTGCGGAATAAAAGTTCCGATCTCATACCTCTCGGTCGATTGTTGAGACCTTAGATGCTTCTAGTGTATGACTCTGCCCCGACTCCAACCGTTGTGTGGGCAACGATCTGTTGGGTCTACCTTTTCTGCTTTCTCCTTTCTCTACCAGCGTTAATATATCTTTTCTCTCTTAGAGAAAATATCAGCGCTAACTTAATGTTTTTAACAGAGAAAACTTAATTGCGCTAAACAATTATTTTCTCTGCTGAAAATAAAAAGCGGCGAAGTGTAGGTCTAGAATAGGCAAGGGGGGGGGGGGGGGGGGGGGGGGGTTATATAGAGTTACACTAGGGACCCAAGGTTAATTAAGGGCTAAATTGAAATATTAATTAACTTGGAATACGTAAACGCAATTCCTTAATTAATCGATTTCAATTTTAATTATTATTAACTCCACTATAAAATAATAATTGAATTCCCGAAATTAATTTAATATTATTTCAACAATAATATTTCCGCCGAAATTACATATACGACTTTCCCCGTGTTTAAGATATCGAACGTCCACGAATTTATTTAATTACTAATAATTAAATTAATTCGTTTCTTATTATCCGAGACTAGTACCACTCATCCTTATTATCATGTGGAACAAATCCACCTGCAGGGTTTACATGATAAACTTTATGAGCTCATCTCGGGGACGTCATCAACCCGATAAACGGGACACGGATTCCTGTCTATAATCTATAGCATGCCGTGTGTACAATTCCGATTCCCAATTTACCGAGTATCTTGACTAATCAATTAGTCTCACTCATTGGCATATTAAAGAGCCGAGAATTGGACACACGCACCTATAATTATATAGGGATTAGGAATTCGTATAACCGTAATCTCTGAGGTCTAGTTCGATTACGTCGATTAGTATAAATCGAACGCCCTCCCGTGGTCCTGCTCAATACACCAAGTGTACAAGTGTGACATAATAGTCAAGACCAACTATTACCCAGTCACACTACGACGTACCGATGGATTGTCCCTGTCCATCTAAGTCGTGAGCTTCTGTTCGATAATATACGAGTAACCGACAGTTTGATCTTCCGCGTGTCTCCTCACGCCATACTGTCTACAACGTATATATCTAGGACTATTGCATTCAAGTACAAGGTAGACAAAATGCCGACAGTTTGATTAATAGATAATGTAAAACACAGATAAGGAGTTCCATATTGTCACTAAACTAGACATTTAGAATATAACTCCATCAATCTCCCACTTATACTAAATCTCTAGTTGCCCTCTACCATACATCCGATACCCATCCCCTTCACGTGTCTCTTGAACGCTTCCGCTGGAAGTGCCTTCGTAAAGGGGTCAGCCAGGTTATCCGCTGATGCAATCTTGGTGACAACCGCATCGCCTCTCCTGACGATGTCTCTAATCAGGTGGTACTTGCGATCTATGTGTTTACTCGCATTGTGGGCTCGTGGTTCCTTTGCATTAGCCACTGCACCGCTATTGTCACAATAAATTGTGATAGCTCTAGGCATTTTAGGAACCACATCCAAATCCATAAGGAAGTTCCGGAGCCACACCGATTCTTTAGCTGCCTCAGAGGCTGCTACATATTCGGCTTCCATGGTAGAGTCCGAAATGCATTTCTGCTTAACACTCTTCCATGAGACTGCTCCACCTCCCAATGTGAACACATAGCCTGATGTAGACTTTCGCTGATCCTTATCAGATTGGAAATCCGAGTCTGTGTAACCAATAGGAATCAACTCGGACGCTTTGTAACTCAGAACATAGTTCCTAGTCCTTCGCAGGTACTTAAGTATGTTCTTTACAGCAGTCCAGTGACCCTGTCCAGGGTTACTCTGATATCTAGCTACCATGCCCACGACATAGCAGATATCAGGTCTCGTGCACAACATGGCATACATTAGACTTCCTACTGCCGAAGCATAAGGAACCTTCTTCATGTAATCTATCTCCTTTTGTGTTTTGGGACACATGTCTTTAGATAGATGAATTCCATGGCAGAAAGGTCGAGCACCTCTCTTGGAATTCTGCATGTTGAAACGAGCCAGAATCGTATCAATATATGAAGCCTGGGACAAGCTTAATGTTCTTTTCCGGCGATCCCTTATAACCTTGATCCCAAGAACATGCCCAACTTGTCCTAAGTCTTTCATATCGAATTGCTTGGACAACCATCCCTTTATGTCCGACAACATCTTCACATTGTTGCCAATTAGAAGGATTTCGTCTACATAAAGCACGAGAAACGCCACACTGTTTCCGTCACTTCTCCGATACACACACGACTCGTCCATGCTTTGAATGAATCCATAAGACTGGATAACCTCATCAAACCGCATGTTCCAAGATCTAGAAGCTTGCTTCAATCCATAAATGGATCGGTTTAGCTTACACACTAGATGCTCTTGGCCTTTCTTGATGAAACCTTCTGGTTGTCTCATGTAAATGGTCTCGTCAAGATTCCCATTCAAGAATGCTGTCTTGAGGTCCATTTGCCACACCTCATAATCCATATAAGATGCTATAGACAAAATAATCCGGATCGACTTTAGCATAGCTACCGGCGAAAAAGTTTCCTCATAATCGATTCCTTCTTTCTGAGTATACCCTTTCGCAACAAGCCTAGCCTTGAAGGTTTCAACCTTCCCGTCAGACCCTCTTTTTCTCTTGTACACCCACTTGCAACCAATGGCTTTTACACCTTTGGGCGGTGCTACAAGATTCCAGACCTGATTTGAATCCATTGATTCAATCTCAGATTTCATCGCCTTTTGCCAAGACTGAGCATCTTGATCTTTAAGCGCCTCGCCATAGGTCCAGGGATCGGCTTCATGTTCTCCAGGTAACAAGTCCGAAGACTGACCTATAAACATGAACCTATCGGGTTGTCGAACAACCCTCCCACTACGACGAGGCTCCGGTGTAACCTCAGTAACTACAGGTGCAGACTGTGGTGGCGTATCACCCGGTTCGGTTGGATCTAAGCCTTGATCGTCCCCTCTCAGTTCGTTAAGTATTATCTCACTCTTGGGCTTATGGTCCATTATATAATCCTCTTCCAAGAACCGAGCGTTGGTGCTAACAACGATCTTCTTGTCCTTAGGACTATAAAATAGACCACCTTTCGTTCCTCTAGGATATCCTATAAACAACCGAATATCTGAACGAGATTCCAACTTATCAGCCCCATGCTTCAGCACATGTGCTGGACAACCCCAGATCCGAATGTGTTTCAAATTTGGCTTTCGCCCGGTCCACAATTCTGAGGGCGTCTTAGGGACTGATTTAGAAGGAACTAAGTTCAGGATATACGCCGCTGTTTCCAAGGCATATCCCCAGAACGAAACTGGTAGTTCTGAATAACTCATCATAGATCTTACCATTTCCATAAGAGTCCTATTCCTTCTTTCTGCTACACCATTCTGCTGGGGCCTGTATGGTGCAGTCATCTGGGAATCAATCCCGTTCTCTAATAAGTACGCCTTAAACTCTCCCGAGAGGTACTCTCCTCCACGATCAGATCGTAGAGTCTTTATGGTTTTGTTGGAGTTGTGTACTTAATGTCTAGATTTAAGTAACGGAAACTCACGATCCATTGCCACTAATCTATTTAATTAAATGAACAATTATTTGCATTTAATTATTTATAATTAAATATATGCAAATTATAGTCCTGGATTCTATACGTTGTAGTTAGTATGGTGTGTCGGGCCCACACAGAAGATCATACTATCGGTTACTCGTATTTAATCGAACAGTTGCTCACGACCTAGATGGACACGGACCAATCCATCGGTATAGTCGTTGTGTGAGAGAGAAAATAATTTGTCTTAATTATTTTATCACACTTGTACACTTGGTGTATTGAGCGGATCTGCTTGAGATTCATCGATTAGGATTGCCGGCGATAATCGATTCGAGTCTCAGTGTATTTTATTCTTAATCCCCGAAACTATTGCGGGTGTGTATATTTAATATAAGTGACTTTGATTTACCAAAGGAATTAACCGATTTAATTATTGGGTTAATTACCGGTTAAGTTGGGTCACTATATTTTATATATGACATGCCGTGAATACTTGATGGGAAAGTGTATCCCGGAAGGGTTGATAATATCCCCGAGATGAGTTCATAAGGAATTATTATGTAAACCCTGCAGGTGGATTTAATCCGCATAATAATTAAGGTTGAATGGTACTAGTCTCGGATATAAGAGATGAATAAATTAATTAGCAATAAATTAATTTTATTCATGGATATTTATATCTTAAATACACGTAATAAATAATACTACCGGAGAAATATTATTTGATATAATATGGTTTAATATTGGGAGTGCAATTAATTTTATATAGTGGAAAATAGAATTAATTAATAATAGTAAAGATTAATAGATTTGGGCTTGGGCTCAATTTAATCACTATTATTGGAAGCCCAATATTCCACCTCCTTAAGATCCCCTACGTAGCCTATAAAAGCACTACATGGTCTTCACAATTAGACAAGACAAGATAATCATACTTGATTAGTCTAGAGAGTTCGTGAAGGAGATCCATGGAGTTCGGTAGATCGTCGCCCACACGACGTCCGGGCTAGTGCAAGGAATACGTCGGAAGATCTCAAGGTCATCGATTGATCTCGTTTCTCCGAACAACGAATCGAAGGTAAAATCGTAAACACCCTTTATGATTTTAATCGATTATTATTGAAAATACCGTAGAACCAAGATCCGAGGACGAACCCCGGACGAGGATCGAACCGGGCGGTGGTGGACGAACCACCGGACCGCCGGCGGTTCAAGGATCCCCGTGGGGATCGAACCAAACACGCCCCGGCTGAACCGGGGGCGTGCGCATCGAAGGACCCCAGCCCACGGCTGGGGGTGCGATCGAACCAAAGGTTCGATCGCTGGGGTGGCAGGCTGGCGCCGCCGCGGCTCGTGGGACGAGCCGCCCCCTCCTGTGCGAACGGTGAGTCGCCGGACTCGCCGTAGGGTTGCTGTGATGCAACCCAGCGATCGCAAGATGCGATCGCATGAAACCCTAGCCGCGGGGGCTCGGCTGGGCGCGCGTGCATGGCTTCGGCCATGTCGTGCGTTCGATCTTGCTCCGGCGCGTGCGATGGTGTTCATGTGATCTCCGGCGAAAGGTTTTTCGATTGGATTGTCGGTTCCGCAATTTAGACAATCCGGATATTCGAAGGATTTTGGTCGGAATTAATTAGATAATTAATTTTAATTAATTTATTAATTCCGGGATATCGAATTCCAACAATTGGTATCAGAGCGTGGTTTACGTTCGCGGTATTTTCGATAAAATTGTTCTACCTTGCAGGGTTTCCGACTATTATAGCTAGATATAATTTATTCGTTAATTATTGTCATAATATGTTTTGATTAAACTCTCGGACATGTCGAGATTCGTTTTATGTGTGGTGAATGCTTGTAATAGTAAAAATTCGGGGGGTGACCGAATTTAGGATTTATTATTACGTTCTACTTTTTCCGGAAATTGTATAGGGTCGATTTCATGTATAGAATCGATACCGGATAATTGTAATTTAAATTCTTGTAATTTATTTACGTTGGTTCGATGCCGAAACGACCGCCGGAGAAGACGAGTGACGAAGAAGACGAAGGGCTCAAGGATCGATCATGGAGATCGATCCCCATGAGATCGATGGCAAGGGAGAGGGGCGGCGATCGCACCCCTCGGCTGGGGCTGCCGCCGGCTTGGTGGTGGCCGGCCGGCTGAGTGGTGGCGGCGGTTGCCCTCTCCGGTGGCCGGTCGATGGTGGTGGTGGCGCGGGGTCCTCGTGATCTCGTGCTACTCCTACCGAGATTTACTTTCCTAAATTATTCGGTTTTCCTATTTTGAGTATTCTTATTCTTAGGAACTCTCATGGAATAGGAAAAGAATAAATTTAGAATAAATTTATTTCCTTATTGATTATTCCTATTTTATTGGAATTTTCATGGATAAGGAAGGAATAAATTTAGAATTAATTCGGTTTTCCTTATTGAGTGTTTTTCTTTATGGAAACTCTCATGGATTAGGAAAAGAATTAATTGGAATTAATTTATTTCCTTATTCTATTATGGAAGTCTTCTAGAATATTCTAAGTTCTACTTGGAATAGGATTCTAGAGATTTAATGGAATTAGAAAAGAAAATAATTAATTATTAAATTAATTTATTTCCTATTTGATTATTCCTATTTTATGGGAATTTTCATGGACATGGAAATTAATTAATTTTGGAAAGTAGAAGAATCCTTAATTAATTTTTCCTATTTAATTATTCCTTTATGGAATTTTTAATAGATTAGGAAAGGAATTAATTTGGAAGGATTAAGAGTCCTAATTTATTTTATTTCCTTATTCTATTATGGAAGTCTTCTAGAATATTCCAAGTGGGTCTTGGATAGATTATTCTAGAGATTTAATAGAATTAGATAGGAAAATAAATAAATAAAAATATTAATAATATTTAATTTTATTTTTGATATATTCGATTGACTTAATTTTCGAATTAAGTATCTTTTGGATTTATTAAAAATAAATAGATTTAAATATTGCGATTAATATTCTCGTCACATGGAGCATTCAAGAACGAAGACTGAAGACTAGAAGATGCGTACGGAGATGCGATAAAGCCATAATAGTCGGAAAATAATATTCTAGTATTATTTTGATTATGTGATAATATTCTATGCGCTTTATTTCATGTATGCATGCTTATGTGTATTTAATTATGCATTAGATAGCGTATCCCTTTATTGTAAAAAGCTAAGTGGGAGAGGGTATGGAAACATATCCATGGTCTCCATTGCTGTTCTCTTGGTGACTTTTATGGACTTTTGAAGTTCGTATAGACAAGTCATTGGAGGAGAATTCTTGTAATTCCTTTTACGAGAAACATTGATTAAGTCTATCAAACAATGCCTAATTTGTCTTTCCAAAACTGACTTCAAGTCGACTCATTCTCACCCCGGGGAGTGGAATGGAGCCAAAGCCACTTGGTCATGTCGAGGACACAAATTAGAGGCAGTCGTACCATCTTTTGAAGGTGGATCGATTGTCTGCTCGGCTCCCTCATTTTATGAGAGATAGGGTTGTTCGCATGGTGAATCACTGGTTAGAAACTTTGAGTTTCACTTATGATTCTCCGCGTCTTGATTTACAAGATTAAATGATTCAAGTAATTGGGAGTCAATTGTAAAAGTCTTTTGGTGTAGTAAACGTCCACACGAACGTGGCTTGCTACATTGAATGGGATTTTGGAACGATTGATGTAGACAGTTATAGAAGGGAGTAAAGGAGCGTATGTTAACGTAAACGTCCACACGAACGTGGCTTGCGGTGAATATACGTGTCCCAAACAATCTTCTTAGATACTGAGTAATGGTTTACACTTAGGTACGCTTTATAGTATTCTTCCCAACGAAGTAACGCTATAATGATGTACGACCGAAGCAAATCTAATTGCTAAATCATTTGGGTGGGTAAACGTCCACACGAACGTGGCTTGCCTTACCTGATGGGATTTTAGATGTGATTAGTGGTTTAATGATATTATTTGAGGGAGATAATATCGGAGATTAAATCGATTGTTTGTTGTTATATGTGCTCATAGATTAGGATATGGCTTTAAACCCACTTTATGTGATACGTAAGGATTTTAAACTCACTGGTCCCTAAATGTAATGATTGGAATAGAAATCTAGACATTACCCAAACTGTTGAAGAGTACAAGGTTGTACTCAATGAGCTTTGTCCTTCCGAGCCTATTGATATAGGCGGCTAGACAAGAGGCGATATGGATACTCATAAAGGGCAGTCGATTCGAGGGAATGCTTAAAACACGTTTTTGAGATGATTGACCTTTTAGACGAGTTGAGACGGAAATCGCAAGCTCTTGTAGCCAATGCCAAAGGTTTCGAACCTAAAGGCATGAATCGGGGGAAAGGAAAAGAAAGCAAAGAAACCCAGTGGTTCTAAAATTACTTGGACCACGAGATGGGACGAGAAAGCCAAGAGGCAAGAGTTCTCGATGCAAACAGTCTGGGTACTGGAAGTCTGATTATCCTCTCAAAGAAAGTACGAAATTTTCTTTAGTCGTGAAACATAGTCAGTGGTTTTATCTACCGGAACCTGGTGTGTAGATATGGAACCACTGACGGTATGTGCATTTTAAATGCAAGGGTTCCAGGAAACCCGACGACTTAGAAAAGAAGAAATCGTAGTCTACATGGGCAATGCTGTAAAGGAGGCAGCTGTTGCAATGGAGGACATTTTATAGGATTTCATTTTGAGTTATTGCTTTTATGTACTTTTCATATTAGAAAGAACTTTGTTCTGGATTTCTAATGAATGGATATTTTATTTCTTTTAATCATTTGATGGTTATAAGAAGAAATAATGATATTATCTATTCTGGTACATTAGCTAGCAATATATAAATGATGAATCCTGAGTCCACCATGATGCAACGAACCGTAGTGTGAAACTCGTTTTACTAATAAGAGATTTCTTTATCAATTATACTTGTGGATTCTTATGCTGAGTCATGTTTATTCAAATAAGAACTTCAAGGGTCGAAAATTGATATTTTGATCAATTAAGTTGAAGGAGTGGACCTTCCGACCTAAGAATCTAATTTGGAAGATAATACGACTAAGCAATCCTTTATGGATATAAGATATAAGATCCGGACAAGTATAAGAATTGATTGACTCTGATGTATGCAGACCTATGCCTACTCAGACAATAAGGTACGAGTACTTCATTTTATGATTACTCGAAAAATGGATTAGAATACCTGATGTGCCACAAAAGCAAGTGTTTTGACAAGTCAATGGACACTAAGCAATTGTGGAGAGCCATCAAGGTATATCCATTTGTAGCCTGCGATTTGATCGCGGAGGCAAGTACCTGTCTGAGGAATGCATGGCATACTAATCAGAAATTGGGATTTGATCCTAAATGACTTCACCATACACTGTTGTGTAGAAATGGTGTGTCGTAAACAAGAAATGGAACTCTTATAGAAATAGTAAAAGCATGAGTTATACGGAACTACCTATGTTCTATGGATATATCTGGAAACAACGGCGCATTCAAATGCGGTTGTAGAATATCCTAGAAGAACAAAAGATGTGTGTTCAATAGTACTATGAACCAGAAGGACGTTATAAGTTCTAACGCCCGGTTCTTAGAGAAAGACTATATGATGAACCACAAGCCCAAAGTGACATGATACTTTGAAATGAGAGAGAAAGATTAAGACTTAGAACCAGCCGAACCGAGTAGCGGTACACCACTAACTGCACCTACTGTTATCACTGTTTATACACCGGAATGCCATTGTAGTCGGAGGTTGTGGGACAACCGGAGATATTCATAAGACTAGGAGAGTCTTCGGACCTAGTATACATGAAATCGATCCCTGGATCTACATGAAGGCCGTACTAGATCTAAATGTGCCTTCTTGGAGAGCAATAAGGATTATTGCTAAGAGGCGAGATCATTTAGTGTACAAGCTTAGTTGATCCATTTATGGATTGAAACAAAGCATTGAATTCGTGGTACTTGCAAATTGATGAGATAGTCCATTTTATGGATTCATCAAAAGCATAGACGAATCGTGTGTATTGGAAACGTGATGGAAAACAAGGTGGTGTTTCTCGGAGGTTTTATGTAGATGACATTTTATCATTGGTAACAATGTAAAGATGTTGTCAGACATAAAATGATGGTTGTCTAGAAAAATCGATATATGAGATGAAGAAGAAGTTAGAGCATGTTCTTCAGATCTAGGATCTCAAGAAAAGAACATTGTACTTCTCCTGGACTACTTACATATATATGATTATGGTTCATTTTAACATGCAAGATTCCGAGAAAGGTTCGTTACCTTTCAGAGACGGAATGCATCTATCTAAGGATATGTGTTTTGGAACAAAAAAGGAGATAGAAGCAATGAAAGCAGTTTCCTACACTTTGAGTGTGGAAAGCTTAATAAATGCATTGTTGAAAACAAGAACCTGATATCGGCTATGCGGTTAGCATAGTGGGAGGATATCAAGGTAATCCTGGAAAGGAATATTCGACTGCCGTAAAAGTACTTTCGAAGTACTGTTCTAGACTACGAAGCAGACGAGTTTTTCCTTTGGATTACATTCTCTTAGATTTCTAATCGAATGAGGACCGGTGTAAGTCGATATCAGGCTATGTGTTTCACTATTGAAGGAGAAGGAGTTTAACATGGAAGAGTGATAAGCACGATGCTTTTCGGACTCTGCCATAGGTAACCAAATAGCGGCCTCAGAGGCAGCGGAAGTTTTGGTATAACTCCGGGATAATCTCTGGGACTTAGATGTGATTCTTAATTTGCCAAAGGCTATGTAAATAGCGGTGCAATGGCAAATGGTAAGAAATCACTAGTCCATAAGTGTAAGATAACACATAGTGCAAGTACCACCTGATACGAGTCATCGTCGAGGGAGACGACGCTGTAGTCACCAAGATAACTTCAGAGCGGCAACCTAGAGTGCTCATTCACATAGTACTTCTTGGAAGTACAACTTAAGCACGTGATGAGTATGGGAGTCGGGAGTTTGGAGGAAATGACTAGACCTTAGTACAAGTGGGAGATTGTTGGAGTTGTGTACTTAATGTCTAGATTTAAGTAACGGAAACTCACGATCCATTGCCACTAATCTATTTAATTAAATGAACAATTATTTGCATTTAATTATTTATAATTAAATATATGCAAATTATAGTCCTGGATTCTATACGTTGTAGTTAGTATGGTGTGTCGGGCCCACACAGAAGATCATACTATCGGTTACTCGTATTTAATCGAACAGTTGCTCACGACCTAGATGGACACGGACCAATCCATCGGTATAGTCGTTGTGTGAGAGAGAAAATAATTTGTCTTAATTATTTTATCACACTTGTACAATTGGTGTATTGAGCGGATCTGCTTGAGATTCATCGATTAGGATTGCCGGCGATAATCGATTCGAGTCTCAGTGTATTTTATTCTTAATCCCCGAAACTATTGCGGGTGTGTATATTTAATATAAGAGACTTTGATTTACCAAAGGAATTAACCGATTTAATTATTGGGTTAATTACCGGTTAAGTTGGGTCACTATATTTTATATATGACATGCCGTGAATACTTGACGGGAAAGTGTATCCCGGAAGGGTTGATAATATCCCCGAGATGAGTTCATAAGGAATTATTATGTAAACCCTGCAGGTGGATTTAATCCGCATAATAATTAAGGTTAAATGGTACTAGTCTCGGATATAAGAGATGAATAAATTAATTAGCAATAAATTAATTTTATTCATGGATATTTATATCTTAAATACACGGAATAAATAATACTACCGGAGAAATATTATTTGATATAATATGGTTTAATATTGGGAGTGCAATTAATTTTATATAGTGGAAAATAGAATTAATTAATAATAGTAAAGATTAATAGATTTGGGCTTGGGCTCAATTTAATCACTATTATTGGAAGCCCAATATTCCACCTCCTTAAGATCCCCTACGTAGCCTATAAAAGCACTACATGGTCTTCACAATTAGACAAGACAAGATAATCATACTTGATTAGTCTAGAGAGTTCGTGAAGGAGATCCATGGAGTTCGGTAGATCGTCGCCCACACGACGTCCGGGCTAGTGCAAGGAATACGTCGGAAGATCTCAAGGTCATCGATTGATCTCGTTTCTCCGAACAACGAATCGAAGGTAAAATCGTAAACACCCTTTATGATTTTAATCGATTATTATTGAAAATACCGTAGAACCAAGATCCGAGGACGAACCCCGGACGAGGATCGAACCGGGCGGTGGTGGACGAACCACCGGACCGCCGGCGGTTCAAGGATCCCCGTGGGGATCGAACCAAACACGCCCCGGCTGAACCGGGGGCGTGCGCATCGAAGGACCCCAGCCCACGGCTGGGGGTGCGATCGAACCAAAGGTTCGATCGCTGGGGTGGCGGGCTGGCGCCGCCGCGGCTCGTGGGACGAGCCGCCCCCTCCTGTGCGAACGACGAGTCGCCGGACTCGCCGTAGGGTTGCTGTGATGCAACCCAGCGATCGCAAGATGCGATCGCATGAAACCCTAGCCGCGGGGGCTCGGCTGGGCGCGCGTGCATGGCTTCGGTCATGTCGTGCGTTCGGTCTTGCTCCGGCGCGTGCGATGGTGTTCATGTGATCTCCGGCGAAAGGTTTTTCGATTGGATTGTCGGTTCCGCAATTTAGACAATCCGGATATTCGAAGGATTTTGGTCGGAATTAATTAGATAATTAATTTTAATTAATTTATTAATTCCGGGATATCGAATTCCAACAGGTTTTACCATGAAGGTTCTCCACAAGAGCTTTGTACTCCTTGAACTTGTCAAAGCACTCGCTCTTGCGGCGCATCAGGTATATAAAACCATACCTTGAGTAATCATCAGTGAAGGTTACGAAATATTCATAACCTCCTCTCGCTTGGATAGATAAAGGCCCGCACAAATCAGAGTGAATCAATTCCAGTACTTCCTTGGATCTATACCCCTTATCACTAAAGGGTCGCTTGGTCATTTTTCCTTCCAGGCATGATTCGCAGGTTGGAAAGTCCTCATCTTTCACACCACTGAGTATTCCATCAGTTATCAACCTTTGAATCCTGCCCAAGTTAATATGACCTAGCCTAAGATGCCATAAGTACTTTTGATTCATCCTAGAAGGCTCCTTTCTCTTATTGGTACTAGATGTGTTATTTGACTCTACTCGTTGCATCGTGGAATAATCAGGATTCAGTATATATAAGTTGCCTATCAATGTACCAGAACAGATATACTCACCATTCTTTTTGATAATAACAGAACTATCAAAAGAAACAGAATATTCATTCAAAACCAATTTAGAAACCGAAACAAGGTTCTTTCTAAAATTCGGTACATAAAGACAATTATTCAATACCAAAACTTTATTATTAAAAGACAAATGAATATCTCCCACTGCAACTGCCGCCACTTTCGTAGCGTTGCCCATGTAGATAGTGATCTCTCCCTCTCTAAGCCGCCGGGTTTCCTGGAACCCCTGCAAAGAATTGCAGACATGATCAGTGGCTCCCGTATCCACACACCAGGTGCCGGTGGATAACACCGCTAAACATGTTTCAGTGACTAAGGAAAAGTTCATACCTCCTTGTCTGAGAGGACAATTAGACTTCCAATGTCCAGACTGCTTGCAACGGAAACACTTGCCCTTAGGCTGGTTCACTCCAATCTGTGGTCCACCATTTCTGGGTCCACTGGGTTTCCGTTGCTGCCTCTTCTTTCTTTTGCCGCCCGGAGGCCTAGAAAGATCCAACTTCAAAACCGCAAGCACTTGTGATTTTCTTAACTCACTCACAAATTCCATTCTTTTGGAATCGTTTTCAAGTGATTCCTTAAGAGGACCGAATTCCTTGAGTAAGTTAATCACCTCTTGTCCGGCTTCCGCACTATGTCTTAACATCTTCCTGAGTTCATTTTTAATGTCCTCATCAGTTAAGACTTCAGTGGGAGTAGAAGTTTTAATAGTCTGGACAATGTCCAAGTTTCCATTCCAATCATTATCATTCGGACCAGTGAGCTTGTTTTCTTTTAGTATAGACAGCGGGTTAAGTGCCATATCTATAAAAGAGACAAATCAAACCGTCAAATTTAATTCGATATTAACTCCCTTAATCAATATCATTAAATTTACCAATTAATCCTAAAATCCCATCAGACTAGCATGCCACGTTCATGTGGACGTATACTAGTCCAAACGATTTTATAACTGGACTTTTACTTTGGTCGTACATCATTACAGCAGTGACTCCGATGGGGAGGATACTGTAAAGCGTACCTAAGTGTATACCATTTCTCAGTACTAAGTTAACCGCTCGGAAACTACACGCCCACCGCAAGCCACGTTAGTGTGGACGTTTACGTTGACATGCGGTCCTTTTACGATTTCCTATAACTGTCGAGCCTCAATTAACCCAAAGTTCTGTTTCCGTCTAGTAAGCCACGATAGTGTGGACGTTTACTAAACAAACAACTTTGTTAATTGAATTCCATTTAATAAATTTCACAATTTCGTTAATCAAAGCTTGATATCTCGTAAGTGAAACTCGAAGTTTCTAACCAGCGATCAATCATGCAATTGAGCCCTATCTCTCACAAAGTGAGGGAGCCAACCAGACAATCGATCTAGTCATCAAATGACTCGAATGTCTCTAATCTGTGTCATCGACATAACCAAGCGCTTTGGCTCCATTCCACTCCCCGGGGTGAGAATGAGTCGAGTTGAAATTAGTATTTGAAAGACAGATTAGGCATTGCTTTGAAAAACTTAAGTGTTCAATTCTATAAATGGAATTGAATTCGAATTTTGATCCAGTGATATCCGTGTGTCAACTTTATCCGATAGGGAGGATGACACTAAAGCCAACTCGTAAGTGACACACATCACCATCAAAACAGAGAATGGAGACCGCGGGATTGTTTCCAATCCCTCTCCCACTTAGTTTTTACGAAAGGGATTAACAAGCATGCATGAAATTTAAAGCATAATAAAAGCACGTTAAACACACAAGAAGCAATTAACGTGGCCCGATTATTATGGCCTTTAAAATCTTCGATGCACGTCTTCTCGGATCTTCGTCTCGTTGCTCGCCTCGGTCTCAGTCCATCACCGACTCGTCTAAGGACCAAGAGACGAACCCCTCCCACTGGAGTATCATCCCGGGCCCTCGAAAAGCGATCCGTGATGTCCGTCGAACCCCCGTGTCGCTGCTGCCAAAACTCAAAACAGCGCCCGCCGTTTGAGGAACAGCGGTCGCTGGAGGAGCTGCAAACGGCGGTCGCCGTTTGCCCTCCAGCGGGCGCCGTTTGTGCACAGCAGCCGCGGGTTCGACTCCTCGACCCTCGTTCGTCCGTCCTTCGATCTCCTCTCGATCCACCAAGCAGCAGTAACATTACATAAGTAAACTAACTACTTCCGGCATCGATCCTATACAGGAATGATCGATCCTATACACCCGGATAAACGAAAAACGAAAAAACCCTAAACGACTCAACCCGTCGTTTTAAACTATTACAAGCAAGCAACGTTAAAACCAAAAGATCTCGACAATCCCGAGAGTTTAACACACCACAACATACAGTACAAAAAAAATCGGGTGATCCTGCAAAACAAACTCGCAAACAATACAAAGAACGTATAACCGGCTCTGATACCAATTGTTGGAAATCGACTACCCGGGATGCGTTCGTTCGATCAATCGAACATCCGAACGATCCCAGTCGACATCCGAAGTCGCTACTTCGTTCGCCTAACAACCCTTATCCCGAATCACGCCCAGCCATCGCCCCGGAGGACAACCGCGCGAAACGGGGCTGGACTGCACAAAAACAGCGCCCGCTGTATGCAGTCCAGCAGTCGCTGGAGAAACTGCAAACGGCGACCGCCGTTTGCTCTCTGGCGACCGCCGTTTGTCCGCGAACAGCAACGCGATGTTGCTGTTCCGGGCTCGTTTCCGGGTCGTTTTTCCTCATCCGACTACCGTTCCGGAGGTCCTAGAACCCCCAGTAGTCGAGGAACACGATCCACGACCCCGGAACCCGATCTACGTTCATGTATGTTCAACGAAATAAAACGAGATCGAATAATTGCGGAATAAAAGTTCCGATCTCATACCTCTCGGTCGATTGTTGAGACCTTAGATGCTTCTAGTGTATGACTCTGCCCCGACTCCAACCGTTGTGTGGGCAACGATCTGTTGGGTCTGCCTTTTCTGCTTTCTCCTTTCTCTACCAGCGTTAATATATCTTTTCTCTCTTAGAGAAAATATCAGCACTAACTTAATGTTTTTAACAGAGAAAACTTAATTGCGCTAAACAATTATTTTCTCTGCTGAAAATAAAAAGCGGCGAAGTGTAGGTCTAGAATAGGCAAGGGGGGGGGGGGGGGGGGGGGGGTTATATAGAGTTACACTAGGGACCCAAGGTTAAATTAATTAAGGGCTAAATTGAAATATTAATTAACTTGGAATACGTAAACGCAATTCCTTAATTAATCGATTTCAATTTTAATTATTATTAACTCCACTATAAAATAATAATTGAATTCCCGAAATTAATTTAATATTATTTCAACAATAATATTTCCGCCGAAATTACATATACGACTTTCCCCGTGTTTAAGATATCGAACGTCCACGAATTTATTTAATTACTAATAATTAAATTAATTCGTTTCTTATTATCCGAGACTAGTACCACTCATCCTTATTATCATGTGGAACAAATCCACTTGCAGGGTTTACATGATAATTAAGATTAGGATTGCCGGCGATAATCGATTCGAGTCTCAGTGTATTTTATTATTTATCCCTGAAACTATTGCGGGTGTGTATATTTAATATAAGTGACTTTGATTTACCAAAGGAATTAACCGATTTAATTATTGGGTTAATTACCGGTTAAGTTGGGTCACTATATTTTATATATGGCATGCCGTGAATACTTGACGGGAAAGTGTATCCCGTAAGGGTTGATAATATCCCCGAGATGACTTCATAAGGAATTATTATGTAAACCCTGCAGGTGGATTCGTTCCGCATAATAATTAAGGTTGAATGGTACTAGTCTCGGATATAAGAGATGAATAAATTAATTAGCAATAAATTAATTTTATTCATGGATATTTATATCTTAAATACACGGAATAAATAATACTACCGGAGAAATATTATTTGATATAATATGGTTTAATATTGGGAGTGCAATTAATTTTATATAGTGGAAAATAGAATTAATTAATAATAGTAAGGATTAATAGATTTGGGCTTGGGCTCAATTTAATCACTATTATTGGAATCCCAATATTCCACCTCCTTAAGATCCCCTACGTAGCCTATAAAAGCACCACATGGTCTTCTCTATTCTCATAAGTTGAAGATCACAATTCTAGAGAGAGAAAGTAGAGAGGAGGATCCATGGAGTTCGGTAGATCGTCGCCCACACGACGTCCGGGCTAGTGCAAGGAATACGTGGGAAGATCTCAAGGTCGTCAAATTGAGTTCTACGTTTCTCCGAACAACGAGAACGAGGTAAATCGTAAAACCCTCTTTATGATTTTATCGTTAATTATCGTGAAAATACCGTGAACCAAGATCCGAGGACGAACCCCGGAAACGAGGATGAACCGGCGGTGGTGGTCGAACCATCAGACCGCGGCGGTTCGGATCCTCGTGGGGATCGTGCCCATGCACGAGGCATGGAACCCTCGGCTGGACACCGAGGGTGGCGATCGATGCCCTAGGGCTCGATCGCCGGGCGCGCAAGGAGAAGCCCCGGCTGGTGCCGGGGCGTGCGATCGACGCTCGGTCGATCGCTGGGGGCAGCCGCGGGCTGGTGCCGCGGCAGGCGCCCCCTCCTCCATCGGCGGTGGCGGTGAGTCGCCGGACTCACCGCCGGGGGCTGCTATGAGCAGCCCCGGGGATGCACGATGCATCCCCATGCGATCACCGTGCGTGATCGCGAGCCCCATGCGGGGCTCGGCTAGGGCTAGCCGCGGGTTTATCCCGCGGTGGCGTGCTTTGGTCGAGCCCGGTTCGTATGGTGGTTCGCGGTGGTTTCCGGCGAAAGGATTTTTCGATTGGGTTGTCGGTTCCGCAATTTAGACAATCCGGATATTCGAAGGATTTCGGTCGGAATTAATTAGATAATTTATTTATTTAAATTTATTAATTCCGGGATATCGATTTCCAACAATTGGTATCAGAGCGTTGGTTTTAGTTCATGGTATTTTTCGATAAATTATTCTACCTTGCAGGGTTTCCGATTATTATGGCTAGATTTAATTTTGTTAATTAATGTCATAATAATGTTCTTGATTATTAAACTCTCGGTGATGTCAATATTCGTTCTTGTGTGGTGAATGTTTGTTCTTAATTTTTCCGGAAATTGTATGAGGTCGATTTCATGTAGAGAATCGATACCGGAGAACGTAGTAATAAATTTGTAATTTATTTACGTTGGATCGATGACGAAACGACCGCCGGAAAAGTGTGACGGAGGAGACGAAGAGAGGGAGGACCGGGGATCGATCACGAGGATCGATCCCATGAGGATCGATCGCCCGGGCTGCCCTAGGGCTCTCGGCCACGCCGGCCACCAAGGGTGGTGGCGCGTGAGCCTTGGCCGGCGGTGGTAGTGGCGGTCGATGGTGGGGATGGCGTGGGGATCCCCAACCCATGCTATTCCTACCAAGATCCAACTTTCCTAATTGATTCGGTTTTCCTATTTTGAGTATTCCTAGTTTTGGGAATTCTCATGGAAATAGGAAAAGAATTAATTGAAATTAATTTATTTCCTTATTCTATTATGGAAGTCTTATAGAATATTCTAAGTTCTACTTGGAATAGGATTCTAGAGATTTAATAGAATTGGAAAGGAAAATAATTAATTATTAAATTAATTTATTTCCTAATTGATTATTCCTATTTTATGGGAATTTTCATGGACATGGAAATTTATTAATTTTGGAAAGTAGAAGAGTCCTTAATTAATTTTTCCTATTTAATTATTCCTTTATGAAATTTTTAATGGATTAGGAAAGGAATTAATTTGGAAGGATTAAGAGTCCTAAATTATTTTATTTCCTTATTTCATTATGGAAATCATCTAGAATATTCCAAGTGGGTCTTGGATAGATTATTCTAGAGATTTAATGAAGTAGAAAGGGAAAATAAAATAAATTATTTTATTTCCTTATTTCATTATGGAAATCATCTAGAATATTCCAAGTGGGTCTTGGATAGATTATTCTAGAGATTTAATGAAGTAGAAAGGGAAAAAAAAAATTATTTTATTTCCTTATTTCATTATGGAAGTCTTCTAGAATATTCCAAGTGGGTCTTGGATAGATTATTCTAGAGATTTAATGAAGTAGAAAAGGAAAATAAAAATAATAAAAATATTAATAATATTTAATTTTATTTTTGATATATTCGATTGACTTAATTTTCGAATTAAGTAACTTTTGGATTAATTGAAAATAAATAGATTTAAATATTGAAATTAATATTCCCGTCACATGGAGCATTCAAGAACGAAGACTAAAGACTAGAAGATGTGTACGGAGATGCGATAAAGCCATAATAGTCGGAAAATAATATTCTAGTATTATTTTGATTATGTGATAATATTCTATGTGCTTTATTTCATGTATGCATGCTTATGTGTATTTAATTATGCATTAGATAGCGTATCCCTTTATTATAAAAAGCTAAGTGGGAGAGGGTATGGAAACATATCCATGGTCTCCATTGCTGTTCTCTTGGTGACTTTTATGAACTTTCGAAGTTCGTATAGACAAGTCATTGGAGGAGAATTCTTGTAATTCCTTTTACGAGAAACATTGATTAAGTCTATCAAACAATGCCTAATTTGTCTTTCCAAAACTGACTTCAAGTCGACTCATTCTCACCCCGGGGAGTGGAATGGAGCCAAAGCCACTTGGTCATGTCGAGGACACAAATTAGAGGCAGTCGTACCATCTTCTGAAGGTGGATCGATTGTCTGCTCGGCTCCCTCATTTATGAGAGATAGGGTTGTTCGCATGGTGAATCACTGGTTAGAAACTTTGAGTTTCACTTATGATTCTCCGCGTCTTGATTTACAAGATTAAATGATTCAAGTAATTGGGAGTCAATTGTAAAAGTCTTTTGGTGTAGTAAACGTCCACACTATCGTGGCTTGCTACATTGAATGGGATTTTGGAACGATTGATGTAGACAGTTATAGAAGGGAGTAAAGGAGCGTATGTTAACGTAAACGTCCACACTATCGTGGCTTGCGGTGAATATGCGTATCCCAAACAAACTTCTTAGATACTGAGTAATGGTTTACACTTAGGTACGCTTCTTAGTATTCTTCCCATCGAAGTAACGCTAATGATGATGTACGACCGAAGGAAATCTAATTGCTAAATCATTTGGATAGGTAAACGTCCACACTATCGTGGCTTGCCATATCTGATGGGATTTTAGATGCGATTAGTGGTTTAATGATATTATTTGAGGGAGATAATATCGGAGATTAAATCGATTGTTTGTTGTTATATGTGCTCATAGATTAGGAGATGGCTTTGAACCCACTTTCTGTGATACGTAAGGATTTTTAAACTCACTGGTCCCTAAATGTAATGATTGGAATAGAGATCTAGACATTACCCAAACTGTTGAAGAGTACAAGGTTGTACTCATTGAACTTTGTCCTTCCGAGCCTATTGACATAGGCGGCTAGACAAGAAGCGATGAGGATGCTCATAAAGGCCAGTCACTTCGAGGAAACGCTTAAAAACGTGTTTTTGAGATGATTGACCTTTTAGGCGAGTTGAGACGGAAATCGCAAGCTCTTGTAGCCAATGCCAAAGGTTTTAAACCTAAGGGCAAAATCGGGGGAAAGGAAAAGCAAGCAAAGAAACCCAGTGGTCATAAGTTACTTGAACCACAAGATGGGACGAGAAAGCCAATAGGCAAGTATTCTCGATGCAAACAGTCTGGGTACTGGAAGTCTAATTATCCTCTCAAAGAAAGTACGAAATTTTCTTTAGTCGTAAAACATAGTCAGTGGTATTATCTACCGGAACCTGGTGTGTAGATATGGAACCACTGACGGTATGTGCATTTTAAATGCAAAGGTTCCAGGAAACCTAACGACTTGGAAAAGAAGAAATCGTAGTCTACATGGGCAATGCTGTAAAGGAGGCAGCAGTTGCAGTGGAGGACATTTTATAGGATTTCATTTTGAGTTATTGCTTTTATGTACCTTTCATATTAGAAAGAACTTTGTTCTGGATTTCTAATGAATGGATATTTTATTTCTTTTAATCATTTGATGGTTATAAGAAGAAATAAAGATAGTATCTGTTCTAGGTACATTAGCTAGCAATATATAAATGATAAATCCTGAGTCCACCACGATGCAACGAACCGTAGTATAAAACTCGTTTTACTAATAAGAGATTTCTTTATTAAATCAATTATACTTGTGGATTCTTATGCTAAGTCATGTTTATTCAAATAAGAAGTTCAAAGGTCGAGAATTGATATTTGATCAATTAAGTTGAAGGAGTGGACCTTCCGACCTAAGAATCTAATTTGGAAGATAATGTGACTAAGCAATCCTTTATGGATATAAGATGTAAGATCCGGACAAGTATAAGAATTGATTAACTCTCATGTATACAGACCTATGTCTACTCAGACAATAAGGTACGAGTACTTCATTTGATGATTACTCGAGAAATGAATTAGAGTACCTGATGTGCCACAAAAGCAAGTGTTTTGACAAGTCAATGGACACTAAGCAATTGTGGAGAACCATCGAGGTATATCCATTTGTAGCCTGCGATTTTATCGCGGAGGCAAGTACCTGTCTGAGGAATGCATGGCATACTGATCAGAGGTTGGGATGATCCCAAATGACTACACCATACACTTTTAGTGTAGAAATGGTGTGTCGTAAATAAGAAATGGAACTCTTATAGAGATAGTAAAAGATGAGTTATACGGAACTACCTGTGTTCTATGGATATGTCTGGAAACAACGGCGCATTCAAATGCGGTTGTAGAATATCCTAGTAGAACAAAAGATGTGTGGTCAATAGTACTATGAACCAGAAGGACGTTATAAGTTCTAACGCCCGGTTCTTAGAGAAAGACTATATAATGAACCACAAGCCCAAGGTGACGTAATACTTTGAAATGAGAGAGAAAGATTAAGACTTAGAACCAGCCGAACCGAGTAGCGGTACACCACTAACTGCACCTACTGTTATCACTGTTTATACACCGGAATGCCATTGTAGTGGGAGGTTGTGGGACAACCGGAGATATTCATAAGACTAGGAGAGTCTTCGGACTCTGGACCTAGTATACATGAAATCGATCCCTAGATCTACATGAAGGCCGTACTAGATCTAAATGTGCCTTCTTGGAGAGCAATAAGGATTATTGCTAAGAGGCGAGATCATTTAGAGTACAAGCTTAGTTGATCCATTTATGGATTGAAACAAAGCATTGAGTTCGTGGTACTTGCAAATTGATGAGATAGTCCATTTTATGGATTCATCAAAGGCATAGACGAATTGTGTGTATTGGAAACGTGATGGAAAACAAGGTGGTGTTTCTCGGAGGTTTTATGTAGATGACACTCTTATCATTGGCAACAATGTAAAGATGTTATCAGACATAAAATGATGGTTGTCTAGATGAATCAGTATGAAAGATAAAAGAAGAAGTTGGACATGTTCTTGAGATCTTGGATCTCTAGAAAGAACATTGTACTTCTCCTGGACATCTTACATAAATGATTATGGTTCGTTTTAAACATGCAAGATTCCGAGAAAGGTTCGTTACCTTTCAGAGACGGAATGCATCTATCTAAGGATATGTGTTTTGGAACACAAAAGGAGATAGAAGCAATGAAAGCAGTTTCCTACACTTTGAGTGTGGAAAGCTTAATAAATGCAATGTTGAAAAACGAGAACCTGATATCGGCTATGCGGTTAGCATAGTGGGAGGATATCAAGGTAATCCTGGAAAGGAATATTCGACTGCCGTAAAAGTACTTTCGAAGTACTGTTCTAGACTACGAAGCAGACGAGTTTTTCCTTTGGATTACATTCTCTTAGATTTCTAATCGAATGAGGACCGGTGTAAGTCGATATCAGGCTATGTGTTTCACTATTAAAGGAGAAGGAGTTTTAACATGGAAGAGTGATAAGCACGATGCTTTTCGGACTCTGCCATGGGTAACCAAATAGCGGCCTCAGAGGCAGCGGAAGTTTTGGTATAACTCCGGGATAATCTCTGGGACTTAGATGTGATTCTTAATTTGCCAAAGGCTATGTAAATAGCGGTGCAATGGCAAATGGTAAGAAATCACTAGTCCATAAGTGTAAGATAACACATAGTGCAAGTACCACCTGATACGAGTCATCGTCGAGGGAGACGACGCTGTAGTCACCAAGATAACTTCAGAGCGGCAACCTAGAGTGCTCATTCACATAGTACTTCTTGGAAGTACAACTTAAGCAAGTGATGAGTATGGGAGTCGGGAGTTTGGAGGAAATGACTAGACCTTAGTACAAGTGGGAGATTGTTGGAGTTGTGTACTTAATGTCTAGATTTAAGTGACAGAAACTCACGATCCATTGCCATTAATCTATTTAACTAAATGAACAATTGTTTGCGTTTAATTATTTATAATTAAATATATGCAAATTATAGTCCTGGATTCTATACGTTGTAGTTAGTATGGTGTGTCGGGCCCCACACAGAAGATCATACTATCGGTTACTCGTATTTAATCGAACAGTTGCTCACGACCTAGATGGACACGGACCAATCCATCGGTATAGTCGTTGTGTGAGAGAGAAAATAATTTGTCTTAATTATTTTATCACACTTGTACACTTGGTGTATTGAGCGGATCGTTGAGATTCATCGATTAGGATTGCCGGCGATAATCGATTCGAGTCTCAGTGTATTTTATTCTTAATCCCTGAAACTATTGCGGGTGTGTATATTTAATATAAGTGACTTTGATTTACCAAAGGAATTAACCGATTTAATTATTGGGTTAATTACCGGTTAAGTTGGGTCACTATATTTTATATATGGCATGCCGTGAATACTTGACGGGAAAGTGTATCCCGTAAGGGTTGATAATATCCCCGAGATGAGTTCATAAGGAATTATTATGTAAACCCTGCAGGTGGATTCGTTCCGCATAATAATTAAGGTTGAATGGTACTAGTCTCGGATATAAGAGATGAATAAATTAATTAGCAATAAATTAATTTTATTCATGGATATTTATATCTTAAATACACGGAATAAATAATACTACCGGAGAAATATTATTTGATATAATATGGTTTAATATTGGGAGTGCAATTAATTTTATATAGTGGAAAATAGAATTAATTAATAATAGTAAGGATTAATAGATTTGGGCTTGGGCTCAATTTAATCACTATTATTGGAAGCCCAATATTCCACCTCCTTAAGATCCCCTACGTAGCCTATAAAAGCACCACATGGTCTTCTCTATTCTCATAAGTTGAAGATCACAATTCTAGAGAGAGAAAGTAGAGAGGAGGATCCATGGAGTTCGGTAGATCGTCGCCCACACGACGTCCGGGCTAGTGCAAGGAATACGTGGGAAGATCTCAAGGTCGTCAAATTGAGTTCTACGTTTCTCCGAACAACGAGAACGAGGTAAATCGTAAAACCCTCTTTATGATTTTATCGTTAATTATCGTGAAAATACCGTGAACCAAGATCCGATCGAGGACGAACCCCGGAAACGAGGATGAACCGGCGGTGGTGGTCGAACCACCGGACCGCGGCGGTTCGGATCCTCGTGGGGATCGTGCCCATGCACGAGGCATGGAACCCTCGGCTGGACGCCGAGGGTGGCGATCGATGCCCTAGGGCTCGATCGCCGGGCGCGCAAGGAGAAGCCCCGGCTGGTGCCGGGGCGTGCGATCGACGCTCGGTCGATCGCTGGGGGCAGCCGCGGGCTGGTGCCGCGGCAGGCGCCCCCTCCTCCATCGGCGGTGGCGGTGAGTCGCCGGACTCACCGCCGGGGGCTGCTTTGAGCAGCCCCGGGGATGCACGATGCATCCCCATGCGATCACCGTGCGTGATCGCGAGCCCCATGCGGGGCTCGGCTAGGGCTAGCCGCGGGTTTATCCCGCGGTGGCGTGCTTTGGTCGAGCCCGGTTCGTATGGTGGTTCGCGGTGGTTTCCGGCGAAAGGATTTTTCGATTGGGTTGTCGGTTCCGCAATTTAGACAATCCGGATATTCGAAGGATTTCGGTCGGAATTAATTAGATAATTTATTTATTTAAATTTATTAATTCCGGGATATCGATTTCAACCATCCTTCGCACTTCTTCAAGATCAGGCTGTTGACGAAGAACATCATTTGAGGCCTTAGCCACTCTGCAGATATCAGCGAAAATGATCTCACCAAGATCAACCTGCTCGCCACAGCCAAGGCGGAAAATAATGTGCATGAGCTTGGGTGATAGATAGTTTTCATCTGGGTGAGCAGCCCAATTTGTCATCCCGAGTCTATGCAGTGTGCCATAGAAAGCAGAGAGCTTGTTCGGAGTAGGAAGTGGTGTCTTAGCCTTACCCTGTGTCAAGAACGAGCCAATCTTCAGTGCATTCATTCTATCCTCATCAGAGGGAAACTTCCAAGAGCCCTCAATCTCAAGTCGTTTGAGAAAGTTGTTAATGTTCAGAGGACGGAATGTATATAGTTTTTCACGAAAAACAAAACGTCCACACATCTTGTGTGACGGATCAGCAAACTCAGGGGTCAAGTTGGCGTAAAACTTTTGAATGATGGGCAGAGAGAATCTGTAAGTTTGAGTCACAGACTCAAGGATGTGCATATCAGTGAAGAACTTCGAAAGTCCATACTTGTCATAGTCAGCAACACGGACCTGACGATCCTCAAGAATGGGTAGATTTTCAATCAAGGTGAGACGACGTTCCGCCTTCTCAGTGAAGAAATCAGGTTTATAGTGAGGTCCACAATCCTCAACTCTCATTACATAGAATTGATCAGCAGTGGCTCCTGTTGAGCCGGAAGAGTGTGGGACAATTGGAGGTATGAAGGTGCCAAGAACAACAGGTTTTGCTCCACCAGAGCCAGATGCTCGTGGTTTAGACTTGGCAACATCGCCAGAAACTGAAGGTTTAGATTTCTTGGATTCAGAGACAACGTCAGATGACGTTGGTTTCTTGGAAATGGGTGCAGTCACAGAGACAGAGGGTTTAACTACTTCAGCAGTAGAAGGGACCTTGACAATTCTCTTCCCATCAACAGTTATCTCGCCATCAGCGAACATCCTATCATACTCCTTGCGAGAGACGTTTCCTTTGTAGGTACGAAGGAAACCAGATTTTGGGTCTTTGGTCTTGCCAGCACCATGGGACACAGAGTGGGCAGGTTTGACGATCTTAGTAAGGTCGACTGTAGGAGTGTCAGAGGTGGATTTGCCAGAGCGACGATCCATCTTATCCATATATTTTTGCAAGGCATGAAGTGCCTTCTTCTTGGAATCAGGTGAAGGTGCATTCTTCCATGTGTCTCGGAGAGACTCTAAAACTGTTGGAATTCGATATCCCGGGTTATTTAAATTTGCGGAAACCAATAACCCGATCAAACCCTTCGCCGGAGATCACATGAACGCCGACTCATCCGCCGGAGTCCAGCCTTTGGAGACCACGCACCCGAAGGCACGCGGCCCGCCCCCAGCCGAACCCCCGCGAGACGGGGTTCAAGCGATCGAAGATCGCGTTCGATCTTCGCGATCGATGGGGCTGCCCAGCAGCCCCCGACTCGCCGCCGCATGGGAGGTCGGCCCGCCTCCAGCTGGGCCGTCGCGAGGCCCAGCCCGCTGCCGGCGATCGATCCTTGGATCGATCGCACCCCCGGCGTCTAGCCGGGGTTCGCTCCATGCGCGCACGCCGAAACCCTAGGCGGCGATTGCCGTGGTCCGGCGATCCTAGATCGCCACCACGCGTTCTTCGTCTAATCCGGGGTTCGATCCTTGGATCTTGTTTTTCGATAATTGATTCAATAAACTTGAATTAAATTGCGGAAATTTAATTCACCTTTCGATTCGTTGTGCGGAGAAACGAGATCTTATGATGACCTTGAGATCTTCCCACGTATTCCTTGCACTAGCCCGGACGTCGTGTGGGCGACGATCTACCGAACTCCATGGATCCTCCTCTCTACTTTCTCTCTCTAGAATTGTGTTCTTCAAGTTATAAGAATAGAGAAGACCATGTAGTGCTTTTATAGGCTACGTAGGGGATCTTAAGGAGGTGGAATATTGGGCTTCCAATAATAGTGATTAAATTGAGCCCAAGCCCAAATCTATTAATCCTTACTATTATTAATTAATTTATTTTCCACTATATAAATTAATTGCACTCCCAATATTAAACCATATTATATCAAATAATATTTCTCCGGTAGTATTATTTATTCCGTGTATTTAAGATATAAATATCCATGAATAAAATTAATTTATTGCTAATTAATTTATTCATCTCTTATATCCGAGACTAGTACCATTCAACCTTAATTATTATGCGGAACGAATCCACCTGCAGGGTTTACATAATAATTCCTTATGAAGTCATCTCGGGGATATTATCAACCCTTACGGGATACACTTTCCCGTCAAGTATTCACGGCATGCCATATATAAAATATAGTGACCCAACTTAACCGGTAATTAACCCAATAATTAAATCGGTTAATTCCTTTGGTAAATCAAAGTCACTTATATTAAATATACACACCCGCAATAGTATCGGGGATTAAGAATAAAATACTCAGAGATTTAAATCGATTATCCAAGGCAATCCTAATCGATAAATCTCAAGCAGATCCGCTCAATACACCAAGTGTACAAGTGTGATAAAATAATTAAGACAAATTATTTTCTCTCTCACAAAACGACTATACCGATGGATTGGTCCGTGTCCATCTAGGTCGTGAGCAACTGTTCGATTAAATACGAGTAACCGATAGTATGATCTTCTGTGTGTCCATACAACACCATACTAACTACAACGTATAAAATCCAGGACTATAATTTGCATATATTTAATTATAAATAATTAAATGCAAATAATTGTTTATTTCATTAAATAGATTAATGGCAATGGATCGTGAGTTTCCGTTACTTAAATCTAGACATTAAGTACACAACTCCAACAATCTCCCACTTGTACTAAGGTCTAGTCATTTCCTCCAAACTCCCGACTCCCATACTCATCACGTGCTTAAGTTGTACTTCCAAGAAGTACTATGTGAATGAGCACTCTAGGTTGCCGCTCTGAAGTTATCTTGGTGACTACAGCGTCGTCTCCCTCGACGATGACTCGTATCAGGTGGTACTTGCACTATGTGTTATCTTACACTTATGGACTTGTGATTTCTTACCATTTGCCATCGCACCGCTATTTACATAGTCTTTGGCAAATTAAGAATCACATCTAAGTCCCAGAGATTATCCCGGAGTTATACCAAAACTTCCGCTGCCTCTGAGGCCGCTATTTGGTTACCCATGGCAGAGTCCGAAAAGCATCGTGCTTATCACTCTTCCATGTTAAAACTCCTTCTCCTTTAATAGTGAAACACATAGCCTGATATCGACTTACACCGGTCCTTATTCGATTAGAAATCTAAGAGAATGTAATCCAAAGGAAATGCTTGCTTGCTCCGTAATCCAGAACATAGTCTCCAGTACTTCGAAAGTACTTAAAAATGTTCATTACAGCAGTCAAGTATTCCTTTCCAGGATTACCTTGATATCCTCCCACTATGCTAACCGCATAGCCGATATCAGGTTCTTGTTTTCAACATCGCATTTATTAAGCTTTCCACACTCGAAGTGTAGGAATCCGCTTTCATTGCTTCTATCTCCTTTTGTGTTCCAAAACACATATCCTTAAATAGATGCATTTCGTTTCTGAAAGGTAACGAACCTTTCTCGGAATCTTGCATGTTAAAACGAACCATAATCGTATAAGATATCTAGAGAAGTACAATGTTCTTTTCTTGAGATCCTAGATCTTAAGAACATGCTCTAACTTCTTCTTTATCTCATATATCGATTTTTCTAGACAACCATCATTTTATGTCTGACAACATCTTTACATTGTTACCAATGATAAAATGTTATCTACATAAAACCTCCGAGAAACACCACCTTGTTTCCATCACGTTTCCCATACACACGATTCGTCAATGCCTTTTGATGAATCCATCAAATGGACTATCTCATCAATTCGCAAGTTCCACGATCTCTAGCTTCGTTTCAATCCATCAATGGATTAACTAAGCTTGTACTCTAAATGATCTTGCCTCTTAGCAATAATCCTTATTGCTTTCCAAGAAGGCACATTTAGATCTAGTATCGCCTCTATGTAGATCCAGGGATTGATTTCATGTATACTAGGTCCAGAGTTCGAAACTCTCCTAGTCTTATGAATATCTCCGGTTGTCAAACAACCTCCCACTACAACGGCATTCCGGTGTATAAACAGTAATAACAGTAGGTGCAGTTAGTGGTGTACCGCTACTCGGTTTGGCTGGCTTCCAGTCATTATCGTTTTCTCTCTTTTCAGAAGTATCACGTCATTTTGGGCTTGTGGTTCATCTAATAGTCTTCCTCTAAGAACCGGGCGTTAGAACTTATAACGTCCCTCTGGTTCATAGTAGTATTGAACACACATCTTTTGTTCTTCCAGGATATTCTACAACCGCATTTGAATGCGCCGTTGTTTCCAGACATATCCATAGAACATAGGTAGTTCCGTATAACTCATGCTTTTACTATTTTTATAAGAGTTCCATTTCTTGTTTACGACACACCATTTCTACACTAAAAGTGTATGGTGTAGTCATTTGGGATCATCCCAACCTCTGATCAGTATGCCATGCATTCCTCAGACAGGTACTTGCCTCCGCGATCAAATCGCAGGCTACAAATGGATATACCTCGATGGTTCTCCACAATTGCTTAGTGTCTACTGACTTGTCAAAACACTTGCTTTTGTGGCACATCAGGTATTCTAATCCATTTCTCGAGTAATCATCAAATGAAGTACTCGTACCTTATTGTCTGAGTAGACATAGGTCTGCATACATCAGAGTCAATCAATTCTTATACTTGTCCGGATCTTACATCTTATATCCATAAAGGATTGCTTAGTCATATTATCTTCCAAATTAGATTCTTAGGTCGGAAGGTCGACCTTTGAACTTCTTATTTGAATAAATATGACTTAGCATAAGATTCCACAAGTATAAATGATTTAATAAAGAAATCTCTTATTAGTAAAACGAGTTATATAAAACGGTTCGTTGCATCGTGGTGGACTTGAGATTCATCATTTATATATTGCTAGCTAATGTACCAGAATAGATAATATCATTATTTCTTCTTATAACCATCAAATGATTAAAAGAAATAAAATATCCATTCATTAGAAATCCAGAACAAAGTTCTTTCTAATATGAAAGGTACATAAAAGCAATAACTCAAAATGAAATCCTATAAAATGTCCTCCACTGCAAATGCTGCCTCCTCTACAGCATTGCCCACATAGACTACGATCTTTTTCTTTTCTAAGTCGTCAGGTTTCCTGGAACCTTTGCATTTAAAATGCACATACCGTCAGTGGTTCCATATCTACACACCAGGTTCCGGTAGATAATACCACTGACTATGTTTTACGACTAAAGAAAATTTCGTACTTTCTTTGAGAGGATAATCAGACTTCCAGTACCCAGACTGTTTGCATCGAGAACTCTTGCCTCTTGGCTTTCTCGTCCCATCTCGTAGTTCAAGTAATCTTAGAACCACTTGGTTTCTTTGCTTTCTTTTCCTTTTCCCCGATTCATGCCTTTAGGTTCGAAACCTTTGGCATTGGCTACAAGAGCTTGCGATCTCCGTCTCAACTCGTCTAAAAGGTCAATCATCTAAAAAACGTGTTTAAGCGTTTCCTCGAAGCGAATGGCCTTTATGAGTATCCTCATCGCTTCTTGTCTAGCCGCCTATGTCAATATGCTCGGAAGGACAAAGCTCATTGAGTACAACCTTGTACTCTTCAACAGTTTGGGTAATGTCTAGATCTCTATTCCAATCATTACATTTAGGGACCAGTGAGTTTAAAATTCCTTACGTATCACAGAAAGTGGGTTCAAAGCCATATCCTAATCTATGAGCACATATAACAACAAACAATTGATTTAATCTCCGATATTATCTCCCTTAAATAATATCATTAAATCACTAATCGCCTCTAAACTCCCATCAGATATGACAAGCCACGTGGTGTGGACGTTTACCTTACCCAAATGATTTAGCAATTAGTTTTGCTTCGGTCATACATCACTTATAGCGGAACTTCGTGGGGAAGAATACTATAATGCGTATCTAAGTGTAAACCATTACTCAGTACCAAAGTAAATCGTTTGGAACCGCTACATCACCGCAAGCCACGTGGTGTGGACGTTTACGATGACTTCACAATTCTTCACAATTCCTTACAACTGTCTACATCAATTAATCCAAAATCCGTCAGC
Organism: Euphrasia confusa; assembly: GCA_954870475.1. NCBI lineage: Eukaryota > Viridiplantae > Streptophyta > Magnoliopsida > Lamiales > Orobanchaceae > Euphrasia > Euphrasia confusa. The sequence goes on from OX940949.1 coordinate 22,786,063, forward strand.
ATAGCAAGCCACGTGGTGTGGACGTTTACTACACCAAGAGACTTTTATAATTGACTCCCAATTACAAGATCCATTCGATTTTCGTAAATCAGGACGCGGAGAATCATAAGTGAAACTCGAAGTTTCTAACCAGTGATTCACCATGCGAACGACCCTATCTCTCATAGAATGAGGGAGTCGAGCAGACAATCGATCTAGTCATCAAATGACACGAAAGTCTCTAATTTGTGTCATCCACATGACAAGTGGCTTTGGCTCCATTCCACTCCCCGGGGTGAGAATGAGTCGACTTGAAATCAGTTTCAGAAAGACAAATTAGGCATTGTTTGATAAACTTAATCAATGTTTCTCGTAAAAAGAATTACAAGAATTCTCCTCCAATGGCTTATCCATATGAACTTCAAAAGTCCATAAAAGTCACCAAGAGAACAGCAATGGAGACCATGGCAATGTTTCCATTCCCTCTCCCACTTAGCTTTTTATAACAAAGGGATACGCTATCTAATGCATAATTAAATACACATAAGCATAATTACAAACATACATTTCATGCAAGTACGTACACAAATAATCAAATAATTGCTCAAGTAAAATTATTTCTCGACTATTCGTACCTTGATGAATTCCAGCATGCTTGTCTTGAGTCTTCATTCTACGTCGTGAATACTTTGCCGAGCGACGGAAAAATTCTTTGATTCTCATATTTAATTTATTTTAAATAAAATCCAAGATTCCAATTCAAAGAAAAAAAATTTGAATCAATCTAATGATTTTAAATAAAATACTCCAATTAAATAAAATCAATTCCATTGATTTCCATATTTAATTCTATTTTAAATAAAATCCAAGATTTTCCAATCCAAAATAAATTTTGAATTAATCTAATGATTTTAAATAAAATAATTGAATTAAATAAAATCAATATTATTAAAATCCATTGATTTCCATATTTAATTCTATTCTAAATAAAATCCAAGATTTTCCAATCCAAAATAAATTTTGAATTAATCTAATGATTTTAAATAAAATACTTAAATTAAATAAAATCAATATTTTAATAATTTCTCAATCCTATTTAGATTAGATCTCAAGAATCCTAATCAAAATCGAATTTTGATTCTTCTTAAGACTTCTAATCCAAGCAGGTATATGATATCTAGAGAAACGAGGTTTTTCTTTCCTAATTTAACTCTCCATCTAATTCCATTATTTAATTCCATAATTAAGAAATCTAATCCAAATAGAATTTGAATTAATTCCAAAATTAAATTAAATAAAATTAGAAAGATTAAATTATTTCCGGAAAGATCGGATTTACCGGGACGAACCGAAACGAAAATTCCGGTCATCCCAAATTCCCAATCGAACCCACTGAACCAAAGTATTAATTTGGTTTCATGCATGTAATTACATGCACGCCACGTGCATACCACATGCACATCAAAGGCCATGCAAACGAGACATGTCCAGCACCATGAATAAATTCATGTCATGCTATGCCAATCGCTCATGCAATTCACATACATGCCGTCGCGTTGGTGAGGTCAATCTCTGGCATGACGTCTTCACCGACGATCCACGCCATCGACCTGCCTCCAGCCCGCATGCCCAGCTGCTGCCGCACAGCCCGCTCGAAGCCTTAGGCGTACCAGCAGCCGCGATCCGTGCTCGACTCCGCGTCCGTGTCGTCGTCAACGTGACTGCCGAGCGTAGCCTCCGGCTGCCGGCGAACCACCACCACTGGTGGCTTACGCCGGCACGCCCAGCCGTGCCCCTGCTCACGTCGAGCAACACACGCAGCCCGTGCCTCCAGCCACCTTCCGGCAGCCCGCACCGAGCCCACGGTCGATCCGGTTCGATTTCCGAAAACCCTCGATTTTAATATTTAATTTTTCCGACAAACATGATTCATACAAGAGAGAAAATCAAGTACGTAGAACAATATAGCACAATAATTTAATAAAATTAAATTAATCTATGGCCATATATAATCGATTATCGAAACAATTAACGAAAAACGTAACCGTACGCTCTGATACCAATTGTTGGAATTCGATATCCCGAGTTATTTAAATTTGCGGAAACCAATAACCCGATCAAACCCTTCGCCGGAGATAACATGAACGCCGACTCATCCGCCGGAGTCCAGCCTTTGGAGACCACGCACCCGAAGGCACGCGGCCCGCCCCCAGCCGAACCCCCGCGAGACGGGGTTCACGCGATCGAAGATCGCGTTCGATCTTCGCGATCGATGGGGCTGCCCAGCAGCCCCCGCGGCGAGTCCGGCGACTCGCCGCCGCATGGGAGGTCGGCCCGCCTCCAGCTGGGCCGTCGCGAGGCCCAGCCCGCTGCCGGCGATCGATCCTTGGATCGATCGCACCCCCGACGTCCAGCCGGGGTTCGCTCCATGCGCGCACGCCGAAACCCTAGGCGGCGATTGCCATGGTCCGGCGATCCTAGATCGCCACCACGCGTTCTTCGTCTAATCCGGGGTTCGATCCTTGGATCTTTTTTTCGATAATTGATTCAATAAACTTGAATTAAATTGCGGAAATTTAATTCACCTTTCGATTCGTTGTGCGGAGAAACGAGATCTTATGATGACCTTGAGATCTTCCCACGTATTCCTTGCACTAGCCCGGACGTCGTGTGGGCGACGATCTACCGAACTCCATGGATCCTCCTCTCTACTTTCTCTCTCTAGAATTGTGTTCTTCAAGTTATAAGAATAGAGAAGACCATGTAGTGCTTTTATAGGCTACGTAGGGGATCTTAAGGAGGTGGAATATTGGGCTTCCAATAATAGTGATTAAATTGAGCCCAAGCCCAAATCTATTAATCCTTACTATTATTAATTAATTTATTTTCCACTATATAAATTAATTGCACTCCCAATATTAAACCATATTATATTAAATAATATTTCTCCGGTAGTATTATTTATTCCGTGTATTTAAGATATAAATATCCATGAATAAAATTAATTTATTGCTAATTAATTTATTCATCTCTTATATCCGAGACTAGTACCATTCAACCTTAATTATTATGCGGAACGAATCCACCTGCAGGGTTTACATAATAATTCCTTATGAACTCATCTCGGGGATATTATCAACCCTTACGGGATACACTTTCCCGTCAAGTATTCACGGCATGCCATATATAAAATATAGTGACCCAACTTAACCGGTAATTAACCCAATAATTAAATCGGTTAATTCCTTTGGTAAATCAAAATCACTTATATTAAATATACACACCCGCAATAGTATCGGGGATTAAGAATAAAATACTCAGAGATTTAAATCGATTATCCAAGGCAATCCTAATCGATAAATCTCAAGCAGATCCGCTCAATACACCAAGTGTACAAGTGTGATAAAATAATTAAGACAAATTATTTTCTCTCTCACACAACGACTATACCGATGGATTGGTCCGTGTCCATCTAGGTCGTGAGCAACTGTTCGATTAAATACGAGTAACCGATAGTATGATCTTCTGTGTGTCCATACAACACCATACTAACTACAACGTATAAAATCCAGGACTATAATTTGCATATATTTAATTATAAATAATTAAATGCAAATAATTGTTTATTTCATTAAATAGATTAATGGCAATGGATCGTGAGTTTCCGTTACTTAAATCTAGACATTAAGTACACAACTCCAACAAAAACTTCCTTATCAAGGTCACCGAAAAGGTTACCAGTGGATGACGACATAGTAGCAGGAGAGAGAAGTATAGAAGATCTAAGAATCCTAAGTATCGATCACAGGCACCTGATGTGCGAAGCTAGAGAAGTAAGGTTAAAGAACCCTGCAATCGTCGAACGCTGGTAGCGTGAAGAGAGAAACTCAAACTCAGATTCTCAAACTTAAACTTCAAACTCAAGGTAGGCACGAGTGTAAGAATTAGAGATTTCAGTATGCAAGTAACCCTAATCCAAGTTTTCAATGGCCTATATATAGGAAAAATTTGGGCCGGCTCGTCTTGGACAAAAAGACCTGCGAAAAAGCCCAATAATCAGTACAAAAATGGCCCATCAGTATAAAAATGAATAAAATAATAATAAAAATAAACCGAAATTCTTGAAAAAATTTCTAAGTAAAAAAAAATTTTCAAAAATTTTCAAAATTTTCAAAAATTTTCGGCTATGAGCAAAGAGAGCATTTTTGTTCATCGTCGCAAGGCCGGGTGGACGGAGATGAAGTGTGTTGCATCATTGGTGTCGAACAGCAGAGGTGAGGTGAGGTGTAGCGCAGAGAAGTTGAACACGCGACTTGTGTCGCGTGCGACTGGAGTCGCACTAAGTCGCTGGAGTTGCGACTTGCGTCGCGTGCGACCAGCGTCGCAATTCCTGGCCATGCGACTGGCGGCGCACAATGATACCAAGCGAACAACTTGCATCAGGAGGTAAGCACTGGAAGCCGCTACACTCAATTATTGCCTTAAGGATTTGAACTCCACGAGATGCTGAACATGAACTATAGGGACACCAAACAAAACAGGACATCCCGAGTTAGTATTCAAGCGTTCAACACACTGCAAACATTCAAAAACATTTTAGTGGAGATTTAAGCGGTGATACGAGGCAGTGAAGAGCAAATATTTTCCCAGAAAAGAATCCACATTTTCATCATTTTCCGAAAACCAAAAATTTCACACGAGGAGATAAAAACTTTGAGGTATAAGGAAAAACTCTCATATTAAAAACCGGTGATTCGGACCGAGGTATATTGATAGACATGTTTACTTGTCCTTCGTCACAATCACAAGGATGCAGTCGTGTTTCGTCGAAACATATTGGTTGAGTTTGCACCGCACAAGAGATTTTAATTCATGAATGCAAGGTGAACTTTTAAGGCACTCCACTTGGGACTAGCTTTTTACTTCAATCAGAGGGGAGCCGGGGGAACCGGCGACCTCCAGACGAATTTATAGCTTTAAATGAAATGCAACAGACACTCATTACAGCAGTCAGAGGGGAGCAAGGTGTACTTGCGTCCTCCAAAGTGTGAGGTAGAGTGTCTTAAGGAACAACGTCCATGTGCTACCTTTCGAAGAGGGGAGCCGACGGACAAATGATCCGGCGTCCTCCGTTACTTGGTGTTATGGATCTATGCAAATGATAGCTTATGAGAGTTTAATGCCAAGTTCACATGTTTGCATTCAGCGGAATAAATACACTTGGGTCCGAAGACTAAAGCGGCCTCGAATCCATGTTTGTCTGACTAGACTAATCCACGACAATTCCGAGTGCGTATTCAGAAGTAAAGAAACTACTCTTTCAGACTTCAAAATTTTCGTGAACTCTTAGAGAGAACACATGCAGAGAGAATTTCTTAGAGTTTGAAATCTCTCAAAGTCAAGAGGTTTGGTAAAGATGTCAGCGAGCTGTTTTTCTGTTGAAATGTGCTGTAGACTGACTATATCACGATCAACCAAATCTCTAATGAAATGATGTCGAATGTCGATGTGTTTAGTGCGAGAATGCTGGACAGGATTTTCACTGATTTTGATAGCACTTTGGTTATCACAGTACAGCACCAAGGGAGCACTCTCGATAAGATAATCATCCAACATCTGCTTCAGCCAAAGCAATTGAGTGCAGCAACTTCCGGCTGCAACATACTCAGACTCAGCAGTCGAAAGAGCGATACAATTTTGCTTCCGACTATGCCATGACACTATATTGTTGCCAAGGAAGCAGCAGCATCCAGAAGTGCTCTTTCGTTCATCTGTATCGCTCGCCCAATCCGCATCGGAGAAGCCGACGAAATTTGATGTAGTGTCACGTGCATACCAAAGACCGAGATCAGAAGTTCCAGAGATGTAGCGGAGTATCCGTTTCACAGCTCGTAGATGGTCCTCCTTTGGATCAGCTTGGTACCTGGCACACATGCAAACACTAAACATTATGTCAGGGCGAGTAGCAGTTAAATAAAGTAAACTCCCAATCATAGAGCGATAGAGTGTTTGATCAACACTTCGACTCTTAGTCGACATAGATAATCGTTCGGTTGTCTCCATGGGAGTTTTGGCAGGCTTAGCATGGTGCATCTCAAATCTTTCGACCATATTTTTCGCATATTTGCTTTGAGATACGAAGATTCCTTTCGGTCGTTGAGATATCTGAAGTCCCAAGAATTGATGTAGCTCTCCTTCAAGACTCATCTGAAATGTTGAAGACATAGATTCCGTGAAAGCTTTCACGAGTTTATAGCAGGTAGCTCCAAAGACAATGTCATCAACGTAAATCTGGGCAACCATCATGTGTTTGCCATCCCGCTTCAAGAAAAGAGTCTTGTCGACTGAGCCACGTACAAAACCAAACTTGAGAAGATAGTCCGTTAAGCATCCATACCAAGCACGAGGAGCTTGCTTCAACCCATAGAGTGCTTTATGAAGTTTATAAACATGATTCAGCTTTTTGGGATCCTCGAAGCCTTTCGGTTGAGCAACATATACTTCTTCTTCTAGTACTCCATTTAGGAATGCAGCTTTGACATCCATTTGTCTAAGTTTAATGCCGAGATGGCATGCAATAGCAATCAGAAGACGAATAGACTCAATGCGAGCAACTGGAGCAAAGGTTTCATCAAAATCTATCCCTTCCACTTGGGCATAGCCTTGTGCAACGAGACGAGCTTTGTTACGAAAAACTTGGTTATGCTCATCCGTTTTGTTCTTAAATATCCATTTGGTTCCAACAACATTAATATTTGACGTTCGGGGAACCAAAGACCAGACATTGTTTCTAGTAAACTCATTCAACTCTTCCTGCATAGCCATGATCCAGCAATCATCCTTCAGAGCTTCCTTATAGTTTTTCGGTTCTGATTGAGATAAGAAGCAAGAGATCCCGATATCAAGACAGACAGCAGAAGTGCAGATGTTGTAGAGTTCATCCTGAGATGTAGTAGGTTTCTTTGAGCGTGTAGTGCGCTCATTCAGCCTTCCAATCATCTGAGTAGGTGGATGTTTCTTTTGAATAAGGCGAGGTGCCTCTCTAGAAGCATCAGCTGGGTTGTCAACATCTTCACTCTCTTCACCATCAGACGATGAAGTATCATTGTTGTGTTGGCTAGTCTCTCCAACTTCAGGTGAAGTGTTTGGAGTAGAAGTGTCTGGCACTACAGTAGTAGGTATAGACGGAAAAGTACGATACTCCAGAATTCCTTCCTTAACCCAGTCTTCATCCACATCTTTTCCTAGGAAGTCTTGTTCATCAAAATTTATGTTCACAGTTTCCATGACCTTCCTGGTTATAAGATTGTAAGCACGGTAGGCATGACTATTCTGACTATAGCCAACAAAGATACCACGATCGGCTTTAGCTTCAAATTTCTTCAGTGGATCACGATCCCTCAAGATATAGCAAGTGCAGCCAAAGACACGAAGGTGAGCAACAGATGGCTTCTTGCCATTCACAAGTTCATATGCAGTTGCCGTTGTGCCAGAACGAATACTAATTCGGTTCAGAATGTATCCAGCAGTAGAGACGGCTTCTGCCCAAAAATTTCGTGCAAGATTTTTCGAGATCAGCATCACGCGAGCCATTTCTTGCAGTGTTCGATTCTTTCGTTCGGCAATCCCATTTTGTTGAGGCGTCTTTGGGGCCGAGTATTCATGATGAATTCCCTTCATCATACAAAATTCATTGAAGCTAGCGTTCTCAAATTCAGTCCCGTGATCACTTCTGATCCTCTTCACTTTCGCTTCATGATTTGTTCTTATCCATTTCACAATGCCTTTGAAAGCATCAAAAGTTTCATCCTTGGTAGCAAGAAATCTCGTCCAAGTGTAACGAGAGTAATCATCAACCACAACCAGCACATACTCTTTCTTAGCAATACTCTTCACTTCCATTGGACCCATGAGATCCATATGAAGCAGTTCAAAGGGAGCCGTAGTGCTCATCAGTGTTGGTAGTGCAGGATGAGATGACCTTGTCAGCTTTCCCTTCTGGCAGTCTCCACACACTCTTTTCTCGATTTTGGGGAGTTGAGAGATTCCTCGAACTATCTCCCCCTTAACAAGTTTACTCAGATTTCGAGAGCCAGTGTGTCCAAGGCGTTGATGCCATAAATCAACTTCATCAGCAACGGTCACCGAGAAACAGCTATACTCAGTTGTATAGCAGTTGTTTTTAGCACGTGGACCTTCCATGATGCATTTCCCTTCTACATCAAAAACTTTGCAAGAATCTCTATCAAAGCTAACATTCAGCCCTTCATCACACAGTTGGCTGATGCTAATAAGATTCGCCACGAGACCCTTCACATGAACAACATTGCGAATTGGTGGCAATCCTTTAATGTGAAGTGTTCCTTTTCCCATAACCATGCCTTTAGCTCCCCCTCCAAACACCACGGGAGAGCCAGTCATCGGCTCGTAATATTTCAAGAATTTTTTAGTCCCGGTCATGTGTCGGGAACATCCACTATCAAAATACCAAATGCCTTTGTTTCCAGAATCGGAAGCATTCAGTGCAACATTGCAAAAAATAAGTTCTCTTGGTCTCCAGGTAGTTGAAGTGGTGGATTTAAGCTTAACTTCACTCTTTTGGGACTTAGGTACCCACTTCTTCTTCATACCAAGATTTCGAGGCTTAGACTCTGTCACAAGCTTTAAATTCTGTTTAACTTTCGGCACTGGAGATGTGTGTTTCTTCACACTCTTGACAACTGCACTCTCCTTCTTCTCAGTCATGAAATCCCGATTTATGTCATCTCTCAGCTTAAAGCAGAAAGGTCTGATGTGTCCGGGTTCATTGCAATAGTGACACACATACTTCCTCTTTTGGCGAACTTCAACAAACTTTGAAGTCTTGACCATGACAGGTTTCGAGCGAGAGAGTTTAACGTTCGGTTTTACGTTCTGAGGTTTACTCAACTTTTTCAGCAACGTCTTTTCGTATGGTAAGATACCACGAGGATGCTTTACAATATTCTTCGGAAATTGATATGTCTCAGATTCAGATTTTGAAGTCGAGATCGACCTTTGAGTTTTAGGTTCTGGAGACTCAGCAATCTTCTTCCCTTCAGCAATCTCCTTCCGTTTAGATGATTCAACGTCATCTTTATTCTTATCCTCAAGCAGATCATTCGATGCCTTAACAAAACTCACATCCTTCTTCTTTTCAGATGTCGAGTATATAGACTCAAAAACTTTTTGAAATCCAAGACCGTAACGATTAGGATTCATATATGAAGCAGCATTGTCAAACACGGAAGAGTTCGTGTTCATCTTCCTTAATAGCTCATCAGTCATATGAAGTTTTTCTTTCAAAACATATCGTTCCTTGTCTGTCATGGCAAGGTCAGTCTGAGCTTTCAGAACGGATGACTTTAGTTCATCATTCTCAGCATCGGAGTTTTTGAACAAAATTTGAAGTTTCTTAACTTCTGCAGTTTCCTTTTTCAGGAGAGCTTTCAGTTTCGAATTTTCATAATTCGACTTCTCAAAAGATTCTCTTAGTTCAACAACTTCTTTGTAGTATTTGTGTTTCTCTTCGAAGAGAGCATCAAATTTGATTTTCAGAATTGTCAGAGAATTATTCAACCTCTTCTTCTCATCCATCGTCTTATCAACTGAATTTTTCAGCTCGACAACCTCAACATACATCTTGTGTTTCTCATTCGAAAGTTTAGTGATTGATTCTGTCAGAAACTTTTGTGACACTTCAAGTGCAACATTCTCAGTGATTGCCAAGTCATTCAAGGTTTGAAGTTCAGAGTGACTATTTCTCAGAGTGAGTAGCTCATTGCACACACCTTCAGCGTGACACACTTCAGGTGTCATCTCTATCTCTTCAGCTTCAGATACAGATTCATCATTCGAGAAGATATCATCATCACAGCACGGTCGATTCTCAGAGGCCAGACAAAAAATATTGTCAGCCGTTGCTACATCCTTCATGAAGGCATCAAGTTCAAAGTTTTCAACTTCGAAATTAGCGATGTCGAAATTTTCATCAAAAGTGACAACGAGAGCGTTGTCCTCATCTTCATCAGCGCTTTCATCCTCAGATTCTTCATTCTCTGAAATCAATTCCTCATCGTCTATCACAACATAGCTAACTGGTAGCTTCTTCTTACGATGTAGGTTTGGACATTCATTTTTGACGTGTCCATATCCTTTACACTCATAGCATTGCATCTTGGAGACATCCTTGTTAGTCGATGAGTGTGGAGACTGTTTCGTCCCCTTAAATTTTTTGTCGGAGAATGACGTTTGATTTCGGTTGTCTTAGTTGCTCTGGAATTGTTGGAGTTGTGTACTTAATGTCTAGATTTAAGTAAAGGAAACTCACGATCCATTGCCATTAATCTATTTAATTAAATAAACAATTATTTGCGTTTAATTATTTATAATTAAATATATGCAAATCATAGTCCTGGATTTTATACGTTGTAGTTAGTATGGTGTTGCATGGGCGCACAGAAGATCATACTATCGGTTACTCGTATTTAATCGAACAGTTGCTCACGACCTAGATGGACACGGACCAATCCATCGGTATAGTCGTTGTGTGAGAGAGAAAATAATTTATCTTAATTATTTTATCACACTTGTACACTTGGTGTATTGAGCGGATCGTTGAGATTCATCGATTAGGATTGCCGGCGATAATCGATTCGAGTCTCAGTGTATTTTATTCTTAATCCCCGAAACTATTGCGGGTGTGTATATTTAATATAAGTGACTTTGATTTACCAAAGGAATTAACCGATTTAATTATTGGGTTAATTACCGGTTAAGTTGGGTCACTATATTTTATATATGGCATGCCGTGAATACTTGACGGGAAAGTGTATCCCGTAAGGGTTGATAATATCCCCGAGATGAGTTCATAAGGAATTATTATGTAAACCCTGCAGGTGGATTCGTTCCGCATAATAATTAAGGTTGAATGGTACTAGTCTCGGATAAAAGAGATGAATAAATTAATTAGCAATAAATTAATTTTATTCATGGATATTTATATCTTAAATACACGGAATAAATAATACTACCGGAGAAATATTATTTGATATAATATGGTTTAATATTGGGAGTGCAATTAATTTTATATAGTGGAAAATAGAATTAATTAATATTGATAAGGATTAATGGACTTGAGCATTGGGCTCAATTTAATCTTCAATATTGGAAGCCCAATATTCCACCTCCTTAAGATCCCCTACGTAGCCTATAAAAGCACTACATGGTCTTCACAATTAGACAAGACAAGATAATCATACTTGATTAGTCTAGAGAGTTCGTGAAGGAGATCCATGGAGTTCGGTAGATCGTCGCCCACACGACGTCCGAGCTAGTGCAAGGAATACGCGGGAAGATCTCAAGGTCGTCAAATTGAGTTCTTCGTTTTTCCGAACAACGAGAACGAGGTAAATCGTAAAACCCTCTTTATGATTTTATCGTTTAATTATCGTAAAAATATCGTGAACCAAGATCCGAGAACGCGACCTTTGTCGAGGTTGAACCGGGCGGTGGTGATCGAAGATCACCGGACCGCCGGCGGCTCAACGGCTCAAACAAGAGAGGGTCGAGAGGGGCGAGCCTCGGCTGGACGCCGAGACTCGATCGAGGGCGAGCTCGATCACCCACGCACCTCCAGCGGGCTGCTGGAGCAGCCCCGCTCACGCGGCTGGACCGCCGCTCGAGCGGCGGTGGCTGGTGGTGATCGCAAGCCACGGTTCACCGTGGCTGGTCGTGCGATCACCGGGGGCGGCTGGGCGTGCATAAGGGGCTGCCAAGGGCAGCCCTAGGCGGCTGCCTTGAACAGCCGCGAGTCCCACGAGGGGACTCGACCGAACAGCCGCGGCTTTGCCGCGGTTAGGGTTTTGGTTGAGTCTGGCGCTTCGTGGTGGTTCGTGGCGGATTGTTCCGGCAACCGGGAGTCGATTGGAGTTGTCGTTCCGCAATTTTACAACTCCGGATATTCGATCTCCAAAGGATTTCGGTCGGAATTAATTAGATAATTAATTTTAATTAATTTATTAATTCCGGGATATCTATTTCCAACAGGAATGAGTTAGAATTTCTCTGAAATTTTCGAAAGTTTCGAGCACGGTTCTTCCTTTTAAAATCTTGTTTCACCAGATACGTGACTATATCAGTCAGAACGGCAAGTTTGTCTGGGTTGTTAGAATTTATCAACCTCTCAATATCCTCAGCTTCCTCATCATCAGATTCACCCAGATCAGCAGAAAAACTACTTTCAGTTTTCTCATTTTTCACATGAGTTTTTCGAGAGTTCGAGCTTCTTGAACTCTTCCCTTTCTCTGAAATCTTGAGAGCAGTCATCGGTTCGTAGACAAGAGACATGTCTGGGTTGCTTCGAACTTTGAGAGTCAGGTCATAGTTTCTCAAATCAGCCATCAAGTCGGCATAATCCCAGTTCTGGTTCTCGTCATTGCGTGCTTCGATAGTCAGCACCTTACTTTCGAATCTATTGCTTACACTGGAGAGGACTTTCTCATAGACCATGGGAGCAGGAAAGATTTCTCCGAGTTCAAAAGCCTCATTCACATATCTCATGATCTTGTCCAAGTAGTCATTGATATCTTCATCTTCCCTCATCCTGAGTTGATGGAATTGAGCAGTGATAGTTTGGATTTTCGATCGCTTAACTGCATGACTTCCCTCACAAGTCCTTTGTAAAGTTTCCCATGCATCTCTGGCAGAAGTGCAATTTTTGACCAGCTGATACATACTGAGGTCCATCCATTCACAGATAAGAAGTAGAGCCTTGCTATTAGCCGTGGACAAGTCATGTTCCTCTCTCGTCCAACTACGTTCCGGTTTCGGAGTTCTAACGCCATCGGCATCTTCAGTATATGGGCGTTCCCATCCTTCTAACACTGCCATCCAAGACCTAGAGTCAAAACCTTTAATTCTGGCAGAAACTTTGGCCTTCCAGTTTGAGTAATTCTGATGAGTAAGCATAATCGGTTTCTGGACAAACATGGACGACTCCATTGTAGCGGAAATATGAAGTCAAGTAACGGATCACGTCTTATACGTATGACGTCCCGCTCTGATACCAATTGAAATTACGTCTTCGACGTAAGATACCAACTTTTCGCGAAGTCGGTCTTAAACACTTAATACTTCAGCAACTTCGTTCGCTCAACCACACTCCATTGTCACTCAGTCTTGATGTAGTATTTTTATGATCGAACTCAAAAGTAAAGTGAAGTAGAGAAGACAAAGTTATGTAATATGTTTCATTCCATTGAGTCAACGAAACTAAACTATTACACGTAGAGAGAAAGGTAGACGGAATGATCAAAGGTCGTATCCCAAGTGACGCAGCACTCCAACGAACCAGAGACCTAGTACTACTACACCTAGAGCTAAATCACATAACCCTATCACAGGTGCACATCACAAAACAACTACCAAAACTCTAAGGCTCAGCGCCAACAAACAACGATAGCGATACTTAATATCAGATTTCGTTCTCTCAAAATCGTCAAGTGAAGTCTTCAGCTTCCATGGGTTTATATAGGAGTGCCGCACATGTGGAGCGCTGATGTGGAGCAATCTCACTGGTCACATGCTTGGCTGACGTCACAAATCCATGGATGACATCACTTTTTGTACTTGGATTCTAGAATCTTGGAATCTTTGAATCTTTGATTCTCGAATCTTCGAATCTTGAATCTTCAATTTCTTCAACTTCAAACTTCAACTCTATCTTGACTCCATCGATCTCAATACTTCGTCTTCAACTTCATCGTGAAGAACACTCGTCGTTGAGGCTTCAGCATTTCATCGTCTTCATGGTCGTCGATAGTATTGAAGTAGTAAAAACCAGTCCATGTTGCAAAAGTCAAGAAATGCGACTCCGTTCGCAAATGAGGGAAGGCAAGGATTGCGAACCCATTCGCAATTGATGGACAGGCAGGAAATGCGACTTCATTCGCAAATGTTGAGGATGGCACGAATTGCGACTCTAGTCGCAAGTGTGAGAAGTGTCAGAAAATGCGACTCCGTTCGCACATGAGTGAGGGGGCAGGATTTGCGAACCTGTTCGCACAAGATGGAGAAGCAGCCATTTGCGAATCCGTTCGCATAAGTTGGGTTGCATAGTATTGCGACTCCATTCGCACTTGATGGAGAGCATGATTTGCGAACCCATTCGCACAATATGAAGGGCTGGATTTGCGAACCAGTTCGCAAGAGAAGAGGAGCCGGGATTTGCGAATGCATTCGCAAATGAAGAAGTGCATGAGACTCGCGAACGCATTCGCAATTTGAGGTGAAGCAAGGATTTGCGACTCTAGTCGCAAATGTTGACGGAGAGACGGTTTTGCGACTCCATTGGTATCAGTTGGATATGGTCCTGAAAATGCGAACCCATTCGCATAGAGATACTTCACTTGAGTTCCAACTTGTATTCATTCACTCAATCACCTGAAATCCAACCAACAATGAAAATCATATGTTGTTGTCAAAACTAACATTTACAGAGCAGGACCACGGGAGGGAGTTCGATTTATACTAATCGGAGTAATCGAACTAGACCTCAGATATTACGGATATATGAGTTCCTAATCCCTATATAATTATAGGTGCGTGTGTCCAATGCTCGATTCTTTAACGTGCCAATGAGTGAGACTAATTGATTAGTCGAGATCCTCGGTATATTGGGAATCGGAATTGTACACACGGCATGCTATAGATTATAGACAGGAAACCGTGTCCCATTTATTGGGTTGATGATGTCCCCGAGATGAGCTCATAAAGTTTATCATGTAAACCCTGCAGGTGGATTCGTTCCACATGATAATAAGGTTGAGTGGTACTAGTCTCGGATAATAAGAAATGAATTAATTTAAATATTAGTAATTAATTAATTCATGGACATTCGATATCTTAAACACGGGGAAAATCATATATGTAATTTCGGCGGAAATATTATTGGTAAAATAATATAGATTAATTAATTGGGAATTCAATTATAATTTTATAGTGGAATTAATTATAATTAAAATTGGATTTAATTAAAGGTTTTCTTTTAAGGACACCGGTTTAATTAAATTACAATTTAGCCTAATTAATTAATTATCCTAAGGTCCCTAGTGTGGCCTATATAAACCCCTCAATCTCTCTTCTCCTAACCTAAGTTTCGCCGCTATAATTAATTCTGCGGATAAAAATAAATTGTTAGCGCAATTATTTTCTTCCCTGCTTAATTAATTTAGATTAGCGCTGATATAATTTTTTCTGTAGAAATTAATTGCTAGCGCAATTATATTTCTGAGACAGAAATTTTCTGTAGAAATTAATTTGCTTGCGCAAATATATTCTAAGAGACAGAGAATATTATTCACCGTGGGTTTGAGAGAGAAGAAGAAGAGAAGACTCCGGTGGATCGTTGCCCACACAACGTCCGGCGTCGAGGTCTAGGATACACACTAGAAGATCTCAGGGTGTTCGCCTATTCGGCTTCTCCGAATCACGCATCAAAGGTATAAGAAATCGAAACCCTATTTCCGCTATTATTCGATTTCTTTCTCGTTGAAAATACATCGGATGTAAGATCGGGTTCCGGATCTCGTGGATCGTATTCCTCGATTACTGGGGGTTCTAGGACCTCCGGATCGGTAGTCGGATGAGGAAAAACGACCCGGAAACGAGCCCGGAACAGCAGGTCGCGCTGCTGTTCGCGCCTGCAGAAGGACATGTTGGAGTTGTGTACTTAATGTCTAGATTTAAGTAACGGAAACTCACGATCAATTGCCACTAATCTATTTAATTAAATAAACAATTATTTGCGTTTAATTATTTATAATTAAATATATGCAAATTATAGTCCTAGATTATATACGTTGTAGTTAGTATGGTGTGCGACGTCACACAGAAGATCATACTATCGGTTACTCGTATTTAATCGAACAGTTGCTCACGACCTAGATGGACACGGACCAATCCATCGGTATAGTCGTTGTGTGAGAGAGAAAATAATCTGTCTTGATTATTTTATCACACTCGTACACTTGGTGTATTGAGCGGATCTGCTTGAGATTTATCGATTAGGATTGCCGGCGATAATCGCTTTAAATCTCTGAGTATATTATTCTTAATCCCCGATACTATTACGGGTGTGTATATTTAATATAAGTGACTTTGATTTTCCAAAGGAATTGACCGGTTTAATTATTGGGTCAATTACTGGTTAAGTTGGGTCGCTATATTTTATATATGACATGCTGTGAATACTTGACGGGAAAGTGTATCCCGTAAGGGTTGATAATATCCCCGAGATGAGTTCATAAGGAATTATTATGTAAACCCTGCAGGTGGATTCGTTCCGCATAATAATTAAGGTTGAATGGTACTAGTCTCGGATATAAGAGATGAATAAATTAATTAGCAATAAATTAATTTTATTCATGGATATTTATATCTTAAATACACGGAATAAATAATACTACCGGAGAAGTATTATTTGATATAATATGGTTTAATATTGGGAGTGCAATTAATTTATATAGTGGAAAATAAATTAATTAATAATAGTAAGGATTAATAGATTTGGGCTTGGGCTCAATTTAATCACTATTATTGGAAGCCCAATATTCCACCTCCTTAAGATCCCCTACGTAGCCTATAAAAGCACTACATGGTCTTCTCTATTCTCATACTTGAAGATCACAATTCTAGAGAGAGAAAGTAGAGAGGGAGATCCATGGAGTTCGGTAGATCGTCGCCCACACGACGTCCGAGCTAGTGCAAGGAATACGTGGGAAGATCTCAAGGTCATCATAAGATCTCGTTTCTCCGCACAATGAATCGAAAGGTGAATTAAATATTTCCGCTATTTAATTCATGTTTATTGAAATATTATCGAAAAACAAGATCCGATAAACGGGGATCCAAACCGAGACGAGTCGGGAGGTGGGGGTCTTGGACCGCCGGACCGCCGGCGACTCGAGAGGCTCGGCTGGACGGATCAGCCCGTGGCAGCCCTCGGCTATGTGTTCACTTTTAGAAAGAGGTGGAACCATGAAGTGAAAGAGTGATAAGCAGGACGTTTTTCAGACTCTCTCATAACCGAATAGCAGCCTCAGAGGCAGCGGAAGTTTTGGTTAGGTTCCGGGATAACCTCTTGACTTGGATATGACTCCTAGTTTACCAAAAGCTATTGGATAGCGGTGCACGGTAAACTGGAAGAGGTCATAAGTCAAAAGTGATGTTAACACATAGAGCAAGTACCACCTGATACGAATCATCGTCGAGGGAGACGACGTAGTAGTCACCAAGATAACTTCAGAGCGGCAACCTAGATTGCTCACTCACATAGTACTTCTTGCAAGTACACTTTAAAGCACGTGATGAGTATGGGAACCGGGAGTTTGGAGGAAATGACTAGACCTTAGTACAAGTGGGAGATTGTTGGAGTTGTGTACTTAATGTCTAGATTTAAGTAACGATAAACTCCCGATCATAGCATTTAATCTATTAAATTAATAAACAATTGTTTGCTTTTAATTATTTAAATATATGCAAATCATAGTCCTAGATTCTATACGTTGTAGTTAGTATGGTGTGCGACGTCACACAGAAGATCATACTATCGGTTACTCGTATTTAATCAAACAGTGGCTCACGACCTAGATGGACCCGGACCAATCCATCGGTATAGTCGTTGTGTGAGAGAGAAAATAATTTGTCTTAATTATTTTATCACACTTGTACACTTGGTGTATTGAGCGGATCGTTGAGATTCATCGATTAGGATTGCCGGCGATAATCGATTCGAGTCTCAGTGTATTATATTCTTAATCCCCGATATTGTTGCGGGTGTGTATATTTAATATAAGTGACTTTGATTTACCAAAGGAATTAACCGATTTAATTATTGGGTTAATTACCGGTTAAGTTGGGTCACTATATTTTATATATGGCATGCCGTGAATGATTGACAGGACAGTGTATCCCGGAAGGGTTGATAATATCCCCGAGATGAGTTCAAAAGGAATTATTGTGTAAACCTCATGAGTGGATTCGTTCCGCACAATAATTAAGGTTGAATGGTACTAGTCTCGGATTCAAGAGATGAATAAATTAATTAGCAATAAATTAATTTTATTCATGGATATTTAAATCTTAAATACACGGAATAAATAATACTACCGGAGAAATATTATTTGATATAATATGGTTTAATATTGGGAGTGCAAATAATTTATATAGTGGAAAATAAATTAATTAATATTAATGGGAGATTAATAGATTTGGGCTTGGGCTCAATTTAATCATTAATATTGGGAGCCCAATATTCCACCTCCTTTAGATCCCCTACGTAGCCTATAAAAGCACTACATGGTCTTCACTTTTTCATAAGACAAGATTATCATACTTGATATTCTAGAGAGTTGAAGAGGATCCATAAGCTTGGAGGATCGTCGCCCACCCGACGTTCAAGCTAGTGCAAGGAATACGTGGGAAGATCGTAAGGTCATCAACTTAGATTCGTTTCTCCGCACAACGAATTAAAAGGTAAAATCACATACTCTCTTCTATGAATTTATGTGGATTAATTGTGATGCATACATGAACGGACGATCCGGGAAAACGACGAACTTCGGGGACGGGGATTCGAGATCCCCGGCGAACGTTCGAGAGAGCCCTCGGCTGGGAGCCGAGGGGGTGGCGGTCGGCCTAGGGCTCGACCGCCGGCAGCGGCCACGCGAGGGGAGCCCCGGCTGGACGCCGGGGCGAGCGATCGACCAAGGGTCGATCGCTGGGGGCTGCCGCGGCTTCGCGCCGCGGCTGGGCGCTCCCTCCCCGGCCGGTGGTGGCGGTGAGTCGCCGGACTCACCGCCGGGGGCTGCTAGGCAGCCCCACGCGATCGATTGATCGCGAGCCCCGTGCGGGGGCTCGGCTGGGCGTGCGGGCTCATCCCGTGCGGTGCTCGGTTGAGCTCCGGCTCGTACGGTGGTTCGCGGTTGGTTCTCCGGCGAGAGGTTTTCGGTCGGGTTATTATTTTCCGCAATTTTAATGACCCGGGATATCGAATTCCAACAACTGGTATCAGAGCGTTTGGTTTCGTGTTCATGTATGTGTTCAATTGTGTTCTACCTTGCAGGGATTCCGACTATCATGGTTTAATTAATTGTTAATTATTGGTTTAATTAATTGCTATTTAATTTACCATGATTGTTCGTTTATTAAACTCTCGGACATGTCGAGATTCGTTTTGTGTGGATGAATGCTTGTAATAGTAAAAATTCGGGGGTTGACCGAATTTAGGATTTATTATTACGTTCTATGTTTTCCGGAAAGTGTATAGGGTCGATTTCATGTATAGAATCGATACCGGAATTGTAAATTTATTTCTTGTAATTTATTTACGTTGGATCGATGCCGAGACGACCGCCGGAGAACTCGTGTGACGAAGAAGACGAAGAGGACGAAGGACCGAAGGGGTCGATCACCCCATGATCGACCCCATGATCGATCAAAGGGGAGAGGGGCGTCGCCCCCTTCGGCCGTGAGCTGTCGCCGGCGACGGTGGCGGCTGGCCGGCTGGAGCGGCGGCGGCGGGTGCTCCCTCCCGGTGATCGATGGTGGTGGTGGTGGTGGTGCGGGGATCCCCAACCCGTGCTACTCCTAATCCTACCAAGATACTACTTACCTAATTGATTCAAGTTTTCCTATTTTGAGTATTCCTAAGTATGGGAACTCTCATGGAGATAGGAAAAGAATTAATTAATATTATTTATTTCCTTATTCTATTATGGAAGTCTTCTAGAATATTTCAAGTTCTACTTGGAATAGGAATCTAGAGATTTAATAGAATTAGATAGGAGAATAATTAATTGAAATTAATTTTATTCCTTATTCTATTATGGAAGTCTTCTAGAGTATTCCGAGTTCTACTTGGAATAGGATCCTAGAGATTTAATAGAATTGGAAAGGAATAAGAGTTAATTTAGGATTGATTTATTTCCTAATTGATTATTCCTATTTTATGGGAATTTTCATAGAAATGGAAATTAATTAATCTTGGAAAGTAGAAGAGTCCTAATTTATTTTATTTCCTTATTCTATTATAGAAGTCTTCTAGAATATTCCAAGTTTGACTTGAATAGATTATTCGAAAGATTTAATAGAATTAGAAAGGAAAAATAAATAAATAGAAATATTAATAATATTTAATTTTATTTTTGATTTATTCGATTGACTTAATTTTCGAATTAAGTATCTTTTGGATTTATTGAAAATAAATAGATTTAAATATTGGGATTAATATTCTCGTCACATGGAGCATTCAAGAACGAAGACTGAAGACTAGAAGACGCATACGGAGATGGAATAAAGCCATGATAGTCGGAAAATAATTTTCTAGCTTATTTTGACTATGTGATATGTGCTTTATTACTTGTATGCATGCTTATGTGTTTAATTATGCATTAGATAGCGTATCCCTTTGTTATAAAAAGCTAAGTGGGAGCGGGGATGGAAACATTCCCATGGTCTCCATTACTGTTCTCTTGGTGACTCTTATGGACTTTTGAAGTTCGTATAGATGTGTCATTGGAGGAGAATTCTTGTAATTCCTTTTACAAGAGACATTAATTAAGTTTATCAAACAATGCCTAATTTGTCTTTCTGAAACTGACTTCAAGTCGACTCATTCTCACCCCGGGGAGTGGAATGGCGCCAAAGCCACTTGGTCATGTGGATGACACAAATTAGAGGCAGTCGTACCATTCTTTGATAGATGGATCGATTGTCTGCTCGGCTCCCTCATCTAATGAGAGATAGGGTTGTTCGCATGGTGAATCACTGGTTAGAAACTTCGAGTTTCACTTATGATTCTCCGCGTCTTGATTTATGAAATCGAATGTCTCAAGTGATTGGATTTCAATTGTAAAAATCTTTTGGTGTAGTAAACGTCCACACTATCGTGGCTTGCTGCATTGAATGGGATTTTGGATCGATTGATGTAGACAGTTATAGAAGAAAGTGAAAGGTTCATGTATTAGCGTAAACGTCCACACTATCGTGGCTTGCGGTAATATACGAGTCCCAAACAATCTTCTTAGATACTGAGTAATGGTTTACACTTAGGTACGCTCTATAGTATCCTTCCCATCGAAGTAACGCTATAGTGATGTACGACCAAAGTAAATCTAATTGCTAAATCATTTGGATGGGTAAACGTCCACACTATCGTGGCTTGCCTTATCTGATGGGATTTTAGATGTGATTAGTGATTTAATGATATTATTTGAGGGAGATAATATCGGATATTAAATTAATTGTTTGTTTAAATGTGCTTATAGGTTTAGAGAATAGCTATGAACCCACTTTCTATGATACTCAAGGAGCATAAGCTCACTGGCCCCAACTATATTGATTGGAAGAGAAATTTAGACATTGTCCTAACTTCGGAAGAGTACAAGTATGTACTCCATGAAGTATGCCCTGCCGAGCCCACGGCTGCCTCAACTGATGAGGAAAAGTTAGCATATCGGAAGTGGAAAAAGGCTGATGAAATGGCTAGGTGTTATATTTTGGCTTCTATGTCAAATGTACTCCAAACCCAACATGAGCCAATGGACACTGCCTATGATATGATGACTAACCTCAAGGATATGTTTGGGGAGCAAGATCGTGCGGCTAGGCAAGAAGCCATGAGAGTCCTTATGTCGACTACTCAGTCTGAAGGAACGCCCGTAGGGGAGCACGTTCTTAAGATGATGAGTTTGTTGAATGAACTTGAGGTCCTAGGAGCTTCTATTGATGGTGAGACGCAAGTCGACATCATACTCCAGTATCTGGCCCCTAGTTTTGAGCAGTTTCGTATGAGCTATAATATGGGTAAACTATCTTATACTCTTGCGCAACTCCTGACTGAACTAAAGGCGGCAGAGGGGATCTACAAGAAGGGCAAGTCTCAAGCGCTTGTAGCTACCAAGTCCAAAGGCTTTAAGCCTGGTGGAGGTAGGGGCAAGAAAAGGAAGCAAGCCTGGAAACCCAGTGGTGGCAAGAGGACTGTACCACGAGTGGGGGCTGCAAAGCCAAAGGGCAAGTGCTTCCGATGCAACAAGATGGGACACTGGAAGTCTGAATGTCCTCTCAAAGGTACGAATTTTTCTTTAGTCGTAAAAACATAGTCAGCGGTATTATCTACCAGAATTCTGGTGTGTAGATATGGAACCACTGACGGTATGTGCATTTTTGAATGCAGGGGTTCCAGAAAACCCGGCGACTTAGAGAGGAAGAGTTCGAGTCTACACGGGCAAAGCTGTAGAGAAGGCAGCGGTTGCGGTGGAAGACATTTATCTGCTTTAGTAGTTAAATAGGATTTCATTTCAAAGTTATTGCTTTATGTACCCCTTTATTTTAGAAAGAACGTTTTGTTCTGGATTTCTATTATTTATGAATGGATATTTTATTTCTTTAATCATTGGATGATTTTGATAAGAAATAATGGCATTATCTATTCTGGTACATTAGATAGCAATATATGAATGATAGATCCTAAGTCTACCCCAATGCAACAAACCGTTCTATAACTTGTTTTACTTGTTAGATATTTCTTTATTAATCATTATACTTGTGAATTCTTATACTTAGAAGTATTTTCAAAAGAGATTCAAATGGTCGAAATTGATGTAATCAATTATAGTTGAAGGAATGGACCTTCCGACCTAAGGATTGAATTTGGAGGATAATACATCTAAACAAACCTTTCTGGAAAAAGGATAGAATTCAGACAAGTATTGGAAATGATTAGATATGCAGACATATGTGTTTATTAGAAAGGCACGAGTGATTCTTTCGAGAATACTCAAGTGATGGATTAGAATGCTTGATGTGCCGTAAAAGCAAAGTGTTTTGACTAGTCAATGGACACAAAGCAATTATGGGGAACCATCAAAGTATATCCATTAGCAGCCTGCGACTCGGTCGCGGAGGCCATTACCTATCTGAATAACACATAGCACAATCAAAGATTGGGATTCAATCCCATAGGACCACGCCATACACTTGCGTGTAGAGATGGTGCGCAATAAAGAAATGGAAAAACTAATAGTAAAAGAACAAGTTGTTCGGAACTACCTATGTTCTATGGATATTCCTAGATACAACGGCATATTGAATATGGTTGTAGGATATCCTAGATGAACGAAGTATTGTGTGTTCTATAGTACTATGAACCAGAGGGACGTCTCGTCCGGTTTATGGAGGAAGACTATTAGATGAACCACAAAGCCTGAACTGACGTAATACCTTGAAATGAGAAGAAGGACAAAAGACTAGGAACCAGCCAAACCGAGTAGAAGTACACCACATTACTGCACCTATTGTTATTACTGTTATACACCAGGACGCCATTGCAGTGGGAGGTTGTTGGACAACCAGAGATATTCATAAGACTAGAGGAGTTCGGACTCTGGATCTAGTAAAGATGAAATTGACCCCTAGATCTGCATAAGGGCAATACTAGACTTAAATGTGCCTGCTTGGAACAATAAGGATTATTGTTGAGAGGCTAGATCATTTAGAGTAGAAGCTTAGTAAATCCAATTATGGATTGAGATAAAGCTATGAATCGTGGAACTTGCGAATTGATGGGATAGTCCATTTGATGGATTCATCAAAAGGCATAGACGAAAGGTGTATTGAAAACGTAATGGAAACAAGGTGGTGTTTCTCGGAGATTTTATGTAGATAACATTTCATCATTGGCAACAATGTAAAAATGCTGTCAGACATAAAATAATGGTTGTCTAAATAAATCAAGATATAAGATTAAGAAGAAGTTAGAACACGTTCTTAAGATCTTGTGATCTAGATTTAAGAACATTGTACTTCTCCTAGACATCTTATACGGTTAAGGTTTGTTTTAAACATGCATACTTCTGAGAAAGGTTATTGCCTTTCAGAGACAGAGTATACATCTATCTAAAGGGTGTGTGTTCGAACACATAAAGGAGATAGATGAGGACAAAGCAGTTTCCTATACTTCAAGTATGGAAAGCTTTATAGATGCAATGTTGTAAAACAAGAACCTGATATCAACTATGCGGTTTGCGTAGTGGGAGGATATCAAAGTAATCTGGATAAGGGATGTTCGAATACTGCAAGAGTACTTTCATAGTACTGGCTTGAGCAAGACGAAATCTTCTTAGATTACAGATTCTCAGATCCAAGAATCAGAGAAGGACCAGTGAAAGTCGATATCAGGCTATGTGTTCACTTTTAGAAAGAGGTGGAACCATGAAGTGAAAGAGTGATAAGCAGGACGTTTTTCAGACTCTCTCATAACCGAATAGCAGCCTCAGAGGCAGCGGAAGTTTTGGTTAGGTTCCGGGATAACCTCTTGACTTGGATATGACTCCTAGTTTACCAAAAGCTATTGGATAGCGGTGCACGGTAAACTGGAAGAGGTCATAAGTCAAAAGTGATGTTAACACATAGAGCAAGTACCACCTGATACGAATCATCGTCGAGGGAGACGACGTAGTAGTCACCAAGATAACTTCAGAGCGGCAACCTAGATTGCTCACTCACATAGTACTTCTTGCAAGTACACTTTAAAGCACGTGATGAGTATGGGAACCGGGAGTTTGGAGGAAATGACTAGACCTTAGTACAAGTGGGAGATTGTTGGAGTTGTGTACTTAATGTCTAGATTTAAGTAACGATAAAGTCCCGATCATAGCATTTAATCTATTAAATTAATAAACAATTGTTTGCTTTTAATTATTTAAATATATGCAAATCATAGTCCTAGATTCTATACGTTGTAGTTAGTATGGTGTGCGACGTCACACAGAAGATCATACTATCGGTTACTCGTATTTAATCAAACAGTGGCTCACGACCTAGATGGACCCGGACCAATCCATCGGTATAGTCGTTGTGTGAGAGAGAAAATAATTTGTCTTAATTATTTTATCACACTTGTACACTTGGTGTATTGAGCGGATCGTTGAGATTCATCGATTAGGATTGCCGGCGATAATCGATTCGAGTCTCAGTGTATTATATTCTTAATCCCCGATATTGTTGCGGGTGTGTATATTTAATATAAGTGACTTTGATTTACCAAAGGAATTAACCGATTTAATTATTGGGTTAATTACCGGTTAAGTTGGGTCACTATATTTTATATATGGCATGCCGTGAATGATTGACAGGACAGTGTATCCCGGAAGGGTTGATAATATCCCCGAGATGAGTTCAAAAGGAATTATTGTGTAAACCTCATGAGTGGATTCGTTCCGCACAATAATTAAGGTTGAATGGTACTAGTCTCGGATTCAAGAGATGAATAAATTAATTAGCAATAAATTAATTTTATTCATGGATATTTAAATCTTAAATACACGGAATAAATAATACTACCGGAGAAATATTATTTGATATAATATGGTTTAATATTGGGAGTGCAATTAATTTATATAGTGGAAAATAAATTAATTAATATTAATGGGAGATTAATAGATTTGGGCTTGGGCTCAATTTAATCATTAATATTGGGAGCCCAATATTCCACCTCCTTTAGATCCCCTACGTAGCCTATAAAAGCACTACATGGTCTTCACTTTTTCATAAGACAAGATTATCATACTTGATATTCTAGAGAGTTGAAGAGGATCCATAAGCTTGGAGGATCGTCGCCCACCCGACGTTCAAGCTAGTGCAAGGAATACGTGGGAAGATCGTAAGGTCATCAACTTAGATTCGTTTCTCCGCACAACGAATTAAAAGGTAAAATCACATACTCTCTTCTATGAATTTATGTGGATTAATTGTGATGCATACATGAACGGACGATCCGGGAAAACGACGAACTTCGGGGACGGGGATTCGAGATCCCCGGCGAACGTTCGAGAGAGCCCTCGGCTGGGAGCCGAGGGGGTGGCGGTCGGCCTAGGGCTCGACCGCCGGCAGCGGCCACGCGAGGGGAGCCCCGGCTGGACGCCGGGGCGAGCGATCGACCAAGGGTCGATCGCTGGGGGCTGCCGCGGCTTCGCGCCGCGGCTGGGCGCTCCCTCCCCGGCCGGTGGTGGCGGTGAGTCGCCGGACTCACCGCCGGGGGCTGCTAGGCAGCCCCACGCGATCGATTGATCGCGAGCCCCGTGCGGGGGCTCGGCTGGGCGTGCGGGCTCATCCCGTGCGGTGCTCGGTTGAGCTCCGGCTCGTACGGTGGTTCGCGGTTGGTTCTCCGGCGAGAGGTTTTCGGTCGGGTTATTATTTTCCGCAATTTTAATGACCCGGGATATCGAATTCCAACAATTGTGCTATATATATTGTTCTATGTGTATTTAATTATGCATTAGATAGCGTATCCCTTTGTTATAAAAAGCTAAGTGGGAGAGGGATTGGAAACAATGCCATGGTCTCCATTGCTGTTCTCTTGGTGACTTTTATGGACTTTTGAAGTTCGTATAGACAAGTCATTGGAGGAGAATTCTTGTAATTCCTTTTACGAGAAACGTTGATTAAGTTTATCAAACAATGCCTAATTTGTCTTTCTGAAACTGATTTCAA
This sequence comes from Euphrasia confusa, assembly GCA_954870475.1. Classification (NCBI taxonomy): domain Eukaryota; kingdom Viridiplantae; phylum Streptophyta; class Magnoliopsida; order Lamiales; family Orobanchaceae; genus Euphrasia; species Euphrasia confusa. The sequence goes on from OX940949.1 coordinate 22,812,610, forward strand.
GTCGACTCATTCTCACCCCGGGGAGTGGAATGGAGCCAAAGCCACTTGGTCATGTCGAGGACACAAATTAGAGACTTTCGTGTCATTTGATGACTAGATCGATTGTCTGCTCGGCTCCTCATTTGATGAGAGATAGGGTCGTTCGCATGGTGAATCACTGGTTAGAAACTTCGAGTTTCACTTATGATTCTCCGCGTCCTGATTTACAAAAATCGAATGGATCAAGTAATTGGGAGTCAATTGTAAAAGTCTTTTGGTGTAGTAAACGTCCACACTATCGTGGCTTGCTACATTGAATGGGATTTTTGAACGATTGATGTAGACAGTTATAGAAGGGAGTAAAGGAGCGTATGTTAACGTAAACGTCCACACTATCGTGGCTTGCGGTGAATATGTGTATCCCAAACAATCTTCTTAGATACTGAGTAATGGTTTACACTTAGGTACGCTTCTTAGTATTCTTCCCATCGAAGTAACGCTAATGATGATGTACGACCGAAGCAAATCTAATTGCTAAATCATTTGGATAGGTAAACGTCCACACTATCGTGGCTTGCCATATCTGATGGGATTTTAGATGCGATTAGTGGTTTAATGATATTATTTGAGGGAGATAATATTGGAGATTAAATCGATTGTTTGTTGTTATATGTGCTCATAGATTAGGAAATGGCTTTGAACCCACTTTCTGTGATACGTAAGGATTTTAAACTCATTGGTCCCTAAATGTAATGATTGGAATAGAGATCTAGACATTACCCAAACTGTTAAAGAGTGCAAGGTTGTACTCAGTGAGCTTTGTCCTCCCGAGCCTATTGACATAGGCGGCTAGACAAGAAGCGATGAGGATACTCATAAAGGCCAGTCCTTCGAGGAAACGCTTAAACACGTTTTTGAGATGATTGACCTTTTAGACGAGTTGAGACGGAAATCGCAAGCTCTTGTAGCCAATGCCAAAGGTTTCGAACCTAAAGGCAAAATCGAGGAAAAGGAAAAGCAAGCAAAGAAACCCAGTGGTCCTAAGCTACTTGGACCACGAGATGGGACGAGAAAGCCATGAGGCAAGTGTTCTCGATGCAAACAGTCTGGGTACTGGAAGTCTAATTATCCTCTCAAAGAAAGTACGAAATTTTCTTTAGTCGTGAAACATAGTCAGTGGTATTATCTACCGGAACCTGGTGTGTAGATATGGAACCACTGACGGTATGTGCATTTTAAATGCAAGGGTTCCAGGAAACCCGACGACTTAGAAAAGAAGAAATCGTAGTCTACATGGGCAATGCTGTGGAGGAGGCAGCAGTTGCAGTGGAGGACATATTATAGGATTTCATTTTGAGTTATTGCTTTTATGTACCTTTCATATTAGAAAGAACTTTGTTCTGGATTTCTAATAAATGGATATTTTATTTCTTTTAATCATTTGATGGTTATAAGAAGAAATAATGATATTATCTATTCTGGTACATTAGTTAGCAATATATAAATGATGAATCCTGAGTCCACCATGATGCAACGAACCGTTTTATATAACTCGTTTTACTAATAAGAGATTTCTTTGTTAAATCAATTTTACTTGTGGATTCTTATGCTAAGTCATATTTATTCAAATAAGAAGTTCAAAGGTCGAAAATTGATTGTAAGATCAATTAAGTTAAAGGAGTAGACCTTCCGACCTAAGAATCTAATTTGGAAGATAATACGACTAAGCAATCCTTTATGGATATAAGATATAAGATCCGGACAAGTATTAGAATTGATTAACTCTGATGTTTGATCAGAGCTTGGGATTGAATCCCAAAAGACTACACCATACAGTTCTCTGTAGAAATGGTGTGTCGGAAACAAGAAATGGAACTTTTATAAAAGTAGTAAAAGTATGAGTTATACGGAACTACCTATGTTCTATGGATATGTCTTGGAAACAACGGCGCATTCAAATGCGGTTGTAGAATATCCTGGAAGAACAAAATATGTGTGTTCAATAGTACTATGAACCAGAAGGACGTTATAAGTTCTAACGCCCGGTTCTTAGAGGAAGACTATTAGATGAACCACAAGCCAAAATGACGTGATACTTCTGAAAAGAGACAAAACGATAAAGACTGGAAACCAGCCAAACCGAGTAGCGGTACACCACTAACTGCACCTACTATTATTACTGTTAATACACTGGAATGCCATTGTAGTGGGAGGTTGTGTGACAACCGGAGATATTCATAAGACTAGGAGAGTTTCGAACTCTGGACCTAGTATACATGAAATCAATCCCTGGATCTACATAGAGGCGGTACTAGATCTAAATGTGCCTTCTTGGAGAACAATAAGGATTATTGTTAAGAGGCGAGATCATTTAGAGTACAAGCTTAGTTGATCCATTTATGGATTGTAACAAAGCTAGAGTTCGTGGAACTTGCGCATTGATGAGATAGTCCATTTGATGGATTCATCAAAAGGCATTGACGAATCGTGTGTATGGGAAACGTGATGGAAACAAGGTGGTGTTTCTCGGAGGTTTTATGTAGATAACATTTTATCATTGGTAACAATGTAAAGATGTTGTCAGACATAAAATGATGGTTGTCTAGAAAATCGATATATGAGATAAAGAAGAAGTTAGAGCATGTTCTTAAGATCTATGATCTCAAGAAAAGAACATTGTACTTCTCTAGATATCTTATACCATTATGGTTCATTTTTAACATGCATAGTTCCGAGAAAGATCTGCTACCTTTCAAACACGGAATGCATCTATCTAAGGGTATGTGTTTTGGGACACATAAAGGTGATAGAAGCAGTGAAAGCAGTTTCCTACACTTGGAGTGTGGAAAGCTTGATAAATGCAATGTTGAAAAACGAGAACCTGATATCGGCTATGCGGTTAGCATAGTGGGAGGATATCAAGGTAATCCTGGAAAGGAATATTCGACTGCTGTAAAAGTACTTTCGAAGTACTGTTCTAGACTACGAAGCAGACGAGCATTTCCTTTGGATTACATTCTCTTAGATTTCTAATCAAATGAGGACCGGTGTAAGTCGATATCAGGCTATGTGTTTCACTATTGAAGGAGAAGGAGTTTTAACATGGAAGAGTGATAAGCACGATGCTTTTCGGACTCTGCCATGGGTAACCAAATAGCGGCCTCAGAGGCAGCGGAAGTTTTGGTATAGCTCCGGGATAATCTCTGGGACTTAGATGTGATTCTTAATTTGCCAAAGGCTATGTAAATAGCGGTGCGATGGCAAATGGTAAGAAATCACAAGTCCATAAGTGTAAGATAACACATAGTGCAAGTACCACCTGATACGAGTCATCGTCGAGGGAGACGACGCTGTAGTCACCAAGATAACTTCAGAGCGGCAACCTAGAGTGCTCATTCACATAGTACTTCTTGGAAGTACAACTTTAGCACGTGATGAGTATGGGAGTCGGGAGTTTGGAGGAAATGACTAGACCTTAGTACAAGTGGGAGATTGTTGGAGTTGTGTACTTAATGTCTAGATTTAAGTAACGGAAACTCACGATCCATTGCCACTAATCTATTTAATTAAATAAACAATTATTTGCGTTTAATTATTTATAATTAAATATATGCAAATTATAGTCCTAGATTATATACGTTGTAGTTAGTATGGTGTGCGACGTCACACAGAAGATCATACTATCGGTTACTCGTATTTAATCGAACAGTTGCTCACGACCTAGATGGACACGGAGTAATCCATCGGTATAGTCGTGTGAGAGAGAAAATAATCTGTCTTGATTATTTTATCACACTTGTACACTTGGTGTATTGAGCGGATCTGCTTGAGATTTATCGATTAGGATTGCCGGCGATAATCGATTTAAATCTCTGAGTATATTATTCTTAATCCCCGATACTATTACGGGTGTGTATATTTAATATAAGTGACTTTGATTTTCCAAAGGAATTGACCGGTTTAATTATTGGGTCAATTACCGGTTAAGTTGGGTCGCTATATTTTATATATGACATGCCGTGAATACTTGACGGGAAAGTGTATCCCGTAAGGGTTGATAATATCCCCGAGATGAGTTCATAAGGAATTATTATGTAAACCCTGCAGGTGGATTCGTTCCGCATAATAATTAAGGTTGAATGGTACTAGTCTCGGATATAAGAGATGAATAAATTAATTAGCAATAAATTAATTTTATTCATGGATATTTATATCTTAAATACACGGAATAAATAATACTACCGGAGTAATATTATTTGATATAATATGGTTTAATATTGGGAGTGCAATTAATTTATATAGTGGAAAATAAATTAATTAATAATAGTAAGGATTAATAGATTTGGGCTTGGGCTCAATTTAATCACTATTATTGGAAGCCCAATATTCCACCTCCTTAAGATCCCCTACGTAGCCTATAAAAGCACTACATGGTCTTCTCTATTCTCATACTTGAAGATCACAATTCTAGAGAGAGAAAGTAGAGAGGGAGATCCATGGAGTTCGGTAGATCGTCGCCCACACGACGTCCGAGCTAGTGCAAGGAATACGTGGGAAGATCTCAAGGTCATCATAAGATCTCGTTTCTCCGCACAACGAATCGAAAGGTGAATTAAATATTTCCGCTATTTAATTCATGTTTATTGAAATATTATCGAAAAACAAGATCCGATAAACGGGGATCCAAACCGAGACGAGTCGGGAGGTGGCGGTCTTGGACCGCCGGACCGCCGGCGACTCGAGAGGCTCGGCTGGACGGATCAGCCCGTGGCAGCCCTCGGCTGGGCAGCCCACGCCCGCCTAGGCGGCGGCGATCGCTCGCGGTTGGAGCGATCGGGCAGTCGCGGTTTCGGCCGCGGCTAGGGCTCGATCGGCTGCTCCTCCGCGACGACTCCGGGCTGTTCGGTCGTGGTTTCCAGGACGTCGATCGGAGTCAGTTTTACGACGACTCCGGGTGATCGATTTCCAACAGGACAAACGGCGACCGCCGTTTTAGAAACGGCGACCGCCGTTTTAGAAACGGCGACCGCCGTTTCGCTGTTTTTCGGGCAGCCAGCTCCGGTTCGCGCGGTTGTCCTTCGGGGCAATGGCTGGGAGTGAATCGGGACACGAGCTGGCACGTGAACGGAGTAACGGACCTGGGGGTCGACTGGGAGCGTTCGGATGTTCGAGTGATCGAACGAACGCATCCCGGGTAGTCGATTTCCAACACTAAAAAGTGGAAAGGTCCTAACTGAAGCACCAAAGAAGCCAACTCCAACTCCACGAGTAGAAGGGATTGTGGAGGAAGTCAACCAAGAAGAAGAGTCAGAGGATGAACCTGACCAACTACCACCTAAACAAAAAGAAACATCAGCACCTGATCAAGCAGGAGCACCACCGAAAATCTACCCCCCTTTCCCAGGCAAATTGAGCAAGAAGAAAGAAAGGGAAGATACAAATGAGATGTTCCAGATGTTTAGGAAGGTGTAAATCAACATGCCTTTGTTGACCATTCTGAAATCCATGCCTAGATGCGCCAAATTCCTCAAGGAGCTGTGCACCAAGAAGGTGAAGTACCAAGATGATGCTAAGTTCGAGGTAGGAGAAAATGTTTCAGCAGTAATCCATAGGAATGTGCCAAGGAAATGTGCAGACACTGGTATGTTCTATATCCCCTACATAATAAGCAATATGAGTATAGAAAAGGTCATGCTAGATCTGGGAGCATCAATCAATGTCATGCCCAAGTCTATGTATGAAGATTTGGGCATAGGACCAATGAAGCTGTTGGTATATGTCTTTCGATCCTACGTGTGCAATCGATAAGTCATAAGGTATGTCAAGGGATGTTAAATTATTAGTCGATAATATTTATTGCTGGGAGGAATATAATATTGATCGATAATCATACCTACAGGGTCACACACGGACTCGATGTTGATATACGTTGCTTGTTGATTGTATTGATTTAGAATCAATATTTACGTGGAATTTCGCATGCATGGGATGCATGTCACATGGTGTGACATGGAATGCCACACAAGCTGGTGATTTGGAGTCATAACACATGCCATGTGGCATGGGGGTTATGAAATTCATTCAAATTCACCATAAACGCCCATTATGTGTGGTTATGACACACATTGAAATGGGGGGTTACAAGGTGAATTGAAGTGGTGATGATGAGTATGAAAATCAGATTTTCAACACTCATTCTTACATTTTGCAACACAATTTCAGAATACACATCAAAGAGAGAAAGGAAAGAGTGTTCCAGGAGAACCACTTCACACAAGCAAGGTGTTCGTCATCCGGGTTCGTGTGCAACACGTAGAGGCTGGGCCATTTGTGCGGTGATTTGGTTGTTTTTGTTCGTATTTTCTTGGTATTTTTGTTCGTCATCCGGGTTCGTGTGAACGAAGACGTAGCAGCCGATGTTCGGAGACTACGTCGTGCAGGAAACACCTAGCGACCAGCTGGGGATATAGCGCCTAGCTAGAGGCCTAGCGGCTCGCTAGGCTTCACGCTAGGCCTAACGGGAAACCATCAGGGCTCCTAGAACTTTGAAACTCGATCCTAGCGACCAGCTAGGTATCTAGCTAGTCGTTAGGGTCCCGCTGGGCTTTACTTTGACCAATTTGACCGCGGGTTTTGATGTATTTTTTAGAGGGTTTGGACCCTAGTTGGACACACTTTTTTCATAACTTCTTTACTTACGTTTTTTTTTAGACTTCGAACATGGTGCCTTAGAGATTTCGACGGAGTTTTCTTGCTTTGATTCGTGGATTCAATCGGGGTTAGCTTATAATTTTTATTGCTTTCAACAATTAATCTTAGTAAGCTTTCTTTTCAATTGTCTTTTTTTTATTCTTTCGATTAGTGATTTATTGTTTATTTGATTATGAATTATTCTATGCCTAGTTGTTTTTTTTAAATTATCGAGCATGATTAGCTAAATCTTTAACTAGGGTTAGGGAGAACCAATTTTTGAAATAAGGAATACGATTTTAGTTCGCCTATAAACTGTTCGATTAAATGTCCGATAGATTTAAAACTCACGTTTGAGGCTGTTAGGCAATTACGTGTTTGGTATTAATCGAACCACACGTGAACCAACCCGTAACGGGCGTTCTCGTGTGATTTATTTGAACTTTAATCAAACTCCAAAATTTAGAATTGGAGATCCCGACTCCCTAGTTCCTTTCCTTATTGTTTTAAAACTATTTTCATTATTACTTGCTCTTTCATTTGTTTGTTTTAAAAATTAATTAGTTAATTCTTAGCGTTTAACTAAAAACAAGCAATGCATTATGCTATATCTCTTTTCTTTCCCTCGTTGCAAACATAAAAATATTTGTATTTGTCGATAGTAGTGTTCCTCGTGAGATCGACTCGGGCGAATTGCTTCGGCAATAAGTTCGGTTATTTTTAATTGATTTTTGACGCACTACAACGCATAATCAATTTGGCGCCGTTGCCGGAGAACACTTTAGGCACTAGTATTAGTGTTTGAGTGTTTGCAACTTTCTTTTTTCTTTTTCTTTTTTTTGATATGAGTATTATTTTTCCCACCGGTGTGTTTAAAATGTTTTTGTCAAGTGTTTATGTTAGCAGTGATGAATACATATAACAACTATCCGTGGGAGTTCACAAGGCCTCAGACGAGCACTTACTACGAGCCTTCCCAATATCATGCGACAACACATTTTGACTATCAGTCTCAGGCATACAACCCGGAGTGGGATACTCAATCGAGCTATCATTTTGATCCACCTCACCAACAATGGCCTCAAAAATAATGGACTCCTCAGAACATGGTGTACCCTCCACAATATTCAATGCAACCAGAGCCGCCATACAAGCCCTCATTGGATGACGTTTTTCAGGATTTCATGAAGACGATTAACTAGTTAAATAAAATCAAATGAAGCGGCGATGAGAGCGAATGAAGTGGAGATGGCCAGAAATGTTGAAGAAAATTTGGCCTACCCTCCACCATATTCGATGCAACTGGAGCCGCCGTGCAATCCATCTTTTGATGAAATTTTTCACGGTTTCATGCAATCGACCGAGCAGATAATGAAAGCAAATGAAGAGACAATGGCAAAAAGGGAAGAAGTAGAGAAAATGTCAATTGTTTTTTATGATGAGAAATGTATGTTATCTACCCCAATGCGCGAGTGGGAACAAGATGAAGAAAATCATACGCGCCATCTGACAGAAGTACAGGCCCTCGCGATTCTCCAAGGTGACTACGAAGATGAGGATGTAGAACCGAATGAGGTCGAGTCCACAGTGGAGCATGTGTACCTCGATGAATTACATTTGGAGGAAGATGATGAAAAAGAGACGATTGAGAGTATGGTGTTGGAGGAGATTACACCTAAAGTGTCGCATCGAGACGAAGACCCATACAAGTCATTCATTCTATCCCCTAGAGAACTAGAGCAAGAGACATTGAGTATTAATATAGTAGTCGACAATCAAGAAGGGGTGCATTTACAAGAAGAGGAGTTATCGATGCTAGATATCGCTTTTGAGTCTCAAAACTCAAATACCGATGACACGAGAGACGAGGAGATGGAGGTTGAGGATATTTTTCCGTTGCATGAATGTATGACCGAATCAGCTTCTTCCTCTCCGAGTGATTTGGTGGATAAGAATTCTGGACACCCTCTTTCCTCACTTGACATGATCGATCTTATGGTTGTTGAGGAGCCAAATGTGATATGTGATCATCACCCACCCAAGCCGCATGATCCAGGTATTTTAAAATTTAATTGTGTTTTCGGAGTGAATGAAAGAAGAGCGGATGATACGGTATTTGAGGTAGGGATTACCGATTCTTCCCCATGTGCTATAAGTTATATTTACATGTATGATATTGATCTCTTGGCCGGGATGATGTTTTTTGCAGAAAAGTAGCTCGATATTTTTATATCACATCGTTGAATCCAACCAAGAGATGCATGTAAAAGATAGTTTGGGGGTGATTGAGGTACTCGAGAGCGATGACGACGAAGAAAAAAAATCACCTCCACCAAAATTAGAGCTGAAGGGGTTATCAAAACAATGGAAATACGTTTATATAGACGATGTGACACTTGGGATGATGAGTCTCATCGAGGCTGCATATCGATGAAACATGAGTTAAGCTCAAGACGTTAAAAGATCGCCGCGTGGGGGCTAATCCACGATCCGTAATGCTCACTCGGTTTCCAAAATGAGCGCCACATGGGGGCCTTCCCATGGATTTATGAGTACTTGATCGAGAAGACCGAAGGAATCAACACCACTGTTTGCACCTTCTTACCCTTGTTTTTGATGCTTGTTTTTGTATATTATGTTTCTTTATTTTTTCTTTTTATTCGTATGGAAATGTATTGCTTCTTCTTTGCCTGAGACTTGATTGTGTGTGCTACATTGAGGACAATGTGTCTTTCAAGTGTGGGGGTAGCTTTGCATGTTCTTAGGGTAACCCGTACTTTCGCGAGGTTTGTTGGGGTTATAGTAGTCTTCAAACGTCGCTTATGTTATTTCTTATGGCGTGTCTTGTTTTGTGTGGTGTCGTGAATGCCAATTATTTTATGACGTCTCTTGGGATTCCTGGTGGGTTCTTGGTGCTAATATGTTAAATATGAATAATTTTGACCACGTGTGTAGTTGCTTTGAAGTTGATTGTGAGTTATTCGCATGTTGGCTATTTCATTTTCCAAATGTCCTTGTGAGATCTTGAGCCTTTTTAGCTTTCTTCTATGTGTGAAATCATGCTTCGTCGATTATTGAGCTTCTTATTTTCCTTGTTCTATATTATTTGCGTCCGTATTAACTAGAGATTACTAGGTCGTGCTTCGGTTGTGCTTGAGACTTGTATGTCATAACTTGCTTGATTTTGAATATGATTGGGAGTTGATCGATTAGGTTAGCCATTCGAACCGCTTTACTTTTGTCCTTGAGCCCGTCGTGGGACACCCTAGATAGCCCCGTTGAGCCTACATTTAGCCTTTCTTTCTTGTCCTAAACACCGTCGAGGAGGGAGTGGATGTATTTTGTTGGGGTGTACATAAATAAATGAAGGGTGTTGAGTAGTGTTTTTCGTTACCCTTCTCATGTAATAATTCGAGACGTGTTATAAGTCTCCAAAACAAAAAAAAACAAAAAAAAAAATATTGTTTTAAAACTATTTTCATTATTACTTGCTCTTTCATTTGTTTGTTTTAAAAATTAATTAGTTAATTCTTAGCTTTTAACCAAAAACAAGTAATGCATTATGCTATATCTCTTTTCTTTCCCTCGTTGCAAACATAAAAACATTTGTATTTGCCGATAGTAGTGTTCCTCGTGAGATCGACTCGGGCGAATTGCTTCGGCAATAAGTTCGGTTATTTTTAATTGATTTTTGACGCACTACAACGCATAATCATGCGGCTTCAACATTCGGACGTTCCAAAGGAGTGACGAGGTCATTCACAAGGAGATCATCTACTGGTTGTTCCATTAAGGTGGTTCATTCGACTCAACACCACCTTCCTCAACATCAACGAGGCACGCATCACCATATGTAAGAACTCGTTGATCTCTCTCTCTCTCTCTCTCTCTCTCTCTCTCTCTCTCTCTATATATATATATATATATATATATATATATATATATATATATATATATATATATATATATATATATATATTGGATGTGTATATATATATAGATGTTTCTATACATATATTGTGTGCACTAGATCAAGCATGATAGATTTATATGCTTTACACGCTTCCGCACACACGGTTTATCGATCGGATCGGTAAACCGATACCTTCAATTGGTATCAGAACCTAGGGCTCGTGCACATGATTTGCGTTGGACACAATGATTTAAATCAGCATAATTGGCTTAATTTATTTTTGTGATTATGTGATTAGATGTAAGGCCGACCACCGATAGTGGTCGGGTGGATGAATCGTGTTTTTTACGTGTTGAATGGCCATAGTTTTGGAGGACTGCGTCCCTTGAAATATTTTGTAATAGATAGGTTTTTCTATTCAAAAATGTATTCTTCAACATGTAAGTTATGGATTTATCCATGTATCGGAGTTGGATATCGAAGCCCAAGCGAAACCGAGAAGAAACGAAGCAAAACAGAGCGAAACGGGCGAAACCGGGGCCACTGGAGCCAAACAGCGGTCGCTGTTGTGGCACCAGCGGCCGCTGGTCAATGTTCCGCGACCACTGTTTTGAAACAGCGGTCGCTGTTTGGTCAATTTTAGGGCAGAACGTTGTCCCAGTTCTCGTGCCTTTTCAGCGGGCGCTGTTATAGTAACAGCGACCGCTGTTCGTGGTTTTTGGGCACAGAATGGTATTTGACTTTAACGGCGGGCGCGTAAAGGTGGCGGCGGGCGCGGATCTTCCCTAACGTGTCTCCAACCGGTTTTAATGCTTTATTGCATTTTGTTTGAGAGTTGTGAGGTTCTAGGGGCCTTTCAATACGTATTATTTGCTTTGCTAGTTATTGATGGAGTTATATTCTAAATGTCTTGTTTAGTGACAATATGGAACTCCTTATCTGTGTTTTATTATCTATTAACCAAACAATTTGCATTATGGTTTACCTACTATCGGTTACTCGTATGGCGTGAGGAGACTTGGGAATATCATACTATCGGTTACTCGTATACTATCGAACAGTAGCTCACGACTTAGATGGACAGGGACAATCCATCGGTACGTCGTAGTGTGACTGACAGATTGTCGGTCTTGACTATTATGTTACACTCATACACTTGGTGTATTGAGCAGGACCACGGGAGGGCGTTCGATTTATACTAATCGCAGTAATCAAACTAGACCTCAGATATTACGGATATATGAATTTCTAATCCCAAATAAAAGTTAACGCAATTATTCTTTCTGTGCTAAAATAAAAGTTAACGCAGTTAATTTTTTCTCTAAGAGAGAAAAATTAAACTCACGCAGGTTTGGCAGAGAGAGCAGAGAAGGGAGTGATGGAGTTGTCTACTTAATGTCTAGATTTAAGTGATATGAACTCCCGATCCATTGCCACTGATCTATTTAATTAAATAAACAATTGTTTGCTTTTATTTATGTTAATTAAATATATGCAAATTATAGTCCTAGATTATATATGTTGTAGTTAGTATGGTATGCGACGTCACACGGAAGATCATACTATCGGTTACTCGTATATTAATCAAATAGTAACTCACGACCTAGATGGACAGGGACCAATCCATTGGTATAGTCGTTGTATGAAAGAGAAAATAATTTGTCTTAATTATTTTATCATACTTGTACACTTGGTGTATTGGGCGGATCGCTTGAGATTTATCGATTAGGATTGCCTTTGATAATCGATTTAAATCTCGGTGTATTTTATTCTTAATCCCTGATATTATTGCGGGTGTGTGCATTTAATATTAGTGACTTTGATTTTCCAAAAGGAATTGACTAATTAGATATATTCGTTCAATTACCGGTAAAGTTGGGTCACGGTGTTTGATGTATCACATGCTGTGAATTTTTGACGGGAAAGTGTGTCCTCGAAAGGGTTGATAATGTCCCCGAGATGAGTTCATAAAGGAATTATTATGTAAACCTCATGAGTGGATTTGTTCCGCATAATAAATAAAGTTGAATGGTAGTACTATTCTCGGTTACAAGAGATGAATAAATTAATTAGCAATAAATATAATTTATTCATGGACATTTATATCTTAAACGCACGGAATAAATAATACTACCGGAGAAAATATTATTTAATATAATGTGGTATAATATTGGGAGTGCAATTATATATATTTAGTGGAGTTAAATATAATTAATAGATTAATTAATAGACTTGGGCTTGGGCTCAATTTAATTAATTTTATTGGAATCCCAATATTCCACCTCCTTAAGATCCCCTACGTAGCCTATAAAAGCACTACATGGTCTTCACAAATTAGACACAATTACATGAAAAAGATAATCATACTTGATTAGTCTAGAGAGTTCGTGAAGGAGATCCATAAACTTGGAGGATCGTCGCCCACACGACGTTCAAGGTAGTGCAAGGAATACGCGGGGAGGTCTCAAGGTCTTCGAATAAGATCTCGTTTTTCCAGACAACGAGAACAAGGTCAAATCGTGAAAAACCCCCTCGATGATTTTATCGATAATTCGTATATATAAATGAACCAAGATCCGAGGGACGAACCCCGGGACGAGGATATACCACGAGGTCGAGATCCCCGCGGGGATCGAATACATGGGAACCCTCGGCTGGGCGCCGAGGGTGGAGATCGAACTCTACAGGTCGGTCGCCGGGCTCACACGAGGAAGCCCCGGCTGGACGCCGGGGCATGCGATCGACCGTGCGGTCGATCGCGAGGGCAGCCGTAGCTGGAGCCGCGGCGGGTGCGCTGGGCGCACCGCCCTCCTCGGTGGTGGCGGCGAGTCGCCAGACTCACCGCCGGGGGCTGCTACGAGCAGCCCGGGGGGATGCACGATAGGTGCCCGCTCGACGGAAATTTTCAGTCTTTGACCGCGATTTGACTTTGGATTTCTGAACTATGTAAAAGGGTTTTTCACCCTAGGTTTAGACACGCTTTTATTACTTTATTTCACGCACGATTGGAGAACTCTTAGACGCTAATCCCTAGACTTCAATTGATCGGATCTTTCTTTTATTCTTGAACAAGTAATTTAGTAAGTTTTTCTTTTTCATCTTTAGTTTTATTTTTGTTTCAATTGCTTGCTTTTATTGCTTTTTTGTTTAGTTGAATTTTTTCCTTTCGTTCATGAAGTTCTTCCACGTTATTGATTTTCTAAACTTAGTTATGAGTAGCTAAATTTCTCGCTAGGGCTATGGTGATTCAAGCATGAGTTAGGGTTAGAGATTTACAATCGCGTCCAAGGTGTTCGATTAAATGCCTAATTGATTTTTAAAGATTGTATGAGGCTTAGGAGCAATTACATGACCTAGGTTAATCGAACTCACTAAAATCAACCGGAGACGGACATTTTAGTATAATTGTTTCTCGCAAATCGACGTTCCGAAATTTATGTTTGTTGAATCCGAAACCCTAGTCTTTCTCTATTTTCATTAAATCGTATTATTGCTTCTTGTTTAATTTGAGCTTCTTAATTCTTAGTTAATTTTTAGATTAAAGACAAAACAAAACTCAAACTTTGCATTATGCTATACCTCTTCCTCTTTTCTTCGTTGCAAACATAAAAACATTTTTACAGGCTGATAGTAGTGTTCCTCGTGAGATCAACTCGGGCGAATTGCTTCGGCAATAAGTTCGAATATTTTTTTATTTGATTTTTGACGCACTACAACGTCTTATCACATACATAGACACGATTCTGACTCGTTTAACATACAAGATTCTCAGAAAGGATTTTACCTCTTAGACATGGAATATATCTATCTAAAGATATGTGTCCTTAAACACAAAATGAGATAGAAGAAATGAAAGCAGTTCCCTACGCCTCGGCTAATTAAGGAAGCTTAATGTATGTTATAAACGAGACCTGATATCTGCTATGCCGGGAGCATAGTGACGAGATGTCAGAGTAACCCTGGAAAGAAACATTGGACTACTGTGAAGAACATTTTACTATGTTCTGAGATACGGAGCAGTCAAGTTGTTTCTTGTGAGTTACACAGATTCGGATTTCTAATCGCAAAGGGAAAGCTGAAAGTCGAAGTCAGGCTATGTGTTCACACTAAGACATGGAGATCTCATATGGAAGAGTGTAAAGCATTGCATTACGGACTCTACCACGGAAACCGAATAGGTAGCGGCCTTTGAGGCAGCTAAAGGATCGGTGTGACTCCGGTGATTCCTCCAGGACTTAGATGTGGTACCTTGGTTTTCCCAATGCTATTGTAACAATAGCGGTGCAGTGACAAACTCAAAGGAACCACGAGTCCATAGCGTGAGATAACACATAGAGCAAGTACCACCTGATTCGAGATATCGCCAGGCGATATAGTCGTTACCTAGATAGATTAGGGGACAACCTAGAGTACTCGTTCACTAAGGCCCTGCAAGCGAAAGCGTTCAGTAGGCACGTCGATGGTATGGGGGTCAGATGTTTGGGAGAGAGCGACTAGACCTTAGTATAAGTGGGAGATTGATGGAGTTGTATACTTAATGTCTAGATTTAAGTAACATGTGAACTCCGTATAAAGCATTTATCCTATTTAATAATAAACAATTATTTGCATTTAATTATATTTAATTAAATATGTGCAAACCATAGTCCTAGATTATATACGTTGTAGTTAGTATGGTGTGAGGCGTCACATGGAAGATCATACTATCGGTTACTCGTATATTAATCGAATAGTCACTCACGACCTAGATGGACAGGGATCAATCCATCGGTATTGTCGTTGTATAATAAGAGGAAATAATTTTTCTTAATTGTTTTATTATACTTGTACACTTGGTGTATTGAGTGGATCTGCTTGAGATTATTCGATTAGGATTGCCTTAGATAATCGAATTAAATCTCAATGTATTTTATTCTTAATCCCTGATATTATTGCAGGTGTGTGCATTTAATATTAGTGACTTTGACTAACCAATGGAATTGTTTAATTAGATATATTCGGACAATTACCGGCAAATTGGGTCACTGTATTTTATGTATGACATGCTGTGAATTATTGACGGGAAAGCGTGTCCCGATAAGGGTTAATAATGTCCCTGAGATGAGCTCATAAGGATTATCATGTAAACCTTGCAAGTGGATTATGATCCGCATGATAATAAAGTTGAGTGGTACTATTCTCGGAATTACAAGAGATGAATAAATTAATTAGCAATAAATATAATTTATTCATTGACATTTCTATCTTAAACATGCGGTATAAATAATACTCTGAAAGATTATTATTTGATATAATATGGTTTAATATTAGGAGTGTAAATATATTTATATAGTGGAGTTAAATATAATTTATGGATTAATTAATATATTTGGGCTTGGGCTCAATTTAAATAATTCCAGGAGCTCAATATTCTACTTCCTTAAGGTCCCCTATGTAGCCTATAAAAGCACCCCTATGGTCTTCTCTTCTTTCATAAGTCTCATAACATGAAATCCATACTTGAATATTCTAGAGAGAGAAAGTAGAGAGAGAAGGATATCCATGGAAGCTTGGAGGATCGTCGCCCACCCCGACGTTCAAGCTAGTGCAAGGAATACGTGGGAAGATCTCAAGGTCATCAACTAGATCTCGATTTTCCGTCAAACGAGAACAAGGTAAAATCATAGAACCCCCTCGATGATTTTAATATTTAATTATCGTAAAAATACCTTGAACCAAGATTCGAGGGACGAGATGATGCGAGCCCCGGTCGATGAACTCGTCAATCAAAAATCCCTTACGTTAACAAAGCACTTTACGCGGCTTTACCTTCGTTTGGTCCGGTAGGTGTACTTGAGTTCCCTCGTTTGTGTGCACCGCGCGCCTCGTCTCTTACCTTTACGACCGTCCACGAGTGGTTCGATGTGGTTTTGCGGGTGGAAAGAGAGGTTTATTTAGCCTTCCTCTAACCGTGAAGTATGAACGTTCGATTAGCACTACGCCTCTCGATACGCTTGGAAAAGCCGGGGATTATTACGATCGCCCGCAAGTCCTCGTATAAACTATGCACTACGCACGTTTAATACGCCCAAGTAATAATTTACAGTCTTATAATCGACTATAAGGGAGGAAGTATGAAAACTTCACACAATAGCTCAAAGGCTTTTTTATTTCAATATGCATAATAAATTACATAGCGGAGCCTCTCTTATATAGAACTCAAAACTTGGAGACCAAGTAAAAGAAAATAATAAACTATTCCTAGAGAATCCTAATACTATGAAAACTCAATAAAGACTCCTAAGGAAATAAATCTCCTAATTACTTAATAAAATAATTACTAAAATAACTAATTAATTAATTAAATAAATAAAATAATAAAATAGGATAGGTGTCGGACGCGAAGCTCTCGGCCGTCCGCTGCCTTCGCCGTCGATCATCGTCGCCGGCCGCCGTCAACTGCTCCTTGCCGCCGTGCCCTGGTGGTTGGTCGAGACCTTCGTCGAGGAATTCATAGGCCATACGTGACTTATGCGAGATGACGCTGGGCTGCTCGTGGAATCCTCGTAGCATGCTACGGGTCCATAAACCTCCCTAGTCGCGCTACGAGCCGCTACGGGAACGCTGTGAGTCACTACGGGAAAACTCGTAGTACCTGGTTCCAGTGGTGTCTCGCTGCGAGGTGCTGCGGGTGACTCGAGTGATGTCTCGAGTGGTGACTCAGTATCACTAGTACGATCCGTATCACGAGACCCGACACGAGGTCGAACCGGGCGGTGGTGGGAGCGGACCACCATACCGCCGGCGGCTCGACGGCTCATGTCGGATGGGTCGAGGGGCGTGAGCCTTGGCTGGGCGCCGAGACTCAATCGAGCACAAGCTCGATCGCCTGGATGGGCTCGACACGAGCTGCTGGTTCTCCCGCAGCAGGATCGCGTGCGATGAGAGCCTCGTCCAGGGACGGCCAGCGGGCTGCTGCGAGCAGCCCGTGCGTGATTGCTCAGCGCCGCTCGCGCGGCTGGACCGCCGCTCGCGCAGCGGTGGCTGATGTTGATCGCATGCCACGATTTTGATCGTGGCGGACGGGCGATCACCGCGGCATGGCTGGGCAGCCCCGTGCGGCTGCTACGAACAGTCGCGAGCCCCACGCGGGGGCTCGACCGGAAAGCCGCGAGTTCTCCCCGCGGCTAGGGTTTCGGTTGGGCTATCCCCGTGGTGGTTCATGGCGGGTTTCCGGCGACCGGGATTTCGACCGGGGTTATCTTTCCGTGTTCCCGACGAACCCGGGATGTCGATTTCCAACAATATTCACTTCTTACCCCAACAAGAATATGCAGTATTTGATCTTCTTCAGATATCTTGTATCCAGCTGCTTGAAGCATGTCACAATATGGCTTCACTTTGTTCAAATAATCTCTTACATACATTGAACCCTTCTTGATTTAACTGAGTTGAAGCTTATACTGCATTTCTTTGCCGCTGATCAGGATCTAAAATTCAGATCTAGGGCTTCCCAGATTTGAGCAGATGTTTCTAAACCAACCACCATTATAATGAGGCTTTCAGAAAGAGAAGATAATATCCATGATGCTAAGAGTTGATCTTGCATGCACCAGTGGTCCAGTGGAGAAACTCAAGGTTTGGCTTCACTTTGTTTGACTCTGGATTGAAGGAAACTCTCTCTGGTGTTTACACTTGTTGAAGAAATCTTTCCAGTCCATATCCTCTAATGGAGGTAGAGATTTGCATTTTCCAGAGAAGGTAGTTGTCTTCATTTAATTTTATAGAGATAAGCTGATGTTGTGGGTGAATGAGAGCACCTGTGTGGTTCGAAACAATATATTGTGAACCATCGGATGTAGAGCTTCCTTGACTCATCTTGTTTGACTCTAGCTCAGCTTTAATAAAGATGTGACAGTGACATGAGGTTGGTCACACCAGCAGCTCTGATACCATGAAAGGATTTGATGATTTAAACATGAAAGAGAATCAAGCTCAGAACCTGCATATCTCAAACATTTCCAAATATGGCATTCATTGATTATCAAAGCATGAAAAACTACGGCTTACATGTTGGTGTTTTTATATGGGGAACACTACCCTAACTACACATTCAATGGACCAGAATAAGTCACATGTGGATAATCTAACAGAGTAGATAACAAGATCACAACTAGCACATTATACTACAAAGATGAGCTGGAAAAGTAGTTAAATAACTATTAGGGTTTTAACTACTGTAATTAGGGTTTTTAACAATATTGTCGGTCATGGACTTGAACAAGTCCAAATTGTAGTATTGGGTTTTAAGAATGAAGCAATGTTTAAAAACAAAAATGGCAATTTAGTTTAAACGAAATTCGTATCCTACAAAATTTTCTTAAAATAAATGCGTTTTTTTTATCCAACATTTGTTTTTCAAGATACAACATTTTGATAGCAACATATATTGCTCAAGATGAGCTAATAAGTTTTTTTACATATTTCATCTAAGGGTGATATAAAATGGGAAAAGGAGAAAACTAATAATTGCAAGAACAAATTGATTTAAGGGAAAGTATATATTAAAAAAAAAAACTTTTGAGAAGAGTATTTGAATGCTCTACTAAAACAGGGTTTAATCAATTTATATGAAGTATAAGACAATATATTATTGTAACAAATCAAAGAATTTATCTGGAGTAGTATAAGACAACAAATTAAAATTCCAGTATAAAAAAAAAAAAAAACTAGCCATTTGGTTGACATGCTTTTGCCAGACATGCCTCTGCCTCTAGGACATATTACTACACTACACTTTCTTATCTATCAAAGAACAACCCCCCATCCATATTTTTACAAAATCATGACTCATGTTGATGTTTCCACAGCCCTTCTTCGGTCATTCGAACGAGCTAGCATTCTAAATGTATCAAAAACGAATAGGCAAACCATAGTTCAGAAACGTTCTGATGCATCCATCCCACCCGGCGGTTACTATCACAAGACCCCACAGATGCGGATTATTCAAAGTGCTTAGCCACGCGTTCCTTAAATACTTGAACTCGGATTTGCATTCCAAGTTAAGCTTAACCGCTGCTGCCAGATTCGATCTGGGCATCAGCTTCTCTTCCGGCCAAGTGCCTGACCCTTTGTACAAAGCGTCCAAGAAAAACCCGAGGCTCGTCGTGAAATTACAATCGGGGAAAGAGCCAGGCACAGGTAACCTGCTGCTCTTCGAGCCACCCCAAGGAATGGCGATGGAAGCATTTTGAGACGAGAAGCTCTCGCAAGACCATATATTGTTTTTCTTTCGAGATGATTTTTGGTCGTGTGCAGAGTAGTTCCAGATTCGGACGTTGGAATCCTTGCTGACTGAGACGAGGTGTTCCCCATCTGACGTGAAAGATGCGGGCCATTGAGTCCCTGAGCTTCGATGACCTTTGAATTTGCAAACAACGTTGGTCCCAGAAATTATACGAACTTGTGAATCGGCGGAAGTGACCATTACTTTGCTCACATCACCCGGACAATACTGAATAACAACGACAAGACTTATAAGATTGTTAGTAATACATATATTACGTAAACAACCCAAGTGAGATGAAAATGTAATGAAAGAAAACCTGAAATCCAGTTATCCTCTTCCCAGACAACTTTTTCCCCTTGAGGCATATTTGAGCTCCCAATTCCAAACGATTATCTATGACATCATAAAAACGGCAATTCCCTTCCATGGACCCAACGACACCTCCCTGAAGAATACACACAACAACAACATGTTTCAAATTCATGATAAGTAGCTGAAGCCAAGAAAATCACACACCTTTCCATCAGGACAGTAACACACGGCTGTCACTATCTCTCTAATATCCGTCCAATCAACAACTCGCCCACCTTCTACTTCCCAGATTCGTAACTTCCCGTCTATTGATCCGCTTATGAAATGATCATTATCAACGGGATTGAACTCCACACAAGTTACTACACATCAAGAATTATCTTTATGTCAGTCGAGTATAAACTACTATCACGTTACAATCAAAATATTATTCGTACCATAATTATTATGTGAGTACACTCTCACGCAATGATCATCTCCCACTCTCCACAGCCGAACTGTTTTATCAACCGACGATGAAAGTAAACTCTGCATTTATAAAAAACAAAACAGACATTAAGAGAAAAACATAAAAGCATTATCATTAATTACTATATATACTAATTACTAACCCCATCCGAGGACCACGAAAGAGACAGCACCTCCCCTTCATGTCCATGAAACTCATGCAGAGGCTTCTCCGATAACTGAAAGACCTTCAAAGGAAGCACAACAGGATCCGAGTCGGTAAATCTCCTCGACGAGCTTTTCATCGAATTCTCCTTCACAGCATTCAGAGGTCCCACCTTAGAAACATGATCAAGCCACAGATACAATCCGGCAGCATCTAAATCTTGCGCGTTCAATTCACTCATAGTGTCATCCTCAAGATTAACCTTCCACACGCGCACCACACGATCCGTCCCACCACTAGCAAGATACCTACCGTCAATACTAAACTTCATAGCCAAGATCGAACCCACGTGAGCCGGAAATTCTTGACCCGTGTAAATAGCCGATAATTCCTTCGACTCTTTTCTAGACGAATGGACACGAACTCCGCTGAAATCGCCGGACCCTGTCTTCTTGTCGATGAGCTCTTTCGTTTTGTCGCTAAACCTGTGGAGCCAATTGGATTTCGATTTCGATTTCTTTTTGAAGTCGGCCATGTTGAAACGAATTTCGGAGTCTTCTTTCCGGAA
Source organism: Euphrasia confusa (assembly GCA_954870475.1). Lineage (NCBI taxonomy): Eukaryota > Viridiplantae > Streptophyta > Magnoliopsida > Lamiales > Orobanchaceae > Euphrasia > Euphrasia confusa. The sequence goes on from OX940949.1 coordinate 22,833,953, forward strand.
CACCTGCTGAACGAGTTTCGAGGAGCCGAATTTTGTCTGAAGCTCGTCGAGGGGTATTTTCTTGTCGGACCCCACTTGGCGGAATGTGGTGTGGGGCCCGTCGTTGTCGAGGACGAACTCTGTCCCGTTGTCTAAGTTCTTGATTTTCCAGATCGGTTCTGCTTGTTCGGGGGAATCGAGATTATTGTTTGCCAGCACTGCAGATTCCCCGTCGTCCATTAATCGTTCGATGTCTAGTCTCAAGTCCTCGAAACAGACCTCGGCCTGATCCTCTGCATCGTGATCATCGGATGTGTGGGCCCTGTCCGAGGTCAGCCCCATCTGCTTCAGAAAACTGTCTCGTCTTTCGCGAACGCTGTTCGGTTTCTTGGTCCAGAAGTCGTATTCTAGAGCACCCTTTACGATCACGTGAGGAGTCATCGGACAACTCTCCGAAGAATCGGATACTTCGTCGTCGCGTGTGTCGAAGAATTGTTCGTCCTCTGTTTCGCTAAAACCGCTCATTGTATCCAAACTCAACCCATACAAATAAAACTTAAAAATGAAATTAGAAAAACAAAAACAAAAATTCAACCATTTTCTTTACCTGATCTCTAAATTCAAGTGAATTTCATTTCATTTCACTATAAAAAACACCGCAAGAAATAACTGATTTTTTTGAAATGAATGAAAAGGTATCACTCTGAAATCGGTAATCGGTGCCTCTCTCCGGTAGCGTCTCTTCCCTTTCTTTTTTCCTTTTTTTTTTTTTTTTTTTTTTTTATTTAATAATTTATTTTATAATTTTGATTAGTACAAATTGTACAATAGTTTAGCAAGTTTGACCAACTCCTTCAACGAAACAGTTTAGATGACTTTTTTTTTTTCATTTTATTTTATTTAATTAATTAGGAATCGCGAACAAAGTCTTCATTTTAATTATGAATTGCGACTTTTTTATATGTATGTCTGGTCAAGAAAGTCTTTAACTTCCTGTAATTACGAGTAATTAATTCATTAAATATGCCTAAAAAAACATTATCTCTGAAAGATTTAAATGATTACGGAAGACATTGCGATCTTTAAGAGATTGCAAAATTATATACTCTAAATTTCCAAAAACATAAATACGGCTTCCATGAGAATTGAGAAGGGAGTCAAAATGATTAATTAGGCTACCATAAATACATGAATTTTATTCTTTGTCTATCCGCGTGAACTAATTATATGTACTTTCTCAATAATTCAATGAAATGTGCATTTGAAGTATTCTTTTGTACGTTAATTAATTTCTTAATTTCTACTTTTATCTATTTAAATACTACTATTATACATGTATATTGTTAATATTTCTTCCATTAGTAGCAAAATTGGACATTTGTTTTTTGCACACAAATTAAAAAAATGACACCCAAATAAAAAAAAATATATATGTTTAAACGTTAACTCAAGTATATTAAAATTTCTTGTGATCCTTTATTGTTATTTTTAAATAAAGTAAAGTAATATATTGCGAGATATGTAAATTATTATAATTATAATAATAAGTTAATACTTTTTCTATTTCATAAATATAAGACATTTTCTTTTGGCATTAAAAAAAAATATTACTTTTTGACTTTTTTACCAAAAAATAAAGGTTATAAACGTATTTTTATTTTAAAAGTAAAGTTATCGTGAATGAAGTTGAAAAAGTAGATAGATAGAGTTAAAATTGTATTTTAATGTGAAAAAAGTAAGAATATTTATTTCATTTTATAGAATAGCCTATGGTCCATTTAAGAAAAATAATCATATTATTACGAATAAGGGTAATTCATAATATTATTTATTTACATTTAAATAAACTAAAATTTGCCATGTAACGTGCATATTTAAATAAATAAAATTTCTTGTGGTTAGATAGAGTATTGTTTTTATAAATTCTTGGATAAAAAGCTTTAACTCCCATAACTTTCATAGAAATTGCGTTTTATTCACGAACTTTTAATAAAATACGTTAAACAATCAAATATTTAACTAGTCCTTCTTCCCTGCGATGCACGTGTATTTAATTCAACTTTCTATTACTCGAGTAGTGCTCTTTCTACTTAAATTTAATGTTTAACATAAACTCATGTTAGATGTAGACATTGATAATTGACAAATAAACATTATTATATAATTGAAATAGTACAATAAAGAAATTACAACGATATTACAAATAATTCTTTATAGACTACATTTAGTTCGATTTATATTTAATCGAATAGATATTTTGCTTTAAAAATAGTTTTGTTAATAAAGTTATTATCAATTAAGTATGATTTATATTTAATAGAATAGATATTTTGCGTTAAAAAATAGTTTTGTTAATAAAGTAATTCTAAAATTATACGTATATAAAAGTCTATTAATATTAATATTGCAATAATTAAGTATCATTTCATAGTATAAATCAAATTTACAAACCAATTGGTTCAACAATAATGAGTTTAGTTCCATTTGAAAATTTCATATTAACAAATAAGTAAAGAAATTTACAGTAACTCAAATCAAAATAAAAACATAAAATAAGTAAATAATTAGTTTTTAAAGCTAAAAACATAGTTAAGTTAATTGCAGTTATAGTTTAAACTTGAATAACCATTTAAACTGTTCAAACATAACCCAAAAAGTATTCAAAATATCAAAATAAATTGTTCAGAAATACCAACTGACAAACTAAAAAAGATTTAAGTACAAATTACAAATTACTTAAACAATGATCATTTTTTCATTGAGCATGCATTCTATCACTCGATCAATTGTATGTCATTCTGAATTAATATTGATTGAATAATTGTTATATTTATAAAATTTAATTATTTTTTGTTACTAATTACTTTATGAAGAAATTTAAACAAAACGTTATTAATAATCTGACAATTCTAATACGGCCACATTGAGTATTGCTTGTCGATCAATTTTTTTTAATAATTATTTTATTTATGCTTATAAATATAATAATTTAGTTTTGCTTGTAAATATAATAATGTCCGACTTTTTCGTTCATGTAATATATTGCATGTTGTGAAAATCTCTTTATTTGATTTACTATATAATTTTTTTTTGTGTTTTAAAATATTTTTTATTTAATATGAGTTTGTTGATATTTTTTTAACCTGTCATTTAATTTATCGAGTTTTTTTAGGTATATTTGCTCAAAAAGTAATACACAAAATTTTAAAATGTTTAATTATAATTATAGAAACAGTATCCAACAGTGATAATGACATTTTATGATTCTTCCAATGTTGAATTCTAATTTTAGAAATGGTAGTCAACATAATTGAGGGAATTTTAGGACGCTTAGTATAATTTAGTGTATAAAAAGTAATTTGTTAAATAAAGATATCCAATATATAATTTGAGATACAAAATTCAAAATATTCACAAAACATTCAAGAGTTACGTGCAAATTTTGAGGAAGAGAAGAAAAAACAAAAAAAAACCAATACCAATAATAAATCTGATAAAAAAGAGACGAAGTGATTTTATAGCTTTTATTATGGTATATTTGGTGGTATAAATAATACTTTTTTAATAGACGGATTTAAAGGAGATTAATATGAAAAAAAACGTGTTAAAAATAAATAAATACATTAAAAATGATTTATTTATTATTTTAAATTTATTAAATTCAATATTTACTATAATTAAAGAGATTATAAATGTATAAATAATATTATCTTTAATAGAATAACGTATTTAAAGAAGATTAAAAAGGAAAAAACGTATTGACTAATTGACTAAAAAATTATTTTTGTAATTTATTACATTAAAAAACAATTTTTTAAAAAAGAAATAATCAACAATTGTATTATTGACTGTTTACTAATTGATTAAATAATAATTTTTTATAATTTATTACTTTAATAAATAATTATTTTGTACAAAAATAATAATCATGAATTGTATTATTGTCTTTTAAATTATTCGAATAATTATTAAATACAATTTTATTTCATTAACTCAATTAATTATTTTAATTCTATTTTAATGATATTTTTAAGTAATACAAATACAAATATTGTTCTGTAACATAAACAAAATTAGAATGAAATTAAATAGAAATATTGTAAATTGTAAATTTTATAAATTACTGTATATTGAATAAATTAAATCATAAATAAAATTAACATATATTACTCTAATCTTATAAGAAAACATAAACAAAAGTTTGGTTCCATTTAAAACTTGTGCAATCCAATATTTAATCTTTTTTCATGGACTTCTAATTGTTGATTTGTATAGTCTTTTATTTATAAAGAAACCTAAAAAATAAACAGGGAGTCTTTTACTTATAAAGAAACCTACAAAGAAACAAAAAAAAAAACAGTAAGAAATACAAAAATTCTCCAAAAAAATGAATCATTAAAAAGCATAAAAAATTCAAAAAAACCTGGAAAAAATACGAAAGTAATTACCAAATAAATTGTTATATTTACAATACAATTATAATCAACAAAATATCAAAACTAAAATTTCTGAATTAGTAAAAAATACTTACATTAAAAGCTGTAAAAAAATAAAAATATTAATGATCAAACAATAATATTAAAACTAAAATTCAAATTAGTAAAAAATACTTATATTAAAAGCTGCAAAAAATAAAAATATTAATAATTAAACGATAATATTAAAATTAAAATTCGAAGATACTTAAGGCTACAAAATTAGTAAAATAATGCTTACACATTTAAGGCTGCAAAAAATACAAAAAACAACAAAATTTATATAGAGCTTTGCAAAAGAAAGATAAAAATATTAATAATTAAAACGATAATATTAAAATTAAAATTGGAAGATACTTACATTTGAAGACATTTGAAGGCTACAAAAAAATAAAAACATTAATTATCAAACAATAATATTTAAATTAAAATCGAATTAGTAAAATAATGCTTAGACTGCAAAAAATACAAAAAACAACAAAACTAGCTCTGCAAAAGAAAGTGTTAGCATGGACAAATTAAAAAAATATAATAGTGAGAGATAAAGAGTGAGTGAAGATAACGGTCCTTTATATAAACACAGATTTAAATTATTCATAATTATAGTAATATAAATAGTAGATAATATCAAATTTATTTAGTTCCTTAAAATAAGAAATAGATTTACCGATATTATTGTTTATATAATATAAATTAATTAATTAACCCGGTTAAATATATTAATAAAAAAATGCAGATTCTCTCATCATTGATTACGCTAATTGATTTTAGTACTATAAATAAATATAGTAGTATAATATAATAAACGTAATTAAATAAATAGTAGTATAATATAATAAACGTAATTAAAAGAGATAAATAAGGAAGAAATGTGATATTTTTAATATTTTAAGTGGAGATTATAAAGGTAAATTATATTATATAAATAAATAAATAATTACGCTAATTAATTAAAAATAATTACGCTAATTAATTATAATTATAGTAATATAAATAGTAGATAATATCAAATTTATTTAGTTAAGAAGTAGATTTACGATATTATTGTTTATATAATATAAATTAATTAATTAACCCGGTTAAATATATTAATAAAAAAATGCAGATTCTCTCATCATTAATTACGCTAATTGATTTTAGTACTATAAATAAATATAGTAGTATAATATAATAAACGTAATTAAATAAATAGTAGTATAATATAATAAACGTAATTAAAAGAGATAAATAAGGAAGAAATGTGATATTTTTAATATTTTAAGTGGAGATTATAAAGGTAAATTATATTATATAAATAAATAAATAATTACGCTAATTAATTAAAAATAATTACGCTAATTAATTAAGAGTGTGAACACAAATTTAATATAACGGTTCTGATTTATTAATAAGTGTGAATACAACAAAATCTAACGGGTAAAAATATACCACAATTGCTACCTGAATTATATATTATAAGAATAAAAATTGCAAATTGCACTTTACTCGAATTATTATTATAATGTTCAAAATATTAATTTTTTAAGTAAAAATATATTTTACCTAAAAAACATAAATAAATAAAAATCAAATTTCAAAAACTATATCATTTTTTACATTTTTAATTTTATTATATTTGAATTTTTTAAATTAAATAATTTAATTTTTAATTTTTTATAATTATTTTTTAATTTTAATAATAATAATTAAAATAAAACTTTAAAAAAAATAAAAAATTATAATTTTAAAAAATAAAAATGATGATATGGATATTATAAGTATTAATTTCAAATTTCAAATTAAATATTATTTAAGAATACAATATACTTTTAATTTTAAAATTTTAAAATATTTAATTTAAATTTAAATTTGTATTAATAAATGATATAGTCATTTTTATTTGATTTTTTATTTTTATGAAATATTATTTTAACTTGTATTATTAAAATAAATAAATAAATAAATAAAATTATTTTAAATATATATTTATTAAATAATAACTTTTTGAACGTAAATTACATTTTTTATTAAATAATTTAACATTTTAAATATTAAAATAATAAAATTTGTGTAAAGTGCAGCTTTTATCACATATTTATTGTATTTATCAAAATTTTGGGAATTAAGTACTTAAGTTAAGTGCAACTCTTACCAAAAAATAGAGGATTAAATACTTTTTACCTTTAAATCTTTTACTATCAATTACTACCAATTTTGGTACTCTTACACATATTTATCTTCTACTATAATCTACTAAGAAAAATGTCATCTCAAAATAATTGTCATATTTTGTATACGGAATTAAGATAAATGTAAATTTTTAATTTTTTAACAAAAAAATAAAGACTAAAAATATATTTTAAAGTGAAAATTAAAATTTTTGAGAATAAATTTTAGAAAATGGATGAATAAAATAGTGTAAATTGTATTTTAAAATTAAAAAGTTAAAATAATTTTATTTTTTTTGATATTTGTCAACTATTGTGTGAAACTGTTAAAAAAAAGTATGTTATTTATTTTGAGATCGTGAAAATATTATAAAATAAAATATATATTTGACACATGTATCAATTAAAACTTTTAATTTTGATTTACCTTGGTAATGTATTTTAAATTAAATAATTAATTAATAGTAATTATATTAATTATTTTTTAATTTTGATTTACCTTGGTAATGTATTTTAAATTAAATAATTAATTAATAGTAATTATATTAATTATGATGAAGATACTTTTTTTAGGTATATTTAAATTAAATTATGAGTAATTTAGAGAAAAAATTAAAATAAGTTTAGGATTTAAAAATAAGTATCATAGTTTACTTCCCTAATAAAAAAAGTAATTAATTGATTGAGTATATATAATTTATTGTATTTATATTAATTGTATTTATAATGAAGGTAAGTTTTTCAAATTGGATTTGTCTATATTAACCTTTGTATTATATTTTCCATTTATTATATACATTTTATATAGTTATTGATGAAATCTTAATGGTTTGGACACATATTCTTGAAATCAATCCCAGAACAGTTTTTTTGGAAATTATTTTTTGATTGCAATTCTGTTTTAGAAAAATTCAAAAAATATCCGTAACCGTTCTCGCATTCTCAAAATACTGTGTATGTTTTTGAGTTCCACCCGAGGTAAAATATTTTTCTTGTTTTCAATTGATAATCTGGAATTTGAGTAAAAAAATCGATTAAGCCAGTCGATATTTGTGCGTTTATTTGCTGGAAACACGCTACCACGTTCTTCTAGATCATCGATCAATCTATTGGAGATGAACTTATTTGCTGGAAACACGCTACCACGTTCTTCTAGATCATCGATCAATCTATTGGAGATGAACTGTGCCTCTTGTTGCATGTGTATATCTCATTCTATATCATCCAACACGTTCAATCCACGTTCTGCTTTTTTAGTTTTATTTTGGGGGTTTTTATGAAAAAGTCGATCGGGGTTGGTTGTACTGGGGTTAAAATATCTGTCCATGACGTATATTATGAAACGGGGTTTGCTAGCGTAGTGTAATGATCGTGTGTTAAGATTGTTGAAACATCCTACAGTTTATATAAATATGGCTTGGCTTTGCAACTTCTTTGTGTACTCGTATATTTTTCTCCTGTGGTGAGTGGCAAATTCACGGTTTCCTTTGTGCGCATTCTCTTGTTGCTGCTCAAAGTCAAGGTTCGGATATTTATGCTTATGTGGATCCTCTTTTTCAGGTCAGATACTAGTATCTTCTAAATACAATTCCCCTGCTAGTTATCATATTATTATGGAACTAAGGAGTATTTGGTTAATTTATACAGTGGATAAATATCGCTTGACGTACTCGTTTACAATCAATTCCGTCCCCACAATCGCGAAGCCAATTCAGATGGTTTCACAGACCGTCAACATCAAACCTCCAAAGACACGACGTCCAGTTAGCATTATAAAAAGCAGTTAACAAGTAGCTTGGTTTACCATAATCGCGACCTCCTTTAAGCACTCGTCAGACCTTGATTCTCTTGACGACATAGTGTCATAATGGAAAAAACACTTAGTAACCGTGTCGAAAGTCAACAAGCTGTAGTGGAATTTCCGTTTGTGGGTCAGCGGAATGAGTATTAAATGCGCGCTCCCCAAGTACTCATACAGCGGCTCAAAGATAAAATCATGCATCCCCACTGCGGCAATGTTAAAAACAGAGACTGTATTCATTTTAAAAAGAAACATTTGGGAAATTAGATATATGGTCATGCCTTTCACTGAATTATCAGTTAACAACCGATTAAGAAACTGTGTGCATCTTGAAATGCCGTATACACTGTACGACAGTATTTGTAGTGTTTGTAATAGATTCATGATTTGACAACAACTACTACTTGGTTATTAGCTAATGTCCTAGGTATAATGTTTAATCTAATGTACATACTATACCGTTACAAAATCTATGTTAATGGTTACGCTAGTTGAAACTGTTTTTGATAGTGTCAAATACTATAAATATCCTAGGTATAATGTTTAATGTAATGTACATAGTACACCATCAAAAACTCGGTTATAATGGTTACAATAGATGAAACTGTATTTAATAGTGTCAATTGAACAGTAATATATTACTATCATCCATCCATGTACTGAAACATCGGCCGTATTGAGCTATTATAACAAAGATATACACTACCAGGAAAGAGTCAATGTTTGCTATATGAGGAATTGAAGATAACTTCATACTTTGAACCTGGTGTTTGAGAAATAATTCTCCTAACACCCTCCGTGATTGGGTTCCCTGAGTCCTCATCATATTGAGGAACAGTGCTTCTAAACTGACAAGTCTGAGAAAAATAAAAAAAATACATATTAGTCAATATACTGTTTAGAAATGTCAATAATGTTTCCTAAGATGCTTATTGATCTATAATCACGTAATGAAGATTTCACGCATAATTGGTAGAATAGTACATATATTGACGATACTTATACACAAAAATTACGATTAATCGGTACATGATGTGTACTGATGTACATGGCTCTGAAACATGAAGTTAGTACACTATTCATTAACCTTAAATCAGAGAGATGAATCAAACTTGACTCTACTAATTGTGATGTTCAGGAACATAGTTTAGTTAGCTAAGTTAATCCCTGCATCCTATTTGTGCTTCATATATAAAACCACTCACAGACATTTCGGGGTTTGGAAATATACTATTTATTTGTTCGTCTAAACTACTGCATTTGTTGTAGTTTAATAAAATATCAGTTTATTGAATACTTTACTATGACAAACACTTTTACAATCTATGTGTAGTGTATGTAACAGACTACAACATTTATGAAACCACTCATAATTCAACCTTCTTTTTATGGGTTGACTCAAAATACTAATAAGTTGTGTGCTATGACATATTTTTAGTAAGTGTATCTATTACTGTACACTAAACGATTCGTCCACAAGCGATTAATAATCTTTACGCAACAACAACTATATACACTGAGTAGAGATTGTAATAGATTCTTAGGTTTGACAAATGAAACAAGTGGATACTTGTTCATAAATATGATTTTGTGGTATCTAGTTTAACTTTTGTGCTCTAATATACTCTTATGAACATTGTTAGTATGAGAGCCCTTGAAAGTGTGTTTGGTAGTGCCCAACACAATGTTCAGGCATTACAACTAAATTATACACTGCCAAATAATGGACAGTGTTTGCAGTAGATACTGTAGTGTCTGTTATTTATCATACACTGCTTATTAGACAACATGATTGGCTTACTCATAGGTTTATGCAAATAACCACTTACATTATTCTATTAGAATACAAACAGGTGAATTAAAAGATGTACTATTAGGATTCTTGGTCACTAATATACTGTTATGAATAGTGTTATTCTGAGTGACTGTGAAAGTGTGACTTATAGTGTCGTCCATGCACAAGGTTCACTCATTGTAACTTAATAAAACACTGCCAAGTGTAGTGCAATGTTCACAATAGATAATGTAGTCCATGTAAACAATGCACACTACTAGTTACACCACATGATTTGCTTATTCATAGATTTATGAAGAAACACTTATAATGTACTATTCGGATACAAACAAGTGACTTAATATATGAAATGGGAAGTCTTATTAAAATTTGACTTACTAAATCAGTGGTTAAGTTAATAATACACTGCCAAATAATGGGCAGTGTTTGCAATAGATACTGTAGTGTTTGTGATTTATCATACACTGCTTGTTAGACCACATGATTGGCTTACTCATAGAATTATACACTTACACTGTTCTATTAGGATACAAACAGGTTACTTAATAGATGTACTATTAGGATTCTTGTTCACTAATATACTGTTATGAACAGTGTTATTCTGAGTGACTTTGAAAATGTGACTTGTAGTGTCCATGCACAAGGTCCAGTCATTGTAACTTAATAATACACTTCCAAGTGTAGTGCAGTGTTCGCAATAGATAATGTAGTCCATGTAATTTATCACACACTACTAGTTACACCACGTGATTTGATTATTCATAGATTTATGCAGAGAAACACTTATAATGTACTATTCGAATAGAAACAGATGACTTAATATATGAAATGGGAAGTTTTATTAAAATTTGACTTACTAAATCAGTGGCTAAGTCATACTATGAAAGATTACTAAATTTGTTTATCTACTTTACATTAGTTGAAGTTGAGGACAGATTGCAGTTCACTTCAGATTTTAAAAAATTTACTTTGTCATTGATTACAACATTGAAACATTTTGAAATTACTAGTTGGAGATTGACCTGGCAGGTTCTTGTTATTTATTTAAGTTGTCGAATTGAAAGAAAATATAAAAGAAAAAAAAAATACCTGATGCATGAATTGCTAGTGCGAGGGCCTTTCAAGCAGCGGTACACAAGCTTGCACTTTCAATGTGTTCGGACCCAAAGAGCTTTTCGAGCCTTGGCCAGAAAACTTCAAGTAAAGCATGCATGGATTCATCTGGTCCCAGACCAGTAGGAAATTGTGTTGCACAATAGTAGAATACAGTTCCAATTCTGCAATAAATCAGGAGTGTTTAGAAATAGATGAACATTATTGATAAAATAAAGAAAGAAAAGAGACAAATTGATTCAAAGGCGCAAGATCAAACCTATGTAACCCTCTTCCAGCTGAGTTGATTAATTCTATATAAGTAGACGGATTTTGTCTCAAAACATGCCCATGATCTTTATCAATCTGAATAAATGTTGAAGAACTACTTTAACAATGAGTTTACAGGATTTGGTAAACAAATATAAGACTGCAAAATTCTTCTTCACTGATTAAACGATGTTTCCAATTTCCACACAGAGGAGATCAAAGCTCACAATAAAGTTTTCCACATAGAGGAGATCAAAGATTACAATAAATTGTATTTTAGAAAGATAACAATGATGACACATCCTTGGTAGATTGTCTAGTCAATCACCCTAGGTGCTTGAGTATTGACTTGACAATACTAATGACATAGCCTCCGACAGTAATACAAGCACTAGTTTGATTACAAATGCAACACATTGAAATTAGGTAAACATATACATAAATGCAAAACGAGCATGAAGGAGTTCCAGATAGATTAGTTGAGATATGTATAAAAAATATAATAGTAGAGCAAAGAATACTTACAAGCTTTCCAATAATTTCATAAGACGGAGAAAGCAATCTAGCGAACAAGTTATTCATCAGCTTCTTGTTAGGGATAGAGCAAAATATCAGAGTGATGGCACCAACCTCTTCGTCTTCGTCCTCCAAGGGTAGCTTCCTGCCTTCCAATCCCTAGCAGATTTCAGTCGATTATAAACAACTAATCAACTGATAATTTGATTATACATGCAATCATCTCGAGAAGTACACTACGTCAATTTCCTACCTATAAACTGATAATTTGGGAAGAATCAAATCCCAAATCCAAGAACCCTAAACCAGGTATGCAATCTAGTCATCCAAAATTTGCAATCGATAGTAAATTCAGAAAAATTACCTTAGCACGAGTACCTTCGAGGTTTGAGCGGAGGAGCAATAACGAAGACGACACTACCGATGAGATCACAAATCTACGCAATGAAGTGAGATTTTCGTTTCTGGATGCAATTTGTGATATACGTGTAGTGTATTGTAAGTAGGTTATGGTTATATGAAAATATTAAGATTTAATACTATTATGGTTTTTTGATAATGTCTCCGATATGGTAAGTGTATATTTAATAGCATCAATTAAGAGATACTATATAATTTGTGAGTAACGAAATATAATAATTTTTTTAATACTTATAAGGGTTGTTTGGGTAATTCTTGTTTTTTTATAAATAGTGTAAAGATTGGTCTTAATATGTATTTTAGAGTAAAATATTTACCTTTTTTAAAAATCCCCCTTAAATTATAGTATCATATTATAATAAATCTCTACATTCACAAGAATCTCAACAATATTAAAATTCATATTATAACAAAACTCTACATTCATAAAAATTAGAATTACACACACTCGCGCGTTAAATGCACGAAAAAGTTAAAATAAATTAAAATTACAAAATTTGTAAATTTGACAATATTGTACCTATTTGATGAAGTCAACTAATTGGCAATGCATTTGATAGTAATCTTTTAATTTCTCTACATTATTTTTTTATTTGACTAATAACTAGTAAAATAATAGGAGATAAAAAAAATTTGGTCCCATAAATGTAGTTTTTTTTCGATTTAGTCCCACATAAATCCGCTTTTTCAATTTAGCCCCAAATATGTCGAATTTGGTTTCAATTTAGTCATTTTTGTACGGAAATTTCAATTTTCGTCAAAATGTGTCCATAAATGCTGACTCAGCGCCACATGTCAGCATCCCATTGGTCAACGACTTTTTTCATTTCTTTTTTAAAAAGTCGTTGACCAATGGGATGTTGACACGTAGCGCTGAGTCAACATTCATGGGCACTCGTACAAAAAGGACTAAATTGAAACCAAATTCAACATATTTGGGGATAAATTGAAAAAGCGGATGTATGTGGGACTAAATCGAAAAAAGATTACATTTATAGGACTAAAAAGTTTTTTATCTCAAAATAATAGTATATCGAACATTATAAAATTAAAACATAAAATTATTATATAGTGGAATATAGTTAATTGGTTGAAGTGATCATTTCCAATTCACTCAACTTTCTCAATAACTTGTTTGTCATCTTTGCCTCAAATTAAGAATAACAAATTATATTTAAATTTATCTTCTTTTTTTTCTATTTAAAACATAAATAATACAAATTATTTTTTATATTCATCAAAATATATAAATACAATTTTAATTAGTGAAAAATGAATCTCAATTCATACCTCATTGTGACTATGAATCATAAACATTGCATCATATTAATAATATTTTTATATATCAAAATCAATAACAAGTTTAAATAACTTAAAATTTATACATATATAATAAATGGTCAAAGTTTATAATTTTTAAATTTATTAATATTTTATTAATATATATATATATATATATATATATATATATATATATATATATATATATATATATATATATATATATATATATATATATATATATGTTATATGCAAGTTTTTTACACATAGTATATATAAAATGTATAAAATAGTATATAAAATGTATATGTTATTTTTAAATTTATATTATTTTTTATACGAAAAAATTATTTTTATTTTCTAAAATGCTATATAAGAATAACTATATATAGTAATATTTTTCCTGCAACCATATTACTCTATGAATTTTTTAATTTCTTCATTAATAATTATTAATTGTGCTAGGGTGTTCATCATTCTCTTGTTCTTGAAAAAACAAAGACAAATAAAATAAGATCATAAATTAAATTTCTTTCAAAAAAATATGATGTACTATGTGATACTTACATGTGTCTACAAGATAGATCTTAGTCTAATAATTGGCATTGTTGGGCAATTGAAGATCGTTAAAAATCAACAAATGCACCTTACTATTCTAACAATTTTTTGCTCCACACATGTTTATTACTCCCTCCGGTCATTGATGTACTTGTTTTTGTGTGCTTTTTCGTATGTTTTTCTTGTGTCGTCGTATGTGGATTGTGTGTCGTGTCGTGTGTTTTTCCTTTGGTTTGGTGCGTTTCACGTGTTTGTGTAGTGTGTAGGTCACGTTGGCGTTTTTGGCGAAGGTGGAGGTATTTTCGAGCGAAACGAGGCGACGAGTGGGCAACGCGTGAAGGACGAAGCTGACCACCCAGGCAGGAGGCCGCTTGACCCCCCAAGCGGCCGCTTGGTGCCCTCTGCAGAACGGACTGGAACAAGCCCCACGCGGCCGCTTGACCCCCCAAGCGGCCGCTTCGCTGAGTGGATCAAAGTTTCTGGAGCGCGAGGCAAGCGGCCGCTTGACCCCCCAAGCGGCCGCTTGGTCCCCGATTTATGAAGGCTGTTGACTTTTGTTGACCGACGCGTTTTGTACAAGAATAGGGTTTTACCCTATTCGAAACACACTTTTCATTCTCTGATTTTGGACGCACGTTTGGAGATACTAAACTCGGTTCCCTAGGAAGATTTCACTCTCGTTTTTCTTATTTTCGAATCTCGGTAAAAGTCGGAGTTAGCCGCCGATAGATACTTGTTTTCCGTTATTGATTCTAGTAAGTTTTTATTTTCTTCTTGTGTTCTTGCTTTAATTGTTTTACGTATTCGTTTATTATTTAACTCTCGTAATCATGCTTTCGTTTATACCAAATTGTTTGATTTCAATTCAAAAGATGAATAGCTAAATTATTCAATTAGGGTTAGGGTGATTTAATTCTCGAGAGTAGGGGTTTGATTTTTGATCGCTTGAAAGGTGTTTGTTAAAATGTCTTGTGAAAAATAATTTGGAATTAATCGAACCACGTGTGAACCAACCGGCAACGGGCGTTCTAGTAGTTTGATCGAACACGTGTGAACCAACCGGAAACGGGCGTTCTAGTGTGATCTATGCGAACTCTTATCGAACTTTGAAATCGAGAATTGAGAATCCCGATCCCTAATCCTTTCTCTTAGTATTCAAAAACCTTTTTTTTACTAGTACTCGTCTTTTCATTCTATTAGTTAGTCCGTAGTTTAAAACAAAAACAAACCAAAATTTGCATTATGCTATTTCTTTCTCTTTTTCTCGTTGCAAATAAATAAACACTTTTACACGCCGATAGTAGTGTTCCTCGAGATCGACTCGGGCGAGTTGTTTCGGCAACTAGTTCGGTTAAATTTAATTGATTTCGCCGCTATAAAAAACGACTTATCAATTTGGCGCCGTTGCCGGGGAACACTTTAGGCACTAGTATTAGTGTTTGAGTGTTTGCAACTTTCTTTTTATTTTTTTATTTTTTATATGATTATTATTTCTCCCACCGGTGCGTTTCATGTTTTTGTCA
Source organism: Euphrasia confusa (assembly GCA_954870475.1). Taxonomy (NCBI): domain Eukaryota; kingdom Viridiplantae; phylum Streptophyta; class Magnoliopsida; order Lamiales; family Orobanchaceae; genus Euphrasia; species Euphrasia confusa. The sequence continues at coordinate 22,849,810 of OX940949.1, forward strand.
AGTTTTTGTTTAAGCAGTGATGAATTCATACAACAACTATGCGTGGGAGTTTACAAGGCCTCAGACAAGCATATACTATGAGCCTTCACCTTATGAGGAGACATCACAATTTGGTCCGTACTCTCAGTCATACATTCCGGGAAGGCAACCATATTCCAATTGTTATTGGGACCAGCCTCAGGACCAATGGTCTTCTCCGAATTTGACGTACCCGCCACTATATCCGATGCAACCTGAGCCTCCATACAAGCCATCATTGGATGACGTTTTTCAAGATTTCATGCAGACGACCCAACAGTTAATGAAATCAAATGAAGCGGCGATCAAAGCAAATGAAGTGGCGATGACAATAAATGCTGAAGCAAATTTGTCATACCCTCCACCGTATTCGATGCAACCAGTGCCGTCATATAAGCCATCTTTGGAGGACACTTTCCAGGATTTCATGCAGATGGCTCAACAAGCCATGAAATCAAACGAAGCGGCAATAAAAGCGAATGAAGTTAGATTGGCAGAAAGCGTCGAAGCGGAAGAAAGGTCTAAGCTCATAGGAGAGATGATCGATAAGATGTGCAATAAAAGAGAGTGGGTACACGAGGATGAAAATCTCCAAAGTGACTACGAAGATAATGAAGTAGAACCGAATGAGGTCGAGTCCAAAGTGGAGCATATGTACGTCAATGAACTTAATTTGGAGGAAGATGACGAAGAAGACACGATAGAGAGCATGGTGCTAGAGGAGATTACACCGAGAGTGTTGCATAAAGCCGAAGACCCATACAAGTCGTCCATTCTACCTCCTAGACAACTAGAGCAAGTGACATTCAGTATCAATGTAGTAGTTGACAATCAAGAGGGGGTGCATTTACAAGAACGGGAGCCAACAATGCTATATATCGGTCTTGAGTCTCAAAGTTCAAATACCAATGACACGAAAGACGAGGGCAAAGAGGTAGGGGATGTAGTTCTCAAGCATCAATGTATTATCAAATCACCCTCTTCCTCTCCTAGTTTTTTGGTAGATAAGAAGTTGATACTTCATGCTTCCTCACTTAAGATGATCGACCTTAAAAATATTGAGGAGTCGAGAGTTCTTCGTGCTCATCACTCACCCAAACCGCATGATCCAGGTATTTTCAAATCTATTTGTGTCGTGGGTGAGGATAAAACATCTTCGGGTAAGGTTGATTACAATGAGGTCATTAGTTCTTTTGATGCCTACATTGTAAATTGTTTTTACATTTATGATATTATTCTTTTGGCCGAGATGGTGTTCTTGCAGAAAAGTAGCTCGATATTTTTATTTCTCGATGTTCAAGCCAAGCAAGAGAAGCATGTTGAAGATAGTGTGGGAATGATTAAGATACTCAAAAGCGATAAAACAAAAGAATCACCTCCACCAAAATTAGAGATCAAGGGATTGTCGAAGCAATGGAAATATGTCTACATAGATGACGAAGAGCACACCTTCCACGCTTCCCGGTACAACGAGATTATGGGCGTACTCCGGGGGCCACATTACCCACCATCCCATCCTTGAGAATAGGCTGTAACTTCTTACGGCCTAGGTTTTTGTCTTTTCCTTTTTATTTTGTTGTGTGAGTTGTTTGTGTGTTTTCATTTCTTTGTTTGAGTTACGGGTGAGCATGCTCTTGTTTGATTGATTTTTTTTTCCCGTGATTTGTCGTGTTGGTTAACCATGTGGACATGGTTTCGTACTAAGTGTGGGGGGGAGGTCTATTGATTTTGATGCATGCTCGGTTTTAGTTATTGTTGTGTCTTTCGTTTTGGTCTTTGTGTGTTTTTGTGTGCTTGCCAATCGCTCTATGATGTTTCTTGAAATTATGGATAAATCCTTGGTGCTTTTATGTTGGATATGAATAGCTTAGACCCCTTGTGTAGTCACTTTGATGTGATGGTGAGTTATATGCATGTTGACTTCTTCTTGTCCATTTGTCCTTGTGAGATTTTGAGCCTATCTAGCTTTCTTCTACGTGCGTAATACTTCGTTGTCTATTTGAGCTTCTTTTTCTTTCTTATTCTATATTGTGTGCGCCCGTATGAACTAGAATAACTAAGCCGTGATTTGGTTGTGTTTAAGACTTGATAATCATAACTTGCTTGATTTTGAAAATGATTGGGAGTTGATCGATTAGGTTAGCCATTCGAGCCGCTTTACTTTTGTCCTTGAGCCCGTCGTGGGACACCCTAGATAGCCCCGTTGAGCCTACATTTAGCCTTTCTTTCTTGTCATAAACGTCGAGGAGGGAGTGTTGTATTTGTTGGGGTGTGCTTAATTAATGAAGGGTGTTGAGTAGTGTTGCTATTTGCTTTCTTTTGTAATAATCGAGACATGTTATAAGTCTCCCAAAAAACAAAAAATAGAAAATGAGACGTACTAGTAGTCTCCAAAAAAAAAAGAAAAATCGAGACATGTTATAAGTCTCCAACAAAAAAAAAAAAAAAATAAATAAAAAATAGTGTAGTAGTTTAATAAAGTTAGTATGACTCGCTTGGACATTGGTTTTGGCTTTATTGTGTTCTTAATTTTTTATTGGAGTTGTCGGAGGTTGTGGTGCGAACTAAAGGAAGTTTGGTTGTGGTGACGCGTGATTGAAAATGTAGTCCACTTTTCCCAAATTATCCTGAATACCTTAAGCCTAGCCCCGTTACACCTTATTTATCGATCGCCCTTGATTCTTAAGATGGTAGAACTTGATTTGTGGAGAGCACAATTAAATAACGTGTTTAGTTTTTGTTCTTAGGTGCGTATGATATTATTTGAAGCTCTTTCATTTTCCTTACATGATCGTCTTTGTTCCCTATATGCTTATTCTTCTTTGAGTGCACAAGTACATTTTTTATTATCTATCCTTCTCTTGTGCACAATTTTGAGTGAACCTTATATTCTTCGAGTGTAAAAGAAGAGAGTGAATCTTTGTGAGGGACGTCGGATTGGTCACTTGTATTGAAACTCGCTTGATTGTCTTTGTGCTATGTATTTGGGGTCGAGGCTATTCACTAGGATTGTTTTGGAAGCACCGAAAATTTGTTTGTGATTTTGGGAGGTTGAATAGGTTATTGGCTCGTTGTGTTCCTTGTATTCTTTGCTTTGGTTTTATGTGTTGCTCTACTCTTGGACTTTGCTAGGGACTAGCAAAAGCTTAAGTGTGGGGGAGTTGATGTACTTGTTTTTGTGTGCTTTTTCGTATGTTTTTCTTGTGTCGTCGTATGTGGATTGTCTGTCGTGTCGTGTGTTTTTCCTTTGGTTTGGTGCGTTTCACGTGTTTGTGTAGTGTGTAGGTCACGTTGGCGTTTTTGGCGAAGATGGAGGTATTTTCGAGCGAAACGAGGCGACGAGTGGGCAACGCGTGAAGGACGAAGCTGACCACCCAGGCAGGAGGCCGCTTGACCCCCCAAGCGGCCGCTTGGTGCCCTCTGCAGAACGGACTGGAACAAGCCTCACGCGGCCGCTTGACCCCCCAAGCGGCCGCTTCGCTGAGTGGATCAAAGTTTCTGGAGCGCGAGGCAAGCGGCCGCTTGACCCCCCAAGCGGCCGCTTGGTCCCCGATTTATGAAGGCTGTTGACTTTTGTTGACCGACGCGTTTTGTACAAGAATAGGGTTTTACCCTATTCGAAACACACTTTTCATTCTCTGATTTTGGACGCACGTTTGGAGATACTAAACTCGGTTCCCTAGGAAGATTTCACTCTCGTTTTTCTTATTTTCGAATCTCGGTAAAAGTCGGAGTTAGCCGCCGATAGATGCTTGTTTTCCGTTATTGATTCTAGTAAGTTTTTCTTTTCTTCTTGTGTTCTTGCTTTAATTGTTTTACGTATTCGTTTATTATTTAACTCTCGTAATCATGCTTTCGTTTATACCAAATTGTTTGATTTCAATTCAAAAGATGAATAGCTAAATTATTCGATTAGGGTTAGGGTGATTTAATTCTCGAGAGTAGGGGTTTGATTTTTGATCGCTTGAAAGGTGTTTGTTAAAATGTCTTGTGCAAAATAATTTGGAATTAATCGAACCACGTGTGAACCAACCGGCAACGGGCGTTCTAGTAGTTTGATCGAACACGTGTGAACCAACCGGAAACGGGCGTTCTAGTGTGATCTATGCGAACTCTTATCGAACTTTGAAATCGAGAATTGAGAATCCCGATCCCTAATCCTTTCTCTTAGTATTCAAAAACCTTTTTTTTACTAGTACTCGTCTTTTCATTCTATTAGTTAGTCCGTAGTTTAAAACAAAAACAAACCAAAATTTGCATTATGCTATTTCTTTCTCTTTTTCTCGTTGCAAATAAATAAACACTTTTACACGCCGATAGTAGTGTTCCTCGAGATCGACTCGGGCGAGTTGTTTCGGCAACTAGTTCGGACGCTACGAAAACGACTTATCAGTCATTAATAGATGTCATACTTTGATGGACACGGAGTTTAAGAAAATTGTTATTTTTTAATTTTTTAATTAAAAAGTAAAGAGTAGAAATATATTTTAAAAGTGAAAAGTAAAGTAGTTGTGAGTAAAGTTTAAAAAATAGGTGAGGTAAAGTAGAATAAAATTGTATATTAAAATGAAAAAGTTAGAATAATTATTTCCTTTTTTTTTTTTTTTTTTGGGTGTGTCAACTATTGTTGGACACCCCTAAAAGGAAAGTATGTCAAGTGTCTTTGGACCGAGGGAGTACATTTTTTTCTTCACACATTTTTTTTGCTTTATTTTTCAAACATAATTATTATTTATTGATTCATTCTTTCACACATTATTTATTATATTTTTGTTTCATTCTTTCACACATAATTAAAATATTTTTATTATTTTGTGCTCCACGCATATTTATTATATATTAATATAATTTTTTCTACACGTATAATTATTGAATATATTTTATATTGAAAAATAGTTGCGAGTAAAGTTATGTGTTTCATTTACTTTATATAAATATTCAATATAATTTTTTTTAGACGTATAAATATTATTCGTGTTTCATATATAATTTACTTTTATAAAATATATTTTAAAGTGAAAAATAAAAATAAAATAGTGGCGAATAAAATTAAAAAATAGTGTGTTTCATATATAATTTACTTTTATAGAATATATTTTAAAGTAAAAAGTAAAATAGATGCGAGTAAAGTCAAAAAAATAGGTAGATAAAATGAGACCGTATATCTTACACCATAGGAGCAAGATGGGCATCTTGCTCCGGCCCATCATATAAAAATAAATCCAAGTCAAATCCATCCCAATAACATTGCTTACCTCATCGAATATGTCATCTTTCACGATTACATCGTCTCAAACACTGTCTTTCAGAAACATTCTCTTCGCCCGTTCCACCGCACTCCGGCATCGTTCGCCGTCAAACCGAAGCTATTCTCCATACACTCGCTCCGTCTCAGATTGATTTCTTATTCTCTGTCTCCAAGCTTCAATATGAGCTACGTCGATAGTGAAACCTAATATCCTCTGCGGCTAAACAACGTTGACGGTGAAACCTAACCGGAACTACGTCGGTGCGCCGGTGACCTTTAGAGCGACACTGGTGAAATCGAATCAACGTCGCTGCGCGATTTGTCTGATAACTCTAGGTAATTTCTTAATCCTTCAATTGTAATTTTTGGCTACCTTAACTATTGATTGCGCCGTTCTCTACTTGCAAAATCGATGAATTATCTCGGCATGTTTAAAATGCAAACTCTTATTAGTTTGGAAAAGCTTCAATAATGACTATTGTTTGATTTTTTCTAGCTGAATGATAATTGTTTGATTTTTTTTCCTTCTAATTTCAATTGGTTTTCTGATTATTGTTCACAGATTTATGGAGAAATAATGGTTTTTAGTTTTCAATATACTTTTCATTGTTGCTCAGATTACTTGTATGTTTGAGTTTTGCTTGTTGATAATTGAGTTTGAGATACAGATTGTGAAAATGCAATTTTATGAGTGTAGTCAAAGTGTTTGATGGTTTGTCTCAGGTGAAGTTAGTAAACATAAATTGTTGGATTAGATATATAATAACATTAATTGTATATGAAGTGTTCAGTGTTTGATGGTATGAAGAAAAAGATATTCTCACTCAAGCAGCTGCGAAGATGGGAGGAGGTTTCTCATCGAGGTACAAATTAACAAAATTCATAGTATTAAAACCGATTTCCGGCGAAGAGATAATTATGGATTCAGATCGTTTTTGTTGGTTTCTGATGACGTAAGTGTTTTGTAGTATAATAGAGCAGGCCACAGGCTTTATGACTACTGGATTGCTTATCAATTGATTATGAATGAGGCCGATGTGATCCCTATTACTTTCAGGATGAATGTTTTTACGGTGGAGTTCGAAGGCGAATCGCTCAATGCCACCGATTACTTGATCCCCCTTTACGTCTGGGGATATAGCGTTATTATGCATTCGGTCAAAACGGTATTATCTCGATAAATTTTGCTACTGTAAATGTGTTTTAGGGATTATGATAAAGAAGAAAAGCATTCAACGACTTGTGATTTGGCTACTTTGAAGTAGTATAAGAGAATAAATACACATTAATTTCCAATTATCTTCATTTTTTATGTATTTTTAATTTGCATTTTTTTGTGTAAATGAATCAGCTAGCAATCGCGAGAAACATCTTGTTGCAAAGGTTTATTCCAAATGAGATTGAGTCTGAAATTCGATAACCAGATGATGGCAAGCAAGAATGACTATGGTAATTAGACAAAACCTGATGGGTAGTTTAGTAATAATGTTTTCTTGCAATAATCTTGTTTGAAATTAATAATAGAAAAAAGCTATTATTAGTTGATTGTGATTTGTTCATTCAGAGTTTTAGGAACAATTGTGATTGTAATGTGAAATCTTGGCAGCTTAGGGTGACGTTGTGTGTTTGTTTTGTCAAATGAACTGAAGGGTTTTAGTCAGATGAATTAGATAAAGTTTTCGTTTTTCTAACCTGTCACGGGGATCCTATACAGGAGTGTGTTCGGCGCAACACCAATAAGTTCAAGTCCAAGGGAGTCTGTGATATGTGTAGCTATCAATGATCCCTATGTACTGAATGGATGGCCAGAGAAGCTTCGGGCTAAGGACGTTCGATTTGTGATGTAACATACTACTATCTATCTTTACAAGTGCACTTTATTTTACATCATGTTGGCATGAAAACGCGAAAAACCAGAACCATCATTTTGATGCAATCTTTACAAATACACTGTTGTTATAGATTTCTAAAAATACTCACACTTCATATTCATATTATGTTATCTTTCATTCTAAGTAAATCTCATACTCCATATTTATATTGCATCATCTTTCATAATAAATAGAGCTCATTTTTCATTTAAAACAATTATTATTAATTTTTTCAGCTGCAAAATATTTTTTCTACAAAAACCTACATAAGAAAGAATTATTCTTCACCAAAATAGGTAAATTTCTGAACGTGCTCATAATTCATATCAATAGTATGTCATCTTTCATTAAAAGATAGTTCATACATCATTTATATGAATGAAAAATGTGCATAATGATACTTCAATGACTGAATATATCTCATACTTCATATTTGTACAATATCATCTTTCATAATAATAGACTTCATCTTTCGTTTTTAAAATTAAAACAATGCTTGTTCAGTGATCGTGTATGTGTTGGAATTCGATATCCCGGAGTTGCCGGAATTGCGGAACATGACAACTCCGATCAAAAACCCTTCGCCGGAGATCACGCGAACACCACCGCACGCGCCGGAGCACGACCGAGGACACGACGCACCCGAAGGCACGCCGCTGCCCCAGCCGAGCCCCCGCGAGCGGGGCTCCATGCGATTACCGGTCGCATCGATCGATCGATTGGGGTGGGGCTGCCTAGCAGCCCCCGCGGCGAGTCCGGCGACTCGCCGCCGCCTGGAGGTCGGCCACCTTCACGGTGGGGAGGGGCGGCACCAGCCCGCGCCCTCCGCGATCGATCCAAGCGATCGATCGCATCCCCTCGGCTCCAGCCGAGGGTTCAACCCTCTCGCCCCGCCGAAACCCTAGCGGGCGATTGGCGTGGTCCGGTGGCTTCGCCACCACCACGCGATCGTCCGTCTACTCCGGGTTCGACCCTTGGATCTTGTTTTTCGATAATTGATTTCATTAAGAATTAAATAGCGGAAATATTTAATTCACCTTTCGATTCGTTGTGCGAAGAAACGAGATCTTATGATGACCTTGAGATCTTCCCACGTATTCCTTGCACTAGCCCGGACGTCGTGTGGGCGACGATCTACCGAACTCCATGGATCCTCCTCTCTACTTTCTCTCTCTAGAATTGTGATCTTCAAGTTATGAGAATAGAGAAGACCATGTAGTGCTTTTATAGGCTACGTAGGGGATCTAAAGGAGGTGGAATATTGGGCTTCCAATATTGAAGATTAAATTGAGCCCAATGCTCAAGTCCATTAATCCTTATCAATATTAATTAATTCTATTTTCCACTATATAAAATTAATTGCACTCCCAATATTAAACCATATTATATCAAATAATATTTCTCCGGTAGTATTATTTATTCCGTGTATTTAAGATATAAATATCCATGAATAAAATTAATTTATTGCTAATTAATTTATTCATCTCTTATATCCGAGACTAGTACCATTCAACCTTAATTATTATGCGGAACGAATCCACCTGCAGGGTTTACATAATAATTCCTTATGAACTCATCTCGGGGATATTATCAACCCTTACGGGATACACTTTCCCGTCAAGTATTCACGGCATGCCATATATAAAATACAGTGACCCAACTTAACCGGTAATTAACCCAATAATTAAATCGGTTAATTCCTTTGGTAAATCAAAGTCACTTATATTAAATATACACACCCGCAATAGTTTCGAGGATTAAGAATAAAATACACTGAGACTCGAATCGATTATCGCCGGCAATCCTAATCGATGAATCTCAACGATCCGCTCAATACACCAAGTGTACAAGTATGATAAAATAATCAAGACAGATTATTTTCTCCCTCATACAACGACTATACCGATGGATTGGTCCGTGTCCATCTAGGTCGTGAGCAACTGTTTGATTAAATACGAGTAACCTATAGTATGATCTTCCGTGTGACGTCGCACACCATACTAACTACAACGTATAGAATCCTGGACTATAATTTGCATATATTTAATTATAAATAATTAAACGCAAATAATTGTTTATTTGATTAAATAGATTAGTGGCAATGGATCGTGAGTTTCCGTTGCTTAAATCTAGACATTAAGTACACAACTCCAACAATCTCCCACTTGTACTAAGGTCTAGTCATTTCCTCCAAACTCCCGACTCCCATACTCATCACGTGCTTAAGTTGTACTTCCAAGAAGTACTATGTGAATGAGCACTCTAGGTTGCCGCTCTGAAGTTATCTTGGTGACTACAGCGTCGTCTCCCTCGACGATGATTCGTATCAGGTGGTACTTGCACTATGTGTTATCTTACACTTATGGACTTGTGATTTCTTACCATTTGCCATCGCACCGCTATATACATAGCCTTTTGGCAAATTAAGAATCACCTCTAAGTCCCAGAGATTATCCCGGAGTTATACCAAAACTTCCGCTGCCTCTGAGGCCGCTATTTGGTTACCCATGGCAGAGTCCGAAAAGCATCGTGCTTATTACTCTTCCATGTTAAAACTCCTTCTCCTTCAATAGTGAAACACATAGCCTGATATCGACTTACACCGGTCCTCATTTGATTAGAAATCTAAGAGAATGTAATCCAAAGGAAATGCCCGTCTGCTTCGTAGTCTAGAACAGTACTTCGAAAGTACTTTTACAGCAGTCGAATATTCCTTTCCAGGATTACCTTGATATCCTCCCACTATGCTCACTGCATAGCCGATATCAGGTTCTCGTTTTCAACATTGCATTTATTAAGCTTTCCACACTTAAAGCGTAGAAACTGCTTTCATTGCTTCTATCTCCTTTTGTGTTCCCAAAACACATATCCTTAGATAGATGCATTCCGTCTCTGAAAGGTAACGAACCTTTCTCGGAATCTTGCATGTTAAAATGAACCATAATCATATATATGTAAGATGTCCAGGAGAAGTACAATGTTCTTTTATTGAGATCCTAGATCTTAAGAACATGCTCTAACTTCTTCTTTATCTCATATATCGATTTTTCTAGACAACCATCATTTTATGTCTGACAACATCTTTACATTGTTGCCAATGATAAAATGTTATCTACATAAAACCTCCGAGAAACACCACCTTGTTTCCATCACGTTTCCCATACACACGATTCGTCAATGCCTTTTGATGAATCCATCAAATGGACTATCTCATCAATTCGCAAGTACCACGAACTCAATGCTTTGTTTCAATCCATAAATGGATCAACTAAGCTTGTACTCTAAATGATCTCGCCTCTTAGCAATAATCCTTATTGCTCTCCAAGAAGGCACATTTAGATCTAGTACTGCCTTCATGTAGATCTAGGGATCGATTTCACGTATACTAGGTCCAGAGTCCGAAGACTCACCTAGTTTTATGAATATCTCCGGTTGTTATACAACCTCCCACTACAATAGCGTTCCGGTGTATAAACAGTAATAACAGTAGGTGCAGTTAGTGGTGTACCGCTACTCGGTTCGGCTGGTTCTAAGTCTTAATCGTTTTCTCTCTTTTCAGAAGTATCATGTCATTTTGGGCTTGTGGTTCATCTAATAGTCTTCCTCTAAGAACCGGGCGTTAGAACTTATAACGTCCTTCTGGTTCATAGTACTATCGAACACACATCTTTTGTTCTTCTAGGATATTCTACAACCACATTTGAATGCGCCGTTGTTTCCAAGACATATCCATAGAACATAGGTAGTTCCGTTTAACTCGTGCTTTTACTATTTTTATAAGAGTTCCATTTCTTATTTCCGACACACCAATCTTACAGAGGACTGTATGGTGTAGTCACTTGGGATCCAATCCCAAGCTCTGATCATAAATCAGATTCAATCAATTCTAATACTTGTCCGGATCTTATATCTTATATCCATAAAGGATTGCTTAGTCGTATTATCTTCCAAATTAGATTCTTAGGTCGGAAGGTCCACTCCTTCAACTTAATTGATCTTACAATCAATTTTCGACCTTTGAACTTCTTATTTGAATAAATATGACTCAGCATAAGATTCCACAAGTATAAATGATTTAATAAAGAAATCTCTTATTAGTAAAACGAGTTGTATAAAACGGTTCGTCGCATCGTGGTAGACTCAGGATTCATCATTTATATATTGCTAGCTAATGTACCAAAATAGATAATATCATTATCTCTTCTTATAACCATCAAATGATTAAAAGAAATAAAATATCCATTCATTAGAAATCCAGAACAAAGTTCTTTCTAATATGAAAGGTACATAAAAGCAATAACTCAAAATGAAATCCTATAAAATGTCCTCCACTGCAACAGCTGCCTCCTTACAGCATTGCCCATGTAGACTACGATCTTTTCTTTTCTAAGTCGTCGGGTTTCCTGGAACCCTTGCATTTAGAATGCACATACCGCCAGTGGTTCCATATCTACACACCAGGTTCCGGTAGATAATACCACTGACTATGTTTTACGACTAAAGAAATTTCGTACCTTCTTTGAGAGGATAATCAGACTTCCAGTACCCAGACTGTTTGTATCGAGAATACTTGCCTCATGGCTTTCTCGTCCCATCTCGTGGTCCAAAAAGAACCACTGGGTTTATTTGCTTTTCCTTTCCCCCGTTCTTGCCTTTAGGTTCGAAACCTTTGGCATTGGCTACAAGAGCTTGCGATTTCCGTCTCAACTCGTCTAAAAGGTCAATCATCTCAAAAACGTGTTTAAACGTTTCCTCGAAGCGACTGGCCTTTATGAGTATCCTCATCGCTTCTTGTCTAGCCGCCTATGTCAATAGGCTCGGGAGGACAAAGCTTACTGAGTACAACCTTGCACTCTTTAACAGTTTGGGTAATGTCTAGATCTCTATTCCAATCATTTCATTTAGGGACCAGTGAGTTTAAAATCCTTAAGTATCACAGAAAGTGGGTTCAAAGCCATATCCTAATCTATGAGCACATATAACAACAAACAATCGATTTAATCTCCGATATTATCTCCTTCAAATAATATCATTAAACCACTAATCACATCTAAAATCCCATCAGATATGGCAAGCCACGATAGTGTGGACGTTTACCTACCCAAATGATTTAGCAATTAGATTTGCTTCGGTCGTACATCATCATTAGCGTTACTTCGATGGGAAGAATACTAAGAAGCGTACCTAAGTGTAAACCATTACTCAGTATCTAAGAAGATTGTTTGGGATACGCATATTCACCGCAAGCCACGATAGTGTGGACGTTTACATTAACATACGCTCCTTTACTCCCTTCTATAACTGTCAACATCAATCGTTCCAAAATCCCATTCAATGTAGCAAGCCACGATAGTGTGGACGTTTACTACACCAAAAGATTTTTACAATTGACTCCCAATTACTTGATCCATTCGATTTTGTAAATCAAGACGCGGAGAATCATAAGTGAAACTCGAAGTTTCTTACCAGTGATTCACCATGCGAACAACCCTATTTCTCATAGAATGAGGGAGCCGAGCAGACAATCGATCTAGTCATCAAATGACACGAAAGTCTCTAATTTGTGTCCTCGACATGACCAAGTGGCTTTGGCTCCATTCCACTCCCCGGGGTGAGAATGAGTCGACTTGAAATCAGTTTTGGAAAGACAAATTAGGCATTGTTTGATAAACTTAATCAATGTTTCTCGTAAGAGGAATTACAAGAATTCTCCTCCAATGACTTGTCTATACGAACTTCAAAAGTCCATAAAAGTCACCAAGAGAACAGCAATTGAGACCATGGCATTGTTTCCAATCCCTCTCCCACTTAACTTTTTATAACAAAGGGATACGCTATCTAATGCATAATTAAATACACATAAGCATAATCACAAACACACATTTCATGCAAGTACGTACACAAATAATCAAATAATTGCTCAAGTAAAATTATTTCTCGACTATTCGTACCTTGATGAATTCCTGCATGCTTGCCTTGAGTCTTCATTCTACGTCTTGAATACTTTGCCGAGCGACGGAAAAATTCTTTGATTCTCATATTTAATTTATTTTAAATAAAATCCAAGATTCCAATTCAAAAATAAATTTGAATCAATCTAATGATTTTAAATAAAATACTCCAATTAAATAAAATCAATTCCATTGATTTCCATATTTAATTCTATTTTAAATAAAATCCAAGATTTCCCAATTCAAAATAAATTTTGAATTAATCTAATGATTTTAAATAAAATACTTAAATTAAATAAAATCAATATTATTAAAATCCATTGATTTCCATATTTAATTCTATTCTAAATAAAATCCAAGATTTTCCAATCCAAAATAAATTTTGAATTAATCTAATGATTTTAAATAAAATACTTAAATTAAATAAAATCAATATTATTAAAATCCATTGATTTCCATATTTAATTCTATTCTAAATAAAATCCAAGATTTTCCAATCCAAAATAAATTTTGAATTAATCTAATGATTTTAAATAAAATACTTAAATTAAATAAAATCAATATTACTAAAATCCATTGATTTCCATATTTAATTCTATTCTAAATAAAATCCAAGATTTTCCAATCCAAAATAAATTTTGAATTAATCTAATGATTTTAAATAAAATACTTAAATTAAATAAAATCAATATTTTAATAATTTCTCAATCCTATTTAGATTAGATCTCAAGAATCCTAATTAAAATGGAATTTTGATTCTTCTCAAGTCTTCTAATCCAAGTAGGTATAGGATATCTAGAGAAACTAGGATTTTCTTTCCTAATTTAACTCTCCATCTAATTCCATTATTTAATTCCATAATTAAGAAATCTAATCCAAATAGAATTTGAATTAATTCCAAAATTAAATTAAATAATATTAGAAAGATTAAATTATTTCCGGAAAGATCGGATTTACCGGGACGAACCGAAACGAATTCCGATCGACCCAAAAACGAACCATGAACATCAACTGCATATGCACATGCATATTGTCCCACGAGAATTAATTATAAGCCTATGCATATCCAGCATGCATGACCATGCAAAGCATGACTTCAATTAATTAATTCATGCAGCAAGTGGGTTAATAAGGCGAGAGAAAAAATTTACGATCGTCTTCTCCGGCGTCTGTGCACGAGCCCGGTTGATTTCCGGCATGGCGTCTCCTCTGACGACACACGAGCCCGGTTGATTTCCTCGTCACAGCCCACGCAAACCCTCGTGTCCAGCCGTGCTCGTCAGCGCAACCCGCGACGACGAACAACGACCCCGATGCCTGCGCGGACTCCCAGCCTGACGACGCCCTCGACGTCCAGCCACCTCGCCGCTGCTCCAGCCCGCACGCCCAGCCTACAAGCCTTGGCGATCATCCCGTCCGAGCTCGGATCCGAAGCCGCGTGCGTGTTGCTGCCAACGCGACTGCCGAGCACAACTGCCGGCTGCCGGCGAACCACCACCACTGGTGGCACACGCCGGCACGCCCAGCCACGCCCCTGCTCACGTCCAGCAACACCCGCAACCCTCTCCCGAGCCCACGGTCGATTGACAAGGTTCGATAACTCCAAAAATAAATCCTCGATTTTTAATAATTAAATTTTCCGACAAACACGATTCATACGAGAGAGAAAACATAGACGTAGAACAATATAGCACAATAATTTAACAAATTAAATTAATCTATGGCCATATATATCGAGAATCGATTATCGAAACAATTAACGAAAAAACGTAACCGTACGCTCTGATACCAATTGTTGGAATTCGATATCCCGGAGTTGCCGGAATTGCGGAACATGACAACTCCGATCAAAAACCCTTCGCCGGAGATCACGCGAACACCACCGCACGCGCCGGAGCACGACCGAGGACACGACGCACCCGAAGGCACGCCGCTGCCCCAGCCGAGCCCCCGCGAGCGGGGCTCCATGCGATTACCGGTCGCATCGATCGATCGATTGGGGTGGGGCTGCCTAACAGCCCCCGCGGCGAGTCCGGCGACTCGCCGCCGCCTGGAGGTCAGCCACCTTCACGGTGGGGAGGGGCGGCACCAGCCCGCGCCCTCCGCGATCGATCCAAGCGATCGATCGCATCCCCTCGGCTCCAGCCGAGGGTTCGACCCTCTCGCCCCGCCGAAACCCTAGCGGGCGATTGGCGTGGTCCGGTGGCTTCGCCACCACCACGCGATCGTCCGTCTACTCCGGGTTCGACCCTTGGATCTTGTTTTTCGATAATTGATTTCATTAAGAATTAAATAGCGAAAATATTTAATTCACCTTTCGATTCGTTGTGCGGAGAAACGAGATCTTATGATGACCTTGAGATCTTCCCACGTATTCCTTGCACTAGCCCGGACGTCGTGTGGGCGACGATCTACCGAACTCCATGGATCCTCCTCTCTACTTTCTCTCTCTAGAATTGTGATCTTCAAGTTATGAGAATAGAGAAGACCATGTAGTGCTTTTATAGGCTACGTAGGGGATCTAAAGGAGGTGGAATATTGGGCTTCCAATATTGAAGATTAAATTGAGCCCAATGCTCAAGTCCATTAATCCTTATCAATATTAATTAATTCTATTTTCCACTATATAAAATTAATTGCACTCCCAATATTAAACCATATTATATCAAATAATATTTCTCCGGTAGTATTATTTATTCCGTGTATTTAAGATATAAATATCCATGAATAAAATTAATTTATTGCTAATTAATTTATTCATCTCTTATATCCGAGACTAGTACCATTCAACCTTAATTATTATGCGGAACGAATCCACCTGCAGGGTTTACATAATAATTCCTTATGAACTCATCTCGGGGATATTATCAACCCTTACGGGATACACTTTCCCGTCAAGTATTCACGGCATGCCATATATAAAATACAGTGACCCAACTTAACCGGTAATTAACTCAATAATTAAATCGGTTAATTCCTTTGGTAAATCAAAGTCACTTATATTAAATATACACATCCGCAATAGTTTCGAGGATTAAGAATAAAATACACTGAGACTCGAATCGATTATCGCCGGCAATCCTAATCGATGAATCTCAACGATCCGCTCAATACACCAAGTGTACAAGTATGATAAAATAATCAAGACAGATTATTTTCTCCCTCATACAACGACTATACCGATTGATTGGTCCGTGTCCATCTAGGTCGTGAGCAACTGTTTGATTAAATACGAGTAACCTATAGTATGATCTTCCGTGTGACGTCGCACACCATACTAACTACAACGTATAGAATCCAGGACTATAATTTGCATATATTTAATTATAAATAATTAAACGCAAATAATTGTTTATTTGATTAAATAGATTAGTGGCAATGGATCGTGAGTTTCCGTTGCTTAAATCTAGACATTAAGTACACAACTCCAACAGTATGTTTTCCAACTATAGACGAGAGCTTATACTTCATATATGTATTGCATCATCTTTCATATTAATAGAGCTCATCCTTTATTTTAATATTTTACTAAATTTCACATATTATGTAATAATTTCACATAGTAAAATGATTACAATCTTCATTTAGTGTAAGTTTTATTAAATATCTTTTTTGCTAATAACAGGAGGTGGGGGTCGCATTGAAACCAAGAAAAGAAGAAAACCAAACGCTGAAGAGAAAAAATGATGCAAGTCTTCTTAAATCTCCTTTCTTTAAATACATATCATATTTGCTCTTACGTTTTAATTACACTAGAAAATCAAAAAAATTGTGTATGAATTCCCAGGAGGAGGTGGAGGATGCATTGAACCGCAAGAAGACGATCATTGCAGCAAAAAGTACTCCTAAACTATTTCCTACTTCAAATTGATCATATTACATTATTGTTCATAAATAAGATAAATAAGTGGTAGTTGATGAGACAATGAATGAATACTTGACATTTTTTATTTTATTTTGTGCAGGAGGGTGACTCTTAAAGAAACTCCGATCTAAATGCAATCATATTGATGGAATGCAATGAAGTAAAAATTTAAATTATAGACAAAACAAAATAAAATTGCAAGAGTTGTAAATTATATTGATGGAATGCAATCATTCTGATTAAACCGATTGTTGATGTATGATTTGATGAATATTGGTAGCATTAAACTGATTACTCAATGCTTTGTAGCTGATAAAATTGATGGAATTATTTGTAGTTGTGTTTATTTTAGATCAATATGATGAATTAATATTATAAGTTGTTACTTGATGTTGTATATATTGAAGTTTTGATTTTGACACTAGTTAAATACTTTTCCAAGTCAATTGTCACAATTCTTTTATAAATTACGTACAAATAATAGGTAATCATTAGTTTGAAACAAGAGTAATATTTGACATATTGTATATAAGTTGTATCACAAAATAATTGATTCAACCTAATCCCTAAAACACTAAAAACCTTAACCTTAACAATATTTCACCTTACATTTGTAAAATGAACGATGACAAAATATAGAGTATGGAAGTAGTACAAAAGTAGAGATAATACGTGTAACACCCGTATGTAAAAAAAAAAATGAAATAATAATAATAATAATAATAATAATAATAATAATTAAAACTAATAGCAATTTATAATACATTATAATTTTATATTTACATTAACTAAATTAAAAATAAAAATAAAAATTAATAACTAAATAATTTAAGTCAATTCGTAAAGAATATTTATCTCCACGTTCTCCTACTTTTAAGGAGCAGATTTCATCCCTCAACCCTAAAACCATATAAACAATAATTCTGCTAAAAAAAAAAAAAAGAGTATTCACAGTATACTATAGGCAAAACGCATCTGGAAGATTTAAGCGCCTCGTCTTGTCTCTCCAGTTGGCTTTTCCCTTGCTTTTCTCTTTAGTTTGTAATCACAGATCAGGTAATCCCAAACCCTCTATGAGTTCTTGTGGAAATATTAAATTGCTTCCTGCAAAAGTGTATTTATCGACCCTCCTACATGTTCTCTACCCAAATCATCTATGGTCGATACTTTAATTGAGAGAACAATTTGATGTAAAGTATATTTTAAGTTTCTTGTTTTAGGACCACATAATAAATACGTGAAGCAATATATATAAATAATCACTTACTGCCACTATTCTTTCTAGCCTAATGGAGTGGAAATAAATCATGTTTAAGTAGTACTATTAATATAAATATTGGTCCCTCTTTGATCCTCACGGTTTAGTCATTGAAACTGGCCTCTCAAATTCTTGTATTCGGTAATTGTGCCCTTCGGTTGTTAAGTCTTCTTCAATAATTTTAATTTCCAATTTCCAATTTCCAACTATATGGTCGGCTGTTCCACTAGATTACTGAATGAAAACAATAACATTCATAAACACACAAACAGATCTAAGTAGACTAGATTAATAAAATGGTAATGGATAAAGTAGACTAAGGGACTAATTAAGTTAAGTGAGAAGGTTAATTGGAGCTTCAATTCACTTCATCAGGGAACGAGGCGACGAAGAGTTAGGACTTTATTTCGGGCTAAGGCTTTACTAGCACGACACGTTTACGAGGTAGGGGTTTCTTATCTTTTTCTCATGGTTTATGTTATCTCTATATGCGTATGTGTATTTACGTGAATGAGTGATTATATGATCTCTACATGCACTTCGTGATTATATGCTAATGTTATGATATGATATGTCATGTGTATTAAATGATGGTTATGCATATGTATAATGAAATGTAAACGAGGTGAGGTACTATATTTATATCTACACGAGGTACATATATACACGAGGCCCATGACGACGGTCTTGGGGTGAGGCCATGGCGACGGCCATGGGTATACATATATACGAGGTATACATATACACGAGGTACATATATACACGAGGCCCATGACGACGGTCTTGGGGTGAGGCCATGGCGACGGCCATGGGTATACATATATTCGAGGTATATATATTATGTTCGAGGCATTATGATCGAGGTACATGTATGAATATTTGAGAAGATGTTTATGTGATATGCTATGCCTGTGTTCTTTCATGTATTTATATGTATGTCATGTATTGATGATATGATTCATGATATTAAAATAAGTTACTCCTATTGAGCACGTTGAGCTCACCCCAATCAACGACATTTTTTTTAGGTATGAACGGGGGACTTGACAGGCGTGACGAGGATGTGGCACAGTGACACGTGTTTATGATATCGTTTCTTTTTCTTTTATGACTATGTTTATTTAGACTTAAATGCTCGACTTTTATTTTTAAGTATTTTATTTTGAAAGACTAATTTATTTTGGATAATGTTACTTTGATTTTGAAAAATCAATCTATTTTACGTAACTCCCGCATTTTATTAAATGTTATTTTTAAATAAATTATTTTATTTTAAAGGCTTCCGCTTTATATTTCAAAACTGAAATCGGGGCGTTACAATACGCAATTGAATAATCTTATTTTTTTTTCAAAATGAAGAATAACACATTTCAAAATGAAGCATCGTACTATTTGAAAATGAAGAATCAAATAATAATTACTTTTGCAAAATGAAGAGTGAGAATATCAAATATAGAATTAGTATAAAAGTGAAAAAATACACAATTAAATAATCATACATTTCAAAATGAAGCATAACACATTTCCAAGTGAAGTATCATAGTACTTGAAAATGAAAAATTAGTCACATAATAATTAATTCAATATATGATACAAATTAAATCTAAAACTAAATCCAAGTCTAAATACAATTCATTAAACTTAGAAACATGAAAACTAAAAGTCTATTAGAATTAATTCAAATGATGGTAGCTCCCAGTTACACAGTCTCTTGTATATATCTTCATCAACCTGCAAAAAATTATATAAAAACTAATCTTAATATTAATAAGTTAATTGTAAATTACAACTCATGGCATGACTTGCAATACATAGAATGCAGATTCATGTAGTAAAATATTACTTTCATTTATGATATGCCCACTTTATATTTACTTAAATTCGTGCTCTCCCACTTTCAATCAGACGGAGACTCAATAAAGTTTCACACTTAAAACAGTCATACTTGTAAACTGAAGTTTCACACTTAAGAAAATGAAGGACAATAATTTTGAAAATGAAGTAACACCAAATATACAACCACAAAATGAAGGTTATATTATATTGAACTGAGGTAGGACAATTGGATCTAACAACCATTTCGAAATAAGAATGCTCACTATCAGATTTTTTGGACATAATACTAGAATGAGTATACAAGCCCCTGTTTAGCAAAAAACATCAACCAAGTACTCATCATCATCAACATAATCAACTACAAGAAAAAGTAAACAATAACAAAAACAGATTGATGAACCATAAAGAATGAACAATGTTTAATAGATTTTAATGCAAAATAATGAAGCACGAAACATGACAGTAATGAAGTATGAAACAAATAAAAATGAAAGTTACACATGAGCGCATACTAATTTATTAGTAAATGACGATCGAGTACAGGAAAAGAATCATGTGTAAAGAGTTCAAAATTTTCGGTAGCCATGTTCTTGGGTGAGTAAATAACTGAATTGACAAACAACTTAGTTCGTAAGATTACACATATTTTACACTTACAACTTAGATTACATATAAATAATCTACAATTCACATCAAACATAATCTAATAATTCACAAAAAACATAAACCACAAATAAACATACATGGATGGTAGCCTGTTCAAACTTCATGGAAAGACAATCTTTGGCTGTCGAATCAGATAAATGATAGCCTTCTTGTTCGTATCTAGATATCGAGGAAGAAAGGAGAAAGTAGTACAAAAAATAAGGTCTTGGAAAATGAAGAATAGTGAAAAACGAGTTATTTAAAACGCAATTATACATATTAAAATAATCAAAATAGTCATTAGAAGCGAAAACTAATCTTGAACTTTTGCATTCGAATTTGAATTGAAGAATGAGATATACGTTTTCTCAGAACACTCCACTCAATGTTATTGATGTTGGCCTATCAAATGTACTGTAGCTTCCATTCAATTTCACTAATTTTTCAAAATCAATTTTAATTCACTAATTTTTCAAAATCAAATCACATCAAATTGAACTTGAAACTCCATACCAAATACCTGGAAATCGAAGTCGGATTAGATGAATGCTAACCTAAGTTTTGCATCACGATTGTCGGTTGTCGTGACGACCGTGGAGATACGACCGTGGAGATCGGTTGCGGCTCAAGGGCGGAGTTTCATCAGCCTTCTCAAAAGCACGGATCTGCAACGCTACTGGTATGAGCCTCTCTATTTCGTGGACAGTCGATATAGACTCTTAAATTCTATCGTAAGAAGTTGCGTATGAAGTTGTAAGAGAAGAGAGGAAGGGGGAGGAGGGAGGCGAAGGAAGAAAAAAATAGGGAAAAAAAAACCTTTTTTTTTGCTTATATAGTGTTCAGTGAGAGCAAGATGCTTATCTTGGAACTAGGAGTAAGATATAATTTGCCAGATAAAATAGTGTAAATTATATTTTAAAATAAAAAATTTATAATAGTTATTTTCTTTTTTGATGTGTGTCAAGTGTCAACTATTTTTATATTATTTTTAGGTATATTTAAATTAAATCATATTATATTATACAAAAAAAACATGGTAAAAAATATTGAAAATAAAAATAAATCATATTTAAATTAAATCATTCACATAAATCATAAATATAAAACTACAAAAAAACATGGTAAAAAATATTGAAAAAAAAAAATTACTTAATTGGCATTTAAACTAAAATATAAAGCAATTTGAAAATTTTATCACTAGTTATTATAACGGTAAAAAAATTTAAATAATTTATAAATAAAGAAAAACATTTAATAAATATTCTTAACATAAATAAATAAATAACACTTATTTTTATATTATTTTTAGGTATATTTAAATTAAATCATATTATATTATACAAAAAAAAACATGGTAAAAAATATTGAAAATAAAAATAAATCATATTTAAATTAAATCATTCACATGAATCATAAATATAAAACTACAAAAAAACATGGTAAAAAATATTGAAAAAAAAAATTACTTAATTGGCATTTAAACTAAAATATAAAGCAATTTGAAAATTTTATCACTAGTTATTATAACGGTAAAAAAAATTAAATAATTTATAAATAAAGAAAAACATTTAATAAATATTCTTAACATAAATAAATAAATAACACTTAGCACAATTAATAATTCGTAATTAAGAAAAAACCTTTAATAATTAAAGAAGAAACTTATTCACAGTTATTATTATATGCGATTGTGATTGTGAAAAAAAAAACGTATATAAAAATAGTAAAAAAAATAACTAAATAATTATCTCAAAAAACTTTTAAAAAAACTTATATAAAAATAGTAAAAAGAAAAATAACTGAGCAATTATCTCAAAAAACTTATGCACAGCTATTAACCAAAGTCACATCGACTTCAACGATTACATATCCTCAATTTCATTTTTTCTTTTCTCCAGCTCTTTTGAATTCACTCAACAATTCGAGCACCCTAAGTAATATTGCACTTCAAAATTTCATGACTTAACCGCGGTCAGAAAATTTTCGCAATCAAAGTTAGTACCAAAAAGTAATATTGCACTTAAAATTTCATGACTTAACCGCAGTCAACAAATTATTAACAATACAATTCGTAAGCAGCTGCATATTATTTGGAAACTTCTACACCAAAGCAAAGCGTAGTAGATGTGACCTAGATTTCATATAAGAAGAATACAAAATAAGTGTCTTCTATAACAATTAAAGAAATTACAAGTAAATGATCTTACACCAACGGTACAAAACTCGATCACAAGAAAAAGGAAAAAGGGTTGAATGATACATTTAACCAGAGGCTAACAACTCAGTCCAAGCCCCCAACTAATCTCCTCTTAGAAGACTTAGTTCTATAGCACCACACCTCGAAAGCCTCACTCAGATCAGGATACCCTAGCTGATCTCCACCATTCATCCAGTCTGTAAGAATGTCGGCTTGATCATCCGACGGCAGCGCCGAAATTACTGTCACAATTGCTCCCTCAATCCCCTGCCACAAATCCTCTTCCATATCTACTCTGTAAGCTGTGGAGTCCAACAGGGGTTTAAGCTTTCTAACAAAAGGCAACCACGATTTTATCAGCTGCACACGAAGCGGGGCCAGTAGGATCACATTCCCATACCCAACCGCATCGAGCACTTTCGAAGCCAATCGCACAAGTTTCACCTTCAAACTCCACATCACACAGAGAAGTCCATTTTCCTCCACGGCCCTTAACACGTTTTCCGACACATCTATCCACTTGGAAACAAAATCGTCCATCAGCCCCATCTTAAGCAAAACACCGCACAACCACTCGAGATCGGACAAACAAAGCATTATTCTATCATCATCTGTAAGGATAGTTCTCTTTCAAAGAGAGAGAAGGTCTTGGACAGGCCTGTCCTCGTCTCCGATTTCACATCGTTGTCGGAAGCCACTAAAGCCATGTCCCCATCGTCGTAATCCACTTCGAATGAGTTTCCTAGAAAAAGCTAGCAGTTGGGATCTGTTCTCCAAAACAGTGTTCGGTGAGAAGAGTTGCCCTCATGAACTGGAGAAAATTGGAGCGAAGATTGTGGACAACTGAGGGTTTGCCATGGAAAGGGAACTATCCTCAGTCAACTGCTCGCTTTTTCTAGGAAACTCATTCGAAGGCTATAGTCGTAGTTGTTCAATTGCAAACTCAATTGCGATAGCCTGGTGGTCACGAGTACTCGACTGCCGTTATAGTTGTTAGGAAAGAAGCGTTGAATCGACACTCCACATATCATCCATCACGATCAAGAACCTTCTAGAGAATAAGTGTTTGGTGAAGCTCCAGTCCCAATTCATCTACACCATTCCCACTAAACTGCTCCTTTTTGTTAGTAGCTTGAGAGCGAAGTTCACAGACGATTTCTCCCGTGTCGTACTGTTGAGAAATCGTAGCCAACGCACTTCAAAGTTGGGACCCGACAAGCTTTTCAGGTGGTCACCTATGTGGTCAACCCGGACATGAAAACTTAGATGTTCACCTTGCGACTCGACTTGCTCGTCCACAATCTCTTTCGCAGACTTCACCGCTCCTTCTCCGCAGCCGGTCATCCATATTCTCTTCAGGGTTGATATGTTTCCAAGTTCACTAGGGATCTTCTCCAACTTTTCCAAGTCAAAAAGACGAAGATTTTCAAGGCGTGGAAGGATGGATCCCTCTTCTGCCGCAGTCCAGTGTTCCAGACCAGAACATGAGAACAGTCCCAAGTACTTGAGACGAGGGAATTGGCCTTGGACTATTTCCCACGTTCCTTTTCCGAAGCGCCCAATCCATAACTTGAGCTTCTCCAGATGGGGCAACGAACCTATCATTCCCAACATTATGTCGTCCCATTCAAAATCAGAATCCATGCAAAGATTCAACTTCTTAAGTGAGTGTGGAAAGGTAAGCTTGTGCATATAAATATTAGACTCTAGAACCATAAAAAGAGAGACGCTGAGGGATTCCAATCCACACAGAGACATAATATTGCCGACACAATGATCATCGTTGTTATCGGTTCCCAGAAGACCATGATATCGTAAGTTCAATTTCTTGATATTGGGAATTCTCTTAACCACTCCTTCAGAACATTTGAAATTCATTACTCCCTTGAGTGTGTGTAGATTTTCCATGATCATGGCATCATCACTTGGAGGATCCGGGAGAGACAAACAATTGTCAACGAACTCGATATACCTAAATTGAGGCATTTTCCAGATATCAGCGAGCAAGGTAGCCTTGTATGGACAAGAAACAATAAATGTATGCAAACTCCAAATGAGACTGACCGAACGAAGGAATGAGGATATACCACGAGCTTCGATAGCAAGGTGTCGCAGGTTGACATAGCGAAACGCAAGGGAATTCAAGTAGTTTTTATCATCGAAAAGGCGGAATTTAAAAGCGTGTAATGTCCTCAACAATCCCAAATTCCGGCATGGTGGAACCTTACCACGTTCGCAAATAATCGAACGAGCGTTTGACATTGATCTCAAGTGAGCACGAACTTTCTTCTTTGAAGTGTTCCTGGGTATAACAATTCGGCGTTGGGTATTCATGCCTTGAGGAGGAGGGTTACATTTCCCTATGACATGATAAAACCCATATTTGTGACCTTCTTTCAAACACAAATCTCTCAGCAAATCGTGAATTCTACATGTCCTCATGCTCCCTGTAGACCCAACCAACTTACCAGTTAGAATGAGATTTCTGTCGATGAGGTCCTGTAGAAGACCTCTCGCGATTGTTTTCAATGATTCGTCATTCCTTGGTTTTATAAATCCTTCGGACATCCATAGATTGATGAGCGTTGAGATAAGAATCTCATCGTCCTCTTCAAAGACTCAAGCAATGTTTATCATTTTCCATATTCACCACCGAAGTTAAGTTTTCTCGTATTGAGTCCCATGATCCTTGAGTGTCGTCCATGTTTTTCAAAAGACCTCCCACCACAACAATTGATAAAGGAAGCCCTCTGCAGTTGGCTACAATCTTCTCTGCAATTTTCTTCAGTACAGGAGGGCAACTCTTTTCACCAAACACTGTTCTGGAGAACAGATCCCAACTGCTGGTCTCATCTAGGAAACTCATGTGGAGGCTATAATCGTTGTTCAATTGGGAACTCACTTGTGATAGCCTGGTCGTCACGAGTACCCGACTGCCATTACCGTTGTTAGGAAAGAAGTGTTGTATCTTATCCCATGAATCGATACTCCACATATCATCCATCACA
The DNA here is from genome assembly GCA_954870475.1 of Euphrasia confusa. Classification (NCBI taxonomy): domain Eukaryota; kingdom Viridiplantae; phylum Streptophyta; class Magnoliopsida; order Lamiales; family Orobanchaceae; genus Euphrasia; species Euphrasia confusa. The sequence goes on from OX940949.1 coordinate 22,875,707, forward strand.
ATTAGAAACCTTCTACTGAATAAGTATTTGTGGAGCTCCAATCCCAATTCATCTACACTCTTCCCACTCAAATGTTCCTTCTCTGTCTTAATAGCATTTCCTTAATAAGTGGTTTAGCGTAAATAGTTTTGGCAAGAAATGTCTTACCTATACCACCCATTCCCACGATTGGGATGACCTGGCGATCAGGTCGGTCTCCTATCAGCATTTCCAGAATTTCTCGCAATGCGCCTTCGGACCCCACCATGGTACCGTTGCGAGCAACAGATGTAGGAACCACTTGATCATGAACCACCAGTGCCATCTTCTTCTTCTTCTCTGCATCAACCACTTTCTCGATTGACTTCATCTCTTCAATCACACGTTGTAGACTTTCGCAGCATAGGTTGATGGATTTGATCTTTTCATCATTTGCATTTTTCGGTTTCTTTGGGGCTCGGAAGCAATTCATGAGATGGGCGATTTTGGATCCATCTTGATAATTACTCTGCTTCTGCTGAATACTGTCCACTATATGGGTCTCGATAGCATCTTCGGCTGCGTAAGCTGCGTCTACAATACGCATCTCCAATGGATCAGCAGGTTCTTCATCGTCGGCACTAGGGGGAGGATTATAGGATTCGAGAAATTCTTGAAAGAATGTGATGTGATTAGTGATGGAGTCGAAAATTTGTCTGTCAAGAGAAATCGGAGGGGAAGGGTGATGTTGGAGATCATGTATGATGTTCATCAGAGAAATCAAGGCTGCATAGGCAGCCATAGGAGTCCGGTAGTGATTTGGGTATTGTGATTTTTGCATCCAAGGAGAGAGTATGTGTTGTGTGAAGTTTCCCAGTAGGAGCCGCCAGGCCCAGTTGATCAGTATTTTCAAGTGACAAAACAATCAACATTCAATGGTCCAACATTCCAACCAAGCTGTCCAAACAAAATTCCACTTGTTGGTGCATCTGTCCAAACGAAAAAAAAAAGAAGAAAAAATTAAACTTTTTTTCAAGTAAAAAATGTAAAACAATAAACATTCAAAAAGAAAGAAAGTAGTGTAGTGGTATCTCTTTACAAAAATGATCGTGGCGGCAGCGCTTCCCGGCGGTGTTCAAGGAATTGGTCGATCCGTGGGCGATTAATGAGGCGACAAATAAATAGAAATAAATAAAGAGTAAAACTTTAAAATATATGTAAATAAATTAAAAAGTAAAATTTAATTTTAAATCAAAAAAATAAAAATAAAAGTAAAAGAAATAACTTGACATTTTTACAACAAGCATATTAATAAAGTTGGGAGGTGGGGAAGCTCAGCAGGTGTTTTTTGCTCATGTGTAACATCAACCTGTACATGAAAACTTAATTGATCTGCCCCGCCTTGTAAGTCAGACTTGCTCGTAGAACATCTCTTTCACAAGAGTTAATCGCTCCTTCTCCGTATTTTTCTTAGCATGATCGTCATCTCACCTCAAACTTGGGACCCGCCAAGCTCATCAAGTGTTCTTGGTCCTCTCTAACATTAACCACGACGTGAAAACTTAGCTGATCTTCTCCGCCTTGCAACTCGACTTGCTCATCGAACTTCTCTTTCGCAGATTTCACCGCTCCTTCTTCGCAGATAAAAAACTTTATACTCCTGAGTGTATCAATGTTTCCAAGCTCAGAAGGGATCTTCCTCAGCTCTTCCAACTCACCAAGATAAAGATGTTCAAGGCGTGGAAGGATGGACGAATCCTCTTCCAATGCCGTCACACCTATTCAAACTTAAGTACCTGAGGCAAGGGAATTGACCTTCAGCTATTTCCCACTGTCCTTTCCCAAAGTAGCCACCTGATAATTTGAGACTCTCGAGAAGGGGCAACGAACCGATCTTTTCCCACATGTCGTCCCATTCAAAGCCATACCCTATCCAAACACTCAACTTCTTAAGGGAGTGTGGAAAGGTGATCTTTTGAGTAGGAGAAATCGGCTTCCTTACGAATGAAAAGTCGACAGAGAGGAATTCCAATTCACACAGAGATTTCATATTGCCCACAAAATACACATCATCATCATCACAGTCCGCGTATTCCAATTTAAATCTTTTGATATTGGGAAGTCTCTTGACCACCCCTTTGCTACATTTGAAATTATTTATTCCCTTGAGTGTGTGTAGATTTTCCATGACGACCACCGCATCACCTTCTTGTCCATTGCAATTTGGAAGATCCGGGAGACGAGCATAACTACTTTTAAACTCGAAATGCCTTAGTTGAGGCATTTTCCAGAAATCAGAGACCAAGACGGGCTCGGACAAGAAAGAATAAGAAACAATAAGAGTATGCAAATTCCAAAGGAGACTAATAGAGGGAAGAAATGATGGCAGCGATGGAGCATTGATAGCAAGGTGTCGAAGGTTGAGACAGTGAAACAAGACAGAATTGAGGTTGATTTTAAAAGTGCAACTGGTGGATTTTTCATGCGCTTTTAATGTCCTCAATAATACAATATTCTGGCATATTGGAACACTACCCCATTCGCAAAGAATCGAACGAGCGTGTGACATAAATGTCAAGGCACTACGTACGTTCTTTTCTGAAGAGAAGTGGGGTATAACAACCTGTCGTTGGGTATTCATGTCCCTCACCAAGTCGTGAAATTTACAAAACTTTATGCTCCCCAACTCGCCTATTAGAATGAGATTTCTATTGCTGAGGTCCTGTAAGAACACTCTAGCGGTTGTCTCCAAGCGTAGTGACACGAATGTTTTCGTCTTCCTCAAACACTCCCATGTATAAAAAACATGGCTTTAAATACACCGGCAAATGCTTATCATTCTCCATATTCACCACCGAAGTGAAGTTGTCTCGTATTGATTGATTCCCAAGATGCTCGAGTGACACCCATATTTTTCAAAAGACCCCCCACCACAGCTATTGATAAAGGAAGCCCTCTGCGTTGTATCTTATCCCAGGAATCAATACTCCACATATCATCCATCACAATCAGAAACTGTCAACCAGATAAATATTTGTGGAGCTCCAATCCCAATACATCTTCACTCTCCCCACTCATGTGTTCCTTCTTGGTGCTAGTAAGCTTGAGAGAGCAGTTCAGAGAAGATTTCTCTCATGTCGTAGTGTTGAGAAATGGTAGCCCAAGCACATATATCAAAACGCTCCTTAATAAGTGGTTTAGCGTAAATAGTTTTGGCAAGAAAGGTCTTACCTATACCGCCCATTCCCACGATCGGGATGACCTGGCAATCAAGTTGCAAGCTTTTCCAATATGATTTCGAGCAAGATGCCATCGGACACCATCAAAGTTTCATTGGGACGTTACTCATGGAAACTTGATCATTGACCACCAGCTCCAGCACCTTCTTTTTCTTCTGCGTATCGACCACCCCTTTCTTGATCGAATCAGTCTCTTCGATCACACTTTGCAGGATACCACAACATCATCTTTTTCCTTTTTATTCCTTTTCTTCTGCTGAATACAGTCGAGAATATGGTACTCAATAGCATCTTCGGCTGCGTAAGCTGCGCCTGCAATACGCATCTCCAATGGATCAGCCGTGTCTTCGTCATCTTCAGCAGCAGGGGGAGGACTATAATAGGAATGGAGAAATTCTTAAAAGTATGTGATGCCTTGAGTGATGGACTAGACCAGTTGTTTGTCGAGAGAAATCGGTGGTGAAGGATGATGTTCGATATCATGTATGACTCGCATCAGAGAAACCAAAGCTGCATAGGCTGCCATATATGTTTTAGGATGATATGCCAACAAAACTTATTTTTTGCGTTGGAAATATGAAATTGGGAGTATCTGATCGAGCTGGTGATTTGGAGTTAGATATAACATTCGGATCATAAAATAAAAAGTACTGACACTCAATGAAAGACTATTAATTAAATTAAAGAAAGGACACAGAAGGAGAATTGACTTTTTTTTTTGTTTTGTTTTTGTTTTTGAACAAGTTGGTTTAATGTAAGATTCAAACAAAGGCTGTCTAAAGGCTAAACAATAGTCCAGCAGGCTGTAGAGCATCTATTTAAATAAGCTGCTTACCTCCGTCCATGCCCGACGAAGAAGAGAAGGTTGCCATCAGCAGTTTGAAGGCGAACTAAAGAATACATCTTCAGATTTTACTTTTCTTACACATTCACTATCTCTTGCCTAATTTAATTACTATATTTTTATTATTTATTTTAGATGCTACCGTAGTTTGTTTTTTTATAATAATATATTATTAATAAGAAATGTTTATTAATCGATGATGTTCTTGATGAAGTAATTATTTTATAAGTATTTTTTTGCTTTCAAATTATATTTTTGAATCAAGTGAGCGCCCTTTTCGGATCATAAAATTAAAATTAACATTCAAAATGAAAGATCTGATTATAGAAAGGACACCGAAGAAGAAGTCGTAGCCTATATTTTTTTTTTTTTGATTTAAATTTCCAAAGAAGCTGTCTTATGTCTAAACAATATTCCACTATGGCATTATAAGATTCCAAAGGAGACTGACCTGAAGGAAGTAATGAGGACATGACACGAGTCGCAGGTTGACATAGCGAAACGCGAGGGAATCCACATAGCTTTTATCATCGTAAAAACGGAATACAATACGCTGCATAATGTCCTCAATAATTCGAGCGTTGTGTATTCGTGCCTCGAGGAGGGTTACATTGCTCTAATGGATTAGCAGCTTCTTCTACGTCATCGCGATTTTCTGGTGATACCCAAATGAACTGAATTGAGGAAGCGAGAGATACTGTGAAAGATTTTCTTTTGAGGCATTTTCAGAAACACTTGGAGAGCATATCTTTTATTCGCCACCAAGAACGCATTTTCTGACTCATCTAATACAGATATAATTAGGTAAAAATAAAACAATTCGATATGAGTATTTTTATATTTAACGTATAATTCGATAAAAAGAATCAGTTTTTATATTTAACGTATAATTCGATAAAAAACTAATGCATTAGATAGCGTTACAAATTCTATAAATACAAACCCATTCAATTTTATATTTTTTACACATTCCATAAACACAAACTCATATAGCGTTAAAAATTCACAAACACAAACCCATTTGATTTTATTTTTTTACACATTTAAACACAAACTCATTTGATTTTAATTTTTTACATTTAACCAATTCGACAAACACAAACCCATTTAATTTTATTTTTTTACACATTCGATAAACACAAACTCATTTGATTTTAATTTTTTACATTTAACGCAACTAATACTATATAATTCGACAAACACAAACTAATTCGATAAACTCATTCGAGTAAAAAGTTATAATAAGGGTATTTTCGTCTATTAGTTCAAGAAAGCATGTCTTTTATATAGGATGTATTTTTTAACATTTTCACCACGAAGATATTGTTATAAGTAGTTTATTCCATTAAACGAATAGAGTAGTAATTTTTGTAATTGTTAAGATATGACTCAAAACCGCTTAAGGAATAGAAGCTTCTATGATGACTTCTTGACTTATGGAATAAGTCTTTTGGATTCCTAACTTGGTTAGGAGGTTTGAGTTATAATAGGAAAGGATATTCCTATTCCTATTATTACCTATTTTATGAGTTTTCTACAACTATAAATAGGGATCTACATAGACACAATAATACACATCAATTATAATTCTATAGCTATTGCGTGAGATTTGAGGGTTTAGAGCGTATATCATCCTTGTAATCGTGAAGCAATATTATAGTGAATTGTTCGTCGTTCCTCCCGTGGTTTTTCCCAATTGGGTTTCCACGTAAATTCTTGTCTTCTCTATTTTCTTGTTGATTTCTTTTCTTCGGTATTCTCGTTTTCATCATACTATACATCGTCCGATCGTCAACAAGTGGTATCAGAGCTAAGGATCTATGACGAGCGTGAAGTATGACATACCGATGTTGGATCTCAACACAAGGTTCCCGATTTGGCAATACAAGATGATGTTAGTTCTACGATCCTTGAAGCAAGAGATCGCCCTCAATGGTATTGACAACATGCCGGTTCATATGGAGCATGACGAGCGTGTGTCGCTCGATCAGATGGTTATGGCGACCATAGGGCTCCATGTTTCGAACGCTTTGGCGGAGGACATCATGGAGATGAAGACAGCGAAAGAATTGTGGGAGAAGCTTGAAGAGATGTGCATCACCAAGACGGTGTCAAGTAAGCACAATTTGAAGAGGAGTCTATATTTCCTCAAGATGGCGGAGGGATCCTCGATCCAAGCGCACGTAGCGAAGTTCAAGGAGAAGGTTGCCGACCTCGGCAACATTGGCGTGAAGATCGAAGATGATGATCTTGCGTTTTGGCTCCTAATTTCTCTACCCCCTTCTATGGCGACCTTCCGTGATACTCTCCTATATTCCGCACGAGAGAGTCTCGCGTTTAAAGACGTTATTTCGGCTCTCTCATCTAGATATAATATTATGATGATGGAGAATCCTAATTCGGGAGAGACGCCAAGCGAAGGGTTGAATGTCCGTGGGCGGACAACTCAGAAATCGAGCCAGAGGTCTCGATCGAAGTCACGACATAGTAACAAGGTTTGCAACTATTGCAAGAAGAAGGGTCACATCAAAGCCGATTGCTACGCCTTGAAAAATAGGTTGGAGAGAGAAGGCGGCAACAACAACAACAATAATTCCGGGAAGAGTTCCGGTGAAGTTGGTGTAGCCGAGAATTATTGTGATCTCCTTATGGCTTTGGGTGAGGTCTCCAAATCAAGCGAGGAGTGGATTCTAGACTCGGGATGTACGTTCCACATGTGCCCGAATCGTGAGTGGTTCGACACTTTTGAGAAGGTGGAACAAGGTGCGGTGACTATGGGCAACAACGCGTCATGCAAGATCGAAGGGATAGGAAGCATCCGGATCAAGATGTTTGACGGCGCGATTCGCACCCTAAGCAAGGTTAGATTCGTCCCCGGCTTAAAGCGGAATTTAATTTCGCTTAGTACTTTGGAGCTTAAGGGTTACTCGTTCACCGGAGAAGGTGGAGTCGTGAAGGTGGCCAGCGGTTCGTTGGTCGTTATGAGAGGCGAACGTAAGTCGAATAGGCTGTATGTTCTTGAAGGTACCACGGTGAAAGGCGAAGTAGCCGTGGGTGATTCCAAGGTCCAGGATGTCGATACGACGAGACTTTGGCATATGCGTCTAGGGCATATGAGTGATTCCGGAATGGCCGAGTTGAGTAGACAAGGGCTTCTTGGGGATAAGGGCTTGTCGAAGTTGGAGTTTTGTGAGCAGTGCGTCTTCGGGAAGCAAACGCGAGTGAAGTTCACTACCGGCGCTCACACAACTAAAGAGATACTCGGTTATGTCCATTCCGACTTATGGGGACCATCCCCGGTCCCCTCCACTGGAGGTTCTTACTACATGCTTACCATCATCGATGACTATTCCCGAAAGGTTTGGTCGTTCTTCTTGAAGAACAAGAGCGGCGTGTTTTCTACCTTCAGAGATTGGAAGGTGATGATAGAGAAACAAACCGGGAAAGTCGTGAAGAACCTACGTACGGACAATGGCCTAGAATTTGTGTCCGAAGAATTCAACCAATTTTGTAAGGGTTCGGGGATTGTGAGGCACCACACTGTGAGATACACCCCTCAGCAAAACGGAGTAGCCGAGAGAATGAACCGCACGATTATGGACAAGGTACGTTGCTTGTTAGCGACTTCTGGGTTGAGTAAAGGTTTTTGGGCTGAAGCGGCTTCTTTAGCATGTTACCTTATCAACCGATCCCCGTCCATGGCGATTAATAAGAAGACTCCACAAGAATTGTGGAAGGGATCTCCGGCGAATTATGAGGACTTGAGGGTGTTTGGGTGTCCGGCCTACATGCATGTCAACGATGGAAAATTGAGTGCACGTTCTAAGAAGTGCATATTCGTTGGCTTTAAGGAAGGAGTTAAAGGATACAAGCTTTGGTGTCCAGAGACGAAGAAGATCATTCTAAGCCGTGATGTAGTCTTTGATGAGGCTTCTATGATTGGTGATCGGACGTCTAAAGGGAATCTCGAGGTTCCAAGTACTCCTATTGAGGTGGAGCCGGACAGGGTGCAAGAGGAAGATGATGGGTCAAGTTCCCCGACCGATGAGACGAGTAGTTCGACTACTCCGGAAGATCCAAAAGAGGTGGAGCCGCAATGCATAGCTAGAGATAGGCCAAGGCGAGAGACTCGACCACCTAGAAGGTTAGCCGAGTATGAGTTGGTCGCTTATGCCCTGAGTGTAGCCGATGATGTTGATTCGTATGAGGAGCCTTCCTCATATGACGAGGCGGTTACTTGTGATGACTCGGGCAAGTGGATGCTAGCTATGCAAGAAGAGATGGAGTCTCTTCATAAGAATGGCACTTGGGAGTTGGTTGATCTCCCTAAAGGCAAGAAGGCCATCAAGTGCAAATGGATCTTCAAAAAGAAGGAGGGCATCCCTGGGGTTGAGGACGAGAGATATAAGGCGAGATTGGTGGCTAAAGGTTTTAGTCAAATTCCCGGAGTAGATTTCAATGATGTGTTTTCACCGGTGGTCAAGCATAGCTCGATTCGAGCAATTCTAGGCATTGTGGCAATGCATGATTTGGAGCTTGAGCAAATGGATGTGAAGACGGCCTTTCTACATGGGGAGCTCGATGAAGATATCTACATGGTTCAACCCGAGGGGTTCGAGGGTTCAAGTCAAGAGAACAAGGTTTGTTTTCTCAAGAAGTCCTTATATGGCCTGAAACAGTCTCCTAGACAATGGTATAAACGTTTCGACACGTTTATGATCAAGAATGGTTTCCGGAGGAGCTCATACGATAGTTGTGTGTATTTTCGGAAAGGCCGTGATGGGTCTTTAGTTTATCTTCTCCTCTACGTCGACGATATGTTGATAGCGGCTAAGGATAAGTCGGAGGTGGAGAGAGTCAAGACACAACTAAGCAAAGAGTTCGAAATGAAGGATCTAGGTGCGGCAAAGAAGATCCTAGGAATGGAAATCACAAGAGATCGAAAGGATGGCAAGTTGTATCTTGGCCAAAAGGGGTATATTGAGAAGGTGCTACGTCGATTCAACCTTGAGAATTCGAACCCGGTAAGTACTCCCCTTGGAACACAATTTAGACTTACCTCTGCTTACTCTCCGACTACGGAGAAGGACATCGAGGATATGGCTCGAGTCCCTTATTCCAATGCCGTTGGTTCTCTTATGTACGCCATGGTGTGTACGCGCCCGGATTTAGCACACGCCGTGAGTGCCGTGAGTCGGTATATGGCGAATCCCGGGAGAGAGCATTGGAAGGCGGTGCAATGGGTGTTGCGCTATTTGAGAGGTACGTCTAACAAGAAGTTGGTGTTCGGGAGGAATCAAGATGATGTGCAAGGGTTCGTGGATTCCGACTATGGCGGTGATCTAGATAAAAGAAGATCTCTTACCGGGTATGTTTTTACCATTGGTGGGTGTGCTATAAGTTGGAAAGCTATCTTGCAAAGTACGGTGGCCTTATCGACTACCGAGGCGGAGTATATGGCGGTTACCGAGGCATGCAAGGAGGCTCTATGGTTGAGAGGTTGGTTTAGAGAACTCTCGAAGAGTTCTAAGACGACGTCAATCTTTTGTGATAGTCAAAGTGCTATTTGTCTCACAAAAGATCAAGTGTTCCATGAGAGAACAAAGCACATAGATATTCGTTATCACTTTGTTCGTGAGTTGATCGCTCGAGGCGATGTTAAGGTGAGTAAGATTAGTACTCACGATAATCCGGCGGACATGTTAACGAAGAGTTTACCCGCAACCAAGTTTGAGCTTTGCTCTAGCTTGGTTGGACTTCGATCGAGAGATTAAACCCTTAGGGGCTTTTGGAGGAAGACGGAAGGCGAAAGAAGTTCGCGGAAGGTGGAGATTTGTTAAGATATGACTCAAAATCGCTTAAGGAATAGAAGCTTCTATGATGACTTCTTGACTTATGGAATAAGTCTTTTGGATTCCTAACTTGGTTAGGAGGTTTGAGTTATAATAGGAAAGGATATTCCTATTCCTATTATTACCTATTTTATGAGTTTTCTACAACTATAAATAGGGATCTATATAGACACAATAATACACATCAATTATAATTCTATAGCTATTGCGTGAGATTTGAGGGTTTAGAGCGTATATCATCCTTGTAATCGTGAAGCAATATTATAGTGAATTGTTCGTCGTTCCTCCCGTGGTTTTTCCCAATTGAGTTTCCACGTAAATTCTTGTCTTCTCTATTTTCTTGTTGATTTCTTTTCTTCGGTATTCTCGTTTTCATCATACTATACATCGTCCGATCGTCAACAGTAATGAAATACTATATTACTATGTTGTTCAACGTTAGTTAGATGGAATACTTAAATTTCTAAGTATTTTCAATCATTAAGTTTTTTTTAATTAAAGAAATCAATGAATAACTTGATTTTCAAGTAAAATATTAAATCATTCGTATTCTCGAATCATATACAGTAAAACCTCTATAAATTAATACTCTCGGGACCGAGAAATTTTATCAATTTAAAGAGGTATTAATATATCGATAAATTAATATTTTATTAATTAAAAGAGAGATGTTTAAAATTCTGTAAATTTAAGTACAATGTATTTAAAATAAATTATTAAAATTCATGTATCAAATGATTCAATGTAACTACTTAATATATTCATGTATAATATAAGTTTAATGTATAATCTTAACTATTATATTAATTGAATTATATATTTATTAAATGAAATATTTTCTATATATATTTCAATATGAAAATAAACTAATTCATTAATCCAAATCATGTCTTCTCATCATCTAAAAGGTATCACAACTCGACACCACCAGAACTCTTGACGACAATTAAAAAACTGAGAGATGAAATTCAATTAAATTTAAATTTTAAGAAAAATCAAGTAACAATAGATTCATATTTTAGCAAATTACCATAATATTTATAATTGTAATATTTACAAATTATTAATTTAGAGTTTTGATGGGACCTAATACTTATAAAGTTTTTTTCAAAAAAATTATTATTATATTATCTTATCGAATTGAATTATTTTTTTCAAAGGCCCGAGTCGGAACCGGACGTTTTTATTATATTAGAGAGGTTATTAATTTATCGAGTATTAATTTATAAAGGTTTTACTGTAATAACAAATTTCTACATTGATAAGAATCTAAAGTCATCATATATTCTCAATTTCTTTTCTTTCTCTCCAACTCTTTGAGTTCACTCAACAATACGAACACCTAAGTTTGGAATCACACTCAAAGTTAGTACAAAAAAGTAATACTGTATTGCACTATTCGTTCTTATTGTACCTCAAAATTTCATGACCGCAATCATTCTTTTTCAATTTCGCTCTACGACCACTATCAGCAAATTATTTTTGATAAGAGGAGAGACGAGAAACTCCACCCCCACTCGATCGAAGGTCCCTCGATCGGGTAGGATGTAAATCGAGGAATGTGCCCGAGTAGCAGACACCTGTGCGAGAGAGCCAACATGTCGAACCCCAGGACAAACCTTCATAATATTTCAATGAAAATTTGTCCCACCCGAGATTCGAACCCTGCGTCGCCGGGGAATTACACCCACATCATCACAGACCTTACCACTCGGCTATGCTCCTGGGGACACTATCAGCAAATTATTAACAATACAATTCGTAAGCAGCTGCATATTATTTGGAAACTTGTACACCAAAGCAAAACGTAGTAGATGTGAACTAGATTTCACATACAAACGTTTCGTATAACAAGAATACAAAATAAGCATCTTCTATAACCCATTAAAGAAATTACAAGTAAATGATCTTACACAAACCGTACAAAACTCAGACCACAAGAGAAAGGAAAGGGTTGAATGATACAATTAATCAGAGGCTAACAACAACTCAGTCCAAGCCCCCAACTAATCTCCTCTTAGAAGACTTAGTTCTATAGCACCACACCTCGAAAGCCTCGCTCAGATCCGGATACCCAAGCTGATCTCCACCATCCATCCAGTCTGTAAGAATGTCGGCTTGATCATCCGACGGCAGAGCCGAAACTACTGTCACAATTGCTCCCTCAACCCCCTGCCACAAATCCTCTTCCATATCTACTCTGTAAGCTGTGGAGTCTAAGAGAGGTTTCAGCTTTCTAACAAAAGGCAACCACGATTTTATCAGCTGCACACGAAGCGGGGCCAGTAGGATCACATTCCCATACCCAACCGCATCGAGCACTTTCGAAGTCAATCGCACAAGTTTCACCTTCAAACCCCACATCACACAGAGGAGTCCATTTTCCTCCACGGCCCTTAACACGCTTTCCGACACATCTATCCACTTGGAAACAAAATCGTCCATCAGCCCCATCTTAAGCAAAACACCGCACAACCACTCGAGATCGGATAGACAACGCATTATTCTATCATCATCTGCTACCACGTGTAAGGACAGTTCTCTTTCAAAGAGAGAGAAGGTCTTGGACAGACCTGTTCTCGTCTCCGATTTCACATCGTTGTCGGAAGCCACTAAAGCCATGTCCCCATCGTCGTAACTGAGCATGTATTCGACTTGCTCTTGTGCCGAAACCCTCAGGTCATCCCCGAAAGGAGGGAACATGCTGTTGACTTTAGTGGCGAAACGTATTGCGGAGACAAAGATGTTTTTTGTGGTGGCGAAATTTGCCGGTTGGATTCTCGCCAGTACGGGCATGGCAATTGAAGGATTCAATTGTGAAACCACTAATACAATATTGTCCTCTTCATTTGGACAATTGAGTCACACCGTAAAGTTGTGGCTACCTGATTCACAAACGAATTGTAGACATTTAGCATGCACTACTACAAAAATTACCTATTGCATTGGTTAAAAATGCGTGTTTACAACTTAACATCGGTTCCGCAACCGATGTAAATTTCTTTCAAACACATCGGTTCACAGGTAGCCGATGTACATAAATGAATTTAACAGTAACATTTACATCGGTCAATATAATAACCAATTTACAAATCTGCTATATAGCCTATATTAAATCGGTCAGTTAACACAGCTGATGTAAAGAATGGTCATTTAAATCTGTTATTACACTAATCGATGTGTATTTTAGCAGATTTTATATGTACATATATTTTAAATTAGTTTGTTTTCCTTTAAATAATTATCACCCACTCTTCTTTCTCTGCAAATCCATAAAAGCATGAATAAGTCTATCTAGCTACATTAGAGACACAAAATATATCTTAAAACTATTAGGAAGTTCACAAGTTGTGGATTAACTGTCAGAGTAAACAGCTTGGAAAAGGAAATTAGGAAACCTGCTTATGATATGATAAGAGAGAACCAAGGCCGTAAACATTAACAACCAGGGTAGCTTAGCAAATGGAATTACAACAACATGACTCATGCCAATCATATACAGTAGTATGTCCAATATATATAACCAAATTAGTATATAACATGTATTATTATCTATAGGAAACAATTTTGAACACAATCAACTCCAATATATAGCAGAACTATATTCATCCTTACCCTAATAGTTACTGGGAAGTATGAGATAAACTAATTCTAGACCTCATGATAACTGATAACATTCACTGCAACCCAAAAATCAAATAAGGTGAGCACTTTTTTAATTCAATAAAAGACACAGCAAATCATAAAAGCATACAAGAACACAGTCTATTTCAAGATCACAATAAGAAAGTGAACATAACATCTCACTGCCAAGTACATACGCGTGTTCAGGAAAAAAAACAAGAATAAAATTGAACGAGACAATTATTAAATGCCCACCTAAATGCCAAACTTTCATTTCCTAGAAAGATATTACAAAACCAACATAAATGACCTTTACCCAGAAAAAAAAACCCAACATAAATGCAAAAAGCTAATGTACAGTAATTCCTTTTTTATTAACCTCAACACACTTCAGATAAATATCTCTGTAGCGGCATAGCCTTCAATGTATGTCTGAGATATGAGATATCATTTTTACAAAGATACTTTGGATTTTCAAATTTAATTTGTAAATCAAGTCACACTTGCCACAACTTAACAAGATGACTTCTAAGATAATCACCTAATCAAAGTACTGGCTGTATTCTTTGCGAACATTTTCCGAGGTCGGGGTTGGTAGATTCTTAACTTTGGAAAGAACACCATCCAGCACTGAGGCCCTGGTAATTCTTTCTGGCAAGCCATTTTTCTGCCCAAGTTGTGCAGAAGCAAAAACTATGAAAGATGCACCAATACTATACCAATTGACATTTAAATCTTAGCATTAGATTAGAGTTTATCTAACTGTTAACAGGTAATAAAATACCCTAAATCAAAATGCTAAGAATAACTATTATAGAAACAGAGATGACAAAAATATAAACAAAATAAAGAAAGATATTTCAAGCAAATGGAGGAGATAGAGAGGTAAAAATTACCTAGATCAAAGGCGGCGGCCCTAGAGTAAGAGTAGGAAAACCACAACTCGTCCCTACTTCACTCTACCCCTGTGAAATCAGATCTAAGACCTAGTAAGCAAGTAGAATTGACGAAAATCAGCAGCAAGGGACGAAGAGAGTGGCGCCGATAACGGGGTAAAGAGTAAAGCCGCAGCGGCCACTCCTTAGCAAGTGGACAGACGTGGCTGAGAGCGGAGGTCAGCTGAGTTGGCTTTTACAAGGGGCAAATAATTTAATGTCGATCAGCTGAGTTTTCGCAAGTTCATAAGTATCTGAAACATCGAGTAGATGTGTTAGCTGTGACTGGTGGTAGCTACGCTGTGCAAAAAAAAGTAAACTAACAATCAGTAAGATACATAAGAATTTTAGATTACTGATCATTGTGGATGTGATTTCAATGGTTTACTAAAAATAGAATTATCAGAAAGTAAGGATCCTGACCCTAATGAACAATAATCACAAATTCAGAAGAAAATGCCACGAATTCATTATCCGTCATCCATATAAGAGTTTGAGCAAACAACAATTATCCATCTCCATTTCTCAACTCAAAAATGGGTTGAAGGTAAGAATGAACCAACTGAAAAAGCTAGCTTATCCCTAAGGGATTAAGTTAACCGATTTTCAGAATTTATCGCCATCCTTAAAACTGGGTACGAATCAGTTACATTGCAAATGCAGTCTAAAGATTCTATACCACGAGAACTCTAGCAATTTCACATCCTACCAATCTATTTTTTTTCCTGATAAAAAAGCTCCATATAAAATCCCCCAAATCTCATCATAATTGTTTTCGACAGAACTGCTACAAGAAACTCCTAAGATCAACGATTACCCCGAAACAACGATGCCGTCGTAATAGAGAACAATGTGTAAATCGGTGGATGCTGGACAATGGAATGGATTAACCAGAAAATTATTCAAATATTAAAAACAATGATAATAAAGTACTCACATAGATTTTTTTTTTCGTGAATTCAAGTCACTGCACAAGAGAGACAAGGGAGGATAATACTATATGGGTTTGCAACTGAGCCGCTCAATTTGACAAAATATATCTCTTCAATAATGGAGGAGTTTTTCAAGTACAGGGTCAGAAGTATAGTCTTCAAATTTGTAAACGTTCACCATATGCTCCAATTTCACTATTGTTTAAGAGCATTCCTAGATACAATTCTTAAATAACATTCTTAAATAACATGAAATTGTATACACCATATAAACCATTATGAGGTGCAATTTAGAAAAGAGAAAATGAAGTATCTCATACTGTTTACAAATTAGGAACAGTTGTTTTGGACTTAATTTCAGTCCAGTTCAGTTCAGTTCAGACCGCTTCAGTTCAGTTCAGACCGCTTCAGTTCAGATCGCTTCAATTCAGTTTAGTTCAGTTCGTTTCAAAATAAATTAAAATAAAAAAACAAAAAATAATTTGAATTTATAATTTTAAAATATAAAATCTAGTTACCGTCATAATTATTATTAATATTTTAAAAAAAATTTAATAATTTATACAATTTATTATTATTTTTATAAAAAAATCAATTCAGTTCAGTTCAGATCGCTTAAGTTCAGTTCAGTTCAGTTCAGCCGGTTTCAGTCCAAAAGAACATGTTGTGTTACATTTATAGGTCCCACAAGAAAAAAGAAAAAAAAACTTGAGGTAAAAATTGATAAGTGTATAAATTTTTATTGACATGTCATCAAATTATAATTTTTATTGACATGTCATCAAATTATACATACAGTATATCTAAGTATATCATTGAAGATGCTCTAAGTTGTCGTAAAAATTAAAAATATATTATAATGTTCACCCAATATGGATTTTTTAATTTTTTTTAAATACATGATATTTATATGCATTTGTATTTTAAATTTATTTGACTAATTTTTAAAAATAATAAAATTTAAAAATAAATATATAAACATATATAATAGAGTTAGACAACGTGAAAGACATAATTTTTTTAAATAATATATATATATATATATAGAAATTATTGAATATATAAATAAAATTTTAGTAAAAAAAAATTATACTTATATTGTCACCTCGTTTTATTTTATTAAATAAATAAAATACAACTATTAATTTTTAAATATTTCAAGGGCCTGAGATTAATTTTTTTCAAACTCCACGTCGACATTTTAAATTTTAACGGTAAAAAGTTTTGAATAATAATAAATGCAGTGTAAATAGTTAAATTTATTAACACGTGAGACACATACTATAATAAATAAACGGGTTAAAAATTTGTGCGAATCACGGGGCATAAGCATCTTGAATACTCCGGTTGTATCAAAAGTATCACCTGAAATTATTATATTAATAAGGGTTAGTCCAGTGACTGACAATTAGGCATACATTCTATATGCATTAATCTTTTCACTTGTCGTCTTAAATTTGTATCTTAATAATTGAACTTTAATGCAATGCAACTACTAAACTTACACTTAGAACATCATTAGTTTGGAGAAATGTTAAAGTACCAGGATTGTGCTCCTCCAACAAATGAAAAAACTTTGGCAATTCCTTATAACTATCAACCGGATTACCTCGTATTAATTCCTTACCATGTCTTTGAGCATTATAGGTCGTACACTACTTTAATTCATACTCATAATCTCTAGCAAAGTTCATCATTACATCCTTCGGTTTAGAAACATGGTTAGGATCGTGGAAATTCGATGATAAATATTTTTCAATCAACTTAGAAGAAGCGTGTTTGTGATATCTATTGGGCAGACTACGTGAGCAACTATGACATTGATGATATTTTCGAACTATAAACAATATAGAACTTCCCAAATTAGTGGCTAGTAAACGCCACTTGCACAACTCAGTTTTACAAGCCACAACATACCTTGATTTATCTGACTTGTTGGTTTGAAATTCAAAATGGTGCTTCAACCCCAGCATCTGCAACTTTTCTTTCAACACTCGCTTAGTTTGGAATATTTCTTCCACTTTCACACCATCTTCCAGAGGAATACACCAACTGAATGCCTCATGAACCACCACCAAATTCTGATTATCATTTGACTCGTTTGCCAACCATGAATCATCACCATCTAATTTTGCACCTATTACATTTGTCGAAGGCTGAAAATCATTACAAACTTCTGCATCCGCCTCATTTGTCGGCTGCTGTGGCCCCCTATCAATTAAAACTTCTGGAACTGTCTCATTTGAGTTCAACATGGGATCAACAGCATCAACTGCCATCAGGGGAACCATACCTACCAAACATCGCACTTCATTTGATTCCAAATTTCTAGCTACAACTGACCCAAATGACTACACCACCCTATCAATTTTCATCTGACCTATCATCACCACCATCCCTAAATTTTGAAACACCATTATCATCAGCCATTGCCTCTTTACACAGTATTTCAACATCAGGGATCATCCTCGATTTCAATGTTACACACAGTCGAGTCTTATCACAACACGATATTAACCAGTCTACACTATCATCATCGTTTATGGAATACAGCATATTAAACAGAGGGTCTTTATTCTTCGTCGGCCGATGGCATCGCAATACCATTTCGTACACAAAAGAATCGACTTTCAACCTCTCAATAAGCTTCTGGTAAAGCTCCAAAAAAGTTACATTTTTCGGAACAAGAACTGGAATCACCTTACCATTCTCAATCCCACCGTCAAACACCCAAGAGACTACACCGCCGGAGACGATAAAATCCCCTGTATAATAGACCGACAACCAAACTTCTCTTGTCATTGAATTAGGGACTGCACAACACAGTAATCGAGCGAGCGGATGGGGGGATTGGAGACAACGAGTGTGATTACCGGTCGACGAACTGGTAAAATTTAGGTATCTGCAGAATCGATTTATGCAGAATCGATTTTTTTTATTTTGTGAAAATTAGGGTTTCAAAAATGAATTACGGGATTGGATTTGGGGATTTGGGGATGGGTTTTGTTGGGTAGGATTTGATTTTATTTGAATTGAATATAGGTCAAGGGTTATAAAAGTAATTGCACATTTATTTTAATTAGTAAATACAAAAGAGGGTATACCATAAAAAATATTTGAGTGAGGGTTAGTTAATTAATTTACAAGGTCCGTTCAGTCAATCAAACCCCCGATTCATCCTACGCTGGTGAGAGAGCATGAGAAGATTGGGTGAGAAAGCTTCTTGGCAGGGTTATTCATGTGCCAAAACATTTATAAATGGTGTTTGATTTTATTTGCAGTGAGTCGCATCGAACACCACAACGAATTATTTGGTGTTGGAAATCGACTACCCGGGACGAGTTCGTTCGACCAATCGAACATCCGGACACACTTAGTCGACCACCAACATCACTACTGTGCTCACGACAAGGCCCCAAACCCGATTCACACCCAGCCATCATGCCTGAGGCATGACCGCGCGAATCCGAGGGCTTCTGCCATGTCTGTCGCCCGACAGCTCAAGGCTGTCGCCCGACAGGGCATTGTCGGCCGACAAGAATAGCTGTCGGCCGACAGCGTTGCGATTACAGCAGCGCGATGCTGTTGTTCGGGCTATTCCTGCGCGATTTTCTCGATCCGACCGCCATACCAGAGGTCAGCGATCTCCCAGCATTCAGAGAATAATTACCCCAAGCCACGAAACACGATCGGAGGTTCGTTTGTATAATTACATACGAGATTGAATCGAAACGATGCGGAAATTGGGAGTTTCGATCTCATACCTTTTCGGTCGATTGATGAGACCTCGAAGCTTCTAGTGTATGTCCTAGCCCTCGCGCTCCAACCGGTTGTGTGGGCACCGATCCGCTGGAGTTCCCCGACTCTTCTTTTCTCAACCTTCGTGCTCGGGTTTTATTTCTCAAGTAGAGAAAATAAAAAGCTGCGTAATGTAGGTTTTAAAGAGAGAAGGGGGGTGGGGGGATTTATATAGGCTACACTAGGGACCTAGAGGCAATTAATTAATTAGGCTTAAATTGAAATTAAATTAACTTGGTGTCCTTAAAAAGAAAACCTTAATTAAATTCAATTCTAATTATAATTTATTCCACTGTAAAATTATAATTGATTTCCCAATTAATTAATTCATATTATTTCAACAATAATATTTCCGTTGAATTACATATGTGACATTTCCCCGTGTTTAAGATAACGCATGTCCACAAATTAACTTTAATTACTAATAATTAAATTAATTCATTTCTTATTATCTGAGACTAGTACCACTTATCCTTATTATCATGCGGAGTAAATCCACCTGCAGGGTTTACATGATAAAATTTATGAGCTCATCTCGGGGCATCATCAACCCAATAAATGGGACACGGTTTCCTGTCTATAATCTATAGCATGCCATGTGTACGATTTCGATTCCCAATTTACCGAGAATATTGACTAAACAATAGTCTCACTCATTGGCACATTAAAGAACCGAGCATTGGACACATGCACCTATAATTATATAGGGATTAAGAACTCACATATCCGTTATATCTGAGGTGTAGTTCGATTTCTCCGATTAGTATAAATCGAACGCCCTCCCGTGGTCCTGCTCAATACACCAAGTGTTAGTCAAGACCGACTATTTGCTAGTCACACTACGACGTACCGATGGATTGTCCATGTCCATCTAAGTCGTGAGCTACTGTTCGATAGTATACGAGTAACTGACAGTATGATCTTCCGCGTGTCTCCTCACGTCATATTGTCTACAACATATATATCTAGGATTATAGCATAGAGTACAAAAAAGACAAAATGCCGAATGTTTGATTAATAGATAACAAAACACAGATAAGGAGTTCCACATTGTCATTAAACTAGACATTTAGAATATAACTCCATCATTTGGAACATTTAGTGCCTGACTGCTTTATTTGTAGCCTACTCACGACAAAATGAGTTGTGGATGCTCAATGGATTGCTCACCAATCGGTTCGTTCATTAGGGAGCCAGGTACATACATTGCTGGAAATCGATATCCCGGGGTATCAAAAATTGCGGAACCGATAACCCCGACCGAAATCCCATCGCCGGAAACCGATCACGAACACCATGTCACCGGAGTCCGACGAGAGAATCGCCACAAGGGCGAAACCCTGGCCGAACCCCACGCGGGGTTCGCGATCGCATGCACATGCGATCGCTGGGCTGCACCGGCAGCCCCGGGCGGTGAGTCCGGCGACTCACCGCCATCGTCGGAGGTGGGGGGAGCCACCAGGCGCGGCGCCAGCCCGCGGCAGTCTCCCCCAGCGATCGAGCTAGGGCTCGATCGCCCCCAGCCGCGGCGTCCAGCCGCGGCTCTTTCCTGTGCGCCACCGCCGGTCAGGGAGGACCGGGGAGGTCGTCTGCCGTGGCGCCAACCCACGGCGACTCCCCGGTGATCGACCCTTGGTCGATCGCGTGCCCCGGCGTCCAGCCGGGGCTTCCCTTTGGCCGCGGTACCGGCGGTCGAACCCTAGGGTTCGGCCGCCCCTCTCGATCCCGACGGGGATCTCGAATCCCTGTATCCCGGTCTCGATGTTTTCCCGGATCGTGTGTTCATGTATGTATCACAATCATATTCACATAAAATCATAGAAGGGAGTTTATGATTTTACCTTTCGATTCGTTGTGCGGAGAAACGAAATCAAGATGATGACCTTACGATCTTCCCACGTATTCCTTGCACTAGCTTGAACGTCGGGTGGGCGACGATCCTCCAAGCTTATGGATCCTCTTCAACTCTCTAGAATATCAAGTATGATAATCTTGTCTTATGAAAAAGTGAAGACCATGTAGTGCTTTTATAGGCTACGTAGGGGATCTAAAGGAGGTGGAATATTGGGCTTCCAATATTAATGATTAAATTGAGCCCAAGCCCAAATCTATTAATCTCCCATTAATATTAATTAATTTATTTTCCACTATATAAATTAATTGCACTCCCAATATTAAACCATATTATATCAAATAATATTTCTCCGATAGTATTATTTATTCCGTGTATTTAAGATTTAAATATCCATGAATAAAATTAATTTATTGCTAATTAATTTATTCATCTCTTGAATCCGAGACTAGTACCATTCAACCTTAATTATTGTGCGAAACGAATCCACTCATGAGGTTTACACAATAATTCCTTATGAACTCATCTCGGGGATATTATCAACCCTTCCGGGATACACTTTCCCGTCAAGTATTCACGGCATGCCATATATAAAATATAGTGACCCAACTTAACCGGTAATTAACCTAATAATTAAATCGGTTAATTCATTTGGAAAATCAAAGTCACATATATTAAATATACACACCCGCAATAGTATCGGGGATTAAGAATAAAATACTTTGAGACTTGAATCGATTATCTAAGGCAATCCTAATCGATAAATCTCAAGCGATCCGCTCAATACACCAAGTGTACAAGTGTGATAAAATAATTAAGATAAATTATTTTCTCTTTCACACAACGACTATACCAATGGATTGGTCCGTGTCCATCTAGGTCGTGAGCAACTGTTTGATTAAATACGAGTAACCGATAGTATGATCTTCTGTGTGTCCATACACACCATACTAACTACAACGTATAAAATCCAGGACTATGATTTGCATATATTTAATTATCAAATAATTAAAAGCAAACAATTGTTTATTAATTAAATAGATTAAATGCTATGACCGGGAGTTTACCGTTACTTAAATCTAGACATTAAGTACACAACTCCAACAATCTCCCACTTGTACTAAGGTCTAGTCATTTCTTCCAAACTCCCGACTCCCATACTCATCACGTGCTTAAGTTGTACTTTCAAGAAGTACTATGTGAATGAGCACTCTAGGTTGCCGCTCTGAAGTTATCTTGGTGACTACTGCGTCGTCTCCCTCGACGATGACTCGTATCAGGTGGTACTTGCTCTATGTGTTAACATCACTTTTGACTTATGACTTCTTCCAGTTTACCATGCACCGCTATCCAATAGCCTTTGGTAAACTAAGAGTCATATCCAAGTCAAGAGGTTATCCCAGAACCTAACCAAAACTTCCGCTGCCTCTGAGGCTGCTATTCGGTTATGAGAGAGTCTGAGAAGCGTCCTGCTTATCACTCTTTCATTTCATAGGTTCCACCTCTTTCTAAAAGTGAACACATAACTTGATATCGACTTACACTGGTCCTTTTATGATTTGAGATCTGAGAATTTGTAATCAAAGAAGATTTCGTATTGCTTAATCTAGTACATTCAAGTACCTTTACAGCATTCAAACATCTCTTGTCCAGATTACTTTGATATCCTCCCACTATGCAAACCGCATAGTTGATATCAGGTTCTTGTTTTACAACATTGCATCTTTAAAGCTTTCCACACTTTGAAGTGTAGGAAACTGCTTTGTCTTCATCTATCTCCTTTATGTGTTCGAAACACATACCCTTTAGATAGATGTATATTCTGTCTCTGAAAGGCAATAACCTTTCTCAGAAGTATGCGTGTTTAAAACAAACCATAATCGTATAAGATATCTAGGTGAAGTACAATGTTCTTATCCCTAGATCAAAAGATCTCAAGAACATGTTCTAACTTCTACTCAATCTTATATCCCGATTTATTTAGACAACCATCATCTTATGTCTGACAACATCTTTACATTGTTGCCAATGATAAAATGTTATCTACATAAAATCTCCGAGAAACATCACCTTGTTTCCATTACGTCTCCAATACACCTTTCGTCTATGCCTTTTGATGAATCCATCAAATGGACTATCCCATCAATTCGCAAGTTCCACGATTTATATCTTTGTTTCAATCCATAAATGGATTTACTAAGCTTGTACTCTAAATGATCTTGCCTCTTAACAATAATCCTTATTGTTTTCTAAGCAGGCACATTTAGATCTAGTACCGCCCTTGTGCAGAGCTAGGGATCGATTTCATCTTTACTAGATCCAGAGTTCAAAACTCTTCTAGTCTTATGAACATCTCCGGTTGTCTTAACAACCTCCCACTGCAACGGCGTCCCGGTGTATAACAGTAATAACAGTAGGTGCAGTTTGTGGTGTACTACTACTCGTTTTGGCTGGTTCCTAGTCTTTTGTCCTTCTTCTCATTCCAAGGTATTACGTCAGTTAGGGCTTTGTAGTTCATCTAATAGTCTTCCTCTAAGAACCGGGCGTTATACGTCCTTCTGGTTCATAGTACTATAGAACACACAATATCTTGTTCATCTAGGATATCCTACAACCATATTGAATATGCTGTTGTCTCCAGGAATATCCATAGAACATAGGTAGTTCCGAACAACTTGTTCTTTTACTATTAGAATTCTATTGACTCACCATCTCTACACGTAAGTGTATGGTGTAGTCATTTGAGACTTAATCTCAATTTTTGATTATGCTATGTGTTATTCAGATAGGTGATAGCCTCCGCGATTTTAGTCGCAGGCTTCCAATGGATATACTTAGAAGGTTCCCCATAATTGCTTTGTGACTAAAACACTTTGCTTTTATGGCACATCAAGCATCCTAATCCATTTTTTCGAGTATTCTTGAAAGAACTACTCGCACCTTTCTAATTACACATACGTCTGCATATACCATTGATCATTCTCAATACTTGTCCGAATTCTGTCCTTTACCGAAAGGTATGCTTAGTTGTATTATCTTCCAAATTCGATTCTCTTAGGTCGGAAGGTCCATTCCTTCAACTACAATTGATCAAATCAATTTCGACTTTTTGAATCTCATTTGAATAAATACTACTAAGTATAAGAATTCACAAGTATAATGATTTAACAAGAAATATATCTAACAAGTAAAACAAGTTATAGAACGGTTCGTTGCATCGTGGTAGACCAAGGATCTATCATTCACATTATTGCTACCTAATGTACCAGAAAAGATAATACCATTATTTCTTATCAAAATCATCACCATGATTAAAGAAATAAAATATCCATTCATATATAATAGAAATCCAGAACAAAACGTTCTTTCTAAAATAAAGGGTACATAATGCAATAAACTTGAAATGAAATCCTATTTAACTACTAAAACAGATAAATGTCTTCCACCGCAACAGCTGCCTCCTCTACAGCTTTTGCCCGTGTAGACTCGAACTCTTCTTCTTTAAGTCGTCGGGTTTTCTGGAACCCCTGCATTTAAAATGCACATACCGTCAGTGGTTCCATATCTACACACCAGAATTCTGGTAGATAATACCGCCGACTATGTTTTTACGACTAAAGAAAAATTCGTACCTTTGAGAGGACATTCAGACTTCCAGTGTCCAGACTTATTGCATCGGAAGCACTTGCCCCTTGGCTTTGCAGCCCCCACTCGTGGTCCACTCCTCTTGGCACCACTGGTTTTCCAGGCTTGCTTCCTTTTCTTGCCCCTACCTCCAACAGGCTTCAAGCCCTTGGACTTGGTAGCTACAAGCGCTTGAGACTTGCCCTTCTTGTAGATCCCCTCTGCCGCCTTTAGTTCAGTCAGGAGTTGCGCAAGAGTATAAGACAGTTTACCCATATTATAACTCATGCGAAACTGCTCAAAACTTGGGGTCAGAGACTGGAGTATGATGTCGACTTGCGTCTCAGCATCAATTTGAGCTCCTAGGATCTCAAGCTCATTCAACAAACTCATCATTTTAAGAACGTGCTCCCCTACGGGCGTTCCTTCAGACTGAGTAGTTGTCATGAGGACTCTCATGGCTTCTTGCCTTGCCGCACGATCTTGCTCTCCAAACATTTCTTTGAGGTTAAACAACATATCATAGGCAGTGTCCATCGACTGATGTTGGGTTTGGAGTACATTTGACATGGAAGCCAAAATATAACACCTAGCCATTTCATCAGCCTTTTTCCACTTCCTAAATGCTTCTTTTTCCTCATTAGTTGAGGCATCAGTGGGCTCAGCAGGGCATACTTCATGGAGTACAAATTTGTACTCTTCAGAAGTCAGGACAATGTCTAAATTTCTCCTCCAATCAATATAATTGGGGCCAGTGAGTTTATGCTCCTTGAGTATCACAGAAAGTGGATTCATAGCTATTCTCTAAACCTATAAGCACATTTAAACAAACAATCAATTTAATATCCGATATTATCTCTCTTAAATAATATCATTAAATTACTAATTACATCTAAAATCCCATCAGGCAAGGCAAGCCACGTGGTGTGGACGTTTACCCACCCAAATGATTTAGTAATTAGATTTTCTTTGGTCATACATCACTTATAGCGTAACCTCGTGGGGAGGAATACTATAATGCGTATCTAAGTGTAAACCATTACTCAGCACCAAAGTAAATCGTTTGGAATTGCTACATCACCGCAAGCCACGTGGTGTGGACGTTTACGATAACTTCACAACTCTTCACAATTCCTTACAACTGTCTACATCAATTAATCCAAAATCCGTTAGTATAGCAAGCCACGTGGTGTGGACGTTTACTACACCAAGAGATTTTTATAATTGACTCCCAATTACGAGATCCATTCGATTTTCGTAAATCAAGACGCGGAGAATCATAAGTGAAACTCGAAGTTTCTAACCAGTGATTCACCATGCGAACAACCCTATCTCTCATTAGATGAGGGAGCCGAGCAGACAAACGATCCTCCTTCAAAAGAATGGTACGAATGTCTCTAATTTGTGTCATCCACATGACCAAGTGGCTTTGGCTCCATTCCACTCCCCGGGGTGAGAATGAGTCGACTTGAAGTCAGTTTCAGAAAGACAAATTAGGCATTGTTTGATAGACTTAATCAATGTTTCTCGTAAAAGGAATTACAAGAATTCTCCTCCAATGACATGTCTATATGAACTTCGAAAGCTCATAAATGTCACCAATAGAACAGTAATGGAGACCATGGGAATGTTTCCATCCCCTCTCCCACTTAGCTTTTTATAACAAAGGGATACGCTATCTAATGCATAATTAAACACATAAGCATGCACACAAGTAATAAAGCACATAGCACATAGTCAAAATAATGCTAGAAAAATTATTTTCCGACTATCATGGCTTTATTCCATCTCCGTATGCGTCTTCTAGTCTTCAGTCTTCGTTCTTGAATGCTCCATGTGACGAGAATATTAATCCCAATATTTAAATCTATTTATTTTCAATAAATCCAAAAGATACTCAATTCGAAAATTAAGTCAATCGAATAAATCAAAAATAAAATTAAATATTATTAATGTTTTTATTTATTTATTTTCCTATCTAATTCTATTAAATCTCTAGAATAATCTATCCAAGTTAAACTTGAAATATTTTAGAAGACTTCTATAATAGAATAAGGAAATAAAATAAATTAGGACTCTTCTACTTTCAAAAATTAATTAATTTCTATGTCCATGAGAATTCCCATAAAATAGGAATAATCAATTAAGAAATAAAATTAATTCATTAATTAATTATTTTCCTATCTAATTCTATTAAATCTCTAGAATCCTATTCCAAGTAGGACTTGGAATATTCTAGAAGACTTCCATAATAGAATAAGAAAATAAAATAATATTAATTAATTCTTTTCCTATCTCCATGAGAGTTCCCAAACTTAGGAATACTCAAAATAGGAAAAACGAATTAATTAGGAAAGTGAATCTAGGTAGGAGTAGCACGAGATCACGAGGACCCCCCCCCCCCCCCCCCCCCCCCACCTTGATCGCCGGCCGGGAGCACCACCGCCGCCATCCCCATCCCACGCGCCACCACCACCGGTGGCCGGCGTGGCCGAGGTCCACCGCGGACAGCCCCCCGCGGTCGATCACCGTGGGATCGATCACAAGATCGATCCCGAGCCCTAGTTCTCCCTCTCATCTTCTCCTTCGTCACACGAGTTCTCCGGCGGTCGTCTCGGCATCGATCCAACGTAAATAAATTACAAAAAAATAAATTTACAATTCCGGTATCGATTCTATACATGAAATCGACCCTATACACTTTCCGGAAAACATAGAACAATAATAATAAATCTAAATTCGGTCAACCCCCGAATTTTTACTATTACAAGCATTCATCCACACAAAACGAATCTCGACATGTCCGAGAGTTTAATAATCATGGTAAAATTAAATCAACAATTAATTAAACAATTAATCAATTAATTAACCATGATAGTCGGAATCCCTGCAAGGTAGAACGATAATTGAACACATACATGAACACGAAACCAAACGCTCTGATACCAATTGTTGGAAATCGATATCCCGGGGTATCAAAAATTGCGGAACTGATAACCCCGACCGAAATCCCATCGCCGGAAACCGATCACGAACACCATGTCACCGGAGTCCGACGAGAGAATTGCCACAAGGGCGAAACCCTAGCCGAACCCCACGCGGGGTTCGCTATCGCATGCACATGCGATCGCCGGGCTGCACCGGCAGCCCCGGGCGGTGAGTCCGGCGACTCACCGCCATCGCCGAAGGTGGGGGAGCCACCAGCCGCGGCGCCAGCCCGCGGCAGTCCCCCCCGGCGATCGAGCTAGGGCTCGATCGCCCCCAGCCGCGGCGTCCAGCCGCAGCTCTTTCCTGTGCGCCACCGCCGGCCAGGGAGGACCGGGGAGGTCGTCTGCCATGGCGCCAGCCCACGGCGACTCCCCGGCGTCCAGCCGGGGCTTCCCTTTGGCCGCGGTACCGGCGGTCGAACCCTAGGGTTCGGCCGCCCCTCTCGATCCCGACGGGGATCTCGAATCCCCGTATCCCGGTCTCAACGTTTTCCCGGATCGTGTGTTCATGTATGTATCACAATCATATTCACATAAAATCATAGAAGGGAGTTTATGATTTTACCTTTCGATTCGTTGTGCGGAGAAACGAAATCAAGATGATGACCTTACGATCTTCCCACGTATTCCTTGAACTAGCTTGAACGTCGGGTGGGCGACGATCCTCCAAGCTTATGGATCCTCTTCAACTCTCTAGAATATCAAGTATGATAATCTTGTCTTATGAAAAAGTGAAGACCATGTAGTGCTTTTATAGGCTACGTAGGGGATCTAAAGGAGGTGGAATATTGGGCTTCCAATATTAATGATTAAATTGAGCCCAAGCCCAAATCTATTAATCTCCCATTAATATTAATTAATTTATTTTCCACTATATAAATTAATTGCACTCCCAATATTAAACCATATTATATCAAATAATATTTCTCCGGTAGTATTATTTATTCCGTGTATTTAAGATTTAAATATCCATGAATAAAATTAATTTATTGCTAATTAATTTATTCATCTCTTGAATCCGAGACTAGTACCTTTCAACCTTAATTATTGTGCGGAACGAATCCACTCATGAGGTTTACACAATAATTCCTTATGAACTCATCTCGGGGATATTATCAACCCTTCCGGGATACACTTTCCCGTCAAGTATTCACGGCATGCCATATATAAAATATAGTGACCCAACTTAACCGGTAATTAACCCAATAATTAAATCGGTTAATTCATTTGGAAAATCAAAGTCACATATATTAAATATACACACCCGCAATAGTATCGGGGATTAAGAATAAAATACTCTGAGACTTGAATCGATTATCTAAGGCAATCCTAATCGATAAATCTCAAGCGATCCGCTCAATACACCAAGTGTACAAGTGTGATAAAATAATTAAGATAAATTATTTTCTCTTTCACACAACGACTATACCAATGGATTGGTCCGTGTCCATCTAGGTCGTGAGCAACTGTTTGATTAAATACGAGTAACCGATAGTATGATCTTCTGTGTGTCCATACACACCATACTAACTACAACGTATAAAATCCAGGACTATGATTTGCATATATTTAATTATCAAATAATTAAAAGCAAACAATTGTTTATTAATTAAATAGATTAAATGCTATGACCGGGAGTTTACCGTTACTTAAATCTAGACATTAAGTACACAACTCCAACATACATTTTGATAGTATTTGTTATATTTGTATGGTGCATTATACCACATACGATGGAATAATAACTTTGTCGTCTTTTTTCTTTTCTTTATCTGATGGTAGGGGCAAGCGAACACCGGAAAACCTGCCTGGCAAGGTGTATTGATGATCTACTATAACTATACTTGTTATTGTTGCTTCTTTAATTGTTTATTGCAAAAACAACCTTAATTTGATGCTGTAAAATGTTTTTTTCCTTCTCTTTTGTTTTTTTTTCTCATGGGAAGAATTCGACTTGTTTATCGCTCACACAAATCTAAAATTTACTAGGCAAGATGGAGACGATTCTAGTATATGTTGGGATAATCTTCTCTCTCGTGTCTTGTATTTTGATTTTCAAAATAAAATCAACATCTTCTTCTTTTCAAATGAATTTTTCGTCAACTCGAAAGTTGTTCATTCTTGTTCAAACCTGCACAGTAGCATATAAAAGGTTATGGGTGAGGCCACGGCAAGCCGTGTTCCCTTAAACTTATATTTGCCCGCCTCGTTGCTCCGAGACTTCCAATGGACAATTAAGTTCCCAATGTACAACACCCTCCACGTTAGAAGGAAGCAAATTCTAACCGTGATCGAACTCTCGACAATATGTAGAAGCTCTCTACTAGACTCTCTATATGAAGACATCTCTTATGCTTCTTATTATGTTGTTGTGTTGTAATATTCTATGAAATGCATGCAAAGTGACCTTATAAAGGTGATGAATGAAAGCATCCAATGCAATCATAATGGAGGAGGTTACAAAATATTCATGGTGGTCATTAATTATTTGACCAACATTTGAATTCAAATAAATCACATGATTTATTTAATTAATATTCTTTTAACAAATTAATATATATAAAAATATATATAAATTCTCCAACAATCCCCCACATGAATGCATTGGTTGCACATGCACATGATCCTAGAATGCACATGCAGACATTAGAGAGTTTCTTGACAACTCATCGCATTAGGAGAAGTAGTTAAACAACTTTGAACCTTCCTTAGTGAAATAATGTCGAATATACTTGCAAATCAGTGGACGTGATGCCTTGAACTGTTCGACTTTTATGTATATTAAGACAACAATACTCACGCGAATCGCTATCCATATTGTTTTATGGTTCTCGTTGTTGTCCATTTTGGCCCTGGACTGCCTTGGTATTCATTGAATGGTTTAGAGATTTAGCCTTTTTAAATCATCTCATAGAAGCGGCCCATTCACATTCAATATAGGTGATCTTTCGTTTAAAGGTATCTTTCATGTACCCATCATACTCACATTATTATGATCATTAAAAGCTCTTTAGCTTAAACTTCACATGTATCACTTCTTCATCATAGGAATAGATCAAGTGATTTGTACGATTTACCCCCCACAATTCGGTTGTCCATTGAACCTTTAATTGGACTTCACAATTTTAGGTTGGGTTGCCATCATGAGTTAAAATCATTTTGATAGGCTTCATAATCCTATTCCTCTCGATAATATATCAATTTTGTCTCTCGTTAGAGTTTTAATTGATATATTTGATTATTATATCTTTAAACTTTTCATATTCTATAGATATAATTTTATCAACAATCTGATTATCAATAGAGTTTTAACTATGAAATACATTTCAATAGTTAATTTCATTATAAATATTTATATGATTTTCACAAAATCACACTATTATAATTTTTGGAATCAGATACTTTTCAAGTAATCGTGAATTAATAACTTTAAAATTTGTAATGAGGACTCTTCCTCTACAAATATTATTTAAGTCTTTTATTTATCACATACTTGCCGGAAAACTCGTTCCCCCCATATTGATGCAATATAGTTTAACATTCATCATGTTAAACATTATACTCATCATTTGTGCAATTTTACATTGCTCGAAAAATTAATCACTTATGTTTGATGAATTCAAATTTTCAATCACAAGCGAAATTAAATTTCTCATATCAATTTTTTTTTTTTTACTTCTCATATGTAAATAACAAATTTCCAGTTTAATTGTACGAATCATTCATAATTCTATATGAATTTCAAAAATCACATATTTACTTCTCATTAAGTAAATATCAATTTTTGTACAATATTAAAGATGAAATATTTATTTATTGTATATTTATTTATGTAATAAATCTCATTATTTATTACTTATAAATATCATTCATATCTTAATATGAATTTCAAATTTAGTATAATATAATAAATCTTATTATTTATTATTTTTTCATCATTCATATCTTAATATGAATTTCAATATAATATAATAAAATAATATTATTATGATATTTTCATTACATTAATATCACAATATGAATTTCAATATTATTTTAATCAATAAAATAATTTTATAATAAATTTATTATTTATTATATTTTATGGTAGTGGTAAGTTACACTTTGACTTATTTTTCCACACCATCATTATAATAATGAGTATTGAATCACATCACATAAATAATGAGTATCATTATATTAATCAAATCACATAATTAAATAATAATGATCATTTCATTATTGAATCACATAAATAATTAAACGTGCATATATACAATATTTATTATTTAATTATTCAATGAGGCATATAATTTTTTATATATTTCAACCTCTAGTGATTTTATATAATCACCAATTAGATCAAGCTCTTACATACTTATCTATATATATATTCGAACTAATTTATTCATCGATGACTTTTTCTTGTCAATATGTATATCACTATTTGTGACAACAATTTTCTTAGATTTAAAAACTTTGTTTTAAATCATTTGTTAACATAATAAGGACGTCGAGAGATTTACGGGATTGCCCGTCCATATAGTGATCTCATATCTTTAGAATATATATTATGTAATATTTCTTTACTGTAATTAGGAGATATGTTTTGCTGTATATATAGCATAGTTCGATAGAATGAATAACACAACGAATTCTTTCTCCAATATCTTCTTTACATGGTATCAGAGCAAGGTCTAAATCCTTAGCATTTTTTTCCTTTTCCTTTTCGACGAGGCAGCCATGGCTGGCGACGATGCCTCTAAAATCGAAACTCCTCGAAAAATCACCCCCTACACAATTCTTTCCAACGATAATCCCGACAGCTATATTACCCACGTCGAATTTAACGGATCCAATTACGATGAATGGGCTCGAGGGATCAAAATTTCTCTTCGAGCCAAACATAAACTTGGGTTTATCACTGGGGCTGTCACTGAACCTTCCTCGACCTCCGAAGACTATGAATCTTGGTGGGCGATTAATGCGATGGTGATTGCGTGGATCTTTAATACAATTGAAAAAGAACTACGCAAAACCATCTCATATCGCGACGTCGCCAAACAACTATGGGACGATATTCAACAACGATTTTCAGTCGGTAGTGGGGCAAAGATTTATCAATTAAAATCGGCCATTATCGATTGTAAGCAAAAACCACAGGAAACCATTATGGTCTATTTTGGACGACTCAAAAGGATATGGGATGATCTCCACGATTGCGACACTTTGCCTACTTGTACTTGTACTGGCTGCAAGTGTGATATTGTGAAACTTCTTACCACTCGCCGAGAGGAAGAACATTCTCGAGAGTTTTTAATGGGTCTCGACCCACGCTACGCTATTATACGCTCTCATATCCTCGGTATGGATCCTCTTCCTACTCTTAATCAGATTTATAATAAATTAATTCAGGAGGAAGGCGTCCATAATTTTACTCAGAATCAAATCGACATTCGACCCGAACCTATGGCCTTTGTCGCACGTTCTCAAGGGGGGGCTCGCAACTCAGGGGGGGCTCATCGAGACATGAAGACGAATGATTCGGAGACCTCAAAATCGGTGTGTGCAGCCTGTAGTCGTGAGGGACACACAGTGAAGACATGTTTTCGGGTCACGGGGAAATTTCCAGAATGGTGGGGAGATCGACCTCGTGATCGAATTGCTTGGCCTCGGTCTTCTGCTGGTGAGAAAAATTATGTTGATCGTATACAAGAGGGACGTGGGCGTGGAAACAACATTCGTGCTAATGTTGCCTCTGGTGGCGGACACACGTCACACAATGTTCCATTAACCGACTCAGATCGAGTTGATTTGAAAAATTTTAATGCATCAGAATGGGAAGAACTAACCAAGCTATGGAATGCACACAAACCCAATAGCCACGGTGACGATCGTCTTAACGGTAAAGTCTCTGACTACTCATGGATAATTGATACAGGAGCTTCACATCACATGTCGGGTAATATTGCATATTTTACAAATGTTGTTGATATTGATCCGTCTCCGGTTGGAATGCCCAGTGGCAATCTCGCACTTGCTATTAAAAGCGGTGACATCGAAATTACCCCAAGCTTATACTCAAGAATGCTTTATATGCCCCTAATTTAAATTGCAATCTCATTTCTGTATCTAGCTTGCTACGTGATGCCACACTTACCATTCAATTCACACATAAACTTTGTTTAATACAGGACCGTACCTCGAGGATGGTGATTGGTGCGGGTAAGCAGTGCGAGGGTCTTTATTATCTTCGGGGTGTTCGCAACATTGAAGCAAGAGCTTACTCTATTGGTCCGATTGGTAATGCCGACTTGTGGCATCGTAGGTTGGGACATCCATCTTCCAAAATTATTAGTTCTTTACCTTTTATTAATAATGACACTAAGGTTAAGTTTGACTCCAGAAGTTGTGATGTGTGTTTTCGGGCTAAACAAACACGTGAATTATTTGGTTTGAGTGATAATCGTGCAGCAGCAATTTTTGATCTTATTCATTATGATTTATGGGGTCCGTATTCTGCTAATGGTTCTTGCGGCTCTCGTTATTTTTTAACAATCGTTGATGATTTTTCACGATCAGTATGGGTGTTTCTATTACGAGCTAAGAGCGAGGCTACTCAGAAAATAAAGAATTTCTTTAATTTGATTAAACGACAATTTCATAAAGAGGTCAAAATTCTTCGTAGCGACAACGGTACCGAATTCACTAGCTTACGGCCGTATTTTGAAACACATGGTATTCTTCATCAAACATCTAATGTGGATACTCCTCAGCAGAATGGACGTGTCGAACGTAAACACCGTCACATATTGAATGTTGCTCGTGCATTATTATTTCAAGCTAGCTTACCGATTATGTTTTGGGGCGAGTGTGTATTAGCCGCGGTTCACCTTATCAATCGAACTCCAACACCACTTTTAGGTGGAAAAACACCGTATGAAGCATTGTTTCACATCCCACCGCCCATGAATACTATTCGAGTTATTGGGTGCTTGTGTTACGCGAAAAATATTAACCGGGCTCGAGATAAATTTGCGAGTAAAAGCAGAAAGTGTATTTTTTTGGGGTATCCTTTTGGTAAAATTGGTTGGCGTGTTTATGACTTGGACACTGGTGATTACTTTAATTCACGGGATGTTGTGTTTCTTGAACAAGAATTCCCCTTCCAATCTATACAAATTACAGAATCACGGAATGAAAATTCCACCCATATGAGCAGTACAGAAGATGTTGGGTCTCCAATTATTCCCTTGGCTATTTCTTCCACCAGCCCCCCACTTTTATCTCAGATGGACATAACAGGAGATTTAAATTCTGAAACTTCAACTACTGCTCCTCCAACTACTGTTCCTAGCAGCAATGAAATTTTAGGACGTGGTCATCGTCTCAAAATTCCGAGTACACGACTTACAGGCTATGTTCGACACACATCTTTGCTCAGTCCCTCGCACGTCTCACCTGCCTCAACACCATCTTCAGGTACGCACTTTCCTATTTCTAAGTTTGTGAATTATGATAAACTTTCGCCTCGACATCGCCTATTTTTATCTGCTGTGACAAAAGCTCGCGAGCCTACCTCTCTTCGTGAAGCCATGTTGGATCCTAAATGGCAGCAAGCTATGAAACTTGAAATCACAGCTTTGGAAGAAAATAAAACTTGGACCGTCGAAAAATTGCCTCCCAGTAAGCAGGCTATTGGCTGTAAATGGGTCTACAAAATAAAATATAATGCTGACGGTTCTATTGAACGCTACAAAGCTCGACTTGTTGTCTTGGGTAATCGACAAATCGAGGGTATCGATTACCATGATACTTTTGCCCCTACCGTCAAACTTGTTACAGTTCGTACCTTACTTGCAGTAGCTTCTGCAAAGAATTGAGAACTCCACCAAATGGATGTCCATAATGCATTTTTACATGGTGATCTCCATGAAGAGGTATATATGCGGTTCCCCCCGGGTTTCGAACATTCTGTTATGGGTCGTGTGTGCCGCTTGCGAAAATCTCTCTATGGATTACGACAAGCGCCACGATGCTGGTATGCGAAATTATCTTCTGCTCTCTCTTCTTATGGCTTCCTTCAGTGTGCCTATGATCATTCATTGTTTTCTTATAAGAGGGTGGACATTGAATTACATGTGCTCGTATATGTTGATGATTTAGTGATTGCGGGGAATAATACCAGTGCTATTTCTAAATTTAAAACATACCTAAGTTCATGTTTTCATATGAAAGACTTGGGTCGTCTCAAGTATTTTATTGGTCTCGAAGTAGCTCGCAACGCCTCTGGTATTTT
This sequence comes from Euphrasia confusa, assembly GCA_954870475.1. Taxonomy (NCBI): domain Eukaryota; kingdom Viridiplantae; phylum Streptophyta; class Magnoliopsida; order Lamiales; family Orobanchaceae; genus Euphrasia; species Euphrasia confusa. The sequence goes on from OX940949.1 coordinate 22,911,630, forward strand.
TATTTCTCAGCGGAAGTACGCGCTTGATATTCTTACTGAAACCGGCTTGTTAGGGGCTAAACCTGCTACAGTTCCGATGGAACCCAATCACAAACTCGCTCTAGCTGATGGTCCGTCACTAGACGACCCTCTTCGTTATCGCCGATTAGTTGGACGTCTTGTTTACTTAACAATTACTCGCCCGGAACTATGCTATAGTGTTCATATACTCGCACAATTCATGCATGCACCAAAGGCTGCCCATTGGGAAGCTGCTCTTCACGTCGTCCGCTACATTAAACAACATCCGGGTCAAGGTATATTCTTACGAGCCGACTGTGATCTTCAGCTACGCGCCTATTGTGACGCTGATTGGGCTAGTTGTCCCTTGAGTCGACGGTCACTCACAGCCTATCTCATTTTCCTTGGTTCATCGCCTATTTCTTGGAAAACAAAGAAACAAAACACTGTTTCTCGCTCTTCGGCGGAGTCGGAATATCGTTCGATGGCTTACACTACTTGCGAACTCAAATGGTTGCGTGGCCTTCTACAAACGTTCGGCCTCTCCACTTCAACGCCCGTTCAACTCTACTGTGACAGTCAGTCTGCTCTTCACATTGCTCGAAATCCTGTTTTTCATGAACGCACTAAACACATAGAGGTCGACTGTCACCTAGTTCGTGATGAAATCATTCAGGGCACTATAACTCCATCTTATGTGCATACAAAGGACCAGCTAGCAGACATTCTTACAAAAGCTTTGGGTCGTACTCCATTTGAAGATCTTCTCTCCTAGTTGGGCATTTTGAATCTCCATGCGCCAACTTGAGGGGGGGTAATAAGGACGTCGAGAGATTTACGGGATTGCCCGTCCATATAGTGATCTCATATCTTTAGAATATATATTATGTAATATTTCTTTACTGTAATTAGGAGATATGTTTTGCTGTATATATAGCATAGTTCGATAGAATGAATAACACAACGAATTCTTTCTCCAATATCTTCTTTACATAACAACTCAAAATTGTAGAATTACAATAAAGTATTTCTCAATCATAGGTTAATATCATGTGAAATATTTATCTATTTGCACATATATGTTGTGAGTGACATCAATGTCTACTCATCAATTTATCGAATTAGTTAGTACCGACAAGATTCACTTCATATGTGATTCTTTCGATAAAAACTCCGATTTTACATCTTGACTTTCAAAGTCGATTGCCTTTATCAATGAAACCTCCATGTTTCATTGACATCATACATATATAATATATGTGATTCTCAATTTTTTTTCTTTTTAGCTACATTACAATAAAATGTAAAAAGAAAAAAATACAAGAGAGAAAATATACAAAGCAAATATAAGTTTAAGATTGTTGGGATAATCTTCTCTCTCGTGTCTTATATTTTGATTTTCAAAATAAAATCAACATTTTCTTCTTTTCAAATGAATTTTTCGTCAACTTGAAAGTTGTTCATTCTTGTTCAAACCTGCACAATAGCATATAAAAGGTTATGGGTGAGGCCACGACAAACCGTGTTCCCTTAAACTTATATTTGCCCGCCTCGTTGCTCCGAGACTTCCAATCAGGGGCGGACCCACTCAAGGACGAGAGTGGGCCTCCGCCCCCCCCTGAAATTTTAAAAATTGTTAGTGAGTATATATATAAGTAGTTAATATTGTATTATAATGCATTTTATTGAGTCAGGTAGGCCCACCCTGAAATTTAAAAATACAAATAGGATGGGCCGATTAAATGAAATGTATGCGCAGTATATGTGTATCAATAATTGTTTAGTTAAGATAGGCCCCTGAAATGGCATTAAATTAAATTAGTTTAAAAGTCAATTTTAGTTAAGATATAATTGAATTTTTTTTTTATAAATTGTTATAAATTAAATAGAACAATAATACAATACACTGTATTTTCATGAAAATAATTAATAATACTTTTTTAAATACAATTTACATGAAATTTTGTTCTATTTTTTACAATTTAAAATACAATTTACTTTTACTCTATCTACACTTTTTTAAATTACATTTACAAATAAAGTACATTAATTTTCAACTTAAAATTTCATTGTCAATTTATTATTTTTTTTTGTTAAAAAATCAGAAATATCATTTTCTTAGTCATCATTTCAAAAAAGTATCTAGATTTTTTTGGAACAATAGTTTAAATTATTAAAACTAATCACTTAAATATTACTCACTCAAGCTCATAATAAGAGACTTTTTTCTTAAATGGATGCCTAACAATCAGTTACCTCAACAAAAATTATCTTATTTTTTTTACTTTAAAAAAATATTACCCATACTTTTAAACTTATTTTTTCAACCTCATTCAAAATCAAAAAATGATATTTTTTTAATCTATATTGTAAAGAGAATGGGGAAAATTTTAAAGAGAAAAATGGCCCCCCCTGAACCCATCGGCTGGGTCCGCCCCTGCTTCCAATGGACAATTAAGTTCCAAAGGTACAACACTCTCCACGTTAGAAGGAAGCAAATTCTAACCGTGATCGAACTCTCGACAATATGTAGAAACTCTCTACTAGACTCTCTATATGAAGACATCTCTTATGCTTCTTATTATGTTGTTGTGTTGTATTCTATGAAATGCATGCAAAGTGACCTTATAAAGGTGATGAATGAGAGCATCCAATGCAATCATAATGGAGGAGGTTACAAAATATTTATGGTGGTCATTAATCATTTGACCAACATTTGAATTCAAATAAATCACATGATTTATTTAATTAATATTCTTTTAACAAATTAATATATATAAAAATATATATAAATTCTCCAACAGTATATATATATATATATATATATATATATATATATATATATATATATATATATATATATTTCACAATGCACATTCTTTTCCTTCCGACTCATCAACCTTTTCTCAATATGACGTGACCTCGGTGATACGAAGGTGCCCGTGGGGGTTGGTGCATGAGTTGGGACATGGCTTGAGAAAGGATTTGGAGATAGAAAAAATGATACTCTCTCCGTCCCATCGAAATAGTCACAAGTGGTCAACGTTGATTTTTTTTATCGGTCCAATATAAATAGTGTACAAAAATTATGAAAAATTACTAAAATAAAATTTAACTATTAAATTTTATTTTATTAATTTTTTCATAATTTTTGTACACTATTTATCATATGTATTGAACGGACAAAAAAAATCAACGTTGACCACCTGTAACTATTTTTGTGGTACTTAAATTTTATTTTAGTAATTTTTTCATAATTTTTGTACACTATTTATCATATGTATTGGACAGACAGAAAAAGTCAAGTTGACCAGCTGTGACTATTTTTGTGGTACGGATTGAATATTAAAGAAGGATTTGTACTTTTATTTATGAGGAATAATAACTTATTGGATACTCAAATCTATCTTTTTATTTTATATTTTATAAAGTGCAAAATTAAATGTTTTATTTTTTTCCATAATTCATTTGATATTAAATGTTTTTTTCCTCAATAACTTGTACACATGCCTATATAAATCTAGACAAATTTCTCATTTCCTTCAAATCATCGTCCATCGTCTATATCACCATGGAACCGAAGCATTACAATCACCACCTCTCACTTTCATGCATTTTTCTTATTCTTCTCCTTCTCAATAACCCTTTCCCGACTTCATCTCACGACGAGCATCATGACCGCTCACCGCCCTTAGCTACTTTCCTCCCGACTCTAATGTCGGCCCGAAAAGGGACCTCGACCAAAGGCCTTTCACTCCTCAAGAATTACCTCTCGAGGTTCGGGTACATAGATAACAACAACAACGATCATGAACAAACACATGATTCGGATCTCTTCGACAATGCCTTGGAAGTAGCCTTAAAGAAGTACCAAACTTACTTCCAACTTCCGGCAAGCGGGGCCCTCGACGCCACCACGGCCGCCCAACTCCGGCGGCCGCGATGCGGGGTCCCGGACAACGGAATATTGGCGTTTAAGGACATGAATCGGTCATCATATTTCGGAGAGTCCCACTACAGTTTCTTTCCGGGTGCTCCGAAATGGCCAGCAGGAAAGAGAGACCTAACATACTCTTTCCCGCCGAGACAGAGCGCTGACTTCTTATTCAAGTTTTCGTCGGAGATGACGAAGAAGTGGGAGAGGGTTTCGCCGTTTAAATTCTCGTACACGAGGGATTACGAGCATGCAGACATCAAAATAAGCTTTGCCAGGAGGGATCACGGGGACGGGCATCCGTTCGATGGGCCGGGAGGGGATTTGGCCCATGCATATGAACCAACGGACGGTCGGATTCATTTTGATCAGGACGATAAGTGGGTGATAGGTGCTGAGAAAGATCAATTTGATGTAGTCACTGTTGGGGTTCATGAGTTGGGCCATGCTCTTGGGCTTGGGCATAGCGATGACAAGCGAGCCATTATGTACCCTTACATGGATAGTGGCATAAGTAAAAACCTGGCCCAGGATGACATTGCTGGAATTAGGGCTTTGTACCCACACTAATCTTACTATGTAGTATTTCATTTCCTAAGCTACTTAAATAAAATAAAACAGCAAAAACTAAAATTATTTGTGGGTGCTGAGATAATAATTTCTGAATGTTTCAATTAGGGATGTTAATTAATTCGGTTAAATCGAATCAAATTAAATCGAAATTTCTGTTAATCGAACCATGTAAGCCTTATTTTTATAAACCAAAAAACAAATCGTTTTAAAAATTGTTTAGTACAGTTTTAATCGAATAATTTTTTGTTTGGTTTGAAGTTAACTAAATTTAAATTAAAAACATAAAACAATTACTTTTTCAGTTGTATCAATTAATACAACTTAGAAAGTTGCTTCAAAAGTAATAAAACTTCACTATGAATTGTGAATTACAAAAACCAATCTCGAGAAAACAACAATGAATAGAGAGAGCACTGTACAGTCACGAAAACTGTTCAGCAAACACTCGGAATAGACAAGCTATGAAAGCTAAAAACGTGTACAATATATAAAATCTTGTTGTGCTTTTTACGATGCTCTGACACCACTTGTTGCGATATTGAAAACTAAATCGCTCACGGCTCTCGAAATATATATGAGATACGAAGAAAAGATAAACGAAAAAAGATCGAAGACACAATTTACGTGAAAACCCAAAACACGGGAAATAACCACAGAAAGAAAGAGAAATCCACTACATCGTTGAGGCTTACAATAATCCACTCTATGCACTCTATAATTTTCGTCCACCGGAGAACCCCAATTTATAGCTGTAGCATACGCGAATAAAGAATCCGCGCGCACGCACAGAAAAAATTCCGCCAGGACACAAACAGGCCCGCTGTTCTCCATCAGCGACCGTTGTTTGAAAACAGCGCCCGCTGTTTTCAATCAGCGCCCGCCGATTTGTGCTCGTCCCGCATCGTACCGATTTTCACACTTTCAGCGCCCGCCGGTCTTCTCCCGCGCCCGCCGAAACCCTTCAGGGCCCGTTGAAACCTCCTGCGGCGATTTTGTCCTCTTTTGCGTTTTTGATTCGAGTCATAATTCAAAAAATCTCCACCTTAACGAGAATCCCCGCGAATCCAAACCGCACCATCCTCCAACGATCATAGACCAATTTTTCTTCCTTCCACCCAGCCCCGCAGGGCTCACTTAAAACATGAGCACCCTAAGTTTGAGCACACCAAACTTAGTACAAGAATGCAAAGTTGCACCGGTCATCCCTTGGGTACCACCAAGCTCTATGACATTCACGCAATCTCCATTCCCAAATCTCGTCTTCCCACTACTATCAGCACCACCTGCATTCGCTAATCCTCTAGTGCTATCCGTAGCATGCCTAAGCTCGATTCCGATTTCCGAATACTATTTGGGTTAGTATTCCTGGTGTCCCCAACACCAACACACGTGCAAGAATTTTCCATAGGGGATCCCGACTCACCATCCAACGAATGACTTCCTTGGGCAGAGGTTGTTTCCCACTTGGTAATTGGGTTGCCGCATAGCCCATACAATCCACCAAATCTTTCTATCGCCTCACTAAATAAGTCGCTCCGACTTACTTTCAACACTCCACCTTTACCGAAGTTGGTACCCATTCGGATCTAAGAGCAATGACGGACATACACTGGGGCCAGGGGGCACTGGGGCCCCCTGATTTTTTTTTTACTATATAGTATACCTATATGTGTGTGAGTGTGTAATTAGTAGTGGTGGGGCCCTGTGAGTTAAAAGAAAAAACTACTGCGCACCACTACGGCACTACCTAATTATTATATGTAAGTGTATGTGGTATATACATTTAAAAATTATGAAATACAGGGTTCAATGTATTTTACATTTAAGTTTACACTTATATTTTTAAATATTAAAATTAATTTATTTTTGATACTTTAATATTTAATTTTTGTTTCATCGGTTTAATGTTTTTCTATCAAAAAAGTAAAAAAATAAAGATATATTTTTTTATTAATTGTTGACTAAGTTATAAAATGATGTGTACGATGATAATTTAAAAAGAAAAAGTTAAATATTTATTTTAAAATGTACGTGCATATAAATTGAAATATCTAAAAATAAAAAATGTGCTCATTAAATTTAGATATCTAAAAATAAAAAATGTGCTCATTAAATTTAGATATAGAGATTATTTAAAAATAAATTTTAAGATTTCCTGTATGTATTGAAATTAATTACTCAAATTTTTATTATTTTTTACAATAATAAATTTTAATTTTTTTTTAATTAAAATTTTCAATTTATTAATTTATAAATGAGCTATAACTCTTTATCATATAAAAACTCCCTCTTGTTACATTTATATGTTCAACTATTATTTCAACTTTAGTGAGTAAATATAACTTGAAAAATATTGACAGTATGAGTTAAAAATGGGTTCCCTCAATGAAATTTATGTATCCGTCACTGTCTAAGAGCATGTACAATGGTACCAATTTTTTTGAGTTTGAACTCATGAAAGTGAACTCTTACCATTGGGAGTTTCAGTTCATTATACCCACCCTACTTATCCCACCCAACCAAAGTGAACTCGGTTCAAAGGTATGAACCGAGTTTTTTTTTTTTTTTTTTCTGTCAGAGTATACAAATGTCCCCAAATAAATGGACAGAAATGTTGCGTGGAAGACACGCCCCAAATGCCCAATAATGAATAATATTTTTTTTAATTCAAATGTATATTTTATTTAATAAAAATATATATAATTAAAAAAGTAAAAGATGGTATGACCCACCTAATTCGGTTCAAACCAATAAACCAATGCAAGTATACATTGTTGGAAATCGATCACCTGGAATCGTCGTAGAACCGACTCCGATCGACGTCCCGGAAACCACGACGGAACAGCCCGGAGCCACCGCCCGAGGAGCGTCCGATCGAGCCCTAGCCACGGCCGAAGCCACGACTTCTCGATCGCTCCCCGCGGGGCGATCGCCCGCCGCCTAGGCGGGCTGTGGGCTGCCCAGCCCAGGGCTCCCACGCGGTGATCCTCCAGCCGGAGCTCGAGTCGCCGGCGGTCCGGCGGTCCAAGACCGCCACCTCCCGACTTGTCCCGGTTTGGATCCCCGTTTATCGAATCTTGTTTTTCGATAATATTTCAATAAATATGAATTAAATAGCGGAAATATTTAATTCACCTTTCGATTCGTTGTGCGGAGAAACGAGATCTTGTTGAAGACCTTGAGACCTTCCCACGTATTCCTTGCACTCGTTCGAACGTCGGGTGGGCGACGATCCTCCGAACTCTATGTATCTTCTTCTCTACTTTCTCTCTCTAGAATTGTGATCTTCAAGTTATGAGAATAGAGAAGACCATGTAGTGCTTTTATAGGCTACGTAGGGGATCTTAAGGAGGTGGAATATTGAGCTTCCAATATTAATGATTAAATTGAGCCCCTAGCCCAAATCTATTAATCCCATTAATATTAATTAATTTATTTTCCACTATATAAATTAATTGCACTCCCAATATTAAACCATATTATATCAAATAATATTTCTCCGGTAGTAATATTTATTCCGTGTATTTAAGATTTAAATATCCATGAATAAAATTTATTTATTGCATAATAAATTTATTCATCTCTTTTATCCGAGACTAGTACCGTTCAACCTTAATTATTATGCGGAACAAGTCCACTCATGAGGTTTACATAATAATTCCTTATGAACTCATCTCGGGGATATTATCAACCCTTTCGGGATACACTTTCCCGTCAAGTATTCACGGCATGTCATATATAAAATATAGTGACCCAACTTTACCGGTAATTGTCCCAATAATTAAACCGGACAATTCCTTTGGAAAATCAAAGCCACTTATACTAAATATACACACCCGCAATAGTATCGAGTGATGTCAGCGCAAGAGGGATCCGAGCTCGAGCTCCGTCAGGCTAACGCTGTTGTTTCTGTCTTAACGATCGATCGGATAATCTCCCGCAGCTCGATCGACTAACTGCTCGTCGTCAAACTTAACACTAGGCTTTTTGTTTTGTATTTCCAATTTTCCTTAATGATGCTGACAATTTTCTAAATAGTTGTATAAACGTATACATACAACCATACATGTGTGCGATGATTTTTGTCTATATCAAGATGGAGAACCAATTATTTACATGCATCTGAGCATTAGTTTCTCTTGCATTAGTTTCTCTTACTACCTGTAATGTCAAACTTGCAGTGTATATTATGTAACTAACTATCAGGGGGAATGAAACCAACCTTTTTGTGTGATTTTAGAATTTTGTTTGCTGGGCAACATATGACATTTGGTGTAAGCTCCTATTTGGTCGAATCCCACTTTTGATAGCACGTCCATGGTTTGCAGTTAAATATACATTACCGGGGGATGTTGTATTTTATCTTATCTTGTTCGTAGTTTAAATTATACTTTTGTGTCTTTCGAGTTTGGTGTCTGATGTTTTAAGGATCCAAGTCTCTTAGATAAGTGTGTATGATAACTGATAACACAAAGCGTTAAGGTCAAACTCTAATGACAGGATATCAAACTGTTTTGACAAACATTACAATGACAGTAATATCAGTAATAAAGTCTAGAAGAAAATTATTATGTTCTTGATTTGTAACCCAAAATTACATTGCTCTGAAGTTGACATTGTCGGGAACGAACCAACTAATATATCCACATACATGGGCTTTTGCTATGGTTGTCACTTGTCAACGTTTGCGTCCTCACCCAAATATATTACCTAAACATGGTAAGAATTAGTTTCACTCCATATACTTGATAATAAAACTTCATCTCTTGTTCTAAACAATGGGAGTTTTTCGACGTAGATCTCACATCAATGTTTGCCATGAAACTGTCTAAATGTGTCAATGAGGAGGACGAGTTTGGTCAAGAAGGTGGGACAGGGTGCATATTATTAACAAGTGAAAATGAAGCAAGAAAGCAAAAGTCAAATTTCATAAGACCATCCTTTAGTCAATGATTGGGTCAAAACTCAAAACAAACAATCTTCTTACAGCATAACATATACATAATACACTGTACTAACTCAAATGCTTCTTGATATTGAGCTGATGACAAGACCTACACAAAATCCTTCCAACTCTCCAAACCTCAACAATCGATCGAAATGCAGCTCCAGACCATCGTCGAAGCATCCTCCTTGCTCACAAACAGATCGATCTTCACTCAGAAAAGCGAGAACAGAGACGCCAAGAGCACAGACCACAACACCACGATAGTCGGGGTCAGATTCTGCCTCCCCATTTGACCCTTGAGGAACGGGTACATGTGCAGAATCACCTAGAACGCAAAGAACACCTTCCCAAACAGCAAGCCCCACTCCTCGTACCCGCTGTTAAGCGCATCCGAGAACCCGGCGACCACGCCTACCAAATTCATGTTGGCGGGATCAAGACAGTCGTCCACTTGATGATGTAAAGCTCCCCGAAATTCGCGTCCTCAGATGTCTTCGAGGTGACAGTGAAGTTGGTGTCGACCCCCGCCAGCATTTTCAGGTAGCCTTGGAAGACTACAAATAGATGGGCCGAGACTCCACCTATGACCCAGAACTGCTCGTTACGCCATAGGGCCTCGATGCCTACCCCGCTCCACCTAAGCTCGAGCACGTTCGTTAAGATGATGGAGATGAAGAGACTGTAAATAGATGGGCCCTTTCCAAATTCTCGACTGCTACCTGCATAAGATTGCCATGTAATTAGATGTAGATCAGTAACTCATTTTTGGAAAATGTCTTCGCACAAAATAGTCCAAACCATCAAATATTGTGCTGATGTTAAACACAATTTATCAACTACAATGGACACAGAAGTTCATGTCATCATGTTATACATTCACACAAATTATCAGACAATCTATCCATCACTTCATCATTTGCGACGCACACTGAATTATACATATTAAATGTGTAACGACGTGTCTTATACCACTATAGAACTACCAAATACACTACGCGAATTGTATAGTGTCTGTAAAAGATTTTGATTTTAAAATATTAAGATACTACAATAATTGTTCATAAACTAATATACCAAATGCGTTAAGTTTGAAACACTGTACAAAAAATTATCAAGTAGTGTAATAGATTCTTACATGCATTTAAACAATTATTTGTCATCACCGAAGCCAAATATGTAATTAGAACAAGCTATGGTAAGCAACTTGTGCGCAAACGATTTTGTATAAGAACGAATGCACTTAACACTACAATATACACTACTGGAATAGTTACACTATTTGTTGTAGTGTTTGAATTTAATATATTACACAAATAGAATACTTGTTCGTAAACTAGTAGTCTAGTTTAAGAACTTTGAACGACAAGATACACTGTCCAAAAAAATATTTTAGTAGTGTCTTAGATACATTTCAGAATCTCCTACAAGTATTGAACTACACGATACACTGTCCAAAATATATGCAGTGTATGTAGTAGATTTTGATTAGCAACTGAATCATTACATAAGACTTGTAATAACAAGTAATCAAGGTATTATGGTTTGGAACTAGTAAAAATATTTACATGAATAAGTTTCTAGTAACCAACTTGTGCGTAAATGATTAAACAACTTCAAGCACATAGAACTAGATGATACACTACCCAAAACACTGCAGTGTGTCTAATGCAATTTGAAATTAATATATTATAGGATTTCGGTCCTATTACGTTGGCCCTCAGGATAACATTAATTAGCATGGGATACACTGAAATCTAGTTGAAGAATAATTTCAACTACAATCTAGGTGAAGAATAATTAACTACAACATACACTTTCAGGTTTTGGGTAGTGTGCCTTCTAGATTCTCTAATTATATTAATTAAATTATTATATAATCACCCAAACCAATCCTGATATAATTGATACACTATTACACATAGATGAACAAGTAGATGTAATTCCTTATCAAGCTTTTAGGTCTCAAATTTGTCCTGGTACAGAATTATCAACTAAGTAACTCAATGTGTAGTACATGTGTAGTGTATGAACCCCTGTAATGAAGTATTCTTAATGTTAATAATGGTTAATTGGATTTTAAATCAAGATGTTTGTAATGCAATCCCTAAAGAAATAAATGAAGGCTCATCAACCTAATAGCCACAACTTCTATCGGAAAAAATATTTAAGAATTTAATAAAAGAAACAACTGATGCTATGGCTTTCTTTTCATGTTCAATAATTTTCAAGGAACATAATTTATATGGGCAAAAATGAGTAGCTAGATTTAGGCAAAAATGAGAAAGTTGCATGTAGGGAAATACTCGACTGGTTTTCTTGTAAATCAAAGCTTAAACAAAAGTGGACGGTCCAGTCCAATAAGACCAGCTTTTTCTATATTCCTCACCTTGAAGATGGGAGTACTTGACAATAAAAGAAGCCGGTTAAATCCAATGCATTAGCTGCTACTTTGACCAAATATTCCAGCACACTCGCTGCTTTTCTGTAAAATGTTAAATGCAAAGGAAAATTTGAACCATAGTTTTGAAAGAAGAACAAAACTTAAATAAAGAAAATATGGCAATCGTACTTTCTAGAGTATTTACTCAAATCCCAGTGAAGGAACTTCAATCGATTTTCATGTGCAAGATCATTATTGATATATTCAATGGCATTAGCAAACTCCGCACAAAGAGTAGATTCTCTGGGCTTCTTCTCACGATTCTGGCAAATGAAAATAAAAATACAACTTAATAGGAACTGGTAAACAACAGAAGAATGTAATGTTAAGTCAATACATCAAACAAGACAAAATTGAAATTTTGATCAAATTTAATATTATAATAGGATTCCCATGACCGAGCAAATTCTTCTGGAGGATGTGCCAGAAGGAAATCTACTTCAAGTATCATCTGTTGTTCAGAATCGGGGTTCAATAATTCCAAAAAAAAAAAAATCTGCCCAATTAAAAAATTAATTGTTGTAAATTAATTCCAGAAAAAAATCGACATGCATAAAAAAAAATTGCACTGAACAATTCTGCCCAATTAAACTAGAATTCCAATAAATTTCAACCGGTAGATTCATTACTGTATCAGTACTTGCTCAAAAATGGTTGAATTTAACCTAAAAACGAAGAACCCTAAATCTTGAACGTAATCTATGAATTACAGGATTTGCACAGAGAGAAGAAACGAAAATCACAACTAGTGTACCGGGAATCATAAATCTTACCGATTTTGAAGAAATTTATAGCGTTCAAATTTCACAAATCGCAGAAACACTGCCGTCTGAAGTAACTTGAGCGTAGGTTTCTTTTGAAAATAGGTGAAATGAGAGTTTTGGTAAGATATCCCTGAGATTATTTTTGGTAGTGTATTTGACACAGAAAAAGTGTATTATTGTCCACTAATTATGTGATTCTATATAATATACATTATATATAAAATATTAGATAGTTTAATACCATTAGAAGGAGGGTTGATTTGGTATATCTTTCTTTTTTATAAATAGTGTAAAGATTGTTCTTAATGTATAATAGAGAGTAACATATTTACCTTTTTTGAAAATCTCCCTATTTTTTTCGGATTTCTTTTTTGGTTTAATGTAGACTATGTAGTGTGCCTAGAACTTCTAATACTAAAATATTTGAGATAATAGTTATAGAACTTCATTTTCTATATAAAATAACAACTAAATACAGTACTAAACCATCAATGATATAGAGTTTCTACAAAATAAAAATAATTTTTTTTATAAAAAATAATATATATATATATATATATATATATATAATATACATTAAATATAATCTATCTTTAAATATACATAATCAATTTAATAGTTCTGAATAATAAAATTTGACTGTAAAAATTATATTTCACATGCAAATTGAATAAAATATTAATAAATCTAAAAACTATAAACATCATATACTATATATTATAGATTTTGATAAATATTTTAAGTTATCTTAAACGTGTTATTGATTTTAATAAATAAAAATATTATTAATAAATATTTTTATTATATATTAATTAATTATTCACAATTTTTTTTTTGATCTATACATATTTTGTATTCAAAATACTCAATCAATTGGGCTGAGATAGTGGTGCATAGTGGTGGCTGTGATATTTGAGAACAAACATGATGATGAGTCAGATGACATGGAGGTGGATTGTGAATTGTGATAATCTCGATCTTGAGATGCATATTAGTGTTAATTTTATTTTTAATTTTATTAATGTAATGTTTTTTTATTAATGTATTTATTTTTTAATTCATACTTTTTTGTTAATAGTGTTTTGTAACAGAAAATGTGCATAATTCTACGAGATAAAACTTAAAATTATACCATGACTTTAAAAATATACATATTTACCACTTTTATTACAAAATAAATTAGATAATAATCTTATGTATACCATGACATTAAAAATATACATATTTACCACTTTTATTGCAAAATAAATTATACAGTACTCCTAACTTTTATTCTTATAAAAGCACCACCTTTATTTCAAAATAAATTATATAGTGCAAAATAAATTATATAGTCCTCCTAAATTTTATTTTTATAAAATCACCACCTTTATTGCAAAATAAATTATATAGTGAGTCACTCAGTTGAACAACTTAATTGTTTATTTTTTAAATTAGTTATAGTTTATATATATTCTTACTTGTTTCTTGTTTAAATAAGTAATAGTTTATTGTAAATAAATACACTATTAGAGAGGTAAGTAAAATTTGTGAGACAAAAACATTAGTATATTAGAGAGGTAAGTGATCTTGTATTGTTGAAAGATATTATAAGTTTAAATTGATAGTATAATTGTATTACAAAAATATATTTGTAAAGTATCGATACATAATATCTTTGCCACTAATATTTTTAAAATATTTTTTATATGATTAAAAAATTCTATATTTTATAAATCACTCAACAATTTTAAAATTTTAAAATAATATTTTAACAATTATCATAAATTAAAATTTATATATACACTATAATAAAAACTTGAAATATATTATATTTTTGTAGGATTTAAATAACTTATTTAAATTTTGTGAGTATTAATTAATTATTAATTTACTTGTTTTCATTTAATTTATTTATTTATAGAACCCATAGTAATAAATTATTTATTTGTTTTATTAATTAATTTTAAAATTTATTTTTACTTCAATATTTTGATTAAATTAAATTAAAATATTTATAATTTTATTTGTATCAAAATAATATATATATATATAGTGGTAAATGATAATTTAAAAATATGTTTTTATGAATTTGTTTTAAAATATTTGAGTTTATTTATAATTAATACTATATTATTTATAATACTTTTTGCAGATAACAATAATTATTTATGTGGTTTTATTTCATATTAACACTTGTTTTAATAAAAATAATTTTAATATTTTTATAATTATAATTACAATATTTCTTTAATTTTATTAACAATAAATATAGGGTGTTGCTATTCGCACCCTCTTTTTTATAAGTACACCATTTTACTTAATACACCTCTATATAAAATATTAATCTTATAATCTATATAATATATAAATCCAGACTTTGTTAATCCCACGTGTGTGAACACAAAAAAATACACTAAAAAAAATGAGCATGTTCACACTACGTGGCACATACAAAACTTTCATTAGTCTAAATTTGATTATTTGGCTTTTCTTTAACAATATTAAATAATTACGTGGCATTTAATTAAATAATTTAAATAATAATAACATATTTCTTAAATTATTCAATTTCCATAAATAATATTAACTATATTATAACATTCAAACTATAGAATGATTTATTAACCAATTTTATTGTTTGACCGAATTTATGGAATGATTTGGTAACCGTAAACTATATTATACTATAATTATGTAGGAATTAAATTAATAATTGGGTGATTTTGTATAAAGGGTAATTTTTTATGTTTGTTTAAAAATAAATGACCCATCTTTTTCTAATTATAAATCAGGGGAATTTAATTAATAAAACGCAATTAAGAAAAATAAAACAAAAAACATGTGGCTGAAAACAAATAACAAGACGGTTAATAAATGTAGTTAATTCCTTTGATTATAATTATAACTTTAACAATACTTTAATTAATAAAAAATAAAAAATCAATAAACCCTCAATTTCAAAATATATTTTATAAGGTTTTAGATGTAATTTGATAAATTATACTACCCTTTTTCCGAAATAGTTCTTAATAATTATTATAATTAGTATTTTTTATATAATATAAATAATAATATTAGTTCAATTATTAATCTATCAACTTCTTATTTTAAGCAATCAAATAAATTGATATTATACCCAATTAAATATTACTATAATTATGAATAATTTAAATTAATTTGCCATACTTGATTTTCGGTTACCATGAAATCATTATTCAAATCATAATAATTAAAAAAAATTAATAAAACCCTAATTTCAATCTACAATTATAAAAAGACATTCATTTTCATTCATTTCAACCTCATACAGTTCAGTCTTTTTTTATATGATTTATTTATGCATTAACATTTTTATTGTTGAATTATTATTATTATCATCATTATCACGATTCATGAACTATTTTCCTTATTATATTTTTGAAGAATTAATGTAAGCATTTCTTATTCTTTATATTTATTTATATTTTTTATTTTTATTTCCTCATTTTCAATTGTTTATGTTGTTTTGCAGTCATATTTCTTTGCTTGAGTTTATTTATTTATTTATTTTTTGTATTTTTTTAATATTTTTTTAATGTTTTTTAAATGTTTTTTTTTTGTTTAGCAAATTTATTATTTATATTTATTTATAATGTATTCTTATTTTCTCAAATAAATTTTCTCAGTATTATCTCTAAAGGAAAAGGAGGGATCATAAAATTACAACTTGAGTCTTTTTAATCTCCACAAGATACTTGCGAGCTGGAATACGTGATACCCATTTAAGTCATCATCTACCAATGAGAGACCAAAGTTTCATCCGGATTTAGTCTTCTACTTTATTTTTTATTTTTGTGTTATTCTATTCTTCTTCTTTCAAGTCTTATATAGCTGCGATTTCTTTACACACTACTTTGATATAAATAAATGATCATCCTGCGAATTTTTGAATTTGTTCCCATGGTTATTTGACACACACTTTATATGTGATAAATAATAATACATACATATGTTTATCAAACTTTTATATATATTTAGTTTCATTTTATTTGAACCAAATTTTAATTGTTTTTTATAATATATATGAAAAATAATATAATTTACATTATTTACATTCAATTTACGTATTTTTTTCTAACCAAAAAATTTACATTAAATATTCCTGTGTATTTTTTTCTAACCAAAAAATTTACATTAAATATTCCTGTGCATCGCACAGGGAATTATTACTAGTTTTTACTAAATACCCCCTAATGATCTTACCTAATATACACATATATTAAAATAAACAAAAAATACATCGCTTTCTTCATTAAATAAAATAAATATATATTTAAATTAACAAAATAAAAATAAAAACAAAACGTAACAGAAAATCGAAAAATCAGCGTTTGATCAAAAATAAAATAAAAACTTTAAAACATAAAAAATGAGACAATCTCTTATTTTAGTATAAAACTAATTATTAATAAAAAAATAAAACAATAAAAAGATTTAAAAAAAACAAGAATAAAAAAAATCAAAAATAGTTGAAAAAAATTATAACAAAAAAATACTTATAAAAATAAATTGAAAAAATATAATAAAAACAGAATAAAAAAATAAAATCTGAAAAAAATGAAAACGGAGAAAAAAAATCCATTAATAAAATTGACAAAAAAAATAAAAATAAAAGAACAAACTTTAATTTTTTAATTTTTTAAAATTTATATTTTAATAAAATACTTTTGAATTTGGATGTTTTAATATTTATAAAGTAAAAAATTAGTTAGACCAAGATTAAAGTTTATTTATTCTAAATTTCTGATTTTATATATTAATAATAAATATATATTTAATTAGATGATATATTTATATTTGATGTGTATTTATAATTTTTCAAATATATATATTCTTAGTAAGGACATCTTAGACATTTATTTAATGGTATTATTAGTAATATAAATATAGGGGTGTACTTATAAAAATTAGAAAAAAATGGCAAATAGCCAAATTTTCAATATTTTTTCTCCAAGGTAGCACTATTTGAACCCCTCTTTCCTCCAAGTACACCTCTATTTTTTATAAAAAAAATTATTTATTATTTTTACTTATACACCACCTAGTTTTTCCTAATTTGCCCTTACTAATACACCACTCTTATTTCCACACGTTTAGGTAAATGTTCCGGCAATTGGGTTTTATTTCTAGGTTTCTAAATCTCACTCCTTCGGCCGATTTCCCAATAAGAGCGGCGGGGCGCCGAAGATAACTTATTGGTGGTGGAATTTTGGTATCTACGTACGACTGTTAAGAACATGATTAAGAGGAATTGAATTATTTGAGTATGCTATGAATTTTGTTAATTGTAGAGATTAGATTCATATATATGCTGGAAAATTTACCATATCTATTGTGGACGTTTGCTTAAAATTTCAAGTGTTTTTTGTTGTTGTTTTCGAAACAGTAGAGATAAAGATTTTCATATTAATTGATTTGTTTTTATTAGTATCACGTATTGAGAATTTTGTTTGAACATTTAGTGTAGTTCAATTTAATTGTTTTGTTTAAATGATTGTTGTTGGCTTAAAGCGCCTCTTTCCCAACAAACTCAAATCGCGTATAGAACTTTTGAGATGGAGAACAGCAGAACAGTTGAGATGGAGATGCTGATGCTATTCATAGAAATAGATAAGGAAACATTTTTTATTATTATATATGATATTAAATTTATAATTAATAAATGTGGTGTATTGTTAATTGTACAAGGGTAAATTAGGAAGAAAAAATAGTGTATCAAGTAAAAATAATAAATAATTTAATTATTAAAAAACGGGAGTGTACTTAGAGGAAATGGAGGTGCAAATAGCGCTACCCTTTCCCCAATAAGGCCAAATTCTAATTTATGTGTCAATTAGGCATTTTTGTTCCAATTGGGCCAAAAAAATATATATGAAATGGCGAAAAATACCCTTACTCTATTTATACTCAACCCACCCCACCCCTGCCCCAGACACTGAATACCATAAAAAAACACTGAACGTCAGATTTTTTCTTCTACTCAATCCACCTCACCCCAAAAGACACTGAATATCCGACACTGAATGTTAGACACTGAATACCATGAAAAGACACTGAATGACACTGAATAACACTGAATAACACTGAATAACATTAAAAGACACTGAATAACACTGAATACCATTAAAAGACACTGAATAACATTAAAAGACACTGAATAACACTGAATAACATTAAAAGACACTGAATAACATTAAAAGACACTGAATAACACTGAATAACACCGAATAACATTAAAAGACACTGAATAACACTGAAAGACACTGAATAACACTGAATAACATTAAAAGACACCGAATAACACTGAATAACATTAAAAGACACATTGAATAACATTAAAAAACACTGAATAACATTAATAACATTAAAAGACACTGAATAACACTAAAAGACACTGAATAACATTAAAGACACTGAATAACACTGAATATCATTAAAAAACACTGAATGTCATTAAAAAACACTGAATGTCAGATTTTTACACTGAATGTCACTAAAAAACATTGAATGTCTCATAAAAATACACTGAAATAAAATAAAAATAAATATTACAAAAAACACTGAATCATATAAAAATTAAAATAAAATAAGAAAATGGATTCTCTTGCGCTTTCATGTTCTATCAAAACACCACCCTCCTGTTCATTTATCCAGGCATTGTTCCCAGCTTTTCCTGTTTAAAACTCATATCAGAAAATGAATTTCAGGAGGCTTAGAATCTTCTTCTTAAGGACCTGCATACAGAGATACTTAAAAGTACAATCAACTTTAAGTTCATGTATAGATGACTTAAATTCCAAAATCTTAAGAGTAATTAAAAGTTAATGTTCCATCAGAAAATTAACATCATAACATCATAACAGTTGGACCTGGCAACTTTGAATGACCTTAAAAATGCATTTTCATGATTTAAGACAAAAGAGTACATGGCCAATCTTATATTTTCTAAGCGACTATCAATCTTATACAACCCAGTTAATTTTCTCAAGCAAAGCACGAAAACATAAAAATAATGAGATAACATTTAGTAGCAAGCAAACCATTATTAGCAAATCTTTTGGAAGCGCGAGGAATGTCTCACTGAACTTTCCTCGGAGGAATCAATGAACCACTCCTCTGTTTCTATACAATTCAATCATGTATAGAAGTGTGACACAAGTAGATACAGTGTGTAAGTACACTTAGTTCAATTCAGTGCACTCTGAATCAAGCAATTAAACACTGAATGAACGCATAATGAAACCAAGCGCATGGTGGATGCACACTGACTGAATCAATTAAACACTGAGTGGCAAGCTCAATGCACAACCACTGAATGCATGCTCAATGAACACCGAATGCATGTTGAATGAACACTGAATGCAACGACAAAACACTGAAATTGCATAATAAATTCCACACAGAGTGCATGCATTTCAGTGCTGCGACACTTGTTACCGAATAAATATCCAGAATACACAGTAAAACGCATCAAATATAAACAACAAAAAATTAAATAAAAATACCTCGAGGCTCATCTGGGGCATGATCCCATCAGTATCTTTAAAGTCCTAGCATGAAATCAGAATTCATCAAATTTTTGTTAGCGCAAAAATTAATAATAATAATAATTGGTGTTATTACGGTTCAGTGTTGGAAACACATATATCGACGATTCCTTCACCATACTCATCAACTATGCAAAACAAAAAAACACCATACTCATCAACTATGCAAAACAAAAAAACACGGAATTTTGTTTAAATATGGTGATCAATCATGAATAAGCAGGAAATTAAGAAGTCGTGAAATCATTAATTTATTATTTTTTTTTGTTCAGTGATCATTAGAGTATATAAGAAATCGCAACCTACTTTCAAGATATAAAAGATAAATTTATATGTGTGTGTGTGTTGTTTTTAAGTTTATATGTGTTGAGCCATAAAAATACTCCATCGACACGTGGCATGGGCCCACTTGTCAGGAACACCCGACGCCAGAGAAGGAGACTCTGATTAGACTTCTACCAGGCCCGGGGCCAGACAACATGAACTGCCGGGATTCGGGACCATACCCCGGGTACCGAACGTGGGCTCCCGGGATCTTATCCCGGGCACCAAGCCCCGTGAATGTGCCCCGGATCCCGCCCAAGCATCCCGCACGGGTGCCGACGACCAAGCCCCCACCAACTGGTGGCGTGGACTCACACGCCAACTCGCCATCACAAGAATCAGGACATGCTCCGCATGCCGTGCCCGGATCCCGGTCAACCGCAACAGGCGACAATAACCCGACATACGGGACGACAGGTCAAATGGTCCCGGAACGCGGCCCAACACGAAGCTGAGGCGCCAACGACCCGCATGCAGTGGGACGATTTCCGAGCCCCCTGATCGCGCCAACACATCCTGCACGGACGCCGAAGATCAGTTACCCCACCAACTGATGGTGTGGGCCCACGTGCCAGCCCACCATCGCGAGGATCAGGACATGCTCCGCATGCAATGCCCCGGCCCCGAGCATCACGATCGGGCGCCAACGGGAGGACAGACCACCCGGGATCACGCCCCATCACGGGACACGAACATTAACAATTCGGCACACGCGATGAGGAGGACGATGGGCATCGAGCTATGGAACCAACCCCGAACCCCAAATCCCGAGAGACCACCACATGAATAAACACGCGACGGAAGGAGCGCCCGAAGACGGAGAAAGGCCATGCTCAGTCCCGGGCACCATGACCCGGGACCTTACCCCGGGACCCTGAAGCCACACAGATGCGACCTACACCGGGCAGAAGTGCACAAGCCAAAGACGTCTCTATCTTTGCATCTCTATCCTTGCATGTAGAACCACGTGTCAATAATGGACAGATGGATTCTGCGTAATCCGTCTATAAATAGACTTGGTCCGAAACGAAGAGAGGGGAGGATCCCGGACTAGTGATCTGATACCCACCCACATATATAATATTACCTGGAAATACCAGAGAATAAACAGAGAAATCATCTCGGGCATTTAAGCCTAGTCTCGGTGTGATTTCATTTCAGCTCCTTTTCCACATACAAATATACATGTTTTTGCACCGTCTCCAAACCCTACCAAGCGCATTTATTATATAATAATCCCTGACAAAAAACGGTCAAAACATTTGGCGCGCCAGGTAGGGAGCTGAGAAATCTAACCATCCGAAGATCCGGCGCCGAGATGACGAGCAGTGAAGAAGGACGAGCCACAGCGTCACCGCTCCCCAAGAGACGGAAGCTTGAACGGGGAAAGAGGCTGGCCGGAGAAGAGGAAGACCCCGTCCCGGTCTCAGATCTAGAGCAAGATCCACCGGAGATGGAGGAAGATGTTCGAGAAGAAGGCCCAACGGGATACCTTACAACTGAGAAACGAAGGGACGAGGCCTTGATTGCGCGATTCATTCTCCGGCCACGACCCAATCGTCGACAACGCTTAGCGCGTGTGAGGCGGGGCCCACCACCACCGTCGACTTCGGACCCGGGTACCTTTGATATACTGGGTGCTCCGAAGAAGACCGAGGGAGCGGCTGAACTTCAACGTCGCAGGTACGGGTTAACTACACCGCTTAATCATGCAGGTGGCAGATCTGCACAACCGACGGCGCAATACCGGACCCCGGATGCCAACCCACTTGCCCCGGAGCTCAGTCCCGGTACCGCGAACTCATACTACGTGCAACCGAAGGCGCAACACCGGACCCCGGATGTCGACCCACTTGTCCCGGATGTTGACCCACTTGTCCCGGAGCCCGATCCCGGTGCCGCGGACTTATACTACATGCAAGCACGACCGAGTGCGCAACGGTGGACCTCGGAGGCAAACCCACAATCCCCGGGTCCCGGTCTCTCAAATCATGCTGGTCCCGGGGCCCGAGCCTTGTCTCCCAGACGGACCAACCCCGGGGCCTGATCTCAGTCTCTCAGACTTATACAATAAACTTGCGGGGATGGAGCGAAGGCTAGCCGAGACCCAGGTCCAACCCACACAGGCCAATTTCCATAAGGAGCCTCTAGCTCCAGAGATCGTAGAGGCATATCTGCAGGATGAGATCCACCCACTCCAAACCACTCTCTACGATGGGAAGACGGACCCGGAGACTCACTTGAGCCGATTCCGAACGCACATGGCCGCTAGAGGAGCCACCGACGCCACGCGTTGCCGCCTTTTCCCGCTCACATTGGGGGACACGGCCTTTAAGTGGTACACATATTTATCAGAACATTCCATACATAATTTTGATGAACTTGTACACCATTTCCTAGCACACTTTGCGTCCAAGATCAACCAGATGAAGCAGAGCCAGAGGTTGATCGGCATCCAACAAAAGATCGGAGAATCGGATGAGGCCTACGTGGACCGAGTAAGAGATATTCTGCTCGAAGGTGAAGAGGTCAACGACTCATTGAAACTGCACATCGCGATGTCCGGCCTCAGAAGAAGCTCTAAACTGTTCAAGCACCTTATGCTGAGTTATCCCCATAGCTACGAAGATTTCGAAGTCAAAGCCGGAGCTCAATGTCGTTACCAACGCCTTGTGAGAGATGATGAACTTTCCCCACATGCCTAGAACAAGGAAGGCTACGGGACCTAGTCACCCATCCCGGGGACCGGAATAGGTAGCATCGAGCACCCCGTGACCACTATATTAAACCTTATCGTTGCACGTAGCACGATTGAGGAAGGTCGATTAATAAGTAATCAATAATGTGCTATCCTTATACCCCTGGGTAAAAATTATTTTTTGGCAAGGCACGACCTGTAGGTTTCCGCGGTCCCCGGTGGGGGCCCGAGCCCGGTCTCGCATGCTTAAAAATTGCAGGAACGACTTGTAGGCTTTCGCGGATCCGAAAGGATCCCGGGCCCGGTCTCACCGTAGTGAAAGACTTGTAGGCTTTCGCGGATCCGAAAGGATCCCGGGCCCGGTCTCACCGTAATGAAAGACTTGTAGGCTTTCGCGGCTCCGAAAGGATCCCGGGCCCGGTCTCACCGTAATGAAAGACTTGTAGGCTTTCGCGGATCCGAAAGGATCCCGGTCCCGGTCTCACCGTAATGAAAGACTTGTAGGCTTTCGCGGCTCCGAAAGGATCCCGGGCCCGGTCTCACCGTAATGAAAGACTTGTAGGCTTTCGCGGATCCGAAAGGATCCCGGGCCCGGTCTCACCGTAATGAAAGACTTGTAGGCTTTCGCGGCTCCGAAAGGATCCCGGGCCCGGTCTCACCGTAATGAAAGACTTGTAGGCTTTCGCGGCTCCGAAAGGATCCCGGGCCCGGTCTCACCGTAATGAAAGACTTGTAGGCTTTCGCGGCTCCGAAAGGATCCCGAGCCCAGTCTCGCCGTAATGAACGACCTGTAGATGGCCGCGATCCCGGCAGGGGCCCGCGCCACATCTCGCAGTTATTCACCCACCTCGATGAAACTGACATGCGACCTAAGCAAGCAAGTCACGCTAATGGTAGTCCCCACGGGCCAGCGTAAACATCTCGAGACAAACGATGATGACATGCGGCTCCCTATATGAACCGAGCTCAAAGCTCAGCAAACCCAGGTCCCAAATAACCCAGAACCAAAGAGACGCGACCGACACGCCGCGCACGTCCGAATCAACGATAGCGTCTATCGCAAGCGAGGCAAGGTCTACCCGACCGATAGCGCTAGAAAATACCCCGGATACAGACCCACTGGTCCCGGGGCCCGAGCCCCGTCTCACGACCAACCGGTCTCGGGGCCCGAGCCCCGTCTCCCAGACCTACCGGTCCCGGGGCCCGATCCCGATCTCTCAGATCTATTCAATAGAGACATGGATTTGGGGCAGAGACTAGGGGTGACCCAGTTCCAACCTTTGCATACTGGTGTTCGGGTAACAACACCGATCCCGGGTCCCGAGCCCCCTCTCTCCTGGGCCGGCGCAGTTCGCACGGTCCAGGGGGATCAGATAAGTAAAATCGATTGATATTTTGCTATGTTTGTATTCTCTGTGTTAAAAGTATTATTGCAGATTCTCAGCACAGACTCGTACAAACTTGTTGCATCACGCTGCACGATCCCAGGTTCGTGCGTGACGTTACCCGACCTAAGGCTTACGTGTCGCCGAAAGGTGACCAATGTTGGAGTTGTGTACTTAATGTCTAGATTTAAGTAACGGAAACTCACGATCCATTGCCACTAATCTATTTAATTGAATAAACAATTATTTGCGTTTAATTATTTATAATTAAATATATGCAAATTATAGTCCTGGATTATATACGTTGTAGTTAGTATGGTGTGCGACGTCACACAGAAGATCATACTATCGGTTACTCGTATTTAATCGAACAGTTGCTCACGACCTAGATGGACACGGACCAATCCATCGGTATAGTCGTTGTGTGAGAGAGAAAAATAATCTGTCTTGATTATTTTATCACACTTGTACACTTGGTGTATTGGGCGGATCGTTTGAGATTTATCGATTAGGATTGCTGGCGATAATCGATTCAAGTCTCAGTGTATTTTATTCTTAATCCCCGATACTATTGCGGGTGTGTATATTTAATATAAGTGACTTTGATTTTCCAAAGGAATTAACCGATTTAATTATTGGGTTAATTACTGGTTAAGTTGGGTCACTATATTTTATATATGGCATGCCGTGAATACTTGACGGGAAAGTGTATCCCGTAAGGGTTGATAATATCCCCGAGATGAGTTCATAAGGAATTATTATGTAAACCCTGCAGGTGGATTCGTTCCGCATAATAATTAAGGTTGAATGGTACTAGTCTCGGATATAAGAGATGAATAAATTAATTAGCAATAAATTAATTTTATTCATGGATATTTATATCTTAAATACACGGAATAAATAATACTACCGGAGAAATATTATTTGATATAATATGGTTTAATATTGGGAGTGCAATTAATCTATATAGTGGAAAATAAATTAATTAATATTAATGGGATTAATAAATTTGGGCTTTGGCTCAATTTAATCATTAATATTGGAAGCCCAATATTCCACCTCCTTAAGATCCCCTTACGTAGCCTATAAAAGCACTACATGGTCTTCTCTATTCTCATAACTAGAAG
This sequence comes from Euphrasia confusa, assembly GCA_954870475.1. Lineage (NCBI taxonomy): Eukaryota > Viridiplantae > Streptophyta > Magnoliopsida > Lamiales > Orobanchaceae > Euphrasia > Euphrasia confusa. Next base: position 22,937,391 of record OX940949.1, read on the forward strand.
AACACAATTCTAGAGAGAGAAAGTAGAGAGGAGGATCCATGGAGTTCGGTAGATCGTCGCCCACACGACGTCCGGGCTAGTGCAAGGAATACGTGGGAAGATCTCAAGGTCATCATAAGATCTCGTTTCTCCGCACAACGAATCGAAAGGTGAATTAAATTTCCGCAATTTAATTCAAGTTTTATTGAATCAATTATCGAAGAACAAAGATCCAAAAGTTCGAACCCCGGATTAGACGACGAACGCGTGGTGGCGATCTAGGATTGCCGGACCACGGCGATCGCCGCCTAGGGTTTCGGCGTGCGCGCATGGAGCGAACCCCGGCTGGACGCCGGGGGTGCAATCGATCCAAGGATCGATCGCCGGCAGCGGGCTGGGCCCCGCGACGGCCCAGCTGGAGGCGGGCCGACCTCCTATGCGGCGGCGAGTCGCCGGACTCGCCGCGGGGGCTGCTGGGCAGCCCCATCGATCGCGAAGATCGAACGCGATCTTCGATCGCGTGAACCCCGTCTCGCGGGGGTTCGGCTGGGGGCGGGCCGCGTGCCTTCGGGTGCGTGGTCTCCAAAGGCTGGACTCCGGCGGATGAGTCGGCGTTCATGTGATCTCCGGCGAAGGGTTTGATCGGGTTATTGGTTTCCGCAAATTTTAATAACCCGGAATATCGAATTCCAACAATTGGTATCAGAGCGTACGGTTACGTTTTTCGTTAATTGTTTCGATAATCGATTGTCGTTGTTTATAGCCATAGATTAATTTAATTTATTAAATTATTGTGCTATATATATTGTTCTACGTCTATGTTTTTCTCTCTTGTATGAATTGCGTTTGTCGGAAATATTAATTATTAAAATCGAGGGTTTTCGGAATATCGAATCGGAGGAGATCGATCTCGCGCTCGTTGCGGGCTGCCGGGGAGGCAGCAGGGAGCAAGGGCGTGTGAGCTGCTGGGGCAGCGGCTTGTCGATGGCGTGACGTCGGTGGTGGCTTCATCCTGGAGTCGGCTGATCCGGCGAAGTCCACGCAGGCATCGGCAAGACGATCGATCGAATTAATTCATGCTGCTGGGAATTTTTGTTCTCGCTGGATGCATAAATTAATTCATGGTGCATGGTTGCAAGTGAATATTCATTCACATGTAGTTGCATGGCCTAGTGCATGTGCGACCACATGAATTAATTAAACTTTGCATTGCATGGTCTTTTGACTAATGCTAGATGTGCACTTGCTAATTAATTAAAGATCTCGTGGGTCAATTGATGTTGTGTGGCCATGCGTTTTGCATTGTGAGATACACGGCTATACATGGTTCGATAGGGATGAACCTTTGATTCGAGTGAGTCTCGTTTTCGGTTCATCCCGGTAAATCCGATCTTTCAGGAAATAATTTAATCTTTCTAATTTTATTTAATTTAATTTTGGAATTAATTCAAATTCTATTTGGATTAGATTTCTTAATTATGGAATTAAATAATGGAATTAGATGGGGAGTTAAATTAGGAAAGAAAATCCTAATTTCTCTAGATATCCTATACCTACTTGGATTAGAAGTCTTAAGAAGAATCAAAATTCGATTTTGATTAGGATTCTTGAGATCTAATCTAAATAGGATTGAGAAATTATTAAAATATTGATTTTATTTAATTTAAGTATTTTATTTAAAATCATTAGATTAATTCAAAATTTATTTTGGATTGGAAAATCTTGGATTTTATTTAGAATAGAATTAAATATGGAGATCAATGGATTTTAATAATATTGATTTTATTTAATTTAAGTATTTTATTTAAAATCATTAGATTAATTCAAAAAAAAATTTGGATTGGAAAATCTTGGATTTTATTTAGAATAGAATTAAATATGGAAATCAATGGATTTTAATAATATTGATTTTATTTAATTTAAGTATTTTATTTAAAATCAATAGATTAATTCAAAATTTATTTTGAATTGGAAAATCTTGGATTTTATTTAAAATAGAATTAAATATGGAAATCAATGGAATTGATTTTATTTAATTGGAGAAAAATTAAATATGAGAATCAAAGAATTTTTCCGTCGCTCGGCAAAGTATTCAAGACGTAGAATGAAGACTCAAGACAAGCATGCTGAAATTCATCAAGGTACGAATAGTCAAGAAATAATTTTACTTGAGCAATTATTTGATTATTTGTGTACGTACTTGCATGAAATGTGTGTTTGTGATTATGCTTATGTGTATTTAATTATGCATTAGATAGCGTATCCCTTTGTTATAAAAAGCTAAGTGGGAGAGGGAATGGAAATATTGCCATGGTCTCCATTGCTGTTCTCTTGGTGACTTTTATGGACTTTTGAAGTTCGTATAGATAAGCCATTGGAGGAGAATTCTTGTAATTATTTTTACAAGATACATTGATTAAGTTTATCAAACAATGCCTAATTTGTCTTTCCAAAACTGATTTCAAGTCGACTCATTCTCACCCCGGGGAGTGGAATGGAGCCAAAGCCACTTGGTCATGTCGAGGGCACAAATTAGAGACTTTCGTGTCATTTGATGACTAGATCGATTGTCTGCTCGGCTCCCTCATTCTATGAGAGATAGGGTTGTTCGTATGGTGAATCACTGGTAAGAAACTTCGAGTTTCACTTATGATTCTCCGCGTCTTGATTTACAAAATCGAATGAATCAAGTAATTGGGAGTCAATTGTAAAAATCTTTTGGTGTAGTAAACGTCCACACTATCGTGGCTTGCTACATTGAATGGGATTTTGGAACGATTGATGTAGACAGTTATAGAAGGGAGTAAAGGAGCGTATGTTAACGTAAACGTCCACACTATCGTGGCTTGCGGTGAATATGCGTGTCCCAAACAATCTTCTTAGATACTGAGTAATGGTTTACACTTAGGTACGCTTCTTAGTATTCTTCCCATCGAAGTAACGCTAATGATGATGTACGACCGAAGCAAATCTAATTGCTAAATCATTTGGATAGGTAAACGTCCACACTATCGTGGCTTGCCTTATCTGATGGGATTTTAGAAGTGATTAGTGGTTTAATGATATTATTTGAGGGAGATAATATCGGAGATTAAATCGATTGTTTGTTGTTATATGTGCTCATAGATTAGGAAATGGCCTTGAACCCACTTTCTGTGATACCTAAGGATTTTAAACTCACTGGTCCCAAAAATGTAATGATTGGAATAGAGATCTAGACATTACCCAAACTGTTAAAGAGTGCAAGGTTGTACTTAGTGAGCTTTGTCCTCCCGAGCCTATTAACATAGGCGGCTAGACAAGAAGCGATGAGGATACTCATAAAGGCCAGTCCTTCGAGGAAACGCTTAAACACGTTTTTGAGATGATTGACCTTTTGGACGAGTTGAGACGGAAATCGCAAGCTCTTGTAGCCAATGCCAAAGGTTTCGAACCTAAGGGCAAGATCGGGGAAAAGGAAAAGCAAAGAAACCCAGTGGTTCTTTTTGGACCACGAGATGGGACGAGAAAGCCAATAGGCAAGTATTCTCGATGCAAACAGTCTGGGTACTAGAAGTCTGATTATCCTCTCAAAGAAAGTACGAAATTTTCTTTAGCCGTAAAAACATAGTCAGTGGAATTATCTACCGGAACCTGGTGTGTAGATATGGAACCACTGACGGTATGTGCATTTTAAATGCAAGGGTTTCAGGAAACCCGACGACTTAGAAAAGAATAAATCGTAGTCTACATGGGCAATGCTGTAGAGGAGGCAGCTGTTGCAGTGAAGGACATTTTATAGGATTTCATTTTGAGCTATTGCTTTTATGTACCTTTCATATTAGAAAGAACTTTGTTCTGGATTTCTAATGAATGGATATTTTATTTCTTTTAATCATTTGATGGTTATAAGAAGAAATAATGATAGTATCTATTCTGGTACATTAGCTAGCAATATATAAATGATGAATCCTGAGTCCACCACAATGCAACGAACCGTAGTATAAAACTCGTTTTACTGATAAGAGATTTCTTTATTAAATCAGTTATACTTGTGGATTCTTATGCTAAGTCATGCTTATTCAAATAAGAAGTTCAAAGGTCGAAAATTGATTTTTGATCAATTAAGTTGAAGGAGTGGACCTTCCGACCTAAGAATCTTATTGGGAAGATAACATGACTAAGCAATCCTTTATGGATCACTATGGGAAAATGTCACATAAACACCAGTTCATAGACACCGGGCGCCTTTGGGAACGGTGTTAAAAATGTTTGTAACACCAGTCGCGAAAAAAGAGGAGGTTAAATTATTTTTCACGCCGGATTTTGTAAAAATTGGTGTTAAATATTCCATTTCAAATTTCAATTTTAATTTATAACACCAATTTTTCTTTTGACCGATGTTAATAATAATTTAATTTTTTTAATAAAATTATTAGATTTTTAACATCAATCCTATTAGCCAGGACCGATGTTATAAAAACTTGTAATATTTTTTAATTAAGCGGGATAAAATCCCCACTCCCTCGTTTCCACATACATTATACAGCAGAACAAAGTTAAGGGTGAAAAGTGTTCCTCCCACACGAAATGAAGCATAAATCTTCAATTTCTCCGGTCAATCCAGGCTTGCGGAGGCGCAGCGTGTGGGATTTTCTCCACATCTCTGCGGCGGCGGTGACTCCCATCGCAAAAATTGAGAGGAACAGCCCGGAGCCCCCCGCGGATGGTCGGTCCGTTCATAGATTACCCGTTTTCAGGTCCTCTTCGATTCCTCTCATACGCGTTGATGTATTTGCATCTGTGTTGGATCCTTAATTTTATTTTCTCTGGTTTCGGTTGAACGGAAATTTTAGGTCGACGAGGGGGATAAATAATCGTGCAATTGCGCCTCCACCGGTTCTGGCTTTAGCCCTCCCGTCGGAAACGGGTCGGGTCCTCAGTATCCAGTCTCACACTGTTCAGGTATCTCCTTTTTTCAATACAATTTCAAATCTAGGTTTTCAGATTTTTGCTAAAATTGGTGTTATTAATGAATGTAGAATCACTGAATAGCTTCTATGTTTTTTTGTCATTGCTTGATGATGAGCTTTTCGTTTACGGTAGGGAAACTTCGACAATAAATTGGCGGTGTTTCCTCTGTAGTTGCTCGGCTACGATGTCGACCCAATACATTCAGTACAGTTCTCAAACCACACAGGCAAACTGTTTGTTTACATCACTTGATTCAGTACTTTGGTGAACTTTGCGGTTTCTTTTTGTTTGGCCTAATCGTAATAGGACTTGTTCAGGGTATCCTACTTTTAAAGGTCAGGTCTTGAATGGAGACCAACTTTGGGATTTGATAGAGGGTCTTCAAGCAAATAACTTATTGTATTATACGCATCTACTTACAAGTATCGTATAACTGATGCGATTTTTTTATCGAAACTTTAATTTGGAAATAAATTGTTTTTTTTTCTCGCATTGGTTTGTAGTCGTTTGCTTTCCGAAATGTGTGATTGTTGAAATGCCTGTAGTGAACTCTTTCGAATCTTGATGGACATAGCTCACTCATTTTCTTGATGCACAGATGCGCCTCTTTGCCACTCAATCGCAGTACTCTGTGTTGGGATATGTCCTTCGATCCTACGTGTGCAATCGATAAAGTCATGAGGTCGTCTTTGGATGTTAAATGATTATTCGATAATATTAATTGTTGGGAACAATATAATATGGATCGATAAATCATACCTACAGGGTCACACACGGACTCGTAGATGATGTACAATGCTTGTTAATTATATTGATTTAGAATCAATATTTACGTGAATTTATATGCATGCATGGGATGCATTGCATGGCTTGCATGGATGCATGTCACATAGTGTGACATGGCATGCCACACAAGCAAGAGGGACCACATCTTATGCCATTGTGGCATAATGATGTGTACATGACCTTTCACCTCCCCATTAACCACCCATTATGTGATATAATGGTGCATATTCAATATGGGGGTTACAAGGGAGTGATGGAGGTGGTAATGAAGGTGTTAAGTAGTGAAAATCTGATTTTCACAATGACTTGATGACCAATTTCGAGATTCACACAAAAGAGAGAAAGGAGAGAGTGTTCTTGGAGAACCGACTCAAGCAAGCAAAGTGTTCGTCATCCGGGTTCGTGTGCAACACGTAGAGGCCGGGCCATTTGTGCGGCTTCAACATCCGGGCGATCTAGACAAGAAGAGTGACGAGGTCATTCACAAGGAGAGCATCTAGTGACTGATCCATGAAGGTGGTTCAATCGACTCAACACCACCTTCATCAACATCAACGAGGCACGCTACACCGGTTGTAAGTGTTCTCGTTAATCCCTATATATATATATATATATTGGATGTATATATATAAACGTGTCTATACATATAATGTGTGTCTAGATCTTCATGTTGTTCGTGTTCTATTGTTTTACACGCTTCCGCACACACTAACAAGGTAATCGAGCGATTGGATCGGCATCGAAAACCTTCAATTGGTATCAGAGACTAGGGCTAGTGCACATGTTTTGTGTTGGACACAATTTTAAACAACATAATTGCTCTTATGTGCTTCTTTGTTGTGGTGTTGATTGCTTGTCATAGATGTAAGGCCAACCACAGATAGTGGTTGGGTGAATGCAATCGTGTTTTTTACGTACCGAATGACTTTAGTTTTGAGGCCTGCGTGCCTTGGAATCAGTTGTAATTTGGAGGACTGCGTGCCTTGGAATCATTTGTAATAGATAGGTTTCTTTTACATATGTATTTTACAACTTGTAAGCAGTGGATTTGATCCACGGATCGACCTTGGATCTAGAAGCACCGACGAAAACGAAGAGAAACGAAGCAAGAAGAAGTGTTTTTTCAGCTTCTGGAGCAGGTAGCGGTCGCTACCCTAGGGGTAGCGGTCGCTACCCCGAGCGCTAGGCGCAACGCTCCTCGATCGCTGCCCAGACCAAAATACCTCTTGGAATGAGGTAGCGGTCGCTACCCTAGGGGTAGCGGTCGCTACCCCCTCAAAAACCAGCTTGGCGACGTTTCGGTGTACGGGGCGCTACTCATGGAGTTTTGCTTATTTTTCGTTCGTTCTTTTTTCTGTGTGTTGTGAGGTTTAGGGGCCATTCGAGTATGTATTGCTTGTTGTGCTAGTTCTAGGTTTATATATGTTATAAATGTTCAACCAACATACATACAACCTTAAACATGCATGTTCCCAGAATAATGAGTATAATGTCTTGTCCAAAGCATCACACTCATAAAGCCCTCGATCATAAGTTGGTAGGTCCGCCTCAGCGGGGTACTACTTGTTATCTTGGGATAAGTGGGAGTAAAGGTTAGACCTTTACACGTGAGTTTGGTTTTCTCATCGATAGATCCACTGCAGGCGTGGCTATCGAGACATGAGATGAGAATGGGATTCTCATCGACCGAGAGTGATATTAGATATCATTGACATGGGTGTGTCTACCTATATTGAAATACTTAAGTGCGGACTCAGTCGGCTTAAAGATTTGCAAGATGAGGATCTCGGAATCGTTTTGTTCTAAGGGACAATGATATTGGATATCAATTGAACAAAATGAAATAAATAAGTACAATTGTTAGACAACCTTATTTGTTTACCGCTTTGTGGATGTTTACATACTTTAGTTATCTTTATTTTATAGTTTATCATGTCAAATATCAACTCAATTCAAGTTTGGTTCAATTCTTGATTATGAAAAATTGAACAAATTTTCTTGATTAACAACGTAATTTGAGGATGGTCCTCAAATACGAAGACAAGGAAAATGTGTTAGATAACCACATCCTAAGATATCATTGAACAACTCAATATCATGTTCGGAGAATATGCAATGATTGAGCGGTTCGGTGTGACCAGGGTCATCGCTTCAGCTAGGCTGGAAAAATGGAAATATATGGGATCACATGTGCAACAAATGATTGGATTATTTGTTTCAAGTGACCGCCTAGATTTTTCCTATGATGATTATTTGGCAACCGATTTCATACTTCAATCTCATGATGGTTATAATGCCTTTAGGCTAAATTTTCCATATGAATGGTTTGAAGAAATCGCTTCGTGAGCTCCACGGGATGCTCAAGGCTGCTGAGCCGGCGATAGAGAAAGACCTTAGATGGAAATTCTTATGATATAGGATAGGGTATTCAAAAGAGCATGGGCAAGAAGGCTACTAGAGTTCCTAGGGAATCTCAATGCGTCTACTGCAAAAGTGTTGGACACTACTTGCAAACATATAAAAGTTCATATTTTATTCAATTTCAAAACAAATGCCTAATTTGTCTTTCATTTGATGGATTATAAGGTTATGATTATTTACACCTCGGGGAGTGATTTAATCCAAAACACTTAAGTTCATCAATGACACAAATTAGAGACTTTCGAGCCATTGGATGGCGTGAATCGATTGTCTGGTTGGCTCCCTCATATTTTATGAGAGATAGGGCTTCAATTGCATGATAATATCGCTGGTTAGAAAACTTCGATTTTTCACTTACGATTTATCACGTTTTGACATTGAGATAATTTTGAATGGGAAATTCGAATAAGAGTCAATTATTGAGAATAATTGAACTTGCCCAAAGTTCAAAGAAGATATGAAGAACGGGGTTGCTTCATCTTCAGGTATTAATGTTTTTCACAAATTCTACTTCTTGGGTATTGGATGCCAAACGTAGTTCTCACATTTATATATGGAGGAACTACATAGAAGTATAAGTTTGGTGAGTAGAGATGTTGATCTACGGGCGAGAAATGGAGCGAAGGTCGCTGCATTAGCCGTATGATCATACGATGTTGTTTTGCCTTAGGACCTTGTTTCAGTATTATAACTATGTTTTCGTACCTTCAATAAACAATGAATATTGGTTCAGTATTAGATACTGATGGATTAGTTTTTCACTATTAAATAGTTTGTTAACTATTTTAATTGTGAATTATTCTTTGTTTTGGTACGATTATTATATTGTTTATGTATACTTTAAACTTGACAAATCATATATAACATTAACACTAAAGGCCGAATCGAATAAGTCTCAATGAGACATAACTATAACATTGTTGATTAGGTCAAATCAACATCTAAATATGTAACGAAGCTTCTTTTAGAATGCATTCTAAAATCATTTGACTTGGAGTCATTTGATACATGTGGATGATGTGTGATGGACAAGATAACAATGTCATCTTTCTTGAGGAAAGAAGAACGTGTGAGTGATTTATTAGGGATGATCCATACTGATGTATGTGGAACCTATTAGTTCACAAGAACATGAAGGTTATGTTTCGGAAAAGAGAAAACAAACTATATTAGATATAGTTCGACCATTCGATGAGAGGTCTCAATGAACTAATGGTCTCGTTTGGGAACACACAATTCTAGACTTCAACTTATACACTGAATAGGACGCTGTCAAAAACTGTTGATAAGACACCATACTAGGTATGGAAAGGGAGGGTCCCTAAATTGTCTTAAATCAAGATTTGAGGTTCTATTGCTTCTATGAAGAGATTTATCTCTACATGGCTTGAACTCAAATGGGATAAAAGTTTCCTTATGGTATGTCCATATGAAACTCGAGGGTACAACTTCTACGATCTATCTGAGAACAATATTTTGTTGCTCGAGATGGTGATTTTCTTGAAAAGAGATATCTTTCCTAGAAATTCAGTGGGAGATCGGTTGTCTTGAACGAGGTTCAAGTGAAACAACCAATGATGAATACTCAAGACTAGGTTGAGAGTATACTTATGGTTTTGGAAGCCATACCAGCCCTCGTAGGTCCGAAAGGAATAAATCTATCTCTATTATTCAAATACTTAGATATTGTGACCAATGAGAGATATGAATTCATGCTTTTGGAAAGCGGTGAACCTTCGACCTAATTCCAAGCTATGACGAGTCCAGCTACTGAAAATTGGCATGGTGCCATGAAATCTGAGATGATATCAATATCTGATAATCAAGTTTGGAACTTGATCACGGGGTTAGACCCAATGAATGCTAATAGATCTTTAAGATCTAAACAGACAGATGGAAAACCTAGGGTTTTCAAAGCAAGTTTGATGGTAAAAGTTTTATTCACGAGGTGGATTATGAAAAAACTTTCACCAGTTGCTTTGATTAAATCATTCAGATTATCTTAGCCATTTCCACTCATCTTGATAATGAGTTATGGTAATATTGGATGTTAAAACTAACTTCTTGAATTGGATTCTAGAAGAAAATGTGTTTTGACACAGCCAAAGAGTTTTATCGATCCTAATAAGGTTGAGAAATTATGCAATCTTATAATTCCATTTATGGAATAAAGCAAAGCATATCGGAGTAGCAATCTTCAGTTCAATGAATCCATACTGGGATTTGGATTTCAGAGTAACTCAGAAGAGTCTTGTTTTACAAGAAGATCAGTGGGAGTTACGTTGGATTAATTGTGTTGTATGTCGGTGACATACTCCTTATTGGAAACAATGTTTCTATGCTTAATTCTATTAAAGAATGGCTTGAAAATTGTTTTTCAATAAAGGATCTTGGAGAAGCACAGTACATATTGGGCATCAAGATCTGTCGGAACAGATCGAAAAGGATGTTTGGACTTAGTAAAGCGACCTATATTGATAAGGTGCTTGATAAGTTCAGAATGAAAGACGCCAAAAAGGGTCTCATTCCAATGAGTCATGGCACATCTCTTAGCAAGATGCAAGGCCCTACGGGACTTGATGAGCAAAATATGATGGAAAACATTCCTTATGCTTCGGCAATAGGGTCTATAATGTATGTCATGATATGTACACTACCGGGCGTATCGTATGCTTTGAGCATGACGACTCGGTTTCAAGGAAATCCAAGTGAGGCGCATTGGACTGCGGCCAAGAATATTCTTAAGTACCTTAGATGGACAAAAGAATATTTTGTTGTCTTTGGAAGACAAAAGATTTGATGTTAACAAGCTATTTGAATGCAAACTTCATAACAGACTAAGATAATTTCCGATTTTAATCTGGTTATATCTTTTGTCTGGATAGAAGTGAAATTTGCTGCAATAGTTCCATGCAATGCAATATAGCTGATTAAACTACAAAAACTGAGCACATCATTGCATTGGATGCATAAATGTTGGCATTTAAGATTTGAAAGTTCTTGAATGAACTAGGTGGCGTAACTAGCTCAGCCCATCCGATAGTTCTCTATTTATAGTAGATCTATCGCGCAAGCTTATGAGCCTAGGGAGCACTACAAATCTAAAGCTGGTGCTCAGGATGTTCCACATTATCTGGGAGATAGTTTTGTGGAGACATCGAGATAATAAAGTTGCAACTTTTGGTAATGTTGCAAACCCGCTTTCTAAACCTCTCCAGCAGTTTAAGCTTGAGGCTTTCACGACTGCAATAGAGATCAGACATCTTAGAGATGGGTTGTGATTTCTATTACTGTATTAGATACTTTTGGAGATTTGGTAAACATTCACTCATATATATAATACATGTTTCTTCATATAAATATGATTTAATTTATATGAATTGTCCAAATGATTAAGTGATATCAATTGGGTTATGAGGTCGACTTACCACATAATGAAGTCCCAATGGTTGAACTGATATACTTGAATCATATAGTTGTTCCTGGTTCGTATAATCGAGTACGGACAAACCGATAATACAAATGAACTAGTTTGTAATGTGTACTATAGCGCCGCTTCATGGGCTAGTGATGTGGGACATCAAGTACAATTACATAGATATTAGCTGGGAGCTAATGATCGAACAGACCCGACTGAAATAGTATTTGAGATTTCGAGTCATAATACTATTTCATTGACTGTCGAGCAATTTCCTCTGACCTGAGTAGTCCAGGGTGATTCCATTGTGAAATGGTGTACTTTGATACAAGTAAACGCCTTTCGTAAAAGGAGGTTATAAAACTTGTTATTGGGTATATCAAGAAGCAAGTGGGAGAGCTTGGATTGACAAGATGGGATTGTCCTCCATTTTATAATGGGATACATGTCTTACCGGCCACTTGGAGAGTCGAGACTGTGGAAAATACGTGGCCACGTCCAGATTCGTATCATAGTGATAAATCTGGTTTTACAGTCTGTCTCATAGTCCAAGAAAGGTTTGAGCCGATTGAGGATGACTCGAGTCTTACCTCAAGTTCAAACTTAGACATAAAGAGACAACAGGAAATTGGCAGCACATTGGCTCTGAAGGCCAAGTGGGAGATTGTTGGGATATGTCCTTCGATCCTACGTGTGCAATCGATAAAGTCATGAGGTCGTCTTTGGATGTTAAATGATTATTCGATAATATTAATTGTTGGGAACAATATAATATGGATCGATAAATCATACCTACAGGGTCACACACGGACTCGTAGATGATGTACAATGCTTGTTAATTATATTGATTTAGAATCAATATTTACGTGAATTTATATGCATGCATGGGATGCATTGCATGACTTGCATGGATGCATGTCACATAGTGTGACATGGCATGCCACACAAGCAAGAGGGACCACATCTTATGCCATTGTGGCATAATGATGTGTACATGACCTTTCACCTCCCCATTAACCACCCATTATGTGATATAATGGTGCATATTCAATATGGGGGTTACAAGGGAGTGATGGAGGTGGTAATGAAGGTGTTAAGTAGTGAAAATCTGATTTTCACAATGACTTGATGACCAATTTCGAGATTCACACAAAAGAGAGAAAGGAGAGAGTGTTCTTGGAGAACCGACTCAAGCAAGCAAAGTGTTCGTCATCCGGGTTCGTGTGCAACACGTAGAGGCCGGGCCATTTGTGCGGCTTCAACATCCGGGCGATCTAGACAAGAAGAGTGACGAGGTCATTCACAAGGAGAGCATCTAGTGACTGATCCATGAAGGTGGTTCAATCGACTCAACACCACCTTCATCAACATCAACGAGGCACGCTACACCGGTTGTAAGTGTTCTCGTTAATCCCTATATATATATATATATTGGATGTATATATATAAACGTGTCTATACATATAATGTGTGCCTAGATCTTCATGTTGTTCGTGTTCTATTGTTTTACACGCTTCCGCACACACGAACAAGGTAATCGAGCGATTGGATCGGCATCGAAAACCTTCACTCTGGTCGGCTTACTGAAGCTGTAAGTACACCTTGTGTTTGTTATTTATCTATCTCATATATAAGATATTCATGAATACTGATTCTTTTATCATTTGCTCCTGTGTAAATGAAATTGTTAGTCATTTAGGAATGCCAATATTTTATGTTCTTATTTGTTATGTTGGATTCGCTTGGCCTGTTGTAAAGAAGTTATAAGAGCCTCTTACTGTATTTGATTGTAGATTGAGGCAGAAACTCAGTGCACAAGTCAGACACGATTATTGATTGATCAGATTATTTTATTTTGTATCTGATACACTGCAGGGAATAGTCTCGAGAAATTTGTCTGTGATGCACAGGTTTGGATGAATTGTGATTTGATTATCTTGTACAATGTGCTATCTTCCTAGTTCCTACCTCTTGTTCATTGAACCTACAGCTTAATGAATGACCAGGTTCCTATAGCAGCAGTAGTAGTAATGGCTTGTAACCGTGCTGATTACCTTGACAAGACCATTCAATCTATTCTAAAGTATGGTATATTTTTATCGTGCTGATTACCTTGACAAGACCATTCAATCTATTCTAAAGTATGGTATATTTTTATGCAAATTCAGTTCTCTTAATTGATAGTATTCCACCGACAAACTTTCATGCGCCCTATAGGTATCATAGTATTGTTGCATCAAAATATCCTCTCTTCTTGTATTGTTAATATTTTTAATCCTCTCTCATGTTATATTTTTTTTTTTGCTGGGAGAAGCTTTGATGAATTTATGTTAAGAAGTATGTGTTGTTTATTTACACTAAACTATTATGCATTTATATGAATCAGTTTTGGGGAATATTTTTGACATGGTTCATGTTTTGTATTTGTTTGTGTAGAAGTCGTTGAGTTTGCAGGAATGTAATGGAAAAAAGGAGGAGCATGAACTGTGTTTCTTATTAGATTAGCAATATTTTGTATTGAATTCATTGTATTTTTTTGATTCATGTTTTGTACTCAATGTTTTGTAATGACAAGTTTATGTAATATTGTTGTTTGACAATTGTAAAGGTTTGAATATTAGCTTATTTTGAATATTGTATTTGGATTATGAATTTAATATAATTTTAATTATTGACAATTCATAAAATTATATATTTTTTATTTTAATTATTATCAACGACACCGGTCCTAGTGTTTAAAAATGATGTTAAAAACAATCATAGACATCGGTCTCAGAGTCAAAACCGATTTCAAAAAATATTATAGACACCGGTCATATATAAAAAAGACCGGTGTTATTACTTTTCACACTGGTTGATTTTGCTAGTTTTCATGGAATTGACCGGTGTCTTTTATAATATAGACACCGGTCCAGGTCACAAAACCCGGTGTTATAAATGATGTTTAACACCGGTTAATGACTGGTGTTAAAACATTGTTGATCTTTAACACCACGCACAATGACACTGGACAATTTTTTTTTTAACACCAGTCAATGCCCGGTGTCTATGAGACATTTTCCCATAGTGGATATAAGATATAAGATCCGGACAAGTATTAGAATTGATTGACTCTGATGTATGCAGACCTATGTCTACTCAGACAATAAGGTACGAGTACTTCATTTGATGATTACTCAAGAAATGGATTAGAATACCTGATGTGCCACAAAAGCAAGTGTTTTGACAAGTCAATGGACACTAAGCAATTGTGGAGAACCATCGAGGTATATCCATTTATAGCCTGCGATTTGATCGCGGAGGCAAGTACCTATCTGAGGAATGCATGGCATACTGATCATAGATTGGGATTTGATCCCAAATGACTACACCATACACTGTTGTGTAGAAATGGTGTGTCGATAATAAGAAATGGAACTCTTATAGAGATAGTAAAAGATGAGTTATACGGAACTACCTATGTTCCATGGATATGTCTGGAAACAACGGCGCATTCAAATGCGGTTGTAGAATATCCTAGAAGAACAAAAGATGTGTGTTCAATAGTACTATGAACCAGAAGGACGTTATAAGTTCTAACGCCCGGTTCTTAGAGAAAGACTATATGATGAACCACAAGCCCAATGTGACGTAATACTTTGAAATGAGAGAGAAAGATTAAGACTTAGAACCAGCCGAACCGAGTAGCGGTACACCACTAATTGCACATACTGTTATTACTGTTTATACACCGGAATGCCGTTGTAGTGGGAGGTTGTGTGACAACCAGAGATATTCATAAGACTAGGAGAGTTTTTGAACTCTGGACCTAGTATACATGAAATCAATCCCTGGATCTACATGAAGGCGGTACTAGATCTAAATGTGCCTTCTTGGAAGAGCAATAAGGATTATTGCTAAGAAGCAAGATCATTTAGAGTACAAGCTTAGTTGATCCATTTATGGATTGGAACAAAGCATTGAGTTCGTGGTACTTGCAAATTGATGAGATAGTCCATTTTATGGATTCATCAAAGCATAGACGAATCAAGTGTATGGGAAACGTGATGGAAACAAGGTGGTGTTTCTCGGAGGTTTTATGTAGATAGCATTTTATCATTGGCAACAATGTAAAGATGTTGTCAGACATAAAATGATGGTTGTCTAGAAAAATCGATATATGAGATAAAGAAGAAGTTAGAGCATGTTCTTAAGATCTAGGATCTCAAGAAAAGAACATTGTACTTCTCTAGATATCTTGTACGATTATGGTTCGTTTTAACATGCAAGATTCCGAGAAAGGTGGTTACCTTTCAGACACGGAATGCATCTATCTAAGGACATGTGTTTTGAGAACACAAAAGGAGATAGAAGCAATAAAAGCATTATCCTACACCTTGAGTGTGGAAAGCTTAATAAATGCAATGTTGAAAACGAGAACCTGATATCAGCTATGCGGTTAGCATAGTGGGAGGATATCAAGGTAATCCTGGAAAGGAATATTCGGCTGCTGTAATGTACTTTCGAAGTACTGGATTACGGAGCAAACAAATTTTTCCTTTGGATTACATTCTCTTAGATTTCTAATCAAAGAAAGACCGGTGTAAGTCGATATCAGGCTATGTGTTTCACTATTGAAGGAGAAGGAGTTTTAACATGGATGAGTGATAAGCACGATGCTTATCGGACTCTGCCATGGGTAACCAAATAGCGGCCTCAGAGGCAGCGGAAGTTTTGGTATAACTCCGGGATAATATCTGGGACATAGAGGTGATTCTTAATTTGCCAAAAGGCTATGGGTATAGCGGTGCGATGGCAAATGGTAAGAAATCACAAGTCCATAAGTGTAAGATAACACATAGTGCAAGTACCACCTGATACGATTCATCGTCGAGGGAGACGACGCTGTAGTCACCAAGATAACTTCAGAGCGGCAACCTAGAGTGCTCATTCACATAGTACTTCTTGGAAGTACAACTTAAGCACGTGATGAGTATGGGAGTCGGGAGTTTGGAGGAAATGACTAGACCTTAGTACAAGTGGGAGATTGTTGGAGTTGTGTACTTAATGTCTAGATTTAAGTAACGGAAACTCACGATCCATTGCCACTAATCTATTTAATTGAATAAACAATTATTTGCGTTTAATTATTTATAATTAAATATATGCAAATTATAGTCCTGGATTATATACGTTGTAGTTAGTATGGTGTGCGACGTCACACAGAAGATCATACTATCGGTTACTCGTATTTAATCGAACAGTTGCTCACGACCTAGATGGACACGGACCAATCCATCGGTATAGTCGTTGTGTGAGAGAGAAAAATAATCTGTCTTGATTATTTTATCACACTTGTACACTTGGTGTATTGGGCGGATCGTTTGAGATTTATCGATTAGGATTGCCGGCGATAATCAATTCAAGTCTCAGTGTATTTTATTCTTAATCCCCGATACTATTGCGGGTGTGTATATTTAATATAAGTGACTTTGATTTTCCAAAGGAATTAACCGATTTAATTATTGGGTTAATTACCGGTTAAGTTGGGTCACTATATTTTATATATGGCATGCCGTAAATACTTGACGGGAAAGTGTATCCCGTAAGGGTTGATAATATCCCCGAGATGAGTTCATAAGGAATTATTATGTAAACCCTGCAGGTGGATTCGTTCCGCATAATAATTAAGGTTGAATGGTACTAGTCTCGGATATAAGAGATGAATAAATTAATTAGCAATAAATTAATTTTATTCATGGATATTTATATCTTAAATACACTGAATAAATAATACTACCGGAGAAATATTATTTGATATAATATGGTTTAATATTGGGAGTGCAATTAATTTATATAGTGGAAAATAAATTAATTAATATTAATGAGATTAATAGATTTGGGCTTTGGCTCAATTTAATCATTAATATTGAAAGCCCAATATTCCACCTCCTTAAGATCCCCTTACGTAGCCTATAAAAGCACTACATGGTCTTCTCTATTCTTATAACTAGAAGAACACAATTCTAGAGAGAGAAAGTAGAGAGGAGGATCCATGGAGTTCGGTAGATCGTCGCCCACACGACGTCCGGGCTAGTGCAAGGAATACGTGGGAAGATCTCAAGGTCATCATAAGATCTCGTTTCTCCGCACAATGAATCGAAAGGTGAATTAAATTTCCGCAATTTAATTCAAGTTTTATTGAATCAATTATCGAAGAACAAAGATCCAAAAGTTCGAACCCCGGATTAGACGACGAACGCGTGGTGGCGATCTAGGATCGCCGGACCACGGCGATCGCCGCCTAGGGTTTCGGCGTGCGCGCATGGAGCGAACCCCGGCTGGACGCCGGGGGTGCGATCGATCCAAGGATCGATCGCCGGCAGCGGGCTGGGCCCCGCGACGGCCCAGCTGGAGGCGGGCCGACCTCCTATGCGGCGGTGAGTCGCCGGACTCGCCGCGGGGGCTGCTGGGCAGCCCCATCGATCGCGAAGATCGAACGCGATCTTCGATCGCGTGAACCCCGTCTCGCGGGGGTTCGGCTGGGGGCGGGCCGCGTGCCTTCGGGTGCGTGGTCTCCAAAGGCTGGACTCCGGCGGATGAGTCGGCGTTCATGTGATCTCCGGCGAAGGGTTTGATCGGGTTATTGGTTTCCGCAAATTTTAATAACCCGGGATATCGAATTCCAACAACCAAGCCCAGGTTCGTGCGTAACGTTACCCAACCTATAGGCTTCTGTTTCGCCAAAAGGTGACCAAGCCCAGTCTCGCAGCTTCACAGGTCACCGTTGCCCAACCCAAGCGCGTTGCGGAAACCGCCGGGGATTACGGCTCCCGAACCTTGCAATGCTCTCTCACCTTTCCAACCAGGAACGAACGCCGTGAAATAAATTCACGCACTATTTCATCTGTGCAAAGATCGGAATTAAACCCCACATGCGATCTACCAGCCTCGGTTGTCTCGACCGAACACCGATGATCCACATGCAGAGGGACGAATTCCGGACCCCAGGACCGCATCCCGGCACGGACGACGATGATCGGCCCCCGCCATCTCGGCAAAATCCCACATGACAATTCATCCACGCAAGGATCAGAATTAGACCCCACATGCGATGTACCGGCCTCGGTTATCTCGACCGAACACCGATGATCCACATGCAGAGGGACGAATTTCGGACCCCGGGACTGCATCCCGGCACGGACGACGATGATCGACCCTGCCAAAATGGGCCCACATGCCATATCACCACTACAAAAGACACGGACGGACTGCGCAAACCCCGACCATCACGACCCGGCATCAATGACCCGTCAGGTGAAGGTTTCGCCCCGGACCCCGGTCTCCTGTCTGGTTCACCACCGAGGGAAATACAAAGCCCCCGAGCTAAGGATCTACGATGGCACAAGCACAGACGTCGGACATCGACGACCGAGCTTGCCTCCAAGCATCGGCCGCCTACCACCCGTCACAGACTAAGGCCCTTTCAAAGCCTCAAATCAAGATAAAGAAACGGATTCATAAGCAACGGACCAAGACCAAACTCAACATACAGAGAAATCAGTGGATTCCCTCCACGGACTTCTCTGGGGGCCAGTGTTGAGCCATAAAAATCCTCCATCGACACGTGGCATGGGCCCACTTGTCAGGAACACCCGACGCCAGAGAAGGAGACTCTGATTAGACTTCTACCAGGCCCGGGGCCAGACAACATGAACTGCCGGGATTCGGGACCATACCCCGGGTACCGAACGTGGGCTCCCGGGATCTTATCCCGGGCACCAAGCCCCGTGAATGTGCCCCGGATCCCGCCCAAGCATCCCGCACGGGTGCCGACGACCAAGCCCCCCACCAACTGGTGGCGTGGACTCACACGCCAACTCGCCATCACAAGAATCAGGACATGCTCCGCATGCCGTGCCCGGATCCCGGTCAACCGCAACAGGCGACAATAACCCGACATACGGGACGACGGGTCAAATGGTCCCGGAACGCGGCCCAACACGAAACTGAGGCGCCAACGACCCGCATGCAGTGGGACGATTTCCGAGCCCCCTGATCGCGCCAACACATCCCGCACGGACGCCGAAGATCAGTTACCCCACCAACTGATGGTGTGGGCCCACGTGCCAGCCCACCATCGCGAGGATCAGGACATGCTCCGCATGCAATGCCCCGGCCCCGAGCATCACGATCGGGCGCCAACGGGAGGACAGACCACCCGGGATCACGCCCCAGCACGAGACACGAACATTAACAATTCGGCACACGCGATGAGGAGGACGATGGGCATCGAGCTATGGAACCAACCCCGAACCCCAAATCCCGAGAGACCACCACATGAATAAACACGCGACGGAAGGAGCGCCCGAAGACGGAGAAAGGCCATGCTCAGTCCCGGGCACCATGACCCGGGACCTTACCCCGGGACCCTGAAGCCACACAGATGCGACCTACACCGGGCAGAAGTGCACAAGCCAAAGACGTCTCTATCTTTGCATCTCTATCCTTGCATGTAGAACCACGTGTCAATAATGAACAGATGGATTCTGCGTAATCCGTCTATAAATAGACTTGGTCCGAAACGAAGAGAGGGGAGGATCCCGGACGAGTGATCTGATACCCACCCACATATATAATATTACCTGGAAATACCAGAGAATAAACAGAGAAATCATCTCGGGCATTTAAGCCTAGTCTCGGTGTGATTTCATTTTAGCTCATTTTCCACATACAAATATACATGTTTTTGCACCGTCTCCAAACCCTACCAAGCGCATTTATTATATAATAATCCCCGACAAAAAACGGTCAAAACAATATGGAATATATAAATTTGACTTGATAAATACAATATAAAATACTTACAAAAGTTTGGCGTTTTTCATCCACAAAGCTCGATGGAGAGGCTTAGATTGTTTCCTGAAGTGAAATGCACTATCTTGCATGGTTGATGTTTTGTCAACGAGAAGCTCGATTCTATCACCTCTTTCGAGTATCTTGTCAATGTTGTCCACCATTATAGTACGAACCTGCACCATACATATGCATATCATTGATTCAGATATCACTCCCAAGTTCACAAATGAATATCAGAGATACTTCTATGATCAAGAAGCTCCAGAAACTTCGGAAACAAGGTGTGTGTTTGTGTGTATTAAATATATATGTACTGTATATACACACACGCACGCACGATGGGTTGTACAAAAATGCACTGTATTAGCAAGACCTCTGTAACGCATTGAGATATTATTTCAGTTTGCTCTTTCGATTAGCTAAGACACTGAAATCAGGAAACGAAAAACTATAATAAAACACACCAAAAATTCCCATACGCATTTCGTCGAACAGGTGGCGGGCGGGTTGATCCGGAGGTCGAGATCCTCGTAGGTAGCGCTCCGAAGCTCTCGTCGGCGACGGTGAGATCTGAACCGTGGAGGGCGGCGGTGGTGGTGCGTGGTTGAAGTCCGACCGAACCTCCTGTACGGGCAGTAGCACCTGGGCAGGCCCGTCGTGGAGGACTGGAAGGCGGGCGTGGCGATCGGAGGCTGGGATTTCGATTGGGGGTTGGAGATCGAGAGCGTCGCCGTGGAGGTGGTGATTGATTCTGAAAGGGTTGACGATCAAGAGGGTTTTCTGATAGATTTGCTTGGTGTTGATGTCGAGATCCTCAAGGAGAGGGGGCTCGTCGTCGAAGCCGATAGATCCGGTGATGATGCGTTTTCTTCCCCAATTCGGTTCCCGACTACAGAACATCCGATCGAGGCGATTGCAGAGGACCGATGCTTCGGTTCAGAGACGAGAGGAAAATCGAAGGCGGGGGCTTGACTTGTGGTTTGGCTGGTCTGGAGTCGCCGGCAGCGGCGTCGGCATGGTGAGGCTCGGAAACGAAGGTTAAACGGGCTTTGTGCGGGTCGGTTGTGGGGAAAGGAGGGGACGCGGTTTCTGGAAACGAACTGAATCGGGCTCGATGATGTGTGAGGGAAGAGGGGTGGGTGAGCGTAAAAGATGGGTAATAGGGTTTTTACACATTTTAGGGGGCCTAATTGACACGCGTAATTTTTCGAAAGCTTTATTGTCGAAAAAATGTTGAAAATTGGTTTTATTGCCATTTTTTCCTAAAAATCAAGGGGCTATTTACCCATAAATATATCACCGGTAAAAGAAAATCATATCTTTGAGCCAAACGCTAGTTAAAATCTTCATCATCATCGCATCCCCTCTCTCTAGCCTCTGGTTCGCTGCTCTGCTTCTTTAAGGTAAACCCAATCTCGTGTTTCTTAAATTAGGGCAAATAATAATTAGGTAGGCGTTTTATTCTACCTTTATTGTTTGCAGTGTGTTTTCCCTCTTTTCATTTCATGACCTAAGTCGTATTCGGCATTCAGATGATACTGTGTGCTGCAATTGCCGCTCCGATTGCGTTGCTACCTGCACCAGGTATTTTATGCAGTAGATCTCCATCTCCATCTTCATCTTCATCTTCATCTTCATCTTCTATTGTTATACATACATATTATATCGTGCTGATACACACATATGAACGAACTGGTTATAGTAATTTCCAGTGTCCCTATCTTCCGATATAATTTTATCGCGCGACGTTCGATATTGTCTCTTGTTATTATTTGCTGATACAACACATATATGAACACAGGATTAGTATTAAATTTCTCGTTCCGCAATCTTTTCGTGGTTGAAAAAGCAATACTTGGATTTTGTTTTATTTGTCTTGACAGTTCGATTTGAAGATCGGTGTTCGAATCTTAATAAGAATGTTCGGTCCGGTACAACTGGGTTCAATCCACTTTGCGTGCAGCTTAAGCCTTTTACAATCCGGACCGTAACGAAAAGACCGAAGCCACTTTGTGTGCAGCTTAAGCCTTTTGAAAGAATGAGCATTACTCGTGCTTCACGAGTGAAACGTGATTCTTTAATATGTGCTGCTGCCCTGGTAAGTTTACTATATTTGGTATTCAAGTATGTAAACATGTTTTCTTTTGTGAGTTTGTGTGTGTTAGCGTTCAGTTTCCCAGTTAATATCCAGACAATAGTTTTTTTATGTTTTTTATTTAAAGGGGCCATTTCAAAAGATATGTTTGTGAGTTGTGATTTGGCCAAACTACAGAAAAAGCTCATATAACTTTGAAAATTACAAAAAACGCCATTCAGACAATCAGATTTCAGGTTACATTCGTCTTACATTTTGACATCCGAATATTTTTGCGATTGCCTACTTCTAAAAAAATACTAAAAAATCTAATTTTTTCTTGCGGTTACATTTGCATCCCTTAAATTTCTAAATATAAAAGTAGTCTCACAGGTAGTTCCATTTATAATATTCTGAACAGTTTGAGGGTGATTGTAAATCGCACAATGATGCGAGTATATTTCAGTTGGTCCAAATTGTAGCTGTATTATTTTTCTTTCTGAATCCTATTGCTGGATCAGTTTTTTGTGAAAACACAGCATGCAAAACCAGTTGAAGTTATTTTAAGTCACTAATATCCTATGTGAAACTTGTTGGAAGTTTTTTTTGTTCATCTTTTTTATTTATGCACTTAGTTTCGGTATACAGTTAATTATAGAGATTTCTGGTTAGTTTATTTTCATTTTCAGAATGCCACTTGTGCTGCAGAGCAAACCCAAACTATAACACGTGAATCATCTACCATTACAGTTGCGCCAATCCAAGGTACTATTATTTGATTTGGATTTCCATCGACTTGGTGTTAACTGTGACGTATGTCCTATTTTGGCTTACGATGTAGGGTTAACAATAGTAGGTTCACATTGAAGACATATTATTTTATGAATCTCAACCTATGAGCTAGATGCGTAAACTTTTAAGAGCATCCCCAATGGTAGGTACAATTCACATGTGGCAAGAATTGTACCTAGGTATACCATTGGGAGATGAGGTACAAATATGAGAGAAAAAAGAGAGTATCCAATATTAGATACTAGGTACAATTTGTATCGTGTCTTGTTGTGTGGGTCCCACAAGATAAAAAGTGAATAATTTCATCTTACACCATTGGGACATTAAGGTACAATTTGATAGATACAAATTATGTATGATGTGTCAAATGATGTGTCAATAAATTGTACCTATGCTTGGATACACCATTGGAGATGCTCTAAGTATTTGTTTGGAGGAGTGGGGGTTAGGTCGTTTGTTTGCAAAAATCATATTATTGGCCTTGGCTTGTTTATCTTGTAATTAGTTTAATAGCTACTTATTGAAGAGATACCTGAAGTTTTCACAATTTTACTTTTCTAACTCAATTGTTAACTATTGCATTGAAATACTTGCACTTTCCATTTTTTTTTTTTGTTTCTGGAAAATAGATAGCGAAATCCTCCTCTAACTTTAGCAAGTAAAAAAGCATTTTTATCCGGTTTGCAATTACATATTCCAGGTTTCAACTACTGTTTAAAAATGGTTGAAATTTAGAGATTTATTACATATTCCAGGTTTCAACTACTGTTTAAATATGGTTGAAATTTAGAGAATATTAATCGCAAACGTTTAATTTTTAATTTCACACAGTCTACAGTTAATATAGTTTATTTTATACCTTGGTTGCTTAATAATTGTATTCCAGGAAAAGAGAAGTCTCCAGATCTTGACGATGGTGGGACTGGATTACCGCCACGTGATGATGATGGCGGAGGCGGTGGTGGAGGTGGCGGTGGTGGCCACTGGTCGGGTGGTTTCTTCTTCGGGTTCCTTGCTTTACTGGGCCTCCTCAAGGATCAAGAGAGTGAAGGGCCTTATCGGGATAAACGTAAACGGTGATGAGAGATTGGTTTCTCAACTTTGTTTTTCTCTCGCTCTCTCCTCTTACATTATATATAATGTTATTCTTTCATAGTTTTGGAGAAAAATACAAGAGGCTTGTGTTGGGTGTATTGTAACATTTTTGATAAATAGTGACTGAATGTTGCTTTGATTCTGGTGGGTGGTGGGATACATTTTCTTTTCTCAATTTTAGAAGAGGATTAGCTCTTACCTTTATACTCTTTCCGGCCAGATTTTTACGATCAAAACTCCTAATGATCTTAGTTATTGACTTTATTTAACTATCCATTACAAATTCTTGCTGAATTGGTTCCAATTATGGTTGTGAACCTCGTGAGCTGCTCGAGTGAGTTCGATCACACTTGAGTTTGTGAGCATATATTTTATAAAGAGTTGGGGACGAGTAATTCCACTTTCACTCATCGTTGGTTCTCGTTCGGGTAAGATGTAAGACACTCGTGGGAGAGAGCTGCTCGAGTGAGTTCGATCACACTTGAGTTTGTGATTGGTTCTCGTTCGGGTAAGATGTAAGACACTCGTGGGAGAGAGACAACAAGTGTTACCTAAGATGTAAGACACTTGTAGAGAGACAACAAGTGTTACCTAAGATGTAAGACACTTGTGGGAGAGAGACAACAAGTGTTACCTAAGATGTAAGACACTTGTAGAGAGACAACAAGTGTTACCTAAGATGTAAGACACTTGTGGGAGAGAGGCAACAAGTGTTACTTTATGATCCGACATACACCTTATTACTTGTCTCCGACATGCACCTTATTACTTGTCTCATAATTTATTCTAATTGAAAGAAAAACTCTTTCTCTCATATTTGCAAGGTGACTAGGTCTAGGGGATTAGGGTTACAGGAATTAAGCGGGGATTAATCGTTTTATATTTTTATATTTAATTAATTAATATTATATTTTAAAAATAATTATATATATATATTTGAAAAAATAACAAAAATTTTACTTTAATTATAATAATTAGTTATATCATTTTTGTCATAGGTTCAATAAAACTAAAATATTATAATTTTTTATCATAGTTCAAAAATAAAATCAAATATCATTTTTTTAATCTTTTAACGCAAAAAATATCATTTTTTAAATTTTTTGTATCCAATTAAAACGTTAAAATTCGCAAGAAAAAACATTATTTTTGTTATAAACTCAAGAGAATTTGAGAGAGAATAATATAGTAGAAAGAGAGACAATATTAGAGGAGAATAGAATTGTTTTGAATTGTTATGAAGTGTTGTTTCATTCATATGGGGAGACCCCTTTATATAGGATACAAAGTAGAGTTTCTGTCTTGTTCACCAAGAAAGGGTAAACTAGTCATTCACTAATTACTAATATTCATAACACTCCCCCTTGAATGACTATTTACAGGATTGTTGTCTCGTTAAAACTTTGTCAGGAAAACCCAGTGGGATAAAACCTTGACGAAGGAAAAAGAGTACAACTTGCTCCCCCTGATTGTAATCCCCGAAGATCTTTGACTTTGTGATCAATCAGTCTCATTAAAACCTGTAACTAATAAAACCATATAGGAAAAACTTAGTTATTCAAATATAAATTTTGGTCTTCAGGACCCAACCTTCGAATTGTCGAGTTTCACATTCATTTGTATTATTGTATATTTTTCGTCCTTCTGGGACATGCCTTTACCAGACATCTATTGACTAGAGCATTCGCAATTGCTATAACCGGCCGGTAACTCTTCTGGAGTTTTTTATATGCGTCTAGTATTCAATATACATTTCTTGACAAATGAATAATGTGAACTTCAATTCACAATCATTTGAACTTCAGGTTCTATATCTCAGTTTATCTCGAAAACAAACTCATATGGAACATTCTGATATCCTCATTAATTATTATCGAGTGATGTACATGTCTCGTTAAAAACCTCGTTATAAAACCCTGTAGGAAAAATACTCGAGGAAAAGAGTGCATGACATTCAAATTTATACCGTGGTGATTGTCTCGTTAAAAACCTTTAACTAAGAAAACCTTGTGGGAAAAACTTAGTAGAGGGAAAAAGAGTGCAATCACTGGTCTTCGGGACCTTATATTCAATATCATTTTTGTCCATATGTAATATAATATTATACATGTTCTGATTTTCATTTCCTTTTTCAGGAATCTTAAAATTCATCAAGGATTTTCATGTATGTATCGTTCGATGCATATATTTATCGTTGTTGCTGCCATAAATATTAGGTAGCGGAACTTAATGTCATCCTTAAAAATATTTGATTAACATCGAGTTTCTGCGAAAAACTCTTGAGCAACTAATCTCGCTTTTTTATCTCACCACATCATTATTCGTTTTCGTACGAACACCCACGTATATCCTTCTGGGATAATATTTTTATCCAGCGAGTAATGCTCAGCCTCAATTGCTCATTTCTATTTTCTTGAGTGCTGCTGGCACACTATTATAGATATGATTTGGATCCAAATTTTCTAGAGCAACTCTTCAGGTAAATATGTCGTTGACGACTTTTTCCATGTTGATGACAATTCATTTTATCAACCAAATCTTTCATTATTTCCCAAAATATTTAATTTGGTTGTTCCGCAATCTCAAGATTTTCTATTATCATGTGTTTTTCAATGGGATTTTCATCTAACTCTCTTCAGGAGATTTTGAGGGTGACTTAATTTCTTTGTTTTTCCGCGGATTTATTTTATATCTTAAGATCGATCTACTACGCTTCCGCGGATTTATTTTATATCTTAAGATCGATCTACTACGCTTCAGGCGTATATTAGAATCAACATTTGAGTCGATCTCTTTGGTATTTGAACACTTATAGTTCATTTTTCACAAATATATGTGATTTTGTCACACCTTCATTAATTTGGCAGATTACTTGCTGAATATTGCAAGTCGCTTATTTTCATGAACTTCGGGTTCAATCGATTGATGCGTGGATCTAGAATTAAAGATCGTTTTAATTCTATGAAATTTCTCGTCATTTATAATTTTTATATTCTTATCTCCCCCTAATGCCGAGAAATGATCTTCCTTAAATATGCAAATCAGCGTAATTGCTATAAACCAATCCTATGGATCGTGATCTTCTGGATCGTGGGCTCGAGATATTTAATATATCTTATTTTATAATATGCCCGTTCATGAAAATACGCTCTAGTGGTGATATGGATATAAGTTGCATATTAATTCGCAAATGGGAAATGTTTGATTTATTTCCACGCACAATCATGATATGCATCATCTTCATTGTTTAGTACATTTTTAGTACTCGTGGGGATAATTAGTAAATCTCTTCCGGAGCCAACTTTTAATATGTTATCATTTGCCTAACTTTACCAACGATCCTTCGGGGATCAAAATACTTGTGTCATTCAAACTTTATTCACGGTCCTGCAGGGATTTCGTGTTTTCTTCTTTAATTATTTCACCCAAACCTTTTTGGAGAACAAAATAAATCTCAATATATAATTTTCTCAGCAATCACATTAATAAATTGGAATCGACTTTTCGATATTCCATGAATACCCACACAATAAGATACATTTGTTCTCGATTTTCAAAAGATATCCTTCAGGGATAATTCATATGTAATCATTGTTTCAACGAGAACAATCGATGTAACTTTATTCAAATACATTTAATGTTTAAACTTTGCTTCTTCGGGAGCAATCAATAAAAATATTCTTTCAGAAATATTTTGTATAGTATCAATATCGATTTAAAATATTTAAATTTTAATTGCTACAAGCAATTTGATTTGATATTTCTGCGGGAATATCATGTCATGATGTTCTCCAAGAACATTTAGAATTTAATTTTGATATTTAATCATGAATATCATATCATAATGTTCTTCGGGAACATTTAAAACTTATTGCTTCTACGGGAGCAATTTAATTTGATATTTCCAAACTTATTGCTACTACGGGAGTAATTTAATTTGGTATTTAACGAATAATATCAAATCATCATGTTCTATGTTCTTCCGGAACGATCAATATAATATTTAAACCATAGTATATGTTCTTCAAAAACATTCAATTTAATTGATATATTAAGAATAATTGATTTGATATTACTTCAGGAATATCAAATTATAATGTTTTTCATCTTTATTATATGTCTCAACATATTTAAAATCTCGTAATCCAATGTGGAGTCAATCATACCACGTTTTGGTAGTACGACCAACTTCGGGTGATCGTATCTTTTTTTTTTAAATCTTTCCACCAGGCTAATGGATCTTTCACAGTGAATTTTCAAAGTATATAATCATAATCAATTTGATATTGATATTTCTGCAGGAATATCATATCACGATTAGGGGTGTTCATAAAATGACCCGGACCGGAAACCGGACTGGAACCGGACCGGTTGGTCCGGTTCGGTCTGGACCGGTAAAATTCCGGACCGGTTTCCGGTTCGACTAAAAGTGAGATTCCGGTTTCTGGTCCGGTTCCGGTTAAAAACCGGTAAAATCCGGTAAATTAAATCCGGTAATCCGGTAAAATCCGGTAAATTAAATCCGGTAATCCGGTAAATTAAATCCGGAACAAAAATATATTTTTTAATTTTTAAAATATTTTATTATTTAAAAATGATATTTTATTTTTATTAAATAAAATTTAAAATTTATAAATATAAAAATTAAATTTAATTATTATTTTATATTTAATTTATTAAAATTTTAAATTAATCCGGTTTTATCCGGTCCAAAACCGGACCGGACCCGAATTTACCGGTCCGGTTCGGTCCGGACCGGTATTATTCCGGTCCGGTTTCCGGGTCATGCTTTTTTATGATTCCGGTTCCGGTCCAATCCGGTTCCGGTCCGGTTCGGTCCGGTTTTGGACCGATGAACACCCCTAATCACGATGTTCTTTAGGAACATTTAATTTTGATATTTCGTCAGGAATATCATATCATGTTTTTCAACAACATTTAATTTTTAATTTTGATATTTCTTCGATTTTCAATGTTCTTCAGGAACTTAAGCATAATTAATTTGATATTACTTCAAGAATATCAGATTATAATGTTTTTCGGGAACATATGATATTACTTCAGGAATATCAAATTATAATGTTCTTCGGGACATATGATATTAGTTCGGGAATATCAGATTATAATGTTATTCGGGAACATATGATATTACTTCAGGAATATCAGATTATAATGTTCTTCGGGAACATATGATATTACTTCAGGAATATCAGATTATAATGTTCTTCGGGAACATTTGAATTTAAGAAGAAGAGAGGAGACGTAGATATATTTATAATTATTTATGAATATAAACAAAATATAAATTCTTGCCTTGTACTTCGGATCTTGGATATGAAGAACGCGATTGAGCTTCGTGCTGATAACGTGTTATAAACTCAAAAGAATTTGAGAGAGAATAATATAGTAGAAAGAGAGACAATATTAGAGGAGAATAGAATTGTTTTGAATTGTTATGAAGTGTTGTTTCATTCATATGGGGAGACCCCTTTATATAGGATACAAAGTAGGGTTTCTGTCTTGTTCACCAAGAAAGGGTAAACTAGTCATTCACTAATTAATAATATTCATAACAATTTTAATTTTTTTATATAGGAAACCGTCTAGACTCGATTAATCAGGGCGTTTAGACCCGATTAATCCCCGCCTAGCCTGTCTAAATCCTCCTGGACTCGCCTAGTCTCCTAGAATGAAAAAATTCAGGCGGTTTTTTCCTCCGCGTAGCGCCTAAGTCCCGTCTAATCTCGATTTTTATGTATATTTTATTAAAAAAAATTAAAATTAATAATTTCAAATTATCTACAGAGTATAATATTGATATAGTTTCATACATGAAAAAAAAATTATAAATTTAATTTTAATTTTTTTTTCAATTTCTCAAAAAATATTGTTTATATTACTAGTAATATACTTATTTTTTTAAAATATGTGATTATATGCATTGAAATAAATAATAATTTTAAGCTGGGTTGTATTGTTAATAAACTTAGAAAATTGATATAATAGTTGGTGTTATATAAAAATTGAGTAGGAAAAGATAAAATAAAATAATATTTTATTAGTGATTGCATGTTTAAATGAATTTTAATTTTATAAAATAAAAAATAAAAACAATAAAAACACAGAGCTTCTTAATCAGGGTAGTGGCATGCATGTGTCCCAAATGAACACGCAATATTTGACGACTTATCTAAAAACCTCGTACTTTTCTGCTCACGCCCAAAATTACATTTCCCCCAAATCTGAAATCTTTCTCTCTTTTTCTCCCTTTTCCAAGTTTCAATTATTATTTTCAAAGTTTCGCTTATAATTCCCCTGAGAAAATTGTTTTTTTTTTGTCAAATTATTACCTCTTGGATTTCTTATTTTGAAATTCATGCTCGTTCCAATTTCTCCATTTCCGATGATGATGAAAGGGGCTGGATTTCTAGGGTTTCATGTTATGCCCTAATTCTTGCCCCGTCCAAATCTGTCTCGCTCCATTTATTGTATTGTTGATTTATTTGTCTGTGATAATTGTTGATTGGCATTATACGTACTTTAGATGGGATGGTTGATTGGGGGAGACGAGAATTCGAATTATTTGTTGGGTCTGAAATTCTTTGGATGCCCATTTTGGATTGGGACCCACATTACTTCATTTTCCGTTGCATGTGAAGCTTTCTCCGATCGCCTCCATCCGTAAATCGAATCCTTATTGTACAGTTGTTTGTTAATTTTCCTTTTGATATGCATGGTGTGAATTATGAGTACTGGATTGAGAAATCAGAAAATAAGTCGAGAATGGAGAACGCGGGATCTAATGTTGTAGAAATATCCCCAGACAGACGATATATTCGGGTAAACTTTTCGGGTTTTAGAGTACTTGCATTGTTTGGGATGCATTGTGTGTGAAGTGTGCACTATTAGTGAATCCATTTGAGTGCATATAGGTTCGATGTAAAGTGCATCATATACGATGATTTATTCTTCTATTATATGCGTGTTTCATTAGAAATATTAGTTTGAACATTAATTTGTAATCCTCATGATTTTACTATACCATTTCTTTTTCTTCCTTCAGTATAATGAAATCCTGGGGAGAGGGGCATTCAAGAATGTGTATGCTTCCTAGACTATTTCTCTGGTTTTAATTTTCCATTCCTTTTTTATTAAAATCGAGAGAACAGTTACATTTTAGATATTTTTGCCTTTTGAAAACTTCCTTGTGCTTGTAGTTACAAGGGCTTTGACGAAATTGACGGCATAGAAGTTGCTTGGAACCAAGTCAGTATTGAGGATGCTTTGCAGTCACCTGAACATCTAGAGAGGTTGTATTCTGAGGTTCATCTGTTGCGGACATTGAAACATGAAAACGTCCTAAGGTCTTATGCCTCTTGGGTTGATGATGGGAACAAAACTATAAACATGATCACTGAGCTATTCACTTCTGGCAGCCTAAGACAGTGAGTTTTTTCTAATTTTCGGGCTACATTAATTTCTTATTGTATTGATATTTATTTTTATTTTATTTACTTTTGTCAACAATTTTGCATCGTCTCCCTCTTTTCCCTCTTTTAGGTATCGGAAAAATCATAAGAGTGTTGATATAAAAGCTATTAAGAAGTGGGCCAGGCAGATACTTCAAGGTTTAGACTATCTGCACACGCACAGTCCTCCTGTAATCCATAGAGATCTTAAATGTGATAATATTTTCGTGAATGGGAATCAAGGAGAAGTGAAAATCGGAGATCTTGGATTGGCAACAATAATGCAAAAACCTACTGCCAGAAGTGTAATTGGTAGTTATATTTAAATATATTCTCTCTTTCTATCTGACCGCTATTTTCCTCTATGCTACTGAAATATATGTGATTGTTTCCATAGGCACACCTGAGTTCATGGCTCCAGAACTTTACGAAGAGGAATACAATGAGCTGGTTGATGTTTATTCTTTTGGGATGTGTGTCCTGGAGTTGGTTACCAGTGAATATCCATATAGCGAATGCAAAAACCAAGCACAGATATACAAGAAGGTCAGCACTGTAAGGGTTCCTGACCAACTCTTCTTATATCCCTATTACAAATATGCATTTTTTCCATTGATGAATTGTGTTTTTTTTTTCATATTTTGTTTTTTTCCATTATAGGGCATAAAGCCCGCTGCTCTCGCTAAAATAATGGACCCTGAGGTGAGGCAGTTCATAGAGAAATGTCTCGTTCCTGCATCTCATAGGATGAGTGCTGCAGAGCTTTTGGAAGAACCGTTCCTCCTTTTTGAGAATCAAAAGGATGATACTTGTGATCCTCCTCAACTAACTGATTTTACGCCCAAATCAGTTAACTCGTTATCAAAGTCTGAGTCTCCTTTCATGGATGTAGACACTTGTTCAAGAATACTATCTGTGAGCACTTGTTGTGAAAGCACAACCGGAACATCCATGTCGACCCTCGAACTGCACAGTTCTAATGATAAGCATGAGTTTTTCTTGAAGGGGGAAAAATTTGATGGTCAGTCGATTATGTTAACTTTACGAATTACTGACTGTTCAGGTATGTAATTATAGTATGAGAGTAGTGTGTGCGTGCTAAATACATGTTTTTCCAATTTTTGTTCCCTACTATAACTCAATTCAGGGCTTAATTTTCCAAAATTCTCAATTTTCTACAAATTTATCCTTTTGTTACTCTATTGGGAGATTCTGCGTCTTCACTTGAGAATGAAAACCCTAGTATTGCAGAATTAAAAACGAAATCCTAGTATTGAGAAAATAAAATAATGTATTAAGACCCGAATTGAGAACCTCATAAAATCAGGCCCTGAATATAGATATTTTTTATCATCCATATTCCCTCATATATCAAATAATTTCACATATATGACAGGTCGGGTGCGGAATATTTACTTCGAATTTTTTCTTGATTCTGACACCGCCTTCTCAATCGCTAAAGAGATGGTTACACAACTTGATTTGTGGGAAGATGATAATGTTTCCATTGCTGAGCTGATTAACAACTTAATCTCACAATGTGTACCTAATTGGGAAACACCATGTGGAAGTTTGTGCATGTCAAATGAACAACATGGTTCGTATGACACAGAGAAGGGTAGTACGAGTGAGAGAGGTGGCATGTATTCTCAAATCACCAGGTCAAAGAATAGCGAATCAGTTGGAGCATTGTCTCAAAACACAACATCAGCTGCTTCATATGCTATCCGTAAAGATTTCTTTTTGAATGATTACGGTTTGAAGTATTCGGGAACCTCCTATACGAGCTCGTGGGTTACTGCATCAAGTGATATGAGTTCGAGCACTTCTTCTCTCAGTCTAATTGATAAAGAGAATGATGATGATTTGAAAGTGGAGTTGGATGCAATTAATTTGCATTATCAACAGCGATATGAAGAACTTATGAAGATGAAAGAGGCTGCAATTGAAAATGCCAAAAAGAAATGGATAATGAAGAATAATTATGTACATTGATTTATACACTTGCATCTCAGAATTTGATTAGTAGGGTTGAGAATCTTGATTTTTTTTTTGTTTTCTTTTTGTCTTCTTGGTTATTTATGGCTTCCTATTTTACGATTGTTGCATTTGGATTCGGGTAAATGAATTTGGTTGTTTACAATCCTTTTGGGTTGCTAATGTTTTAAATTTGCTTGCTTATGAGGGGGACTTGATATGGTTGGCACAAGCAATCCTCTTACATTATTTTTGTTTAGACCAACTGTGGAGACTATGATCTTCTCGTCTTTCACAAATTTCTCCTCTTATGATGCCTTCAAAAAATTTAATGCAAGCTGACAAATTACGAATGATGTCTAGAAGAGAAAGTTTATCATTAACTAATGATACGAGCATATAGATCACCGAAAATTGTTGGTCTTGATACTCGCTATCGAGTATTTTTATGTGGATTTTTGTTGTTCGTTTGAGAGATCTTATGTCGTTATTCTTTGTGTCCTCATGCATGAGCTCGTCCAACCCGTCCAAGACACCGCCTACCCCAGGAGGTAGCCAGCTGGCAGGGAGGCCACTTTGACCACCATTTTGACTTATAAATAAGGATATTTGTAAACTTATTTCAAACAACTTTGTACCTTAAATTTCATTGTATTTTTCTAAATTTAGAACTTGGTTTTATTCGTTTTTCTAGTACTATATGTTACGGTTGGTTGTTCGGAGAGCTAGCTTATTAGCTCGTGGATGCGGTAAGGTCTTTCCCTATGCGCTCTTTTGTACATTACACTTTTTTTCTTTTATATCATATTGACATTTACCAAAAAAAGATGTGGAGTTTATCAAAAACATTGAAAAAATTAAAATGCTTTCAGCTTTTCAATCATAAGTGTTTTCTCTTTTATTTTCTTCTATGATGAAATTAATTGATATTTCTTCTTGCAATTTTGACATGAATAACTAAATTCTTAAATTACTTCCGAGCGAGCCTATATTTTAGTTCGAACCAAATTTGGCATTTTTGGGTATGGATATTTTTAGTATTTCAGTTCGAACCGTATTTGGCATTGTTGGTTATGAATATTTTTAGTGTTATTAATCGTGTTTTCTTTTATAATTGCTTATTTATTTTATTGTTCTTTTTTCGGCCAATGTGTGTAAATCTTGTTATCTTGTTTCTAGTGTTTATGTGAGCAGATATGATTACACACCTAAATTGCATGTGAGATTACACATGCCCAGAGATCACACTATAGACTACACTACAGAATATGATACAATAACATACTATTTTGGAATGACACAATCTCATTCTAATCATTAGTAGTCCCTTCATAATATGCAATGCAAGACAATTCCGTCTTTATTCCATCTTTGTAGGACACCATCCAACAGAGACTTGATAGAGTTGATACACTTTAAGAAATGGTCGTGTGAGTAGAAAATAAGGCTGGTGAGATCCCTGGATTATTGGAAGAGTTTGTGAGATGAAACAAGCAAGAACAAAATGTGGTCACCATTTTGATGAGATAGACAAACAAGAAAAGGGAACACATTGGAACGAAACAGATTCGATTTTTCCTTTGGCTGACAAAACATATGTACTTCAATTCAACTTCGGGTAAATTGGAACATCGGACACTTCACCAAACATTCATGGAGTTCTGTGATCCCTTAAGTGAAGAGCAAAAAGCCCTTACCCAAGCAATAATTCTTTCTGCATTCACTCATCTTAAATCCATAAACATTACACATATCAATTGGCTGTACACATATCTTAGTTCAGATGCAACCATACAAACTAACTTATACACATCATCCACAGAGAATAAATAAATACTGTACAAGAATAGAGCACATATGAACAATTAATTTAACACCTTTTGAATCTTTACCAGTTTTCCTGGACAATCTTGGACTTTTCCAGGATGAACTTCCCTTCCTTGTACTTCTGCGATTC
This sequence comes from Euphrasia confusa, assembly GCA_954870475.1. NCBI lineage: Eukaryota > Viridiplantae > Streptophyta > Magnoliopsida > Lamiales > Orobanchaceae > Euphrasia > Euphrasia confusa. Next base: position 22,973,150 of record OX940949.1, read on the forward strand.
CTCGTAAGCCTTCTCGTATTTCCATCCCAACACTTCACGGCAGTCGCAGCAATGAACATCAGAAACAGTGTGAAGGCCCGTCATCAGCTCCCTGTCTTCCTTACGCCCAACGGAAACGTTTATTGTGTGGGAGAATAGAAATGCCCGACCATTTCTCCCCTGTCATTCATTCATTCATAGCAAGAAAAATCAACAATTTCACACACTGAACAATAAAAATCATTTACAAGTACGTTTCGATTCATTATATTGTTGAGAAGATCATAGTTGATTATGTGGATTTTAACCTGAAATGCTTTAGAGATGATATCATCATGAAGGGCAACATGGTTTCTACAATTGCAGCAGCTGTACAACCTCGGACCAATCACCTCACCCATTAAATTCAGATCAAATTCAACACCAACCAACTGCTTCAAATCGATTACTATCCAAAACACGAATCAAAATTAATCGTCTCCCTTCCGAAAGAACTCAATTGGAACCGAGAGAAAAAAGAGTTTACCTTCTGATCAGAAAAGTCAATGACCCAACTCTCAATTCTCACTTTATAGACTAAATAAAATAACCTGTTTCTGAATATTAAAACTGAATACTAAGTATAAATCACCAAAAAAAATTAAAAATAACAGCAGGTATAAAGAAGATGAAGAATCAATTAGAATATCTAAAATAAATACTAACAATTATTATTAGAATCGGTAAATAATTGAAGAAATTCAAATGTGACTTTTGACGCACCTCTCGGTATGTAGTGTAATATTTTATTGGGGTTTTGTTTGTGGAGGTGAGTTGAAGGGGAAGGGGGTGTTAGATAGTGGTTGTGCGTCGGTTTCTTCCGCAGTATTTGTTTGTTTGGGATTTTTATATTAGTTCCCACTTCCCACACCGGATATGATGTACTGTATCACGAAATCAGTGACACTGAATGCATTAAAAATTTAATTTTTTAAAAGAAATTTCATGAAGGGTACTGCGATACGCACCCTTAAAATCTTATAATTACGCTGGAAAATGATACTTTTTCACTCAATAGTAAACGGTGAAAATATATTTTTAATTTAAAAAATAAAGTAATTATAACTAAAATTAAAAAAAAGGTGAAAAAATAAATATAAAATTATAGTATTTTAAATTGAAAAATATAATTTTTTTTAAAGTGTTCATAATTAATTTGAACATTTAAAAAATAAAAATTTGCATAATTAGTTGGTACGAAACTTATATAAACTAAGTTTTTTATTAATTTTTTACTTAAACACACTAGTATAAATTTCTCATATACCATTTATATTAATATTAAATACTTTATAAATTTTTTGTGAACTAAGCGCTGGGTTCGGATGAAGTTATTCTTATATTCTCTCTATTCACTAATGTTGAAAAATTTTTATTTGTTCAATACATATAATAAACAATATAAAAAAATTATAAAAAATTATTAAAATAAAATTTAATAGTTAAACTTTTCTGAGTTGTACTTTTGCTAAAATTAAAAATTACTTTTTTTTTTTGCTATAAGCCATATAATAAACAATATACAATATTATGAAAAAATTATTAAAATAAAATTTAATAGTTAGACTTTTCTGTTGTATTTTTCCTAAAATTAAAAATTACTTTTTTTTGCTATAAGCCCATCTTTATAAGTTACTTAGTTAGAACATTCAGGAGTAAGTTTTTCAGTAGTACTCTAAAAGGTAATGAGAACACTCAAGAAAGGTTAGAATCATATTTGGTCCACTCGAGATTGTCCATCTACTTAAACGTACTTTAACTTTTTTTTATTTGATTTGGTCATTTGGCTACTGTTCCGACGAAAAATGGCACGAGATTTGCACGTGTCTTCACTAGTGTATATATACATTAACCACTAGGCTACATTAACTACTAAAACTAATTTGTAATATTAGTGTATATATACGTTATAAGCTGTAAGTATAAATTATGAATTACATAATTAATTAACATTTATCATTTAAATAAAAATAATTATTTATATTAAAAATAATCAATAAAAGATAAATAATAATAATAAATAACAACTTAATAAATTATTTCGCTTATTAACATAAAAAACAAAAATATAATATAATTCATTTAATTTACTATATACCAAATATATTAAATAATTATAAATACTATCATTTTTTAATATGTTTTAACTTAATATGTATAACTTTAAAAATAAATATATATTTTTAAACTTAAAAATACATTTTTATTTTTAGTAGTAAAAATATATTTTTATGTAAGTTTCAAATATATTCGTACTTTTTAAATTTTAATAGTAAAAATATATTTTTATTTAAAAAGGTAAAATAATTTTTATTTTTAAGGGTATACATATTAAGTGACAGATCAAAAAGATGATAGTATGGATAATTATTTAATACATTGAATATATAGTAAATTAAATAAATTATGTTTTTTTTTTGTGTTTTATGCTAATAAACGAAAATAATTTATTATGTGATTGTTATTTATTACAATTATTTATGTTTTATTAATATTTTTAATATAAATAATTATTTTTATTTACATGATAATTGTTAATTAATTATGTAATTTATAATTTATACTTACAACTTATAACGTATATATACACTGAAATTACAAATTATTTCAAGTAGTTAATGCAGTCGAGTGGTTTAGGCTACTATCTCTCCCCTGAATGATTAGGTTTTGAATCCTAGGGCCCCCAAAATATTTTTAGACCACATTTTTTTTGATGAGGTGGCATGTTGTGACGAGGTTGCAAGCTGACTCAGCTTTCCGGCGTAAATCTCGTGCCATTTTTTGTCGGAACCCCCCATTTGCATCTTATTGTATGTTGTTGTGGTGGCAGTGAGGTAATAGTCCAGGTATGATTTTCTTCCGGTCCTGAATAGCATCTCTCCATTTCAGGTCCTGAACAGCCTCATAAAAGGAAATTGGTTCTTTATCAGTAATAATAGCATGTATATAAGAAGGATAAGGTTGATGCAATCTATGGAAGCTCAAAACCTTGGAAAGAGGATATTATATACAACTGTCATTAACAGCTTGTGTAGTTACCAACCCACATTGATAATCTTGTAAGTGAGTAGGAAGTTTTTGCTGTCTAGTAGGTCTCTGAATGACACATTGGTCTTATATATGTGGTAGGTGCTTTATTTGCTTCATCAATCACATCTGTAATTGATTCAGGGGACTCTAGATGACAATTTTCACCAGTAGGAATATCACAAGTATATTCAACCCCATTTAAAATAGTTGCATCTGCTGCATGATTCAGATTAAGAGGCTGGTTGACATCTGTAACATCAAGAGCAACATGATCTTGTGGAGAAATAGTAGGAATGATTACAGGAGGAAAAACAGAGGGTAAAAGGGAGGAAAGAAAAATATCATCTGATGCGGATAGTGGAAGAAAAAGATTGATAAGGTATAATGTGTTCATAAAAAACATCTCTAGCAATAATAAGTTTTAATAAGTTTTCCAAGCTCAATCTTCGATAAAAAAAAAAACCCTGATTCCCTTTAAGATATCCTACAAAAACACACTTATCAGACCTGGAATTTAATTTATCTCCCCCTGGTTGAAGATTTTTAGTGAAGCATAAACATCCATATACTTTATGTAACGCCCCAGAAATTCAAAGGCTTAAAAGGATTGAACATGCTACTCATACCAACAGATGCATCTTCTTTTCTGGGCATCCTCTTATAAGAACTCCAAAGTTAAGCGTGCTGACTCTGGAGTAATTCTAGGATGGGTGACCCCCTGGGAAGTCTCCCGGGTGCGCACGAGTGATGACAAAGTGCGCTGGAAAAGACAAGTGTTGGTACAGTGGGGCTAGGATATCACTCCCGACGGCAGTCATTGGTAACCGAGCCGGCCCATTAGGGTCGGGCTTCGACCCCTCAACGGGCCGGGGCGTTACAAATGGTATCAGAGCAGGTGCTGACCGGAATTGCGGGAACTAAGTGCCATGCGGGACCAAGTGCTCCACCCAGAAGTTGGTGAGAGTACCCGTAGGGGCCACCTCTAGAATCTTGCACGGATGGTAGGTCCTGGGAAAGGAAAGGCGCACAACGAGGACGTTGCGCATAAAAGGTGGGGTGATTGTAACGCCCCAGAAATTCAAAGGCTTAAAAGGATTGAACATGCTACTCATACCAACAGATGCATCTTCTTTTCTGGGCATCCTCTTATAAGAACTCCAAAGTTAAGCGTGCTGACTCTGGAGTAATTCTAGGATGGATGACCCCCTGGGAAGTCTCCCGGGTGCGCAGGAGTGAGGACAAAGTGCGCTGGAAAAGACAAGTGTTGGTACAGTGGGGCTAGGATATCACTCCCGACGGTAATCATTGGTAACCGAGCCGGCCCATTAGGGTCGGGCTTCGACCCCTCAACGGGCCGGGGCGTTACACTTTAATTCAGTTAAAATTAGGAGATTTTTTTTATAAAGAATCTCATAATGGCTATCATAGTTTAAAATGGGAGTAGGTGTCCGATTGATAAGAAAGCAGGCTGTAAGAATGCATTGTCCCTACATATCAATAGGAACCTGAGAATGAAATCTTAAGCACCTAGATGCATATGTTTTCTTTCAACCACAACAAAATGGAGTATATGCACATGTGGTTTGATGTTCAATGCCAAGATTATCATAGAAGTCAGTAATGGAAAATTCTTTACCTTGGTCACTTGTCACAAATTTAATAGAGCTATTAAAATTGCAATTTTACCATGTTAATAAATTTCTGGAAGGGAGTGTCTGACCTGCCTTTATCATGTGCAGTAAGGAAATATTAAGGAAATACTTGGAATTATCAAAAGTAGGTACAACAAGAGGCACCCATAAATCAACATGAATAAAATCAAATACAGCACCATTGTCATCAACATGAGAGAGAAATGATAATCTGGTTTGCTTTGATTGATGACAAACTTCACATGGCTTATTCCAATACTCATTAGAAATAGAAGGAAACAAGTTGCACTTAGAATGTAAAAGTGACCCATTCTGTTGTGTCAATGGAAGCTACACTATTACAAGAGTAAAAGTTGTATTATGTGGCTTAATGTTTTGAAAAAGGTAAAGTCCATCAAACTGCTTAGATTTCCCGATCACTCTCCAAGTGTGGTTCTCCTGCAGAAGACACAAAGTTGGTGTAACTTTTAAACTTCATACAACATCTAAGAGAAGCTTACTAACAGAGATCAAGCTTAATAACCTCTTACCTAATTAGGTGGCATTATCGCAATAATTTGTTGTGCTTGCTCAATAGTTGACAAATTATTCACATTCTCACCCAACAAAAGCTTCAAACCTTTTAATGTATCATTCTCGCCCTCTATTCCACCTTTAATCACATCAGAGACCTTACCCCATTCCAACACCCACTTAGTTAAAGTTTACCCCAACATGCAGACTGAATCAGTCAACTCAAATCTTAATACAATATGGTCTTCAATGTTTCTCATCCTTGTTGCTTCTGAAATCATTATTACAAGTGTTAACACTGAGGTTGCAATAATTTTCATTCCCTGGTCAGTGTTCTTTCCTGTAGATGCATCAGTTTTCTGTCCCTTGCCTTTGCCAATTATTGCAATTTTCTTTCCCTTGCCTTTGTCAAGCAAAACAATTCTCTTTTTCTCAGTTTTGTCAATGAAAGAGGCGACGACAAGACATTCAACAACAGTAAAAATCATGAGTGAAAGTTGCTATGAAGTTTGGGGTTGAGGTGAAAGAGGAACATGATCTCAAGGCAGAAAAATCGAATGTGCTTGCTATGGATCTTGCTATGGAAATTCCAAGCTCTGAGAATCCTAAAGTTGAAACTAACAAATTAAAAGTCAAGTCTTTTGGCTATTTCTCTGAATCTGCAGGTACGAAATATCAAGGGAAAAGGAATTGTTGTTGATATTACTGATGATGAAGTTGATGAAGATGATGAGGAAAATGAAGGAAAAACGATGAGTACAATTTCTGGATTGAAAGATGAAAATGGCAAGGATGATGATGATGACTCAGATGATGAAGCTGTAGAAGAGGAGGAAGGCGCCGAGCATGATGGCACCTCAGAGAATGAGAAGGAGCAAAATGTTGAAGGCGCAAAGGATATGGATATTGAAGTTGAAGTCAATTCACCAATCCAATCTCCTGATGTTTCTGGTTAATGCTTGAGTTGATTCACTCTTTGAACTATTTTACTTCAGTTTTTTTTTTGGATTGTAATCTTGCATGCATAAAACTCTTACTCTCTTGCATGCATTGTTTTTTGCGCCTAGGCGCGTGACGGTAAGTTTCGTAACTCTGAATTTTATTTTATTTGATTACCCTTGATTATCTATTTGTCTAAGTTTTTACTTAAATATTTTGTTTATGATTGTTTGATTGAGGGGGAGTTTACATGTTTTGACTCTTTTACGAGTTGTGCCAAAAAGGGAGAGATTGAAAATGTATATTTTGGCGACAACTTGTTGTATTCTCTTGTGATTCTATTTTGCAGATCTAAAATCTCAAAGAATGACGTTTCGAAGGATTAAAGATTAGAGCCGAGATTCTTGGAGAAGATAAAGTTGGGCGCATCAGGAGCAAAGCTCCATTCTCCGAAGAAACTTGCGCGGCGCACCTTGGATTGAAATAAGGAAAGTCGGTGCCTTCAATTCTCTGAGAATCGGCAATTAGTGCCTTTGGTTTCTCTGAGAATGCGTTTCTCTAAGAATGCACTTCTCTGAGAATGCTCATGGCGCGCGCATAAGGAATTAAGCGCCCCAGATTGAAGTCGCGTTGATTCAATAATCATCAATGCAATGAAGATGACGACGTGCCCAACTCCAAACACTTAGAAGATTTACATGTCAAAGTGAGGTTGAAGCGTGGACGAGCATTTGAGCTTAGCATCCGTTGAAGCGCGCCCAGAATCAAAGTTCTCAAGATTCAAGCTTCGAAGTGTAACGCCCCGGCCCGTTGAGGGGTCGAAGCCCGGCCCTAATGGGCCGTCTCGGTTACCAATGACTGCCTTCGGGAGTGATATATCCTGGCCCCACTGTACCAACACGTGTCTTTTCCAGCGCACTTTGTCCTCACTCGTGCGCACCCGGGGTACTTCCCAGGGGGTCACCCATCCTAGAATTACTCCAGAGCCAGCACGCTTAACTTTGGAGTTCTTATAGGAGGATGCCCAGAAAAGTAGATGCATCTGTTGGTATGAGTAGCATATTCAATTCCTTTAAGCCTATGAATTTCTGGGGCGTTACACGAAGATTCAAGATTCAAGATTCGAAAATTCAAGATTCGAAGATTCTGGAAGTGTGACGTCAAGAATTTCCGTTTGATGTCAGCCGAACGTGTAGCCAATGAGGATCATTCTCCTCCGGCGTTCTCACGTGCGGGACTCCTATATATACCCTCGTTACCAATTTGAAAAATCACTTCTGGCACTCTCATTTTCGAAATTGGGTTTTTACTTAGTTTGTTTTAGGAGTTTTAGGATTTGCGCTTGCTGCGCTTTCCTTGTTAGAGTTTTCGTGTAGTAGCTTTTCGCTGAGCGCCAATCTCTAGAGTTATGTGATTTAGCTCTAGGCGCAAAGTGTTGGATCCTTGGTTTGCTAGAGTGCTGCGTCACTTGGTCTGCAACCTTTGTTCGTTTTGCCTACCGTTCTCTACTTTGTAATAGTTTCGTTTTATTCTCAATAAAATGAAATATATTACATAACTCTTGTCTCAAATCAAGTTTGCTCCTCAAGATTTCAAGATTGTGATTTGAACTTTTTCTCTTAGAGTGTGGTTCTATGAGAGTGTTGACTTCACCCCGTACGCCGGGAGAGATAGTAGCTTAAACCACTCGACTACATTAACTACTTAAAATAATTTGTAATTTCAGTGTATATATACGTTATAAGCCGTAAGTATAAATTATGAATTATATAATTAATTAACAATTATCATATAAATAAAATAATTATTTATATTAAAAATATTAATAAAACATAAATAATTGTAATAAATAACAATCACATAATAAATTATTTTTGCTTATTAGCATAAAAAAAAAACATAATTCATTAATTTACTATATACTCAATGTATTAAATAATTATGCATACTATCATCTTTTTGATGTGTCACTTAATATGTACATATATAAAAATTATTTTACTTTTTGAAATAAAATATATTTTACTATTAAAATTTAAAAAGTAAGAATATATTTGAAACTTATATAAAATACATTTTTACTACTAAAAATAAAAAATAAAAATGTATTTTTAAGTTTAAAAAAATATACTTATTTTTAAAGATATACATATTAACATATAAAAAAATGAGTATTAATTATTTAATATATTTAGTATATAGTATATTAAATGAATTATATTTAATTTTTGTTTTTTTATGTTAATAAGCGAAATAATTTATTAAGTTGTTATTTATTACTATTATTTATGTTTTATTGATTATTTTTAATATAAATAATTAATTTTATTTAAATGATAAATGTTAATTAATTATGTAATTCATAATTTATACTTACAGCTTATAACGTATATATACATTAATATTACATATTAATTTTTTTGTAGTTAATGTAGTCTAAGTGGTTAATGCTTCAATTTCCCCCTTATAGAGCAGGGATCAAAGAACCCTGCCAAGCCCAAATATTTTTAAATTGAATTCTTTCTAATGATGTGGGGTGTTGTGATGAGGTGGCAAGCTGACTCAGCTTTCCGACGTTCGGGGTGAACTAAGTAAATCGACAATCTCGAGTGGACCAAATATGATTCTAACCCCATTCAAGAATACAACGGGTAAATCGACAATCTCGAGTGGACCAAATATAATTCTAATTCCATTCAAGAGTACAACGGGTTGACATCGCACTAATAATAATAATAATTTTTTTTAATAAATGTCATCCTTAAACTTGAATACATTATTTTGAAAAATGGGAGGGAGTAATAATAATAATAATAATAATAATAATAATAATAATAATAATAATAAATTGATATGCTGAAATTTTAGTTGTTGCAATGAGTTCGGAAATGTGGTCAGAGCTTCAAAGCAGCTTTGGCCATTGTTAGTGCACCATGGTATGTCCTGTTTCCACCAATAAATCCACTCATATGGACAAAAACACCCTCAGGAATACCAGACTCCTTGGACAATTCATCATCTCTTAGACCACGCCACAGAGCAGGAAGTGCTTTTCGGCTTTCAAATCTATCAGGTGCTACTGACACTGCTTGGACTCGCCAACTTTTGCTCCGCTCGTCCTAGAAACATATCCCACAAAATCCGAAAATGTTTACACATGATATGATATCTAGTGGAAGATAAAACCATGTGTGGCTCTACGTGATGTAATACCTGATAAAGCACATATTTGATAGATGGGATAATCTTCAACTCTTCCTCAAGCTCAAACAAGTGAAGTTTCCACTGTTCAAATACCAACAAAGAACACATAAGGGTAACTATGAAACCCCGGAGCAAATCTCAAGATTAGAACCAAAGGGCACAAGTACAAAATACTCGAGGATAACCATTACTCACCGGGCAAAATCTATTCAATACCATAATTTCTCCACTAGGATCAACATCTAGCCTCCCTTCAAGACATTCAACCACAATTGACCGAGCTGGTAGCCATGATCTAGCATGACTGCGTACATTCTGAATAAAGAAGATACTTAAGGCTATTAGGACTTCTAACAAACAAACCTTCAAATTACAATCAAAACAAGTCTTTTTATTCTTCCACAATTTCAGAATCAAGAAACACCTTGATTAGGATAAAAAAAATGTGGGGAGGGGAAAAAAAAAAGGACACCACTCAGAAGTACTGGATGGGACTTACATCCAAAAACTCTAGGCCAGCAACAGCCATTGCTCGTTCAAAGGCTTCATTTTCCTTCTCAGATGACTGGTCAGGATCTACCCAATCCAAATTAAGTTTTCCAACTCGTGAAGACAAGTGTGTATTATTCACATATCTTGGCGGCTGGTCAGTATCATACTGATTAATTCCATTGTCAACGGCATCAACTGCCTGTAAAAATCCATTACAAATGAATGTGGACATGAGTAATTACACCACGAGTGCTGAAGGAAATAAATAATAATTCATAGTGTTAGGGAAAAAAAATGGAGGTGGTTTGGAGATAACAAGGCCATGTAGCATATAACAAAGGGATGAATGGCTGTTCTTGGAAAAAAAAACTGCTACAAATTATCCCACTTATCTAAAGCTGCAGGGTGCTAAGATTATTCTCACTTATCTAAGGCTACCGGGTTACTTAATTAACTGCAATGAAGAATCATTCAACTTGATGCGCAGGGTGAGATACTCTAACTACAAGATGCACTGCATTAAATTACTTTATACATGACAATGTAAGGAGACTCATTCCTACATGGGAAAGGGATTGGGGGTGAAGATGATAGATTATGTTGACACAGGTAGTTATGGTTGAGTGTCCAAATCTAAGGTATCTACTGTCTCTAGAAACCGGACGTTGATCGGAACCAGAAATTTAAGTAACCCAATGAGCCGGTAGTTTATGGTAACGGTTATCCCTTGTTTGTTAAGTAATAAAATAAAAATAAAAATACAGCCATATTTGTAAAGCATGGAGGAAACTAATCTTCCTTGTCCCCTGCGTGCATCCAAGCAAGGTCATTTCCCTTGCCAAGACCATATGTGATTTTCGCCTACCTTGGGCTTGGAGTACCCTTTATGACTTTTTAACAAAAGAAGAATACAATGGAATCTACACAACCAGTAACAAATACCAATCGACAACTCACATATTCAACTAATACATATACTTTTTTGCCAAACAACATCATTATTACTATTTACTTTATAGTGATAGTTTAGAAACAGAAATTTATTCAACAACAATAATACTAACAAATGCAAAGGTTGACTACCTCCATGAAACTCTTATAAACTGCAAGAAACAATCGATGCACGTCTGGATGTTCTTCATCCACTTGAAGCTCATTTGCTATTATCTCCTTCCCGAAATGCTGTATTGTAACGGGGGAACAACTATTACCCTCTTAAGCAAATAAAAAAGCCTAATCCATACATTGCAACGATAAAATTGTAACCAACTTCAAAATAAATGACCAAGGGAGTTGTATCCATCACCGACATCGATGCAAATTTCCATCAAAATTATAACACACAAACCAAAATAAAAATGAAGGTGAGTATTACACACCGATCATTACCTTGTAAACAAGACCAGCGCTGCTGAGCTTAGTATTAAAGCCATGCCCGAAAACCTCTTCAAAACCCTTTTGATGATGATCATATCGGTCATTGGTGGGGTCGTAAACCCCACCGACATCAAGTACAGCATCAAGGGTTTCCAGAACCTATTTACAGTTCAAAGGCGCATTTCAACAAACACATCATCTACGTAAAATAAACATCGACAACAAGACAACACGTAGCAATATCAAAGATTTCTCTTATGGGTTCAATGAGGAGTTGATAATATTACCTGGGGATCACGCGTGCGAACGACGTTGGCGCCGGCAAACTTTTTGGTGATGCGAATCATGAAGCAGCCGAGGGCTTCATCGCAGTGGAAGCTTCCATTGTGGGTGCCCACGCGCTTGACGGCGGCGACGGTTGACATGGCGGAGAGGGTAATATGAAATGGGTATGTTGAATTGGGTTTGAAGTTGAAGAGAGTGTGGCCGCTGTTAAAAGTTTTTGAAAATGCTCTGAACATGCCTGATGGGTTTATGACTTTAATGGTATACGGAGTATACTTCTCCTCTTATTTGGACTGTTGATGTCGGGGTCGGGTTGTTATCAAATTTCTGAAAAAAATATTTAGAGCTCTTATTAAATTATTATTTTATTGTAAAGTTAAATCAATGTTAAAAATGTCACTTTACCTTCCAAGTTTTAGTAAAACACATTACTTGAAATTTTTAATTAATTGTTTTTTTAAAAAAAATTATTTCAACCAAAAAATTACACAAATAAATATTTATCGATTTCTACATTTATATGAATTTCTTATATTTTTATTTTATTGTATGAAAATTAATAAATTATTTTTATTAATAATTTTTTACCATATTTTTAATTCAATGATAAAATTAAATAATATATTAAAAATTAACAATAAAATTGTAGTAGTAATCTATCAAAAATTTAAAAACTACGTCATTTTATTAATATAAAATTAAGAAATCTATCAAAATTTTAAAAACTCATTTTATTAATAAAATTAAGAAATTAAATTGAATATTTTGTAGTGTTAAATTCAAATTTTAAATATAGATTTGAACATATTTAATTTAAAAAATGCAAATTTTATTAATACGTAAATTTGTTATTCTTAATATTTTAAATTTTAATTTTGTTATTAGTATATGGGGCCGATTGTTTTTTAATATTATATTGAACACTCATTATTTTTCATCTCTTTTTTGGGGTTGTATATTTTTTACTTTTTTATTTATTAAGGTATTTGTATTCTTTAAATATTAAGTAGGACATTTTCTAAAATTTATAAAGTTGTAAATATCCCTACAATAATATTAAACAATTTTTCATTGATAAATAATATTACAGTAACATATATTAATGTATTTAATATTCATTAATATTAAATTGACAGTGTTACTAAATATATATAAATATAGGGGAATTTTCAAAAAGGGTAAATATCTTACTAACAATTATACATTAAGATGAATCTTTACACTATTTATAAAAAAACTAGATTTACCCAAACAACCCTTTTAATTATTGTAAACTATATAATATATTACATTATTCACAAAATATATGGTATCTCTTAATTGATGCTATTAAATATTTACTTACCAAAGGGACAATACACTACAAAAAAAAGAAGCAAAACGGATGCTAATATTAAATTACCATATGACCGAAACTACTAACAATACTGTATTATCACAATTGCAGAAAACAGAAACGTGAAACTCGATTCTTTCCACCGATTTGTGCTTCCTCCGGCGGTAGCGTCGTCGTAGTAGTGTGTCCTCACAAAACTCGAAGCCTACCCCTGTTAAGGTAAGTTTTCTCACGGCAGTGTCTCAATTGAAATTATTGGGTTAGTAGATTGCATAACCGATTTAGGTTTCTCGGATTTGGTGTTTGATTATACAGAAATTATTCAATTTTTAGGGTTGAATTGACATAGTGTAACGCACCGTGATTGCATGTCTGATTTATGATTCTTGAATAGTTGTTTTAAATCGACTAAAATCAGAAATTTTTAGGTTGAATATCACCCTTTTTTTTGTGTACCAGTACAAATAATTTCATGACGTTCAACTAGGACCCAATAACACGATCAGAAAAATTAGTGGGTGTGTTGACGTACAAATAATTTCATGACGTTCAACTAGGACCCAATAACTAGCTACTGTTGAAGAAATTAAAATTTTAATTAGAGAGTCTTTTCGGCTATTAAGACAATTGTTTGCGTATTCAACTTACATTGTATGTGTTTCTTCTACTGAATATACCATTCAAAGTTTCAGCTTGTGTACTAAGAAGATTTTTGAAATACTGTAGACAACTACATGGCAAGATTATAACATATTAGGTACAAAAAAGCAAGTTAATAGTCTTACACATTATTGGCAACACTGAAAATTTATGTGGCAGTGTGTCAATTAGGTCTAATGACCGGAAATCATGTACACTACTAAAAAAGCAAGTTAATAGTCATTAACACTATTGGACTAATAACTTGTTCATGTACACTATCAAAAACACTTTCAGGTATTGAAAAGGCCAATAACACTGTTTATAACAGTATATTAGTGCGTACCGTTTAAACCTGATACCAGGGTATTAGATAATGAACAAATGTCCACTTGTCCACTTATCAAACCTCGTGGTCTATTACCAACCCTGCTCAGTGTATTTTATAGATGTTGTTGCATAAAGTTGTATCGTCGTTTGTGAACAAATAGTTTAATCTAGAGTAATAGATCCACTTACTTAGGTTCTGTCATAGCACACGCACTATTACTGCCGTTAGTTACCCCATAAAAAATGGTTTGGATTATGTGTTGGTAAAAAGATGTTGTACATAATAGTGTCATTGTAAATAATTGTACTCGTTTACTATTATTGTGTACATAATAGTGTCTGGTAAATCTTTAGGCGACAGGATCGCAAACTTAACTAATATGATGTACAAGTAGACATTTGTAAAAGGTTCTGACACTATTACATACACTGCACATTGATTGGCAGGCATTGTATTCTCTAAGTAAAATTACTGATAATTGTTCATAGACACTACCGCAAACACTGTCAAGTATTTTGACTACAATTATAACACTATTTATAACACTGTATTGGTGGAAACAATTTTACCTTGCTAGTGTTCATAGACACTACCACAATCTCTGTTTCAGTTATCAAATAATAGTATCTATACGACTCATGCTCACTGAATTTTGTAATTGTTTTTTAATAAAGTTGTTCCGTCGCTTTTAAACAAATAGTTTAATATAGAGTACATTATCCACTTACTCAAACTCTGTCAAATGTTAACAACCATTAGTGCATTAGTTAAACACTATAAAAAGTGATTGATTATGAGTTGGTTACCATTATGTGTAATGTATTATGTACACTAGCTAATAGATTGTTGTATGAGTTTCTTTGCCTAAATCAGTGTAACCTTTATCCCATTGTGTACATAAAAGTGTCTTTAGACTCCATGATCGTAAACTTAACACCTATGAGGTACAAGTAATAAAAGTTATTTGGGTAAATCTATTGCAAACACACATTGATTGTCAGTGTATTGTTTATGTATAATGTCTGAAACTTGTTCATGGACACGACCAAAACCACTTTCAAAATTTTTAACCCTGGTAACACTGTCTATAACACTATATAGGTGGAAATGGATTAAACCTGATATCAGGACATTAGTGTCCACTTTTTTACATACACTACACATATATTGTCATAGTGTAGGACATAGATCCGTATTGTCACAGTGTACCAAATAGTTTGTAGGCTGATTAATTCAATATTGTAAGCTAAATTATGTTTTCTTCAGAATGTAGGTTCCAAAGTATAACCAATAAGTTGGTAGATGGATGCTACTCTTTTTGGCAGGTGAGTGGCTGCAATAATTCAATGACTTAATTTGACGGCTAATGAACAATCGGACCTACCAAATACATTAATACATGACTGCAAAACTGAAAGTGATGATGATTCGTGCAACTCTAATGGAGAACAATCTTCTGAGGGAACTTCTTCCCCATTAAGCGACAGCTTCCCCGAGGAAGGTATGCAAAAGTCTTATGTTTTTAATATTTTGAGATGGACTTAAATCTCCGTAAGCATGTCTAATCTATTTCGCCCTTTTCATTCCCTTTTGATGCAGGAAGTCCTAATGCCTCCACACGAACCGGGGTGAATAATATTGGAAAGTGGATTTTTTTTTGTTTAAACCTTGTTAACTACTATGTTCTTGAAAAATGGAAATTGAGTCGATCACTATCTTAGCAATTTTCCATAAAATTTATATTTAGTTGGCCGTGTGATTATGAAACTCAGTATATATAGTACAGTATATGATAATGTGTTATATTATTGTCATTTTATAGAAAAATATATGTTTGTTGAGGTTTTTGATTTGGAATTTCTTAGAACGTGATATATGTAATGTTTTCAACATGGATCTTATTTTGGTAGTTATTGTACTTTCTATCCAACTATGAAATGTGCTGATTAAGTATTTGAATGAATTTTCATGTGTGTGTACTCGAGTTTGTGAGTACTTAAGTAGTTGTTTTGTAGTTAGTTTATACACATTTAGCTTGTGATTATGTTGATGCTCATATATAGGGTGCTGATGTTAGTAACCGAGTCTTCTAGTAAATACTAGTTCAGTTTGACAAGATGTGAATTTTGGCTCACCTAGTAAACAAGCATACCATCTACGATTGGTCCTCATAGTCACGGCTCCTTCAATCTCGATTCCAAAAATAAACGCAAACACAACATGCTCGATTCCATAAATAAACGCAAACACAACATGCACAGCCTTTCACGATTCAATCAGACCCCATAAAGGGTTGCAGAATGTGTATGTTTCACAATTCACACCACACATTCATTAAACACAATTACAAAGACACATCTTTTAGGCTATAAACACAATTCATAAACATTAGTAAGGTTCAACACATAACATTCTTGCTCATAACCGATACGATTATAAACCACTACACCATTTCCAACTACAAAATCCATAACCATGAGCAGCAACTACCTAACCACAACTAATTTCTTGTTTAAGTTCAACGTAATGCTCGAAAACCCAATAAATACACAAGTATTGACCGGCGATTCATGAGGCACTCGCGATTGACCAACTATTTTTACAATTACTCAATTAGTCTCTCGAATCCAGCGGACGATCCTCGAGCTCTCGGGTCTAAGCAACGACACCTACGTCCCAGAGGCGATGCACTTCGTCCCGCAGCGGCCATCGATGTGTGCCACAACGGAGCAGGCCTAGCAAGCCACGTTCGGAGCCCTCGACAACCTCTATGCAAACACCAAAGTCAAGCACATGGATATCGAAGTCCTGTTTTCAATTGCAGTCGCTTCAATCCAGCTTCAATCCAACACATAGGTTTTTCAATTGCAATTTCTTCGCGAACATGGATATCGTATGATTGTTTATGAAACGTTAATATCGACCCAAGACGATTTCAGTTGATGGAGTACAATAAACACCATGGACATGTCGACGTCGTTACGTAACCGATAGATTGTCGAGTCAGGAACCACCGAGAATTTTAGCTGTAAAGCCTTGTTAATCAAAACCGCGAATTGGACGCGAATATTGTCGCATAGTTCGTTGAAGGATAAGTTGGAGCCAAACGATATAGCCGCACCCTCACCTTCATAAACAATCTTAGCAACATAAGTAGCCATTGATCCTGCAAAAAAAAGGTTCTTGTTAGCCTCGACGAATATTATGAAAAAATCATACGAGTACACAAAGAAAATTCACAGACAAGCCATATTTACATCTACTGTACGATGGTTCAACAATCTTAACAAACGATTCATACACTACGATAGCAAACCCCGTTACATAATATACGTCATGGACCGAAATATTAACACGAGTACAACCAACCATGATCGACCAATGAATCAGTTTATACTTGGGAGCCGTGTGAATCAGTTTATACTTGGGGCCGTGTGCTCACAAAAACATAAAACTAAAAAAGCATAATGTGCTCACAAAAACATAAAACTAAAAAAGCATAATGTGGTAGTGTCGTTGGATGATTTGGAATGAGATAAACACTTGCAACAATATAAACGAACAGCTCAATCGAATAAATATCGACCAGCTCAATCGATTTGTTTACTCAAATTCAAGATTATCAATTGAAAAGCTGAAAAATAATTTACCTCGGGTGGAGCTCAAAAGCTTGTTTCAAACGGTATTCTGAGAACGCGAGAACGGCTATGGATGTTTTTTGAATTTTGAAAAAAACAGAATCGCAATCAAAAAATAATTTCCAAAAAAAGAGATTTGTGATTGATTTGAAGAATCTTTGTCCAAAACGATTAAGATTTCAGCTATTAACAATATAAAACGTATGTAATAAATGTATAATATCAATAATAAAATAAGAAGGTTAAAATAGACAAATCAATTTTAAAAAATTTACCTTCCTTATGAATACAATTAATATTAATACATTAAATTATATATAATCAATAAATTAATTACCTTTTTTGTTAGAGATGTAAACTATGTTATTTTTCTTTAAATCATAAACTCATTTTAATTTTTTCTCTAAATTACTCATAAATATATTTGCGTAAGAATTTAATATATTTGCTAAATATATTTGATAAAATATATTTGGGCAAACATTAGATTATATATATATATATATATATATATATATATATATATATATATATATATATATATTAATATCAAAATATATTGCGCAAACAAAATATATTTGCATTATATAATTTGCGCAAATATTATTACATATGTATTTATAATTATAGTTGCGTACTATATTTTGGTGTTATTCTTCAGGTAAATTATTATATTTTGGTGTTATTCTTTAGGTAAATTATATTTATCGTTTTCAAATTAATTTTAGTTGCTATACGTACTATAATAGTTTGTTCTGATTTTAATGTTGTTGTATATCTATGATCGTTTTATTTTTCTTTTACTTATTTGTTTATTCTGATTTTAATGTTGGTGTATATCTATGATATATTTTTTTTTTTTACTTATTTGTGTTTCATTGATTATATCTATAATAATTTTAATTTTAATTGTACTGGTAATTGTTTCTTTATCTATGATAATTTTGATTTTATTTGTATTTCATTGATTATATCTATGATAGTTTTGATTTCAATTGTACTTATAAGTGTAGAGAATTGATTTAATGGATTACTACATTTATGATAGTTTTAATTTTCTGTGTACTTATTTGTGTTTCATTGATTATATCTATGATAGTTTTAATTTTAATTGTACATGTAAGTGTTTCTTTATTAACTATAGTTGTTGTTTGTTGAATAACAGTAGAACGGGGAATTTGTAAGGAATGAAATTGTTCCGCAAAAGCGAATTTAGATCCATGTACTCCTGAAATCAGTGCCTACACTAGAAAAAGACTACCATCACTAAAATATTTTAGGTATTAAGAGAAATCAAACATTTGATATAGTTACGTGATATTTTGCTGAAATAAAAAAGGGTAATATAGGCATACTGCCTTATAAAAAAATTAAGCAAAAGAATAGGTATTATCGGGGAATTTGTAAGGAATGAAATTGTTCCGCAAAAGCGAATTTAGATCCCTCTACTCCTGAAATCAGTGCCTACACTAGAAAAAGACTACTACCACAGAAATATTTCAGGTATTAAGAGAAATCAAACATTTGATATAGTTACGTGATATTTTGCTGAAATAAAAAAGGGTAATATAGGCATACTGCCCTATAAAGAAATTAAGCAAAATAATAGGTATGATCGGGGAATTTGTAAGGAATGAAATTGTTCCGCAAAAGCGAATTTAGATCCCTCTACTCCTGAAATCAGTGCCTACACTAGAAAAAGACTACTACCACATAAATATTTCAGGTATTAAGAGAAATCAAACATTTGATATAGTTACGTGATATTTTGCTGAAATAAAAAAAGGTAATATAGGCATACTGCCCTATAAAGAAATTAAGCAAAATAATAGGTATTATCTATAATACTCATATTATAGTTGCCCCATTCCCGATTCCCCCTAATTTTTACTTATCATTTTATTTCATTTTACTAAAATTAAAATTTTATTTTAATTTATAAGATAATTATTTATAAAATTAATTTTAGTATTGAATTTCTTGTGTATTTTTAAGTAGTTTGCTAGAATTCATGCTTTCTCTTTCATGGATAATTTTCATTCGATTCTTAATAAAAAAAATGATGAATAACTTCTTAACTCAGATAATGACATGATTCTAGTATCTTTTGTGCTTTGTGTTTGGGTGTATTTATCCATAGAGGAAGATTGAAAAAATGAAAAATCGAATAAATCGAAACTCGTGTTCAACACGATTTCCTTTAAACAAATTCGTCCTCTACGGGTACGATTGTTTCTCAGGATACAACGATTTCAAAGCAAAACATTTGCTTACGGCGAATTGAGATGTTGCCTGAAAAATAGCACTGGAGGGTCAAAGAAACGGGGTAAACAAAAGAAAGACGAGAGCGATTGGTCGGATTGAGTCTGTATATTTCTCAAACAATTTCATTCTTTTTCGTTTCTCTACGAGTATTTTCGAGTGTTTCTCGTTCTCATGTTCGAGTTTTTTTTAATGCAAAATCGATTGCACTTACATAGATAATGTTGGAGTCGAAGGTTCGTTGAACGTGGACGGTCAAACCACCAAGTGTAACGTCCGGTCATTTAAAACCATACTAATGATCACTTAAAAGACCATTATTCACAAATTAAAATCCAATTACGTAACTTAAATAATAATATCTCATTATTATTATTATTATTATGATTTTATTATTATTATTTTGTCAATAATTGACAAATATCACATGAAAAATAAAATATATCAAAAAGTGTGTATCCAATTAAAGGGTACTCCCCTATATTTATTGACTACACTTTGCATATATATTACCATTTGGAATTCTCTTCAAATTGAGCGTATGAGATATCCAATCAGAGCTCTAATACAAGACACTCATTTTCCAACAATCCCACATGAATGAAAATTATACAGACACCATAAAAAAGTTTGGTGAAACGTGCAAAGAATAAGTAGGTGTTACCCTTTGAACCTTTCCTTGTGAAAGCATACTTATTTTACTAGTTAAATAGTAGACATGATGTCTTTGAACTATTCACCATTTGTGTAACAATGGTATGCTGGAATTCGATGTCCCGGGGTATCAAAAATTGCGGAACCGATAACCCCGACCGAAATCCCATCGCCGGAAATCGATCACGAACACCACGATGTCCGGAGCCCGACCGGAGAATCGCCGCGGGATGAACCCTCGGCTAAACCCTAGCCGAGCCCCACCGTGGGGCTCGCGATCGCGCACGAGGCGATCGCTGGGGCTGCTCCGGCAGCCCCGGGCGGTGAGTCCGGCGACTCACCGCCACCGCCCGAGGAGGGCGGTTCGCCCAGCGGGGAACCCGCCGCGGCTCCAGCCGCGGCTGCCCGGCGATCGACCACCACGGTCGATCGCCCACCCCGGCTCCCAGTCGGGGTTCCTCGCGGTCGAAGCCTGTTTCGCACGTTTTTGTGCGATATTTTCTATTGTTTTGTGTGACTTTCTTGTATTGTTTTTGTGCTTATTTTCATCCTATTAATGTGATTATGTGTTTATGTTGTTATGGTTTTGGTTTGGTAGAGTTTGAACGAGAATCGGGCGAAAACGAGAGAAAATACACGAAGAGGCTCATGTCGATTCCAGCTTTGCGCAGTCGTAGAAGAATGGCCATCCCCGATAATTCAGCCGTTGGATCATCCCCAAATTTCTACAGCGTGTAGAAGACTTCTGTATATACAATATTAACGGTGGGTTTTGCTAAATAACAATCGGAGACTAAGATATAGCGCACCGACCAAAGGGAAGGAAAACTGTTTTCGCTTCTAGAAATGAAGTGTGGAAAAGACCAAGTCCAAGGTGTCGGACGACAGCTATAAGGTGTCGGACGACATGAAGGCAATTTTGAAGAGAAATCAGAAGGATATCGCAGGTGCGACCTGCGAACGACGGAGATTTGTCGCCCGACATCATTTCCCGTCGCCCGACATCAATTCCGGATTCCAGCACTGCGCGGCGTTGGGATAATTGCGATTCCGGATTAGTTAACCGTTGGATTGACCTGAAATTTTAACAGGATGTTCCCAACCTCTATATTTACAATATCAACGGTTGGATCGACGATATGATGAGCGAGCAAGTTCCAGTTACTCCAAGAACGCGTCAGCACTCTCTTAGGCGAAAATTGAGAAGGAATAAAGTCTTGACTTATGTTTGACTTGTTTTAAGGGCTTTTTGGTATTTTGGTTTGTCTTGTGGATAAACTATAAATAGTTGTGTTTAGCTTGGAGAGTGTAGACCCCAATTCACAATTTTCATTCCTCACTTTACACATTACATTTCTAGCTTTCTTCTCAAGCAATCCAATTTCCATTTTCATGTTCTTCAATTCCTCTACACAAATTCACGATCTAAATTCCGTACGTCGAGAATCCGATTGAATATCATTCACGAACGATCTTCCTCTCCTCGAGCCCGACGTTTTGATCGGAGCGGTTTTTCCGGGTGACACGTAAAAGTCCGACCTCGATTTCGGAAGCTCGGCTCGATCATCTTCTTCATCCATCGATTCCATCATTCTCGTGGTGAGATTCTCTTCGTTTCTTCTCGATTATGGCTTACTCGATTGTGGATTGTGATTTTGAGTGCTTGACCATGACTAGCTAAACCTTTTGTAAGGGTGTTTGATGAAATTCCTCAATGAATTAGAGTTGATTTCCTAAGTAACTCGATTTCTAGTAATTGGACAATTACACCTCTCGATTTGTGGTCTCGTGTCGAACAACTTCGTAGTATATCGCTAGTGGACCATACGGTTGATGTGTGATGTCGAAACTCGAAATACCGGCACGCCGAGTAGAGGACCTCGAGGGGTGAAACTCTCGTGTGTGTCGTGATTGAGTAGAGACGATCATTGGTGAGGGAGAACGTGACAACACCGTGATATTTCGTTCGATTATTAGTTAATTGAGAGTTTTATAAATTTCGTCAACTCTAGTTCGTTAGGAAGAGTATTCGATACACCCTTGCTTCCAAAACTCACTTGTTACAACTTGTTCTTTAAATACTCGCTTTAAATACTCGTTCTAGTTGCTAAAACAAACACTCTTGCAAACCCCCCCCCCCTTAGTTATAATGATTTTATTTCCCTTTTTGAGACTCGTAATTAGCATATACAAAGTGACGTTCACGTGCCGATAGTATTGTTCCACGAGAGACCGACTCGGGGGATTTACACTCGTAAATCTTTCGGATTTTATAAATAACTTTTGAGTAATCAAAATGGCGCCGTTGCCGGGGAGCAATTTAGGCGACGTGAATTGAATTTTGTGTTAGTTAAGTTCTTGTTTCGTTGTTTATTTTTCCTTTTGTTTCTTTTAGTCCTTTCTCGTGTTATCGTTGTATTTTACACTCGGTGCGTGTAATCCTTTTCTTTGAGTGTTGAGTATGCAAGGTTGAAGACGTTCTCCCTTTCATATTTCCATCTTTCCTACAACCACCGAGTTGAGTCACATGGCTAGACGCAAAGATAACCGAGCTTCTTACATTGATGATTATGATTACCCATCCGAGAGGGGTAGTTCTTCTTCAAGTCATCGGTACAATCAACGTGTCCATGAGCCATATCGCCGACCTCGGCAAACCGATGTTGAATATGAAGACGACCGAGATTATTCACCTCCTCGTCACCGGAAACATCTTGGGTATCGTGAGAATTCTTATGGCGAGAGGGAGTTCATGTCCCCACCTCCTCGAGAATATCGAAGGGAAAGAGAGAAACCTCGAGATCAAGACCGTGGTCATTACCGTAAAGAGAATGTTGTTGGAAATGGATGTTATCATCAACCTTCCTTAGAGAAAGAGGCGAAACGGAGACCAATAGGAGATTTATCCAAACCACATCTCCATCTTCTACCGGAGGTTCGTAGGCCCTACTAAGAGAACTACGTTGATGAACCACCTTATGAGAAGTATCGTTCCGATTCCTCTAGCAACAGTTATGTCCCAAAGGCCCGAGAAGAGAAGCTCACTTCCCATCATTTATCACAAGAGAAGTATTTTGACAAAGAACCTTATGAGAGGTACCAACCCAACTCTTATAGCAAAAATAATGCTCCAAGGACCCAAGAAGACAAGCTCACGTCCTTACATTTGTCTCAATTGCCGTCATTTTCCGGGATGTCGAGTGAGAATGCCATTAAGTTCCTCAAGGATTTTTCTATTGTGGTTACCACCTTCCCGTTGGCCTGTTTTGATAAAGATGAGTTGAAGGTGTGGTGTTTTTGCTATTGTATGAGGAATGAAGCTAAGGATTGGTTCTCGAGTTTGCCACCTTGTTCCAAGTCTACATGGGATGATATTTTTAAGGTATTCATTGATCGATTTATTCGAGAGGCACCACGATCTCCCATGCCACTATCTCCTTCTTTGGATACTTTAATAGATGTGATTGAGGTTGAGCTAGACCACTTGCTCCTTGATGTTATTGTCGATTATGTGAAAGATTCCTCATACCATGAGTTGATTTCCGACGACGATATCGATAAAGCTTCCCTTGTGATCACTAAACTCGAGGAAGGACTTGTCATATTGTCCGATAAGAGTGAAGAGACAACGGAGGTCCCGATGGTCTTTCCTATCCTAGATATTCCGGGTGAGTCTCTTCTTGAAGATCCAATTTATTTGGAATATGATACACCGATGCTCTCTCTCTTTGATAAGGACATGATGTTGTTGGAAGTGGAAGAGGTCAAAGAAACCTTACATGTAAAGCTTCCCTTGGAGTGTGATGTCGAGTTCTTAGATTGTGGGGTAGTACCTTATCCGGTTGAGCTTCTTCTTGAGGATGTTAGTAAAGAGGAGGAGAAGGTTTTGGAAGAGTATGTTGATTTAAATTTCTTGGTTGAGATTTCTAATCCTTCTCCGGTTTCGGATATTCAAGAGAAGAGGAAATCATGGGGTTTTGGTCGAAGAATTTACGGTTTGGAGGATTTGGGAGTTGATATTGGATTCTCCACTTCTTGTGTGCTCCTTTCCTCGTCTATTGAGACTAAAGAGTATGATGATGGTGATCTCGACCCGCCTAAGCCGCCTAATGCGGGTAATAGATTTATTGACATTATTTGCGGTTTAGGTGAGAATTTATTGGATATATTTGTGTTGAGGACGGAGGTTGGATTTCTTGATGATCGATTGCGTGATGATTTCTATATTGATGCTCGTGAGCCATTGTCCGAGATGGTATTTGATGAGCCATTTTATTTGCTCATCTTAGAGCGTTTTTACACCCTTTATTGAGTCAGTTTGAGTCAGTAACGTGTCTGGGAGGGCACAATAGGATGTTTGGGCAGAGTGTGCAGGTGTACAGGTAGTAGGTGGTGTATTGTGCGAAAGAGGCCAGAAAATCATCCACTTTGGGCAACCACGGGGATCCGAGCCAAAGTGACTTGAGCAGTTTGACCCAAGGAGGCAAAGTCACCACTATGGGCAAAGTCACGAAGCAGAAGAATCAAACGCCGAAGTTGAAGTTTTCACTTTGGGCAAAGTCGCTTCTTTGGGCAAAGGGAAGAAGGCGCCCAGTTTGGGCAAACGGCGAGTATCGAGCATACCAGAGCAACAAAGTCCGAAAATTGGGGGATTCTGCCTTATCCCCACATCTCTATCCGGTCAGCTGATAAGGAAAGAGACCCTAAAGACCAGGACTTTCTTTGACCACCAAGAGTCCCAGCAAGAACAAACTCTGGACTGACTACGCCCAGACGGCCGAAGCCCACCAGGCCCATCAGCCCATTAATACAAATCTGATGCCCTAGAGACCGCACATATATAATCCTTGATCAGCAAAAGAAGCACACGATATACAGGAAAGGGAGGGACGAAATCAACACCAAAAAATTCAGAAAAACGCCATTGATGAGCTGAAGAAGAAGGAGTCGAGTTCTCGCCGGTTATGGGCCTTCGGGCATAGCAGGGCGAATTCGTTTAAATTTCATGTTTTTATTTTCGTCAAATAATTTCTTTATGTTCTAGAAATTCAGTACTTTAATTTAAGATTTAATTCCAGCATGTTTTGTTTTGTTTTTATTTTATTTATTTTCGATTTGATTATGCATAGCTAGTAATCTGTGTCTGGGCAAAGGCAGATCGAGGGGGATTTTGGGCTAAGTGAGACCGAGAGGCTGATAGGGCTAGAGTAGCCGGTTGGGCGTTTGTTCCCGAGGCAAAGTTGGTTGAGGTTTATTTCTGGGGAGTTTGGGCAAACTAGGACGACCACTAGTGAACCTTTACAAACTGGGATACTGGTGATTGGCAAACCGCATAGATGTACCTTGTAGTATTGTTGCGGGCATAGCACTAGAACTTGCAGGAGATGCGGTCGTATGTTTCGAGCATGCTATTGGCCGAGCGGGTCTTTCTAGAGGGTAATGCGGGTTTGGGCAAACTAGATCCATGTTTGGTCGCATAGGTTATCGAATTGTTCAGATCCAGGGGTTTAGGCATAGTGTTAGCTTGCCTTCTCTTTACACAGTAAGGATAGATAAGGGGTGGGGCAATTGCTGGGCGTGACGCAATAGGATCACTTTTGTTTTTGCACCCTATAACTGCTGACAAACCGCTGGTAGAAATCCTTAGTGCCGATGACCGGTAGTTTGCCCAGATGACCCTGAGAGACGCTGTATGCCCAGATGCTTGTTTTCCATTATTTAATTTTCGTTATTTTAGTTATCTGTTCAGTTTGGTCATAGTGTTTAGTATATTTTCTGTCTGTTCAGTTTAGTCATAGTGAGTTTATATTTAATTGTTTGAGTTTGGTAGCTTGATTAAAACCGCTGTGCCCACAGCAACCAATCAAAACCTTTTTTAAAACGTGACAACCCTTGGACTAGCCGAGATCACTTATTGCAATTGCCTCCTCGTGGGACCGACCCCACATACTTACCATTATCTACTCTTTTGTAGTGATTGGGGTACTGGCTAAATACAAATTTTATTTTGGCAGCGCGTTTGCTCAAACGACAAGTATACGGGCTCGTCAGTATTCCTCCGGAAATATAGCTCGATATTTTTAGAGGGTCCGGTGGATGAGAGACATGACTTTGGGTCGATGGACCCGTTTCCCAATTTATTGCGACCCTTCACTCCTTTCCATTTGGAGGATCGAGCTCCTTTAGTCGAATTGCTCTTTCTAAGGAAATATAGCTCGATATTTTTAGCACCCGGGATAGAAGGAGTTTACTATCTTCATCTAGATGCAAGTGTGGGGGAGATCGATATTTCAAGCACTACTATTCGACATCTCACCATACGTGCTCTAGTTCTCCCTACTCTCGAGGACCGTGCTCCCTTAGTCGAGTTAGTCTTCTTGAGAAAGTATAGTTCGATATTTTTAGCCTTGACACGGTAGAGCTCGGAGCCATAAACCGAGTGCCACGTGGGGGCAATCCCACGGACGTCGAGCTAAAGACGAAAAAAACAAGCGCTTCTTGGGAGGCAACCCAAGGTGTTATCCTTTATGCTTGTTCTTCTTTTTGTAGGAGAGTGTGTGGATGCCCCGTGACCCGATGCCCAAGACCTTCGATGCGATGATTATCTCTTCTCGGCTACTTGTACCATTCCATGACTGAGCTCCATGATAGGATTGATGTTTTGTGTTTGAGGATGGATGTCCATTACCGCCCCGATGATTAGTCTTCGATTTGCCATGTCCGGTTCTCGCCATTCTAGGGAAGTTTCGTTATCCTTTCATCTCTTTTCCCTTTATTTTTCGCATGAGGACATGCTTTTATTTTAAGTGTGGGGGAGGTTTTGTGGAATCCATCTTGTGTTTTGTTTTTTTGTTTATGTGGTTTGTAGGGATGTTCCCATTTTATTTTGGTGGATATGTTACCTTGGATTGTTTACTTTTTGTGTGATGTTTGTAAGTGTGGGGGGATTTTCCGAAACCTCGGTGAGTTTGAAATGATCGAAAATTGAAGTTCTTTCCGGTATAACCAAAAATTTTGAGAAATGGTCGAATATTTCAAAGTTGAATGTTGCGTGAGTGAGTAAGTAATTTGGTTGCTTTAAACAAATGCGAATTTTTTTAAAGCCTATTGTGAGTTTTGAGCCTTGTAAACTTCTTTCTTGAGCGAAAATTCTAAAAATCTCGTTGCTTCTTGAGACTCATGCTTTCTTGTTCTATAACTCGGTGTGTTTTGAGGATATGAGATAACTAGAACTCGTGTACTTCGGTTTTCAAAGCTCTTTATCATAAATTTCATGATCTTGAAAATGACGGGAACTAATCACTTAGGATCTAACCCTTTCAAGGAGATTTTCATAACCCCGAGCCCGTCGAGGGACACCCTAGCTAACCCCTTTGAGACTACGTTATACCCGTTCTTTCATCACCTATAAGCCGATGTTGGAGTTGAGTGTTATATGTTATATTTGCGAGAAAAGCTCCGTGTTGTGTAATGAGGGTTTCGTACCTCGAGGTGTTTGCTAATAGCCACCTTTGCTTCGATTGATTCATTATTATGTGGGCGTCTAAACCACTTGTACTCCCAATTATTGCTCCAAAATATTATTTCCTCTCTATTACATGAAAAAGTGAAGAAATATCCACTATATAAGAGAGAGTGTTGTGTTGATAAAGTGAGCCCAAGCTTAATTCTTAAAGCGTGAGTACTTGATTTTCATTATCCCTTGATGACCCGAAAAATGGGTTAAGTGTTTCGTTATATAAAAGTGATCCTTCAGTGTTCTCTTGAGAGTTGAGTGTGGTGATGAGGGTGAGGAAATGGAGAAATAAGGTTGGGGCCACAATGACCAATGAGTTACTATTCCTAAAAATTGCCCGAACTACCCTTAACCGTGCCCCACTACAACCTTGAATTGATTAGTGTTCCTTGATTCTTGAGATTGATAAACTTGATGAGTGGAGTCTTCCGTGTATGCTTGCCTATGGTTGTTATTCTTTGCACATTGTGGTTATTACATGAGGTCTTTCCTTGATCACTCTTTGTTCCCGGTTGTTCTTTATATGCAAGTTCATCTTGATTTGCCTCTATTCACTTGCATAACATGTTTTGAGTGAACCCGTGATTCGAGAGATAAAAGAAATGAGTGCTTCCCTTGAGAGGAGAAAGACGGTTTGTTGAGGTAACCCGATTGCTTATAAACTTACTCGATGTGATCTTTGTGGTGTTTGAACTTTTCTCGGTAGTACATGCTTTTGATCGATATCCGGAATTAACTTCTAAACTCTTTTGTGGAGAACTTGCCTTGTTTTCGTTGTTATTTGTGTTCTTTTGTTTGCTCGAGGACGAGCAATGGTTTAAGTGTGGGGGAGTTGTTTCGCACGTTTTTGTGCGATATTTTCTATTGTTTTGTGTGACTTTCTTGTATTGTTTTTGTGCTTATTTTCATCCTATTAATGTGATTATGTGTTTATGTTGTCATGGTTTTGGTTTGGTAGAGTTTGGACGAGAATCGGGCGAAAACGAAAGAAAATACACGAAGAGGCTCATGTCGATTCCAGCTTTGCGCAGTCGTAGAAGAATGGCCATCCTCAATAATTCAGCCGTTGGATCATCCCCAAATTTCTACAGCATGTAGAAGACTTCTGTATCTACAATATCAACGGTGGGTTTTGCTAAATAACAATCGGAGACGAAGATATAGCGCACCGACCAAAGGAAAGGAAAACTGTTTTCGCTTGAAGAAATGAAGTGTGGAAAAGACCAAGTCCAAGGTGTCGGACGACAGCTATAAGGTGTCGGACGACATGAAAACAATTTTGAAGAGAAATCAGAAGGATATCGCAGGTTCGACCTGCGAACGACGGAGATTTGTCGCCCGACATCATTTCCCGTCGCCCGACATCAATTCCGGATTCCAGCACTGCGCGGCGTTGGGATAATTGCGATTCCGGATTCGTTAACCGTTGGATTGACCTGAAATTTTAACAGGATGTTCCCAACCTCTATATCTACAATATCAACGGTTGGATCGACGATATAATGAGCGAGCAAGTTCCATTTACTCCAAGAACGCGTCAGCACTCTCTTAGGCGAAAATTGAGAAGGAATAAAGTCTTCACTTATGTTTGACTTGTTTTAAGGGCTTTTTGGTATTTTTGGTTTGTCTTGTGGATAAACTATAAATAGTTGTGTTTAGCTTGGAGAGTGTAGACCCCAATTCACAATTTTCATTCCTCACTTTACACATTACATTTCTAGCTTTCTTCTCAAGCATGGTTCTAAAAATCCCCGCCTAGCTCCGATTAATCCCCGCCTAGGCTCTAGGCTGTACTCGACCGCCTCGATTTTAGGTTCTAGGCCCCTAACCCGCCTAAGCGCCGCCTAAACCCGCCCAGACCCGTCTAAATCCGATTTGGACCGCTTAAGTTCAATTAATTTCGTCTTTACTTAGACAGTTCTCGACCAGATTTAACTGAACAATTAAATTAGATGCAAATCTTGATAAATCAAATAAAATAGATGATGTTATGATAAATTTTGAGGTACGACATCAAAATTTGAAAAAAAAAAAATATTAAATATATAATGAAAATAATTTAAAATTTTAAATTTACAAATTATTTTGATTATTTTACTATATTAAACTTGTGATTAATACTATGTTTAAATTATTTATTGATTATTTTGTTCAAAATATTGATTTATTATGGATAAAAATATTTTTAAAATATTATATTAATTAATTAATTATAAAAAAGTAAAACGATTAATCTCCGCTTAATCCCCGATTAATCCCTCTAGGCGCTAGGCCCCTAGTCACCGCCCGACTAGCGCCTAGCGCCTTTTAGAACCTTGTTCTCAAGCAATCCAATTTCCATTTTCATGTTCTTCAATTCCTCTACACAAATTCACGATCTAAATTCCGTACGTCGAGAATCCGATTGAATATCATTCACGAACGATCTTCCTCTCCTCGAGCCCGACGTTTTGATCGGAGCGGTTTTTCCGGGTGACACGTAAAAGTCCGACCTCGATTTCGGAAGCTCGGCTCGATCATCTTCTTCATCCATCGATTCCATCATTCTCGTGGTGAGATTCTCTTCGTTTCTTCTCGATTATGGCTTACTCGATTGTGGATTGTGATTTTGAGTGCTTGACCATGACTAGCTAAACCTTTTGTAAGGGTGTTTGATGAAATTCCTCAATGAATTAGAGTTGATTTCCTAAGTAACTCGATTTCTAGTAATTGGACAATTACACCTCTCGATTTGTGGTCTCGTGTCGAACAACTTCGTAGTATATCGCTAGTGGACCATACGGTTGATGTGTGATGTCGAAACTCGAAATACCGGCACGCCGAGTAGAGGACCTCGAGGGGTGAAACTCTCGTGTGTGTCGTGATTGAGTAGAGACGATCATTGGTGAGGGAGAACGTGACAACACCGTGATCTTTCGTTCGATTATTAGTTAATTGAGAGTTTTATAAATTTCGTCAACTCTAGTTCGTTAGGAAGAGTATTCGATATGATGGAGTTGTATTCTAAATGTCTAGTTTAGTGCAAATACGGAACTCCTTATCTATACCTTAATTCGAGATATGATTCAAGCATGATTGCATTTAATGCAATAGTCCTTGATGTATACGTTGTAGACAGTATGGCGTGAGGAGACACGCGGAAGATCATACTGTCGGTTACTCGTATACTATCGAACAGTAGCTCACGACTTAGATGGACAGGGACAATCCATCGGTACGTCGTAGTGTGACTGGTAGATAGTCGGTCTTGACTATCATGTTACACTCGTACACTTGGTGTATTGAGCAGGACCACGGGAGGGCGTTCGATTTATACTAATCGCAGTAATCGAACTAGACCTCAGATATTACAGATATACGAATTCCTAATCCCTATATAATTATAGGTGCGTGTGTCCAGTTCTCGGTTCTTTGACTTACTAGTGAGTGAGACTAATTGATTAGTCAATATTCTCGGTAAATTGGGAATCGGAATTGTACACACAGCATGCTATAGATTATAGACAGGAAACCGTGTCCCATTTATTGGGTTGATGATGTCCCCGAGATGAGCTCATAAAGTTTATCATGTAAACCCTGCAGGTGGATTCGTTCCACATGATAATAAGGATGAGTCGTACTAGTCTCGGATAACAAGAAACGAATTAATTTAATTATTAGTAATTAAAGTTAATTCGTGGACATACGATATCTTAAAGGAAAGTCGTATATGTAATTCGGCGGAATTATTATTGTTGAAATAATATAAATTAATTATTGGGAATTCAATTATAATTTTATAGTGGAATTAATTATAATTAAAATTGTGGAATTTAATTAAGGTTTTCTTTTTAGGAGGACGAGTTAATTAAATTGCAATTTAGCCTAATACCTAATGTAGCTTTATAAATACCCCACCCTCTCTTTCTCTAAACCTAAGAAAGCCGCTATTTTATTTTTGCGGAGAAAAATAAATTGTTGCGCAATTATTTTTCTGTAAAAATAAATAGATTAGCGCTGTTATTATTTTCTGGAGAAATTGATTGCTAGCGCGCAGTAATAATTCTGTAGAAATAATTTTGCTTGCGCAAATATATTTCTGAGACAGAGGATATTATTCCTACGGCGGGTTCAAGAGAGAAAGGAGAAGAGGAAGGTTCAGCGGATCGTTGCCCACTCAACGGCTGAACGTCGGGGATAGAGACATACACCGGAAGGCTTCGTGGTCTCAACAATTCGGCTTCTCCGAATCACGCGACAAAGGTATAAGAAATCGAAACCCTTATTCCGCATACGTTTCGTTTTCTATTTCGTTAAAAATACATCGGATCTAAGATCGGGTTCCGGGCGTCGTGGATCATGTTCCTCGACTACTGGGGGTCAAGGACCTCCGGATCGGTAGTCGGAAAAAGAAAATTGACCCGGAAACGCGCTCGGAACAGCAGGTCGCGCTGCTGTTCGCGGACAAACGGCGGTCGCCGGAGGGCAAACGGCGGTCGCCGTTTCGCTGTTTTTCGGGCAGCCAGCTCTGGTTCGCGCGGTTGTCCTTCGGGGCAATGGCTGGGCGTGAATCGGGACACGGGCTGGCACGTGAATGGAGTAACGGACCTGGAGGTCGACTGGGATCGTTCGGATGTTCGAGTGATCGAACGAACGCATCCCGGGTAGTCGATTTCCAACAATTGGTATCAGAGCCAGTTTTGTCGATTCGTTGTATTTTTGCGAGATTTGTTTTGCAGGTTCGAACCCGGTTATTATGGCCAACGTTGTGATTGTATGTTGTGCTTTAATTTTTGGTTTTGATTAAACTCTCGGGCTTGTCGAGATTGTTTTTGTTTTGGAAAAACGATGCTTGTTTGTAATAGATAAAAACGACGGGTTGAGTCGTTAGGTTTATTTATTTTTCGTTGTATCCGGGACATGTATAGGGTCGATCACCTTGTATAGGATCGATGCCGGATTTAATAAGTTTATTCTTGTAATTTTTCTTACTAATTTTGGTGGATCGAGACGAGATCAAAACTCGGAGAAACGAGGATCGAGGAGAGCGAACCGGCAACGGGCAGCCATCGAACACACCCCGTGTTCGTGACGGGCAGCAGCGGGGCTGGGGTTAGTTCGACCCCACGGACGACTCAACGAGGCTCGAGACGAGGCTCCAGTGGGAGGAGTTCGTCTCTTGACCCTCGAGCGAGTCGGTGGTGGACCGAGATCGAGACGAGCAACGAGATGAAGTTCCAAGAGACGTGCATTGGAAAATATTTAAGGCCATAATAATCGGGGCCACGTTAATTGCTTTTTATGTGATTTACGTGTTTATTATTATGCTTATATTATTTATGCATGTTATCCCTTATCGTAAAATACTAAGTGGGAGAGG
This sequence comes from Euphrasia confusa, assembly GCA_954870475.1. NCBI lineage: Eukaryota > Viridiplantae > Streptophyta > Magnoliopsida > Lamiales > Orobanchaceae > Euphrasia > Euphrasia confusa. The sequence continues at coordinate 23,006,395 of OX940949.1, forward strand.
GATTGGAAACAATCCTGCGGTCTCCATTCTCTGTTTTGAATGTGATGTGTATTGACTTACGAGTTGGCTTTAGTGTCATCCTCCCTATCGGATAAAGTCGATACACGGATATCACTGGAACAAAATTCGAATTTAAAATCCACTTATAAAATTGAAAAATTATATTTCTCAAAAGCAATGCCTAATCTGTCATTCAAAGACTAATTTCAACTCGACTCATTCTCACATCGGGGAGTGGAATGGAGCCAAAGCGCTTGGTTATGTCGATGACACAGATTAGAGACTTTCGAGTCATTCGATGACTAGATCGATTGTCTGATTGGCTCCCTCACTTTGTGAGAGATAGGGCTCAATTGCATGATTGATCGCTGGTTAGAAACTTCGAGTTTCACTTACGAGATATCAAGCTTTGATTAATAAAATTGTGAAATTTAATAAATGTAAGAGTCAATTAACAAAGTTCTTTGTTTTAGTAAACGTCCACACTAACGTGGCTTGCTAAATGGAAACGGAACTTTGGGATTAATTGAGGCTCGACAGTTATAGAAAGTCGTGGAGGACCGCATGTCAACGTAAACGTCCACAAGAACGTGGCTTGCGGTGGACATGTAGTTCCCGAGCGGTGGACTTAGTACTGAGAAATGGTATACACTTAGGTACGCTTTATAGTATCCTCCCCATCGGAGTCACTGCTATGATGATGTACGACCGAAGTGAAATCCAATCATAAAATCATTTGGACTGGTAAACGTCCACAAGAACGTGGCTTGCTATGTCTGATGGGATTTTGGAAATGATTGGTAGTTTAATGATATCACTTGAGGGAAATGATATCGAATTAAACTCATTGTTTGTTTTATATGGTATTATTCCCATTAAAAGTCAACAAACTCACTGAACCTGATTTTATAGATTTGAAAAGAAACTTGGACATTGTCCTAACTGTAGAGGAGTACAAATATGTACTCCAAGTCAATTGACCTGCTGAACCAAATGATGCTTCCACTACTGAGGAAAGGAAGCTCATTGGAAATGGATCAAGGCTATGAGATGACGCGGAGCAACATTATGACTTTCATGTCAAATGTGCTGCGACATCAGGATCATGCCATGACTATTACCTATGATATGATGCTTAACCTCAAGAAGTTTTTGGTTATCAGGACAGGACAGCCAGACAAAGTGAAATGAGGCAACTCATGACGGCCATCATGTCGGAAAGAACGCCCGTGAGGGATCACGTTCTTAGAATGATGGGCTATCACATTGAGATAGAGATTCTGGGAGAAATTATCAATGGGGTAACCCAGGTTGATTTTATGCTCCAGTCTCTGCCGAGAAGTTTTGAGCAGTTCCGCCTGAACTAAAATATGAATAAGAGGTCTTATTCATTGGCGGAGCTCCTGGTTGAACTTCAAGTGGCTGAGGGAATCCTTAAGGGCTCTTAAAAACACTTGTGGCTGAGAAATTGGCTCTTCCTAGGCCTTCGGGCGGCAAAAGGAAGAAGAAGCAAACACGGAAACCCAGTGGGCCTAATATATCTGGACCACGGAATGGGACAAGCAAGCCCAAGGGGCAAATGCTTCCGTTGTAAGCAGTTTGGATACTGGGAGTTTTAATTGTCCTCTCAAAGCAACTAGAAGTTAACTTCTCCTTAGTCACCGAAACATGTTTAGTGGTGTTATCTACCAGTACCTGGTGTGTGGATACGGAAACCACTAATCATGTCTGCATTTAAATGCGGGGGTTCCAGGAAACCCGGAGACTTAGAAAGGAAGAAGTAGTAACCTACATGGGCAATAATGTTAAGGTAACAGCCGTTGCAGTGGGAGATGTTAAATGTTTTAACGGTAGGATTTTAGTTCTAATAAATTGTCTTTATGTGCCGGCATTTAGAAAGAAATTTCATTTCGGATTTCTAAGTTGGCTTAGAATAGATATTCCGTTTCTTTAGGAAACGGGGATATTATCTATTCTGGTACATTGATAGACAATTTAATACTAAATCCGTGTTCTTTCACGATGCAACAGACCGGAGCTAATAACACATTGTCGAACCCCAATAAGAGTAAAGATCCTTCTAGGATGAATCAAATGTACTTATGGAATCTTAGGCTAAATCATTTTAACTTGAGTACGATTCAAAGGATGAAAGCTGATGGACCACTCGGCTAGGTTGAAGGAAAGGACCTTCCAACCTTCGAATCATACTTGGAAGTTTTAATGACCGAGTAACCCTTTACGGTTAAAGGGAAAAGATCCAAGAAAGTACTAGAGTTGATTAGCTCTGATATATGCAGACCTCTTAGAGGAGTAAGGCATACTTATCAGAAAATGGGATTAACTCCCGACAGACTACACCATTTATGCCTCGGCAAAATAATGTGTTGTAAAAAAGGAATAGGACTCTTATAGATATGGGAAAGTAGACAATGAGTTGTTCGGAGTTACCTAATTCGTTTTTGGGATATGGCTTGGAAACATCGGCGTTTATCCTGAACTTGATTCCTTTGGAAACTCGTACAGATATTCGGCTGTTTATAGGATACCCTAAGAAAACGAATTGAGATATGTTATATAGTCCAAAGGACCAGACATTAATTGCATCAATGTTCGGTTCTTAGACATGGACTATATATGTATGCAATATCACAAGCTCAAGAGTAGGGTAATACTTAATGTGCTTAGAGGGACTGATCAAGACTTAGAACCAGCCTAACTGAGTAGTTCACTACTGTAATTTTTAGTCACTAAAGACACACCGGAGCGTCGTCGTAGTGGGAGGGTTGTTAGACAACCCGACAGGTTCATGTTTATAGGAGAGTCTTCGGACTTGTCACCTAGAGAACATGATGCCGACCCTGGAACTATGACGAGACGCTGAAAGATCAACATGCTCAGTCTTGGTAAAAGACGATGAAATATGAGATTGAATCTTTGGATTCAAATCATGTCTGGGATCTTGTAGCACCGCCCAAAGGTGTAAAAGCCATTGGTTTCAAGTAGGTGTACAAGAGGAAAAGAGGGTCTGACGGGAAGGTGTAAACCTTCAAGGCTAGGCTCGTTGCGAAAGGGTGCACACTCAGAAAGAAAGGGATCGATTATGAGTAAACTTTTTCGCCGGTAGCTATGCTAAAGTCGATCCGGATTCTTTTGTCTTCACATGGAAGATGGAAGTCAAGATGGATTTCTAAATCGAAATCTTGACGGGACCATCTGTGTGGGACAGGCAGATGGATTCATCGAAAAGAGCCAAGAGCATTCGGTAAGCAAGCTTAATCAATCTTAGGATTGAAGGGAGCTTCAAGATCTTGGACACATGCGGACCTATGAGAAAATCCATTTCATGGATTCATTCAAGGCATATTTAGGTCCTGTGTGTAATAAAGAAGTGACAGAAAAGATGTGGTGTTTTCTCATTCTTTATGTAGACGACATCCTTCTAAATTGGCAACAATATGAAAGATGTTATCGGACATAAAGGGATGGTTGTCCGAGTAATTCAATGTAAGAGACTTAGGAGAAGTCGGGAATGTTCTTGGGATCAAAGTAATAAATGATCGCCAGAAAAGAACATAGAACTTATCTCGAGCCTCATACATAAATACAATTCTTACTCGTTGCAGCATACAGAATTCCAAGAAAGGTCTTCACCTCTTAGATGTGGAATTCATCTATCTAAAGTTTTGTGTCCGACACAATAAAGGAGATAGATGAAGATTAAGCAGTTCCTTGCACCTTAATGGTGGGAAGCTTAATGTATGTAATGCTATGCACGAGACTGATATTTACTATGCCGTGGGCATGGTGGTGAGATATCATAGTAATCCTTGAAAGGATCACTTGACTGATGTAAAGAACATGTTTAGGCTCCTGCAGAGGACCAGAAATTATGTTCTGAGTTACAAAGCAGTCAAGTTGTTTCCTTTGGATTACATAGAATTGGATTTCCAAATCAAACAGGGACAGTCGAAAGTCGAAGTCAGGCTATGTGTTCTCACTATGAAGTGGAGCAGTCACATGGAAGAATGTAAAGCAGCGATGCATTACGGACTCTACCATGGAAACTGAAAGGATAACGGCCTCTGAGGCAGTTAAAAGGTCAGTGTGGCTCCAGAACTTCCTAAGGGACTTAGATGTGGTTTCTAGTTCACCCAAAGCTATTTTGAATAGCGGTATTGTCAAACTTGAAATGCCACGAGTCCACAGTGGGAGATAACACGTAGAGCGCAAGTACCACCTGATTCGAGAGATCGTCTAGTAAGACGATCCAGTTGTCACCTAGATAGCATCGAGAGGATTGCCTGGTAAAACCCGTTCACAGAGGTACTTCCAGCGAAAGCGTTGGGTAGGCGTGATGAGGTTATGGGAATCTGATGTTTGGGAGAGGGCGACTAGACTTTTAGTATAAGTGGGAGATTGATGGAGTTGTATTCTAAATGTCTAGTTTAGTGCAAATACGGAACTCCTTATCTATACCTTAATTCGAGATATGATTCAAGCATGATTGCATTTAATGCAATAGTCCTTGATGTATACGTTGTAGACAATATGGCGTGAGGAGACACGCGGAAGATCATACTGTCGGTTACTCGTATACTATCGAACAGTAGCTCACGACTTAGATGGACAGGGACAATCCATCGGTACGTCGTAGTGTGACTGGTAGATAGTCGGTCTTGACTATCATGTTACACTCGTACACTTGGTGTATTGAGCAGGACCACGGGAGGGCGTTCGATTTATACTAATCGCAGTAATCGAACTAGACCTCAGATATTACGGATATACGAATTCCTAATCCCTATATAATTATAGGTGCGTGTGTCCAGTTCTCGGTTCTTTGACTTACTAGTGAGTGAGACTAATTGATTAGTCAATATTCTCGGTAAATTGGGAATCGGAATTGTACACACGGCATGCTATAGATTATAGACAGGAAACCGTGTCCCATTTATTGGGTTGATGATGTCCCCGAGATGAGCTCATAAAGTTTATCATGTAAACCCTGCAGGTGGATTCGTTCCACATGATAATAAGGATGAGTGGTACTAGTCTCGGATAACAAGAAACGAATTAATATAATTATTAGTAATTAAAGTTAATTCGTGGACATACGATATCTTAAACACGGAGAAAGTCGTATATGTAATTCGGCGGAATTATTATTGTTGAAATAATATAAATTAATTATTGGGAATTCAATTATAATTTTATAGTGGAATTAATTATAATTAAAATTGTGGAATTTAATTAAGGTTTTCTTTTTAGGACGCCGAGTTAATTAAATTGCAATTTAGCCTAATAATTAATTTCCATAAGGTCCCTGGTGTAGCTTTATAAATACCCCACCCTCTCTTTCTCTAAACCTAAGAAACGCCGCTATTTTATTTTTGCGGAGAATAATAAATTGTTGGCAATTATTTTTCTGTAAAAATAAATAGATTAGCGCTGTTATTATTTTCTGGAGAAATTGATTGCGCGCAATTATATTTCTTAAACAGAAGATCAAAACCTTACTTACGCCGCTATAATTAAAAATAAAAGCTTGCGCAATTAATTTTCCTATGCTTAATTAATTCAGATGCGCAGTAATAATTCTGTAGAAATAATTTTGCTTGCGCAAATATATTTCTGAGACAGAGGATATTATTCCTACGGTGGGTTCAAGAGAGAAAGGAGAAGAGGAAGGTTCAGCGGATCGTTGCCCACTCAACGGCTGAACGTCGGGGATAGAGACATACACCGGAAGGCTTCGTGGTCTCAACAATTCGGCTTCTCCGAATCACGCGACAAAGGTATAAGAAATCGAAACCCTTATTCCGCATACGTTTCGTTTTCTATTTCGTTAAAAATACATCGGATCTAAAATCGGGTTCCGGGCGTCGTGGATCATGTTCCTCGACTACTGGGGTTCAAGGACCTCCGGATCGGTAGTCGGAAGAAGAAAACTGACCCGGAAACGCGCTCGGAACAGCAGGTCGCGCTGCTGTTCGCGGACAAACGGCGGTCGCCGGAGGGCAAACGGCGGTCGCCGTTTCGCTGTTTTTCGGGCAGCCAGCTCTGGTTCGCGCGGTTGTCCTTCGGGGCAATGGCTGGGCGTGAATCGGGACACGGGCTGGCACGTGAATGGAGTAACGGACCTGGAGGTCGACTGGGATCGTTCGGATGTTCGAGTGATCGAACGAACGCATCCCGGGTAGTCGATTTCCAACACGATACACCCTTGCTTCCAAAACTCACTTGTTACAACTTGTTCTTTAAATACTCGCTTTAAATACTCGTTCTAGTTGCTAAAACAAACACTCTTGCAAACCCCCCCCCCCCCCCCCCCTTAGTTATAATGATTTTATTTCCCTTTTTGAGACTCGTACTTAGCATATACAAAGTGACGTTCACGTGCCGATAGTATTGTTCCACGAGAGACCGACTCGGGAGATTTACACTCGTAAATCTTTCGGATTTTATAAATAACTTTTGAGTAATCAAAGCCCTAGGGCTCGACCGCACGCCTTCGGCTCCCAGCCGAGGGTCCTTTCGATCTTCGCCGGGGATCTCGAATCCTCGTCCCCGAAGTTTTTCGTTTTCCCGGATCGTGCGTTCATGTATATATTACAATTAATTCACATAAAATCATACAAGGGAGTTTATGATTTTACCTTTGATTCGTTGTGCGGAGAAACAAAATCAAATGAAGACCTTTGAATCTTCCTACGTATTCCTTGCACCTCGTTCGAACGTCGTGTGGGCGACGATCCTCCGAACTCTATGGATCTACTTCACGAACTCTCTAGAATATCAACTATGATATTCTTATGGTGTATTTAATTGTGAAGACCATGTAGTGCTTTTATAGGCTACGTAGGGGATCTAAAGGAGGTGGAATATTGGGCTTCCAATATTGATGATTAAATTGAGCCCAAGCCCAAATTTATTAATCACATCAATATTAATTAAATTATTTTCCACTATATAAATTAATTGCACTCTCAATATTAAACCATATTATATCAAATAATATTTCTCCGGTAGTATTATTTATTCCGTGTATTTAAGATTTAAATATCCATGAATAAAATTAATTTATTGCTAATTAATTTATTCATCTCTTGTATCCGAGAATAGTACCATTCAACCTTAATTATTATGCGGAACAAATCCACTCATGAGGTTTACATAATAATTCCTTATGAACTCATCTCGGGGATATTATCAACCCTTCCGGGATACACTTTCCCGTCAAGTATTCACGGCATGTCATATATAAAATATAGTGACCCAACTTAACCGGTAATTAAACCAATAATTAAATCGGTTAATTCCTTTGGAAAATCAAAGTCACTTATATTAAATATACACACCCGCAATAGTATCGGGGATTGAGAATAAAATACTCTGAGACTTGAATCAATTATCAACGGCAATCCTAATTGATAAGTCTCAAGCGATCCGCTCAATACACCAAGTGTACAAGTGTGATAAAATAATTAAGACAAATTATTTTCTCTCTCACACAACGACTATACCAATGGATTGGTCCGTGTCCATCTAGGTCGTGAGCAACTGTTCGATTAAATACGAGTAACCGATAGTATGATCTTCTGTGTGGGCCCGCACACCATACTAACTACAACGTATAGAATCCAGGACTATATTTTGCATATATTTAATTATCAATAATTAAATGCAAACGATTGTTTATTAATTAAATAGATTAAATGCTATGACCGGGAGTTACGGTTACTTAAATCTAGACATTAAGTACACAACTCCAACAATCTCCCACTTGTACTAAGGTCTAGTCATTTCCTCCAAACTCCCGACTCCCATACTCATCACGTGCTTAAGTTGTACTTCCATGAAGTACCATGTGAATGAGCAATCTAGGTTGCCGCTCTGAAGTTATCTTGGTGACTACAGCGTCGTCTCCCTCGACGATGACTCGTATCAGGTGGTACTTGATCTATGTGTTATCATCGCCTTTTGACTTATGACTTCTTCCAGTTTACCATGCACCGCTATATAATAGCCTTTGGTAAACTAAGAGTCATATCCAAGTCCAGAGGTTATCCCGGAACCTAACCAAAACTTCCGCTGCCTCTGAGGCTGCTTATTCGGTTATGATAGAGTCTGAGAAGCATCCTGCTTATCACTCTTTCATTTCAAGGTTCCACCTCTTTCCAAAAGTGAACACATAGCCTGATATCGACTTACACTGGTCCTTCTCTGATTTGAGATCTGAGAATATGTAATCCAAGAAGATTTCGTCTTGCTTAGTAATCTAGTACTTCCAAAGTACTTTTACAGCATTCGAATATCTCTTGTCCAGATTACTTTGATATCCTCCCACTACGCTAACCGCATAGTTGATATCAGGTTCTCGTTTTACAACATCGCATTCATCAAGCTTTCCGCACTCAAAGTGTAGGAAACTGCTTTGTCTGTATCTATCTCCTTCATGTGTTCGAAACACATACCCTTAGATAGATTATGTATCTGAAAGGCAATAACCTTTCTCATTATTATGCATGTTTAAAACAAACCATAATCGTATAAGATATCTAGGAGAAGTACAATGTTCTTATCCTTAGATCGAAAGATCTTAAGAACATGTTCCAACTTCTACTTTATCTTATATCCCGATTCATTTAGACAACCATCATTTTATGTCTGACGACATCTTTACATTGTTGCCAATGATAAAATGTTATCTACATAAAATTCCGAGAAACACCACTTTGTTTCTATCACGTTTCCAATACACCTTTCGTCTATGCCTTTTTGATGAATCCATCAGATGGACTATCTCATCAATTCGCAAGTTCCACGATTTATGGCCTTGTTCCAATCCATAAATGGATTAACTAAGCTTGTACTCTAAATGATCTTGCCTCTTAACAATAATCATTATTGCTTTCTAAGTAGGTACATTTAGATCTAGTACTTCGCTTGTGCAGAGCTAGGGATCGATTTCATCTTTACTAGATCCAGAGTTCGAAACTCTTCTAGTCTTATGAATATCTCTGGTCGTCAAACAACCTCCCACTGCAATGGCATTCCAGTGTATAAAAAGTAATAACATTAGGTGCAGTTAGTGGTGTACTTCTACTCGGTTTGGCTGGTTCTAAGTATTTGTCCTTTTTCTCATTCCAAGGCATTACGTCAGTGACGCTACCGTCATGGAGTAGCGCAAAATGATATTTATAGTTCCTAAACTATTCACTGGCACAAGTACTAGTAGCAAGTATAGGGTCGATCCCACGAGGAGGCGTTTTAGCTTATAGTTTTCCCGGCTTTGAATGCTCAATTGGGTTGTCACGTTTGAAAAGGTTTTGTTTTGGAGAGCAGTTGGGCACTGCCGAACCGTGGTCACCGTGTTTACTTGACTGAAAATAACAAATAACTTAAAAAGAAATAAAACTAGCATGCAACCTAATTAATAGACTGAGCAATTAACAGACTCGACTTAAGCAAATAAGAAGAAACAAATAAAGACTAAAGTATCCAGGCATTGACTCCCCTGACTTCCCCCTTGACCTATGTGCTGCCGATCAACGGTACGTATATCATTTTGCTAACAGTTTTGTCTTCCAGTTATAGATCCCAAGTATTAACATCCCTATAATGTCACGCATATTAATACCCCGAACCCTCATTCGCTCTTATGTTTAAGTCCTATTAGATCTCTCTCAATAGGTCTCCTGACGTTGACCAATTCGACACTATGTGACCGCATGAGTCTAAGTTGATCAAGTCGCCTTCATCCTCCAAGCAAACCCGGAATGGCCAATAGCATGCCTGGACAGACCCAAGTCATACGACCACATCTCCAGCAACATGTTGTACTTCGCGGACGCCCAGTCTCTCGGTCGCGTTGATCCACGTACTCCTGTGTTAGGCAAGTCGGGGTTCCCACTGGTCACTGTAGGATTGCCCAAGTCCCTAACATGCTTAAGTTACTACCCTGTTGAATCGGGAACAAAACTCAGCTAGTTGCTTTCATCAATAAGCCTCCCGGCACGATCACGTCTTAGGGTTGGTCAGGTTCTGTATTTGCCCAGATACAAACAGATTAGCTACTTGACATAATTAAAACAGAAAATAAAACAAAAGAAATAAGACGAACTGAACTATGCATTAAAACGGGAAATTGTTCAAAGGGAAATAAAACAAAGTACGAATTCAAAAGCATAAAAACATAAAGGAAATTGTTTTTAGCCCGAGGGCTTAACAGAAAATAAACGCCGGCGAATGGTGTTGCTCACGCGGCTGCCTTCTTCGTCACTGGTCAGGTAGGGTTCCGATCCGGATTTCTCGCTGCTCATATGTCTCCGTTCTTCATCAGTCACTTCTTCTTAAATAGACGGGCTTCAGATTATGAGAGACGTGTGGGGGAAAATACCTCCAAGTGCGGACGAGAGTCCTACTTGGGTTGGAGTTTGAATCTGGCCGCCTTTGAAGACTCCGCAAATTCCAGGACTCCTGGTACACCGACTGCCCAACGTTCCGTCTCCGTCAATGTTAGTGCTTGCCCATGTACTTCCTTCTCTGACTGATTGAGGTAGCGGACCATGAGCGGTACTTGGTCGGACTCAAGTCTTGCTCCACCTGCTGACGTCCTGGTTGCTTGCTCAACTCTGCTGGACTCTTTTCGTCAGTCTGGCTTGCTCAACGAGTGCTCTTGACCATGGAAGGTGATTTCCTTGCCTCTTTCACACAGTGCGCTCCTCTTTCCATCCTTTACCTGCCCACCTGCAAAACTTGCCCAAGTACCCAAACGTGCCCTCCCAGACACAAATAAAGTAAAAACAAACTAAGGACTCGATTTACTTGACTCTAAAAACCTAAAAATGAGCCAAAAAATATGGCTCATCACACGCACACACTTTACTTCGCTTGTCCTCAAGCGTGTACGGTGACTTGCCTACTCAAGCAGAAAACAAACAGGGGGTAGAGATAGAAAGAAAATAGAAGACTCAAGAACAGCATGCTTATCAAAATACAGAGAGTTGATCAAGTGAACAGATAGTCAAAATCATAGTGAATGGAATGCATAAAAAACGGTCAAGAGCTTGCAACAGGATTTTGGGATTCTCACTAAGTGTTTCTCTCTATGTAGTGGATGGGTAGTGTTTCGCTCAATGCTGTTTTTCATAAGAAGTTCTGCTTTGGGCTTGACCAAGTTCTATCCTGTGACATTTTCGATTGAGTTGGGCAATATCATTAGGGCTTTCTAGGGTGACTGTATAGGCTAGCTTGGGCAATGCCCCAGATTGATCTTAGGTAGGACATGCATTTTACTTAGCAAATTTCCTCCTAGTCTCTTCTCTCTCTTACGGGCCTTAGCACACCCTTTTATTCATAGATCTATTTTTTCTTTTTTCTTTGTTTTTCTATTTTTTTTTTCTTTTTTTTTTTCTAGAGAAGAATTTGCCCTGACTTGCTCTTTTTATGAACTTGAGCATATATGCAGGTGGGGTCAGGGCAGTGGGAGTTTTCCCCCAGGTGATCAAGAAATATTGGCTCGGCTCAAGGGGCTAACAAGGGTCTTCTTTTTATTTGTATTACAGAAAGAAAATGCCTAAATCATTTACTACTCAACTCAATTTTCAAATAATCACAATGGTCAGAACTTGGGCAAGCTTCAGCATTACAAACTTTTAAACAGCTACTCTCATGAAAGAAATATAACACACAGATGTAGGCTCAAATCCTCACAGCTTACCTAATTGCAATTCCATCGTCCCTAATATTTTTCATGCATAGACTATTAATTTTGAAAACTGTTTAAATTGATCAAGGTATTTATCAAGCATGCGACTCGATCAAACTATGGGGTTGCTCTTGCCCTTCCCCCACTCACACACTTTGCCTCTGGCAAAGTGTGCAAACAGTAATAAGTTGGACAAGCATCCCCCCTGACTCCGACTCCAACGATGTTGGCGCACCTTCCCACATACACACTTTGCCTTGGGCAAAGTGTGCAAATAAAGAGGTCGACCCCATCAGACATGAGCCGGGCAGACTCAAGACCAAATAAAAATTAAAAAAAACTAAACTACTAAAAACAAAGGGAGGGTACATTTAGGGTTTGGGTTCAGGTGGGTACCTGAAACCAACGTGGGCGAAGTAGGCAAGTAGGGCAGCGTGCATCTCTTCCTGCTTCTCGCCAATTCGGTCCTGCTTCTCCTCGAGGACATCCAATTGCTCAAGGATCTCCTCCTTCTGCAATTCGACCTTCTCACTTGGCCGACTCACAGGCTCGGTCTTCACTTTCGCCTTGGCTGCCAGTGCCAAGGCCTTCACTTCCTCTGGGTTTGTGAACACCCAATCCTCTCCATCAACTCTGATATCAGCCATCCGGTTCAAACATGCATGGTCAAGTTTCTCTTCCGCCATCATCTCCATCAACTCAAAGTAAAGCTTCAACTCCATCCTCTGGGCATATACTCCAGGAAAGTGGGCAAGGGACAACCTCTGTGCTGGCTTGCTCAAGATGTTCTTCAGTTGTGTGCACAGGAATGCTCCAATATTGACCTTGATCTTCTTGGTCATGCACCACAGTAGATCAAGCTCGGTCAGGGAGATAGTGTTGCTCTTGTCCTTTTTCCCATAAAAATTGTACGCCAATATACGGTGGCAGATGCGCAACGCGTCGTCCTTGAGCTGGTGATTCTTGGCCTCCTGTGACTTGAACACTTTTTCCTTGCTCAAGACCCTCCAGATCTCGTTCCTCTCCTTCTGTGTGCGCTCTGGTGGCGTGGTCAATCTGTCCTGGTACTCCTTTGAAAACTTATCCTTGAAACTGGCCGCTCCCATGGCCATGTTGATCTCGAAGATGCTCGCCTCATTATACGATCCCATCAATTTGAAAGAAATGCCCAACGGCCCGCCATCCTTGCTCGTTCTCACTTCCAGATCTTCATAGAATTCCTTGACCAACTTCTCAGAGACTTGCCCTGGCCAGGTCAAGAAGTCCTCCCACCCTATAGCTGCAAAATAACCCTTAACTTGATCAACAATATTCAAATCTTTAAGGGTTTCAAAACATACCGTCTTGGGCACGACAACTGCCCTTTTCTGGATGTTTGAGGGTGGGAGTACTGATTGCTTGCCCTTGCCACGGGTGACTCGGGTCGACGCCGGGGTCTTGAATTTCTCAGGCGTAGTGACCGGAATCGAGTGTTCCGATTCTTCCTTAACCTCCGTCTCCTCCTCACCGTCTTTTTCATCCTCCTCGCCGCCGGCAGTTGACATGTCGTCGGCCTTCTCGTCAGATGACGACTCCATGGTGGCGGGTGGCGTGGCTTCGCGGGGCTTCTTAACTGACTTACCTTTTTCTTCGGCCGTGAACTTCCTCTTCTTCCCAGCGTCTTCACTCGGCTCGCCACTCTGACTCGCCGGCGCTGATTCAGTTGACGGTTTAGGGGTCACGTCAAGGTCAAAAAGTTTTGGGGCTTCGATTTCGGCCGTCAATTGATCTACCAGAATGGTATTGATGGGGGCCGGGCTTGCTTCACGCGTCGGGCTTGGCGACGGCGTGCTCACTTTCTTTGGTGATAGGGTTTTCGCCGGTGGTGGCGGTGGTGTTTTCTCCTTCGCGGATGCAGCGGAGGCGGCAGCGGCTTTGGACGAATTTCCTCCGGCCATCTTTTTCGATGATTGTGGTTGGGGGCTGGTGAGATCGATGTGGGTACCAGTTGGGATTTTGTTCAACTTGGTGTTTTTGGTGCGGGTGGAAACCATAATCGGGGTTAGGGTTGTTGGAGTTGTGTACTTAATGTCTAGATTTAAGTAACGGTAAACTCCCAATCATAGCATTTAATCTATTTAATTAATAAACAATTATTTGCATTTAATTATTTATAATTAAATATATGCAAATCATAGTTCTGGATTTTATACGTTGTAGTTAGTATGGTGCTGCATGGGCGCACAGAAGATCATACTATCGGTTACTCGTATTTAATCGAACAGTTGCTCACGACCTAGATGGACACGAACTAATCCATCGGTATAGTCGTTGTGTGAGAGAGAAAATAATTTATCTTAATTATTTTATCACACTTGTACACTTGGTGTATTGGGCGGATCAGCTTGAGATTTATTGATTAGGATTGCCTTGGATAATCAATTTAAATCTCGGAGTATTTTATTCTCAATCCCGGATACTATTGCGGGTGTGTATATTTAATATTAGAGACTTTGATTTTCCAAAGGAATTAACCGATTTAATTATTGGGTTAATTACCGGTAAAGTTGGGTCGCTATATTTTATATACGACATGCCGTGAATACTTGACGGGAAAGTGTATCCCGGAAGGGTTGATAATATCCCCGAGATGAGTTCATAAGGAATTATTGTGTAAACCTCATGAGTGGATTCGTTCCGCACAATAATAAAGGTTGAGCGGTACTAGTCTCGGATATAAGATATGAATATTATTTATTGAGCAATAAATAAATTTATTCATGGATATTTAAATCTTAAATACACGGAATAAATAATACTAAGATGGAGAAATATTATTTGATATAATATGGAATAATATTGGGAGTGCAATTTTATTTATATAGTGGAAAATAAATAAAATTAATATTGATAAGAATTAATAGATTTGGGTTGGACCCAATTTAATTTTCAATATTGAAGCCCAATATTTATTCTCCTTATGATCCCCTACGTAGCCTATATAAGCACTACATGGTCTTCACTTTTCACAACCTAAGTTACGCCAACTAAAAGTCTTGGAGAGTGAGGAAGATCCATAGAGTTCGATAGCTCGTCGCCCACCCGACGTTCGAACGGAAGTGCAAGGAATACGCGGGAAGATCACGAGGTCATCAACGATTCGTTTCTCCGTACAACGAATCAAGGTAATAATCGAGAACCCCCTTCTATGATTATTTGCGTTGAGTAATTGTGATATATACATGAACGCACGATCCGGGAACGTCGAAACCGGGATACGGGGATCGTGCGATCCCCGTCGGAATCGAAAGGGGCGGCCGAACCCTAGGGTTCGACCGCCGGTACCGCGCAACGAAGGGAGCCCCGGCTGGACGCCGGGGCAAGCGATCGACGACAGTCGATCGCTGGGGATGCCACGGGCTGGTGCCGTGGCGGATCCCCACCCCTCGACGGCGGCAGGCGCGCGCGGGGAGAGCTCCGGCCGAAGCCGGAGCGAGCGATCGAGCCCAGCTCGATCGCGGAGGGCAGCCGCGGGCTGGTGCCGCGGCTGGGGGCCCTCCACCCCGTGTGGTGGTGGCGGTGAGTCGCCGGACTCACCGCCGGCGGGTGCTGATCGGATCAGCCCCGCGGGGATGCCTCGCATCCCCGGCGATCGCCATGCACGGCGATCGCGAACCCCGCGATGGGGTTCGGCTAGGGTTTAGCCGCGGGTTCATCCCGCGGCGATGCTCTTGTCGAGCCCGGTTCTTCGTGGTGTCCGCGATCGTAATTTCCGACTCGCGGGAGAAAATCGGCTGGGGGCGGGCTGCGTGTCTTCGGGCGCGTAGTCTCCAAAGGTCGGACTCCTGCGGATGAGTCGGTGTTCGTGCGAACTCCGGCGACGGGTTTTTCGGTCGGGTTATCGGTTCCGCAATTTTTTGATAACCCGGGACATCGAATCCCAGCAATTGGTATCAGAGCGTTTGGTTTCGTGTTCATGTATATATTCGATTATTGTTCTACCTTGCAGGATTTCCGGCTATCATGGTTGGATTTAATTAATTGTTTTTAATTAATTATCATGATTATTAAACTCTCGGACATGTCGAGATTCGTTTTGTGTGGTTGAATGTTTGTAATAGTAAAAATTCGGGGGTTGACCGAATTTAGGATTTATTATTACGCACTTTATTTTCCGGAAAATGTATAGGGTCGATTTCATGTATAGAATCGATACCGGAATTGTAATTTAAATTTTGTAATTTTAATTACGTTGGTTCGATGATGAGACGATCGCCGGAAGACGAAGACGTGTGACGAAGACGAAGAGGACGAAAAACCGGGGGGGGGGGGGGGGGGGGGGGGAGGGGGGTCGATCATCCCCATGATCGATCCCCATGAGGATCGATCGACCCCATCCCCAGGGCTGCCCGCTAGGGCTTCTAGCTACGCCGGCCACCGGTGGTGGTGGCGCGTGGGCTGGGGGCGGCGGTGGTGGTGGTTCCGGGCGGTGGAGGTCGACGGTGGGGATGGCGTGGGATCTCCCAATCCCATGCTATTCCTACCAAGATCTACTTTCCTAATTAATTCGGTTTTCCTATTTGAGTACTTTCCTTTTAGGAAACTCTCATGGATTAGGAAAAGAATTAATTTAAATTAATTTTATTTCTATTGATTTATTTCTTCATGGAATTATTCATAGATTAGAAATTTAATTAATTTAGTACTAAATTTATTTTTCCTATTTGATTATTCCTTCTCATGGGAATATTCATGGATTAGGAATAAAAATAAATTTGAAAAGTAGTAGTCCTAATTTATTTATTTTATTTCCTTGTTCTATTATAGATATCTTCTAGAATATTCCAAGTTTTACTTGGATAGATTATTCTAAAGATTTAATAAGAACTAGATAGGAAAATAAATAAATAAAAATATTAATAATATTTAATTTTATTTTTGATATATTCGATTGACTTAATTTTCGAATTAAGTAACTTTTGGATTAATTGAAAATAAATAGATTTAAATATTAGAGATTAATATTCTCGTCACATGGAGCATTCAAGAAACGAAGACTGAAGACTAGAAGATGCATATGAAGATAAAGCCATGATAGTCGGGGAAAAATAATTTCTCTAGCATTATTTTTGACTATGTGCTATGTGCTTTATTGCTTTCATGCATGCTTATGTGTTTAAACATGCATTAGATAGCGTATCCCTTTGTTATAAAAAGCTAAGTGGGAGAGGGGATGGAAACATTCCCATGGTCTCCATTACTGTTCTCTTGGTGACTCTTATGGACTTTTGAAGTTCGTATAGATGTGTCATTGGAGGAGAATTCTTGTAATTCCTCTTACAAGAAACATTGATCAAGTTTATCAAACAATGCCTAATTTGTCTTTCTGAAACTGACTTCAAGTCGACTCATTCTCACCCCGGGGAGTGGAATGGAGCCAGAGCCACTTGGTCATGTGGATGACACAAATTAGAGACTTTCGTGCCATTCTTTGATAGATGGGTCGTTTGTCTGCTCGGCTCCCTCATTCGTGAGAGATAGGGTTGTTCGCATGGTGAATCACTGGTTAGAAACTTCGAGTTTCACTTATGATTCTCCGCGTCTTGATTTACGAAAATCGAATGGATCTGGTAATTGGGAGTCAATTATAAAAGTCTCTTAGTGAAGTAAACGTCCACACCACGTGGCTTGCTACACTGACGGATTTTGGATTAATTGATGTAGACAGTTGTAAGGAATTGTAAAGAGTTGTGAAGTTGTCGTAAACGTCCACACCACGTGGCTTGCGGTAATGTAGCAATTCCAAACGATTCACTTTGGTGCTGAGTAATGGTTTACACTTAGATACGCCTTGTAGTATTCCTCCCCACGAGGTTACGCTATAAGTGATGTATGACCAAAGAAAATCTAATTGCTAAATTATTTGGGTGGGTAAACGTCCACACCACGTGGCTTGCCTTACCTGATGGGATTTTAGATGTGATTAGTAATTTAATGATATTATTTGAGGGAGATAATATCGGATATTAAATTAATTGTTTGTTTAAATGTGCTTATAGGTTTAGAGAATAGCTATGAACCCACTTTCTATGATACTCAAGGAGCATAAGCTCACTGGCACCAACTACATTGATTGGAAGAGAAATTTAGACATTGTCCTAACTTCGGAGGAGTACAAGTTTGTACTCCATGAAGTGTGCCCTGCTGAGCCCACGGCTGCCTCAACTGATGAGGAAAAACTGACATATCGGAAGTGGAAAAAGGCTGATGAAATGGCTAGGTGTTATATTTTGGCTTCCATGTCAAATGTACTCCAAACCCAACATGAGTCGATGGACACTGCCTATGATATGATGTTTAACCTCAAGGAGATGTTTGGGGAGCAAGATCGTGCGGCAAGGCAAGAAGCCATGAGAGTCCTCATGTCGACTACTCAGTCTGAAGGAACGCCCGTTGGGGAGCACGTTCTTAAGATGATGAGTTTGTTGAATGAACTTGAGGTCCTAGGAGCTTCTATTGATGGTGAGACGCAAGTCGACATCATACTCCAGTCTCTGGCCCCTAGTTTTGAGCAGTTTCGTATGAGCTATAATATGGGTAAACTATCTTATACTCTTGCGCAACTCCTGACTGAACTAAAGGCGGCAGAGGGGATCTACAAGAAGGGCAAGTCTCAAGCGCTTGTAGCTACCAAGTCCAAAGGCTTTAAGCCTGGTGGAGGTAGGGGCAAGAAAAGGAAGCAAGCCATAAAACCCAGTGGTGCCAAGAGGAGTGGACCACGAGTGGGGGCTAGTAAGCCAAAGGGCAAGTGTTTCCGATGTAACAAGTCTGGACACTGGAAGTCTGAATGTCCTCTCAAAGGTACGAATTTTTCTTTAGTCGTAAAAACATAGTCAGCGGTATTATCTACCAGAATTCTGGTGTGTAGATATGGAACCACTGACGGTATGTGCATTAAATGCAGGGGTTCCAGAAAACCCGGCGACTTAGAAAAGAAGAGTTCGAGTCTACATGGGCAAAGCTGTTGGGGTAGCAGCGGTTGCAGTGGAAGACATTTATCTGTTTTAAGTTTTCATTTCAGTTATTGCTTATGTACCCCTTTATTTTTGAAAAAGAACTTTGTTCTGGTATTTCTTTATTATTAATGGATATTTTATTTCTTTAATCATTTGATGGTTTGGATAAGAAATAATGGAGATATCTATTCTGGTACATTAGATAGCAATACATGAATGATGAATCCTTAGTCTACCACGATGCAACAAACCGTTACATATAACTTGTTTTACTTATTAAGATGTATTTCTCTTGTCAATCATTATACTTGTGAATTCTTGAACTTGGTAGTATCTATTCAAAAGGGATTCAAAAGGTCGAAATTTATTTAATCAATTATAGTTGGAGGAATGGACCTCCCGACCTAAGAATCGATCTTGAAAGATGATACAACTAAGTTAACCTTTCTGATAAAGAATGGAATTCAGACAAGTATAGGAGATGATTTATGGTTAATGCGGTATGTGAAATTAGAGAAGGTACGAGTCATTCTTTCAAGAATACTCGAAGATGGATTGGACTACTTGCTGTGCCATAAAGACGGAGTGTTTTCAACACAAAGCCATTATGGGGATCCTTCAAAGTATATCCATTTGTAGCCTGCGACCTGATCGCGGAGGCTATCACCTATCTAAATAACACATAGCATAAATCAAAGATTGAGATTAAATCTCAAGTGCATGCACTGATGTGTAGACATGGTGTGTCAGGAATGAGAAATGGGATTCTAATGGTAAAAGAACAAGTTTGTTCGGAACTACCTATGTTCTATGGATATTTCTGGACACAACGGCACATTCTATGTGGTTGTAGAATATCCTAGAAGAACAAGTAATTGTATGTTCAATAGTACTACGAACCAGAAGGGTGTTCTCGCCCGGTTCATAGAGGAAAAACTATTAGATGAACTACAATGCCCTAATTGACAAAGTACTTTAAAATGAGGAAAGGGAAAGACTGAGAACCAGCCTAACCGAGTAGTAGTACACCACTAACTGCACCTAATGTTGTTACTGTTATACACCGGAACGCCATTGCAGTGGGATGTTGTTAAACAACCAGAGATGTTCATAAGACTGGAGGAGTTTTGAACTCTGGATCCAGTATACATGAAATCGATCCCTAGGTCTGCATAGATTTGCGAGAAAGGTGTGTTAGAGACGTAATGGAAACAAAGGTGGTGTTTCTCGGAATTTTGTGTAGATAACACTTTGTCATTGGCGACAATGTGAAAATGTTGTCAGACATAAAATAGAGGTTGTCTAAATGAATCGAGGTATAAGATTAAGATGAAGCTGGATCATGTTCTTAGAGATCTTTCGATCTCTGGATAAGGACATTTGTACTTCTCTTAAGATATCTTATACGATTATGGATTGTTTTAAACATGCACAATTCTGAGAAAGGTTATTGCCTTTCAGAGACAGAATATACATCTATCTAAAGGGTATGTGTTCGAACACATGAAGCAGATAGATGAGGACAAAGCAGTTTCCTGTACTTCAAGTATGGAAAGCTTTATAGATGCAATGTTGTAAAGCAAGAACCTGATATCAACTATGTGGTTTGCGTAGTGGGAGGATATCAAAGTAATCTGGATAAGGGATGTTCGAATGCTGCAAGAGTACTTTCATAGTACTGGCTTGAGCAAGACGAAATCTTCTTAGATTACAGATTCTCAGATCCAAAAATCAGAAAAGGACCAGTGAAAGTCGATATCAGGCTATGTGTTCACTTTTAGAAGAGGTGGAACCTAAAGGATGAAAGAGTGATAAGCATAATGCTTCTCGGACTCTATCATAAACCGAATAGCAGCCTCAGAGGCAGCGGAAGTTTTGGTTAGGTTCCGGAATGACCTCTGAACTTGGATATGACTCTTGGTTCACCAAAGGCTATGTGCATAGCGGTGCATGGAGAACTGGAAGAAGTCATAAGTTCGAAAAGTGATGATAACACATAGAGCAAGTACCACCTGATACGAATCATCGTCAAGGGAGACGACGTAGTAGTCACCAAGATAACTTCAGAGCGGCAACCTAGAGTGCTCACTCACATAGTACTCGAAAGTACACCTTAAGCACGTGATGAGTATGGGAACCGGGAGTTTGGAGGAAATGACTAGACCTTAGTACAAGTGGGAGATTGTTGGAGTTGTGTACTTAATGTCTAGATTTAAGTAACGGTAAACTCCCAATCATAGCATTTAATCTATTTAATTAATAAACAATTATTTGCATTTAATTATTTATAATTAAATATATGCAAATCATAGTTCTGGATTTTATACGTTGTAGTTAGTATGGTGCTGCATGGGCGCACAGAAGATCATACTATCGGTTACTCGTATTTAATCGAACAGTTGCTCACGACCTAGATGGACACGAACTAATCCATCGGTATAGTCGTTGTGTGAGAGAGAAAATAATTTATCTTAATTATTTTATCACACTTGTACACTTGGTGTATTGGGCGGATCAGCTTGAGATTTATTGATTAGGATTGCCTTGGATAATCAATTTAAATCTCGGAGTATTTTATTCTCAATCCCCGATACTATTGCGGGTGTGTATATTTAATATTAGAGACTTTGATTTTCCAAAGGAATTAACCGATTTAATTATTGGGTTAATTACCGGTAAAGTTGGGTCGCTATATTTTATATACGACATGCCGTGAATACTTGACGGGAAAGTGTATCCCGGAAGGGTTGATAATATCCCCGAGATGAGTTCATAAGGAATTATTGTGTAAACCTCATGAGTGGATTCGTTCCGCACAATAATAAAGGTTGAGCGGTACTAGTCTCGGATATAAGATATGAATATTATTTATTGAGCAATAAATAAATTTATTCATGGATATTTAAATCTTAAATACACGGAATAAATAATACTAAGATGGAGAAATATTATTTAATATAATATGGAATAATATTGGGAGTGCAATTTTATTTATATAGTGGAAAATAAATAAAATTAATATTGATAAGAATTAATAGATTTGGGTTGGACCCAATTTAATTTTCAATATTGAAGCCCAATATTTATTCTCCTTATGATCCCCTACGTAGCCTATATAAGCACTACATGGTCTTCACTTTTCACAACCTAAGTTACGCCAAGTAAAAGTCTTGGAGAGTGAGGAAGATCCATAGAGTTCGATAGCTCGTCGCCCACCCGACGTTCGAACGGAAGTGCAAGGAATACGCGGGAAGATCACGAGGTCATCAACGATTCGTTTCTCCGTACAACGAATCAAGGTAATAATCGAGAACCCCCTTCTATGATTATTTGCGTTGAGTAATTGTGATATATACATGAACGCACGATCCGGGAACGTCGAAACCGGGATACGGGGATCGTGCGATCCCCGTCGGAATCGAGAGGGGCGGCCGAACCCTAGGGTTCGACCGCCGGTACCGCGCAACGAAGGGAGCCCCGGCTGGACGCCGGGGCAAGCGATCGACGGCAGTCGATCGCTGGGGATGCCACGGGCTGGTGCCGTGGCGGATCCCCACCCCTCGACGGCGGCAGGCGCGCGCGGGGAGAGCTCCGGCCGAAGCCGGAGCGAGCGATCGAGCCCAGCTCGATCGCGGAGGGCAGCCGCGGGCTGGTGCCGCGGCTGGGGGCCCTCCACCCCGTGTGGTGGTGGCGGTGAGTCGCCGGACTCACCGCCGGCGGGTGCTGATCGGATCAGCCCCGCGGGGATGCCTCGCATCCCCGGCGATCGCCATGCACGGCGATCGCGAACCCCGCGATGGGGTTCGGCTAGGGTTTAGCCGCGGGTTCATCCCGCGGCGATGCTCTTGTCGAGCCCGGTTCTTCGTGGTGTCCGCGATCGTAATTTCCGACTCGCGGGAGAAAATCGGCTGGGGGCGGGCTGCGTGTCTTCGGGCGCGTAGTCTCCAAAGGTCGGACTCCTGCGGATGAGTCGGTGTTCGTGCGAACTCCGACGACGGGTTTTTCGGTCGGGTTATCGGTTCCGCAATTTTTTGATAACCCGGGACATCGAATCCCAGCAAGGGTTATGGGGTAGTGGTGGTAGTGGGGGAAGTTGAGGAGTTGTGCGGTTTTTGAAGTAGAGGGGTAGTGGTGTAGATGGATTAGGATTTTGAATTTGTTAGGACTCTGCAAATTCAGAGTTGATTGGACTCTTTTGCGGATTCCCGATAATTCCGCAATCATCACAACTGCCCTCCTCTATCCATTGCTCAACCTCCGCACTTGCTCGCTCAAATTTTATGTTTCCTGAAAACATAGACAGACCAAAACCCTTTCCTGCCCAAGGCTACTCCTTGGCTTGGTGAAATTATTAACAAAATGAAATAAAGGGAAAAGCATAGTATACATACCGAGTTCGCCTTCGGTATTTGCCTCTATTTATTGTCATGGGCCTGACTTATTCTTCTCGTTCCACTTGGTCAAGCGGCTGACTCAGGGGGTATTATCCCCTTGAGATCCTCACTCCCATAGTAAGCCTTGACTCTCTGCCCATTCACCTTGAAGACCTGATCATCACCTGGTTTAAATAGCTCAACCGAACCATTTGGGCAAACAGCATGAACTATGAACGGCCCTGCCCACTTGGTCGATAGCTTTTTGGCCTTGAATTTGAACTTGGTTTGGTAAACCAGAACCAGTTGACCGGGTTCGATCTTCTTTTTCTTGATGATTTTGTCGTGGGCTCTCTTTGTCCACTCCTTGTAGTTGACCGCGTTGTCATATGCTTCGATCCTTATCTCCTCCAGCTCGGTTAGGTCAAGTTTACGCCCTTCGCTGGCCGCATCCCAGTCGAAATTTACCTTGTTCACCGCCCAATGCACCTTGTGTTCAATTTCCACGGGCAAGTGGCATGACTTGCCAAACACCATGCGGTAGGGAGAGATCCCTGAAGGTGTTTTGTAGGCGGTTCTGTAGGCCCAAAGTGCATCATCGAGCTTGTCACTCCAATCCTTACCTTCCGGCTTGACCGACTTCCTCAAGATGGTTTTGATGATACGATTGGATAGCTCGGCTTGCCCATTGGCCTGGGGGTGATATGCTGTGGAGATCCTGTGGTGCACTCCATACTTCCTGAGCAACCTTTCAATAATATAATTGCAGAAGTGTGTACCTTGGTCACTGATCAATGCGCGAGGTACACCAAATCTGCTGAATATATCTCCTTTGAGGAAGGTGGCTACTACTCTTGAGTCATTAGTTGCTATAGCCTTGGCCTCGACCCATTTAGATACATAGTCAACTGCCAAGAGTATATACTCCTTCCCTCTGGAGTTGGGCAATGGTCCCATGAAGTCGATGCCCCACACGTCGAAGACTTCCACGGGCATGATGGGCATCATGGGCATCTCATCTCTCTTGGTCACGTTCCCCTCTCTCTTGTTGGAAATCGACTACCCGGGACATGTCCGTTCGACTACTCGAACATCCGGACAAGCCCAGTCGACCCCCGACGTGCCCACTGTACTTAACACGAAGCCCTAGACTCGTATCACGCCCAGCCATTGCACCGAAAGTGCAACCGCGCGAAAACGGGGCATACTGCCCTGTCTGTCGGCCGACATCGAATTACTCATGAAATGATGTCGCCCGACAGGGCAATGTCGCCCGACATTGAATCCTTCAGTAACTGATGTCGGCCGACATCGTCGCGATTCCAGCAGCGGGTTTTGCCCGTTCTGGCTGTTCCGACGAGATTTTCTCGATCCGACTGCCACGCTGGAGATCAGAGACCTCCCAGCAGTCCGAGAACATCAAATCCAAGCCAAGTAAACCAATCTTTGGTTCGTTGTATAATTACGTACGAGATCGAATCGAAACAATGCGGAAATAGGGTTTCGATTCCATACCTTTGTCGCGTGATTCGGAGAAGCTGAATTGACAGAGACCTCGAGTCTTCTAGCGTGTATCCTAGCCCTCTTGCTCCAGCCGATGTGTGGGCATCGATCCGCTTGGAGTTTCTCTTCTTCTTCTCTCTCAAACCCCAGCGTAAGAAAAATAAGTTTCTGTCTCAGAAATATATTTGCGCTAGCTTTTTATTTCTTCAGAAAAATATAATTGCGCTAGTCTATTTATTTTCACAGAAAAATTATTGCGCTAACAATTAATTTTTCTCCGCAAAAATAAAATAGCGGCGTTCTGTAGGTTTAGAGAAGAGAGACGAGGGTTTTATATAGGCCACACTAGGGACCCATAGGCAATTAATTAATTAGGCTTAAATTGCAATTTAATTAACTTGGTGTCCCAAAAAGAAAACCTTAATTAAATTCCACAATTTTATTTATAATTAATTCCACTATAAAATTATAAATGATTTCCCAATTAATTAATTCAAATTATTCCGTCAATAATTTTCCCGCCGTATTACATATATGATTTTCCCCGTGTTTAAGATATCGCATGTCCATGAATTAATTAATTACTAATAATTAAATTAATTCATTTCTTATTATCCGAGACTAGTACCACTCATCCTTATTATCATGTGGAACGAATCCACCTGCAGGGTTTACATGATAAACTTTATGAGCTCATCTCGGGGACATCATCAACCCAATAAATGGGACACGGTTTCCTGTCTATAATCTATAGCATGCCGTGTGTACAATACCGATTCCCAATCTACCGAGAATATTGACTAATCAATTAATCTCACTCATTGGCACATCAAAGAACCGAGCATTGGACACACGCACCTATAATTATATAGGGATTAAGAACTCACATATCCGTAATATCTGAGGTCTAGTTCGATTACTCCGATTAGTATAAATCGAACGCCCTCCCGTGGTCCTGCTCAATACACCAAGTGTACGAGTGTAACATGATAGGCAAGACCGACTATCTACCAGTCACACTACGACGTACCGATGGATTGTCCCTGTCCATCTAAGTCGTGAGCTACTGTTCGATAGTATACGAGTAACCGACAGCATGATCTTCCGCGTGTCTCCTCACGCCATACTGTCTACAACGTATACATCAAGGACTATTGCATTAAATGCAATCATGCTTGAATCATATCTCGAATTAAGGTATAGATAAGGAGTTCCGTATTTGCACTAAACTAGATATTTAAAATACAACTCCATCAATCTCCCACTTATACTAAAAGTCTAGTCGCCCTCTCCCAAACATCAGATTTCCATAACCTCATCACGCCTACCCAACGCTTTCGCTGGAAGTGCCTCTGTGAACGGGTTTTACCAGGCAATCCTCTCGATGCTATCTAGGTGACAACTGCATCGTCTTACTAGACGATCTCTCGAATCAGGTGGTACTTGCGCTCTACGTGTTCTCTCCCACTGTGGACTCGTGGCATTTCAAGTTTGCCAATACCGCTATTCAAAATAGCTTTGGGTGAACTAGAAACCACATCTAAGTCCCTTAGGAAGTTCTGGAGCCACACTGACCTTTTAACTGCCTCAGAGGCCGTTATCCTTTCAGTTTCCATGGTAGAGTCCGTAATGCATCGCTGCTTTACATTTCCATGTGACTGCTCCACTTCACAGTGAGAACACATAGCCTGACTTAGACTTTCAACTGTCCCTGTTTGATTTGGAAATCCAATTCTATGTAATCCGAAGGAAACATCTTGACTGCTTTGTAACTCAGAACATAATTCCTGGTCCTCTGCAGGAGCCTAAAACATGTTCTTTACATCAGTCGAGTGATCCTTTCCAGGATTACTATGATATCTCACCACCATGCCCACGGCATAGTAGATATCAATCTCGTGCATAGCATTACATACATTAAGCTTCCCACCATTAAGGTGCAGGGAACTGCTTACTCTTCATCTATCTCCTTTATTGTGTCGGACACAAACCTTTAGATAGACGAATTCCACATCTAAAAGGCGAAGACCTTTCTTGGAATTTTGTATGCTGCAACGAGTAAGAATTGTATTTATGCATGAGGCTCGAGATAAGTTCTATGTTCTTTTCTGGCGATCATTTATTACTTTGATCCCAAGAACATTCCCGACTTCTCCTAAGTCTCTTACATTGAATTACTCGGACAACCATCCCT
The DNA here is from genome assembly GCA_954870475.1 of Euphrasia confusa. Taxonomy (NCBI): domain Eukaryota; kingdom Viridiplantae; phylum Streptophyta; class Magnoliopsida; order Lamiales; family Orobanchaceae; genus Euphrasia; species Euphrasia confusa. Next base: position 23,033,173 of record OX940949.1, read on the forward strand.
TTATGTCCGATAACATCTTTCATATTGTTGCCAATTTAGAAGGATGTCGTCTACATAAAGAATGAGAAAACACCACATCTTTTCTGTCACTTCTTTATTACACTCAGGACCTAAACATGCCTTGAATGAATCCATGAAATGGATTTTCTCATAGGTCCGCATGTGTCCAAGATCTTGAAGCTTCCTTCAATCCTAAGATTGATTAAGCTTGCTTACCGAATGCTCTTGGCTCTTTTCGATGAATCTCTCTGGCTGTCCCACACAGATGGCCCCGTCAAGACTTCGATTTAAGAAATCTGTCTTGACTTCCATCTTCCATGTGAAGACAAAAGAATCCGGATCGACTTTTGCCAAGACTGAGCATCTTGATCTTTCAGCGTCTCGTCATAGATCCAGGGTTCGGCTTCATGTTCTCCAGGTAACAAGTCCGAAGACTCACCTATAAACATGAACCTGTTGGGTTGTCTAACAACCCTCCCACTACGACGACGCTCCGGTGTATCTTTAGTGACTAAAAATTATAGTAGTGAACTACTCAGTTAGGCTGGTTCTAAGTCTTGATCAGTCCCTCTAAGCACATTAAGTATTACTCTACTCTTGGGCTTGTGATCTTGCATATATATAGTCCATGTGTAAGACCCGAACATTGATGCAATCAACGAACATCTGGTCCTTTGAACTATATTACATATCTCAATTCGTTTTCTTAGGGTATCCTATAAACAGCCGAATATCTGTACAAGTTTCCAAAGGAATCAAGTTCAGGATAAACGCCGCTGTTTCCAAGGCATATCCCAAAACCGAATTAGGTAACTCCGAATAACTTATTGTCTATTTTCCCATATCTATAAGAGTCCTATACCTTCTTTACAACACATTATTTTGCCGAGGCATAAATGGTGTAGTCTGTTGGGAGTTAATCCCATTTCCTGATAAGTATGCCTTACTCCTCAAAGAGGTCTGCATATATCAGAGCGAATCAACTCTAGTACTTTCTTGGATCTTTTCCCTTTAACCGTAAAGGGTTGCTCGGTCATTAAAACTTCCAAGTATGATTCGAAGGTTGGAAGGTCATTTCCTTCAACCTAGCTGAGTGGTCCATCAGCTTTCATCCTTTGAATCGTACTTAAGTTATAATGATTTAGCCTAAGATGCCATAAGTACATTTGATTCATCCTAGAAAGATCTTTACTCTTATTGGGGTTCGACAATGTGTTATTAGCTCCGGTCTGTTGCATTGTGGAAGAACACGGATTTAGTATTAAATTGTCTATCAATATACCAGAATAGATAATATCCCCATTTCCTACTCTGAAAAGTACGAAACTGTCCAAAGAAACGGAATATCCATTCTAAGCCAATTTAGAAATCAGAAATGAAATTCTCTCTAAATGCCGGTACATAAAGACAATTTATTTGAACTAAAATCCTACCGTTAAAACATTTAACATCTCCCACTGCAACGGCTGTTACCTTAACAGTATTGCCCATGTAGGTTATTGTTGGAAATCGACTACCCGGGATGCGTTCGTTCGATCACTCGAACATCCGAACGATCCCAGTCGACATCCGGTGTCGCTACTTCGTTCGCTTTTCCAGCCCGTGCCCCGATTCACGCCCAGCCATTGCCCCGAAGGACAACCGCGCGAACCGAGCGGGCTGCCAGAAAAAGACCAAAACGGCGGTCGCCGTTTGGAAACGGCGGTCGCCGTTTCTCCGCGAACAGCAGCGCGTTCTGCTGTTCCGGGCTCGTTTCCGGTCCGTTTTTCCTCTTCCGACTACCGATCCGAAGGTCCTTGAACCCCTAGTAGTCGAGGAACACGTACCACGACTCCCGGAACCCGATCGTTCGTCCGATGTATTTTTAACGAATTTAGAGATCGATAATTGCGGAATTAGGGATCGATCTCATACCTTTGTCGCGTGATTCGGAGAAGCCGAATTGACAGATACCTCGAGTCTTCTAGCGTGTATCCTAGCCCTCTTGCTCCAGCCGATGTGTGGGCATCGATCCGCTTGGAGCTTCTCTTCTTCTTCTCTCTCAAACCCTCCTTTTCACGTTTTTATTATTCTGTCTCCAGAAAAATATTTGCGCTAGCAAATTAATTTCTACAGAAAAGAAAAACTATTCTGTATCCAGAAATATATTTGCGCTAGCAAATTAATTTCTGTATCCAGAAATATATTTGCGCTAGCAAAATAATTTCTACAGAAAAGAAGAACAATTCTGTATCCAGAAATATATTTGCGCTAGCAAAATAATTTCTACAGAAAAGAAAAACACTACGCTAATCTAAATTAATTAAGCGGAGAAAAGAATAATTGCGCTAACAAAATAATTTCTCCACAGAATTAATTATAGCGGCGTTCTGTAGGTTTAGAGAAGAGAGACGAGGGATTTATATAGGCCACACTAGGGACCCATAGGCAATTAATTAATTAGGCTTAAATTGCAATTTAATTAACTTGGTGTCCCAAAAGGAAAACCTTAATTAAATTCCACAATTTTATTTATAATTAATTCCACTATAAAATTATAAATGATTTCCCAATTAATTAATTCAAATTATTCCGTCAATAATTTTCCCGCCGTATTACATATGTGATATTTCCCCGTGTTTAAGATATCGCATGTCCATGAATTAATTAATTACTAATAATTAAATTAATTCATTTCTTATTATCCGAGACTAGTACCACTCATCCTTATTATCATGTGGAACGAATCCACCTGCAGGGTTTACATGATAAACTTTATGAGCTCATCTCGGGGACATCATCAACCCAATAAATGAGACACGGTTTCCTGTCTATAATCTATAGCATGCCGTGTGTACAATACCGATTCCCAATCTACCGAGAATATTGACTAATCAATTAATCTCACTCATTGGCACATCAAGGAACCGAGCATTGGACACACGCACCTATAATTATATAGGGATTAAGAACTCACATATCCGTAATATCTGAGGTCTAGTTCGATTACATCGATTAGTATAAATCGAACGCCCTCCCGTGGTCCTGCTCAATACACCAAGTGTACGAGTGTAACATGATAGTCAAGACCGACTATCTACCAGTCACACTACGACGTACCGATGGATTGTCCCTGTCCATCTAAGTCGTGAGCTACTGTTCGATAGTATACGAGTAACCGACAGTATGATCTTCCGCGTGTCTCCTCACGCCATACTGTCTACAACGTATACATCAAGGACTATTGCATTAAATGCAATCATGCTTGAATCATATCTCGAATTAAGGTATAGATAAGGAGTTCCGTATTTGCACTAAACTAGACATTTAGAATACAACTCCATCAATCTCCCACTTATAATAAAAGTCTAGTCGCCCTCTCCCAAACATCAGATTCCCATAACCTCATCACGCCTACCCAACGCTTTCGCTGGAAGTGCCTCTGTGAACGGGTTTACCAGACAATCCTCTTGATGCTATCTAGGTGACAACTGCATCGTCTTACTAGACGATCTCTCGAATCAGGTGGTACTTGCGCTCTACGTATTATCTCCCACTGTGGACTCGTGGCATTTCAAGTTTGCCAATACCGCTATTCAAAATAGCTTTGGGTAAACTAGAAACCACATCTAAGTCCCTTAGGAAGTTCTGGAGCCACACTGACCTTTTAACTGCCTCAGAGGCCGTTATCCTTTCAGTTTCCATGGTAGAATCCGTAATGCATCGCTGCTTTACATTCTTCCATGTGACTGCTCCACTTCACAGTGAGAACACATAGCCTGACTTCGACTTTCAATTGTCCCTGTTTGATTGGAAATATCCAAAGGAAACCACTTGACTGCTTTGTAACTCAAAACATAATTCCTGGTCCTCTGCAGGAGCCTAAACATGTTCTTTACATCAGTCAAGTGATCCTTTCCAGGATTACTATGATATCTCACCACCATGCCCACGGCATAGCAGATATCAGTCTCGTGCATAACATTACATACATTAAGATTCCCACCATTAAGGTGCAGGGAACTGCTTACTCTTCATCTATCTCCTTTATTGTGTCGGACACAAAATCTTAGATAGATGAATTCCACATCTAAAAGGTGAAGACCTTTCTTGGAATTATGTATGCTGCAACGAGTAAGAATTGTATTTAAGTATGAGACTCGAGATAAGTTCTATGTTCTTTTCTGGCGATCATTTATAACTTTGATCCCAAGAACATTCCTGACTTCTCCTAAGTCTCTTACATTGAATTACTCAGACAACCATCCCTTTATGTCCGATAACATCTTTCATATTGTTGCCAATTCAGAAGGATGTCGTCTACATAAAGAATGAGAAAACACCACATCTTTTTTGTCACTTCTTTATTATACACAGGACCTAAACATGCTTTAAATGAATCCATGAAATGGATTTTCTCATAGGTCCGCATGTGTCCAAGATTTTGAAGCTTCCTTCAATCCTAAGATTGATTAAGCTTGCTTACCGAATGCTCTTGGCTCTTTTCGATGAATCTTTCTGGCTGTCCCACACAGATGGCCCCGTCAAGACTTTGATTTAGAAAATCTGTCTTGACTTCCATCTTCCATGTGAAGACAAAAGAATCCTGATCGACTTTTGCCAAGACTGAGCATCTTGATCTTTCAGCGTCTCGTCATAGATCCAGGGTTCGGCTTCATGTTCTCCAGGTAACAAGTCCGAAGACTCACCTATAAACATGAACCTGCTGGGTTGTCTAACAACCCTCCCACTACGACAACGCTCCGGTGTATCTTTAGTTACTAAAGATTATAGTAGTGAATTACTCAGTTAGGCTGGTTCTAAGTCTTAATCAGTCCCTCTAAGCACATTTAAGTATTACTCTACTCTTGGGCTTGCGATATTGCATATACATATAGTCCATGTCTAAGAACCGAATCGTTGATTCAATCAACGAACATCTGGTCCTTTGGACTATATTACATATCTCAATTCATTTTCTTAGGGTATCTTATAAACAGCCGAATATCTTTACAAGTTTCCAAAAGAATCAAGTTCAGGATAAACGCCGCTGTTTCCAAGCCATATCCCAAAAACGAATTAGGTAACTCCGAATAACTTATTGTTTACTTTCCCATATCTATAAGAGTCCTATTCCTTCTTTACAACACATTATTTTGCCGAGGCATAAATGGTGTAGTCTGTTGGGAGTTAATCCCATTTTCTGATAAGCATGCCTTACTCTTCAAAGAGGTCTGCATATATCAGAGCGAATCAACTCTAGTACTTTCTTGGATCTTTTCCTTTTAACCGTAAGGGGTTGCTTGATCATTAAAACTTCCAAGTATGATTCGAAGGTTGGAAAGTCCTTTCCTTCAACCTAGCTGAGTAGTCCATCAGCTTTCACCCTTTGAATCGTACTCAAGTTAAAATGATCTAGCCTAAGATTCCATAAGTACATTTGATTCATCCTAGAAGGATCTTTACTCTTATTGGGGTTCGACAATGTGTTATTAGCTCCGGTGTGTTGCATCGTGGAAGAACACGGATTCAGTATTAAATTGTCTATCAATGTACCAGAATAGATAATATCCCCGTTTCCTACTCTGACAAGTCTGAAACTATCAGAAGAAAAAGAATATCTATTCTAAGCCAATTTAGAAATCCGAAGTGAAATTTCTTTCTAAATGCCGGCACATAAAGACAATTTATTAGAACTAAAATCCTACCGTTAAAACCATTAAACATCTCCCACTGCAACGGCTGTTACCTTAACAGTATTGCCCATGTAGGTTATTACTTCTTCCTATCTAAGTCTCCGGGTTTCCTGGAACCCCTGCATTTAAGTGCAGACATGATTAGTGGTTTCCGTATCCACACACCAGGTACTGGTAGATAACACCACTAAGCATGTTTCGGTGACTAAAGAGAAGTTAACTTCTAGTTGCTTTGAGAGGACAATCAAAACTCCCAGTATCCAAACTGCTTACAACGGAAGCACTTGCCCCTTGGGCTTGCTTGTCCCATTCCGTGGTCCAGATATATTAGGCCCACTGGGTTTCCGTATTTGCTTCTTCTTCCTTTTGCCGCCCGAAGGCTTAGGAAGAGCCAATTTATCAGCCACAAGTGTTTTGAGAGCCCTTACAGATTCCCTTAGCCGCTTTGAAGTTCAACCAGGAGCTCCGCCAATGAATAAGACCCCTTATTCATATTATAGTTCAGGCGGAACTGCTCAAAACTTCTCGGCAGAGACTGGAGCATAATATCAACTTGGGTTACCCCATTGATAATTTCTCCCAGAATCTCTATTTCATTAAGATAGCCCATCATTCTAAGAACGTGATCCCTCACGGGCGTTCTTTCCGACATGATGGCCGTCATGAGTTGCCTCATTTCACTTTGTCCGGATGTCCTATCCTGATAACCAAAACTTCTTGAGGTTAAGCATCATATCATAGGTAATGGTCATAGCATGATACCGATGTCGCAGCACATTTGACTTGAAAGTCATAATGTTGCTCCGCGTCATCTCATAGCCCTGATCCATTTCCAATGAGCTTCCTTTCCTCAGTGGTGGAAGCATCATTTGGTTCAGCAGGTCAATTGGCTTGGAGTACATATTTGTACTCCTCTGCAGTTAGGACAATGTCCAAGTTTCTTTTCCAATCCATACAAACAGGTTCAGTGAGTTTGTTGACTTTTAATGGAAATAATACCATATAAAACAAACAATGAGTTTAATTCGATATCATTTCCCTCAAGTGATATCATTAAACTACCAATCATTTCCAAAATCCCATCAGACATAGCAAGCCACGTTCTTGTGGACGTTTACCAGTCCAAATGATTTTATGATTGGATTTCACTTCGGTCGTACATCATCATAGCAGTGACTCCGATGGGGAGGATACTATAAAGCGTACCTAAGTGTGTACCATTTCTCAGTACTAAGTCCACCGCTCGGGAACCACATGTCCACCGCAAGCCACGTTCTTGTGGACGTTTACGTTGACATGCGGTCCTCCACGATTTTCTATAACTGTCGAGCCTCGATTAATCCCAAAGTTCCGTTTCCATTTAGCAAGCCACGTTCTTGTGGACGTTTACTAAAACAAACAACTTTATTAATTGAATCTCACTTATTTAAATGTCATAGAATCTTAATTAACCCAAAGTACCGTTTCCATTTAGCAAGCCACGTTCTTGTGGACGTTTACTAAAACAAACAACTTTGTTAATTGACTCTTACATTTATTAAATTTCACAATTTTATTAATCAAAGCTTGATATCTCGTAAGTGAAACTCGAAGTTTCTAACCAGCGATCAATCATGCAATTGAGCCCTATCTCTCACTAGGTGAGGGAGCCAACCAGACAATCGATCTAGTCATCGAATGACTCGAATGTCTCTAATCTGTGTCATCGACATAACCAAGCGCTTTGGCTCCATTCCACTCCCCGGGGTGAGAATGAGTCGAGTTGAAATTAGTCTTTGAATGACAGATTAGGCATCGCTTTTGAGAAATATAATTGTTCAATTTTATAAGTGGATTTTAAATTCGAATTTTGATCCAGTGATATCTGTGTGTCGACTTTATCCGATAGGGAGGATGACACTAAAGCCAACTCGTAAGTGACACACATCACTATCAAAACAGAGAATGGAGACCGCGGGATTGTTTCCAATCCCTCTCCCACTTAGTATTTTACGAAAAAGGGATAACATGCATAAAATAAATAAAGCATAATAACAAGCACGTAAACACACAAAAAACATTTAACGTGACCCCGATTATTATGGCCTTTAAATATCTTCCATGCACGTCTTCTCGGATCTTTGTCTCGTTGCTCGTCTCGGTCTCGATCCACCACCGACTCGTCTAAGTGCCAAGAGACGAACCCCTCCCACTGGAGTATCATCCCAGGCCTCGACGAGCGACCCGTGGTGTCCGTCGAACCCCCGCGCCGCTGCTGCCAAGTATCCAGCGAAACGGCGACCGCCGTTTAAGAAACGGCGACCGCCGTTTGCCCTTCAGCAGCTCGCGGGTTCGACTTCTCGACCCTCGTTCGTCCGGCCTCCGATCTTCTCTCGATCCACCAAGTAGCAGTAACATTACAAAGGTAAAACATACTACTTCCGGCATCGATCCTATACAGGTTGATCGATCCTATACATCCGGATAAAACGAAAAACGTAATAAAACCTAAACGACTCAACCCGTCGTTTTAACTATTACAAACATGCAACGATTTCAAAACCAAAACTGATCTCGACAAGCCCGAGAGTTAAACAAACCACAAACATTAAAGCACAAACACATGACCATAATAATCGGGTTCGAACCTGCAAAACAAATCTCGTAAAAATACAACGAACGTACAAAACCGTCTCTGATACCATTTGTTGGAAATCGACTACCCGGGATGCGTTCGTTCGATCACTCGAACATCCGAACGATCCCAGTCGACATCCGGTGTCGCTACTTCGTTCGCTTTTCCAGCCCGTGCCCCGATTCACGCCCAGCCATTGCCCCGAAGGACAACCGCGCGAACCGAGCGGGCTGCCAGAAAAAGACCAAAACGGCGGTCGCCGTTTCTCCGCGAACAGCAGCGCGTTCTGCTGTTCCGGGCTCGTTTCCGGTCCGTTTTTCCTCTTCCGACTACCGATCCGAAGGTCCTTGAACCCCTAGTAGTCGAGGAACACGTACCACGACTCCCGGAACCCGATCGTTCGTCCGATGTATTTTTAACGAATTTAGAGATCGATAATTGCGGAATTAGGGATCGATCTCATACCTTTGTCGCGTGATTCGGAGAAGCCGAATTGACAGATACCTCGAGTCTTCTAGCGTGTATCCTAGCCCTCTTGCTCCAGCCGATGTGTGGGCATCGATCCGCTTGGAGCTTCTCTTCTTCTTCTCTCTCAAACCCTCCTTTTCACGTTTTTATTATTCTGTCTCCAGAAAAATATTTGCGCTAGCAAATTAATTTCTACAGAAAAGAAAAACTATTCTGTATCCAGAAATATATTTGCGCTAGCAAATTAATTTCTGTATCCAGAAATATATTTGCGCTAGCAAAATAATTTCTACAGAAAAGAAGAACAATTCTGTATCCAGAAATATATTTGCGCTAGCAAAATAATTTCTACAGAAAAGAAAAACACTACGCTAATCTAAATTAATTAAGCGGAGAAAAGAATAATTGCGCTAACAAAATAATTTCTCCACAGAATTAATTATAGCGGCGTTCTGTAGGTTTAGAGAAGAGAGACGAGGGATTTATATAGGCCACACTAGGGACCCATAGGCAATTAATTAATTAGGCTTAAATTGCAATTTAATTAACTTGGTGTCCCAAAAGGAAAACCTTAATTAAATTCCACAATTTTATTTATAATTAATTCCACTATAAAATTATAAATGATTTCCCAATTAATTAATTCAAATTATTCCGTCAATAATTTTCCCGCCGTATTACATATGTGATATTTCCCCGTGTTTAAGATATCGCATGTCCATGAATTAATTAATTACTAATAATTAAATTAATTCATTTCTTATTATCCGAGACTAGTACCACTCATCCTTATTATCATGTGGAACGAATCCACCTGCAGGGTTTACATGATAAACTTTATGAGCTCATCTCGGGGACATCATCAACCCAATAAATGAGACACGGTTTCCTGTCTATAATCTATAGCATGCCGTGTGTACAATACCGATTCCCAATCTACCGAGAATATTGACTAATCAATTAATCTCACTCATTGGCACATCAAGGAACCGAGCATTGGACACACGCACCTATAATTATATAGGGATTAAGAACTCACATATCCGTAATATCTGAGGTCTAGTTCGATTACATCGATTAGTATAAATCGAACGCCCTCCCGTGGTCCTGCTCAATACACCAAGTGTACGAGTGTAACATGATAGTCAAGACCGACTATCTACCAGTCACACTACGACGTACCGATGGATTGTCCCTGTCCATCTAAGTCGTGAGCTACTGTTCGATAGTATACGAGTAACCGACAGTATGATCTTCCGCGTGTCTCCTCACGCCATACTGTCTACAACGTATACATCAAGGACTATTGCATTAAATGCAATCATGCTTGAATCATATCTCGAATTAAGGTATAGATAAGGAGTTCCGTATTTGCACTAAACTAGACATTTAGAATACAACTCCATCAGTTATAACTTCTTCCTTTCTAAGTCTCCGGGTTTCCTGGAACCCCCGCATTTATGTGCAGACATGATTAGTGGTTCCCGTATCCACACACCAGGTACTGGTGGATAACACCACTAAACATGTTTCGGTGACTAAGGAAGAGTCAACTTCTTGTTGCTTGAGAGGACAATTAAAACTCCCAGTATCCAGATTGCTTACAACGGAAGCACTTGCCCCTTGAGCCTGCTTGTCCCATTCTGTGGTCCAGATATATTAGGCCCACTGGGTTTCAGTATTTGCTTCTTCTTCCTTTTGCCGCCCGAAGGCCTAGGAAGAGCCAATTTCTCAGCCACAAGTGCTTTGAGGACCCTTAAAGATTCTCTCAGTCGCTAGAAGTTCAATCAGGAGCTCCGCCAATGAATAAGACCCCTTATTCATGTTATAGTTCAGGCGGAACTGCTCAAAACTTCTCGGCAGAGACTGGATCACAATATCGACTTGGGTTACCCCATCGATAACTGATCCTAGAATCTCTATCTCACAAAGATAGCCCATCATTCTAAGAACGTGATCCCTTACGGGCATTCTTTCCGACATGATGGTTGTCATGAGTTGCCTCGTCTCATTTTGTCCGGCTGTCCTGTCCTGATAACCAAAACTTCTTGAGGTTAAGCGTCATATCATAGGTAATGGTCATAACATGATCCCGATGTCGCAGCACATTTGACATGTGTTGGAAATCGACTACCCGGGAGGCGTTCGTTCGATCGCTCGAACATCCGAACGCTCCCAGTCGACCTCCGAAGTCGCTACTTCGTTCGCTTTTACAGCCCGTGCCCCGATTCACGCCCAGCCATTGCCCCGAAGGACAACCGCGCGAACCAAGCGGGCTGCCAGAAAACAGCCAAAACGGCGGTCGCCGTTTGGAAACGGCGGTCGCCGTTTCTCCGCGAACAGCAACGCGATGTTGCTGTTCCGGGCTCGTTTCCGGGTCGTTTTTCCTCATCCGACTACCGTTCCGGAGGTCCTAGAACCCCCAGTAGTCGAGGAATACGATCCACGACCCCGGAACCCGATCTACGTTCATATACGTTCAACGAGAAATTAGATCGAATGAATGCGGAATTTAGAGATCCGATCTCATACCTTATCGGTCGATTGTTGAGACCTTAGAGCTTCTAACGTATTCTCTTCCCGACTCCAGACGTTGTGTGGGCAACGATCTACTGGGTTCGTCCTTTTCTGCTCCTCTCCTTTCTCAAACCACCGTGTGAATTATTCTCTGGTGAGAAAATAATTTAATTGCGTTAACTTTTATTTTAACAGAGAAAAACTTTTATTTGCGCTAAGCAAATAATTTTTCTCAGAAAAATAATAGTTGCGGCGTTCTGTTGGTTTTAGGAGAGGGCAAGGGGGGGGGTTAAATAGAGCTACGTTAGGGACCTAAGGGAAATTAATTAAGGGCTAAATTGAAATATTAATTAACTTGGAATACGTAAACGCAATTCCTTAATTAATCGATTTCAATTTTAATTATTATTAACTCCACTATAAAATAATAATTGAATTCCCGAAATTAATTTTAATATTATTTCAACAATAATAAATCCGCCGAAATTACATATACGACTTTCCCCGTGTTTAAGATATCGAACGTCCACGAATTTATTTAATTACTAATAATTAAATTAATTCGTTTCTTATTATCCGAGACTAGTACCACTCATCCTTATTATCATGTGGAACAAATCCACCTGCAGGGTTTACATGATAAACTTTATGAGCTCATCTCGGGGACGTTATCAACCCGATAAACGGGACACGGTTTCCTGTCTATAATCTATAGCATGCCGTGTGTACAATTCCGATTCCCAATTTACCGAGTATCTCGACTAATCAAATAGTCTCACTCATTGGCAAGTTAAAGAACCGAGAATTGAACATACGCACCTATAATTATATAGGGATTAAGAATTCGTATATCCGTAATTCTGAGGTCTAGTTCGATTACGTCGATTAGTATAAATCGAACGCCCTCCCGTGGTCCTGCTCAATACACCAAGTGTACTAGTGTAACATAATAGTCAAGACCAACTATTACCCAGTCACACTACGACGTACCGATGGATTGTCCCTGTCCATCTAAGTCGTGAGCTTCTGTTCGATAGTATACGAGTAACCGACAGTATGATCTTCCGCGTGTCTCCTCACGCCATACTGTCTACAACGTATATATCTAGGACTATTGCATTCAAGTACAAGATAGACAAAATGCCGACAGTTTGATTAATAGATAATGAAAAACACAGATAAGGAGTTCCATATTGTCACTAAACTAGACATTTAGAATATAACTCCATCAACATGAAAGTCATAATGTTGCTCCGCGTCATCTCATAGCCTTGATCCATTTCCAATGAGCTTCTTTTCCTCAGTAGTGGAAGCATCATTTGGTTCAGCAGGTCAATTGACTTGGAGTACATATTTATACTCCTCTGCAGTTAGGACAATGTCCAAGTTTCTTCTTTAATCCATAAAAACAGGTTCAGTGAGTTTGTTGACTTTTAATGGGAATAATACCATATAAAACAAACAATGAGTTTAATTCGATATCATTTCCCTCAAATAATATCATTAAACTACCAATCATTTCCAAAATCCCATCAGACTAGCATGCCACGTTCTTGTGGACGTATACTAATCCAAACGATTTTATAATTGGATTTTTACTTTGGTCGTACATCATTATAGCAGTGACTCCGATGGGGAGGATACTATAAAGCGTACCTAAGTGTATACCATTTCTCAGTACTAAGTCCACCGCTCGGGAACTACATGTCCACCGCAAGCCACGTTCTTGTGGACGTTTACGTTGACATGCGGTCCTCCACGACTTTCTATAACTGTCGAGCCTCAATTAATCCCAAAGTTCCATTTCCATTTAGCAAGCCACGTTCTTGTGGACGTTTACTAAAACAAACAACTTTATTAATTGAATCTCACTTATTTAAATGTCATAGAATCTTTAATTAACCCAAAGTACCGTTTCCATTTAGCAAGCCACGTTCTTGTGGACGTTTACTAAAACAAACAACTTTGTTAATTGACTCTTACATTTATTAAATTTCACAATTTATTAATCAAAGCTTGATATCTCGTAAGTGAAACTCGAAGTTTCTAACCAGCGATCAATCATGCAATTGAGCCCTATCTCTCATTAGGTGAGGGAGCCAACCAGACAATCGATCTAGTCATCGAATGACTCGAAAGTCTCTAATCTGTGTCATCGACATAACCAAGCGCTTTGGCTCCATTCCACTCCCCGGGGTGAGAATGAGTCGAGTTGAAATTAGTCTTTGAAAGACAGATTAGGCATTGCTTTGAGAAATATAATTGTTTAATTCTATAAGAAGATTTTTAATTAGAATTTTAATCCAGTGATATCCGTGTATCGACTTTATCCGATAGGGAGGATGACACTAAAGCCAACTCGTAAGTCAATACACATCACATTCAAAACAGAGAATGGAGACCGCGGGATTGTTTCCAATCCCTCTCCCACTTAGTATTTTACGATTGAGGGATAACATGCATAAAATAATTAAGCATAATAAAAAGCACGTAAAAAGCAATTAACGTGGCCCCGATTATTATGGCTTTAAGTATTCTCCAATGCACGTCTCTTGGAACTTCATCTCGTTGCTCGTCTCGATCTCGATCCACCACCGACTCGCTCGAAGGTCAAGAGACGAATGCTGGAAATCGATATCCCGGGCTATTAAAATTTGCGGAAAAATAACCCGAACGAAATCCTTCATCGCCGGAGATTGGATCCCCGACTCATCCGCAGGAGTCCGACCTTTGGAGACTACGCGCCCGAAAACACGCAGCCCGCCCCCAGCCGATTTTCTCCCACGAGTCAGATCCATGAACGCGAACACCAACGAACCGGGCTCGACGAGAGTAACATCGCCGCGGGATGAACCCGCGGCTAGAAACCCTAGCCGAACCCCGCTAGGGTTCGCGATCGCCGTGCATGGCGATCGCCGGGGATGCACGGCATCCCCGCGGGGCTGATCCAATCAGCACCCGCCGGCGGTGAGTCCGGCGACTCACCGCCACCACCTCACGGGGTGGAGGGCCCCCAGCCGCGGCACCAGCCCGCGGCTGCCCTCCGCGATCGACTTCGGTCGATCGCCCGCTCCGGCTTCGGCCGGAGCTTCCCCGTGCGCACGCCGCCGTCCAGGGAGGTCGGGGAGGCCATCTGCCGTGGCTCCAGCCCACGGCGGCTTCCCCAGCGATCGACCCTTGGTCGATCGCGTGCCCCGGCGTCCAGCCGGGGCTGTTCCTTGGCGCGGTTACCGGCGATCGAAACCCTAGGTTTCGGTCGCCCCCTTTCGATCTTCGCCGGGGATCTCGAATCCCCGTCCCCGAAGTTCGTACGTTTATCCGGATCGTGTGTTCATGTATACGCTACAATTAACATCACATAAAATCATAAAAGAGGGTTTATGATTTTTTACCTTCGATTCGTTGTGCCGAGAAACGAAATCAAACACCTTTGATGACCTTGCGATCTTCCCACGTATTCCTTGCACTCCGTTCGAACGTCGTGTGGGCGACGATCTATCGAACTCCTATGGATCTTCCTCACTCTCAAGACTTTATGATTGGCGTAGGTCAATTAATTGTGTTATGAAAAGTGAAGACCATGTAGTGCTTATATAGGCTACGTAGGGGATCATAAGGAGAATAAATATTGGGCTTCTAAATATTGAAGATTAAATTGGGTCCAACCCAAATCCATTAATCCTTATCAATATTAAATTTTATTTATTTTCCACTATATAAATAAAATTGCACTCCCAATATTATTCCATATTATATCAAATAATATTTCTCCGGTAGTATTATATATTCCGTGTATTTAAGATTTAAATATCCATGAATAAATTTATTTATTGCTCAATAAATATTATTCATCTCTTATATCCGAGACTAGTACCATTCAACCTTAATTATTATGCGGATTAAATCCACCTGCAGGGTTTACATAATAATTCCTTATGAACTCATCTCGGGGATATTATCAACCCTTACGGGATACACTTTCCCGTCAAGTATTCACGGCATGCCATATATAAAATATAGTGACCCAACTTAACCGGTAATTAACCCAATTATCAAACCGGTTAATTCCTTTGGTAAATCAAAGTCACTTATATTAAATATACACACCCGCAATAGTTTCGGGGATTAAGAATAAAATACACTGAGACTCAAATCGATTATCGCCGGCAATCCTAATCGATGAATTTCAAGCTGATCCGCCCAATACACCAAGTGTACAAGTGTGATAAAATAATTAAGATAAATTATTTTCTCTCTCACACAACGACTATACCGATGGATTAGTTCGTGTCCATCTAGGTCGTGAGCAACTGTTCGATTAAATACGAGTAACCGATAGTATGATCTTCTGTGTGCCCATGCAACACCATACTAACTACAATGTATAAAATCCAGAACTATATTTTGCATATTTAATTAAATGCAAATAATTGTTTATTAATTAAATAGGTTAAATGCTATGACAGGGAGTTTACCGATACTTAAATCTAGACATTAAGTACATAACTCCAACAATCTCCCACTTGTACTAAGGTCTAGTCATTTCCTCCAAACTCCCGACTCCCATACTCATCACGTGCTTAAGTTATACTTCCCAGAAGTATCATGTGAATGAGCAATCTAGGTTGCCGCTCTGAAGTTATCTTGGTGATTACTGCGTCGTCTCTCTGACGATGATTCGTATCAGGTGGTACTTGCTCTATGTGTTATCATCATCTTTTGAACTTATGACTTCTTCCAGTTTACCATGCACCGCTATGTACATAGCCTTTGGTGAACCAAGAGTCATGTCCAAGTTCAGAGGTCATTCTGGAACCTAACCAAAATTTCCGCTGCCTCTGAGGCTGCTATTCGGTTTATGATAGAGTCCGAGAAGCTTCACGCTTATCACTCTTTCTTCCTTAGGTTCCACCTCTTCTAAAAGTGAACACATAGCCTGATATCGACTTACACTGGTCCATTCTCTGTTTTTTATCTGAGAAAGCGTAATCTAAGAAGATTTCGTATTGCCAGTAATCCTGTACTTCCAAGTACTTTTACAGCATTCGAATATTTCTTATCCAGATTACTTTGATATCCTCCCACTACGCTAACCGCATAGTTGATATCAGGTTCTTGTTTTATAACACCTCATTTACAAAGCCCTTTACACTCGAAGTGTAAGATTCTGCTTTGTTTATATCTATCTCCTTCATGTGTTCCAGACACATACCTTAGATAGATGCATTCTGTTCTCGTAAGGCAATAACCTTTCTCAGAATAGTGCATGTTAAAAACAAACCATAATCGTATAAGATATCTAAAGAGAAGTACAAATGTTCTTATCTAGAGATCGAAAGATTTCTAAGAACATGACCCAACTTCATCTTAATCTTATATTTCGATTTACTTAGACAACCTCTATTTTATGTCTGATAATGCTTTTACATTGTGGCCAATGATGAAGTGTTATCTACATAAAATCCCGAGAAACACCACCTTGTTTCCATTACGTCTCCAATACACCAATCTTGTCTATGCTTCTTGATGAATCCATACAATGGACTATCTCATCAATTTGCAAGTTCCACGATTCATAGCTTTAATTCAATCCATAAATGAATTCACTAAGCTTGTACCTCTAAATGGTCTTGCCTCTTAACAATATCATTGCTTTCCAAGTAGGCACATTTAGATTAGTACTGCCCCCTATGCAGAACTAGGGATCGATTTCATGTCTACTAGATCCAGAGTTTAAAACTCCTCCAGTCTTATGAACATCTCCGGTTGCTTAACAACCTCCCACTGCAATGGCGTTCCGGTGTATAACAGTAATAACATTAGGTGCAGTTAGTGGTGTACTACTACTCGGTTAGGCTGGTTCTCAGTCTTCTCTTTCCTCATTATAAAGTACTTTGTCAGTTAGGGCATTGTAGTTCATCCAATAGTCTTCCTCTAAGAACCGGGCGAAGACACCATTCTGGTTCGCAGTACTATTGAACATACAATTACTTGTTCTTCTAGGATATTCTACAATTACATCGAATGTGTCATTGTATCCAGAAATATCCATAGAACATAGGTAGTTCCGAATAAACTTGTTCTTTTACTATTAGAATCCCATTCCTTATTCCTGACACACCATGTCTACACATCAGTGTATGGTGCAGTCGTTTGAGACTTAATCTCAACTTTTGATTTATGCTATGTGTTATTTAGATAGGCGATAGCCTCCGCGAACTAGTCGCAGGCTTCCAATGGATATACTTTGAAGGATCCCCATAATGGCTTTGTGTTGAAAACACTCCGCTTTTATGGCACATCAAGTATTCTAATCCACCTTTGAGTATTCTTTAAAGAACGACTCGTACTTCTCTAATTACACATATGTCTGCATATATCATCTTTGACCATTCTTAATACTTGTCCGAATTCCATCCTTTATCCAGAAAAAAATTGATTTAGTTGTATCACCTTTCAAGATCGATTCTTAGGTCGGGAGGTCCATTCCTCCAACTATAATTGATCAAATCAATTTCGACCTTCTGAATCCCTTTTGAATAGATACTACCAAGTTCAAGAATTCACAAGTATAATGATTGATAAAGAAATACATCCAATAAGTAAAATAAGTTATAACGGTTTGTTGCATTGTGGTAGACTAAGGATTCATCACTCACATATTGCTATCTAATGTACCAGAATAGATACTACCATTATTTCTTATCTAAATCATCAAATGATTAAAGAAATAAAATATCCATTAATAATAGAAATCCAGAACAAAAGTTCTTTCTAAAAGGTACAAAGCAATAAACTTGAAATGAAATCCTATAACTATCAAACAGATAGATAAATGTCTTCCACTGCAACCGCTGCTTCCTCAACAGCTTCGCCCATGTGGACTCGAACTTTTCTTCTCTAAGTCGCTGGGTTTTCTGGAACCCCTTTGAGAGGACAAGATGTAGACCCCCAGTACTCAGACTGCTTTCCTTGGGGATGTTTGCCCGAAGGCTTCTTTATCCCACCCTTTGGTCCAAGTCCTTTAGGACCACTGGACCCCCTTGTCTTCTTCTCCTTTCCTTTGCCCTTAGGTTCGAAACCTTTGGCTTTGACTATAAGAGCTCGCGATTGTTTCAACTCGTCCAAAAGATCCATCATCTCAAAAACATGATCAAGTGTTTCATCGAAGTAACAGATCTTTATGAGTATCCTCATCGCCTCTTTTCTAGCCTTCTCATCATGTCCAAACAGCAACTTGAGTTTGAGCATGACATCATGATTAGTGGCTAATGCACGAGCACTACCCCACCTTTCAAAGTCAAAAATCTCCTCCTCAGTTGAGTTAATGGTGAGTCCAGGAGGACAAGTTTCACTGAGTACATCTTTGTACTCCTTTGCAGTCTGAGCAATGTCTAACTCTTCTTTCCATTCAATACAGTATGGAACCAGTGCGTTAATTTCCTCAAGTATCAACAAAAGTGGATTCATAGCAATTCTCTAAACCTATAAGCACATTTAAACAAACAATTAATTTAATATCCGACGTTATCTCCCCAGAACAACATCATTAAATTACTAATCACATCTAAAATCCCATCAGGTAAGGCAAGCCACGTGGTGTGGACGTTTACCCACCCAAATGATTTAGCAATTAGATTTTCTTTGGTCATACATCGCTTATAGCGGAACCTCGTGGGGAGGAATACTACAAGGCGTATCTAAGTGTAAACCATTACTCAGCACCAAAGTAAATTACTTGGAATCGCTACATCACCGCAAGCCACGTGGTGTGGACGTTTACGATAACTTCACAACTCTTCATAATTACTTACAACTGTCTACATCAATTAATCCAAAGTCCGTCAGCACAGCAAGCCACGTGGTGTGGACGTTTACTATACTAAGAGACTTTTATAATTGACTCCCAATTACTTGATCCATTTAATCTCGTAAATCAAGACGTGGAGAATCATAAGTGAAACTCGAAGTTTCTAACCAGTGATTCGCCATGCGAACGACCCTATCTCTCATAAATGAGGGAGCCGAGCAGACAAGCGACCCATCTATCAAAGAATGGCACGGAAGTCTCTAATTTGTGTCCTCTACATGACCAAGTGGCTCTGGCTCCATTCCACTCCCCGGGGTGAGAATGAGTCGACTTGAAGTCAGTTTCAGAAAGACAAATTAGGCATTGTTTGATAAATTTGATCAATGTTTCTTGTAAAAGGAATTACAAGAATTCTCCTCCAATGACTCGTCTATACGAACTTCGAAAGTCCATAAGAGTCACCAAGAGAACAGTAATGGAGACCATGGGAATGTTTCCATCCCCTCTCCCACTTAGCTTTTTATAATAAAGGGATACGCTATCTAGTGCATAAAAAATAAACACATATAGCATGCATACAAGCAATAAAGCACATAGTATCACATAGTCAAAATAATGCTAGAAAATTATTTTCCGACTATCATGGCTTTATTCCATCTCCGTACGCATCTTCTAGTCTTCAGTCTTCGTTCTTGAATGCTCCATGTGACGAGAATATTAATCTCTAATATTTAAATCTATTTATTTTCAATTAATCCAAAAGTTACTTAATTCGAAAATTAAGTCAATCGAATATATCAAAATTAAAATTAAATATTATTAATATTTTTATTTATCTATTTTCCTATCTAGTTCTATTAAAACTCTAGAATAATCTATCCAAATAAAATTGGAATACTCTAGAAGTTATCTATAATAGAACAAGGAAAAATAAATTAGGACTTACTACTTTCCAAATTTATTTTTTTATTCCTAATCCATGAATATTCCCATGAGTAGGAATAATCAAATAGGAAAAATAAATTTAGTACTAAATTAATTAAATTTCTAATCTATGAATATTTCCATGAAGAAAATAAATCAATAGAAAATAAAATTAATTTAAATTAATTCTTTTCCTAAACCATGAGAGTTTTCCAAAAAAAAAGAAAGTACTCAAATAGGAAAAATCCGAATTAATTTGGAAAGTGGATCTTGGTAGGAGTAGCATGAGATCGGGAGACCCCACGCCACCCCACCTTCGACCAACCGGCCCACGGGGAGGAGCACCGCCGCCCAGCCACGCCGGCCAGCCACCGAACCGGCGGCAGCCCGCGGCAGGGGCGATCGAGCCCCTCGCCCATGCCATCGATCGATCTCATCATGGGATCGATCCAATCGATCCCCGGTCCTCCCTCACGTCTTCTCCTTCGTCACATGTTCTTCGTCTTCCGGCGATCGTCTCAACATCGAACCAACGTAATTAAAATTACAAGAATTAAATTACAATTATCCGGTATCGATTCTATACATGAAATCGACCCTATACATTTTCCGGAAAAACAAAGAACGTAATAATAAATCCTAAATTCGGTCAACCCCCGAATTTTTTACTATTACAAACATTCATCCACAAAAAACGAATCTCGACATGTCCGAGAGTTTAATAATCATGATAATTAATTAATAAACAATAATTAATTAAATCCAACCATGATAGCCGGAGATCCTGCAAGGTAGAACAATAATCGAGCATATACATGAACACGAAACCAAACGCTCTGATACCATTTGCTGGAAATCGATATCCCGGGCTATTAAAATTTGCGGAAAAATAACCCGAACGAAATCCTTCATCGCCGGAGATTGGATCCCCGACTCATCCGCAGGAGTCCGACCTTTGGAGACTACGCGCCCGAAAACACGCAGCCCGCCCCCAGCCGATTTTCTCCCACGAGTCAGATCCATGAACGCGAACACCAACGAACCGGGCTCGACGAGAGTAACATCGCCGCGGGATGAACCCGCGGCTAGAAACCCTAGCCGAACCCCGCTAGGGTTCGCGATCGCCGTGCATGGCGATCGCCGGGGATGCACGGCATCCCCGCGGGGCTGATCCAATCAGCACCCGCCGGCGGTGAGTCCGGCGACTCACCGCCACCACCTCACGGGGTGGAGGGCCCCCAGCCGCGGCACCAGCCCGCGGCTGCCCTCCGCGATCGACTTCGGTCGATCGCCCGCTCCGGCTTCGGCCGGAGCTTCCCCGTGCGCACGCCGCCGTCCAGGGAGGTCGGGGAGGCCATCTGTCGTGGCTCCAGCCCACGGCGGCTTCCCCAGCGATCGACCCTTGGTCGATCGCGTGCCCCGGCGTCCAGACGGGGCTGCTCCTTGGCGCGGTTACCGGCGATCGAAACCCTAGGTTTCGGTCGCCCCCTTTCGATCTTCGCCGGGGATCTCGAATCCCCGTCCCCGAAGTTCGTACGTTTATCCGGATCGTGTGTTCATGTATACGCTACAATTAACATCACATAAAATCATAAAAGAGGGTTTATGATTTTTTACCTTCGATTCGTTGTGCGGAGAAACGAAATCAAACACCTTTGATGACCTTGCGATCTTCCCACGTATTCCTTGCACTCCGTTCGAACGTCGTGTGGGCGACGATCTATCGAACTCCTATGGATCTTCCTCACTCTCAAGACTTTATGATTGGCGTAGGTCAATTAATTGTGTTATGAAAAGTGAAGACCATGTAGTGCTTATATAGGCTACGTAGGGGATCATAAGGAGAATAAATATTGGGCTTCTAAATATTGAAGATTAAATTGGGTCCAACCCAAATCCATTAATCCTTATCAATATTAAATTTTATTTATTTTCCACTATATAAATAAAATTGCACTCCCAATATTATTCCATATTATATCAAATAATATTTCTCCGGTAGTATTATATATTCCGTGTATTTAAGATTTAAATATCCATGAATAAATTTATTTATTGCTCAATAAATATTATTCATCTATTATATCCGAGACTAGTACCATTCAACCTTAATTATTATGCGGATTAAATCCACCTGCAGGGTTTACATAATAATTCCTTATGAACTCATCTCGGGGATATTATCAACCCTTACGGGATACACTTTCCCGTCAAGTATTCACGGCATGCCATATATAAAATATAGTGACCCAGCTTAACCGGTAATTAACCCAATTATCAAACCGGTTAATTCCTTTGGTAAATCAAAGTCACTTATATTAAATATACACACCCGCAATAGTTTCGGGGATTAAGAATAAAATACACTGAGACTCAAATCGATTATCGCCGGCAATCCTAATCGATGAATTTCAAGCTGATCCGCCCAATACACCAAGTGTACAAGTGTGATAAAATAATTAAGATAAATTATTTTCTCTCTCACACAACGACTATACCGATGGATTAGTTCGTGTCCATCTAGGTCGTGAGCAACTGTTCGATTAAATACGAGTAACCGATAGTATGATCTTCTGTGTGCCCATGCAACACCATACTAACTACAACGTATAAAATCCAGAACTATATTTTGCATATTTAATTAAATGCAAATAATTGTTTATTAATTAAATAGGTTAAATGCTATGACAGGGAGTTTACCGATACTTAAATCTAGACATTAAGTACATAACTCCAACAACGAACTCCTCCCACCGGAGCCTCGTCCCGAGCCTCGTTGAGTCGTCCGTGGGGTCGAACGAACCCCAGCCCCGCTGCTGCCCGTCACGAACACGGGGTGTGTTCGATGGCTGCCCGTTGCCGGTTCGTTCTTCTCGATCCTCGTTTCTCCGGGTTTTGGTCTCGTCTCGATCCACCAAAATTAGTAAGAAAAATTACAAGAATAAACTTACTAAATCCGGCATCGATCCTATACAAGGTGATCGACCCTATACATGTCCCGGATACAACGAAAATAAATAAACCTAACGACTCACCCCGTCGTTTTTATCTATTACAAACAAGCATCGTTTTCCAAAAACAAAACAATCTCGACAAGCCCGAGAGTTTAACAAACCACAACAAAATTATCATACAACATCCCATAATGTTGGCCATAATAATCGGGTTCAACCTGCAAGGTAAATCGTACGAACTATACAACAAACCGAGAAACCGGCTCTGATACCAATTGTTGGAAATCGACTACCCGGGACATGTCCGTTCGACTACTCGAACATCCGGACAAGCCCAGTCGACCCCCGGCGTGCCCACTGTACTTAACACGAAGCCCTAGACTCGTATCACGCCCAGCCATTGCACCGAAAGTGCAACCGCGCGAAAACGAGGCATACTGCCCTGTCTGTCGGCCGACATCGAATTACTCATGAAATGATGTCGCCCGACAGGGCAATGTCGCCCGACATTGAATCCTTCAGTAACTGATGTCGGCCGACATCGTCGCGATTCCAACAGCGGGTTTTGCCCGTTATGGCTGTTCCGACGAGATTTTCTCGATCCGACTGCCACGCTGGAGATCAGAGACCTCCCAGCAGTCCGAGAACATCAAATCCAAGCCAAGTAAACCAATCTTTGGTTCGTTGTATAATTACGTACGAGATCGAATCGAAACAATGCGGAAATAGGGTTTCGATTCCATACCTTTGTCGCGTGATTCGGAGAAGCCGAATTGACAGAGACCTCAAGTCTTCTAGCGTGTATCCTAGCCCTCTTGCTCCAGCCGATGTGTGGGCATCGATCCGCTTGGAGTTTCTCTTCTTCTTCTCTCTCAAACCCCAGCGTAAGAAAAATAAGTTTCTGTCTCAGAAATATATTTGCGCTAGCTTTTTATTTCTTCAGAAAAATATAATTGCGCTAGTCTATTTATTTTCACGGAAAAATTATTGCGCTAACAATTAATTTTTCTCCGCAAAAATAAAATAGCGGCGTTCTGTAGGTTTAGAGAAGAGAGACGAGGGTTTTATATAGGCCACACTAGGGACCCATAGGCAATTAATTAATTAGGCTTAAATTGCAATTTAATTAACTTGGTGTCCCAAAAAGAAAACCTTAATTAAATTCCACTATAAAATTATAAATGATTTCCCAATTAATTAATTCAAATTATTCCGTCAATAATTTTCCCGCCGTATTACATATATGATTTTCCCCGTGTTTAAGATATCGCATGTCCATGAATTAATTAATTACTAATAATTAAATTAATTCATTTCTTATTATCCGAGACTAGTACCACTCATCCTTATTATCATGTGGAACGAATCCACCTGCAGGGTTTACATGATAAACTTTATGAGCTCATCTCGGGGACATCATCAACCCAATAAATGGGACACGGTTTCCTGTCTATAATCTATAGCATGCCGTGTGTACAATACCGATTCCCAATCTACCGAGAATATTGACTAATCAATTAATCTCACTCATTGTCACATCAAAGAACCGAGCATGGGACACACGCACCTATAATTATATAGGGATTAAGAACTCACATATCCGTAATATCTGAGGTCTAGTTCGATTACTCCGATTAGTATAAATCGAACGCCCTCCCGTGGTCCTGCTCAATACACCAAGTGTACGAGTGTAACATGATAGGCAAGACCGACTATCTACCAGTCACACTACGACGTACCGATGGATTGTCCCTGTCCATCTAAGTCGTGAGCTATTGTTCGATAGTATACGAGTAACCGACAGCATGATCTTCCGCGTGTCTCCTCACGCCATACTGTCTACAACGTATACATCAAGGACTATTGCATTAAATGCAATCATGCTTGAATCATATCTCGAATTAAGGTATAGATAAGGAGTTCCGTATTTGCACTAAACTAGACATTTAGAATACAACTCCATCATCTCTGGCACTTGTCACAGCTCCTGCACCACTCAAAACAATCTCTCAAGAGAGTTGTCCAATAAAAACCACAGTCAAGTACCTTCCTTGCTGTACGTCGGTGGCCGAAATGTCCTCCGCAGGCTTGCTCATGGCAGTGCTTCAGAATGTCTGCTTGCTCAACTTCAGGAATGCAACGTCTCAGTACTTGGTCTTCTCCCCTCTTCCACATGTAGGGGTCGTCCCAAATGTACTTCTTGCTCTCCCGCTTGAGTTTGTTCTTACCGTAGAGGGTCATGTCTTCCCTTATATCTCCTGTGACTATGTAGTTGGCCAGGTCTGCATACCATGGCTCCCCCGAGTGGGTTGAAATCTGATATAAGTACTCATCTGGAAAAGTCTCCGTGATGGGCATGCCTTCTTCTCGCTGGATTATCCTGCTCAAGTGGTCAGCCACTAAGTTTTGGTTACCTGACTTGTCTCTGATTTCGATGTCGAACTCTTGTAGCAACAAGATCCATCTTATCAGCCGTGGCTTGGTCTCCTTCTTGGCCATTAAGTACTTCAGCGCGGCATGGTCAGTGTAGACTATGGTTTTGCTCCCGAGCAAGTAAGATCTGAACTTCTCGAACGCAAACACCACAGCTAGTAGTTCTTTCTCCGTGGTTGCGTAGTTGCATTGAGCAGGGTTCAATGTCTTGGATGCATAGTAGATTACATGCCGTTCCTTTCCTTTCATCTGCCCAAGTACGGCACCCACGGCGTACCCACTCGCGTTGCACATAAGCTCAAATGGCATTCCCCATTCTGGTGGCTGGATGATGGGGGCAGTGACTAACCTCTCCTTGAGGTGGTTGAAGGCAGCTTGACAGTCATCATCAAAGTTCCAGTCAACCTCATTTTGTAATAGCCTGGTTAGAGGTTGGGCAATCTTGGCAAAGTCTCTCACGAACCTCCTGTAGAACCCAGCGTGCCCAAGGAAGCCTCTGACTTGCTTGACATTCCTTGGATAAGGCAGCTTTGATATGGTCTCTATTTTGGCTCGGTCGACTTCAATTCCCTTGGCAGAGACTACGTGCCCAAACACTATCCCTTCTTCAACCATAAAGTGACATTTCTCGTAGTTAAGTACCAAAAATTTTTCCACACATCTGCTGAGGGCCAACTCCAGGTTGTTCAAGCATGTCTCGAACGAGCTGCCATATACAGTAAAGGCATCCATGAAAACTTCTATCCCTTGCTCGAGCAGATCGGCAAAGATGCTCATCATGCATCTCTGGAAGGTGCCAGGGGCGTTGCATAGACCGAATGGCATGCGTCGATATGCAAAGGTACCATATGGGCAAGTGAAAGTGGTCTTGTCTTGGTCTTCTGGGGCCACCCAAATCTGCATGTAGCCCGAGTATCCGTCGAGGAAACAGAAATGGGTTTTCCCGGCTAGCCTCTCGAGCATCTCGTCAATGAAAGGTAGGGGGAAGTGGTCTTTCTTTGTTACCTTGTTTAACTTCCTGTAGTCTATGCACACTCTCCATCCGGTTTGAAGTCGAGTGGCTATCTGCTCCTTTTTCTCGTTCTCGATCACTTGAATTCCTGACTTCTTGGGCACCACATGAACTGGACTTACCCATTTGCTGTCTGAGACAGGGTAGATAATGCCCAAGTTGAGCAGCTTGAGTATCTCCTTGAGCACTACCTCCTTCATAGCGGGGTTCAGTTTTCTCTGTGGATCGCGCACTGGATTTGACTCTTCCTCGAGCAATATGTGGTGTTGGCATATGGTGGGGCTGATTCCCCGTATATCTGCTAAGGTCCATCCAATGGCTTGCTTGTACTGGTCAAGGATGTTCCTCAGCCTGCTTTCTTCCTCCTTTTCCAGTTTCGAACTTATGATCACGGGCAATGTATCATTTTGCCTAAGGAACATGTACTTGAGATGTGCAGGGAGTTTCTTCAATTCTAACTCTGGTGGCTTCTCCAGGAATGGTACCATGATCGTGACTTCATGGGGTGGCAACTTGCTCATGCCCATAGGGTGATTCTCTAGAGCTCCCAGTTGCTCAACTATCTGTTGAACTTCAAGTTGCTCATCCTCTGCATCTTCTCTGGTCAGTCCCCTTTGTATCACCAGATCTTCTTTGTCAGAGACTCCATATCCTAGAGCTTGCTCCTCGATCAATTCATCAATCTGGTCAACATAATGCACTTGCTCGGTATCTTCTGGGTGCTTCATTGACTTGAACAAGTCGAATGTGACCGTTTCTCCTTCAAACTTACAGGTTAGCTTTCCAGTCTCGCAGTCAATGTGCGTCCTTGCTGTCTTCAAGAATGGCCTGCCCAAGATCATCACTGGCTGCTTGCTTGATCTCCCCATGTCCAAGACATAGAAATCGGCAGGGAAGATGAGCTCCTCTACCTTGACCAATACATCTTCCAGAATTCCCTCGGGGTACACATTTGATCTGTCTGCCAACTGGATTACTACCCTTGTCGATTTCATCGGCCCTATACACAAGTCTTCGTACATTGACTTAGGCATAACATTGATCGATGCTCCCAAGTCGAGCATGGCTTTTTCTATGTTCATGTTGCCTATTATGCAGGGAATATAGAACATTCCAGGGTCTGCACATTTCCTTGGTACATTCCTCTGGAGTACCGCTGAAACATTCTCCCCTACTTCGAACTTGGCATCATCTTGATATTTCACCTTTTTGGTGCATAGCTCCTTGAGGAATTTGGCACATCTGGGCATGGACTTCAGAATGGTCAACAGAGGCATGTTGATTTCCACCTTTTTAAACATCTGGAACATCTCATTGGTGTCCTCTTTTTCCTTCTTCTTGCTCAATCTGCCTGGAAAAGGAGGGTAGATTTTTGGTGGTGTTCCTGCTTGGGCGGGTACCGCTGTTTCCTTCTGTTTTGGTGGTATCAGCTCAAGTTCTTCTTCTGACTCTTCATCCTCGTTGACTTCTTGAACAGTTCCTTCCACTTGAGATGGTGGAGTGGGCTTCTTTGGCACTTCAGCAAGGACCTTTCCATTTTTAAGGTGGATTGCATTCAATTGGGCGTTGTTTAGCTCAATTTGGGGAGGTAGACCGCTGGTCTTCTTTTTCATCTCAGTCATCGCCTGGGTCAAGTGCGCCAGTTGGGCATTGATGTTCTGGAATTGCCCGCGCGACTCAAGCATTTGAGCGTTTATATTCTGCAGTTGACCTCGAGTCTCAACCTTGTACTTCTCGTTGTCCTGCTTGTACCGGTCATTCTCCTGCTGGGCTTTGATATTTTCATTGACAAAGGTCTGCATCATATCTGCCAAAGTCGGGCCATTGCTCTAGTTCTGCTGGTTGCCCTGATTTTGGTAGTTGTTCCTCTGATGATTGTTCTGGCCGTGGTATTGCTGGCCTTGATTTCCTTGGTTCCCTCCGCCCTGGTAGTTGTTGTTTCCATACCGGTTGTTGTCATGATTTTTCCAGTTGTTCGAGTTGTACGTTTTCCCATTGGGCCTTTGTCCGTTCCCATTGTTCTGCATTATCACCTTGACCTCTTCGTCAAAAAGCTCAGGGCACTCGTCAGTGGCATGGTTACTTTCCTTGCAGATTTGGCACGCCTCGACTCCTCTCTTTAGCCCTGGGTTTTGGTTGAGCACCAGTTGCTCAACTATGTTGCACAGTTTGTCCAATTTGACTTCAGTTGCAGATGGTACGGGCAAGTTGTTCCTGGGTAGGTCACTGCCATCCTCCCTTGTTTCTTCGGCCATTTCCTTGAAGATTTTGAATGCTTCGTCGGCCCTCTTGTTTAGAATGGATCCTCTACAAGCTGCGTTGATCCATGTCCTCTCCGTCTCTCTTAGTCCAGAGATGAAGTACTAGACCAAGTCATGGTCAAGGATCTGATGCTGTGGGCACTTGGCCAACATCTGCTTGAACCTGACCCAGTAGTCATGGAAGTTCTCTCCTCCTCCCATCTTGATGTTGTTGATCTTCTTCCTCATCTGCTGGATGCATGCAGCTGGGAAGTACTTCTCAAGGAACTTCTGCTGAAGCTGACTCCAGGTGGTCACTTCTCCAGCAGGTAGAGTGTAAAGCCACTCTCGGGCACCTTCGGCCAGTGAGAAAGGGAAGGCTAGGAGCCTGATGTATTCCCCTAGCCCTTCACTTGCTCGGATGGTGCCACATGCCAATTCAAAATCTTGGAGGTGTCTCTGGGGATCCTCTAAGGGCATGTCACTGAACTTGGGCAAGATCTGGATGAAACCGTGCTTCATCTCCCAAGTATTGTTTTCAACCGTGGGCAAGGTGATGCCCAGTGGTTTCAGATTCAAGTTCTCTGGGAACATCGTGTCCCTCAACGTCTTGGCTCTCTCTTCTCCCATCCTTGATCGCGTAGGTGACCTGGATGTGTTCGGTGAATCTTCTCTCGATGTGTCCGAGATCGACTCTCCTGTCTTAGTTATGGTCAACTGAGTTACTTGAGCGGCACGTGCTAATGCTTGTTTCTGCTTTGCTGCCTTCCGATTCTTCCTCGCGGTTCGCTCAATTTCAGGATCAAATAGTAGCCCTGTATCCTTGCTTCCCGATGAGTTAGAGTCCTGCATACAAAAATTGGTCAAGCGTTAGCACGGAAAACTATTGGCTTGGAATATTGCCTCCCCGGCAACGGCGCCAATTTTGACGCTACCGTCGTGGAGTAGCGCAAAATGATATTTATAGTTCCTAAACTATTCACTAGCACAAGTACTAGTAGCAAGTATAGGGTCGATCCCACGAGGAGGCGTTTTAGCTTATAGTTTTCCCGGCTTTGAATGCTCAATTGGGTTGTCACGTTTGAAAAGGTTTTGTTTTGGAGAGCAGTTGGGCACTGCCGAACCGTGGTCACCGTGTTTACTTGACTGAAAATAACAAATAACTTAAAAAGAAATAAAACTAGCATGCAACCTAATTAATAGACTGAGCAATTAACAGACTCGACTTAAGCAAATAAGAAGAAACATATAAAGACTAAAGTATCCAGGCATTGACTCCCCTGACTTCCCCCTTGACCTATGTGCTGCCGATCATCGGTACGTATATCATTTTGCTAACAGTTTTGTCTTCCAGTTATAGATCCCAAGTATTAACATCCCTATAATGTCACGCATATTAATACCCCGAACCCTCATTCGCTCTTATGTTTAAGTCCTATTAGATCTCTCTCAATAGGTATCCTGACGTTGACCAATTCGACACTATGTGACCGCATGAGTCTAAGTTGATCAAGTCGCCTTCATCCTCCAAGCAAACCCGGAATGGCCAATAGCATGCCTGGACAGACCCAAGTCATACGACCACATCTCCAGCAACATGTTGTACTTCGCGGACGCCCAGTCTCCCGGTCGCGTTGATCCACGTACTCCTGTGTTAGGCAAGTCAGGGTTCCCACTGGTCACTGTAGGATTGCCCAAGTCCCTAACATGTTTAAGTTACTACCCTGTTGAATCGGGAACAAAACTCAGCTAGTTGCTGTCATCAATAAGCCTCCCGGCACGATCACGTCTTAGGGTTGGTCAGGTTCTGTCTTTGCCCAGATACAAACAGATTAGCTACTTGACATAATTAAAACAGAAAATAAAACAAAAGAAATAAGACGAACTGAACTATGCATTAAAACGGGAAATTGTTCAAATGGAAATAAAACAAAGTACGAATTCAAAAGCATAAAAACATAAAGGAAATTGTTTTTAGCCCGAGGGCTTAACAGAAAATAAACGCCGGCGAATGGTGTTGCTCACGCGGCTGCCTTCTTCGTCACTGGTCAGGTAGGGTTCCGATCCGGATTTCTCGCTGCTCATGTGTCTCCGTTCTTCATCAGTCACTTCTTCTTAAATAGACGGGCTTCAGATGATGAGAGACGTGTGGGGGATAATACCTCCAAGTGCGGACGAGAGTCCTACTTGGGTTGGAGTTTGAATCTGGCCGTCTTTGAAGACTCCGCAAATTCCAGGACTCCTGGTACACCGACTTCCCAACGTTCCGTCTCCGTCAATGTTAGTGCTTGCCCATGTACTTCCTTCTCTGACTGATTGAAGTAGCGGACCATGTGCGGTACTTGGTCGGACTCAAGTCTTGCTCCACCTGCTGACGTCCTGGTTGCTTGCTCAACTCTGCTAGACTCTTTTCGTCAGTCTGGCTTGCTCAACGAGTGCTCTTGACCATGGAAGGTGATTTCCTTGCCTCTTTCACACAGTGCGCTCCTCTTTCCACTCCTTTACCTGCCCACCTGCAAAACTTGCCCAAGTACCCAAACGTGCCCTCCCAGACACAAATAAAGTAAAAACAAACTAAGGACTCGATTTACTTGACTCTAAAAACCTAAAAATGAGCCAAAAAATATGGCTCATCAGTCAGTTGGGGATTTGTTGTTCATCTAATAGTCTTTCTCTAAGAACCGGGCGTTAGAGCTCATAACGTCTTTCTGGTTCATAGTACTATAGAACACACAATATTTTGTTAATCTAGGATACCTTACAACCACATTGAATGTGCCGTTGTTTCCAGAAATATCCATAGAACATAGGTAGTTCCGAACAACTTGTCCTTTTACTATTAGAATCCCATTTCTTATTTCCGACACACCATTTCTACACGTAAGTGTATGGTGCAGTCATTTGAGACTTAATCCCAATCTTTGATTATGCTATGTGTTATTTAGATAGGTTGTAGACTCCACGATCAAGTCGCAGGCTTCTAATGGATATACTTCGAACGTTCCCCATAATTGCTTTGTGACTAAAACACTTCGCTTTTATGGCACATCAAGCATTCTAATCCATCTTTGAGTATTCTTAAAAGAATCACTCGCACCTTTCTTAATTACTCATACGTCTGCATAAATCAGTAATAATCAATTTCAATACTTGTCCGAATTCTATCCTTTACTGAAAGGTATGCTCAGTTGTATTATCTTCCAAATTCAATTCTTAGGTCGGAAGGTCCATTCCTTCAACTATAATTGATCAAATCAATTTCGACCTTTTGAATCTTATTTGAATAAATACTACTAAGTTTAAGAATTCAAAAGTATAATGATTTAACAAGAAATATATATAATAAGTAAAACAAGTTATAGAACGGTTTGTTGCATCGTGGTAGACTAAGGATTCATATTATATTGCTATCTAATGTACCAGAATAGATAATACCATTATTTCTTATCAAAATCATCAAATGATTACAGAAATAAAATATCCATTCATAAATAATAGAAATCCAGAACAAAAGTTCTTTCTAAAATTAAAAGGGTACATAAAGCAATAAACTTGAAATGAAATCCTATTTAACTAGATAAATGTCTTCCACTGCAACAGCTGCCTCCTCTACAGCTTTGCCCATGTAGACTCGAACTCTTCTTCTCTAAGTCGCCGCGTTTTCTGGAACCCCTGCATTTATAAATGCACATACCGTCAGTGGTTCCATATCTACACACCAGAATTCTGGTAGATAATACCGCTGACTATGTTTTTACGACTAAAGAAAAATTCGTACCTTTGAGAGGACATTCAGACTTCCAGTGTCCAGACTTATTGCATCGGAAGCACTTGCCTCTTGGCTTGGCATCCCCCACTCGTGGTCCATTCCTCTTGGCACCACTGGGTTTCCAGGCTTGCTTCCTTTTCTTGCCCCTACCTCCAACAGGCTTCAAGCCTTTGGACTTGGTAGCTACAAGCGCTTGAGACTTGCTCTTCTTGTAGATCCCCTCTGCCGCCTTCAGTTCATTCAGGAGTTGCGCAAGAGTATAAGATAGTTTACCCATATTATAACTCATGCGAAACTGCTCAAAACTAGGGGTCGGAGACTGGAGTATGATGTCGACTTGCGTCTCACCATCAATTTGAGCTCCTAGGACCTCAAGTTCATTCAACAAACTCATCATCTTAAGAACGTACTCCCCAACGGGCGTTCCTTCAGACTAAGTAGTTGTCATAAGGACTCTCATGGCTTCTTGCCTTGCCGCACGATATTTCTCCCCAAACATCTCTTTGAGGTTAGACAACATATCATAGGCGGTGTCCATCGACTGATGCTGGGTTTGGAGTACATTTGACATAGAAGCCAAAATATAACACCTAGCCATCTCATCAGCCTTTTTCCACTTCCGATATGCCTCTTTTTCCTCATTAGTTGAGGCATCCGTGGGCTCAGCAGGGCACACATCATAGAGTACAAATTTGTACTCTTCAGAAGTCAGGACAATGTCCAAATTTCTCCTCCAATCAATATAATTGGGGCAAGTGAGTTTATTCTCATTGAGTATCACAGAAAGTGGATTCATAGCTATTCTCTAAACCTATAAGCACATTTAAACAAACAATCAATTTAATATCCGATATTATCTCCCTCAAATAATATCATTAAATTACTAATTACATCTAAAATCCCATCAGATATGGTAAGCCACGATAGTGTGGACGTTTACCTATCCAAATGATTTCGTAATTAGATTTGCTTCGGTCGTACATCACTATAGCGTTACTTCGATGGGAAGAATACTATAGAGCGTACCTAAGTGTAAACCATTACTCAGCACTAAGAAGATTGTTTGAGACTCGTATGTCACCGCAAGCCACGATAGTGTGGACGTTTACGTTAACACACGATCCTTCACTTTCTTCTATAACTGTCTACATCAATTGATCCAAAATCCCATTCAGTATAGCAAGCCACGATAGTGTGGACATTTACTACACCAAAAGATTTTTACAATTGACATCCAATTACTTGAACCATTCGATTTCGTAAATCAAGACGCGGAGAGCCATAAGTGAAACTCGAAGTTTCTAACCGGTGATTCACCATGCGAACAACCCTATCTCTCATTAGATGAGGGAGCCGAGCAGACAATCGATCCATTTCAAGAAATGGTACGAAGGTCTCTAATTTGTGTCATCCACATGACCAAGTGGCTTTGGCTCCATTCCACTCCCCGGGGTGAGAATGAGTCGACTTGAAGTCAGTTTCAGAAAGACAAATTAGGCATTGTTTGATAAACTTAATCAATGTTTTTCGTAAAAGGAATTACAAGAATTCTCCTCTAATGACATGTCTATATGAACTTCGAAAGCTCATAAATGTCACCAAGAGAACAGTAATGGAGACCATGGGAATGTTTCCATCCCCTCTCCCACTTAGCTTTTTATAACAAAGGGATACGCTATCTAGTGCATAAAGTAAACACATATAGCATGCATACAAGCAATAAAGCACATAGTCTCACATAGTCAAAATAATGCTAGAAAATTATTTTCCGACTATCATGGCTTTATTCCATCTCCGTACGCATCTTCTAGTCTTCAGTCTTCGTTCTTGAATGCTCCATGTGACGAGAATATTAATCCCAATATTTAAATCTATTTATTTTTAATAAATCCAAAAGATACTTAATTCGAAAATTAAGTCAATCGAATAAATCAAAAATAAAATTAAATATTATTAATATTTTTTATTTATTTATTTTTCTTTTCTAATTCTATTAAATCTCTAGAATCTTATCCAAGTAAGACTTGGAACATTCTAGAAGATTTCTATAATAGAATAAGGAAATAAAATAAATTAGGACTCTTCTACTTTCCAAAATTAATTAATTTCCATGTCCATGAAAATTCCCATAAAATAGGAATAATCAATTAGGAAATAAATTAATTTATTAATTAATTATTTTCCTTTCAAATTCTATTAAATCTCTAGAATCCTATCCAAGTTAGACTTGAAATATTCTAGAAGACTTCCATAATAGAATAAGGAAATAAATTAATACCAATTAATTCTTTTCCTATTTCCATGAGAGTTCCCAAACTTAGGAA
Source organism: Euphrasia confusa (assembly GCA_954870475.1). NCBI lineage: Eukaryota > Viridiplantae > Streptophyta > Magnoliopsida > Lamiales > Orobanchaceae > Euphrasia > Euphrasia confusa. The sequence continues at coordinate 23,067,913 of OX940949.1, forward strand.
TACTCAAAATAGGAAAACCGAATCAATTAGGAAAGTGTATCTCGGTTAGGAGTAGTACGGGTTGGGGATCCCCTCACCACCCCCAACCGATCGACCACCACCACCGGAGGAGCGCCGCCGCCCAGCCCAGCCGACCAGCCGCCACCGTGACTGGCGGCAGCCCCAGCCGAGGGCGATCGGCCCCCTCCTCGCGGTCGATCGCTCGGGATCGATCAAGGGGTTTGATCGATCCCCGGTCCTTCGTCCTCTTCGTCTTCTTCGTCACATGCGTTCTCCGGCGGTCGTCTCGACATCAATCCAACGTAAATAAATTACAAAATAATAAATTTACAATTCCGGTATTGATTCTATACATGAAATCGACCCTATACAATTTCCGGAAAACATAGAACAATAATAATAAATCTAAATTCGGTCAACCCCCGAATTTTTACTATTACAAGCATTCATCCACACAAAACGAATCTCGACATGTCCGAGAGTTTAATAAACAAATAATCATGGTAAAATAATTAACAATTAATTAAACTATGATAGTCGGAATCCCTGCAAGGTAGAACGATAATTGAACATATACATGAACACGAAACCAAACGCTCTGATACCAATTGCTGGAATTCGATGTCCCGGGGTATCTGATGCAGGCGGAAGCAAGAACACACAAATTAAAACTCGTTGATTCTGAGAATACCCGAGAATTAATACATCAAACTTTCGTTGATTCCGAAGAATACCGAAACTTGATAAAAACCTCAACAGAGGAACCTTTTTATTTCATATCAAAACAACTTCTAATTGAATGAGAAAAACTACATATAAATAAGTATTGAAACCCTAATAAAATAAATTAAAATAATAAATAAAATAATGTTAATAGCTTGGGCAAGAAGACACAATCTTTTCCTTATTTTTCTCTGCATCATTCTCCCCCTCTTGGAGAAGGTTCGACCGCGAACCTGAAAATCGAGCACGAAGATGCCGGGATCAAACACCAATCGTCGGCAATCCCGAGGGCACAACGCAAGGGCAGCAGCTACACTTTGACGTGGCGTAGGGACAATGGCTGGAAGAACCGACGCAGGGGCAACAACTTGAGGAAGCGACACAAGGTCAACGGCAACGACATCGGGATGCAGCGCAAGAACATGAGCATGCAGATATGGTGCAGGGGTAGTATCATATCCTTTCAGCGCAAGAGCAAAAACATGTTGATGTGGTGCAGCCGTGCAGGGGTAACAACATCAAAACTCAGCACAAGTGCCACGGGGATTTCCGAAAAGGGCTCTTCATCAAATTTAGGGGGACCACCATACGTGGATGACTCTTCATCCACACATAACGTGTGAGGGTGAGAGAACGGACAAGTCTCATGACGGGAGCTAGTCGCGCCACACTCAAAGCAGCATACTACGGTCGAGGTCGATGACGACTCCACGTTGACGGCGGCGTCGGGGATAGGCTGACGACGAGAAGGCATCGTTTCGGCTCTGATACCAACTGATGCAGGCGGAAGCAGTATTAAACAAACAATTTATGATGAAATAAAAAGGTTCCTCTGTTGAGGTTTTTTATCACGTTTCGGTATTCTTCGGAATCAACGAAAGTTTGATATTTTAATTCTCGGGTATTCTCAGAATAAACGAGTTTTAATTTGTGTGTTCTTGCTTCCCTGCGTCAGTTGGTATCAGAGCCGAAACGATGACTCCCCGTCGTCAGTATGCTCGCGAAACCGCCGTTGAGGCCGCAGCCCGTCGCGACGCCGACGTCGCCGCCTTAAGCCGCCAAATCGCAGTCCTTGCTGTCGAACTTGAGGAGCTCCGCTTAGCTATCACCACTGGTTTAACGAAATCTATCCCCGTGACGCACCGATTCATCCCCGTGGCGCCGTTGGCACGTGAACCACGATCCATCCCCGCATCGATGGATGTGAATTTCGATTCAGAAGACGAATCGGTCCCGATCTGGGATGATGAGCCGATCTGGAACGACGAACCAATCCAAGATGACGAGCCGATCTGGGACGACGAACCAATCCAAGATGACGAGCCGATCTGGGACGAGGAACCAATCCAAGATGACGAGCCGGTCTGGGACGACGAGCCAATCTGGGTCGACGAGTCGTTTCCTCAAGTCACCGACATGGCGTTGATTCCTGATGCTACACTGTCGTCGCTTCATCAGACTACTGCTCCAACGCCACATCCTAAATCTGCTGCCCCCGTCATGCATCGTCATGTCGTTGCCCTTGTGCTGCATCCTGACGTCGTTGTCGCTGCCCTTGCGCTACTTCCTCACGTTGCTACTCCTGCGTCGATTCTTTCAGTCACTACCCTTGTGCCACATCAACGTGTGGATGCGCTTGCGTCGTGCCCTCTGGTTTGCCGACGATTGGTATTTGATCCCGGCATCTGCGTGCTCGATTTTCAGGTACGAGGTCGAACCTTCTCCTAGAGGGGGAGAATGATGCAGATATAAAATATAAAAATTGTGTTTTATTTATTTTAATTTATTCTATTAGGGTTTTAGTAGTACTATTTATATGTCGTTTTTCTTGTTTAGTTGAACAGTTGTTTTGAGTTGTTTATGATAAAATAAAAAGGTTCCTCTGTTGAGGTTTTTTATCAGGTTTCGGTATTCTTCGGAATCAACGAAAGTTTGATAAAAACCTCAACAGAGGAACCTTTTTATTTCATATCAAAACAACTTCTAATTGAATGAGAAAAACGACATATAAATAAGTATTGAAACCCTAATAAAATAAATTAAAATAATAAATAAAATAATGTTAATAGCTTGGCAAGAAGACACAATCTTTTCCTTATTTGTCTCTGCATCAGTATCAAAAATTGCGGAACCGATAACCCCGACCGAAATTCCATCGCCGGAAATCGATCACGAACACCACGATGTCCGGAGCCCGACCGGAGAATCGCCGCAGGATGAACCCGCGGCTAAACCCTAGCCGAGCCCCACCGTGGGGCTCGCGATCGCGCACGAGGCGATCGCTGGGGCTGCTCCGGCAGCCCCGGGCGGTGAGTCCGGCGACTAACCGCCACCGCCCGAGGAGGGCGGTTCGCCCAGCGGCGAACCCGCCGCGGCTCCAGCCGCGGATGCCCGGCGATCGACCACCACGGTCGATCGCCCACCCCGGCTCCCAGCCGGGGTTCCTCGCGTGCCGTCGAGGTCGAAGCCCTAGGGCTCGACCGCACGCCCTCGGCTCCCAGCCGAGGGTCCTTTCGATCTTCGCCGGGGATCTCGAATCCCCGTCCCCGAAGTTCGTCGTTTTCCCGGATCGTGCGTTCATGTATATATTACAATTAATTCACATAAAATCATACAAGGGAGTTTATGATTTTACCTTTGATTCGTTGTGCGGAGAAAAGAAATCAATTGAAGTCCTTTGAATCTTCCTACGTATTCCTTGCACCTCGTTCGAACGTCGTGTGGGCGACGATCCTCCGAACTCCATGGATCTACTTCACGAACTCTCTAGAATATCAACTATGATATTCTTATGGTGTATTTAATTGTGAAGACCATGTAGTGCTTTTATAGGCTACGTAGGGGATCTAAAGGAGGTGGAATATTGGGCTTCCAATATTGATGATTAAATTGAGCCCAAGCCCAAATCTATTAATCCCATCAATATTAATTAATTTATTTTCCACTATATAAATTAATTGCACTCCTAATATTAAACCATATTATATCAAATAATATTTCTCCGGTATTATTATTTATTCCGTGTATTTAAGATTTAAATATCCATGAATAAAATTAATTTATTGCTAATTAATTTATTCATCTCTTGTATCCGAAAATAGTACCATTCAACCTTAATTATTATGCGGAACAAATCCACTCATGAGGTTTACATAATAATTCCTTATGAACTCATCTCAGGGATATTATCAACCCTTCCGGGATACACTTTCCCGTCAAGTATTCACGGCATGTCATATATAAAATATAGTGACCCAACTTAACCCCTAATTAACCCAATAATTAAATCGGTTAATTCCTTTGGAAAATCAAAGTCACTTATATTAAATATACACACCCGCAATAGTATCGGGGATTGAGAATAAAATACTCTGAGACTTGAATCAATTATCAACGGCAATCCTAATTGATAAGTCTCAAGCGATCCGCTCAATACACCAAGTGTACAAGTGTGATAAAATAATTAAGACAAATTATTTTCTCTCTCACACAACGACTATACCGATGGATTGGTCCGTGTCCATCTAGGTCGTGAGCAACTGTTCGATTAAATACGAGTAACCGATAGTATGATCTTCTGTGTGGGCCCGCACACCATACTAACTACAACGTATAGAATCCATGACTATATTTTGCATATATTTAATTATCAATAATTAAATGCAAACGATTGTTTATTAATTAAATAGATTAAATGCTATGACCGAGAGTTACGGTTACTTAAATCTAGACATTAAGTACACAACTCCAACATGGTATACTCCACTCACGTTCTTTCTAACAACTCTCAGTTATCATAGTTATGTTCATTTTGGCCATGAACATTTGTCTGGTTTTGTAAGAGTGTTTAAGAATATGTCTTACTATATTTTCTTCGAAGCGGCCCCACTTCTCTCTTACATAGGTGATTTCATTTGAATCATTAATAGCCATATGTTAATCCTCACAACATATCACTGTAACATCTCTTAGGCAATGGACTTTCATGGAAATTAAATTCTCCCACATAACAGTGATAACGAAGTTAGACAATTAAGTTGTCCTTTTGAACCTAGTTCCTGGGATCTCCAGTCATATAGGTAAGGTTTTCCTTCGTCTCAACTCTCTTTCTTTAAGGCTTAAGTCCAATCCTTTAGATGACGACATTACTAACTCTTGATTTAACCATTTTTTTAGTTAATTGACTGCGATATTATCTTTAGATCTTACATAGTCTATTGAGATAACTCCAATAGAGAGTAATTGTCATACATTGTGTTCTTCAATTGACAATCACAATTAATACTTATTGGATACACATGTTTCGTCTACTTCAGATGCTCTTTATAACTTTCGATTTGATTTTGTATCAGTATGAAATTTATAATGTTTCAATATTTCATTTCATATCGAGATATAAAAAACAATTGATACAATTCAGTGTATCAACATTTTCGCTATAAATCGTTATATAGTTCTTTATATCAACATTTTGAGTATATCGAAAATAATATCAGTATTAATTTTTAAATAGTAAAATTTCGTTATATCAATAATATGTATAACGATATTTTCGATAAAATATCTAATGAATTTCTTGTTATTGAAATGATTGATACGATTTTAATATAGGATATCGTTACGGTACGTACATTATAGCATGTCCTACAACATGATCTACGTAATCTATAATAATAATTAATGTAAATCGTATTCAGTATAAAAAAATACATATTGAAAAACTAATATTATTTGAATCACCCGTAATTATTGAATTATATTTTGAATTATTAATTAAATATCTAAATCACCAGTAATTTATTTTTTGTAATGTTTTGGTTTTTAATTTTAGTTTTAAGTATTGCATTTCAATCATTACTACATTAATGAAACTTTTTTTAAATAATTATGTTAGAATGAAAGTATTATGATGTAACTAATATTTTAAAATCATAAATATAATTTTATTTTATTTCATTAAATGATAATAAAAAATATTAATAGTATATTAATTTATTTATCATTGAATATAAAATAAAAATACATATTGGCATTATAATGAGAAATGAGAATTAATCACAATTCACATGCATTAAAGTGCACATTCTCACATTATGTGCCCACCATTTATTGACTAATAAAAAATGTACCATATATTCAAAAATAGAAAATGTACCTTAGACTTTTAATTTTAATATTTGGTCTAATTATAAACTATTTAATATATTATATATAACCAATATTATATATATATATATATATATATATATATATATATATATATATATATATGATCTCTTAATTAGGGCGACAAAATTTACATTTTCTATGTTAGGTCACAAACTACCCAAAATTTACATTTTCTATGTTAGGTCACAAACTACCGCATAAAAATTGGCATATCACAAATCATAAACCAAATATTCACTTCTTAATCTCCCCCACACAGAAGTCATCTTCCGGCGATTTGCGAATTGAAGACGGTGTTGAAGTCCGGCACTTCAAAAATTGTTATTATATATTACACCTATTGTTTAGGCTAATTATATAATAGGGTCAACTTCCCATTCTAACCTTTTGTTTATTTACAAATTTTAATTAAAATTGTTTTAGTAAAAAAAAATCGCCTAGTTCTAACTTAGTTACGTAAAATTTGATATTTTTTTTAGCCCATTACGCCCAAATCAATGTTGCCCATTACGCTCAAATCAACAAATCAATGTTTTTTTTATGAAACACGTCTTTAGCAGCAATAGTTTTCTCTTGTAAATCACAATAAATATCCAAAAATTTCCGAAACTCGATAATCAAGTTAATTTGAAAATTCACTCATAACGTGTTTATCCGGCAACGCCGACGGTGAGGTTTTCGGACGGAGTCGAACAGAGAAACGACTTTTGTTTGTTTTCGGCAGAAATCCCCGGTGAGGGCTTGGGCCACTCTTCTTGCTACGAGCTGTCGGAGCATACCGCTCAATCCCGGACAACTCCGCCTCCCCGCACCATCCACTTTCCGCCGCTTAATCGCGGACAACTCCGCCTCCCCCGCACTATCCACTTTTCGCCGCTCAATCGCGGACAACTCCGTCTCCCCCGCACCATCCACTTTCCGCAAGATATCTGGCGCCTCCGTCTTCGCCGACACCTACACTCCCCTCTCCACCCTCGGCTAAATTTAAACATAGTGTTTGGTCAACTATTATAGTTATACAATAGTTCGACTCAATTTAAACATAGTGTCAAAGGTATCGACATGTTTTAATTCAACTATTATAGTTAAATAGTAGTCTTACTCAACTAACTATTATAGTTATACAGTAGTTCGCCTCATCAATTTAAACATAGTGACAAAAATATCTACATTTTTTAATTCAACTATTATAGTTACATAGTAGTCCTGCTCAACTATTATAGTTATTTAATAGTTCTCTTCTCAAATATTATAGTTAGTCAATAGTTCAACTCAATTTAAATATAGTGTCAAAAATATGACATTTTTTTAATTCAACTATTATAGTTAGTGATGCAATAACAATATACTCAACTAACAAAATAATCTTCATGTTTAATTTCTAAATTTGAAGGAAATAAAAAAATATACTCCAGTACTTATAATAACATAAATCAAAATTTAGTTTTTCTCATAGACATTTCAACAAATACCTTGCACCCGAATGTTACTTTCATCGTCTGTAACTGCCAAAGACAACATCGAACAAGCGGGGTAGACGAACAGACTTGAGGATGACAACATCGAACAAACGGGGCAACCGAACAGACTTGAGGATGCTTCTTTGAGTTGTATAAAAATAACAACGATGATACAATTGTAAGTAGGTGACATGATTTATCACCCAATTTGGGTTGAGACCGTAGCTATCCTTGGCAGCCAAGGCACAGTCGAGTTTAAGGCAGCGACGTCCAGGCTAGTAGACGGCTAGGATGATGCGGCAGACTCCCGGGATCGAAATTGGAGACTTTGGATGCTTTGGTACATGTTTGTTATAAACAAAACGCTATGAATGGCATGTAAACAACCAAAATCTAGAGACAATTTCGGAATTTACTCAAAGCCTTCATGATTTGAAATGGATTGAGAAATGGAGAACTAAAAAAGACGACATATAACTAAGAACATGGGACAAAGTATGAATAAAATAAAATTTTACTTCGATAAGATTCAGTATGGCTAGAGAAAGAATCCAAGCATACTCTTGAGAGAGAACCAATTTACGAGCCGAGGAAGATTGACTACGGGCCTTGCTGGACGAACTTGTGGGTGTCGGCGTCAACGGCGACGAGGTGCACCAGACGAAGAAATAGCCATGTTCTAGATTACAATTGTCAAAAGTATACTTGCATGAGACTTGGAATTTCCCAAAAGTTGGTCCTCCTTAAACAAACATACCGTGTTGTAGGGAAATGATTATATCAAGTTTGATTAAATTAAATAAAATAAAATTAGGCTATGTAGACACCCTTCAATATTGGGCATCTATTCCATCATGACAACATGAATTCAGTGTCAAAATCCTTTCCACCGTTGTTGATTCTTTCTTTGAAAACATGGAAACAAAGTTGTGGAAGGGGACGTTTGTTATATGCACCAATTTTCGGTTGTTAATTCTCCCCCAACTTTTCCAGTTACAAGGAATCGTTTTCGCATTATGTTTCATGCTTCTACTATAATTACAAAAGTAGAAGATCCAATCTTCTCAGTTTCAACCTTTAATTTCCTGAGTTTACAGGATGTAGTTGATGCTTGTATGAATATTAGAATCTAGGTTCATCGTTACTATTTAATTTGATTTATGAGATTCGTGCTTAAATTATATAATGTTTGGCGTTAATGGTATGAATATATGTTTAGTCCGTGATTGTTGAATCCTTTTTGTCTTTGATATTGAAGAATACACATTAACACATATAAATCCTACCGATTCAATTCAATTTTAATACATGTACATGTGGAAATAAAATATGTAAAGAGATCGATATGATGCTATATATTAGAAAGCAACAGGTATTTATATAGCCACATGAAGGTGTCGACATATACATAGAGTAATATGTAAGTATAAAATCACCCGACGAAGAAATAGCCATGTTCGAGATAACTCCACATCTTCTTTCGCAGAAGGCGGCAGTGGGTCAATTTCGGGGAGTTTCGGAGCAAAGAGTGCGCAGTATCAAAATAGTGTGCAATATCGAATGTGGTTAGGGTTTACAGATTATCAATCGTTTCATTTGTTTCATTAGCGTATATACTATTATTTAATAATCATAATTTTTATTGTGTAAGGTTATTAAAGACTTTATCAAATTTAAAATCTGCCTTACAATATAATTAAAAACAAGTTGGAACCCTATTTTTTTAACAAAATGTAAAATATTGTGTATTTTTTTTAAATATAAAAAAAATGAGGATTTTTTTACAATTAGTAAAACCAATAAACCTTATTCCCTAAATATACCTTATTGTAAATCATAAACCTATTCCTATTTTTCTCTAAATTACTTTTATAAAAATTTATCATTTCTAACATTTACATTTGGAGTATATATTTAAAATTAAAAAAAGTCTTGCCGTTTCATATAGATATACACTATTAATAAAAAGGGGAAGAAAATAATTTATAAAAATTTATCATTTCTAACATTTACATTTGGAGTATATATTTAAAATTAAAAAAAGTCTTGTCGCTTCATATAGATATACACTATTAATAAAAAGGGGAAGAAAAATGGTGAAAATATAGATAAGCAAATTCCATCCTTAGAATTGAATTGAATTGAATACCTCTCCCTAGTCCCTACAAACATGAAAACCAGTATAACATCTGCAACCACAAGAACCCCTTCAGTTTCACCACCATATTTAACTCCGACTAACCCTAACGGAACTTTGTTCCGACGAAGATATTACATAAGCATCATCCCGACTCTATCTTCCCGAGCAGTATCGTCGAGATGCAGCAAAAATGGGGGCGGCGGCGGCGGCGGCGACGGCAGCTTGAGGGACTTAGTGTCTGGGATGTTGGACGAGAGAGTAGATGATCTCCTTAACAGAGAAGAGAACAAGGGTTTGTTGGATGGGTTGGAGAAAGCCTCTGAGAGAGTTGAACTGGCGAAGAGAGAGCTTGCTCAGATCGACAACCAACAAATTCAGGCAATGGCTTTCAGGGATTATGTTACTCGCCTCGAATCTAGAGCCTCTCAGGTCCACCATTTTCGTTTTTGTTTTTTTGTTCAATACAAATTACATGAAAATTCAAACCACTTGTTGCTTGGATCGATCAATTCAATACTCACATTTCGAACACATATTCTACAACACCTCTTTGGATTGATTATACTGTATCTCTTAAATCAAGGATATTAATCGGATTTTCGTGCCTTGGGAGTCTGTCGTTTAAACCTTAGCAAATAGTGGTAATGAATTAATGGCTTGTAGTGCTCTGATGAAATAAATCGATAAATGGTGCCGACATGAAATGCTCGTTTTGGTTCTCCGTGACTTGGCAACTCAATTAGAAGATACAAATAGAAGGCTTAATTAAAAATGAATGATACCCGGAGCCTGTGTAGTTTTTTTCTTTTCTTGAAAGCAACATACAAATCTTACAAGGGTCCTATTTTACTCTCAACGCAATACATTTTCAGATTGCAGAATGCCAGAAGGAAATATCCGAAGCAAGAGCAATGGTGGAAGAAGCCGAGCGATCATTGAGCCAAGGCCAAGGTGGAAATGATATTCAGGGGGAGAGATTAGAATCTGTTAAAGCTGCTTTAATATCTGCAGCCATAGGCACGCTTGCAGAGCTTCCCATTTCCCTTAGTCGGGTTACGAGCTATTCTGAACTCGTACTCCCTCTTGCCATTACCTTTGTAAGCTGCGCACTGTTTGGGGTCACATTCAGATATGCGGTCAGACGGGACTTGGACAATTTTCAGCTGAAATCAGGGACATCTGCAGCTTTTGCCTTCGTAAAAGGTATTAAAACACGGGTTGCTTAAATCTCTTCCAAGTGAAAATAAACTCACGATTATTGTTATCTACTATAAGGTTTTTAGTAGAATGTTCCATGATGCAGGGCTAGGTAAGCTAGGAGGAGGATCACCACTGGAGATGAACGTAGACAGCTTTACATCTCATGCTTACAATGGCGCGATTTATGTTTCTGAAAGTCTTCTAGTTTTTCTATTTGCAGGAGTTGCTCTGGATTTTTTCATTAAGTTGAGAATTCTGAGTCCATTCCCAATTGATCCATCGGTTCCAAAGACATGAATGGCAAATATACAATATACACTTGACTCATTGAGACTATCACATTCAACCTTCCCTTTTTTTCTACCAAACAAGTAATAAATTACTAAATATTTTAAATAATGTAAGATGGTAATTTTAACAAATAGTGGAAAAATGAATGCACTAAAATTTTATTTCTAAACCTTAATAATTACTTTATTTGTTCTAGAAAACCAAAACTTTTGCTTTGTATTTAAAATAAAAAAAACGTACTACATATTTCTTTGGAATAGAAGGGTTATATTATTTAAGATATGTTAAGCGTGGAGATGAACTTGTGTACATATTTCTTTGGAATAGAAGGATTATATTATTTCATATATGTTAAGCATGGAGATAAACTTCTACTACTAGTAAAATAAAACTGTATTTTTTTGTTCATATTATTTCATATATGTTAAGCATGGAGATGAACTTGTACTACTAGTAAAATAAAACTGTATTTTTTTGTTCTTATGTTACACAGGCAATAAACTTAAAGAGTTGTTTGAAGAGTTGAAGGTAACAAGCCAAAACTAGAGCATATATGCTTGATCTTATGTTACACAGGCAATAAACTTGAAGAGTTGTTTGAAGAGTTGAAGGGAACAAGCCCAAAAAGGGAACAAGCCCAAAACTAGATTTTAAAACAAGAATAAGGACATTTTGCATTATTTAAAAAAGAAAATGAAACATCACATTAGTCCAATCTTGTAAATAATTCTATTAAGATGAAGAACTTTATAGGTAAGGGTTAGTGTGATAACTTCTGATAAAATCATTAATAAGGGTGTGTTTATCATTAATAAGGGTATTAAACATAACTGTTAGACAAAGAATAAGGACATTTTGCATTTTTTTTTAAAATGAAACATGACATTAGTCCAGTCCAATCTTTTAAAGATTTCTATTAAGATGAAGAACTTTATAACCTATAATGCCATTGCAATTCACACTCCTTTTCTTATAACCTCGCCATTTTACTATACACCAACTTATTAAAATTAAAATTATATTATTAATTTAATAAACTAATTAAAAACTTATATTTCAAAATTTTACTCTTATATTAAGTACTCTTATATTAAAAGGATAGTAATAATAAATACACCACCTTATTTTGATTAAATAAAAACAAATCTAGTTAATTGTTTTAGAATTTTAAAATATTAATTTAATTTATTTTAGAATTAAAAAAACATAAGATTATAATAATATAAAAAGTTTTACAATACAATGATACATATATTAAATATTAATCATTGATTTAATGTATTAACTATGGTGGATGAAATGTAAGTACTTTGCTTTTTTTTTTTATAATAATAATATACCGTATTTGCTTGCATTGTACTAACCTTTTTTTATAATAATATACCGTATTTGCTTGCATTGTACTAACCATAAAATTATATAATCTTGAGAGTAATTATTTCCATTATAATAAGCATTAAATTTAAGCACTTAAATTATATAGTATCCCTCCCAAGTCTTGTGAGAGTGTTTAAGTACTTAAATTATTTACGTCTTCTATGAAATAAAAGAAATATTTAAACATTTAATAAAATATTTAATATCCCTTCCTTACTCTTGTGAAACTAGATATTTTTAATAAAAAATGTAATTTAATCGAAATATTCATTTAAAAATACTAAATTTCAATATAATTTTTTGATAAAAGTTACAATCAATATTAACTTAAAAAATACTATATTTAAATATAATTGTAAAAAAAAGTATTTTACCTTACAAATATTTATAAATAACTAAAAATTATTTTTCAAAAAATATCACATATTTTTATTAATTTATTTAAATTATTAATGTAATTAAAATTAAAATTTTATTTTGATAACAATAATAAAAAATGATATTTAAAAAAATAATTTTTTTTTTAATTTAAAATTTTAAAAATGTCGATTTTACTTATTAAAATATTATATTCTTAATATATCATACACAAATTAAAATGAAATATTTTAATTTTTTAACTTAAATTTCAAAAAATATTTTATTTTAATTCTTTGAATTTAAATTAATTATGCGATATTGTAATTTTTCTTATTAAAAGTAGTATTACAATTTATTATTAGTTTTTTAAATTATTATTTTTGTTTATATTATTAAAATACCTTAAAACATTCAACTTAGCTAAATTATTAATATGATCAATTAAAAAAAAGTGCATTCATTTGAAATGCAATTTTTAACAAAGTTTTTGGTATTAGATGAATATTCCACCCTTCGTATTATGCCACTGGGTGTAACATAGACTAGGTTTGAGAAATTATGCCGTCACCGTTGTTTAACTGGGGAATGGCCAACCGCGATTGTTTTGGGTGAGCTAAATATTTTTGGTAATGTAAGATAGTAATTTTAACAAATAGTGGAAAAATGAATATACTAGTACAATTTTATTTCTAAACCTTAATAATTACTTTATTTGTTTTAGAGAAACAAAACTTTTGCTTCGTATTTAATAAAAAAATATAATATTTCTCTGGAATAGAAGAATTATATTATTTCAGTACGGTTAAACATGGACGATGAACTTCCAATAAAATAAAACCTTTTTTTTTCCTTACGTTACAGCAGTGTGTCCTAGCAATCAATTTGAAGAGTTGAAGGTCAAATTTTAAAACAAGAATAAGGACATTTTGGTGAGTATACAAATCTGCTTATTTGGTGTACAAGGTTCAACACATGGCCTAAAACCTGCAAAGCATGCTAGTTTTGCAGTCGACAAAAATGTTTGTGATTCTGAAAATATGAACAAATAAATAAGGGTTGCATCATCCTACATTGAGTTGGCAGATGGGAGGCATAGAGATGTCAGCAATTCCTCACCCATATTTACAACAAGGTTGGTGCTATTATTTATAATTATACACATTTGGATTAAATTTATACAAATATCACAAATCTCCTTCCCTCGTATCTCCTCCATCCGCTTCACGAGCAGACACAATGTTTAGTTGCTGTTGTAACTACAGACATGAATTAGAAAAGGCTATCAAAAACTTCATGAGCAATGGCTTTTTAATAATCTAAATTGAAATCAAACACACAATCTAAAGCGCACAAAAAGGGGATGTGGCAGTTGTATTGTATCATTGCTTACTTGCATGTACTTTACTTTTTCGGCAGTTAATTCATAAGTCAAGCTACTCATCCTGCAAAAGTGGTGAGCTGGAGAATTGAGCGTTTCACGATTTATTTATTTTGGGGAAAATTGGCTAAGAGAGACGAGTATTTATGAAAATTTAATGTTTGCTTTCACAGAGTGATGTGCACCTTGCTTGAAGTTCAGTGAGCTTAATAAGCAGCATACGTTCTCTTTCAGAAACAACTACGTCCACCTGATCACAAGCAATATATAACTGAAGATCAATAATCAGACTAATACTGACCATATAATAATGATTTTGGAGCAGTCGACTGGATATGTATACATTTCAGAATCTTGAGAGTAAACATACAAACAAGGCAAGAGTCGAGTATTTTAACTTTCTTAGCAGGAATCTCAGGCCGTTTTTGTTACTCTCTTTCACACCACTATATATATATGTGTGTGTGCGTGTGTGTGACTGTGTGTGTGTGTGTGTGTGTGTGTGTGTGTGTGTGTGTGCGTGTAGCTAACTAGAATGTAAATTGTAAGGTCCCAGCTCACCACCTCCTTGTCCAACTAATGGGTTAAATTTAAAATTTTAAAGCTATAAATACAGATCACAATGATAACAGTAATATGCCAGCATGTGATTTCAAAAACCATAAAGTAATATTTCTTTGAAATTATTGTAAATATTAATAAATTAAGTCCTTCATCAGGAATAAATATTGTAAACACATTCAAACAAGGATGCCTACCTATAAAAATCATATGAAAAATAGCCTATGTTTATTTTTTCCTAAAATCTATAATGATTATGTTGGTACATGCGATAAATTATAATTTTGCATATACCCGGATTTGCATAAATTGTACTCCCAATGTACCGAATAAACATTCAAAGGTAGCTCGACTCGACGAATAAGAGAAGTTGTTTTAATGACTAAGTTTACCCAAAAAGTAAGGGTGAAATTGTCTTTTTTACAGTGGGTAAGTAATGTTGGGTGTGGATCAAGTAAGAAAATAGTTGTAAAATTGAAATAAGATAAGATGTATTTTGAGGATTTTACAACGAGGGCGTTATATATTTTTTCCTTAAATCTTAATGATTATTGTACAATCCGATAATCACAAATGATATAAATGAGAGGCCAAAAGTTTAGATTTAGAGTGCTCAAAGTGTGATTGTGAATTACATGCTTACATTGCCATTGTTTTCGGAATCATGAGATAAAAGAGGCAGACTCCCATTTTGAGCTGAACCAAAAAAAGAAAAAGAAAAACACATGATCAAGTAAATTTGAACAGACAATTTTGATAAGTTTTTTTGAACATACCATTTTCTACATCCACCATTTGCAAGCTATTCATTAGATTCATGATAAGGTCCTGCAGCAGTTCATGCGGCCCGAAAAAGTAAGCAAAACAAATAAAATAAAAATGACAAGTTAAACTTTGTGGGGAAATGCATTAAAAGACGCACAATAAATATTGAGAAATATTGCACCTGTTGAATTGATGTTTGTTGGAAAAGATTCTGAAGCTGAGGCATGATAACTGTGGCAGGGACATTATTATTGATGACTTCCTCTGGTAAATGATTGTTGGCCTGAAAACCATTAACTATTATATGACTATAGCAAAGCAACTAAGCAATCATGTTTATTCATAAAATGGCATAAATGAGAATGTAAAGGATTTATAATGTTAAATAGTGATTTAAGGAGATGGGTGGACACACCATTTGTTTAAAATCAAATGCCCAACTTCCGACACTGACGGACTTCCTTAGCGGCCCACCCTAAGAAAATCACAAGTAATACTGAGGATAGAACTAAAACAGCTTTCATCATCTCCTCCACAGAGTCAACTTTACACCTTACCTGGCTGTTTCGTTGAGACGCTGACAATGGGATATCCTAGAGTACATGTATAAGTCATCAGCAATGGAAACTAGAGACAAAAAAAATACAGTACCATAAGAATGAATCTCTCTACCTTTACAAAATCCACATTTTCTGATGTTACCGAGAACCGCCCTTTTATTTGTACCAAATTGGCCTTAGATTTTTCATCCAAGGAATCCTTGAACCCTAGACAAATAAATAACAAGAGACAGACATGTAATGTGATATGGGAAACTCAAGTGCAAAAGAGTCTGATAACAATTGTCGGATAGTCAATATTATTCACCTCCGGAAGATTTGATTGGAGCTGATAAACTGTTTCCTGAAGCTCGATTTGGAAGGTTTAGAGGACCACTATAACTGGGAGCTCTCCGCACTTGATGAGCCTTCTCAGCCAGTTTCTGGTTTTCAATATCATACCTGATGGACACTTCCGTTACGTATAAATTAAAAAAACAAGGTAAAGGAACTTTGAAGAACTTCAACGGTGTGGAACTTAATACATGAATACAGAAAAAATAGCTTTAATATCTCACCTGAAAAGATTGTTAAGATAAAAATAAATTAACTTTTAAGCAAACAATATAGATAATGACGGAAGACGTGTACAAAAAAATCATTTCTATGTCATATTTGATAGCTTTAATATAATCGAAGCAGAACTAAAATCTGCTTGCTTAGTATCTAGAGTCTAAACTGTAGCATCCTCTTTACGTCCAGCTTCTCTATATCAAATGTTAGAGCACACAATGTGTTGAACATTATCATTTTTGGTGTGCCGGAAGGAACTTATCATTCAAAGAGGAACCTATAAAATTAAAAACTCTAGTTAATCAAACCTAGTCTCATAGCATGAAATTTGAGTTGAAATATACTGAAGACCCATGCTCATTTCATACTCAACTGTCCCGAGTAATATCACTACCAAATTATAAATGGCCTCAATAAGATTCACAGTTCCCATTCCACAAACTGTAAAATCCAGTCACAACATACCCAGCAATATTGGTTGTCAGCAAGGCTAGCTATCGACATTTTGGCTCTAATGTAGAAGGCTACTGCATTTAGCAAGCCATTTACAAGACTACGAAGAATTGTTGCCTCAAAATCATGTTGAATAAGCAGACCATGACATAAAGAACAGATGGATGAAAGAATGAATTTTTAATGAACCTTTCTAAATTGTGAGCTCTCTCTGACAGCGAATGACTTAACACAGTACCCGACATGAGTGGTCCGCTTTGACTTTGAGGGGCTCTTCCTGAATGAACTCTACTAGTCTTAAGAACTGCATCCTGCTCTGCCATTGGTGGTAGCAGTTCAGCTTTTGATACACTCTTATTTAGTCCAGTATTTCTGTGATAGTCGGACTCTAAATCAGTCGCAGTTGTTTTTCCCTTCGTCGTCTCATTATCAACTATAAGCACCTCATTACCTTCTAGTTTTTCTCTGAGAAAAAAGGTGAGCCATGAGAAGCTTTCAGGAACATAAGCGGGTGTTTGCCTGTTTGGCTAAGCTTATGAACTCCTTGAAACAAATTACTCCATCCATCCCAAAATAGTAGTCGCAAATTCTTTAAACGGACGTCCCAGTCCCACTTTAGTAAGCACAACTCAAGAAATGAAATAATTATTTTTACTTTATCGCTTTAGTATACAATTTATCCCTACTTTTTAATCTACTTTAATCACTTTTTTCCAACTTCGTTACCTATTCAACTTAAAAACACTTTTTTACCCCCTACTTTTTAATTAAAAATCAAAATTAAACATGTTCTCAATCTCTGTGCCTTGAGAAATATGACTACTTCTATGGGACGGAGGTAGTATAAGTTGTTTGGCAAATAAACCCTTTAATAGTGTGTATATGTAATAAATATCTTAGAAGCTCCGAACATCTTATTTTAGGAGCTTATAAGATATTGTTAAAAAGTGAGGAAAATCACAATTTATTTTGAAAATAAAGTCTTATGTGACCAACTCTCTCATAAGCCCTTTCATCGTAGTTTCCAAACGCTTCAAACTAAGATACAAACTCTTACAAGATGAAGGTGTTTAAAGAATCCTTAGAAGAAATGCAGCCAAACACCATCTAAGTATCATGTTTTCTTGGAAGAAGAAAAACTAATAACAAGCAGAAGATAAAGGTATCAGATAAAAAGTTGCAATTAGGAAATAAAGTCCCTAATTACCTGCTGGCATCATTGACAGTAGCAGATGGTTCGGCAGCAGGACTTAATGCAGCCTACAGAGAAACAAAGGATTTAAGTCTCCAAATAGAGGATATGCATTTAAAATAGAAATAGATAGGCATTCTCCATTAATGGTTAAACGAAAGAAACTTCAATGACCTTATGATTCAGAGATATATTTACACCGTCTTCTGCTTCCTTGATTTCTTGTATTTCTTCATCCTCTTTTAGTAGCTGGCAGGAAAAAAATAGCCCATATGCCCCATTTACAAAGGCTTAATATTATCATATCATGGAGGAAGAATGAAGAATTTAGACATATGATAAGTTGTTTCATCTACATACCAAAGAAGCTTGCAACTTTAAATCCTCAATATCAAACTTCCATGCACTTACTCCTCGATGGTACTCACTCTGAGAAAACCAAATATGCTAATACATCAGAGAAATAGGAGAAGTCACTATTACAAATTTCTAATTAACACTTCCAGTTAGTGTGCCCTTAGAGCCATGTAGTCAGCTCTGTACTTTGTCCTCTCAAATGGTTACTCTTATTTCATCAATTTTAATAGCGAATAGGTTTTGAACCCAGATTTAGCTCCTTTTAAAGCCCAATAGATTACAGAGTAGTTCTAGTCACCAACCATTAAGTGAACTTTTGTTTTTGATTACAAATGGCGCAGAGAAGTAAAAGAAATTTTAGAAGTTATGAGACCATGTTGACGAGAGGATAGGTTGGGATACTTAAGCAGCTTGGCTTTCTTTGGTAATAGTCGGTTTAAGGATAAGAAGTAACAATTGGAAGACATGCACTGCATTTCGCTTGAGTATAAGGAAGTTGCAGAATAAAACAGAAAGAAAATCATAGAATAAAAGCAAGAGCAAAATATTTATTACCACATCAATGAACTTTAAAAGAAATCAATTTACAAAGAAAGAAACAATGATTGGAAACTGGCTTGAAATGAGATAATAATTCGAATGTGAACGAAAGATAAATTACTTATGGTAATATATCAAACCTGAGATATAGCCTCTTGTTCTGCTGAAGGCATTTTCTTCAAAGCAAGTTGTGCAGCATCTCTGAGCTGCATCCAATTCAAAAATCACAATCATGTAAGATAATGATGATAAAATAAAAAAGTTAAGTTTGGAAACCTGCTAAGTACCATCAACTTTGTATAATTACCTGAAGATCTTTCACACGCTCCCATAGAGGTGGCAAGTCAACAAACAATTTTTTCACAGTCTCCGCGGGCTTGGCATTCTTAAAAAATGAATGTTTTAACAACTTTTCTGCAGTAGGTCTCTTTGTTTGATCTTTAACCAAGCACATTGCAACCATTTCTTTAAAAGACTGTTCAATACAAAGCTTGCAAAATTAATGGCTAGTAAAAGAGCAAAAAATAAATTATCCCACACCCACTGTAGTATGGGGTTTGGTACAATTATCAAGTTATTAAAAATATTGATGACAAAAGATAACCCAAATAAAGAATAAATTAGCATATTGTGTGACTACCTATGCAGCAGTTTGACCCCTCTACAAAAACGACCACTGATTTCACACAATTTTATCCAGCACTAAGTTTAATACAAAAATTAGCATTCAAAAAATTCTAATTAGACAACAACAAAATATAATCACCGTGGTATGAAGAGAAACAAATATCAAACTAAGAATAAACCAATTGTTGCTCTATCACTTAATGCTAATTAAAAAAGGAAGAAGGATTACTCATTAAATTTATAATTCTAATGAATGCACTTTTTCATTACTGATTAAAAAAAACTGATTCACAGAAGTATTATTGCTACACATTTATACGTGTTTAAATAATTTACTGTAAAATACTGATTTGTCCTTTGTGCTTTTCAGTTAAAACTTCATAAGAGTAACCAAGATTCAAATAGAAATAATAATTATAGTTTTCTAATAGATTTATATGAGATAAAGAAGGAAATAAAATCTGGGAGCTGTTTTCTGAACAATATAGGACATCAATATCCGTTCTCTATAATACCGTAAACGTATTTATGATTTGATTGAAGTGAAATTGCCTACATATTTTGTCCATCAATACTAAATAGTGTACTTATGGAGTATTAAATCACTATATTAACAGAAATAAGAAATCAACCGGCACAGTACAACAGAAGTCAATGAAGCATTCAAGTCTCAAAAACATCATGCTCAGTACAGATGAAAATCGATACCTTAGAGAATCTCTTATCACGGTCATAATCAAGCCCAGGAGGGGCATTTTGGATGGTCATAAGCAAAACCTATTTGAATGAGAAGGTTAACATAAGAGTCTGCTAAAATAATATTCAATGCAGAAGGTCAAGCTTTCAATGGACTGACTATGTATATCATATACCTTCATTGGAGGAAATTTTGAAAACGGCGCATGTCCATGGGCCAATTCCAGTGCAGTTATTCCAAATGACCAAATATCAGCCCTGTAATTTGATAAAGACATTTACCAAGTTATGCAACAATTATATGATACTTCTAGGGCAAGTAACAGAATAAAAATGAAATAAATACTGTGATCAGTCAAAGGGGTAAAAAGTAGAGAACACTTAACAATTACTCTAGACAGTGGTGATTTACTAGTATAATTTCTTGACAATGCAATGTAGGAATACATTATCGAAGACTTATTTGAAGTTTTTCCAATATTTACGAAGATATACGGCATTTATTATCATAAACCGCGACATGGGATAAGAAGATAAAGAATAAAATAGCATACTTGAAATCATATCCAGTTCCTGGCTGCAAAACTTCTGGTGCCATCCTGCGGAATGGGAAAGTAAAACAAATAATGGAAAGTAACTTAGCAAGTACCACCAATAAAAGGCAAACATCCATTAGAAATAACGTAGATAAAAAATAGAGAGAACGAAATAATAAAAAAGTGAGATGGATAAAGAAAAATACAAAGTACCAGCATGGAGTTCCTACGAATGTATTTCTTGAACGTTGTCTATCACCTCTGTCAAACATGCAAGTGGAAACACCAAAGTCGCCAAGCTTCACCTCACCATTACTATCCATTAATATATTCCCTGCCTGCAAAATACAACTAATATAGTATGTAAAGTAATTCCATACTCACGTCACGTGGATTCAAAGTATGTCTGTGAAATCAACTACCTTCACATCACGATGTATGTGGCCGTGCCGATGGAGGTAATCCAATGCCTTGAGAGATTCTTTCAGGATAGATCCAATGGAAGGCTCTTCGAGCCCTTCCGGATAAGCTATTTTCATGAGATGGAGACAAGAGCCCTCGGCCATGAAAGGCATGACTACCCAAAGGTTACAGTCAACGACGAAGGAACAATATGCTTTTATGACATTAGGATGATCGATTAAGGTCATTAGCTGAGCTTCCCTGCGTATATCATCCTGAGATTTATCCAATTTTATAAACAGTTCAATATCCCAGTTCAATAAACCCTCTACATAACATAATAATTTCCACTGAAAATCTGAAGCTGTAAAAGTCAGAACATAGAAATCGACAGAAACAAATCAGAATCAGGAAATGAACGGACCAGATTGCTATTGCATCGATCAAGATCCAAGCACTTGACAGCCACCACTTGATTGGAAGGCAAATACAACGCCCGATAAACAGTTGCGCTTGCGCCATGTCCGACCTCTTCCAAGAGCTTGTAATCATTCGAGTTCACAGAGTAATTCTTCCCCATTTCAATTATGAGTTGAATATTTCGCCTGAGATATTACCTATTATACTTTGTCTCTCCAAGTAAACACTCCCTCCGATTTACAAGGGACATTTTCCATGCTTTATTTTAAAGTCGAAATTGTATTTTAGTCCTCTAATTCTAGGGCTTGTAAAAATTGTTTGACGTATAATGAATAATTATATTTAAATATATATTTTTTATTTATTGTAAAGTTATTTTTTAAATATATATTTTTTATTACTTTTGTTAATCAATGTTGACGGTCAAATTATATATAAGAGAGGTATGATCTTGTGTTTCAAGTTAAGTTTGTGATAGTTAATCAATGTTGATGGTTAAATTATTTATAAGAGAGGTATGACCTTGTTTTTCAAGTTAAGTTTGTGATAGGTTTCGACCTGCACTAGTAATAAGAAGACACGCTATCTGAGTTCGTCGTCACGAATTGCACCCTCAGGGTTTGAAGATCCAACGTGCGAGCGGCCTGGCCTAGGCGCGACCTCACATTAGCGCATATTGAGATGACTTAAAGTAATGATTAGCAATAACAACAAAATACTACTACTACTAAATGAAAAAAAATAAGGCAATTTGTTGTAGTAGTATTTTGTTGTTATTGCTAATCATTACTTTAAGTCATCTCAATATGCGCTAATGTGAGATAAACTCATAGGATAAACTCGTAGGTAGATTTGTGTGGGAAGATGTTTTGCCAGCTTCCGCGAATAACGCTGTAATTTTTGATCGTTCGTTAATTGAGTAAGCCCTTGTGCTTTTCTCTTCAAAAAAAAAAAGTAAGTCAAGAGTTCCAACAGAAACAGACTATGGATTGACTACGCCCAATGGACCAGACCCATTGGCCATTAACTCCTTATATATATGAAGCTCCATCGATCAAATACAAAACAACACAGAAGACACGAGAGATACTCCAAACAATATACAAAGAACAACACATGAATTTTTGAAAGTTTATATGTATTTGTTTTGAGAGTCGAGTGTGGCGGAACACTATCCTTTACACAACCCATTTGAGCGAGTTATATATTATGTTTTTATTTATTTAATTTAATTTTTTCCTTTTTATTTTTAGTTATTTGTTTTAGTATTATTTTCTTTATTTGTCTTAATTATATGTTGAGGATTTATTAGCGTCTGGGCAAAGGCAGACCGAAGGGGATCATGGTGTAAAGTAGAACCGGGAGGTTTTTGGGCCGAACTAACTGGTTGGATGTTTGTTCTAGACACAAAGTTGTTTAATTTTTAGGCGTAAGGGTTTGAGAGAATTAAAATTGTTATTAGTAAATTAGAGGCAGTCGTACCATTCTTTGATAGATGGATCGATTGTCTGCTCGGCTCCCTCATCTAATGAGAGATAGGGTTGTTCGCATGGTGAATCACTGGTTAGAAACTTCGAGTTTCACTTATGATTCTCCGCGTCTTGATTTACGAAAATCGAATGGATCTCGTAATTGGGAGTCGATTATAAAAGTCTCTTGGTGTAGTAAACGTCCACACCACGTGGCTTGCTATACTAATGGATTTTGGATTAATTGATGTAGACAGTTGTAAGGAATTGTGAAGAGTTGTGAAGTTATCGTAAACTTTCACACCACGTGGCTTGCGGTGATATAGCAATTCCAAACGATTTACTTTGGTACTGAGTAATGGTTTACACTTAGATACGCATTATAGTATTCCTCCCCACGAGGTTACGCTATAAGTGATGTATGACCAAAGAAAACCTAATTGCTAAATCATATGGGTGGGTAAACGTCCACACCACGTGGCTTGCCTTACCTGATGGGATTTTAGATGTGATTAGTGATTTAATGATATTATTTGAGGGAGATAATATCGGATATTAAATTGATTGTTTGTTTAAATGTGCTTATAGGTTTAGAGAATAGCTATGAACCCACTTTCTATGATACTCAAGGAGCATAAGCTCACTGGCCCCAACTATATTGATTGGAAGAGAAATTTAGACATTGTCCTGACTTCGGAGGAGTACAAGTTTGTACTCCATGAAGTGTGCCCTGCTGAGCCCACGGCTGCCTCAACTGATGAGGAAAAACTGACATATCGGAAGTGGAAAAAGGCTGATGAAATGGCTAGGTGTTATATTTTGGCTTCCATGTCAAATGTACTCCAAACCCAACATGAGTCGATGGACACTGCCTATGATATGATGTTTAACCTCAAGGAGATGTTTGGGGAGCAAGATCGTGCGGCAAGGCAAGAAGCCATGAGAGTCCTCATGACAACTACTCAGTCTGAAGGAACGCCCGTAGGGGAGCACGTTCTTAAGATGATGAGTCTGTTGAATGAGCTTGAGATCCTAGGAGCTCAAATTGATGCTGAGACGCAAGTCGACATCATACTCCAGTCTCTGACC
Organism: Euphrasia confusa; assembly: GCA_954870475.1. NCBI lineage: Eukaryota > Viridiplantae > Streptophyta > Magnoliopsida > Lamiales > Orobanchaceae > Euphrasia > Euphrasia confusa. The sequence goes on from OX940949.1 coordinate 23,092,230, forward strand.
CCTAGTTTTGAGCAGTTTCGCATGAGTTATAATGTGGGTAAACTATCTTATTCTCTTGCGCAACTCCTGACTGAACTAAAGGCGGCAGAGGGGATCTACAAGAAGGGCAAGTCTCTAGCGCTTGTAGCTACCAAGTCCAAAGGCTTTAAGCCTGGTGGAGGTAGGGGCAAGAGGAGGAAGCAAGCCTGGAAACCCAGTGGTGTCAAGAAGACTATACCACGAGTGGGGGCTGCAAAGCCAAAGGGCAAGTGCTTCCGATGCAACAAGTCTGGACACTGGAAGTCTGAATGTCCTCTCAGAGGTACGAATTTTTCTTTAGTCGTAAAAACATAGTCAGCGGTATTATCTACCAGAAATTCTGGTGTGTAGATATGGAACCACTGACGGTATGTGCATTTTGAATGCAGGGGTTCCAGAAAACCCGGCGACTTAGAGAAGAAGGGTTCGAGTCTACACGGGCAAAAGCTTTGGAGGAGGCAGCTGTTGCGGTGGAAGACATTTATCTACTTAAGTAGTTAAATAGGATTTCATTTTAAGATTATTGCATTATGTACACTTTATTTTAGAAAGAACGTTTTGTTCTGGATTTCTATTATTTATGAATGGATATTTTATTTCTTTAATCATTGGATGATTTTGATAAGAAATAATGGGCATTATCTATTCTGGTACATTAGATAGCAATATGTGAATGATAAATCCTTAGTCTACCACGATGCAACGAACCGTTCTATAACTTGTTTTACATGTTAGATATTTCTTTATTAATCATTATACTTATGAATTCTTATACTTAGTAGTATTTTCAAATAAGATTCAAATGGTCGAAATTGATTTGATCAATTAAAGTTGAAGGAATGGACCTTCCGACCTAAGGATTGAATTTGGAGGATAATACGTCTAAGCAAACCTTTCTGGATAAAGGATAGAATTCAGACAAGTATTGGAAATGATTAGATATGCAGACATATGTGTAAATTAGAAAGGAACGAGTAATTCTCTTAAGAATACTCGGTGATGGATTAAAATACTTAATGTGCCATAAAAGCAAAGTGTTTTGACTAGTCAATGGACACAAAGCTATTATGGGGAACCATCAAAGTATATCCATTAGGAGCCTGCGACTCGGTCGCGGAGGCCATCACTTATCTAAGTAACACATAGCATAATCAAAGATTGGGATTCAATCCCAAAGGGCCGCACCATACACTTACGTGTAGAGATGGTGCGTTGTAAATAAGAAATGGAGATCTAATAGTAAAAGAACAATTTGTTCGGAACCACCTATGTTCTATGGATATTCCTGGATACAACGGCATATTCAATATGGTTGTAGGATATCCTAGATGAACAAAATGTTGTGTATTCTATAGTACTATGAACCAGAGGGACGTCTCGTCCGGTTTATAGAAGAAGACTATTAGATGAACCACAAAGCCTGAACTGACGTAATACCTTGAAATGAGAAAAAGGACAAAAGACTGGGAACCAGCCAAACCGAGTAGAAGTACACCACATACTGCACCTATTGTTATTACTGTTATACACCGGGACGCCATTGCAGTGGGAGGTTGTTGAACGACCATATATTCATAAGACTAGAGGAGTTCGGACTCTGGATCTAGTAGACATGAAATCGATCCCTAGCTCTGCATAAGGGCAGTACTAGATCTAAATGAGCCTTCTTGGAGAACAATAAGGTTTATTGTTAAGAGGCTAGATCATTTAGAGTACAAGCTTAGTAAATCCATTTATGGATAGTAACAAAGCTATAAATCGTGGAACTTGCGAATTGATGAGAAAGTCCATTTGATGGATTCATCAAAAGGCAAATACAAAAGGTGTATTAGAGACATAATGGAAACAAGGTGGTGTTTCTCGGAGATTTTATGTAGATAACATTTTGTCATTGGCAACAATGTAAAAAATATTGTCAGACATAAAATGATGGTTGTCTAAATAAATCAAGATATAAGATTGAGAAGAAGTTAGAGCGTGTTCTTAAAGATCTTATGATCTAGAGATAAGAACATTGTACTTCTCCTAGGCATCTTATACGATTAAGGTTTGATTTAAACATGCATACTTCTGAGAAAGGTTATTGCCTTTCAGAAACAGAATATTCATCTATCTAAAGGATATGTGTTTTGAACACATAAAGGAGAAAGATGAAGACAAAGCAGTTTCCTACACTTTGTGTGGAAAGCTTAAATGCATTGTTGGAAAACAAGAACCTGATATCAACTATGCGGTTTGCGTAGTGGGAGGATATCAAAGTAATCTGGATAAGGGATGTTCGAATGCTGTAAGAGTGCTTTCATAGTGCTGACTTGCGGAGCAAGACGAAATCTTCTTAGATTACAGTTTCTCAGATCCCAAATCAGAGAAGGACCAGTGTAAGTCGATATCAGGCTATGTGTTCACTTTTGGGGAGGTGGAACTTTTAATATGAAAGAGTGATAAGCAGGACGCTTCTCGGACTCTCTCATAACCGAATAGCAGCCTCAGAGGCAGCGGAAGTTTTGGTTAAGTTCCGGGATAACCTCTAAGACTTGGATATGACTCTTGGTTTATCAAAGGCTATTAAATAGCGGTGCATGGTAAACCGGAAGAAGTCATAAGTCTAAAAGTGATGATAACACATAGTACAAGTACCACCTGATACGAATCATCGTCGAGGGAGACGACGTAGTAGTCACCAAGATAACTTCAGAGCGGCAACCTAGATTGCTCACTCACATAGTACTTCACGGAAGTACACTTTAAAGCACGTGATGAGTATGGGAACCGGGAGTTTGGAGGAAATGACTAGACCTTAGTACAAGTGGGAGATTGTTGGAGTTGTGTACTTAATGTCTAGATTTAAGTAACGGTAAACTCCCGATCATAGCATTTAATCTATTAAATTAATAAACAATCGTTTGCTTTTAATTATTATTAATTAAATATATGCAAATCATAGTCCTAGATTTTATACGTTGTAGTTAGTATGGTGTTGCATGGGCACACAGAAGATCATACTATCGGTTACTCGTATTTAATCAAACAGTGGCTCACGACCTAGATGGACCCGGACCAATCCATCGGTATAGTCGTTGTGTGAGAGAGAAAATAATTTATCTTAATTATTTTATCACACTTGTACACTTGGTGTATTGAGCGGATCGTTGAGATTCATCGATTAGGATTGCCGGCGATAATCGATTCGAGTCTCAGTGTATTTTATTCTTAATCCCCGATATTATTGCGGGTGTGTATATTTTATATAAGTGACTTTGATTTACCAAAGGAATTAACCGATTTAATTATTGGGTTGATTACCGGTTAAGTTGGGTCACTATATTTCATATATGGCATGCCGTGAATAATTGACCGGACAGTGTATCCCGGAAGGGTTGATAATATCCCCGAGATGAGTTCATAAGGAATTATTGTGTAAACCTCATGAGTGGATTCGTTCCGCACAATAATTAAGGTTGAATGGTACTAGTCTCGGATTAAAGAGATGAATAAATTAATTAGCAATAAATTAATTTTATTCATGGATATTTAAATCTTAAATACACGGAATAAATAATACTACCGGAGAAATATTATTTGATATAATATGGTTTAATATTGGGAGTGCAATTAATTTATATAGTGGAAAATAAATTAATTAATATTGATAAGGATTAATGGACTTGGGCAGTGGGCTCAATTTAATCTTCAATATTGGAAGCCCAATATTCCACCTCCTTTAGATCCCCTACGTAGCCTATAAAAGCACTACATGGCCTTCATAAATCATAAGACAAGATTATCATACTTGATATTCTAGAGAGTTGAAGGAGATCCATAGGAGTTCGATAGATCGTCGCCCACCCGACGTTCGAACGGAGTGCAAGGAATACGTGGGAAGATTCAAAGGTCTTCGATTGATTTCGTTTCTCCGCACAACGAATCAAAGGTATGATCATAAAACTCCTTGTGTGATTTTATGTTCAATTTAATTGTGACATATACATGAACACACGATCCGGGAAAACGATGAACTTCGGGGACGGGGATTCGAGATCCCCGGCGAAGCTCAAGACAAACCCTCGGCTGGGAGCCGAGGGAGTCGATCGAACCCGAGGGTTCGATCGTGTGCGCGCAAGGGGAGGCCCCGGCTGGAGCCGGCGCGAGCGATCGAGCTTGGCTCGATCGCTGGGCGAGCCGCGGCTGTGCCGCGGTGGTCAGCTGGGCTGACCGCCCCTCCCGGCGGCGACGGCGGTGAAGTCGCCGGACTCACCGCCGCCCGGGGCTGCCGGAGCAGCCCCAGCGATCGCACGCGCGATCGCGAGCCCCGGCGGGGGCTCGGCTAGGGTTTCTAGCCGCGGGTTTTTCCCGCGGCGGTGATTCTCTTGTCGGGCCCGGTTCCGTTAGGTGGTTCGCGTGTTTCCGGCGATGGGATTTCGGTCGGGGTTATCGGTTCCGCAATTTTTGATACCCCGGGACATCGAATTCCAGCACATGCTATATGTATTTATTTTATGCACTAGATAGCGTATCCCTTTATTGTAAAAAGCTAAGTGGGAGAGGGGATGGAAACATTCCCATGGTCTCCATTGCTGTTCTCTTCGTGACTCTTATGGACTTTCGAAGTTCGTATAGACGAGTCATTGGAGGAGAATTCTTGTAATTCCTTTTACAAGAAACATTGATCAAGTTTATCAAACAATGCCTAATTTGTCTTTCTGAAACTGACTTCAAGTCGACTCATTCTCACCTCGGGGAGTGGAATGGAGCCAAAGCCACTTGGTCATGTGGATGACACAAATTAGAGACCTTCGTACCATTCTTTGATAGATGGATCGATTGTCTGCTCGGCTCCCTCATTTATGAGAGATAGGGTCGTTCGCATGGTGAATCACTGGTTAGAAACTTCGAGTTTCACTTATGATTCTCCGAGTCTTGATTTGCAAAAAATCGAATGGTTCTTGTAATTGGGAGTCAATTATAAAAGTCTCTTGGTATAGTAAACGTCCACACCACGTGGCTTGCTATACTAACGGACTTTGGATTAATTGATGTAGACAGTTATAAGTAATTGTGAAGAGTTGTGAAATTATCGTAAACGTCCACACCACGTGGCTTGCGGTGATGTAGCAATTCCAAACGATGTACTTTGGTGCTGAGTAATGGTTTACACTTAGATACGCGTTATAGTATTCTTCCCCACGAAGTTACGCTATAATCGATGTATGACCAAAGAAAATCTAATTGCTAAATCATTTAGGTGGGTAAACTTCCACACCACGTGGCTTGCCTTACCTGATGAGATTTTAGATGTAATTAGTAATTTAATGATATTATTTGAGGGAGATAATATCGGACATTAAATTAATTGTTTGTTTATAGGTGCTTATAGGTTTAGAGAGTAGCTATGAATCCACTTTCTGTGATACTCAAGGAACATAAACTCACTGGTCCCAATTACATTGATTGGAAGAGAAATTTAGACATTGTCCTGACTTCTGAGGAGTACAAGTTTGTACTCCATGAAGTGTGCCCTGCTGAGCCTGTTGGAGTTGTGTACTTAATGTCTAGATTTAAGTAACGGTAAACTCCCGATCATAGCATTTAATCTATTAAATAAACAATTGTTTGCTTTTAATTATTATTAATTAAATATATGCAAATCATAGTCCTGGATTTTATACGTTGTAGTTAGTATGGTGTGTCGGGCCCCACACAGAAGATCATACTATCGGTTACTCGTATCTAATCAAACAGTGGCTCACGACCTAGATGGACCCGGACCAATCCATCGGTATAGTCGTTGTGTGAGAGAGAAAATAATTTGTCTTAATTATTTTATCACACTTGTACACTTGGTGTATTGAGCGGATCGTTGAGATTCATCGATTAGGATTGCCGGCGATAATCGATTCGAGTCTCAGTGTATTATATTCTTAATCCTTGATATTGTTGCGGGTGTGTATATTTAATATAAGTGACTTTGATTTACCAAAGGAATTAACCGATTTAATTATTGGGTTAATTACCGGTTAAGTTGGGTCACTATATTTTATATATGGCATGCCGTGAATGATTGACAGGACAGTGTATCCCGGAAGGGTTGATAATATCCCCGAGATGAGTTCAAAAGGAATTATTGTGTAAACCTCATGAGTGGATTCGTTCCGCACAATAATTAAGGTTGAATGGTACTAGTCTCGGATTCAAGAGATGAATAAATTAATTAGCAATAAATTAATTTTATTCATGGATATTTAAATCTTAAATACACGGAATAAATAATACTACCGGAGAAATATTATTTGATATAATATGGTTTAATATTGGGAGTGCAATTAATTTATATAGTGGAAAATAAATTAATTAATATTAATGGGAGATTAATAGATTTGGGCTTGGGCTCAATTTAATCATTAATATTGGAAGCCCAATATTCCACCTCCTTTAGATCCCCTACGTAGCCTATAAAAGCACTACATGGTCTTCACTTTTTCATAAGACAAGATTATCATACTTGATATTCTAGAGAGTTGAAGAGGATCCATAAGCTTGGAGGATCGTCGCCCACCCGACGTTCAAGCTAGTGCAAGGAATACGTGGGAAGATCGTAAGGTCTTCAACTTAGATTCGTTTCTCCGCACAACGAATTAAAAGGTAAAATCACATACTCTCTTCTATGAATTTATGTGGATTAATTGTGATGCATACATGAACGGACGATCCGGGAAAACGACGAACTTCGGGGACGGGGATTCGAGATCCCCGGCGAAGTTCGAAGGAGCCCTCGGCTGGGAGCCGAGGGGGTGCGGTCGAGCCCTAGGGCTTCGACCGCGACGGCACACGCGAGGAACCCCGGCTGGGAGCCGGAGTGGGCGATCGACCGCGGTGGTCGATCGCCGGGCAGCCGCGGCTGGAGCCGCGGCGGGTTCGCCGCTGGGCGAACCGCCCTCCTCGGGCGGTGGCGGTGAGTCGCCGGACTCACCGCCCGGGGCTGCCGGAGCAGCCCCAGCGATCGCCTTGTGCGCGATCGCGAGCCCCACGGTGGGGCTCGGCTAGGGTTTAGCCGCGGGTTCATCCCGCGGCGATGCTCTTGTCGAGCCCGGTTCTTCGTGGTGTTCGTGATCGGTTTCCGGCGAGAGGATTTCGGTCGGGTTATTATTTTCCGCATTTTTTTAATGGCCCGGGATATCGAATTCCAACAGAGCCCACGGCTGCCTCGACTGATGAGGAAAAAGGAACATATCGGAAGTGGAAAAAGGCTGATGAAATGGCTAGGTATTATATTTTGGCTTCCATGTCAAATGTACTCCAAACCCAACATGAGCCGATGGACACTGCCTATGATATGATGTTCAACCTCAAGGAGATGTTTGGGGAGCAAGATCGTGCGGCTAGGCAAGAAGCTATGAGAGTCCTCATGTCGACTACTCAATCTGAAGGAACGCCCGTTGGGGAGCACGTTCTTAAGATGATGAGTTTGTTGAATGAACTTGAGGTCCTAGGAGCTTCTATTGATGCTGAGACGCAAGTCGACATCATACTCCAGTCGTTGGCCCCTAGTTTTGAGCAGTTTCGTATGAGCTATAATATGGGTAAACTATCTTATACTCTTGCGCAACTCCTGACTGAACTAAAGGCGGCAGAGGGGATCTACAAGAAGGGCAAGTCTCAAGCGCTTGTAACTACCAAGTCCAAAAGCTTGAAAGCTGTTGGAGGTAGGGGCAAAAAAAGGAAGCAAGCCTGGAAACCCAGTGGTGCCAAGAGGAATGGACCACGAGTGGGGGCTAGTAAGCCAAAGGGCAAGTGCTTCCGATGCAACAAGTCTGGACACTGGAAGTCTGAATGTCCTCTCAGAGGTACGAATTTTTCTTTAGTCTTAAAAACATAGTCATCGGTATTATCTACCAAAATTCTGGTGTGTAGATATGGAACCACTGACGGTATGTGCATTGTTTTAAATGCAGGGGTTCCAGAAAACCCGACGACTTAGAAAAGAAGAGTTCGAGTCTACATGGGCGAAGCTGTTGGGGTAGCAGCGGTTGCAGTGGAAGACATTTATCTGTTTTCAGTAGTTTTAGGATTTCATTTCAAGTTATTGCTTTATGTACCCCTTAATTTCGAAAAGAACTTTTGTTCTGGTATTTCTTTATTAATGAATGGATATTTATTTCTTTAATCATTCAGTGATTTAGATAAGAAATAATGGTGTTATCTATTCTGGTACATTTTAGATAGCAATATATGAATGATGAATCCTTAGTCTACCACGATGCAACAAACCGTTATGTATAACTTGTTTTACTTATTAGATGTATTTCTTTATCATTATGCTTGTGAATTCTTGAATTCGGACAAGCATTAAGAATGATTTATGATTAATGCAGTAACATGTGTAATTAGAAAGGTACGAGTCATTCTTTCAAAGAATACTCGAAGATGGATTAGAATACTTGATGTGCCATAAAAGCAAAGTGTTTTTCAGTAGACACAAAGCTATTATGGGGAACCTTCAAAGTATATCCATTGGAAGCCTGCGGCTTGTTCGCGGAGGCTATCACCTATCTAAACAACACATAGCATAAATCAAAGATTGAGATTAAGTCTCAAAAGACTGCACCATACACTGGAGTGTAGACATGGTGTGTCAGGGATAAGAAATGGAATTCTAAATAGTAAAAGGACAAGTTTGTTCGGAACTACCTATGTTCTATGGATATTTCTGGATACAACGGCAAATTCAATGTGGTTGTAGAATATCCTAGGAGAACAAGTAATTGTATGTTCAATAGTACTATGAACCAGAGGGGTGTTCTCACCCGGTTCTTAGAGGGAGACTATTAGATGAACTACAATGCCCTAACTGACAAGGTACTTAAAATGAGGAAAAGGAAAGACTGAGAACCAGCCTAACCGAGTGGTAGTACACCACTAACTGCACCTAATGTTATTACTGTTATACACCAGAACTCCATTGCAGTGGGAGGTTGTTAAGCAACCGGAGATGTTCATAAGACTGGAGGAGTTTTGAACTCTGGATCTAGTAGACATGAAATCGATCCCTAGCTCTGCATAAGGGGCAGTACTAATCTAAATATGCCTACTTGGATAGCAATAAGTATTATTGTCAAGAGGCGAGATCATTTAGAAGTACAAGCTTAGTGAATCCATTTATGGATTATCACAAAGCTGTAAATTGTGGAACTTGCGAACTGATGAGATAGTCCATGAGATGGATTCATCAAAGTGCATAAGACAAAGAAAGGTGTGTTAGAGACGTAATGGAAACAAGGTGGTGTTTCTCGGAATTTTATGTACATAACACTTCATCGTTGGCAACAATGTAAAAGTGTTATCAGACATAAATTAAAGGTTGTCTAAATGAATCGAGATATAATATTAAGAGTAAGTTAGACCATGTTCTTAGAATCTTTCGATCTCTAGACAAGAACATTTGTACTTCTCTTAAGATATCTTATACGATTATGGTTTGTTTTAAACATGCATAATTCTGAGAAGGGTTATTGCCTTTCGAGAACAGAATACATCTATCTAAAGGTATGTGTCTTGAACACATGAAGGAGATAGACAAAGCTGTTCCTTACACTTCGGGTGTGGAAAGCTTTATAGATGCAATGTTGAAAAACAGGAACCTGATATCAACTATGCGGTTAGCATAGTGGGAGGATATCAAAGTAATCTGGATAAGGGATGTTCGAATGCTGTAAGAGTACTTTCATAGTACTGGCTTACGGAGCAAGACGAAATCTTCTTGGATTACAGTTTCTCAAATTCAAAATCAGAGAAAGACCAGTGTAAGTCGATATCAGGCTATGTGTTCATTTTTAAAAGGAGGTGGAACCTAAAGATGAAAGAGTGATAAGCAGGATGCTTCTCGGACTCTCTCATAACCGAATAGCAGCCTCAGAGGCAGCGGAAGTTTTTGGTTAGGTTCCGGGATGACCTCTGAACTTGGATATGATTCTTGGTTCACCAAAGCCTATGTATATAGCGGTGCATGGTAAACTGGAAGAAGTCATAAGTTCAAAAGGTGATGATAACACATAGAGCAAGTACCACCTGATTCGAGTCATCGTCTAGAGAGACGACGCAGTAGTCACCAAGATAACTTCAGAGCGGCAACCTAGATTGCTCATTCACATAATACTTCTGGGAAGTATAACTTAAGCACGTGATGAGTATGGGAGTCGGGAGTTTGGAGGAAATGACTAGACCTTAGTACAAGTGGGAGATTGTTGGAGTTGTGTACTTAATGTCTAGATTTAAGTATCGGTAAACTCCCGGTCATAGCATTTAACCTATTTAATTAATAAACAATTATTTGCATTTAATTATTATTAATTAATTATGCAAAAATTATAGTCCTGGATTTCATACGTTGTAGTTAGTATGGTGTGCATGGGCACACAGAAGATCATACTATCGGTTACTCGTATTTAATCAAACAGATGCTCACGACCTAGATGGACCCGGACCAATCCATCGGTATAGTCGTTGTGTGAGAGAGAAAATAATTTATCTTAATTATTTTATCACACTTGTACACTTGGTGTATTGGGCGGATCGCTTGAGATTTATTGATTAGGATTGCCTTAGATAATCAATTTAAATCTCATAGTATTTTATTCTTAATCCCCGATACTATTTCGGGTGTGTATATTTAATATTAGAGACTTTGATTTTCCAAAGGAATTAACCGATTTAATTATTGGGTTAATTACCGGTAAAATTGGGTCGCTATATTTTATATATGACATGCCGTGAATACTTGACGGGAAAGTGTATCCCGGAAGGGTTGATAATATCCCCGAGATGAGTTCATAAGGAATTATTGTGTAAACCTCATGAGTGGATTTGTTCCGCACAATAATTAAGGTTGAATGGTACTAGTCTCGGATACAAGAGATGAATATAATTTATTGAGCAATAAATGAATTTATTCATGGATATTTAAATCTTAAATACACGGAATAAATAATACTACCAGAGAAATATTATTTGATATAATATGGTTTAATATTGGGAGTGCAATTAATTTATATAGTGGAAAATAAATTAATTAATATTGATAAGGATTAATAGATTTGGGCTGGGCTCAATTTAATCTTCAATATTAGAAGCCCAATTTTCCACCTCCTTTTGATCCCCTACGTAGCTTATAAAAGCACTACATGGTCTTCACAATTCATAACTTAACCTACGCCAATCATAAAGTCTTGAAGAGTGAAGGAGATCCATATGAGTTCGATAGATCGTCGCCCACACGACGTTCGGACGAGGTGCAAGGAATACGTAGGAAGATCGCAAGGTCATCAACGTTTGATTTCGTTTCTCCGTACAACGAATCGAGGTACATAATCATAAACCCCCTCTATGATTATATGTTCGTTTAATCGTGATGTATACATGAACAAGACGATCCGGGAAAACGTCGAGACCGGGATACGGGGATCACGCGATCCTCGTCGGGATCGAGAGGGGCGGCCGAACCCTAGGGTTCGACCGCCGGTACCGCGCGACGAAGGGAGCCCTGGCGGGACGCCGGGGCAAGCGATCGACGGCAGTCGATCGCTGGGGATGCCACGGGCTGGTGCCGTGGCGGATCCCCACCCCTCGACGGCGGCGTGCGCGCGGGGAAGAACTCCGGCCGAAGCCGGAGCGCGCGATCGAGCTGGGATCGATCGCGGAGGGCAGCCGCGGGCTGGTGCCGCGACTGGAGGCTCTCCACCCCGTAGGGTGGTGGCGGTGAGTCGCCGGACTCACCGCCGGCGGGTGCTGGCAGAACAGCCCCGCGGGGATGTGCCAATCATCCCCGGCGATCGCCATGCACGGCGATCGCGAACCCCAACCGCGATGGGGTTCGGCTAGGGTTTAGCCGCGGGTTCGTCCCACGGCGATGCTCTTGTCGAGCCCGACTTTGTGTGTGGTTCGCGTTCGTGGTTTCCGGCGACGGGATTTCGGTCGGGTTATCGATTCCGCGTTTTTTCTGATAGCCCGGGACATCGAATCCCAACAACATGTATGCATGCTATATGTGTTTACTTTATGCACTAGATAGCGTATCCCTTTATTGTAAAAAGCTAAGTGGGAGAGGGTATGGAAACATTCTCATGGTCTCTATTGCTGCTCTCTTGGTGACTTTTATAAACTTTTGAAGTTTATATAGACTAGTCATTGGAGGAGAGTTCTTGTAATTCCTCTTACGAGAAACATTGATTAAGTTCATCAAACAATGCCTAATTTGTCTTTCCAAAACTGATTTCAAGTCGACTCATTCTCACCCCGGGGAGTGGAATGGATCCAAAGCCACTTGGTCATGTCGAGGACACAAATTAGAGACATTCGTACCATCTTTTTGAAGGTGGATCGATTGTCTGTTCGGCTCCCTCATTTATGAGAGATAGGGTTGTTCGCATGGTGAATCACTGGTAAGAAACTTCGAGTTTCACTTATGATTCTCCGCGTCTTGATTTACAAGGTCGAATGGATCAAGTAATTGGGAGTCAATTATAAAGATCTCTTGGTGTAGTAAACGTCCACACCACGTGGCTTGCTATACTGACGGATTTTGGATTAATTGATGTAGACAGTTATAAGGAATTGTGAAAGAGTTGTGAAGTTGTCGTAAACGTCCACACCACGTGGCTTGCGGTGATGTAGCAATTCCGATCGATTTACTTTAGTACTGAGTAATGGTTTACACTTAGATACGCATTATAGTATTCCTCCCCACGAGGTTACGCTATAAGTGATGTATGACCGAAGCAAATCTAATTACTAAATCATTTGGGTGGGTAAACGTCCACACCACGTGGCTTGCCTTACCTGATGGGATTTTAGATGTGATTAGTGATTTAATGATATTATTTGAGGGAGATAATATCGGATATTAAATTGTTTGTTTGTTTTATGTGCTTATAGGTTAAGAATGACTGTGACCCCACTTTGTGATATACTTAAGGATGAAAACTCACTGGTTCCATATAGTAATGATTGGGAAAGAAATCTGGACAATGTTCAGACTGTTGAGCCTTCCGAATCCACTATTGTCCCAACTGATGAGGACATTGAAAATGACCTCAAGGAGATGTTAGGACATAGTGTGGAAGCCGGACTAGAGGTGATTGACATACTCATTAAGTTCAGTCCTCTTGAGGAATCGCTTAAAAACGATTTCAAAAGAATGGAACTGATAAGTATGATCAGAGAATCACAAGCTCTTGTTGCCAAGTTGGAAGTGCAAGCAAAGAAGCCCAGTGGTTTCGAACCACGGATTGGGAAGAGCAAGCCGCGAGGCAAGTGCTTTCGATGCAAGCAGTATGGGCACTGGAAGTCTGATTGTCCTCTCATCAAAGGTACGAAATTTTCCTTAGTCACCGAAACATTATCAGTGGTGATATCTACCAGCACCTGGTGTGTAGATACGGGGGCCACTGATCATGTATGCAATTCATTGCAGGGGTTCCAGGAAACTCGGAGACTTAGAGAGGGAGAAATCGTGGTCTACATGGGCAATGCTGCAAAGGTGGCGGCTGTTGCAGTGGGAGACGTTCACTTACGCTTTAGTAGTGATAGGGTTTTAGTTTTAAAAAATTGTCTTTATGTACCAAACTTTAGAAAGAATTTGATTTCGGTTTCTAAACTAATTTTGAATGGATATTCTGTTTCTTTTGATCACTCCGTGGTCATAAGAAGAAATAGTGAAATTATCTGTTCTGGTACATTGATAGACGATTTGTATGTACTAAATCCTAAGTCTAACACGATGCAACTAACCGAGAGTAATAACACATCCACGAACACCAATAAGAGAAAGGAACCTTCTAAAATGAATCAATTATACTTGTGGCATCTAAGGCTAGGTCATATAAACTCAAATAGACTTCAAAGGTTGAAAGCTGATGGTTTAATCAGCGATGTTGAAGGAGAGGACCTTCTAACCTGCGAATCATGTTTGGAGGGTAAAATGACCAAGCGTCCTTTTTCTGGTAAAGGACGTAGAGCTGAACAAGTATTGGATTTGATTCACTCTGATGTATGCGGACCTATGTCTACTCAGGCAAGGGGAGGGTACGAGTATTTCATCACTTTCACTGATGATTACTCAAGATATGGATATATATACCTGATGCGCCGCAAGAGCGAATCTTTTGACAAGTTCAAAGAATTCAAGGCTCTTGTGTAGAACCTTCGTGGTAAATCCATAAAATGTCTGCGATCTGATCGCGGAGGCGAGTACCTGTCTGGAGAATTCAAGGCATACTTGGCAGAGAATGGGATTGAATCCCAACTGACTTCACCATATACTCCCCAGCAGAATGGTGTGTCAGAAAGAAGGAAAAGGATTCTTATGGAGATGGTGCGATCAATGATGAGTTACTCGGATTTACCTATTATGTTCTGGGGACATGCCTTGGAAACATCGGCCTATATTTTGAACAGGGTTCCAACCAAAACGGTACCAACTACACCCATGGAATTGTGGAGTGGGCGCAAGCCTAACTTGAAACACATTCGGATCTGGGGATGTCCAGCACATGTGTTGAGACAAGGGGCCGATAAGTTAGAACCTAGATCAGAATTACGGTTGTTTGTAGGATACCCGAAAGGAACTAAAGGTGGCATGTTCTATAGTCCTACGGACCAGAAGGTCGTTATAAGTACTAACGCTCGGTTCTTAGAGGAAGACTATGTCATGGACCACAAGCCCAAAAGTGACATAATACTTGATGAGTTGAGAGGTAACGAGAAAGACTTAGATACAACCGAACCGAGTAGTGATACACCACTAGAACCTGCACCTACTGTCACTGTTAATACACCGGAACGCCGTCGTAGTGGGAGGGTTGTTAAACAACCAGAAAGATGGATTGGACTGGGTGAGTCTTCGGACTCTGGACCTGGAATTCATGAAATCGATCCCTGGACCTATGATGAGGCGGTACAAGATATAGATGCGCCTTCTTGGAAGAAAGCAATGAAATCCGAAATTGAATCTATGGATTCTAATAAAGTCTGGGATCTTGTAGAACCACCAAACGGCATAAAGCCAATTGGGTGTAAATGGGTCTACAAGACAAAGAGAGGATCTGACGGAAAGGTTGAGACCTTTAAAGCTCGGCTTGTTGCGAAAGGCTATACTCAGAAACAGGGAATCGATTATGAGGAGACCTTTTCGCCCGTAGCCAAGATAAAGTCGATCCGGATTCTCTTATCCATAGCAGCTCATATGGACTATGAGGTGTGGCAAATGGATGTCAAGACAGCTTTCCTAAATGGAAGTCTTGACGAGACGATTTATATGAAACAACCAGAAGGTTTCATTGCTAAGGGGCGAGATCATCTAGTGTGCAAGCTTAATCGATCCATTTACGGATTGAAACAAGCCTCGAGATCGTGGAACCTGCGGTTTGATGAAGTAGTCCAATCTTTTGGATTCATTCAAAGCATGGACGAATCGTGTGTGTATTGGAAACGTGATGGAAAGAAGGTGGTGTTTCTCGTGCTTTATGTAGACGACATTCTTCTCATTGGCAACAGTGTGAAAATGTTATCAGACATAAAGGGATGGTTGTCTAGACAATTCGATATGAAAGATTTGGGAGAAGTTGGACATGTTCTAGGGATCAAAGTTATAAGGGATCGCCGGAATAGAACATTGTATCTTTCTCAGCAATCTTACATAGACACGATTCTGGCTCGTTTTAACATGCAAGATTCCAAGAAGGGTGAAATACCCTTCAGTAAAGGAACTTATCTTTCTAAGGAGATGTGTCCTTAGACACAAAAGGAGAAAGATGAAATGAAATCAGTTTCCTACGCTTCGGCTGTGGGAAGCTTGATGTATGCAATGTTATGCACGAGGCCTGATATCTGCTATGCAGTTCGCATAGTGGCGAGATATCAGAGTAATCCTGGAAAGGCTCATTGGACTGCCGTAAAGAGCATTTTCAATTATTTGCGAAATACTAAGGATTATGTTCTACGTTACGGGGCAGACAATCTGATTCCTTTGGGTTACACGGATTCGGATTTCCAAGCTGATAAGGACCGGCGTAAGTCGACATCAGGCTATGTGTACACTTAGGGAGGTGGAGCCGTATCATGGAAGAGTGTTAAGCAAAAGTGCATTTCGGACTCTACCATGGAAGCTGAATATGTTGCAGCCTCAGAGGCATCGAAAGAGTCAGTTTGGTTCCTTAATTTCCTCCAGGACTTAGATGTGATTCCGAGTTTGCCCAAAGCTATGACAATTTATTGTGACAATAGCGGTGCAGTGGCAAACAGTAAGGAACCAAGGTCCCATAGTGCTACGAAACACATAGAGCGCAAGTACCACCTGATTCGAGACATCGTCAAGAGAGGCGACGCTGTAGTCACCAAGATAGCTTCAGATGACAACCTAGCGGACCCTTTCACCAAGATACTTCCTAAGGAAGTATATTTCAAGCACTTGGAGGGTTTGGGAGTCAGAAGTTTGGAAGATAAGACTAGACCATAGTATAAGTGGGAGATTGTTGGAGTAGTATACTTAATGTCTAGATTTGAGTATTCTGAACTCCTTGTGCACTTTCATTTACCTATTAATAATGAACATTCATTTGCTTTTAATTATTGTTAATTAAATATATGCAAATTATAGTCCTGGATTATATACGTTGTAGTTAGTATGGTGTGCGGGCCCACACAGAAGATCATACTATCGATTACTCGTATTTAATCAAACAGTTGCTCACGACCTAGATGGACACGGACCAATCCATCGGTATAGTCGTTGTGTGAGAGAAAAAATAATTTGTCTTGATTATTTTATCACACTTGTACACTTGGTGTATTGAGCGGATCGATTGAGACTTATCAATTAGGATTGCTCTGTGATAATTGATTTAAGTCTCAGTGTATTTTATTCTTAATCCCCGATACAATTGCGGGTGTGTATATTTAATATAAGTGACTTTGATTTTCCAAAGGAATTGACCGGTTTAATTATTGGGTCAATTACCGGTTAAGTTGGGTCACTATATTTTATATATGGCATGCCGTGAATTCTTGACGGGACAGTGTATCCCGGAAGGGTTGATAATATCCCCGAGATGAGCTCATAAGGATTTATTATGTAAACCTCGCGAGTGGATTTGTTCCCGCATAATAAATAAGGTTGAGTGGTACTAGTCTCGGATATAAGAGATGAATAAATTTATTAAGCAATAAATAAATTTTATTCATGGATATTTAAATCTTAAATACACGGAATAAATAAATACTACCAGAGAAATATTATTGGATATAATATGGTTTAATATTGGGAGTGCAATTAATTTATATAGTGGAAAATAAATTAATTAATATTAATGGGATTAATAGATTTGGGCTTGGACTCAATTTAATCATTAATATTGGAAGCTCAATATTCCACCTCCTTTAGATCCCCTACGTAGCCTATAAAAGCACTACATGGTCTTCACGATTAGACAAGACAAGATAATCATACTTGATTAGTCTAGAGAGTTCGTGAAGGAGATCCATAAGCTTGGAGGATCGTCGCCCACCCGACGTTCAAGCTAGTGCAAAGAATACGTGGGAAGATCGTAAGGTCATCTTGATTTCGTTTCTCCGAACAACGAATCGAAGGTATAAAATCTAAACGCCCTTGATTTTATTTGATTTGAATTATCGTGAAATACCGTGAACGCAAGATCTGAGGATCGAACCCCGGATTAGACGGACGATCGCATGGTGGTGGTGAAACCACCGGACCATGCCAATCGCCGCCTAGGGTTTCGGCAAGGGGAGGAGTCGAATCCCGGCTGGGAGCCGGGGATGCGATCGATCACCCCGATCGATCGCAAGCCGCGAGGGCTGGGCCCCGCGGCTGTCCGCTGGTCCGACCGACACCCCAGAGGTGGCAAGTCGCCGGACTCGCCGCGGGGGCTGCTGGGCAGCCCCGGTCGATCGCCGTGAGCGATCGACTCCTTCGATCGCGCGAGCCTTGCGGACGGGGGCTCGGGCTGGGCGCGCACGCGACTTCGGTCGTGTTGTGCGTTCGGCTCGTGCTCCGGCTCGTACGTGGTGTTCGTGTGATCTCCGGCGAAGGTTTTTGATCGGGTTATTATTTTCCGCAAATTTTAATAGCCCGGGATATCGAATTCCAACAGTTGATGCTACTTAGAATGCCTTCAAGTTATCTTAGTACCACTTCAATTTTGATATCAGTATCTGTATATGTTAAGAAACTCGACTTTGTTGATCGAGCTCTCCCGACGAGCAGCTGATCGAGCATTTTTCTGGTGCTGATGTTATTTGACTTGTTCTGGATCTTTTTTATGTTGCTGCCCAGGTGGTATGGTTCTCCACAAACAATATCCAAACAATTCAGAAGTGGTGTCCTTTGTATAGTTTTCAGAACTCTATTTGTCTTGTATAAGTGAAATGTGTTCACTAGATCAAGTGAAATAAGAAGTGGAAAAAATGTTGTTCATAAATACACTAGCTAGTGTACTTTTTGAGTGTATTTTTATTTTATTTTCAGTGTATTTTGATGACATTCAATGTTTTTTTTCTGACATTCAGAGTTTTTTATGACATTCAGTATGAAATTTGATCATTTAGTATCAAACATGTTAATAAAAACCAACACACCGAATATGACTGAAAACACACTGAAGGACTGAAAACAAACTGAATAAGACTGAAACATATATCATAAAAAAAATACTCAATGTCATAAATATACACTTTATGTCATAAAAAAATATTGAATGTCATAAAAAAATATTGAATGTCATAAAAAAAAATACTGAATAAGACTGAAACACACTGAATGTCATAAAAAATACTGAATGTCATAAATATATAAATTTCAAAAAAAATATTGAATGTCAGTCATAAAAAAATATTGAATGTCATAAATACATACTGAATGTCATAAAAAATACTGAATAAGACTGACACACTTGTAAAAAAAATAATGGATGTCATAAATACATACTGAATGTCATAAAAAATACTGAATAAGACTGAAACAAACTTGCCAAAAAAAATACTGAATGTCATAAATACATACTAAAGGTCATAAAAAAATATGAATGTCATAAATAAATATTGAATTTCATAAATAAATACTGAATGTCATAAATAAATACTAAATTTCATAAAAAATACTGAATAAGACTAAAACACACTGTGTCATAAAAAAAATACTGAATGTCATAAAAATACACTGAATAAAACATTTTATTTAAATGAATAACATGTTCATATTTCTGAAATTTATCCGAATAACGATACTTACTGTTCCGTCTCTATCCAATCCATTATCCAACACACACACAAATCAATCTCAAGGATTGAACGCATAGTAACTTGGGTGATAGAGTTTAGATGAGATATATAAACAATAGAAATAAATAAGCAAGTATTCAGTAAACATTCAAAAGTTTGACAACAATTTGTTCCTCGAACACTTATTTAGTTGTCTATTTTGCCCTTGAATCTCCAACGTTGGTGTCTCTAAGACAAAAAAATTCCAAGATCCTCATCTCGCTATTTCTCGAGCCAAGGAGAGCTTAAAACTCGAAAAATCAAAGATAGGTAGACAATCTCATTGTCAATTTTATTTCAATAGTCCCACTATCGACAATAACACTCTCGGTCGATAAGAATCTCATTCTTATCTCCTCGCCTCGACTACCACGCCTTCAGTGGGTTCGTCGATGAGAAACTAAAAATACGTTGCAGAGGCCTTGTTGTTCCTCTACCCTAACCTTATCTCAAGATAAAAAATATAGCACCCCGCGTAGGCGAAACCTAGTAATTGATGATCGAGAGCTTTAGGGGGGTGTCTAATTGGACAAGGCGATAACTCATTTTATGAGACATAGCATGCAGGTTACGTTTTAATCGATTGAACATGATATTAAACGCAAAATAAAACATAAAGCATGCATACTACCACGTCACATAAAACACACTCCAATGGCCTCTAAGTTCTATACTACGAAAACGATAAACTACAAACAGGTATCCTCCTCGAGGTACTTGTAATTTTGAGTCACACACTCGTCTTCGTCTTCTCGAGTCCCACTCAATTATGGCTTGGACGAGTCTCACTCGTGTAAACGTCTCTTCAAATATTTGTCTCTTCTAAGGCCTTCGATTTGTGGATCCCACCACAACTTACAATGTATAATAGCACGCAGGTCATAACATAAAAATAAATCTACACTATTGCAAAAGATTTAATGGCACACAGTCCATATAAAACTCAAAAGTCATTTAGTACGAAAAATTCAAGGCATTCATCCAACAACTAACGGTTGTTGGCCTTACATCTAGCAAGCAACAAGAATTCTCAATTCATAGCAAGCAACAAGAATTCTCAATTCATAGCAAGCAAGATGCAACATATAACTCAATTATGCCTATTACTTTTATTCCCAATAAAATCAGATTTTAATTGTTCGATTATTCTCAATAATCGACTTATATTTGTATCCCCGTTTATAATTATCCCAATAATCAAAACACGATAATTCGTAAGTGAAAACTCGAGGAATCTAACGAGCGATTTATCATGCAATTGAAGCTCTATCTTCCATGTGACATGGGGGAGCCAACCAGACGATCTTACCATCTCATGGTTCGAAAGTCTCTGATTTGCGTCATCCACAAATCTAAGTGTTTGCCAATAAAATTCACTCCCCGTTGTGAAAATTATCTTTAACTTTTGATTTGCTTGAGAAATACAAATTAGACATAGTTTTGAAAATCTGATAAAACACGAACTTCATTAAAAATACAAGAATTACAAATTCTTTATTAATTATGATTAAGAGATAAAATCGACAACAATTATTCCAAATAAATTTATCAATTCCGAATTTCACATCATGGAGATTTTATTTATGCATACAAAAATAATCAAATTAATTTTGAAAAAAAATCAAGTACTATTTTTCCAAAAATTATTCCATGAAAAATTAAATGAATAAATCACAAAATATTCATGGACACTTGATTTATGCAAAAATAATCTAATTAAATCACCATACAATCAAATACTATTTTTCCAAAAAAATAGTTCACTATAAAATTTACAAATAAAAATAAAAACAATTTTTATAGCCACTTGTTCTACGCGCATACGCAAACGCAAGACCAAGGCTCTGATACCACTGTTGGGTTTTGTATGGATCTCATCCATAACTCAATATATAGATTTATGTATTTTACAAGCATGAAAAAGTGGGGAAGAAGAAATAATGCATAAACACGCTAAACCCTCATCATGGATCTAATGCGCACGAAGATAGATAGCCGTGAACGTACCCGGCCTCAATTCGTTGCACGAACACTCCTTGATCAACAAACGTTGGTAGCCTTCAACTCTATGTCGAGTCCCACTCGAACCTCTCGTCGCGCCGCGAATATGGAGCTTATAGAAATATATTTCTATTGTAATTAAGTGCCAAAATTCATGGGTTGAGGTCTCTTTATATAGGGGAAGGTATAAAAGAGTTTAGGGTTGAATAGGAGAATAAATAAGAAGAGTCGCCAAAATATTCAAAAAATAACAGCATTGTCGGCCGACACCACACAAAGGCAAATTGGGTGTCGGCCGACACCCTTTGAAAAAGTCAACTAACTTTAATTACATGCATATCGTCCGACACTCTCATAGTACAAAATGGGTGTCGGCCGACCCCAAGTATAAAAAGGTGTACGACTTCGTTTTTCTCTCCGTTTCTTCCGTTGTTCAACCTCAATTCCCAACTCCAAGGTTTATATACTCCAAGTATACATGATCAATAGGGTCGTGTGACTCATTTGGCTTGATCGTCGACTATTAAGTTCAATTTTACGACTCAACACTTAACGTCGCCCAATCGATCTATCTACGTAGGACGCACTACATAGCTCGTTTTGGTACGAAACACGTTGGATGAAGGACACCATTCCAACAGAATCAATCGTACCCGTAGAGGACGAATTTGTTTCAAGGAAATCGTGTTGAACACGAGCCTCAATTTATTCGATTTTTCATTTCTTCCATCTTCCTCTAATGGATACATATACCCCAACACAAAAAGATACTACAGTCCGCGCAAGGAGGGTGTTTTGGTCCGCGATGAGTCCGCTCAATCTCCTGCACTTCTTTTTTTCCTCCCCTCTTAGCCATGTTGGTCCTCGCCATTAATACGCATAATGTCAAAATGCGCCATGGTCCGCGCTTGTACTTCTCCTGCGCACGACGTCTCGACTCTTGTCGTATCTTCGTCATCCGAACTACGATTGGCATGATTCGAAATTCCCCAAAAACTAAACTTCAGAATCTTCGCGTCCATGTACGTCATGACCTCTAGTTCCGAGCGAGCGATAGCAGGTTTTTGAGACGAAGTCGCTACAATTCCAGCCTCAGGTTAAGCAAACTCTCGATAATCATACACATATATACATATTAAATACAAAACCACGCGCCCAAAAGTAACAATTGAATCGAGCAAAATATCGGCACTTCGTAATGACACTGAAGTGTTTTCAATGTTGTTATGACGCATAATAGTGTCACAATTATTATTTATGGTGACACTTTACAAGCCTCACTAAAAAAATGTTTTATGACGCATAATAGTGTCACAATGACCATCTATTGTGACACTTTATAATCAACACTAAAATATGTTGTTATGACGCATAATAGTGTCACAATTACCATTTATGGTGACACTTTACAAACGTCACTATAAAAGTATATAGAAACGTCAAATCAAGTGACGTTTGACTGAAGCGTCACTATAGCAAAAATGTCACTAAAACATATTTGTAGTGACACTTTTGAGCGTCTCTATAACATATTTTTGTAGTAGTGATTAATAAAGCAATCAAAGATATAAACGTAAAACATGAATAAATATTCTACAATCTTTACGAGAATCTTAAACTAGGAAATCAATCAAGCAGCCTACGAAGTTTGAAATTGAAATAATTTTAACAGATTATACTATTTTTAAACAACTCTCAGGCTGAATAGCGATTCTCGATGTTGTCGGCGTCGATTCGGTGTCACCCTTGCTCCCCCTCGAGTTCCCAAGCGAAAAAATTGTTTTTCGTTGATAATTCTCATCTAATTAAATATTTCATTAAACGTGTTGAAAATTGTTCGTAACTTTTGTTAAGTAGAGCCCACTACTTTCAGGCAGCGCCGCTACTCCAAAAAGTGCAATTTCTCGATACTTAACTTGCGGACGTCGAGTGCCATGATAGCACGCTAGTAGCGGTCGAGACTGTGAACGCTACCAGGTCCGTTCTTGACATTTTAGAGACTCTAGGCAAATAATCAAAATAGGTCCTCTCACAATATATTATATTAGAATATAATTTTTTTTAATTATATAGAAAAAAATATTCAAAAAATACGAAAATATATATTTAAAAAAATGACATAATTATTTAGATAACTTTAATATATTTATTTACGTAGGTAGACGATAATTATTTACCATAGTTATCTATAGCGAAAATCATGGATGTGGGCACTTCTAAGAGTTATATCATAGATAGTACCTATACTTTTCCCTGATTATTATATAGGGCACTTGTACAATACTATTCTTTCTCAATTTTAAAATTCACTAAATTAATTAAAAAGAGTAAAATTCAAACCCCTATTATTCCGTATTATTTTTCACAGTCATCACGTCATCCATCCTTAACTCTCATATTTTACACTAATTCCAATAAACACTGCAATAAAATTACAAAAAAAAACAAGAAATCAAATTGAGATTTATTGAAGTGCATCGTTCTTGCGTCTTCAACAAGAAAATATCGACCACAAGAACGCTTATTGGAGTTGGTTTCACGATTCCGAACCCAATGCAGGACGGTATTTTTCAAATATAAAATCTAATCGGATTATACATAATATATATGCTAATTGATTGAAAATGTAGTAATCGGCTAAATTCATCATCTACACTTATAAGTACAATTGAAATCAAAATTATCATAGATATAATCAATGAAATACAAATAAAATCAAAACTATTATAGATAAAAAAAAAAACACTTACAAGTACAATTAAAATTAAAACTATCATATAATGAATGAAACACAAATAAGTACAAAGAAAATTAAAACTATCATAATTGGCTAAATTCATTCTCTACACTTATAAGTACAATTGAAATCAAAACTATCATAGATATAATCAATGAAATACAAATAAAATCAAAACTATAATATACAAATAAAATCAAAACTATCACAGAAAAAGAAACACTTACAAATTTAATTACAATTAAAACTATCATAGATATAATCAATAAAATACAAATAAGTAGAAAGAAAATTAAAACTATCATAGATATACACTAACATTAAAATCAAAAAAACTATCAACGTAAAACAACTAAAATTAGTTTGAAAACTATCAATATAATTTATATGAATAACACAAATATAGTATATACAACAACTATAATTATAAATACATATATACTATGCGAATTCAAATATATTTTGCTTGCGCAATATATATATATATATTACCAAATATAGTTATGCGCAAATATATTTACATTCTTAATATATTTATATATTAGTGAATATTAAATAAATTAATATATATTACTATAATATTATTTATCAATGAAAGATTGTTTAATATTATTGTAGGATATTTACAATTTTATAAATTTTAAAAAATGTCCTATTAAAGAATACAAATATCCTAATAAATAAATAAGTAAAAAATATACGACCCCTAAAAATGAGGTGAAAAAAATGGGTGTTCAAAATAATATTAAAAACCAATCGGTCTCATACCCTAATATTATCTTATTTATATAATTACAAAATAATTATTTATATAATTTTATACAATAATTATTATATATTTAAAACTTAGGAGGGTGTATTGGTTAGAGTTTATTGGATTTTGTAGGACTTTTAAAGTCTAGCAGTATGCAATCAGAATTTTGAAAAGTCCAAAAAAATCTGGAGTATTCAATACGGATTTTAAAAAGTCTTTAAAAATTTACATGTATTCAAAAGTATATGGATTTTAAAAATATATGGATTTTGTTGGATTATGTTCTAAAAACGTGAATACTTTTCACTCTTTAAAATCTCTCCTAATAAGAGGAGATTTTCATAGATTTCACTTTTAACAAGTTAAATTATTATTAAAAATAATAAAACTTTAAAAATTAAATAAAAAATTATATTAAAATTTATTTCTATATTAATTAAATAAATTATTATTGAAAATAATAATACTTGAAAAATCATATAAAAATTATATTTATTTTTCTTTTAATAAATTAAATTATTGTTAAATAAAATTTAAAAATTATATATTAAAAAGGAAATATAAATAATAGTATTTAATATTTTTTTATATTTATTATTTGCATCAATAATTATAGCACAATAATCAATAAAACTCATAAAAAAATATATTATCAAATACAATTAAGTCCATAAAAATCCATATAAATCACAAAAGAAATCAATCAAACTCTGTATAGAGTCTATGGATTTCTTAAATCTATTAAAATCCAAAAAAATCCATTAAAATCTGAATTGAATACACTCTCCTTATTTCATTTTTTCTGATTTTAAATTTCAAATTACCCAATAAATCCTAATAATTTCTAAAAAAAAATAAAAAATTGTTTCATTTTTTTTAATTTTAAATTTCAAATTATCTCAAATTCTAATAATTTCTAAAAAATTAAATATTGTATTTATTCTTTCAAGACTAGAACAATAAATTAAATAAGAAAGATATTAGTTTTAAATAATTAGTTCAGATTTTTTTGAGAACCTCGTATCCTTAAGATTAGCGATTAGTAGTTAATTAAGTAAAATTAATGGGTAGCGATATTCGCACCCCGAAAATTGATAAGTACACCAATCTACTAAATACACTCATCCAAATTAATTTATTAATTTATTTTTTACTTAATACACCCCTGTTTATTCCTAATATGCTCCTTTGCAAAAAAACTAAACACATCACTTATTTATAAATTAAATTCATTATCACCAGCATAAAGATTTTATTTTCTGTCTTCTCCGTTCATGAAAGTTTCAAATAGCGTAAACAAATTCGTTTTTGAGTTTTCTAATTTTCTTATTTGGGTTCAAGGTAGATAGGGTACTAAATTTTATTTCTTGAATTGTTGCAAAGAACTTGGGTCAAATTATTCAGATTCTTGAATTTATTCATGGCTTTTATTTAGCAAACAGACGTAAAAAATAATTTTCTGGATTTGACTTTTTGAAGGAGTGAAAAACAAAGGATACTTAGTTGATCTCAATGACTTCAAAAATAAATTGCAATTCGAATTGTTTCCAGATTAATAAATCGAATTTAAATGTTTTTGAAAAATTAAAAGAAAACTGAGAAAGAAATTAGGTATGAAAAATAATTATCGGTGTATTTAGATATTTAATTTTGTAGTAAGTACAATATAGACTTTTAAATGATGCGCTTATTTTATTTAACTTAAATATCCTTATCATACAATATTTAATTTGAGAAGCAAATGTGTGACGTGGCCAATTCTCACGCGTCGGATGATGTCAAAAATTGAGTGTGTTCACACCTATCTACGGCCGAGAATCATTTAAAAAATCTGATTTTGATATCTTAATTAATCGGTCGGTTTAATTAATTTAATTATTCGGTTTAGCTTAATCCGATCTTAATTGGGCCGGTTTTATGATGCATTAATTTCTTGGTCAAAACGGTCCTTAATTATAGAAAAGATTTGAAATTTGAAATTATAGAAAAGATTTGAAATTTGAAATTATTCTTAACGCAATCACATAATCACATATTCTTTATATTAATAAATTATTATATACTATAATTAAGAAGTTAATTTAAGATAATCACCCTATAATTATGCACGCGTCTTTGCGTCTTTGACTGACTGAATAACAGCAGAATTATTTTCGCTGCATATGAAAATAATACAAACCTAATTCGCTCCTTGCCCTATAAAAGGGTCGTACACCTTCAACCATTCCTCACTACCTCTCATCGTTTCATGCATTGTTTTTTTATTTTTTCGTTTAATCGCTTTCTTATTATCTCTATTTTGTTTGCAGGGATCAATGTAAGTCTTTTTCCCGGAAATTTTATTGTATATTTTCTCATTTGATTCATATATATATTGTATGCATTTCGGTTTTGCAGGTATCATTGTAAAAATCTGTAAGTATCTCCCCCGAAACTTTGATTGTATATTTTCTCATTTGATTCATCCTAAGTTTCTAATGTCTTGCAGGGATCATTGTAAGTTTCTAATGTCTTCATCATATGTACTTTTTTACATTATATTCATCGTATTTACTTCTTTTTCTATTGTGTAAATTTATTTTTGCAGGGTAATTCTTTAAGTTTTCTGTAATTGGATGCTTATGTTTATACTTACAAATGTCCATTTTTTTTGCAGGTAACTGTAAGAACTCTTTAATAATTTTGTTTATCAGCTATTTGTATTGATTTTTTCATAAAGGAATTTGTGGTATCTTTGTATTTCATTTTTTCTTTGTAGGTGTTTTGGAAATCATCAATGGATAAAGTACAAGTTCAAGAAGTGAAGATTACAATATATCGTGATTTTAAAAAGTATTTATTGTACTTGAAGTTCTTAGTGGTAGCAAGTTGTGTTCGTAGTGTTAGCGAACTTGAAGTTCTTAGTGGTAGCAAGTTGTGTTCTTAATTATTTTTTATTTATTTATTTGTTAAAGAAATTAATAAAAAAATTAATTTATTTGTTTTTACATTCTGTTCAACCTTCTTAATTATTGTACTTTAAGCTTATTTTAATAAATTTTTTTATTGTTTTTGCAGCGTATGATTAAATGATTTTGCGTTATCTTACTAATTACTTAACTATTTAATATTTTTATTTTTGCGTTAAATATTATTTATTAAGTAAAAGTATTGTATTTGTAAACTTTAAGAAGTTAACGTGCAATGATTTTGCGCTATCTTACTAATTACTTAACTATTTAATATTTTTATTTATGCGTTAAATATTATTTATAAAGTAAAAATATTGTATTTGTAAACTTTAAGAATTTAACGTGCTAATAATCACTTTTGTTTTTACATTTCTTTTTTTCATCTTCTTAATTACAATTTTTGAAAATAATTAGTACAATTTTTAAAATATACAGTATTTCTCAGATGGATTAAAACAAATTTTCAATTGTATTATTTTTGAATTAATTTAAATATTAATTTTAAACGAAAGATTTAGTTCAAATCGAATTTGATTCATATAACAAACTTATGTAGTTTTTGAATATATTTCCTATAAATATATTTGATTTATTTGGAAGTGAATTCTTATCTATTTATGTATGATATTATTAAATATTATTATTCGATTAATCTTCCATCTACATATGCGCTGCTTCGAAAGATGTAAATAAAACTACTCCTAACTCATTAGTCATTATCCGATACTCTGTGTATTCAAAACAAAATCAAAGTTCCGTGTATTGAAAACAAAATCATGGATGCACCCCATCGTATATCCCAACTAACCTTGACAAGATTCACACATTGGAAAATTGTCGTTCGATGCACAAGAAAGTGGTTTACTAAAGATTTGAATGGTACTCCGTTGTCTATTGAAGTTGTTCTTATGGATATGCAGGTTAGAACTTTCAAAATCTCCGTCTATGATATTATCATCTCAGTTTGATTCTATTTTCAATCTAATTACTCCTATTGAATTCATTCTATTTTCAAACTAATTACTTCTATTTACTTGAAACCCTGTCTTCTTAAATCTGTTAAACCAAACGACGATTTTAATTCCAGCAGCAATATCACATTGTTTGTTATGAATTCTATCTGTATTTGAGTCCTAAAACAATAAATAACATGACGTTGTTTGTTCTAGGGCTCACGCATTCATGCATCCGTAAGCAAATCATTGATCAATACTTTCGATGAAAATATTCGGGAAGGGCTTGCTTATGTAGTAAAAATTTTGAGGTTATCGCTAGCCCTGCTATTAATCCAATCTTGGATGATTTGAGGATGATAATATTTCTTGAAGATGCATCTATCACAATTGCTGTAGATCTTGAAATTCCACTTTCTCCTTACAAGTTTATTCCTCTTGAGAAAATCACAGAAGCATCGTATCCTGATACATGTCCACTTTTTGGTATGTAACAACTGACACAAAGATTGATTACATCTTCTAGATTATTTCTATTATTATAAATGTAAATGTTGTTTTGCTTCTAATATTTATTTTTCATTTTTACAGATGTAATTGGACATGTTGTTGACATTGATTACACCAATATGCATGGCGATAGTAATGGAGGTGATGCTTACATTCGTTTTGTGATATGTAATGTGAAGTAAGTATTATAATGTAGTTTGGATGTATTTTTACTTATTTCGTTCAAATTAATCGATTCATTGTACCTCCTTCAATATATTATTATGCATTGCTTTCTTATATGAATTTCTTTTTCACAAGATATAATCGGTCATATTCTCGATGTTGACTACACAATGATGAATGGAGATTGCTGCGGTCGAGGACTAAAATTCATTCGGTTTCGTATTGGAGATCTAAAGTACGGATTATCTAATTTTTATAATAACATTTGTTAAAACTTTAATCCTTTTTAACACGAACTTAAATTTGTTTTATTTATATTTTTTTGCAGTTATAAAAGCATTGTGTTTGTTCACTTTGGTCCTTTTTCTAGCGAGATCAAAAGCGTTGTGGATATGGTTAGAGATAAAAAATTGGGCCATGTCGTTATCATCGTTCAACTTGCTTCCACTATGATGTTCAATGGTATATAATTAGTGAAGCATATATTATTCTTATATATTTAGAATTGTTTTTTGATATTTAATCAATTTTTGTCAATTATATATTATAAAAACGTGTAGAGGAGTTTGTACTTCACAACACTGATGGCGCAACAAAAGTGATCATATATAATCATGTGCATGAGGCTGTTGAGTACAGTGAAAAGTAAGTTCCGGATTCAATTTTAGATTTTTATGTAATTGATGTGTCATCTTTATTTCTGTAATCATCCACTGCGAATTATAATTATTATTTTTTTTGTATTTTTATATAGGTTTGTAAGTAAGTGGCGCAAATGTTCCAACGTAATTCACATTTCTTGAAGTTCAATGTCGATTCGACGTGGTCCACATCTCTTGAATTATCTTAAAAGACGATTCCACTTTCCAACACTTTTTTATTATTCTCTCTTTATTTATAATAACATTGAAAACTTTTCTAGATTTATTTTTATTTCAAAATAATTCATGTTTTCGAACAATTTGTTTTTCCGAGTTTTCGAATAAAAATTATTTTATTAATTATTTGTGTAGAGAATTCGTTTTCTTTTGTTAATGTTTTATCTGATAAAATGATCTTATTTATAAACATAATACATTGTGTAACCAATTATACTTGAAACATTATATTGAAGAATACATAGTAAATTTAAAAAGAATATTGATGTTAATCGTTAAAATCGCCAACTGCATCAATCAAGATATATATCCAAAATTAATAAAATCAAAGATATGAACGAAAACAAAATATATATAATATTATATTTGTACTATAAAACAACACACCAAAATTAGTGATATCATTTTTGAAAACGTAATATTTTATATGTGGCCCAATATTATAATTATAAATATACATAGTTATATGACAGATGAATCTTTCTATTAATGAAAATTATCTTTCACGTAAAACATTAAATCTTTTATTTTTTAATAACAATATAGACTATAGTAAGATTCAAAATTATCTTTCACGTAAAAGATTAAATCTTTTGCTTTTTTAATAAGAATATAGTAAGAGAAGGAAGTAAATCAACACCTATCTACATACTATTCTTAAAATAATAATTATGAATCGATAAAATATTTGTTAAGATACGTTTCATAAATATCTCCATATATGTCTATCGTGAAGAGTATATATTATTAATATATATAATATTTTCTATCAATTGTTATAGGCTATAAATAATCCAATACTTTCAACCAAGACTTCAATCAAATTTCAATGGCTTCTAATACTGAAATGGTTACGAATTACACTCCCCTTTCGCAAATTAATAAAAATAGGATTGATTGGAATATCCGGGTTCGTGTTTGTAGGAAGTGGAAGACCACCGGGAATGGAAGAATTCCGCAAACGTTGGAATTTTTGTTTGTTGACAAGGAGGTATACACTATTTATTATGCTTATATTTTGTTTTTACGAAACAATTAACCATGAATCTGAACTCTTTATCTATTTTATTTGGAAATCATTTATAAGTTTATTAAAATATACTAATAACCATTGGTTTTTACAGGGAACTAGAATTCAAGCGTCTGTTCGAAATTTTTTGATTTATCAGTTTGATAATAAAATGATCGAAGGAGAGCTACTGTCCATTAGTCAATTCTCGGTTGTTGATAGCCAGAAGAATTTTCCTATAACTGACCATCCGTACAGGATTATATTACAGAGGAATACTTTTTTGGCCCCGGCAACTGTTCCGAATTTTCCAA
The DNA here is from genome assembly GCA_954870475.1 of Euphrasia confusa. Classification (NCBI taxonomy): domain Eukaryota; kingdom Viridiplantae; phylum Streptophyta; class Magnoliopsida; order Lamiales; family Orobanchaceae; genus Euphrasia; species Euphrasia confusa. Next base: position 23,123,843 of record OX940949.1, read on the forward strand.
AGACATTGTTCAAATTCAAAAGTTTTGTTGATATAAAGGAGAGTATTCAAAAAGCCGATGGACCTCTTTTTGGTATGTAGATGAATATTTTTATTTAAGTCATAGTTTGAATTATAATGTTCTTTAAACTATTATAAAGTTTTAATGGGTATGTTATGACTTATATTTTTTATTTACAGATGTAATCGGACAAGTCATCGACTTGAAAGACATTAAATTGAAGGAAGACCCTCTTGCTAAGGCCAACCAAAGTATTCATCTTTTGCTTAAAGATTTGGAGTGAGTTTATTTACGTTCATCATAACGTTTTAGAATATTATTTCTTTTAGTATTTCAAAAGCACATTTTTTAAATTATAATTTGTAAAAGTGATGTTTATTCAATCTTATACTTTGAAACAGTGAGAATAAGATCGAGTGTGTACTTTGGGAACCATATTGCAAACAAATGAATAGATTTGTTGAGAGCGTACGCAATAGAAAATCGGAAAAGAATGTCGTCATCATTCAGCTATGTAGAACTAAAATTCTTTTCCAAGGTTTGTAAGGGACCCTTTCTTATACACTTTGTTTTACTTGAAACTGCAACGTATATAACAAGGTTCATCTTTTATTTGTTTTTGATTATTTAGGTGTGTTTTGGTTGTTTTTGTACTTGTCGGTAGTATTTGCTGGTAATAGAGGGTTTTGGTAAACAACACAAAATGGTAAATTTGTTATAGGTAAGAAAGCAAGAGGATTAAGTTATAGCAGAAATCATAAGTAAGAACATGGATGCTCAAGGCACCTCTTTATTCATATATTCATACTTAGAATTCATAATTAAAATACAAGGTTGCATGTCCATTTTCCTCTCTCTCACACCCTCTATTTATAATACTCTATGCATGGCTTAATTATGCCACCTAATGCCCACATATCGGCTTCTCATTGGACTTCTAGTCCACTAATATGAAGCATTAAATATCCACTAATTTCCCTTAGTGCTTAATCTGCCTCTTTCCCCGTGAAGTCCCAGTTCATTGACTGGCGTCCCAGGAGTCTCCCCAGGCGATTCCCCTGTGAAAGGAGTCTGATTCTACCGTGCGCTCTCTACTGTCCAAGCTCCTCATCTTCTTCTTAGATATGCCTTTGAAGGTCTTTCATGATTGACTTGGCTGAATTTCTCTCTTGATGACGTGGCCCTTTGATTCGTGACACGTGTCGGTGACTGTTTTCTTGGGTATAACATAGGCCCCCAGGAAAATTAGAGCTTTCAACTCTGATTTCCCTGAAGTTTATGGTCGTCTTCCTCGGTTGACTTGTCTCGGAAATTGCATTCTGACTTTCTGTTGGTGGTTGAGACTTCATTTAATACTGAGTTTTACGCCTTTAAAGGCTCTTCGACTCTGGATTATGTCTTCATATCATGGCTTTTATTTGGAACCGAGAGGTGTACCCGAATCAAATAACTAGCTTTTCTTCTCGGATCAGGAATCGGTCGATGAAAACTAAGTTGCCTCTTTCTTTGTCTTTTTCTCAGAAGTTTCCGGAGCTCGATGGACAGGATGTTGCTTTGGTAGATGCTTTTGAACGGGTCTGGACAGTTAAGGTAGAGAAGGATGGTCGACGTCTCGCTCTGAGTGACGGTTGGGACAAATTCTGTGAACGCCGTTTTGTCTCGGTGGATGTGACCATCTTTCTGGAGTTGCGTGGGCAAAAGTCTTTCAATATCGGAGTATTTGGGAGAGATGGAGAGGAGATCATTGATCTGGGAACTGATTCTGAAGACAGCTCGGTTGATTCCGAACCTGAAGATTGTCCTGTAAAAGATAACTGGGGATGTATTTCCCCGTGAGATTTATCCAAAATATAGAAAATTAGTCTTTTCTTTGTAAAATAATATTTTCGGGGTTTAACTCCCCAGGTTTTGTTTCCCAGGTTTCTTTCCCGGTGAAATAAACAAGAGTTATTGTCTTTGAAGGATTCTTTATATTCGTAAATCATGATAAGTATCAGAAAACTTATCTTCTTAATAAATCAATAACCTGATTCACAAATAAATAATAAAAGAATGTAAAAAGAGAGGTTTCTTTTTAACCTGGATTTTGTCAGCAAATATTTGCCACGTGGCATTATCCTGACCAAGTATTTTAGGTTTTACGGGGTAGTGGGGGGATACTTGAGTACGTTTTTCATCGGTAACCGCCCTCTCTTCCCCTTCCTTGATCTCAACCGTTGATCTATTCATGTTGCAGGTTTATATTTTTAAAACAAGTTAACCCATTTCAAATTTTGAAAATTCACATCTCTCTTCGATTCCCAAATCTGAAAATCGGTAAGAATCTCCTTCCCCCTGCAATTTTACTGTGTAAATTCATTTAGTTTGTAGTGTAAATTTCTTCCTACAACCCTCACCATCATGCCAAAATACACGAGAGTCATTCGCCCCAAGGTGGTCGAAGAGCCTCACGTCCTGCTCGCTCGTCAGTACAAGGAATTCATGGACAAGGCGGAGCCGGCCTTGCCAGAATTCCGACTGGACGAACTAGACGCGACCCATCCCTACGTTCCCGCTGAGAGGACCATCACTTCGGTTCAACCAGATCCAAACCACCAGGAGTGGGGTGCGCACGGCCGAGATAGCACGGTGACGGCGGACGAACTCACCGACTGGAGGGATGACTGGCGGATTCCCTTCAACGTGCATTTGCATGCGCCAGAAGAGGGAGAATCCGCCTGTTGTCCACCTCCAGGCATGGTGGCCATCGGCGTCGACGCGATGGATCAAGGCCTGCGGTTTCCTCTGCATCCTTCGATTTCAGGCCTGTTGAACCGGTGGGGTGTGGCTCCTCATCAGATTCATCCGAACGGGTGGGCTCAGTTGTATGGGGTTTTGACGGTTCTAGGACAAGTGGGATTTTCTCGACCCCTCACGGGGGATGAATTCCATTTGTTCTTTAGTCCGGTCAATTTCCAGAAAGGGTTGTTGGGTGATTACACAGTTCGATGCAGGAAAAACATGGTGAAGATAAAGGAACCGGATGTTAAAGATCCTACCTGTTGGGATCGATGGTTTTATGTCTCGGGGAGATGGAGAACTCAGACCCGAGAGGGAGAAAAATTGAAATTCCTCTAACTTATGGCGTTAAAGATGAAAGTAAGTTATACTTTTAAGTTTTTTACAGTTTTGACTGATCTAAAATTGTTCTTATGTTTGTAGGTGCCCGGATCTCCAAAACTGACTATAGCATCCCGTGGGATTTGGCTACAGCGAATCTTTTGGCCCAGTGCATTCCTACTACCGAGAGGGATTCGACGTACCTTAACGACGACAGTATTCGTGACGCAGCAGGCTTGTTCTGTCCTCCATTCGTTGAAGATAAACCTTGTTTTGGTAAAGTCCTGTATTTTCTACAGTTTTTGTTTTGTCTTATTCCCTGGGGACATATCCCTCGGGGAAATATCGTCAATTTTGTCGGGTGTAATATCTTTACTTTTCCCGGTGCAGAATTTTTCTCTACAGTGTTTGACGTGAAACCCCCAGAGATGGCGGATAACAGATTGTTCGAGAGACTTGGACTTGTGGATCCATCCCAGGTGGGAAAAGCCCGTAAAGCAAAAACCAGTTCAACCAGCATAGGTGGCCGAGGATCTGTGAAGACTCGGGGTGGAACAGTAGGTGCCCCGGCTTCCCGGACCAGATCCCGAACTGTCTCCGCCCAGGGCGGTGAGACAGATTCTCTGGGGATCATGGAGGTGGTGGACTCCTACAAAGATTCCCCGGCCCCCGCTGATGTTGTGATGACTGATGTTGTTCCTAGCCAGGGTTTGCCTCCTTCTGGGTCATCCACTCTTCTACAAGTCAAGCTCGAAGGAGACAAGAAAAGGAAGAAAGTTGATGGGGGAATAATCGATGTGACTGAATCCCCTCCCCGTGCTGACATGAGTCAGTCTGTTTTTGGAGTTGAGAAAATTCTCTCTGACAAGTAAGTTTTTATTAATTTTATACTCTTTCTTTATCTTTACAAAATATTCAATCTTATCCTTATGTTTTATTTCTCGGCTAGGTTTTCCCAGGAAAAACTTCCATCTGTGCTCCTTCCCTTCTTCTCTGGCAAAGGCCCCATTGACCCTGTCACTACCCTGGGCAATCCTGTTGGTGATTCAATTGATGCAGTTGGGAGGTGCTGGACCTCAGAGCTCAATGACCTGATGGACCATGAGGAACATGCCTTTTCCCTGGCCCTTAAACTGGCCAGTCAAAGTGCAGTTGCCATCTCTGGTGCTCATACCATGGCTGAGAAACTCAGAGCTGAGGTTACCAAGCTACGCATCACCAGCACTGGTCAAGAAACACAAGTGAAGGAGCTCAATGCAGCCTACATAGCCGCAGCAGGGGACAGGGATAGGTGGAAGAAGGTTGCAGATACTGCACGGGCAGAGATAGGGAAGTTGAAGTCCGAGATGCAGGAAGCTTTGAAAACTATCAAGGAAAAAGAAGAACAGATTGAGGATGCCCAGGACAGCTTTGTCAGGGAAAAGAAAGAGCTAAAGGATGAGGTGGTCAAGGTCACCCAAGAGCTGAAGCAGGTCCAGGATAACTTTGCACAGTCCATGGAAAGTGAAGGTACCGGTATACCGATCCGATCGATATACCGTGTGTGCGGAAGCGTGTAAAGCAATAGATCTACTATGCCATGATTTTAGTGCACACTTAATGTGTATAAGAACACATATAAACATATATATATACACATCCAATATATATATATATATATATATATATATATATATATATATATATATATAAGGTTCAACGATTACTTACTTATGGTGACGAAGTGATTCGTTGATGTCGTTGAGGTGGTGTTGAGTCGATTGAACCACCTCAAATGGATCAGCCTCTCGAAGCTCTCCTTGTGAATGACCTCGTCACTCCTCTTGTCTAGATCTCCCGGATGTTGAAGCCGCACAAATGGCCCGGCCTCTACGTGTTGCACACGAACCCGGATGACGAACACTTTGCTTGATCGAGTCGGTTCTCCAAGAACACTCTCTCCTTTCTCTCTTTTGTGTGGATTTCGAAAATATGTGATTAAGTTGTGTGAAAATCTGATTTTCACCCTCTTATTCATCTCATTATGGTCACATAATTGTCCCATTATTAACCTTGTAACCCCCCACCTTAATGTGTGTCATAAACACACATAATGGGGTGGTTTATGGTGAATATGAATGGTCATGCCACATCATCATGCCAACTAGCATAAGACATGGTCCCACTAGCTTGTGTGGCATGCCATGTCACACTATGTGACATGCATCCATGCAAGCCATGCATCTCATGCATGTGAATTAAATCCACGTAAATATTGATTCTAAATCAATATATTTATCAAGCAACGTACATCATCTTTGAGTCCGTGTGTGACCCTGTAGGTATGATTTATCGATCAATATTATATTGTTCCCAACAAATAATATTATCAAATAATCATTTAACATCCATAGACGACCTTATGACTTTATCGATTGCACACGTAGGATCGAAGGACATATCCCAACAATCTCCCACTTGGCCTTCAGAGCCAGTGTGCTACCAACTTCCTGTTGTCACTTTATGTCTAAGTTTGAACTTGAGGCAAGACTCGAGTCATCCTCAATCGGTTCAAACCTTTCTTGGACTATGAGACAGACTGTACAACCAGATTTATCACTATGATACAAATCTGGACGTGGCCACGTATTTTCCACAGTCTCGACTCTCCAAGTGGCCGGTAAGACATGTATCCCATTATAAAATGGAGGACAATCCCATCTTGTCAATCCAAGCTCTCCCACTTGCTTCCTGATATACCCAATAACAAGTTTTATAACCTCCTTTTACGAAAGGCGTTTACTTGTATCAAAGTACACCATTTCACAATGGAATCACTCTGGACTACTCAGGTCAGAGGAAATTGCTCGACAGTCAATGAAATAGTATTATGACTCGAAATCTTAAATACTATTCCAGTCGGGTCTGTTCGATCATTAGCTCCCAGCTAATATCTATGTAATTGTACTTGATGTCCCACATCACTAGCCCATGAAGCGGCGCTATAGTACACATTACAAACTAGTTCATTGTATTATCGGTTTGTCCGTACTCGATTATACGAACCAGGAACAACTATATGATTTAAGTATATCAGTTCAACCATTGGGACTTCATTATGCGGTAAGTCGACCTCATAACCCAATTGATATCACTTAATCATTTGGACAATTCATATAAATTAAACCATATTTATATGAAGAAACATGTATTATACATATGAGTGAATGTTTACCAAATCTCCAAAAGTATCTAATACAGTAATAGAAATCACAACCCATCTCTAAGATGTTTGATCTCTATTGCAGTTGTGAAAGCCTCAAACTTAAACTGCTGGAGAGGTTTAGAAAGCGGGTTTGCAACCTTACCAAAAGTTGCAACTTTATTATCTCGATATCTCCACAAAACTATCTCCCAGATAATGTGGAACTTCCTGAGCACCAGTTTTAGACTTGTGGTGCTTCCTAGCTCATTGGCTTGCGCGATAACTCTACTATAAATAGAGAATTATCGGATGGGCTAAGCTAGTTACGCCACCTAGTTCATTCAAGAACTTTCAAATCTTAACTGACAACATTACTGCATCCAATGCAATACTGTGCTCAGCTTCTGTAGTTTAATCAGCTATATTGCATTGCATGGAACTATTCCAGCAAATTTCACCTCTAACCAGACAAAAGATATAACCAGATTAAAATCGGAAATTATCTTAGTCTGTTTTGAAGTTAGCAGTCAAACTGCTTGTTAATATCAACTCTTTTTGTCTTCCAAAGACAACAAAATATTCTTTAGTCCATCTAAGGTACATAAGAATACTCTTGGCCACAGTCTAATGCGTCTCACCTGGGTTTCCTTGAAACCTAATCGTCATGCTCAAAGCATACAATACGTCCAGTCGTGTACATATCATGGCGTACATTATAGACCCTATTGCCGAAGCATAAGGAATGTTTTCCATCCTCTTTTGCTCATCAATCCCTGTAGGGCCTTGAATCTTGCTAAGAGATGTGCCATGAGTAATTGGAATGAGACCCTTTTTGGCGTCTTTCATTCTGAACTTATCAAGCACCTTTTCAAAATAGGTCGCTTTACTAAGTCCAAACATCCTTTTCGATCTGTTCCGACAGATCTTGATGCCCAATACGTACTGTGCTTCTCCAAGATCCTTCATTGAAAAACAATTTCCAAGCCATTCTTTAATAGAATTAAGCATAGAAACATTGTTTCCAATAAGGAGTATGTCATCGACATACAACACAATGAATACAACGTAACTCCCACTGACCTTCTTGTAAACACAAGAGTCTTCCATGTTCTTTTGAAATCCAAACTCTTGTATGGATTCATCGAACCGAAGATTCCAGCTCCGAGATGCTTGCTTTAATCCATAGATGGATCTATTAAGCTTGCATACTCTCTCAGCCTGATTAGGATCGATAAAACCCTCTGGTTGTGTCATAAACACATCCTCTTCTAGAATCCTATTCAAGAAGGCGGTTTTAACATCTATTTTCCATATCTCATAATCATAATGAGCTACAATGGCTAAGAGAATCCGAATGGATTTAATCATAGCAACTGGTGAAAAGGTTTCATCATAATCCACCCCGTGAATTTGTTTATATCCTTTTGCCACCAACCTTGCTTTGAAAACACTATGTTTTCCATTCATGTCTATTTTTATTTTGTAAATCCATTTGCATCCAATGGGCCTAGCCCATTTAGGCAAATCGACCAAGTTCCAAACTTGAGTTTCAGACATTGATTCCATTTTCGGATTTCATGGCACCCTGCCATTTCTCGGAATTTGGACTCGTCACAGCTTGGATATAGGTCGAAGGTTCATTGCTTTCTAAAAGCATGACTTCATAGTTCTCGTTTGTCAGAATACCTAAGTATCTGTCAGGTTGAGTTCTAATCCTTCCGGACCTTCGAGGGTTAGGTGTGTTTTCCAAAACCACTGGAGCACTCTCGACTTGTTCTTGAGTGTCCATCTCAGTTTGATCTTCTTGAACCTCGTTCAATTCAACTGAGCTCCCACTTACTTTCTTGGAAAGATATTCCTTTTCAAGAAATACACCATCTCGAGCAACAAAGACTTTGTTCTCAGATTGGTTGTAAAAGTGGTACCCTCGTGTTTCTTTTGGATAACCAACAAAGAAACATTTATCCGATTTGGGTTCAAGCTTTGTTGAGATATTTCTCTTCACATAAGCTTCACATCCCCAAACCTAGATATAAGACAAGTTAGGGACCTTCCCTTTCCATACTTCGTATGGTGTCTTATCAACAGCTTGTGACGGTGTCCTATTCAGTGTATAAGTTGAAGTCTAGAATTATGTGTTCCCAAAAGAGACCAGTAGTTCATTTAGACCTCTCATCGAATGGTCGAACTATATCTAATATAGTTTGTTTTCTCGAAACATAACCTTCATGTGCTTGTGAACTGATAGGTTCCACATACATCAGTATGGATCATCCCTAATAAATCACTTACATGTTCTCCTTTCTCCAAGAAAGATGACATTGTTATCTTGTCCATCACACATCATCCACATGTATCAAATGACTCCAAGTCAAATGAATCTAGAATGCATTCTAAAAGAAGATTCGTTACATATTTAGATGTTGATTTGACCTAATCAACAATGTTATAGTTATGTCTCATTGAGACTTATTCGATTCGGCCTTTAGTGTTAATGTTATATATGATTTGTCAAGTTTAAAGTATACATAAACAATATAATAATCGTACCAAAACAAAGAATAATTCACAATTAAAATAGTTACCAAACTATTTAATAGTGAAAAACTAATCCATCAGTATCCAATACTGAACCAATATTCATTGTTTATTGAAGGTACGAAATTACATAGTTATAATACTAAAACAAGGCCCTAAGGCAAAACAACATCATATGATCATACGGCTAATGCAGCGACCTTCGCTCCATTTCTTGCCCGTAGATCGACATCTCTATTCACCAAACTTATACTTCTATGTAGTTCCTCCACATAAAAATGTGAGAACCACATTTGGCATCCAATACCCAAGAAGTAGAATTTGTGAAGTTTAATGTCTATATCATTAATACTTGAAGATGAAGCAACCCCGTTCTTCACATCTTCTTTGAACTTTGGGCAAATTCAATTATTCCCAATAATTGAGTCTCATTCAAATTTCCCATTCAAAATTATCTCAATGTCAAAACGTGATAAATCGTAAGTGAAAAATCGAAGTTTTCTAACCAGCGATATTATCATGCAATTGAAGCCCTATCTCTCATAAAATATGAGGGAGCCAACCAGACAATCGATTCACGCCATCCAATGGCTCGAAAGTCTCTAATTTGTGTCATTGATGAACTTAAGTGTTTTGGATTAAATCACTCCCCGAGGTGTAAATAATCATAACCTTAGAATCCATCATATGAAAGACAAATTAGGCATTTGTTTTGAAATTGAATAAAATATGAACTTTTATATGTTTGCAAGTAGTGTCCAACACTTTTGCAAAGACGCATTGAGATTCCCTAGGAACCCTAGTAGCCTTCTTGCCCTTGCTCTTTTGAATACCCTATCCCATATCATAAGAATTTCCCTCTTAGGGTCCTTCTCTATCGCCGGCTCAGCAGCCTTGAGCATCCCATGGAGCTCACGAAGCGATTTCTTCAAACCATTCATATAGAAAATTTAGCCTAAAGGCATTATAACCATCATGAGATTGAAGTATGAAATCGGTTGCCAAATAATCATCATAGGAAAAATCTAGGCGGTCACTTGAAGCAAATAATCCAATCATTTGTTGCACATGTGATTCCATAGATTTCCATTTTTCCAGCCTAGCTGAAGCGATGACCCTGGTCATACTGAACCGCTCAATCTTAGCATATTCCCCGAACATGCTATTGAGTTGTTCAATGATATCTTAGGATGTGGTTATTTAACACATTTTCATTGTCTTCGTATTTGAGGACCATCCTCAAATTACGTTGTGAATCAAGAAAATTTATGTTGTTCAATTTTTCATAATCAAGAATTGAACCAAACTTGAATCGAGTTGAAATTAACATGATAAACTAAAAAAGAAAGATAAATAAAGTATGTAAACATTCACAAAGCGGTAAACAAATAAGGTTGTCTAACAAGCTACTTATTTATTCTATTTTGTTCAATCGATATCTAATATCTTTGTTCCCTTGAACAAAACAATCCCAAGACCCTCATCTTGCAAATTCTTAAGCCGACTGAGTCCGCACTTAAGAAGTCCAAGATAGGTAGACATCCCATGTCAATGACATCTAATGTCACTCTCGGTCGATGAGAGTCCCATTCTCATCTCATGTCTCGATAGCCACGCCTGCAGTGGATCTATCGATGAGAAAACCAAACTCACGTGTAAGGGTCTAACCCTTACTCCCACTTATCCCAAGATAACAAGTAGTACCCCGCTGAGGCGGACCTACCAACTTATGATCGAGGGCTTTATGGGTGTGATGTTTTGGACAAGACATTATACTCATTATTTTGGGAATTTGCATGCATAGGTTTGTTTATATGTAAGTTGAACATTTATAACATAAAACAACCTATAACTAGCAAAGCAAATAAATACGAAATCGAAAGGCCCCTAGAACCTCACAACTCTCAAACGAAAATATTAAAAGCAACAAAATAGGCCTTGAACATCTTCTGGACTGGTCCGCGCCCGCCGTTTCAGTTCCGCGCTCGCCGATTTTGGTCAAAACAAGTCATTACCCCAAAAAACACGAACAGCGCCCGCCGTTTTACAACCAGCGGTCGCTGAACACCACCGGCGGTCGCCGTTTCCAAAACGGCGCCCGCCGAAAGGGCAAAAACCCGTCTGCCCCAAAAAAGAGCTTTCGGCGGTCGCCGTTTCCAAAACGGCGCCCGCCAAATCAAAACAGCGCCCGCTGGAGCACAAACGGCGCCCGCCGTTTGGCTCCAGCAGCCCGGTTTTGTCCGTTTTGCTTCGTTTTGCTTCGTTTCTTCTCGTTTTCGCCGGAGAGCCGAGATCCTCCATCGAACCATGGACTAAGTCCATCGCTTACAAGTAGTACAATACAAATATAATAGAAAAACCTATCTATTACAAATGATTCCAAGGGACGCAGCCCTCAAAAGACTATGGCCAATCGAAACGAAAAAAAACGACGAATTCATTCACCCGACCACTAACGGTGGCCGGCCTTACATCTAATCACATAATCACAATTAAACAATTAATCCAATTATGTTGATTAAACTTCTTGTGTCCAACACAAAAGTGTGCACGAGCCCTAGGCTCTGATACCAATTGAAGGTACCGGTATACCGATCCGATCGATATACCGTGTGTGCGGAAGCGTGTAAAGCAATAGATCTACTATGCCATGATCTTAGTGCACACTTAATGTGTATAAGAACACATATAAACATATATATATACACATCCAATATATATATATATATATATATATATATATATATATATATATATATATATATAAGGTTCAACGATTACTTACTTATGGTGACGAAGTGATTCGTTGATGTCGTTGAGGTGGTGTTGAGTCGATTGAACCACCTCAAATGGATCAGCCTCTCGAAGCTCTCCTTGTGAATGACCTCGTCACTCCTCTTGTCTAGATCTCCCGGATGTTGAAGCCGCACAAATGGCCCGGCCTCTACGTGTTGCACACGAACCCGGATGACGAACACTTTGCTTGATCGAGTCGGTTCTCCAAGAACACTCTCTCCTTTCTCTCTTTTGTGTGGATTTCGAAAATATGTGATTAAGTTGTGTGAAAATCTGATTTTCACCCTCTTATTCATCTCATTATGGTCACATAATTGTCCCATTATTAACCTTGTAACCCCCCACCTTAATGTGTGTCATAAACACACATAATGGGGTGGTTTATGGTGAATATGAATGGTCATGCCACATCATCATGCCAACTAGCATAAGACATGGTCCCACTAGCTTGTGTGGCATGCCATGTCACACTATGTGACATGCATCCATGCAAGCCATGCATCTCATGCATGTGAATTAAATCCACGTATATATTGATTCTAAATCAATATATTTATCAAGCAACGTACATCATCTTTGAGTCCGTGTGTGACCCTGTAGGTATGATTTATCGATCAATATTATATTGTTCCCAACAAATAATATTATCAAATAATCATTTAACATCCATAGACGACCTTATGACTTTATCGATTGCACACGTAGGATCGAAGGACATATCCCAACAGAAAGAGTGGTGGAGCTTGAGACAGGGATAGGTGGAAGAAGGTTGCAGATACTGCACGGGCAGAGATAGGGAAGTTGAAGTCCGAGATGCAGGAAGCTTTGAAAACTATCAAGGAAAAAGAAGAACAGATTGAGGATGCCCAGGACAGCTTTGTCAGGGAAAAGAAAGAGCTAAAGGATGAGGTGGTCAAGGTCACCCAAGAGCTGAAGCAGGTCCAGGATAACTTTGCACAGTCCATGGAAAGAGTGGTGGAGCTTGAGACTCTACTGGATTCTCCTGCTCACAATCCCAGGGTATTGACTGACCTCCTTTATGTGACTGCATATGCTGATCTCATTAGGTCTGCAGCAAAGGAGGAGAATGATGTGGCCAAAGAGTATGGACTCAAACTCCTCAAGGATCACATGAAGGGATGCACTCTGGATTCCAGAGTTCCTCAACCTTTCATGGATCTGGAAGTTGTCCATGGGATTGACATGACATGGTGGCCATCATACAGTCTCCTCTCTATGCCTGGTGAACCTGCAAAGTTAGCTGATGATGCTCCTGCTGATGAGGATGAATTTGATGATGAGGGTGTGGATCTACTTGGTGTTGGGCCTGATGGCAAGCCAAAAGATCCTCTGGTAACCCCCCCTGGTGATGGTAATTCCACCTCCTGAGTTTAACAACTCAGGGGTCTGCTAAGATGAACCCTACCCTGAGTGTGAAAAGCTCAGGGGTTTTTATGTTTTATTTCTTATTTGGGCCCAAGGCCATAAGACAATATTTGCTATTTCTGTTTGAATTTCAGAGGCAGTTTTTTGCCTGGACAAGTTTTTATATTTTGCTGGTGTGTAATAACTTAGTAAGTTACTTTTGGATATTATCCTTTGGGTCTTACACATAGCCCGTCCACCGTTTGTTTAGGATTTTTTCTACCGTAATTATCTGTCACTTGACAAGTCTATTCTAGCTTGTTTGGTGAATCGTAATTCTTGTGAACAGATAATTATTGGCTCACACCCACGTTTTATTTTAAAACTTTGTTGGGACTTCTTCGTGAGCTCTTTGTCCTGCAAAAGTGATTTTCGGATTAAGTTACCTCTTGGAATTCTTTGATTCTGAGTAACATTTTTCTCCTCCATCTCTCCTTTTACAAAGACTGTCCGATCCTGTGGTTTGTCCATCATGAATACCCTTTTGAGGTTCAGTCCATGATGAATACCTCTTAGGATAGTCCTCGGACCAATATCTTCTTCCCGCGCGATTCTTGAGTTTCTTTTACTCTGTTGAATCCGTACGCAGAAAGAAGTGTTCGGCCCCTAATCCGCAGATCTTTTGGGTCTTTACCGAACCTTAGTATTCTTTTAGGAACACTCAACATTCTTTATTTTGACCGGGAAATTTATTCCTTTTCCCGGGAAAATGTTTTTCTTTATTATAGAGAAAATATAACTTTGAAATCATACAAGCATTTTTAAATACCGAGAAGATTTATAAGATAGCAAAAAGGTTTTTATAAAATAATACTCTTACAAAAAAGCCAAAATTAACCTTTCGGTTTAGTGATAGAATTTCTTTAGGTGCAACGCATTCCACCGATACTGATCCTTGGTCCCGTCGAGAAGCTCTAACTCGTACGCTCCGTTTTGGAGGCAGTGGCTCACTCTAAACGGTCCCTCCCAGTTCGGCCCCAGTGCTCCCTGGTGCGTCCCCAAGATTTTCTTCAACACCAGGTCTCCTACTTGGAATTCTCGTGCTTTTACTTTAGAGTTAAATAGTTTTGCAATTCTTTGTTTGTTCATGGCATTTAGAGAATCCGAGGCTAACCTTCTTTCTTCAAGAAGGTCCAACTCTTTCCGGATGGTTACTTCATTCTCCGGGGAGATTTCCTGAGCGGTCCGATGTGATAACACCGTTATTTCCGCTGGAATTACCGCCTCTGTTCCAAAAGCTAAAGAGTAGGGGGTTTCTCCAGTGGCATTTCTGGCTGTGGTACGGTACGACCACAGGACCTCTGGAAGTTCATCCGCCCACTTTCCTTTGCGACTTTCTAATTTTGATTTGATGGTGTGCTTTAGTATTTTATTCACTGCTTCAACCTGACCATTCGTCTGGGGGTGGTAAGGAGTAGAGAATAACCTTCTGATTTTCCATTTTTCACAGAATTCTTCCACCTCAGCCCCATCGAATTGTTTTCCGTTGTCAGAAATGATTGACTCGGGCAAACCGAATCGACATATAATGTTTTTCCATATGAACTTGATAACCTGTGGTTGATCAATTTTGTTCAATGGCTCTGCTTCAACCCACTTGGTAAAATAGTCGACTGCTACAATCGCATATTTCACTCCACCCCGTGCGGTTGCTAGTGGTCCGATCAAATCGATACCCCACCGAGCAAATGGCCACGGGCTGTAAATGGATTTCAAGGCTTCTGGGGAAATGCGGATGTTAGGCCCATGCGTCTGGCATTTAACACATTTGCGTGCATATCCGACTGCGTCCTTTCTCAGGCTTGGCCAGTAAAATCCTTGCCCCATGGTTTTGTGTGCCAGGGATCTTCCCCCCGCATGATTTCCACATACACCATCATGTATTTCCTCCAGGATTTTAAATCCTTCTTCCTTCGACACACATTTTAGTAGTGGAAGGGAATAACTTCTTCGATAAAGTTGTGTGTTTATTAAAGTATACTTTGCTGCTCGGGATCGGAGTTGTTTTGCTTCGGTTTTATCTGCTGGTACTTCCCCGGTATCTATGTACCGTTGAATGGGAATTCACCAGTCTTCTCCGGCCCCGGCAAGTATTTGCATTTGTATCTCTCTTTGTTCTATTGATGGAGACATTAATTTTGTCAGAACAATATTTGAGAAGTCTGCTGAGCCCTCAGCTGATGCTAATTTTGACAGGGCGTCAGCTTGTGAATTGTGTTCCCGTGGGATTTGTTCGATTAGAACTTCAGGGATTTTTTCACAAAGTTCCCATACCAGTTTCAGGTATCTTATCATTTGTTCCCCTCTGGCTTCGTAGTCCCCACTACTAGCTGGGAGTCCATAAACACATGGAGTTTTCTTGCCCCGACGGCTATAGCCAATTCCAACCCAGAAATGAGAGCTTCGTACTCTGCTTCATTGTTAGATGTGGGGAATTCAAACTTTACCGCATGGGTTACTGAGTCTCCATCGGGACTGAGTAATACCACTCCTGCCCCCGAGCACGCGGTGGTAGATGATCCATCTACGAACAGCTGCCAGGCGCGTGGTTGATTCTGGGATTTCTCAGGGAAAGTTAATTCCACAATGAAATCGGCCAGGGCTTGTGCTTTGATTGCTGTCCTCGGGGCGAAAGTTATGTCATACTGACTAATTTCTAACGCCCAACGCAGGAGTCTCCCGGAGATATCTGACCGGTGCAATACTTGCCTTAAAGGCATAGTAGTCAAGACTTCGACGGGGTGCTCGAATAAGTACGCCCGGAGTTTTCTAATTGACACTATTAAAGCATATGTTAATTTTTCCAGTGGAGTGTATTTAATTTCGGCCTCATGTAATACTTGGCTCACAAAATAGATCGGGAAGTGTTGTATTCCTTCCGCTCTCGTCAAGACTGCACTGATGGCATGTTCTGAGGCGGCCAGGTATAAATACAACTTTTCTTCTGGTTTAGGTGCCACAACTACTTTTGGATTGGATAAATATTCCTTTATCCGTACAAAAGCTTGCTGGGCCTCCTTCTTCCAGTGAAATTCCTGTCCTTTAATGGAGGCAAAGAACGGTCGAGTTTTATCTCCCAGGCAAGAAATGTATCTGTTCAGGGCGGCTAGACGACCCGTGAGTCGTTGTACGCCTTTTACGTCCCGGGGCTCTTGCATGTCCAAGATAGCTTGGACTTTGGTAGGGTTGGGCTCAATGCCTTTCTCGCTAACCACATGCCCCAGGATCATCCCTTTTTTGATTCCGAAGTTACATTTCTTGGGGTTCAGTTTCATATTATAATGCCCCAGAATTTTGAAAACTTCTTCGAGGTCTTTGATATGGTCTGATTCGTTTTTACTTTTTACAATAATATCATCAATGTACACTTCCATGGTTTTGCCAATTAATTCAGAAAACATTAGATTTACCAACCTTTGATAGGTGGCCCCAGCATTCTTTAGGCCAAAGGGCATTCTTTCCCAGCAATAGATCCCTTTCTCTGAGTAGAAAGCCGTGTGTTCAACGTCATCTGGATGCATGGGAATTTGATGGTATCCGGCCTTAGCGTCCAATGTCGAGAATATCGCGTGACCTGTCAAATTATCAACCACATGGTCGATGTGTGGCATGGGAAAAAGGTCTTTCGGGCAAGCATTGTTTAGATCTGTAAAATCTATACACAAACGCCATGCTCCGGCCGTTTTTGTCACCATTACCGCATTGGAAAGCCAAGTGACATCACTCGAAGCTTTCCTGACCAGTTTACTTTCAATTAGTTTATCTACTTCCCCGGCGAGTGCCTGGCACTTCTCGGGGCCCATTTTCCTGCGCTTCTGCGCTATTGGCCTTTTGCAGGGATCAATTTTCAATCGATGGCAGGCATGTTTAGGATCTATCTTTCCTAAATCCGCACTGGACCATGAGAAAGTGGAGATGTTCTCCTTTAGGAATTTTATCAAGTCGCTTCTGACAGTGGATTCCATATGAGACCCCACAAGTATTTGTTTTTCGGTTTGCTCTGGATCTATAATTATAGAGTCCAGAGTTTCAACCATCTCTACACCGGGTGCTTTTTTGCATTGATATCCTCCCCGTGAGCCCCAATCCTCTAAGTTTGTTTTGAGTTTAGGCTGTTTTTTCCCCAGGAGATGCTAAGTCTTCACTGGGTTCTTTTTCGGGGGGATTATTCATGTCATCCGAGGGGATCTGAAGAACTTCTCCGCGCGGGTTTTTCCCGGGGGAGCTCATTCCTTCCTCGGTTATTTTAATGATATCTTTTATGTGATCAATTTGTTTTATGTTGCTTTCCTCCAAATTGATTTGGGGAATGTTAGCTTTTACTTTGTTTTTGGTTTTATCAAGATCGCGAAAATACATCAAAGTCTTCTTAGCCATTACTAGGTCCCCTCTGACGGTGCCAACTGCACCGGAGGGTGTTGGAAACTTGATACAGTAGTAATAGGACGAGGCGACTGCTTCAAAAGCGTCCAGAAAGGGCCTGCCTAACAAAGCATTATAGCCACTAACCTTATCAACTATTACAAACTTAAGATTCCTAACCATCACGACTTCGGGATTCTTCGCGTCCATCATTTCCACCGGGAGGATTATTTCTCCGTAGGGGATGACTACGTCGTTACCAAAACCTTTCAGCACCATATCGCACGGGTTGACATAGCGCGCCAGCTTCCCCATCAGATCCAGGGTCTTTTTGTAAAGAACATTAAGATGCGCGCCATTGTCTACCAGCGTGCGAGACACGTCCAGACCGAGGATTCTTGCCTTTATCACTAAAGGCGCATCCTTCGGGAACTTTGTCTCGGCTCGATCTTCCGGGGTGAAAGTTATCACCGCCGTTTCATTAATTGCTGCTTCCTTTGATGGGGCAGTTTCATACCAAACTTCCCACATCTGAAAGTCTCTTTTCCTTTTAGGGCGGCTCTCCTCGTTCACCGGCTTTAAACCACCGATCATCATGATCTGACCCACTCTTGGGGGGTCCTGAGCCGGAGGAAGCGGTGGTGGAGCTGGTGCGGGTACTTCCCGGGGAGGAGGCCCCTGCGGATTTCCCCCGGCACCTGGCCTGGGCAAGAATTGCCATAGTTTCCCATCCTTGAAAAGTTTCCACAACAGTTGTACCAGTTGTCTGCACTGGCTGGTGTTGTGACCAATCTTTTCATGAAAGGCACACCATTTGTTGGGATTCAACTTGTCCGGGGAAGTTAGAATTGGTGGTGGTTTTTCCAACAGATCGGATTTTTGTACCACCATGATATTCAGGATATCTGTTGGTGTATGACCAGTCTGAGCAGTGAGTTTTCCTTCCCACTCACGGATCTCATCCACTCGTGGGTCATTTGGCCTAGGGCCTGGTTTTTTGCCAATATAGTTTGGCCTTCGATCGGAGGAAAAAGGAGGTTTTTTCTTTTGCTCGGGGGAGTGTCCCCCGCCAGCAACAAGACGCTGGTAGGCCACTTGGGCCCCAGCTTTCCTCCTAAAATCCTCATACGATCGGGGATAGTTCAACATTGCAGATTTAAACAACTTAGAATTTCTTCTCAAACCTGCCAACACTGTGTGAAGTTTGAGGTTATCGCCAATCTCTTCTCCGCCCGCCATTAGTAGTTCCTCCACGCGATCCACATAAGACTCGTCTGTTTCGTTCTCACCCTGTTTGACCCCAAGCAGCTTCTGACTATACTCCATATAGGAAGCTTTGGATGCAAAATACGACACAAACCTATGCACCAAGTCGTCAAAACACTTCACAGAATGTGTAGGTAAGCTGACGTACCATTGGTGAGGAATATCGCCCAGGGTGAGTGGGAATAGTTTGCACCGAGTAGGATCAGTGGCTCCTCGGCCGGACATGTACGTCCTGAATCTGCTCAAGTGCACTTCTGGGTCAGTCTTGCCGCTGTACAAAGTAGTTTGCATGGGCTGAATTTCCAGTTGCATTGGAGCTTGTTCAACCTCGGGAGCCAAGGGATCATTATGACGACCTGTCGGGGCGGCGAGAATTTGATTTTCGTTCAATCGCCTTTCCAGTTCAGAGTACTTCTGCCTCAAATCGGCCAGTTCAAGATCAGCACCGGGGGCTCTGCGGGCCCTCGTCGGTGAGAAATTCACACGTTGACCGTGCATGTCACTTGCCTGTCGATGAGGATTCGTAGAAGTAGCTACTGATTCGGCCCTTTTATTTAGATCTAAAGCCCGGCGTGTCCTGCGGTTCCCCCGGGGAGCTCGGGCAGTTCGCTCAGGGCCCTTCCCTGGATTTTCCCCGGCGGGTGCATGCATGCCCCTCACCGGGATCACAGGGGTTGTCATCACATATTTTAAAGACATCAACTCAGCCATTGCTTCATCAATTTTCTGTGGAGTATCAAGGCTCGCGAATCTAATCGGAGGTGGAGCCATGGGCGTCGACGGCCCTCCGATCTCGTAAGGATGAAGACGGCGATTCCGACGTCGTGACCGAAGTCGACGTTGTCGTTGATCTGCCTGACTGTCAGTGGGCTCATCGGCCTCTGTACGTTTGCTATTGTGCTCATCGGAGCTGATTTGGGTGGGCGGCGGTTGTTCCTTATTTTCAGGTTCTGGGTTTTTAGGCGGAGATGGAACCTCGGGTTCCACCATCACGGCCTTACCCATCACAGCCCGCCACCTGCCGCTTGTGCCGGATGCACCTGACACTGTAGTGCCTTCGCCTTCGTTCACCATTTCTGATTTTAATCGAGCTTTTCTGCAACTTAAATACCTGATGCTCGCTCCTTCTAGCGCCAACTGTTTTGGTTGTTTTTGTACTTGTCGGTAGTATTTGCTGGTAATAGAGGGTTTTGGTAAACAACACAAAATGGTAAATTTGTTATAGGTAAGAAAGCAAGAGGATTAAGTTATAGCAGAAATCATAAGTAAGAACATGGATGCTCAAGGCACCTCTTTATTCATATATTCATACTTAGAATTCATAATTAAAATACAAGGTTGCATGTCCATTTTCCTCTCTCTCATACCCTCTATTTATAATACTCTATGCATGGCTTAATTATGCCACCTAATGCCCACATATCGGCTTCTCATTGGACTTCTAGTCCACTAATATGAAGCATTAAATATCCACTAATTTCCCTTAGTGCTTAATCTGCCTCTTTCCCCGTGAAGTCCCAGTTCATTGACTGGCGTCCCAGGAGTCTCCCCAGGCGATTCCCCTGTGAAAGGAGTCTGATTCTACCGTGCGCTCTCTACTGTCCAAGCTCCTCATCTTCTTCTTAGATATGCCTTTGAAGGTCTTTCATGATTGACTTGGCTGAATTTCTCTCTTGATGACGTGGCCCTTTGATTCGTGACACGTGTCGGTGACTGTTTTCTTGGGTATAACAAGGTGCTGTTGGTATTTCCAATACTTACCATGCAACTAAAGTTATCACTGATCAAAATCTGGATGACATTGTCGAGTTTCGAAACAAGTAAAATAAATTATTATTGTTTGTTTTCTACAATTACATAATAATGCGAAATAATTTATAATCTTTACTTTTCAGGCTACCTGATGACGATGTCTCTCTATCGTTTGATGGCTCCATGATATCTTCTTCCTCTTACGTGAGTGTAAGAGATGATTTGCAGAACTCCGATACTATAGTTCTTTGTTTGAAAGATTTGAAGTCGGAGAAAAAAGTATATATTCAATATATGTTTATTTTATATGTATTTTGTTTAATATTTGTATGTCTAAAACTAAAATTATAAACTATTAAAAAGTAATAAATATTTGATTGTTTTCGCTTCGTGATTTATAGGTTGGAAAATATTGGATTGTCGGTTCCATATCTGAAATATTTTACGATAGAGGTTGGTGCTATAACAGTTGCTTCAAATGCAAAAAGAAGGTTGCGGAGAATGAGTCTGGATTTTTTTTTGATAATTGTTCAACCAATGTTAGCGTCAATGTGAGGTACAAGATTCACGCACAATTTGTTGATGGTGATGATAATGTTGTTTTGCTGTTGTGGAACGACGTTGTCGCTTCTCTCATTGGGAAAGCCGCAGCTGCTATTTCTGTGAACAAGATTGTTGTAAGTTATCTTAAATATATTTTAATCCAAAGTTGTATTTAATTGCTTCAGTGTACCGGCTAAACCAAAATTCTTATTAGTACACCAATTCTTCAATGTGTTTTTTTATTATTTTCAGGAAACTCACACTATTTTAGATGTTGATGGAAATCAAAAGGACGAGAAGAAAATTGAAATTCCTCAATCTGTCGATGATCTCATCGGAAAAGAGCTCATGTTCAGAGTGAGCCTTGAAACAAAGCACATCGAAGGAACAGATTCGGTCTATT
Source organism: Euphrasia confusa (assembly GCA_954870475.1). Taxonomy (NCBI): domain Eukaryota; kingdom Viridiplantae; phylum Streptophyta; class Magnoliopsida; order Lamiales; family Orobanchaceae; genus Euphrasia; species Euphrasia confusa. The sequence goes on from OX940949.1 coordinate 23,145,211, forward strand.
CCGTGGATAAATATTCAGACGATGCTCACTTTCTCAAGAAACACAAAAAAACCGATCACCGTGTAGTTCAATTTTTCGAGCGTAATCGTTCGCGACACGCACTCTTCTGACAAAGTATCTTCTGTCCGCGTGAAGATTGAGGATGAATTCAAATCTCCAGAATCTGTCAAGCATTTCAAAAGGCCGCTGGAAATATTGAGCGACGATGATTTACCTGATGAGCAGGGTTCAACGAACTCCAAACTTAAGATGAATCATTCTGCCGAGTGATTGAATTCTTTAGATGAATCATTCTGCCGAGTGATTGAATTCTTTAGTTTGCTTATTTTTTCAATTATTCCTCTTCATTTTAGACTGTTTTTTATTTCTTTATGTTTTTTATTTTATTCAGTACAATAATGCTTTTGCAGCATGAATTTATCGCAAGTTATTTTTATTTTCTAATATAAGTTATGTTTTTATTATATGATTTGTTGTCTATTTTCATTTAAATTTAAATTGATAATATTTATACATTAAAATGAAAGCACAATAAATATCTTATAAAAAATTGCAAGTAATTGTTATTTTCGAATTCTCATTCCAAAATATTATATTTGAACGTATATATTTTGATGATGTTACTATAATTAAGGAATATAAATCCTTACTTTTTAAAAATATTTTTTATTTTTTAAAATAACATAAATATCTTAATTAGTTACTTATTCCTTAATTGTTTAAAATATTTGATTCCTTTTAATCCGCTCATTATTTTAGCAACAATTGAATTCTGATATCCATAAAATTATACAATATTTATTCATTCTATTTAAGCACCGCCACAGAGTATTGTTTTTATTTATAATTCCGGATAGTGTTCTTTTCCTATCGTTATGAATTTTACGAATATTGTTTATTTATAAAGCAAATATTTTTTTCAGACTTCGCGTTCTATATTTGTGTTTTTGTATTACGATAACATCATCCGTGCGATTTCTTTTGTTGTGTGAGTTCTGATATTAACAAAATTTTATATATTTGAGACTGCATACCGATGTCCTTTAGCAAAAAGAAGGGCGTTTCAGGTTATCCTAAACATTTTCTGTGATGTAGCAATCAATTATTCTGATATGTTAATATACAGAGTAATTCATTGCATTTTATATGCTTTCTTATTTATGCAAATAAACGGAAGGCTAAATCAAATACAGCGATTAGAGGAAACGTTTATCAGGACGAAAATTTTAGTAAGTTGAGCATAATTCAATTTTCGAAGTACTTCAGATATGATTTGAATACGTTGTAATATACACAGGTCCGTTTGTGTTGGAGTCTTTTACGAATAATAATGAACAAACACCGGAGAAACGAGATATTGGAATTTCAATTTGTGCTGATTCTTCCCGAATATCCTGTAAGATTAAACTTACAATTTAGTGCTTATTTGTTTGTTTTATGTTCCGTCGAAAACATTATTAATATTAATAATTAGTTTTAGATTTTTTTTTTAATATACGAAGTCACGATAATTATTTATTTTTTAATCTAAATTATATATTCAAGTACCTTCTTGCAGCTATGACTACTCCTGTAAATGTTAGGAATTTCATTGGATCATCACCGATGATAGCTCCTTTTCAAGGGTCGTGTCTCACAGAACAACACACTTTTAAGAGAAAGGTTTTCAGCGGTGATGTTCAAAGTACAACAAACAAGAGAACAGATACCCGTGTTTTGAACGACATAACAAATGGTTATTTTCGATGAAATGTTTTTGTATTTTTATTAATTTTTTGTTTATCGCATACATTTGAATATGTAAATTTAATATATTTCTACTAATTATTATTTTGTTTGATGTTTTTATTTTGCAGACAAGGGAAAGGGTAAATACGTATCGACGAATGAACACACACCGAATTCCAGCACTAATTTGTACAGTAAGTTAATCATTGCAATTGTATATTAATTTCGTATATTATTTGTTCTTATATTTTATACATTGTAGATACATATGTTTTCGGGGCTTATTCAAACAATGTTATTCCAAATATGAACTACAATCAAGTTACGCCCGTTCCAGTTCCAACCACTGTTATGCAAACACAAAGTGAGTATGATACTTATTTCATGAAATTGTCATTAAAGTTTGTATATTTATATTATATTTCTATATGTGCAGTCATTCATGCTTCTACAGTAAATCATTCTTGGATTCCACCAAATGTATATTCTCCACAGGGATCGTGTGTCACACAACCTAACCGCGTTAAAAGGAACAACTTAAGCACTCCATCAGTTAAAAATCCCAAAAAGATAAAAAATAATATTCCTCTCCAAGACATATCAAACGGTTTGTTTCAATGTTTAGTATTTAAATATAATTTATTCTTTTTTAATTTAAATTTACAATATCACGTACCTTTTATTGTTCTTTTCGTGACAGTACCTATTATGCAGAAGCCTTGCGATGTTGGAAACAATCTATCCATGGATAAATTGGAAACCATTCGAACTCGAAAAAAGGATAAAGAGAATATAATTATGCAATCAGCCAGAAACCTTAATGTTGATTTTTCAGATGTTCATGTTTTAGGTATATACTACTACTTTGTATCCTCATTAATATATTTTATGATTGCGGCCTTATATATTTAAACATTATATTATGTTAATTGTTTGATACCGGCTTTAACATATATATATTGATCGTTTAAATGTACTTTGTCATTTTTAAGGAACTCCACTAGAGCTTCCTGACGATCCAATTCCTGTAACCGAGAGAATTCCAAGCACTCTTATTGGTATCGCTTTAGAGGCTCAAAATAAATCTAAGGATTTCGTAAATCCATTTGTTACAGTGACAAATGAACAACGCTATACCAAATATCAGAACCCTGCTTATCCGAGTAAGAGTTTTTTTTAATTTATATACATTTGAAAAAATACTTTTAACTGAGAAATATTTGAACGTGTTCTGTGAATTCTTTCTTTAATAGGTTATGAAGATATGGGTGATCCAATTTGGAAATGTGATCATTGTTCCGCAATGTTTTGGTACGATGAAAGATTAGAAAAGGCCAGAAATAAGAAAGGAAAGCCGATGTACAGTAAATGTTGCATGCATGGTTAGTATTTAAATTTTGTAAAATAATCTGTTTGTGAGATTTAGACGTCGTTTTTTCTTTCGTTGTTCTTTAATTATTTTTTATAAAATATATTTGAACAGGTAAGATAGAATTACCAAAAATGTTGGTGCCTCCAGAAAATTACAGTAGTTTACTGTACGGAGATGATTCTTCGAGTAAAAAATTCCAAAGAGAAATCCGATTCTACAACATGATATTTTCGTTCACGTCTATGGGAGGAAAAGTAGACAACTCTATTAACACCGGAGGATCACCCCCCACTTTTAGAATAAATGGAGAGAACCATCATAAGATTGGGAATTTGATGCCAGAAGATAGCAGTAAACCGAAGTTTGCTCAGTTGTACTTTTACGACGCCGAGAACGAGACAAAAAATCGAATAACGTCTACGAGGTACTTTTAATTAAAACACTAATTTGTATATCGATGCCAAGTATAATTACTTTGTTTTACTATATTTTGATGATTTTATTTTTACTAATTAATCGGATTTATTGATAAATACAATATATTTCTATTTGATAAACAGAAAACCATCTCCAAGAGACAATAAAGAAAAAGATAACGAAACACTTGTGGGGTACGTATAATTCAATCTTATAATATGAATTATCTTTTCGTAATTTATTAATTAATTTTATTAATTGATAAATATTTTACATTGTATTATTAAAGGTATTTATTAATATTGATTTATATTTTACTATTTGCTGAACAGGGAATCTGCTTCAAATGACATTGAAGACAAAGAGCAAAAAAGATTGGAAAAAGAATTAAAAGAACATTCTGAAATAGTAGAAAAGCTCAAGAATATTCTTGACGAAAATAATTTACTGGTGCGATGGTTTCGTTTTTCAGGTGAAAATTTCAGGCTTGATAGTGATGCTGATTTCAAATTGAGATTAATTCGTAAAAGAAACACCGACGGACGCACGTATAATCTCCCTCAAGTCTCTGAAGTTGCAGCTTTAATTGTTGGAGATGTCGACGACCTTCGCGATGGAAGGGATATAATTGTTGAAACTAAATCCAAGCAATTGACCCGCATTGATGAGTTGCACGTTGCTTATTTGCCGCTTCAATATCCTTTAATATTTTTGTTTGGTGAAGACGGATACAGAGACGACGTTCCTCATAAAGAGACCACAAAAAGCAAAGAAACTAAATTGAAGGATAATACCGTGAGAGAATATGTGGGGTACAGACTACATGAGAGGTTGAATGAGTCGCCTCATATTCTTCATTCAAGACGATTGTTTCAACAGTTCATTGTCGATGCTTACACCATGGTAGAGTCGTACAGATTAACGTACATGAAGAATCATCAACAGGATTTTCGTTCGGATTGTTACAGTGCTTTGGATGACGCGTTAAATAGCGGGGAAAATAATTCTTCGAATACCGGAAAGAGAATAATTCTACCTTCTTCGTTTGTTGGAGGAGCTCGACACATGTTACAGAATTATCACGATGCTATGGCTATATGCAGGTCCGTTGGTTATCCGAATGTGTTCATTACCATGACATGCAACCCAAATTGTGATGAAATTACTAGGTATTGTAAGAAGCGAGGTTTGATCCCCAATGACAGACCAGACATTATTGCTCGGATATTTCATGAAAAGCTAGATAATATTTTGACAGATATTCGCCAGAACAAAATCTTTGGAGATCTCAGTGCGGGTAATAAAATATGCATGTTGTTTATGTTTTTTCTTTGTTAGTTCACTTTATTTTTTAATATTTTTAAACATGTTGGAATTCGATATCCCGGGTTATTTAAATTTGCAGAAACCAATAACCCGATCAAACCCTTCGCCGGAGATCACATGAACGCCGACTCATCCGCCGGAGTCCAGCCTTTGGAGACCACACACCCGAAGGTACGCAGCCCGCCCCTAGCCGAACCCCCGCGAGTACGGGGTTCACGCGATCGAGGATCGCGTTCGATCTTCGCGATCGATGGGGCTGCCCAGCAGCCCCCCCGCGGCGAGTCCGGCGACGCCGCCGCCAGGAGGAGCCCCGCCTTCACGGCGGGTGGGGTGCGGCACCAGCCCGCGCCCCCGGCGATCGATCTGATGGGATTCGATGTCCCGGGCTATCAAAATTGCGGAACCGATAACCCGATCAAAACCCTCGATCACCGAAGATTGGATCCCCGACTCATCCGCAGGAGTCCGACCTTTGGAGACTACATGCCCGAGAACACGCAGCCCGCCCCCAGCCGATTTTCTCCCACGAGTCGGATCCACGAACGCGAACCACCTCACGAGCCGGGGCCCGACCGAACGCCAACGAGACCCGAAGGCCCCGTGTGCCCAGCCGAACCCCCGCGAGGGGTTCGCGATCGTCTACGGACGATCGCTGGGATCGCTACGGGCGATCCCTGGGGCTGCTCGTAGCAGCCCCGCAGCGAGTCGTGGACTCGCTGCTCGCGAGGGCCGAGCCCCGTACGCGTCCGCTGCGGGCGAACCCACAGCACGTACGGGGTCGCTGCGGGTGAACCCGCAGCTTGCCCGCGATCGATCCGAGGATCGATCGCACCCCTCGGCTCCAGCCGAGGGCTTCTCGCGCCACGCGCCTCCGACGAGGGGGCTGGGGATCCGCCGTGGCACCAGCCCACGGCATCCCCGGCGATCGACCGAAGTCGATTGCACGCCCCGGCGTCCAGCCGGGGCTCGTCCCTTGTCGCGCGGTGGGGCGGTCCGAACCCTAGGGTTCGACCGCCTCCTTCGATCCTCGCCGGGGATCTCGAATCCCCGTCCCCGAGGTTCGTCGTTTTTCCCGGATCGCGTCGTTCATGTATACATCACAATTATTCAACGCACATAATCAAAGAGGGGGATTCTCGATTATTACCTTGATTCGTTGTACGGAGAAACGAATCGTTGACGACCTTGTGATCTTCCCGCGTATTCCTTGCACCTCGTCCGAACGTCGTGTGGGCGACGATCTATCGGATTCCTATGGATCTTCCTCACTCTCAGAACTTTATGATTGGCGTAACTTAGGTTTTTTTTTTTAGTTCTCTCAAGTGAAGACCATGTAGTGCTTATATAGGCTACGAAGGGGATCATAAGGAGAATAAATATTGGGCTTCAATATTGAAAATTAAATTGGGTCCAACCCAAATCTATTAATTCTTATCAATATTAATTTTATTTATTTTCCACTATATAAATAAAATTGCACTCCCAATATTATTCCATATTATATCAAATAATATTTCTCCATCTTAGTATTATTTATTCCGTGTATTTAAGATTTAAATATCCATGAATAAATTTATTTATTGCCCAATAAATTATATTCATCTCTTGAATCCGAGACTAGTACCATTCAACCTTAATTATTGTGCGGAACGAATCCACTCATGAGGTTTACACAATAATTCCTTATGAACTCATCTCGGGGATATTATCAACCCTTACGGGATACACTGCTCCTTCAAGAATTCACGGCATGCCATATATAAAATATAGTGACCCAACTTAACCGGTAATTAACCCAATTATCAAAACCGGTTAATTCCTTTGGTAAATCAAAGTCACTTATATTAAATATACACACCCGCAATTATTTCAGGGATTAAGAATAAAATACTCCGAGCCTCAAATCAATTATCGCCGAGCAATCCTAATTGATGAGTCTCAATCGATCCGCCCAATACACCAAGTGTACAAGTGTGATAAAATAATTAAGATAAATTATTTTCTCCCTCACACAACGACTATACCGATGGATTAGTTCGTGTCCATCTAGGTCGTGAGCAACTGTTCGATTAAATACGAGTAACCGATAGTATGATCTTCTGTGCGCCCATGCAGCACCATACTAACTACAACGTATAAAATCCAGAACCATGATTTGCATATAATTAAATGCAAATAATTGTTTATTAATTAAATAGATTAAATGCTATGATCGGGAGTTTACCGTTACTTAAATCTAGACATTAAGTACACAACTCCAACAATCTCCCACTTGTACTAAGGTCTAGTCATTTCCTCCAAACTCCCGGTTCCCATACTCATCACGTGCTTTAAAGTGTACTTGCGAGAAGTACTATGTGAGTGAGCAATCTAGGTTGCCGTTCTGAAGTTATCTTGGTGACTACTACGTCGTCTCCCTGACGATGACTCGTATCAGGTGGTACTTGCTCTATGTGTTAACATCACTTTTGACTTATGACCTCTTCCAGTTCACCGTGCACCGCTATCTAATAGCCTTTGGTAAACTAAGAGTCATATCCAAGTCAAGAGGTTATCCCGGAACCTAACCAAAACTTCCGCTGCCTCTGAGGCTGCTATTCGGTTATGAAAGAGTCTGAGAAGCGTCCTGCTTATCACTCTTTCACTTCATGGTTCCACCTCTTTCTAAAAGTGAACACATAGCCTGATATCGACTTTCACTGGTCCTTCTCTGATTTTTGGATCTTGAGAATCTGTAATCTAAGAAGATTTCGTCTTGCTCAAGCCAGTACTATGAAAGTACTCTTGCAGCATTCGAACATCCCTTATCCAGATTACTTTGATATCCTCCCACTACGCTAACCGCATAGTTGATATCAGGTTCTTGTTTTACAACATTGCATCTATAAAGCTTTCCATACTTGAAGTATAGGAAACTGCTTTGTCCTCATCTATCTCCTTTATGTGTTCGAACACACACCCTTTAGATAGATGTATATTCTGTCTCTGAAAGGCAATAACCTTTCTCAGAAGTATGCATGTTTAAAACAAACCTTAATCGTACAAGATGTCTAGGAGAAGTACAATGTTCTTATCTCTAGATCATAAGATCATAAGAACATGCTCTAACTTCTTCTCAATCTTATATCTCGATTTATTTAGACAACCTCTATTTTATGTCTGACAACACTTTTACATTGTCGCCAATGATAAAATGTTATCTATATAAAATCTCCGAGAAACACCACTTTTGTTTCCGTCACGTCTCTAACACGCCTTCTTTGCTAATCCTATGCAGACCTAGGGATCGATTTCATGTATACTGGATCCAGAGTTCAAAACTCCTCCAGTCTTATGAACATCTCTAGTTGCTTGACAACCTCCCACTGCAATGGCGTCCCGGTGTGTAACAGTAACAACATTAGGTGCAGTTAGTGGTGTACTACTACTCGGTCAGGCTGGTTCTCAGTCTTTCCCTTTCCTCATTTTAAAGTATTTTGTCAATTAGGGCATTGTAGTTCATCTAATAGTTTTTCCTCTATGAACCGGACGAGACGTCCCTCTGGTTCATAGTACTATAGAACACACAATACTTCGTTCATCTAGGATATCCTACAACCATACTGAATATGTTGTTGTCTCCAGGAATATCCATAGAACATAGGTAATTCCTAACAACTTGTTCTCTTACTATTAGATTTCTATTTCTTTACAACGCACCATCTCTACACGTAAGTGCACGGCTCGTCTCTTTGGGAATTAATCCCAATCTTTGATTATGCTATGTGTTATCTAGATAGGCGATGGCCTCCGCGACCGAGTCGCAGGCTTCTAATGGATATACTTTGATGGTTCCCCATAATAGCTTTGTGTCCATTGACAAGTCAAAACACTTTGCTTTTATGGCACATCAAGCATTCTAATCCATCACTGAGTATTCTTTGAAAGGATTACTCATACCTCTCTAATATACACATATGTCTGCATATCTAATCATTTCCAATACTCTTCTGAATTCTATCCTTTTTCCAGAAAGGTTTGCTTAGACGTATTATCCTCCAAATTCAATCCTTAGGTCGGAAGGTCCATTCCTTCAACTATAATTGATCAAATCAATTTCGACCATATGGATTTTATTTGAAAATACTACTAAGTATAAGATTTCATAAGTATAATGATAAAGAAATATCTAATAAGTAAAACAAGTTGTATATAACGGTTTGTTGCATCGTGGTAGACTAAGGATTCATCATTCACATATTGCTATCTAATGTACCATAATGAATATCACCATTATTTCTTATCCAAACCATCCAATGATTAAAGAAATAAAATATCCATTAATAAAGAAAAACAGAACAAAGTTCTTTTTCAAAATAAAAGGGGTACATAAGCAATAACTGAAATGAAAACTTAAAACAGATAAATGTCTTCCACTGCAACCGCTGCTACCCCAACAGCTTCGCCCATGTAGACTCGAATTCTTCTTCTCTAAGTCGCCGGGTTTTCTGGAACCCCTGCATTCAAAAATGCACATACCGTCAGTGGTTCCATATCTACACACCAGAATTCTGGTAGATAATACCGCTGACTATGTTTTTACGACTAAAGAAAGATTCGTACCTCTGAGAGGACATTCAGACTTCCAGTGTCCCATCTTGTTGCATCGGAAGCACTTACCCTTTGGCTTTGCAGCCCCCACTTGTGGTGCAGTCCTCTTGACACCACTGGGTTTCCAGGCTTGCTTCCTTTTCTTGCCCCTACCTCCACCAGGCTTAAAGCCTTTGGACTTGGTAGCTACAAGCGCTTGAGACTTGCCCTTCTTGTAGATCCCCTCTGCCGCCTTTAGTTCAGTCAGGAGTTGCGCAAGAGTATAAGATAGTTTACCCATATTATAGCTCATACGAAACTGCTCAAAACTAGGGGCCAGAGACTGGAGTATGATGTCGACTTGCGTCTCAGCATCAATAGAAGCTCCTAGGACCTCAAGTTCATTCAACAAACTCATCATCTTAAGAACGTGCTCCCCTACGGGCGTTCCTTCAGATTGAGTAGTCGACATAAGGACTCTCATGGCTTCTTGCCTATCCGCACGATCTTGCTCCCCAAACATCTCCTTGAGGTTAAACATCATATCATAGGCAGTGTCCATTGGCTCATGTTGGGTTTGGAGTACATTTGACATGGAAGCCAAAATATAACACCTCGCCATTTCATCAGCCTTTTTCCACTTCCGATATGCCAGTTTCTCCTCATCAGTTGAGGCAGCCGTGGGCTCGGCAGGGCACACTTCATGGAGTACATACTTGTACTCTTTCGAAGTTAGGACAATGTCTAAATTTCTCTTCCAATCAATATAGTTGGTGCCAGTGAGCTTATGCTCCTTGAGTATCATAGAAAGTGGGTTCATAGCTATTCTCTAAACCTATAAGCACATTTAAACAAACAATTAATTTAATATCCGATATTATCTCCCTTTAATAATATCATTAAATTACTAATCACATCTAAAATCCCATCAGGTAAGGCAAGCCACGTGGTGTGGACGTTTACCCACCCAAATGATTTAGCAATTAGTTTTTCTTTGGTCATACATCGCTCATAGCGGAACCTCGTGGGGAGGAATACTACAAGGCGTATCTAAGTGTAAACCATTACTCAGCACCAAAGTGAATCGCTTGGAATTGCTACATTACCGCAAGCCACGTGGTGTGGACGTTTACGACAACTTCACAACTCTTCACAATTTCCTTACAACTGTCTACATCAATTAATCCAAAATCCGTCAGTGCAGCAAGCCACGTGGTGTGGACGTTTACTTCACTAAGAGACTTTTATAATTGACTCCCAATTACTTGATCCATTTAATCTCGTAAATCAAAACGCGGAGAATCATAAGTGAAACTCGAAGTTTCTAACCAGTGATTCACCATGCGAACGACCCTATCTCTCACGAATGAGGGAGCCGAGCAGACGAGCGACCCATCTATCAAAGAATGGCACGGAAGTCTCTAATTTGTGTCCTCTACATGACCAAGTGGCTCTGGCTCCATTCCACTCCCCGGGGTGAGAATGAGTCGACTTGAAGTCAGTTTAAGAAAGACAAATTAGGCATTGTTTGATAAACTTGATCAATGTTTCTTGTAAGAGGAATTACAAGAATTCTCCTCCAATGACACATCTATACGAACTTCAAAAGTCCATAAGAGTCACCAAGAGAACAGTAATGGAGACCATGGGAATGTTTCCATCCCCTCTCCCACTTAGCTTTTTATAACAAAGGGATACGCTATCTAATGCATAATTAAACACATAAGCATGCATGAAAGCAATAAAGCACATAGCACATAGTCAAAAATAATGCTAGAGAAATTATTTTTTCCCGACTATCATGGCTTTATCTTCATATGCATCTTCTAGTCTTCAGTCTTCGCTTCTTGAATGCTCCATGTGACGAGAATATTAATCTCTAATATTTAAATCTATTTATTTTCAATTAATCCAAAAGTTACTTAATTCGAAAATTAAGTCAATCGAATATATCAAAAATAAAATTAAATATTATTAATATTTTTATTTATTTATTTTCCTATCTAGTTCTATTAAATCTCTAGAATAGTCTATCCAAATAAAATTTGGAATATTCTAGAAGATATCTATAATAGAACAAGGAAATAAAATAAATTAGGACTACTACTTTTTAAATTTATTTTTATTCCTAATCCATGAATATTCCCATGAGTAGGAATAATCAAATAGGAAAAATAAATTTAGTACTAAATTAATTAAATTTCTAATCTATGAATAATTCCATGAAGGAAATAAATCAATAGAAAATAAAATTAATTTAAATTAATTCTTTTCCTAATCCATGAGAGTTTCCAAAAAGGAAAGTACTAAAAAAGGAAAAATCCGAATTAATTGGGAAAGTAGATTTTTGTAGGAATAGCACGGGATTAGGAGATCCCACGCAATCCCCACGAAGAAAGATCGGCCGGCCACTCGGGAGGAGCGCCGCCGCCGCCTAGCCACCGCCGGCTAGGCCGTGGGTCGATCACCACCATGTGATCGATCCCAAGCCCTTGTCTTCTCGTCACTTCTTCGTCTTCCGGCAATCGTCTCAACATCGAACCAACGTAATTAAAATTACAAAATTTAAATTACAATTCCGGTATCGATTCTAAACATGAAATCGACCCTATACATTTTCCGGAAAATAAAGTGCGTAATAATAAATCCTAAATTCGGTCAACCCCCGAATTTTTACTATTACAACCATTCAACCACACAAAACGAATCTCGACATGTCCGAGAGTTTAATAATCATGATAATTAATTAAAAAACAATTAATTAAATCCAACCATGATAGCCGGAAATCCTGCAAGGTAGAACAATAATCGAACATATACATGAACACGAAACCGAACGCTCTGATACCATTTGATGGGATTCGATGTCCCGGGCTATCAAAATTGCGGAACCGATAACCCGATCAAAACCCTCGATCACCGAAGATTGGATCCCCGACTCATCCGCAGGAGTCCGACCTTTGGAGACTACATGCCCGAGAACACGCAGCCCGCCCCCAGCCGATTTTCTCCCACGAGTCGGATCCACGAACGCGAACCACCTCACGAGCCGGGGCCCGACCGAACGCCAACGAGACCCGAAGGCCCCGTGTGCCCAGCCTAACCCCCGCGAGGGGTTCGCGATCGTCTACGGACGATCGCTGGGATCGCTACGGGCGATCCCTGGGGCTGCTCGTAGCAGCCCCGCAGCGAGTCGTGGACTCGCTGCTCGCGAGGGCCGAGCCCCGTACGCGTCCGCTGCGGGCGAACCCACAGCACGTACGGGGTCGCTGCGGGTGAACCCGCAGCTTGCCCGCGATCGATCCGAGGATCGATCGCACCCCTCGGCTCCAGCCGAGGGCTTCTCGCGCCACGCGCCTCCGACGAGGGGGCTGGGGATCCGCCGTGGCACCAGCCCACGGCATCCCCGGCGATCGACCGAAGTCGATCGCACGCCCCGGCGTCCAGCCGGGGCTCGTCCCTTGTCGCGCGGTGGGGCGGTCCGAACCCTAGGGTTCGACCGCCTCCTTCGATCCTCGCCGGGGATCTCGAATCCCCGTCCCCGAGGTTCGTCGTTTTTCCCGGATCGCGTCGTTCATGTATACATCACAATTATTCAACGCACATAATCAAAGAGGGGGATTCTCGATTATTACCTTGATTCGTTGTACGGAGAAACGAATTGTTGACGACCTTGTGATCTTCCCGCGTATTCCTTGCACCTCGTCCGAACGTCGTGTGGGCGACGATCTATCGGATTCCTATGGATCTTCCTCACTCTCAGAACTTTATGATTGGCGTAACTTAGGTTTTTTTTTTTTTTAGTTCTCTCAAGTGAAGACCATGTAGTGCTTATATAGGCTACGAAGGGGATCATAAGGAGAATAAATATTGGGCTTCAATATTGAAAATTAAATTGGGTCCAACCCAAATCTATTAATTCTTATCAATATTAATTTTATTTATTTTCCACTATATAAATAAAATTGCACTCCCAATATTATTCCATATTATATCAAATAATATTTCTCCATCTTAGTATTATTTATTCCGTGTATTTAAGATTTAAATATCCATGAATAAATTTATTTATTGCCCAATAAATTATATTCATCTCTTGAATCCGAGACTAGTACCATTCAACCTTAATTATTGTGCGGAACGAATCCACTCATGAGGTTTACACAATAATTCCTTATGAACTCATCTCGGGGATATTATCAACCCTTACGGGATACACTGCTCCTTCAAGAATTCACGGCATGCCATATATAAAATATAGTGACCCAACTTAACCGGTAATTAACCCAATTATCAAAACCGGTTAATTCCTTTGGTAAATCAAAGTCACTTATATTAAATATACACACCCGCAATTATTTCAGGGATTAAGAATAAAATACTCCGAGCCTCAAATCAATTATCGCCGAGCAATCCTAATTGATGAGTCTCAATCGATCCGCCCAATACACCAAGTGTACAAGTGTGATAAAATAATTAAGATAAATTATTTTCTCCCTCACACAACGACTATACCGATGGATTAGTTCGTGTCCATCTAGGTCGTGAGCAACTGTTCGATTAAATACGAGTAACCGATAGTATGATCTTCTGTGCGCCCATGCAGCACCATACTAACTACAACGTATAAAATCCAGAACCATGATTTGCATATAATTAAATGCAAATAATTGTTTATTAATTAAATAGATTAAATGCTATGATCGGGAGTTTACCGTTACTTAAATCTAGACATTAAGTACACAACTCCAACACGATCCCCGTGATCGATCGCGAGCCCTCGGCCCAGCCGAGGGTTCCTCTCCTCCGCGCGCCGCCAAACCCTAGCGGGCGATCCCGCGGTCCGGTGGCTTCGCCACCACCGCGTGATCGTTCGTCTAATCCGGGTTCGACTCTTGGATCTTGTTTTTCCGATAATTGATTTCAATATACATGAATTAAATAGCGGAAATATTTAATTCACCTTTCGATTCGTTGTGCGGAGAAACGAGATCTTATGATGACCTTGAGATCTTCCCACGTATTCATTGCACTAGCCCGGACGTCGTGTGGGCGACGATCTACCGAACTCCATGGATCCTCCTCTCTACTTTCTCTCTCTAGAATTGTGTTCTTCAAGTTATGAGAATAGAGAAGACCATGTAGTGCTTTTATAGGCTACGTAGGTGATCTTAAGGAGGTGGAATATTGGGCTTCCAATATTGAAGATTAAATTGAGCCCAATGCTCAAGTCCATTAATCCTTATCAATATTAATTAATTCTATTTTCCACTATATAAAATTAATTGCACTCCCAATATTAAACCATATTATATCAAATAATATTTCTCCGGTAGTATTATTTATTCCGTGTATTTAAGATATAAATATCCATGAATAAAATTAATTTATTGCTAATTAATTTATTCATCTCTTATATCCGAGACTAGTACCATTCAACCTTAATTATTATGCGGAATAAATCCACCTGCAGGGTTTACATAATAATTCCTTATGAACTCATCTCGGGGATATTATCAACCCTTACGGGATACACTTTCCCGTCAAGTATTCACGGCATGTCATATATAAAATATAGTGACCCAACTTAACCGGTAATTAACCCAATAATTAAATCGGTTAATTCCTTTGGTAAATCAAAGTCACTTATATTAAATATACACACCCGCAATAATATCGGGGATTAAGAATAAAATACACTGAGGCTCGAATCGATTATCGCCGGCAATCCTAATCGATGAATCTCAAGCAGATCCGCTCAATACACCAAGTGTACAAGTGTGATAAAATAATCAAGACAGATTATTTTCTCTCTCACACAACGACTATACCGATGGATTGGTCCGTGTCCATCTAGGTCGTGAGCAACTGTTCGATTAAATACGAGTAACCGATAGTATGATCTTCTGTGCGCCCATGCAACACCATACTAACTACAACGTATAAAATCCAGGACTATAATTTGCATATATTTAATTATAAATAATTAAACGCAAATAATTGTTTATTTAATTAAATAGATTAGTGGCAATGGATCGTGAGTTTCCGTCACTTAAATCTAGACATTAAGTACACAACTCCAACAATCTCCCACTTGTACTAAGGTCTAGTCATTTCCTCCAAACTCCCGACTCCCATACTCATCACGTGCTAAAGTTGTACTTCCAAGAAGTACTATGTGAATGAGCACTCTAGGTTGCCGCTCTGAAGTTATCTTGGTGACTACAGCGTCGTCTCCCTCGACGATGACTCGTATCAGGTGGTACTTGCACTATGTGTTATCTTACACTTATGGACTTGTGATTTCTTACCATTTGCCATCGCACCGCTATTTACATAGCCTTTGGCAAATTAAGAATCACATCTAAGTCCCAGAGATTATCCCGGAGTTATACCAAAACTTCCGCTGCCTCTGAGGCCGCTATTTGGTTACCCATGGCAGAGTCCGAGAAGCATCGTGCTTATCACTCTTCCATGTTAAAACTCCTTCTCCTTTAATAGTGAAACACATAGCCTGATATCGACTTACACCGGTCCTCATTTGATTAGAAATCTAAGAGAATGTAATCCAAAGGAAACACTCGTCTGCTTCGTAGTCTAGAACAGTACTTCGAAAGTACTTTTACGGCAGTCGAATATTCCTTTCCAGGATTACCTTGATATCCTCCCACTATGCTAACCGCATAGCCGATATCAGGTTCTTGTTTTCAACAATGCATTTATTAAGTTTTCCACACTCAAAGTGTAGGAAACTGCTTTCATTGCTTCTATCTCCTTTTGTGTTCCAAAACACATATCCTTAGATAGATGCATTCCGTCTCTGAAAGGTAACGAACCTTTCTCGGAATCTTGCATGTTAAAACGAACCATAATCATATATGTAAGATGTCTAGGAGAAGTACAATGTTCATTCCTAGAGATCCAAGATCTCAAGAACATGTCCAACTTCTTCCTATATCTTTCATAATGATTTATCTAGACAACCACCATTTTATGTCTGACAACATCTTTACATTGTTACCAATGATAAAATGTTATCTACATAAAACCTCCGAGAAACACCACCTTGTTTTCCATCACGTTTCCAATACACACGATTCGTCTATGCTTTTGATGAATCCATAAAATGGACTATCTCATCAATTTGCAAGTACCACGAACTCAATGCTTTGTTTCAATCCATAAATGGATCAACTAAGCTTGTACACTAAATGATCTCGCCTCTTAGCAATAATCCTTATTGCTCTCCAAGAAGGCACATTTAGATCTAGTACCACCTCTATGTAGATCTAGGGATCGATTTCACGTATACTAGGTCCAGAGTCCGGAGACTCACCTAGTTTCATGAATATCTCCGGTTGTTAAACAACCTCCCACTACAACGGCATTCCGGTGTATAAACAGTAATAACAGTAGGTGCAGTTAGTGGTGTACCGCTACTCGGTTTGGCTGGCTTCCAGTCATTATCGTTTTCTCTCTTTTCAGAAGTATCATGTCATTTTGGGCTTGTGGTTCATATAATAGTCTTCCTCTAAGAACCGGGCGTTAGAACTTATAACGTCCTTCTGGTTCATAGTACTATCGAACATACACCTTTTGTTCTTCTAGGATATTCTACAACCACATTTGAATGTGCCGTTGTTTCCAAGACATATCCATAGAACATAGGTAGTTCCGTTTAACTTATGCTTTTACTATTTCTATAAGAGTTCCATTTCTTATACCCGACACACCAATCCTACAGAGGACTGTATGGTGTAGTCACTTGGGATCCAATCCCAAGTTCTGATCAGTATGCCATGCATTCCTCAGACAGGTACTTGCCTCCGCGATTAAATCGCAGGCTACAAATGGATATACCTTGATGGTTCTCCACAATAGCTTTGTGTCCATTGACTTGTCAAAACACTTGCTTTTGTGGCACATCAGGTATTCTAATCCATTTCTCGAGTAATCATTAAATGAAGTACTCGTACCTTATTGTCTGAGTAGACATAGGTCTGCATACATCAGAGTCAATCAATTCTTATACTTGTCCGGATCTTATGTCTTATATCCAAAAAGGATTGCTTAGTCGTATTATCTTCCAAATTAGATTCTTAGGTCGGAAGGTCCACTCCTTCAACTTAATTGATCTTACAATCAATTTTCGACCTTTGAACTTCTTATTTGAATAAATATGACTTAGCATAAGAATCCACAAGTATAAATGATTTAATAAAGAAATCTCTTATTAGTAAAACGAGTTATATAAAACGGTTCGTTGCATCGTGGTGGACTCAGGATTCATCATTTATATATTGCTAGCTAATGTACCAAAATAGATAATATCATTATTTCTTCTTATAACCATCAAATGATTAAAAGAAATAAAATATCCATTCATTAGAAATCCAGAACAAAGTTCTTTCTAATATGAAAGGTACATAAAAGCAATAACTCAAAATGAAATCCTATAAAATGTCCTCCACTGCAACAGCTGCCTCCTTACAGCATTGCCCATGTAGACTACGATCTTTTCTTTTCTAAGTCGTCGGGTTTCCTGGAACCCTTGCATTTAGAATGCCCATACCGCCAGTGGTTCCATATCTACACACCAGGTTCCGGTAGATAATACCACTGACTATGTTTTACGACTAAAGAAATTTCGTACCTTCTTTGAGAGGATAAATAGACTTCCAGTACCCAGACTGTTTGCATCGAGAACTCTTGCCTCATGGCTTTCTCGTCCCATCTTGTGGTCCAATTAACTTTGGACCACTGGGATTCATTGCTTTCTTTTCCTTTCCCCGATTTTGCCCTTAGGTTCAAAACCTTTGGCATTGGCTACAAGAGCTTGCGATTTCCGTCTCAACTCGTCCAAAAAGGTCAATCATCTCAAAAACGTGTTTAAGCGTTTCCTCGAAGGACTGGCCTTTATGAGTATCCTCATCGCTTCTTGTCTAGCCGCCTATGTCAATAGGCTCGGGAGGACAAAGCTCACTGAGTACAACCTTGCACTCTTTAACAGTTTGGGTAATGTCTAGATCTCTATTCCAATCATTACATTCAGGGACCAGTGAGTTTAAAATCCTTAAGTATCACATAAAGTGGGTTCAAAGCCATTTCCTAATCTATGAGCACATATAACAACAAACAATCGATTTAATATCCGATATTATCTCCCTTAAATAATATCATTAAACCACTAATCACATCTAAAATCCCATCAGATATGGCAAGCCACGTGGTGTGGACGTTTACCAATCCAAATGATTTAGCAATTAGATTTGCTTCGGTCATACATCACTTATAGCGGAACCTCGTGGGGAGGAATACTATAATGCGTATCTAAGTGTAAACCATTACTCAGTACCAAAGTAAATCGTTTGGAATTGCTACATCACCGCAAGCCACGTGGTGTGGACGTTTACGACAACTTCACAACTCTTCACAATTTCTTACAACTGTCTACATCAATTAATCCAAAATCCGTCAGCATAGCAAGCCACGTGGTGTGGACGTTTACTACACCAAGAGACTTTTATAATTGACTCCCAATTACTTGATCCATTCAATCTTGTAAATCAAGACGCGGAGAATCATAAGTGAAACTCGAAGTTTCTTACCAGTGATTCACCATGCGAACGACCCTATCTCTCATAAATGAGGGAGCCGAGCAGACAATCGATCTAGTCATCAAATGACACGAAAGTCTCTAATTTGTGTCCTCGACATGACCAAGTGGCTTTGGCTCCATTCCACTCCCCGGGGTGAGAATGAGTCGACTTGAAATCAGTTTTGGAAAGACAAATTAGGCATTGTTTGATAAACTTAATCAATGTTTCTCGTAAGAGGAATTACAAGAATTCTCCTCCAATGGCTTATCTATATGAACTTCGAAAGTTCATAAAAGTCACCAAGAGAACAGCAATGGAGACCATGGATATGTTTCCATACCCTCTCCCACTTAGCTTTTTATAACAAAGGGATACGCTATCTAATGCATAATTAAATACACATAAGCATAATAATAAACATACATTTCATGCAAGTACGTACACAAATAATCAAATAATTGCTCAAGTAAAATTATTTCTCGACTATTCGTACCTTGATGAATTCATGCATGCTTGTCTTGAGTCTCCATTCTACGTCTTGAATACTTTGACGAGCGACGGAAAAATTCTTTGATTCTCATATTTAATTTTACCAATTAAATAAAATCAATTCCATTGATTTCCATATTTAATTCTATTTTAAATAAAATCCAAGATTTTCCAATCCAAAATAAATTTTGAATTAATCTAATGATTTTAAATAAAATACTTAAATTAAATAAAATCAATATTATTAAAATCCATTGATCTCCATATTTAATTCTATTCTAAATAAAATCCAAGATTTTCCAATCCAAAATAAATTTTGAATTAATCTAATGATTTTAAATAAAATACTTAAATTAAATAAAATCAATATTTTAATAATTTCTCAATCCTATTTAGATTAGATCTCAAGAATCCTAATCAAAATCGAATTTTGATTCTTCTTAAGACTTCTAATCCAAGTAGGTATAGGATATCTAGAGAAACTAGGATTTTCTTTCCTAATTTAACTCTCCATCTAATTCCATTATTTAATTCCATAATTAAGAAATCTAATCCAAATAGAATTTGAATTAATTCCAAAATTAAATTAAATAAAATTAGAAAGATTAAATTATTTCCGGAAAGATCGGATTTACCGGGACGAACCGAAATAAATTCCGTTCATCCCAATCGAACCCATCGAAACCATGGCCGAGCCATGCATGCGGACATGCATATGAATGTGCTAATTAACTAGGCCATGCAAAGAATTCACTCAGCAGCCATGCAATTTTCACGCACATGCATAATCACACAAAAAAAAAACAATGGTGTCGGTCCACTTAAGAAAAAGTGTCGGCCGACATCTTTGTAATATTTCAGCGCGCATCTTAAAAACGCGATCGTCTTCTTCGGCGAGGGGCGCAGCGGCCCGGTCGATCTCCGGCACGTCGTCACCACTGACTATCTATGCCATCGACCCGCTGCGACTAAGCCCCACCGTACGATCAGCATGCCACCGAGATCGCCGAGCATGCCGCCAACGCGATCGCCGAGCTTAGCCTCCGGCTGCCGGCGAACCACCGACTTCACGGCATCGCCTTGCTCCAGCCCGCATGCCCAGCTGCTGCCGCACAGCCCCTTCGAGGTGTACCAGCAGCCCGCAATCCGTCCGAGCTCGATTCCGAAGCCGCGTCCGTGTTGCCGTCATCGTGACTGCCGAGCATAGCCTCCGGCTGCCGGCGAACCACCACCACTGGTGGCTAACGCCGGCACGCCCAGCCGTGCCCCGCTCACGTTCAGCACCACACGCCGCCCGTTTCCTCCCCGGCAGCCCGCCCGATCGCACGGTCGATCCGGTTCGATTTCCGAAAACCCTCAATTTAATATTTAATTTTTCCGTCGATTTTTAATTTAATAAAAATCACAAAAAATTCATACGAGAGAGAATACAAAGACGTAGAACAATATAGCACAATAATTTAACAAATTAAATTAATCTATGGCCATATTTATCGAGAATCGATTATCGAAACAATTAACGAAAAACGTAACCGTACGCTCTGATACCAATTGTTGGAATTCGATATCCCGGGTTATTTAAATTTGCGGAAACCAATAACCCGATCAAACCCTTCGCCGGAGATCACATGAACGCCGACTCATCCGCCGGAGTCCAGCCTTTGGAGACCACGCACCCGAAGGTACGCAGCCTGCCCCCAGCCGAACCCCTGCGAGTACGGGGTTCACGCGATCGAGGATCGCGTTCGATCTTCGCGATCGATGGGGCTGCCCAGCAGCCCCCCCGCGGCGAGTCCGGCGACTCGCCGCCGCCAGGAGGAGCCCCGCCTTCACGGCGGGTGGGGTGTGGCACCAGCCCGCGCCCCCGGCGATCGATCCCCGTGATCGATCGCGAGCCCTCGGCCCAGCCGAGGGTTCCTCTCCTCCGCGCGCCGCCAAACCCTAGCGGGCGATCCCGCGGTCCGGTGGCTTCGCCACCACCGCGTGATCGTTCGTCTAATCCGGGTTCGACTCTTGGATCTTGTTTTTCCGATAATTGATTTCAATATACATGAATTAAATAGCGGAAATATTTAATTCACCTTTCGATTCGTTGTGCGGAGAAACGAGATCTTATGATGACCTTGAGATCTTCCCACGTATTCCTTGCACTAGCCCGAACGTCGTGTGGGCGACGATCTACCGAACTCCATGGATCCTCCTCTCTACTTTCTCTCTCTAGAATTGTGTTCTTCAAGTTATGAGAATAGAGAAGACCATGTAGTGCTTTTATAGGCTACGTAGGTGATCTTAAGGAGGTGGAATATTGGGCTTCCAATATTGAAGATTAAATTGAGCCCAATGCTCAAGTCCATTAATCCTTATCAATATTAATTAATTCTATTTTCCACTATATAAAATTAATTGCACTCCCAATATTAAACCATATTATATCAAATAATATTTCTCCGGTAGTATTATTTATTCCGTGTATTTAAGATATAAATATCCATGAATAAAATTAATTTATTGCTAATTAATTTATTCATCTCTTATATCCGAGACTAGTACCATTCAACCTTAATTATTATGCGGAATAAATCCACCTGCAGGGTTTACATAATAATTCCTTATGAACTCATCTCGGGGATATTATCAACCCTTACGGGATACACTTTCCCGTCAAGTATTCACGGCATGCCATATATAAAATATAGTGACCCAACTTAACCGGTAATTAACCCAATAATTAAATCGGTTAATTCCTTTGGTAAATCAAAGTCACTTATATTAAATATACACACCCGCAATAATATCGGGGATTAAGAATAAAATACACTGAGGCTCGAATCGATTATCGCCGGCAATCCTAATCGATGAATCTCAAGCAGATCCGCTCAATACACCAAGTGTACAAGTGTGATAAAATAATCAAGACAGATTATTTTCTCTCTCACACAACGACTATACCGATGGATTGGTCCGTGTCCATCTAGGTCGTGAGCAACTGTTCGATTAAATACGAGTAACCGATAGTATGATCTTCTGTGCGCCCATGCAACACCATACTAACTACAACGTATAAAATCCAGGACTATAATTTGCATATATTTAATTATAAATAATTAAACGCAAATAATTGTTTATTTAATTAAATAGAGTAGTGGCAATGGATCGTGAGTTTCCGTCACTTAAATCTAGACATTAAGTACACAACTCCAACAATCTCCCACTTGTACTAAGGTCTAGTCATTTCCTCCAAACTCCCGACTCCCATACTCATCACGTGCTAAAGTTGTACTTCCAAGAAGTACTATGTGAATGAGCACTCTAGGTTGCCGCTCTGAAGTTATCTTGGTGACTACAGCGTCGTCTCCCTCGACGATGACTCGTATCAGGTGGTACTTGCACTATGTGTTATCTTACACTTATGGACTTGTGATTTCTTACCATTTGCCATCGCACCGCTATTTACATAGCCTTTGGCAAATTAAGAATCACATCTAAGTCCCAGAGATTATCCCGGAGTTATACCAAAACTTCCGCTGCCTCTGAGGCCGCTATTTGGTTACCCATGGCAGAGTCCGAGAAGCATCGTGCTTATCACTCTTCCATGTTAAAACTCCTTCTCCTTTAATAGTGAAACACATAGCCTGATATCGACTTACACCGGTCCTCATTTGATTAGAAATCTAAGAGAATGTAATCCAAAGGAAAAACTCGTCTGCTTCATAGTCTAGAACAGTACTTCGAAAGTACTTTTACGGCAGTCGAATATTCCTTTCCAGGATTACCTTGATATCCTCCCACTATGCTAACCACATAGCCGATATCAGGTTCTTGTTTTCAACAATGCATTTATTAAGTTTTCCACACTCAAAGTGTAGGAAACTGCTTTCATTGCTTCTATCTCCTTTTGTGTTCCAAAACACATATCCTTAGATAGATGCATTCCGTCTCTGAAAGGTAACGAACCTTTCTCGGAATCTTGCATGTTAAAACGAACCATAATCATATATGTAAGATGTCTAGGAGAAGTACAATGTTCATTCCTAGAGATCCAAGATCTCAAGAACATGTCCAACTTCTTCCTATATCTTTCATAATGATTTATCTAGACAACCACCATTTTATGTCTGACAACATCTTTACATTGTTACCAATGATAAAATGTTATCTACATAAAACCTCCGAGAAACACCACCTTGTTTTCCATCACGTTTCCAATACACACGATTCGTCTATGCTTTTGATGAATCCATAAAATGGACTATCTCATCAATTTGCAAGTACCACGAACTCAATGCTTTGTTTCAATCCATAAATGGATCAACTAAGCTTGTACACTAAATGATCTCGCCTCTTAGCAATAATCCTTATTGCTCTCCAAGAAGGCACATTTAGATCTAGTACCGCCTCTATGTAGATCTAGGGATCGATTTCACGTATACTAGGTCCAGAGTCCGGAGACTCACCTAGTTTCATGAATATCTCCGGTTGTTAAACAACCTCCCACTACAACGGCATTCCGGTGTATAAACAGTAATAACAGTAGGTGCAGTTAGTGGTGTACCGCTACTCGGTTTGGCTGGCTTCCAGTCATTATCGTTTTCTCTCTTTTCAGAAGTATCATGTCATTTTGGGCTTGTGGTTCATCTAATAGTCTTCCTCTAAGAACCGGGCGTTAGAACTTATAACGTCCTTCTGGTTCATAGTACTATCGAACATACACCTTTTGTTCTTCTAGGATATTCTACAACCACATTTGAATGTGCCGTTGTTTCCAAGACATATCCATAGAACATAGGTAGTTCCGTTTAACTTATGCTTTTACTATTTCTATAAGAGTTCCATTTCTTATACCCGACACACCAATCCTACAGAGGACTGTATGGTGTAGTCACTTGGGATCCAATCCCAAGTTCTGATCAGTATGCCATGCATTCCTCAGACAGGTACTTGCCTCCGCGATTAAATCGCAGGCTACAAATGGATATACCTTGATGGTTCTCCACAATAGCTTTGTGTCCATTGACTTGTCAAAACACTTGCTTTTGTGGCACATCAGGTATTCTAATCCATTTCTCGAGTAATCATTAAATGAAGTACTCGTACCTTATTGTCTGAGTAGACATAGGTCTGCATACATCAGAGTCAATCAATTCTTATACTTGTCCGGATCTTATGTCTTATATCCAAAAAGGATTGCTTAGTCGTATTATCTTCCAAATTAGATTCTTAGGTCGGAAGGTCCACTCCTTCAACTTAATTGATCTTACAATCAATTTTCGACCTTTGAACTTCTTATTTGAATAAATATGACTTAGCATAAGAATCCACAAGTATAAATGATTTAATAAAGAAATCTCTTATTAGTAAAACGAGTTATATAAAACGGTTCGTTGCATCGTGGTGGACTCAGGATTCATCATTTATATATTGCTAGCTAATGTACCAAAATAGATAATATCATTATTTCTTCTTATAACCATCAAATGATTAAAAGAAATAAAATATCCATTCATTAGAAATCCAGAACAAAGTTCTTTCTAATATGAAAGGTACATAAAAGCAATAACTCAAAATGAAATCCTATAAAATGTCCTCCACTGCAACAGCTGCCTCCTTACAGCATTGCCCATGTAGACTACGATCTTTTCTTTTCTAAGTCGTCGGGTTTCCTGGAACCCTTGCATTTAGAATGCCCATACCGCCAGTGGTTCCATATCTACACACCAGGTTCCGGTAGATAATACCACTGACTATGTTTTACGACTAAAGAAATTTCGTACCTTCTTTGAGAGGATAAATAGACTTCCAGTACCCAGACTGTTTGCATCGAGAACTCTTGCCTCATGGCTTTCTCGTCCCATCTTGTGGTCCAATTAACTTTGGACCACTGGGATTCATTGCTTTCTTTTCCTTTCCCCGATTTTGCCCTTAGGTTCAAAACCTTTGGCATTGGCTACAAGAGCTTGCGATTTCCGTCTCAACTCGTCCAAAAAGGTCAATCATCTCAAAAACGTGTTTAAGCGTTTCCTCGAAGGACTGGCCTTTATGAGTATCCTCATCGCTTCTTGTCTAGCCGCCTATGTCAATAGGCTCGGGAGGACAAAGCTCACTGAGTACAACCTTGCACTCTTTAACAGTTTGGGTAATGTCTAGATCTCTATTCCAATCATTACATTCAGGGACCAGTGAGTTTAAAATCCTTAAGTATCACATAAAGTGGGTTCAAAGCCTATGAGCACATATAACAACAAAAAATCGATTTAATCTCCGATATTATCTCCCTTAAATAATATCATTAAACCACTAATCACATCTAAAATCCCATCAGATATGGCAAGCCACGTGGTGTGGACGTTTACCAATCCAAATGATTTAGCAATTAGATTTGCTTCGGTCATACATCACTTATAGCGGAACCTCGTGGGGAGGAATACTATAATGCGTATCTAAGTGTAAACCATTACTCAGTACCAAAGTAAATCGTTTGGAATTGCTACATCACCGCAAGCCACGTGGTGTGGACGTTTACGACAACATCACAACTCTTCACAATTTCTTACAACTGTCTACATCAATTAATCCAAAATCCGTCAGCATAGCAAGCCACGTGGTGTGGACGTTTACTACACCAAGAGACTTTTATAATTGACTCCCAATTACTTGATCCATTCAATCTTGTAAATCAAGACGCGGAGAATCATAAGTGAAACTCGAAGTTTCTTACCAGTGATTCACCATGCGAACGACCCTATCTCTCATAAATGAGGGAGCCGAGCAGACAATCGATCTAGTCATCAAATGACACGAAAGTCTCTAATTTGTGTCCTCGACATGACCAAGTGGCTTTGGCTCCATTCCACTCCCCGGGGTAGGAATGAGTCGACTTGAAATCAGTTTTGGAAAGACAAATTAGGCATTGTTTGATAAACTTAATCAATGTTTCTCGTAAGAGGAATTACAAGAATTCTCCTCCAATGGCTTATCTATATGAACTTCGAAAGTTCATAAAAGTCACCAAGAGAACAGCAATGGAGACCATGGATATGTTTCCATACCCTCTCCCACTTAGCTTTTTATAACAAAGGGATACGCTATCTAATGCATAATTAAATACACATAAGCATAATAATAAACATACATTTCATGCAAGTACGTACACAAATAATCAAATAATTGCTCAAGTAAAATTATTTCTCGACTATTCGTACCTTGATGAATTCATGCATGCTTGTCTTGAGTCTCCATTCTACGTCTTGAATACTTTGACGAGCGACGGAAAATTCTTTGATTCTCATATTTAATTTTACCAATTAAATAAAATCAATTCCATTGATTTCCATATTTAATTCTATTTTAAATAAAATCCAAGATTTTCCAATCCAAAATAAATTTTGAATTAATCTAATGATTTTAAATAAAATACTTAAATTAAATAAAATCAATATTATTAAAATCCATTGATCTCCATATTTAATTCTATTCTAAATAAAATCCAAGATTTTCCAATCCAAAATAAATTTTGAATTAATCTAATGATTTTAAATAAAATACTTAAATTAAATAAAATCAATATTTTAATAATTTCTCAATCCTATTTAGATTAGATCTCAAGAATCCTAATCAAAATCGAATTTTGATTCTTCTTAAGACTTCTAATCCAAGTAGGTATAGGATATCTAGAGAAACTAGAATTTTCTTTCCTAATTTAACTCTCCATCTAATTCCATTATTTAATTCCATAATTAAGAAATCTAATCCAAATAGAATTTGAATTAATTCCAAAATTAAATTAAATAAAATTAGAAAGATTAAATTATTTCCGGAAAGATCGGATTTACCGGGACGAACCGAAATAAATTCCGTTCATCCCAATCGAACCCATCGAAACCATGGCCGAGCCATGCATGTGGACATGCATATGAATGTGCTAATTAACTAGGCCATGCAAAGAATTCACTCAGCAGCCATGCAATTTTCACGCACATGCATAATCACACAAAAAAAAAACAATGGTGTCGGCCCACTTAAGAAAAAGTGTCGGCCGACATCTTTGTAATATTTCAGCGCGCATCTTAAAAACGCGATCGTCTTCTTCGGCGAGGGGCGCAGCGGCCCGGTCGATCTCCGGCACGTCGTCACCACTGACTATCTATGCCATCGACCCGCTGCGACTAAGCCCCACCGTACGATCAGCATGCCACCGAGATCGCCGAGCATGCCGCCAACGCGATCGCCGAGCTTAGCCTCCGGCTGCCGGCGAACCACCGACTTCACGGCATCGCCTTGCTCCAGCCCGCATGCCCAGCTGCTGCCGCACAGCCCCTTCGAGGTGTACCAGCAGCCCGCAATCCGTCCGAGCTCGATTCCGAAGCCGCGTCCGTGTTGCCTTCATCGTGACTGCCGAGCATAGCCTCCGGCTGCCGGCGAACCACCACCACTGGTGGCTAACGCCGGCACGCCCAGCCGTGCCCCGCTCACGTTCAGCACCACACGCCGCCCGTTTCCTCCCCGGCAGCCCGCCCGATCGCACGGTCGATCCGGTTCGATTTTCGAAAACCCTCGATTTAATATTTAATTTTTCCGTCGATTTTTAATTTAATAAAAATCACAAAAAATTCATACGAGAGAGAATACAAAGACGTAGAACAATATAGCACAATAATTTAACAAATTAAATTAATCTATGGCCATATTTATCGAGAATCGATTATCGAAACAATTAACGAAAAACGTAACCGTACGCTCTGATACCAATTGTTGGAATTCGATATCCCGGGTTATTTAAATTTGCGGAAACCAATAACCCGATCAAACCCTTCGCCGGAGATCACATGAACGCCGACTCATCCGCCGGAGTCCAGCCTTTGGAGACCACGCACCCGAAGGTACGCAGCCCGCCCCCAGCCGAACCCCTGCGAGTACGGGGTTCACGCGATCGAGGATCGCGTTCGATCTTCGCGATCGATGGGGCTGCCCAGCAGCCCCCCCCCCCCCCGCGGCGAGTCCGGCGACTCGCCGCCGCCAGGAGGAACCCCGCCTTCACGGCGGGTGGGGTGCGGCACCAGCCCGCGCCCCCGGCGATCGATCCCCGTGATCGATCGCGAGCCCTCGGCCCAGCCGAGGGTTCCTCTCCTCCGCGCGCCGCCAAACCCTAGCGGGCGATCCCGCGGTCCGGTGGCTTCGCCACCACCGCGTGATCGTTCGTCTAATCCGGGTTCGACTCTTGGATCTTGTTTTTCCGATAATTGATTTCAATATACATGAATTAAATAGCGGAAATATTTAATTCACCTTTCGATTCGTTGTGCGGAGAAACGAGATCTTATGATGACCTTGAGATCTTCCCACGTATTCCTTGCACTAGCCCGGACGTCGTGTGGGCGACGATCTACCGAACTCCATGGATCCTCCTCTCTACTTTCTCTCTCTAGAATTGTGTTCTTCAAGTTATGAGAATAGAGAAGACCATGTAGTGCTTTTATAGGCTACGTAGGTGATCTTAAGGAGGTGGAATATTGGGCTTCCAATATTGAAGATTAAATTGAGCCCAATGCTCAAGTCCATTAATCCATATCAATATTAATTAATTCTATTTTCCACTATATAAAATTAATTGCACTCCCAATATTAAACCATATTATATCAAATAATATTTCTCCGGTAGTATTATTTATTCCGTGTATTTAAGATATAAATATCCATGAATAAAATTAATTTATTGCTAATTAATTTATTCATCTCTTATATCCGAGACTAGTACCATTCAACCTTAATTATTATGCGGAATAAATCCACCTGCAGGGTTTACATAATAATTCCTTATGAACTCATTTCGGGGATATTATCAACCCTTACGGGATACACTTTCCCGTCAAGTATTCACGGCATGCCATATATAAAATATAGTGACCCAACTTAAGCGGTAATTAACCCAATAATTAAATCGGTTAATTCCTTTGGTAAATCAAAGTCACTTATATTAAATATACACACCCGCAATAATATCGGGGATTAAGAATATAATACACTGAGGCTCGAATCGATTATCGCCGGCAATCCTAATCGATGAATCTCAAGCAGATCCGCTCAATACACCAAGTGTACAAGTGTGATAAAATAATCAAGACAGATTATTTTCTCTCTCACACAACGACTATACCGATGGATTGGTCCGTGTCCATCTAGGTCGTGAGCAACTGTTCGATTAAATACGAGTAACCGATAGTATGATCTTCTGTGCGCCCATGCAACACCATACTAACTACAACGTATAAAATCCAGGACTATAATTTGCATATATTTAATTATAAATAATTAAACGCAAATAATTGTTTATTTAATTAAATAGATTAGTGGCAATGGATCGTGAGTTTCCGTCACTTAAATCTAGACATTAAGTACACAACTCCAACAAAACATTAATATACATTTTTGATTTATGTTTCGCAGTCGTGTACACTATTGAGTTTCAGAAACGTGGCTTGCCACATGCCCACATTCTGCTGTTTTTAAAAGACGTTACTGAAACGCTTTGCGCGGATATCGTCGATGGTTTGATTTCTGCTGAAATACCCGACCCGCTGCATGACAGCGAATATTATGAAGCTGTGAAAGAGTTCATGATTCACGGACCATGTGGATTAGCTAATAGAAAATCTCCATGCATGGATAGAAATCGTTGCACGAAGAATTTTCCTAAAGACTTCGCCCATCGAACCACTGTAAATAACGACGGTTTTGTCGTGTACAGAAGAAGAGATCTTGGTCGGACTGTCTTGAAGAATGGAATTGATCTTGACACTAGGTATTTTTTAATTATTTGTTTCATTTTTTTTGGTGCACAATAATTACTTAGTACTAACAATTTAAAAATATTACTCATTCCTGTTGCAGGTATGTAGTACCCCATAATGCATATCTTCTCAAAAAATACAGAGCTCATATTAATGTTGAATGGTGCAACAGATCCCGATCTATAAAGTATTTATTCAAATATGTGCACAAAGGCAATGATCGGACGACAGCTGTGTTTTTGGTGCACAATAATTACTTAGTACTAACAATTTAAAAATATTACTCATTCCTGTTGCAGGTATGTAGTACCCCATAATGCATATCTTCTCAAAAAATACAGAGCTCATATTAATGTTGAATGGTGCAACAGATCCCGATCTATAAAGTATTTATTCAAATATGTGCACAAAGGCAATGATCGGACGACAGCTGTGTTTTATAAATCACATGAAAAAGATCAAGGTGATAAAGTCATTGATGAAATTAAACAGTATATTGACGCAAGATTCGTATCTGCTTCCGAGGCTACGTGGAGATTGTTTGGTTTCGAAATGCATTTCAACCAACCGAGCGTTATTCGACTTATATTTCATCTTAAGGGCAAACAGAATATTGTGTACAAGGGTAGTTCTTCTACAGCTGAAGTGAAGGAAAAACATGCTGAGAGGGATACCATGTTCACAGCTTGGATGAAGGCAAATGCGACGTATCCCTCTATTGCGAGTCAGTTGACTTATGCAGAATTCCCCAAATACTTCGTTTGGGATGACACTAAGAAGGTTTGGAGACCTAGGCAGAGAGGTACGTCTGTTGGAAGATTATCCTACGTGTATCCTGGGCCACGAGAAGAGTATTTCTTAAGGATATTGTTGAATGTCGTTCGTGGGTGCAAATCTTACGATGATATTTTGGAGTACAATGGAGATCGTTATAAGACCTTTCAACAAGCATGTTACGCCCGTGGATTGCTCGATGATGATAATGAATATTCCGATGCGATAAAAGAAGCTTCTTATTGGGGTTCTGAAAAAATGCTTCGATGTTTGTTTGTGAATTTGTTGACATCAAATTCTCTTACCAGTCCGGAAATTGTTTGGAAAAATTCCAAAAAATATTTATCAGCCGACCAACTCGGAAAATATCGTGATGAGATTGGTAATCCAGGTAAACATATTTTCTTCTTTCTAAATTCTTTAAATTAATTATTTATCCTACGATATTTGAATCGGTAAATAATATTAGCGCTTTTTGTATTTGCAGACGTAAATTTGACCGAGGACGAAATTCTTAATCGTTGCTTGAACGATATAGAGGATATAATGAGAAAAAAGGGTAGATCTCTGAAAGAATATCCTACGTTGCCTTACCAAACGAGCGTTGATACTTCTTATGTGCACAATCAATTGATAGCGGATGAGTTGGCGTACGACAGAATTACGATGGAACAAGAGCATGATAAATTACACAGCGCGTTGAACGAAGAGCAAATGAATGCTTATCGTTCTATCATGGAATCGCTTTACTCCGGGATCGGACAGGTGTATTTTTTGTACGGCTATGGAGGTACTGGAAAAACTTATGTTTGGAAAACGCTTTCTGCAGCTGTGCGATCGAGAGGTGACATTGTGTTGAATGTTGCTTCGAGCGGTATAGCTTCCCTTCTTTTGCCCGGAGGTAGAACGGCCCACTCCAAGTTTTCTATTCCTTTAGTTCTTACTGAAGAATCTACCTGCAATATAAAGCAAAGAAGTGATCTCTCCAAACTTATTGTCAAAGCAAAGCTTATTATATGGGACGAGGCGCCTATGATGCATAGGTATGTCTAAATGTTCTCCTCATGCATATATTTTTATTTATTAAATAAAAGCCTAATGTGTAAAATGTTATTTGTTTTTCGTAAAAAAAAATCTCATTTTTAATGAACTTTACAGAAATTGTTTTGAAGCCCTTGATCGAACAATTCGTGATATTATGAGAGCACACATTCCTGGAGCGGAGAACCTTCCCTTCGGGGGAAAGGTTATTGTCTTCGGGGGTGATTTTCGACAAATCTTGCCGGTCATACCCAATGGTACGAGACAGGATATTGTTCATGCGTCGATTAATTCATCTAAAATATGGAGTGATTGCAAAGTTTTGCGTTTGACGCAAAATATGAGGCTTCAAAATACGGGCGATGCAAATGATTATCGTGTCTTAAGAGAGTTTTCAACTTGGTTGTCCGCTGTTGGTGATGGTACGTTTGGCGAGGAAAACGATGGAGAGGTACAAATTGAAATTCCAGAAGAGTTCTTGGTTACCAATTCTGATAATTTTATTGAATCGATGGTGCAATCAACGTATCCTTCTTTCCACGAACACATTGGTGATATTGATTTTTTGCAAGGAAGAGCTATTTTGGCTCCAACTCTAGATGAAGTCGATTCAATTAATGAGTATATGGTTTCGATGCATGATACCGACGAAAGGATTTATCTGAGTTCTGATAGTGTTGCGCTTTCTGACAAAGGAGATAATATGTTTGAGCAGATGCATTCGGTTGAATTTCTTAATACTATCAAGTGTTCTGGATTGCCAAACCATCAGTTGAAATTGAAGGTTAGATTTGTTTTTTGTTTCAATAATATCTCAAGTTGTGAATGTTATTAAAGCCTTTTATTATTTATGTTTTTCTTTTAGGTTGGTGTCCCCATCATGCTTTTGCGGAATATGGATCCTTCTGTCGGTCTCTGCAATGGCACTCGGTTAGTAATAACAAAACTTGGAAAATATGTCATCGAAGCCAAAATTTTGGGAGGTAAAACTTCGGGTCATTTGGTATACATTCCTCGGATTAGTCTATCCCCGTCAGATCAAAAACTCCCCTTTACTTTTCAACGAAGACAATTTCCGGTGATGATATCGTACGCTATGTCGATTAATAAAAGTAAAGGACAATCTTTGTCAAACGTGGGTATATTCTTGAGGAAACCTGTTTTCACGCACGGTCAATTGTATGTTGCCCTTTCTAGAGTTACCAACAAGGCCGGGTTGAAGCTTTTACTTTGTGATGACAGTGGGAAGCTTACTAATAGAACGTCCAATGTAGTGTATAAGGAGGTCTTCCAAAATTTGTAATTTGATTTCTCGATAAGTTAATAATATTACAATTTCTTAATATGCAATGGCATCCAAACATCTCGCAAAATAACAAAGATGTTTCGATTATAACATAACTGAAACATGTAATGTTTTCAAAATAACAAATACGAAGTACAAAAAATTTACGGAGAATCTCCCCGTGCATCGCACGGGTCTTTCACTAGTAATATATAATTCAACTAGCAATTGTCCTAATTGTCGTATGTTTTCAGATTTTTTTGTGTTCACACCTATTATTAAACAAACATCGTTAGATTAAATTTGTATTCACACTTGTCATTATTAATTATTATTTTTAGCATAATTAATTAGAATTTTTAGATTGAAACAATTATTTTTATTAATTAACGTAATTATTTATTTCTTTATATAATATAATTTTCATTTATATTTTTCTTAATATAATTCAATATTATTTTTAGCGTAATTAATTAGTGTAATTATTTTTAATTAATTAGGCAATTATTTGAAATTAATTATTATTTTTAACTTAATTAATTAGGTAAAATAATAATTAATTACAAATAATTGCTTAATTAATTTAGCGTAATTAATTAGATAATTATTATTAATTATTATTTTTAACTTAATTAATTAGGTAAAATAATAATTAATTACAAATAATTGCCTAATTAATTTAGGTAATTAATTAGATAATTATTATTTTTAATTAATTAGCTCAATTATTTTTAAGTAATTAATTAGATAATTATTATTTTTAATTAATTAACTCAATTATTTTTAATTAATTAGCGTAATTATTTTTTATTTATTTATATAATATAATTTACATTAATAATATTATTTTTAGTGTAATTAATTAGCGTAATTATTTTTAATTAATTAGCGCAATTATTTTTAATTGATTAGTGTAATTATTTCTTTCTTTATATAATATAATTTATATTTATAATCTTCTTAATATAATAAATATTATTTTTAGTATAATTAATTAGCGTAATTATTTTTAATTAATTAGTATAATTATTTATTTTTTTATATAATATAATTTACATTTATAATCTCTTTAATATAATCTCCGTAAATATTGACTTTGAAATATTCAAAATATAACATTTATTCCTTATTTATCTCCTTTAATTACGTTTATTCTATTATACTTCTAAAATTAATTATTATGATAAGAGAGAATCTGCATTTGTTATTGATATATTTAATGGATAAATTAATTAATTTTTATTATACAAACAATAATAACGAAATTTAAGGGAATTAAAATTAAGAATATTTAAAAATAATAAATATTATCAAACCCTACTTCAAATCCGTGTCTATATAATCACTCACTCCCTACCTTTCACTTTTCATTTAGCTATTTTTTTATTTGTTCATTGCTCACATTTATTTATTCACTTTTCATTTCAGTTTTTTTTTTTTTATTCATGCTCACATTTATTTATTTTTGGGCAGAGCTCTATAAGTATTGTTGTTTTTTTTTTTTGTTTTTTTTTTTTTTTTTGTATATTTGCACTAACTCTCACTTTTAATTTCAGCTATTTTTTTTATTTGTTCATGCTCACATTTATTTATTTTTGTGAAGAGCTCTATTTAAGTTTTGTTCTTTTTTTTTGTTTTTTTGTATTTTGTGTAGCCTTTTCATTTCAGCTATTTTTTTAATTTGTTTATGCTCACTTTTATTTATTTTTGTGCAGAACTTTATGTAAGTTTTGTTGTTTTTTTTGTTTTTGTATTTTTTGTAGCCTTTTCATTTCTTCTATTTAGAGAAAAAATTAGAATGGTTTTATGATTTTTAAAAAAATAACATAGTTTACCTTCTTAATAAAAAAGGTAATTAAATTTTGGAATATATATAATTTAATGTGTTGATATTAATTGTATTCATAATTTAGGTAGGCTTTTCAAATTTGATTTGTCTATTTTAACATTTGTATTATATTAGGAGGCTAGCAACTGAGGTTGCATTCCCCGTTCCAACTCCCAACTATTGGGTTGGGGTCCGTCGTAATGAGACCAAGGACCAGAACAAATTCTTCCAGAGATGAGAATTCTCTTAGAATCGGGGGTAGGGATGGCCACAGATTTGTTTTTGGGGTAGAGCATATCGGGTAAGCAACGGACCATAGAATTATCCAACACCTTAGTACTACTGGATTCGGATAGATAGATTAGGTGCGAGTGTAGATCAACGGTATACGCTGAACTACCTTTACGGGGACCGGGATCAGCGAGAAGTCCCATCTCAAACATATACAGGTACTAATCTAAAGACGCAGATAGCATGGTAGTTGTCATTCACGTGATCGAGAAGAAGAGTCGGAGTCGTAGGGAAAATTGTGTTTCATAACCACTCGCCAACCAAATATAAATTTTATGGAAAATTGCTAAGATAGTGATCGACTCAATTTCCATTTTTCAAGAACATAGTAGTTAACAAGGTTTAAACAAAATAAAAATCTATTTTTTATGCCGCATCAAAGACAATCTCCCGATTGAGGACGCAAAACTACTCCACGACCTCCCTATATATCGATACCACCGAGCTGTCATCCGCCAGCTACGTCCTCACCGTTGCCGACCTCGGCCCCCCTCAATCGAATATCCTCTTGCCCTCGACACCTTAAACGACCAAGTGTGGGTCCAATGCGCCAGCACCGACATGTAGCGATGATAGTACTTGTTCGTCGATATACATCCCCAGTATATCCGAAACATATTCAAGCATCGAATGAACATGTATTCTACCTACACTAAAATATATGAAAATCCATTGCTGAAGAAAACATAATTAATTAGCCTATATTATTGAATTAATCAGCCTACAAACTATTCGTACACTATTAGAATAAATCAGCCTACAAACTATTCGTACACTATTAGAATTAATCAAGCATAAAAACTAACTGGATGTATTATAACACTTGTTAGTACACTATTAGTCAATTTTTTTCTTTTGAACTATCAACTAAATTGGACAACAAAAAACATGGTATGATCAACAACTGGATGTATTATAACACTTGTTCGTACACTATTAGTCAACTTTTTCCTTTTGAACAATCAACTAAACTGGATAATAAAAAACATGGTATGATCAACAACAACATGACACATTAAGAAGTGATTTGTTCAACATAAAAGTAGTCCCATTTTTTTGGTTGTCCCAGTAGTCCTATTTTTTTATGCATCATGTACCCTATGCTTCTCTTTCAACAACTCGATTGTTTTGCCTTGTTCCTCTGTTAAAGCTACTTCTGCTGTGTGTGTCAAAATGTTTACCTGAATCAACAAAATATAGAGATGAGCTTTGTAAAATATATTGACATAATAGTGTGAACACATTTCTTCATAATTGGATTATCTAGTTAAAGGGATGCAGACAATATCCAATATTGTGAACGGAGGTTTTCCCAAAAAGATTGATAAACTAGTAGAAAATGGGACATCCAATGAGATTATTGCAACAACTTATTGTGAATTCATTCTCATACCGCATCCAACATATCACAGTGGAGCTTAGTCACCGAGTCCCCTCTCCCGAGCTCCTCCTTAAACCCTTAGGCGATATACGTCTTGGGTCCATGTCGGGTTTTATAACGCCTGCTGGCAACTTCACTGCAAGGTTATACGTCTTGAAATGGCAGTGCACGAATGAACTCATCACAATGGCGTGGTAATAAATCCTCAAACTCGTGACAATGGCGTGGTAATAAATCATCGTCACTATCAAGTGACTATTCACACTCCTACAAGAAATAAAATTTGTTACACATTAGGTTGTTAGTGTTTTTTCTTAGCTTGAAAAATACGTAGCTGGCAGATATCTTAAACTTTTCAGAAATTATATATATTGTAACTTTGTAGCTATTAAAACAATTTTTTGTAAACTATAATGGCACATTCTGCCTTTTGAACTAGCAGCTACACTAGACAACCATTGTACAGTGTACGTAAGAGATTCTAACTTGCAGTTAAACTAACAGGAATAGACTATAGATCAACTTATAATCAAAGTTAAACTATTAGGACTAATAGGTGTTATTTCTATCACCAAATTATAATTATTGTAACTCTGAAGCAATTAAAACACTTGTTCGTAAACTATTAATCCACTTATATATTTTGAACTACCAACTACACTGCACAACCAGGTAAAGTGTATGTACTAGATTCTGCCTAGAAGTTAAACTATCACGAATAAACCAAAGACCATTGGTTAATCAATGTTACATCAGACTAGTTTACACGTTATCAGATTGCAAACTATACGTAATTTTAATGGACAATCACTGTCGAAGTATGTTTTGGCGACAACATCTAAGCTTTGCAAGTCTACTCATGATTGTTGTGTTTCACAAGAGTTGTACCAAAAAGGGGGAGATTGTAAATACAAGTTTTTTGTTGGCATCAACTTTGTGTGTTTCTTGCGCTGTCCGTCGACTATTGTCATATCTTCTTCGTACAAGCTTCGATTGACATGATCCAAGTTGCTATGGAATCCTCACTTCAAGAGCTACGCATCCATATATTACAAGTAATGTCAAAAATATGCGACTGGAGTCGCATGCGACTGGAGTCGCACGAACTTGCGCTGTAAGTGCTTGGATGTGCAGTCTGTCGACTATGGCCATATCTCCTTCATACGAGCTCTGATTGACATGATTCAAGATGATATGGAATCCTGACTTCAAGGGCTATCTCCATAACCAAATTGCGAATGCGTTCGCAAATCCTGACACTCCGAAAATTGCGAACGTGTTCGCAAATTCCAGTGCTCCTCCTACATTTGCGAATAGGTTCGCAATTCCCTGCCCCTCCGTCGATTTTAGCCATATCTCCTTCGTGCGAGCTCCGATTGACATGATTCAAGATGATATGGAATCCTGACTTCAAGGGCTATCTCCATAACCAAATTGCGAATTGGTTCGCAAATCACGCCATATCAACAATTGCGAACCGGTTCGCAAATCCTGCCCTCCATCTTGTGCGAACAGGTTCGCAATTCTCACCTCTCCTTCATTTGCGAATCGGTTCGCAAATCGCCGGCCACTTCAACTGTTGCGAATGGATTCGCAAATCCTGCCATCTCAACTTGTGCGACTTGAGTCGCAAGTCCTTGCTTCTCAACTATTGCGACTTGAGTCGCAATTCTTGCACCCTCTACATTTGCGAATGGAGTCGCACTGTATGTTTGTTCATCCCACCTACAACGTCAACGAAGTGCTTTGAGTTCAAGTGCCAACGACGTGTGGGATTACGTTTTACTACTTCAATATTATCGACGACCATGAAGACGATGAAATGCTGAAGCCTCAACGACAAGTGTTTATCACAATGAAGTTGAAGACGAAGTATTGAGATCGATGGAGTCAAGATAGAGTTGAAGTTTGAAGTTGAAGAAATTGAAGATTCAAGATTCGAAGATTCAAGAATCAAAGATTCAAGATTCCAAGATTCTAGAATCCAAGTACGAAAAGTGATGTCATCCATGGATCTGTGACGTCAGCCAAGCATGTGACCAGTGAGATTGCTCCACATCAGCGCTCCACATGTGCGGCACTCCTATATAAACCCATGGAAGCTGAAGACTTCACTTGACGATTTTGAGAGAACGAAATCTGATATTGAGTATCGCTATCGTTGTTTGTTGGCGCTGAGCCTTAGAGTTTTGGTAGTTGTTTGTGCTGTGCACCACTAGTAGGGTTATGTGATTTAGCTCTAGGTGTAGTTGTACTAGATCTTTAGTTCGTTGGAGTGCTGCGTCACTTGGGATACGACTCTTGATCATTCCGTCTACCTTTCTCTCCAAGTGTAATAGTTAGTTTTGTCTTTCAATGAAATGAAACTATTACATAACCTTGTCTTCACTACTTAACTACTTTGAGTTCGATCATATACACATTACTTCAAGAGTGTGTTAACGGAGTGTGGTTGAGCGAACGAAGACTGTTTCAAGACCGACTTCACGAAAAGTTGGTATCCTACGTCGAAGACGTAATTTCAATTGGTATCAGAGCGGGACGTCATACGTATACGACGTGATCCGAATCTTGACTTCATATTTTCCGCTATAATGGAGTCGCCAATGTTTGTTCTGAAACCGATTATGCTTACTCATCAAAACTACTCAAATTGGAAAGCTAAAGTTTCTGCTAGAATCAAAGGATTTGACTCTAGATCTTGGATGGCTGTGCTAGAAGGATGGGAACGTCCATATACCCAAGATCAGAATGGTTTGAGAATTCCAAAACCAGAACGGAGTTGGACAAAAGAAGAGCATGACTTATCTACGGCAAACAGCAAAGCTCTTCTAATTATTTGTGAATGGCTAGATCTCAGCATGTATCAGCTAGTTAAAAATTGCATCTCTGCCAAAGACGCATGGGAGACTCTACAGAGAACTTGTGAAGGAAGTCATGCTGTTAAGCGCTCCAAAATCAGAACTATCACTGCACAATTCCATCAACTCCGCATGAGAGAAGATGAAGACATCAATGACTACTTAGACAAGATCATGAGATATGTCAATGAGGCATTTGAACTGGGAAAAGTCTTTCCTGCTCCTATGGTTTATGAGAAAGTTCTATCCAGTGTGAGCACTAGGTTCGAAATCAAGGTGCTAACTATTGAAGCTCGCAATGATGAAAATCAAAACTGGGATTATGCTGATTTGATGGCAGATTTGAGAAACTACGACTTGACTCTAAGAGTGCGTAGCAATCCTGAAATGTCTCTTGTTTATGAGCCGATGACTGCTCTAAAAATTTCCGAGAAGGGTAAGAGTTCAAGAAGTTCGAAACCTCAGAAAACTCCCTCGAAGAATGAGAAATCTGAATGTAGTTTCTCAGCTGATGTAAATGATTCTGATGACGATGAAGCTGAGGATATTGAACGTTTGATGAATTCAAACAATCCTGACAAACTTGCCGCACTGACCGAAATCGTCACGTATCTTGTGAAGCAAGAGTTTAAGAGAAAGAATCGTGCACGAAATTTTCGAAAATTTCAGAAAAATTCTAACTCCTTTCAGAGAAACTCCGATAACAGAAATCAAACTTCATTCTCTGACAAAAAATTTAAGGAGACAAAATTATCTCCATATTCTTCAACTAGCAAGGATGTTTCTAAATTGCAGTGCTTTGAATGCAAGGGCTTTGGACATGTCAAGAACGAGTGTCCTAATTTACATCGCAAGAAGAAACTGCCCGTGAGCTATGTAGTTTTTGATGATGAAAATGTAATCTCAGAAAGCGAGGAGTCTGAGAATGAAAATTCTGATAACGATGAGGACAACGCTTTGGTTGTCACTTTTGGTGAGAGCTTCGACCTCGAAAATGTGGAGGTTAAAAACTTTGTGTTTGATGGTTTTCTGAAGGATACTGCAACTGCAGACAATATCTTTCGTGTTGCTTCAGCTAACCGAAACTTCTGTGACGACGATATTTTTTCGGATGTTGAATCCGTGACTGAGTCTATGGAAAATGAGATGACACCTAAAGTATCTCAAACTGAATGTGCAAATTCTGAGCTGCTTGCCTTGCACGAGAGTCACTCTGAACTCTTAAAATCCTATGACTCAGTTATCGCCGAAAATGGTGCACTTGAAGTGTCTTTAAAAGTTCTTACAGAATCTTGTAACGAACTCTCGACTGCCAACCGGAAGATGTATGATGAGGCCGTAGAGTTGAAAAACTCAGTTGAAAAGACAACGGACGAGAAAAAGAGGCTGAACAACTCTCTAACTATTCTCAAAAACAAATTTGATAACCTCTTCGAAGAGAAACACAAATACTACATAGAGGTTGTTGATCTAAGAGAATCATCTGAGAAGTTGAACTCTGAAAACTCTAAACTGAAGGCTAGTCTGAAGAAGGAAACATCTGAAGTGAAGAAACTCCAAACTCTCTTCAAAAACACTGATGCTGAGAATGATGAGCTAAAGTCTTCCTTGATGAAAGCTCAAACTGATCTAGCTATGTATGACAAGGAACGTTATGTCCTGAAGGAGAAGCTTCATATGACTGATGAACTTCTAAAGAAAATGAACACGAACTCTTCCGTGTTTGACAATGCTGCCTCTTACATGAACCCAAGTCGTGTTGGACTTGGCTTTCAAAAAGTTTTTGAATCAATCTACACTACACCGGAGAAGAAAGAAGTGACCTTTGTCAAAGCTTCTACTGACTCTACTGAGAGTATGACCAAAGATGATTCTATAACTCAGAGGCGAAAGGAAATTGCTGAAGGTAAGAAGGTTATGATATCTCCGGAAGCCGAATCTCAAAAGTCGAACTCGACTACTACTGTGAAGGCGGAGAGATATCAATTTCCTAAGTTTATTGTAAAACATCCTCGCGGCATCTTACCTTACGAAAAGACGTTGCTGAAGAAGTTGAGTAAACCACAGAACGTAAAATCAAAAGCTAAACTATCTCACTCGAATTCTGCTATGATTAAGACTTCGACGGGTGTTGAAGTCCGTCAAAAGAGAAAATATGTGTGTCACTATTGCAATGAACCCGGACACATCAGACCTTTCTGCTTTAAGCTGAGAGATGACATGAATCGGGATTTCTTGACTGAACAGAAGAAGAGTGTAGTTGTCAAGAGTGTGAAGAAACACACATCCCCAGTGCCTAAGGTTGAACAGAATGTAAAGCCTGTGACTGAGTCTAAGCCTCGAAATCTTGGTATGAAGAAGAAGTGGGTACCTAAGTCCCAAAAGAGTGAAGTTAAGCTTAACTCCACCACTTCAACTACCTGGAGACCAAGAGAACTTATTTTCTGCAATGTTGCACTGAATGCTTCCGATTCTGGAAACAAAGGCATTTGGTATTTTGATAGTGGATGTTCCCGACACATGACCGGGACTAAAAAATTCTTGAAAGATTACGAGTCGATGACTGGCTCTCCCGTGGTGTTTGGAGGGGGAGCTAAAGGCATGGTTATGGGAAAAGGAACACTTCACATTAAAGGATTGCCACCAATTCGCAATGTTGTTCATGTGAAGGGTCTCGTGGCAAATCTTATTAGCATCAGCCAACTGTGTGATGAAGGGCTGAATGTTAGCTTTGATAGAGATTCTTGCAAAGTTTTTGATGTAGAAGGGAAGTGCATCATGGAAGGTCCACGTGCTAAAAACAACTGCTATACTACTGAGTATAGTTGTTTCTCTGTGACCGTTGCTGATGAAGTTGATTTATGGCATCAACGCCTTGGACACACTGGGTCTCGAAATCTGAGTAAACTTGTTAAGGGGGAGATAGTTCGAGGAATCTCTCAACTCCCCAAAATCGAGAAAAGAGTGTGTGGAGACTGCCAGAAAGGAAAGCTGACAAGGTCTTCTCATCCTGCACTACCAACACTAATGAGCACTACGGCTCCGTTTGAACTACTTCATATGGATCTCATGGGTCCAATGGAAGTGAAAAGTATTGCTAAGAAAGAGTATGTGCTGGTTGTGGTTGATGACTATTCTCGCTATACTTGGACAAGATTTCTGGCAACCAAGGATGAAACTTTTGATGCCTTCAAAGGCATTGTGAAATGGATAAGAACAAATCATGAAGCGAAAGTGAAGAGGATCAGAAGTGATCACGGGACTGAATTTGAGAACGCTAGCTTCAATGAATTTTGTATGATGAAGGGAATTCATCACGAATACTCGGCCCCAAAGACGCCTCAACAAAATGGGATCGCCGAACGGAAGAATCGAACACTGCAAGAGATGGCTCGCGTGATGCTGATCTCGAAAAATCTTGCACGAAATTTTTGGGCAGAAGC
This sequence comes from Euphrasia confusa, assembly GCA_954870475.1. NCBI lineage: Eukaryota > Viridiplantae > Streptophyta > Magnoliopsida > Lamiales > Orobanchaceae > Euphrasia > Euphrasia confusa. The sequence goes on from OX940949.1 coordinate 23,188,399, forward strand.
CGTCTCTACTGCTGGATACATTCTGAACAGAATAAGTATTCGTTCTGGCACTACAGCAACTGCCTATGAACTTGTGAATGGCAAGAAGCCATCTGTTGCTCACCTTCGTGTCTTTGGCTGCACTTGCTATATCTTGAGAGATCGTGATCCTCTGAAGAAATTCGAAGCTAAAGCCGATCGTGGTATCTTTGTTGGCTATAGTCAGAATAGTCATGCCTACCGTGCTTACAATCTTAGAACCAGGAAGGTCATGGAAACTGTGAACATAAATTTTGATGAACAAGACTTCCTAGGAAAAGATGTGGATGAAGACTGGGTTAATGAAGGAATTTTGGAGTATAGAACTTTTCCGTCTACACCGACTGACGTGGCTCCTGAAAATGTAACTCCTAACACTTCACCTGAAGTTGGAGAATCTAGCCATCGTAACAATGATACTTCATCGTCTGATGGTGAAGAGAGTGAAGATGTTGACAACCCTGCTGATGCTCCTAGAGAGGCACCTCGCCTTATTCAAAAGAAACATCCACCTACTCAGATGATTGGAAGCCTGAATGAGCGCACTACACGCTCAAAGAAACCTACTACATCTCAGGATGAACTCTACAACATCTGTACTTCTGCTGTCTGTCTTGATATCGGGATCTCTTGCTTCTTATCTCAATCAGAACCGAAAAATTATAAGGAAGCTCTGAAGGATGATTGCTGGATCATGGCTATGCAAGAAGAGTTGAATGAGTTTACTAGAAACAATGTCTGGTCATTGGTTCCCCGAACGTCAAATATTAATGTTGTTGGAACCAAATGGATAATTAAGAACAAAACGGATGAGCATAATCAAGTTGTGCGAAATAAAGCTCGTCTCGTTGCACAAGGCTATGCTCAAGTGGAAGGGATAGATTTTGATGAAACCTTTGCTCCAGTTGCTCGCATTGAGTCTATTCGTCTTCTGATTGCTATTGCATGCCATCTAGGCATTAAACTTAGAAAAATGGATGTCAAAACTGCATTCCTAAATGGAGTACTAGAAGAAGAAGTGTATGTTGCTCAACCGAAAGGCTTCGAGGATCCCAAGAAGCCAAATCATGTTTATAAGCTTCACAAAGCTTTATATGGGTTGAAGCAAGCTCCGAGAGCGTGGTATGGGTGTCTAACGGACTACTTACTGAAGTTTGGGTTTGTACGTGGCTCAGTCGACAAGACTCTTTTCTTGAAACGTGATGGCAAACATATGGTGATTGCCCAGATTTACGTTGATGACATTGTCTTTGGTGCTACCAGCTCTAAACTCGTGAAAGCCTTCACGGAATCTATGTCTTCAACATTCTAGATGAGTCTTGAAGGAGAGCTACATCAATTCTTGGGACTTCAGATATCTCAACGACCGGATGGAATCTTCGTATCTCAAAGCAAATATGCGAAAAATATGGTCGAAAGATTTGAGATGCACCATGCTAAGCCTGCCAAAACTCCCATGGCGACAACCGAACGGTTATCTATGTCGACTAAAAGTCGAAGTGTTGATCAAACACTCTATCGCTCTATGATTGGGAGTTTACTTTATTTAACTGCTACTCGCCCTGACATAATGTTTAGTGTTTGTATGTGTGCCAGGTACCAAGTTGATCCAAAGGAGGACCACCTACGAGCTGTGAAACGGATACTCCGCTACATCTCTGGAACTTCTGATCTCGGTCTTTGGTATGCACGTGACACTACATCAAATCTCGTCGGCTTCTCCGATACGGATTGGGCAAGTGATACAGATGAACGAAAGAGCACTTCTGGATGCTGCTGCTTCCTTGGCAACAATATAGTGTCATGGCATAGTCGGAAGCAAAATTGCATCGCTCTATCGACTGCTGAGTCTGAGTATGTTGCAGCCGGAAGTTGCTGCACTCAATTGCTTTGGCTGAAGCAGATGTTGGATGATTATCTTATCGAGAGTGCTCCCTTGGTGCTGTACTGTGATAACCAAAGTGCTATCAAAATCAGCGAAAATCCTGTCCAGCATTCTCGCACTAAACACATCGACATTCGACATCATTTCATTAGAGATTTGGTTGATCGTGATATAGTCAGTCTACAGCATATTTCAACAGAAAAACAGCTCGCTGACATCTTTACCAAACCGCTTGACTTTGAGAGATTTCAAACTCTAAGAAATTCTCTCTGCATGTGTTCTCTCTAAGAGTTCACGAAAATTTTGAAGTCTGAAAGATTATTTTCTTTACTTCTGAATATGCACGCTGAATCGTCGTGGATTAGTCTAATAAGTTGAACATGGATTTGAGGCCGCTTTAGTCTTCGGACCCAAGTGTATTTATTCCTCTGAGTGCAAACATGTGAACTTGGCATATAACTCCCATAAGCTATCATTTGCATAGATCCATAATACCAAGTAGCGGAGGACGCCGGATCACATTGTCCGCCGGCTCCCCTCTTCAAAAGGTAGCACATGGACGCCATAATTTAAGATGCTCTTCAATCACACTTCGGAGATGCGGGATGATCCTCGCTCCCCTCTGACTGCTGTAATGAGCATCTGTTGCATTTCATTTAAAAGCTAAAAACTCGTCTGGAGGACGCAGGTCGAACCTTGCTCCCCTCTGATTGTAGTAACGCTTGTCCCACGTGGAGTGCCTTAAAAGTTCACCTTGCACTCATGAATTAAAATCTGTTGTGCGGTGCTATACTCATCAAATATGTTTTGACGAAACACGGCATGTATTCTTGTGATTGTGACGAAGGACAAGTTAAATGTCTATCAAAATACTTCGGTCCATTTCACCGGTTTTTTTATCTCGAGAGTTTTTTCATTATACCTCAAAGTTTTTATCACCTCGTGTGAAATTTTTGGTTTTTGGGAAGTGATGAAATGTGGATTCTTTTCTGGGAAAATATTTGCTCTTCACTGCCTCGTATCACCGCTTGAATCTCCACTAAAATGTTTTCGAATGTTTTGATTCGTGTTGAACGCTTGAATGCTAACTCGGGATGTGTTGTTTTGTTTGGTTCTCATTGTAGTTCATATTCAGCATCTCGTGGAGTTCAATCTTTAAGGCGTAAGATGAGTGTAGCAGCTTCCGGTGACTTACATTACCTCAAGCATGTTAACGTTCACGCCTGCATGAAGTCCATGCCAATACTTTCGACTACCTTCACCAGATGACCCATCAAGGGGGAGGGTTAGGTGGTGCTGGCTCATCTAGCAAAAGTTTGCACCTCAGTGATGTCTGGTTTTAAGTTTTTGATAAACTCTTGAACTATTTCGTTTTTCATTATCTTGTTGCATGCATAAGACTTGAACTATTTTCCATCATGCATGTTTTTCATATCTTGTTTTGATGAACTAAGTTTCGATGTTTTGATGTGTTGATGTTTGAACTCTTGACTAAGTTTTTTGTTTTTTCATATCTATTCAATGTAGATGCTTCACCATGTGATGTATCTCTTGAGGGGGAGACTTGCTGGATCTATTTGTACTCATTGTCTCTCATATGAGTTGTGCCAAAAAGGGGGAGATTGTCGAAGTATGTTTTAGCGAAAACATCTAAGCTTTGCAAGTCTACTCATGATTGTTGTGTTTCACAAGAGTTGTACCAAAAAGGGGGAGATTGTAAATACAAGTTTTTTGTTGGCATCAACTTTGTGTGTTTCTTGCGCTGTCCGTCGACTATTGTCATATCTTCTTCGTACAAGCTTCGATTGACATGATCCAAGTTGCTATGGAATCCTCACTTCAAGAGCTACGCATCCATATATTACAAGTAATGTCAAAAATATGCGACTGGAGTCTCATGCGACTGGAGTCGCACGAACTTGCGCTGTAAGTGCTTGGATGTGCAGTCCGTCGACTATGGCCATATCTCCTTCATACGAGCTCTGATTGACATGATTCAAGATGATATGGAATCCTGACTTCAAGGGCTATCTCCATAACCAAATTGCGAATGCGTTCGCAAATCCTGACACTCCGAAAATTGCGAACGTGTTCGCAAATTCCAGTGCTCCTCCTACGTTTGCGAATAGGTTCGCAATTCCCTGCCCCTCCGTCGATTTTAGCCATATCTCCTTCGTGCGAGCTCCGATTGACATGATTCAAGATGATATGGAATCCTGACTTCAAGGGCTATCTCCATAACCAAATTGCGAATTGGTTCGCAAATCACGCCATATCAACAATTGCGAACCGGTTCGCAAATCCTGCCCTCCATCTTGTGCGAACAGGTTCGCAATTCTCACCTCTCCTTCATTTGCGAATCGGTTCGCAAATCGCCGGCCACTTCAACTGTTGCGAATGGATTCGCAAATCCTGCCATCTCAACTTGTGCGACTTGAGTCGCAAGTCCTTGCTTCTCAACTATTGCGACTTGAGTCGCAATTCTTGCACCCTCTACATTTGCGAATGGAGTCGCACTGTATGTTTGTTCATCCCACCTACAACGTCAACGAAGTGCTTTGAGTTCAAGTGCCAACGACGTGTGGGATTACGTTTTACTACTTCAATATTATCGACGATCATGAAGACGATGAAATGCTGAAGCCTCAACGACAAGTGTTTATCACAATGAAGTTGAAGACGAAGTATTGAGATCGATGGAGTCAAGATAGAGTTGAAGTTTGAAGTTGAAGAAATTGAAGATTCAAGATTCGAAGATTCAAGAATCAAAGATTCAAGATTCCAAGATTCTAGAATCCAAGTACAAAAAGTGATGTCATCCATGGATCTGTGACGTCAGCCAAGCATGTGACCAGTGAGATTGCTCCACATCAGCGCTCCACATGTGCGGCACTCCTATATAAACCCATGGAAGCTGAAGACTTCACTTGACGATTTTGAGAGAACGAAATCTGATATTGAGTATCACTATCGTTGTTTGTTGGCGCTGAGCCTTAGAGTTTTGGTAGTTGTTTGTGCTGTGCACCACTAGTAGGGTTATGTGATTTAGCTCTAGGTGTAGTAGTACTAGATCTTTAGTTCGTTGGAGTGCTGCGTCACTTGGGATACGACTCTTGATCATTCCGTCTACCTTTCTCTCCAAGTGTAATAGTTAGTTTTGTCTTTCAATGAAATGAAACTATTACATAACCTTGTCTTCACTACTTAACTACTTTGAGTTCGATCATATACACATTACTTCAAGAGTGTGTTAACGGAGTGTGGTTGAGCGAACGAAGACTGTTTCAAGACCGACTTCACGAAAAGTTGGTATCCTACGTCGAAGACGTAATTTCAATCACCATAATACACTGTATAAAACGCTTACCCCTGCGTGTGAAACAAGGATCGAATCGTGTAAAACACTTACCCATGCGCCTCCTCCTAGCCGTTCTCGAATACGCTTCACGAATTTTTTACTTTCTTCTTCAAAGAATCGGATCGAGTGGTTGTAGACATTGGTACAAACGCCTGTTCCAAAATACAAACTGTTAAAAATGTACGTTAACCAAAAATACATCAACAACATATTAACAGCTAGCTGAAACACGAACACAATAAAATCTACATTATTTAATTGGAAATATATTATGCAAACAAAGTGATTTGATAAACTAAAACTTCAGCTTACGAATGAAATACATCTAACATAATTTTTAAAAGGTAAAATGTTTCTCGATTTACAGGGAATTCAATATGCCCTCCCACTCCAAAAATATAAAAAAAACATACTTTCAAATGGAGCAAAAAATTCCACTTAACCTCTCGCTTCAGTAAATATTAATCAAAAACTCGAACAAGACAAAATGAAGCTTCTCGATACACTACCTGAAAATGAGAGTTGTTAATACATCTACCAATTTTCTGGACCAATGTGACCATGCACCGTTGAAATTTGTGCAGGCTAGGTTGCTTCTAGAACCTCCTCCATCTCACTAATGAACAAAACTTCTTTCGAACTATTAGTCACGGGCCAGTACTTCAAAAGCCCGCAGATTACTGTGTCAGCTAGCTTAACATCATTCTCCACAAACTGTGTGATACAATATGACAGCTGTTGCGTGCTTCACATCTTTAACGGCAGAGCAAACCCGTTAATTATAGTTCTCAATATCTCCAGAAGCTCCGCAATCCCATTATGCTTAATTGTTAGAATGTATTATTGATTGCTTTCCTAATAAAAGGCATGTGCGCCATTAACTTCCCATACATACAGTGTAAGATTGTTTTTAAATAATTCCTCTCCCTTTGATTTTCTGAGTCAAAAGCAGTCTCAGAACAAAATAATGGTCTATGTACCTCTTAGTGAGCTTAGCATCTGTCTCGGACGATCCATAATTTTAGGCAAACTATGAAATACACTTGCACAAAAGACATCAATAATTTTTAAACTATAATCAGATTTGGAATTCATCAACATACACTGATTATATAGGAACATGGATTCAAAAGCAAAAAATGGCAAACAAAATGTGTAGAATAAAAACCCAAATTCAAGAACCCGACTTATTTCATGCCCTAAAATTAGAAACCACAGAATTTCAATAATTTCAATAAAAAAACTATGAAATACACTTGCGTTGGAATCACACCCAATTCAACGATAACGCGGCCTCCGCCGAAGGTAAGAAGTAATTCTCTTGCGCTGCTGACTTGATTTTTTTCGATAGAGAAGGAGTTACAGTAATTATGTGTTGAGAGGACGACGATGACAATATGAAACTGAGATTGTTTTGGGCCTAAAATTAGGTAGATAGATTATTGTCGATTATGAAAATTGGATATGTTTGTCCAGTCAATTAATTAATTACGCATATTTTGTTTTTTATAAAATATACTTAGTATTTGAATGTTTAAAACTAATACAAGGGTGAATTAGGTAAATCTAGTTTGTTTATAATTATACAAAAGAATGAGATTATACTATAATATGTAGTAAGATAATTACTTTTTTTGAAAATGTCCCTTTTTTTTATTTGTTCATGCTCACATTTATTTATTTTTGTAGAGCTCTAGGTAAGTTTTGTTGTTTTTTTGTGTTTTTGTATTTTTTGGAATACCTCTATCTTTTAATTTAAACTATTTTTTTTTATTTGTTAATGCTCACATTTATTTATTCAATTTTTATTTCAGCTATTTTTTTATTTATTAATGCTCATATTTATTTATTTTTGTGCAGAGTTTTATGTAAGTTTTTTTTTTTTTTTTTTTTTTTTTTGTATTTTTTGTAGTCTTTTCATTTAACTATTTTTTTTATTTGTTTATGCTCACGTTTATTTTTTTTTTTCAGAGCTCTATGTATGTTTTGTTTTTTTTTTGTTGTTTTTTGTATTTTTTTGCAGCTAAGTATTCTTTTACTAATTTGATTTTAATAACTTTTGCAAGTAAGTCATTCTTTTCCAGACCTTTTGAATTTCTTACTCATTTTTTTGTTTATTTTGTAGGTTTATTTATAACTATTTATTTTGTAGGTTTCATTATAAGTAAAATACTGTGACCGAATTCATGAAAAAAGATCAAAACATTTGATTGCACAAATTTTAAATGTATTCCAAGTTTTTGTTTATGTTTCCTGATAAAATTAGAGTAGTTTGTGTTAATTTTATTTATGATGTAATTTACTCAATTTACTGTAATTTTAAAGTAGTTTGTTTTCATTTTATTTATGATGTATTTTATCTATTTAATGTAATTAATGAAATTTACGCAATTTACAATAATTCTATTTAATTTTATTCTAATTTTGTTTATTTTTAAACTTACGCAACAATATTTTTATTTGTATTACTTACAAATATCAATAAAACATAATTAATTTATGTATTTAATTTGATCTTTTTTTATATATAAATAATAATAATAATAATTGTGATTTAATTAATTTATGTATTTTAATAAATTTATAAAATAAAATTTATATTTAATTAGAGAAATTAAATAAAATTTTTATTATCTCTGATTATAAATTATATATCAATTATATTATTAATTATGAGAATGGTAAATTTATTTCTAGGTTTGAGGGTTTAATAAATTTAATGGTCAACTAAAATTATATATCAATAATATTATTAATTATGAGTATAAGCAACTAAATAAATTCAAAGGTAAACTAAAATTATATATCAATAATATTATAAATGATGAGTATGGTAAATCTATTCCTTATTTTAAGCAACTAAATATATTCAAAAGTTACGTAATTGATTTGAGAATGAAATAATAATAATTCAATTTTTTATTAATTTACAATTAGAAATAATATTATCCTCTATTTATATTAGAGCATTAAAATATCTCCGGCTTTATTACTTATTTATCTACTGCTTTAAACTAAATTAATATATTTTGATTTATTTAAATAAGTAATATTCAGAATATCACATTTATTCCTTATATACTACTATTTATTTATAGTACTTAAATAAATTTGTGATTCTTCATTCTTTCCCTCTAATTGTCTAGAGATTTTTGTATAATAATTTTATTTTTTTTCAACTTTTTACTAATCCTTTTCAATCAATGTCTTGGTCTGACTTTCGTTCAGTTTTACTAAAGGTATGTTATTGAATTTAATGTTTATAGACCTAAATACATTTTTTTATTATATATGTGTAATAAATAAGTGATTTATAATTGTTATTATATTTAATGCATGTTATTAAAATCTGCACAACTTTTAAAATCCATGAAAAACTGTCCGAGCGATGTTGGTACATCATTTGCCCCACATGCAATCATTCACAGTATGTCAATTATTGCAATTTTGTGTGCTATTTTTGTCAACGTGATCTTATTCGTTACACCAAGTTTAAAATTCATCTACAAGTTCATGACGGAAAGCACTTCGCGAATTTTGTATTGATGAATGAAGTTGCATTATTTCTAAATCAGAAATCAGCTGATCGATTGGTTCTTTCAATCCTCTCGGTATTTAATTCTCTCCTACATATATATCAAATTTTTTTATGTAATTTTATTTTTCTTTCATTTTATAACTGTATTTTTTATTATATTAATAAATTAATCAATAATGCAATGAATCTTTGTGTATACAAGGATAATGCCGACGATCATATTGGAATTGTTGGAATTCGATATCCCGGGCTATTAAAATTTGCGGAAATCATAGCCCGATCAAAAACTATCGCCGGAGATCACATGAACGCCGTTGCACGCGCCGAAGCACCACCGAACGCACGACGTGGCCGAAGCCACACGCACGCCCAGCCGGATTCGATCTTCGGATCTTGTTCTACGGTATTCTCGATAAACCAAAATCGAATAAATCAAGGGCGTTTAGATTTTTACCTTTCGATTCGTTGTTCGGAGAAACGAAATCAAGATGACCTTTGAATCTTCCCACGTATTCCTTGCACTAGCTTGAACGTCGGGTGGGCGACGATCCTCCAAGCTCTATGGATCTACTTCTCTCTCTACTTTCTCTCTCTAGAAGAATTATGATCTTCAACTTATGAGAATAGAGAAGACCATGTAGTGCTTTTATAGGCTACGTAGGGGATCTAAAGGAGCTAGGTGGAATATTGGGCTTCTAATATTGATGATTAAATTGAGCCCAAGCCCAAGTCTATTAATCCTTATCAATATTAATTAATTTATTTTCCACTATATAAATTAATTGCACTCCCAATATTAAACCATATTATATCCAAATAATATTTCTCCAGTAGTATTATTTATTCTGTGTATTTAAGATTTAAATATCCATGAATAAAATTTATTTATTGCTTAATAAATTTATTCATCTCTTTTATCCGAGACTAGTACCACTCAACCTTATTTATTATGCGGAACAAATCCACTCGCGAGGTTTACATAATAAATCCTTATGAGCTCATCTCGGGGATATTATCAACCCTTCCGGGATACACTGTCCCTTCAAGAAGTCACGGCCTGCCATATATAAAATATAGTGACCCAACTTAACCGGTAATTAACCCAATAATTAAATCGGTTAATTCCTTTGGAAAATCAAAGTCACTAATATTAAATATACACACCCGCAATTGTTTCAGGGATTAAGAATAAAATACTCCGAGACTTAAATCAATTATCACAGAGCAATCCTAATTGATAAGTCTCAAGAGATCCGCTCAATACACCAAGTGTACAAGTGTGATAAAATAATTAAGATAAATTATTTTCTCTCTCACACAACGACTATACCGATGGATTGGTCCGTGTCCATCTAGGTCGTGAGCAACTGTTTGATTAGATACGAGTAACCGATAGTATGATCTTCTGTGTGCCCATGCAACACCATACTAACTACAACGTATAAAATCCAGGACTATAATTTGCATACATTAATTAACAATAATTAAAAGCAAATGAATGTTCGTTATTAATAGGTAAATGATGTTGGAGTTGTGTACTTAATGTCTAGATTTAAGTAACGGTAAACTCCCGGTCATAGCATTTAATCTATCAAATTAATAAACAGTCGTTTGCTTTTAATTATTATTAATTAAATATATGCAAATCATAGTCCTAGATTTTATACGTTGTAGTTAGTATGGTGTGTCGGGCCCACACAGAAGATCATACTATCGGTTACTCGTATTTAATCAAACAGTGGCTCACGACCTAGATGGACCCGGACCAATCCATCGGTATAGTCGTTGTGTGAGAGAGAAAATAATTTGTCTTAATTATTTTATCACACTTGTACACTTGGTGTATTGAGCGGATCGTTGAGATTCATCGATTAGGATTGCCGGCGATAATCGATTCGAGTCTCAGTGTATTTTATTCTTAATCCCCGATATTATTGCGGGTGTGTATATTTAATATAAGTGACTTTGATTTACCAAAGGAATTAACCGATTTAATTATTGGGTTGATTACCGGTTAAGTTGGGTCACTATATTTCATATATGGCATGCCGTGAATGATTGACCGGACAGTGTATCCCGGAAGGGTTGATAATATCCCCGAGATGAGTTCATAAGGAATTATTGTGTAAACCTCATGAGTGGATTCGTTCCGCACAATAATTAAGGTTGAATGGTACTAGTCTCGGATTAAAGAGATGAATAAATTAATTAGCAATAAATTAATTTTATTCATGGATATTTAAATCTTAAATACACGGAATAAATAATACTACCGGAGAAATATTATTTGAAATAATATGGTTTAATATTGGGAGTGCAATTAATTTATATAGTGGAAAATAAATTAATTAATATTGATAAGGATTAATGGACTTGGGCAGTGGGCTCAATTTAATCTTCAATATTGGAAGCCCAATATTCCACCTCCTTTAAATCCGCTACGTAGCCTATAAAAGCACTACATGGCCTTCATAATTCATAACTTGAAAAAGACAAGATTATCATACTTGATATTCTAGAGAGTTGAAGGAGATCCATAGGAGTTCGATAGATCGTCGCCCACCCGACGTTCGAACGGAGTGCAAGGAATACGTAGGAAGATTCAAAGGTCTTCAACTTGATTTCGTTTCTCCGCACAACGAATCAAAGGTATGATCATAAACTCCTTGTGTGATTTTATGTTCAATTAAATTGTGATACATGCATGAACACACGATCCGGATAAACGTCGAACTTCGGGGACGGGGATTCGAGATCCCCGGCGAACGTTCGAAGGACCCTCGGCTGGGAGCCGAGGGGTGCGATCGAGCCCTAGGGCATCGATCGCGGGGCCCACACGAGGACGCCCCGGCTGGACGCCGGGGCACGCGATCGACCGTGGGGTCGATCGCCGGGCGAGCCGCGGCTGGGCCGCGGCTGGTGCGCTGGGCGCACCGCCCTCCTCGGCGGTGGCGGTGAGTCGCCGGACTCACCGCCGGGGGCTGTTCGGAACAGCCCCACGGGGATGCGCGTGCATCCCCGGCGATCGCTAGGGCTAGCGATCGCGAGCCCCGTGCGGGGGCTCGGCTGGGCGCGCGGGTTCGCCCGTGCGGTGCTCGGTCGAGCTCCGGCTCGTGCGGTGGTTCGTAATCGGTTTCCGGCGACGGGATTTCGGTCGGGGTTATCGGTTCCGCAATTTTTGATACCCCGGGATATCGAATTCCAGCAATTGGTATCAGAGCGTTTGGTTTCGTGTTCATGTATGTGTTCAATTGTGTTCTACCTTGCAGGGATTCCGACTATCATGGTTTAAATTAATTGTTAATTATTCGTTTAATTAATTGCTATTTAATTTTGCCATGATTATTCGTTATTAAACTCTCGGACATGTCGAGATTCGTTTTGTGTGGATGAATGCTTGTAATAGTCAATGGACACAAAGCTATCATGGGGAACCATCAAAGTATATCCATTAGGAGCCTGCGACTCGGTCGCGGAGGCCATCACTTATCTAAGTAACACATAGCATAATCAAAGATTGGGATTCAATCCCAAAGGGCCGCACCATACACTTACGTGTAGAGATGGTACGTTGTAAATAAGAAATGGAGATCTAATAGTAAAAGAACAAGTTGTTCGGAACCACCTATGTTCTATGGATATTCCTGGATACAACAGCATATTCAATATGGTTGTAGGATATCCTAGATGAACAAAATGTTGTGTGTTCTATAGTACTATGAACCAGAGGGACGTCTCGTCCGATTCATAGAGGAAGACTATTAGATGAACCACAAAGCCTGAACTGACGTAACACCTTGAAATGAGAAAAAGGACAAAAGACTGGGAACCAGCCAAACCGAGTAGAAGTACACCACATACTGCACCTATTGTTATTACTGTTATACACCGGGACGCCATTGCAGTGGGAGGTTGTTGGACAACCAGATATATTCATAAGACTAGAGGAGTTCGGACTCTGGATCTAGTAGACATGAAATCGATCCCTAGCTCTGCATAAAGGTGGTACTAGATCTAAATGAGCTTTCTTGGATAACAATAAGGTTTATTGTTAAGAGGCTAGATCATTTAGAGTACAAGCTTAGTAAATCCATAGATGGATGGTAACAAAGCTATAAATCGTGGAACTTGCAAATTGATGAGAAAGTCCATTTGATGGATTCATCAAAAGGCAAAGACGAAAGGTGTATTAGAGACATAATGGAAACAAGGTGGTGTTTCTCGGAGATTTTATGTAGATAACATTTTGTCATTGGCAACAATGTAAAAAATATTGTCAGACATAAAATGATGGTTGTCTAAATAAATCAAGATATAAGATTGAGAAGAAGTTAGAGCATGTTCTTAAGATCTTATGATCTAGAGATAAGAACATTGTACTTCTCCTAAACATCTTATACGATTATGGTTTGTTTTAAACATGCATACTTCTGAGAAAGGTTATTGCCTTTCAGAGACAGAATATACATCTATCTAAAGGATATGTGTTTTGAACACATGAAGGAGATAGATGAAGACAAAGCAGTTTCCTACATTTTGTGTGGAAAGCTTGAATGCATTGTTGGAAAACAAGAACCTGATATCAACTATGCAGTTTGCGTAGTGGGAGGATATCAAAGTAATCTTGACAAGAGAATTTCAAATGCTATAATGGTACTTGCAAAGTACTGGATTATTAAGCAAGACGAAATTTTCTTAGATTACATTTTCTCAGATCCCAAATCAGAGAAGGACCAGTGTAAGTCGATATCAGGCTATGTGTTCACTTTTTGGGGAGATGGAACTTTTAATATGAAAGAGTGATAAGCAGGACGCTTCTCGGACTCTCTCATAACCGATAGCAGCCTCAGAGGCAGCGGAAGTTTTGGTTAGGTTCCGGGATGACCTCTAAGACTTGGATATGACTCTTGGTTTATCAAAGGCTATTAAATAGCGGTGCATGGTAAACCGGAAGAAGTCATAAGTCTAAAAGTGATGATAACACATAGTGCAAGTACCACCTGATACGAGTCATCGTCGAGGGAGACGACGTAGTAGTCACCAAGATAACTTCAGAGCGGCAACCTAGATTGCTCACTCACATAGTACTTCACGGAAGTACACTCTAAAGCACGTGATGAGTATGGGAACCGGGAGTTTGGAGGAAATGACTAGACCTTAGTACAAGTGGGAGATTGTTGGAGTTGTGTACTTAATGTCTAGATTTAAGTAACGGTAAACTCCCGGTCATAGCATTTAATCTATCAAATTAATAAACAGTCGTTTGCTTTTAATTATTATTAATTAAATATATGCAAATCATAGTCCTAGATTTTATACGTTGTAGTTAGTATGGTGTGTCGGGCCCACACAGAAGATCATACTATCGGTTACTCGTATTTAATCAAACAGTGGCTCACGACCTAGATGGACCCGGACCAATCCATCGGTATAGTCGGTGTGTGAGAGAGAAAATAATTTGTCTTAATTATTTTATCACACTTGTACACTTGGTGTATTGAGCGGATCGTTGAGATTCATCGATTAGGATTGCCGGCGATAATCGATTCGAGTCTCAGTGTATTTTATTCTTAATCCCCGATATTATTGCGGGTGTGTATATTTAATATAAGTGACTTTGATTTACCAAAGGAATTAACCGATTTAATTATTGGGTTGATTACCGGTTAAGTTGGGTCACTATATTTCATATATGGCATGCCGTGAATGATTGACCGGACAGTGTATCCCGGAAGGGTTGATAATATCCCCGAGATGAGTTCATAAGGAATTATTGTGTAAACCTCATGAGTGGATTCGTTCCGCACAATAATTAAGGTTGAATGGTACTAGTCTCGGATTAAAGAGATGAATAAATTAATTAGCAATAAATTATATTTATTCATGGATATTTAAATCTTAAATACACGGAATAAATAATACTACCGGAGAAATATTATTTGAAATAATATGGTTTAATATTGGGAGTGCAATTAATTTATATAGTGGAAAAGAAATTAATTAATATTGATAAGGATTAATGGACTTGGGCAGTGGGCTCAATTTAATCTTCAATATTGGAAGCCCAATATTCCACCTCCTTTAGATCCCCTACGTAGCCTATAAAAGCACTACATGGCCTTCATAATTCATAACTTGAAAAAGACAAGATTATCATACTTGATATTCTAGAGAGTTGAAGTAGATCCATAGGAGTTCGATAGATCGTCGCCCACCCGACGTTCGAACGGAGTGCAAGGAATACGTAGGAAGATTCAAAGGTCTTCAACTTGATTTCGTTTCTCCGCACAACGAATCAAAGGTATGATCATAAACTCCTTGTGTGATTTTATGTTCAATTAAATTGTGATACATGCATGAACACACGATCCGGATAAACGTCGAACTTCGGGGACGGGGATTCGAGATCCCCGGCGAACGTTCGAAGGACCCTCGGCTGGGAGCCGAGGGGTGCGATCGAGCCCTAGGGCATCGATCGCGGGGCCCACACGAGGACGCCCCGGCTGGACGCCGGGGCACGCGATCGACCGTGGGGTCGATCGCCGGGCGAGCCGCGGCTGGGCCGCGGCTGGTGCGCTGGGCGCACCGCCCTCCTCGGCGGTGGCGGTGAGTCGCCGGACTCACCGCCGGGGGCTGTTCGGAACAGCCCCACGGGGATGCGCGTGCATCCCCGGCGATCGCTAGGGCTAGCGATCGCGAGCCCCGTGCGGGGGCTCGGCTGGGCGCGCGGGTTCGCCCGTGCGGTGCTCGGTCGAGCTCCGGCTCGAGCGGTGGTTCGTAATCGGTTTCCGGCGACGGGATTTCGGTCGGGGTTATCGGTTCCGCAATTTTTGATACCCCGGGATATCGAATTCCAGCAAATGAAAGTGTACAAGGAGTTCAGAATACTCAAATCTAGACATTAAGTATACTACTCCAACAATCTCCCACTTATACTAAGGTCTAGTCTTATCTTCCAAACTTCTGACTCCCAAACCCTCCAAGTGCTTGAAATATACTTCCTTAGGAAGTATCTTGGTGAAAGGGTCCGCTAGGTTGTCCTCCGAAGCTATCTTGGTGACTACTGCATCGCCCCTCTTGACGATGTCTCGAATCAGGTGGTACTTGCGCTCTATGTGTTTCGTAGCACTATGGGACCGTGGTTCCTTACTGTTTGCCACTGCACCGCTATTGTCACAATAAATTGTCATAGCCTTGGGCAAACTCGGAATCACATCTAAGTCCTGGAGGAAATTAAGGAACCAAACTGACTCTTTCGCTGCCTCTGAGGCGGCAACATATTCAGCTTCCATGGTAGAGTCTGAAATGCACTTTTGCTTAACACTCTTCCATGATACGGCTCCACCTCCCATAGTGTACACATAGCCTGATGTCGACTTACGCCGGTCCTCATCAGCTTGGAAATCCGAGTCTGTGTAACCCAAAGGAATCAGATTGTCTGACCCGTAACTCAGAACATAATCCTTAGTATTTCGCAAATACTTGAAAATGCTCTTTACGGCAGTCCAATGAGCCTTTCCAGGGTTACTCTGATATCTCGCTACTATGCCAACCGCATAACAGATATCAAGCCTCGTGCATAACATTGCATACATTAAGCTTCCCACAGCCGAAGCGTAGGGAACCGCTTTCATTTCATCTTTCTCCTTCTGTGTCTGAGGACACATCTCCTTAGAAAGATAAGTTCCTTTACTGAAGGGTAGTTCACCCTTCTTGGAATCTTGCATGTTAAAACGAGCCAGAATCGTGTCTATGTAAGATTGCTGGGATAGGTACAATGTTCTATTCCGGCGATCCCTTATAACCTTGATCCCTAGAACATGCCCGACTTCTCCCAAATCTTTCATATCGAATTGTCTAGACAACCATCCCTTTATGTCTGATAACATCTTTACACTGTTGCCAATGAGAAGAATGTCATCTACATAAAGCACGAGAAACACCACCTTCTTCCCATCACGTTTCCAATACACACACGATTCGTCCATGCTTTGACTAAATCCAAAAGATTGGACTACTTCGTCAAACCGCAGGTTCCACGATCTCGAGGCTTGTTTCAATCCATAAATGGATCGATTAAGCTTGCACACTAGATGATCTCGCCCCTTAGCAATGAATCCTTCTGGTTGTTTCATATAAATCGTCTCGTCAAGACTTCCATTTAGGAAAGCTGTCTTGACATCCATTTGCCACACCTCATAATCCATATGAGCTGCTATGGATAAGAGAATCCAGATCGACTTTATCTTGGCTACCGGCGAAAAGGTCTCCTCATAATCGATTCCTTCTTTCTGAGTATAGCCTTTCGCAACAAGCTGAGCTTTAAAGGTTTCTACCTTTCCGTCAGATCCTCTCTTTCTCTTGTAGACCCATTTACACCCAATTGGCTTCACGCCGCTTGGTGGTTCTACAAGATCCCAGACTTTATTAGAATCCATAGATTCAATTTCGGATTTCATCGCTTTCTTCCAAGAAGGCGCATCTATATCTTGTACCGCCTCATCATAGGTCCAGGGATCGATTTCATGAACTCCAGGTCCAGAGTCCGAAGACTCACCCAGTCCAATCCATCGGTCTGGTTGCTTAACAACCCTCCCACTACGACGGCGTTCTGGTGTATTAACAGTGACAGTGTCAGGTGCAGATTCTAGTGGTGTATCTATACTCGGTTCGGCTGTATCTAAGTCTTCCTTGTTACCTCTCAACTCATCAAGTATTACGTCACTTTTGGGCTTGTGGTCCATGACATAGTCTTCCTCTAAGAACCGAGCGTTAGTACTTATAACGATCTTCTGGTCCGTAGGACTATAGAACATGCCACCTTTAGTTCCTTTCGGGTATCCTACAAACAGCCGTAATTCTGATCTAGGTTCTAACTTATCGGCACCTTGTCGCAACACATGTGCTGGACATCCCCAGATCCGAAGGTGCCTGAGGCTAGGCTTGCGCCCGCTCCACCTTTCCATGGGTGTGGTGGGTACCGTTTTTGTTGGAACCATGTTGAGAATGTACGCCGCTGTTTCCAAGGCATGTCCCCAGAACATAGTAGGTAAGTCCGAGTAACTCATCATTGAACGCACCATCTCCATAAGAGTCCTATTCCTTCTCTCCGACACACCATTCTGCTGGGGAGTATATGGTGATGTCATTTGGGAATCAATCCCATTCTCTGCTAAGTATGCCTTGAATTCTCCAGACAGTTACTCGCCTCCGCGATCAGATCGCAGGCATTTAATGGATTTACCTTGAAGGTTCTCCGCAAAATCCTTGAACTCCTTGAACTTGTCAAAGGATTCGCTCTTGCGGCGCATCAGGTATACAAATCCATACCTTGAGTAATCATCAGTGAAAGTGATGAAATACTCGAACCCTCCCCTTGCCTGAGTAGACATAGGTCCGCATACATCAGAGTGAATCAAATCCAACACTTGTTCAGCCCTTCGTCCTTTACCAGAAAAAGAACGCTTGGTCATTTTTCCCTCTAAACAGGATTCGCAGGTTGGAAGGCCCTCTCCTTCAACACCACTGATGAGACCATCAGCTTTCAACCTTTGAATTCTATTTGAGTTAATATGACCTAGCCTTAAGTGCCACAAGTATAATTGATTCATCCTAGAAGGTTCCTTTCTCTTATTGGTGTTCGTAGATGTGTTATTACTCTCGGTTAGTTGCATTGTGTTAGACTCAGGATTTAGTACATACAAATCGTCCACCAATGTACCAGAACAGATAATCTCACTGTTTCTTCTTATGATCACAGAGTGGTCAAAAGAAACAGAATATCCATTCACAATAAGTTTAGAAACCAAAATTAAATTCTTTCTAAAGTTGGGTACATAAAGACAATTTTGTAAAACTAAAACCCTATCACTACTAAAGCGTAAGTGAACGTCTCCCACTGCAACAACCGCCACCTTCGCGGCATTGCCCATGTAGACCACGATCTCTCCCTCTCTAAGTCTCCGGGTTTCCTGGAACCCCTGCAATGAATTGCAGACATGATCAGTGGCCCCCGTATCTACACACCAGGTGCTGGTAGATATCACCACTGATAATGTTTCGGTGACTAAGGAAAATTTCGTACCTTTGATGAGAGGACAATCAGACTTCCAGTGCCCAGACTGCTTGCATCGAAAGCACTTGCCTCGCGGCTTGCTCCTCCCGATCCGTGGTTCAAAACCACTGGGCTTCTTTGCTTGCACTTCCAACTTGGCCACTAGAGCTTGTGATTCTCTGATCATACTTATCAGTTCATTTCTTTTGAAATCGTTTTTAAGTGATTCCTCAAGAGGACTGAACTTAATGAGTATGTCAATCACCTCTAGTCCGGCTTCCTTACTATGTCCTAACATCTCCTTGAGGTCATTTTCAATGTCCTCATCAGTTGGGACAATAGTGGATTCGGAAGGCTCAACAGTCTGAACATTGTCCAGATATCTTTCCCAAACATTACTATAGGGAACCAGTGAGTTTTCATCTTTAAGTATATCACAAAGTGGGGTCACAATCATTCTTAACCTATAAGCACATAAAACAAACAAACAATTTAATATCCGATATTATCTCCCTTTAATAATATCATTAAATCACTAATCGCCTCTAAAATCCCATCAGGTAAAGCAAGCCACGTTCGTGTGGACGTTTACCCACCCAAATGATTTAGCAATTAGATTTTGCTTTGGTCGTACATCATTATAGCGTTACTTCGTTGCGAAGAATACTATAAAGCGCACCTAAGTGTAAACCATTACTCAGTACTAAGGTGAATCGTTTAGAATTGTTACGTCACCGCAAGCCACGTTCGTGTGGACGTTTACGACAACTCGCAATCCTTCACAATTCCCTATAACTGTCTACATCAATTATTCTAAAATCCCATTCAGTACAGCAAGCCACGTTCGTGTGGACGTTTACTATACCAAAAGATTTATATAATTGAAATCCAATAACTTGATCCATTCGATCTTGTAAATCAAGACGTGGAGAATCATAAGTGAAACTCGAGGTTTCTAACCAGTGATTCACCATGCGAACAACCCTATCTCTCATAAATGAGGGAGCCGAGCAGACAATCGATCCACCTTCAAAAGATGGTACGACTGCCTCTAATTTGTGTACTCGACATGACCAAGTGGCTCTGGCTCCATTCCACTCCCCGGGGTGAGAATGAGTCGACTTGAAATCAGCTTTGGAAAGACAAATTAGGCATTGTTTGATAAACTTAATCAATGTTTCTCGTAAGAGGAATTACAAGAACTCTCCTCCAATAACTTATCTATATAAACTTCAAAAGTTTATAAAAGTCACCAAGAGAGCAGCAATGGAGACCATGGGTATGTTTCCATACCCTCTCCCACTTAGCTTTTTACAATAAAGGGATACGCTATCTAGTGCATAAAAATAAACACATATAGCATGCATACATGTAATAAAGCACATAGTATTGTCACATAGTCAAAATAATACTAGAATATTATTTTCCGACTATTATGGCTTTACTCCATCTCCGTACGCATCTTCTAGTCTTCAGTCTTCGTTCTTGAATGCTCCATGTGACGAGAATATTAATTTCCAATATTTAAATCTATTTATTTTTAATAAATCCAAAAGATACTTAATTAATAATAATTAAGTCAATCGAACAAATTAAAAATAAAATTAAATATTATTAATATTTTTATTTATTTTATTTTCCCTTTCTACTTCATTAAATCTCTAAAATAATCTATCCAAGACCCACTTGGAATATTCTAAATGATTTCCATAATGAAATAAGGAAATAAAATAATTTAGGACTCTTCTACTTTCTTAATTAATTAGATTCCTAATCCATGAATATTTCCATAAAATAGAGATAATCAATTTAGGAATCCTAATTAATCCCAAATTGATTCTTTTCCTAATCCATGAGAGTTCTCAAAAAATAGGAACACTCAAATAGGAAAAACCCGAACCAATTAGGAAAGCGAATTACCGGACCGGGATAGCACGGGGTGGGGATCCCCGCGCCACCCCTCGACCGCCGCCTTCAAGCCGCCGCCGTCCAGCCCACGCGCCACCTCCCATGGTGGCCGGCGTGGCCGGAGCTCCCGCGGGCAGCCCCTTTTTGGGCGTGGGTCGATCGTCCTCGTGGGATCGACCATGGGGCGGTCGATCCGAGCCATTCACCCTCACGATCATCTCCTTCGTAACGCGTCTTTTCCGGTGGTCGTTTCGGCATCGATCCAACGCAAAATAAATTACAAATTTAATTTTACACTATCCGGTATCGATTCTATACATGAAATCGACCCTATACATTTTCCGGAAAAATAAAACAATAATAATAAACCTAAATTCGGTCAACCCCCGAATTTTTACTATTACAAGCATTCACCACCAAAAACGAATCTCGACATGTCCGAGAGTTTAAACAATCCAACAATCACATGACAAAATAATTAAACGAATAATCATCAAGCCATAATAGTCGGAACCCTGCAAGGTAGAACAATTTTATCGAAAATACCGCGAACGTAAACCACGCTCTGATACCAATTGTTGGAATTCGATATCCCGGGCTATTAAAATTTGCGGAAATCATAGCCCGATCAAAAACCCATCGCCGGAGATCACATGAACGCCGTTGCACGCGCCGAAGCACGACCGAACGCACGACGTGGCCGAAGCCACACGCACGCCCAGCCGAGCCCCCGCGGCTAGGGCTTCATGCGATCACCGATCGCACGCCGGCGATCGGTTGGGGTGGGGCTGCTCCAGCAGCCCCCGCGGCGAGTCCGGCGACTCGCCGCCGCCTGGAGGGCCTCGCCTTCACGGCGAGGTTGGGCACGGCACCAGCCCGTGCCCAGCGATCGACCCCTTGCGGTCGATCGCACACCCTCGGCCCAGCCGAGGGTTCGGCCTCCTTGCCCCGCCGAACCCTAGGGGCGATCGCCCGTGGTCCGGTGGCTTCGCCACCACCACGCGATCGTCCTCTACTCCGGATTCGATCTTCGGATCTTGTTCTACGGTATTCTCGATAAACCAAAATCGAATAAATCAAGGGCGTTTAGATTTTTACCTTTCGATTCGTTGTTCGGAGAAACGAAATCAAGATGACCTTTGAATCTTCCCACGTATTCCTTGCACTAGCTTGAACGTCGGGTGGGCGACGATCCTCTAAGCTCTATGGATCTACTTCTCTCTCTACTTTCTCTCTCTAGAAGAATTATGATCTTCAACTTATGAGAATAGAGAAGACCATGTAGTGCTTTTATAGGTTACGTAGGGGATCTAAAGGAGGTGGAATATTGGGCTTCCAATATTAATGATTAAATTGAGCCCAAGCCCAAATCTATTAATCTCCCATTAATATTAATTAATTTATTTTCCACTATATAAATTAATTGCACTCCCAATATTAAACCATATTATATCCAAATAATATTTCTCCGGTAGTATTATTTATTCCGTGTATTTAAGATTTAAATATCCATGAATAAAATTTATTTATTGCTTAATAAATTTATTCATCTCTTTTATCCGAGACTAGTACCACTCAACTTTATTTATTATGCGGAACAAATCCACTCGCGAGGTTTACATAATAAATCCTTATGAGCTCATCTCGGGGATATTATCAACCCTTCCGGGATACACTGTCCCTTCAAGAATTCACGGCATGCCATATATAAAATATAGTGACCCAACTTAACCGGTAATTAACCCAATAATTAAATCGGTTAATTCCTTTGGAAATCAAAGTCACTAATATTAAATATACACACCCGCAATTGTTTCAGGGATTAAGAATAAAATACTCCGAGACTTAAATCAATTATCACAGAGCATTCCTAATTGACAAGTCTCAAGCGATCCGCTCAATACACCAAGTGTACAAGTGTGATAAAATAATTAAGATAAATTATTTTCTCTCTCACACAACGACTATACCGATGGATTGGTCCGTGTCCATCTAGGTCGTGAGCAACTGTTTGATTAGATACGAGTAACCGATAGTATGATCTTCTGTGTGCCCATGCAACATCATACTAACTACAACGTATAAAATCCAGGACTATAATTTGCATACATTAATTAACAATAATTAAAAGCAAATGAATGTTCGTTATTAATAGGTAAATGAAAGTGTACAAGGAGTTCAAAATACTCAAATCTAGACATTAAGTATACTACTCCAACAGGAACATCCTCGACTGAAAGTATAAACAAAGTAACTCCTGCAGTTGTATCATCTCTTAATGAAAACGAGTTTATGTTTAAGGTCAGCGTTGACGGAGACAATCTTTTAGGAAGATTATGTCGTTGCATTGTAGATATGCGAAATTTAGATTCTACATTATTATGGCTGCACAAGGAAAGATTAATCCGTAATCCGTCTTACCTTACAATTCTTGATGGGGTCTCCGAATTAATTAAGAAGTCGAACGATGATTCCTCGGATTATACATCCAATGATGATGTCCTTTGAAGCGATAAAGAATCATGCCACATTTTGAACTTATTTTTTTATCTTTTAGTAATATTATCTATTTTTGTACTTTTTTTATTTTCAGAACTTTGTATATCTATTTCAACTTAATTTTTACTTTTCCGTACTTTTTGTTAATCTATAATTTTTTTTAATATCAACTTATTATTATCAAATTTCTATTTTATAATTTTAAAATCATTATATCTATTTAATATCATTCAAAAACTTTGAAATCTAATCTATTATAATTGAAAACAGTTTTTATAATATATAATTCACTATATTTTAGTTCAAGATAATTATTAATCTTTTTTCATACTTATCACAAGAACCAACTTATTTCCGTTTATTGATATAAAATTATTAAATAAAAAAATCACTCAAAGAACTTACACTACAATAAGAATTCTCAGGGGAGTGGAACCAGAATTTTAGGTGAAGAGAGACAAAATTATATTTAAATAGTAAGACTAATAGTCTTGCATAATTTATTTTGCTACTTGCACGTTAGAAAATAAAATAATTTAATCAATTTTCACTTTTAAAATATAACTATTTACTTCAATTTTAGGTTATTGTATTTTTTTTCAATACTTATAAATTTCTTTATGTAAATGCATATTTCTATTTTTATTTATTGTGAATTAGTTGAATAAATTTACAAATGCTGAAATTAAAAAAAAAAAATCATTATTTTTGAAGGAATTTAAGAAATAAATATTATTTATATTATTTTGGTAAAAAAATGTAAGACTGATGAGCCATTTTATTTGCTCATCTTAGAGCATTTTTACACCCTTTATTGAGTCAGTTTGAGTCGGTTACGTGTCTGGGAGGGCACAATTAGGTGTTTGGGCAGAGTGTGTATGGATGCAGGTAACAGGTGGCGCACTGGGCAAAAGAGGCAAGAAAATCCCCTTCTTTGGGTAAATTCTGGAGCGGTAGTGACAAGCAACAGTTTGACCACATCGGGAAAATGGGTAAGGTCACGAAGCAGAAGACCCAAAATTCTTACCAAGTACCGTGCCTGGTCCGACCATCTGTGGAGGAGAAGAAATACCTGCGGATTTCAGTTTGGGCAGAAGACGCGGTAGACAGGAGATTCGCTGCGGGCAAGCTGGCAGCATACAAGAATCCCTGGATTCGGGGGATCTGACTTATCCCCAAGCCCATTGACCAAGGACGCCTATTCCTAAGGGGCGAGAAACAACCGCGATCTGATATTCAAATTCGAAGTCTTTAAAAGAGCAGGGCGCGACGGGCAGCAGAGACACAACATATTACGCACCGAGAAATCGGAAGAGCCGCCGGTCCCGCAGTTCGTCGCCGCCGGAGGAGTCGCCGGAGATAGAGATCGGAGCTGTTCGTCCGAGTCTCTTTGTTTGTTTTGAGTAGATCCAGCCTTCGGGCTGAGAAACAATTTAATTTCATGTTTTGTTTTTAAGTTTTAATTCCGTATTTCGATTTCCTTCAAAAACGTTTATCGATTTGAAGCTATGATTAATATAGTTTGCTTTTCCTTATTTATTTTGCCTTTTAATTTCTGTATGATTGGCTAAGTTGTTTGTGCATTCGGGCAGGGGCAGATCGATGGTGAATTAGGGTTTAGTTGAGCCGCGAGGTTGATGGGGCTAGAGTAACCGGTTGGGCGTTTGTTCCCGAGGCAAAGTTGGTTGAGGTTTATTTCTGGGGAGTTTGGGCAAACTAGGACGACCACTAGTGAACCTTTACAATGTGGGATACTGGTGATTGGCAAACCGCATAGATGTACCTTGTAGTATTGTTGCGGGCATAGCACTAGAACTTGCAGGAGATGCGGTCGTATGTTTCGAGCATGCTATTGGCCGAGCGGGTCTGTCTAGAGGGTAATGCGGGTTTGGGCAAACTAGATCCATGTTTGGTCGCATAGGTTATCGAATTGTTGAGATCTAAGAGTTTAGGTATAGAATTAGCTTGGCTTCTCTTACACAGTAAGGATAGATAAGGGGTGGGGCAATTGCTGGGCGTGACGCAATAGGACCACTTTTGTTTTTTGCACCCTATAACTGCTGACAAACCGCTGGTAGAAATCCTTAATGCCTATGACCGGTAGTTTGCCCTAATGATCCTGAATGAAGTCGTCTGCCCGGATGCCTTGTTTATCATTTGATTTAAGTTTTCCTTTTAGTAATCTGTTAGATATGAGTGTTTGCGTTGTTTACCTTTTAGATCCGTTTTATTTGCATGTTAGTTTGGTTAGCCGTAGTTAGATCAAAGTGATTGAAACGTTTACAAAACCGCTGTGCCCACAGCAACCCCAAGTCAAATCTTTTTGTGACAACCCCTTGGGCAAAGCCGAGATCACCTAGTGTAATTGCCTCCTTGTGGGACCGACCCCACGTACTTGCCATTATCTACGTTTTGTAGTTATAAGAGTACTGGATAAATACAAATTCATTTTGACGCGCGTTTGTTCCAACGACAAACATTCGGTGTCGTCAAAATTGGCGCCGTTGCCGGGGAGGCAAATTTCCAACAGTAAGTCGTCTGTGCTAACAGTTTGACTTGTTTTGTTTATGCAGGATTCCACTTCGGGCAAAGAGATTGTACCTTGGTACGACCCTGAGATCGAAAAGACCGCGAAGCGAATCCGAAAAGAGACAGGGCTAGCCAAAGCGTTAGCACGTGCCGCCCAAGAAGCTGCTCGAACACCAAGGGCAGAAAATCCGAGAAGGGCAATGAGAGGTGAACCCATTACCCCACCAAGACCTTCACCGGAACCAACCATGATGTACGGTCCACACAACAGGACCCTTAGGGACATGATGTTCCCTTCCAATCTGAATCTCCGTCCATTGGGCATCACTTTGCCCGCCATCACAGAGAACTGGGAGATGAAACAAAATTTCATCCAAATACTGCCGAAATTCAGCGATTTGCCCATGGAAGACCCTCAGAGGCACTTGCAGGATTTCGAGTTAGCCTGTGGAACCATAAGGGGAGGACCCCCTTTGAGTGAATACATCCGACTGCTGGCTTTTCCGTTTTCACTAGGGGAGGGAGCAAGAGAGTGGCTCTACACTCTACCCGAGGGGCAAATCACCACTTGGGCACAGCTCCAACAGGCATTCCTGGAAAAATACTTCCCTGCCGCTAGAATCCAACACATGAGAAGGAATATCAGCAGCATCAAGATGGGGACAGGCGAAGAATTCCCAGCATACTGGGCACGGTTTAAGCATATGTTGGCAAAGTTCCCTCAACATCAAATCCCAGACCACGATTTGATTCAGTATTTTGTGACTGGTCTAAGGATGCACGAGAGGACACTACTACATGCTGCCAGTGGGGGGTCAATCTTGAATAAGAGTGCTGAAGAGGCATTTAGACTCTTTAAGGAAATGGCGGAGGAATTCAGAGAGGATGGAAGTGAGTTGCCCAGGACCAATTTGGGGACAACTACCGCTGCGGACGCTAAAATCGACAAACTATGCAGCGCGATGGAGAAGTTTATGGAAACTATGGCCACCGGGCCAAAGACAGGAGTGAAAGCTTGCCAGATCTGCCAGGGCACAGAGCATGCCACTGATGAATGCCCCTCACTGTATGACGAGGAGGTCAAAGCAATGGGGCAGAGTAACGGAAATGGGCAAGGAAGGGGGAAACCATACTATGATAATAGGTATGGGAATAGCAACAACTAAAATGAGGGGTATAATGGTAACCAAAATTTCCAGCGCTACAATCAGCAGGGGCAGTACCAACAGCAAGGCCCCGGGATGTACCACCAGCCCGCTCAGACCAAAGGACCTACCTTGTCCGAAATGATGGAAACTCTGGTCAAAGAGAATATTAAATTCCAGCAAGAGAATGCCAAAGCCCACCAAGAGAATGAGAAATTCAAGCAAGAGACTAGGGGGCAGTTCCAGAATCTAGGAGCCCAAGTCTCACATCTTACTCAAGTGGTGGCAAAGCTGGAACAGAAAGGAGGTACTTTGCCCCCAAAGATCGAAGTGAATAATGCCCATGTCAATGCCGTACAGCTCAGAAGTGGCAAACCACTGACCATAGTGGAGAAATCCGCAGTACAGGGCAAAGAGCCCGTATCAGATGGTCCCCCAATCGTTGAGGAAGACCCTGGAACAGATATTGAGCAAGAAGAGGTGATAGTCAGGGCAAAGAGGGACAAGTCCCCACCTCCCAAAATCAAACCACCCTTCTCGGGCAGACTGAGTAAAAACCGTGAGAGGGAGGAAACTCAAGATATGTTCAAAATGTTCAAGAAGGTGGAAATCAATATGCCCCTTCTGACCATACTGAATGCTATGCCCAGGTGTGCTAAGTTCTTGAAGGAACTCTGCACAAAGAAGGTCAAATATCAAGATGACGCAAAGTTTGAGGTGGGAGAGAATGTCTCTGCTGTGATCAAAAAGACTGGACCTACAAAGTGTGGAGACCCAGGCATGTTCTACATCCCGTGCATCATAGGGCATATGAAGATAGAAAAGGCAATGCTCGATCTGGGAGCATCAATCAACGTTATGCCCAAAACGATGTATGAAGACCTGGAAATAGGGCAACTGAAGCCCACTCGAGTTGTGATCCAACTGGCTGATAGATCTAATGTTTATCATGAGGGCATACTGGAAGATGTCCTGGTCAAAGTGGAAGAGCTGATATTCCCTGCTGACTTTTATGTGCTCGATATGGGTAGATCAAGCAAAGCCCCTGTGATGATATTGGGCAGACCGTTCCTCAAAACAGCAAGGACCCACATTGACTGCGAAACCGGAAGGCTGACGTGCAAATTTGAGGGAGAGACGGTCACGTTTGACCTCTATAAGTCCATGAAACACCCAGCTGATACCGAAGAGATCCACTACATTGATCAAATTAAGAAGGCAGTGGAGGCAAAGGCACTCCAATGTGGCAAGTATGATCATACTGAGATAGCTATTCAACAAGGGCTTACTGAGTTTGACATGGAGGACGAACCGGAAGAATTGCAAGAGGCAATCGAGCAGTTAGACTCTCTGGAAAATTTCAAAGGCAACCCGGGCAAACCAATAGAGATCGAAGAGATGATCATGGTGCCTTCACTTGAAAAGCCACCAATTCTGGAACTGAAGAAGCTGCCCAAACATCTCAAGTATTTATACTTGGGAGATAATGACACTTTGCCCGTCATCATAAGTGCCTATTTGCAGGGGGCAGAGGAGGCAAAGTTGAAATATGTACTGGAGCAGTATAAACAGGCCATAGGATGGACTTTGGCTGACATCAGAGGGATAAGTCCAAGCATCTGCCAACACCACATTCTTCTGGAAGATGACTCTGTGCCCGTACGTGATCCTCAAAGGAAGCTCAATCCAGCAATGAAGGAAGTTGTGCTCAAAGAGATCAAAAAGCTTCTCAGTGTGGGCATAATCTACCCAGTGTCAGACAGCAAGTGGGTTAGCCCAGTGCATGTGGTGCCAAAGAAGTCTGGAGTTCAAGTCATAGAGAATGAAAGAAATGAGCAGATTGCCACACGACTACAAACTGGGTGGAGAGTTTGCATTGACTACCGCAAACTGAACAAGGTAACCCGCAAGGATCATTTCCCTTTGCCCTTCATTGATGAAATGTTGGAAAGATTGGCTGGGAAGAAGCACTTTTGCTTTCTGGATGGCTATTCAGGGTATATGCAGATATGGGTTGCTCAAGAGGATCAGGACAAAACCACCTTCACCTGTCCTTTTGGCACCTTTTCCTACAGGAGAATGCCCTTTGGCCTCTGCAATGCACCAGGTGTTAGGATATGTCCTTCGATCCTACGTGTGCAATCGATAAAGTCATAAGGTCGTCTATGGATGTTAAATGATTATTCGATAATATTAATTGTTGGGAACAATATAATATTGATCGATAAAATCATACCTACAGGGTCACACACGAGCTCGATATTGATATACATTGCTTGATAAATATATTGATTTAGAATCAATATTTACGTGGATTTAATACACATGCATGGGATGCATGGCTTGCATGGATGCATGTCACATAGTGTGACATGGCATGCCACACAAGCAAGTGGGACCACATACAATGCATAGTGGCATGTGTATGTGGCATGACCTTTCACCTCCTTTGTAACCCCTTTTGCATGTTAATGGTGCATTATGATGCCCATTATGTTGTAGGTTACAAAGGGGAGTAATGTGGTGAATAATGAGGCCATTATATGGATGAAAATCAGATTTTCATCACATCACATCTTTACCCACGAAATTCACACCAAAGAGAGAAAGGAGAGAGTGTTCTAGGAGAACCGACTCGATCAAGCAAAGTGTTCGTCATCCGGGTTCGTGTGCAACACGTAGAGGCCGGGCCATTTGTGCGGCTTCCACATCCGGACGATCTAAAGGAGTGACGAGGTCATTCACAAGGAGAGCTTCGAGAGGCTGATCCATTTGAGGTGGTTCAATCGACTCAACACCACCTCAACGACATCAACGAATCACTTCGTCACAAAAGTAAGTAATCGTTGAACCTTATATATATATATATTGGATGTGTATATATATATGTTTATATGTGTTCTTATACACATTAAGTGTGCACTAAGATCATGGCATAGTAGATCTATTGCTTTACACGCTTCCGCACACACGGTATATCGATTGGATCGGTATACCGGTACCTTCAATTGGTATCAGAGACAAGGGCTCGTGCACACTTTTGTGTTGGACACGAAGGTTAAATCAACATAATTGGATTATTTGTTTAATTGTGATTATGTGATTAGATGTAAGGCCGGCCACCGTTAGTGGTCGGGTGAATGATTTCGTCGTTTTTTACGTTTCGATTGGCCATAGTTTTGGAGGGCTGCGTCCCTTGGAATCATTTGTAATAGATAGGTTTTTCTATTATATTTGTATTGTACTACTTGTAAGCGATGGACTTAGTCCATGGTTCGATGGAGGATCTCGGCTCTCCGGCGAAAACGAGAAGAAACGAAGCCAAACGAAGCAAAACGAAGCAAACCGGGCTGCTGGAGCCAAACGGCGGTCGCCGTTTGAGCTCCGGCGGGCGCCGTTTTGATTCGGCGGGCGCCGTTTTGGAAACGGCGACCGCCGAATGACCTGTTTTTGGGGCAGATTTTTCCGAACCCTTTCGGCGGGCGCCGTTTTGGAAACGGCGACCGCCGGTGGTGTTCAGCGACCGCTGGTTGTGAAACGGCGGGCGCTGTTCGTGGTTTTATGGGTACGGAATAGATTTGACCAAAATCGGAGGGCACAGAACTATAACGGAGGGCGAGGACCAGTCCAGAAGATGTTCAAGGCCTATTTTGTTGCTTTTAATCTTTTCGTTTGAGAGTTGTGAGGTTCTAGGGGCCTTTCGATTTCGTATTTATTTGCTTTGCTAGTTATAGGTTGTTTTATGTCATAAATGTTCAACTTACATATAAACAAACCTATGCATGCAAGTTCCAAAATAATGAGTATAATGTCTTGTCCAAAACATCACACCCATAAAGCCCTCGATCATAAGTTGGTAGGTCCGCCTCAGCGGGGTACTACTTGTTATCTTGGGATAAGTGGGAGTAAGGGTTAGACCCTTACACGTGAGTTTGGTTTTCTCATCGATAGATCCACTGGAGGCGTGGCTATCGAGACATGAGATGAGAATGGGACTCTCATCGACCGAGAATGACATTAGATGTCATTGACATGGGATGTCTACCTATCTTAGACTTCTTAAGTGCGGACTCAGTCGGCTTAAGAATTTGCAAGATGAGGGTCTTGGGATTGTTTTGTTCAAGGGAACAAAGATATTAGATATCGATTGAACAAAATGAAATAAATAAGTAGCTTGTTAGACAACCTTAATTGTTTACCGCTTTGTGAATGTTTACATACTTTAGTTATCTTTCTTTTGTAGTTTATCATGTTAAATATCAACTCAATTCAAGTTTGGTTCAATTCTTGATTGTGAAAAATTGAACAACACAAATTTTCTTTTTTTTGACAACGTAATTTGAGGATGGTCCTCAAATACGAATACAAAGAGAATGTGTTAGATTACCAATTCCTATGATATCATTGAACAACTCAATAGCATGTTCGGGGAACATACTATGATTGAGCGGTTCGGTATGACCAGGGTCATCGCTTCAGCTAGGCTGGAAAAATGGAAATCTATGGAATCAAATGTGCAACAAATGATTGGATTATTTGTTTCAAGTGACCGCCTAGATTTTTCCTATGATGATTATTTGGCAACCGATTTCATACTTCAATCTCATGATGGTTATAATGCCTTTAGGCTAAATTTTCCATATGAATGGTTTGAAGAAATCGCTTCGTGAGCTCCACGGGATGCTCAAGGCTGCTGAGCCGGCGATAGAGAAGGACCCTAAGAGGGAAATTCTTATGATATGGGATAGGGTATTCAAAAGAGCAGGGGCAAGAAGGCTACTAGGGTTCCTAGGGAATCTCAATGCGTCTTTGCAAAAGTGTTGGACACTACTTGCAAACATATAAAAGTTCATATTTTATTCAATTTCAAAACAAATGCCTAATTTGTCTTTCATATGATGGATTCTAAGGTTATGATTATTTACACCTCGGGGAGTGATTTAATCCAAAACACTTAAGTTCATCAATGACACAAATTAGAGACTTTCGAGCCATTGGATGGCGTGAATCGATTGTCTGGTTGGCTCCCTCATATTTTATGAGAGATAGGGCTTCAATTGCATGATAATATCGCTGGTTAGAAAACATCGATTTTTCACTTACGATTTATCACGTTTTGACATTGAGATAATTTTGAATGGGAAATTTGAATGAAACTCAATTATTGGGAATAATTGAATTTGCCCAAAGTTCAATGGAGATGTGAAGAACGGGGTTGCTTCATCTTCAGGTATTAATGTTATAGACATTAAACTTCACAAATTCTACTTCTTGGGTATTGGATGCCAAATGTGTTTCTCACATTTGTATGTGGAGGAACTACATAGAAGTGTAAGTTTGGTGAGTAGAGATGTCGATCTACGGGCAAGAAATGGAGCGAAGGTCGCTGCATTAGCCGTATGATCATATGATGTTGTTTTGCCTTAGGGCCTTGTTTTAGTATTATAACTATGTAATTTCGTACCTTCAATAAACAATGAATATTGGTTCAGTATTGGATACTGATGGATTAGTTTTTCACTATTAAATAGTTTGGTAACTATTTTAATTGTGAATTATTCTTTGTTTTGGTACGATTATTATATTGTTTATGTATACATTAAACTTGACAAATCATATATATCATTAAGACCAAAGGCCAAATCGAATAAGTATCGATGAGACATAACTGAAACATTGTTGATTAGATCAAATCAAAATCTAAACATGTAACGAAGCTTCTTTTAGAAGGAATTTTAGAATCATTTGACTTGGAGTCATTTGATACATGTGAATGATGTGTGATTGAAAAGATAACAATGTCATCTTTCTTGGAGAAAGGAGAACATGTGAGTAATTAGGGATGATCCATACTGATGTATGTGGAACCTATTAGTTCACAAGCACATGAAGGTTATGTTTCGGAAAAGAGAAAACAAACTATATTAGATATAGTTCGACCATTCGATGAGAGGTCTAAATGAACTACTGGTCTCTTTTGGGAACACACAATTCTAGACTTCAACTTATACACTGAATAGGAAGCTGTCAAAAGCTGTTGATAAGACACCATACTAGGTATGGAAAGGGAGGGTCCCTAAATTGTTTTCATCAAAATTTGAGGTTCTAAAAGCTTCTCTGACGAGATTTATCTCTATAGAGCTTGAACTCAAATGGGATAAAAGTTTCTTTATGGTATCCATAAGAAACTCGAGGGCACAACTTCTACGATCTATCTGAGAACAATATTTTGTTGCTCGAGATAGTGATTTTCTTGAAAAGAGTTATCTTTCCTAGAAATTCAGTGGGAGCTCGGTTGTCTTGAACGAGGTTCAAGTGAAACAACCAACGATGAATACTCAAGACTGGGTTGAGAGTATTCTTATGGTTTTGGAAGCCATACCAGCCCTCGTAGGTCCGAAAGGCATAAATCTATCTCTATTATTCAAATACTTAGATATTGTGACCAATGAGAGATATGAATTCATGCTTTTGGAAAGCGGTGAACCTTCGACCTAATTTCAAGCTATGACGAGTCCAGCTACTGAAAATTGGCATGGTGCCATGAAATCTGAGATGATATCAATATCTGATAATCAAGTTTGGAACTTGATATATTTGCATCACAGGGTTAGACCCAATGAATGCTAATATATCTTTATGATCTAAATAGACATATGGAAAACCTAGGGTTTTCAAAGCAAGGTTGATGGTAAAAGTTTTATTCACGAGGTGGATTATGGAAAAACTTTCACCAATTGCTTTGATTAAATCATTCAGGTTATCTTAGCCATTACTACTCATCTTGATAATGAGTTATGGTAATATTGGATGTTAAAACTAACTTCTTGAATTGGATTCTAGAAGAGGCTGTGTTTTAACACAGCCAAAGAGTTTTATCGATCTTAATAAGGCTGAGAAATTATGCAAACTTATAGTTCTATTTATGGAATAAAGAATGCATATAGGAGTAGCAATCTTCAGTTCAATGAATCCATACTGGGATTTGGATTTCAGAGGAACTCGGAAGAGTCTTGTTTTACAAGAAGATCAGTGGGAGTTACGTTGTATTAATTGTGTTGTATGTCGGTGACATACTCCTTATTGGAAACAATGTTTCTATGCTTAATTCTATTAAAGAATGGCTTGGAAATTGTTTTTCAATGAAGGATCTTGGAGAAGCACAGTACATATTGGGCATCAAGATCTGTTAAAACAGATCGAAAATGATGTTTGGACTTAGTCAAGTGACCTATTTGATAAGGTACTTGATAAGTTCAGAATGAAAGACACCAAAAAGGGTCTCATTCCAATTACTCATGGCACATCTCTTAGCAAGATTCAAGGCCCTACAGGGCTTGATGAGCAAAAGAGGATGGAAAACATTCCTTATGCTTCGGCAATAGGGCCTATAATGTACGCCATGATATGTACATGACTAGACGTATCGTATGCTTTGAGCATGACGAGTCAATTTCAAGGAAATCCAGGTGAGGCGCGTTAGACTGCGACCAAGAATACTCTTATGTACCTTAGATGGACAAAAGAATATTTTGTTGTCTTTGGAAGACAAAAAGAGTTGATATTAACAAGCTGTTTAAATGCTAACAGACTAAGATAATTTCCGATTTTAATCTGGTTATATCTTTTGTCTGGTTAGAGGTGAAATTTGCTGGAATAGTTCCATGCAATGTAATATAGCTGATTAAAACTACAGAAGCTGAACACAGTATTGCATTGGATGCAGTACTGTTGGCAATTAAGATTTGAAAGTTCTTGAATGAACTAGGTGGCGTAACTAGCTCAGCCCATCCGATAGTTCTCTATTTATAGTAGATCTATCGCGCAAGCTTATGAGCCTAGGGAGCACTACAAATCTAAAGCTGGTGCTCAGGATGTTCCACATTATCTGGGAGATAGTTTTGTGGAGATATCGAGATAATAAAGTTGCAACTTTTGGTAAGGTTGCAAACCCATTTTCTAAACCTCTCCAGCAGTTTAAGCTTGAGGCTTTCACGACTGCAATAGAGATCAGACATCTTAGAGATGGGTTGTGATTTCTATTACTGTATTAGATACTTTTGGAGATTTGGTAGACATTCACTCATATGTATAATACATATTTCTTCATATAGATATGGTTTAATTTATATGAATTGTCCAAATGATTAAGTGATATCAATTGGGTTATGAGGTCGACTTACCGCATAATGAAGCCCCAATGGTTGAACTGATATACTTGAATCATATAGCTGTTCCTGGTTCGTATCATCGAGTACGGACAAACTGATGATACAAAGAACTAGATTGTAATGTGTAATATAGCGCCGCTTCATGGGCTAATGATGTGGGACATCAAGTACAATTACATAGATATTAGCTGGGAGCTAATGATCGAACAGACCTGACTGGAATAGTATTTAAGATTTCGAGTCATAATACTATTTCATTGACTGTCGAGCAATTTCCTCTGACCTGAGTAGTCCAGAGTGATTCCATTGTGAAATGGTGTACTTTGATACAAGTAAACGCCTTTCGTAAAAGGAGGTTATAAAACTTGTTATTGGGTATATCAGGAAGCAAGTGGGAGAACTTGGATTGACAAGATGGGATTGTCCTCCATTTTATAATGGGATACATGTCTTACCGGCCACTTGGAGAGTCGAGACTGTGGAAAATACGTGGCCACGTCCAGATTCGTATCATAGTGATAAATCTGGTTTTACAGTCTGTCTCAAAGTCCAAGAAAGGTTTGAACCGATTGAGGATGACTCGAGTCTTGCCTCAAGTTCAAACTTAGACATAAAGTGACAACAGGAAATTGGCAGCACACTGGCTCTGAAGGCCAAGTGGGAGATTGTTAGGATATGTCCTTCGATCCTACGTGTGCAATCGATAAAGTCATAAGGTCGTCTATGGATGTTAAATGATTATTCGATAATATTAATTGTTGGGAACAATATAATATTGATCGATAAAATCATACCTACAGGGTCACACACGAGCTCGATATTGATATACATTGCTTGATAAATATATTGATTTAGAATCAATATTTACGTGGATTTAATACACATGCATGGGATGCATGGCTTGCATGGATGCATGTCACATAGTGTGACATGGCATGCCACACAAGCAAGTGGGACCACATACAATGCATAGTGGCATGTGTATGTGGCATGACCTTTCACCTCCTTTGTAACCCCTTTTGCATGTTAATGGTGCATTATGATGCCCATTATGTTGTAGGTTACAAAGGGGAGTAATGTGGTGAATAATGAGGCCATTATATGGATGAAAATCAGATTTTCATCACATCACATCTTTACCCACGAAATTCACACCAAAGAGAGAAAGGAGAGAGTGTTCTAGGAGAACCGACTCGATCAAGCAAAGTGTTCGTCATCCGGGTTCGTGTGCAACACGTAGAGGCCGGGCCATTTGTGCGGCTTCCACATCCGGACGATCTAAAGGAGTGACGAGGTCATTCACAAGGAGAGCTTCGAGAGGCTGATCCATTTGAGGTGGTTCAATCGACTCAACACCACCTCAACGACATCAACGAATCACTTCGTCACAAAAGTAAGTAATCGTTGAACCTTATATATATATATATTGGATGTGTATATATATATGTTTATATGTGTTCTTATACACATTAAGTGTGCACTAAGATCATGGCATAGTAGATCTATTGCTTTACACGCTTCCGCACACACGGTATATCGATTGGATCGGTATACCGGTACCTTCACCAGGAACCTTTCAAAGGTGCATGATGAGTATCTCCGCTGACCTGCTCGAGAATGGAATTGAAGTGTTCATGGACGATTTCACCGTGTATGGCAACTCCTTTGACTCCTGCCTTGAACACTTAGAGATGGTGCTCAAAAGGTGTGTGGAGAAGAGCCTTGTATTGAACTACGAAAAATGCCATTTCATGGTCGAAGAGGGAATTGTCCTTGGACATGTTATTTCAGCTAAGGGCATAGAGGTGGATAAAGCAAAGATCGAAGTCATCTCGAAGCTGCCATACCCAAGGAATGTGAAGCAAGTCAGAGGGTTCCTAGGGCATGCTGGCTTCTACAGACGCTTTGTGAAGGACTTTGCCCAAATTGCTCGCCCTTTGACTAGACTGCTTCAGAATGATGTAGAATGGAAGTTTGATGAGGACTGCAAAGCTGCCTTCAACCAATTGAAGGAGAGATTGGTCACAGCGCCTATTATTCAACCACCAGAATGGGGCATGCCATTCGAGTTGATGTGTGATGCAAGTGGATATGCAGTGGGGGCTGTGTTAGGGCAAATGAAAGGGAAAGAAAGGCATGTGATTTACTATGCCTCGAAGACCCTTAATGCTGCTCAAAGTAACTATGCCACGACTGAGAAGGAGATTTTGGCGATTGTCTTTGCCTTTGAGAAGTTTAGGTCATATCTGCTGGGCAGTAAGACCATAGTGTATACAGACCACGCTGCACTGAAGTACCTCATGGCAAAGAAGGAGACTAAACCAAGGCTCATTCGATGGATCCTGTTACTTCAGGAGTTTGACATCGAAATTCGAGACAGTCTGGCAATCAGAATCTCGTTGCAGATCATCTAAGTAGGATTCTCCAGAAGGAAGAGGATATGCCTATAACCGAGACGTTTCCTGATGAGCATCTATATTCTATACCCACTTTGGGCGAAGAGCCATGGTTCGCTGACCTTGTGAACTTCATGGTTACTGGTATTTTTAGAGATGGCATGACCTACTATGAGAAAAACAAGATGAAACGTGAGGCAAGGAGCTACGTCTGGGATGAACCCTATTTGTGGAAAAGATGTGAAGACCAAGTTCTAAGGAGATGCATTCCGGAGTCTGAGCAGCAGGGCATAGTGGATCACTGCCACAAACAACCCTGTGGAGGCCATTTTGGGCCTAGCGAACGGCAAGAAAGGTTCTGGATTGCGGATTCTACTGGAACACTTTGGTCAGAGACTGCTATGACCTATGCAAGAGGTGTGACGAGTGTCAGCAGGAAGGCAACTTGACCAAGCGCAATGAAATGCCCTCTGTGCCCATAATGCCAGTAGAAATCTTTGATGTCTGGGGCATAGACTTTATGGGGCCATTTCCAAATTCACAAGGTAAGGAATATATACTCCTAGCAGTTGATTATGTCTCAAAATGGGTCGAGGCAAAGGCTACTGCTACCAATGATTCGCGTATTGTGGCTGAATTCCTCAAAGGGAATATTTTCACTCGGTTCGGTGTGCCCAGAGCACTAATAAGCGACCAGGGGACCCATTTTTGCAACTATGTAATGTTGGGATATGTCCTTCGATCCTACGTGTGCAATCGATAAAGTCATAAGGTCGTCTATGGATGTTAAATGATTATTTGATAATATTATTTGTTGGGAACAATATAATATTGATCGATAAATCATACCTACAGGGTCACACACGGACTCAAAGATGATGTACGTTGCTTGATAAATATATTGATTTAGAATCAATATTTACGTGGATTTAATTCACATGCATGGGATGCATGGCTTGCATGGATGCATGTCACATAGTGTGACATGGCATGCCACACAAGCTAGTGGGACCATGTCTTATGCTAGTTGGCATGATGATGTGGTATGACCATTCATATTCACCATAAACCACCCCATTATGTGTGTTGATGACACACATTAAGGTGGGGGGTTACAAGGTTGATAATGGGACAATTATGTGACCATAATGAGATGAATAAGAGGGTGAAAATCAGATTTTCACACAACTTAATCACATATTTCGAAATCTACACAAAAGAGAGAAAGGAGAGAGTGTTCTTGGAGAACCGACTCGATCAAGCAAAGTGTTCATCATCCGGGTTCGTGTGCAACACGTAGAGGCCGGGCCATTTGTGCGGCTTCAACATCCGGGCGATCTAGACAAGAGGAGTGACGAGGTCATTCACAAGGAGAGCTTCGAGAGGCTGATCCATTTGAGGTGGTTCAATCTGTTGGAGTTGTGTACTTAATGTCTAGATTTAAGTAACGGTAAACTCCCGATCATAGCATTTAATCTATTTAATTAATAAACAATTATTTGCATTTAATTATATGCAAATCATGGTTCTGGATTTTATACGTTGTAGTTAGTATGGTGCTGCATGGGCGCACATAAGATCATACTATCGGTTACTCGTATTTAATCGAACAGTTGCTCACGACCTAGATGGACACGAACTAATCCATCGGTATAGTCGTTGTGTGAGGGAGAAAATAATTTATCTTAATTATTTTATCACACTTGTACACTTGGTGTATTGGGAGGATCGATTGAGACTCATCAATTAGGATTGCTCGGCGATAATTGATTTGAGGCTCGGAGTATTTTATTCTTAATCCCTGAAATAATTGCGGGTGTGTATATTTAATATAAGTGACTTTGATTTACCAAAGGAATTAACCGGTTTTGATAATTGGGTTAATTACCGGTTAAGTTGGGTCACTATATTTTATATATGGCATGCCGTGAATTCTTGAAGGAGCAGTGTATCCCGTAAGGGTTGATAATATCCCCGAGATGAGTTCATAAGGAATTATTGTGTAAACCTCATGAGTGGATTCGTTCCGCACAATAATTAAGGTTGAATGGTACTAGTCTCGGATTCAAGAGATGAATATAATTTATTGGGCAATAAATAAATTTATTCATGGATATTTAAATCTTAAATACACGGAATAAATAATACTAAGATGGAGAAATATTATTTGATATAATATGGAATAATATTGGGAGTGCAATTTTATTTATATAGTGGAAAATAAATAAAATTAATATTGATAAGAATTAATAGATTTGGGTTGGACCCAATTTAATTTTCAATATTGAAGCCCAATATTTATTCTCCTTATGATCCCCTTCGTAGCCTATATAAGCACTACATGGTCTTCACTTGAGAGAACTAAGAAAACCTAAGTTACGCCAATCATAAAGTTCTGAGAGTGAGGAAGATCCATAGGAGTCCGATAGATCGTCGCCCACACGACGTTCGGACGAGGTGCTAGGAATACGCGGGAAGATCACAAGGTCGTCAACCGAATTCGTTTCTCCGTACAACGATTCGAGGTAATAATCGAGAATCCCCCTCTTTGATTATTTGTGTTGTTTAATCGTAATATGTACATGAACAAGACGATCCGAGAACGTCGAGACCGGGATACGGGGATCTCGTGATCCCCGTCGGGATCGAGAGGGGCGGCCGAACCCTAGGGTTCGACCGCCGGTACCGCGCGCCGAAAGGGGAGCCCCGGCTGGACGCCGGGGCACGCGATCGACTCCGGTCGATCGCTGGGGTGCCACGGGCTGGTGCCGTGGCGGACCCCAGCCGCCCTTTTCGACGGCGGCGCGTGCAACGGGGGGGCAGCCGCGGCTGGACGCCGCGGCTGGAGCGATCGAGCCCTAGCTCGATCGCGGGGGCTGTCGAGGGCTGGTGCCTCGACTAGGCGCCCCTCCTCCCGTCGGATGGCGGCGGTGAGTCGCCGGACTCACCGCCAGGGGGCTGTTCCGAACAGCCCCACGGGGATGCCGCGCATCCCCGGCGATCGCCATGCACGGCGATCGCGAACCCCGCGGATGGGGTTCGGCTAGGGTTTAGCCGCGGGTTCATCCCGCAGCGACGCTCTTGTCGAGCCCGGTTCTTCGCGTGGTGTTCGCGTTCGTAGATCCGACTCGTGGGAGAAAATCGGCTGGGGGCGGGCTGCGTGTCTTCGGATGCGTAGTCTCCAAAGGTCGGACTCCTGCGGATGAGTCGGTGTTCGTGCGATCTCCGGCGAGGGGTTTTCGGTCGGGTTATCGGTTCCGCAATTTTGATAGCCCGGGACATCGAATCCCATCAAATGGTATCAGAGCGTTCGGTTTCGTGTTCATGTATATGTTCGATTATTGTTCTACCTTACAGGATTTCCGGCTATCATGGTTGGATTTAATTAATTGTTTTTTAATTAATTATCATGATTATTAAACTCTCGGACATGTCGAGATTCGTTTTGTGTGGTTGAATGGTTGTAATAGTAAAAATTCGGGGGTTGACCGAATTTAGGATTTATTATTACGCACTTTATTTTCCGGAAAATGTATAGGGTCGATTTCATGTTTAGAATCGATACCGGAATTGTAATTTAAATTTTGTAATTTTAATTACGTTGGTTCGATGTTGAGACGATCGCCGGAAGACGAAGAAGTGACGAGAAGACAAGGGCTTGGGATCGATCACATGGTGGTGATCGACCCACGGCCTAGCCGGCGGTGGCTAGGCGGCGGCGGCGCTCCTCCCGAGTGGCCGGCCGATCTTTCTTCGTGGGGATGGCGTGGGATCTCCTAATCCCGTGCTATTCCTACAAAAATCTACTTTCCCAATTAATTCGGATTTTTCCTTTTTGAGTACTTTCCTTTTTGGAAACTCTCATGGATTAGGAAAAGAATTAATTTAAATTAATTTTATTTTCTATTGATTTATTTCCTTCATGGAATTATTCATAGATTAGAAATTTAATTAATTTAGTACTAAATTTATTTTTCCTATTTGATTATTCCTACTCATGGGAATATTCATGGGTTAGGAATAAAAATAAATTTAAAAAGTAGTAGTCCTAATTTATTTTATTTCCTTGTTCTATTATAGATATCTTCTAGAATATTCCAAATTTTATTTGGATAGACTATTCTAGAGATTTAATAGAACTAGATAGGAAAATAAATAAATAAAAATATTAATAATATTTAATTTTATTTTTGATATATTCGATTGACTTAATTTTCGAATTAAGTAACTTTTGGATTAATTGAAAATAAATAGATTTAAATATTAGAGATTAATATTCTCGTCACATGGAGCATTCAAGAAACGAAGACTGAAGACTAGAAGATGCATATGAAGATAAAGCCATGATAGTCGGAGAAAAATAATTTCTCTAGTATTATTTTTGACTATGTGCTATGTGCTTTATTGCTTTCATGCATGCTTATGTGTTTAATTATGCATTAGATAGCGTATCCCTTTGTTATAAAAAGCTAAGTGGGAGAGGGGATGGAAACATTCCCATGGTCTCCATTACTGTTCTCTTGGTGACTCTTATGGACTTTTGAAGTTCGTATAGATGTGTCATTGGAGGAGAATTCTTGTAATTCCTCTTACAAGAAACATTGATCAAGTTTATCAAACAATGCCTAATTTGTCTTTCTGAAACTGACTTCAAGTCGACTCATTCTCACCCCGGGGAGTGGAATGGAGCCAGAGCCACTTGGTCATGTAGAGGACACAAATTAGAGACTTCCGTGCCATTCTTTGATAGATGGGTCGCTCGTCTGCTCGGCTCCCTCATTCGTGAGAGATAGGGTCGTTCGCATGGTGAATCACTGGTTAGAAACTTCGAGTTTCACTTATGATTCTCCGCGTTTTGATTTACGAGATTAAATGGATCAAGTAATTGGGAGTCAATTATAAAAGTCTCTTAGTGAAGTAAACGTCCACACCACGTGGCTTGCTGCACTGACGGATTTTGGATTAATTGATGTAGACAGTTGTAAGGAATTGTGAAGAGTTGTGAAGTTGTCGTAAACGTCCACACCACGTGGCTTGCGGTAATGTAGCAATTCCAAGCGATTCACTTTGGTGCTGAGTAATGGTTTACACTTAGATACGCCTTGTAGTATTCCTCCCCACGAGGTTCCGCTATGAGCGATGTATGACCAAAGAAAAACTAATTGCTAAATCATTTGGGTGGGTAAACGTCCACACCACGTGGCTTGCCTTACCTGATGGGATTTTAGATGTGATTAGTAATTTAATGATATTATTAAAGGGAGATAATATCGGATATTAAATTAATTGTTTGTTTAAATGTGCTTATAGGTTTAGAGAATAGCTATGAACCCACTTTCTATGATACTCAAGGAGCATAAGCTCACTGGCACCAACTATATTGATTGGAAGAGAAATTTAGACATTGTCCTAACTTCGGAAGAGTACAAGTATGTACTCCATGAAGTGTGCCCTGCCGAGCCCACGGCTGCCTCAACTGATGAGGAGAAACTGGCATATCGGAAGTGGAAAAAGGCTGATGAAATGGCGAGGTGTTATATTTTGGCTTCCATGTCAAATGTACTCCAAACCCAACATGAGCCAATGGACACTGCCTATGATATGATGTTTAACCTCAAGGAGATGTTTGGGGAGCAAGATCGTGCGGCTAGGCAAGAAGCCATGAGAGTCCTTATGTCGACTACTCAATCTGAAGGAACGCCCGTAGGGGAGCACGTTCTTAAGATGATGAGTTTGTTGAATGAACTTGAGGTCCTAGGAGCTTCTATTGATGCTGAGACGCAAGTCGACATCATACTCCAGTCTCTGGCCCCTAGTTTTGAGCAGTTTCGTATGAGCTATAATATGGGTAAACTATCTTATACTCTTGCGCAACTCCTGACTGAACTAAAGGCGGCAGAGGGGATCTACAAGAAGGGCAAGTCTCAAGCGCTTGTAGCTACCAAGTCCAAAGGCTTTAAGCCTGGTGGAGGTAGGGGCAAGAAAAGGAAGCAAGCCTGGAAACCCAGTGGTGTCAAGAGGACTGCACCACAAGTGGGGGCTGCAAAGCCAAAGGGTAAGTGCTTCCGATGCAACAAGATGGGACACTGGAAGTCTGAATGTCCTCTCAGAGGTACGAATCTTTCTTTAGTCGTAAAAACATAGTCAGCGGTATTATCTACCAGAATTCTGGTGTGTAGATATGGAACCACTGACGGTATGTGCATTTTTGAATGCAGGGGTTCCAGAAAACCCGGCGACTTAGAGAAGAAGAATTCGAGTCTACATGGGCGAAGCTGTTGGGGTAGCAGCGGTTGCAGTGGAAGACATTTATCTGTTTTAAGTTTTCATTTCAGTTATTGCTTATGTACCCCTTTTATTTTGAAAAAGAACTTTGTTCTGTTTTTCTTTATTAATGGATATTTTATTTCTTTAATCATTGGATGGTTTGGATAAGAAATAATGGTGATATTCATTATGGTACATTAGATAGCAATATGTGAATGATGAATCCTTAGTCTACCACGATGCAACAAACCGTTATATACAACTTGTTTTACTTATTAGATATTTCTTTATCATTATACTTATGAAATCTTATACTTAGTAGTATTTTCAAATAAAATCCATATGGTCGAAATTGATTTGATCAATTATAGTTGAAGGAATGGACCTTCCGACCTAAGGATTGAATTTGGAGGATAATACGTCTAAGCAAACCTTTCTGGAAAAAGGATAGAATTCAGAAGAGTATTGGAAATGATTAGATATGCAGACATATGTGTATATTAGAGAGGTATGAGTAATCCTTTCAAAGAATACTCAGTGATGGATTAGAATGCTTGATGTGCCATAAAAGCAAAGTGTTTTGACTTGTCAATGGACACAAAGCTATTATGGGGAACCATCAAAGTATATCCATTAGAAGCCTGCGACTCGGTCGCGGAGGCCATCGCCTATCTAGATAACACATAGCATAATCAAAGATTGGGATTAATTCCCAAAGAGACACGCCGTGCACTTACGTGTAGAGATGGTGCGTTGTAAATAGAAATCTAATAGTAAGAGAACAAGTTGTTCGGAACTACCTATGTTCTATGGATATTTCTGGAGACAACAACATATTTAATATGGTTGTAGGATATCCTAGATGAACGAAGTATTGTGTGTTCTATAGTACTATGAACCAGAGGGACGTCTCGTCTGGTTCATAGAGGAAAAACTATTAGATGAACTACAATGCCCTAA
This sequence comes from Euphrasia confusa, assembly GCA_954870475.1. NCBI lineage: Eukaryota > Viridiplantae > Streptophyta > Magnoliopsida > Lamiales > Orobanchaceae > Euphrasia > Euphrasia confusa. Next base: position 23,233,127 of record OX940949.1, read on the forward strand.
TTGACAAAATACTTTAAAATGAGGAAAGGGAAAGACTGAGAACCAGCCTGACCGAGTAGTAGTACACCACTAACTGCACCTAATGTTGTTACTGTTACACACCGGGACGCCATTGCAGTGGGAGGTTGTCAAGCAACTAGAGATGTTCATAAGACTGGAGGGTTTTTTGAACTCTGGATCCAGTATACATGAAATCGATCCCTAGGTCTGCATAGGATTAGCAAAGAAGGTGTGTTAGAGACGTGACGGAAACAAAGGTGGTGTTTCTCGGAGATTTTATGTAGATAACATTTCATCATTGGCGACAATGTAAAAATGTTGTCAGACATAAAATAGAGGTTGTCTAAATAAATCGAGATATAAGATTGAGAAGAAGTTAGAGAATGTTCTTAAGATCTTATGATCTAGAAATAAGAACATTGTACTTCTCCTAGACATCTTATACGATTAAGGTTTGTTTTAAACATGCATACTTCTGAGAAAGGTTATTGCCTTTCAGAGACAGAATATACATCTATCTAAAGGGTGTGTGTTCGAACACATAAAGGAGATAGATGAGGACAAAGCAGTTTCCTATACTTCAAGTATGGAAAGCTTTATAGATGCAATGTTGTAAAACAAGAACCTGATATCAACTATGCGGTTAGCGTAGTGGGAGGATATCAAAGTAATCTGGATAATGGATGTTCGAATGCTGCAAGAGTACTTTCATAGTACTGGCTTGAGCAAGACGAAATCTTCTTAGATTACAGATTCTCAAGATCCAAAAATCAGAGAAGGACCAGTGAAAGTCGATATCAGGCTATGTGTTCACTTTTAGAAAGAGGTGGAACCATGAAGTGAAAGAGTGATAAGCAGGACGCTTCTCAGACTCTTTCATAACCGAATAGCAGCCTCAGAGGCAGCGGAAGTTTTGGTTAGGTTCCGGGATAACCTCTTGACTTGGATATGACTCTTAGTTTACCAAAGGCTATTAGATAGCGGTGCACGGTGAACTGGAAGAGGTCATAAGTCAAAAGTGATGTTAACACATAGAGCAAGTACCACCTGATACGAGTCATCGTCAGGGAGACGACGTAGTAGTCACCAAGATAACTTCAGAACGGCAACCTAGATTGCTCACTCACATAGTACTTCTCGCAAGTACACTTTAAAGCACGTGATGAGTATGGGAACCGGGAGTTTGGAGGAAATGACTAGACCTTAGTACAAGTGGGAGATTGTTGGAGTTGTGTACTTAATGTCTAGATTTAAGTAACGGTAAACTCCCGATCATAGCATTTAATCTATTTAATTAATAAACAATTATTTGCATTTAATTATATGCAAATCATGGTTCTGGATTTTATACGTTGTAGTTAGTATGGTGCTGCATGGGCGCACAGAAGATCATACTATCGGTTACTCGTATTTAATCGAACAGTTGCTCACGACCTAGATGGACACGAACTAATCCATCGGTATAGTCGTTGTGTGAGGGAGAAAATAATTTATCTTAATTATTTTATCACACTTGTACACTTGGTGTATTGGGCGGATCGATTGAGACTCATCAATTAGGATTGCTCGGCGATAATTGATTTGAGGCTCGGAGTATTTTATTCTTAATCCCTGAAATAATTGCGGGTGTGTATATTTAATATAAGTGACTTTGATTTACCAAAGGAATTAACCGGTTTTGATAATTGGGTTAATTACCGGTTAAGTTGGGTCACTATATTTTATATATGGCATGCCGTGAATTCTTGAAGGAGCAGTGTATCCCGTAAGGGTTGATAATATCCCCGAGATGAGTTCATAAGGAATTATTGTGTAAACCTCATGAGTGGATTCGTTCCGCACAATAATTAAGGTTGAATGGTACTAGTCTCGGATTCAAGAGATGAATATAATTTATTGGGCAATAAATAAATTTATTCATGGATATTTAAATCTTAAATACACGGAATAAATAATACTAAGATGGAGAAATATTATTTGATATAATATGGAATAATATTGGGAGTGCAATTTTATTTATATAGTGGAAAATAAATAAAATTAATATTGATAAGAATTAATAGATTTGGGTTGGACCCAATTTAATTTTCAATATTGAAGCCCAATATTTATTCTCCTTATGATCCCCTTCGTAGCCTATATAAGCACTACATGGTCTTCACTTGAGAGAACTAAGAAAACCTAAGTTACGCCAATCATAAAGTTCTGAGAGTGAGGAAGATCCATAGGAGTCCGATAGATCGTCGCCCACACGACGTTCGGACGAGGTGCTAGGAATACGCGGGAAGATCACAAGGTCGTCAACCGAATTCGTTTCTCCGTACAACGATTCGAGGTAATAATCGAGAATCCCCCTCTTTGATTATTTGTGTTGTTTAATCGTAATATGTACATGAACAAGACGATCCGGGAACGTCGAGACCGGGATACGGGGATCTCGTGATCCCCGTCGGGATCGAGAGGGGCGGCCGAACCCTAGGGTTCGACCGCCGGTACCGCGCGCCGAAAGGGGAGCCCCGGCTGGACGCCGGGGCACGCGATCGACTCCGGTCGATCGCTGGGGTGCCACGGGCTGGTGCCGTGGCGGACCCCAGCCGCCCTTTTCGACGGCGGCGCGTGCAACGGGGGGGCAGCCGCGGCTGGACGCCGCGGCTGGAGCGATCGAGCCCTAGCTCGATCGCGGGGGCTGTCGAGGGCTGGTGCCTCGACTAGGCGCCCCTCCTCCCGTCGGATGGCGGCGGTGAGTCGCCGGACTCACCGCCAGGGGGCTGTTCCGAACAGCCCCACGGGGATGCCGCGCATCCCCGGCGATCGCCATGCACGGCGATCGCGAACCCCGCGGATGGGGTTCGGCTAGGGTTTAGCCGCGGGTTCATCCCGCAGCGACGCTCTTGTCGAGCCCGGTTCTTCGCGTGGTGTTCGCGTTCGTAGATCCGACTCGTGGGAGAAAATCGGCTGGGGGCGGGCTGCGTGTCTTCGGATGCGTAGTCTCCAAAGGTCGGACTCCTGCGGATGAGTCGGTGTTCGTGCGATCTCCGGCGAGGGGTTTTCGGTCGGGTTATCGGTTCCGCAATTTTGATAGCCCGGGACATCGAATCCCATCACAATCGACTCAACACCACCTCAACGACATCAACGAATCACTTCGTCACTATAAGTAAGTAATCGTTGAACCTTATATATATATATATATTGGATGTGTATATATATATGTTTATATGTGTTCTTATACACATTAAGTGTGCACTAAGATCATGGCATAGTAGATCTATTGCTTTACACGCTTCCGCACACACGGTATATCGATCGGATCGGTATATCAGTACCTTCAATTGGTATCAGAGCCTAGGGCTCGTGCACACTTTTGTGTTGGACACGAAGGTTAAATCAACATAATTGGATTATTTGTTTAATTGTGATTATGTGATTAGATGTAAGGCCGACCACCGTTAGTGGTCGGGTGAATGATTTCGTCATTTTTTACGTTTCGATTGGCCATAGTCTTTTGAGGGCTGCGTCCCTTGGAATCATTTGTAATAGATAGGTTTTTCTATTATATTTGTATTGTACTACTTGTAAGCGATGGACTTAGTCCATGGTTCGATGGAGGATCTCGGCTCTCTGGCGAAAACGAGAAGAAACGAAGCAAAACGAAGCAAAACGAAGCAAAACGGACGAAACCGGGCTGCTGGAGCCAAACGGCGGGCGTCGTTGTAGCTCCAGCGGGCGCTGTTTTGTTTCGGCGGGCGCCGTTTTGGAAACGGCGACCGCCGAAAGCCCTTTTTCTTGGCAGATTGTTCCCGGACCTTTCGGCGGGCGCCGTTTTGGAAACGGCGCCCGCCGGTGGTGTTCAGCGACCGCTGGTTGTGAAACGGCGGGCGCTGTTCGTGGTTTTATGGGTACGGAATAGATTTGACCAAAATCGGAGGGCACGGAACTAAAACGGAGGGCGAGGACCAGTCCAGAAGATTTTCAAGGCTTTTGTTGTTATTTTAATCTTTTCGTTTGAGAGTTGTGAGGTTCTAGGGGCCTTTCGATTACGTATTTAATTGCTTTGCTAGTTATAGGATGTTTTATGTTATAAATGTTCAACTTACATATAAACACCTATGCATGCAAGTTCCCAAAATAATGAGTATAATGTCTTGTCCAAAACATCACACTCATAAAACCCTCGATCATAAGTTGGTAGGTCCGCCTCAGCGGGGTACTACTTGTTATCTTGGGATAAGTGGGAGTAAGGGTTAGACCCTTACACGTGACTTTGGTTTTCTCATCGATAGATCCACTGCAGGCGTGGCTATCGAGACATGAGATGAGAATGGGATTCTCATCGACCGAGAGTGATATTAGATATCATTGACATGGGTGTGTCTACCTATCTTGAAATACTTAAGTGCGGACTCAGTCGGCTTAAAGATTTGCAAGATGAGGATCTCGGAATCGTTTTGTTCTAAGGGACAATGATATTGGATATCAATTGAACAAAATGAAATAAATAAGTACAATTGTTAGACAACCTTATTTGTTTACCGCTTTGTGGATGTTTACATACTTTAGTTATCTTTCTTTTATAGTTTATCATGTCAAATATCAACTCAATTCAAGTTTGGTTCAATTATTGATTATGAAAAATTGAAAAATTTTCTTGATTCACAACGTAATTTGAGGATGGTCCTCAAATACGAAGACAAGGAAAATGTGTTAGATAACCACATCCTAAGATATCATTGAACAACTCAATATCATGTTCGGAGAATATGCAATGATTGAGCGGTTCGGTGTGACCAGGGTCATCACTTCAGCTAGGCTGGAAAAATGGAAATCTATGGGATCACATGTGCAACAAATGATTGGATTATTTGTTTCAAGTGACCACCTAGATTTTTCCTATGATGATTATTTGGCAACCGATTTCATACTTCAATCTCATGATGGTTATAATGCCTTTAGGCTAAATTTTCCATATGAATGGTTTGAAGAAATCGCTTCGTGAGCTCCACGGGATGCTCAAGGCTGCTGAGTCGGCGATAGAGAAGGACCCTAAGAGGGAAATTCTTATGATATAGGATAGGGTATTCAAAAGAGCATGGGCAAGAAGGCTACTAGGGTTCCTAGGGAATCTCAATGCGTCTACTGCAAAAGTGTTGGACACTACTTGCAAACATATAAAAGTTCATATTTTATTCAATTTCAAAACAAATGCCTAATTTGTCTTTCATTTGATGGATTATAAGGTTATGATTATTTACACCTCGGGGAGTGATTTAATCCAAAACACTTAAGTTCATCAATGACACAAATTAGAGACTTTCGAGCCATTGGATGGCGTGAATCGATTGTCTGGTTGGCTCCCTCATATTTTATGAGAGATAAGGCTTCAATTGCATGATAATATCGCTGGTTAGAAAACTTCGATTTTTCACTTACGATTTATCACGTTTTGACATTGAGATAATTTTGAATGGGAAATTCGAATAAGAGTCAATTATTGAGAATAATTGAACTTGCCCAAAGTTCAAAGAAGATGTGAAGAGCGGGGTTTCTTCATCTTCAGGTATTAATGTTATAGACATTAAACTTCACAAATTCTACTTCTTGGGTATTGGATGCCAAACGTAGTTCTCACATTTTTATGTGGAGGAACTACATAGAAGTATAAGTTTGGTGAGTAGAGATGTCGATTTACGGGCGAGAAATGGAGCGAAGGTCGCTGCATTAGCCGTATGATCATATGATGTTGTTTTGCCTTGGGGCCTTGTTTTAGTATTATTACTATGTAATTTCGTACCTTCAATAAACAATGAATATTGGTTCAGTATTGGATACTGATGGATTAGTTTTTCACTAATTAAATAGTTTGATAACTATTTTAATTGTGAACTATTCTTTGTTTTGGTACGATTATTACATTATTTATGTATACTTTAAACTCAACAAATCATATATAACATTAACACAAAAGTCCAAATCGAATAAGTCTCAATGAGACATAACTTTAACATTGTTGATTAGATCAAAATCTAAACATGTAACGAATCTTCTTTTAGAAGGCATTCTAGAATCATTTGACTTGGAGTCATTTGATACATGTGAATGATGTTTGATGGACAAAGATAACAATGTCATCTTTCTTGGAGAAAGGAGAACATGTGAGTGATTAATTAGGGATGATCCATACTGATGTATGTGGAACCTATCAGTTCACAAGCACATGAAGGTTATGTTTCGGAAAAGAGAAAACAAACTATATTAGATATAGTTCGAACATTCGATGATAGGTCTAAATGAACTACTGGTCTCTTTTGGGAACACACAATTCTTGACTTCAACTTATACACTGAATAGGATGCTGTCAAAAGCTGTTGATAAGACATCATACTAGGTATGGAAAGGGAGGGTCCCTAAATTGTTTTCATCAAAATTTGAGGTTCTAAAAGCTTCTCTGACGAGATTTATCTCTATAGAGCTTGAACTCAAATGGGATAAAAGTTTTTTATGGTATCCATAAGAAACTCGAGGGTACAACTTCTACGATCTATCTGAGAACAATATTTTGTTGCTCGAGATAGTGATTTTCTTGAAAAGAGTTATCTTTCCTAGAAATTCAGTGGGAGATCGGTTGTCTTGAACGAGGTTCAAGTGAAACAACCAATGATGAATACTCAAGACTAGGTTGAGAGTATTCTTATGGTTTTGGAAGCCATACCAGCCCTCGTAAGTCCGAAAGGAATAAATCTATCTCTATTATTCAAATACTTAGATATTGTGACCAATGAGAGATATGAATTCATGCTTTTGGAAAGCGGTGAACCTTCGACCTAATTCCAAGCTATGACGAGTCCAGCTACTGAAAATTGGCATGGTGCCATGAAATCTGAGATGATATCAATATCTGATAATCAAGTTTGGAACTTGATCACGGGGTTAGACACAATGAATGCTAATAGATCTTAAAGATCTAAACAGACAGATGGAAAACCTAGGGTTTTCAAAGCAAGTTTGATGGTAAAAGTTTTATTCACGAGGTGGATTGTGGAAAAACTTTCACCAGTTGCTTTGATTAAATCATTTAGATTATCTTAGTCATTGCTACTCATCTTGATAATGAGTTATGGTAATATTGGATGTTAAAACTAACTTCTTGAATTGGATTCTAGAAGAGAATGTGTTTTGACACAGCCAAAGAGTTTTATCGATCCTAATAAGGCTGAGAAATTATGCAATCTTATAATTCCATTTATGGAATAAAGCAAAGCATATCGGAGTAGCAATCTTCAGTTCAATGAATCCATACGGGGTTTTGGATTTCAGAAGAACTCGGAAGAGTCTTGTTTTACAAGAAGAACAGTGGGAGTTACGTTGTAGACATTGTGTTGTATGTCGATGACATACTCCTTATTGGAAACAATGTTTCTATGCTTAATTCTATTAAAGAATGGCTTGGAAATTGTTTTTAAATAAAGGATCTTGGAGAAGCACAGTACATATTGGGCATCAAGATCTGTCGGAACAGATCGAAAAGGATGTTTGGACTTAGTAAAGCGACCTATATTGATAAGGTGCTTGACAAGTTCAGAATGAAAGACGCCAGAAAGGGTCTCATTCCAATGAGTCATGGCACATCACTTAGCAAGATGCAAGGCCCTACGGTACTTGATGAGAAAAAGAGGATGTAAAACATTCCTTATGCTTCGGCAATAGGGTCTATAATGTACGCCATGATATGTACACGACTGGACGTATTGTATGCTTTGAGCATGACGATTCGGTTTCAAGGAAACCCAGGCGAGACGCATTAGACTGCGGCCAAGAGTATTCTTATGTACCTTAGATGGACTAAAGAATATTTTGTTGTCTTTGGAAGACAAAAAGAGTTGATATTAACAAGCAGTTTGACTGCTAACTTCAAAACAGACTAAGATAATTTCCGATTTTTAATCTGGTTATATCTTTTGTCTGGTTAGAGGTGAAATTTGCTGGAATAGTTCCATGCAATGCAATATAGCTGATTAAACTACAGAAGCTGAGCACAGTATTGCATTGGATGCAGTAATGTTGGCAGTTAAGATTTGAAAGTTCTTGAATGAACTAGGTGGCGTAACTAGCTTAGCCCATCCGATAATTCTCTATTTATAGTAGAGTTATCGCGCAAGCCAATGAGCTAGGAAGCACCACAAGTCTAAAACTGATGCTCAGGAAGTTCTACATTATCTGGGAGATAGTTTTGTGGAGACATCGAGATAATAAAGTTGCAACTTTTGATAAGGTTGCAAACCCGCTTTCTAAACCTCTCCAGCAGTTTAAGCTTGAGACTTTCACAACTGCAATAGAGATCAAACATCTTAGAGATGGGTTGTGATTTCTATTACTGTATTAGATACTTTTGGAGATTTGGTAAACATTCACTCATATGTATAATACATGTTTCTTCATATAAATATGGTTTAATTTATATGAATTGTCCAAATGATTAAGTGATATCAATTGGGTTATGAGGTCGACTTACCGCATAATGAAGTCCCAATGGTTGAACTGATATACTTAAATCATATAGTTGTTCCTGGTTCGTATAATCGAGTACGGACAAACCGATAATACAATGAACTAGTTTGTAATGTGTACTATAGCGCCGCTTCATGGGCTAGTGATGTGGGACATCAAGTACAATTACATAGATATTAGCTGGGAGCTAATGATCGAACAGACCCGACTGGAATAGTATTTAAGATTTCGAGTCATAATACTATTTCATTGACTGTCGAGCAATTTCCTCTGACATGAGTAGTCCAGAGTGATTCTATTGTGAAATGGTGTACTTTGATACAAGTAAACGCCTTTCGTAAAAGGAGGTTATAAAACTTGTTATTGGGTATATCAGGAAGCAAGTGGGAGAGCTTGGACTGACAAGATGGGATTGTCCTCCATTTTTTATAATGGGATACATGTCTTACCGGCCACTTGGAGAGTCGAGACTGTGGAAAATACGTGGCCACGTCCAGATTCGTATCATAGTGATAAATCTGGTTTTACAGTCTGTCTCAAAGTCCAAGAAAGGTTTGAACCGATTGAGGATGACTCGAGTCTTGCCTCAAGTTCAAACTTAGACATAAAGTGACAACAGGAAGTTGGCAGCACACTGGCTCTGAAGGCCAAGTGGGAGATTGTTGGGATATGTCCTTCGATCCTACGTGTGCAATCGATAAAGTCATAAGGTCGTCTATGGATGTTAAATGATTATTTGATAATATTATTTGTTGGGAACAATATAATATTGATCGATAAATCATACCTACAGGGTCACACACGGACTCAAAGATGATGTACGTTGCTTGATAAATATATTGATTTAGAATCAATATTTACGTGGATTTAATTCACATGCATGTGATGCATGGCTTGCATGGATTCATGTCACATAGTGTGACATGGCATGCCACACAAGCTAGTGGGACCATGTCTTATGCTAGTTGGCATGATGATGTGGTATGACCATTCATATTCACCATAAACCACCCCATTATGTGTGTTGATGACACACATTAAGGTGGGGGGTTACAAGGTTGATAATGGGACAATTATGTGACCATAATGAGATGAATAAGAGGGTGAAAATCAGATTTTCACACAACTTAATCACATATTTCGAAATCCACACAAAAGAGAGAAAGGAGAGAGTGTTCTTGGAGAACCGACTCGATCAAGCAAAGTGTTCATCATCCGGGTTCGTGTGCAACACGTAGAGGCCGGGCCATTTGTGCGGCTTCAACATCCGGGCGATCTAGACAAGAGGAGTGACGAGGTCATTCACAAGGAGAGCTTCGAGAGGCTGGTCCATTTGAGGTGGTTCAATCGACTCAACACCACCTCAACGACATCAACGAATCACTTCGTCACTATAAGTAAGTAATCGTTGAACCTTATATATATATATATATATATATATATATATATATATATATATATATATATATATATATATATATATATTGGATGTGTATATATATATATGTTTATATGTGTTCTTATACACATTAAGTGTGCACTAAGATCATGGCATAGTAGATCTATTGCTTTACACGCTTCCGCACACACGGTATATCGATCGGATCGGTATATCGGTACCTTCAAGTAATCGAGAGGATGTTGCGGAAATATGGAGTCACTCATCGAATCACTTGTCCCCCAGGCAAACGGCTAAGCAGAGCTCTCCAACAGGATTATCAAAGCCATTCTGAGGAAGACAGTTAGGCAAGAGGGGAAGGATTGGGCAGGCAAACTGGATGATGCCCTGTGGGCATACCGCACTGCGTTCAAGACTCCATTTGGTATTTCTCCTTACCGAATGATATTTGGGAAAACCTGTCATTTGCCCGTAGAGATAGAGCACAAGGCACACTGGGCTGTGAACAAGGTCAACTTTGACTGGGATCTGGCCGAGAACGAGCGTAAACTTGACTTAGTGGAATTAGAGCAACTTCGCATTGAGGCCTATGACCATGCTGCCCACTACAAAGAACGGACCAAGAGAGCCCATGACAAACTGATTAAGAAGAAAAAGATTGAGGCTGGACAGTTAGTTTTACTGTACCAAACCAGAAATCAGTTCCGTTCGGGCAAACTGTCCTCTAAGTGGGAAGGACCCTATTTTGTTCACCATGTCAGCCCAAATGGATCTGTGGAGTTGAAAAGCAAAAAAGATGATGACTACATCTTCAAAGTGAATGGCCATAGAGTGAAGCCCTACTTTGGGCAAGAGAATTTGGAAGGGCAGCTTGCCCTGATTGAGTGATCGAATAAAGCAATTGGGTCCTGCCCGGGACTATAAATAGGGCGTTGGCCAGGAGGCAACCTGGTATGTTTGTTTATTTTTGTTATTTCCCTTTTATTTAGATTAGGAATAAAACTACTTGTAACAAGGAACTTTGACTATGTCGTGAGGAAGGGTATGTTTGTTTTTGATTTTGCAGGAGTTTACTTTGGGCAGACTAAGACTTTGGGCATACAAGAGGTGGTGAGAATAAACAGAGACGCAAGTGGGCAGTTGCGATTTTCAAGGGCTGAAAACCGTCCCATCAAGGACTCTGCAACTCCACCATCATCACGCCTTTATCCCTATCCAACCGCGATTCCCGATAACTGCCAATAACTCCTTTGTTTTCAAAATTCAAAAAACACATTATATACCTTTTCTTCTCTCCCCATATGGTATCTACCCGTGCGAAAAATAAACTCAGAAAAATACCCACCGGAACCCTAATCGACCTAACCATTGGAACCGCTGCAACCAAACTGAAAAAGATGGTGTCGCCCAAGCAATCGAGTCCGGCGAAGCCCAAATCCCCCACCGCCGAGGAAGCCATCCACGCCGTACCCCTGGCCACCATACTGCCGAGCCCCGCCACGACGGAGACGGACAACACCCCAATCGACGATCTGGCCAAAGAGATCGATGAGACCACCGGCGAGAAGGACTTATCAACCCTAGCCGCCGCCGCTGAAGATCAGGAAGGCAAAGTCGCCGTTGACAGCCCCCCGAAAAAGAAGCAGAAAAAAGCGGCGGGCAAAGGGAAGAAGAAGGTCTCCCCTACCCCCACTGCCGGATCTACCTCCGACGAGAAGGAAAAGGAAGATTCGACGGCCGCCGGCAAGACTCCGATGGAGGAGGACGAGGTGGAGGAGGCCTACAAAACCCCCAAAAGCCGGACCCGCGCATCCACGAAGAAGAGGAAGGCGGTTGACACATCGGCGCGCGAAATCGCGGCCCCCAAAACGGTGTGCTTCGACTCGCTCAAACTGATGGGTGTGGAGAAGGAGATTCGGGGCTATTTCAAGGCTATTGGGTGGAAGCCGTTTCTTGAGTGGTCTGGGCAGATCAATGAAGGCATTGTGAGGGAGTACTTTGGTTCTCTGGGTATCAAAGAGACCAAGGATGAGGGAGTCATAGGGATTCAATTTGAGTTGTTTGATCGAGCTGTTTCTATTGGTGGTAATGAATTGGATTTGTGTTTGGATATGGCAGGTATTGCGGATCTGAAGTCGTAGGCCTACCAGGAAGCACTGAGGACTTTCCCGGAGTACACAAAGAAGGAGCTACAGAAGATCTGGAAAGAGTTGGGCAAAGGAGGGGAGTTCATTGGGCAAACCACCAAGTCCATCCAGTTCAAGAGCCATGCCCTCAGAGTCTGCCACCGGATCCTGGCTATCAACTTCTTTGGCAAGATCGACAACAGCAGTGCGGTTTCCCAGATCGAGTTGGGCATACTGTGGTGCATGACCCAAAAGATCAGGCTGTATTTCAGTTCATGCCTCTGTGCCCAGATGAAGTGGCTCAATACTCACCCCCTCCAGCGCTTCTCACTGGCCCATTTCCCGATGGTGTATGCGGCTAAGATGAACCTGATCAAGAAGGGCACAAAGCTGGACATGATGGTGGAGGGCAAGTTTGACATCCAGTGTTTCAAGCGCATGCAAGACATTGTGCCCCTGAGTGATGGTAGTGTGAAGTTCCTGGAGGAGAAACCAGTTGTGGTGAAGGTCGAGGCGAGAGATCCGATTGCTGAGGCTAAGGCCAAAGAGGAAATTGCAGAAAGGCAAGGAGCCATCGAGGCTCGGTTGGACAAGATTGAGAAGGCGTTTGAGGATGTGAAGGCGATGATGATCGCATACTTTGACTACTGTGGATTCAGGTACGCACCTGCTTCCACCTCCTAATTTGTACCCTCCCTTGTTTTTAGTAGTTGTAGTTTTTTTTTTTTTTTTTCTGTTAAGGTCACCCCCGAGTCACTTTGGTTCGGGGGGGGACTAGGTTGATCTCCTTGCTGACACACTTTGCCCAGGCAAAGTGTGTGAGGGGGCAGGTGCTCCAAACTTTTTGAGTCACAGTCTGGTCGTGGGTAGCCCCTACCAATCTTATTACTTTTGCACACTTTGCCCAGGCAAAGTGTGTGAGGGGGGAAAGGGAAAGGGCAAACCCTTGTTTCTAATCGAGTCAGCATGATTATGTGATCACTTTGGGCAAACGTACATACAGTAACTCAAACTTCATAGTTAAGATGCATGAAATAGGGATGATGGAACTGTTCTAGGCAAACTGTGAGAATTGAGCCAACATTGATATATGATTTCTTTCTTTGAGAGTCTGCTGTGATATTTACAATGCTTGTCTTTGCCTGTTTGCTGAAATGAGTAGTTTGACTGAGTAGGGTTGTTAGATGATTAGGGCATTTTCTTGTTTTATTTTTGCTTGAATAAATAACACTGCCCCTTGCTAGCCCTTTTGAGCCTGATTGAATATTCCTTGTGAACCCATCTGGTATTATGCCCACATTACATAGGCAGCCAGAGAGATAAGAGGGAGTTGGGGCATAGTGTTCAAAAAAAAAAAAGAAAAAAGAAAAAAAGAAAAAAAAATCAAAAAAAAAAATCAGAAAAAAAAAAGAAAAAATAGAATAAAAAGTTGTTGTGCTAAGGCCCGTAAGAAAGGGGCAAAGTGGCAGAGAAAAGGCTAACATCAAAAAGCCCTCTGCCCAAATAGAGCCTACTCCTCAAAATCTACCCATATGAGCCCAACACTACAACCAAATAAAAGTCCCTTTGATAACCCCCCTGCTTAGTTAAAACAAACTCAGGTTAGCAATACGGCAAATTTAGGCAAAGTGAAATCACAGCAGAAAATGAGTGTCATTGAACCCATACACTGAAAAGAGAGAAACACTGTGAGGGAGTGAACCCAAAGACCTAGAACAGACTCTTGACTTATTCTTATCTTTACTTGAATTTTGTGTTATCTGTATGTACTATGCCCTATACTGATCATGCTAAAGTCCTCTGTTTTATTTCTCCCCACTTCTTTCATTCCTGTTTTCACTTTGGTCGTGAGTCAGGCAAATCAGAGCCCACGCTTGGGGACAAGCGTATCCAAGTGTGTGCGGTTCTGATGAGCCATTTTATTTGCTCATCTTAGAGCATTTTTACACCCTTTATTGAGTCAGTTTGAGTCGGTTACGTGTCTGGGAGGGCACAATTAGGTGTTTGGGCAGAGAGTGTATGGATGCAGGTAACAGGTGGCGCACTAGGCAAAAGAGGCAAGGAAATCCCCTTCTTTGGGTAAATTCTGGAGCGGTAGTGACAAGCAACAGTTTGACCACATCGGGCAAATGGGTAAGGTCACGAAGCAGAAGACCCAGAATTCTTACCAAGTACCGTGCCTGGTCCGACCATCTGTGGAGGAGAAGAAATACCTGCGAATTTCAGTTTGGGCAGAAGACGCGGCAGACAGGAGATTCGCTGCGGGCAAGCTGGCAGCATACCAGAATCCCTGGATTCGGGGGATCTGACTTATCCCCAAGCCCATTGACCAAGGACGCCTATTCCTAAGGGGCGAGAAACAACCGCGATCTGAAATTCAAATTCGAAGTCTTTAAAAGAGCGGGGCGCGACGGGCAGCAGAGACACAACATATTACGCACCGAGAAATCGGAAGAGCCGCCGGTCCCGCAATTCGTCGCCGCCGGAGGAGGCGCCGGAGATAGAGATTGGAGCTGTTCGTCCGAGTCTCTTTGTTTGTTTTGAGTAGATCCAGCCTTCGGGCTGAGAAACAATTTAATTTCATGTTTTGTTTTTAAGTTTTAATTCCGTATTTCGATTTCCTTCAAAAACGTTTATCGATTTGAAGCTATGATTAATATAGTTTGCTTTTCCTTATTTATTTTGCCTTTTAATTTCTGTATGATTGGCTAAGTTGTTTGTGCATTCGGGCAGGGGCAGATCGATGGTGAATTAGGGTTTAGTTGAGCCGCGAGGTTGATGGGGCTAGAGTAACCGGTTGGGCGTTTGTTCCCGAGGCAAAGTTGGTTGAGGTTTATTTCTGGGGAGTTTGGGCAAACTAGGACGACCACTAGTGAACCTTTACAAACTGGGATACTGGTGATTGGCAAACCGCATAGATGTACCTTGTAGTATTGTTGCGGGCATAGCACTAGAACTTTCAGGAGATGCGGTCGTATGTTTCGAGCATGCTATTGGCCGAGCGGGTCTGTCTAGAGGGTAATGCGGGTTTGGGCAAACTAGATCCATGTTTGGTCGCATAGGTTATCGAATTGTTCAGATCTAGGAGTTTAGGTATAGAATTAGCTTGGCTTCTCTTACACAATAAGGATAGATAAGGGGTGGGGCAATTGCTGGGCGTGACGCAATAGGACCACTTTTGTTTTTTGCACCCTATAACTGCTGACAAACCGCTGGTAGAAATCCTTAGTGCCTATGACCGGTAGTTTGCCCTAATGATCCTGAATGAAGCCGTCTGCCCGGATGCCTTGTTTATCATTTGATTTAAGTTTTCCTTTTAGTAATCTGTTAGATCTGAGTGTTTGCGTTGTTTACCTTTTAGATCCGTTTTATTTGCATGTTAGTTTGGTTAGCCG
The DNA here is from genome assembly GCA_954870475.1 of Euphrasia confusa. Classification (NCBI taxonomy): domain Eukaryota; kingdom Viridiplantae; phylum Streptophyta; class Magnoliopsida; order Lamiales; family Orobanchaceae; genus Euphrasia; species Euphrasia confusa. Next base: position 23,248,552 of record OX940949.1, read on the forward strand.
TAGTTAGATCAAAGTGATTGAAACGTTTACAAAACCGTTGTGCCCACAGCAACCCCAAATCAAATCTTTTTGTGACAACCCCTTGGGCAAAGCCGAGATCACCTACTGTAATTGCCTCCTTGTGGGACCGACCCCACGTACTTGCCATTATCTACGTTTTGTAGTTATAAGAGTACTGGCTAAATACAAATTCATTTTGACGCGCGTTTGTTCCAACGACAAACATTCGGTGTCGTCAAAGACTAATTTACGTATTAAACTTATTATGGTGTCGTAGACATAGGGTCATCCTCCGACAAGTGGCTTTCCGTGAACAACTTCTCCGGCAGGAGAGGCTTCCATGTCTCCGGTGGGTCAACGCTTTTTAGGCTGATAGCGCTTGGGTAAAGGAGGGGCCAATCTCTTGGTCTACTCTTCGACTAAAAAAAATCAAATGGCGATAGGAGACAACGCAGCTGGGAGGCTCGAGATTTCTTCGATGGTCGGTTCAGATTTTGAAACATATGCCATTGATCAAATTTGTCCTCCGATTTATTTGTTAAGAGTCTAAGCCAAGTCAAATTCCAGTATATGAATATCGAGTGGTGAACCAACGTCGAGAAGTCTGATTTGTTTTTGGTGAATGTTTTTTTTAATGCGAAGTCAAAATATTCATTTAAATGTAATAGATCTTTCGTGTATTTCTCCTTCCTTCTTCTTTTAAATTTTGAGTTTAGTTCAAATTTTATATTCTTGATTTTTTTCTTTTTTTCCTTAGTTTTTTCTAGGGTTTTAAAATAAAATTCTGAGATTTTTGTATATAAGAGTAGACAAGTTTCTCTTGCTTGAGCTTTAAGTTTTTGTAATGGCTAAGAAATGTGAGTAAGGTGGGCTCGAGGAAAGGTGAGGGGAGACGGAACACGCGGATAACTATAAGGCTGTGAACACGGATTGTTTTTTTTTTTTTTGTTTTTTTTTTTTTAATATTTGTAAAGGCCAATTTATTTAAATAATAAATTACGTGGAAAATAAATGTGACACGTAAAGAATATCGGGGACTAAAAAAATCCGTGTGGGAGGAGAGCAAATCTGGACTTTGATTCTTCTTTTATAAACATTAAAGAATGTGAATGTAGATTTTTTGTTAAATTCTAAAATTTAAAAAAATTGTTTTTTATATTTTTCTTCTACAAAATGAAAGTGTACATTTTTCACATAAAGAACTTTATGTACTGTGTATTGTATGTTAAGAAGCAGGTGACTATTCTATGTTAATAATATAAATATAATGGTACTATATCTTACTTAAATTGCAATGAATATAAGATTATTATTTTAGCGAAATTGTTATAGATTTATATTATAAAGTTTTGGTATATTTTAATAGTATTATTATTATTGGACTAATTTTATGTAGCATATACATATATGTTATTAATTGTGAGTTCTTACTTACAGTGCCTGCATGCAATATAATTTATCAATATTTTTGATAATGACCGCTAATTATTAACGTATTTTTTTCCATATTATCCTCAGATGTAACTCTCACGCAAGATGAGATTTATAATTTGTGCTTGCAATTCATTGAAGAGATGTTGAAGCGCCAAGGACAAACGCTGAAAAATATTCCAAAAATGCCATATCCAAAATTCGTCGATGTTACTGTTGGACAAAACAGCCTCTTAGCAGCCGAGCTTGCCTATGACAGAAATGCTCTCCGAGTCGAGTACGAACAATTAGTGGCCATGTTGAATGATGATCAGCGGAAGGCTTATAAGACAATCATTCGAACTCTCGACGATCCAAACGGACAGGTTTTCTTTTTGTATGGTTATGGTGGAACTGGCAAAACTTTTGTTTGGAAGACTCTATCTGCTGTCGTCCGATCTAGGGGCGACATTGTTCTAAATGTTGCTTCAAGCGGTATAGCTTCTATTCTTTTACCAGGAGGTAGAACAGCCCATTCAAGGTTAAAGATTCCGATATCTTTGCACGAAAGCTCTACGTGTAACATCAAGAAGCAAAGCGATCTAGGTAAATTGATTGTTAAGACGAAACTCATTATATGGGACGAGGCTCCTATGATGCACAGGTATTAACAATCAATTAATCAGATTTTGTTGTCTTACTATCTTATATTTTTGTGTTTATTATATAATTATTAATACAACATAATCATATTTATTCTATTTTGGTTTTGATTTTTGTAGGAATTGTTTTGAAGTACTAGATCGAACAATGCGTGATATCATGAGCTCCCATCGAATTGGTTTTTATTCCTCGAATTGCTCTGACGCCATCAGATACCAAATTCCCGTTTTCTTTTCAACTAAGACAATTTCCGATTATGATATCGTATGCCATGACGATTAATAAGAGTCAAGGTCAGTCGTTGAGAAATGTTGGAATATTTTTGAAGAGACCAGTATTTACGCACGGTCAATTGTACGTTGCGCTGTCTAGAGTAACCAACACCACCGGGTTGAAACTTTTGCTTTGTGATGATCGTGGCCGTCTTACGAATAGAACAACAAATTTAGTTTATAAAGAAGTATTCCAAAATTTGTAATTTCATTGTAATTTCTTATTAGATATTACAATTAGATCACAAACTTAATGTTTATTTATGCATTATCAATGTCTATATCGAATTATTTGTTAGGTTAAACATCAAATATAAACAGAAAGAGCTTATTTCGAGTAACAAAAATTTGAAATTTATTAGCGTGCATCACACGGGCAAGAGGACTAGTATAATAAAATTAGGAGGGTGTATTCAATTCGGATTTTAAAGGATTATTTTTGGACTTTTAAAAATCCGTGGATTTTTATGGATTTTTTAAATCCACGGAGTCTAGGAAGAGTTTGACTGACTTTTGGTATTGATTTTCATGGATTTTCATAGAGTTCGTGAAATATATTTTTAATTATTAACATTAATTTTCATAAACTTGTATTTATAAAAAATAATAAATTGTTTTAAAAAAATATAAATTATTTAGAAAATAAAAAACAAAAAATGTTAATTCAAAAATTTAAAATAAATAAATTATTATCCATTACTATTATTAATCTTCATTTATTATACGTCAATCTCATTTCTCACATTATTATTTTTATTTTTATTTATATCATTGTTATACAACGACATATATATACGTATATATAAAATATACGTATTGTTTACCTCCCTCGTCATATTTAAAAAAAAAATCTTCATTGGTGTTGAGACGGCTGAATTTTTATCATATTTTATCAAATATTAAACAATAATATAAATAAAACATCATAAATAATTTTTTAAATAAATTGAATAATAATAATAATAATATTAATAATATAAATTTATTATATTTGGATTGTTATTGAGAAAATATATTGTTGTATATAATAAATACAAAATAATTTATTATTAATATGATGTATAAATAATTAATTTTAAATAAAATATGATAAGATCAATTTTCTCAAATAAAATTTTGATTATTTTATATAGATAGATTTGTGTAATATTCATGTTAAATAATGATTGTTTTTTTTTTAGTTTCCATGTTAGAATTTTCGGTGTCGTAAAGAAGTCCGTCGAAATCTCTCATAATTATGAGAGATTTTGAAAAGTCAAGTATAATTATATTTTTTTAAAGAGAATCCATTCAAATCCATGAATTATTAAAATTCATTAAAATCCATAGACATTTGAATAATTTTTAAAGACTTTTTAAAATCCTAATTGAATACCTCCGGATTTTAATGGACTTATAAAAATCCGAATTGAATACCTCCGGATTTTAAAAGTCCATTAAAATCCTACAGACTCCGGAACGAATACACCCCCTTAGTGTACTTATAAATTTTGGGGGTGTGCATAGCGTCACCCAAAATTAATAGAGTAATTAATTAAAATTAACAGAGTTTCACCTTGCAATCATCTTTTTTATTTTTTAAAAATATAAATATATATACAGTTTTTTTTTAAAAATAGGGCCTATAGCTTTGGGCCGTCGCAACACGAGCATAGGTCCACATGTAGCGCTCGCGACTTCTTTTGCAATTTCCTCCTGTTTTCAACATACAACTCATATAAACACAACTTCAACCACCCGTGAGATAAAACACACACATAAACATAAGGGGCGGAGGCATTTAAAGGCCAAAGCATAAGAGTATACAAGTTCTGAAGCCCCGTCCATAAAAATGTAAGTTAAGTAGGCAAATTTGAATGAAAAGACTTAAGTGCCCTCAAAAGTTATCTTTTCTCACAAAAAACAAATCGAATATTACAAAATAACAAAAAGAATATCAGAAAAATAAAGTTGCCCCACAAAATCAATTTTCGACGTTTGAAATTCACACGCACGACGAGCGCCGCCACGGTGAAACACCAGCCCCGACCGTTATCGTATCAACTATTCAACTCCGTCTCCGACGATCATCATTATGGCAAGCAGTGACAACATGGACAACCCAGACAATCGCGCTCAACCTCCGGTAAGTCCATAACCCTAGCTTTCGAACTTTCGATTATTCGAGCTTTGATGTTTGTAAATCATTCGATTGTAATTTGATATTGGTATATCCTTTCAAGATAGGATTTTTGTTTCCGACATTTTAAAATGGTTAATGGTTTATTGCTCTCTGCAATTTTTTCGCATGCGTTTGTGTGTCAGTTCTAGTAGACGACGGTTCAACCGTGAGTTTTATCACCGTGTATTCACGGTAGAGTTTAAGACGGTGATATATCTCACGGGTGACATACACCGTGTCTACTTACGGTCTTGTCGATTTACGACTATGATTCATCTAACGGTGTACATTTACCGTGTGTACTTACGGTCTTGTACGAGCACGATCCACGACAGTGTTTTATTTCACGGTGTATGTGTACTTACGGTCTTGTACGTGCACGATCCACGACAGTGTTTTATTTCACGGTGTATGTGTATTTACGGTCTTGTACGAGCACGGTCCACGACAGTGTTTTATTTCACGGTATATGTGTACTTACGGTCTTGTACGAGCACGGTCCACGACAGTGTTTTATTTCACGGTGTATGTGTACTTACGGTCTTGTACGAGCACGGTCCACGATAGTGTTTTATTTCACGGTGTATGTGTACATACAGTCTTGTACGAGCACGATCCACGACAGTGTTTTATTTCACGGTGTATGTGTACTTACGGTCTTGTACGTGCACGATCCACGACAGTGTTTTATTTCACGGTGTATGTGTACTTACGGTCTTGTACGAGCACGGTCCACGACAGTGTTTTATTTCACGGTGTATGTGTACTTACGGTCTTGTACGAGCACGGTCCACGACAGTGTTTTATTTCACGGTGTATGTGTACTTACGGTCTTGTACGAGCACGGTCCACGACATTGTTTTATTTCACGGTGTATGTGTACATACAGTCTTGTACGAGCACGGTCCACGACAGTGTTTTATTTCACGGTGTATGTGTACTTACGGTCTTGTACGAGCACGATCCACGACAGTGTTTTATTTCACGGTGTACAAACACCGTGTATAAAGTAAACCGTGGAAAAAGATATTCACCATATGTTCAAGGTCGTGTGTAATGTTCACCGTGGAAGAACACAGCTTTGTATGTTCACGGTGAATTTACACCTTGATATTCTATGGTTTTTTTTCTTACGGTGTAATTTCACCGTGTCGTTATATTTCTCATTTTTTATCCTTTAATACTTATTTATTTATTTCATATTTCAGTCTGGATTTGAATGGAAGAGACCAACTGATGAGCCATATTTTTTGGCTCATTTTTAGGTTTTTAGAGTCAAGTAAATCGAGTCTTTAGTTTGTTTTTACTTTACTTGTGTCTGGGAGGGCACGTTTTGGGTCTGTGGTCAAGTGATGCAGGTGGGCAGCGAAAGAGGAGCAAATTGTGTGAAAAAGGCAAGGAAATCACCTGCCTGGTCAAGAGTGCAAGTTGAGCAAGTTGATCTGACTGAAGCGTCCAAGTGGAGTTGAGCAAGTGAGGACAGAGTCAGAAAGTGGAGCAAGACTGACACACGACCAAGTACCGCACACGATCTGCGACCTGGAAGAAGGAGAAGGTTCTAGAAGATGAAGCAATTGGGCAAGAGCGATAATTGATCAGAGACGGACGTTGAGCAAGCAGTGTACGAAGAGTCCTTGGAATCATGGAGTCCTCAAAGGCGACCAGATTCAGAGAAGTATCAAAGAAGGACTCTCATCCAAACTTAGAGTCATTGTCCAACACGTCTCTATCAAATCAGAGTCCTATATACACAGGAGTCTGTCAAGACGTCAGCACGGGCAGGCAGCTGTCCAGAATCCTGAAAATCTAGGAGTCTTCAAGAGAATCCTTATCCAATCAAGATCAGCGATTTTACTTGCTTCCCAAGACTCCTATCATCTATAAATACAAGAAGACGCTGAAGAACATGGGACCACGAAATAGAGACACAAAAATCACAGAAAAACAACCCGACGCACGAAGACGGCGAAACCCTACCTGACCAGCGAAGAAGACTGAGCAGCCGCGTGATGCTACCACTCACCGGCGTTTTGTTTGATTCATAGCCTTCGGGCCAAAAACAATTTCTTTATGTTTTATGCTTTTAATTTCCGTACTTAGTTTTATTTTCTCTTTGAACAATTTCCCTTTTGCAATGAATAAAATAGTTCGTCTGATTTCTTTTGTTTATTTATTTTCCATGAGTAGCTAATCTGTTTGTATCTGGGCAAAGACAGAACCTGACCAACCCTAAGACGTGACCATGCCGGGAGGCTTAGTGAGGACAGCAACTAGCTGAGTTTTGTTCCCGATTCAACAGGGTAGTAACTTAAGCATGTTAGGGACTTGGGCAATCCTACAGTGACCAGTGGGAACCCCGACTTGCCTAACACAGGAGTACGTGGGTCAACGCGACCGGGAGACTGGGCGTCCGCGAAGTACAACATGTTGCTGGAGATGTGGTCGTATGACTTGGGACTGTCCAGGCATGCTATTGGCCATTCCGGGTTTGCTTGGAGGATGAAGGCGACTTGATCAACTTAGACTCATGCGGTCACATAGTGTCGAATTGGTCAACGTCAGGAGACCTATTGAGAGAGATCTAATAGGACTTAAACATAAGAGCGAATAAGGGTTCGGGGTATTAATATGCGTGACATTATAGGGATGTTAATACTTGGGATCTATAACTGGAAGATGAAACTGTTAGCAAAATGATATACGTACCAATGATCGGCAGCACTAGGTCAAGGGGGTAGTCAGGGGAGTCAATGCCTGGATACTTTATTCTTTATTCAGTTTATTATCTATTTAGTCAATTCTGTTAATTGAGCATTCTGTTAACTTTACATTCAGTAGTCGTAGTCAGTCAAGTTTTATGCTTATTTGTTTTCTTTTAAGTTATTAATTTATTTCCAGTCAAGTAGTAACGGTGACCACGGTTCGGCAGTGCCCAACTGCTCCCAAAACAAAACTTTTAAAACGTGACAACCCAATTGAGCAACCAAAGCCGGGAAAACTAAAAGCTAAATCGCCTCCTCGTGGGATCGACCCTATACTTGCTGCTAGTACTTGTGCTAGTTATTAAGTTTAGGTTTTATAAATATTATTTTGCGCTACTCCACGACGGTAGCGTCAAAATTGGCGCCGTTGCCGGGGAGGCAATATTCCAAGCAATTAGTTTTCCGTGCTAACATCTTGATCAACTTTGTGTATGCAGGAATCTGACTCAACGGAGAGCAACGGTCAAGAGTTGTTATACGACACTTAAATCGAGCGAACCGAGAGGAATTTTAGAGCAGACGCAAGGTGAAAGCAAGCCCTAGCACGTGCCGCTCAAGCATCTCAGTTGACCAAGACTGAGACCAGGGAGCCAATCTCAGAAATACCGAGAGAGGATCCACCGAACACATCCAGGTCACCACCGCGATCAAGGATGGGAGATACCGCACCAAAAACGCTAAGGGAAAGGATGTTCCCAGAGAATCTGAATCTGAAGCCGCTGGGCATCACCTTGCCCACGGTAGAAAACAATACTTGGGAGATGAGGCACGGCTTCATCCAGATCTTGCCCAAGTTCAGTGACATGCCGTTGGAGGATCCCCAGAGACACCTCCAAGATTTCGAACTGGCATGTGGTACCATTCGAGCAAGTGAGGAACTAGGGGAGTACATAAGGCTCCTGGCCTTCCCATTCTCCTTGGCCGAAGATGCCCGAGAATGGCTCTACACTCTTCCTGCTGGAGAAGTGACCACCTGGAGTCAACTTCAGCAGAAGTTCCTCGAGAAGTACTTCCCAGCCGCACGCATCCAGCAAATGAGGAAAAAGATCAATAGCATCAAGATGGGAGCTGGAGAGAACTTCCATGACTACTGGGTCAGGTTCAAACAGATGTTGGGCAAGTGCCCACAACATCAGATCCGTGATCATGACTTGATCCAGTACTTCATTTCTGGATTGAGGACTTCAGAAAGGACCTTGATCAACGTAGCCAGTGGAGGATCAATTCTGAACAAAAGCGCTGAGGAAGCGTTCAAATTGTTCAAGGAGATGGCGGAAGAATTAAGAGAGGATGGCAGTGATCTACTTAAAAGCAACTTGCCCACAGATGATAAACTTGACAAGCTATGCAACATAGTTGAGCAACTGGTACTCAACAGTAACCCAGGACAAAAAAGGGCAGTAAAGGCGTGTCGAATATGCAAGGAGAGCAACCACGCAACTGTCGAATGCCCAGAATTGTTTGATGAAGAAGTCAAGGCAATCATGCAACCAACTGGGAATGGGCAAGAGAGGAGACTGATGTATGATCCGAACTCCAACACGTACAACTCATCATGGAAAAATCATGAAAATCTCCGCTATGGGAACAATAATTACCAAGGAGGAGGAAACCAAGGTAATCAAAATCAGCAATACCATGGGCAAGGCAGTCAGCAGAGAAACGACTATCAAGGACTGGGCAACCAGCAGAACCAGAGCAATGGCCCAACTTTGGCAGACATGATGCAGACCTTGGTCGCTGAAAACATCAAGGCCCAACAAGAGAATGAGAAGTACAAACTGGAAACACGTGGTCAACTCCAAAATATAAATGCTCAATTACTTGAGTCACGTGGGCAATTTCAGAACATCAATGCCCAACTGGTACATCTCACCCAGTCAATGACCAAGATGGAGAAAAAGACCAGTGGACTGCCACCACAAGTTGAACTGAACAATGCCCAACTGAACGCCATCCAGTTGAAAAGTGGAAAGACCCTATCTGATGTGCCCAAGAAGCAAACTTCAGAACCCCGAGTGGATGGAACCGTTGAGGATGTCAACGAAGATGAGGAATCAGAGGATGAACTTGACCATGCACCACGAAAACAGAAGGAAACATCAGCACCTGCCCAAGCAGGAGCACCACCAAAAATCTACCCTCCTTTCCCAGGAAGATTGAGCAAGAAGAAAGAAAGGGAAGATACAAACGAGATGTTCCAGATGTTTAAAAAGGTAGAGATCAACATGCCTCTGTTGACCATATTGAAATCCATGCCCAGATGCGCAAAATTCCTCAAGGAGTTGTGCACAAAGAAGGTCAAGTACCAAGATGATGCCAAGTTCGAAGTAGGAGAAAATGTTTCAGCGGTGCTCCAGAGAAACGTGCCCAAGAAGTGTGCAGACCATGGAATGTTCTATATTCCATGCATCATCGGAAAAAATAAAATAGAGAAAGCAATGCTCGACCTTGGGGCATCGATCAATGTCATGCCCAAGTCTATGTACGAAGATTTGGGCATAGGACCAATGAAACCCACAAGGGTAGTGATCCAGTTGGCAGATAGGTCAAATGTGTACCCTGAAGGAATACTGGAAGACGTGTTAGTCAAGGTAGAGGAACTCATATTCCCAGCTGATTTCTATGTCCTGGACATGGGGAGGTCAAGCAAGCAACCTGTCATGATCTTGGGCAGGCCATTCTTAAAAACAGCAAGAACACAAATTGACTGCGAGACTGGGAAATTGACCTGTAAGTTCGAAGGGGAAACAGTCACTTTTGACTTGTTCAAATCAATGAAGCACCCAGCAGACATTGAGCAAGTACATGTTGTTGACCAATTCGATAAAATGGTCGAGGAACAGGCTTTGGGATATGGAGTTTCTGACCAAACTGACCTGGTGATACAAAGGGGACTAACCAAAGATGAAGCTGAAGATGAGCAACCTGAAATCAGAGAGATAGTTGAGCAACTAGGAGCCCTGGAAAATCATACTACTGGAATGAGCAAGCTGCCACCACATGAAGTATCGATCATGGTGCCATCCCTAGAGAAACCACCAGAATTAGAGCTGAAGAAACTCCCTGCACACCTTAAATATATATTCCTTGGGCAAAATGATACCTTGCCCGTGATCATAAGTTCGAAATTGAATAAGGAAGAAGAGAAGAGGCTAAGGGACATCCTTGACCAATACAAGCAAGCCATTGGATGGACTCTAGCCGACATCAAGGGAATCAGCCCCACCATATGCCAACACCACATATTGCTCGAGGAAGAGTCAAGTCCAGTACGTGATCCACAGAGGAAACTGAACCCTGCCATGAAGGAGGTGGTGCTCAAGGAGATACTCAAGCTGCTTAACTTGGGCATTATCTACCCTGTTTCAGATAGCAAATGGGTCAATCCAGTCCATGTGGTGCCCAAGAAGTCAAGAATTCAAGTGATTGAGAACGAGAAGAAGGAGCGGATAGCCACTCGACTTCAAACCGGGTGGAGAGTATGCATTGACTACAGGAAGTTGAACAAGGTAACAAAGAAAGATCACTTCCCCTTGCCCTTCATTGACGAAATGCTCGAGAGACTTGCTGGGAAGACACACTTCTGCTTCCTAGACGGATATTCGGGATACATGCAAATTTGGGTTGCCCCGGAAGACCAAGACAAGACCACATTTACTTGCCCATATGGTACTTTCTCATATAGACGCATGCCCTTTGGGCTATGCAACGCCCCTGGAACCTTCCAAAGATGCATGATGAGCATTTTCGCTGATCTGCTTGAGCAAGGAATAGAAGTCTTCATGGATGACTTCACTGTGTACGGCAACTCGTTCGAAACGTGCTTGAACAACCTGGAGTTGGCCCTCAGCAGATGTGTGGAGAAAAGTTTGGTGCTCAACTACGAGAAATGCCACTTTATGGTCGAGGAAGGAATAGTACTTGGGCATGTTGTCTCAGCCAAGGGTATTGAAGTTGACCGAGCAAAAATTGATACCATATCTAAACTTCCTTACCCCAAGAATGTCAAGCAAGTACGAGGATTCCTTGGGCACGCAGGCTTCTACAGAAGGTTCGTGAGAGATTTTGCGAGGATTGCCCAACCCCTGACCAGGCTACTACAAAACGAAGTTGACTGGAACTTCGACGAGGATTGTCAAGCAGCCTTCAAACACCTCAAAGAAAGGTTAGTCACTGCCCCCATAATCCAACCTCCGGAATGGGGAATGCCATTTGAGCTTATGTGTGACGCGAGCGGATATGCCGTGGGAGCGGTACTTGGGCAAATGAAGGGAAAGGAGCGACATGTAATCTACTACGCCTCCAAGACATTAAATGCTGCCCAATGCAACTATGCGACCACTGAGAAAGAACTACTGGCCGTGGTGTTTGCATTCGAGAAGTTCAGATCCTACTTGCTCGGGAGCAAAACCATAGTCTACACTGACCATGCCGCTCTGAAATATCTGATGGCCAAGAAGGAGAACAAGCCACGCCTGATAAGATGGATCTTGCTGCTACAAGAGTTTGACATCGAAATCAGAGACAAGTCAGGTGACAACCAGATCTTTAAAGTAAATGGGCAGAGAGTCAAAGCTTACTATGGGAACGAGGACCTCAAGGGGATGATACCCCCTGACCCTGCCGCTTGACCAAGTGGAACAAGAAATAAGTCAGGCCATGACAATAAATAGGGCAAATACCGAAAGGCGAACTCGGTATGTATATTATGTTATTTCCCTTTATTTAATTTTCAATTAATAAATTTGATCACTGCACGTCAAGGAGTAGCCTTGGGCAGGAAAGGGTTTTGGTCTGTTTGTGTTTTCAGGAAGCAGAAAAATTGAGTGAGCAAAAGCTGAAGATTGAGCCTGGAAGTCGAGCATCTGCTCGAGTTGAGTACCAGAAGGAGGAGATCATGGAACACCTAGACTTGCTCGAAGAGAAGCAGAAAGAGACCCATACATCCCTGATGGCATACCTTGACCACATCGGTTTCAGGTACCCACCTGAACCCAAACCCTAAATGTACCCTCCCTTTTTGTTTTTAGTTTAGGATTTTATTTTCTTTTTGTTATTTTATTTGGTCTTGAGTCTGCCCGACTCATGTCTGATGGGGTCGACCTCCTTATTTGCACACTTTGCCCAAGGCAAAGTGTGTATGTGGGAAGGTGCGCCAACATCGTTGGAGTCGGAGTCACGGGGGATGCTTGCCCAACTTATTACTGTTTGCACACTTTGCCAGAGGCAAAGTGTGTGAGTGGGGGAAGGACAAGAGCAACCCCATAGTTTGATCGAGTCGCATGCTTGATAAATACCTTGATCAACTTGAACAGTTTTCAAAATTAATAGTCTATGCATGAAAAATATTAGGGACGATGGAATTGCAACTAGGTAATCTGTAAGGATTTGAGCCTACATCTGTGTGATATATTTCTTTCTTGAGAGTAGCTGTTTAAAATGTTTGTAATGCTGAAGCTTGCCCAAGTTCTGACCATTGTGATTATTTGAAAATTGAGTTGAGTAATAAATGATTTAGGCATTTTCTTTCTGCACTAAAAATAAAAAGAAGACCCTTGTTAGCCCCTTGAGCCGAGCCAAAATTTCTTGATCACCTGGGGGAAAACTCCCACTGCCCTGACCCAACCTGCATATATGCTCAAGTTCATAAAAAGAGCAAGTCAGGGCAAAGTCTTCTATAAAAAAAAAAATAAAAAAAAATAAAAAAAAATAAAAAAAAGAAAAACAAAAGAAAAAATAGATCCATAAATAAAAGGGTGTGCTAAGGCCCGTAAGAGAGAGAAGAAACTAGGAGGAAATTTGCTAAGTAAAATGCATGTCCTACCTAAGATCAATTCTGGGCATTGTCCAAGACAGCCTATACAGTCACCCTAGAAAGCCCTAATGATATTGCCCAACTTAATTGAAAATATTCACAGGATAGAACTTGGTCAAGCCCAAAGCAAAACTTCTTTTAAAAACAGCATTGAGCGAGACACTGCCCATACACTATAGAGAGAAACACTTAGTGAGAATCCCAAAATCCTGTTGCAAACTCTTGACCGTTTTTTATGCATTCCATTGACTATGATTTTGACTATCTGTCCACTTGATCAACTCTCTGTATTTTGATAAGCATGCTGTCCTTGAGTCTTCTATTTTCTTTCTATCTCTACCCCCTGTTTGCTTTCTGCTTGAGCAGGCAAGTCACCGTACACGCTTGAGGACAAGCGAAGTAAAGTGTGTGCGTGTGATGAGCCATATTTTTTGGCTCATTTTTAGGTTTTTAGAGTCAAGTAAATCGAGTCTTTAGTTTGTTTTTACTTTACTTGTGTCTGGGAGGGCACGTTTTGGGTCTGTGGTCAAGTGATGCAGGTGGGCAGCGAAAGAGGAGCAAATTGTGTGAAAAAGGCAAGGAAATCACCTGCCTGGTCAAGAGTGCAAGTTGAGCAAGTTGATCTGACTGAAGCGTCCAAGTGGAGTTGAGCAAGTGAGGACAGAGTCAGAAAGTGGAGCAAGACTGACACACGACCAAGTACCGCACACGATCTGCGACCTGGAAGAAGGAGAAGGTTCTAGAAGATGAAGCAATTGGGCAAGAGCGATAATTGATCAGAGACGGACGTTGAGCAAGTAGTGTACGAAGAGTCCTTGGAATCATGGAGTCCTCAAAGGCGACCAGATTCAGAGAAGTATCAAAGAAGGACTCTCATCCAAACTTAGAGTCATTGTCCAACACGTCTCTATCAAATCAGAGTCCTATATACACAGGAGTCTGTCAAGACGTCAGCACGGGCAGGCAGCTGTCCAGAATCCTAAAAATCTAGGAGTCTTCAAGAGAATCCTTATCCAATCAAGATCAGCGATTTTACTTGATTCCCAAGACTCCTATCATCTATAAATACAAGAAGACGCTGAAGAACATGGGACCACGAAATAGAGACACAAAAATCACAGAAAAACAACCCGACGCACGAAGACGGCGAAACCCTACCTGACCAGCGAAGAAGACTGAGCAGCCGCGTGATGCTACCACTCACCGGCGTTTTGTTTGATTCATAGCCTTCGGGCCAAAAACAATTTCTTTATGTTTTATGCTTTTAATTTCCGTACTTAGTTTTATTTTCTCTTTGAACAATTTCCCTTTTGCAATGAATAAAATAGTTCGTCTGATTTCTTTTGTTTATTTATTTTCCATGAGTAGCTAATCTGTTTGTATCTGGGCAAAGACAGAACCTGACCAACCCTAAGACGTGACCATGCCGGGAGGCTTAGTGAGGACAGCAACTAGCTGAGTTTTGTTCCCGATTCAACAGGGTAGTAACTTAAGCATGTTAGGGACTTGGGCAATCCTACAGTGACCAGTGGGAACCCCGACTTGCCTAACACAGGAGTACGTGGGTCAACGCGACCGGGAGACTGGGCGTCCGCGAAGTACAACATGTTGCTGGAGATGTGGTCGTATGACTTGGGACTGTCCAGGCATGCTATTGGCCATTCCGGGTTTGCTTGGAGGATGAAGGCGACTTGATCAACTTAGACTCATGCGGTCACATAGTGTCGAATTGGTCAACGTTAGGAGACCTATTGAGAGAGATCTAATAGGACTTAAACATAAGATCGAATAAGGGTTCGGGGTATTAATATGCGTGACATTATAGGGATGTTAATACTTGGGATCTATAACTGGAAGATGAAACTGTTAGCAAAATGATATACGTACCAATGATCGGCAGCACTAGGTCAAGGGGGTAGTCAGGGGAGTCAATGCCTGGATACTTTATTCTTTATTCAGTTTATTATCTATTTAGTCAATTCTGTTAATTGAGCATTCTGTTAACTTTACATTCAGTAGTCGTAGTCAGTCAAGTTTTATGCTTATTTGTTTTCTTTTAAGTTATTAATTTATTTCCAGTCAAGTAGTAACGGTGACCACGGTTCGGCAGTGCCCAACTGCTCCCAAAACAAAACTTTTAAAACGTGACAACCCAATTGAGCAACCAAAGCCGGGAAAACTAAAAGCTAAATCGCCTCCTCGTGGGATCGACCCTATACTTGCTGCTAGTACTTGTGCTAGTTATTAAGTTTAGGTTTTATAAATATTATTTTGCGCTACTCCACGAAGGTAGCGTCACCAACCAATCTGCAGTCGGTCACTTTAAGTCTCAATTTGTATACTCGCTACGAAGTTCCGAAACTGATCACGAAGACAATAAAAGATATCGGGGGTGATGCCGTCGCAGTTCGCGATTTTTTTGCGCTGCCTTACATGAAAAGTGTTCTGGGAATAAGATTTACTGCCAAATCAAGTACTAATTTTTTGCACCACCTCGTATGTCGAGAGTTGTCAGGTCCGTCAATACCGGAGAAGGAGCATTGGTTCTACGTCGGTGGTAAGACTGCGAAACTCACACCCGCCGCTTATGCCACTGTAACGGGACTGAATTTCGGCAACTACAATGAATTTGACATCCATGCCACACCCCAGTCTGCTCCAGGTAGCTTAAATAAGCGGCTATTCGGTGGGAAGCGTGTAAGAAGCAATGATTAACGCAAGTTATTTGCGGCCAAACAACTCTTCGATGGCGAACAACCTGTCTCGTTGGAGGATTACATTAAAGTCGTCAATCTCATCGTCTACTAATCCTTCTTTCTTTGTCGATCCGCTGAAATGTATGTCGAGCTGGGCATGGGCATTAGTGGATGAGCCGGAAAAGTGGCAGAGTTTTCCATGGGGCGCTTATTCCTACCAGGCTCTGAGCTACTACCTCGAAACAACAGCGATGGACCCTGAATTAGCAGAAAAAACTTCGTACCACGTCTATGGCCCCAGTTGGGCTTTTATAGTTTGGATGTTCGAGTCCGTTCCGAATATCGGTCAGTTATGTGGTCAACGTGATCCGAATATGAAAGTGCCACGTTGTTTGATGTGGAGTACATCTACAACAAAGACTGATTGCGATGATCTTTTCTTCCAAGGAGAGGTACGTAACCATCTACTCCTACTTATATTTTGCTAGTAATAGTATTTGTTTCACGCGGTGGAATATTAATACTTTGTGTTGATAAGTTTCAGATTGAAGTTGTTCATGAAACCTTGATTCCTACTGATGAAGAGAAAAATGAGCCGTGTTACCTTTCTGTACATGACAGACCATTTCATGTTGAGTGTACAATCGCCCAGTACGCAAATGGTGGTAATGCAATCAAAGCCAAACAAAATCCGGAGAAGCAAATTACACAAACCAAGAAGCCTTCTTCGAAAAAGCGTGCTGCAGCCACGGATATTGAAATGCACGTTTCTAGATCACGCAGACAACGTGCTTCTGAGCAGAGTACTCCTGGTCCAAGTGGGCATGTGTGTTGTAGGCCCGTGTGTTGTTGGCGTACACTTTGTTGCCCGCATGAAGATGTTTCTGAGTTGGACAGACGACTGACTGGGCTTTTGAGGGCCAAATTGAGAGCCGAGCATGAACGGATTTTGTCTGATGAGGGATTGATTGCAGATTTTGCTGGATATATCTTTGAGCGGATTAAAGGCATCACTCCACAACAACTTCATGAGAGCGCGTCTCTGCATGAGTCGCCGGGAGATCTGCGTCGACCTGTATCGCTGATCACATCAGACAATAATACAGCGAGTGAGGCTGCCGGAGAAGCCGACGTCCAAAATCAGACAGTTGCTGCTGGAGAAGTCGAAAAAAACCACGTTCAACCGGAGCAAGATCCTGTTTCTGATACCGTCGAAGTCGGCCAAATATTCACAGTCCCTGTTTCTGATACCGTCGAAGTCGGCCAAACCACTGATCCCAGCAACTTAGTGATGTCTATTGTTGGACAACTTTCAGCAGATGAAGCCAGTGTCCTAGAACCGACACTCCCTGCCGGAGAAGTCCAAGAAAACATTGACCTATCGCCAACAGTTGATACCGGGATGGTAGCTGATGTGGCCAGTGACGTAGCCTCGACAACCGCTGTAGCTGATCACTTGGCGGCGGTAGATCTCGACAGTTCATCAAACGCAACTGATCCCACCGATCAGCTCACAGTGAATCCCACAGATGCGTGCGAACATGTTGGTAGGCCAATTGTTTCTCCCCGTAGGCTGAGAACTCGTAAGCCTGAAGCGGCGAAAAATGCTCCCCAAACTCACGGTGAGACACCACTTTCTCCCAGTGAAGGACTTGAAGCCGTTGTAAAAGCATATCGGTCGTTTCTGAGACCATCCAAACGGACCAAATGTTCTGTCGATTGTGTAAATTTCAGTGGCACGCAAATTACCGTGAAACGGAAAACATTTCTTGACATTGAAAACGTGTATTGGGACTTCGACGAAGAGGTAACCATTGCAAATTTAAGTTATATAGTAGTATAATTCAGAAATAAATTTTATATACTTACCAACTAGTATTTTTATATCAGGTGATAACTATCTTCTGCAGTTACATGTTGTTAAAAATGGAAAAGGAAAAGTGGCCTAAGGAATCCTTCGTAATTTTACCCCCAAACTATTTTGTAAGTTTTCACAAACTCCGTGGTATGAACTCAATAAAATCTAGCTCACTTATGACCTTATATATTTTCGTTGCACTTCTTCAGATGACCTTCAAACATGCTTACAACTCATTGAACAATCCAAATTGGAAACTCCCAGTCAGTTTATATTACGATTTCGAATGGTTCAGATATTCCCACGTAAGTACTACAATCATATACCCTAAATCACAAACTCTGAACACTAATTAAGCACTCATGATATCGTTTACTTATTTTATGTGAAGGCTGTCATGGTTTGTCATCTTCCGGGACATTGGGTCGTAGTTCGAATTTGTTTTGATGATTGGACTGTCGAGCTGTATGACTCGTTAGCTCATAACTATGAGCCTGGTGTGAACCCTCGCGCCCCTGAGTTCGAGTGTTTGTTGAAGGTCTTACCTCGAATGTTGGAGGAAACAGGTTACTGGTAAAGAAAAAGATTACCTGTGAAAACGGAAGACTTCAAGCTCAAGGTCATGCCAGCCGAAGACCAATTTGCCCAAGATGACAACCACTCTTGCGGTCCTTTCTGCACAATGTATTTGGTGTTGGAAATCGATATCCCGGAATTAATAAATTTAAATAAATAAATTATCTAATTAATTCCGACCGAAATCCTTCGAATATCCGGATTGTCTAAATTGCGGAACCGACAACCCAATCGAAAAAACCTTTCGCCGGAAACCACCGCGAACCACCGTACGCGAACCGAGGCCCGACCGAACACCCCGCCGCGGAATAAACCCGCGGCTGTCCAGCCGAGCCCCCACGAGGGGGCTCGCGATCGCACGAGGCGATCGCCGGGATGCGTCGCGCATCCCCGGGGCTGCTCGTAGCAGCCCCCCCGGCGGTGAGTCCGGCGACTCACCGCCATCGCCGGGAGGAGGGGGCGACTGCCGCGGCACCAGCCCGCGGCTGCCCCCAGCGATCGACCACCGTGGTCGATCGCAAGCCCCGGCTTCAGCCGGGTCCCTTATACGCGTCGGCGGTCGAAACCCTAGGGTTCGACCGCCACCCTCGGCGTCCAGCCGAGGGGTTTCGTTGCGTGCGATCCCCGCCGGGGATCTCTCGGCCTCCGCGGTCCGGTGATCTTCGATCACCGCCGCGAGGTCGATCCTCGTCCACGGGGTTCGTCCCTCGGATCTTGGTTCATGATATTTTCACGATAATTAACGATAAAATCATAGAAGAGGGTTTTACGATTTACCTCGTTCTCGTTGTTCGGAAAAACGAAGAACTCAATTTGACGACCTTTGAGATCTTCCGACGTATTCCTTGCACTAGCCCGGACGTCGTGTGGGCGACGATCTACCGAACTCCATGGATCCTCCTCTCTACTTTCTCTCTCTAGAATTGTGATCTTCAAGTTATGAGAATAGAGAAGACCATGTAGTGCTTTTATAGGCTACGTAGGGGATCTAAAGGAGGTGGAATATTGGGCTTCCAATATTGAAGATTAAATTGAGCCCAATGCTCAAGTCCATTAATCCTTATCAATATTAATTAATTCTATTTTCCACTATATAAAATTAATTGCACTCCCAATATTAAACCATATTATATCAAATAATATTTCTCCGGTAGTATTATTTATTCCGTGTATTTAAGATATAAATATCCATGAATAAAATTAATTTATTGCTAATTAATTTATTCATCTCTTATATCCGAGACTAGTACCATTCAACCTTAATTATTATGCGGAACGAATCCACCTGCAGGGTTTACATAATAATTCCTTATGAACTCATCTCGGGGATATTATCAACCCTTCCGGGATACACTTTCCCGTCAAGTATTCACGGCATGTCATATATAAAATATAGTGACCCAACTTAACCGGTAATTAACCCAATAATTAAATCGGTTAATTTCTTTGGTAAATCAAAGTCACTTATATTAAATATACACACCCGCAATAGTTTCAGGGATTAAGAATAAAATACACTGAGACTCGAATCGATTATCGCCGGCAATCCTAATCGATGAATCTCAACGATCCGCTCAATACACCAAGTGTACAAGTGTGATAAAATAATTAAGACAAATTATTTTCTCTCTCACACAACGAATATACCGATGGATTGGTCCGTGTCCATCTAGGTCGTGAGCTACTGTTTGATTAAATACGAGTAACCGATAGTATGATCTTCTGTGTGGGGCCCGACACACCATACTAACTACAACGTATAAAATCCAGGAATATGATTTGCATATATTTAAATAAATGCAAACAATTGTTTATTTAATTAAATAGATCAGTGGCAATGGATCGTGAGCTTCCGTTACTTAAATCTAGACATTAAGTACACAACTCCAACAATCTCCCACTTGTACTAAGGTCTAGTCATTTCCTCCAAACTCCCGACTTCCATACTCATCACGTGCTTAAGTTGTACTTCCAAGAAGTACTATGTGAATGAGCACTCTAGGTTGCCGCTCTGAAGTTATCTTGGTGACTACAGCGTCGTCTCCCTTGACGATGACTCGTATCAGGTGGTACTTGCACTATGTGTTATCTTACACTTATGGACTTGTGATTTCTTACCATTTGCCATTGCACCGCTATTTACATAGCCTTTGGCAAATTAAGAATCACATCTAAGTCCCAGAGATTATCCCGGAGTTATACCAAAACTTCCGCTGCCTCTGAGGCCGCTATTTGGTTACCCATGGCAGAGTCCGAAAAGCATCGTGCTTATCACTCTTCCATGTTGAAACTCCTTCTCCTTCAATAGTGAAACACATAGCCTGATATCGACTTACACTGGTCCTCATTCGATTAGAAATCTAAGAGAATGTAATCCAAAGGAAATGTTCGTCTGCTTCGTAGTCTAGAACAGTACTTCGAAAGTACTTTTACAGCAGTCGAATATTCCTTTCCAGGATTACCTTGATATCCTCCCACTATGCTAACCGCATAGCCGATATCAGGTTCTTGTTTTCAACAATGCATTTATTAAGCTTTCCACACTCAGTGTAGGAAACTGCTTTCATTGCTTCTATCTCCTTTTGTGTTCCAAAACACATATCCTTAGATAGATGCATTCCGTCTCTGAAAGGTAACGAACCTTTCTCGGAATCTTGATGTTAAAACGAACCATAATCATATATATGTAAGATGTCCAGGAGAATTACAACGTTCTTTTCTTGAGATCCTAGATCTTAAGAACATGTTCTAACTTCTTCTTCATCTCATATATCGATTTTTCTAGACAACCATCATTTTATGTCTGACAACATCTTTACATTGTTACCAATGATAAAATGTCATCTACATAAAACCTCCGAGAAACACCACCTTGTTTCCATCACGTTTCCCATACACACGATTCGTCTATGCTTTTGATGAATCCATAAAATGGACTATCTCATCAATTTGCAAGTACCACGAACTCAATGCTTTGTTTCAATCCATAAATGGATCAACTAAGCTTGTACTCTAAATGATCTCGCCTCTTAGCAATAATCCTTATTGCTCTCCAAGAAGGCACATTTAGATCTAGTACGGCCTTCATGTAGATCCTGGGATCGATTTCATGTATACTAGGTCCAGAGTCCGAAGACTCTCCTAGTCTTATGAATATCTCCGGTTGTCCCACAACCTCCCACTACAATGGCATTCCGGTGTATAAACAGTGATAACAGTAGGTGCAGTTAGTGGTGTACCGCTACTCGGTTCGGCTGGTTCTAAGTCTTAATCTTTCTCTCTCATTTCAAAGTATTACGTCACCTTGGGCTTTGTGGTTCATCATATAGTCTTTCTCTAAGAACCGGGCGTTAGAACTTATAACGTCCTTCTGGTTCATAGTACTATTGAACACACATCTTTTGTTTTTCTAGGATATTCTACAACCGCATTTGAATGCGCCGTTGTTTCCAAATATATCCATAGAACATAGGTAGTTCCGTATAACTCAGGCTTTTACTATTTCTATAAGAGTTCCATTTCTTGTTTACGACACACCATTTCTACACTACAGTGTATGGTGAAGTCATTTAGGATCAAATCCCAATTTCTGGTTAGTATGCCATGCATTCCTCAGATAAGTACTTGCCTCCGCGATCAAATCGCAGGCTACAAATGGATATACCTTGATGGCTCTCCACAATTGCTTAGTGTCCATTGACTTGTCAAAACACTTGCTTTTGTGGCACATCAGGTATTCTAATCCATTTTTCGAGTAATCATAAAATGAAGTACTCGTATCTTATTGTCTGAGTAGGCATAGGTCTGCATACATCAGAGTCAATCAATTCTTATACTTGTCCGGATCTTACATCTTATATCCATAAAGGATTGCTTAGTCATATTATCTTCCAAATTAGATTCTTAGGTCGGAAGGTCCACTCCCTCAACTTAATTGATCAAATATCAATTTTCGACCTTTGAACTTCTTATTTGAATAAACATGACTCAGCATAAGAATCCACAAGTATAATTGATAAAGAAATCTCTTATTAGTAAAACGAGTTTCATACTACGGTTCGTTGCATCGTGGTGGACTCAGGATTCATCATTTATATATTGCTAGTCAATGTACCAAAATAGATAATATCATTATTTCTTCTTATAACCATCAAATGATTAAAAGAAATAAAATATCCATTTATTAGAAATCTAGAACAAAGTTCTTTCTAATATGAAAGGTACATAAAAGCAATAACTCAAAATGAAATCCTATAAAATGTCCTCCACTGCAACTGCTGCCTCCTCTACAGCATTGCCCATGTAGACTACGATTTCTTCTTTTCCAAGTCGTTAGGTTTCCTGGAACCTTTGCATTTAAAATGCACATACCGTCAGTGGTTCCATATCTACACACCAGGTTCCGGTAGATAATACCACTGACTATGTTTTACGACTAAAGAAGAATTTCGTACTTTCTTTGAGAGGATAATCAGACTTCCAGTACCCAGACTGTTTGCATCGAGAACTCTTGCCTCATGGCTTTCTCGTCCCATCTCGTGGTCCAAGAAACCTAGGACCACTGGGTTTCTTTGCTTGCTTTTCCTTTCCCCCGATTTTTCCCTTAGGTTCGAAACCTTTGGCATTGGCTACAAGAGCTTGCGATTTCCGTCTCAACTCGTCTAAAAGGTCAATCATCTCAAAAACGTGTTTAAGCGTTTCCTCGAAGCGACTGGCCTTTATAAGTATCCTCATCGCTTCTTGTCTAGCCGCCTATGTCAATAGGCTCGGGAGGACAAAGCTTACTGAGTACTAACCAGTACTCTTCAACAGTCTGGACAATGTCTAGATCTCTATTCCAATCATTACATTTAGGGACCAATGAGTTTAAAATACTTACGTATCACAGAAAGTGGGTTCAAAGCCATATCCTAATCTATGAGCACATATAACAACAAACAATCGATTTAATCTCCGATATTATCTCCCTCAAATAATATCATTAAACCACTAATCGCATCTAAAATCCAATCAGATATGGCAAGCCACGATAGTGTGGACGTTTACCTATCCAAATGATTTAGCAATTAGATTTCCTTCGGTCGTACATCATCATTAGCGTTACTTCGATGGGAAGAATACTAAGAAGCGTACCTAAGTGTAAACCATTACTCAGTATCTAAGAAGATTGTTTGGGATACGTATATTCACCGCAAGCCACGATAGTGTGGACGTTTACGTTAACACACGCTCCTTTACTCCCTTCTATAACTGTCTACATCAATCGTTCCAAAATCCCATTCAATGCAGCAAGCCACGATAGTGTGGACGTTTACTACACCAAAAGACTTTTACAATTGACTCCCAATTACTTGACTCATTTAATCTTGTAAATCAAGACGCGGAGAATCATAAGTGAAACTCGAAGTTTCTAACCAGTGATTCACCATGCGAACGACCCTATCTCTCATAAATGAGGGAGCCGAGCAGACAATCGATCTAGTCATCAAATGACACGAAAGTCTCTAATTTGTGTCCTCGACATGACCAAGTGGCTTTGGCTCCATTCCACTCCCCGGGGTGAGAATGAGTCGACTTGAAATCAGTTTTGGAAAGACAAATTAGGCATTGTTTGATAAACTTAATCAATGTTTCTCGTAAAAGGAATTACAAGAATTCTCCTCCAATGACTTGTCTATACGAACTTCAAAAGTCCATAAAAGTCACCAAGAGAACAGCAATGGAGACCATGGATATGTTTCCATACCCTCTCCCACTTAGCTTTTTACAATAAAGGGATACGCTATCTAATGCATAATTAAATACACATAAGCATGCATACATGAAATAGAGCACATAGAATATTATCACATAATCAAAATAATACTAGAATATTATTTTTCAGACTATTATGGCTTTATCGCATCCCCGTACGCATCTTCTAGTCTTCAGTCTTCGTTCTTGAATGCTCCATGTGACGGGAATATTAATTCCAATATTTAAATCTATTTATTTTTAATAAATCCAAAAGATACTTAATTTGAAAATTAAGTCAATCGAATAAATCAAAAATAAAATTAAATATTGTTAATATTTTTATTTATTTTATTTTCCCTTTCTACTTCATTAAATCTCTAGAATAATCTATCCAAGACCCACTTGGAATATTCTAGAAGACTTCTATAATGAAATAAGGAAATAAAATAATTTATTTTATTTTCCCTTTCTACTTCATTAAATCTCTAGAATAATCTATCCAAGACCCACTTGGAATATTCTAGATGATTTCCATAATGAAATAAGGAAATAAAATAATTTAGGACTCCTAGTCCTTCCAAATTAATTACTTTCCTAATCCATTAATAATTCCATAAAGGAATAATTAAATAAGGAAAAATTAATTTAGGACTCCTAAACTTTCCAAATTAATTATTTTCCTAATCCATTAAAAATTTCATAAAGGAATAATTAAATAAGAAAAATAAATTAATTTATAAATTTATTCCTTTTCCTAATCTATGAAAATTCCCAAAAAATAGGAATAATCAATAAGGAAAAATAAATTTATTCTAAATTTATTCTTTTCCTATTCCATGAGAATTCCCAAAAATAGGAATACTCAAAATAGGAAAACCGAATAATTTAGGAAAGTTGGATCTAGCCGGGAGAGCACGAGATCACGAGGACCCCGCGCCCCACCACCATCGCCGGCCGAGAGGAGAGCCACCGCCACCGCCCAGCCGATCAGCCGCCGTCGCCGGCGACATCACGGCCGAGAAGGCCGCGGGCAGCCCCCTCCCCCTTCGATCGATCCTTCTTCGGGGATGATCATGGGGATGATCGATCCCCGGAATCCTCTCTCTCTATCGTCTCCTCCGTCACACTTTTCCGGTCGTCGTTTCGGACTCGATCCAACGTAAAATAAATCACAAATTTATTACTACGCTATCCGGTATCGATTCTCTACAAAACGACCTCAAATAATTTCCGGAAAAATTAAGAACAAGCATTCACCACACAAGAACAAATATTGACATCACCGAGAGTTTAATAATCAAGAACAATATTATGACATTAATTAACAATAATTAAATCTAGCCATAATAATCGGAAACCCTGCAAGGTAGAACAATTTATCGAAAAATACCATGAACTAAAACCAACGCTCTGATACCAATTGTTGGAAATCGATATCCCGGAATTAATAAATTTAAATAAATAAATTATCTAATTAATTCCGACCGAAATCCTTCGAATATCCGGATTGTCTAAATTGCGGAACCGACAACCCAATCGAAAAAACCTTTCGCCGGAAACCACTGCGAACCACCGTACGCGAACCGAGGCCCGACCGAACACCCCGCCGCGGAATAAACCCGCGGCTGTCCAGCCGAGCCACCACGAGGGGGCTCGCGATCGCACGAGGCGATCGCCGGGATGCGTCGCGCATCCCCGGGGTTGCTCGTAGCAGCCCCCCCGGCGGTGAGTCCGGCGACTCACCGCCATCGCCGGGAGGAGGGGGCGACTGCCGCGGCACCAGCCCGCGGCTGCCCCCAGCGATCGACCACCGTGGTCGATCGCAAGCCCCGGCTTCAGCCGGGGTCCCTTATACGCGCCGGCGGTCGAAACCCTAGGGTTCGACCGCCACCCTCGGCGTCCAGCCGAGGGGTTTCGTTGCGTGCGATCCCCGCCGGGGATCTCTCGGCCTCCGCGGTCCGGTGATCTTCGATCACCGCCGCGAGATCGATCCTCGTCCACGGGGTTCGTCCCTCGGATCTTGGTTCATGATATTTTCACGATAATTAACGATAAAATCATAAAAGAGGGTTTTACGATTTACCTCGTTCTCGTTGTTCGGAAAAACGAAGAACTCAATTTGACGACCTTTGAGATCTTCCGACGTATTCCTTGCACTAGCCCGGACGTCGTGTGGGCGACGATCTACCGAACTCCATGGATCCTCCTCTCTACTTTCTCTCTCTAGAATTGTGATCTTCAAGTTATGAGAATAGAGAAGACCATGTAGTGCTTTTATAGGCTACGTAGGGGATCTAAAGGAGGTGGAATATTGGGCTTCCAATATTGAAGATTAAATTGAGCCCAATGCTCAAGTCCATTAATCCTTATCAATATTAATTAATTCTATTTTCCACTATATAAAATTAATTGCACTCCCAATATTAAACCATATTATATCAAATAATATTTCTCCGGTAGTATTATTTATTCCGTGTATTTAAGATATAAATATCCATGAATAAAATTAATTTATTGCTAATTAATTTATTCATCTCTTATATTCGAGACTAGTACCATTCAACCTTAATTATTATGCGGAACGAATCCACCTGCAGGGTTTACATAATAATTCCTTATGAACTCATCTCGGGGATATTATCAACCCTTCCGGGATACACTTTCCCGTCAAGTATTCACGGCATGTCAGATATAAAATATAGTGACCCAACTTAACCGGTAATTAACCCAATAATTAAATCGGTTAATTCCTTTGGTAAATCAAAGTCACTTATATTAAATATACACACCCGCAATAGTTTCAGGGATTAAGAATAAAATACACTGAGACTCGAATCGATTATCGCCGGCAATCCTAATCGATGAATCTCAACGATCCGCTCAATACACCAAGTGTACAAGTGTGATAAAATAATTAAGACAAATTATTTTCTCTCTCACACAACGACTATACCGATGGATTGGTCCGTGTCCATCTAGGTCGTGAGCTACTGTTTTATTAAATACGAGTAACCGATAGTATGATCTTTTGTGTGGGGCCCGACACACCATACTAACTACAACGTATAAAATCCAGGACTATGATTTGCATATATTTAAATAAATGCAAACAATTGTTTATTTAATTAAATAGATCAGTGGCAATGGATCGTGAGCTTCCGTTACTTAAATCTAGACATTAAGTACACAACTCCAACATTTGGAACGATTGCTCACCGACCCATCATTGTATCGTAACGCGGACGACATCGATATCAAAGCTGTCAGAAAAAACATAGCACTGAAGATATTTTGGATGTCCTGCAAAGACATTGAACTCCCTTTTTGATTAAGGGATGGATAACAGTTGGTTTCGTTTTGGTTTGCAAGAGAGTAAACTTTTCATATACTGTATGCCGTTGTATGTATAAACGTGTGTTTATCACCGTGTGGTTGATCAGCGCCGTGTGCAAAACTATCAATGACTGTATCTAAAAAAAAAAAAAAATTGATAACCGTGTGCACTTACGGTCTTGTATCAGCACGAACCGTGAGGTACCAACGGCGACGGTTATTGTATTTGAATTTAAAGACGTCTTCACTCTCACACGGTGATCTCACGAGACGTCACCGTGATACAACACCGTGTGGTTATCAAATCCATTCTAAAAATATTAGAAATTGAACCAGTTCTTTTTTTAGATGGCGTATTTTCGTTTCTAGGATTGGGGCGGTTTAAGCCGATGCACGTGTACTTATTAAATATTAGTGGTGTCAGTTGTTAGGACAGCTTTTGCAGGCGGGTATTCATCTTTTATTCTTTTATTTAAAATTCAAATTAAAACATCGGAAAATAAATGAGAGGGGGAAGTCGTTTTACGCACGGCTCAGTAAAACGTATATTGTGCACGGTGACACATGGTCATCAATACATCTACACCGTGGCTTGTTCAACCCGCAAAAAAACAATCGTCAATCGTTTGGATACACTTTTAAGGCGTCGTTACCATCAACGGGGTCATGTTTCAGGCAGTGAGACGTATGGTATTTGAAATTAAAGACGTACGATGCGATTTGCATTAGTGCATGTCTAAAATTCAAGAGATGTGTAGTTCATTGGTAACAATTTACTCTCAAGTGTGATCATATTGCACATGGTATGTCAAATTTAATCGTTTGATGGACTATTGTGGATTTTTTAGGTTCAATATAATCATTTCCATAGGAAACTAACTTTGCTTAGGCATTTAGCCAAAAAGATTATTGCGATTGTGCAAGAATCACACGAAAACGTGAGTGTTCATGCTCACACGGTGATCTCACAAGACGTCACCGTGGTACAACACCGTGTGGTTATCAAATCAATTTTAAACATTTTTGAAATTGGACGAGTTCTTTTTTTAGATGGCGTATTTTCGTATTGGAGCGGGATAACCGATGCACGCGAAATATTAGTGGTGTCAGTTATCAGGACAGCTTTTGCAGGCCGGTATAGTCATCCTTTATTCTTTTGTTTCGCACGGTCATTTAGTTTCACGGTTGTATCTGCACGGCGTTACATGGTCATCAATACATCTACACCGTGGCTTGTTCAACCCGCAAAAAAACGATCGTCAATCGTTTGTATACACTTTTAAGGCGTCGTTACCATCAACGGGGTCATGTTTCAGGCAGTGAGACGTATGTTATTTGAAATTAAAGACGTACGATGCGATTTGCATTAGTGCATGTCTCAAATTCAAGAGATGTGTAGTTCATTGGTAACAATTTACTCTCAAGTGTGATCATATTGCACATGGTATTGTGGAATTTAATCGTTTGATGGATTATTGTGGAATTTTTTAGGTTCAATATAATCATGTCCATAGGAAATTAACTTTTATTAAGCATTTTGCCAAAAAGATTATCGCGATTGTGCAAGAATTACGTGAAAACGTCATTGTTCATGCTCACACGGTAATGTCGTGAGACGTCACCGTGATACAGTACCGTGCGACGGTCAAATCAATGTAAGTATGTAAACAGATACTTACGTGGCACGGTTTTGTCAGTGAACAGAACAGCTTTTGAAGCCGAAGGTTTATTCAACCTTTTTATTCATCTTTTAATATTTAATAAATTAAATTACCGGGATTCCCAAAAACCAAAAAAAAAAAAAAAAAAGAGAGGACGGTTGCCTTTTGCCACGGTTCAATCACCCGACCCTTGGCGCACGGTAATATATTCAAACGCTAAAGTCACACGGTTACTCGTGCACGGTGGGAGAAGGTCGAAATATATTAACAAAGTACAGTATTATAACGTAGATTACGTGGTGTAGTAGCTACGAAACCAGAAAAACATACTGTAAAAGCAAAAATAAAAACATACTATTCATAAACAAAACGCAGAAAGAAACATTCTTTGCATTCATTGTTCATCATCCTCGCCATCTGCGTCATCGCCTTCATCAGTCGTTTCGTCCTTATCGTCTGCTTCATCGCCCATATCGTCCTCATCGTCCGAGAGCTCCACCACTTCCACCACCTTCTCAAACAGGATCTCTTCTACAACCTTAGATATGATCGGCAGAAGGGGGTCTCCAGGGGCATTAGGATCGGAAAAGTTCCGAATCTCGAGACCATCTTTACTGTAGACATTGACAAAGAAAGGACCCAATTTCTCGGCGTAGTGAAAAACCAAAAAATAACCGAATTTAAGATGATGAGCCGTGCAGAAATCGGTCCAACCACGATGAAAACACAAGTAACCGTTGACCCAAAAGATTTCCACGGACCACGGGGCACGAGCGGTGGCAAATGAGGCGAGTGTCTCACAATCTCCAAGCAAAGTAGCCCTGCCTGCCAGATACTCATGTTCATGAGCAAAATCAGAAGGTAAACGACAAACTTCGCGGAAATCAACGGTGTTCAGAACTTTGAAGAATCTACAAATCGGGATTGGGGTGGCCATTGAATATGAAATTTGATTTTATAAAAATTAGGGTTTTCAGCGTGGTACGGTGCTTATGTATACACGCCAAAAGTGGGTAGTTGATGGGTTAATAAACTAATAAAGGTTTCACAATACACCGTGAGATACCAACGGCGACGGTGGGTAAGGGTTTTTATCAAGGGTTATCAGTGTCACATAGACCGTCACGGTAACCGTTACACGGTGAGAAAATCCACTGTAATAAACCCACGGCGCAATGTGTTTAATGGGGGTGGTTGGGAATTGAGTGATTTCGTGAAACGATTTAAATCCGGCGACGATGTGACTCAGAACAGATACTCATCAATTCCCTGAATTGAATGGTCATATCATATCATATCTGGACCATCAATGAGCGTAGTTGGAAGTTGGGTTGGGTCGTGGGAGGAGGATCAGAACAGACACACATCATAAATTCTTTGAATTTCACGGTCATATCTAATTAATGGATATCGTGGTGGATGTGGGGTTAAGTTTTCTATGTCATATATGAACATACCACGGCTTACGCACCGTGGGATACCAACGATGACGGAGGATTAGGTTTGTTTTTATGTCACCTATAACATGTACGTACACGGTGTTAGAATGCACCGTGCTAACATCACGACGACCCATTCAGAGTTGTAGTCACGTTACCAAAGTCACAGTGACCGCGACACGGTGATTTAATCAACCGTGAAATACACACGGAGGCACAATTCTAGGTTTTTATTTAAATAATAAATTAATTAATTGCAATGTGTTTAATGGGCGTAGTTTAGAGGTCAGTCGTTTCGTGAGTCGATTGAAAGCCGGCGGCGGGATCACTTTATTAGGTCAGAAAATTGACCCTATAAATACGAACGAAAAAACCCTTTTTTTTTTCTATACCCAATTTTTTCTCATGTCTTCTGCGTTTTTTTTTCTTATGGGGCGGTTTTCAATTCACCACACATCTTTCAAATTCAAAGCTGCAGTCCGGTAACGAGATACTCGAGTTTCCAAAAGAAAACCTAACGAGGTACTCGAGTTTCCAAAACATCTCGAGTATCTTATTGTTAGATACGGATTTTATCAAGTGCCTCTTTCTCCGTGGCGGTGAATCTGGCCATATGTTGAGATCATAACAGGCTATGATTGAGGCCGAAGAAAAAGAAGGTCTTCGAATTGCTTCCCATCCAGAGAGTAGATTCTGAGGCGGGTTGGATTTCTTTTTTTTTTTCTTTGTTTAACCAAGTATGGTTCTGGGTTTAGGGTTTTGATCCATCAATTGTAATTCCCAATAGGGTTTTGATCAATCAATTGTAATTCTCAGTAGTGTTTTGATCCATCAATTGTAATTCTCAATAGGGTTTTGATCCATCAATTGTAATAAGACTACTTTTATTAAGTTTAAATTGTTTAATAATTTTCTTTTTGGTTTCCATTGTAAATTTTGTAATGAACACACTTCGACTATGCCATTTAAGATCTGTAACGGTGTTACAATCCACAGTGTTTGAACCACGGCGACACATGAGGTTTTAGGGTTTTCTGCATGATACGGTTGCACGGTGTTATTAGCTACCGATGGAACCTCACGATGACACTGTTCTATGGGTTTTATATCCCAATTATGAGCGTTCCACGGTGTTACAATCCACCGTGATATAATCACGACGACACATTAGGTTTTAGGGTTTTCTACCTAATACCGTTGCAACGTGTTACAATCCACAGAGGGAACCCCACGGCGAAAATGTTCCAAGGGTTTTATATCCCATTTATGAGAGTTCCACGGTGTTACAATCTACCGTGCCAAACCACGGCGACACATTAGGTTTTAGGATTTTCTACCTAATACCGTGGCTAACCGAGGGAACCCCACGACGACACAGTTCTAGGGTTTTATTTATTTTCTTAATTAATTAATCGCAATGTATATAATGGGCGTAGTTGGGAGTTGAGTCGTTTCTGCAACGATTGAAATCCGGCGGTGGGATGACTCAGAACAGACTCAGCAATTCCCTGAATTGAATGGTCATATCAAATTAATGGATAGGGATTGTTGGATGGGGTGATTTTATAATAATTTTATTAATACGATTAATTAATAAGCATCGTGGACAGTTGAATCGTTTCGTGGAACGATTGAAATCCTGGTGGTTGGATGACTTAAAATTAGATCAGAATATAAGCCTATAAATACGAACGAAAGAAATCTATTTTTCTATACCCATTAATACTCCATTTTTCTGTTTTGTTCTTGTTATTCATGGAGCAGTTATCACCACTCTTTTTCGAATTTCACAGTTGCATTACTTTATCGAGATATTCGAGTTTCCAAAAGAAAACCATCTTCTTATCTTTCATGATACCGGACTCCATCTTCTTGACTCTCTTCAGACTGTGCATTTGATGGGGATAGATCGGGATCTCTTCCGACCCGGTTATGTCTTCCGAGCTTCCCATTATTCATGTACAGGGTCAAGCGGCTTTTCAAGATGTATCTACTTTTCAATAGATAGTGTTCCGGTTATGTCTTCCGAGCTTCCCATTATTCATGTACAGGGTCAAGCGGCTTTTCAAGATGTATCTACTTTTCAATAGATAGTGTTCAGGGTTTTGATCCATCAATTTTTCACAATAGGTTTTAGGGTTTTCAACCAAATATCAATTGTTTACTGTACTTTTTCCTTAAATGTATCATTAAAAGATTTTAATATCACCGTCATTTATTAATCTTGCTAAAACCGTCACACGGTTACTCATTAATATAGAAACCCTAAATCTATCAGTATTCGTATTAATTATTAAGAGACGGCCGTAGTTGCCAGACGCGTTGGCGCTCCGCCTGGATTTCATTAATTAAAATTAAAATTAAAATTACAATATATATATGCGTGTACTAATTTACTATTTATTTTACCGTGTACTATTACCGTGTTGAATACGACGGTATAAGGTTATATGATATAGCATCTTGAATTTTTGCACGGTGTATATTAATTCACGGTGTAATATTATTTCACTGTTTTATGTATTTTATATTGCAATTTTTTTTCATACGACGGTGTTACAATCCACCGTGATCTAACCACGACGACACATTAGGTTTTAAGGTTTGCTATCGGATACAGTTGCACGGTGTTACAATCCACCGTGGTAACCGCACGGCGACACAGTTCTAGTGTTTTATTTATTTTTTTAATTAATTAATCGCAATGTGTTTAATGGGTGTGGTTGGGAGTTGATGAGTCGTTTCGTGCAACGATTGAAATTCGGCGGTGGGATGACTCAGAACAGAGATGCATCAATTCCCTGAATTGAATGGTCATATCAAATTAATGGATAGCGTGTTTAATGGGGTGATTTTCTATAAATTTTAATTTTATTAATACTAGTAATTAATAAGTGTAGATGGCAGTTGAATCGTTTGAAATCCTGGGGGTTGGATGACTTAAATTAGATCAGAATATTAAGCCTATAAATACGAACGAAAGAACTCTATTTTTCTATACCCATTAATAATCCATTTTTCTGTTTTGTTCTGGTTTTTTCATGGAGCAGTACTTATCACCTCACTTTTTCGATTTTCATAGTTTCATTACTGTATCGAGATACTCGAGTTTCCATCATTCCCCTGAATTATCTTCCACCAGAGATGATTCGGGGTTTCGGCTGGAATGATTCGGGAACACCTGAGTTCCTTATCTCCGTCAAAATCACCAGTTAGGTCTTCAATCGCCGTTTCACTTCTGGTTGAGGCTCAAAAATCTGTGCTGCTGACCAGATGTCAAAAGAGGAGATTCACTGTGTGCTTTGTTATTCTTTTTGTTTGCTCATCTTTTTTGTATTACGCTGACCGATGGTGTTTAGGGTTTAGAGTTTTGATCTCAATTGTTCTAAAGTTTTAGGGTTTAGAGTTTTGATTCATCAATTGTTCTCAATTATAATATTTAAATTTATTTTAAATTTGTCCAATTTCATATTCTCAATCAAAATTATCACAGTCGCTTTTAATTATCGTGTACGATGCCACGACGCCCATTTATCGTGGCTAGTCACACGGCGTATGACTGTCGTTGATGGTCTCACGACGTATGATTATCGTTGATGTTCTCACGGAGTTGACTTATCGTGTATGCATCACGCTGTCCATTTATCGTGATTTGTCTCACGGCGTGCGACTATCGTGGATGAGCTCACGGTGTGCAATTATCTTATATGTTTTCACGGTTTCAATTTATTGTGGATAGTCACACGGTCTCTATTTATCGTGGATGTCCTCACGGTGTCCATTTATCGTGGATGTTCTCACGGTGTTCATTTATCGTAGATGGTCACACGGTCTCTCTTTATCTTGGATGAACTCACGGTGTTCGATTATCGTGGATGGTCACACGGTCTCTCTTTATCGTGGAATAACTCACGGTGTTCGATTATCGTGGATGTCCTCACGGTGTCTACTTCATCGTGGATGAACTCACGGCGTATGATAATCGTGAATGATGTCACGATGTCTTATTATCGTGCATAGTCTAACGGCGTACTTTAACCGTGGATTGTCTGAAATTGTATTGGAGTTTTATTATTATTTTTTAAAAGAGAAATTCTATTTTAAATTACATATACAATTTATATTCATTTGTTAAACAGCAAGAGTAGTGTAGACTTTTCCTACCCAATTGCCTAATAAACTTCTACTTTTATAGACAGGGCCTCAGAACTTATTTATTTTATGAGGTGGTCCTGAATCCGGTATTCTCACTAAACATAAACACGCGATATTTACATACACACAACATAAAAGGACACTGAAACAACAACTAAAAATGCACACACGCGACTAAAATTACATTCATAATGGTATTTACACTCTTAAAAATAAAAATAAAAATTTTACTTTTTTAAAATAAATTTACTTAAAATATTTTGCTCACTTTTTAAATTTTACTTTCAATTATTTTATTTTTTAATTTAAAAAAATATTTTTTATTGTTTGTATATTTATCAAAAAATTATAATGAATATTTTTTCAATTTCCGTAATAAACAAAGTTCTTATATTATTTTGAAATATTTTTTAAGATCTTGCATACATTTTAGTTACACAATACTAGTACTCAATTAGTAGAAAATTCAATTTTCTTTGGGGAAACTATAACTTCTTGAATGTTCTAAAAGAAAGAATTAAGGCCGAGCCTCGTAAAATGTCCGAGCAACAAGCTTATCTGTCATGAGTAAAAAAATATATGTACAGTATAATATAGGAATCAAAGTACAAAATAGAATGACAAAAAATAATGAAAATAATGAAAAAATAATAAATTAAGAGAGTATGAGTGACGAGAATACATCATCATTATATTATATTATATGGTGATCGAGATGCAGAATTACTTATTATAGTATTATTTTTGACAACTTGCTGGGGTCAATGAAAATGTACTAGGA
Organism: Euphrasia confusa; assembly: GCA_954870475.1. Taxonomy (NCBI): domain Eukaryota; kingdom Viridiplantae; phylum Streptophyta; class Magnoliopsida; order Lamiales; family Orobanchaceae; genus Euphrasia; species Euphrasia confusa. The sequence goes on from OX940949.1 coordinate 23,283,873, forward strand.
TGGATCAAAGACCAATACATTCCTTTTATAGATTATATGACCTCAAACGGAGTGATTGAGATATCACGTTAAAAATAATATTTTACTTACTTTCTATAAAATATTTTGTCAGAATTAATTTTTATTTTTGCATTTGAGATTGTGTTATTATTTTAATAATTGACAGCTCACAAAATTTCAGGTGATCATTTGGAGTTATTTATTGGAAGATCAAGTGCTTCAGCAAGAAACACCCAATTTTATGGAACTCCAGTGTATCAAGATGGTCATTCATCTGGCTTATATATATAGTCTAAATGTCTAATGATGAATAAATTAAATGATGTATTTTTAATTACTTTAAAATACATCATATATTTTGGATTCAATTTAAAAAATCATACAATTAATTTTATATGTTTACAATCAAAATAAATTATTTAGCATTGTTGTGAGGAAGAATACCTATAAGCCTCTTTTAGAGAAAATATACATCACTATTCTCATGAAGTGGTTTTTCACGAGGTGGATGAACGGCCTATGACGAAAGAAATGACTCTAACGAAGTGGCCTCGACGAGGGGATCGATGAACATGCTCCTTAATGTTGAATTGGCTCTAAGCAAGGTTATTAGTTTGCTCCAACAAAGCAGATCCGTTGAGGTCGCTCGTATCAACTTGGGTTACCACTTACCAGTACCACAAGGATAAAAACATTAAATAATTGTGTCAACCTCAACTAGCACTCTGATGTCAAAGTAGTACAAAATGTACTATTTTTTACAATGGGTTAACGTATCTCTAAAAAACAATTATTGGTAATCCAATAAATTCATAAAATGAGACTTCCCGTCCTAAAAAATGGCTTAGACAATAGACTACATTCAATCTTTTAATAAAATATTAATTTATTTTACTTTTTCTTTCCCAATTTATAACACTAATCATTTTAACTTTACTAACAACCCAACTCAATCTAAAATTATTTTATTTATTTTATTATTTATTTAAATACATACAACTCAATAGAAAATTATATTATTTATTTTATTATTTATTTAAATACATACAATCAAGTTTATTGTAAAAACAAGAATAAAATTACAAAATTAAATAAAAAATTATAAATAAAAATTAATTTACAAATTAATCACAAAATGGTAAAATACAAATAGAAAATATATTAATATTATACTCTATTTATAGATAATTTTAAATTATAAATTTGAGAATAATTTATTTTATTTTTTAATAAAATATATATATACTTATGTGTCATTTAAATTTTGTAGAGCAAAATATACAAAGTATAAAAAAAAATGAATGACCAATAAAAGACTTACACGGCCGTGATCTCTCCCAATTGAAAATCGTAACAATAGCTCCCTCTTTATCAATTTTTCTTTGAGTAGCGCTATTAGCAACCACATTTACTCAAAGTACACCTCCACATATTTATAATTTTAATTATTATTATTTTTACTCAATTCACCCCTTCATTTTCTTGCCATTTACAATTAACAACGCACAATCTTATTAGGGTAAATAAGATTATACTCTCTACTGCCATTAATAGATGTCACACGAAGTTTAAGATAATTGTTATTTTTTAATTTTTTAATTAAAAAGTAAAGAGTAAAAATATATTTTAAAAGGGAAAAGTAAAGTAGTTGTGAGTAAAGTTTAAAAAGTAGATGAGATAAAAGTAGAATAAAATTGTATATTAAAATGAAAATGTTAAAATAATTATTTTCTTTTTTGGGGTGTGTCAATTATTGTTGAACACCCCTAAAAGGAAAGTATGTCAAGTGTCTTTGGACCGAGTGAGTATATATATATATATATATATATATATATATATATATATATATATATATATATATATATGGTGCCTTCTACGGTGCATTGAAGGCACGATACTTTATTTTAATTTCAATGATCAAATTTAATTAAGTAATATGAATAGTTGAGATTTATTAAAGAATATAGTAGTTAGAGTGAATATTACAACATGCAATTATTATCATCTTTATTGACTAACCCATGAAAGCGTGATATACATTAGTATTTTGATTTTTCAAACAATTATTAAGCAATTTTGTAAATTAATAAAAAAAATTAAAAAATTCTAATAATTTATTTAAATATAAAATATAACATAATATTTTATTCTTATTAAAAAATATAATCCAAATTATTACAAATAAAAAATAAAATAATATTTTTATTAAAACAAAAAATTGTACAGTAAATATATTAAAAAGTAATAATTTAAAAATATAAAATAAATAATACATATTTTCTCGTAATAATAAAAAATACTCGTATTTTAAAATGTACTATGTATTAATTCGAATTGAAAAAAATGTACTATGTTTTAATTCGAATTGAAGAAAATATATAATATTTTAATTGAATCCACAAATCAGGGCAAAAACATTGACTTTAATTTTTTTTATTTGCACTATTTTAAATTTATTTGCTTACGCAATATTTTTATTTTTGTTTTTTAATATTTTTATTTGCATATATTGTTTGCGCAATATATATTTGTATTTGTTAATATATTATTTGTATTATTTAATTACATTAATCAAGTATTTAAATATTTTTTTATTTTAAATAGTTTTATAAAATATTTTTATATTATATTAATAAAACATGCTATAGCAGGTAATTCTTTATACATAAAAAGCCTAACTAGCCTTCAAAAATACAAAAAGAACCTTGATATTTTACTTTTACCTACAAATAGCCCTACAAAATAAAAAACATTAGGTGCATTCTTTGTACTTTTAATAATTTTTAATAATGTGTTTTTGAAATATATTTACACTTTCTTTTATAGTTGTATATTTTTATATTATAAAATAATTTTTAATTTAAAAATACAATTACTTATAAGCATAATTTTTCACTAACTTTTCAATTTTTTTACTTATATTTATTTTTGTTCAGCTAGTTATGACTCTCTCTACAATGATTCGTCACCTTTTGGCTCTGGTATTTTTGCTCAAAACATTATTTTACATTTTTTTACTGATTCTATGAACTATGAATGCTATTTGTGTTAATTAATTTATATGTTCGAACTCTGCATGTTTCTTATGATATGACTTCTATCTTTATTTTGATGATTTTTCTAACAGTAATTTTTTTTTGATTTTTACATAGATATAGTAATACAGTTGTGTGTCAATCTTTCAAAATGTAGTTGGATAAGAGTTGGATGCGAATACAAAATCGATTGTCTCCAGAATTCCAAAACGGTGTACGTGGCTCTATAGAATTTGCAAGAAACGGTGTCAATTCAAAAGGTCGGATTCGGTGTTCTTGTAAATATTGTGTACATTCGAAATTGTATCCTCCGGACATTGTTCGCAAACACATAATTTGCAGTGGCATTGATCCGACCTACACAACATGGTCTCACCATGGTGAGCCTTATCCACTACTTGAATCACTTCGAATGCCTAGCAGACCACGAGAAGAACAACCTGTGAACGAGATGGAAGACATAGTGCAAGACTTTGCTGGGAATTCAGGAGTAAATCTCGACGCAGAAAATGATGTTAATTTAACATCATTATTCTAACACTTGAAGAAGATTTGTACCCCGGTTGCACTGGACCTTCGACTTTGCACTTTATTGCTCAGTTGTTGCACATAAAAGTTCTGTATAAGTGGCCTAATGAGAGCGTTGACGTGTTGCTGAAATTACTTCTGAAAGTTTTGCATGCTGGTTGTAAGTTGCCGACTTCATTCTACGAATGTAAGAAACAGCTGAAGAAGTTAGGATTGGGATACGAAGTAATACACGCTTGTCCTCATGATTGTTGTTTATATTGGAAAGAAAACTCTGAGATACAGAAATGTCCAATGTGTGACACAGATCGTTGGAAGAGAACTAAAGGAAAGAAAGTCCCACAAAAAACTCTACGTTAATTTCCACTTAAGGATAGACTGAAATGTCAGTGTGTGTACACAGACGACCATCGAGGTCGTTTATGTCTTCGAGGGAACCGATCGACTTTTACGCGACGATCACGCGCGCCAGGTTCGAAGAGCTCTGTACGTGTTCAGCTTTTCCTAAAGTGCCCGATCGAGAAGTCCCTCGTGCATGAGATGTTTCTAGTCGACAGGTCGACCCGAATCCCCAAAGTTCAGCACCTGCTGAAGGACTTGTTCAACGGACAAGAAGGAGCTCTGCAAGAGCATCAACCCCGTCCCATTCGGAGCGAAAGGGTTCAAGAGTTGCTGTTGCTCAACGTCACCCCTCTGCCGCTCGGCCTCGAGACGGCCGGCAGAGCCATGAAGATCATAATACCAATGAACACGACGATGATACCGAACAACAACAGTGGACTTTAATGTGAATAAAAAAAATCTTTTATACAAATTAATTACAAAATAAATATAAACCTATTTACTTGATATTGATGCTGAGTAAGATGATTATTGCTTATTTTAAAGGTTAAATTAGGAAGACTAGATGGTGTATCATGTAAAAATAATATATAATTAAAATGAAAAACATTCGGAGTGTAATTAGAAGAAATGGGGGTGCGAAAGGGTCACCAATAAACATAGTCTTATAGATGTTAGAGTACTGGTGTATAATTTTACTAAAAAATTGTTACATTACTAGTGTACATTAATTTCACAAAAATAGAAAAAAAACATTATAAAATTGAATTAAAAAATTCTCAATATATAGGAAACAACTCCTGAAATCTCCAAACATATTTGACAATAAACGTTATAATCAATTGATTTTATATTTATATTTTAATTTATAAATAACATATTTACACAAACAATCATTACACTCATAAAAACACGTTGTTCTAAAAGGATTTAGAAATCTTCAGAAATATCACACTTTGAAGGAATCGATTTCAAATAAAGACACTCATCATTTGGTCAGAAAGGTGCTTAAGCGTTAGGCGGACGGTGACTAGGAGTCTAGGGCCTATAGAAATTAATCGGGGACTATGCGGGGATTAATTGTTTTACATTTTTATATTTAATTAATTAATATTATATTTTATAAATAAATTTTATATATATTTTTCGAAAAAATAACAAGTTTTTTACTTTAATTATAATAATTAGCTATATCATCTTTGTTTATAGTTTCAATACAGCTAAAATCTTATGAAAAATTTCATCATATTTCACAAATTACAATAAATATCATTTTTTTAATCTCTTTAACACAAGGTAAAAAAAAATCATTTTTTAACTTTTATAGAAAATAAAAACGTTAAATTCGCAACGAGACGAAAAAAAAAACATAATTTTAATTTTTTTTATACGAAACCCTAGACCCGATTAATCGCCGCCTAGGCCGTCTAGACCGAATTAATTCCCGCGTAAATCCGCCTGGACCTGCTTAACCGCCTAGAATGGAAAATCCAGGCGGTGTACCTCCGCCTAGCGGCTAGGCCCCGCCTAGACCCAATTTTTAGAACATTGAAAAATATACACAAAAATCGACTCCAGTCTAATTTCTACAGAAATCGGTTGTAGGGGAATTTTGGTAATTTTGCCAGAAATTCAAATTTCCCGAAACATTAAACGACGCTGTTTCGGTTCGATTTTGGGCGTGGGAGCATCGGTCTAAGGTGATCGATTTCTCAGTCGATTCTAAATCAATTCATGTGACTCTTGTTTTTTATCCTTGCCAGCTCGGCTACACAATGCACGTGGAATCGCGCATTTTGATCGTACAGTTGCAAAGATTGAGTCTGTTGCAGGTCGGCGACTCAAATGAACATTTTGTTTCTGTATATAATCGCGTGTGTTAGCGATTGATATGCAGCTAGTGAGCTACAAAGAACGTTTTGTAATCGTTGTTTGCTTCGTATAATCCCAAAATCACCCTTCCCTCCACCGTGCACGCAGATCGTCTTCCCGACGATTGAAGCACGTAAAATTTGTGTTGTTTGTATGATTTTCTTTCGTGCTTGTGTTCGCAACAATCAATATACACTTTCAGTGAGCTGAGAGTTGATCGGTTTTTTAGTTTGAGTTCAATACTCGTCGGAGCTCGTGGTTGTGGCGTCGTTTGTGGGAAGGTGGATCAACAGAGATGAAGATCAGATCTGCAAAGTTCGAAGTGGAGAAATTCACCGGGAAAAACGACTTCAGCTTATTGAAAATCAAGGTGCCGCAGTACTTGTCCAACATGTATTGATCTCAGCTCTCACTCCTCCACAAACTGTAGCAGAGAATAAAGGGAATGAGAAAGTTAAGGACAACGACAAAGCAGCGGCAATTGGATCTGGATCAGAGGTTGATCTAGAGGGTATTTCCATGAAAGCTCACAGTATCATCATACTCATCTTTGGTGATAAAGTTTTGAGAAATCCGTAGATATTTGTGAAAAATACGCATATGCATTGTGAATAATTTAATATTAATTGTCTGAAAAATAAAGTTTATTTTTGTGAAGATTGAAATGTGTAATTGTGAAAAATACAGTAATAAATTCTGAATAATTGAATAATAACGTATATGTTATACACTCAAGAATAGAATTGTTATTTCATTCATATGGGGAGACCCCTTTATATAGGATACAAATTAAGGTTTCTGTCTTGTTCACCAAGAAATGGTAAACTAGTCATTCACTAATTACAATATTTATAACACTCCCCCTTGAATGACTATTTACAGGATTGTTATCTCGTTAAAACCTTGCCAGGAAAACCCAGTGGGATAAAACCTCGACGAAGGAAAAAGAGTACAACTTGCTCCCCCTGATTGTAATCACCAAAGATTTTTTGACTTTTTGAAAGTAGTTATTGATGACCAAGCAGTCTCATTAAAACCTTTAACTACTAAAACATATAGGAAAAACTTACTTATTCACATATAAATTTTGGTCTTCAGGACTCAACCTTCGAATTGTCGAGTTTTACATTCATTTGTATTATTGTATATTTTTCGTCCTTCTGGGACATGCCTTTACCAGACATCTATATTGACTAGAGCATTCGCAATTGCTATAACTGACCGGTAACTCTTCTGGAGTATATTAGATGTGTCTAGTATTCAATATACATTTCTTGACAAATGAACAATAATGTGAAATTCAATTCACCATCATTTATATCTTTCTTTAAACTTCAGGTTATCTCAAAAACAAACTCATATTGAACATTCTGACGTCCTTATTAATTATTATCGAGTGATGTACATGCCTCGTTAAAAATCTCGTTATAAAACTTTATAGGAAAAAATACTCGAGGAAAAGAGTACATGAAATTCCCATTTATATTTTGGTGATTGTCTCGTTAAAAACTTTTAACTACGAAAATCCTGTGGAAAAAACATAGTAGAGGAAAAAAGAGTACAATCACTAGTCTTCGGGACCTTGTCTTCAATATCATTTTTGTCCATAATGACATATGTAATATGATATTGTACATGTTCTGATTTTCATTTCCTTGCATTTCAGAAATTTAAAAATCCATCCAGGATTTTCATGTATGTATCTTTCTTATGACCTCTACATCGTCAAATCATACATTCGATGCATATATTTATCGTTGTTGTTGCCAGAAATATTAAGTAGTGGAATTTAATGTCACCCTTAACAATATTTGATTAACATCGAGTTTCGGCGAAAAAAACTCTTGAGCAACTAATCTCGTTTTTATATCTCACCACATCATTATTCGTTTTTCGTATCAACACCCACGTATATCCTTCTGGGATAATATTTTGAAGTGTGTATTATAGAATCAAAACATATCTCATATTCAGCGAGTTATGCTCAGTCTCAATTCCTCATTTCTTATTGTTGCCGACACATTATAATTGATTTAAGTTTTGGATCCAATTTTTCTAGAGCAACTCTTGAGGCAAATATGTCATTGACGGCTGTTTATTTTTCCATTTGATGACAATATATCAACCAAATCTTTAATCATTTCCCAAAATATTTAATTTGGTTGTTCCGCAATCTCACGATTTTCTATTATCATTTGCACATGCTTTTCAATGGGATTTCCATCTAAATCTCATCAGGAGATTTTGAGGGTGACAAATTTCTTTGTTTTTTCGCGGATTTATTTTATATTTTCAGATCGATCTACTACGCTTCAAGCGTATATTAGAATCAACATTAATTGAGTTGATCTCTTTGTTATTTGAACTCTTATAGTTAATTTATCACAAATATGTGTTATTTTGTCACACTTTCATTAATATGTAAATGAATTTGGCATATTACTTACTGAATATTGCAAGTCACTTATTTTCATGAACTTCGGGTTCAATTGATTGGTGCGTGGATCTAGATTTGAATATGGTTTTCATTTAATGAAATTTCTCGGCATTTATATCTTTTATATTCTTATCTTCCCCTAATGCCTGGAAATGATCTTCGTTAAATATGCAAATCAGCGTAATTGCTATAAATTGATCTTCGGGATCGTTGGCTCGAGATATTTAATATACCTTATTTTCTATTTTCCCATTCATAAAAATACGCTCTAGTGGTGATATGAATATAAGTTGTATATTAATTCGTATATGCGAAATGTTTGGTTCATTTCCACGCACTTAATAATAATCATGATATGCATCATTTTCATGTTTAAGTACATTTGTAGTACTTGTAGGGATAATTAGTAAAACTCTTTTGAAGTCCACTCTTAATAAGTCATTCGCATAAAAGTATCAATGATCCTTCGGGGATATAGTATCTTTATCAATGATCCTTCGGGGATTAAAATACTTGTGTCATTCAAACTTTATTGACGAATAAATATAAATATATATCAAATTGAATAATCTCTTAATGATATTACATTGCTTATTCAAGCAATATATATTTTGCTACTTTATTCATAAAATATTCTTCAAGAATATTTTGTATTGTGTATCATTATTCGAGAAACATACACATAAATCAATTGTGTATTCTTCAGGAATAACACGTCTAGATTACATATAGCAAACATTAAGAAAATAATCGACTAAACTCGAATTGAGAACCAATTTCTCAAAAAGAATTAATTCAGTATGTCGATTTTTGTTTCGTCCAGACTCAAAATAAGTTATGCAAATGTATTCCATAAATTATATTGCATGATAATAATTTTAAGGATATCTCGATTTGCATAAAATATTAATACTAACTCTTCCGGAGCTTTCAATAAATATTAGATGCACCACCGTTTGTATTGACATTATTTTTAAAAAATATCAATGTAGGAGTGATTATGCTATCTCATAGATAATCATTTTGACAATAGATCTATAACTTCGATCAATCACGTCATTGCCAATTACATGGTCAATATTGTTATCATAATCTCTAAAACTTGACAATTGAAATTAGCAAGATTCGTCTCTACCTTTTCTTTAGATTTTTGGTAGAGATCAGGATGTTTGGTCGTACGACAAGTACGCACACAATGCCAACTTATTCCATATTTTAGGCATTTCTCTTCACACACCTTATTTGGTGGATTACTCCCATTTGATATATGCTTTTGAGCTTAATATCTTGCTGATTATTTTGTCAAATTATTTTTGCCCATGAGATTTTCCATGACCACGTTCTCGTTCATATTTACTTAATCGTCCTCGTCCACAAACAGAACCATTTTCATGTTCATTTACATTTGCTTCAGGCAATAGTATACAATGAGTTTAACGTATCCCATAATTATTCACCAATCTCATTATTTTGTTCTACTACAGGTAGACATGATATGAGTTGAAGATATTTCTTAAAATCATGCAAATAATATTGCTACTGCAGGAGCAAACTTACTGAATGGAATGTTTGTCAATGAGATACTCAACTTTTTCTTAATTAATTTGACGACGATGGAGGATGAATGATTTTCACGATCTTGCAGGGATTTCGTATTTTCTTCTTTGATTGGTTCACTCAAACCTCTTTGGAAAATAAAATAAATCTCAATATATAATTTTCTTAGAAATTATATTTAATTGAAATCGAGTTTTTTGATATTTCATGAGTACCCACATAGTACATCTGTTCTCGATTTTCAAAAGATATCCTTCAGAAATAATTCATATGTAATCATTGTTTCAGCGAGAACAATCGAATTTAGCGTTTCACTATGAGTATCATGATGTAATTTTATTTAACAACTTTGAACTTTGCTTTTTCAGTAGATTTGATATTTCTACGGGAATATCATATCATGATGTTCTTCAAGAATATTTAAAATTTATTTGTTAATGTTTTTCAGAGATATTTAAAGTTTTATTTTGATATTTATTCATGAATATCATATCATAATGTTTTTCGGGAACATTTAAAACTTTATTGCTACTACGGGAAAATTTTAATTTGATATTTCCTCAATAATATCATATGATGATATTATCGTAATATTTTTTTAGGAATATCCAAACGACAATTTGATTTGTTATTACTCGAATAATATCAAATCAGGATGATCTTAAAAGATCAATATAATATTTAAACCACAGAGTATACGTTCTTCAAGAACATTCAATTTAATTGATATATTAAGAATAATTGATTTGATATTACTTCAGGAATATCAAATTATAATGCGACTCAAACTTGTGAGTCGGATTTCATGATTTTTCCACAACCAGTTTATTTAGAATATTTGGTAAAACTTTTTTGTCTTTATCAGTTATAGTTTCACCACATAATTTTAATTGAAAAACTACTTTCGTGATAGCTTAATTATATGCCTCGACAGATTTAAAATCTTGTAATCGAATTTGGAGTCAATCATACCACGTTTTGGTAGTACGACCAACTTCGCGTGATCGTATCTTTCTTTTAAATCTTTCCACAAAGCTAGTGGATCTTTCACAGTCAATTTTCAAAGATATTATTCGAGATTATTAGTATATAATCATAATCACTTTGATATTGATATTTCTGCAGGAATATCATATCACGATGTTCTTCAGGAACATTTAATTTTGATATTAATTCAGGATTATCATATCATGTTCTTTAGGAACATTTAGTTTTGATATTTCTTCGAGAATATCATATCACAATGTTCTTCAGAATTATTAAAATTTTAATTGATTTTACTAGGCATAATTAATTTGATATTATTTCAGGAATATCATATTACAATATTCTTCATAAACATTTGAAATTAAATTGCTTCAACATGAACAATTTGCGAAGAAGGGGAGAAGATATAGATATATGTATAATTATTAATGAATAAAAAAAATTTGTCTTGGAGTTCAGATCTTGGATGAGTAGAAAGTGAATATTTGATGAAGAACGCGATTATTGAGCTTTCTTAGAGCATCGTGCTGATAACGTTATAAACTCAAGAAAAATTGAGAGAGAATAATAAGTAGAAAGAGAGACAATATGAGATAAGAATAGAATTGTTATTTCATTCATATGGGGAGACCCTTTTATATAAGATACAAAGTAGGGTTTTTGTCTTGTTCACCGAGAAATGGTAAACTAGTCATTCACAAATTACAATATTTATAACAGTATACTACTTTTTGAGAATAAAATAATATTAATTTTGTAAATATATTGAAGAATGCATAGTATGTTGGAAAATCATTAAGTAAAAATTGGTTTTGTTCAATATTTGACTGGCCTTAAAATTAATTCGGATTAAAAAATAATTTGTACGATAATTTTAATGTCGTAGATAATTATAGAATTTTATTTCGTCAAACTCCGATTTTCGGTGACTAAGAAATAAATTGTTGAAAATAGCCAAATTAAAAGGCATTTAAATGAAAAATATAATAAAGTATAATTTAATTATGGGTTAATTACACCTTGCAACCGAATGTTTAATGTTTTTACACTTTTCAACCTCGTTGGATTTTTGTACTTTAGGCCGGAAACGAATATTTTTTGGAATATTCCATTTTCAAGGATATATTGGTAAATAACAACACTTATATATGACTAATTACTAATTTATCCTTAGCAACCCCTCTTCAATTATTATTATTATTATTATTATTATTATTATTATTATATCAAAAAGAAAATTCAAATAAACGAATACAATAGACACACTCTCTCTCTATACCTCTTTATGTATATCTCTTTCTGTATGTATACCTCTTTTTATATATCTCTAATAAAATTGGAAAAACCAAAATTATGAGTTTTCCCTTTTTCTTCGAGTTGGTGAATTATGACATAATTGTAACCGCAAGTAGCATATATGTTATTTGATATTAAAAAAAACCAATTAAATTTGTGTGTGCCTAGGTGATGCAGGCACGCGGAGGCAGAGGCGAATTAAATTTGACCAGAAAAATTGGACACACGAATCACATAGAAATGATGTAATTGCTTCAAACTCATGCCTCTTGAAACACAAGTTCACATAACTCAAAGTCAATGGGGACTTCGAAAACTCCTCATTCATGGGAATCGGGCTCGCTGCGATCGGAATTGGACCCGAACAAGGCTTCCATGTTGATGGGCTTTGAGAATTTCTCAAATTGATCTACGAAAATTGCATACGAAATTTGTGAATTTTTATTAGGGTTTTAGTGGAAAAAATTGAATATACTCATTTGGAAATTTTGGTGTTTAAAATTTTATTTGATTTTGCTGAGATATTGAATATACGAATCGAAATCAAATTTGATGGATCAAGCTCGTAAATTTTAAGAATGAAATTATTTCCGATCAAAAAAAAAAAATTTAAGAATGAATTTATTTTTTTAATTTTTTTAGTTTAATTTAAAAAATATATGTTGTTTAAATGTTGAGAATGAATCAGATTTTAAATTATTTTTTATTTAATTTTAAAGATAATACTGTGTAAGTATAAAAATACCCTTCTAATTTCAATATTGAATGAAGATCAATCGCATAATTGGAGCGTGGAGTGCAATCTTTGAGAATATTCCAAAGAATATTATGTTTCGGCATAAAGCAGATTGCAAAGTGTAATAATCTTAATCTTGAGGTATTGAACGGTAACAATTGATAAGTGTAAAAAACATAAAATGTTGGATTGCAAAATGTAATTAACTCTTTAATTAAGTAAGATGTTTTTCACATTGAAAGATTACTCCCTCGGATTCTTAAGAGTTTGCATACTTTTCTTTTTTGGTTTATTCATATAAGTTTGTACACATATAAATGAATTTTTTTTATAACATTAATTATTCTTCCAATACTCATCTATTACATAAATAACATTATTTTTTTCACCTAACTTATTCATTATTTACACAACAATACATATTATACCTCTATTTTTTATTATTTAACACAAAAAAAAACTATTGTTTCTTAATCTATGTGAAAGTTTCTCTATGCAAACTTTAAAAAATCGGAGAGAGTAATATTTATTACATCTCACATTGAAAGATGTAATGAAATGATTACATTTAATTAGTGGTTGGAGGATTAGTGTGTTCGACATTGAGTAAGATCATGGACATTTAACGGTACATGGCAATTGCCACACGCGCGTCGTCTAGCCGGCTCGGCTCGTCCTGCCTCAATCTTGGCAATTGAACTTTGAGCTTCCTGCAACTCGTGGGTCTGGGTTATTTAATAGTTTTGCTGATGATCTAAACTATTATCTTATTGGGCCTGCATGAAGTGGGTGGATTTGTTGAATATAAAAGTTTTAATGCTTGATAGAAAAATAATATTATATTATATAATTATAATTATATTAATATTTTTATTTGCTGAAATAATCCTCAACAAGCAGGGTGTTCACTCCTAAACCGTTACACGTTTTGATGGGTGCTGATAATGGGGTGTTAATTAATTAATGGCTTCATTGCTCTCAACATGAATGCCTTTGTTGACCCTTCACATGTAGGTGGATCACTATAAATAGTGAGTCCTAAGGTGCATTTCATACACCAACAAATACAACAAAAGCAATTCCCAGCATTTTCATACGTGTTCATACTCACTGCTCTTTCTCGTTCAAAAGTGGTTCGACTCTGGTCGCTTTAGAAAAAAACAGAAGAAATTCGTTATATGGGAACATTACATCTGAAAATTGTAGCAAACACGAGACGTATTTGTATTGCGGATAGCGAAAGTGCCTCGACTACCCGCAATCCAGTTCTGACGTTCGACTGAAGTTGAAGATAATAGTTTAGATCATCAGCAAAACTATTAAATAACCCAGACCCACGAGTTGCAGGAAGCTCAAAGTTCAATTGCCAAGATTGAGGCAGGACGAGCCGAGCCGGCTAGACGACGCGCGTGTGGCAATTGCCATGTACCGTTAAATGTCCATGATCTTACTCAATGTCGAACACACTAATCCTCCAACCACTAATTAAATGTAATCATTTCATTACATCTTTCAATGTGAGATGTAATAAATATTACTCTCTCCGATTTTTTAAAGTTTGCATAGAGAAACTTTCACATAGATTAAGAAACAATAGTTTTTTTGTGTTAAATAATAAATGAGCACTGTAATAGCTACGGATAACCAACAATATAATAGTGTGAAAGAATTATGTTAACCTAGGTTCATGATATACAATCTCAGAACTATGTGAACCTAGGTTCATGATATTCAATGCAAAAGCCAACTTTTAACTTTTTGTGAACCCATTTATTGTCACATTATCTTAAAGTGGGCAAATAAAAAAACTGACAAATTTCATACAATGGTAATCTCACTTCTCACTTTTTGTGGACCCTATTTAAATACTATTTTTTATTCTTATTATTATTATTATATTAACAAAAAAATAATAAATTTTATAATTTAATTGTAGTTTTATTAAATAATTTTAAAATTGTAATAATCAAATTAAAGTGATCAAATTTTTAAAAAATATTATTAATATAAAATATATATCTAAAACGCATCATATTATTTAAAATAATTTCAATGAAAAATATTACATTAAAAACAAGCTTAAGAAAAAGTATTGGAAATTTTGAGAATGTCGAAATTGGTATTGAGAATTTGGAGTTTGTGAGTTAAAATTAAATTTTGTAGGTTTGACAAATGAAATTTTAGATATGAAAATGGAAATTGAGGGTTTGAATTTTGAGAATTGAAGATGAATGGTTATTTGGATTCATTTTTTATAAAAAAAAATTGTAAGCTCAACTTTTTAAAAGAGAAAAAAGTGTGAATTTTTTTTTAATGAGCTTAGTATTTATAATGTTAAAATTTGAGAATGTTACATTCATACGATAGTTGTGTTAGGATTCATATAATCGAACAAGGATTAAAGGAAAGGAAAAGATAAACGTAGAAAACTTGTGGTATTAGAATAAAATAAGCGTGATCTAAAATATACAAGAGAGAGGCTTTATATAGCCAAAACACAAAGTAAACTCTAATCCTATAAATATAATAACTAATATAAATATATGCTAACACCCCCCCCCCCCCCCCCCTAAAACTCACGATGGTACAACAAGAAGCATCGAGAGTTTGTCAACGAAAAATCTATGACGACTGACAGAATGAGACTTCGTGAAGCAGTCAGCCAGCTGTAAGGACGACGGAGTAAACGATAGAGAAATGGTTCCGTGATCCAAATGATGCCGAGTGAAATGACAATCAATCTCAATGTGTTTGGTGCGCTCATGAAACACCGTGTTGTGAGCAATTTGAATGGCACTCTTATTATCGCAGTACATAGGTGTGGGGTCAGAAAGAGTAACTCCCATGTCAGCCAGTAACCAGCGCAACCATATAATCTCAGCCGTAGTGGAAGCCATAGCACGATACTCTGCCTCGGTGGATGAACGGGAAACTACATCTTGTTTCTTACTTCTCCAAGAAATAAGAGAATCACCAAGAAAAATACAAAACCCAGTAGTGGACTTCCGAGAAGTCGAATCACCAGCCCAATCGGCATCAGAAAAGGCACGAAGCTCCAATGAAGAAGTGGATGGAAACAAAAGACTCTGATAAAGAGATCCCCGTAGGTAACGTTAAATACGCACAACAGCAGCCCAATGTACAGTCGTGGGTGCTTAAACAAACTAACTAACAATGTGAACAACATAGACAATATCAGGGGGAGTGATCGTCAAATAAACAAGACTACCAACAATGGACCTATACAGAGTGGGATCTTGTAGAGGAGTGCCATCATCTAGAGTATACTTTGCGTTCAACACGAGAGGAGTGTCAGTGGTGCGAGTGTCAGTGAGTCGTGCACGGTGAAGAATATCAGCAGCATACTTGGACTGAGAGAGGAGGTAACCTCGAGGAGAGGAGGCAACTACAATTCCCAGAAAGTATCGTAAAGGGCCCAAATCTTTCATCTCAAAACAACGGGACAAGGTTTCTTTCAAACCCACAATACCATCAACATCATCACCCGTAATAATCATATCATCAACATATAACAGAAGGAGAACACGGCCGGCATAAGTCGATCGAACAAATAAAGCCGAGTCATAAGGGCTAAAGACAAAACCAAGAGAAATCACAACTCGAGAAAATTTATCATACCAAGCACGAGGGGCTTGTTTAAGGCCATACAACGCCTTCTTAAGGCGACAAACCTGTCCTGGAGCATGAGAGACGCCTGGTGGGGGAACCAAATACACTTCTTCCTTCAATTATCCATTCAAAAAACCATTTTTAACATCCATCTGAGATATGTGACACTGTTGAACAGAAGCAACAACAATGAGGACACGAACTGAAGTCATCTTGGCTACCGGAGCAAAAGTCTCCTCATAATCTAAACCATACTCTTGAGAAAACCCCTTAGCAACTAAGCGGGCCTTGTATCGCTCAATAGAACCATCAGATTTCGTCTTAACTTTGTACACCCATCTAGAACCAATAACCTTTTTACCTGCAGGAAGATCAACAAGGTCCCAAGTACCAGTCTTGTCTAAGGCAGACAGTTCCTCAGCCATAGCATTTTTCCAATCACGGGATCGGACAACCTCCTTATAGGAGGAAGGCTCAGAGATTGGATCAATGGAAACAAGAAAAGACGCAAATGACTTAGAATAACAAGAGTATGCAAAATCAGGTAATTGAGTAGACTTACGTATGCGTACTGGATAGCGTGGCGCAGCAAGATCCGCAGTCACAAGCGGTGATTGGGTAGCCGTGTCAGGGGTCGGAGAATCGTCAACAATAGGTGCAGTAGGAGGTGAAGAGTCAGAATAGAAGGGATCAATGTGAATAAGATCAGATTTAGTCAAGTTTTGTGTGCTGGAGGGAATGGTAAGGAAGGGGATATGCTCAAGGAAGGAGACATGGCGAGACACATATAATTTTCTAGAGGAGGGATCATAACAACGGTAACCTTTTTGACCTATACCATACCCAAGAAAAACACATATAGCAACCCGAGAGGAAAGTTTGGACAGTTTAACATGTGGACGAAGAACAAAGCAAGTGCAACCGAAGACTCTTAAGACAGAATAATTTGTTGTTTGGCCAAATAACTACTCATAAGGAGAAGTGCCAGAGTTATGAGCAGTCGGAATACGATTAATAATGTAAGTGGAGGTAAGGACAGCTTTGTTGGGATATGTCCTTCGATCCTACGTGTGCAATCGATATAGTCATAAGGTCGTCTATGGATGTTAAATGATTATTTGATAATATTATTTGTTGGGAACAATATAATATTGATCGATAAAATCATACCTACAGGGTCACACACGAGCTCGATATTGATATACATTGCTTCATAAATATATTGATTTAGAATCAATATTTACGTGGATTTAATCCCATGCATGGGATGCATGACTTGCATGGATGCATGTCACATAGTGTGACATCGCATGCCACACAAGCAAGTGGGACCACATACAATGCATAGTGGCATGTGTATGTGGCATGACCTTTCACCTCCTTTGTAACCCCTTTTGCATGTTAATGGTGCATTATGATGCCCATTATGTTGTAGGTTACAAAGGGGAGTAATGTGGTGAATTATGGAGCAAATATATAGATGAAAATCAGATTTTCATCACATAATTGCATCAGCCACGAAAATCTACTCAATTAGAGAGAAAAGAAGGGATCTTGGAGATCCATTCTCAAGCAAGCAAGGTGTTCATTATCCGGGTTCGTGTGCAACACGTAGAGGCCGGGCCATTTGTGCGGCTTCAACATCCGGGCGATCCAAAGGAGTGACGAGGACATTCCAAGGTGAACATTTCGAGGTGATCCATTGAGGTGGTTCAATCGACTCAACACCACCTCATCGACAACAACGAATCATTTCATCATCACATGTAAGAACTCGTTGATCTCTATATATATATATTGGATGTATATATATATATAAATATATGTGTGTCTATACATATTTGTGTGCACTAAGATCATAGCATAGTAGATCTATCGCTTTACACGCTTCCGCACACACGGTATATCGATCAGATCGGTATACCGGTACCTTCAATTGGTATCAGAGCCTAGGGCTCGTGCACACTTTTGTGTTGGACACAATAAGTTTAAATCACATAATTGACTTATATGTTTATTTTTATTTATGTGATTAGATGTAAGGCCGGCCACCGTTAGTGGTCGGGTGAATGATTTCGTCGTTTTTTACGTTTTGATTGGCCGTAGTTTTTTAGGGCTGCGTCCCTTGGAATCATTTGTAATAGATAGGTTTTCTATTTCAAAATGTATTGTTCAACATGTAAGCTATGAATTTATCCATGTAACGGAGTTGGATTTCGAAGCTGAAGCGAAAACGAGAAGAAACGAAGCAATACGAACGTAACCGGGCTGCTAGAGCAAAACGGCGGGCGCCGTTTTGGTTCGGCGGGCGCCGTTTTGGAAACGGCGACCGCCGAAAGGCCTTTTTTGGGTTAGATGGTTTTTTGCCCTTTCGGCGGGCGCCGTTTTGGAAACGGCGACCGCCGGTGGTGTTCAGCGACCGCTGGTTGTGAAACGGCGGGCGTTGTTCGTGGTTTTTGGGTACAGACTTGGTTTGACCAAAATCGGCGAGCGCGGACCAGTATAGAAGATGTTCAAGGCCTGTTTTGTTGTTTTAATCTTTTCTTTTGAGAGTTGTGAGGTTCTAGGGGCCTTTCGATTACGTATTTAATTGCTTTGCTAGTTATAGGATGTTTTATGTTATAAATTTCCAACTTACATATAAACACCTATGCCTGCAAGTTCCCAAAATAATGAGTATAAATGCCTTGTCCAAAACATCACACCTATAAAGCCCTCGATCATAAGTTGGTAGGTCCGCCTCAGCGGGGTACTACTTGTTATCTTAGGATAGTGGGAGTAAGGGTTAGACCCTTACAAGTGAGATTGGTTTTCTCATCGATAGATCCACTGCAGGCGTGGCTATCGAGACATGAGATGAGAATGGGATTCTCGTCGACCGAGAGAGACATTAGATGTCATTGACATGAGATGTCTACCTATCTTGGTGTTCTTAAGTGCGGACTCAGTCGGCTTAAGGATTCGCAAGATGAGGGTCTTGGGATCGTTTTGTTTAAGGGAACAACGATATTAGATATCGATTGAACAAAATGTAACAAATAAGTAATTTTGATAAACAACCTTATTTGTTTACCCCTTTGTGAATGTTTACATACTTTAGTTATCTTTTGTTTGTAGTTTATCATGTCAAATATCAACTCAATTCAAGTTTGGTTCAATTCTTGATTGTAAAAAATTGAACAACATAAATTTTCTTGATTCACAACGTAATTTGAGGATGGTCCTCAAATACGAATACAAAGAGAATGTGTTAGATTACCAATTCCTATGATATCATTGAACAACTCAATAGCATGTTCGGGGAACAGACTATGATTGAGCGGTTCGGTATGACCAGGGTCATCGCTTCAGCTAGGCTAAATTTTCCATATGAATGGTTTGAAGAAATCGCTTCGTGAGCTCCACGGGATGCTCAAGGCTGCTGAGCCGGCGATAGATAAGTACCCTAAGAGGGAAATTCTTATGATATGGGATAGGGTATTCAAAAGAGCATGGGCAAGAAGGCTACTAGGGTTCCTAGGGAATCCTAATGCGTCTACTGCAAAAGTGTTGGACACTACTTGCAAACATATAAAAGTTCATATTTTATTCAATTTCAAAACAAATGCCTGATTTGTCTTTCATGTGATGGATTCTAAAGTTACGATTATTTACACCTCGGTGAGTGATTTAATCCAAAACACTTAGTTCATCAATGACACAAATTAGAGACTTTCGAGCCATGGGATGGCGTGAATCGATTGTCTGGTTGGCTCCCTCATATTTTATGAGATATAGGGCTTCAATTGCATGATAATATCGCTGGTTAGAAAACTTCGATTTTTCACTTACGATTTATCACGTTTTGACATTGAGATTATTTTGAATGGGAAATTTGAATGAGACTCAATTATTGAGAATAATTGAATTTGCCCAAAGTTCAAAGAAGATGTGAAGAACGGGGTTACTTCA
This sequence comes from Euphrasia confusa, assembly GCA_954870475.1. Taxonomy (NCBI): domain Eukaryota; kingdom Viridiplantae; phylum Streptophyta; class Magnoliopsida; order Lamiales; family Orobanchaceae; genus Euphrasia; species Euphrasia confusa. The sequence continues at coordinate 23,304,244 of OX940949.1, forward strand.
TCTTCAGGTATTAATGTTATAGACATTAAACTTCACAAATTCTACTTCTTGGGTATTGGATGTCAAATGTGGTTCTCACATTTTTATGTGGAGGACTACATAGAAGTATAAGTTTGGTGAGTAGAGATGTCGATCTACGGGCGAGAAATGGAGCGAAGGTCGCTGCATTAGCCGCATGATCATATGATGTTGTTTTGCCTTAGGGCCTTGTTTTAGTATTATAACTATGTAATTTCGTACCTTCAATAAATAATGAATATTGGTTCAGTATTGGATACTGATGGATTAGTTTTTCACTATGAAATAGTTTGGTAACTATTTTAATTGTGAATTATTCTTTGTTTTGGTAAAATTATTATATTGTTTATGTATACTTTAACTTGACAAATCATATATAACATTAACACCAAGGGCCGAATCGAATAAGTCTCAATGAGACATAACTATAACATTGTTGATTAGGTCAAATCAACGTCTAAACATGTAACGAAGCTTCTTTAAGAAGGCATTCTAGAATCATTTGACTTGGAGTCATTTGATACATGTTAATGATGTTTTATGGACAAAAATTAACAATGTCATCTTTCTTGGAGAAAGGAGAACATGTAAGTGATTAATTAGGGATGATCCATACTGATGTATGTGGAACCTATCAGTTCACAAGCACATGAAGGTTATGTTTCGGAAAAGAGAAAACAAACTATATTAGATATAGTTCGACCATTCGATGAGAGGTCTAAATGAACTACTAGTCTCTTTTGGGAACACACAATTCTTGACTTCAACTTATACACTGAATAGGACGCTGTCAAAAGTTGTTGATAAGACACCATACTAGATATGGAAAGGGAGGGTCCCTAAATTTTTTTCATCAAAAATTGAGGTTCTAAAAGCTTCTCTGGCGAGATTTATCTCTATAAAGCTTGAACTCAAATGGGATAAAAGTTTCTTAATGGTATCCATAAGAAACTCGAGGGTACAACTTCTACGATCTATCTGAGAATAATATTTTGTTGCTCGAGATAGTGATTTTCTTGAAAAGAGTTATCTTTCCTAGAAAGTCAGTGGGAGCTCGGTTATCTTGAACGAGGTTCAAGCGGAACAACCAATGATGAATACTCAAGACTGGGTTGAGAGTATTCCTATGGTTTTGGAAACCATACCAGCCCTTGTAGGTCCAGAAGGCATATATCTCTTTTAGTCAGATACTTAGGTATCGTGATCAATGAGAGATATGAAGTCATGCTTTTGGAAAGCGATGAACCTTCGAACTATATCCAAGCTATGACGAGTGCAGCTACTAAAAAAAAAAAATTGGCATGGTGCCATATAATCCGAGATGATTTCAATGTTTGGTAATCAAGTTTGGAACTTGATAGATTTGCATCAAGAGGCTAGACCTATTGAGTGCAAATAGATCTTCAAGATCAATATAGACATGAATGGAAAACCTAGGGTTTTCAAAGCAATTTTGGTGGTAAAAGTTTTATATTCACGAGGTGGATTATGATCAATCTTTTTCACCAGTTGTTGTGATTTATTCATTCGGATTAACTTAGCCATTGTGACTCATCTTGATAATGAGTTATGGTAATACTGGATGTTAAAACTAACTTCTTGAATTGGATTCTAGAAGAGAATGTGTTTTAACACAGCAAAATAGTTTTATCGATCTTAATAAGGCTGAGAAATTATGCAAGCTTATAGTTCCATTTATGGAATAAAGAATACATATTGGAGTAGCAATCTTCAGTTCAATGAATCCATAGGATTTGGATTTCAGAGGAACTCAGAAGAGTCTTGTTTTACAAGAAGATCAGTGGGAGTTACGTTGTATTAATTGTGTTGTATGTCGGTAACATACTCCTTATTGGAAACAATGTTTATATGCTTAATTCTATTAAAGAATGGCTTGTATTATCGTGAACCATTGAATCGACAGAGGGCAAAGGATTACGATGCATAATCGAAGCACGACAGTGCTCGTATTCCGGACGAAGCGAGGGCAGAAGCTGAACAAGACGCGATTCCTCCCGATGAACAAGATAAGGTCCAAAGGCCTTGAATTCAGCAGACTCTGTCATAGCCAACTGATCCCAAAGAGCAGTGATTTCAGCATAAAATTCCTGAATGTTGCGATCATTCTGTGACAGAACACGAATTTCCCCTTCTAACTGAAAGCGAACAGATATATTGGTGCGCATAAATGTCTTCCCAAGTAGTCCCAAACCTCCTTAGCAGTTTCATATTTAGCCAATTGCACACCAATCTTAACATCGACAGAATTATTGATCCAAGTATAAAATTTTGGAATTGGCACAATCCCACTTATCAAGCAAATCATCATAATTATCAGTACCTGTTGTGGGAGCTTGAGCAACCCCAGAAACATATTTCCACATCTCTTTACCGCGAAGAAATTTTTTCATAACGTAGCTCCAATACGAATAGTTTTTACCATCCAAACGAACACCAATTGACTGCAACGAGTCCTCACTAGGAGCCATTGGAAAACAAGCGAAACCGAAAACACCAACAACCAAAACGAACAGAAAAAATTAATAAAAACGAACAGAAAAAAAAAGTGAGATTTAGATGATACCTGGCTCTGATACCATGTTAGGATTCATATAATCGAACAAGGATTAAAGGAAAGGAAAAGATAAACGTAGAAAACTTGTGGTATTAGAACAAAATTTAAGCGTGATCTAAAATATACAAGAGAGAGGCTTTATATAGCCAAAACACAAAGTACACCCTAATCTTATAAATATAATAACTAATATAAATATATGCTAACAAGTTGTACTGTATTAATTTGTTAAATACAGTAAAAAATAGATGGTTTAATAAAATATTAATAATTAAATAAAAAAATAAAAAAAACAGTGAAATTAGGTTTTGCCAAAAAAAATGGTGAGCATGCCTACTTTTTTCATATTTGCTTCGAATGCTAATTAATTTTTCAATTTTTTAGTGTTCAAGTCTAGTTTACGTGGCTCAATATGCACAAATTGTTAGAAAAAATGTAACAAACGGGATTAGTCACGACCGGAAAATTAAAACAAAAGAACGGAAAGTAAATGTTAGGATGCTGCCGAGGCGTTTGCACTTTCCGCAAATCAGTAAAGCCCCGTGTATTCTACGGTTAACAGGCTTTCTGACCCCAAAGATACAACGGCGAAGCGGGGATCGAACTTTTGCACACTGAATCGAACCCTCTCGGTTTGAATGGAAAAAGTTGAGAACAGAGCAACTATGCAAGTGATGGTATGAGATGCTGGATTTTTTCGTGCGTGAAATGATGCATGCTCGACTCCTTTTATAGACATCACTCAGAGGGAGTTACACCACTTGGAGTGGTTGAGGGCAGTTCCACCGAGTGGAGGGAGGCATCACTCCAACTGCTGCTGCCCACTAAAGCACTTATTAAACCATTAATTAATTCAGAAATTAATTAATATTCCAAAAGCATCTGGGCTTATAAACGAGCCCAAAGTATATTAATTAATGTGTTCAGTTGGGCCAATCAACCACGAGCCCAAAACACAATAATTCAAATAGCCTTTCAAATGTTCAACTGGGCCGAATAAAATCGAGCCCAAAACTTCAATCGGACCGTGTCCAAAAAGATAGGTACAGGCCGGCCCAATAATCCCAATTGGCCCAGTGGGCCCCGGGAAGCCCAGGTCCAGCCCAGAGTCCAATTGACCAAATCACCAAGGAGCCAGGACCAAGCCCAAGCCCAAGCCCAGGCCCAGGCCGAGGCCCGAGCCCGAGCCCGAGCCCGGGCCCGGGACGGGACGGGGCGGGTCGGGGGCAGGGCGCGCGCGTGTGGCCCTTGCCATGTACCGCTAGGGGTGCATGGACTTAGTCAACTTGTTGAACACTCATACTCTCTTATGACATTTAAAGAGAAATGACTTTTGGTATTCTTTCTATGTGGGATAGCATAAATCCCAATAAAATAATAATTGCTTCATTTACCAAAGTAGTATTTATGGCAATCTTTACACATTTATTTCTCACTCACCGATTAACGGATTTTGACGAAATAAAGTCTCATAATTACCTAGTAACACGTAGATAATTATAGTAACGATTAAACTCGAAATCGAATACATTTTATTAGTCATAAAAAATTACAAACTTCGGTCAAAAATACACTTGAATTATTTAAACTATACAAATAATTTCAACAATCCCCCACATGAGTGAAATCAATGCAAATGCCATGAGTGCAGACTCTTGTGCTCGGTTCTCGGAAGGATCTATTGCTTCTGGAAAGGTAGCTTGTGGCCTTGAACCTCCCTTAGTGAAAATCATCGGATGTACTGGCGGCCTAGTGGACGTGATGCCTTGAACTATTCCTCCGAAGTGTACAACTAGTCAATGATAGTCACACAACAAATCCCTATCAGTTTCCATTTCTCTGTTGTGTCCGTTTAGGCCCAGGACAACTCTTTGGATTCATAAATGTTTACTTTTGAAGCGGCCTTTACTTCACATTTATATAGGTGACCTCCCAGGATGAGTACCCTGAAATACTCCACCTTTCCGAGGTGTGGGATTCATTAAAAGTCTCAACGACTTAACCTTTACCACATTTCAGGTTCTAGCACTTATTTGCTCATAGGGATGGAAACGGAAATCTTTATTTCCAAGTGCTTAACTGAACTAGCATGACTTAGTTTTCCCTTTGAACCAAATTCGTGGGATCTCCACTCAGCATGGTAGGGTTACCGCCATGGTCATTCTTTAGTTGTGGTTTTTCAAACCCATTCCCTTTAGCAACACACTTAATTGATATCTAGTCATCCCTTTCGTCAAAGGGTCGGCTAAGTTTTCCTGTGACTTAACATAGTCTAAGGAAATCACTCCATTTGTGATCAATTGCCTAACGGTGTTATGTCTTCGACGTATGTGTCGAGATTTTCCGTTATACATATTGCTCTGTGTTCTCGCTATAGCCGATTGGCTATCACAGTGCATCATCACTGGAGACACAGGCTTTTTCCAACATGGAATATCTTCTAAGAAGTTTCGAAGCCATTCAGCTTCTTCACCGGCTTTATCCAAAGCGATGAACTCCGATTCCATGGTGGATCGGGCTATACAAGTTTGTTTCGTGGATTTCCACGAGACTGCTCCGCCTCCTATACAGAAGACATAACCGCTAGTCGAATTTGATTCCTTTGAATCCGAGATCCAACTAGAATCACAATATCCTTCAAGTACACTAGGATATATTGTGTAGTATAGTCCATAATCTCGAGTGTGTTTCAAGTATTTTAATACTCTTTTCAGAGCATCCCAATGTTCATGACTTGGATTGCTCGTGTACCGGCTCAGTTTGCTAACAGAATAAGCCAAATCAGGACGAGTACAATTCGTTAGATACATTAGACTTCCGATCACTCGGGAGTAATCCAACTGAGCTACCGGTTCACCCGTATTGACTGATAAGTTGATACTTCTGTCAATCGGAGTCCTACATTCAGGACCATCAAGGGCATTGAACTTTTTGAGCACTTTCTCAGCATAGTGAGATTGTGACAAAACAATTCCTTCTTCGGTTTTGCTAATCTTAATCCCTAGGATTAAATCAGCAACTCCTAAATCTTTCATGTCAAATTTTTTTTTTAACATGTTCTTAGTGTTTGTGATTTGATCACGGTTACTTCCCATGATTAGCATATCGTCCACATAGAGACATACTATCACAAATTCTGTCGGAGCACCTTTAATGTACACGCATTTATCACATTCGTTGATTTTGAAACCATTTGACAACATAACATTGTCAAACTTCAAGTGCCATTGTTTAGGAGCTTGTTTTAGTCCGTACAACGACCTTATCAGTTTACACACCTTTTTCTCTTCACCAGGTGCAACAAACCCTTCAGGTTGATCCATGTAAATTTCTTCTTCTAATTCACCATTTAGAAACGCAGTCTTAACGTCCATTTGGTGAATTTCAAGATTGTGCAATGCAGCAATCGACACTAACACCCGTATGGATGAAATCCTAGTCACAGGTGAGTACGTGTCAAAGAAGTCATGACCTTCTTTTTGCCTAAAGCCTTTGGCTACCAGCCGAGCTTTAAACTTATCAATCGTTCCATCGGCTCTATATTTTTTCTTTAGAATCCAACGACATCCTAAAGGCTTACAGCCGGGAGGAAGATCAATTAATTCCCACGTATGATTTTGCATGATGGACTCTATTTCGCTATTAATAGCTTCTTCCCAAAGTGGTCCATCTGGGCTAGCTAGAGCTTCACCATAAGAGTTCGGCTCATCGTCCAACATGTACGTGATAAAGTCAGGTCCAAACGACTTAGCTCTTTTGACTCTTTTACCACGTCTTTGTTCTGTAACTACATCATCACCAGGTTCATTACTTGGTGGTACAAAACTCTCTTCACGAGTTCTTTTGTAAGAACTTGGACCAGCTCCATCTTTGCTCGGAAAGATGTTCTCGAAAAACGATACATTTCTCGACTCAATTGTAGTACCTTTAGTCACTTCTGGATTTTCAGAATAGTGTACTAGAAATCGGTACGCCATAAAAAATTACAAACTTCGGTCAAAAATACACTTGAATTATTTAAACTATACAAATAATTCCAACACAAATGGGTAGCATTGAAGACGCTCTCTTAATTGCCATTACAAACTTCTTCCTTTTGTATTACAATGTTCCTTAACATTTTTGTTATAAGAACAAAAAAATGTGGTTGAATTTTCATAAATTTCGAATAATTCTGTTCATTTGAGGTGACGAGCATTAGCAAAGCTTATTCGAAAATCCAACACGAGGAATCTCATATTTGACCCATGGAAGCCTTAGAGCCAATGAAACCAAATGACACTAATAATTAAATTCTTCTGTATATATTCTTTCTTTCAGTCTCAACTTTTGTCGCATAAGTAGACTTCAAAGGCCACAAGCCCACAAGACTTTCTCCACCATGTGATGTGCATAATGCAATCATCATCATCACAATCCCCACAAACTCAACTACTACTCCCTAATTACGTACATAATTTATCTACTTGATTACATTATACTATTTCATTAATAAAAAATATTCACTTGAACAATACAAGTCAACAAAATTCATGTACCATTGATGGTGACGTTTGTTATAAAATATTTATAATATAGTATATAGTACCTATTAAAATAACTAATTATTAATTTATTATTTCTTTCGAGAACTAATTAAAATTAATTAACTAGATGACAAGTGCTATTCATATTATTACGTAAAACAATTCAGATACGTATATAAAACTAAAAAAGACAACACCTACTTCAACTACTATCGGTCTCCCTAACGACTCACGTAGTTTACGATTTCTTAATGTTGTAATGAATCAAGTGATAGTAGGTAGTCAGTCGTCGATAAAATCAACAAAATTATATATTCAAAATTTTCCTCTTATGTATCGGCAAAATTTTCCTCTTATGTATCTTACATTCCCGAAGACTTTCTCTCAGTAAAGTCATCGACCCGTCATAACTCTATCGGCAAAATTCATTGACGACCACTTATCCATTAAGCCCCCTTCACCATTTTCGAGCAACGGTTAAGAAAGAAAGTCGTAAACAACTCAATAAGAATAATATATAGAATCTGATATTTTTTATAAAGTGTATAAACAAAAGTGTATTAAGAAGTGTCGAGTTTTATTCGAATTGCACCACACCCTTTTATGTCTCAATATGTCCATCAATTTTAAGGTTTTGAGCTTAGGGAGTAAGTAACCTCCTCTCATGAAATTTTGCTTGGAATTGTTTGAAAAAGAAAACTTCATTTAATCTGTTCAAAAATAACTTTGCTTAGAATTTTTACTTAAACGGATAAATAAACATGTTTTTAATAATTAATATGGCTATCTCTCAATAATAGCTATAGACACGCTTTTATATTAATTTTATTTTTCAAATTTTAAATACAATTTTATTATTATTTTTGGTAAAAAATTATAAAAATAAAATTTTATTTTTGTGCCCAGTAAATATGTCTATTTATTCGGATTGATGGAATTTTTCTTATTTAGCCTACATGATATCTTGAAATAAATTATCATTATATTTTTCATTTATATTGTTTTATTGGATTTTTTTACTCCGATATTGTAATATTTTTGTATTTAATCGTGTCTAACCCGAGGTGATTATTTTTTATCAAATATTCGAGGTTATAACAAAATATTTGTACCGGTTAGGTATTTGTCTATTTGAGTACCCAAACCCATTAATATGAGGTAAAAAATCGAGATACGAAAACCATTTTTAAGAATATCTAATTCAGGTACCTACATACTCGATAATATATGCTTAAATTACTCGATTAGATAATTAATTACTATATATATATATATATATATATATATATATATATATATAATTTAAAGTTGAGCTTACAATTCTAATGTCTTGCTAACCACAACAAATTTATAGCATTTAATATCCATGTCTAATTGGGATAACGATAACATAAAACAGAATATGTTAAAAATGCAGAACTAATAGAATATTCAAAAATTTTGGATAAATTAAATAAACTAGTACCACTTCCTCGTGCTATGCACGTGATTTATTTGTTTGAAATAATCTAAAATTTTATTTAATCTCCAATGTATTTCGCCAAAATTTATTAATAAACTAAAAAATTATTTTATTTAATAATCTAACTCTCACTTAAATTTGTAAATTCGTATTAATCTTAACCGTTATCTCAATTATAAAATTTTATTATTTTCAAGGATTACGCCTGTTTGATGTAATTTATAGTATGTAAGCTTCTTGGGACATAGCTGAGTGGTAAGGTTTGTGGTGATGTTTGTGTAATTCCCCGGCGACGCAGAGTTCGAATCTCGAATATCACAAATTTTCATTAAAATATTATGAAGTTAGTCTTGGAATTAGACTTATTGGCTCTCTCCAACATGTGTCTGCAACTCGAGCACATCCCTCGATTTACCTCATACCCGATTGAGGAGCCTCTGATCTGGTGGGAGAAGAGTTTCTCGTCTCTGCATTCCGTTTCTCGTTGTCTCTGCATTTCTCGAGTGTCAAACGCATCCAACAAATACCTAAAACCGGTGGGGTGAAAATCAAAATAAATGGAAAATAAAAATTATAAAGATGAAAAATAAATAAAAATATAAAAAAAAAATTGAATTTACTTGTTCAAAACATGAAGGGGATGACATAAATGTAATTATATTAATATAACGTAACGTGCAAAACAAATTTTACAGAACTGAATTAGGGATAAACTAAAAATTAAAAAAAATCTAGTCGAACATAACTAATACCTCGACAATTTGATTTTGGAATCTGCGAAAAAATCATAATTAATACATAAAAATAAAAAAATCAAGGAAAAAAATGAATGAATAGAATAACGTATACATGTAAATCGATTCAATGTTTAGAAAAATAAAAAAGAACATACGAAACCAGATTAGAAAAGAAAATAATATACCTAAAATGTATGATCAATTTTTTTTAACTCCGGTGGATTAGAGAATAGGAGATATTAATGGAATAAAAAATAATTTTGAGAACAGAAAAATATTAATTATTATTACCAGAAATATATAATTTCATATTAATATTTAGAAATATATATAATTTAAATATGCTTAATAATATTACTATTTAGAATTTATAATTTTTTCATTTATAATTTATAGTGTGAACACAATATTATTATTGGTTTTCTATTCATTAGTAGATTCTGAAATTATATATGTATAAATGGTTATACCTTTAGTATCCCCCACAAAATTTATAAAATTGGATTTTTTGACTTAAAAGCAAGATTTGCAATTAAAACGCTAGAACAAACAATCAGAATTTCTGATAATACACAAACAATTAGATTATTGTCAAAAAGGGACTTAGCTCCTTTTAAAAATTATAAATTTATCCATAATGGGTTAATTCAAGTAGCATTTAAACCCTTAACCTTGTTAGGTGTAAATTCGAGTATAATGGCATACGTAAGAGATGACAGATGTAGAGATTTTAAACCTTCTTTAGCCGCCTTAATTGAAACTAGTTTATGTCATGGACCAGTTTATTTCGATGTGTCCCCAAATTTAACTCTCTCAATGACAGATAGTAATTTACAAGATGATATATATATATATATATATATATATATATATATATATATATATATATATATATATATATATATATATATAAACAAAATTTTATATTGATAAAAAAGTAAATATAAATATAAAATGCATATATAAATATAATAACAATATACATAAATTATAAATATATATAATAATGTATTGTATGTACTTATTATATAAATATAAAATTAATTTTAATACATAGAAATATATAGTAAATATACATTGTATATAAATATAAAATAGGTATATAAACATTAAAAAAATAAAAATAAAAATAATTTTGGATAATTTTAGGTAACAAAAAAGTATTGGATACCTAAATTATTAAAACGAGTTGAGGTTTGGAATTACCTTATTTGATTACCAGTCTGAGTATTGAGTACTAAATTTATTAAAACTAATTGAGATTTGAGATGAAAAAATTTCATTAACCAGGCACTGAATATCTACAAAATCGGATGCGGGTATCTCATCTATACCATACTGAAATGTCACCTTTCATACCTAGACCTGTAAATGGGGCGGATCTGAAGCGGATCGACACTGATTCGTACCCGTTTAATAATTTAAATTTTAGATTCGTCCCGCTCCACGACCCGCCGGATCATCGAAAACTCAATCAAAATCCGTATCCGACGGATCAACGGGTTTTTTCGACCCGTTTTAAAATTATAGTAATCTTTTTTTAATAACATCTCAATAACAAAATAATATAAATTCATCCATGATTTATAAATTCACAACAAATAAAATTTTAATTGTTCAAAAGAAAATTTTAATTGTTCAAAATGCTTCTTAACAACGAACTAAAATACTAAAAAATCAAATCTCTTATTATTATTAAACGTCCTCTTAATTGTTTAGGTTATAAAAATATAATTAATTTATTAATATATATATATATATATATATATATATATATATAATATGTTAAATTATTTTTTTAGAGGGTCGGGTCATTAAAGGATCGGGTTGGCCTTGTTCCGTATCCGATCCATTTATAAAACGGGTAAACGGATCGGGTCGTAAAACAGGTAAATGAGTCAAATATTACGATTCATACCCGTTAAAAAGCCACGAATCTGGAGCGAATCTAAATAAAATCCGCTCCATTTACAAGTCTACTCATACCCTTGTATTTGCAAAAAAAAAAAAAACAAATCTCAAATAAATTTGGACCAATACAATAGTTGGAAAAGTCAAAGAATATACAAAAATGGATTAATTTATTTATTCAAAAAACAAATGTACTGTATAATTAAATTTGATGTGTAATGTGTTAGCCAAATGTACAATTTCTCGTTTTGTATTTATTTTGGTCTAAAAGATTGATTCCTCATGAACTAACTAAAATTCTCAATTGTTTTGTTTGGGTTAATTCCAATTCTCAATCAATAATTAACCTTTGATGTCCATATAGAACTTATTATTTTGGACTTACTCTAAGTCCATTTCAGTTCAATACAGTTGATAGAGAGCATATGACCTTGGTAGAAGGAGTTGGGCCTCGGCTATTGTTCGTCTATCGGCGTCGAGGTCGGGCTTAAGCCTGTTATGGGCCTGAAGTTTTTATTAATTATTATTCAATTTATTTTAGTTTATTTGTGTTTTTATTTTTTCAATTAGGATTCTTATTATGTTTCAGTTCTAATTTTGGTAGCAGATACAATAGTATTTAATAGTTGTTGTTAGGGTTCAGAATACTATTACGTGAGATTTAAATTGAATTTAAGTCTTAGGCTGGCAAACGATTCTTCGTTTGATTTTCGGCACTTATCAATTGGTCCGACCTGCCGGATCCCGATCTCGACACCATGACCTTCACACGATCAAACTCAGAAAGGTTGGACAAACTGAAATCTGATCAAGACGCTATGAGAAAGGAGATGAGTACAGAATTTACCGCCCTTGAGAACATGCTGGGAGACATCACGTGCAACCTAAACCAACTGCATCCGTCGAATTCCGACTCGTCAACGGAAGATACTTCAGAAACACGGGACGCGTCAAAACCAATTGACCCCGTCCGAGGGGCGATGAATCCATCTCAACTTCCCGTTTTTGAGGGGACTGATCCGATAGGTTGGCTTACTCGTGCCAGCCAGCAGTTTGAGATTCAATTCACAGGATCGGATTTAAAAGTGGCGACAACGGTGATATTGAATGAGGGGCCAGCCCTCTATTAGGCAAATTGGTTTCGGTCACGTCGACCAGGCGTTACGTGGGAGGAGTTCTCGACAGCTTTGGTCGCTCGTTTTGATACCAAGTTTAAAGGCAGCTCTTATGAAGGACTGGCGGACATAAAATAGACTAAGGGGGTGTACAAGTATGCAACTTTGTTTGTGCAGTTGCCAAGCCAAGTACCTGGACTCTCTGATGATCACTACCTTGGGTATTTTATGAAGGGGTTGAAGGATTCCATACGTAGTTCACTTAGGTTGCTGCACCCGAGAGATCTTGAAACGGCTATGGAACTGGCAAGGAACGTGGAAGATAATTTGGTAGTGCAGGCAGGGGGACCTCAATTTCCATGTTATAGCAGCCCAGCACCACGGGTAAATATTACTGTTCGTTCGTTCTCTTCATCTAGAGCTGCAAAATCGGGCGGGTTAGGCCCGACCCGCCCGGGCCCGCCCGACCATCGGGCCGGAAGTAGCCCGGCCCGCCCAACCCGTTAAAAAACCCTCCCGACCCGTACAGGAAGCGGGCCAGGCCCGAATTAAGTTTTTTTAGCCCATGAACCCGCTCGGACCGGCCCGCGCTACTGACCCGCCCGACCCGAACCCTCCAGCCCGCCCAGCCCGCTCCATCCTTAGCACAAAATTCCCAGCCCACCTTAAAATTATAGTGCCAAACTCAAGCCCAATAATACCTCAACATTATAACAGCCCAAATACTCTACAATTATTTAAATTCAACAGATTATTACAGCCCAAATATCTTAAAATTATTTAAATTCAGTTCAGCCCAACTTATAATTACCCACTCTATAATATTATATACAAAACTAGCCCAAAACAATATTAATAATATTTATTTATTTATTAAATTTAATAAAATAAAAATAATTAAAAATTATAAATATAGCCAGCCCGCCTGGCCCGCCGGACCCGCAACCCTCACAATTTGCCCGGGCCGGGCTCGGGCTGACACAACCAAAACCCGCGGCCCAGCTTGCCCGGCCCGCTCCATCGCGGGCCGAATTACGAATCCACTTCTCCTAGCCCGTGACCCGCCAAACCCAGCCCGGCCCGCCCGGGCACGCCCGTTGTGCAGGTCTATCTTCATCTATTGCAACGACACCGTCTAGTGGCAACAATGATAATTCTGGGGGCAGATTCACTAAAGGATCTGAGCGAGCTTTCTCGGCTCAATATGGGTTTTCAGGATAGTCCACAGGCCGAACTCGATTTACGCGCTTGTCTCCACAAGATTTTGCGAACTTGCGAGCTAAAAGTTTATGTTTTCGTTGCAAGAAATCGTACACTCCAGGGCATGAGTGTCCTCTTAAGCAGCTGCGCGTTATGTTGGCCGAGGAGGATGAGGAGACAATAGACTTAGAGCCCGTTTGAACGAGTTTATTTAAAAGAGCTTATAAGATGTTACGTCTTATAAGTTGTTTTAAGAGCTAATAAGCTGTTATGTCTTATTTAATAAATAAGTTGTTAAACCGTTTGAATAAAATAGATATATAAACTTATAAGATGTTAATTTGTTTTGCAATTTAAGATCTTATATAAATAAAATTACCAAAAATAAATTGTTATATATATATATATATATATATATATATATCAGGTAATAATTTTAAGGGTATTTTGGTCTTTTATTGTTTAAGTTACAAGAGCTTATAAGCTGTTTAAAAAAAAGTACATCACCCCTTACTTTTTTTTAAAAAGCTTATAAGCTGGTAAACATTTTATTTTCAAGTTTTTTAAGATCTTTTTTAAAAACTTTACCAAACAAATTTTAGGATCTTATAAGCTGTCTTAAAGAGCTTATAAGCTCAGCCAAACATGCTCTTACAACATGCCGAATTTGTTGAGGCCTCAAAATTGGAAGGGCAAACTGCTGAAGACGACGAGCCACCCACGGTAGAAGGAGCTCTTCCGATATACTCCATGGCGGGCATCACAAGTCCACGCACGATGCGACTGCGGGGAGTGATCAGGGGACGAACTGTGAAAATTCTGATAGATAGTGGGGCTATCTATAATTTTATCTCAGCTGGGCTCGTACCAATCTTGGGATTGAAGTCTGACTTAACCAGAAGATTTGGAGTTCAATTAGGTGATGGGCGCAGGCAAGAATCTGAGGGAATTTGCAAGGCAATAACCGTTTCTTTGTCGGGTTGCGAGGTTATTGCTGATTGTTATGTGTTTGCTTTGGGAGGCGTTGACGTCATTTTAGGCGTTGCCTGGTTGGACAATTTGGGAGATGTACGCATCAATTTGGAAAATATGACCATGAAATTCAAGTGGGAGGGTAACAACGTTGAACTAAAAGGGTATCCCACCCTCTGCCCTGGTCCCATGGGAATACGGGCGTTGGTGCGCACTCGAGATACTAACTTTTGGGCGGTTGTGTTGGACGGAGCTGACCCGAAGTTGGCGGACACTAATATTAAGTTGTTCGATAAGTTATTGCGACAATTTGAAGAAGTTTTTGGGGAACCTAAGGGACTTCCACCCAAAAGATCGACAGATCATCGGATTGAACTATCGCCCGGGGTAGGTCCAGTTTCCGTGCGACCATATCGTTACGGACACGCCCAGAAAGATGAGATAGAAAGGTTAGTGTTTGATATGTTGTTAGCTGGATCATTCAACCAAGCTCTAGCCCATTTTCCAGTCCAGTGTTGCTAGCGAAAAAGAAGGATGGTAGTTGGCGATTTTGTGCGGATTACAGAGATCTCAATAAGGTGACGGTGCCCGAAAAATACCCTATTCCCGTTATACAGGAGTTTTTAGATGAGTTGGCAGGAGCATCAGTCTTTTCAAAAATTGATCTTCGTTCAAGATACCATCAGATCAGGGTGACAGACTAAGATATCCCTAAGACAGCTTTTCGAACTCATAGTGGTCATTATGAATTCTTGTGATGCCATTTGGATTAACCAATGCCCAAAAACTTTCCATTCTACGATGAACGATTTGTTCTGATCGTATTTGAGAAAGTTTGTCTTAGTATTTTTTGACGACATACTAATATACAGCCCCTCTTGGGCTGATCATCGAGCACATCTTGAGTTGGTACTAGGAATCTTGAAGGCTAATCATCTTAAGGCGAACCAGATGAAGTTTGCCTTTGGTTGTTTGAAGGTGGAGTACCTTGGGCATATTATTTCAGCTGAAGGCGTGTCGATGGATCCAATTAAGATTAGTGCAGTAGTGTAATGGTCGCGACCGAGTTCAGTACGCGAGGTACAAGGATTTTTGGGGCTGGCTGGTTATTACTGGCGTTTTGTGCGGGAGTATGGCCTGTTGGCACGACCCCTTACCAATCTTCTCAAGAAAATAGCCCCGACCAAGTTTGAATGGCCGAGCGAGGCAGAGACATCTTTTCAGCGGCTGAAAATAGCGCTGACTTCAGCCCCAGTATTAGCTATGCCGAGGTTTGAACGACAATTTGTGATAGAATGTGATGCTTCAGGCTCTGGCATTGAGGCTGTGATGATGCAAGAAGGGCGCCCGATCATTTATTTTAGCAAGTCTTTCGCTGACCGCACTCTTTCTATGTCGACATATGAGAGAAATACTGGGTTTGGTGTTAGCCGTCCAACATTGGCGACCATATATAATTGGTAGGCGGTTCATCGTACAAACGGATCATCGAAGTTTGAAGCATCTCCTAAATCAAAAGATTGTAACCCCATCGTAACAATTATGGGTGGATAAACTGTTAGGGTATGATTTCATGATCGAATATAAAACAGGGGTCTTTAATGCAGCCGCAGACGCGCTGTCTAGACGTGGAGCAAGTGGTGAATTAGCAGCCTTAAGTGGGCCTGATGAAGGTATCGGTACACCGATCCGATCGATATACCGTGTGTGCGGAAGCGTGCAAAGCATATAAATCTATCATGCTTGAATCTTAGTACACATATAATGTGTATAAGAACACATATAAACATATATATATATATATATATATATATATATATATAAGGATCAACGAGTTCTTACATTTAATTATGAAGTGATTCGTTGCTATCGATGAGGTGGTGTTGAGTCGATTGAACCACCTCAATGGATCAGCCTCGAATTGTTCAACTTTGGAATGACCTTGTCACGCCTTTGGATCGCCCAGATGTTGAAGCCGCACAAATGGCCTGGCCTCTACGTGTTGCACACGAACCCGGATGACGAACTTGCTTGATCAGGTTGATTCTCCAAGAACAACCTCTTTTCTCTCTATTTGTGTATGTGAATTTCGTGGGTAATGTTATTGTGTGATGAAAATCTGATTTTCATCCATATTATAACCTCATTATTCACCACAATACTCCCCTTAATAACCTTCAAAATAATGGGCATCATAATGCACCATTAACATGCAAAAGGGGTTACAAAGGAGGTGAAATGTCATGCCACATACACCTGCCACTATGCATTGTATGTGGTCCCACTTGCTTGTGTGGCATGCCATGTCACACTATGTGACATGCATCCATGCAAGCCATGCATCCCATGCATGTTTATTAAATCCACGTAAATATTGATTCTAAATCAATATATTTATCAAGCAATGTATATCAATATCGAGCTCGTGTGTGACCTTGTAGGTATGATTATCGATCAATATTATATTGCTCCCAGCAATTAATATTATCGAATAATCATTTAACATCCATAGACGACCTTATGACTTTATTGATTGCACACGTAGGATCGAAGGACATATCCCAATAATCTCCCACTTGGTCTTCAGAGTCAGTGTGCTGCCAACTTCCTGTTGTCACTTTATGTCTAAGTTTGAACTTGAGGCATGACTCGAGTCATCCTCAATCGGTTCAAACCTTTCTTGACTTTGAGACAGAATGTAAAACCAGATTTATCATTATGATACGAATTCGGACGTGGCCACGTGTTTTCCACAGTCTCGACTCTCCAAGTGGCCGGTAAGACATGTATCCCATTATAAAATGGAGGACAATCCCATCTTGTCAATCCAAGCTCTCCCACTTGCTTCCTGATATACCCAATAACAAGTTTTATAACCTTCTTTTACGAAAGGTGTTTACTTGTATCAAAGTATACCATTTCACAATGGAATCACTCTGGACTACTCAGGTCAGAGGAAATTGCTCGACGGTCAATGAAATAGTATTATGACTCGAAATCTTAAATACTATTTCAGTCGGGTCTGTTCGATCATTAACTCCCAGCTAATATCTATGTAATTGTACTTGATGTCCCACCTCACTAGCCCATGAAGCGGCGCTATAGTACACATTACAATCTAGTTCATTGTATTATCAGTTTGTCCGTACTCGATGATACGAACTAGGAACAATTTTATGATTTAATTATATTAGTTCAACAATTGGGACTTCATTTATGTGGTAAATCGACCTCATAACCCAATTAACATAATTTAATCATTTGGACAATTCATACAATTTAAACCACAATTATATGAAGAAATTATTGAATATCATAAAAGATACGTGGATGTTTACATAAACTCCAAAAGAAGACAATACAGTAATAGGAATCACAGCCCATCTCTAATATATCGTATCCCTATTGCAGTCGTATGAGCATCATGCTTTGACTGCTGGAGTGGTTTAGTTAACGGGTCTGCAACATTATCATCAGTTGCAACTTTATTTATCTCGATGTCTCTACGACTAACTATCTCCCTGAGAATGTGGAACTTCCTGAGCACATGTTTGGATTTGTGGTGCTCTCTAGGCTCCTTGGCTTGCGCGATAGCTCCACTATTATCACAATAGAGAGCTATCGAATGGGCCGAACTATGTACGACACCGAGCTCATCTAAGAACTTTCTCATCCAAACGGCCTCCTTTGCTGCTTCTGATGCAGCAATGTACTCCGCTTTTGTAGTAGAATCAGCTACGGTGGGTTACTTGGAACTCTTCCAGCTCACCGCACCTCCATTCAGACAAAATACAAAACCGGACTGAGACCGGAAATCATCTTTGTCTGCTTGGAAGCTTGCATCCGTATATCCTGTCACAACCAACTCTTTTTGTCCTCCAAAGACAAGAAAAATACTCTTTAGTCCTTCTAACGTACTTAAGAATATTCTTGGCCGCAGTCCAATGCGCCTCACCTGGGTTTCCTTGAAACCGACTCGTCATGCTCAAAGCATACGATACATCCGGTCGTTTACATATCATGGCGTACATTATAGACCCTATTGCCGAAGCATAAGGAATGTTTTCCATCTTCCTTTGCTCATCAGGTCCCGAAGGGCACTGCCTCTTGCTCAGAGATGTACCATGAGTCATTGGAATGAGACCCTTCTTGGCGTCTTTCATTCCGAACCTGTCAAGCACCTTATCAATATAGGTTGCTTGACTAAGTCCAAGCATCCTTTTTGATCTGTTCCGACAGATCTTGATGTCCAATATGTACTTTGCTTCTCCAAGATCCTTCATTGAAAACCATCTTCCAAGCCATTCTTTAACAGAATTAAGCATAGGAATATTGTTTCCAATAAGGAGTATGTCATCGACATACAACACAATGAATACAACGTAACTCCCACTGACCTTCTTGTAAACACAAGAGTCTTCCATGTTCTTTTGAAATCCAAACTCTTGTATGGATTCATCGAACCGAAGATTCCAGCTCCGAGATACTTGCTTTAATACATAGATGGATCTATTAAGCTTGCATGCTCTCTCAGCCTGATTAGGATCGATAAAACCCTCTGGTTGTGTCATAAACACATCCTCTACTAAATACCCATTCAAGAAGGCGGTTGTAACGTCCATTTGCCATATCTCATAATCATAATGAGCAGCAATGGCTAAGAGAATCCGAATGGATTTAATCATAGCAACTGGTGAAAAGGTTTCATCATAAACCACCCCGTGAATTTGTTTATATCCTTTTTCCACCAACCATGCTTTGAAAACACTAGGTTTTCCATTCATGTCTGTTTTTATCTTGTAAATCCATTTGCATCCAATGGGCCTAGCCCCTTTAGGAAAATCGACCAAGTTCCAAAGTTGATTTTCAGACATTGATTCCATTTCGGATTTCATGGCACCCTGCCATTTCTCGCAATCTTGACTCGTCATAGCTTGGATATAGGTCGAAGGTTTATTGCTTTCTAAAACCATGATTTCATAGTTCTCATTTGTCAGAATACCTAAGTATCTGTCAGGTTGAGTTCTAATCTTTCCGGACCTTCGAGGGTTAGGTGTGGTTTCTAAAACCACTGGAGTACTCTCGACCAAGTCTTGAGCCTCCATCTCAGTTTGTTCTTCTTGAACCTCGTTCAAGTCTTCTTGAACTTCGTTTAGTTCAACTGAGCTCCCAATTACTTTCTTGGAAAGATATTCCTTTTCAAGAAATACACCATCTCGAGCAACAAAGACTTTTTTCTCGGATTGGTTGTAAAAGTGGTACCCTCGTGTTTCTTTTGGATAACCCACAAAGAAACATTTATCCGATTTGGGTTCAAGCTTTGTAGAGATATTTCTCTTCACGTAAGCTTCACATCCCAAACCTTGATATAAGACAAGTTAGGGACCTTCCCTTTCCATACCTCGTATGGTGTCTTATCAACAGCTTTTGACGGTGTCCTATTCAGTGTATAGGCCGCTGTTAAAAGTGCGTGTCCCCAAAAAGATTTTGGTAGTTCACTAAGACTCATCATCAATCGAACCATATCTAATAAGGTTCTATTCCTCCTTTCGGAAACACCATTCATCTGGGGTGTTCCTGGTGGAGTGAGTTGATATAAAATACCACAAGTCATAATATGATCATCGAATTCTTGGCTAAGATATTTACCACCTCGATCCGATCGAATGGCTTTTATCTTCTTACCAAGTTGATGCTCAACTTCATTTTGGAATTCTTTGAATTTTTCAAAGGCTTCCGACTTATGCCTCATTAAATAGACATAACCATATCTACTTAAGTCATCGGTAAAAGTTATGAAGTAGAAATAACCTCCACGTGCTTGTGAGCTCATTGGACCACATACATCAGTATGGATTAAACCCAATAGATCACTTGCAAGTTCTCCTTTTCCTAGAAAAGGTGACTTTGTCATTTTTCCCATCAAACACCCTTCACATGTATCAAATGACTCAAAGTCAAAAGATTTGAGAATGCCTTCTTTAAGAAGTTTCTCTACACGTTTAATGTTGACGTGGCCTAATCGACAATGCCAAAGGTATGTTTCATTGAATTCATTCGATTTGGCATTTTTGGTATTAATGTTATATATATGATTGTCAAGTTGAAGTATATATAAACCATGTTCTAATCGTGTCGTACCATAGAACACTCCACTTTTTGAAATAGTAAATAAACCATTTATTATAGTGAAGGAAAATCCTTCAGTATCCAATACTGAAATAGAAATGATGTTCTTGGTAATACTTGGTACGAAATAAACATTATTCAATACTAAAACAAGGCCCGAAGGCAAACACAAATAATAAGATTCTACGGCTAATGCAGCGACCCTCGCTCCATTTCCAACCCGCAGATCGACATCTCCCTTTACCAAAGTTCTACTTCTTTGCAGTCCCTACACATGTGAAACAATGTGAGCACCGCATCCGGTATCCAATACCCAAGAAGAAGAATTTGTAAAGATTATGTCTATGACATAAATACCTGAAGATGAAGGAACGACACCGTTCTTTACATCCTCCTTGAACTTAGGGCAATCTCGCTTGTAGTGTCCAACACTCTTGCAGTAGAAACACTCAGATTCCCCAGGAACCTTAGAAGCTTTCAAGAATCTTTTGGAAGGAGCTGCCACAGCTTTCCCTTTCCCTTTGCCTTTCACTTCCTGTTTCTTAATCCCCTTAATCTTTTTGGTACCTCCTTCCCGAATCATAAGAACTTCCCTCCTAGGGTCCTTCTTAATCGCCGGCTCATCAGCCTTAAGTATCCCATGGAGCTCATGAAGCGATTTCTTCAGTCCATTCATGTGGAAATTCAGCCTAAAGGCATCATAACCATCATGAAGAGAATGGAGAATAAAATCGGTAGCCAACTCGTCATCATATGCAAAACTGAGACGAGCACTTGAAGCAAATAATCCAATCATTTGATGCACATGTGGTCCCACAGGTTTACCCTTTTCCAGCCTAGCTGTAGCTATAGCCCGGGTGACACCGAAGCGCTCAATCCTAGCCTGTTCCCCGAAAATGCTTTTGAGCTCTTCTATGATGTCATAGGCTTCCATGAACTCGAATTGTTTTTGCAACTCGGGTACCATGGATGCCAACATCAAACATGTCACCTCATTTGAGGCTTTCTTATGAAGGGCATATGATGCCTTTTGGACATCCATGCCCCCATCAGCGGGAAGCATGGGAAGGGGTTTGTCCAACACACTTTCCTTTTCTTCGTATTTGAGGACTATCCTCAAGTTACGTTGCCAATCAAGGAAATTGGTGTTGTTCAACTTTTCTCTATCCAAGATAGAGTTGAACTTGAATTAAGTTGAGATAGACATATTATACTACAGAAGAAAGATAAATAACGTAAGTAAACATTCACAAAGCGGTAAACAAATAAGGTTGTCTAGCAAAACTACTCTATTTGTTCCATTTTGCTCATTCGATATCCAATATCGTCGTTCCCAATTATCTCAATGTAAAAAACGTGATAAATCGTAAGTGAAAACTCGAGGTTTTCTAACTAGCGATCTTATCATGCAATTGAAGCCCTATCTCTCATTAAAATGAGGGAGCCAACCAGGCAATCGATTCACGCTATCCAATGGCTCGAAAGTCTATAATTTGTGTCATTGATGAACTTAAGTGTTTTGGATTAAATCACTCCCCGAGGTGTAAATAATCCTAACGTTAGAATCCATCAAATGAAAGACAAATTAGGCATTTGTTTTTTAAATTTTAATAAATTAGAACAAAACGATCCCAAGACCCTCATCTTGCGAATCCTTAAGCCGACTGAGTCCGCACTTAAGAACTCCAAGATAGGTAGACATCCCATGTCAATGACATCTAATGTCACTCTCGGTCGATGAGAGTCCCATTCTCATCTCATGTCTCGATACCCACGCCTGCAGTGGATTTATCGATGAGAAAACCAAACTCACGTGTAAGGGTCTAACCCTTACTCCCACTTATCCCAAGATAACAAGTAGTACCCCGCTAAGGCGGACCAACCAACTTATGATCGAGGGTTTCATGAGTGTGATGTTTTGGACAAGACATTATACTCATTATTTTGAGAACTTGCATGCATAGGTGTTTATATGTAAGTTGAATATTTATAACATAAAACAATTAAATACGTAATCGAAAGGCCCCTAGAACCTCACAACTCTCAAAAGAAAAGAATAAAAGCAACAATAAAGGCCTTGAACATCTTCTGGTCTGGTCCGTGCCCGCCATTTCAGTTCCGCGCCCGCCGATTGAGGTCAACCTTAGTCTATACCCATAAAACCACGAACGGCGCCCGCCGTTTCACAAACGGCGGTCGCCGAACACCACCGGCGGTCGCCGTTTCCAAAACGGCGCCCGCCGAAAGGGTAAAAAACCAATCTGACCCAAAATTAGCATTTCGACGATCATCGTTTCCAAAACGACGGTCGTCAAATCAAAACGACGGTCGTCGTTTTTCTCTGACAGCCCTGGTTTCGCCCGTTTTGCTTCGTTTTGCTTCGTTTCTTCTCGTTTTCGCTTGGGCTTCGAAATCCAACTCCGATACATGGATAAATCCATAGCTTACATGTTGAACAATACATATTGAATAGAAAAAACCTATCTATTACAAAAGAATCCAAGGGACGCAGTCATTCACCCGACCACTAACGGTGGTCGGCCTTACATCTAATCGCATAAATATAAGTAAACAATTAAGCCAATTATGTGATTTAAACCATTGTGTCCAACACAAAAGTGTGCACGAGCCCTAGGCTCTGATACCAATTGAAGGTATCGGTACACTGATCCGATCGATATACCGTGTGTGCGGAAGCGTGTAAAGCATATAAATCTATCATGCTTGGACCTTAGTGCACACATAATGTGTATAAGAACACATATAAACATATATATATATATATATATATATATATATATAAGGATCAACGAGTTCTTACATTTGATTATAAAGTGATTTGTTGATGTCGATGAGGTGGTGTTGAGTCGATTGAACCACCTCAATGGATCAGCCTCGAATTGTACACCTTTGGAATGACCTTGTCACGCATTTGGATCGCCCGGATGTTGAAGCCGCACAAATGGCCCAGCCTCTACGTGTTGCACACGAACCCGGATGACGAACTTGCTTGATCGAGTTGATTCTCCAAGAACAACCTATTTTCTCTCTATTTGTGTATGTGAATTTCGTGGGTAATGTTATTGTGAAAATCTGATTTTTCATCCATATTATAACCTCATTATTCACCACATTACTCCTCTTTGTAACCTACAACATAATGGGCATCATAATGCACTATTAACATGCAAAAGGGGTTACAAAGGAGGTGAAAGGTCATGCCACAAACACATGCCACTATTCATTGTATGTTGTCCCACTTGCTTGTGTGGCATGCCATGTCACACTATGTGACATGCATCCATGCAAGCCATGCATCACATGCATGTTTATTAAATCCATGTAAATATTGATTCTAAATCAATATATTTATCAAACAATGTATATCAATATCGAGCTCGTGTGTGACCCTGTAGGTATGATTAATCGATCAATATTAAATTTCTCCCAGCAACTAATATTATCGAATAATCATTTAACATCCATAGACGACTTTATGACTTTATCGATTGCACACGTAGGATCGAAGGACATATCCCAACATCTGAGTGGTTAGGCATGCAAGATGTACTTCAAGAGAAAAAGGGAGATGCATTTATACAAAGCATAGTGCAAGCTCTCGAGAACAACCGGGTAGTCGTGTGGGGTTTGAGGTGCAAGTTGGTCAATTATTTTATAAAGGGCGTGTAGTGTTAGCAGCTGACTCAAAGTGGATTTCCCGCCTTATGGAAGAGTTCCATAATACTCCTTCTGGAGGGCACGCGGGGGCATTCAGGACATACCGAAGGTTAGCGATGAGTGTTTATTGGAGGGGCATGTTTCGTCGGGTGCAGGAGTATGTAGAGCAGTGTTTGTTATGTCAAAAGTCGAAATATGAAACTTTCTCGCCTGCAGGGCTTTTACAACCATTGCCGATCCCGGAGCTAGTGTGGGAGGATGTGTCGATGGATTTTATTACTGCGCTACCGAAGTCGCGGGGGTACTCATCTATAATGGTTGTGGTGGATTGACTTTCAAAGTACGGGCATTTCATGGCCCTAAAGCCGCCGATCACGGCTCGAACCGTGGCTAAATTGTTTGTTAAGGAGATAGTTCGCTTGCATGGAATTCCTCGTTCAATTGTCAGTGATAGAGATCCAATTTTTGTGAGTACTTTCTGGAAGGAACTCTTCACCATGTCAGGTACTTAACTTAAGTTCAGTCCAGCCTATCATCCGGAGATGGATGGTCAAACAGAGGTAATGAATCGAGTTTTGGAGACGTATTTAAGGTGTTTTACAAGTGAGCAGCCTAACCAGTGGCTACATTGGCTTCCGTGGGCTGAATATTGGTACAATATGACATTTCAGACAACTGCCAAAATGACTCCTTTTGCAATAGTTTATGGCCGAGCACCTCCTACGTTGCAGCGGTTCTTGCCCGGGGAGTGTAAGGTGGCGGCGGTGGCTGAAGAGCTGGGGAACCGCGATGTGATGTTGGGCCGACTTAAGGGGAACCTGGTACACGCACAACAACAGATGTTTAAGAGTGCTAATAAACATCGAAGAGCGGTGGAGTTTGCTGTGGGGGATTTAGTGTTTTTGAAGGTGCGACCGTTTTGGCAAACTATTGGCTAGACGATCACACCACAAGTTGGCAGCGAAGTTCTATGGGCCGTTTCGGGTGGAACGACGCGTGGGGTCGACGGCTTAAAAATTGACGCTTCCGATCTCGAGTCACATACACCCTGTCTTTCACGTGTCACAAGTGCGTAAAGTGGTGGGGAATCATCAAGTGGAAGCTGACTTGCCGGACAATTTAGAGTTGCCCGAGCAAGCGGTTTTTGAGCCCGTGTCGGTCTTGGCATGGCGGGATGTTCCGGTGCAGGGACGCGACGAGAAACAAGTGTTGATTAAGTGGGTGGGCCAAGCTGAAGATGATGCGACCTGGTTGAGTGTGGAGCACGTTCGAATGCAGTTTCCAGACTTCAACCTTGGGGAGAAGGTTGGTTCGAAGGAGGGAGGAGTTGATAGAGAGCAGATGACCTTGGTAGAAGGAGTTGGGCCTCGGCTATGGCTCGTCTATCGGCGTCGAGGTCGATCTTAGGCATGTTATGGGCCTGAAGTTTTTATTTATTACTATCCAATTTATTTTAGTTTATTTTGTGCTTTCGTTTTTCAATTAGGATTCTTATTATGTTTCAGTTCTAATTTTGGTAGCAGATACAATAGTATTTAATAGTTGTTGTTAGGGTTCAAAATACTATTACGTGAGATTTGAATTGAATTTGAGCCTTAGGCTGACAAACGATTCTTCGTTTGATTTTCGGCACTTATCAACAGTTCAATTCAGATCACTATAAACTTATTAAATTCTGCTCGATTAAATTAATTTCATAATAAATTATAATGAATTAAATAAAAATCATTCGAATAAATTATTTCAGGCATACAATATATTTAATGTTAAAATATTATTAATATTTTAAAAAAAAATATTTAATAATTTATAAAAATTATTATTATTTAGTTAAGATAATACTCATTTAGTTCAGTTTCAGTCCAAAAGAACAGGTTGCACATTTATAACAATTTTAATTTTTGTAGAGGGATTTAAATTTTTTATTGAGAATAATTTTTGTAGGTCGCATTTTTTGAATACTTTTTTTTTCTTTTATTTTTTATAATTAAATTTTATATATTTTATTTTTATAGAAATTAAAAATTGAATACATTTGATCAGTCCGTTCACTTGACCGTTTTCAAAATTATTCGCGACTCTTGTTAAGAAAAATCAATTCATCATATACTTTTATAACTTATGAATATTACTCTATGTCCCGAGCAAATGAGGATAACTTTTTAGGTGTAGAGTAATAAAAATTACTAGTATTGTACTATTTAAAGTGTAATACTGTTAGAGTATCTCACATCGATTGGTTAACGATCTTAAAGCTCAAATATAAGTTGGGCAGCCTTAATACCTTATGTTTTGGGTCATTTTTGTTGGGGATTATATTATATTATATGCGTTTGGTAAGGTTTGGAGACGACGCAAAAAACAGGAATATTTGTATGTAGAAAGGGAACTGAAATGAAATCACACCGAAACAAGGCTTGAATGCCCGAGATTAATATCTCTATTTATTTACTGGTATTTTATCGTGTTCTTACTCGAGAACTATTACAGTGGGTTTCTTAGTAGGTGGGTCTCTCCCTTCCGTTTTCCCGGGTCGCCCCTATTTATAGGAGAATTAAGTATAATCCACATGTTTATTATCGACACGTAACCTACGCATGCAAAGATAGGAACGTATTCTAGTTGTCCACTTCTGCCCGGTGTAGGTCTTATCTGCGTGCTGCCCGGGGTACGGTCCCGGAGCCCGGGGCCCATCATCCTCATCTTTGTGCACGGCGGGTTGTCGGCACCCGTGCATGGTGCTCGAGCGCGGTTCTGGGTCTCGGACTCCCGTCGTCCCGCATGTATGGTCTTCGTTGCCCGTGGCGGGTGCTCGGGCGCAGTTCTGGGTCTCGGAGCCCCGTCGTCCCGTCGTCCCGCATGTACGGTCGTGGTCGCCCGTGCCGGGTGCTTGGGCATGGTCCTTGTGCATGCTGGTTTGTCGACGTCCTTGCTCGGTGCTCGGGCGCGATCCGGGATACGGTTACGGGACCTGCATGTATGGTCATCTTCGCCCGTGCTTGATGCCCGTGGTGAGGTCCGGGGTACGGTCCCGTGATATGGTGTTGGGTCCCGTTATTCTATGTGTCTGGCCCCGGGTCTAGTAGAAGTCTTCTACGGATATTCTCTTTCGGCGTGGGTTGTACATGTGCTCCGTGAAGGGTGGATGTTTCGCCTCGACCCGACTTCTCGTAGAAGTGAGCTGGTAGGTGGGGCCATGACACGCGTCGGTGGAGTTTTTTGTGACTCAACACCTTAAAAAGACCTTTTAAGGTGTTACTGACCCAACTTTGACATGGTATCAGAGCAGGCCCAACACGATGATGGGTGTTCCAACCGATAAAATTTTCGGCTTGCTCAAAGATGACATTGTGTCCACGAGAAGAGCTGAAAAAACCGAGCCTACTCGTGAGGGGGCGTGTGAAGTATCCCACATCGATTGGCAAAAGGTCCTAAAGCTCAAATATAAGCTGGATTACCTCATCACCTTAACAAGACGTTTTAAGGTGTTATTGACCCAACTTTGACATGTTAAGTATCCCACATCGGTTGGCAAAAGGTCCTAAAGCTCAAATATAAGTTGGATTACCTTATTACCTTAACAAGGCCTTTTAAGGTGTTATTGGCTCAACTTTGACATTGTATCAAAGCAGGCCCAATACGATGTGGGTGCCCCGGTTGATGGAATTTTCGACTGTGGGCGCTCCTGCCGATGAATTTCTGGCCACGAGTAATTCCGATGGAATTTCCTGCTTACTCGTGAGGGGGAGTGTTAGAGTATCCCACATCGATTGGTTAACGATCCTAAAGCTCAAATATATGTTGGACAACCTTAATACCTTAAAAAAGCATTTTAAAGTGTTACTGGCCAAACTTTGACAAATACAATATGAATATAGTTGATATATATTTTATTATTATTATATGAATAAAGTAGAGTAACCAATAAAGTAAAATGTGATATGTAGTGAATCTTACAAATATTATAATGAAGATTTAATATTATTTTTGCCATTTTAATGAAATATTTTATTTGCAATGAGAGGTCCAAAAACGTAATATGTACCATTTTCAAGAGAGGACACAATTGTGCCAATACCTATATCATACTCTCGGGAGTACAATATAAATAACACTCTCGCCCTTTAAAATATAAAAACCTAATAAAATCATCATTTAATAATTAAAAAATCTTCATTTCAAAAAACAATTATTATAAACATAAATTAACATACTAATGAATATATTAACATACATAATGAATATTTATCCACAAAATACATGAAGATATATTAATGGATGTACAATTAGAATTGTACTTCTAGAAACAAAGTATAAATTGCTCAATTCTGCTTTAGGAACAAAGTATAAATTGCTCAATTCCGCTTTACTTGTTGTGTGGTGTCAGATATGTGTCAGCTTGAAAAAAATTAAGTATAAGATGATCAACTTTATCAAGTTATCAATTTCTTTTAAAATGTATATTGACCAAATATATATAATCTATGTTCCAAAAATTATATGCACTTCTTTTATAAACTGAAAAAATATATATATAATATTTTGGTATAAAAGTAGTACTCCCTCCATCCAAAGACACTTGTCATACTTTCCTTTTTGGGGTGTCCAACAATAGTTGACACACCTCAAAAAAGGAAATAATTATTCTAACTTTTTCATTTTAATATACAATTTTATTCTACTTTACCCCACCTACTTTTTAAACTTTACTCACAACTACTTTACTTTTCACTTTTAAAATATATTTTTATTTTTACTTTTCAATTAAAAAATACAAAAATAACAATTTTCTTAAACTCCGTGTCCAGCAAAGTATGACATCTATTAATGGCACAGTCAAACCTCAAACGGTGATTAGAGCATCTCCAATGCAAAAGCCCATTTTCTACTTTTTGTGGGCCCTATTTATTGCCACATTAGCTCAAAGTGGGCAAAGAGCAAATGTAGACAATTCACTCCGATGCAAAAGCCCATTTCACACTTTTTAAATTCCAATTTTATTAATTAAATATTACTACAACATGTAAAAAGTAAAAACAAAACATCAAATGAGGCCCACATGTCAGAATTGGCCATGACCACCATAGTGGGCATGCCCATTTTTTTATTTTTGCTCCAATGACAAAAAAATCAGTTTTTGATGCCCAAGTCCATTTCACAAGGCCCAAGGTGCTCAAACGGGCACCATTGAAGATGCTGTTAGTGCCCACTTGATGGAACTGCAAGCCAAAAAACTTAGAATCAAACCTAAAACAATGATTAGTGCTCACACAAAAT
This sequence comes from Euphrasia confusa, assembly GCA_954870475.1. Classification (NCBI taxonomy): domain Eukaryota; kingdom Viridiplantae; phylum Streptophyta; class Magnoliopsida; order Lamiales; family Orobanchaceae; genus Euphrasia; species Euphrasia confusa. The sequence goes on from OX940949.1 coordinate 23,333,844, forward strand.
ATATATATATATATATATATATATATATATATATATATGAACTCTCATGAAAATAATGCAATAGAAACACAATAAATAAACAAAATTTTATTTGCTTTTACATCGGAGAGAGACGGTGATCAATTCTCTCTCAAGGCGAACTAGAAATGCCCTACAATTGAGTTTCATAAAAACTTTACGATCAGCACAACTTGGACGAATCTCATCCATCCATTAATTATAAGCATGTTTTGAAGTAAAAAGCACCCAACACTGTTGAAAACCACGTTCATGATCAACGTTCATTATCACAAACAACAACATAGTTTGAATTCGTATATTTTATTTCTTGTAATTTTTTGGATTATATTTACTTTGTATTTTACTTTCTTTGTGCAAAAACTATAGACACATTAACTTTTTCAATACATATGATAAATAATATATAAAAATTATGAAAAAATTATTAAAATAAAATTTAACTATTAAATTTTATTTTAATAATTTTTTTATAATTATTAAGTTTTATTTTAATAATTTTTTTATAATTTTTGTATATTGTTTATTATAAGTATAATTTACCAATAGACAGTAAAATAGTAAAGATTGTGGATATTTTGTTTTTGTTTTTTTAATACAATAATTAAAAAAAAAAAAAAAAAAAAAAAAAAAAAAAAAAAAAAAAAAAAAAAAACTCATTCTAATTTTGGACCTACGGGCTACGGCCTACAGATATTAAAGAAAGCAATCTAATATGATCATCCAATCCCAATTCCCAATTCTCAACAGACGGTTGCGATCGATTCATGGTACACTTGACAACAGTATCAGTATGTATGTATTATTATTATAATAAAAATGTAGTAGTAGTAGTAGTAAACTATACTATTAGTCTAGTACTATCGTAAACACACAAAACAATGTGGGCCGGCGTGGATACGGAAATTGACAAAGTTAGAATTAGAATATAAAAAAGGCCGATCAGTACTTACTCTTGAAAGTCATCCATTCCAACTTATGCCTACACCCTACTTGCTACTTACTCTCTCTCTCTCTATTACCATAACTTTTATATATATATATATATATATATATATATATATGTCTTACTACTCTAATAATAAGTCTCTAACTATAACATGAGCATCCAACACGAATCTGATTCGAAGCCGGAGATTCCGAAAGAGAAAAACGATCACGAAGAAGGTCGTATCGATGATGATGATGAGGATGAGGAGGAGCTAAAAAGAGTCCAGCCATGGCAGAAGCAGCTCACTCTTCGAGGCGTGGTGGCGAGTGTTGTGATCGGATCTCTCTTCAGCGTAATCGCGATGAAGCTGAATCTGACAACCGGAATCACTCCCAACCTCAACGCCTCAGCTGCCCTTCTCGCCTTCATATTCATGAGGACATGGAACAAGGCTCTCAGAAAGCTCGGCTTCGTCTCGACTCCATTCACCAAGCAGGAGAACACCATGATCCAGACATGTGTTGTTGCATGCTACAGCATAGCTGTCGGAGGCATTCTTTCTTTCTTTCTTTCTTTCATTCATCATCACTTTCATTATTAGTATTATTTAATAATCTTGATTGTTTATTTTCATCCGTGATTAGGCGGATTCGGATCTTATCTGCTTGGGATGAACAAGAAAACCTTTGAGTTATCCGGCGGGCTCAGCGTGCTGGGAAATGTCGAGGACAGCGTGAAGGAGCCTGGGATCGGTTGGATGACTATCTTCCTGTTTCTAGTGTGTTTCATAGGCCTATTCGTCTTGATTCCTCTTCGCAAAGTGAGTCTGATTCTTACCAGAATATACACTCTCTCACTTGTTAAAGACTGATCCTTTTTCATTTGTTTAATCGGATTGTAATCAGATTTCGTCTGTCTGTGTGCGCGTGTTCTTCATGCTTTTGATTAGCTTTAATAAAGTTTGACTCGGGCCTTAATTAATTTATTTAATAGTGTTACACTTATTCCGTTGGTCCCCCAGATCTTGATCATCGACTACCAGTTGACTTTCCCCAGTGGCATGGCGACTGCAGTTCTCATCAATGGATTCCACAGCAGAGGAGATAAAACCGCAAAGTAAATTTAATTTCCATTTTTTGTTATACTAATTGGAATAAATTGAAAAAACTACTTCATTTTGTAATTATGTTGCAGGAAGCAAGTCATGAGTTTCCTCAAGTCCTTTTCTTTCAGTTTCCTGTGGGGATTCTTTCAGTGGTTTTACACGGCCAAAGAGACTTGTGGTTTCGCGCAGTTCCCGACTTTTGGATTGCAAGCCCGCAAGCAGACGTATGTACAAGCCGAGTGTCATTTATTGTTTTTTTTGTCCCAGTCTAGATATTTCTATTGATGCATTCTTTTTTGTTTTCTTTCTCTGGCAACAGATTTTATTTCGATTTCAGCTTGACATACGTGGGGACCGGAATGATCTGTCCCCACATCGTGAACCTGTCGTTGCTTCTCGGAGCTGTAATCTCGTACGGCATAATGTGGCCGCTTATCCGAAGCCTCAAAGGGGAATGGTTCCCAGCCGACATGCCCGAAAGCAGCATGAAGAGTCTCAACGGCTATAGGGTGAGTCAGCCTCGTCTCTTGAATTCCGTCAAAATTACCAAAATACCCCTGTAGTCGAATATTTTCGTTCCTTGGACAGGTTTTCATCTCCATCTCCCTCCTCCTCGGCGACGGCCTCTACAACTTCATCAAGATACTCCGCATCACGATTTTCAACCTCCACAGCCGCCTGAAAAAGCAAACTCCAATCGATCCTTCACGAGCAATCAAGCTCCGAAAAGACGAAGCCTTTATCCGAGAAGCCATACCCCTCTGGATCGGAGCAGTCGGTTACTCCTCACTCGCCCTCATCTCCATCCTCACTCTCCCCTTCATCATTCCCGAGCTAAAATGGTACTACGTCTTAATCGGCTACATCTTCGCCCCTTCCCTCGCCTTCTGCAACGCATACGGAGCAGGCCTTACCGACATAAACATGGCCTACAACTACGGGAAAGTCGGCCTCTTCACGATCGCCGCCATGTCGGGAAAGGAGCACGGGGTCATGGCAGCTCTCGCGGCCTGCGGGCTCTTCAAGTCCATCTGCAACGTGTCGTGCATACTCATGCAGGACTTCAAGACCGGCCACCTCACGCTGACATCACCGCGGGCCATGCTGATCAGCCAGTCGATAGGGACGGCCCTCGGCTGCATAGTCACTCCTCTCACCTTCATGCTCTTCTACAGGGCTTTCGACGTGGGGAATCCTGATGGGGAGTTCAAGGCGCCATATGCTATTATATATCGAAACTTGGCGATTATTGGGGTGCAGGGGTTTTCGGCTCTGCCTAGGCACTGCCTGCAGCTGTGCTATGGGTTTTTCGCGTTTGCGATTGGGATTAATTTGGTGAAGGATTTGGTGTCTGATAGAGTGGGGAAGTGGATGCCTCTGCCGACTGCGATGGCATTGCCGTTTTTGATCGGGGGTTATTTTGCGATCGATATGTGTGTGGGGAGTGTTGTGGTGTTTGTGTGGGAGAAGCTGGATGCGAGGAAGGCGGAGCTTATGGTTCCGGCTGTGGCTTCGGGGTTCATATGTGGGGAGGGTATTTGGACGCTTCCGGCTTCGATTTTGGCTTTGGCGAAGGTCAGCCCGCCCATATGCATGGATTTCTCGGCGGGATAGCTCTCATGAATTTCTGATGATGAATAAATGTGTTTGTAGTAAGAGGGAGAGATGTGTTGATCATTTTTTTAGAAAGATTTTACTTTCATGTATTGTTCTTAGAAGAGGCCAGGGCAGGGCAGAAATAAGTGATTGATTGATAGAGGTTATCAGTGTTGTTGGTTGTTTGTATTGGACCAGTTACTGGAAATGTGATTCAGATGAAGTGCAATGTGTTTGGCAAATACTCAATATGTTAGGAAATTGGAAACAGTGGTTATATGTAATTGGAAAATTGGGTTGATTATAGAAATGAAGTTGGATCTCCATAAATTTAGTGATTTAGAAATAAGAACACGCTCAGTCTCCTATTATTTAGGATTTTTAGTCAGTATTTTGGTGTGATATGTTATAAGAGGTTAGGACCTTTTTCAACAACCAAAAGATGATGGTAACTTTTCAGTTGATGTGGATGTGGAAGGAAAGAAGAAACAATATATGGCAGCAAAAATGAGTTTCGTTCGTTTATTCTACTACGTATTTTCTAATTTCCAAACTAATTTCAGATAATCGTAAACCAACTTCAAGTTCCGAAAAGAAGCATAGGATCTACAAAATTTGGGTAACGATAGATAATAGCAGGCATTATTGCCTGTGTAGGGGGATAGATCTGCCTCGAGGACCCCAACTATAAGGGCAGACTCCCTCTTTGAGATACACAAAGAGCATACTAATTAGGTTTTCCTCTAACCACAATTTACAACTCATTGCCTACTTGAACGACTGCATTGCACTGCGGCTTCTTGTAAGGAAAGATGCACTGATACCAGAAAATCTCCCAAATACAGTGGCTGATGAGCTTTCAGCTTTTGCTTCTTCCGGAGCACTGGTTACATTTGGAATTAGAGGGATGTTTAGGCTTGCTTCTGCACTACCATCACCAGCTATTCCATGAAGTTCCTGTAGTAAAATAAAGTATAAAAAACACAATATTACATTTGAAATAAACTATATACATTATATCTTGAACATCTTATATAGTACTGTTTTAAAGACCTTATAAGTGGAGCCAAACACTCTCTAAGAGGGTGTGACTGAGCTCATAAGCTATTAAGCTCCTATGAATACTTTATACGTTGTTAACCTTATAAGTTCCAAATATTGCTTGGTTATTTTCTGAAATAAGAGCTTACATTATACTATAAACTAACTATTTAGAAGCCTATAAAATGTAACAACCTATGATCTCTTTTAAACAAACTTAGCGAAAAACCCTCTAATTGGGTTTTGTAATCAAGTGAAACATAAAGACTAGAATTTGTAAAAGAAACAATTCAGAGAGGATATTCATTATACCTTGAGGCCTGAAGAAAAAACTTTACTGTGTGAAGAAGCGGTAGGCGAAAATACAGATGATCCATTGCTCAAACTAGATGGTGAAGGTTGCTCGGGTAAAGCAGGCAGAGACACAGCCTATGAACCACAAACAAGTTAAATAAACTCAAGAATCGTGTGTCATTAACATCAAAACAACTACATATTTATTAAGCCAGATATATATAATTCACCCTTAAAGGAGATACTGGTGGCAATGTAAGAGCAGGACTGGATGAAGAAGATGCAGTAGCTCCCTACAGAATCCAGTCCACACATTAGGAAAAATAAATAATTATAAGAAGTAAATAAAAGTTTATATATGCTTGCCTCAATTTGATCCATGCTTGCGGTGTTCTCAAGTTTCTTCACAAAATGAACCAACTTTCCCACTCCAAAATTCATTTCATTCTGCATTGATGAAAATAAACTCAGTTCCAGCATATAGATAACAGCAGATGTTATGACTGGAACATTACCTGTCTACCTTCTATCCTGCTAATTTTAGTTTCCTGTCACATGGGAGACAAATCAAGGTTAAATAATTTCTCATCTCACCGACAACTAATTCAAGATCCATATAGAATCACTACTCAATTAGTGAATAGAAGAAGATTAGTCACCAGAGATCGGACAACATGATGAACAGATTGGACATCTGTACCTATCAGTTTCACATCACCTCGTAATTCAATGACCTATACAAAAATTAATATATGTCACACAGGAATCAAAAGGAAAATTGACAAAGTAGTTTTTTTTTACCTCCTCCTTCGTCGCAGATGTATTATCAGCACACTCATCAATTTTACAATCCACACGGTCAATACTAGAGGACAAATGCTTCCTAGTAGTCTGCAAAGGTTTAAGAAAAAGTTTACAGACAGAATGGGTGCATATTACATGTCATAAACATATTAATATTCTCCAGATTGAATGAATTAGTTTGCGCATGTTACATTTTCTATGTTGAGCTATAGAAACATAAAAAATTGAAAGCTGATTGACATTCTAGTGATCAGAAAATTAAGTACATATATGCAACAGATCATCAGGTCCAAACACATAAATATAGTAACAAGGAGCAGCATAATTTGAATGAAGCATTTATCAAAAATAACGGATATATATGATTAATAATACCTTCAAATATGAGGGTAATCTTTCGCAAGGAAAAAAAACTGACCACATTGAACAATTAAGCTCCCAATATGGCAATGTATGAATAAACTATACTCTGAATTAAAACATACCGAAATGGAAGAGTAAACATTCTCAAGCTGTTTAGCTACAGAACCACATGCTTCATTTAAGCCACGCCTCGTCGCAAACATCATATCTGAAAGCCTCCATCCCTGCATGTGGATAAATATTTATATATTGTATCAATAAACAAATATAAAAAGGTGGTAGCAATCGCCTTTAAGGGCATGATATGATATGTTCTAAAAAATACAACACAGTGACATGCCCACAAAAAAAAAGGGAAAAATTATTAGTTCTCTACTGCTCTAGTGACATGAATATTCGATTTTTTACATACAAAGGAAAGTATAGAGCACGAGGTTATTTGGTAAACAATTCTTAATACAGTATGCCTAAAGATGTCAAGCTAACAAGTTGTATAAACATTAGTTATGTTTGAAGCTTGTAATCAAAATTTAAATAAAATAACCACAAATCAAAATAGACTAAATCAATCAAGATAAGCCAATTCTCTGTGTTGCAAGGTCTGGGACTCTGGGTAGAATGGTTCCATGCTAAGAGTGGTTTATAATCCTTGTCTTTTTGGGGATTTTTCTAGCAGAATATAGTGCCTTCAAATCCATATGCAATAACAAGATTATCATGCCTCACCAAGAAAAGAGTTCTTCCACATAACATAGTGCACTTACAGGGTTATTGTCCATACCACTCAGCATAAGTAGAGATAGTGAGGTACTGAAAACTGCAGGCCCTTGGAAGTATCTTGATTAATAAATTATTTTCTATCCAACAAATCGGAACAAAACAAACTCCCAGGGAGCAAAAACTGGGGACCCTACTCTTTAGTTTGGGAATTTATTTTGAATTAAAAAAGAGAGACTTCAAAGCACCAAAGAGCAATTGATGTTTCGTAACAACGTCACCAGTCAACATGCAGCAACCTAAATATGCATCTTCAAATAACATATATGAGAGAAGAAGCATTTGAGCAATATGCAGCAACCTAAATGTGCATCTTCAAATTACAGATATGAGAGAAGCAGAATTTTGAGAAATTTATGAACGAGATATGGCCAAAATAAACAAAACGTATATCATTAGTCAGAAGTATAATACAAAATTACCTTCCACCAAACATAGCCATATCCGACAACTACAACAATTACTATCACACCATATTTCCCTGATCCTGTCAGAAGTAGAAAATAACACTCAGTCAGCAATACGACAATATGATTTCGTAAAGAAAAATAAATCAAACAAATAAACATCTAACAACACCATCAGTGATATGACGATAACAGAATAGCAGGTGCATTTTAATGGAGATACCCAACATAGAGTGATGAAATGTAATTGCAAGACTACTTTTTTCATCATACACAGAATTTTCTGTTAGAGGATTGTACTTAATTGATGGATAAAGAGAATGAGAGATAAGAACAATTGTGTCAGATAATATGACACGAAGTATTGAGGGAATCAATGATAGTCAGATAGCGCATTATTTGACAGAAGAGATATGTTTATCTTGCTCAACATATGAATATAGAGAACGAGAAGACAAGAAACAAAATATTTGTTTAAGGGCCAGCAGCAAATATCACATACATGTCAATATCAGTGTCAAGACCTCAAATATTTAGCTTTCTGTAATAAATTTCTGATTTCACTTATTGGAACTACAGCACATGAACTTGATACTTCGATCAAACAGTTTCAACTATTAACAAAACTGATAAAGCATCATCTTTCATCGTATAATATTCAATTGAAGATATGCTAGCAACCTGATCCTCCTCCAGTAACAATTGTAACAGATCTATTTGATGACAGGAGTTGCAGTTCCTGACGCAAGCTATTAACCTACAAAAGCACAAGTATTCAGTCAATTTCTTTAATAACAGAATTTAGTAAATGGTTTAACAAGGTTCCATGTGAGGTGGTTCATATTAGGGTGGCAAAGATGCGACAAATGATTGTACGAATGTCACAAGTATACAATCAGGGAAAACACTGAACTAATCAGAAAGTATTTATTATCAATTACAGCGCTATCTTTCTTTCTCAATACTGCCAATTTCCAACTAAACATCTTTTCCCACGGCAAATTTTAATTTCAGAAGAATTGTCCATATACAATATATATATATATATATATATATATATATATATATATATTAAAGCTTTTGTTAATCATTTTCTTCTTGATTTACAACGACTTGGAACCTATACATATATTATCAGACTCTTCATAGTCTTTACCACAGTTTCCTTTATGCTTAAATAATCATCTTATCAGGAGAACATTAGACAGTAAAAAAAGAACAAGATAGAATATAGAAGTCATACTTTAAGTGCAAACGTGAAAACTTCAATGACCAAAATTGGGTAAAGAATATACACATTTATACTGTATTTATTCCATATCAAACGAAAGACATAAATTCGTAAAACGCATAACATCCCTAATTGTGAACTGCTTTGTCAAAGGCCAAATATAGTACTGTAGAAAAAGACAATAGAACCGTGTATGAGTTTTAAGAATTTATGTCTTTGGTCAGATATGTCAGATAGAACACTTAAATAAACAAAGTATATAATAAGAAAAACAAATATCGGGAGAAAATCCACTCTAGCAGACAAGACAAGACAACCATGTAAACTTAAAGAGCATCAACACCTTACCTGTTGCATCAAAGAATCATTTTTTGGTTTGGAAGTGGTAGCAGCAGCACCATCTTGTCTAAGGTTCTTGTAAACAATCTGCCATTAAATAAAAATGTAATGAGATAATGTCTCACTAAACAAATTTCAGAATACAAAAATAAGAGATTGATGGACACGATCAACACTCTACAATACTGGACACTTTCTAATTACCTTAAATGCACCAGAGACAAAATCAGAAACATTAGAAATCCTGCCTTCCTTAGCAAGAACCGATCCTACAAGGCCTGCGAAAATTGAGTTTCGTCAATAAAACATCCCCGCACAGACTACATAACAGTACTAACGGCATACATTATTACCACTGCATAACAACACAATTCCCCAATTAAGCATCAATTGTTTTAAAGACGACACGTATTTAGAAACGGGTTAGCTCTGGCTTTTCTTATTAACTTTAACCATTATCCTTAGCTCCTCTGCCAAGTGATTTCCCAGTAATAATGAACACATAAGCACAATTAGTCCTCCATGACATCAAATAACAAATCCAGCACCGAAAACTCCCCCGACCCTAACTCTGGCTAGAACCCACAAACTTGGTATAAAAAAGCTGTATTTTACATTTATATCGGTAGGTTTCATATAAACCACACAATTCATCTCAAAAGCTGGTATATAGTTTACAAAATAGACCCAAAACGGAAACATCAAATATTACCAGAGAAACAAAACGAACACAAAAAAAATCAGAAGAAGCAATTTAATCATGAAGTGAGAAAACACAAATACCTGCACCAACGATGAGCGTGAGCTTGCCGAGAGGGAGCGCCATGTATACGAAATCGGTAACTCTCAAAGAATATTTACAAAATAACCAAACATTTAATTAACTTAATTTAATTAAATTAAATCAAGAAAATCTATTCCCGAAGCGGACAAAGTGGAGACTGGTAAATCCACAAAATCGAGGACACTGATGTTTTTAAGCGGAGCGGAACCCTATTTGAGACTGGGAGGGAAGTGGGTACAACGGAGACGGACGGGGCTGCAGTGTAAATCTAATGTGCCTCAACAAATCATTTCGGGTGAATGTACGATTCTGACCTTCTGGCTTATTCGGCAAGATACAAATTAAGACCAGAGAAAGAGACGGCCCAGGCCTCACAGCCCGATTACAAAAACTGGGCCGCTCAGCCTGGCCTAATAAATGCAATGCAAGGACTAATTTGAGATAAATTAAAATAATTATATTTATAATCATATAAAATTAAAAAATTAAAAATAAATTTGGACATTATTTGCCCACATAGAATTACCATAAAAAAGAATAACAAAAAAATCAAAGCATAATAAATTGAGTTAATATTTTATCACTTTTCAAAATTGTACTTAATATACTATATCAAAAATTTTATACACTTTTTTATTTAGCCTCAAATCCCAAATGTACTTCTCTTTCCAAGTATACCTATACTATTTCTTTCCTTCTTTTATTACATTAATTTTCTATTTATTAAGTTATTTATAGTTCTTACTTCTTATAAGAATAGTTGACTGGTTAAGCATGCAATTTTAATTCTGGCTTATTAAAATATCATGAAAATTGCAAAATTGTTGTGCAAGAAGAGTTGAGTGATTAAGCATGCAATTTCAATTCTGGCTTATTAAAATATCATGAAAATTGTTGTGCGGAGAAAACTCCGATTAAACCCCGAGCATAAGCCCCCCTTTTTCATGTAGGGAGAGAAATAACTCTCGTGCTCGTCCTCAGGGAAGGGCGAACAAACGAGGAGCTGCTCTCGCAGATCGTCTCCATTAAACAGAATAAGGCGACTAGGGGATGTGTTCGGCTGAAGTCTACAGGCGAGCTCAGTCAGAGCGGATAGAGGAGCGGACGACCATATGTAGCGTGTTCGACCAGTTGGGAAACGGACGACCCTCTCATGGGCTCTGAAAAGAAGGGATGGGCTTAATGAAGGGCTTGTTAGTGGGCTTGGCCCATTAACCTACTTTAGTAACCCTAATTTGCATTCTCTATAAATAGTAGGTGTAATATTTTATTAGAGATATTTACACATTTCCCCAAAAATTTCTAGAGAGCATAACTATCTTGTTCACTACTCAATCCCCAAAATATCTATTTTTAGTTGGTAATTGGAGAACACAATTTTTCCACCATCAACAATTGGCGCTAGAAGGAGGGGTGATCCTCGGGCGTTGAGTAGATACTGAACGAGCAGAGACATGAGTCATCCGAGCAGTACAACAGGTCTTCAAGTTACAGCCGGAGTGTCGGGCCTCACCTCGGTAGAAAAGTGGAAGGGTCCCGAAGAGCCCAGTGATGTCCGAACGAGGGAGATGGATATGTCCCAAATAGAGAGGGACCAGCTCGACCACATTGAGATGCTAAGGGCCGAGCAAAGGGAGATAAGGGCGGAACAGAGAGTCCTCCAGGAGAAGAAGAGAGAAGCCATCCGGAACCGACGACCTGTCGAGAGCTTGCCCGATCTGAACCTCGAATGTCTCCAGACCCCGGAAGATATCAAAAGGACCATACGACTGCTGCAGGAGAAATCAGCCCGTATGGAAATGGAAAACAGGAATCCGGGTCAGGAACCCATAGTGAGGAATCTGGACGAAGATTTCCAAAATGAGGAGTTCGATGAAGAACAAGAAACCCGCAGAATTTCCCCAGAGCGACCTCGCAAGAAAGGTCGAAAATTAGGAATGGTTCGACAGGAAGAGTATGACGGTGACACCAGTGGGTCGCAGGAGTCGGACGAAGTCTATGAAGAGTGGGACGATCAGAGGGAGGTCAGAGCACCCCGCCAACCTAGGAGATGTGGTCTGAGACCGAGGAGGCGCCCTGAAGGCCGTCCTGATGAGGACGTTATCCGAAGGCTGGAGGAGATGGAAAGACAAATCGCTTTGCAAAAGGGCGAAGGACTTCGGAGAACGACCTTGACCGATCCTCAATCCTGCCGTTTAGCAAGTGCGAGGACCCAGGTGGATATCGCCCCAATGATGAACATGATTTATGATGGGAAGGCGGATCTGGAGGTCCATCTGAGCAAATACAATATCTACATGGCCGGGCGAGGCGCCAGCGATGCGACCAAATGCAGGATTTTTCCTCTCACCTTGGGAGATACGGCGCACAAATGGTACACTAGCCTTCCGAGTCGGTCCGTAGATAGTTTCAAAGAATTGGGAGACTTGTTTGTTACTTACTTCGCTGCTAAGATCCAACGCCCAGAAAGCAGGCAGAGGCTTATGGGGATCAAACAAGGAAATGAGGAGACTGACGAGCAGTATCTAGACCGAGTGGAGAAGATAGTGTCCCATGGGGAACCCCTCATTGACGATGTGCTCGTGCACGCTGTGGTCGGAGGGCTAAAGCCCAGCTCGGAACTGTTCAAACCCATGATGCGGGAATACCCAAAGACTTATGCTGAATTCCGCCGGCGCGCCGGAGAAGAGATCGTTCAGCAGCGTATTTACGAACAGAGGCTGAAGGAAATCGAAGGTCAAGCCAAGAAGGAGAAACCCAACTTAGAGAGGAAGGATTGGGTTAAAAAGAACACGGGCCCCAGGAATTTCAATGGCCCGAGAAGGGAACAACAGAATGAGCCAGGAGAGAACGGAGTGTTCCACGGAAGGACGACGGGAAAGATTCTAGAGATTTTCCGAGACAATAACGTGTTCGTCCTGATGCCACCACCACCTCTCGTCGGGCCGCCTGAGAGAAGGAATCCGAATAAATGGTGTGAATTTCATGAAGACATTGGACATCCCACAGATGAGTGCAGGCAGTTGATCGACCAGCTAAAGCAGTTGTTTAGAGAGGGGAGACTAGAACAACTGTTGAGGAGACCGGGGAGAGGAAGGGGCCGACGAGGTAATGGCCATCATAACCGACCATATGTGCCTCACAATCAGAGGCTGCCAGAACCCCAGAGACTGCAGATCAAACAGCCCCCACCTCCTCCGCCAGTCGAAGCTCGAGGAAACAGAGAAGTGCCACCGATGAGAGAAGGTGGAAGAATTAATATGATCGGCGGCATAGCCCCCGGGACCCAGAAATCGAAGAGGCAGAAGAAGGCCGAGCTGCGGGCATGGGAAGGCATCAATGCTGTTATTCCGCTGAAAGAACCGGGCATTGCCAAGGGCATCGTCATCCAGTTTACCGATCAGGATCGGATAGGGGTCAGATACCCAAAGGTGGAATCTCTGGTTGTGATGGCCAGGATTCAAGGAGTTGAAGTGGCTCGCATTCTGATCGACAATGGCGCCCATTGCAACATCTTGTTCAAGAGGACATTCGATAAACTGGGAGACATGGCTGAATATTTGAGGTCGTATGAAGGGTCGCTGAGGGATTTCGGTGACGTAGAGGTGAAACCTTATGGAAAGATCAAGTTGGCTGTGGAGCTCGTCGACTACCAGGATGCTGCAGTTCGCATCACGCGAACTACTGAGTTCGTCGTGGTAGAGATTGAAAATGTCTATAAAGCTTTCCTAGGTAGGCCATTTTTGGAGGCATTCGAGGCTGTGGCCTCGTCCCACTATTATTGTATTAAGTTTCCCACCCTGAACGGATCTGTTGGGACCGTGAAGGGAGACCAATATATGGCAAAGAAGTGTTTTGATTATGATTTGTGTTCGGGTGAGAGCTTGGCGAAGATCACACAGGAAATTAACGATACTCCCGGAACTATAGTCACAAGGAGAATAGCCGAAGACGGCCGGGTCGAAGTCAAGGAGATCGATCCCACGAGAGAAATGGAGATCGACGAAAGCGATTATTTGACCATTCTCTGGGAGGAAGGAGAGGTCGGGCAGGCGAGTTCATTCATCGCAGAAGTAGGCAAAGGCCAAAAAGCTGAGGACGATCTGGAACCTCAAATAGGCGAGGAGGACGGAGAAATTGCCGACCCCCGAGGTCCGTCTCAATGTTCGGCAGTGGACGATCTGGAAAGTGTATGTCTGGACCCCAGCCGACCGGAGACAGTAGTGTTGGTCGGGGCAAAGTTGCCCGAGGAAGTAAAGCTGGAGTTGGTCGCATGTCTGCGAAGAAACATGGATGTGTTCGCCTGGTCGCACAAGGATATGACGGGAATCGACCCGAAGCACGCGTGCCATCACCTCAAAATTGACCCTATGAAAAAACCCGTGGCGCAGAATCGACGCAGGATGGGTCCAGAGAAGTACGAAGCTTTGGTCGTGGAGGTAAAGAAGTTGATAGATAACGACCTGGTGGTAGAGGCTCGAGGAGAACCTCAATGGTTATCCAATTCGGTGCTCGTAAGAAAGACAGAGAATGCATGGAGGTTGTGCGTGGATTTTACGGATCTGAACCGGGCATGCCCAAAGGACCACTTCCCCATGCCCCACATCGATCACCTCGTTGATAACACTTCTGGCTATGCGGTGCTCTCCAAATGTGACTGTTATGCAGGCTACCATCAGATCCCGATGGCTCCCGAGGATATCGATCATACCTCTTTCTACACGGAAAAGACGGTGCTGAGCTGGAAACGGATGCCATTTGGGTTAAGGAACGCGGGGGCCACCTATCAACGACTGGTTAACAAGATGTTTTCCGAACAGATTGGCGAGACCATGGAAGTATACGTAGACGATCTCATTATCAAAAGCAAGGTATTGGAAGACCACGTGAGGGATGTGGAGACCACGTGTGAGATTTTGAGGAAGTACAACATGAAGTTGAATCCGAAGAAGTGTCACTTCGGGGTCTTTGAGACAAAATTCTTAGGACACATCGTGAGTACCAGGGGGATCGAGGCGAACCCGAGCAAGATACAAGCGATAGTCGACCTGAGAGAACCCCGATGTTTGAAAGACGTTCAACGCTTGACCGGTTGCCTGACCGCGCTGAGCCGATTCATACCCCGACTGGGGGATAAGAGCCGACCATTCTTTCAAGCCATAAAAAACCAGAAATTCAAGTGGAAGAAAGACAGCCAAGAGGCATTCGATAGGTTGAAACTTCACCTACAGGATCCGCAAATCCTCTCGAAACCGGTCCGTGGAGAGAAGTTGTTTCTTTATCTGGCGGCGTCCGAACACGCAATCAGCTCGGTCCTGGTACGAGCAGAAGACAAGCTCCACAAGCCTATATATTATGTTAGTCAAACCTTGCAAGACGCCGAGTCGAGGTACACGCCTTTGGAGAAACTGGCGTACGCCTTAGTGATGAGCGTGCGAAAATTGAGGTCGTATTTTTTCGGTCATCCCGTCGAGGTATTAACGACCATGCCATTAAGACAAGTGTTGCAGCGGCCAGACACCACGGGCCGCCTATTAAAGTGGAGTTTGGAAGTGGGTCAATATGACATTACTTATGCGCCGAGGACGGCGATCAAGGGTCAGGCGTTGGCCGATTTCATTGTGGAACCCACTTTTCCGCGGATTGATTCCTCGCTCCCTATCCCACCATGGAAGCTCTATGTTGACGGGTCGTCCACGAGCTCCCGCGCTGGGGCTGGAATAGTCTTGGTCGGACCGGGAAACCAATCCTTCGCGCATGCAGTGAGCTTCGAGTTCGACGCCACTATCAATGAGGCCGAATATGAGGCGTTGATAGCAGGACTGGAACTCTCCTTGGCCGTCGGCGCCGAGCAGTTAAAGATCTTCACGGACTCCTTGCTGGTGGTAAACCAGGTAAAAGGAAAGTACGAGACCAGAAGCACAAGAATGGAGCAGTACTACGAGTATGTAATGAAGATGATAAACAAATTCCCCCAAGTCGAAATCGAACAAATCCCTCGGGAACTGAACACTCAGGCGGATGCTTTATCTAAACTGGCCTCATCGGAAGGGACGACCGACCTGTCCAACGTGATCCTGTTAAGTCAGGGTCGTTCAGCATTGGATAAAGCCGAGGTTAATAGGGTCGAATTGATCGATCGAGGAGAGAACTGGATGGGACCCATCTTGAATTATTTGCAGACAGGCAAAGTGCCCGGCGACAAAGTAGAAGCCCGTCAGCTCCGAATACGCGCATCTCGATACACGTTGATTGGAGAAGCGCTATATAGGAGAATTTTATCTATGCCGCTGTTACGATGTATAACTCCCGCCGAAGGAAGAAAGGTGTTCGGAGAAATCCATGATGGCGTGTGCGGAAACCATGCCGGCGGACAATCCCTGGCACACAAGACCATCAGACAAGGTTACTATTGGCCGACCTTGCGACGGGATGCAATTGAATATGCGAGAAGGTGTCACCGGTGCCAGATATCGGCGCCGATCACGAGGGCCCAACCCGAATATCTAAATTCCATCTATAGTCCTTGGCCGTTCGCAACTTGGGGAATCGATCTGATCGGACCTCTCCCGACAGGGCCAGGCGGAGTCAAGTACGCGGTAGTAGCTGTGGATTATTTCTCCAAGTGGGCAGAGGCTGAGCCATTGAATAAGATCGATCAGCCCCATATTATCTGGTTCATATGGAAAAATATCATATGTCGGTTCGGATTACCGCATACTATCTCTTCGGACAACGGAAAGCAGTTCGACGGACTGGATGTTGGGATTTGCGCCCAATTCCGTCTACAAGAAACGATAAACAAACACGAACGAAAATAAACGAGAATAAAAGAACACAAGATTTTATAGTGGTTCACCCAAATAGGCTACGTCCACTCTTGCCGCTGCAGATCTTTCCACTAGAATACTCAATAGACGACTCCGGGGAGTTTACAAACGCACGCACACGTATCACAATAAACTCACGCTCTCGACTATTCTATGACTCTAGGATTTTCAACGATGATCCTCTCGGGATTCTCACGGATACAAATTACATTGTTGGGGGCTTTCTTATATAGACTAAGAATATAAGAAACCCTAAACTTAATTTAGGTAGGAGTCCACGCCGAAAAGGATACCAAAAAATCGCGAAACTTGGCAAGCAAGAAAAACATCCGCGCTGCCAGCGCGAAAAACGGCGCCCGCCAAAGCATTTCGGCGCCCGCCGAAATGCACCCGCGACCGCCGTTGGTCCAATGGCGCCCGCCAAAAGACACAAATCTTGGCAGTCCGCTTTCCTTGGTTTCGGCGCCCGCTGAAACCTTTCCGCGCCCGCCGGCGAAGCTCCGGTGACCGCCGTTTCCATCCCGGTGACCGCCATTTCTCTTCTAGGCGATTTCGTCCTTCTCGTCCTCGATTTTCGACTCCATCTCCCAACAATCTCCCACTTGGAGGCGAAACTCGATCACCTCCCACTGCAGCGGCATCCCCGGTCCTTACCAACGTCGCCCAGTCGAAGTTTCAACCAACTTCGACGCATCGCAACTTCTCAGGTTATTCCAGGCCTTCATCAACATGCACTTCGACTTTTTCATAAATTTTCTACCAGCAGAGACGCAAGAAAATTTACCCGAATGCATCGCCTCGTTTCTCACGGACGAGTCACCGTGTGACAATAACGAGGTCGCCTCGTTTCTCATTGCCAACTCCCACTTGCTCGGTTTCCCAGCCAACATTGCCCTATCTTCTCGACTTGAAAGCTCGTGACTGGTCTTTAAGATCTCATCCGGTTGGTCTTCTCTCACCAGAAAATCTTCCACGTCACTTCTCAGCTTTCCACTCTTCGACTCTCCCTCGAACACCGAGAATCGAACTATGCTCTGCTCTTCGAGAACTGAACTCCGATCCATGTGAGACATTCCCGAATTCTCACTCACACGACCCAGTTCACAATGCTCAGGCGCATTGGTGTTTTCGGCTTCACCAATATCGTCACGACCTCCAGCCGTAGTGTAAAGGGTGCCCGTCTTTTGACCACGAGCAATCACCATCGCACCCTTCGTCACTTTCCAAGACCTATCATCGAAGGTCACCTTATGGCCGTCTCTCGCAAGCTGACTGACCGAGATCATATTTCTCTTCAGCTTCGGCACATACCTCACCTTCGAAAGCTCCAACGTCTGTCTACGAGACGTCTTCAGTGTCACGTTTCCAATACCACCAACCTTCAAAGTTCGACCATCCCCGAGGCGAACTTTCCCGCGATTCCCAGCAACAAAACTCTTCATGCCATCTCGTCTTGTCGTGGTATGAAACGACGCTCCCGAATCCAACACCCAGGAGTCTTCAGGATTCTCAGAAGATGTTAGCAAGACATCTCCACTCTCGTCTTTTTCCGTCACCGCATTTGTCCCGCCTCCGATCCCCGAAATCTCTCCACAATGCCTCTTTAAGTGACCGATTTTTCTGCAATTCCAGCACTTGAATTGCTTCTTCTTTCGGTTGATCGAACTCACCTTTCCACTACGTTTGAAATCTCCATAGCGATGCTCACATCGGCTCATAGACATGGCCGACGTAGTTGAACTAGATGCTTCCCCGGAATCCCTCCTCCGAACTCCCTCGGCAAGGACGCGGTCCCTCACATCTTCAAGCTTCAACTTCCCACCTCCCATGGAATCACCCAACGCCTTTCTTATTGGTTCCCAGCTAATCGGTAGCGATGCCAATAAGGTTAGGGCCAGAACTTCATCATCAACCTCGATCTCAAACGAAGCCACTTCTTTGACAATCGAGTTGAACTCGTTCACATGAGTCGCAACCACACCATCGTCTTCCATCTTCAAATGGAACAACATCTACAGCAAGGCCACTTTGTTCGTCACCGATGGCTTCTCGTACAAGTCGGACAGAATTTTCATCATCCCCGCGGTTGTCTTCTCCTTCATCACCTTCTTGGCAACGTTCTCCGACAACGTCAAACGGATCAATCCGAGTACTTGTCGATCAAGGAGAGCCCAGTCCGCCTCGCTCGTCTCTTCCGGCTTCACGCCTTCCAACAATAGATGAATTTTCTTCTCGCCCAGGTACTTCTCGATTTCCATCCTCCAGGATCCGAAATCCAGGCCATCAAATCTCGTAACTCCAAAGGTCGTGATGTCTCCCATCGTTTCTTCGATTGCCCAGCTTTTCCAACCAAAGCTCTGATACCAGTTGTTGGGATTTGCGCCCAATTCCGTCTACAAGAAACGATAAACAAACACGAACGAAAATAAACGAGAATAAAAGAACACAAGATTTTATAGTGGTTCACCCAAATAGGCTACGTCCACTCTTGCCGCTGCAGATCTTTCCACTAGAATACTCAATAGACGACTCCGGGGAGTTTACAAACGCACGCACACGTATCACAATAAACTCACGCTCTCGACTATTCTATGACTCTAGGATTTTCAACGATGATCCTCTCGGGATTCTCACGGATACAAATTACATTGTTGGGGGCTTTCTTATATAGACTAAGAATATAAGAAACCCTAAACTTAATTTAGGTAGGAGTCCACGCCGAAAAGGATACCAAAAAATCGCGAAACTTGGCAAGCAAGAAAAACATCCGCGCTGCCAGCGCGAAAAACGGCGCCCGCCGAAATGCACCCGCGACCGCCGTTGGTCCAATGGCGCCCGCCAAAAGACACAAATCTTGGCAGTCCGCTTTCCTTGGTTTCGGCGCCCGCCGAAACCTTTCCGCGCCCGCCGGCGAAGCTCCGGCGACCGCCGTTTCCATCCCGGCGACCGCCATTTCTCTTCTAGGCGATTTCGTCCTTCTCGTCCTCGATTTTCGACTCCATCTCCCAACACTGGAGATAATGAAGTTTTTCGACAAGTGGAAGATAAGGAAAGTGTTTTCCACTCCCTACCACCCCCAGACGAACGGGCAGGTGGAGGCCGTGAACAAAACCCTAAAGCATACTCTAAAAGCCAGGATCGAGGAAAGGCAAGGGAGATGGGTGTTGGAGTTGTGTACTTAATGTCTAGATTTAAGTAACGGAAACTCACGATCCATTGCCACTAATCTATTTAATTAAATAAACAATTATTTGCGTTTAATTATTTATAATTAAATATATGCAAATTATAGTCCTGGATTCTATACGTTGTAGTTAGTATGGTGTGTCGGGCCCCACACAGAAGATCATACTATCGGTTACTCGTATTTAATCAAACAGTTGCTCACGACCTAGATGGACACGGACCAATCCATCGGTATAGTCGTTGTGTGAGAGAGAAAATAATCTGTCTTGATTATTTTATCACACTTGTACACTTGGTGTATTGAGCGGATCTGCTTGAGATTTATCGATTAGGATTGCCGGCGATAATCGATTTAAATCTCTGAGTATTTTATTCTTAATCCCCGATACTATTGCGCGTGTGTATATTTAATATAAGTGACTTTGATTTTCCAAAGGAATTGACCGGTTTAATTATTGGGTCAATTACCGGTTAAGTTGGGTCACTATATTTTATATATGGCATGCCGTGAATACTTGACGGGAAAGTGTATCCCGTAAGGGTTGATAATGTCCCCGAGATGAGTTCATAAGGAATTATTATATAAACCCTGCAGGTGGATTCGTTCCGCATAATAATTAAGGTTGAATGGTACTAGTCTCGGATATAAGAGATGAATAAATTAATTAGCAATAAATTAATTTTATTCATGGATATTTATATCTTAAATACACGGAATAAATAATACTACCGGAGAAATATTATTTGATATAATATGGTTTAATATTGGGAGTGCAATTAATTTTATATAGTGGAAAATAGAATTAATTAATATTAATGGATTAATAGATTTGGGCTTGGGCTAAATTTAATCATTAATATTGGAAGCTCAATATTCCACCTCCTTAAGATCCCCTACGTAGCCTATAAAAGCACTACATGGTCTTCTCTATTCTCGTATAATCTCACAAGTTGAAGATCACAATTCTA
Source organism: Euphrasia confusa (assembly GCA_954870475.1). Classification (NCBI taxonomy): domain Eukaryota; kingdom Viridiplantae; phylum Streptophyta; class Magnoliopsida; order Lamiales; family Orobanchaceae; genus Euphrasia; species Euphrasia confusa. Next base: position 23,354,519 of record OX940949.1, read on the forward strand.
GAGAGAGAAAGTAGAGAGGGAGATCCATGGAGTTCGGTAGATCGTCGCCCACACGACGTCCGAGCTAGTGCAAGGAATACGTCGGAAGATCTCAAGGTCGTGAAATTGAGTTCTTCGTTTTTCCGAACAACGAGAACGAGGTAAATCGTAAAACCCTCTTTATGATTTTATCGTTTAATTATCGTGAAAATATTATGAACCAAGATCCGAGGGACGAACCCGGGGATGAGGATCGACCTCGCGGTGGTGATCGAGGATCACCGGACCGCGGGAGGTCGAGAGATCCTCGCCGGGATCGAGAGGACGAACCCTCGGCTGGACGCCGAGGGTGGCGGTCGAGCCCTAGGGCTTCGACCGCCGGTGATGCACGAAGGACCCCGGCTGGACGTCGGGGATACGATCGAGCGCGTGCTCGATCGCATGGGGTGGCGGGCTGGTGCCGCCGCTGCTCGCACGGCGAGCAGCCCCCTCCTCCGCGGACGGCGAGTCGTCGGACTCGCCGTAGGGTTGCCGTGAGCAACCCGGCGATCGTGATCGATCGCGAGCCCTTCGCGGGGCTCGGCTGGACATGCCGCGGGTTTATCCCGCGGCGGTGGTTGTTTGGTCGGGCCCGGTTCGCGTGGTGGTTCGTGGTTGTTTTCCGGCGATCGGGATTTCGATTGGGTTGTCGGTTCCGCAATTTTGACAATCCGGAAATTCGATCTCCGAGGGATTTCGGTCGGAATTAATTAGATAATTTATTTATTTAAATTTATTAATTCCGGGATATCGATTTCCAACAATGGGCAGCCGAACTACCCGACGTACTATGGGCTTATCGAACAACGAGCAAGGTAGCTACGGGGGAGACGCCATTCTCCCTCGCTTTCGGGTGCGAGGCTGTGTTGGTATATGTCCTTCGATCCTACGTGTGCAATCGATAAAGTCATAAGGTCGTCTATGGATGTTAAATGATTATTCGATAATATTAATTGTTGGGAATAATATAATATTGATCGATAAATCATACCTACAGGGTCACACACGGACTCGTAGATGATGAACAATGCTTTTTAATTATATTGATTTAGAATCAATATTTACGTGAATTTATATGCATGCATGGGATGCATTACATGGCTTGCATGGATGCATGTCACATAGTGTGACATGGCATGCCACACAAGCAAGTGGGGGCCATATTTCATGTCATGTGGTATGTATATGTGGCAATGCCTCTTCACCTCCCCATTACACCCTTTATGGTGCATATTGATGCTCATAAGTGGGGGGTTACATGGGGATCACTTATGGTGAAGTAAAGAGGTGATTGGTGATTAAATAAATGATGAAAACATGTGTTTTCATACACAACTTAATCAGCCACGAAATTCACAACAAAAAGGAGAGAAAGGAGAGAGTGAACCGACTCAATCAAGCAAAGTGTTCGTCATCCGGGTTCGTGTGCAACACGTAGAGGCCGGGCCATTTGTGCGGCTTCAACATCCGGGCGATCTAGACAAGACGAGTGACGAGGTCATTCTCAAGGCTGATCCATGAAGGTGGTTCAATCGACTCAACACCACCTTCAACAACATCAACGAGGCACGCTACACCGGTTGTAAGTGTTCTTGTTAATATATATATATATATATATATATATATATATATATATATATATATTGGATGTATATATATATATATAAATATGTGTCTATACATATATATGTGTGCACTAAGATCATGGCATAGTAGATCTATTGCTTTACACGCTTCCGCACACACGGTATATCGATTGGATCGGTATACCGGTACCTTCAATTGGTATCAGAGCCTAGGGCTCGTGCACACTTTTGTGTTGGACACGAAGGTTAAATCAACATAATTGGTTTATATGTTTAATTGTGATTATGTGATTAGATGTAAGGCCGGCCACCGTTAGTGGTCGGGTGAATGAAATTGTCGTTTTTTACGTACGATTGGCCATAGTTGTGGAGGGCTGCGTCCTTTGGAATCATTTGTAATAGATAGGTTTTCTATTTCAATATGTATTGTTCAAACTTGTAAGCGATGGACTTGGTCCATGGTTCGATGGTGGATCTCGGCTCTCCGGGGAAAACGAGAAGAAACGAAGCAAAACGAAGCGAAACGGGCAAAAACCGGGCTGCTGGAGCAAAACGGCGGGCGCCGTTTGTGCTCCGGCGGGCGCCGAATGGATTCGGCGGGCGCCGTTTTGGAAACGGCGACCGCCGAAAGGCTGTTTTTGGTCAGCCTGTTTTGTACTCTTTTGGCGGGCGCCGTTTTGGAAACGGCGACCGCCAGTGGTGTTCGGCGACCGCCGTTTGTGAAACGGCGGGCGCCGTTCGTGGTTTATGGGGTACGGACTAAGGTTGACCTAAATCGGCGAGCGCGGAACTGAAACGGCGGGCGCTGACCAGTCCAGAAGATGTTCAAGGCCTATTTTGTTGCTTTTGTTGTTTTCTTTTGAGAGTTGTGAGGTTCTAGGGGCCTTTCGATTACGTATTTAATTGCTTTGCTAGTTATAGGATGTTTTATGTTATAAATGTTCAACTCACATATAAACACCTATGCATGCAAGTTCCCAAAATAATGAGTATAATGTCTTGTCCAAAACATCACACTCATGAAGCCCTCGATCATAAGTTGGTAGGTCCGCCTCAGCGGGGTACTACTTGTTATCTTGGGATAGTGGGAGTAAGGGTTAGACCCTTACACGTGAGTTTGGTTTTCTCATCGATAGATCCACTGCAGGCGTGGCTATCGAGACATGAGATAAGAATGTGATTCTTATAGACCGAGAATGACATTAGATGTCATTGACATGGGATGTCTACCTATCTTGGTTTTCTTAAGTGCGGACTCAGTCGGCTTAAGGATTCACAAGATGAGGGTCTTGGGATCGTTTTGTTCAAGGGAACAACGATATTAGATATCGATTGAACAAAATTGAATAAATAAGTAACTTGTTAGACAACCTTATTTGTTTACCGCTTTGTGGATGTTTACATACTTTAGTTATCTTTCTTTTTTAGTTTATCATGTCAAATATCAACTCAATTCAAGTTTGGTTCAATTCTTGATTGTGAAAAAATTGAACAACACAAATTTTCTTGATTGACAACGTAATTTGAGGATGGTCCTCAAATACGAATACAAAGAGAATGTGTTAGATTACCAATTCCTATGATATCATTAAACAACTCAATAACATGTTCGGGGAACAGACTATGATTGAGCGGTTCGGTATGACCAGGGTCATCGCTTCAGCTAGGCTGGAAAAATGGAAATCTATGGGATCACATGTGCAACAAATGATTGGATTATTTGCTTCAAGTGACCGCCTAGATTTTTCCTATGATGATTAGTTGGCAACCGATTTCATACTTCAATCTCATGATGGTTATAATGCCTTTAGGCTAAATTTCCCATATGAATGGTTTGAAGAAATCGCTTCGTGAGCTCCACGGGATGCTCAAGGCTGCTGAGCCGGCGATCGAGAAGGACCCTAAGAGGGAAATTCTTATGATATGGGATAGGGTATTCAAAAGAGCATGGGCAAGAAGGCTACTAGGGTTCCTAGGGAATCTCAATGCGTCTACTGCAAAAGTGTTGGACACTACTTGCAAACATATAAAATTTCATATTTTATTCAATTTCAAAACAAATGCCTGATTTGTCTTTCATGTGATGGATTCTAAAGTTAGGATTATTTTCACCTCGGGGAGTGATTTAATCCAAAACACTTAGTTCATCAATGACACAAATTAGAGACTTTCGAGCCATGGGATGGCGTTAGTCGATTGTCTGGTTGGCTCCCTCATATTTTATGAGAGATAGGGCTTCAATTGCATGATAATATCGCTGGTTAGAAAACTTCGATTTTTCACTTACGATTTATCACGTTTTGATATTGAGATAATTTTGAATGGGAAATTTGAATGAGACTCAATTATTGGGAATAATTGAATTTGCCCAAAGTTCAATGAAGATGTGAAGAACGGGGTTGCTTCATCTTCAGGTATTAATGTTATAGACATTAAACTTAGAAAATTCTACTTCTTGGGTATTGGATGCCAAATGTGGTTCTCACATTTGCATGTGAAGGAACTACATAGAAGTATAAGTTTGGTGAATAGAGATGTCGATCTATGGGCGATAAATGGAGCGAATGTCGCTGCATTAGCCGTATGATCATATGATATTGTTTTGCCTTAGGGCTTTGTTTTAAGTATTATAACTATGTATTTTTCGTACCTTCAATAAACAATGAATATTGGTTCAGTATTGGATATTGATGGATTAGTTTTTCACTATTTAAATAGTTTGATAACTATTTTAATTGTGAACTATTCTTTGTTTTGGTACGATTATTACATTATTTATGTATACTTTAAACTCAACAAATCATATATAACATTAACACCAAAGGCCGAATCGAATAAGTCTCAATGAGACATAATTGTAACATTGTTGATTGGATCAAAATCTAAACATGTAACGAATCTTCTTTTAGAAGGCATTCTAGAATCATTTGACTTGGAGTCATTTGATACATGTAAATGATGTTTGATGGACAAAGATAACAATGCCATCTTTCTTGGAGAAAGGAGAACATGTGAGTGATTAATTAGGGATGATCCATACTGATGTATGTGGAACCTATCAGTTCACAAGCACATGAAGGTTATGTTTCGGAAAGGAGAAAACAAACTATATTAGATATAGTTCGACCATTCGATGAGAGGTCTAAATGAACTACTGGTCTCTTTTGGGAACACACAATTCTTAACTTCAACTTATACACTGAATAAGACGTTGTCAAAAGCTGTTGATAAGACACCATACTAGGTATGGAAAGGGAGGGTCCCTAAATTGTTTTCATCAAAATTTGAGGTTCTAAAAGCTTCTCTAACGATATTTATCTCTATAGAGCTTGAACTCAAATGGGATAAAAGTTTCTTTATGGTATCCATAAGAAACACGAGGGTACAAATTCTACGATCTATCTGAGAACAATATTTTGTTGCTCGAGATAGTGATTTTCTTGAAAAGAGTAATCTTTCCTAGAAAGTCAGTGGGAGCTCAGTTGTCTTGAACGAGGTTCAAGTAGAACAAACTGATATGGATACTCAAGACTTGGTCGAGAGTACTCCAGTGGTTTTGGAAACCACACCTAACCCTCGAAGGTCCGAAAGGATTAGAACTCAACCTGACAGATACTTAGGTATTCTGGCAAACGAGAAATATGAAATCATGCTTTTAGAAAGCAATGAACCTTCGACCTATACCCAAGCTATGACGAGTCCAGATTCCGAGAAATTGCAGGGTGCCATGAAATCCGAAATGGAATTGATGTCTGAAAATCAAGTTTGGAACTTGGTCGATTTGCTTAAAGGGGCTAGGCCCATTGGATGCAAATAGATTTACAAGATAAAAACAGACATGGATGGAAAACCTAGTGTTTTCAAAGCAAGGTTGGTGGCAAAAGGATTTAATCAAATTCACAAAGTGGATTATGATGAAAGCTTTTCACCAGTTGCTATGATCAAAGCCATTCGGATTCTCTTAGCCAATGCTGCTCATTATGATTATGAGATATGGCAAATGGATGTTAAAACCGCCTTCTTGAATGGGATTCTAGAAAAGGATGTGTTTATGACACAACCAGAGGGTTTTATCGATCCTAATCAGGCTGAGAGAGTATGCAAGCTTAATAGATCTTAATGGATTAAAGCAAGCATCTTGGAGTTGGAATCTTCAGTTCAGTGAATCCATATCGGGATTTGGATTTCAGAGGAACTCGAAAGAGTCTTGTTTTACAAGAAGATTAGTGGGAGTTACGTTGTATTCATTGTGTTGTATGTCGATGACATACTCCTTATTGGAAACAATATTCCTATGCTTAATTCTGTTAAAGAATGGCTTGGAAGATGTTTTTTAATGAAGGATCTTGGAGAAGCACAATACATATTGGGCATCAAGATCTGTCGGAACAAATCGAAAAGGATGTTTGAACTTAGTCAAGTGACCTATATTGATAAGGAGGTTGATAAGTTCAGAATGGAAGATGCCAAAAGGGGTCTCATTCCAATGAGTCATGGCACATCACTTAGCAAGATGCAAGGCCCTACGGTACTTGATGAGCAAAAGAGGATGTAAAACATTCCTTATGCTTCGGCAATAGGGTCTATAATGTACGCCATGATATGTACACGACTGGACGTATCGTATGCTTTGAGTATGACGATTCAGTTTCAAGGAAACCCAGGTGAGGCGCATTAGACTGCGGCCAAGAATTTTCTTATGTACCTTAGATGGACTAAAGAATATTTTGTTGTCTTTGGAAGACAAAAATAGTTGATATTAACAAGCTGTTTGAATGCTAACTTCAAAACAGACTAAGATAATTTCCGATTTTAATCTGGTTATATCTTTTGTCTGGTTAGAGGTGATATTTGCTGGAATAGTTCCATGCAATGCAATATAGCTGATTAAACTACAGAAGCTGAGCACAGTATTGCATTGGATGCAGTAATGTTGGCAGTTAGGATTTGAAAGTTCTTGAATGAACTAGGTGGCGTAACTAGCTCAGCCCATCCGATGAATCTCTATTTATAGTAGAGTTATCGCGCAAGCCAATGAGTTAGGAAGCACCACAAGTCTAAAACTGCTGCTCAGGAAGTTCCACATTATATGGGAGATAGTTTTGTGGAGACATCGAGAAAATAAAGTTGCAACTTTTGGTAAGGTTGCAAACCCGTTTTCTAAACCTCTCCAGCAGTTTAAGCTTGAGGCTTTCACGACTGCAATAGAGATCAGACATCTTAGAGATGGGTTGTGATTTCTATTACTGTATTAGTGATTGCTCAAAAGTTATTTATAAAATCCGAAAGATTTACGAGTGTAAATCCCCCGAGTCGGTCTCTCGTGGAACAATACTATCGGCACGTGAACGTCACTTTGTATATGCTAAGTACGAGTCTCAAAAAGGGAAATAAAATCATTATAACTAAGGGGGGTTGCAAGTGTGTTTGATTAATAGCTAGAACAAGTATTTAAAGCGAGTAATTAAAAGAGCAAGTTGTAACAAATGAGTTTGGAAGCAAGGGTGTATCGATGAATCTTCCTAACGAACTAGAGTTGACGATATTTATAAAACTCTCAATTAACTAATAATCGGACTAAGATCACGGTGTTGTCACGTTCTCCCTCACCAATGATCACACACACATCAACCGTATGGTCCACTAGCGATATACCCGAGGTTGTTCGACACGAGACCACAAATCGAGAGGTGTAATTGTCCAATTACTAGAAATCAAGTTACTTAAGAAATCAACTCTAATTCATTGAGGAATTTCATCAAACACCCAGTAATTTAGCTAGTCATGGTCAAGCACTCAAAATCACAATCCACAATCGAGTAAGCCATAATCGAGAAGAAACGAAGAGAATCTCACCACGAGAATGATGGAATCGATGGATGAAGAAGATGATCGAGCCGAGCTTCCGAAATCGAGGTCGGACTTTTACGTGTCACCCGGAAAAACCGCTCCGATCAAAACGTCGGGCTCGAGGAGAGGAAGATCGTTCGTGAATGACATTCAATCGGATTCTCGACGTACGGAATATAGATCGTGAATTTGTGTAGAGAAATTGAAGAGCATAAAAATGGAAATTGGATTGCTTGAGAAGAAAGCTAGAAATGTAATGTGTAAAGTGAGGAATGAAAGTTGTGAATTGGGGTCTACTCTCTCCAAGCTACAAACAACTATTTATAGTTTATCCACAAGACTAAACAAAAATACTAAAAAGCCCTTAAAACAAGTCAAACATAAGTCAAGACTTTATTCCTTCTCAATTTTCGCTCAAGGGAAGTGCTGGTGTGTTCTGGGCGTAACTGGAAAATTCTCGCTCATCCTATCGTCGATCCAACCGTTGAAGTTGTAGATGTAGAAGTAAGAAACATGCTGTCCAAATTTCAAGCCGATCCAACGGTTAACGAAGCCGGAATCGCAATTCTCCCAACATCGCGCAGTGCTGGAATCCAGAATTGATGTCGGCCGACGGGAAATGATGTCGTCCGACAAACCTCCGTCGTTCGCAGGTTCAACCTGCGGTACGAATCCAAACCCAACTGATTTCCTCTTCAAAATTGACTTCATGTCGTCCGACAAGATATGGTGTCGGACGACAGCTGGGTTTCGGCCGACGGAAAAGTGTTGTCGGCCGACGTCTTCACGATTTCACTCCTTTAAAAATCTGGTTTCTTACTCCGACTTCTCTGGCTCTTATCTTTGTCCTCGGATCTAATCTCACCAAAGTGACCGTTTAAAGTGTAGCTCTAGAAGTCTTCTACATGCTGTAGAAATTTGGGGACGATCCAACGGCTGCATTGTCGTTGATGTCCATTATTCTACAACTGCGCAAAGCTGGAAATCGACATGGGCCTCTTTGTGTATTTCTTCTCGTTTTCGCTCGATTCTCGTCCAAACTCTACCAAACCAAAACCATGACAACATAAACACATAATCACACTAATAGGATGAATATAAGCACAAAAACAATACAAGAAAGTCACACAAAACAATAGAAAATATCGCACAAAAACGTGCGAAACAACTCCCCCACACTTAAACCATTGCTCGTCCTCGAGCAAACAAAAGAACAAAAAACAACGAAAACAAGGCAAGTTCTCCACAAAAGAGTATAGAAGTTAATTCCAGCTATCGATCAAAAGCATGTACTACCGAGAAAAGTTCGAACACCACAAAGATCACATCGAGCAAGTTCATAAAGTAATCGGGTTACCTCAACAAACCGTCTTTCTCCTCACAAGGGAAGCACTCGTTTCTTTTATGCAAGGGTTACCTCTCGAAGCAAGGGTTCACTCAAAACAAGTTATGCAAGTGAATAGAAGCAAATCAAGATGAACTTGCATATAAAGAACAACCGGGAACTAAAGGTGATCAAGGAAAGACTTCATGTAATAACCACAATGCGCAAAGGATAACAACCATAGGCAAGTATACACGGAAGACTCCACTCATCAAGTTTATCAATCTCAAGAATCAAGGAACTCTAATCAATACAAGGTTGTAGTGGGGCTCGGTTAAGGGAGGTTCGGGCAATTTTTAGGATTAGTAACTCATTGGCCATTGTGGCCCCATCCTTATTTCTCCTTTCCTCACCCTCATCACCACACTCAACTCTCAAGAGAACACTCAAAGATCACCTTTATATAATGAAACACTTGACCCATTTTTCGGGTCATCAAGGAATAGTAATAATCAAGTACTCACGCTTTAAGATTAAGCTTTGGCTCACTTTCTTTAACACAACATTCTCTTATTAATAGTGGATAATTCATCACTCTTTTTATGTCATAGAGAGGAAACAATAGCATGGAGCAATATTTGGGAGTACATGTGGTTAAATGTCCACATAATAATGAATCAATCAAAGCAAAGGTGGCTACTAGCAAACACCTCGAGATACGAAACCCTCATTACACAACACGGAGCTTTTCTCGCAAATATAACATATAACACTCAACTCCAACATCGGCTTATGGGTGATGAAAGAACGGGTATAACGTAGTCTCAAAGGGGTTAGCTAGGGTGTCCCTCGACGGGCTCGGGGTTATGAAAATCTCCTTGAAAGGGTTAGATCCTAAGTGATTAGTTCCCGTCATTTTCAAGATCATGAAATTTATGATAAAGAGCTTTGAAAACCGAAGTACACGAGTTCTAGTTATCTCATATCCTCAAAACACACCGAGTTATAGAACAAGAAAGCATGAGTCTCAAGAAGCAACGAGATTTTTAGAATTTTCGCTCAAGAAAGAAGTTTACAAGGCTCAAAACTCACAATAGGCTTTTGAAAAATTCGCCTTTGTTTAAAGCAACCAAATTACTTACTCACTCACGCAACATTCAACTTTGAAATATCCGACCATTTCTCAAAATTTTTGGTTATACCGGAAAGAACTTCAATTTTCGATCATTTCAAACTCACCGAGGTTTCGGAAAATCCCCCCACACTTACAAACATCACACAAAAAGTAAACAATCCAAGGTAACATATCCACCAAAATAAAATGGGAACATCCCTACAAACCACATAAACAAAAAAACAAAACACAAGATGGATTCCACAAAACCTCCCCCACACTTAAAATAAAAGCATGTCCTCATGCGAAAAATAAAGGGAAAAGAGATGAAAGGATAACGAAACTTCCCTAGAATGGCGAGAACCGGACATGGCAAATCGAAGACTAATCATCGGGGCGGTAATGGGCATCCATCCTCAAACACAAAACATCAATCCTATCATGGAGCTCAGTCATGGAATGGTACAAGTAGCCGAGAAGAGATAATCATCGCATCGAAGGTCTTGGGCATCGGGTCACGGGGCATCCACACACTCTCCTACAAAAAGAAGAACAAACATAAAGGATAACACCTTGGGTTGCCTCCCAAGAAGCGCTTGTTATTTCGTCTTTAGCTCGACGTCCGTGGGATTGCCCCCACGTGGCACTCGGTTTATGGCTCCGAGCTCTACCGTGTCAAGGCTAAAAATATCGAACTATACTTTCTCAAGAACACTAACTCGACTAAGGGAGCACGGTCCTCGAGAGTAGGGAGAACTAGAGCACATATGGTGAGATGTCGAATAGTAGTGCATGAAATACCGATCTCCCCCACACTTGCATCTAGATGTAAAAAGTAGACATCCGCCATCTCGACCGCTAAAAATATCGAGCTATACTTCCTCAAGTAAAGCATTTCGGCCGAAGGAGCTCGATCCTCCAAATGGAAAGAAGTGAAGGCTCGCCATAAATTTGGAAACGGGTCCATCGACCATAAGTCATGTCTCTCATCCACCGGACTCTCTAAAAATATTGAACTATATTTCCGGAGGAATACCGTCTCGGGCAATGGCATACGAGCCTCAATATAGAATTCATCGCTCGACCGACCATCAACAAATCCAACCTCGGTTCTCAACTCAAATAAATCTAATAAACTCTCACCCAAACCGCAAATAATGTCAATAAATCTATTACCCGGATTAGGCGGCTTAGGCGGGTCGAGATCACCATCATCGTCCTCGTAAGTCTCAATAGACAAGGGAGGGAGCACACAAGAAGTGTAGAATCCAATATCGACTCCCAAATCCTCTAAACCATAAATTCTCCGACCAAAACCCCATGATTTCCTCTTCTCTTGAACATCCGGAACCGGAGAAGGATTAGGAATCTCAATCATGAAATCACAATGAACATGCTCTTCTAAAACCTTCTCTGTGTCTTTAACAACTGTTGGAAATCGACTACCCGGGACGTGTCCGTTCGATCACTCGAACATCCGAACACGCCCAGTCGACCTCATGTGACAGCTCTACGCTGACGACGAAGCCCCGCAGCCGATTCACGCCCAGCCGCCGCGCACGAGGCGCAACCGCGCAAACCGGAAGTGCCTGCTGCAGCCAGCGGGCGCTGCACCGCCACCAGCGGCCGCTGTTCACGTTCAGCGGCCGCTGCTCCGCCACCAGCGGGCGCTGGAGAGGCCCTGGGCAGCGGGCGCTGCCCTGCTTCCAGCGGGCGCTGCCCGTGACGAACAGTAGCGCGCTGCTGCTGTTCCAGGCTCGTTTCTGGTCCGTTTTTCCTCTTCCGACCACCGTTCCGGAGGTCCTTGATCCCCCAGTAGTCGAGGAACACGTACCACGACTCCCGGAACCCGATCGTTCGTTCGATGTATTTTTAACGAATTATGAGATCGAAAAATGCGGAAAAAAGGGTTCGATCTCATACCTTTGTCGCGTGATTCGGAGGAGCCGAATTGTTGAGACCTTAGCGATTGCTAGCGTATGCCTCTTCCCGACTCCAACCGTTGTGTGGGCAACGATCCGTTGGGTCTCCCTTTTCTGCTCTCTCCTTTCTCAAAACCAGCGTAATAAATTATTCTCTGAGAATAATTTTATTTGCGTTAACAAATTAATTTTAACAGAGAAAAATCTTAATTGCGCTAACGCAATTATTTTCTCTGCTGAAATGAATTGTTGCGGCGTTCTGTAGGTTTAGGAGAGGGCAAGGGGGGGGGGGGGGTTTAAATAGAGTTACACTAGGGACCTCTTAGGTAAATTAATTAGGGGCTAAAATGAAATATTAATTAACTTGGAATACTTAAAAGCAATTCCTTAATTAATCGATTTCAAATTTAATTATTATTAATTCCACTATAAAATAATAATTGAATTCCCGAAATTAATTTAATATTATATCAACAATAATATTTCCGCCGAAATTACATATACGACTTTCCCCGTGTTTAAGATATCGAATGTCCACGAATTAACTTTAATTACTAATAATTAAATTAATTCGTTTCTTATTATCCGAGACTAGTACCACTCATCCTTATTATCATGTGGAACAAATCCACCTGCAGGGTTTACATGATAAACTTTATGAGCTCATCTCGGGGACATCATCAACCCGATAAACGGGACACGATTTCCTGTCTATAATCTATAGCATGCCGTGTGTACAATTCCGATTCCCAATTTACCGAGAATATTGACTAATCAATTAGTCTCACTCACTAGTAAGTCAAAGAACCGAGAACTGGACACACGAACCTATAATTATATAGGGATTAGGAATTCGTATATCCGCAATATCTGAGGTCTAGTTCGATTACTGCGATTAGTATAAATCGAACGTCCTCCCGTGGTCCTTCTCAATACACCAAGTGTACGAGTGTTGTTGGAATTCGCTATCCCGGGTTATCAAAAACGGAACCGATAACCCGAACGAACCCTTCGCTGGAGATCATACGAACACCGACTCATCCGCCGGAGTCCGGGCTTTGGAGACCATGCATCCGAAGACGCACAGCCCGCCCCCACCCGAACCCCCGCGAGCCGGGGTTCGCACGATCAAGCGATCGATCGCGCGCCGGCGATCGATCGGGGTGGGGCTGTTCGACAGCCCCCCCGCGGCGGGTCCGGCGACCCGCCACCACCAGGAGGCCCCCGCCTTCACGGCGGGGTAGGGCACGGCTCCAGCCCGTGCCCAGCGATCGACCTTCGTGGTCGATCGCACACCCTCGGTCCAGCCGAGGGTTCGGCCCCCATCGCCCCTCGCCGAAACCCTAGCGGGCGTACGCCGCGGTCCGGTGGCTTCGCCACCACCGCGCGTTCGTCCGTCTATTCCGGGCTTCGATTCTCGGATCTTCGTCCTACGGTATTCTCGATAAAACAAATCGAACAATTAACAAGTTAGTTGAGAATTGTACCTACGATTCGTTGTTCGGAGAAACGAAATCGACGACCTCGTGACCTTCCCGCGTATTCCTTGCACTCGTTCGAACGTCGGGTGGGCGACGAGCTATCGAACTTGTGGATCCTCTTCACTCTCAGAACTTTATTGTTGGCGTAACGTAGGTTAGTAAAGTGAAGACCACGTAGTGCTTTTATAGGCTACGAAGGGGATCAAAAGGAGAATAAATATTGGGCTTCAATATTGAAAATTAAATTGGGTCCAACCCAAATCCATTAATTCTTATCAATATTAATTTTATTTATTTTCCACTATATAAATAAAATTGCACTCTCAATATTATTCATATTATATCAAATAATATTTCTCCAACTTAGTATTATTTATTCCGTGTATTTAAGATTTAAATATCCATGAATAAAATTTATTTATTGCTTAATAAATTTATTCATCTCTTATATCCGAGACTAGTACCACTCAACCTTATTTATTATGCGGAACAAGTCCACTCGCGAGGTTTACATAATAAATCCTTATGAGCTCATCTCGGGGATATTATCAACCCTTACGGGATACACTGCCCCTTCAAGAATTCACGGCATGCCATATATAAAATATAGTGACCCAACTTAACCGGTAATTAACCCAATTATCAAACCGGTTAATTCCTTTGGTAAATCAAAGTCACTTATATTAAATATACACACCCGCAATTGTTTCAGGGATTAAGAATAAAATACTCCGAGTCTCAAATCAATTATCGCCGAGCAATCCTAATTGATGAGTCTCAATCGATCCGCTCAATACACCAAGTGTACAAGTGTGATAAAATAATTAAGATAAATTATTTTCTCTCTCACACAACGACTATACCGATGGATTGGTCCGTGTCCATCTAGGTCGTGAGCAACTGTTCGATTAAATACGAGTAACCGATAGTATGATCTTCTGTGTGCCCATGCAACACCACACTAACTACAACGTATAAAATCCAGGACTATAATTTGCATGTATTTAATTAACAATAATTAAAAGCAAATGAATGTCTGTAATTAATAGGTAAATGAAAGTGCATACAGAGTTCAGAATACTCAAATCTAGACATTAAGTATACTACTCCATCAATCTCCCACTTATACTAAGGTCTAGTCTTATCCTCCAAACTTCTGACTCCCAAACCCTCCAAGTGCTTGAAATATACTTCCTTAGGAAGTATCTTGGTGAAAGGGTCCGCTAGGTTGTCCTCCGAAGCTATCTTGGTGACTATCGCATCGCCCCTCTTGACGATGTCTCGAATCAGGTGGTACTTGCGCTCTATGTGTTTCATAGCACTATGGGACCGTGGTTCCTTACTGTTTGCCACTGCACCGCTATTATCACAATAAATTGTCATAGCCTTGGGCAAACTCGGAATCACATCTAAGTCCTGGAGGAAATTAAGGAACCAAACTGACTCTTTCGCTACCTCTGAGGCTGCAACGTATTCAGCTTCCATGGTAGAGTCTGAAATGCACTTTTGCTTAACACTCCTCCATGATACGGCTCCACCTCCCATAGTGTACACATAGCCTGATGTCGACTTTCGCCGGTCCTTATCAGCTTGGAAATCCGAATCCGTATAACCCAAAGGCATAAGATTGTCTGCCCCGTAACTTAGAACATAATCCTTAGTATTTCGCAAATACTTGAAAATGCTCTTTACGGCAGTCCAATGAGCCTTTCCAGGGTTACTCTGATATCTCGCTACTACGCCAACTGCATAGCAGATATCAGGCCTCGTACATAACATTGCATACATTAAGCTTCCCACAGCCGAAGCGTAGGGAACTGCTTTCATTTCATCTTTCTCCTTTTGTGTCCGAGGACACATCTCCTTAGAAAGATAAGTTCCTTTACTGAAGGGTAGCTCACCCTTCTTGGAATTTTGCATGTTAAAACGAGCCAGAATCGTGTCTATGTAAGATTGCTGGGATAGGTACAGTGTTCTATTCCGGCGATCCCTTATAACCTTGATCCCTAGAACATGTCCGACTTCTCCCAAATCTTTCATATCGAATTGTCTAGACAACCATCCTTTTATGTCTGATAACATTTTCACACTGTTGCTAATGAGAAGAATGTCGTCTACATAAAGCACGAGAAACACCACCTTCTTTCCATCACGTTTCCAATACACACACGATTCGTCCATGCTTTGACTGAATCCAAAAGATTGGACCACTTCGTCAAACCGCAGGTTCCACGATCTCGAGGCTTGTTACAATCCATAAATGGATCGATTAAGCTTGCACACTAGATGATCTCGCCCCTTAGCAATGAATCCTTCTGGTTGTTTCATATAAATCGTCTCGTCAAGACTTCCATTAAGGAAAGCTGTCTTGACATCCATTTGCCACACCTCATAATCCATATGAGCTGCTATGGATAAGAGAATCCGGATCGACTTTATCTTGGCTACGGGCGAGAAGGTCTCCTCATAATCGATTCCCTCTTTCTGAGTATATCCTTTCGCAACAAGCCGAGCTTTAAAGGTTTCAACCTTTCCGTCAGATCCTCTCTTTCTCTTGTAGACCCATTTACACCCAATTGGCTTCACACCGCTTGGTGGTTCTACAAGATCCCAGACTTTATTAGAATCCATAGATTCTATTTCGGATTTCATTGCTTTCTTCCAAGAAGACGCATCTATATCTTGTACCGCCTCATCATAGGTCCAGGGATCGATTTCATGAACTCCAGGTCCAGAGTCCGAAGACTCACCCAGTCCAATCCATCTATCTGGTTGTTTAACAACCCTCCCACTACGACGGCGTTCCGGTGTATTAACAGTGACAGTATTAGGTGCAGGTTCTAGTGGTGTATCTATACTCGGTTCGGCTGTATCCAGGTCTTCCTCGTTACCTCTCAACTCATCAAGTATTATGTCACTTTTGGGCTTGTGGTCCATGACATAGTCTTCCTCTAGGAACCGAGCGTTAGTACTTATAACGATCTTCTGGTCCGTAGGACTATAGAACATGCCACCCTTAGTTCCTTTCGGGTATCCTATAAACAGCCGTATTTCTGATCTAGGTTCTAACTTATCGATGCCTTGTCGCAACACATGTGCTGGACAACCCCAGATCCGAATGTGTCCCAAGTTAGGCTTACGCCCACTCCACAATTCCATGGGTGTAGTTGGCACTGTTTTGGTCGGAACCCTATTCAGAATGTACGCCGCTGTTTCCAAGGCAAGTCCCCAGAACATAACAGGTAAATCCGAGTAACTCATCATCGATCGTACCATCTCCATAAGAGTCCTATTCCTTCTTTCTGACACACCATTCTGCTGAGGAGTATATGGTGAGGTCAGTTGGGATTCAATCCCATTCTCTGCCAAGTATGCCTTGAATTCTCCAGACAGGTACTCGCCTCCGCGATCAGATCGCAGGCATTTTATGGATTTACCACGAAGGTTCTCCACAAGAGCCTTGAATTCCTTGAACTTGTCAAAAGAATCTCTCTTGTGGCGCATCAGGTATACATATCCATACCTTGAGTAATCATCAGTGAAGGTGATGAAATACTCGTACCCTCCCCTTGCCTGAGTAGACATAGGTCCGCATACATCAGAGTGAATCAAGTCCAATACTTGTTCAGCCCTCCGTCCTTTACCAGAAAAAGGACGCTTGGTCATTTTACCCTCTAAACAGGATTCGCAGGTTGGAAGGTCCTCTCCTTCAACGCCAGTGATTAAATCATCAGCTTTCAACCTTTGAAGCCTATTTGAGTTTATATGACCTAGCCTTAGATGCCACAAGTATAATTGATTCATCTTAGAAGGTTCCTTTCTCTTATTGGTGTTCGTAGATGTGTTATTACTCTCGGTTAGTTGCATCGTGTTAGACTCAGGATTTAGCACATACAAATCGTCTATCAATGTACCAGAACAGATAATTTCACTATTTCTTCTTATGATCACAGAGTGGTCAAAAGAAACAGAATATCCATTCATAATGAGTTTAGAAACTGAAATCAAATTCTTTCTAAAGTTGGGTACATAAAGACAATTACGTAAAACTAAAACCCCATCACTACTGAAACGTAAGTGAACGTCTCCCACTGCAACAGCCGCCACCTTCGCGGCATTGCCCATGTAGACCACTATTTCTCCCTCTCTAAGTCTCCGGGTTTCCTGGAACCCCTGCAATGAATTGCAGACATGGTCAGTGGCACCCGTATCTACACACCAGGTGCTGGTAGATATCACCCCTGACAATGTTTCAGTGACTAAGGAAAATTTCGTACCTTTGATGAGAGGACAATCAGACCTCCAGTGCCCAAACTGTTTGCATCGAAAGCATCTGCGAAACCGCTTGCTTACCCCAATCCGTGGTTTTAAACCACTGGGTCTCTTTGCACGCTTTTCTTTTAGCCTAGCCACAAGAGCTCGTGTTTCTCTTAACTTACGCACAAAAATCGCCTTCGCTGAGCCGGTTTTAAGGGACTCATTGAGGAACGATTCCGTGGGTACGTTAAACACCTCTTGCCTAGCTTCCACACCATGTCTCAACGTAGTTGGACCAACAGTGGATTCAGAAAGCTCCACAGTTTGGACAATGTCCAGATTTCTTTTCCAATCATCACCATATGGAACCGGTGAGTTTTCATCTTTAAGTATATCACAAAGTGGGGTCACAGTCATTCCTAACCTATAAGCACATAAAACAAACAAACAATTTAATATCCGATATTATCTCCCTTAAATAATATCATTAAATCACTAATCACATCTAAAATCCTATCAGGTAAGGCAAGCCACGTGGTGTGGACGTTTACCCACCCAAATGATTTAGCAATTAGATTTTCTTTGGCCATACATCGCTTATAGCGGAACCTCGTGGGGAGGAATACTATAAGGCGTATCTAAGTGTAAACCATTACTCAGTACCAAAATAAGTTACTTGGAATCGCTACATCACCGCAAGCCACGTGGTGTGGACGTTTACGATAACTTCACAATTCTTCATAAATATTTACAACTGTCTACATCAATTAATCCAAAGTCCGTCAGCATAGCAAGCCACGTGGTGTGGACGTTTACTACACTAAGAGACTTTTATAATTGACTCCCAATTACTTGATCCAATTAATCTCGTAAATCAAGACGTGGAGAATCATAAGTGAAACTCGAAGTTTCTAACCAGTGATTCACCATGCGAACAACCCTATCTCTCATAAATGAGGGAGCCGAGCAGACAAACGACCCATCTATAAAAGTATGGCACGAAAGTCTCTAATTTGTGTCCTCTACATGACCAAGTGGCTCTGGCTCCATTCCACTCCCCGGGGTGAGAATGAGTCGACTTGAAATCAGCTTTGGAAAGACAAATTAGGCATTGTTTGATAAACTCAATCAGTGTTTCTCGTAAGAGGAATTACAAGAACTCTCCTCCAATAACTTGTCTATATAAACTTCAAAAGTTTATAAAAGTCATCAAGAGAGCAGCAATGGAGACCATGGGTATGTTTCCATACCCTCTCCCACTTAGCTTTTTATAATAAAGAGATACGCTATCTAGTGCATAAAAGTAAACACATATAGCATGCATACATGTAATAAAGCACATAGTATTATCACATAGTCAAAATAATTACTAGAATATTATTTTCCGACTATTATGGCTTCATCACATCCCCGTACGTATCTTCTAGTCTTCAATCTTCGTTTCTTGAATGCTCCATGTGACGAGAATATTAATATCCAATATTTAAATCTATTTATTTTCAATTAATCCAAAAGTTACTTAATTCGAAAATTAAGTCAATTGAATATATCAAAAATAAAATTAAATATTATTAATATTTTTATTTATTTTATTTTCTTTTTCCACTTCATTAAATCTCTAGAATAATCTATCCAAGATCCTTTTGGAATATTCTAGATGATATCCATAATGAAATAAAGAAATAAAATAATTTAGGACTCTTATACTTTTCCAAATTTATTTTATTCCTAATCCATGAATATTCCCATGAGTAGGAATAATCAAATAGGAAAAATAAATTTAGTACTAAATTAATTCTTTCTCTATTTTTCTAGAATATTCCATAAAGAAATAATCAAAATAGGAAATAATGAATTAATTAGGAAAGTATATTTCCGGTAGGAGTAGCCCGGGTTGGGGAACCCCGAACCACTCCCACCATGTTCGATCGCCGCCTAGGGCACGCCGCCGCCGCTCAGCCCACGCGCCACCACCACTGGTGGCCGGCGTGGCCGAGGCTCCCACGGACAGCCCGCCTAGGGCCGCGGGTCGATCGATCCCCTCGGGATCGATCATGGGGATTGATCGATCCCGGTCCTTTGTCTTCTCGTCACTTCGTCTTCTCCGGCGGTCTACGATTCGATCCAATCGCAAAATAAATTTACAAAAATCTAAATTACAATTCCGGTATCGATTCTATACACGAAATCGACCCTATACATTTTCCGGAAAAAACAACGAACATAATAATAAATCCTAAATTCGGTCAACCCCCGAATTTTTACTATTACAAGCATTCACCACTAAAACGAATCTCGACATGTCCGAGAGTTTAATAAAACCAACAATCATATGACAAAACAATTAAACGAATAATCATCAAGCCATAATAGTCGGATCCCTGCAAGGTAGAACAATTTTATCGAAAATACCGCGAACGTAAACCACGCTCTGATACCAATTGTTGGAATTCGCTATCCCGGGTTATCAAAAACGGAACCGATAACCCGAACGAAGCCTTCGCCGGAGATCATACGAACACCGACTCATCCGCCGGAGTCCGGGCTTTGGAGACCATGCATCCGAAGACGCACAGCCCGCCCCCACCCGAACCCCCGCGAGCCGGGGTTCGCACGATCAAGCGATCGATCGCGCGCCGGCGATCGATCGGGGTGGGGCTGTTCGACAGCCCCCCCGCGGCGGGTCCGGCGACCCGCCACCACCAAGAGGCCCCCGCCTTCACGGCGGGGTAGGGCACGGCTCCAGCCCGTGCCCAGCGATCGACCTTCGTGGTCGATCGCACACCCTCGGTCCAGCCGAGGGTTCGGCCCCCATCGCCCCTCGCCGAAACCCTAGCGGGCGTACGCCGCGGTCCGGTGGCTTCGCCACCACCGCGCGTTCGTCCGTCTATTCCGGGCTTCGATTCTCGGATCTTCGGCCTACGGTATTCTCGATAAAACAAATCGAACAATTAACAAGTTAGTTGAGAATTGTACCTACGATTCGTTGTTCGGAGAAACGAAATCGACGACCTCGTGACCTTCCCGCGTATTCCTTGCACTCGTTCGAACGTCGGGTGGGCGACGAGCTATCGAACTTGTGGATCCTCTTCACTCTCAGAACTTTATTGTTGGCGTAACGTAGGTTAGTAAAGTGAAGACCACGTAGTGCTTTTATAGGCTACGAAGGGGATCAAAAGGAGAATAAATATTGGGCTTCAATATTGAAAATTAAATTGGGTCCAACCCAAATCCATTAATTCTTATCAATATTAATTTTATTTATTTTCCACTATATAAATAAAATTGCACTCCCAATATTATTCATATTATATCAAATAATATTTCTCCAACTTAGTATTATTTATTCCGTGTATTTAAGATTTAAATATCCATGAATAAAATTTATTTATTGCTTAATAAATTTATTCATCTCTTATATCCGAGACTAGTACCACTCAACCTTATTTATTATGCGGAACAAGTCCACTCGCGAGGTTTACATAATAAATCCTTATGAGCTCATCTCGGGGATATTATCAACCCTTACGGGATACACTGCCCCTTCAAGAATTCACGGCATGCCATATATAAAATATAGTGACCCAACTTAACCGGTAATTAACCCAATTATCAAACCGGTTAATTCCTTTGGTAAATCAAAGTCACTTATATTAAATATACACACCCGCAATTGTTTCAGGGATTAAGAATAAAATACTCCGAGTCTCAAATCAATTATCGCCGAGCAATCCTAATTGATGAGTCTCAATCGATCCGCTCAATACACCAAGTGTACAAGTGTGATAAAATAATTAAGATAAATTATTTTCTCTCTCACACAACGACTATACCGATGGATTGGTCCGTGTCCATCTAGGTCGTGAGCAACTGTTCGATTAAATACGAGTAACCGATAGTATGATCTTCTGTGTGCCCATGCAACACCACACTAACTACAACGTATAAAATCCAGGACTATAATTTGCATGTATTTAATTAACAATAATTAAAAGCAAATGAATGTCTGTAATTAATAGGTAAATGAAAGTGCATACAGAGTTCAGAATACTCAAATCTAGACATTAAGTATACTACTCCATCAAGTGTAACATGATAGTCAAGACCGAATATCTACCAGTCACACTACGACGTACCGATGGATTGTCCCTGTCCATCTAAGTCATGAGCTACTGTTCGATAGTATACGAGTAACCGACAGTATGATCTTCCGCGTGTCTCCTCACGCCATACTGTCTACAACGTATACATCAAGGACTATTGCATTAAATGCAATCATGCTTGAATCATATCTCGAATTAAGGTATAGATAAGGAGTTCCGTATTTGCACTAAACTAGACATTTAGAATACAACTCCATCAATCTCCCACTTATACTAAAAGTCTAGTCGCCCTCTCCCAAACATCAGATTCCCATAACCCCATCACGCCTACCCAACGCTTTCGCTGGAAGTGCCTCTGTGAACGGGTTTACCAGGCAATCCTCTTGATGCTATCTAGGGGACAACTTCATCGTCTTACTAGAAGATCTCTCGAATCAGGTGGTACTTGCGCTCTACGTGTTATCTCCCACTGTGGACTCGTGGCATTTCTGTTGGAGTTGTGTACTTAATGTCTAGATTTAAGTAACGGAAACTCACGATCCATTGCCACTAATCTATTTAATTAAATAAACAATTATTTGCGTTTAATTATTTATAATTAAATATATGCAAATCATAGTCCTGGATTTTATACGTTGTAGTTAGTATGGTGTTGCATGGGCGCACAGAAGATCATACTATCGGTTACTCGTATTTAATCGAACAGTTGCTCACGACCTAGATGGACACGGACCAATCCATCGGTATAGTCGTTGTGTGAGAGAGAAAATAATTTATCTTAATTATTTTATCACACTTGTACACTTGGTGTATTGAGCGGATCGTTGAGATTCATCGATTAGGATTGCCGGCGATAATCGATTCGAGTCTCAGTGTATTTTATTCTTAATCCCCAAAACTATTGCGGGTGTGTATATTTAATATAAGTGACTTTGATTTACCAAAGAAATTAACCGATTTAATTATTGGGTTAATTACCGGTTAAGTTGGGTCACTATATTTTATATATGACATGCCGTGAATACTTGACGGGAAAGTGTATCCCGGAAGGGTTGATAATATCCCCGAGATGAGTTCATAAGGAATTATTATGTAAACCCTGCAGGTGGATTCGTTCCGCATAATAATTAAGGTTGAATGGTACTAGTCTCGGATATAAGAGATGAATAAATTAATTAGCAATAAATTAATTTTATTCATGGATATTTATATCTTAAATACACGGAATAAATAATACTACCGGAGAAATATTATTTGATATAATATGGTTTAATATTGGGAGTGCAATTAATTTTATATAGTGGAAAATAGAATTAATTAATATTGATAAGGATTAATGGACTTGAGCATTGGGCTCAATTTAATCTTCAATATTGGAAGCCCAATATTCCACCTCCTTAAGATCCCCTACGTAGCCTATAAAAGCACTACATGGTCTTCTCTAGTGCAAGGAATACGTGGGAAGATCTCAAGGTCGTCAAATTGAGTGGAGGAGGATCCATGGAGTTCGGTAGATCGTCGCCCACACGACGTCCGAACTAGTGCAAGGAATACGTGGGAAGATCTCAAGGTCGTCAAATTGAGTTCTTCGTTTTTATGAACAACGGGAACGAGGTAAATCGTAAAACCCTCTTTATGATTTTATCGTTTAATTATCGTAAAAATATCGTGAACCAAGATCCGAGAACGCGACCTTTGTCGAGGTTGAACCGGGCGGTGGTGATCGAAGATCACCGGACCGCCGGCGGCTCAACGGCTCGAACAAGAGAGGGTCGAGAGGGGCGAGCCTCGGCTGGACGCCGAGACTCGATCGAGCACGAGCTCGATCACCCACGCACCTCCGGCGGGCTGCTGGAGCAGCCCCGCTCACGCGGCTGGACCGCCGCTCGAGCGGCGGTGGCTGGTGGTGATCGCAAGCCACGGTTCGCCGTGGCTGGTCGTGCGATCACCGGGGGCGGCTGGGCGTGCATAAGGGGCTGCCAAGGGCAGCCCTAGGCGGCTGCCGTGTTCAGCCGCGAGCCCCATGCGGGGGCTCGACCGGACAGCCGCGGGCTATCCCCGCGGCGGCTTGTTTGGTTGAGTCCGGCTTCGTGGTGGTTCGTAGCGAGATGTTCCGGCAACCGGGAGTCGATTGGAGTTGTTATTCCGCAATTCGACAACTCCGGATATTCGATCTCCAAAGGATTTCGGTCGGAATTAATTAGATAATTTATTTATTTAAATTTATTGATTCCGGGATATCGATTTCCAACAATTGGTATCAGAGCGTTGGTTTTAGTTCATGGTATTTTTCGATAAATTGTTCTACCTTGCAGGGTTTCCGATTATTATGGCTAGATTTAATTTTGTTAATTAATGTCATAATAATGTTCTTGATTATTAAACTCTCGGTGATGTTATTTGTTCTTGTGTGGTGAATGCTTGTTCTTAATTTTTCCGGAAATTGTTTGAGGTCGTTTTCATGTAGAGAATCGATACCGGATAGCGTAGTAATAAATTTGTAATTTATTTTACGTTGGATCGAGTCCGAAACGACGACCGGAAAAGTGTGACGGAGGAGACGAAGAGAGGGAGGATTCCGGGGATCGATCAACCCCATGATCGACCCCAAGTAATGGATCAATCGAGTGGGAGGGGCAGCCATCGCACCCCTTGGCCGTGGGCTGCCACCGGTAGTGGTGGTGGCTGGCCGGTTGGGGTGGCGGCGGCGGTGATGTGCTCCTCTCGGCCTCGGTCGATGGTGGGGGTGGCGTGGGGATCCCCAACCCATGCTACTCCTGCCAAGATCCAACTTTCCTAAATTGATTCGGTTTTCCTATTTTGAGTATTCCTATTTTTGGGAATTCTCATGGAAATAGGAAAAGAATTAATTGGAATTAATTTATTTCCTTATTCTATTATGGAAGTCTTCTAGAATATTCTAAGTTCTACTTGGAATAGGATTCTAGAGATTTAATGGAATTAGAAAGGAAAATAATTAATTATTAAATTAATTTATTTCCTATTTGATTATTCCTATTTTATGGGAATTTTCATGGACATGGAAATTAATTAATTTTGGAAAGTTTAGGAGTCCTAAATTAATTTTTCCTTATTTAATTATTCCTTTATGAAATTTTTAATGGATTAAGAAAGGAATTAATTTGGAAGGGCTAGGAGTCCTAAATTATTTTATTTCCTTATTTCATTATGGAAATCATCTAGAATATTCCAAGTGGGTCTTGGATAGATTATTCTAGAGATTTAATGAAGTAGAAAAGGAAAATAAAATAAATTTATTTTATTTCCTTATTCTATTATAGATGTCTTCTAGAATATTCCAAGTGGGTCTTGGATAGATTATTCTAGAGATTTAATAGAATTAGATAGGAAAATAAATAAATAAAAATATTAATAATATTTAATTTTATTTTTGATTTATTCGATTGACTTAATTTTCGAATTAAGTAACTTTTGGATTTATTAAAAATAAATAGATTTAAATATTGGAATTAATATTCCCGTCACATGGAGCATTCAAGAACGAAGACTAAAGACTAGAAGATGCGTACGGAGATGCGATAAAGCCATAATAGTCGGAAAATAATATTCTAGTATTATTTTGATTATGTGATAATATTCTATGTGCTTTATTTCATGTATGCATGCTTATGTGTATTTAATTATGCATTAGATAGCGTATCCCTTTATTATAAAAAGCTAAGTGGGAGAGGGTATGGAAACATATCCATGGCCTCCATTGCTGTTCTCTTGGTGACTTTTATGAACTTTCGAAGTTCATATAGATAAGCCATTGGAGGAGAATTCTTGTAATTCCTTTTACGAGAAACATTGATTAAGTCTATCAAACAATGCCTAATTTGTCTTTCCAAAACTGACTTCAAGTCGAGTCATTCTCACCCCGGGGAGTGGAATGGAGCCAAAGCCACTTGGTCATGTCGAGGACACAAATTAGAGGCAGTCGTACCATCTTTTGAAGGTGGATCGATTGTCTGCTCGGCTCCCTCATTTGATGAGAGATAGGGTCGTTCGCATGGTGAATCACTGGTTAGAAACTTCGAGTTTCACTTATGATTCTCCGCGTCTTGATTTACAAGATTGAATGGATCAAGTAATTGGGAGTCAATTATAAAAGTCTCTTGGTGTAGTAAACGTCCACACCACGTGGCTTGCTATGCTGACGGATTTTGGATTAATTGATGTAGACAGTTGTAAGAAATTGTGAAGAGTTGTGAAGTTGTCGTAAACGTCCACACCACGTGGCTTGCGGTGATGTAGCAATTCCAAACGATTTACTTTGGTACTGAGTAATGGTTTACACTTAGATACGCATTATAGTATTCCTCCCCACGAGGTTCCGCTATAAGTGATGTATGACCGAAGCAAATCTAATTGCTAAATCATTTGGATTGGTAAACGTCCACACCACGTGGCTTGCCATATCTGATGGGATTTTAGATGTGATTAGTGGTTTAATGATATTATTTAAGGGAGATAATATCGGAGATTAAATCGATTGTTTGTTGTTATATGTGCTCATAGATTAGGAAATGGCTTTGAACCCACTTTCTGTGATACCTAAGGATTATTTAAACTCACTGGTCCCTAAATGTATTGATTGGAATAGAGATCTAGACATTGTCCAGACTGTTAAAGAGTACAAGTTTGTACTCAGTGAGCTTTGTCCTCCCGAGCCTACAAATGTCTTAACTGATGAGGAAAGGACTGATTTTGATATCATGTTCAAACTCAAGGAGATGTTTAGACATGACATAGGCGGCTAGACAAGAGGCGATGAGGATACTCATAAAGGCCAGTCGATTCAAGGGAACGCTTAAACACGTTTTTAAGATGATTGACCTTTTAGACGAGTTGAGACGAAAATCGCAAGCTCTTGTAGCTAATGCCAAATGTTTCGAACCTAAGGGCAAAATCGGGGGAAAGGAAAAGCAAGCAAAGAAACCCAGTGGTCCTAAGTTTCTTGGACCACGAGATGGGACGAGAAAGCCAAGAGGCAAGAGTTCTCGATGCAAACAGTCTGGGTACTGGAAGTCTGATTATCCTCTCAAAGAAAGTACGAAATTTTTCTTTAGTCGTAAAACATAGTCAGTGGTATTATCTACCGGAACCTGGTGTGTAGATATGGAACCACTGACGGTATGTGCCTTTTAAATGCAAGGGTTCCAGGAAACCCGACGACTTAGAAAAGAAGAAATCGTAGTCTACATGGGCAATGCTGTAGAGGAGGCAGCAGTTGCAGTGGAGGACATACTATAGGATTTCATTTTGGGTTATTGCTTTTATGTACCTTTCAAATTAGAAAGAACTTTGTTCTGGATTTCTAATAAATGGATATTTTATTTCTTTTAATCACTTGATGGTTATAAGAAGAAATAATGATATTATCTATTTTGGTACATTGGCTAGCAATATATAAATGATGAATCCTGAGTCCACCACGATGCAACGAACCGTAGTATGAAACTCGTTTTACTAATAAGATATTTCTTTATCAATTATACTTGTGGATTCTTGTAACGCCCCGGCCCGTTGAGGGGTCGAAGCCCGACCCTAATGGGCCGGCTCGGTTACCAATGACTGCCTTCGGGAGTGATATCCTGGCCTCACTGTACCAACACTTGTCTTTTCCAGCGCACTTTGTCCTCACTCGTGCGCACGAGTGAGGACAAAGTGCGCTGGAAAAGACAAGTGTTGGTACAGTGGGGCCAGGATATCACTCCCGAGGGCAGTCATTGGTAACCGAGCCGGCCCATTAGGGTCGGGCTTCGACCCCTTAACGGGCCGGGGCGTTACAAATGGTATCAGAGCAGGTGCCGACCGGAATTGTGGGAACTAAGTGTCTTGCGGGGACAAGTGCTCCACCTAGAAGTTGGTGAGAGTACCCGTAAGGGGCATTCCTGCACGGATGGTTGGTCCTGGGCAAGTAAGGCAAGTAAGGCACGCAACGAGGACGTTGCGCAGTAAAAGGTGGGGTGATTGTAACGCCCCAGAAAATTCAAAGGCTTAAAAGGATTGAATATGCTACTCATACCAACAAGATGCATCTTCTTTTCTGGGCATCCTCCTATAAGAACTCCAAAGTTAAGCGTGCTGGCTCTGGAGTAATTCTAGGATGGGTGACCCCCTGGGAAGTCTCTCGGGTGCGCACGAGTGAGGATAAAGTGCGCTGGAAAAGACAAGTGTTGGTACAGTGGGGCCAGGATATCACTCCCGAAGGCAGTCATTGGTAACCGAGTCGGCCCATTAGGGTCGGGCTTCGGCCCCGCAACGGGCCGGGGCGTTAGGGCCAGGATATCACTCCCGAGGGCAGTCATTGGTAACCGAGCCGGCCCATTAGGGTCGGGCTTTGACCCCTTAACGGGCCGGGGCGTTACAAATGGTATCAGAGCAGGTGCCGACCGGAATTGTGGGAACTAAGTGTCTTGCGGGGACAAGTGCTCCACCTAGAAGTTGGTGAGAGTACCCGTAAGGGGCATTCCTGCACGGATGGTTGGTCCTGGGCAAGTAAGGCAAGTAAGGCACGCAACGAGGACGTTGCGCAGTAAAAGGTGGGGTGATTGTAACGCCCCAGAAAATTCAAAGGCTTAAAAGGATTGAATATGCTACTCATACCAACAAGATGCATCTTCTTTTCTGGGCATCCTCCTATAAGAACTCCAAAGTTAAGCGTGCTGGCTCTGGAGTAATTCTAGGATGGGTGACCCCCTGGGAAGTCTCTCGGGTGCGCACGAGTGAGGATAAAGTGCGCTGGAAAAGACAAGTGTTGGTACAGTGGGGCCAGGATATCACTCCCGAAGGCAGTCATTGGTAACCGAGTCGGCCCATTAGGGTCGGGCTTCGGCCCCGCAACGGGCCGGGGCGTTACACCGCTCTGAAGTTATCTTGGTGAATACAGCGTCGTCTCCCTCGACGATGACTCGTATCAGGTGGTACTTGCACTATGTGTTATCTTACACTTATGGACTCGTGATTTCTTACCATTTTGCCATCGCACCGCTATTTACATAGCCTTTGGCAAATTAAGAATCACATCTAAGTCCCAGAGATTATCCCGGAGTTATACCAAAACTTCCGCTGCCTCTGAGGCCGCTATTTGGTTACCCATGGCAGAGTCCGAAAAGCATCGTGCTTATCACTCTTCCATGTTAAAACTCCTTCTCCTTCAATAGTGAAACACATAGCCTGATATCGACTTACACCGGTCCTCATTCGATTAGAAATCTAAGAGAATGTAATCCAAAGGAAAAACTCGTCTGCTTCGTAGTCTAGAACAGTACTTCGAAAGTACTTTTACAGCAGTCGAATATTCCTTTCCAGGATTACCTTGATATCCTCCCACTATGCTAACCGCATAGCCAATATCAGGTTCTTGTTTTCAACAATGCATTTATTAAGCTTTCCACACTCAAAGTGTAGGAAACTGCTTTCATTGCTTCTATCTCCTTTTGTGTTCCAAAACACATATCCTTTGATAGATGCATTCCGTCTCTGAAAGGTAACGAACCTTTCTCGGAATCTTGCATGTTAAAACGAACCATAATCATATATGTAAGATGTCCAGGAAAAGTACAATGTTCTTTCTAGAGATCCAAGATCTCAAGAACATGTCCAACTTCTTCCTTTATCTTTCATAATGATTCATCTAGACAACCATCATTTTATGTCTGATAACATCTTTACATTGTTGCCAATGATAAGAGTGTCATCTACATAAAACCTCCGAGAAACACCACCTTGTTTTCCATCACGTTTCCAATATACACAATTCGTCTATGCTTTTGATGAATCCATAAAATGGACTATCTCATCAATTTGCAAGTACCACGAACTCAATGCTTTGTTTCAATCCATAAATGGATCAACTAAGCTTGTACTCTAAATGATCTTGCCTCTTAACAATAATCCTTATTGCTTTCCAAGAAGGCACATTTAGATCTAGTACTGCCTGTATGTAGATCCAGGGATCGATTTCATGTATACTAGGTCCAGAGTACAAAAACTCTCCTAGTCTTATGAATATCTCCGGTTGTCACACAAACTCCCACTACAACGGCATTCCGGTGTATAAACAGTGATAACAGTAGGTGCAGTTAGTGGTGTACCGCTACTCGGTTCGGCTGGTTCTCAGTCCTCTTCTTCTCTCTCATTTCAAAGTATCACGTCACTTTGGGCTTGTGGTTCATCATATAGTCTTCCTCTAAGAACCGGGCGTTAGAACTTATAACGTCCCTTTGGTTCATAGTACTATTGAACACACATCTTTTGTTCTTCCAGGACATTCTACAACCGCTTTTGAATGCGCCGTTGTTTCCAGACATATCCATAGAACATAGGTAGTTCCGTATAACTCATGCTTTTACTATTTCTATAAGAGTTCCATTTCTTGTTTACGACACACCATTTCTACACAACAGTGTATGGTGTAGTCATTTGGGATCAAATCCCAATCTCTGATCAGTATGCCATGCATTCCTCAGACAGGTACTTGCCTCCGCGATCAAATCGCAGGCTACAAATGGATATACCTTGATGGTTCTCCACAATTGCTTAGTGTCCATTGACTTGTCAAAACACTTGCTTTTGTGGCACATCAGGTACTCTAATTCATTTCTCGAGTAATCATCAAATGAAGTACTTGTACCTTATTGTCTGAGTAGACATAGGTCTGCATACATCAGAGTTAATCAATTCTTATACTTGTCCGGATCTTATATCTTATATCCATAAAGGATTGCTTAGTCATATTATCTTCCAAATTAGATTCTTAGGTCGGAAGGTCCATTCCTTCAACTTAATTGATCAAATATCAATTTTCGACCTTTGAACTTCTTATTTGAATAAACATGACTCAGAATAAGAATTGTAACGCCCCAGAAAATTCAAAGGCTTAAAAGGATTGAATATGCTACTCATACCAACAAGATGCATCTTCTTTTCTGGGCATCCTCCTATAAGAACTCCAAAGTTAAGCGTGCTGGCTCTGGAGTAATTCTAGGATGGGTGACCCCCTGGGAAGTCTCTCGGGTGCGCACGAGTGAGGATAAAGTGCGCTGGAAAAGACAAGTGTTGGTACAGTGGGGCCAGAATATCACTCCCGACAGCAGTCATTGGTAACCGAGCCGGCCCATTAGGGTCGGGCTTCGACCCCTCAACGGGCCGGGGCGTTACAAATGGTATCAGAGCAGGTGCCGACCGGAATTGTGGGAACTAAGTGCCATGCGGGACCAAGTGCTCCATCCAGAAGGTGGTGAGAGTACCCGTAGGGGCCACCTCTAGAATCCTGCACGGATGGTAGGTCCTGGGAAAGGAAGGCGCACAACGAGGACGTTGTGCATAAAAGGTGGGGTGATTGTAATGCCCCGAAAATGCAAGTGCTTAAAAGGAATTGAATATGCTACTCATACCAACAGATGCATCTTCTTTTCTGGGCATCCTCCTATAAGAACTCCAAAGTTAAGCGTGCTTGCTCTGGAGTAATTCTAGGATGGGTGACCCCCTGGGAAGTCTCCCGGGTGCGCACGAGTGAGGACAAAGTGCGCTGGAAAAGACAAGTGTTGGTACAGTGGGGCCAGGATATCACTCCCGAGGGCAGTCATTGGTAACCGAGCCGGCCCATTAGGGTCGGGCTTCGACCCCTTAACGGGCCGGGGCTCTGATACCATTTGTAACGCCCCGGCCCGTTAAGGGGTCGAAGCCCGACCCTAATGGGCCGGCTCGGTTACCAATGACTGCCCTCGGGAGTGATATCCTGGCCCCACTGTACCAACACTTGTCTTTTCCAGCGCACTTTGTCCTCACTCGTGCGCACCCGGGAGACTTCCCAGGGGGTCACCCATCCTAGAATTACTCCAGAGCAAGCACGCTTAACTTTGGAGTTCTTATAGGAGGATGCCCAGAAAAGAAGATGCATCTGTTAGTATGAGTAGCATATTCAATTCCTTTTAAGCACTTGCATTTTCGGGGCATTACAAGCGGCAACCTAGAGTGCTCATTCACATAGTACTTCTTGGAAGTACACCTTAAGCACGTGATGAGTATGGGAGTCAGGAGTTTGGAGGAAATGACTAGACCTTAGTACAAGTGGGAGATTGTTGGAGTTGTGTACTTAATGTCTAGATTTAAGTAACGGAAACTCACGATCCATTGCCACTAATCTATTTAATTAAATAAACAATTATTTGCGTTTAATTATTTATAATTAAATATATGCAAATCATAGTCCTGGATTTTATACGTTGTAGTTAGTATGGTGTTGCATGGGCGCACAGAAGATCATACTATCGGTTACTCGTATTTAATCGAATAGTTGCTCACGACCTAGATGGACACGGACCAATCCATCGGTATAGTCGTTGTGTGAGAGAGAAAATAATTTATCTTAATTATTTTATCACACTTGTACACTTGGTGTATTGAGCGGATCGTTGAGATTCATCGATTAGGATTGCCGGCGATAATCGATTCGAGTCTCAGTGTATTTTATTCTTAATCCCCGAAACTATTGCGGGTGTGTATATTTAATATAAGTGACTTTGATTTACCAAAGGAATTAACCGATTTAATTATTGGGTTAATTACCGGTTAAGTTGGGTCACTATATTTTATAAATGACATGCCGTGAATACTTGACGGGAAAGTGTATCCCGGAAGGGTTGATAATATCCCCGAGATGAGTTCATAAGGAATTATTATGTAAACCCTGCAGGTGGATTCGTTCCGCATAATAATTAAGGTTGAATGGTACTAGTCTCGGATATAAGAGATGAATAAATTAATTAGCAATAAATTAATTTTATTCATGGATATTTATATCTTAAATACACGGAATAAATAATACTACCGGAGAAATATTATTTGATATAATATGGTTTAATATTGGGAGTGCAATTAATTTTATATAGTGGAAAATAGAATTAATTAATATTGATAAGGATTAATGGACTTGAGCATTGAGCTCAATTTAATCTTCAATATTGGGAAGTAGAGAGGAGGATCCATGGAGTTCGGTAGATCGTCGCCCACACGACGTCCGAGCTAGTGCAAGGAATACGTGGGAAGATCTCAAGGTCGTCAAATTGAGTTCTTCATTTTTCTGAACAACGGGAACGAGGTAAATCGTAAAACCCTCTTTATGATTTTATCGTTTAATTATTGTAAAAATATCGTGAACCAAAATCCGAGAACGCGACCTTTGTCGAGGTTGAACCGGGCGGTGGTGATCGAAGATCACCGGACCGCCGGCGGCTCAACGGCTCGAACAAGAGAGGGTCGAGAGGGGCGAGCCTCGGCTGGACGCCGAGACTCGATCGAGCACGAGCTCGATCACCCACGCACCTCCGGCGGGCTGCTGGAGCAGCCCCGCTCACGCGGCTGGACCGCCGCTCGAGCGGCGGTGGCTGGTGGTGATCGCAAGCCACGGTTCGCCGTGGCTGGTCGTGCGATCACCGGGGGCGGCTGGGCGTGCATAAGGGGCTGCCAAGGGCAGCCCTAGGCGGCTGCCGTGTTCAGCCGCGAGCCCCATGCGGGGGCTCGACCGGACAGCCGCGGGCTATCCCCGCGGCGGCTTGTTTGGTTGAGTCCGGCTTCGTGGTGGTTCGTAGCGAGATGTTCCGGCAACCGGGAGTCGATTGGAGTTGTTATTCCGCAATTCGACAACTCCGGATATTCGATCTCCAAAGGTTTTCGGTCGGAATTAATTAGATAATTTATTTATTTAAATTTATTGATTCCGGGATATCGATTTCCAACAATTTCAAGTTTGCCAATACACCGCTATTCAAAATAGCTTTGGGTAAACTAGAAACCACATCTAAGTCCCTCAGGAAGTTCTGGAGCCACACTGACCTTTTAACTGCCTCAGAGGCCGTTATCCTTTCAGTTTCCATGGTAGAATCCGTAATGCATCGCTGCTTTACATTCTTCCATGTGACTGCTCCACTTCACAGTGAGAACACATAGCCTGACTTCGACTTTCGACTGTCCCTGTTTGATTGGAAATTCAATTCTATGTAGTCCAAAGGAAACAACTTGACTGCTTTGTAACTCAGAACATAATTCCTGGTCCTCTGCAGGAGCCTAAACATGTTCTTTACATCAGTCAAGTGATCCTTCCAAGGATTACTATGATATCTCACCACCATGCCCACGGCATAGTAGATATCAGTCTCGTGCATCGCATTACATACATTAAGCTTCCCACCATTAAGGTGCAGGGAACTGCTTACTCTTCATCTATCTCCTTTATTGTGTCGGACACAAAACCTTAGATAGATGAATTCCACATCTAAAAGGTGAAGACCTTTCTTGGAATTCTGTATGCTGCAACGAGTAAGAATTGTATTTAAGTATGAGACTCGAGATAAGTTCTATGTTCTTTTCTGGCGATCATTTATAACTTTGATCCCAAGAACATTCCCGACTTCTCCTAAGTCTCTTACATTGAATTACTCGGACAACCATCCCTTTGTTGGAAATCGACTACCCGGGATGCGTTCGTTCGATCACTCGAACATCTGAACGATCCCAGTCGACCTCCAGGTCCGTTACTCCGTTCACGTGCCAGCCCGTGTACCGATTCACGCCCAGCCATTGCCCCAAAGGACAACCGCGCGAACCAGAGCTGGCTGCCCGAAAAACAGCGAAACGGCGACCGCCGTTTGTCCGCTAACAGCAGCGCGACCTGCTGTTCCGAGCGCGTTTCCGGGTCGATTTTCCTCTTCCGACTACCGATCCGGAGGTCCTTGACCCCCAGTAGTCGAGGAACATGATCCACGACGCCCGGAACCCGATCTTAGATCCGATGTATTTTTAACGAAATAGAAAACGGAACGTATGCGGAATAAGGGTTTCGATTTCTTATACCTTTGTCGCGTGATTCGGAGAAGCCGAATTGTTGAGACCACGAAGCCTTCCGGTGTAAGTCTCTATCCCCGACGTTCAGCCGTTGAGTGGGCAACGATCCGCTGAACCTTCCTCTTCTCCTTTCTCTCTTGAACCCACCGTAGGAATAATATCCTCTGTCTCAGAAATATATTTGCGCAAGCAAAATTATTTCTACAGAATTATTACTGCGCTAATCTGAATTAATTAAGCAGAGGAAAAATAATTGCGCAAGCTTTTATTTTCTCTGCAGAATTAATTATAGCGGCGTAAGTAAGGTTTTGATTTTCTGTCTCAGAAATATAATTGCGCTAGCAATCAATTTCTGCAGAAAATAATAACAGCGCTAATCTATTTATTTTTACAGACTAATAATTGTGCAATAATTTATTTTTCTCAAAAATAAAATAGCGGCGTTTGTTAGGTTTAGAGAAAGAGAGGGTGGGGTATTTATAAAGCTACACCAGGGACCTTATGGAAATTAATTATTAGGCTAAATTGCAATTTAATTAACTCGGCGTCCTAAAAAGAAAACCTTAATTAAATTCCACAATTTTAATTATAATTAATTCCACTATAAAATTATAATTGAATTCCCAATAATTAATTTATATTATTTCAACAATAATAATTCCGCCGAATTACATATACGACTTTCCCCGTGTTTAAGATATCGTATGTCCACGAATTAACTTTAATTACTAATAATTAAATTAACTCGTTTCTTGTTATCCGAGACTAGTACCACTCATCCTTATTATCATGTGGAACGAATCCACCTGCAGGGTTTACATGATAAACTTTATGAGCTCATCTTGGGGACATCATCAACCCAATAAATGGGACACGATTTCCTGTCTATAATCTATAGCATGCCGTGTGTACAATTCCGATTCCCAATTTACCGAGAATATTGACTAATCAATTAGTCTCACTCACTAGTAAGTCAAAGAACCGAGAACTGGACACACGCACCTATAATTATATAGGGATTAGGAATTCGTATATCCGTAATATCTGAGGTCTAGTTCGATTACTGCGATTAGTATAAATCGAACGCCCTCCCGTGGTCCTGCTCAATACACCAAGTGTACGAGTGTAACATGATAGTCAAGACCGACTATCTACCAGTCACACTACGACGTACCGATGGATTGTCCCTGTCCATCTAAGTCGTGAGCTACTGTTCGATAGTATACGAGTAACCGACAGTATGATCTTCCGCGTGTCTCCTCACGCCATACTGTCTACAACGTATACATCAAGGACTATTGCATTAAATGCAATCATGATTGAATCATATCTCGAATTAAGGTATAGATAAGGAGTTCCGTATTTGCACTAAACTAGAAATTTAGAATACAACTCCATCAATCTCCCACTTATACTAAAAGTCTAGTCGCCCTCTCCCAAACATCAGATTCCCATAACCTCATCACGCCTACCCAACGCTTTCGCTGGAAGTGCCTCTGTGAACGGGTTTACCAGGCAATCCTCTCGATGCTATCTAGGTGACAACTGCATCGTCTTACTAGACGATTTCTCGAATCAGGTGGTACTTGCGCTCTACGTGTTATCTCCCACTGTGGACTCGTGGCATTTCAAGTTTGCCAATACCGCTATTCAATATAGCTTTGGGTAAACTAGAAACCACATCTAAGTCCCTTAGGAAGTTCTGGAGCCACACTGACCTTTTAACTGCCTCAGAGGCCGTTATCCTTTCAGTTTCCATGGTAGAGTCCGTAATGCATCGCTGCTTTACATTCTTCCATGTGACTGCTCCACTTCACAGTGAGAACACATAGCCTGACTTCGACTTTCGACTGTCCCTGTTTGATTTGGAAATCCAATTCTATGTAATCCAAAAGAAACAACTTGACTGCTTTGTAACTCAGAACATAATTCCTGGTCCTCTGCAGGAACCTAAACATGTTCTTTACATCAGTCGAGTGATCCTTTCCAGGATTACTATGATATCTCACCACCATGCCCACGACATAGTAGATATCAGTCTCGTGCATAGCATTACATACATTAAGCTTCCCACCATTAAGGTGCAGGGAACTGCTTACTCTTCATCTATCTCCCTTATTTTGTCGGACACAAAACTTTAGATAGACGAATTCCACATTTAAAAGGTGAAGACCTTTCTTGGAATTCTGTATGCTGCAACGAGTAAGAATTGTATTTATGTATGAGGCTCGAGATAAGTTCTATGTTCTTTTCTGGCGATCATTTATTACTTTGATCCCAAGAACATTCCCGACTTCTCCTAAGTCTCTTACATTGAATTACTCGGACAACCATCCCTTTATGTCCGATAACATCTTTCATATTGTTGCCAATTTAGAAGGATGTCGTCTACATAAACAATGAGAAAACACCACATCTTTTCTGTCACTTCTTTATTACACTCAGGACCTAAACATGCCTTGAATGAATCCATGAAATGGATTTTCTCATAGGTCCGCATGTGTCCAAGATCTTGAAGCTTCCTTCAATCCTAAGATTGATTAAGCTTGCTTACCGAATGCTCTTGGCTCTTTTCGATGAATCTCTCTGGCTGTCCCACACAGATGGCCCCGTCAAGACTTCGATTTAGGAAATCTGTCTTGACTTCCATCTTCCATGTGAAGACAAAAGAATCCTTATCGACTTTTGCCAAGACTGAGCATCTTGATCTTTCAGCGTCTCGTCATAGATCCAGGGTTCGGCTTCATGTTCTCCAGGTAACAAGTCCGAAGACTCACCTATAAACATGAACCTGTTGGGTTGTCTAACAACCCTCCCACTACGACAACGCTCCGGTGTATCTTTAGTGACTAAAGATTATAGTAGTGAACTACTCAGTTAGGCTGGTTCTAAGTCTTGATCAGTCCCTCTAAGCACATTAAGTATTACTCTACTCTTGGCTTGTGATCTTGCATATATATAGTCCATGTCTAAGAACTGAACATTGATGCAATCAATGAACATCTGGTCCTTTGGACTATATTACATATCTCAATTCGTTTTCTTAGGGTATCCTATAAACAGCCGAATATCAGTACAAGTTTCCAAAGGAATCAAGTTCAGGATAAACGCCGCTGTTTCCAAGCCATATCCCAAAAACGATTTAGGTAACTCCGAATGTCTACTTTCCCATATCTATAAGAGTCCTATTCCTTCTTTACAACACATTATTTTGCCGAGGCATAAATGGTGTAGTCTGTTGGGAGTTAATCCCATTTTCTGATAAGTATGCCTTACTCCTCAAAGAGGTCTGCATATATCAGAGCGAATCAACTCTAGTACTTTCTTGAATGTTTTCCCTTTAATCGTAAAGGGTTGCTCGGTCATTAAAACTTCCAAGTATGATTCGAAGGTTGGAAGGTCCTTTCCTTCAACCTGGCTGAGTAGTCCATCAGCTTTCACCCTTTGAATCGTACTCAAGTTAAAATGATCTAGCCTAAGATTCCATAAGTACATTTGATTTATCCTAGAAGGATCTTTACTCTTATTGGGGTTCGACATTGTGTTATTAGCTCCGGTCTGTTGCATCGTGGAAGAATACGGATTTAGTATTAAATTGTCTATCAATATACCAGAATAGATAATATCCCCGTTTCCTAAAGAAACGGAATATCTATTCTAAGCCAACTTAGAAATCCGAAATGAAATTTCTTTCTAAATGCCGGCACATAAAGACAATTTATTAGAACTAAAATCCTACCATTAAAACATTTAACATCTCCCACTGCAACGGCTGTTACCTTAACATTATTGCCCATGTAGGTTACTACTTCTTCATTTCTAAGTCTCCGGGTTTCCTGGAACCCCCGCATTTAAATGCAGACATGATTAGTGGTTTCCGTATCCACACACCAGGTACTGGTAGATAACACCACTAAACATGTTTCGGTGACTAAGGAGAAGTTAACTTCTAGTTGCTTTGAGAGGACAATCAAACTCCCAGTATCCAAACTGCTTACAACGGAAGCACTTACCCCTTGGGCTTGATTTTCCCATTCCGTGGTCCAGATATATTAGGCCCACTGGGTTTCCGTATTTTCTTCTTCTTCCTTTTGCCGCCCGAAGGCCTAGGAAGAGCCAATTTCTCAGCCACAAGTGTTTTGAGAGCCATTAAAGATTCCCTCAGCCGCTTGAAGTTCAACCAGGAGCTCCGCCATTGAATAAGACCTCTTATCCATGTTATATTTTAGGCGGAACTGCTCAAAATTTCTCGGCAGAGACTAGAGCACAAAATCAACCTGGGTTACCCCATTGATAATTGTTCCCAGAATCTCTATCTCATTAAGATAGCCCATCATTCTAAGAACGTGATCCCTCACGGGCGTTCTTTCCGACATGATGGCCTTCATGAGTTGCCTCATTTCACTTTGTCTGGCTGTCCTGTCCTGATAACCAAAAACTTCTTGAGGTTAAGCATCATATCATAGGTAATAGTCATGGCATGATCCTGATGTCGCAGCACATTTGACATTAAAGTCATAATGTTGCTCCGCGTCATCTCATAGCCTTGATCCATTTCCAATGAGCTTCCTTTCCTCAGTAGTGGAAGCATCATTTGGTTCAGCAAGTCAATTGACTTGGAGTACATATTTGTACTCCTCTGCAGTTAGGACAATGTCCAAGTTTCTTTTCAAATCTATAAAATCAGGTTCAGTGAGTTTGTTGACTTTTAATGGGAATAATACCATATAAAACAAACAATGAGTTTAATTCGATATCATTTCCCTCAAGTGATATCATTAAACTACCAATCATTTCCAAAATCCCATCAGACATAGCAAGCCACGTTCTTGTGGACGTTTACCAGTCCAAATGATTTTATGATTGGATTTCACTTCGGCCGTACATCATCATAGCAGTGACTCCGATGGGGAGGATACTATAAAGTGTACCTAAGTGTATACCATTTCTCAGTACTAAGTCCACCGCTCGGGAACTACATGTCCACCGCAAGCCACGTTCTTGTGGACGTTTACGTTGACATGCGGTCCTCCACGACTTTCTATAACTGTCGAGCCTCAATTAATCCCAAAGTTCCGTTTCCATTTAGCAAGCCACGTTCTTGTGGACGTTTACTAAGACAAACAACTTTATTAATTGAATCTCACTTATTTAAATTTCATAGAATCTTAATTAACCCAAAGTACCGTTTCCATTTAGCAAGCCACGATAGTGTGGACGTTTACTAAAACAAACAACTTTGTTAATTGACTCTTACATTTATTAAATTTCACAATTTTATTAATCAAAGCTTGATATCTCGTAAGTGAAACTCGAAGTTTCTAACCAGCGATCAATCATGCAATTGAGCCCTATCTCTCACAAAGTGAGGGAGCCAATCAGACAATCGATCTAGTCATCGAATGACTCGAAAGTCTCTAATTTGTGTCATTGACATAACCAAGTGGCTCTGGCTCCATTCCACTCCCCGGGGTGAGAATGAGTCGACTTGAAATTAGTCTTTGAAAAACAAATTAGGCATTGCTTTTGAAAAATATAATTATTAAATTCTATAAGTGGAATTAATTTCGAATTTTGATCCAGTGATATCCGTGTATCGACTTTATCCGATAGGGAGGATGACACTAAAGCCAACTCGTAAGTCAATACACATCACATTCAAAACAGAGAATGGAGACCGCGGGATTGTTTCCAATCCCTCTCCCACTTAGTATTTTACGATAAGGGATAACATGCATAAATAATTTAAGCATAATAATAAACACGTAAATCACATAAAAAGCAATTAACGTGGCCCCGATTATTATGGCCTTAAATATTTTCCAATGCACGTCTCTTGGAACTTCATCTCGTTGCTCGTCTCGATCTCGGTGCACCACCGACTCGCTCGAGGGTCAAGAGACGAACTCCTCCCACTAGAGCCTCGTCTCGAGCCTCGTTGAGTCGTCCGTGGGGTCGAACGAACCCCAGCCCCGCTGCTACCCGTCGCGAACACGGGGTGTATTCGATGGCTGCCCGTTGCCGGTTCGCTCTCCTCGATCCTCGTTTCTCCGGGTTTTGATCTCGTCTCGATCCACCAAAAATACTAAGAAAAATTACAAGAATAAACTTACTAAATCCGGCATCGATCCTATACAAGGTGATCGACCCTATACATGTCCCGGATACAACGAAAAATAAATAAACCTAACGACTCAACCCGTCGTTTTTATCTATTACAAACAAGCATCGTTTTTCCAAAACAAAAACAATCTCGACAAGCCCGAGAGTTTAATTAAAACCCCAAATTAAAGCACAACATACAATCACAACGTTGGCCATAATAACCGGGTTCGAACCTGCAAAACAAATCTCGCAAAAATACAACGAATCGACAAAACCGGCTCTGATACCAATTGTTGGAAATCGACTACCCGGGATGCGTTCGTTCGATCACTCGAACATCTGAACGATCCCAGTCGACCTCCAGGTCCGTTACTCCGTTCACGTGCCAGCCCGTGTACCGATTCACGCCCAGCCATTGCCCCGAAGGACAACCGCGCGAACCAGAGCTGGCTGCCCGAAAAACAGTGAAACGGCGACCGCCGTTTGTCCGCTAACAGCAGCGCGACCTGCTGTTCCGAGCGCGTTTCCGGGTCGATTTTCCTCTTCCGACTACCGATCCGGAGGTCCTTGACCCCCAGTAGTCGAGGAACATGATCCACGACGCCCGGAACCCGATCTTAGATCCGATGTATTTTTAACGAAATAGAAAACGGAACGTATGCGGAATAAGGGTTTCGATTTCTTATACCTTTGTCGCGTGATTCAGAGAAGCCGAATTGTTGAGACCACGAAGCCTTCCGGTGTAAGTCTCTATCCCCGACGTTCAGCCGTTGAGTGGGCAACGATCCGCTGAACCTTCCTCTTCTCCTTTCTCTCTTGAACCCACCGTAGGAATAATATCCTCTGTCTCAGAAATATATTTGCGCAAGCAAAATTATTTCTACAGAATTATTACTGCGCTAATCTGAATTAATTAAGCAGAGGAAAAATAATTGCGCAAGCTTTTATTTTCTCTGCAGAATTAATTATAGCGGCGTAAGTAAGGTTTTGATTTTCTGTCTCAGAAATATAATTGCGCTAGCAATCAATTTCTGCAGAAAATAATAACAGTGCTAATCTATTTATTTTTACAGAAAAATAATTGTGCAATAATTTATTTTTCTCCGCAAAAATAAAATAGCGGCGTTTCTTAGGTTTAGAGAAAGAGAGGGTGGGGTATTTATAAAGCTACACCAGGGACCTTATGGAAATTAATTATTAGGCTAAATTGCAATTTAATTAACTCGGCGTCCTAAAAAGAAAACCTTAATTAAATTCCACAATTTTAATTATAATTAATTCCACTATAAAATTATAATTGAATTCCCAATAATTAATTTATATTATTTCAACAATAATAATTCCGCCGAATTACATATACGACTTTCCCCGTGTTTAAGATATCGTATGTCCACGAATTAACTTTAATTACTAATAATTAAATTAACTCGTTTCTTGTTATCCGAGACTAGTACCACTCATCCTTATTATCATGTGGAACGAATCCACCTGCAGGGTTTACATGATAAACTTTATGAGCTCATCTCGGGGACATCATTAACCCAATAAATGGGACACGGTTTCCTGTCTATAATCTATAGCATGCCGTGTGTACAATTCCGATTCCCAATTTACCGAGAATATTGACTAATCAATTAGTCTCACTCACTAGTAAGTCAAAGAACCGAGAACTGGACACACGCACCTATAATTATATAGGGATTAGGAATTCGTATATATGTAATATCTGAGGTCTAGTTCGATTACTGCGATTAGTATAAATCGAACGCCCTCCCGTGGTCCTGCTCAATACACCAAGTGTACGAGTGTAACATGATAGTCAAGACCGACTATCTACCAGTCACACTACGACGTACCGATGGATTGTCCCTGTCCATCTAAGTCGTGAGCTATTGTTCGATAGTATACGAGTAACCGACAGTATGATCTTCCGCGTGTCTCCTCACGCCATACTGTCTACAACGTATACATCAAGGACTATTGCATTAAATGCAATCATGATTGAATCATATCTCGAATTAAGGTATAGATAAGGAGTTCCGTATTTGCACTAAACTAGACATTTAGAATACAACTCCATCACCCTTTATGTCCGATAACATCTTTCATATTGTTGCCAATTTAAAATGACGTCGTCTACATAAAGAATGAGAAAACACCACATCTTTTCTGTCACTTATTTATTACACACAGGACCTAAACATGCCTTGAATGAATCCATGAAATGGATTTTCTCATAGGTCCGCATGTGTCCAAGATCTTGAAGCTTCCTTCAATCCTAAGATTGATTAAGCTTGCTTACCGAATGCTCTTGGCTCTTTTCGATGAATCCCTCTGGCTGTCCCACACAGATGGTCCCGTCAAGACTTCGATTTAGAAATCCGTCTTGACTTCCATCTTCCATGTGAAGACAAAAGAATCCGGATCGACTTTAGCATAGCTACCGGCGAAAAAGTTTACTCATAATCGATCCCTTTCTTTCTGAGTGCACCCTCTCGCAACAAGCCTAGCCTTGAAGGTTTATACCTTCCCGTCAGACCCTCTTTTCCTCTTGTACACCTTTGAGCGGTGCTACAAGATCCCAGACATGATTTGAATCCAAAGATTCAATCTCATATTTCATCGTCTTCTACCAAGACTGAGCATCTTGATCTTTCAGCGTCTCGTCATAGATCCAGGGGTCGGCTTCATGTTCTCCAGGTAACAAGTCCGAAGACTCTCCTATAAACATGAACCTGTCGGGTTGTCTAACAACCCTCCCACTACGACGACGCTCCGGTGTGTCTTTAGTGACTAAAGATTACAGTAGTGAACTACTCAGTTAGGCTGGTTCTAAGTCTTGATCAGTCCCTCTAAGCACATTAAGTATTACCCTACTCTTGGGCTTGTGATCTTGCATATACATATATTCCATGTCTAAGAACCGAACGTTGATTCAATCAACGAACATCTGGTCCTTTGGACTATATTATATATCTCAATTCGTTTTCTTTGGGTATCTTATAAACAGCCGAATATCTGTACAAGTTTCCAAAGGAATCAAGTTCAGGATAAACGCTGCTGTTTCCAAGCCATATCCCAAAAACGAATTAGGTAACTCCGAATAACTTATTGCCTACTTTCCCATATCTATAAGAGTCCTATTCCTTCTTTACAACAGATTATTTTGCCGAGGCATAAATGGTGTAGTCTGTTGGGAGTTAATCATATTTTCTGATAAGTATGCCTTACTCCTCAAAGAGGTCTGCATATATCAGACCGAATCAACTCTAGTACTTTCTTGGATCTTTTCCCTTTAACCGTAAAGGGTTGCTCGGTCATTAAAACTTCCAAGTATGATTCTAAGGTTGGAAGGTCCTTTCCTTCAACCTAGCTAAGTGGTCCATCAGCTTCATCCTTTGAATCGTACTTAAGTTAAAATGATTTAGCCTAAGATTCCATAAGTACATTTGATTCATCCTAGAAGGATCTTTACTCTTATTGGGGTTCGACAATGTGTTATTAGTTTCCGGTCTGTTGCATCGTGGAAGAACACGGATTTAGTATTAAATTGTCTATCAATGTACCAGAATAGATAATATCCCCGTTTCCTACTCTGACAAGTCTGAAACTATCAAAAGAAACGGAAAATCCATTCTAAACCAATTCAGAAATCCGAAATGAAATTTCTTTCTAAATGCCGGCACATAAAAACAATTTATTAGAACTAAGATCCTTCGGTTAAAACCATTTAACATCTCCCACTGCAACGGCTGTTACCTTAACAATATTGCCCATGTAGGTTATTGCTGGAAATCGATATCCCGGAATTAATAAATTTAAATAAAAATTAATTATCTAATTAATTCCGACCGAAATCCTTTGGAGATCGAATATCCGGGGTTGTCAAAGTGCGGAACGACAACTCCAATCGAAATCCCGGTTGCCGGAAATCCGCCACGAACCACCACGCGAAGCCGGACTCAACCAAACCCTAACCACGGGGATAGCCCGGGCTGTTCGGTCGAGCCCTCGCGTAGGGCTCGCGGCTGTCCTTGGCAGCCGCCTAGGGCTGCCCTTGGCAGCCCGCCGGGCATGCTAGAACCCCCGC
This sequence comes from Euphrasia confusa, assembly GCA_954870475.1. NCBI lineage: Eukaryota > Viridiplantae > Streptophyta > Magnoliopsida > Lamiales > Orobanchaceae > Euphrasia > Euphrasia confusa. The sequence continues at coordinate 23,399,242 of OX940949.1, forward strand.
GGATCAGCCCCTCATCGAACCCTCGCCACGGCCAAGCCGCGGCTGCCCGATGGAGGCGTGCGCTCGCATCGTGCGAGCGCTAGGGTTTAGCCCGCTGGGCACGCCCCAGCTGCACCCTGGCTGACCTAGCCACGTCCCGGTGATCGCACGCTCAGCCACGGTCGAACCGTGGCTAGCGATCACCGCCAGCACCGCCGCCGCGCGAGCGGCTGCCCCTCTGTTGGAAATCGACTACCCGGGATGCGTTCGTTCGATCGCTCGAACATCCGAACCATCCCAGTCGACCTCCGATGTCACTACTTCGTTCGCTTAACAGCCCTTATCCCGAATCACGCCCAGCCATCGCCCCGGAGGACAACCGCGCGAAACGGAGCTGAACTGTACCCAATCAGCGCCCGCCGATTGCAGTCCAGCGGTCGCTGGTGGAGCTGCAAACAGCGGTCGCTGTTTGCCCACCAGCGGGCGCTGTTCGTCCGCGAACAGCAACGCGACGTTGCTGTTCCGGGCTCGTTTCCGGGTCGTTTTTCCTCATCCGACTACCGTTCCGGAGGTCCTAGAACCCCCAGTAGTCGAGGAATACGATCCACGACCCCGGCACCCGATCCACGTTCATGTATGTTCAACGATATAAAACGAGATCGAATAATTGCGGAATAAAAAGTTCCGATCTCATACCTCTCGGTCGATTGTTGAGACCTTAGCGATTGCTAGTGTATGCCTCTTCCCCGACTCCAACCGTTGTGTGGGCAACGATCCGTTGGGTCTGCCTTTTCTGCTTTCTTCTTTCTCTACCAGCGTTAATATATCTTTTTTCTCTTAGAGAAAATATCAGCGCTAACTTTTTGTTTTTAACAGAGAAAAACTTAATTGCGCTAAACAATTATTTTCTCTGCTGAAAATAAAAAGCGGCGAAGTGTGTAGGTCTAGAATAGGCAAGGGGGGGGGGTTATATAGAGTTACACTAGGGACCCCTTAGGTAAATAAATTCCGGGCTAAACTGCAATTTAATTAAACCGGTGTCCTTAAAAGAAAACCTTTAATTAAATTCAATTTTAATTATAATTAATTCCACTATAAAATTATAATTGAATTCCCGAAATAAATTTAATATTATTTCAACAATAATAATTCCGCCGAAATTACATAAACGACCTTCCCCGTGTTTAAGATATCGAACGTCCACGAATTTATTTAATTACTAATAATTAAATTAATTCGTTTCTTATTATCCGAGACTAGTACCACTCATCCTCATTATCATGTGGAACAAATCCACCTGCAGGGTTTACATGATAAACTTTATGAGCTCATCTCGGGGACGTCATCAACCCGATAAACGGGACACGGTTTCCTGTCTATAATCTATAGCATGCCGTGTGTACAATTCTGATTCCCAATTTAACGAGTATCTCGACTAATCAAATAGTCTCACTCATTGGCAAGTTAAAGAACCGAGAATTGGACAAACGCACCTATAATTATATAGGGATTAGGAATTCGTTTATCCGTAATATCTGAGGTCTAGTTCGATTACGTCGATTAGTATAAATCGAACGCCCTCCCGTGGTCCTGCTCAATACACCAAGTGTACAAGTGTAACATAATAATCAAGACCAACTATTACCCAGTCACACTACGACGTACCGATGGATTGTCCCTGTCCATCTAAGTCGTGAGCTTCTGTTCGATAATATACGAGTAACCGACAGTATGATCTTCCGCGTGTCTCCTCACGCCATACTGTATACAACGTATATATCTAGGACTATTGCATTCAAGTATAAGATAGACAAAAATGCCGACAGTTTGATTATTAGATAATATAAAAACATAGATAAGGAGTTCCATATTGTCACTAAACTAGACATTTAGAATATAACTCCATCAATCTCCCACTTATACTAAATCTCTAGTTGCCCTCTACCATACATCCGATACCCATCCCCTTCACGTGTCTCTTGAACGCTTCCGCTGGAAGTGCCTTCGTAAAGGGGTCAGCCAGGTTATCCGCTGATGCAATCTTGGTGACAACCGCATCGCCTCTCCTGACGATGTCTCTAATCAGGTGGTACTTGCGATCTATGTGTTTACTCGCATTGTGGGCTCGTGGTTCCTTTGCATTTGCCACTGCACCGCTATTGTCACAATAAATTGTGATAGCTCTAGGCATTTTAGGAACCACATCCAAGTCCATAAGGAAATTCCGGAGCCACACCGATTCTTTAGCTGCCTCAGAGGCTGCTACATATTCGGCTTCCATGGTAGAGTCCGAAATGCATTTCTGCTTAACACTCTTCCATGAGACTGCTCCACCTCCCAATGTGAACACATAGCCTGATGTAGACTTTTGCTGATCCTTATCAGATTGGAAATCCGAGTCTGTGTAACCAATAGGAATCAACTCGGACGCTTTGTAACTCAGAACATAATTCCTAGTCCTTCGCAGGTACTTAAGTATGTTCTTTACAGTAGTCCAGTGACCCTGTCCAGGGTTACTCTGATATCTAGCCACCATGCCCACGGCATAACAGATATCAGGTCTCGTGCACAACATGGCATACATTAGACTTCCTACTGCCGAAGCATAAGGAACCTTCTTCATGTAATCTATCTCCTTTTGTGTTTTGGGACACATGTCTTTAGATAGATGAATTCCATGGCAGAAAGGTTGAGCACCTCTCTTGGAATTCTGCATGTTGAAACGAGCCAGAATCGTATCAATATATGAGGCTTGGGACAAGCTTAATGTTCTTTTCCGGCGATCCCTTATAACCTTGATCCCAAGAACATGCCCAACTTGTCCTAAGTCTTTCATATCGAATTGCTTGGACAACCATCCCTTTATGTCTGACAACATCTTCACATTGTTGCCAATTAGAAGGATGTCGTCTACATAAAGCACGAGAAACGCCACACTGTTTCCGTCACTTCTCCGGTATACACACGACTCGTCCATGCTTTGAATGAATCCATAAGACTGGATAACCTCATCAAACCGCATGTTCCAAGATCTAGAAGCTTGCTTCAATCCATAAATGGATCGGTTTAGCTTACACACTAGATGCTCTTGGCCTTTCTTGATGAAACCTTCTGGCTGTCTCATGTAAATGGTCTCGTCAAGATTCCCATTCAAGAATGCTGTCTTGACGTCCATTTGCCACACCTCATAATCCATATAAGATGCTATAGACAAAAGAATCCGGATCGACTTTAGCATAGCTACCGGCGAAAAGGTTTCCTCATAATCGATCCCTTCTTTCTGAGTATACCCTTTCGCAACAAGTCTAGCCTTGAAGGTTTCAACCTTCCCGTCAGACCCTCTTTTTCTCTTGTACACCCACTTGCAACCAATGGCTTTTACACCTTTGGGCGGTGCTACAAGATTCCAGACCTGATTTGAATCCATTGATTCAATCTCAGATTTCATCGCCTTTTGCCAAGACTGAGCATCTTGATCTTTAAGCGCCTCGCCATAGGTCCAGGGATCGGCTTCATGTTCTCCAGGTAATAAGTCCGAAGACTCACCTATAAACATGAACCTATCGGGTTGTCGAACAACCCTCCCACTACGACGAGGCTCCGGTGTAACCTCAGTAACTACTGGTGCAGACTGTGGTGGCGTATCACCCGGTTCGGTTGGATCTAAGCCTTGATCGTCCCCTCTCAGTTCGTTAAGTATTATCTCACTCTTGGGCTTGTGGTCCATTATATAATCCTCTTCCAAGAACCGAGCGTTGGTGCTAACAACGATCTTCTGGTCCTTAGGACTATAAAATAGACCACCTTTCGTTCCTCTAGGATATCCTATAAACAACCGAATATCTGAACGAGATTCCAACTTATCAGCCTCATGCTTCAGCACATGTGCTGGACAACCCCAGACCCGAATGTGTTTCAAATTTGGCTTTCGCCCGGTCCACAATTCCGAGGGCGTCTTAGGGACTGATTTAGAAGGAACTAAGTTCAGGATATACGCCGTTGTTTCCAAGGCATATCCCCAGAACGAAACTGGTAGTTCTGAATAACTCATCATAGATCTTACCATTTCCATAAGAGTCCTATTCCTTCTTTCTGCTACACCATTCTGCTGGGGCGTGTATGGTGCACTCATCTGGGAGTCAATCCCATTCTCTAATAAGTACGCCTTAAACTCTCCCGAGAGGTACTCTCCTCCACGATCAGATCGTAGAGTCTTTATGGTTTTACCATGAAGGTTCTCCACAAGAGCTTTGTACTCCTTGAACTTGTCAAAGCACTCGCTCTTGCGGCGCATCAGGTATATAAAACCATACCTTGAGTAATCATCAGTGAAGGTTACGAAATATTCATAACCTCCTCTCGCTTGGACAGATAAAGGCCCGCACAAATCAGAGTGAATCAATTCCAGTACTTCCTTAGATCTATACCCCTTATCACTAAAGGGTCGCTTGGTCATTTTTCCTTCCAGGCATGATTCGCAGGTTGGAAAGTCCTCATCTTTCACACCACTGAGTATTCCATCAGTTATCAACCTTTGAATCCTGCCCAAGTTAATATGACCTAGCCTAAGATGCCATAAGTACTTTTGATTCATCCTAGAAGGCTCCTTTCTCTTATTGGTACTAGATGTGTTATTTGACTCTACTTGTTGCATCGTGGAATAATCAGGATTCAGTATATATAAGTTGCCTATCAATGTACCAGAACAGATATACTCACCATTCTTTTTTATAATAACAGAACTATCAAAAGAAACAGAATATTCATTCAAAACCAATTTAGAAACCGAAACAAGGTTCTTTCTAAAATTCGGTACATAAAGACAATTATTCAATACCAAAACTTTATTATTAAAAGACAAATAAATATCTCCCACTGCAACTGCCGCCACTTTCGTAGCGTTGCCCATGTAGATAGTGATCTCTCCCTCTCTAAGCCGCCGGGTTTCCTGGAACCCCTGCAAAGAATTGCAGACATGATCAGTGGCTCCCGTATCCACACACCAGGTACCGGTGGATAACACCGCTAAACATGTTTCAGTGACTAAGGAAAAGTTCATACCTCCTTGTCTGAGAGGACAATTAGACTTCCAATGTCCAGACTGCTTGTAACGGAAACACTTGCCCTTGGGCTTGTTCACTCCATTCCGTGGTCCACCATTGCTGGGTCCACTGGGTTTCCGTCCTTGCTTCTTCTTCCTCTTAGTCCCCGGAGGGCCAGGAAGTTTCACAGCCACAAGTGCCTGAGATTTCTTAAAGATTCTCTCTGCCGCCTGGAGTTCAGTCAGGAGCTCCGCCAACGAATATAACCTCTTGTTCATGTTATAGTTCAGGCGGAACTGCTCAAAACTCCTAGGCAGAGACTGGAGCACTATATCGATCTGGGTTTCCCCATCGATAGCTCCTCCCATAATCTCTATCTCATTCAGATAGCCTATCATCCTAAGAACGTGATCCCTCACGGGCGTTCCTTCGGACATAGTGGCCGTCATGAGTTTTCTCATGGCATCTTGCCTGGCTGCCCTATCCTGACTACCAAACATCTCCTTGAGGTTAAGCATCATATCATAGGCAGTGGTCATAGCCTCATGCTGATGTTGCAGCACATTTGACATAGAAGCCAAAATGTAGCACCGCGCCATCTGATCAGCCTTGACCCACTTCCGATGAGCTTCCTTTTCCTCAGGAGTGGAGGTATCAATAGGTTCATCAGGACAAACCTCATGGAGTACATATTTGTACTCCTCAGCAGTTAGGACAATGTCCAAGTTTCGTTTCCAATCAACATAGTTTGGACCAGTGAGTTTGTTTTCTTTTAGTATAATGGACAGCGGGTTGAGTGCCATATCTATAAAAGAGACAAATCAAACTGTCAAATTTAATTCGATATTAACTCCCTTAATTAATATCATTAAATTTACCAATCAATCCTAAAATCCCATCAGACTAGCATGCCACGTTCATGTGGACGTATACTAGTCCAAACGATTTTATAACTGGACTTTTACTTTGGTCGTACATCATTACAGCAGTGACTCCGATGGGGAGGATACTGTAAAGCGTACCTAAGTGTATACCATTTCTCAGTACTAAGTTAACCGCTCGAAAACTACACGCCCACCGCAAGCCACGTTAGTGTGGACGTTTACGTTGACATGCGGTCCCTTTACGATTTCCTATAACTGTCGAGCCTCAATTAACCCAAAGTTCCGTTTCCGTCTAGTAAGCCACGATAGTGTGGACGTTTACTAAACAAACAACTTTGTTAATTGAATTCCATTTAATAAATTTCACAATTTCGTTAATCAAAGCTTGATATCTCGTAAGTGAAACTCGAAGTTTCTAACCAGCGATCAATCATGCAATTGAGCCCTATCTCTCACTAAGTGAGGGAGCCAACCAGACAATCGATCTAGCCATCAAATGACTCGAATGTCTCTAATCTGTGTCATCGACATAACCAAGCGCTTTGGCTTCATTCCACTCCCCGGGGTGAGAATGAGTCGAGTTGAAATTAGTCTTTGAAAGACAGATTAGGCATTGCTTTGAAAAACTTAAGTGTTCAATTCTATAAATGGAATTGAATTCGAATTTTGATCCAGTGATATCCGTGTGTCAACTTTATCCGATAGGGAGGATGACACTAAAGCCAACTCGTAAGCGACACACATCACCATCAAAACAGAGAATGGAGACCGCGGGATTGTTTCCAATCCCTCTCCCACTTAGTTTTTACGAAAGGGATTAACAAGCATGCATAAAATTTAAAGCATAATAAAAGCACGTTAAACACACAAGAAGCAATTAACGTGGCCCGATTATTATGGCCTTTAAAATCTCCGATGCACGTCTTCTCGGATCTTCGTCTCGTTGCTCGTCTCGGCCTCGGTCCATCATCGACTCGTCTAAGGACCAAGAGACGAACCCCTCCCACTGGAGTATCATCCCGGGCCCTCGACAAGCGATCCGTGATGTCCGTCGAACCCCCGCGTCGCTGCTGCCAAAACTCAAAACAGCGCCCGCCATTTGAGGAACAGCGGTCGCTGGAGGAGCTGCAAACGGCGACCGCCGTTTGCCCTCCAGCGGGCGCCGTTTGTGCACAGCAGCCGCGGGTTCGACTCCTCGACCCTCGTTCGTCCGTCCTTCGATCTCTTCTCGATCCACCAAGCAGCAGTAACAATTACATAGTAAAGCTAACTACTTCCGGCATCGATCCTATACAGGAATGATTGATCCTATACACCCGGATAAACGAAAAACGAAAAAACCGAAATAGAAAACCTAAACGACTCAACCCGTCGTTTTAACTATTACAAGCAAGCAACGATAAAACCAAAAGATCTCGACAATCCCGAGAGTTTAACACACCACAACATACAGTACAATAAACATGACCATAATAATCGGGTGAACCTGCAAAACAAACTCGCAAACAATACAAAGAACGTATAACCTGGCTCTGATACCAATTGTTGGAAATCGACTACCCGGGATGCGTTCGTTCGATCGCTCGAACATCCGAACCATCCCAGTCGACCTCCGATGTCACTACTTCGTTCGCTTAACAGCCCTTATCCCGAATCACGCCCAGCCATCGCCCCGGAGGACAACCGCGCGAAACGGAGCTGAACTGTACCCAATCAGCGCCCGCCGATTGCAGTCCAGCGGTCGCTGGTGGAGCTGCAAACAGCGGTCGCTGTTTGCCCACCAGCGGGCGCTGTTCGTCCGCGAACAGCAACGCGACGTTGCTGTTCCGGGCTCGTTTCCGGGTCGTTTTTCCTCATCCGACTACCGTTCCGGAGGTCCTAGAACCCCCAGTAGTCGAGGAATACGATCCACGACCCCGGCACCCGATCCACGTTCATGTATGTTCAACGATATAAAACGAGATCGAATAATTGCGGAATAAAAAGTTCCGATCTCATACCTCTCGGTCGATTGTTGAGACCTTAGCGATTGCTAGTGTATGCCTCTTCCCCGACTCCAACCGTTGTGTGGGCAACGATCCGTTGGGTCTGCCTTTTCTGCTTTCTTCTTTCTCTACCAGCGTTAATATATCTTTTCTCTCTTATTAGAGAAAATATCAGCGCTAACTTTTTGTTTTTAACAGAGAAAAACTTAATTGCGCTAAACAATTATTTTCTCTGCTGAAAATAAAAAGCGGCGAAGTGTGTAGGTCTAGAATAGGCAGGGGGGGCGGTTTATATAGAGTTACACTAGGGACCCCTTAGGTAAATAAATTCCGGGCTAAACTGCAATTTAATTAAACCGGTGTCCTTAAAAGAAAACCTTTAATTAAATTCAATTTTAATTATAATTAATTCCATTATAAAATTATAATTGAATTCCCGAAATAAATTTAATATTATTTCAACAATAATAATTCCGCCGAAATTACATAAACGACCTTCCCCGTGTTTAAGATATCGAACGTCCACGAATTTATTTAATTACTAATAATTAAATTAATTCGTTTCTTATTATCCGAGACTAGTACCACTCATCCTCATTATCATGTGGAACAAATCCACCTGCAGGGTTTACATGATAAACTTTATGAGCTCATCTCGGGGACGTCATCAACCCGATAAACGGGACACGGTTTCCTGTCTATAATCTATAGCATGCCGTGTGTACAATTCCGATTCCCAATTTACCGAGTATCTCGACTAATCAAATAGTCTCACTCATTGGCAAGTTAAAGAACCGAGAATTGGACAAACGCACCTATAATTATATAGGGATTAGGAATTCGTTTATCCGTAATATCTGAGGTCTAGTTCGATTACGTCGATTAGTATAAATCGAACGCCCTCCCGTGGTCCTGCTCAATACACCAAGTGTACAAGTGTAACATAATAGTCAAGACCAACTATTACCCAGTCACACTACGACGTACCGATGGATTGTCCCTGTCCATCTAAGTCGTGAGCTTCTGTTCGATAATATACGAGTAACCGACAGTATGATCTTCCGCGTGTCTCCTCACGCCATACTGTCTACAACGTATATATCTAGGACTATTGCATTCAAGTATAAGATAGACAAAAATGCCGACAGTTTGATTATTAGATAATGTAAAAACACAGATAAGGAGTTCCATGTTGTCACTAAACTAGACATTTAGAATATAACTCCATCACCCTCCGCGTGAGCGGAGGCAGCCCCGCGCAAGCGGTGCTCGACGTCCAGCCGGGCTTCATGCCCTTCGACCCATCCGATCGAGCCGACAATCCGACGGCAGTCCGGTGGTCTTCGACCACCACCGCCCGGTTCGTCCTCGTCATGGGTCGCGTCTTTCGGATCTTGGTTCACGATATTTTTACGATAATTAAACGATAAAATCATAAAGAGGGTTTTACGATTGACCTCGTTCTCGTTTTTCGGAAAAACGTAGAACTCAATTTGACGACCTTGAGATCTTCCCGCGTATTCCTTGCACTAGCTCGGACGTCGTGTGGGCGACGATCTACCGAACTCCATGGATCTCCCTCTCTACTTTCTCTCTCTAGAATTGTGATCTTCAAGTTATGAGATATAGAGAAGACCATGTAGTGCTTTTATAGGCTACGTAGGGGATCTTAAGGAGGTGGAATATTGGGCTTCCAATATTGAAGATTAAATTGAGCCCAATGCTCAAGTCCATTAATCCTTATCAATATTAATTAATTCTATTTTCCACTATATAAAATTAATTGCACTCCCAATATTAAACCATATTATATCAAATAATATTTCTCCGGTAGTATTATTTATTCCGTGTATTTAAGATATAAATATCCATGAATAAAATTAATTTATTGCTAATTAATTTATTCATCTCTTTTATCCGAGACTAGTACCATTCAACCTTAATTATTATGCGGAATGAATCCACCTGCAGGGTTTACATAATAATTCCTTATGAACTCATCTCGGGGATATTATCAACCCTTACGGGATACACTTTCCCGTCAAGTATTCACGGCATGCCATATATAAAATATAGTGACCCAACTTAACCGGCAATTAACCCAATAATTAAATCGGTTAATTCCTTTGGTAAATCAAAGTCACTTATATTAAATATACACACCCGCAATAGTTTCGGGGATTAAGAATAAAATACACTGAGACTCGAATCGATTATCGCCGGCAATCCTAATCGATGAATCTCAACGATCCGCTCAATACACCAAGTGTACAAGTGTGATAAAATAATTAAGATAAATTATTTTCTCTCTCACACAACGACTATACCGATGGATTGGTCCGTGTCCATCTAGGTCGTGAGCAACTGTTCGATTAAATACGAGTAACCGATAGTATGATCTTCTGTGCGCCCATGCAACACCATACTAACTACAACGTATAAAATCCAGGACTATGATTTGCATATATTTAATTATAAATAATTAAACGCAAATAATTGTTTATTTAATTAAATAGATTAGTGGCAATGGATCGTGAGTTTTCGTTACTTAAATCTAGACATTAAGTACACAACTCCAACAGTTATTACCTCTTACTTTCTAAGTCTCCGGGTTTCCTGGAACCCCCGCATTTAAGTGCAGACATGATTAGTGGTTCCCGTATCCACACACCAGGTACTGGTAGATAACACCACTAAACATGTTTCGGTGACTAAGTAAGAGTCAACTTCTTGTTGCTTGAGAGGACAATTAAAACTCCCAGTATCCAAACTGCTTACAACGGAAGCACTTGCCCCTTGGGCTTGCTTGTCCCATTCCGTGGTCCAGATATATTAGGCCCACTGGGTTTCCGTATTTGCTTCTTCTTCCTTTTGCCACCCGAAGGCCTAGGAAGAGCCAATTTCTCAGCCACAAGTGTTTTGAGAGCCCTTAAAGATTCCCTCAGCCGCTTGAAGTTCAATCAGGAGCTCCGTCAATGAATAAGACCCCTTATTCATATTTTAGTTTAGGCGGAACTGCTCAAAACTTCTCGGCAGAGACTGGAGCACAAAATCAACCTGGGTTACCCCATTGATTATTTCTCCCAGAACCTCTATCTCATTAAGATAGCCCATCATTCTAAGAACGTGATCCCTTACGGGCGTTCTTTCCGACATGATGGCCGTCATGAGTTGCCTCATTTCACTTTGCCCGGCTGTCCTGTCCTGATAACCAAAACTTCTTGAGGTTAAGCATCATATCATAGGTAATGGTCATGGCATGATCCGATGTCGCAGCACTTTTGACACGAAAGTCATAATGTTGCTCTGCGTCATCTCATAGCCTTGATCCATTTCCAATGAGCTTCCTTTCAGCAGGTCAATTGACTTGGAGTACATATTTGTACTCCTCTGCAGTTAGGACAATGTCCAAGTTTCTTTTCCAATCCATACAATCAGGTTCAGTGAGTTTGTTGACTTTTAATGGGAATAATACCATATAAAACAAACAATGAGTTTAATTCGATATCATTTCCCTCAAGTGATATCATTAAACTACCAATCATTTCCAAAATCCCATCAGACATAGCAAGCCACGTTCTTGTGGACGTTTACCAGTCCAAATGATTTTATGATTGGATTTCACTTCGGTCGTACATCATTATAGCAGTGACTCCGATGGGGAGGATACTATAAAGCGTACCTAAGTGTATACCATTTCTCAGTACTAAGTCCACCGCTCGGGAACTACATGTCCACCGCAAGCCACGTTCATGTTGCTGGAATTCGATATCCCGGGCCATTAAAATTTGCGGAAAATAATAACCCGACCGAAATCCTCTCGCCGGAGTTTATCGCAAACCACCACACGAGCCGGAGCCCGGCTCGAGCACACCACCGCGGGCAAGCCCGCGGCTAGCCCTAGCCGAACCCCCATGTGGGTTTGCGATCGCGTTGAGCGATCGCATGGGGATGCATGAACGCATCCCCGGGGCTGCTCGTAGCAGCCCCCGGCGGTGAGTCCGGCGACTCACCGCCATCGCCGGAGGGGCCCCGTCCGCCCAGCGGACTGCCGCGGCTCCAGCCGCGGCTTGCCCCGGCGATCGATCGCATGATCGATCGCCCGCCCCGGCGTCCAGCCGGGGCTGCTCCTTCGCGCCACACGATCGAACCCTAGGGTTCGATCGACTCCCTCGGCTCCAGCCGGGGGTCCTTTGAACGTTCGCCGGGGATCTCGAATCCCCGTCCCCGAAGTTCATCGTTTTCCCGGATCGTGCTTTCATGTATGTATCACAATCAATTCACATAAAATCATAGAAGAGAGTATATGATTTTACCTTTTGATTCGTTGTGCGGAGAAACGAACTCAATTGATGACCTTACGATCTTCCCACGTATTCCTTGCACTAGCTTGAACGTTGGGTGGGCGACGATCCTCCAAGCTTATGGATCCTCTTCTCTCTCTCTCTACTTTCTCTCTCTAGAAGAATTATGATCTTCAAGTTATGTTGTGTGTAGAAAAGAGAAGACCATGTAGTGCTTTTATAGGCTACGTAGGGGATCTAAAGGAGGTGGAATATTGGACTTCCAATATTAATGATTAAATTGAGCCCAAGCCCAAATCTATTAATCTCCCATTAATATTAATTAATTTATTTTCCACTATATAAATTAATTGCACTCCCAATATTAAACCATATTATATCAAATAATATTTCTCCGGTAGTATTATTTATTCCGTGTATTTAAGATTTAAATATCCATGAATAAAATTAATTTATTGCTAATTAATTTATTCATCTCTTGAATCCGAGACTAGTACCATTCAACCTTAATTATTGTGCGGAACGAATCCACTCATGAGGTTTACACAATAATTCCTTATGAACTCATCTCGAGGATATTATCAACCCTTCCGGGATACACTTTCCCGTCAAGTATTCACGGCATGCCATATATAAAATATAGTGACCCAACTTAACCGGTAATTAACCTAATAATTAAATCGGTTAATTCCTTTGGAAAATCAAAGTCACATATATTAAATATACACACCCGCAATAGTATCGGGGATTAAGAATAAAATACTCTGAGACTTGAATCGATTATCTCAAGGCAATCCTAATCGATAAATCTCAAGCGCCGCTCAATACACCAAGTGTACAAGTGTGATAAAATAATTAAGACAAATTATTTTCTCCCTCACACAACGACTATACCGATGGATTGGTCCGTGTCCATCTAGGTCGTGAGCAACTGTTCGATTAAATACGAGTAACCGATAGTATGATCTTCTGTGTGGCGTCGCACACCATACTAACTACAACGTATATAATCCAGGACTATAATTTGCATATATTTAATTATCAATAATTAAACGCAAACAATTGTTTATTAATTAAATAGATTAAATGCTATGACCGGGAGTTTACCGTTACTTAAATCTAGACATTAAGTACACAACTCCAACAATCTCCCACTTGTACTAAGGTCTATTCATTTCCTCCAAACTCCTGACTCCCATACTCATCACGTGCTTAGAGCTGTACTTCCAAGAAGTACTGTGTGAATGAGCACTCTAGGTTGCCGCTCTGAAGTTATCTTGGTGACTACTGCGTCGTCTCCCTCGACGATGACTCGTATCAGGTGGTACTTGCTCTATGTGTTAACATCACTTTTGACTTATGACTTCTTCCAGTTTACCATGCACCGCTATCCAATAGCCTTTGATAAACTAAGAGTCATATCCAAGTCAAGAGGTTATCCCGGAACCCAACCAAAACTTCCGCTGCCTCTGAGGCTGCTTATTCGGTTATGAGAGAGTCTGAGAAGCGCCCTGCTTATCACTCTTTCATTTCATGGTTCCACCTCTTTCTAAAAGTGAACACATAGCCTGATATCGACTTACACTGGTCCTTCTCTGATTTGAGATCTGAGAATTTATAATCAAAGAAGATTTCGTCTTGCTTAGTAATTCAGTACTACGCAGGTACTATTACAGCATCCGAAAATCTCTTCTCTAGATTACCTTGATATCCTCCCACTACGCAAACCGCATAGTTGATATCAGGTTCTCGTTTTACAACATTTCATCTATAAAGCTTTCCATACTTGAAGTATAGGAAACTGCTTTGTCCTCATCTATCTCCCTCATGTGTTCGAAACACATACCCTTTAGATAGATGTATATTCTGTCTCTGAAAGGCAATAACCTTTCTCAGAAGTATGCATGTTTAAAACAAACCATAATCGTATAAGATATCTAGGAGAAGTACAATGTTCTTATCCTTAGATCGAAAGATCTCAAGAACATGCTCTAACTTCTACTCAATCTTATATCTCGATTCATTTAGACAACCATTATCTTATGTCTGACAACATCTTTACATTGTTGCCAATGATAAAATGTCATCTACATAAAATCTCCGAGAAACACCACTTTGTTTCCATTACGTCTCCAATACACCTTTCGTCTATGCCTTTTGATGAATCCATCAAATGGACTATCCCATCAATTCGCAAGTTCCACGATTTATAGCTTTGTTTCAATCCATAATGGATTTACTAAGCTTGTACTCTAAATGATCTTGCCTCTTAACAATAATCCTTATTGTTTTTCTAAGCAGGCACATTTAGATCTAGTACTGCCTTTGTGCAGAGCTAGGGGTCGATTTCATCTTTACTAGATCCAGAGTTCAAAACTCTTCTAGTCTTATGAATATCTGCGGTTGTCTTAACAACCTCCCACTGCAATGGCGTCCCGGTGTATAACAGTAATAACAGTAGGTGCAGTGTGTGGTGTACTTCTACTCGGTTTGGCTGGTTCCTAGTCTTTGTCCCTTTTCTCATTCCAAGGTATTGCGTCAGTTCGGGCTTTGTGGTTCTTCTAATAGTCTTCCTCTAAGAACCGGGCGTTACACGTCCTTCTGGTTCATAGTACTATAGAACACACAATACTTTGTTCATCTAGGATATCCTACAATCATATTGAATATGCCGTTGTCTCCAGGAATATCCATAGAACATAGGTAGTTCCGAACAACTTGTTCTTTCACTATTAGTATTCTATTTCTTATTGACTCACCATCTCTACACGTAAGTGTATGGTGCAGTCATTTGAGATTTAATCTCAATCTTTGATTATGCTATGTGTTATTCAGATAGGTGATAGCCTCCGCGATTTTAGTCGCAGGCTTACAATGGATATACTTAGAAGGTTCCCCATAATTGTTTTGTGACTAAAACACTTTGCTTTTATGGCACATCAAGCATCCTAATCCATTTTTCGAGTATTCTTTAAAAGAACTACTCATGCCTTTCTAATTACACATATGTCTGCATATACCATTGATCATTCTCAATACTTGTCCGAATTCTATCCTTTACCAAAAGGTATGCTTAGTTGTATTATCTTCCAAACTTGATTCTTAGGTCGGAAGGTCCATTCCTTCAACTATAATTGATCAAATCAATTTCGACCTTTTGAATCTCATTTGAATAAATACTACTAAGTATAAGAATCCACAAGTATAATGATTTAACAAGAAATAAATCTAAATAGTAAAACAAGTTATAGAACGGTTTGTTGCATCGTGGTAGACTTAAGGATTCATCATTTACTTTATTGCTATCTAATGTACCAGATTAGATAATACCCATTATTTCTTATCAAAATCATCACCATGATTAAAGAAATAAAATATCCATTCATAAATAATAGAAATCCAGAACAAAGCGTTCTTTCTAAAATAAAGGGTACATAATGCAATAAACTTGAAATGAAATCCTATTTAACTACTAAAGCAGATAAATGTCTTCCACTGCAACAGCTGCCTCCTCTACAGCTTTTGCCCGTGTAGACTCGAACTCTTCTTCTCTAAGTCGCCGGGTTTTCTGGAACCCCTGCATTTAAAATGCACATACCGTCAGTGGTTCCATATCTACACACCAGATTTCTGGTAGATAATACCGCTAACTATGTTTTTACGACTAAAGAAAAATTCGTACCTTTGAGAGGACATTCAGACTTCCAGTGTCCAGATTTATTTCATCGGAAGCACTTGCCTCTTGGCTTTGCAGCCCCCACTCGTGGTCCACTCCTCTTGGCACCACTGGGTTTCCAGGCGTGCTTCCTTTTCTTGCCCCTACCTCCAACAGGCTTCGAGCCCTTGGACTTGGTAGCTACAAGCGCTTGAGACTTGCCCTTCTTGTAGATCCCCTCTGCCGCCTTTAGTTCAGTCAGGAGTTGCGCAAGAGTATAAGATAGTTTACCCATATTATAGCTCATACGAAACTGCTCAAAACTAGGGGTCAGAGACTGGAGTATGATGTCGACTTGCGTCTCAGCATCAATGGAAGCTCCTAGGACCTCAAGTTCATTCAACAAACTCATCATCTTAAGAACGTGCTCCCCAACGGGCGTTCCTTCAGATTGAGTAGTCGACATGAGGACTCTCATGGCTTCTTGCCTAGCCGCACGATCCTGCTCCCCAAACATCTCCTTGAGGTTAAACATCATATCATAGGCAGTGTCCATCGGCTCATGTTGGGTTTGGAGTACATTTGACATGGAAGCCAAAATATAACACCTAGCCATTTCATCAGCCTTTTTCCACTTCCGATATGTCAGTTTTTCCTCATCAGTTGAGGCAGCCGTGGGCTCGGCAGGGCACACTTCATGGAGTACAAACTTGTACTCCTCAGAAGTCAGGACAATGTCTAAATTTCTTTTCCAATCAATGTAATTGGGACCAGTGAGCTTATGCTCCTTGAGTATCACAGAAAGTGGGTTCATAGCTATTCTATAAACCTATAAGCACATTTAAACAAACAATCAATTTAATATCCGATATTATCTCCCTTAAATAATATTATTAAATTACTAATCACATCTAAAATCCCATCAGATATGGCAAGCCACGATAGTGTGGACGTTTACCTATCCAAATGATTTTGTAATTAGATTTGCTTCGTTCGTACATCACTATAGCGTTACTTCGATGGGAAGAATACTATAGAGCGTACCTAAGTGTAAACCATTACTCAGTACTAAGAAGTTTGTTTAAGATTCGCATGTTACCGCTGATGGAGTTGTATTCTAAATGTCTAGTTTAGTGCAAATACGGAACTCCTTATCTATACCTTAATTCGAGATATGATTCAAGCATGATTGCATTTAATGCAATATGTTGGAGTTGTGTACTTAATGTCTAGATTTAAGTAACGATAAACTCCCGATCATAGCATTTAATCTATTTAATTAATAAACAATTATTTGCATTTAATTAATTATGCAAAATATAGTTCTGGATTTTATACGTTGTAGTTAGTATGGTGTTGCATGGGCACACAGAAGATCATACTATCGGTTACTCGTATTTAATCGAACAGTTGCTCACGACCTAGATGGACACGAACTAATCCATCGGTATAGTCGTTGTGTGAGAGAGAAAATAATTTATCTTAATTATTTTATCACACTTGTACACTTGGTGTATTGGGCGGATCAGCTTGAGATTCATCGATTAGGATTGCCGGCGATAATCGATTCGAGTCTCAGTGTATTTTATTCTTAATCCCCGAAACTATTGCGGGTGTGTATATTTAATATAAGTGACTTTGATTTACCAAAGGAATTAACCGGTTTGATAATTGGGTTAATTACCGGTTAAGTTGGGTCACTATATTTTATATATGGCATGCCGTGAATACTTGACGGGAAAGTGTATCCCGTAAGGGTTGATAATATCCCCGAGATGAGTTCATAAGGAATTATTATGTAAACCCTGCAGGTGGATTTAATCCGCATAATAATTAAGGTTGAATGGTACTAGTCTCGGATATAAGAGATGAATAATATTTATTGAGCAATAAATAAATTTATTCATGGATATTTAAATCTTAAATACACGGAATATATAATACTACCGGAGAAATATTATTTGATATAATATGGAATAATATTGGGAGTGCAATTTTATTTATATAGTGGAAAATAAATAAAATTTAATATTGATAAGGATTAATGGATTTGGGTTGGACCCAATTTAATCTTCAATATTTAGAAGCCCAATATTTATTCTCCTTATGATCCCCTACGTAGCCTATATAAGCACTACATGGTCTTCACTTTTCATAATACAATTAATTGACCTACGCCAATCATAAAGTCTTGAGAGTGAGGAAGATCCATAGGAGTTCGATAGATCGTCGCCCACACGACATTCGAACGGAGTGCAAGGAATACGTGGGAAGATCGTAAGGTCATCAAAGGTGTTTGATTTCGTTTCTCCGCACAACGAATCGAAGGTAAAATCATAAACCCTCTTTTATGATTTTGTGTGATTAATCGTAGTATATACATGAACACACGATCCGGATAAACGTACAAACTTCGGGGACGGGGATTCGAGATCCCCGGCGAAGATCGAAGAACCCTCGGCTTGGAGCCGAGGAGGCGATCGAACCCTAGGGTTCGATCGCGGCGCGCGGACGAGGGAGCCCCGGCTGGACCGCCGGGGCAAGCGATCGACGGTGAGTCGATCGCGGGGAGACCGCCGTGGGCTGGAGCCGCGGCAGGTCAGCTGGGGGCTGACCGCCCCTCCTCCGGCGATGGTGGTGAGTCGCCGAACTCACCACCGGGGGCTGCTGGGCAGCCCCGGCGATCGCGGCGTGCGATCGCGAGCCCCCTCGCGGCGGGGGCTCGGCTAGGGTTTTGCCGCGGCTTGTCCGCGGTGGAGCTCTCGTCGGGCCCGGTTCCGTCGTACGGTGGTTCGCGTTCATGGATCCGACTCGCGGTAGAAAATCGGCTGGGGGCGGGCTGCGTGTTTTCGGGCGCGTAGTCTCCAAAGGTCGGACTCCTGCGGATGAGTCGGGGATCCAATCTCCGGCGATGAAGGATTTCGTTCGGGTTATTTTTCCGCAAATTTTAATAGCCCGGGATATCGATTTCCAACAAATGGTATCAGAGCGTTTGGTTTCGTGTTCATGTATATGCTCGATTATTGTTCTACCTTGCAGGATCTCCGGCTATCATGGTTGTATTTAATTAATTATTGTTTATTAATTAATTATCATGATTATTAAACTCTCGGACATGTCGAGATTCGTTTTGTGTGGATGAATGTTTGTAATAGTAAAAATTCGGGGGTTGACCGAATTTAGGATTTATTATTACGTTCTTTGTTTTTTCCGGAAAATGTATAGGGTCGATTTCATGTATAGAATCGATACCGGATAATTGTAATTTAAATTTTGTAATTTTAATTACGTTGGTTCGATGATGAGACGATCGCCGGAAGACGAAGACGTGTGACGAAGACGAAGAGGACGAAAAACCGGGGGGGTCGATCATCCCCATGATCGATCCCCATGAGGATCAATCGACCCCATCCCGGGGGCTGCCCGCTAGGGCTTCTAGCCACGCCGGCCACCGGTGGTGGTGGCGCGTGGGCTGGGGGCGGCGGTGGTGGTGGTCCCGGGCGGTGGAGGTCGACGGTGGGGATGGCGTGGGATCTCCTAATCTCATGCTATTCCTACCAAGATCCACTTTCCCAATTAATTCGGTTTTTTCCTATTTGAGTACTTTCTTGGAAACTCTCATGGTTTAGGAAAAGAATTAATTTAAATTAATTTTATTTTCTATTGATTTATTTCCTTCATGGAAATATTCATAGATTAGAAATTTAATTAATTTAGTACTAAATTTATTTTTTCTATTTGATTATTCCTACTCTTGGGAATATTCATGGATTAGGAATAAAAATAAATTTGGAAAGTAGTAAGTCCTAATTTATTTTTCCTTGTTCTATTATAGATATCTTCTAGAGTATTCCAAATTTTATTTGGATAGATTATTCTAGAGTTTTAATAGAACTAGATAGGAAAATAAATAAATAAAAATATTAATAATATTTAATTTTATTTTTGATATATTCGATTGACTTAATTTTCGAATTAAGTAACTTTTGGATTAATTGAAAATAAATAGATTTAAATATTAGAGATTAATATTCTCGTCACATGGAGCATTCAAGAACGAAGACTGAAGACTAGAAGATGCGTACGGAGATGGAATAAAGCCATGATAGTCGGAAAAATAATTTTCTAGCATTATTTTGACTATGTGATACTATGTGCTTTATTGCTTGTATGCATGCTATATGTGTTTATTTTTCATGCACTAGATAGCGTATCCCTATTATTATAAAAAGCTAAGTGGGAGAGGGGATGGAAACATTCCCATGGTCTCCATTGCTGTTCTCTTGGTGACTCTTATGGACTTTCGAAGTTCGTATAGACGAGTCATTGGAGGAGAATTCTTGTAATTCCTTTTACAAGAAACATTGATCAAATTTATCAAACAATGCCTAATTTGTCTTCTGAAACTGACTTCAAGTCGACTCATTCTCACCCCGGGGAGTGGAATGGAGCCAGAGCCACTTGGTCATGTAGAGGACACAAATTAGAGACTTCCGTGCCATTCTTTGATAGATGGGTCGCTTGTCTGCTCGGCTCCCTCATTTATGAGAGATAGGGTCGTTCGCATGGCGAATCACTGGTTAGAAACTTCGAGTTTCACTTTTGATTCTCCACGTCTTGATTTACGAGATTAAATGGATCAAGTAATTGGGAGTCAATTATAAAAGTCTCTTAGTGTAGTAAACGTCCACACCACGTGGCTTGCTATGCTGACGGACTTTGGATTAATTGATGTAGACAGTTGTAAGTAATTATGAAGAGTTGTGAAGTTATCGTAAACGTCCACACTACGTGGCTTGCGGTGATGTAGCGATTCCAAGTAATTTACTTTGGTACTGAGTAATGGTTTACACTTAGATACGCCTTATAGTATTCCTCCCCACGAGGTTCCGCTATAAGCGATGTATGACCAAAGAAAATCTAATTGCTAAATCATTTGGGTGGGTAAACGTCCACACCACGTGGCTTGCCTTACCTGATGGGATTTTAGATGTGATTAGTAATTTAATGATGTTATTCCAGGGAGATAACGTCGGATATTAAATTAATTGTTTGTTTAAATGTGCTTATAGGTTTAGAGAATTGCTATGAATCCACTTTTGTTGATACTTGAGGAAATTAACGCACTGGTTCCATACTGTATTGAATGGAAAGAAGAGTTAGACATTGCTCAGACTGCAAAGGAGTACAAAGATGTACTCAGTGAAACTTTTCCTCCTGGACTCACCATTAACTCAACTGAGGAGGAGATTTTTGACTTTGAAAAGTGGGGTAGTGCTCGTGCATTAGCCGCTAATCATGATGTCATGCTCAAACTCAAGTTGCTGTTTGGACATGATGAGAACGCTAGAAAAGAGGCGATGAGGATACTCATAAAGATCTGTTACTTCGATGAAACACTTGATCATGTTTTTGAGATGATGGATCTTTTAGACGAGTTGAAACAATCGCAAGCTCTTATAGCCAAAGCCAAAGGTTTCAAACCTAAAGGCAAGGGAAAGGAGAAGAAGACAAGGTGGTCCGGTGGTCCTAAGGGACTTGGACCAAAGGGAGGGATAAAGAAGCCTTCTGGCAAACATCCCCAAGGAAAGCAGTCTGAGTACTGGGGGTCTACATCTTGTCCTCTCAAAGGTACAAATTTTTCTTTAGTCGTAAAACATAGTCAGCGGTATTATCTACCAGAGTTCTGGTGTGTAGATATGGAACCACTGACGGTATGTGCATTCTAAATGCAGGGGTTCCAGAAAACCCAGCGACTTAGATAAGAAAAGTTCGAGTCCACATGGGCAAAGCTGTTGAGGAAGCAGCGGTTGCAGTGGAAGACATTTATCTATCTGTTTGATAGTTATAGGATTTCATTTCAAGGTTATTGCTTTGTACTTTTTATTTTAGAAAGAACTTTCGTTCTGGATTTCTATTATTAATGGATATTTTATTTCTTTAATCACTTGATGATTTAGACAAGAAATAATGGCGATATCTATTATGGTACATTAGATAGCAATATATGAATCCTTAGTCTACCACGATGCAACAAACCGTTATAACCTATTTTACTTATTGGATGTATTTCTTTATCGATCATTATACTTGTGAAATCTTGAACTTGGTAGTATCTATTCAAAAGGGATTCAGAAGGTCGAAATTGATTTGATCAGTTATAGTTGGAGGAATGGACCTCCCGACCTAAGAATCGATCTTGAAAGGTGATACAACTAAATCAACCTTTCTGGGTAAAGGATGGAATTCGGACAAGTATAGAAAATGATTGATGATTAATGCGGTATGTGTGATTGGAGAAAGTACGAGTCATTCTTTCAAGAATACTCGAAAATGGATTAGACTACTTGTTGTGCCATAAAAGCGGAGTGTTTTTAACACAAGGCCATTATGGGGATCCTTCAAAGTATATCCATTGGAAGCCTGCGACTAGTTCGCGGAGGCTATCACCTATCTAAATAACACATAGCATAAATCAAAGGTTGAGATTAAGTCTCAAACGACTGCACCATACACTGATGTGTAGACATGGTGTGTCAGGAATAAGAAATAGGATTCTAATAGTAAAAGAACAAGTTTGTTCGGAACTACCTATGTTCTATGAATTTTCTGGATACAACGACATATTGAATGTAGTTGTGGAAAATCCTAGAAGAACGAATAATTGTATGTTCAATAGTACTACGAACCAGAAAGGTGTCTTCGCCCGGTTCTTAGAGGAAGACTATTGGATGAACTACAATGCCCTAACTGACAAAGTACCTTATAAAGAGGAAAGAGTAGACTGAGAACCAGCCTAACCGAGTAGTAGTACACCACTAACTGCACCTAATGTTATTACTGTTATACACCGGAACGCCATTGCAGTGGGAGGTTGTTAAGCAACCGGAGATGTTCATAAGACTGGAGGAGTTTTAAACTCTGGATCTAGTAGACATGAAATCGATCCCTAGTTCTGCATAGGGGGCAGTACTAATCTAAATGTGCCTACTTGGAAAGCAATGATATTGTTAAGAGGCAAGACCATTTAGAGGTACAAGCTTAGTGAATCCATTTCTGGATTATCACAAAGCTGGAAATTGTGGAACTTGCGAATTGATGAGATAGTCCATTATATGGATTCATCAAAAGGCATAGACAATAAAAGGTGTATTAAAGACGTAATGGAAACAAGGTGGTGTTTCTCGGAATTTTGTGTAGATAACACTTCATCATTGGCAACAATGTAAAAGCATTATCAGACATAAAATAGAGGTTGTCTAAGTAAATCGAGATATAAGATTAAGATGAAGTTGGATCAATGTTCTTAGAAATCTTTCGATCTCTAGATAAGAACATTTGTACTTCTCTTTAGATATCTTATACGATTATGGTTTGTTTTAAGCATGCACAATTCTGAGAAAGGTTATTGCCTTTCGAGAACAGAATGCATCTATCTAAGGTATGTGTCTTGAACACATGAAGGAGATAAATATGGACAAAGCAGATTCTTACACTTCGAGTGTAAAGGGCTTTGTAAATGCGGTGTTATAAAACAAGAACCTGATATCAACTATGCGGTTAGCATAGTGGGAGGATATCAAAGTAATCTGGATAAGAAATATTCGAATTCTGTAAAAGTACTTGGAAGTACAGGATTACTGGCAATACGAAATCTTCTTAGATTACGCTTTCTCAGATAAAAATCAGAGAAAGGACCAGTGTAAGTCGATATCAGGCTATGTGTTCATTTTTAGAAGAGGTGGAACCTAAGAAACCGAATAGCAGCCTCAGAGGCAGCGGAAGTTTTGGTTAGGTTCCGGAATGACCTCTGAACTTGGATATGACTCTTGGTTCACCAAAGGCTATGTACATAGCGGTGCATGGTAAACTGGAAGAAGTCATAAGTTCAAAAGATGATGATAACACATAGAGCAAGTACCACCTGATACGAATCATCGTCAGAGAGACGACGCAGTAGTCACCAAGATAACTTCAGAGCGGCAACCTAGATTGCTCATTCACATAATACTTCTGGGAAGTATAACTTAAGCACGTGATGAGTATGGGAACCGGGAGTTTGGAGGAAATGACTAGACCTTAGTACAAGTGGGAGATTGTTGGAGTTGTGTACTTAATGTCTAGATTTAAGTAACGATAAACTCCCGATCATAGCATTTAATCTATTTAATTAATAAACAATTATTTGCATTTAATTAATTATGCAAAATATAGTTCTGGATTTTATACGTTGTAGTTAGTATGGTGTTGCATGGGCACACAGAAGATCATACTATCGGTTACTCGTATTTAATCGAACAGTTGCTCACGACCTAGATGGACACGAACTAATCCATCGGTATAGTCGTTGTGTGAGAGAGAAAATAATTTATCTTAATTATTTTATCACACTTGTACACTTGGTGTATTGGGCGGATCAGCTTGAGATTCATCGATTAGGATTGCCGGCGATAATCGATTCGAGTCTCAGTGTATTTTATTCTTAATCCCCGAAACTATTGCGGGTGTGTATATTTAATATAAGTGACTTTGATTTACCAAAGGAATTAACCGGTTTGATAATTGGGTTAATTACCGGTTAAGTTGGGTCACTATATTTTATATATGGCATGCCGTGAATACTTGACGGGAAAGTGTATCCCGTAAGGGTTGATAATATCCCCGAGATGAGTTCATAAGGAATTATTATGTAAACCCTGCAGGTGGATTTAATCCGCATAATAATTAAGGTTGAATGGTACTAGTCTCGGATATAAGAGATGAATAATATTTATTGAGCAATAAATAAATTTATTCATGGATATTTAAATCTTAAATACACGGAATATATAATACTACCGGAGAAATATTATTTGATATAATATGGAATAATATTGGGAGTGCAATTTTATTTATATAGTGGAAAATAAATAAAATTTAATATTGATAAGGATTAATGGATTTGGGTTGGACCCAATTTAATCTTCAATATTTAGAAGCCCAATATTTATTCTCCTTATGATCCCCTACGTAGCCTATATAAGCACTACATGGTCTTCACTTTTCATAATACAATTAATTGACCTACGCCAATCATAAAGTCTTGAGAGTGAGGAAGATCCATAGGAGTTCGATAGATCGTCGCCCACACAACATTCGAACGGAGTGCAAGGAATACGTGGGAAGATCGTAAGGTCATCAAAGGTGTTTGATTTCGTTTCTCCGCACAACGAATCGAAGGTAAAATCATAAACCCTCTTTTATGATTTTGTGTGATTAATCGTAGTATATACATGAACACACGATCCGGATAAACGTACAAACTTCGGGGACGGGGATTCGAGATCCCCGGCGAAGATCGAAGAACCCTCGGCTTGGAGCCGAGGAGGCGATCGAACCCTAGGGTTCGATCGCGGCGCGCGGACGAGGGAGCCCCGGCTGGACCGCCGGGGCAAGCGATCGACGGTGAGTCGATCGCGGGGAGACCGCCGTGGGCTGGAGCCGCGGCAGGTCAGCTGGGGGCTGACCGCCCCTCCTCCGGCGATGGTGGTGAGTCGCCGGACTCACCACCGGGGGCTGCTGGGCAGCCCCGGCGATCGCGGCGTGCGATCGCGAGCCCCCTCGCGGCGGGGGCTCGGCTAGGGTTTTGCCGCGGTGGGCTGGTGCCACGGCAGCTGGTCTCCCCAGCCACCTCGACCGGCGGCCAGGCGCGACGGAGGAGCCCCGGCTGGAGCCGGGGCATGCGATCGACCGTGAGGTCGATCGCGGGGAAAGCCGCGGCTGGAGCCGCGGCAGGTCAGCTGGGGGCTGACCGCCCCTCCTCCGGCGATGGTGGTGAGTCGCCGGACTCACCACCGGGGGCTGCTGGGCAGCCCCGGCGATCGCGGCGTGCGATCGCGAGCCCCCTCGCGGCGGGGGCTCGGCTAGGGTTTTGCCGCGGCTTGTCCGCGGTGGAGCTCTCGTCGGGCCCGGTTCCGTCGTACGGTGGTTCGCGTTCATGGATCCGACTCGCGGGAGAAAATCGGCTGGGGGCGGGCTGCGTGTTTTCGGGCGCGTAGTCTCCAAAGGTCGGACTCCTGCGGATGAGTCGGGGATCCAATCTCCGGCGATGAAGGATTTCGTTCGGGTTATTTTTCCGCAAATTTTAATAGCCCGGGATATCGATTTCCAACACAATAGTCCTTGATGTATACGTTGTAGACAGTATGGCGTGAGGAGACACGCGGAAGATCATACTGTCGGTTACTCGTATACTATCGAACAGTAGCTCACGACTTAGATGGACAGGGACAATCCATCGGTACGTCGTAGTGTGACTGGTAGATAGTCGATCTTGACTATCATGTTACACTCGTACACTTGGTGTATTGAGCAGGACCACAGGAGGGCGTTCGATTTATACTAATCGCAGTAATCGAACTAGACCTCAGATATTACGGATATACGAATTCTTAATCCCTATATAATTATAGGTGCGTGTGTCCAGTTCTCGGTTCTTTGACTTACTAGTGAGTGAGACTAATTGATTAGTCAATATTCTCGGTAAATTGGGAATCGGAATTGTACACACGGCATGCTATAGATTATAGACAGGAAACCGTGTCCCATTTATTGGGTTGATGATGTCCCCGAGATGAGCTCATAAAGTTTATCATGTAAACCCTGCAGGTGGATTCGTTCCACATGATAATAAGGATGAGTGGTACTAGTCTCGGATAACAAGAAACGAGTTAATTTAATTATTAGTAATTAAAGTTAATTCGTGGACATACGATATCTTAAACACGGGGAAAGTCGTATATGTAATTCGGCGGAATTATTATTGTTGAAATAATATAAATTAATTATTGGGAATTCAATTATAATTTTATAGTGGAATTAATTATAATTAAAATTGTGGAATTTAATTAAGGTTTGCCTTTTAGGACGCCGAGTTAATTAAATTGCAATTTAGCCTAATAATTAATTTCCATAAGGTCCCTGGTGTAGCTCTATAAATACCTCACCCTCTCTTTCTCTAAACCTAAGAAACGCCGCTATTTTATTTTGCTGGAAATCGATATCCCGGGTTATCGAAATAAGCGGAACCGACATAACCCGAACGAAATCCTCCATCGCCTGAGATCCGAACGCGAACCACCATACGAACCAGGGCCCGACCAAGTACCCATCGAGGCCTGAAGGCCGCGAGCACCCAGCCGAGCCCCCGCACGGGGCTCGCGATCATCTCGCGATGATCGCTGGGGATGCACAAGGCATCCCCGGGGCTGCTCGTAGCAGCCCCGCAGCGGGTTCATGAACCCGCTGCTCGCGGAGGGGTCAGCCCCGCACGCCCGCTACGGGCGAACCCGTAGCACGTACGAGGCAGCTACGGGTGACCCCGTAGCATACCCGCGATCGAGCTCACGGGCTCGATCGCCCCTCGGCTCCAGCCGAGGGTTTCTCCACCCGACGCCGCCGGTCAAGGGGCTGGGGTTCATCCGCCGTGGCACCAGCCCACGGAGAACCCCGGCGGTCGACCCGAGGTCGACCCCACGCCCCCGGCGTCCAGCCGGGGCTCATCCCTTCATCCGCGCGCCGCTTCGATCGAACCCTAGGGTTCGATCGATCCCTTGGCTCCAAGCCGAGGGTCCTTCGATCTTCGCCGGGGATCTCGAATCCCCGTCCCCGAAGTTCGTACGTTTATCCGGATCGTGTGTTCATGTATACACTACAATTAATTCTCATAAAATCATAAAAGAGGGTTTATGATTTTACCTTCGATTCGTTGTGCGGAGAAACGAAATCAAACACCTTTGATAACCTTGCGATCTTCCCACGTATTCCTTGCACTCCGTTCGAACGTCGTGTGGGCGACGATCTATCGAACTCCTATGGATCTCCTTCACTCTCCAAGACATTATGATTGGCGTAACTTAGGTTATGAAAAGTGAAGACCATGTAGTGCTTATATAGGCTACGTAGGAGATCATAAGGAGAATAAATATTGGGCTTCTAAATATTGAAGATTAAATTGGGTCCAACCCAAATCCATTAATCCTTATCAATATTAAATTTTATTTATTTTCCACTATATAAATAAAATTGCACTCCCAATATTATTCCATATTATATCAAATAATATTTCTCCGGTAGTATTATATATTCCGTGTATTTAAGATTTAAATATCCATGAATAAATTTATTTATTGCTCAATAAATATTATTCATTTCTTGTATCCGAGACTAGTACCGTTCAACCTTAATTATTATGCGGATTAAATCCACCTGCAGGGTTTACATAATAATTCCTTATGAACTCATCTCGGGGATATTATCAACCCTTACGGGATACACTTTCCCTTCAAGAATTCACGGCATGCCATATATAAAATATAGTGACCCAACTTAACCGGTAATTAACCCAATAATTAAATCGGTTAATTCCTTTGGTAAATCAAAGTCACTTATATTAAATATACACACCCGCAATAATATCGGGGATTAAGAATAAAATACTCTGAGACTTAAATTGATTATCTTAGGCAATCCTAATCAATAAATCTCAAGCTGATCCGCCCAATACACCAAGTGTACAAGTGTGATAAAACAATTAAGATAAATTATTTTCTCTCTCACACAACGACTATACCGATGGATTAGTTCGTGTCCATCTAGGTCGTGAGCAACTGTTTGATTAAATACGAGTAACCGATAGTATGATCTTCTGTGCGCCCATGCAGCACCATACTAACTACAACGTATAAAATCCAGAACTATGATTTGCATATATTTAATTATAAATAATTAAATGCAAATAATTGTTTATTAATTAAATAGATTAAATGCTATGATCGGGAGTTTACCGTTACTTAAATCTAGACATTAAGTACACAACTCCAACAATCTCCCACTTGTACTAAGGTCTAGTCATTTCCTCCAAACTCCCGGTTCCCATACTCATCACGTGCTTAAGGTGTACTTCCGAGTACTATGTGAGTGAGCACTCTAGGTTGCCGCTCTGAAGTTATCTTGGTGACTACTACGTCGTCTCCCTCGACGATGATTCGTATCAGGTGGTACTTGCTCTATGTGTTATCATCACCTTTTGAACTTATGACTTCTTCCAGTTTACCATGCACCGCTATACACATAGCCTTTGGTGAACCAAGAATCATATCCAAGTTCAGAGGTCATTCCGGAACCTAACCAAAACTTCCGCTGCCTCTGAGGCTGCTATTCGGTTTATGATAGAGTCCGAGAAGCATTACGCTTATCACTCTTTCATCCTTAGGTTCCACCTCTTCTAAAAGTGAACACATAGTCTGATATCGACTTACACTGGTCCTTCTATGGTTTTGGATCTGAGAAACTGTAATCTAAGAAAATTTCGTTTTGCTAGTTATCCAGTACTTCCAAGTACTTTTACAGCATTCGAACATCTCTTATCCAGATTACTTTGATATCCTCCCACTACGCTAACCGCATAGTTGATATCAGGTTCTTGTTTTATAGCACCGCATTTACAAAGTCCTTTACACTCGAAGTGTAAAGAATCTGCTTTGTCTATATTTATCTCCTTTATGTGTTCAAGACACATACCTTAGATAGATGCATTCTGTTCTCGAAAGGCAATAACCTTTCTCAGAATTGTGCATATTTAAAACAAACCATTATCGTATAAGATATCTAAAGAGAAGTACAAATGTTCTTATCTAGAGATCGAAAGATTTCTAAGAACATGATCCAACTTCATCTTAATCTTATATTTCGATTTACTTAGACAACCTCTATTTTATGTCTGACAATGCTTTTACATTGTTGCCAATGATGAAGTGTTATCTACATAAAATCCCGAGAAACATCACTTTGTTTCCATTACGTCTCCAATACACCAATCTTGTCTATGCTTCTTGATGAACCCATACAATGGACTATCTCATCAATTTGCAAGTTCCACAAGTTCCAGCTTTGTGATAATCCATAAATGGATTTATTAAGCTTGTACCTCTAAATGATCTTGCCCCTTTAACAATAATAAATTATTGCTATCTAAGTAGGCACATTTAGATTAGTACTGCCTCCTATGCAGAACTAGGGATCGATTTCATGTCTACTAGATCCAGAGTTAAAAACTCTTCCAGTCTTATGAACATCTCTGGTCGCTTAACAACCTCCCACTGCAATGGCGTTCCGGTGTATAACAGTAATAACATTAGGTGCAGTTAGTGGTATACTACTCGGTTAGGCTGGTTCTCAGCCTTCTCTTTCCTCATTATAAGGTACCTTGTTCGTTAGGGCATTGTAGTTCATCTAATAGTCTTCTTCTAAGAACCGGGCGAGGACACCCTACTGGTTCGTAGTACTATTGAACATACAATTACTTGTTCTTCTAGGATATTCTACAATTACATCGAATGTGTCATTGTATCCAGAAATATCCATAGAACATAGGTAGTTCCGAGCAAACTTGTCCTTTTACTATTAGAATTCCATTTCTTATGCCTGACACACCATGTCTACACATCAGTGTATGGTGCAGTCGTTTGAGACCTAATCTCAATCCTTGATTTATGCTACGTGCTCTTTAGATAGGTAGCGGCCTCCGCGAACAAGTCGCAGGCTTCCAACGGATATACTTTGAAGGTTCCCCATAATAGCTTTTTGTTTGAAACACTTTGCTTTTATGGCACATCAAGTATTCTAATCCATCTTCAAGTATTCCTTAAAAGGAAACTACTCAAACCTTTCTAATTACACATATGTCTGCATACATCATCTTTGATCATTCTCAATACTTGTCCGAATTCCATCCTTTATCCAGAAAGGTTAACTTGGTTGTATCTTCTTCCAAAATTTGATTCTTAAGTCGGGAGGTCCATTCCTCCAACTATAATTGAATAAATCAATTTCGACCTTTTGAATCTCCTTTTGAATAAATACTACTAAGTTTAAGAATTCACAAGTATAATGATTGATAAAGAAATACATCTAATAAGTAAAACAAGTTTATATATAACGGTTTGTTGCGTCGTGGTAGACTAAGGATTCATCATTCATATATTGCTATCTAATGTACCAGAATAGATATTGCCATTATTTCTTATCTAAACCATCGAATGATTAAAGAAATAAAATATCCATTAATAGAAAAACAGAACAAAAGTTCTTTCTAAAATAAAAGGTACAAAGCAATAAACTTGAAATGAAATCCTATATCTAAAGATAAACGTCTTCCACTGCAACCGCTGCTTCCTCAACAGCTTCGCCCATGTGGACTCGAACTCTTCTTATCTAAGTCGCTGGGTTTTCTGGAACCCCTGCATTTAAAATGCACATACCATCAGTGGTTCCATATCTACACACCAGAATTCTGGTAGATAATACCGCTGACTATGTTTTTTGACTAAAGAAAAAATTCGTACCTTTGAGAGGACAAGATGTAGACCCCCAGTACTCAGACTGCTTCCCTTGGGGATATTTGCCAGAAGGCTTCTTTATCCCTCCCTTTGGTCCAATCCCTTAGGACCACCGGACCCCCTTGTCTTCTTCTCCTTTCCTTTGCCTTTAGGTCCGAAACCTTTGGCTTTGGCTATAAGAGCTTGCGATTGTTTCAACTCGTCTAAAAGATCCATCATCTCAAAAACATGATCAAGTGTTTCATCGAAGTAACAGATCTTTATGAGTATCCTCATCGCCTCTTTTCTAGCCTTCTCATCATGTCCAAACAGCAACTTGAGTTTGAGCATGACATCATGATTAGCGGCTAATGCACAAGCACTACCCCACCTTTCAAAGTCAAAAATCTCCTCCTCAGTTGAGTTAATGGTGAGTCCAGGAGGACAAGTTTCACTGAGTACGTCTTTGTACTCCTTTACAGTCTGAGCAATGTCTAACTCTTCTTTCCATTCAACACAGTATGGAACCAGTGCGTTAAATTCCTCAAGTATCAACAAAAGTGGATTCATAGCAATTCTCTAAACCTATAAGCACATTTAAACAAACAATTAATTTAATACCCGACGTTATCTCCCTGGAATAACATCATTAAATTACTAATCACATCTAAAATCCCATCAGGTAAGGCAAGCCACGTGGTGTGGACGTTTACCCACCCAAATGATTTAGCAATTAGATTTTCTTTGGTCATACATCGATTATAGCGTAACTTCGTGGGGAAGAATACTATAACGCGTATCTAAGTGTAAACCATTACTCAGTACTAAGGTAAATCGCTTGGAATTGCTACATCACCGCAAGCCACGTGGTGTGGACGTTTACGACAACTTCACAATCCTTCACAATCACTTATAACTGTCTACATCAATTAATCCAAAATCCGTCAGCACAGCAAGCCACGTGGTGTGGACGTTTACTATACTAAGAGACTTTTATAATTGACTCCCAATTACAAGATCCATTAGATTTCGTAAATCAAGACTCGGAGAATCATAAGTGAAACTCGAAGTTTCTAACCAGTGATTCGCCATGCGAACGACCCTATCTCTCATAAATGAGGGAGCCGAGCAGACAAACGACCCATCTATCAAAGAATGGCACGAAAGTCTCTAATTTGTGTCCTCTACATGACCAAGTGGCTCTGGCTCCATTCCACTCCCCGGGGTGAGAATGAGTCGACTTGAAGTCAGTTTCAGAAAGACAAATTAGGCATTGTTTGATAAACTCGATCAATGTTTCTTGTAAAAGGAATTACAAGAATTCTCCTTCAATGACTCGTCTATACGAACTTCGAAAGTCCATAAGAGTCACCAAGAGAACAGTAGTGGAGACCATGGGAATGTTTCCATCCCCTCTCCCACTTAGCTTTTTATAATAATAGGGATACGCTATCTAGTGCATAAAATAAACACATATAGCATGCATACAAGCAATAAAGCACATAGTATCACATAGTCAAAATAATGCTAGAAAATTATTTTCCGACTATCATGGCTTTATCCTATCTCCGTACGCATCTTCTAGTCTTCAGTCTTCGTTCTTGAATGCTCCATGTGACGAGAATATTAATCTCTAATATTTAAATCTATTTATTTTCAATTAATCCAAAAGTTACTTAATTCGAAAATTAAGTCAATCGAATATATCAAAAATAAAATTAAATATTATTAATATTTTTATTTATTTAATTTCCCATCTAATTCTATTAAATCTTTTAGAATAATCTATCCAAGTAAAACTCGGAATATTCTAGAAGACTTCTATAATAGAATAAGGAAATAAAAATAAATTTAGGACTCTACTACTTTCCATTATCAATTTATTTCCATCTAATGAAAATTCCCAAGAATAGGAATAATCAAATAGGAAATAAATTAATGCTAAATTAATTAAATTCCTAATCCATGAATATTTCCATAAAGGAAATAAAACAAATAGGAATAAAATTAATTCAATTAATTCTCTCCCTAATCCATGAGAGTTTCCTAAAAGGAAGATACTCAAATAGGAAAGTCGAATTAATTTAGGAAAGTCGGATTATGGTAGGAGTAGCACGGGTTGGGAGTCCCCGCACCACCCCCACCGTCGACCGCCTCCCGGGAGGTGCATCGCCGCCGCCCCCAGCCCACGCGCCACCACCCCCGGTGGCCGGCGTGGCCGGAAACTCCCACGGACAGCCCCTTCGCCGGCGATCGATCCATGGGGTCGATCATGGGGATGATCGGCCCCTTCGTCCATTGTCTACTTCGTCATACCTTCTTCGTCTTCCGGCGATCGTCTCAACATCGAACCAACGTAATTAAAATTACAAGAATTAAATTACAATTATCCGGTATCGATTCTAAACATGAAATCGACCCTATACATTTTCCGGAAAAACAAAGAACGTAATAATAAATCCTAAATTCGGTCAACCCCCGAATCTTTACTATTACAAACATTCATCCACACAAAACGAATCTCGACATGTCCGAGAGTTTAATAATCATGATAATTAATTAAGCAATAATTAAATCAACCATGATAGCCGGAAATCCTGCAAGGTAGAACAATAATCGAGCATATACATGAACACGAAACCAAACGCTCTGATACCAATTGCTGGAAATCGATATCCCGGGTTATCGAAATAAGCGGAACCGACATAACCCGAACGAAATCCTCCATCGCCTGAGATCCGAACGCGAACCACCATACGAACCGGGGCCCGACCAAGTACCCATCGAGGCCCGAAGGCCGCGAGCACCCAGCCGAGCCCCCGCACGGGGCTCGCGATCATCTCGCGATGATCGCTGGGGATGCACAAGGCATCCCCGGGGCTGCTCGTAGCAGCCCCGCAGCGGGTTCATGAACCCGCTGCTCGCGGAGGGGTCAGCCCCGCACGCCCGCTACGGGCGAACCCGTAGCACGTACGAGGCAGCTACGGGTGACCCCGTAGCATACCCGCGATCGAGCTCACGGGCTCGATCGCCCCTCGGCTCCAGCCGAGGGTTTCTCCACCCGACGCCGCCGGTCAAGGGGCTGGGGTTCATCCGCCGTGGCACCAGCCCACGGCGAACCCCGGCGGTCGACCAGAGGTCGACCACACGCCCCCGACGTCCAGCCGGGGCTCATCCCTTCATCCGCGCGCCGCTTCGATCGAACCCTAGGGTTCGATCGATCCCTTGGCTCCAAGCCGAGGGTCCTTCGATCTTCGCCGGGGATCTCGAATCCCCGTCCCCGAAGTTCGTACGTTTATCCGGATCGTGTGTTCATGTATACACTACAATTAATTCTCATAAAATCATAAAAGAGGGTTTATGATTTTACCTTCGATTCGTTGTGCGGAGAAACGAAATCAAACACCTTTGATAACCTTGCGATCTTCCCACGTATTCCTTGCATTCCGTTCGAACGTCGTGTGGGCGACGATCTATCGAACTCCTATGGATCTCCTTCACTCTCCAAGACTTTATGATTGGCGTAACTTAGGTTATGAAAAGTGAAGACCATGTAGTGCTTATATAGGCTACGTAGGGGATCATAAGGAGAATAAATATTGGGCTTCTAAATATTGAAGATTAAATTGGGTCCAACCCAAATCCATTAATCCTTATCAATATTAAATTTTATTTATTTTCCACTATATAAATAAAATTGCACTCCCAATATTATTCCATATTATATCAAATAATATTTCTCCGGTAGTATTATATATTCCGTGTATTTAAGATTTCAATATCCATGAATAAATTTATTTATTGCTCAATAAATATTATTCATTTCTTGTATCCGAGAATAGTACCGTTCAACCTTAATTATTATGCGGATTAAATCCACCTGCAGGGTTTACATAATAATTCCTTATGAACTCATCTCGGGGATATTATCAACCCTTACGGGATACACTTTCCCTTCAAGAATTCACGGCATGCCATATATAAAATATAGTGACCCAACTTAACCGGTAATTAACCCAATAATTAAATCGGTTAATTCCTTTGGTAAATCAAAATCACTTATATTAAATATACACACCCGCAATAATATCGGGGATTAAGAATAAAATACTCTGAGACTTAAATTGATTATCTTAGGCAATCCTAATCAATAAATCTCAAGTTGATCCGCCCAATACACCAAGTGTACAAGTGTGATAAAACAATTAAGATAAATTATTTTCTCTCTCACACAACGACTATACCGATGGATTAGTTCGTGTCCATCTAGGTCGTGAGCAACTGTTTGATTAAATACGAGTAACCGATAGTATGATCTTCTGTGCGCCCATGCAGCACCATACTAACTACAACGTATAAAATCCAGAACTATGATTTGCATATATTTAATTATAAATAATTAAATGCAAATAATTTTTTATTAATTAAATAGATTAAATGCTATGATCGGGAGTTTACCGTTACTTAAATCTAGACATTAAGTACACAACTCCAACATATTTTTGCGGAGAAAAATAAATTGTTGCGCAATTATTTTTCTGTAAAAATAAATAGATTAGCGCTGTTATTATTTTCTGCAGAAATTGATTGCTAGCGCAATTATATTTCTGAGACAGAAAATCAAAACCTTACTTACGCCGCTATAATTAATTCTGCAGAGAAAATAAAAGCTTGCGCAATTATATTTCTGAGACAGAGGATATTATTCCTACGGTGGGTTCAAGAGAGAAAGGAGAAGAGGAAGGTTCAGCGGATCGTTGCCCACTCAACGGCTGAACGTCGGGGATAGAGACATACACCGGAAGGCTTCGTGGTCTCAACAATTCGGCTTCTCCGAATCACGCGACAAAGGTATAAGAAATCGAAACCCCTATTCCGCATACGTTTCGTTTTCTATTTCGTTAAAAATACATCGGATCTAAGATCGGGTTCCGGGCGTCGTGGATCATGTTCCTCGACTACTGGGGGTCAAGGACCTCCGGATCGGTAGTCGGAAGAGGAAAATCGACCCGGAAACGCGCTCGGAACAGCAGGTCGCGCTGCTGTTCGCGGACAAACGGCGGTCGCCGGAGGGCAAACGGCGGTCGCCGTTTCGCTGTTTTTCGGGCAGCCAGCTCTGGTTCGCGCGGTTGTCCTTCGGGGCAATGGCTGGGCGTGAATCGGTACACGGGATGGCACGTGAACGGAGTAACGGACCTGGAGGTCGACTGGGATCGTTCAGATGTTCGAGTGATCGAACGAACGCATCCCGGGTAGTCGATTTCCAACAATTGGTATCAGAGCCGGTTTTGTCGATTCGTTGTATTTTTGCGAGATTTGTTTTGCAGGTTCGAACCCGGTTATTATGGCCAACGTTGTGATTGTATGTTGTGCTTTAATTTTTGGTTTTGATTAAACTCTCGGGCTTGTCGAGATTGTTTTTGTTTTGGAAAAACGATGCTTGTTTGTAATAGATAAAAACGACGGGTTGAGTCGTTAGGTTTATTTATTTTTCGTTGTATCCGGGACATGTATAGGGTCGATCACCTTGTATAGGATCGATGCCGGATTTAGTAAGTTTATTCTTGTAATTTTTCTTACTAATTTTGGTGGATCGAGACGAGATCAAAACCCGGAGAAACGAGGATCGAGGAGAGCGAATCGGCAACGGGCAGCCATCGAACACACCCCGTGTTCGCGACGGGCAGCAGCGGGGCTGGGGTTCGTTCGACCCCACGGACGACTCAACGAGGCTCGAGACGAGGCTCCAGTGGGAGGAGTTCGTCTCTTGACCCTCGAGCGAGTCGGTGGTGGACCGAGATCGAGACGAGCAACGAGATGAAGTTCCAAGAGACGTGCATTGGAAAATATTTAAGGCCATAATAATCGGGGCCACGTTAATTGCTTTTTATGTGATTTACGTGTTTATTATTATGCTTAAATTATTTATGCATGTTATCCCTTATCGTAAAATACTAAGTGGGAGAGGGATTGGAAACAATCCCGCGGTCTCCATTCTCTGTTTTGAATGTGATGTGTATTGACTTACGAGTTGGCTTTAGTGTCATCCTCCCTATCGGATAAAGTCGATACACGGATATCACTGGATCAAAATTCGAATTTAGAATCCACTTATAAAATTGAACAATTATATTTCTCAAAAGCAATGCCTAATCTGTCATTCAAAGACTAATTTCAACTCGACTCATTCTCACCCCGGGGAGTGGAATGGAGCCAAAGCGCTTGGTTATGTCGATGACACAGATTAGAGACTTTCGAGTCATTCGATGACTAGATCGATTGTCTGATTGGCTCCCTCACTTTGTGAGAGATAGGGCTCAATTGCATGATTGATCGCTGGTTAGAAACTTCGAGTTTCACTTACGAGATATCAAGCTTTGATTAATAAAATTGTGAAATTTAAGAGTCAATTAACAAAGTTGTTTGTTTAAGTAAACGTCCACACTATCGTGGCTTGCTAAATGGAAACGGTACTTTGGGTTAATTAAGATTCTATGAAATTTAAATAAGTGAGATTCAATTAATAAAGTTGTTTGTTTTAGTAAACGTCCACAAGAACGTGGCTTGCTAAATGGAAACGGAACTTTGGGATTAATTGAGGCTCGACAGTTATAGAAAGTCGTGGAGGACCGCATGTCAACGTAAACGTCCTCAAGAACGTGGCTTGCGGTGGACATGTAGTTCCCGAGCGGTGGACTTAGTACTGAGAAATGGTATACACTTAGGTACGCTTTATAGTATCCTCCCCATCGGAGTCACTGCTATGATGATGTACGACCGAAGTGAAATCCAATCATAAAATCATTTGGACTGGTAAACGTCCACAAGAACGTGGCTTGCTATGTCTGATGGGATTTTGGAAATGATTGGTAGTTTAATGATATCACTTGAGGGAAATGATATCGAATTAAACTCATTGTTTGTTTTATATGGTATTATTCCCATTAAAAGTCAACAAACTCACTGAACCTGATTTTATAGATTTGAAAAGAAACTTGGACATTGTCCTAACTGCATAGGAGTACAAATATGTACTCCAAGTCAATTGACTTGCTGAACCAAATGATGCTTCCACTACTGAGGAAAGGAAGCTCTAGATTTGAGTATTCTGAACTCCTTGTACACTTTCATTTACCTATTAAATACAAACATTCATTTGCTTTTAATTATTGTTAATTAAATACATGCAAATTATAGTCCTGGATTAGATACGTTGTAGTTAGTATGGTGTGCGACGTCACACAGAAGATCATACTATCGGTTACTCGTATTTAATCGAACAGATGCTCACGACCTAGATGGACACGGACCAATCCATCGGTATAGTCGTTGTGTGAGAGAGAAAATAATTTGTCTTAATTATTTTATCACACTTGTACACTTGGTGTATTGAGCGGATCGATTGAGACTCATCAATTAGGTTTTCTCGGCGATAATTGATTTGAGACTCAGTGTATTTTATTCTTAATCCCCGATACAATTGCGGGTGTGTATATTTAGTATAAGTGACTTTGATTTTCCAAAGGAATTGACCGGTTTAATTATTGGGTCAATTACCGGTTAAGTTGGGTCACTATATTTTATATATGGCATGCCGTGAATTCTTGACGGGACAGTGTATCCCGGAAGGGTTGATAATATCCCCGAGATGAGCTCATAAGGATTTATTTGTAAACCTCGCGAGTGGATTTAATTCCGCATAATAAATAAGGTTGAGTGGTACTAGTCTCGGATAAAAGAGATGAATAAATTTATTAAGCAATAAATAAATTTTATTCATGGATATTTATATCTTAAATACACGGAATAAATAATACTACCGGAGAAATATTATTTGGATATAATATGGTTTAATATTGGGAGTGCAATTAATTTATATAGTGGAAAATAAATTAATTAATATTGATAAGGATTAATGGACTTGGGCAGTGGGCTCAATTTAATCTTCAATATTGGAAGCCCAATATTCCACCTCCTTTAGATCCCCTACGTAGCCTATAAAAGCACTACATGGCCTTCATAATTCAAGAGACAATATTATCATACTTGATATTCTAGAGAGTTGAAGGAGATCCATAGAGCTTGGAGGATCGTCGCCCACCCGACGTTCAAGCTAGTGCAAGGAATACGTGGGAAGATTCAAAGGTCATCTTGATTTCGTTTCTCCGAACAACGAATCGAAAGGTAAAAATCTAAACGCCCTTGATTTATTCGATTTTTGGTTTATCGAGAATACCGTAGAACGAAGATCCGAGGATCGAACCCCGGAACGAGGATCGAGCCGGGCGATGGTGGTCGAACCACCGGATCGCCGGCGGCTCGAGGATCCCGTTGGGGATCGCGTGCGGGAGGGGCGATCGATCCTAGGGATCGATCGCGGGGATGCTGCGGGGTTACCCGCAGCGACTCGTAGCGAGCTGCGGGGTTACCCGCAGCGGCTCGCTGGGGACGAGCCCCAGCCCGTGCGAGCAGCGGATCACCGGATCCGCTGCGGGGATGCCGTGAGGCATCCCGTGCGATCGCTGGGAGCGATCGCGGGTTCCCGCGGGGGTGCGGCTGGGCGAGCACGCGTCCTCGTGCGCGTTGTGCGTTCGGTCGAGCCCCGGCTCGCGTGGACTCGTGATTTCTCCGGCAATCGAGGTTTTTGATCGGGTTATTATTTTCCGCAAATTTTAATAGCCCGGGATATCGAATTCCAACAATTGGTATCAGAGCGTGGTTTACGTTCGCGGTATTTTCGATAAAAATTGTTCTACCTTGCAGGGTTCCGACTATTATGGCTTGATGATTATTTGTTTAATTATTTTGTCATGTGATTGTTGGTTTGATTAAACTCTCGGACATGTCGAGATTCGTTTTTGGTGGTGAATGCTTGTAATAGTAAAAATTCGGGGGTTGACCGAATTTAGGATTTATTATTACGTTCTACTTTTTCCGGAAATTGTATAGGGTGGATTTCATGTATAGAATCGATACCGGAATTGTAATTTAGATTATGTAATTTATTTTGCGTTGGATCGATGCCGAAACGACCGCCGGAGAAGACGCGTGATGAAGGAGATGATCGTGAGGGTGAAGGGCTCGGATCGACCGCCCCATGGTCGATCCACGAGGACGATCGACCCATGCCCTAAGGGGCTGCCCGCGGGAGCTCCGGCCACGCCGGCCACCAGTGGAGGTGGCGCGTGGGCTGGACGGCGGCGGTACCTAGGCGGAGGTCGAGGGGTGGCGCGGGGATCCCCACCCCGTGCTATCCCGGTCCGGTAATTCGCTTTCCTAATTGGTTCGGGTTTTTCCTATTTGAGTATTCCTATTTTTGGGAACTCTCATGGATTAGGAAGAGAATCAATTTGGGATTAATTAGGATTCCTAAATTGATTATTTCTATTTTATGGAAATATTCATGGATTAGGAATCTAATTAATTTAGAAAGTAGAAGAGTCCTAAATTATTTTATTTCCTTATTTCATTATGGAAATCATCTAGAATATTCCAAGTGGGTCTTGGATAGATTATTCTAGAGATTTAATGAAATAGAAAGGGAAGATAAAATAAATAAAAATATTAATAATATTTAATTTTATTTTTGATTTATTCGATTGACTTAATTATTATTAATTAAGTATCTTTTGGATTTATTAAAAATAAATAGATTTAAATATTGGAAATTAATATTCTCGTCACATGGAGCATTCAAGAACGAAGACTAAAGACTAGAAGATGCGTACGGAGATGGAGTAAAGCCATAATAGTCGGAAAATAATATTCTAGTAATTATTTTGACTATGTGATAATACTATGTGCTTTATTACATGTATGCATGCTATATGTGTTTACTTTTATGCACTAGATAGCGTATCCCTTTATTGTAAAAAGCTAAGTGGGAGAGGGTATGGAAACATACCCATGGTCTCCATTGCTGCTCTCTTGGTGACTTTTATAAACTTTTGAAGTTTATATAGATAAGTTATTGGAGGAGAGTTCTTGTAATTCCTCTTACGAGAAACATTGATTAAGTTTATCAAACAATGCCTAATTTGTCTTTCCAAAGCTGATTTCAAGTCGACTCATTCTCACCCCGGGGAGTGGAATGGAGCCAGAGCCACTTGGTCATGTCGAGGACACAAATTAGAGGCAGTCGTACCATTCTTTGATAGATGGATCGATTGTCTGCTCGGCTCCCTCATTTATGAGAGATAGGGTTGTTCGCATGGTGAATCACTGGTTAGAAACTTCGAGTTTCACTTATGATTCTCCGCGTCTTGATTTACAAAATCAAATGGGTCAAGTAATTGGATTTCAATTGTATAAGTCTTTTGGTATGGTAAACGTCCACACTATCGTGGCTTGCTATATCGAATGGGACTTTAGATCGATTGATGTAGACAGTTATAGAAGGGAGTGAAGGATCCGTGTGTCAACGTAAACGTCCACACTATCGTGGCTTGCGGTGATATGCGAGTCTCAAACAAACTTCTTAGTACTGAGTAATGGTTAACACTTAGGTACGCTTCATAGTATTCCTCCCATCGAGGTAACGCTATTGATGATGTACGACCGAAGGAAATCTAATTGCTAAATCATTTGGGTGGGTAAACGTCCACACTATCGTGGCTTGCCTTACCTGATGGGATTTTAGATGTGATTAGTGATTTAATGATATTATATAAGGGAGATAATATCGGATATTAAATTGTTTGTTTGTTTTATGTGCTTATAGGTTAGGAATGACTGTGACCCCACTTTGCGATATACTTAAAGATGAAAACTCACTGGTTCCATATAGTACTGATTGGAAAAGAAATCTAGACATTGTTCAGACTGTCAAGCTTTCTGAATCCACTGTTGTTCCAACTACGTTGAGACATGGTGTGGAAGCTAGGCAAGAAGTGTTTAACATACCCACGGAATCGCTCCTCAAAGAGTCCCTTGAAAACGGCTCGGCGAAAGCGATTTTTGTGCGTAAGTTAAGAGAAACACGAGCTCTTGTGGCTAGGCTAAAAGAAAAGCGTGCAAAGAGACCCAGTGGTTTAAAATCACGGATTGGGAAAGGCAAGCCGTTAGGCAGATGCTTTCGATGCAAACAGTTTGGGCACTGGAGGTCTGATTGTCCTCTCATCAAAGGTACGAAATTTTCCTTAGTCACTGAAACATTGTCAGTGGTGTTATCTACCAGCACCTGGTGTGTAGATACGGGGGCCACTGATCATGTCTGCAATTCATTGCAGGGGTTCCAGGAAACCCGGAGACTTAGAGAGGGAGAGATCGTGGTCTACATGGGCAATGCCGCGAGGGTGGCGGCTGTTGCAGTGGGAGACGTTCACTTACGCTTCAGTAGTGATAGGATTTTAGTTTTACATAATTGTCTTTATGTACCCAACTT
Organism: Euphrasia confusa; assembly: GCA_954870475.1. NCBI lineage: Eukaryota > Viridiplantae > Streptophyta > Magnoliopsida > Lamiales > Orobanchaceae > Euphrasia > Euphrasia confusa. The sequence continues at coordinate 23,441,830 of OX940949.1, forward strand.
TAGAAAGAATTTAATTTCGGTTTCTAAACTTATTATGAATGGATATTCTGTCTCTTTTGACCACTCGGTGATCATAAGAAGAAACAGTGAGATTATCTGTTCTGGTACATTGGTGGACGATTTGTATGTGCTAAATCCTGAGTCTAACACGATGCAACTAACCGAGAGTAATAACACATCTACGAACACCAATAAGAGAAAGGAACCTTCTAAAATGAATCAATTATACTTGTGGCATCTAAGGCTAGGTCATATTAACTCAAATAGAATTCAAAGGTTGAAAGCTGATGGTCTCATCAGTGGTGTTGAAGGAGAGGACCTTCCAACCTGCGAATCCTGTTTAGAGGGAAAAATGACCAAGCGTTCTTTTTCTGGTAAAGGACGAAGGGCTGAACAAGTATTGGATTTGATTCACTCTGATGTATGCGGACCTGTGTCTACTCAGGCAAAGGGAAGGTACGAGTATTTCATCACTTTCACTGATGATTACTCAAGGTATGGATTTTTATACCTGATGCGCCGCAAGAGCGAATCCTTTGACAAGTTCAAGGAGTTCAAGGCTCTTGTGGAGAACCTTCAAGGTAAATCCATTAAATGCCTGCGATCTGATCGCGGAGGCGAGTACCTGTCTGGAGAATTCAAGGCATACTTGGCAGAGAATGGGATTGATTCCCAAATGACATCACCATATACTCCCCAGCAAAATGGTGTGTCAGAAAGAAGAAATAGGACTCTTATGGAAATGGTGCGATCAATGATGAGTTACTCGGACTTACCTATCATGTTCTGGGGATATGCCTTAGAAACAGCGGCGCACATTCTGAACTTGGTTCCATCTAAAACGGTTCCTTCAACACCCATGGAACGATGGAGCGGGCGCAAGCCTAGCTTGAGACACGTTCGGATCTGGGGGTGCCCTGCACATGTGTTTAAGGTAGGTGCCGATAAATTAGAACCTCGTACTGAAGTGCGGTTGTTTATAGGATATCCTAGAGGAACTAAAGGTGGCATGTTCTATAGTCCTAAGGACCAGAAGATCGTTATAAGTACTAACACTCGGTTCTTGGAGGAAGACTATGTCATGGACCACAAGCCCAAAAGTGACATAATACTTGATGAGTTGAGAGGTAACAAGGAAGACTTAGATACAGCCGAACCGAGTATAGATACACCACTAGAATCTGCACCTGACACTGTCACTGTTAATACACCGGAACGCCGTCGTAGTGGGAGGGTTGTTAAGCAACCAGACCGATGGATTGGACTGGGTGAGTCTTCGGACTCTGGACCTGGAGTTCATGAAATCGATCCCTGGACCTATGATGAGGCGGGACAAGATATAGATGCGCCTTCTTGGAAGAAAGCGATGAAATCCGAAATTGAATCTATGGATTCTAATAAAGTCTGGGATCTTGTAGAACCACCAAGCGGCGTAAAGCCAATTGGGTGTAAATGGGTCTACAAGAGAAAGAGAGGATCTGACGGAAAGGTTGAAACCTTTAAAGCTCGGCTTGTAGCAAAAGGATATACTCAGAAAGAGGGAATCGATTATGAGGAGACCTTCTCGCCGGTAGCCAAGATAAAGTCGATCCGGATTCTCTTATCCATAGCAGCTCATATGGATTATGAGGTGTGGCAAATGGATGTCAAGACAGCTTTCCTAAATGGAAGTCTTGACGAGACGATTTATATGAAACAACCAGAAGGATTCATTGCTAAGGGGCGAGATCATCTAGTGTGCTAGCTTAATCGATCCATTTATGGATTGAAACAAGCCTCGAGATCGTGGAACCTGCGGTTTGACGAAGTAGTCCAATCTTTTGGATTTAGTCAAAGCATGGACGAATCGTGTGTGTATTGGAAACGTGATGGGAAGAAGGTGGTGTTTCTCGTGCTTTATGTAGACGACATTCTTCTCATTGGCAACAGTGTGAAAATGTTATCAGACATAAAGGGATGGTTGTCTAGACAATTCGATATGAAAGATTTGGGAGAAGTCGGGCATGTTCTAGGGATCAAGGTTATAAGGGATCGCCGGAATAGAACATTGTACCTATCCCAGCAATCTTACATAGACACGATTCTGGCTCGTTTTAACATGCAAGATTCCAAGAAGGGTGAACTACCCTTCAGTAAAGGAACTTATCTTTCTAAGGAGATGTGTCCTCGGACACAAAAGGAGAAAGATGAAATGAAAGCAGTTCCCTACGCTTCGGCTGTGGGAAGCTTAATGTATGCAATGTTATGTACGAGGCCTGATATCTGCTATGCAGTTGGCGTAGTAGCGAGATATCAGAGTAACCCTGGAAAGGCTCATTGGACTGCCGTAAAGAGCATTTTCAAGTATTTGCGAAATACTAGGGATTATGTTCTGAGTTACGGAGCAGACAATCTGATTCCTTTGGGTTATACGGATTCGGATTTCCAAGCTGATAAGGACCGGCGAAAGTCGACATCAGGCTATGTGTACACTTTGGGAGGTGGAGCCGTATCATGGAGGAGTGTTAAGCAAAAGTGCATTTCGGACTCTACCATGGAAGCTGAATATGTTGCAGCCTCAGAGGCAGCGAAAGAGTCAGTTTGGTTCCTTAATTTCCTCCAGGACTTAGATGTGATTCCGAGTTTGCCCAGAGCTATGACAATTTATTGTGATAATAGCGGTGCAGTGGCAAACAGTAAGGAACCACGGTCCCATAGTGCTACGAAACACATAGAGCGCAAGTACCACCTGATTCGAGTCATCGTCAAGAGGGGCGATGCGATAGTCACCAAGATAGCTTCGGAGGACAACCTAGCGGACCTTTTCACCAAGATACTTCCTAAGGAAGTATATTTCAAGCACTTGGAGGGTTTGGGAGTCAGAAGTTTGGGAGATAAGACTAGACCTTAGTATAAGTGGGAGATTGCTGGAGTAGTATACTTAATGTCTAGATTTGAGTATTCTGAACTCCTTGTACACTTTCATTTACCTATTAAATACAAACATTCATTTGCTTTTAATTATTGTTAATTAAATACATGCAAATTATAGTCCTGGATTAGATACGTTGTAGTTAGTATGGTGTGCGACGTCACACAGAAGATCATACTATCGGTTACTCGTATTTAATCGAACAGATGCTCACGACCTAGATGGACACGGACCAATCCATCGGTATAGTCGTTGTGTGAGAGAGAAAATAATTTGTCTTAATTATTTTATCACACTTGTACACTTGGTGTATTGAGCGGATCGATTGAGACTCATCAATTAGGTTTGCTCGGCGATAATTGATTTGAGACTCAGTGTATTTTATTCTTAATCCCCGATACAATTGCGGGTGTGTATATTTAGTATAAGTGACTTTGATTTTCCAAAGGAATTGACCGGTTTAATTATTGGGTCAATTACCGGTTAAGTTGGGTCACTATATTTTATATATGGCATGCCGTGAATTCTTGACGGGACAGTGTATCCCAGAAGGGTTGATAATATCCCCGAGATGAGCTCATAAGGATTTATTATGTAAACCTCGCGAGTGGATTTAATTCCGCATAATAAATAAGGTTGAGTGGTACTAGTCTCGGATAAAAGAGATGAATAAATTTATTAAGCAATAAATAAATTTTATTCATGGATATTTATATCTTAAATACACGGAATAAATAATACTACCGGAGAAATATTATTTGGATATAATATGGTTTAATATTGGGAGTGCAATTAATTTATATAGTGGAAAATAAATTAATTAATATTGATAAGGATTAATGGACTTGGGCAGTGGGCTCAATTTAATCTTCAATATTGGAAGCCCAATATTCCACCTCCTTTAGATCCCCTACGTAGCCTATAAAAGCACTAAATGGCCTTCATAATTCAAGAGACAAGATTATCATACTTGATATTCTAGAGAGTTGAAGGAGATCCATAGAGCTTGGAGGATCGTCGCCCACCCGACGTTCAAGCTAGTGCAAGGAATACGTGTGAAGATTCAAAGGTCATCTTGATTTCGTTTCTCCGAACAACGAATCGAAAGGTAAAAATCTAAACGCCCTTGATTTATTCGATTTTTGGTTTATCGAGAATATCGTAGAACGAAGATCCGAGGATCGAACCCCGGAACGAGGATCGAGCCGGGCGATGGTGGTCGAACCACCGGATCGCCGGCGGCTCGAGGATCCCGTTGGGGATCGCGTGCGGGAGGGGCGATCGATCCTAGGGATCGATCGCGGGGATGCTGCGGGGTTACCCGCAGCGAATCGTAGCGAGCTGCGGGGTTACCCGCAGCGGCTCGCTGGGGACGAGCCCCAGCCCGTGCGAGCAGCGGATCACCGGATCCGCTGCGGGGATGCCGTGAGGCATCCCGTGCGATCGCTGGGAGCGATCGCGGGTTCCCGCGGGGGTGCGGCTGGGCGAGCACGCGTCCTCGTGCGCGTTGTGCGTTCGGTCGAGCCCCGGCTCGCGTGGACTCGTGATTTCTCCGGCAATCGAGGTTTTTGATCGGGTTATTATTTTCCGCAAATTTTAATAGCCCGGGATATCGAATTCCAACAAGAACCAGCCTAATTGAGTAGTTAACTACTATAATCTTTAGTCACTAAAGATACACCAGAGCGTTGTCGTAGTGGGAGGGTTGTTAGACAACCCAACAGGTTCATGTTTATAGGTGAGTCTTCGGACTTGTTACCTGGAGAACATGAAGCCGAACCCTGGATCTATGACGAGACGCTGAAAGATCAAGATGCTCAGTCTTGGCAAAAGTCGATCAGGATTCTTTTTTCTTCACATGGAAGATGGAAGTCAAGACAGATTTCCTAAATCGAAGTCTTGACGGGGCCATCTGTGTGGGACAGCCAGAGAGACTCATCGAAAATAGCCAAGAGCATTCGGTAAGCAAGCTTAATCAATCTTAGGATTGAAGGAAGCTTCAAGATCTTGGACACATGCGGACCTATGAGAAAATCCATTTCATGGATTCATTCAAGGCATGTTTAGGTCCTGAGTGTAATAAAGAAGTGACAGAAAAGATGTGGTGTTTTCTCATTCTTTATGTAGACGACATCCTTCTAAATTGGCAACAATATGAAAGATGTTATCGGACATAAAGGGATGGTTGTCCGAGTAATTCAATGTAAGAGACTTAGGAGAAGTCGGGAATGTTCTTGGGATCAAAGTAATAAATGATCGCCAGAAAAGAACATAGAACTTATCTCGAGCCTCATACATAAATACAATTCTTACTCGTTGCAGCATACAGAATTCCAAGAAAGGTCTTCACCTATTAAATGTGGAATTCGTCTATCTAAAGTTTTGTGTCCGACACAATAAAGGAGATACATGAAGAGTAAGCAGTTCCCTGCACCTTAATGGTGGGAAGCTTAATGTATGTAATGCTATGCACGAGACTGATATCTACTATGCCGTGGGCATGGTGGTGAGATATCATAGTAATCCTGGAAAGGATCACTCGACTGATGTAAAGAACATGTTTAGGTTCCTGCAGAGGACCAGGAATTATGTTCTGAGTTACAAAGCAGTCAAAGTTGTTTCTTTTGGATTACATAGAATTGGATTTCCAAATCAAACAGGGACAGTCGAAAGTCGAAGTCAGGCTATGTGTTCTCACTGTGAAGTGGAGCAGTCACATGGAAGAATGTAAAGCAGCGATGCATTACGGACTCTACCATGGAAACTGAAAGGATAACGGCCTCTAAGGCAGTTAAAAGGTCAGTGTGGCTCCAGAACTTCCTAAGGGACTTAGATGTGGTTTCTAGTTTACCCAAAGCTATTTTGAATAGCGGTATTGGCAAACTTGAAATGCCACGAGTCCACAGTGGGAGATAACACGTAGAGCGCAAGTACCACCTGATTCGAGAGATCGTCTAGTAAGACGATGCAGTTGTCACCTAGATAGCATCGAGAGGATTGCCTGGTAAACCCGTTCACAGAGGCACTTCCAGCGAAAGCGTTGGGTAGGCGTGATGAGGTTATGGTAATCTGATGTTTGGGAGAGGGCGACTAGACTTTTAGTATAAGTGGGAGATTGATGGAGTTGTATTCTAAATGTCTAGTTTAGTGCAAATACGGAACTCCTTATCTATACCTTAATTCGAGATATGATTCAAGCATGATTGCATTTAATGCAATAGTCCTTGATGTATACGTTGTAGACAGTATGGCGTGAGGAGACACGCGGAAGATCATACTGTCGGTTACTCGTATACTATCGAACAGTAGCTCACGACTTAGATGGACATGGACAATCCATCGGTACGTCGTAGTGTGACTGGTAGATAGTCGATCTTGACTATCATGTTACACTCGTACACTTGGTGTATTGAGCAGGACCACAGGAGGGCGTTCGATTTATACTAATCGCAGTAATCGAACTAGACCTCAGATATTACAGATATACGAATTCTTAATCCCTATATAATTATAGGTGCGTGTGTCCAGTTCTCGGTTCTTTGACTTACTAGTGAGTGAGACTAATTGATTAGTCAATATTCTCGGTAAATTGGGAATCGGAATTGTACACACGGCATGCTATAGATTATAGACAGGAAACCATGTCCCATTTATTGGGTTGATGATGTCCCCGAGATGAGCTCATAAAGTTTATCATGTAAACCCTGCAGGTGGATTCGTTCCACATGATAATAAGGATGAGTGGTACTAGTCTCGGATAACAAGAAACGAGTTAATTTAATTATTAGTAATTAAAGTTAATTCGTGGACATACGATATCTTAAACACGGGGAAAGTCGTATATGTAATTCGGCGGAATTATTATTGTTGAAATAATATAAATTAATTATTGGGAATTCAATTATAATTTTATAGTGGAATTAATTATAATTAAAATTGTGGAATTTAATTAAGGTTTGCCTTTTAGGACGCCGAGTTAATTAAATTGCAATTTAGCCTAATAATTAATTTCCATAAGGTCCCTGGTGTAGCTCTATAAATACCTCACCCTCTCTTTCTCTAAACCTAAGAAACGCCGCTATTTTATTTTTGCGGAGAAAAATAAATTGTTGCGCAATTATTTTTCTGTAAAAATAAATAGATTAGCGCTGTTATTATTTTCTGCAGAAATTGATTGCGCAATTATATTTCTGAGACAGAAAAAATAATTCCTCTGCTTAATTAATTCAGATTAGCGCAGTAATAATTCTGTAGAAATAATTTTGCTTGCGCACAGAGGATATTATTCCTACGGTGGGTTCAAGAGAGAAAGGAGAAGAGGAAGGTTCAGCGGATAGTTGCCCACTCAACGGCTGAACGTCGGGGATAGAGACATACACCGGAAGGCTTCGTGGTCTCAACAATTCGGCTTCTCCGAATCACGCGACAAAGGTATAAGAAATCGAAACCCTTATTCCGCATACGTTTCGTTTTCTATTTCGTTAAAAATACATCGGATCTAAGATCGAGTTCCGGGCGTCGTGGATCATGTTCCTCGACTACTGGGGGTCAAGGACCTCCGGATCGGTAGTCGGAAGAGGAAAATCGACCCGGAAACGCGCTCGGAACAGCAGTTCGCGCTGCTGTTCGCGGACAAACGGCGGTCGCCGGAGGGCAAACGGCGGTCCCCGTTTCGCTGTTTTTCGGGCAGCCAGCTCTGGTTCGCGCGGTTGTCCTTCGGGGCAATGGCTGGGCGTGAATCGGTACACGGGCTGGCACGTGAACGGAGTAACGGACCTGGAGGTCGACTGGGATCGTTCAGATGTTCGAGTGATCGAACGAACGCATCCCGGGTAGTCGATTTCCAACAACCGCAAGCCACGATAGTGTGGACGTTTACGTTAACCTACGTTTCCTTCACTCCCTTCTATAACTGTCTACATCAATCGTTCCAAAATCCCATTCAATGCAGCAAGCCACGATAGTGTGGACGTTTACTACACCAAAAGACTTTTACAATTGACATCCAATTACTTGAAGCATTCGATTTTATAAATCAAGACGCGGAGAATCATAAGTGAAACTCGAAGTTTCTAACCAGTGATTCACCATGCGAACAACCCTATCTCTCATTAGATGAGGGAGCCGAGCAGACAACGATCCATCTTCAAAAGAATGGTACGAATGTCTCTAATTTGTGTCATCCACATGACCAAGTGGCTTTGGCTCCATTCCACTCCCCGGGGTGAGAATGAGTCGACTTGAAGTCAGTTTCAGAAAGACAAATTAGGCATTGTTTGATAAACTTAATCAATGTTTCTTGTAAAAGGAATTACAAGAATTCTCCTCCAATGACATATCTATATGAACTTCGAAAGCTCATAAATGTCACCAAGAGAACAGTAATGGAGACCATGGGAATGTTTTCATCCCCACTCCCACTTAGCTTTTTATAACAAAGGGATAAGCTATCTAATGCATAATTAAACACATAAGCATGCATACAAGTAATAAAGCACATATCACATAATCAAAATAATGCTAGAAAATTATTTTCCGACTATCATGGCTTTATTCCATCTCCGTATGCGTCTTCTAGTCTTCAGTCTTCGTTCTTGAATGCTCCATGTGACGAGAATATTAATCCCAATATTTAAATCTATTTATTTTTAATAAATCCAAAAGATACTCAATTCGAAAATTAAGTCAATCGAATAAATTAAAAATAAAATTAAATATTATTAATATTTTTTATTTATTTATTTTTCCCATCTAATTCTATTAAATCTTTAGAATAATCTATCCAAGTAAAACTTGGAATATTCTAGAAGACTTCTATAATAGAATAAGGAAATAAAATAAATTAGGACTCTTCTACTTTCCAAAATTAATTAATTTCCATGTCCATGAAAATTCCCATAAAATAGGAATAATCAAATAGGAAATAAATCAATTTATTATTTTCCTATCTAATTCTATTAAATCTCTAGATTCCTATTCCAAGTAGAACTTGGAATATTCTAGAAGACTTCCATAATAGAATAAGGAAATAAATAATATTAATTCTTTTCCTATCTCCATGAGAGTTCCCAAACATAGGAATACTCAAAATAGGAAAACCGAATTAATTAGGAAAGTGAATCTAGGTAGGAGTAGCACGAGATCACGAGGACCCCGCGCCCCCCCACCTTGATCGCCGGCCGGGAGCACCACCGCCGCCGTCCCCAGCCCACGCGCCACCACCACCGGTGGCCGGCGTGGCCGAGGAGCCCCGCGGGCAGCCCCCTCGATCGATCATCATCCCCATGGGATCGATCCCATCGATCCCGAGCCCTAGTTCTCCCTCTCATCATCTCCTTCGTCACATGAGTTCTCCGGCGGTCGTCTCGACATCGATCCAACGTAAATAAATTACAAGAAATAAATTTACAATTCCGGTATCGATTCTATACATGAAATCGACCCTATACACTTTCCGGAAAACATAGAACAATAATAATAAATCTAAATTCGGTCAACCCCCGAATTTTTACTATTACAAGCATTCATCCACACAAAACGAATCTCGACATGTCCGAGAGTTTAATAATCATGGTAAAATTAAATAACAATTAATTAAACAATTAATTAATTAATTAACCATGATAGCCGGAATCCCTGCAAGGTAGAACGATAATTGAACACATACATGAACACGAAACCAAACGCTCTGATACCAATTGCTGGAATTCGATATCCCGGGCCATTAAAATTTGCGGAAAATAATAACCCGACCGAAATCCTCTCGCTGGAGTTTATCGCAAACCACCACACGAGCCGGAGCCCGGCTCGAGCACACCACCGCGGGCAAGCCCGCGGCTAGCCCTAGCCGAACCCCCATGTGGGGTTTGCGATCGCGTTGAGCGATCGCATGGGGATGCATGAACGCATCCCCGGGGCTGCTCGTAGCAGCCCCCGGCGGTGAGTCCGGCGACTCACCGCCATCGCCGGAGGGGCCCCGTCCGCCCAGCGGACTGCCGCGGCTCCAGCCGCGGCTTGCCCCGGCGATCGATCGCCCGCCCCGGTGTCCAGCCGGGGCTGCTCCTTCGCGCCACACGATCGAACCCTAGGGTTCGATCGACTCCCTCGGCTCCAGCCGGGGGTCCTTTGAACGTTCGCCGGGGATCTCGAATCCCCGTCCCCGAAGTTCATCGTTTTCCCGGATCGTGCGTTCATGTATGTATCACAATCAATTCACATAAAATCATAGAAGAGAGTATATGATTTTACCTTTTGATTCGTTGTGCGGAGAAACGAACTCAATTGAGGACCTTACGATCTTCCCACGTATTCCTTGCACTAGCTTGAACGTCGGGTGGGCGACGATCCTCCAAGTTTATGGATCCTCTTCTCTCTCTCTCTCTACTTTCTCTCTCTAGAAGAATTATGATCTTCAAGTTATGTTGTGTGTAGAAAAGAGAAGACCATGTAGTGCTTTTATAGGCTACGTAGGGGATCTAAAGGAGGTGGAATATTGGGCTTCCAATATTAATGATTAAATTGAGCTCAAGCCCAAATCTATTAATCTCCCATTAATATTAATTAATTTATTTTCAACTATATAAATTAATTGCACTCCCAATATTAAACCATATTATATCAAATAATATTTCTCCGGTAGTATTATTTATTCCGTGTATTTAAGATTTAAATATCCATGAATAAAATTAATTTATTGCTAATTAATTTATTCATCTATTGAATCCGAGACTAGTACCATTCAACCCAAACCACCAGCGGCCGCTGTTCACGTTCAGCGGCCGCTGCTCCGCCACCAGCGGGCGCTGGAGAGGCCCTGGGCAGCGGGCGCTGCCCTGCTTCCAGCGGGCGCTGCCCGTGACGAACAGCAGCGTGCTGCTGCTGTTCCGGGCTCGTTTCTTGTCCGTTTTTCCTCTTCCGACCACCGTTCCGGAGGTCCTTGACCCCCCAGTAGTCGAGGAACACGTACCACGACTCCCGGAACCCGATCTTTCGTTCGATGTATTTTTAATGAATTATGAGATCGAAAAATGCGGAAAAAGGGTTCGATCTCATACCTTTGTCGCGTGATTCGGAGGAGCCGAATTGTTGAGACCTTAGCGATTGCTAGCGTATGCCTCTTCCCGACTCCAACCGTTGTGTGGGAAACGATCCGTTGGGTCTCCCTTTTCTGCTCTCTCCTTTCTCAAACCAGCGTAATAAATTGTTCTCTGAGAATAATTTTATTTGCGTTAACAAATTAATTTTAACAGAGAAAAATCTTAATTGCGCTAACGCAATTATTTTCTCTGCTGAAATGAATTGTTGCGGCGTTCTGTAGGTTTAGGAGAGGGCAAGGGGGGGGGTTTAAATAGAGTTACACTAGGGACCTCTTAGGTAAATTAATTAGGGGCTAAAATGAAATATTAATTAACTTGGAATACTTAAAAGCAATTCCTTAATTAATCGATTTTAAATTTAATTATTATTAATTCCACTATAAAATAATAATTGAATTCCCGAAAGTGTAGCTCTAGAAGTCTTCTACATGCTGTAGAAATTTGGGGACGATCCAACGGCTGCATTGTCGGGGATGTCCATTCTTCTACAACTGCGCAAAGCTGGAAATCGACATGGGCCTCTTTGTGTATTTCTTCTCGTTTTCGCTCGATTCTCGTCCAAACTCTACCAAACCAAAACCATGACAACATAAACACATAATCACACTAATAGGATGAATATAAGTGTTGGAAATCGATATACCGGAATTAATAAATTAAATAAAATTAATTATCTAATTAATTCCGACCGAAATCCTTTGGAGATCGAATATCCGGAGTTGTGAAATTGCGGAACAACAACTCCAATCGACTCCCGGTTGCCGGAACATCTCGCCACGAACCACCACTCATATTCGGACACAACCAAACCCTAACCGCGGCTAAACCGCGGCTGTTCGGTCGAGGCCATGCGTGGTGCTCGCGGCTGAACACAGCAGCCACCTAGGGCTGCCCTTGGCAGCCCCTTAGCCATGCCGAACCCTTCGCGGAACAGCCCCATGAGAACCCTAGCCGCGGCCCGAGCCGCTGCATGTTCCATCGAGGCGTGCGCTCGCATCATGCGAGCGCTAGGGTTCAGCCCGTAGGCCACCGCACGCAGCCAGCGAAGCCCCGCGGATCCACCGCTGCCAGGCCACACGAAGCGCCCACCAGCCTGCCGGGCGGCCGCCCGCGACCACCACCAGGCGGGCGCTTGGCCCCCAGGCGGTCGCCTGCCTCCCCAGGCAGCGGGTGCGCGCGATCCTTGCCGCCGGGTCGCTCCAGCCGCGGCGGTCCGGTGATCTTCGATCACCACCGCTCGGCTCGACCCTGTTGAGGATCCCAAACTTCGGATCTTGGTTCATGATATTTTCACGATAATTAAACGATAAAATCATAAAGAGGGTTTTACGATTTACCTCGTTCTCGTTGTTCGGAAAAACGAAGAACTCAATTTGACGACCTTGAGATCTTCCCGCGTATTCCTTGCACTAGCTCGGACGTCGTGTGGGCGACGATCTACCGAACTCCATGGATCCTCCTCTCTACTTTCTCTCTCTAGAATTGTGATCTTCAAGTTATGAACTTATGAGAATAGAGAAGACCATGTAGTGCTTTTATAGGCTACGTAGGGGATCTTAAGGAGGTGGAATATTGGGCTTCCAATATTAATGATTAAATTGAGCCCAAGCCCAAATCTATTAATCCATTAATATTAATTAATTCTATTTTCCACTATATAAAATTAATTGCACTCCCAATATTAAACCATATTATATCAAATAATATTTCTCCGGTAGTATTATTTATTCCGTGTATTTAAGATATAAATATCCATGAATAAAATTAATTTATTGCTAATTAATTTATTCATCTCTTATATCCGAGACCAGTACCATTCAACCTTAATTATTATGCGGAACAAATCCACCTGCAGGGTTTACATAATAATTCCTTATGAACTCATCTCGGGGATATTATCAACCCTTACGGGATACACTTTCCCGTCAAGTATTCACGGCATGCCATATATAAAATATAGTGACCCAACTTAACCGGTAATTAACCCAATAATTAAATCGGTTAATTCTTTTGGAAAATCAAAGTCACTTATATTAAATATACACACCCGCAATAGTATCGGGGATTAAGAATAAAATACACTGAGACTTAAATCGATTATCGCCGGCAATCCTAATCGATAAATCTCAAACGATCCGCTCAATACACCAAGTGTACAAGTGTGATAAAATAATCAAGATAGATTATTTTCTCTCTCACACAACGACTATACCGATGGATTGGTCCGTGTCCATCTAGGTCGTGAGCAACTGTTCGATTAAATACGAGTAACCGATAGTATGATATTCTGTGTGTCCATACAACACCATACTAACTACAACGTATAAAACCCAGGACTATGATTTGCATATATTTAATTATAAATAATTAAACGCAAATAATTGTTTATTTAATTAAATAGATTAATGGCAATGGATCGTGAGTTTCCGTTACTTAAATCTAGACATTAAGTACACAATTCCAACAATCTCCCACTTGTACTAAGGTCTAGTCATTTCCTCCAAACTCCCGACTCCCATACTCATCACGTGCTTAAGTTGTACTTCCAAGAAGTACTAGCTGAATGAGCACTCTAGGTTGCCGCTCTGAAGTTATCTTGGTGACTACAGCGTCGTCTCCCTCGACGATGACTCGTATCAGGTGGTACTTGCACTATGTGTTATCTTACACTTATGGACTAGTGATTTCTTACCATTTGCCATTGCACCGCTATTTACATAGCCTTTGGCAAATTAAGAATCACATCTAAGTCCCAGAGATTATCCCAGAGTTATACCAAAACTTTCGCTGCCTCTGAGGCCGCTATTTGGTTACCCATGGCAGAGTCCGAAAAGCATCGTGCTTATCACTCTTCCATGTTAAAAATCCTTCTCCTTTAATAGTGAAACACATAGCCTGATATCGACTTACACCGGTCCTCATTCGATTTAGAAATTTAAGAGAATGTAATCCAAAGGAAATGCTCGTCTGTTCCGTAATCCAGAACATAGTTTCTAGTACTTCGAAAGTACTTAAAATGTTCATTACAATAGTCGAGTATTCCTTTCCAGGATTACCTTGACATCCTCCCACTATGCTAACCGCATAGCCGATATCAGGTTTTCGTTTTTCAACATTGCATTTATTAAGCTTTCCACATTCAAAGTGTAGGAAACTGCTTTCATTGCTTCTATCTCCTTTTGTGTTCCAAAACACATATCCTTAGATAGATGCATTCCGTCTCTGAAAGGTAACTGTTGGAATTCGGTATCCCGGGCCATTAAAATTGCGGAAAATAATAACCCGTCCGAAATCCTCTCACCGGAAACCGATCACGAACACCACGAAGAACCGGGCTCGTCAAGAGCATCGCCGCGGGATAAACCCGCGGCTAAACCCTAGCCGAGCCCCACCGTGGGGCTCGCGATCGCCGTCGATCGCGTGGGGCTGCTCCGGCATCCCCGGGGCGGTGAGTCCGGCGACTTCACCGCCCACGCCGTCGGGAGGGGCGGTCAGCCCAGCTGACCACCGCGGCAACAGCCGCGGCTCGCCCCCGCGATCGAGCCCAGCTCGATCGCTAGCCCCGGCGTCCAGCCGGGGTCCCTTCGCGCGGATCGCCGCGATCGAACCCTAGGTTCGATCGCCCCTCGGCTCCCAGCCGAGGGCTCCTCTCGAGCTTCGCCGGGGATCTCGAATCCCCGTCCCCGAAGTTCGTCGTTTTCCCGGATCATGCGTTCATGTATGTATCACAATTAATCCACATAAAATCATAGAAGAGAGTATATGATTTTACCTTTTGATTCGTTGTGCGGAGAAACGGAATCAAGATGATGACCTTACGATCTTCCCACGTATTCCTTGCACTAGCTTGAACGTCGGGTGGGCGACGATCCTCCAAGCTTATGGATCCTCTTCTCTCTCTCTCTACTTTCTCTCTCTAGAAGAATTATGATCTTCAAGTTATGATGTGTGTAGAAAAGAGAAGATCATGTAGTGCTTTTATAGGCTACGTAGGGGATCTAAAGGAGGTGGAATATTGGGCTTCCAATATTAATGATTAAATTGAGCCCAAGCCCAAATCTATTAATCTCCCATTAATATTAATTAATTTATTTTCCACTATATAAATGAATTGCACTCCCAATATTAAACCATATTATATCAAATAATATTTCTCCGGTAGTATTATTTATTCCGTGTATTTAAGATTTAAATATCCATGAATAAAATTAATTTATTGCTAATTAATTTATATTCATCTCTTGAATCCGAGACTAGTACCATTCAACCTTAATTATTGTGCGGAACGTATCCACTCATGAGGTTTACACAATAATTCCTTTTGAACTCATCTCGGGGATATTATCAACCCTTCCGGGATACACTGTCCGGTCAATCATTCACGGCATGCCATATATAAAATATAGTGACCCAACTTAACCGGTAATTAACCCAATAATTAAATCGGTTAATTCCTTTGGTAAATCAAAGTCACTTATATTGAATATACACACCCGCAACAATATCGGGGATTAAGAATATAATACACTGAGACTCGAATCGATTATCGCCGGCAATCCTAATCGATGAATCTCAACGATCCGCTCAATACACCAAGTGTACAAGTGTGATAAAATAATTAAGATAAATTATTTTCTCTCTCACACAACGACTATACCGATAGATTAGTTCGTGTCCATCTAGGTCGTGAGCAACTGTTCGATTAAATACGAGTAACCGATAGTATGATCTTCTGTGTGCCCATGCACACCATACTAACTACAACGTATAAAATCCAGAACCATGGTTTGCATTTATTTAATTATCAAGTAATTAAAAGCAAAACAATTGTTCGTTAATTTAATAGATTAAATGCTATGACGGGGAGTTTACCGTTACTTAAATCTAGACATTAAGTACACAACTCCAACAATCTCCCACTTGTACTAAGGTCTAGTCATTTCCTCCAAACTCCCGGTTCCCATACTCATCACGTGCTTTAAAGTGTACTTCCGAGAAGTACTATGTGAGTGAGCAATCTAGGTTGCCGCTCTGAAGTTATCTTGGTGACTACTACGTCGTCTCCCCTGACGATGACTCGTATCAGGTGGTACTTGCTCTATGTGTTAACATCACTTTTGACTTATGACCTCTTCTAGTTCACCGTGCACCGCCATTCAATAGCCTTTGGTAAACTAAGAGTCATATCCAAGTCAAGAGGTTATCCCGGAACCTAACCAAAACTTCCGCTGCCTCTGAGGCTGCTATTCGGTTATGAGAGAGTCTGAAAAGCGTCCCGCTTATCACTCTTTCACTTCATGGTTCCACCTCTTTCTAAAAGTGAACACATAGCCTGATATCGACTTTCACTGGTCCTTCTCTGATTTTTTGGATCTGAGAATCTGTAATCTAAGAAGATTTCGTCTTGCTCAAGTCAGTACTATGAAAGTACTCCTGCAGCATTCGAACATCCCTTATCCAGATTACTTTGATATCCTCCCACTACGCAAACCGCATAGTTTGATATCAGGTTCTTGTTTTACAACATTGCATCTATAAAGCTTTCCATACTTGAAGTATAGGAAACTGCTTTGTCCTCATCTATCTCCTTCATGTGTTCGAACACATAACCTTTAAATAGATGTTTATTCTGTCTCTGAAAGGCAATAACCTTTCTCAGAAGTATGCATGTTAAAAACAAATCTTAATCGTACAAGATATCTAGGAGAAGTACAATGTTCTTATCTCTAGATCATAAGACCTTAAGAACATGCTCTAACTTCTTCTCAATCTTATATCTCGATTTATTTAGACAACCATTATTTTATGTCTGACAGCATTTTTACATTGTTGCCAATGATGAAATGTTAACTACATAAAATCTCCGAGAAACACCACCTTGTTTCCATTACGTTTTCAATACACCTTTCGTCTATGCCTTTTGATGAATCCATCAACTGGACTATCCCATCAATTCGCAAGTTCCACGATTCGTAGCTTTATTTCAATCCATAAATGGATTTACTAAGCTTGTACTCTAAATGATCTAGCCTCTTAACAATAATTCTTATTGTTCCAAGCAGGCACATTTAGATCTAGTACTGCCCTTATGCAGAGCTAGGGGTCGATTTCATCTTTACTAGATCCAGAGTCCGAACTCCTCTAGTCTTATGATTATCTCTGGTTGTCCGACAACCTCCCACTGCAATGGCGTCCCGGTGTATAACAGTAATAACAATAGGTGCAGTATGTGGTGCACTTCTACTCGGTTTGGCTGGTTCCTAGTCTTTTGTCCTTCTTCTCATTTCAAGGTATTACGTCAATTTAGGCTTTGTGGTCCATCTAATAGTCTTCCTCTATGAACCGGACGAGAGACGTCCCTCTGGTTCGTAGTACTATAGAACACACAATACTTCGTTCATCTAGGATATCCTACAACCATATTCAATATGCCGTTGTATCCAGGAATATCCATAGAACATAGGTGGTTCCGAACAACTTGTTCTTTTACTATTAGATTTTCCATTTCTTTATAGCGCACCATCTCTACACGCAAGTGTATGGCGCGGTCCTTTGGGATTGAATCCCAATCTTTGATTATGCTATGTGTTACTTAGATAAGTGATGGCCTTGGTGACCGAGTCACATGCTCCTAATGAATATACTTTGATGGTTCCCCATAATAGCTTTGTGTCCATTGACTAGTCAAAACACTTTGCTTTTATGGCACATCAAGCATTCTAATCCATCACCGAGTATTCTCTGAGAGAATTTCTCGTACCTTTCTAATTTACACATATGTCTGCATATCTAATCATTTCCAATACTTGTCTGAATTCTATCCTTTATCCAGAAAGGTTTACTTAGATGTATTATCCTTCAAATTAAACCCTTAGGTCGGAAGGTCCATTCCTTCAACTTTAATTGATCAAATCAATTTCGACCATTTGAATCTTATTTGAAAAATACTACTAAGTATAAGAATTCACAAGTATAATGATTAATAAAGAAATATCTAACAAGTAAAACAAGTTATAGAACGGTTTGTTGCATCGTGGTAGACTAAGGATTCATCATTCATATATTGCTATCTAATGTACCAGAATAGATAATGCCATTATTTCTTATCAAAATCATCCAATGATTAAAGAAATAAAATATCCATTCATTAATAATAGAAATCCAGAACAAAACGTTCTTTCTAAAATAAAGGGGTACATAATGCAATAACTTTGAAATGAAATCCTATTTAACTACTAAAGCAGATAAATGTCTTCCACCGCAACCGCTGCCTCCTTCACATCTTTGCTCATGTAGACTCGAATTCTTCCTCACTAAGTCGCCGGGTTTTCTGGAACCCCTGCATTCAAAATGCACATACCGTCAGTGGTTCCATATCTACACACCAGAATTCTGGTAGATAATACCGCTGACTATGTTTTTACGACTAAAGAAGAATTCGTACCTTTGAGAGGACATTCAGACTTCCAGTGTCCCATCTTGTTGCATCGGAAGCACTTACCCTTTGGCTTTGCAGCCCCCATTTGTGGTACAGTCCTCTTGACACCACTGGGTTTCCGGGTTTGCTTCCTTCTCTTGCCCCTACCTCCACCAGGCTTAAAGCCTTTGGACTTGGTAGCTACAAGCGCTTGAGACTTGCCCTTCTTGTAGATCCCCTCTGCCGCCTTCAGTTCAGTCAGGAGTTGCGCAAGAGAATAAGATAGTTTACCCATATTATAACTCATGCGAAACTGCTCAAAACTAGGGGTCAGAGACTGGAGTATGATGTCGACTTGCGTCTCAGCATCAATTTGAGCTCCTAGGATCTCAAGCTCATTCAACAGACCCATCATCTTAAGAACGTGCTCCCCTACGGGCGTTCCTTCAGACTGAGTAGTTGTCATGAGGACTCTCATGGCTTCTTGCCTTGCCGCACGATCTTGCTCCCCAAACATCTCCTTGAGGTTAAACATCATATCATAGGCAGTGTCCATCGACTCATGTTGGGTTTGGAGTACATTTGACATGGAAGCCAAAATATAACACCTAGCCATTTCATCAGCCTTTTTCCACTTCCGATATGTCAGTTTTTCCTCATCAGTTGAGGCAGCCGTGGGCTCAGCAGGGCACACTTCATGGAGTACAAACTTGTACTCTTCCGAAGTTAGGACAATGTCTAAATTTCTCTTCCAATCAATATAGTTGGGGCCAGTGAGCTTATGCTCCTTGAGTATCATAGAAAGTGGGTTCATAGCTATTCTCTAAACCTATAAGCACATTTAAACAAACAATCAATTTAATATCCGATATTATCTCCCTCAAATAATATCATTAAATTACTAATTACATCTAAAATCCCATCAGGTAAGGCAAGCCACGGTGTGTGGACGTTTACCCACCCAAACGATTTAGCAATTAGATTTGCTTTGGTCATACATCATTTATAGCGGAACCTCGGTGGGAGGAATACTATAAAGCGTATCTAAGTGTAAACCATTACTCAGCACCAAAGGAAATCGTTTGGAATTGCTACATCACCGCAAGCCACGTTGTGTGGACGTTTACGACAACTTCACAAATCTTCACAATTCCTTACAACTGTCTACATCAATTAATCCAAAATCCGTCAGTATAGCAAGCCACGTTGTGTGGACGTTTACTATACTAAGAGACTTTTATAATTGACTCCCAATTACAAGATGCATTCGATTTTGTAAATCAAGATGCGGAGAATCATAAGTGAAACTCGAAGTTTCTAACCAGTGATTCACCATGCGAACAACCCTATCTCTCATAAATGAGGGAGCCGAGCAGACAATCGATCCATCTATCAAAGAATGGTACGACTGCCTCTAATTTGTTTCCTCGACATGACCAAGTGGCTTTGGCTCCATTCCACTCCCCGGGGTGAGAATGAGTCGACTTGAAGTCAGTTTCAGAAAGACAAATTAGGCATTGTTTGATAAACTTAATCAATGTCTCTTGTAAAAGGAATTACAAGAATTCTCCTCCAATGACACATCTATACGAACTTCAAAAGTCCATAAGAGTCACCAAGAGAACAATAATGGAGACCATGGGAATGTTTCCATCCCCGCTCCCACTTAGCTTTTTATAACAAAGGGATACGCTATCTAATGCATAATTAAACACATAAGCATGCATACAAGTAATAAAGCACATATCACATAGTCAAAATAAGCTAGAAAATTATTTTCCGACTATCATGGCTTTATTCCATCTCCGTATGCGTCTTCTAGTCTTCAGTCTTCGTTCTTGAATGCTCCATGTGACGAGAATATTAATCCCAATATTTAAGTCTATTTATTTTTAATAAATCCAAAAGATACTTAATTCAAAAATTAAGTCAATCGAATAAATCAAAAATAAAATTAAATATTATTAATATTTTTATTTATTTATTTTCCTATCTAATTCTATTAAATCTCTAGAATAATCTATCCAAGTCAAACTTGGAATATTTTAGAAGACTTCTATAATAGAATAAGGAATAAAATAAATTAGGACTCTTCTACTTTCCAAGATTAATTAATTTCCATGTCCATGAAAATTCCCATAAAATAGGAATAATCAAATAGAAATAAATTAATTTACTAATTAATTATTTTCCTATCTAATTCTATTAAATCTCTAGATTCCTATTCCAAGTAGAACTTGAAATATTCTAGAAGACTTCCATAATAGAATAAGGAAATAAATAATATTAATTAATTCTTTTTCTATCTTCATGAGAGTTCCCATACTTAGGAATACTCAAAATAGGAAACTTGAATCAATTAGGAAAGTGAATCTAGGTAGGATTAGGAGTAGCACGGGTTGGGGATCCCCGCACCACCCCCACCGTCGACCACCACCACCAGCCGGGCACCACCGCCGCCGCCCCCTAGCCACGCGCCACCACCACCGGTGGCCGGCGTGGCCGGAAACCCTAGCGGGCAGCCCCGGGCGTGGGGTCGATCGATCCTCATGGGGATCGATCATGGGGATGATCGACCCCCCCGGTTTTTCGTCCTCTTCGTCTTCTTCGTCTCATGAGTTCTCCGGTGGTCGTCTCGGCATCGATCCAACGTAAATAAATTACAAGAAATAAATTTACAATTCCGGTATCGATTCTATACATGAAATCGACCCTATACACTTTCCGGAAAACATAGAATGCAATAATAAATCCTAAATTCGGTCAACCCCCGAATTTTTTACTATTACAAGCATTCATCCACACAAAACGAATCTCGACATGCCCGAGAGTTTAATAAACGAACAATCATGGCAAATTAAATAGCAATTAATTAAACGAATAATTAACAATTAATTAAACCATGATAGTCGGAATCCCTGCAAGGTAGAACGCAATTGAACACATACATGAACACGAAACCAAACGCTCTGATACCAATTGTTGGAATTCGGTATCCCGGGCCATTAAAAATTTGCGGAAAATAATAACCCGTCCGAAATCCTCTCGCCGGAAACCGATCACGAACACCACGAAGAACCGGGCTCGTCAAGAGCATCGCCGCGGGATAAACCCGCGGCTAAACCCTAGTCGAGCCCCACCGTGGGGCTCGCGATCGCCGTCGATCGCGTGGGGCTGCTCCGGCAGCCCCGGGGCGGTGAGTCCGGCGACTTCACCGCCCACGCCTTCGGGAGGGGCAGTCAGCCCATCTGACCACCGCGGCAACAGCCGCGGCTCGCCCCCGCGATCGAGCCCAGCTCGATCGCTAGCCCCGGCGTCCAGCCGGGGTCCCTTCGCGCGGATCGCCGCGATCGAACCCTAGGTTCGATCGCCCCTCGGCTCCCAGCCGAGGGCTCCTCTCGAGCTTCGCCGGGGATCTCGAATCCCCGTCCCCGAAGTTCGTCATTTTCCCGGATCATGCGTTCATGTATGTATCACAATTAATCCACATAAAATCATAGAAGAGAGTATATGATTTTACCTTTTGATTCGTTGTGCGGAGAAACGGAATCAAGATGATGACCTTACGATCTTCCCACGTATTCCTTGCACTAGCTTGAACGTCGGGTGGGCGACGATCCTCCAAGCTTATGGATCCTCTTCTCTCTCTCTCTACTTTCTCTCTCTAGAAGAATTATGATCTTCAAGTTATGATGTGTGTAGAAAAGAGAAGACCATGTAGTGCTTTTATAGGCTACGTAGGGGATCTAAAGGAGGTGGAATATTGGGCTTCCAATATTAATGATTAAATTGAGCCCAAGCCCAAATCTATTAATCTCCCATTAATATTAATTAATTTATTTTCCACTATATAAATTAATTGCACTCCCAATATTAAACCATATTATATCAAATAATATTTCTCCGGTAGTATTATTTATTCCGTGTATTTAAGATTTAAATATCCATGAATAAAATTAATTTATTGCTAATTAATTTATATTCATCTCTTGAATCCGAGACTAGTACCATTCAACCTTAATTATTGTGCGGAACGTATCCACTCATGAGGTTTACACAATAATTCCTTTTGAACTCATCTCGGGGATATTATCAACCCTTCCGAGATACACTGTCCGGTCAATCATTCACGGCATGCCATATATAAAATATAGTGACCCAACTTAACCGGTAATTAACCCAATAATTAAATCGGTTAATTCCTTTGGTAAATCAAAGTCACTTATATTGAATATACACACCCGCAACAATATCGGGGATTAAGAATATAATACACTGAGACTCGAATCGATTATCGCCGGCAATCCTAATCGATGAATCTCAACGATCCGCTCAATACACCAAGTGTACAAGTGTGATAAAATAATTAAGATAAATTATTTTCTCTCTCACACAACGACTATACCGATAGATTAGTTCGTGTCCATCTAGGTCGTGAGCAACTGTTCGATTAAATACGAGTAACCGATAGTATGATCTTCTGTGTGCCCATGCACACCATACTAACTACAACGTATAAAATCCAGAACCATGGTTTGCATTTATTTAATTATCAAGTAATTAAAAGCAAAACAATTGTTCGTTAATTTAATAGATTAAATGCTATGACGGGGAGTTTACCGTTACTTAAATCTAGACATTAAGTACACAACTCCAACAGTAACGAAACTTTCTCGGAATCTTGCATGTTTAAAACGAACCATAATCATTTATGTAAGATGTCCAGGAGAAGTACAATGTTCTTTCTAGAGATCCAAGATCTCAAGAACATGTCCAACTTCTTCCTTTATCTTTCATAATGATTTATCTAGACAACCATCATTTTATGTCTGATAACATCTTTACATTGTTGCCAATGATAAGAGTGTCATCTACATAAAACCTCCGAGAAACACCACCTTGTTTTCCATCACGTTTCCAATACACACAATTCGTCTATGCTTTTGATGAATCCATAAAATGGACTATCTCATCAATTTGCAAGTACCACGAACTCAATGCTTTGTTCCAATCCATAAATGGATCAACTAAGCTTGTACTCTAAATGATCTTGCTTCTTAGCAATAATCCTTATTGCTCTCCAAGAAGGCACATTTAGATCTAGTACCGCCTTCATGTAGATCCAGGGATTGATTTCATGTATACTAGGTCCAGAGTTCAAAACTCTCCTAGTCTTATGAATATCTCCGGTTGTCAAACAACCTCCCACTACAATGGCATTCCGGTGTATAAACACTAATAACAGTAGGTGCAGTCAGTGGTGTACCGCTACTCGGTTCGGCTGGTTCTAAGTCTTAATCGTTTTCTCTCTTTACAAAAGTATCATGTCATTTTGGGCTTGTGGTTCATCTAATAGTCTTCCTCTAAGAACCGGGCGTTAGAACTTATAACGTCCTTCTGGTTCATAGTACTATTGAACACACACTTTTTGTTCTTCTAGGATATTCTACAACCACATTTGAATGTGCCGTTGTTACCAAGACATATCCATAGAACATAGGTAGTTCCGTTTAACTCATGCTTTTACTATTTCTATAAGAGTTCCATTTCTTATTTCCGACACACCAATCCTACACAACAGTGTATGGTGTAGTCATTTGGGATCAAATCCCAATCTCTGATTAGTATGCCATGTATTCCTCAGACAGGTACTTGCCTCCGCGATCAAATCGCAGGCTACAAATGGATATACCTTGATGGTTCTCCACAATTGCTTAGTGTCCATTGACTTGTCAAAACACTTGCTTTTGTGGCACATCAGGTATTCTAATCCATTTCTTGAGTAATCATCAAATGAAGTACTCGTACCTTATTGTCTGAGTAGACATAGGTCTGCATATATCAGAGTCAATCAATTCTTATACTTGTCCGGATCTTATATCTTATATCCATAAAGGATTGCTTAGTCGTATCATCTTCCAAATTAGATTCTTAGGTCGGAAGGTCCAATCCTTCAACTTAATTGATCTTACAATCAATTTTCGACCTTTGAACTTCTTATTTGAATAAATATGACTTAGCATAAGAATCCACAAGTATAAATGATTTAATAAAGAAATCTCTTATTAGTAAAACGAGTTATATAAAACGGTTCGTTGCATCGTGGTGGACTCAGGATTCATCATTTATATATTGCTAGCTAATGTACCAAAATAGATATTATCATTATTTCTTCTTATAACCATCAAATGATTAAAAGAAATAAAATATCCATTCATTAAATTTCAGAAATCCAGAACAGAGTTCCTTCTAAAATTAAAGGTACATAAAAGCAATAACTCAAAATGAAATCCTATAAAATGTCCTCCACTGCAACTGCTGCCTCCTCCACAGCATTGCCCATGTAGACTACGATTTCTTCTTTTCTAAGTCGTCGGGTTTCCTGGAACCCTTGCATTTAGAATGCACATATCATCAGTTGTTCCATATCTACACACCAGGTTCCGGTAGATAATACCACTGACTATGTTTTACGACTAAAGAACATTTCGTACTTTCTTTGAGAGGATAATCAGACTTCCAATACCCAGACTGTTTGCATCGAGAACTCTTGCCTCATGGCTTTCTCGTCCCATCTCGTGGTCCAAGAAACCTAGGACCACTGGGTTTCTTTGCTTGCTTTTCCTTTCCCCCGATTTTTCCCTTAGGTTCGAAACCTTTGGCATTAGCTACAAGAGCTTGCGATTTCCGTCTCAACTCGTCTAAAAGGTCAATCATCTTAAAAACGTGTTTAAGCGTTTCCTCGAATCGACTGGCCTTTATGAGTATCCTCATCGCCTCTTGTCTAGCCGCTACGTCATGTCTAAACATCTCCTTGAGTTTGAACATGATATCAAAATCAGTCCTTTCCTCATCAGTTAAGACATTTGTAGGCTCGGGAGGACAAAGCTCACTGAGTACAAACTTGTACTCTTTAACAGTCTGGACAATGTCTAGATCTCTATTCCAATCAATACATTTAGGGACCAGTGAGTTTAAATTCCTCAAGTATCACATAAAGTGGGTTCAAAGCCATATCCTAATCTATGAGCACATATAACAACAAACAATCGATTTAATCTCCGATATTATCTCCCTTAAATAATATCATTAAACCACTAATCACATCTAAAATCCCATCAGATATGGCAAGCCACGTGGTGTGGACGTTTACCAATCCAAATGATTTAGCAATTAGTCATACATCACTTATAGCGGAACCTCGTGGGGAGGAATACTATAATGCGTATCTAAGTGTAAACCATTACTCAGTACCAAAGTAAATCGTTTGGAATTGCTACATCACCGCAAGCCACGTGGTGTGGACGTTTACGACAACTTCACAACTCTTCACAATTTCTTACAACTGTCTACATCAATTAATCCAAAATCCGCCAGCATAGCAAGCCACGTGGTGTGGACGTTTACTACACCAAGAGACTTTTATAATTGACTCCCAATTACTTGATTCATTCAATCTTGTAAATCAAGACGCGGAGAATCATAAGTGAAACTCGAAGTTTCATACCAGTGATTCACCATGCGAACGACCCTATCTCTCATAAATGAGGGAGCCGAGCAGACAATCGATCTAGTCATCAAATGACACGAAAGTCTCTAATTTGTGTCCTCGACATGACCAAGTGGCTTTGGCTCCATTCCACTCCCCGGGGTGAGAATGAGTCGACTTGAAATCAGTCTTGGAAAGACAAATTAGGCATTGTTTGATAAACTTAATCAATGTTTCTCGTAAGAGGAATTACAAGAATTCTCCTCCAATGACTTGTCTATACGAACTTCAAAAGTCCATAAAAGTCACCAAGAGAACAGCAATGGAGACTATGGATATGTTTCCATACCCTCTCCCACTTAGCTTTTTACAATAAAGGGATACGCTATCTAATGCATAATTAAATACACATAAGCATGCATACATGAAATAAAGCACATAGAATATTATCACATAATCAAAATAATACTAGAATATTATTTTCCGACTATTATGGCTTTATCGCATCTCCGTACGCATCTTCTAGTCTTTAGTCTTCGTTCTTTGAATGCTCCATGTGACGGGAATATTAATTCCAATATTTAAATCTATTTATTTTTAATAAATCCAAAAGTTACTTAATTTGAAAATTAAGTCAATCGAATAAATCAAAAATAAAATTAAATATTATCAATATTTTTATTTATTTATTTTCCTATCTAATTCTATTAAATCTCTAGAATAATCTATCCAAGACCCACTTGGAATATTCTAGAAGACTTCTATAATAGAATAAGGAAATAAAATAAATTAGGACTCTTCTACTTTCCAAAGTTAATTAATTTCCATGTCCATGAAAATTCCCATAAAATAGGAATAATCAAATAGGAAATAAATTAATTTAATAATTAATTATTTTCCTTTCTAATTCCATTAAATCTCTAGAATCCTATTCCAAGTAGAACTTAGAATATTCTAGAAGACTTCCATAATAGAATAAGGAAATAAATTAATTTCAATTAATTATTTTCCTACTTCCATGAGAATTCCCAAAAATAGGAATACTCAAAATAGGAAAACCGAATCAATTAGGAAAGTTGGATCTTGGTAGGAGAGCACGAGATCACGAGGACCCCGCGCCCCCCACCACCATCGCCGGCCGAGAGGGCACGCCACCGCCGCCGCCGCCCAGCCGGCGCACCACCTCCCATGGTGGCATCGCGCTCGGCCGAGAGACTCGAAGGGCAGCCCCCTTCCTTCGATCGATCCATCCCTTGGGATCGATCATGGGGTTGATCGATCCCCGGAATCCTCCCTCTCTTCGTCTCCTTCGTCACACTTTTCCGGACGTCGTTCTCGATCCAACGTAAAATAAATAACAAATTTATTACTACGCTATCCGACATCGATTCTCTACACAACGATCTCAAACAATTTCCGGAAAAATTAAGAACAAGCATTCACCACACAAGAACGAATCTCGACATCAACGAGAGTTTAATAATCAAGAGAAATATTATGACATTAATTAACAATAATTAAATCTAGCCATAATAATCGGAAACCCTGCAAGGTAGAACAATTTATCGAAAAATACCATGAACTAAAACCTGTCTCTAATACCAATTGTTGGAAATCGATATCCCGGAATTAATAAATTAAATAAAATTAATTATCTAATTAATTCCGACCGAAATCCTTTGGAGATCGAATATCCGGAGTTATGAAATTGCGGAACAACAACTCCAATCGACTCCCGGTTGCCGGAACATCTCGCCACGAACCACCACTCATATCCGGACACAACCAAACCCTAACCGCGGCTAAGCTGCGGCTGTTCGGTCGAGGCCATGCGTGGTGCTCGCGGCTGAACATAGCAGCCACCTAGGGCTGCCCTTGGCAGCCCCTTAGCCATGCCGAACCCTTCGCGGAACATCCCCATGAGAACCCTAGCCGCGGCCCGAGCCGCTGCATGTTCCATCGAGGCGTGCGCTCGCATCATGCGAGCGCTAGGGTTCAGCCCGTAGGCCACCGCACGCAGCCAGCGAAGCCCTGCGGATCCACCGCTGCCAGGCCACACGAAGCGCCCGCCAGCCTGCCGGGCGGCCGCCCGCGACCACCACCAGGCGGGCGCTTGGCCCCCAGGCGGTCGCCTGCCTCCCCAGGCAGCGGGTGCGCGCGATCCTTGCCGCCGGGTCGCTCCAGCCGCGGCGGTCCGGTGATCTTCGATCACCACCGCTCGGCTCGACCCCGGTGAGGATCCCAAACTTCGGATCTTGGTTCATGATATTTTCACGATAATTAAACGATAAAATCATAAAGAGGGTTTTACGATTTACCTCGTTCTCGTTGTTCGGAAAAACGAAGAACTCAATTTAACGACCTTGAGATCTTCCCGCGTATTCCTTACACTAGCTCGGACGTCATGTGGGCGACGATCTACCGAACTCCATGGATCCTCCTCTCTACTTTCTCTCTCTAGAATTGTGATCTTCAAGTTATGAACTTATGAGAATAGAGAAGACCATGTAGTGCTTTTATAGGCTACGTAGGGGATCTTAAGGAGGTGGAATATTGGGCTTCCAATATTAATGATTAAATTGAGCCCAAGCCCAAATCTATTAATCCATTAATATTAATTAATTCTATTTTCCACTATATAAAATTAATTGCACTCTCAATATTAAACCATATTATATCAAATAATATTTCTCCGGTAGTATTATTTATTCCGTGTATTTAAGATATAAATATCCATGAATAAAATTAATTTATTGCTAATTAATTTATTCATCTCTTATATCCGAGACTAGTACCATTCAACCTTAATTATTATGCGGAACAAATCCACCTGCAGGGTTTACATAATAATTCCTTATGAACTCATCTCGGGGATATTATCAACCCTTACGGGACACACTTTCCCGTCAAGTATTCACGGCATGCCATATATAAAATATAGTGACCCAACTTAAACGGTAATTAACCCAATAATTAAATCGGTTAATTCCTTTGGAAAATCAAAGTCACTTATATTAAATATACACACCCGCAATAGTATCGGGGATTAAGAATAAAATACACTGAGACTTAAATCGATTATCGCCGGCAATCCTAATCGATAAATCTCAAACGATCCGCTCAATACACCAAGTGTACAAGTGTGATAAAATAATCAAGAATAGATTATTTTCTCTCTCACACAACGACTATACCGATGGATTGGTCCGTGTCCATCTAGGTCGTAAGCAATTGTTCGATTAAATACGAGTAACCGATAGTATGATCTTCTGTGTGTCTATACAACACCATACTAACTACAACGTATAAAATCCAGGACTATGATTTGCATATATTTAATTATAAATAATTAAACGCGAATAATTGTTTATTTAATTAAATAGATTAATGGCAATGGATCGTGAGTTTCCGTTACTTAAATCTAGACATTAAGTACACAACTCCAACAATAAGCACAAAAACAATACAAGAAAGTCACACAAAACAATAGAAAATATCGCACAAAAACGTGCGAAACAACTCCCCCACACTTAAACCATTGCTCGTCCTCGAGCAAACAAAAGAACAAAAAACAACGAAAACAAGGCAAGTTCTCCACAAAAGAGTATAGAAGTTAATTCCGGCTATCGATCAAAAGCATGTACTACCGAGAAAAGTTCGAACACCACAAAGATCACATCGAGCAAGTTCATAAAGTAATCGGGTTACCTCAACAAACCGTCTTTCTCCTCACAAGGGAAGCACTCGTTTCTTTTATGCAAGGGTTACCTCTCGAAGCAAGGGTTCACTCAAAACAAGTTATGCAAGTGAATAGAAGAAAATCAAGATGAACTTTCATATAAAGAACAACCGGGAACTAAGGGTGATCAAGGAAAGACTTCATGTAATAACCACAATGCGCAAAGGATAACAACCATAGGCAAGTATACACGGAAGACTCCACTCATCAAGTTTATCAATCTCAAGAATCAAGGAACTCTAATCAATACAAGGTTGTAGTGGGGCTCGGTTAAGGGAGGTTCGGGCAATTTTTAGGATTAGTAACTCATTGGCCATTGTGGCCCCATCCTTATTTCTCCTTTCCTCACCCTCATCACCACACTCAACTCTCAAGAGAACACTCAAAGATCACCTTTATATAATGAAACACTTGACCCATTTTTCGGGTCATCAAGGAATAGTAATAATCAAGTACTCACGCTTTAGGATTAAGCTTTGGCTCACTTTCTTTAACACAACACTCTCTTATTAATAGTGGATAATTCATCACTCTTTTTATGTCATAGAGAGGAAACAATAGCATGGAGCAATATTTGGGAGTACATGTGGTTAAATTTCCACATAATAATGAATCAATCAAAGCAAAGGTGGCTACTAGCAAACACCTCGAGATACGAAACCCTCATTACACAACACGGAGCTTTTCTCGCAAATATAACATATAACACTCAACTCCAACATCGGCTTATGGGTGATGAAAGAACGGGTATAACGTAGTCTCAAAGGGGTTAGCTAGGGTGTCCCTCGACGGGCTCGGGGTTATGAAAATCTCCTTGAAAGGGTTAGATCCTAAGTGATTAGTTCCCGTCATTTTCAAGATCATGAAATTTATGATAAAGAGCTTTGAAAACCGAAGTACACGAGTTCTAGTTATCTCATATCCTCAAAACACACCGAGTTATAGAACAAGAAAGCATGAGTCTCAAGAAGCAACGAGATTTTTAGAATTTTTGCTCAAGAAAGAAGTTTACAAGGCTCAAAACTCACAATAGGCTTTTGAAAAATTCGCATTTGTTTAAAGCAACCAAATTACTTACTCACTCACGCAACATTCAACTTTGAAATATCCGACCATTTCTCAAAAAATTTGGTTATACCTGAAAGAACTTCAATTTTCGATCATTTCAAACTCACCGAGGTTTCGGAAAATCCCCCCACACTTACAAACATCACACAAAAAGTAAACAATCCAAGGTAACATATCCACCAAAATAAAATGGGAACATCCCTACAAACCACATAAACAAAAAAAACAAAACACAAGATGGATTCCACAAAACCTCCCCCACACTTAAAATAAAAGCATGTCCTCATGCGAAAAATAAAGGGAAAAGAGATGAAAGGATAACGAAACTTCCCTAGAATGGCGAGAACCGGACATGGCAAATTGAAGACTAATCATCGGGGTGGTAATGGACATCCATCCTCAAACACAAAACATCAATCCTATCATGGAGCTCAGTCATGGAATGGTACAAGTAGCCGAGAAGAGATAATCATCGCATCGAAGGTCTTGGGCATCGGGTCATGGGGCATCCACACACTCTCCTACAAAAAGAAGAACAAACATAAAGGATAACACCTTGGGTTGCCTCCCAAGAAGCGCTTGTTATTTCGTCTTTAGCTCGACGTCCGTGGGATTGCCCCCACGTGGCACTCGGTTTATGGCTCCGAGCTCTACCGTGTCAAGGCTAAAAATATCGAACTATACTTTCTCAAGAACACTAACTCGACTAAGGGAGCACGGTCCTCGAGAGTAGGGAGAACTAGAGCACATATGGTGAGATGTCGAATAGTAGTGCATGAAATACCGATCTCCCCCACACTTGCATCTAGATGTAAAAAGGAGACATCCGCCATCTCGACCGCTAGAAATATCGAGTTATACTTCCTCAAGTAAAGCATTTCGGCCGAAGGAGCTCGATCCTCCAAATGGAAAGAAGTGAAGGCTCGCCATAAATTTGGAAACGGGTCCATCGACCATAAGTCATGTCTCTCATCCACCGGACTCTCTAAAAATATCGAACTATATTTCCGGAGGAATACCGTCTCGGGCAATGGCTCACGAGCCTCAATATAGAATTCATCGCTCGACCGACCATCAACAAATCCAACCTCGGTTCTCAACTCAAATAAATCTAATAAACTCTCACCCAAACCGCAAATAATGTCAATAAATCTATTACCCGGATTAGGCGGCTTAGGCGGGTCGAGATCACCATCATCGTCCTCGTAAGTCTCAATAGACAAGGGAGGGAGCACACAAGAAGTGTAGAATCCAATATCGACTCCCAAATCCTCTAAACCATAAATTCTCCGACCAAAACCCCATGATTTCCTCTTCTCTTGAACATCCGGAACCGGAGAAGGATTAGGAATCTCAATCATGAAATCACAATGAACATGCTCTTCTAAAACCTTCTCTGTGTCTTTAACAACTGTTGGAAATCGACTACCCGGGACGTGTCCGTTCGATCACTCGAACATCCGAACACGCCCAGTCGACCTCATGTGACAGCTCTACGCTGACGACGAAGCCCCGCAGTCGATTCACGCCCAGCCGCCGCGCACGAGGCGCAACCGCGCAAACCGGAAGCTGCCTGCTGCAGCCAGCGGGCGCTAACCCGCCACCAGCGGCCGCTGTTCACGTTCAGCGGCCGCTGCTCCGCCACCAGCGGGCGCTGGAGAGGCCCTGGGCAGCGGGCGCTGCCCGTGACGAACAGCAGCGCGCTGCTGCTGTTCCGGGCTCGTTTCTGGTCCGTTTTTCCTCTTCCGACCACCGTTCCGGAGGTCCTTGACCCCCCAGTAGTCGAGGAACACGTACCACGACTCCCGGAACCCGATCGTTCGTTCGATGTATTTTTAACGAATTATGAGATCGAAAAATGCGGAAAAAGGGTTCGATCTCATACCTTTGTCGCGTGATTCGGAGGAGCCGAATTGTTGAGACCTTAGCGATTGCTAGCGTATGCCTCTTCTCGACTCCAACCGTTGTGTGGGCAACGATCCGTTGGGTCTCCCTTTTCTGCTCTCTCCTTTCTCAAACCAGCGTAATAAATTATTCTCTGAGAATAATTTTATTTGCGTTAACAAATTAATTTTAACAGAGAAAAATCTTAATTGCGCTAACGCAATTATTTTCTCTGCTGAAATGAATTGTTGCGGCGTTCTGTAGGTTTAGGAGAGGGCAAGGGGGGGGGGGGTTTAAATAGAGTTACACTAGGGACCTCTTAGGTAAATTAATTAGGGGCTAAAATGAAATATTAATTAACTTGGAATACTTAAAAGCAATTCCTTAATTAATCGATTTCAAATTTAATTATTATTAATTCCACTATAAAATAATAATTGAATTCCCGAAATTAATTTAATATTATATCAACAATAATATTTCCGCCGAAATTACATATACGACTTTCCCCGTGTTTAAGATATCGAATGTCCACGAATTAACTTTAATTACTAATAATTAAATTAATTCGTTTCTTATTATCCGAGACTAGTACCACTCATCCTTATTATCATGTGGAACAAATCCACCTGCAGGGCTTACATGATAAACTTTATGAGCTCATCTCGGGGACATCATCAACCCGATAAACGGGACACGGTTTCCTGTCTATAATCTATAGCATGCCGTGTGTACAATTCTGATTCCCAATTTACCGAGAATATTGACTAATCAATTAGTCTCACTCACTAGTAAGTCAAAGAACCGAGAACTGGACACACGAACCTATAATTATATAGGGATTAGGAATTCGTATATCCGCAATATCTGAGGTCTAGTTCGATTACTGCGATTAGTATAAATCGAACGCCCTCCCGTGGTCCTTCTCAATACACCAAGTGTACGAGTGTAACATGATAGTCAAGACCGACTATCTACCAGTCACACTACGACGTACCGATGGATTGTCCCTGTCCATCTAAGTCGTGAGCTACTGTTCGATAGTATACGAGTAACCGACAGTATGATCTTCCGCGTGTCTCCTCACGTCATACTGTCTACAACGTATACATCAAGGACTATTGCATTAAATGCAATCATGCTTGAATCATATCTCGAATTAAGGTACAGATAAGGAGTTCCGTATTTGCACTAAACTAGACATTTAGAATACAACTCCATCAATCTCCCACTTATACTAAAAGTCTAGTCGCCCTCTCCCAAACATCAGATTCCCATAACCCCATCACGCCTACCCAACGCTTTCGCTGGAAGTGCCTCTGTGAACGGGTTTACCAGGCAATCCTCTTGATGCTATCTAGGGGACAACTGCATCGTCTTACTAGAAGATCTCTCGAATCAGGTGGTACTTGCGCTCTATGTGTTATCTCCCACTGTGGACTCGTGGCATTTCAAGTTTGCCAATACACCGCTATTAAAAATAGCTTTGGGTAAACTAGAAACCACATCTAAGTCCCTCAGGAAGTTCTGGAGCCACACTGACCTTTTAACTGCCTCAGAGGCCGTTATCCTTTCAGTTTCCATGGTAGAATCCGTAATGCATCGCTGCTTTACATTCTTCCATGTGACTGCTCCACTTCACAGTGAGAACACATAGCCTGACTTCGACTTTCGACTGTCCCTGTTTGATTGGAAATTCAATTCTATGTAGTCCAAAGGAAACAACTTGACTGCTTTGTAACTCAGAACATAATTCCTGGTCCTCTGCAGGAGCCTAAACATGTTCTTTACATCAGTCAAGTGATCCTTCCAAGGATTACTATGATATCTCACCACCATGCCCACGGCATAGTAGATATCAGTCTCGTGCATCGCATTACATACATTAAGCTTCCCACCAATAAGGTGCAGGGAACTGCTTACTCTTCATCTATCTCCTTTATTGTGTCGGACACAAAACCTTAGATAGATGAATTCCACATCTAAAAGGTGAAGACCTTTCTTGGAATTCTGTATGCTGCAACGAGTAAGAATTATATTTAAGTATGAGACTCGAGATAAGTTCTATGTTCTTTTCTGGCGATCATTTATAACTTTGATCCCAAGAACATTCCCGACTTCTCCTAAGTCTCTTACATTGAATTACTCGGACAACCATCCCTTTATGTCCGATAACATCTTTCATATTGTTGCCAATTTAAAATGACGTCGTCTACATATAGAATGAGAAAACACCACATCTTTTCTGTCACTTATTTATTACACACAGGACCTAAACATGCCTTGAATGAATCCATGAAATGGATTTTCTCATAGGTCCGCATGTGTCCAAGATCTTGAAGCTTCCTTCAATCCTAAGATTGATTAAGCTTGCTTACCGAATGCTCTTGGCTCTTTTCGATGAATCCCTCTGGCTGTCCCACACAGATGGTCCCGTCAAGACTTCGATTTAGAAATTCGTCTTGACTTCCATCTTCCATGTGAAGACAAAAGAATCTGGATCGACTTTAGCATAGCTACCGGCGAAAAAGTTTACTCATAATCGATCCCTTTCTTTCTGAGTGCACCCTCTCGCAACAAGCCTAGCCTTGAAGGTTTATACCTTCCCGTCAGACCCTCTTTTCCTCTTGTACACCTTTGAGCGGTGCTACAAGATCCCAGACATGATTTGAATCCAAAGATTCAATCTCATATTTCATCGTCTTTTACCAAGACTGAGCATCTTGATCTTTCAGCGTCTCGTCATAGATCCAGGGGTCGGCTTCATGTTCTCCAGGTAACAAGTCCGAAGACTCTCCTATAAACATGAACCTGTCGGGTTGTCTAACAACCCTCCCACTACGACAACGCTCCGGTGTGTCTTTAGTGACTAAAGATTACAGTAGTGAACTACTCAGTTAGGCTGGTTCTAAGTCTTGATCAGTCCCTCTAAGCACATTAAGTATTACCCTACTCTTGGGCTTGTGATCTTGCATATACATATAGTCCATGTCTAAGAACCGAACGTTGATTCAATCAACGAACATCTGGTCCTTTGGACTATATTATATATCTTAATTCGTTTTCTTTGGGTATCTTATAAACAGCCGAATATCTGTACAAGTTTCCAAAGGAATCAAGTTCAGGATAAACGCTGCTGTTTCCAAGCCATATCCCAAAAACGAATTAGGTAACTCCGAATAACTTATTGTCTACTTTCCCATATCTATAAGAGTCCTATTCCTTCTTTACAACACATTATTTTGCCGAGGCATAAATGGTGTAGTCTGTTGGGAGTTAATCCCATTTTCTGATAAGTATGCCTTACTCCTCAAAGAGGTCTGCATATATCAGACCGAATCAACTCTAGTACTTTCTTGGATCTTTTCCCTTTAACCGTAAAGGGTTGCTCGGTCATTAAAACTTCCAAGTATGATTCTAAGGTTGGAAGGTCCTTTCCTTCAACCTAGCTGAGTGGTCCATCAGCTTCATCCTTTGAATCGTACTTAAGTTAAAATGATTTAGCCTAAGATTCCATAAGTACATTTGATTCATCCTAGAAGGATCTTTATTCTTATTGGGGTTCGACAATGTGTTATTAGTTTCCGGTCTGTTGCATCGTGGAAGAACACGGATTTAGTATTAAATTGTCTATCAATGTACCAGAATAGATAATATCCCCGTTTCCTACTCTGACAAGTCTGAAACTATCAGAAGAAACGGAAAATCCATTCTAAACCAATTCAGAAATCCGAAATGAAATTTCTTTCTAAATGCCGGCACATAAAAACAATTTATTAGAACTAAGATCCTTCGGTTAAAACCATTTAACATCTCCCACTGCAACGGCTGTTACCTTAACAATATTGCCCATGTAGGTTATTACCTCTTACTTTCTAAGTCTCCGGGTTTCCTGGAACCCCCGCATTTAAGTGCAGACATGATTAGTGGTTCCCGTATCCACACACCAGGTACTGGTAAATAACACCACTAAACATGTTTCGGTGACTAAGTAAGAGTCAACTTCTTGTTGCTTGAGAGGACAATTAAAACTCCCAGTATCCAAACTGCTTACAACGGAAGCACTTGCCCCTTGGGCTTGCTTGTCCCATTCCGTGGTCCAGATATATTAGGCCCACTGGGTTTCCGTATTTGCTTCTTCTTCCTTTTGCCACCCGAAGGCCTAGGAAGAGCCAATTTCTCAGCCACAAGTGTTTTGAGAGCCCTTAAAGATTCCCTCAGCCGCTTGAAGTTCAATCAGGAGCTCCGTCAATGAATAAGACCCCTTATTCATATTTTAGTTTAGGCGGAACTGCTCAAAACTTCTCGGCAGAGACTGGAGCACAAAATCAACCTGGGTTACCCCATTGATTATTTCTCCCAGAACCTCTATCTCATTAAGATAGCCCATCATTCTAAGAACGTGATCCCTTACGGGCGTTCTTTCCGACATGATGGCCGTCATGAGTTGCCTCATTTCACTTTGCCCGGCTGTCCTGTCCTGATAACCAAAACTTCTTGAGGTTAAGCATCATATCATAGGTAATGGTCATGGCATGATCCGATGTCGCAGCACTTTTGACATGAAAGTCATAATGTTGTTCTGCGTCATCTCATAGCCTTGATCCATTTCCAATGAGCTTCCTTTCAGCAGGTCAATTGACTTGGAGTACATATTTGTACTCCTCTGCAGTTAGGACAATGTCCAAGTTTCTTTTCCAATCCATACAATCAAGTTCAGTGAGTTTGTTGACTTTTAATGGGAATAATACCATATAAAACAAACAATGAGTTTAATTCGATATCATTTCCCTCAAGTGATATCATTAAACTACCAATCATTTCCAAAATCCCATCAGACATAGCAAGCCACGTTCTTGTGGACGTTTACCAAACCAAATAATTTTATGATTGGATTTCACTTCGGTCGTACATCATTATAGCAGTGACTCCGATGGGGAGGATACTATAAAGCGTACCTAAGTGTATACCATTTCTCAGTACTAAGTCCACCGCTCGGGAACTACATGTCCACCGCAAGCCACGTTCATGTGGACGTTTACGTTGACATGCGGTCCTCCACGACTTTCTATAACTGTCGAGCCTCAATTAATCCTAAAGTTCCGTTTCCATCTAGCAAGCCACGTTAGTGTGGACGTTTACTAAACAAACAACTTTATTAATTGAATCCTACTTATTTAAATGTCATAGAGTCTCAATTAACCCAAAGTACTGTTTCCATTTAGCAAGCCACGATAGTGTGGACGTTTACTAAAACAAACAACTTTGTTAATTGACTCTTACATTTATTAAATTCCACAATTTTATTAATCAAAGCTTGATATCTCGTAAGTGAAACTCGAAGTTTCTAACCAGCGATCAATCATGCAATTGAGCCCTATCTCTCACTAGGTGAGGGAGCCAACTAGACAATCGATCTAGTCATCGAATGACTCGAATGTCTCTAATCTGTGTCATCGACATAACCAAGCGCTTTGGCTCCATTCCACTCCCCGGGGTGAGAATGAGTCGAGTTGAAATTAGTCTTTGAATGACAGATTAGGCATTGCTTTTGAGAAATATAATTGTTCAATTTTATAAGTGGATTTTAAATTCGAATTTTGATCCAGTGATATCCGTGAGTCGACTTTATCCGATAGGGAGGATGACACTAAAGCCAACTCGTAAGTGACACACATCACTATCAAAACAGAGAATGGAGACCGCGGGGTTGTTTCCAATCCCTCTCCCACTTAGTATTTTACGAAAGGGATAACATGCATAAAATAAATAAAGCATAATAACAAGCACGTAAACACACAAAAAGCATTTAACGTGGCCCCAATTATTATGGCCTTTAAATATCTTCCATGCACGTCTTCTCGGATCTTCGTCTCGTTGCTCGTCTCGGTCTCGATCCACCACCGGCTCGTCTAAGTGCCAAGAGACGAACCCCTCCCACTGGAGTATCATCCCGGGCAAAGACGAGCGTTCCGTGATGTCCATCGATCCCCCGATCCGCTGCTGCCAACCCTAGGGCAGCGGGCGCTGCCCTATATTCAGCGCTCGCTGGAGGAGCTGCAAGCGGCGACCGCCGTTTGCCCTCCAGCGGGCGCCGTTTGTGCACAGCAGCCGCGGGTTCGACTTCTCGACCCTCGTTCGTCCGTCCTTCGATCTTCTCTCGATCCACCAAGTAGCAGTAACATTACAAAGGTAAAACATACTACTTCCGGCATCGATCCTATACAGGTTGATCGATCCTATACATCCGGATAAACGAAAAAACGAAATAGAAAACCTAAACGACTCAACCCGTCGTTTTTAACTATTACAAGCAAGCAACGATTTAAAAACAAAAATCTCGACAACCCCGAGAGTTTAACAAACCACAAAACATACAGCACAATCACATGGCCATAATAATCGAGTTCGAACCTGCAAAACAAATCTCGCAAAAATACAACGAATCGACAAAACCGGCTCTGATACCAATTGTTGGAAATCGACTACCCGGGACGTGTCCGTTCGATCACTTGAACATCCGAACACGCCCAGTCGACCTCATGTGACAGCTCTACGCTGACGACGAAGCCCCACAGCCGATTCACACCCAGCCGCCGCGCACGAGGCGCAACCGCGCAAACCGGAAGCTGCCTGATGCAGCCAGCGGGCGCTGCCCCGCCACCAGCGGCCGCTGTTCACGTTCAGCGGCCGCTGCTCCGCCACCAGCGGGCGCTGGAGAGGCCCTGGGCAGCGGGCGCTGCCCTGCTTCCAGCGGGCGCTGCCCGTGACGAACAGCAGCGCGCTGCTGTTGTTCCGGGCTCGTTTCTGGTCCGTTTTTCCTCTTCCGACCACCGTTCCGGAGGTCCTTGACCCCCCAGTAGTCGAGGAACACGTACCACGACTCCCGGAACCCGATCGTTCGTTCGATGTATTTTTAACGAATTATGAGATCGAAAAATGCGGAAAAAGGGTTCGATCTCATACCTTTGTCGCGTGATTCGGAGGAGCCGAATTGTTGAGACCTTAGCGATTGCTAGCGTATGCCTCTTCCCGAATCCAACCGTTGTGTGGGCAACGATCCGTTGGGTCTCCCTTTTCTGCTCTCTCCTTTCTCAAACTAGCGTAATAAATTATTCTCTGAGAATAATTTTATTTGCGTTAACAAATTAATTTTAACAGAGAAAAATCTTAATTGCGCTAACGCAATTATTTTCTCTGCTGAAATGAATTGTTGCGGCGTTCTGTAGGTTTAGGAGAGGGCAAGGGGGGGGGGGTTAAATAGAGTTACACTAGGGACCTCTTAGGTAAATTAATTAGGGGCTAAAATGAAATATTAATTAACTTGGAATACTTAAAAGCAATTCCTTAATTAATCGATTTCAAATTTAATTATTATTAATTCCACTATAAAATAATAATTGAATTCCCGAAATTAATTTAATATTATATCAACAATAATATTTCCGCCGAAATTACATATACGACTTTCCCCGTGTTTAAGATATCGAATGTCCACGAATTAACTTTAATTACTAATAATTAAATTAATTCGTTTCTTATTATCCGAGACTAGTACCACTCATCCTTATTATCATGTGGAACAAATCCACCTGCAGGGCTTACATGATAAACTTTATGAGCTCATCTCGGGGACATCATCAACCCCATAAACGGGACACGGTTTCCTGTCTATAATCTATAGCATGTCGTGTGTACAATTCTGATTCCCAATTTACCGAGAATATTGACTAATCAATTAGTCTCACTCACTAGTAAGTCAAAGAACCGAGAACTGGACACACGAACCTATAATTATATAGGGATTAGGAATTCGTATATCCGCAATATCTGAGGTCTAGTTCGATTACTGCGATTAGTATAAATCGAACGCCCTCCCATGGTCCTTCTCAATACACCAAGTGTACGAGTGTAACATGATAGTCAAGACCGACTATCTACCAGTCACACTACGACGTACCGATGGATTGTCCCTGTCCATCTAAGTCGTGAGCTACTGTTCGATAGTATACGAGTAACCGACAGTATGATCTTCCGCGTGTCTCCTCACGCCATACTGTCTACAACGTATACATCAAGGACTATTGCATTAAATGCAATCATGCTTGAATCATATCTCGAATTAAGGTATAGATAAGGAGTTCCGTATTTGCACTAAACTAGACATTTAGAATACAACTCCATCAACAACATCCCCGTCATGATCAACCGGATAAGGTATCACCTCGTAATCTAAGAACTCAACATCACACTCCAAGGGATACTCCACATTTAAGGTCTCTTTAACCTCACCCACATCCAACAATATCATGTTCTTATCAAAAAGAGCAAGCATCGGTATATCATACTCCAAAGAAATCGGATCTTCAAGAAGAGACTCAACCGGGATATCTAGGATGGGAAAGACCATCGGGACATTTAATGTCTCTTTACTCTCGTCCGATACTAGAACAACTTTCTCTTTCGATGGAGTGATCACCAAGGAAGCTATATCGAGGTCATCATCGGAAATCAAAGCATGGTATGAGGACTCTTCCACATAATTAAGAATAACTCCAAGGAGCAAGTGATCTAGCTCAACCTCAATCACATCCATTAAAGTATCCAAAGAGGGAGGTAGTGTCATGGGGGATCGTGGTACCTCTTGAATAAATCGATCAATGAACACCTTAAAAATATCATCCCATGTAGACTTGGAACGAAATGACAATCTCGAGAACCACTCCCTAGCTTCATCCCTCATACAATAGCAAAAGCACCAAATCTTCAACTCATCTTTGGCAAAACCGGCTAACGGGAAGGTGTCAACCACAATAGAAAAGTCTTTGAGGAACTTGATGGCATTCTCACTCGATGCCCCGGAAAATGACGGCAATTGAGACAAATGTTGGGACGTGAGCTTCTCTTCCCGGGCCTTTGGAGCAATATTTTTGCTAGAGGAATTGGAGCAAGACTTCTCTAAGGTCGTTCATTAACATAGCGGCTCCCCGACAAATGGAGATGTGGTTTTGAGAAATCGCCTATTGACCTCCGTTTAACCTCGTGCTCTAAGGAAGATTGATGATGATATGTTTTTGCACTTCTAACATTATCCTTACGGTATTGTCCACGGTCTTGATCTCGAGGTGTCTCTCTTTCCCTTCGATATTCGCGATGAGGTGGGGACATGTACTCCTTCTCGTCATAAGAATACTCACGATATCCATGATGCTTCCGATGGCGAGGAGGTGAATAATCTCGGTCATCTTCATATGTAGCATCGGTTTGCCGAGGTTGGCGATATGACTCATATACCCGTTGATTGTACCGATGAATTGAAGAAGAGCTACCCCTCTCGGATGGGTAATCGTAATCATCAATGTAATAAGCTCGGTTATCGTTGCGTCTAGCCATGTGACTCAACTCGGTCGTTGTAGGAGAGATGGAAGTATGAAAGGGAGAACGTCTTCAACCTTGCATACACAACACTCAAAGAAAGGGATTACACGCACCGAGTGTAAAATACAACGATAACACGAGAAAGGAATAAAAGAAACAATAGAAAAAAAACAAAGAAACAAGAACTTAACTAACACAAAATTCAATTCACGTCGCCTAAATTGTTCCCCGGCAACGGCGCC
Organism: Euphrasia confusa; assembly: GCA_954870475.1. Lineage (NCBI taxonomy): Eukaryota > Viridiplantae > Streptophyta > Magnoliopsida > Lamiales > Orobanchaceae > Euphrasia > Euphrasia confusa. Next base: position 23,484,054 of record OX940949.1, read on the forward strand.
ATTTTGATTGCTCAAAAGTTATTTATAAAATCCGAAAGATTTACGAGTGTAAATCCCCCGAGTCGGTCTCTCGTGGAACAATACTATCGGCACGTGAACGTCACTTTGTATATGCTAAGTACGAGTCTCAAAAAGGGAAATAAAATCATTATAACTAAGGGGGGGTTGCAAGAGTGTTTGATTAATAGCTAGAACAAGTATTTAAAGCGAGTAATTAAAAGAGCAAGTTGTAACAAATGAGTTTGGAAGAAAGGGTGTATCGATGAATCTTCCTAACGAACTAGAGTTGACGATATTTATAAAACTCTCAATTAACTAATAATCGGACTAAGATCACGGTGTTGTCACGTTCTCCCTCACCAATGATCACACACACATCAACCGTATGGTCCACTAGCGATATACCCGAGGTTGTTCGACACGAGACCACAAATCGAGAGGTGTAATTGTCCAATTACTAGAAATCAAGTTACTTAAGAAATCAACTCTAATTCATTGAGGAATTTCATCAAACACCTAGTAATTTAGCTAGTCATGGTCAAGCACTTAAAATCACAATCCACAATCGAGTAAGCCATAATCGAGAAGAAACGAAGAGAATCTCACCACGAGAATGATGGAATCGATGGATGAAGAAGATGATCGAGCCGAGCTTCCGAAATCGAGGTCGGACTTTTACGTGTCACCCGGAAAAACCGCTCCGATCAAAACGTCAGGCTCGAAGAGAGAAAGATCGTTCGTGAATGACATTCAATCGGATTCTCGACGTACGGAATTTAGATCGTGAATTTGTGTAGAGAAATTGAAGAGCATAAAAATGGAAATTGGATTGCTTGAGAAGAAAGCTAGAAATGTAATGTATAAAGTGAGGAATGAAAGTTGTGAATTGGGGTCTACTCTCTCCAAGCTACAAACAACTATTTATAGTTTGTCCACAAGACTAAACAAAAATACTAAAAAGCCCTTAAAACAAGTCAAACATAAGTCAAGACTTTATTCCTTCTCAATTTTCGCTCAAGGGAAGTGCTGGTGTGTTCTGGGCGTAACTGGATAATTCTCGCTCATCCTATCGTCGATCCAACCGTTGAAGTTGTAGATGTAGAAGTAAGAAACATGCTGTCCAAATTTCAAGCCGATCCAACGGTTAACGAAGCCGGAATCGCAATTCTCCCAACATCGCGCAGTGCTGGAATCCAGAATTGATGTCGGCCGACGGAAAATGATGTCGTCCGACAAACCTCCGTCGTTCGCAGGTTCAACCTGCGGTACGAAGCCAAACCCAACTGATTTCCTCTTCAAAATTGACTTCATGTCGTCCGACAATATATGGTGTCGGACGACAGCTGGGTGTCGCCGACGGAAAAGTGTTGTCGGCCGACGTCTTCACGATTTCACTCCTTTAAAAATCTGGTTTCTTACTCTGACTTCTCTGGCTCTTATCTTCGTCCTCGGATCTAATCTCACCAAAGTGACCGTTTACAGTGTAGCTCTAGAAGTCTTCTACATGCTGTAGAAATTTGGGGACGATCCAACGGCTGCATTGTCGGGGATGGCCATTCTTCTACAACTGCGCAAAGCTGGAAATCGACATGGGCCTCTTTGTGTATTTCTTCTCGTTTTCGCTCGATTCTCGTCCAAACTCTACCAAACCAAAACCATGACAACATAAACACATAATCACACTAGTAGGATGAATATAAGCACAAAAACAATACAAGAAAGTCACACAAAACAATAGAAAATATCGCACAAAAACGTGCGAAACAATTAGATACTTTTGGAGATTTGGTAAACATTCACTCATATGTATAATACATATTTCTTCATATAAATATGGTTTAATTTATATGAATTGTCCAAATGATTAAGTGATATCAATTGGGTTATGAGGTCGACTTACCGCATAATGAAGTCCCAATGGTTGAACTGATATACTTGAATCATATAGTTGTTCCTGGTTCGTATAATCGAGTACGGACAAACTGATAATACAATGAACTAAATTGTAATGTGTACTGTAGCGCCGCTTCATGGGCTAGTGATGTGGGACATCAAGTACAATTACATAGATATTAGCTGGGAGCTAATGATCGAACAGACCCGACTGGAATAGTATTTAAGATTTCGAGTCATAATACTATTTCATTGACTGTCGAGCAATTTCCTCTGACCTGAGTAGTCCAGAGTGATTCCATTGTGAAATGGTGTACTTTGATACAAGTAAACGCCTTTCGTAAAAGGAGGTTATAAAACTTGTTATTGGGTATATCAGGAAGCAAGTGGGAGAGCTTGGATTGACAAGATGGGATTGTCCTCCATTTTAATATGGATCATATGTCTTACCGGCCACTTGGAGAGTCGAGACTGTGGAAAAGCGTGGCCACGTACAGATTCGTATCATAGTGATAAATCTGGTTTTACAGTCTGTCTCATAGTCCAAGAAAGGTTTGAACCGATTGAGGATTACTCGAGTCTTGCCTCAAGTTCAAACTTAGACATAAAGTGACAACAGGAAAGTGGCAGCACACTGGCTCTGAAGGCCAAGTGGGAGATTGTTGGTATATGTCCTTCGATCCTACGTGTGCAATCGATAAAGTCATAAGGTCGTCTATGGATGTTAAATGATTATTCGATAATATTAATTGTTGGGAACAATATAATATTGATCGATAAATCATACCTACAGGGTCACACACGGACTCGTAGATGATGAACAATGCTTTTTAATTATATTGATTTAGAATTAATATTTACGTGAATTTATATGCATGCATGGGATGCATTGCATGGCTTGCATGGATGCATGTCACATAGTGTGACATGGCATGCCACACAAGCAAGTGGGGCCATATTTCATGTCATGTGGTATGTATATGTGGCAATGCCTCTTCACCTCCCCATTACACCCTTTATGGTGCATATTGATGCTCATAAGTGGGGGGGTTACATGGGGATCACTTATGGTGAAGTAAAGAGGTGATTGGTGATTAAATAAATGATGAAAACATGTGTTTTCATACACAACTTAATCAGCCACGAAATTCACAACAAAAAGGAGAGAAAGGAGAGAGTGTTCTTGGAGAACCGACTCAATCAAGCAAAGTGTTCGTCATCCGGGTTCGTGTGCAACACGTAGAGGCCGGGCCATTTGTGCGTCTTCAACATCCGGGCGATCTAGACAAGAAGAGTGACGAGGTCATTCTCAAGGCTGATCCATGAAGGTGGTTCAATCAACTCAACACCACCTTCAGCAACATCAACGAGGCACGCTACACCGGTTGTAAGTGTTCTTGTTAATCTCTCTCTATATATATATATATTGGATGTATATATATATATATATATATATATATATATATATATATATATATATATATATATAAATATGTGTCTATACATATATATGTGTGCACTAAGATCATGGCATAGTAGATCTATTGCTTTACACGCTTCCGCACACACGGTATATCGATTGGATCGGTATACCGGTACCTTCAGGCTGTTGTGCCTTCCGAGGTGGAAGTACCCACCCACCGGACAACACAAGAATTGACTGACCAGAACGATCAGATGATGCGAGTGGAACTGGATCTATTAGAAGAAAGGAGGATCAATTCGGTGTATCGAAATGCGGCGGCTAAGCAAAGGGCCGAGAAGTATTTCAATTCGAAAGTAATAGTAAGAAAGTTCAAACAGGGCGACCTGGTGTTAAAAGAAATTCTGGGAGCCAATCCGGGGGCCCTAGGCCCGACGTAGGAAGGACCATTCAGAGTGAAGAAAGTCTTGCAGAACGGGTCCTACGAACTGGAACACCTGAATGGGGTGGCCGACCAGTATTTCTGGAACTCCACACACCTCAGAAAATACTACCAGTAAGTTTTAACTTTGTATCATGATCGTTTTACATTTAATAAAAGAAAATTTTGGGAATCTCTCATAGCCTCACAATAAGCCTAAGGGGTAGAGCTCGACTCCCCCTGAGCCCGATACGACCGAGCATGGGCCAGGCGTCCCTCGAGTCCGGGAGATTTAAAATATTAACAAGGGGTAGAGCTCGACTCCCCCTGAGCCCGATACGACCGAGCATGGGCCAGGTGTCCCTCGAGTCCGGGAGATTTAAAATATTAACAAGGGGTAGAGCTCGACTCCCCCTGAGCCCGATACGACCGAGCATGGGCCAGGTGTCCCTCGAGTCCGGGAGAGTCTAGGGATGAATGGAAGAACAGGATTGGACAAGCATACTGGGGCATTTTTGGGCGAGTAACGTCCCGCCCAAAAATAGGATGAAAGACGATTCATCTAAAAAAACCACAAGGGAAAGCAATTTATAACATGAAAGCAGTCATACCCGAACAACGACTGGGGCATTTTCGGCGAGGAGAAAGTTTTCCTTCGCCGAAAATCCCAAACAGTACAAACAAAAAGAAAAACGAACACATCAAGGCCTCGGGGGCCTAAACTGAACAGGGAGCGTCACGAGCTGGTCGTTAGCGTCGAACACCGCAACAGCTCACCCGCGGTTGGCATCATACCGAATACGAACGGTGTTGGTCGTCTGAAGTCCGAACTGACGAACGAAACCTCTCCACCACGGACCCTCGAACAAATACTGCCCACGACGACGAGAAACGTACATGACCCACCGATCGCCGTTCACGTCCACCAAAGGAAGGAATCGGGGGAGCGCGGACTCACGATCCAGGTCGGCAGTAAATTTAACAAGCAGGGGAAGCCTCACCGCGTAACGACGATCGTTGAACGGAAGCTCGAACCACTTTGATCCGCTCGAACTGACATGAATGCGCACCATCGGAATGGTCACTCACCACGATACCAGGCGGGTTGATGAACGTTCGGGAAAGAAAGAGATTGATTTATTGGGGAGGAGTGCCAAGAACGTGGGGTTATATATAGGCAAGGCCAAACACACGTACGGGGACTTGTAAGAACTATACCCGCATGAAAAGGCGCGCAAAGAAGAGGACAAGTCGTGCAGGCTTTATCCGTGTAAGGTCACATCTTCGCGGGAAAAGTGAACAAGACGACAAGTTCAAGTACATGGCTGATAAAAAGGGGAATCCGAGGGGGGCCAGGTGTCTCCCCTCCGCGCGGAAGATACGAACAAAGGAAGAGAACTCGGGTCTGATAGGACCGAGCACGGATCAGGTGTCCCTCGGGTCCAGAAAATAGGAAATGATCAGGAAGACATAATATGATCGCTAAACGATGCTAGAGCACTTTTGGGCGAACAAACTAGCCCACCCGAGAATGAAACAAAACGCACGAAAGAGTCGCGTTAACCGAAAAGCCCGAGCAGCGCGAACACCCCAAACCTCCGAGAAAAGAATGAGCAAGGGGCCGGTCGGATCCCATCAGCGATCAGTCGGTACGAGCACATAAAAGCATGCCGTGCAGCAACTCGGGGAGGATAATACAACTTTCGAGAAGCGTGTACAAAGGCGCGAAACAACGAATACCATGAATGTCAGGTACATAATATCATGTCCGCACGGGGACAACAGCCAAGTAACGAGTTCGAATATTCAGTGAAAACATAACTTAAGGTTGAGTAAAAACGCGAGAAGGCGAATCTTACAGGCATTAAACAAGTAATGTCACATCGGCATAAAGTGCGAAACGAAATAACGAAATGAAAGTAATATAGGCGACCAGGCGAAAGCCCCTCTCGTCATATACGCGGATGGAGAAGCCTTCGTCCTCAATCCAGAGAAAACAGACGATCAAACCCTGGTAAAGCCCCTTCTCGCGAACAAAACACTCCCACGCAGGGCCTCCGAGAGCGAGCTGCCGCCGGTGATGAGCAATAGCGAACGACCAGGGATTACCCTGGGAATCTCTAACGGCAACGAAGTGAACGAGGGGCGAACGGGCAGCCCGCCTGAAAGCAGCTGATAAAGGAAACCTACGAGCATGCCACCTTCCGTTGAACGCTTGGTCGACGTAGCAATACTGGTCTCGAACGACTAGGCGAGCCATGTTCAGCTGGTCAAAATAGAATCAAATCTCAATCATAAAAGATATTAACGAGCATCGAATGTACATGAATTACACTTGGAGAAGAAAAATGCCGAGATGAACAATAAAGCGGTTTAAAACTATCAACAAAAGCTAAGCATAATAATAGAGTCAAAAGCATACAAAGAAAATTTCTGTTCGGACGATTACATCACCAAATATTTTCAAAAGAGGAAAAACAAACAAAGAAATCAGAATTTCACTAGCAGCGAGCAGGCACTTCAATCCTCGATGGGGATGGGGTTCTCCACGACGGCTTCCGGTTCAGCGGCGACGAGCTGGCTCGGATCGGGCCACCACGCCAAGTCAACACCATGGAGCTCCACCAAGTCAAGAACCGGGAAAAGGAAGCGAGTGTCGAGGTTAACTCCCAGGCGATGAGTGCGGAGGTCGTCCATAATCAGGTTATAGGGCAAGTCGGCCCGAACATGACGCCGAATGCAGTCGAAATGACTCAGACAGTATGAATGGGAACTGTTTTGGTCCAAGTCCTGCAATGCATCGGCTTTACGCTCCGCTTCAGCCCGCTCAATCGCCTCGGTCCGAGCACTCAGTTGACCGATCAAGAGATCCATGCTCTGACGATTCTCCTCGGCCCTCCGCACCCTTTCCTCCAACTCCAGTGCTCGATCCCGCTCAGCAGACATTTCACTTCTCAGCCTGACCAACTCTTCACGCCCTTGGTCCCGCTCTCTGGCCATCCCCGCCGCACTCGTTTCTGCCCCCTCAGCCCGAGCTTTCAGTTTCTTCTCATCCTCCTGATATTGGTCGACCAGAGTCCGCATACTAGCCAACTCGAGTTCGAGCTCGGCTACCTTGTCAGCTGAATCATCGGGAGTGTCGATGAGAGGAGTAACGGGTGGGTTCGAGCCAGGGCGAGCCTTGCTCAGGGACACTAGAAACATGAGCACCCGAGAGGCTATCAAAATGGCCACCTGTTCGGCCTGCTCGGGCCTTTGGCTTACCATCTCGGCTTCAATTGTCCACGAGCGGGGAATGCACTCATTGGCTTCACGCATCAGAGGCGGCAAATTAGGGAAGTCGAGTGGACGAGCAGCTAAAAATTGAGCCAAGCTCACTGCCATGGTCGGACGCCCACCCAAACTAAAGCAAACAAGAACTTTTGGAAAGAAACCAAAGAGCAAGGAAAAACGACTTTCAAAGAAAAAGTTACCGAGCGAAGAGTTCTTCGTCAATAGTCGCGACCGAGCTATATGGGACGTTCTCGGGAACCTCTTGCACCGACTCCTTGCCACGGTGGCGCTTCGGGACCCGACCCGTCGGGAGTGCCGTCCCCGATGGGCCCTCGGGAGCTATGACCGTGAGTAAGGGCTCCCGTCCCCGATGGGCCCTCGGGAGCTATGACCGTGAGTAAGGGAGGAAGAGAGCTGGCCCTCGTCGCGTGAGGAATGGAGTCAGCTTCCGAGTCCCCCGACCGAGCAGGGTGAGCAGGTTGAACGAGGGGAGCATTAGCCTGAGCACCCGCCGCCGCCGCTTCGGCTGCCCGGCGGTTGTGATCTGCGAGCGCGGCCATCCGAGCACGAGGAGTGTTTCCTACCATGTCTATCGGAGGATCGGGAAAAGGGGGAAACCTAACCACTGAAACAGAAAAGAAAACCATAAGTAAACCTAACAACGTCAACGAAATACGAACTGCAAACCCACTTACGAGGATATAAATCCTGAACATGTCGAGGAATGGTGATAAAGCGCGAGGATCTAACATGAGCCCTCGTAAACACATTTTCTATGAGCAATTGGGCATCTGGGAGAGAACAAACACGCTCACATACGGCGGCAAAATCCCAATAGAGCTCGGAAATGGCAGGAGCGGGAGGACCTGCCGAACATAAAGTCCGAACAGGAGAACGTCAGATTGAGTTAAAAGAGGAGAAAACGACAATATAGAGTAAAAGAAAGAGAGAGGGACTAACGGCGACATTTGCGAGCAAAAGAAGTCGAAATTTGGAACGCCTCGGAACCACAGGCGCCATCAACATTGAACCAATTGGCCCACCAGGCCGTCACTTTGCTCGGCAGCTGGTTGAGAAGCTTGCTCGGGGCACGCAAATAGTGGTCCCCGCCTCGGAAATGATTGATGATGAGGAGAAAAGAAGTCTCGGAAACAGAGAGATGACGGTAGAGACCATAGTGGCCGAACAGAATGTTTAGACTTATAAGCAAAGACCGGGAGTTCGCATGCAGTTGCAAGGGAGCGATGCCCCACGCTTGTAGCGCGGCGGCTATGGAGTCATGAATGGGGAACCGAAGTCCCGCCTCCATCATCGCGCTTGTCACAGCAACCATGCCCGGCGGGGGGCAGTTTGCCCGCTCATCGGGAGTAGGACAGTAAATGTGGACGTCGGAAGGGATCCCCCAAACCGCCCTCATAGCCTGGAGATCGGCCTCATCGAGTATCGTCGAGCTACGGTGGCTAGCATCTATGCCCGCTTGATCGGGGCTGGGGCGAGCACCGAAACTCGTGCGCTCAACGAAAACGTAGGGGTTTTCGTGAAGGTAGTGTGTGAAGATAAAAGGAGGGAGGGGACCTCGGATCTCGCCCATCATATCGATAAATCGGCGGTAAGAGTCGGTGACGCCGCCAGCGAATAGCTCTGATTTTTCCTCCTCGGAAAAGCCGACCACAGGGGCAAGATCGTCCCCGGACGAAGAGGAGGAGGAGGTCTCCGAGCTCGATGATCCATCAGCCGCGAGGACATCAGAGAGGGTAGCGGAATTGTCGTGGTCACTCATCCTCACTCGATTCGAAAAATAATAGCGCGAGAATTTGTAAAGTATCGAAAAAACCTACCGCTAAGAGCTCCCAAATAACCGTAAAAGAGTGGCGAGAGAAACCTACGTGTTTGGTCGAAGATGAGTCCGAGCACCCTTGGTAAGAGCCGAGCAAGTAAATCGGGATGTCCGGGAATCAATAGTTT